>CM061543.1:52937471-57737471 GCA_030864215.1 Capsicum pubescens
ATGAAGATAATGACACCTAATCGGAAATTAACCTACACTGTGGCACTTTAATTTGCTAAAAATCACATTTTTTCTTATATCTTGGTGAAAATCAACACTCCAATTGGATGAAAATCACTGTATTTTAACTACTACTACTAATCTTTATTTTGATAATATACTCCTAATCCGAAAGCTTCCTAAATCTAGTTGACTTGATTGTGGTGAAAATAATAGAATGTCACTAAACTCACAATTTTCGCCCGCTTATGAGAAAGAAGAATGAAAAAATTGTATATCGTACGAACGAGATTATTAATTATGTAAGAGAAAAGAGAAAGAGCCGAAGTAGTAAAGTAAATTTATTTTATTTCATGAAGATAATGACCTAATATCTTTTTCTTTTTCACATTTTTTTACGCGTGATGAATGCATAAGATTTTCTTCTTTTTTTAAAGAAAAGGTAAGAGAATTTTGGAATGTTCTAATTATCGTACTCATAGGTTATAAGTATTGTATAATACAAATTTGTATTGCAAACCAAATGCCTAATTGAATAAATAACTTAACACCACACTGAAATGTATACATACAATTCAACAATAACTTAAATGTATTCATCTATCTATTATGTTTATCCAAACAGTTTCTCAGTTCATTGTTCAACAGCCACATCAGATAAATTTGACACATACATTTTTCTTAGATTGACAACAACATAGTATTAAACCTAACATTATGTTTGATTTTATTTACTTTATAAAAATGAGGACCTTTTTTTTTAAAAAAAGAATTGAAATTGATTGTCTAAATATACAAAATAATTAGATACATTGACTAATATACGGCAGACATTATTATTGTTATTCAAACTAACTAATATCCACTTGCTCATATCAATGCCTAATGTAAAAAGACTTGGGAAAGATAACCCCTTAAACAAAACTAACCACATGAAATTGACCCCTCCCAACTAATTGATTTCTCCTAAACCAAATCAGCCAAATGTAGTTAGCTCAATACCCACCTCCTAAATTGTAGTGAAAATAATGAATTAATCCTATTAATTATGGTTTTTAAATTGTGTTGCCTACTTCCTGATTTCTTAAATTGTGCAATCAATCTCCTTTCTTTTTTTGTATAATTACTTTTTTTTTTGGTGTGTGGGTGTGTGGGGTGGGTGGGTGGTGGGGGTTGTAAAATTAGTTGTTTCTCTTTTTATCTCAATTTTTTGCCTTAATTTTATTTTTGTTGTAAATACATTACCATATATAGTGAATGTCTACTTTACCATATATAGTGAATGTCTATTTATAAAAAAGTTAGAAACCCTAAGGTTAGTTTTTTCCTATAAATAAAAGGGTTTTCCTTCATTGTAATGAACCTCATCAAGAGATCTCTCAAGAGAAATCAGAATTACTCTCTATTCTCTCTCTACTCTTTTTATTATTATTTTATAACAAACAAGGTGAGATTATAAATCTAAAGGTAATTCAAGGTTAGTTATTCCTTACGTTATCTGTCTTTTGTTACTAATAATATAATTATTGTTGGATTTGAGAAAAATAATTGGTTTGAAACCATTTATGTTTTAAATTTATTCCCCAAGAACAATATTATCAAAAGAGATATAATATGTTGGGTTTAAGTCCCGTCGATTTATGCCTAAGACGCCTTTATATGGGTAAGACGTTGAGTTTGAATCTCAATGCACCATATTGATGATATTATGATGGCTAAGACAAAATAATATATTTTTAGTGAAAAGTCATGAAATATGTCTCATTGAATATGCTCCAATCCATGAAGTGAATATGGTAATAATATCTGATAAGTCTAAAATATGACAACTTACTTCATTCTTGAAGTGTATGTGATAGCCGTGCATCATATGTCTGAAAGAAGATAAGTGATTTAATGCATGAATATATGCGTGGAGAGACAATATGATAATGATCATCAAAAGTGATGATATTTTCACACGCGTATTATGATCATAAGATATGTTAGAGAAAAATTCTCTAGATCATATGTATGCCTCGATTTGCTCCTGAAGTAGCATTATCATGAAAGAGGTTATAAGCTATCAGAATTTGATAGGCTTAATGCACGATTACATTCTTTTTTCTATGGGGAATGAGAAGCTTATTAATGCAAACGTGTACTTGATTGTGATGGTATCACAACTCACCTCCGAAAGAGGCTGAATAATTGAGAAGGGTTATTTTTAAAATCTACTTTTGAAGTAGTAAAGATGAAATCTATTCATGTAATAGTAAATCTGAAATTTACTAAAGTAAAAAGATACATATCATGGTAAACTTGGAGTTTACTAGTATAAAAGTTCATAAGTTAACATGAATGATTATGACATCTTGAAGATGTGCATATTGAGTATTGGACATGTAATGAAGAATTAGAAGATTCTTCAGAATTATTCATGTTGTTTGTTCTCATGATAAGTTGGTTGGACCAACTAATGTTGGGATTGAATCCCTTAAATCTGAAAAGTATAAAAAGTGAATAAGAGTCCGTTCACCTATCATGTGATATGTTGAAAAGATGCATCAATAAGATGATCACATGACATTCATAAAGTTGTTTGCTCAATAAAATTGAGTTAAGAGCATAATTTTCAGATTGTGTAATCAAGACAATTCACCTTGATGATGATGATTTGGCATTGAAATTCGCCTTCGATAAATAGCTAAATCATTGCTAATGAGAACAAAGCTTCATGTGTTGGTCTGAAATATGATATGTTGCATATAATAGAACTTGTATGCATTAGACCAATAAATTATGATTATTTCTTCCCTCTCTATTGGTTCAAGGTCAGGAACCAACTATTCCATCTAATAGTTTTGATGTGCGGTATACGATTAATGCATATACCATGATGCACAAAGATGGATTCCTCAAAGAAGATGGAGGATGTATGTTAGTTTTCCTAACATAAGGGGGAGATTATAAGCAGCCATGAAATATGTTAGGAATTATCACCAAATCCTTATTCAAAAGATAATTCAAGTCAAATGCTGAAAACATCTCATATTTAAGCTGCAAGTGCTCCTATTTTGTGTCCATGAAGGATAAAGTCTCTACATGTGTGAAATGTGGTAGACAAATCGATTCCAAATAAAATAATTCTTAAAAAGGATAAAAAGCAAATAATCATAATAAGAAGGCAATGTGCTCTTGAAGAGCATATGACATAACACTTCATGAAACCTTATGAGAGGTTCGGGTACTTGAATATAATGAAGTGATAGGATCTCAAAATGTTATGTCACATCGTGAATTGATACGAAATGATATATCATTAATATCTTTGATAAAATATTATGAAATATCACGAGGATATGAATTCTATATTTATTTAAACATGCTGGCATAGAAACATTTATCAAGTGACATGAAAGGATGCATCTTGGTAAGCATAACACTTATTTGATTTGCAGTCCAAACACTTGAAGATGTCACACATATTGATATTGTCACTTGACAAAATTCCATATGAAAATCCATAAATGATTCAAAATGCCTGAAGCATATAAAGTTTCCGGAAAACTTGTTTATTATCCTTATGAGGGATAAATTGATGGTTTGAAAATCATTGAAAATCTTGGAGAGTTTTCAAAAGCAATAAGAGTATTTGCTGAAATAAAAAACATACCGAATTGGATTGGTCCTGAAGTACCATATCTTAGTCCAATTGGTGTACTAATGTATCTTGCAAATACTACAAGGCCTGATATAGCCTTTTCAGTTAATTTGTTAGCAAGATATAGTTTTGTTCCTATTAAGAGACATCAAAATGAGATCAAACACATGATCTTATAAAGTATCAATCTTGTTAATTATGCTAATGCTGGATATTTATTTAACCTGCATAAATCTCGATCTCAAACATGAAATGCATTCACATGTGGGGATACTGCCATATCTTGAAGATATACAAAGCAGTCTATCTAGCCACTTCATCAAATCATGTTGAGAGAATAGCTATTCACGAAGCAAGTCGAGAATAAGTATGGTTGATATCCATGATACATCTCATTAAAAAAAAATATGGTATGAAATGTGATAATGTACCTTCACTTTTATACGGAGATAATGCAGCATGCATAACACAACTTAAGGGAGGATTCATATAAAGAGATAGAACGAAGCACACTTCATCAAAGCTTTTCTACATACATGAACTCCGAAATAATGGTGATATTAACGTGCAACAGATTCGTTCAAGTGGCAACGTGGCTGATTTATTCACCAAGTCTGCTTGAATTGCAACTTTCAAGAAGATGGTGCACAAGATCGGGATGCAAAGGCTCAAGGATGTTCTCATTAGGGGGAGTTAATACGCGTTGTACTTTTTTTTCCTTATGAGATTTTGTCCCATTGGATTTTTCTTGTAAGGTTTTTAATGAGGCAACCTATATGCGTATTGTTAGAGATGTGTACTCTTTTTCCTTCAGTAGATTTTCTTCCCACTGTATTTTTTCTAGTAAAGTTTTAACAAGGCACATTATCTATCAATTAGACATTCATGGGGGGAGTGTTATAAATATATTACCATATATAGTGAATGTCTACTTTATCATGTCTACTTTACCATATATAGTGAATGTCTATTTATGAAAAAATTACAAACCCTAAGGTTAGTTTTTCCCTATAAATGAAGGGGTTTTCCTTCATTGTAATGAACCTCATCAAGAGATCTCTCAAGAGAAATAAGAATTACTCTCTATTCTCTCTCTACTCTTCTTTTTTATTTTATATTATTTTATAACACTTTTGTTGTTTTGTTAGATTATCTATTTTTGGTCCCCTTGCTACATATTTGTCTTTGTAAAAAATAAAAATATTAACTAATAACTTTTAGATTTACAAAAATAAAAAATATAAATAAATTAGATTATAATAAAAAATAACTACAAAAACAATTAAAATTTACTAGCTTATTTATTTAAATCTAAATTAATAGGAAATATATTTTATGAAAAAGGACTTAAAATACTTTGAACTATTGAATTTAGTACAAAAGTACCTCTATTAATGTTTTGGCTCTTAAATGCCTTCGACGTTACCTATTGACTCTAAATTGCCCTTATTTTTATCGCTCCACGTTGGAAATAAAGTTAATAAATTAATTATTACGGGACACCCTTTTATTGGCTATTACTAAATTAACCTAGTTAGTTAATTTCAAGGGAAAAGGACACTCTATAGCACTTTTTAAAACAAATAGCCCAAGTTTGAAAACTTTTCAAAAAGTGGTCCGTCGGATATACTATTTCCGCTTTACAGCCATTTCCTAATTCAGGTCATTTTGGCCTACTTAGTCCATATACAATACTGATATAGTCTATATACAATACTGATACAATATTCAACTTGGCAAATTCGTCCCTTTCAAAATATTTTAATTTTTTTTTGCTATAAATTTTTTAATGATCAAATATTCTATTTTTTTATCATTTAGAAATAATAATTAAATTATATAAAAATGATATAATTTTTAAATAGAATATGTATCTGTATAAGATATATATATAGAAATTGTATAGTTCTATCAAATATGCATATGCATAAAATATATAAAAAAATATGTAGAAAGTGTATAAAAATTATATAATTGTTGTATAAAATGTGTAAAAAAAATACAATTATTGTATAAATTGTGTATTAAAACTGTATATTTTTCGTATACAGTATCTATGTGTATAAGATTTGTATAGAAACTGTATAGAAGGTGTGTAGAAACGATATAGAACAAGCCAGTAAATTGAAATGACCAGAAAGTGAAATTTAAATTCCATGGCCATTTTTATGGAAATAGTTTAATTTGAAGTGTCGTTTCTGTCCTTTTCCCTTATTTCAATTCAAAAATCGAATCCACCTAATAACCCATACCCCCCCCCCCACCTAAAGGTGATTTCTTTTCTTCATTCTTCTTTTTCTTTCTAGTGGTTTAAAATTATTTTCTTTAATCTTGACCTTTTTCTCTACTTCATGAGCTTTAACGGTTAGGATATACTATTAATCATGTAGTTTGTATTATAATATTATATTTTTATTTCATGTAAAGACACTTTCTTATGTTAATAAAATCTTTATTTGAATAGATCATTGTGTTACCATGTGTGTCCTTTACTTTTATAGTAGACAATTTTGTGTATGGAGTATTTTAACTCATGCACAAAAGATTAAAATTGTTGGTTCTTATAAGTAATAAATTATGTTCACAATCAAAGATGAGGTAGGATAAAAATCTTCACGATTGTAGCACACAATTAAATATAAATTGATCTTGATTATGAGAGTGGTAATATTCCAACTTCTTGTGCTAGTACATTTCGTATGTATTGAACGGACCAATTTGACCTTAAGAGGGAATTAAGGCCAAAACATTTTTTATATTATGACTGTAATGAAGGGCCAAAAATAGTTACCTCTTCCCCTTCCATTTTCAGTGAATTGGGAATACATAGAGGTTGAGTTTTTTTTTTTAAAAAAAGAAAGGCTAATTCCAGAATACTAATCCTTCTCCAATCCAAAAATACTTGCCTATACACGGTTGATTGGAAGTAGTAGAAGGCTGCATACTTGGCATGCAAAGAATTGAACGAATTGTGTGAAATCTTCAAGAGGTAAGTTTTTTGATGTTCATTTTGATTATGTTATCTAGATGTTATGCAAGTTATATTGATCCTGTAGAATTGTTGCTTCTGCTATGCATGCTCTAATAATTGGTATCAGTAGTCTGCTTACATATGCTAGATAATGTGAAAAGAAATTACATGATTGATTTACATATTTTTGATAATCATGATAAATATCATGTTGTTAATGGATGATTTTCTTGTTATGAATGATTTTAATGCTTTCTAGAATCTAAGTTTATCATCAAGTAAACAGAAAACATAAAACAATTTTAACACATTTTCTTAGTTTTGTAAAATTCATTTTTGTGGATTAAGGATAAAATTATGATGAGTTTCGACTAAAACCAACCATAGTCATTACTCACAATATAAACAGTAGTAGTAAGACCAAGCAGTGCAGACAACCCTGTTGACCCTTGCAACAGCCCGACCAATAATTGTCGATTTGGTCGGTTTTGGATTTTTTCAGTTTTTACAAACTCCGAATGACCTAAAATTTGGTACGTTTATTGGAAATAAACTACTGAGAAATACACAAAGCTATGCTATGATCTAGTCCCCCTTTTTGCCATTCAGGGTTGTTTTGATGGGTTTTTGAGCGTTTTTAAGTTTTCAAAAAAATAAAAGATTTTGGAAAAATTATTTTACAAACCAGTGGTGATAGGAATCAGTCCTTATGATGTTCAATGGTTAATAACAGTAAATAATATGAGTTTACATATTGACATAGGTCATCTCCCCCATCGGATAAACTTGTATAATGTAAAACTGTTTTTAGTCTCTTATTTTTGATGACTTGTATTAACTTTCCAGCTAAGTACATGTTAGTTCAATGGTACAAGAAACTTATGAAATGTGATATTTATCTATCTTAAATCAACAGTTTACTCTCTAACTGAGTTGGTTCTGTTTTACTTAAGAGATAAAATATCTTATATTACATGTATATTTGCTTAAATGGTTAAGTTTAACATTCTAACTGTTTATGTGCATGGTCTATATGTGATGTGCTTTTTAAGAATTTTATTATTTTGCAGAATGCCTAATGATTTGTTTTAATAGAATTATATAACATATTAACCATGTCGTCATTCAATCCCTTAACCTCTATGTTGAATCAAAATAAACTAGAAGGCCCTAACTATGTGGATTGAAAACGTAATTTGGCTATTGTTCTTACTGCTGAGGGCTTTAAATTTGTGTTGGTTGAGGAATGTCCTGTTAAGATGGTTGAATCGACTGATGATGAGACTAAAGCCTATGATAAGTGGGTTAAGGCTGATGAGATGACAAGATGCTGCATTCTTGCCCTATGGCAAATGGTTTGCAGCATCAACATCAGTCCATGACTACTGCTCACGATATGATTGAATCTCTCAAAGAGATATTCGGTGAGAAAAATTGTGCTACAAAACAAACGGCCATAAAATCTCTCTTGACCAATAAAATATTTGAAGGAACTTTGGTGTAATGCCCCGAGAGCACACCCTGGGCGTCACATGGTTCTTAGAGTTTCGAGGGACCACAAGCTAACCCATGAGCTGGTACCTGCTGTGAGCACTGAATAACATGATCATAAATATGGAAGAATACTGACATGCCATAAGGTTTTAATAACTGAATTCAAAAATGAAATATGAGTCTATAGAAATAACTGACTGAATCTGATAAAATACTAATAAACTGGATAACTAACTATAATTTCTGAATACTGAATAACTAAATCTAATGTCTGATAAGCCTCTAAAATTGAATGACTGTGATTTGATGGGACAAGCCCCAATTAACTCCAACTAACTACTAAACTGAGACATGAAATAAAGTAAGCCTGTCCTAGAAGTATGAGGACTCACCACTGATACTGCTGAGGATCTGATAAGTCTAATCGCGAGCTGAGAACTGAGCGTTAGAACCTATGATATAATACATCATAGCGCAAAAAAAAGGTATGCGATCAGTACTTTGAATGTACTGGTATGCTAAATGAGGTAAGCTGATATGCATGATTTCATGAGTAGAACTAACAATTAACTGAATACGCATATAAAACATGAAGTACTGAATAGAGAACATGAAATCTGTAGGTACTAGGAATATGTGGAAATCTTTAAATATTGAGTATGCATAAAAATCTATAAATACTGAAGATACATAAAAATCTATAGATACTGAGGATGCATGACCAAGCATATAACATAAACTGAGTAAAATCTGTAAGCTGAAATACTGAAATAACTGAAATCTGTATGTTTTGTTCAAACAACACTAAGACTGAATAAATGATCTGGGACTGTATCTGAGGCTGTATCTAAGACTGTGGGAGGTATCATCTAACTGATATTACCCAATTCTAATCGGGGTCCAACCTATAACCCCAGTTGGAAGGGTGTTAATACCGTGCCACGGATACTAACACTGGCTGTGTGGATCCACTAAACTGATATAATGTCCAAAGGACTAAGGGTGTCAAGCCTGAAATGACGGGTGACCCCTGTGAGATAGTCAAGCCTAATCTGACGGGTGACTTCTCATATCCTACGCTGGCTACGTAGTTCTGGAGTATAGGGATTGCTATTAATGACTCTGCCTATCTGATGAGGAATCTTCCATCCCTACACTCGCTCGGTGCTAAATCCTACTCCCAACTGAAAGACACTGAAATACTAGATTGTTCTGAGTTTAACTGACTGATATCTGACTATTTTGATAATGCTCATAGTATGTTTGAAGACTATTCTGTAATGTACTGAGATTAGACTACATAAACAACTATGGTTTTTGGGTATTCAATACCCCCAGGACTCAAAAACAACAATGGTAAAATGACACAAAAGCTTGGGGGACAAATCATGAAGACTTTTATTAAATCAATCACTCTTATAGGCATTTTATCAAACACTTGTAGTTGATGGTTTAAAACAATCATAGGAATGTCATGAAACTTATAGAAATAGCATGAATTCGATATAATAGTATCAAATTATATTTTAATTCAATAAATAATAATATTAAAATATGGAGGATTGAATAACAACAATAATTTCATTGAATCATGGTATAAAATCAATAGTACATAGAGATTCATGGGTGAAATCATAATTTAAAATCAATTAACTTGCAAAGATCAAAATTTTATAATTTAAATAGGATACTTGGACTCCATGGATGAAAGGAATCCATGGATGAACATCTAAATTGCCTGGGATAATGATTTTGAAAGGATTGATGCTGAGTTCTTGAGATTTGACCTTGAATCTTGAGAGCTAGGGTTTCTTGTTCTTGAAAAGAGTTGATTTTAATTTGAGAGAATAATGCAAAAGTGAGAAAATAATTCTCTCTTAGGGTTAAATCCCGTGTTTAGGCAGATTTGGGACCATGGGAAAAAACCAAACGACTCCTGTAATTTAAAGTCGCAAAACTGAAAAAATTCCCGATTTTGGTCTTGGCGTGATGCGCCACTATCGCGCCAAGCCACTAGAAAAGGGAAAATTGGGAAAATTCATGGTGGCGCGATGCAACATAATTGCGTTGCCACCTTGTTTGTGACCTGGAAGCTCACCGCGACGTGGTGGAATCACGAAGAGACACTGAAACTACCAAATGCCAATTTGGCCTTTGGCGCTACTCTCCAAGATCGCGCATCTTCACTAGAAATTGCTAATCATCATTTATACTGACTCCGTGATGCGCTAAGGGTTAAAATGACGGTGTTTATCGATTGAAACTTAAAATCTCCATAACTTCTTACCGGTTATCGGATTTGGGCGAATTTTATATCGTTGGAAAGCTAATTCAATTTCCTACGCAATGGCAGGTTCTAAATTGACAAATAATGAGTGTTTAGAAAATTTTATATATGAATATTCCTGTATTGGGACTTAGATTATTCTAAGGAAATGCAGGGTATTACAATATCTCTCCCTTTGGACTATTCATCCTCGAATGAGACTGGTTAAGCTGAGGGAAAACTGATGGGCTGAGCTTACCCACTGAACATACATATCTGATACATGGAATGCATGACTGAACTGACTCATGAATGCACGACTGACATGAACATGATGTGCAACTAAAACTGAGCATAGTAGAGAGAAATATTAAGAAGATTAGCCTTATACTAAATCTGGATTCACGGAGGAAAGATGAGGGTACTTGGTCCGCATATCTGCCTCTGCTTCCCAAGTGGCTCCCTCAACGGACTGATTCCGCGAAAGAACTTTGACCAATGGAACTTCTTTGTTCCTTAGTCTATGAACTTGATGATAAAGAATTTCGACTGAAACTTCCTCAAAGGAAAGACTGTTTTGAGTATCTACACTTTCTAAAGGAACAAAAACAGCTGGATCACCAATACACTTTTTTAATAAGGAGACATGGAACACTGGGTGTACTGAAGCTAGATTTGAAGGCAACTCAAGATCGTAAGCTACCTTTCCAAAACAACTGAAAATTCTGAAGGGACCGACCTATCGGGGATCGAGTTTACCTTTCTTGTCGAATCTCTTCACTCTATTAATGAGAGAGATTTTCAACTACACAAAATCACCGACCTCAAACTCGAGATCATTTTTCCTCACATATGCATACGATTTCTGTCGGCTCTGGGCAGCCCTAAGCCTTTCTCTGATCAACTGAACCTTCTCTAACATATCAAACACCAAGTCAGGCCCTACTACTGCGGCCTCACCTACTTCAAGCCAACCAATTAGAGATCTACATCTCCTACCATAGAGAACCTCAAAAGAAGCCATACGGATACTGAAATGATAACTGTTATTGTATGCAAATTTAATCAAAGGCAAGTGGTCATACCAACTACCTTTAAAATCAAATATGCCAGCTCTTAATCTATCTTCTAGAGTCCTAATTGTCTGTTCTGCTTGACCATCTATCTGAGGGTAGAAAGATGTACTGAGGTGGACTTAGGTACCAAGAACCTTTTGGAATTGTTTCCAAAAGTGAGAGGTAAACTTGTACCTCTATCTGAGATGATAGATAAGGGAACACCATGCAACCTGACAAACTCTCTGAGATAGAGTTTTGTATAGTCCTTGGCTGAATAAGAGGTATGGACTGGAAATAAATGAGATAATTTGGTCATCCTGTCTATGATAACCCAAATAGAATTATGCTGATGATAAGTACGAGAAAAATATGTCATAAAGTACATGTTAACTTCCTCCCATTTCTAAGTAGGAATACTGAACTCCTGCATGGACCCACTAGGCTTCTGGTGCTATATTAACTTGCTGGCATATAGAGCACTTAGCCACAAACTCTGCAATATCCCTCTTTATCCTACATCACCAATACATCTCCCGCAAATCACGATACATCTTAGTGGCCCCTGGATGAATAGAGTAACGTGCACCATGCGCTTCTGCAAGAATTTATTGCCTCAAATCTTCTACACTAGGCACACATAACCTACCCTGACAATGCAATACACCATCTCCCCCTGGGGAGAAAACCTCCACTTTCTAATTTCTGACGGATTCTTTCAACTTAACTAGACTGGGATCTCTGTCCTGCTTTTCCTTCACCTCAGAAACTTGAGATGATTCTGAGCTACTCTGCACCCATACACTACCTTCTACTGAATCCAGTAAGCGAACACCTAGTCGGGTAAGCTGATGAACTTCCTAAGCTAACTTATTCTTACCATACTCAACATGAGCAACACTACCCATAGACAACCTACTGAGAGCATCAGCCACTACATTGGCCTTGCCCGGATGATACAGAACACTCATGTCATAATTCTTCAATAACTCTAACCGCCTTCTCTAACACAGGTTTAAATCTTTCTGAGAGAATACATACTGCAGGCTCTTATGGTCAGTGAATACATCAACGTGCACCCCATATAAGTAATGCCTCCAAATTTTTAAGGTGAATACTACTGCTTCTAACTCAAGATCATAAGTCAGATAATTCTTATCATGGGGTTTAAGTTGTCTGGAGGCATAGGCTATGACCTTACTTCTCTGCATGAAGAAACAAACCAAACCTATTCTGGATGCATCACAATACACAACAAACCCATCTGAACCATCTGGCAAGGTAAGAACTGGTACTGAGGTGAGTCGACTCTTCAACTTCTGAAAACTCTTCTCGCAGGAATCTGACCACTGAAACTTAACTTTCTTTTGAGTCAATCTGGACATGGGGAATTTAATAAAATAAAATACCTTAAAAAACCAACGGTAATAGCCATCTAAACCCAAGAAACTCCTGATGTCTGATGGAGAGATGGGTCTAGGCTAGTTTCTCACCGCCTCAGTCTTTTGAGGATCAACTCTAATGCCATTAGGGAAAATAATATGGCCAAGAAAATCTACTGATATTAGCCAGAATTCACACTTACTGAATTTAGTGAATAACTGGTGAGATCTAAGAGTTTGTAACACTATTCTGAGATGGTCTGCATGATCAGTTTCACTATGGGTGTAAACAAGAATGTCGTCAATAAAGACTATGATGAACATGTCCAAGTACTGCTTGAACACTCAGTTCATCAAGTCCATGAAGGCTAATGGGGAATTCATGAGACCAAAGGACATGACTAGAAATTCAAAGTGACCATATCAAGTTTGAAAAACTATTTTTGTAATGTTACATTCCCTGACTCTAAGCTGATGATAGTTTGATCTGAGGTCTATCTTTGGAAAATAGCTGGCACCCTGAAGTTGATCAAACAAGTCATCGATTTTAGGAAGTGGATATTTATTCTTGACTGTGACTTTGTTCAACTGACGGTAGTCTATGCACATTCTGAGAGAGCCGACTTTTCTACGCATGAATAGAATAGGTGCGCCCCACGGGGAGACACTGGGTCTGATGAATCCCTTATCTAAAAGATCCTTTAACTGTTCTTTTTACTGCTTGAGTTCAGCTGGAGCCATTCTTTATGGTGGAATAGATATGGGTAGTGTATCTGAAAGAAGGTCTATTTCGAAGTTGATTTTTTTTTTGGGAGAAACTTCAGGAAGATCTTCAGTAAATATATCTGAGAATTCATATACTACTGGAACTGATTCAAGAGTTGAATTTTCTGAGTTAAGAGTCCTTGACTCGCACAATATGGTAAATACACCCCTTCGATATCATCTTTCCCTCTCTAAGGTACGAAATTAACTAACCCCTAAGAGCTGTGGTACTACCCCTCCATTCAAGGACTGGTTCATTTGGAAACTTAAAATAAACTATTCTGTATCTATAATCAACTGAGGCATAGCATGAGTGGAGCCAATCCATGCTGATAATGACGTCAAAATCCGTCATCTCTAACTCCACGAGATCAACTGAAGTAACTTTCTGAGATATTATGATCGGACAATTCTTGTATACCTGTCTGGCTATAATGAAAACACCTACTGGGGTAGACACTGAAAAGGGATTCGCTAGAATTTTAGGACTGACTCCAAAATTGACGGCTATATATGGAGTTACAAAAAAAAGAGAAGCTCCAGGGTCTAGTAAGGCATAAACATGTAAGTGAAAGACCTGCAATGTACCAATACCTACGTTAGGAGAATTTTCCTGATCTTAGTGGGACTGAAGAACATATAATCTGTTCGGACACTGACCACTGGTAGTACTGGAAGTGACACCCTACTGAGTTGGGCGACCAGATAGAACTGACGACTGATGGAACTAGACCTGTTGGTGCACATCCCTACCTTTCTAAGAAATTACCCGACACTCCTAAATTCGATGGCCTAGTTTACCACACCCGAAGCACACATCACTACCCGCTCTACACTCACCCTGATGGTGTCTGCCATATTTCTGACATAGAGGATTTGTACGAGCACTACTAACACTTACCTGAGACTTAGAGCCTGGTGCTCTATCCCTATTATCGTTTTTGAATTTGGGTAGGGGAGCACTAGCTGAAGAGGGTGCTGGGGCTAAAAACCTCTGATGAAACTGAGGACAGTTACCACCCTCTGACTTTGTCCGACTAAAGTTAAAACTACCCTTCTTAGCCCTCTTGTTTCCTCTCTCCCTCTCCTCAATTTTTTTCTCCTCTATCTGTTGATCATGGATCATCATCCTAGAAAAGTCCATCTCACTAATAAACATTGCGGTCCTTCACTCCTTGGCCACACTATTAGATATGCCGGACACAAACTTACTTATCTTGAACCTGTTATCAGCTACCACATGAGGAACATATCTAGCTAACTGAGTAAACTTGAGGGAATACATCCTCACGCTCATGCTGCCCTGCCTCAAGTTAATAAACTCTAACACCTTGTATTCCCTCAAATCCAATGGGAAAAATCTGTCTAAGAAAGATATAGAAAACACTTCCCATTCTACAGGCCCTGCATCTAGACCCTTATCAACCTTCCACTGCTTAAACCAAGTATGGGATACATCCTGCAGCTGGTATGAATCCAACTCAGCACTCTGACTAGATATCACCCCCCTAGCATCCGTGACCTACTGAAACATATCTAATCATTCCTGTAGATCCTCTTCAGACTTGGACCCTGTGAAAGAAGGAGGATTAATCTGGGTGAAATCCTAAATTCTAGTTACAGCAGTGTTGACCGCTGGGTTGTCCAGAACGACAACTGGCCATTCATTCTGTTCTTATATGGAGTTCTCTAGAGTAGTGGATGCAGTTATGAATTCTGCATGATAGACATGCTCATCCAGAAGATCTATCTGGACGGGCTGAAGGGCTGGCTGGTTTCCTGTTCTTCTTCCATTCTTTTTGGGAGGCATGTTCTATAAACGGAAGGAAGAAATGGATTAGTGTAATATCCCGCAAAATCCTTAGATTAACTCAGTCCTTTAACCAGACTTTGAAATTTTTTATCTAAGTATTTAGATTTAGTGTTATTTTAGCCTTCATAGGTTGGTGACTCAATTTTGCAACCCTCATGACCTTAAAGTAATGATTTTTAAGTTGAATCATGATCAGGAATGTCAGTGGGTGTTCCCGGATAAGTTTCAAATTTTTTAAACTTTGTTTGGGTCACATTTGAAAGCTCAAACTAGTGGATCGAAGCGACCTCGACGCGCTGCATCGCCCATCGTATCGATGAATATTTTTCTCTAGCTCCCAGTGCAAATTCCTGTGAACCAACGCTGACTCAATGTGGCGTGTTGGATATCGTATCGATGCCGACAACGCGGTGCATTTGTCTGCGCGTGGATAGTTCAGTTTTCAGTTTTCAGTTTTTCCCATGTGCTTCAGCCCCCAAAACACAAAATTTAGCCTACAGTTAGCAAAATATACTGATTCTTTCTTAGACCACTCAAGAACAAAAATCCTAGGAGATTAAATTTCAAATTCAAGACTCAAGATTTCACCATCATTCTTCGCAAATTTGAATACCAAGGTGGCCATTCATTCTGTTCTTATATGGAGTTCTCTAGAGTAGTGGATGCAGTTATGAATTCTGCATGATAGACATGCTCATCCAGAAGATCTATCTGGACGGGCTGAAGGGCTGGCTGGTTTCCTGTTCTTCTTCCATTCTTTTTGGGAGGCATGTTCTATAAACGGAAGGAAGAAATGGATTAGTGTAATATCCCGCAAAATCCTTAGCTTAACTCAGTCCTTTAACCAGACTTTGAAATTTTTTATCTAAGTATTTAGATTTAGTGTTATTTTAGCCTTCATAGGTTGGTGACTCAATTTTGCAACCCTCATGACCTTAAAGTAATGATTTTTAAGTTGAATCATGATCAGGAATGTCAGTGGGTGTTCCCGGATAAGTTTCAAATTTTTTAAACTTTGTTTGGGTCACATTTGAAAGCTCAAACTAGTGGATCGAACGCGCTGCATCGCCCATCGTATCGATGAATATTTTTCTCTAGCTCCCAGTGCAAATTCCTGTGAACCAACGCTGACTCAATGTGGCGTGTTGGATATCGTATCGATGCCGACAACGCGGTGCATTTGTCTGCGCGTGGATAGTTCAGTTTTCAGTTTTCAGTTTTTCCCATGTGCTTCAGCCCCCAAAACACAAAATTTAGCCTACAGTTAGCAAAATATACTGATTCTTTCTTAGACCACTCAAGAACAAAAATCCTAGGAGATTAAATTTCAAATTCAAGACTCAAGATTTCACCATCATTCTTCGCAAATTTGAATACCAAGGTATGTGAAGTATTCATCCAAGGGTTTCCTTCCACCCTTGGAGTTCAAGAAACCTTTTTCTTTAAAATACAAGTTAATGGATTTAATGAATTTCATGATTTGATTTGAATGTGTTCATGACTATTATGTTAATAGAGTTCCTAATCCATGATTAGTTGCAATATTCATGTCATATTACTTATTATGTATGTAGCATCATATGAATTCATACTAAAACCTTCAAGTAGTGAATTTGATATTTGAAATTATGATGCTCACATGTTGTTTAGTAGTATGTGCATGTACTATGCCCTCCAAGTGTTTGATGAATTGTACATGTGATTTGAATAGTGAAATTATACCATGTTAGCATGTATACCACTTCATGTCATGCAGGTGTTTGTCAAAATGCCCCAATGAATGAACGGTGATCAAGTATCTAGTTATTATTTTTCAAGATTGTGCTATGTCTTGTAATTTTATGCTATCGAGTCCTGGGGGTATATGATACTCGACAATTTAGCTGTATACCTAGAGCCTGTGTCAGTTACAGAATAGTATCATTCATATCACGATCAGTGGTTTAGTAATCAGTTCCGAACTCAGTAAGTAACCAATTCAGAACTCAATTAGAAATTAGTTCAGGACCCAGCGAACTCAGTGCTGTTCAGACAGTTAATAGAGTTAGTAACGATTTAGTCCATCCTAGAACAATTTATAAATCAGTCCAATGTTTATTCAGCTGGAAATAGGATTCAGCACCGAGTGAACCCAAGGATGGGGACTCACCTGTCAGCAGAGGGTGTGATCCTTAGAAACAGTCCTTGCATTCTAGAACTACATATCCAGCATAGGTTGAGACCTCAACCTGCCTGTTGAGGGTTGATGAGGTGTTTAAACCAGTTGAGGGTACCACTGTTCTCATTCAGAGCACTTGCCATTCGAGGGTGACTTAGCTTAGCTTTACCCGTGGCACGGTACTGACACCCTTCCAACTGGGGTTATAAGTTGGACCCCAATCTATACAGAAAGAGGTATTTTGGTTAGATGATTACCTTCCACAGTCACAGTCTCAGTTTCAGTTTCACTCTCAGTATAGAACTCAGTTCAGTTTTACAGAATCAGGACTGTTAGATACAATCACTCAGTTCAGTACGAAACTCAGCACAGTTCTACAGAATCAGGACTATCAGAAATAGTCATTCAACTATCAGTTATACAAAATTAGTAACTAAGATATTAGTAAATTAGTAATTCAGAACTCAGTATCCAGTGTTATCCTGACCTCAGTTACAGTTTATGTTTTTCATGCATGTACTCTCATTCAGTTATACTCATGTCAGTATTGTTCATGCATATGAACCCATGCATCTCAGCCTACCTCACTTAGCATACCAGTTTATTCAAAGTACTAACACATACCTTTCTTTTGCACTATGATGTCTTATATCATAGGTTCAGATGCAGGGGCTCCCGATCATACTTAGCATCTCGATCCATTAGCAGCAGACTAGTGGTGAGTACTCATTGTTCGAGGATAGATTTATTATTATAGTATTTCAGTACTTAATTTATTTCACTAGTCTTAGTTAGTTGGGGACTTATCCCATCAGCTCCTTGTTTAGACAGTAGAGACTTTTCAAACTAGAGTATTTATAGACAGATGTTCATTTTTGGTATTGATGTACCGTACTCAGTATTTATTTATAGTTTTGAACCTTATGGAAAGTTTTCGCCTAATTTCTGCCTAATTACAGTATTATTATTTAGTTATTGCAGCAGGTACCAGTCATGGGTTAGCTTGTGGTCTCTCGGGATTATGAGCACCGTGTAGTATCCAGGGTACAGACTCGGAGCATTACAAACTTGGTATCAAAGCCTAAGGTTCAACAGAGTCCTAGAAAGTTTGAAAGACGCATCTAGTAGAGTCGTGTGCATGGGTGTGTAGCGAGCCAAACTTATGGACAAGAGGCTATTAGATATTTTAGGAAAAGTTTTCCTTCTTTCAGTATTCATGCCATGCAGTGAGCATGAGCTCCAGTTAAATTCTCAGTCTAATCTAAAGTTGCTCTTACGTTTATAGAATATGCCTCCAAAGAGGACTAAGGGAAGAGGAACGAGAGACTAACCAACACCTCAGCCCGTCCAGCTAGATCCCCTGGACAAACATGTCTCCCACGTTGAATTCTGAGTAGTTTTCACCACCCTAGCTCATTCTGTGGAAGCCCCGACTAAATGCCCAACTGTCGTTCCAGCCACCCCAGTGGTCAATACTATTGCAGCCAGGATTCGGGACTTCACTCGAATGAACCCTCCATCTTTTACTGGGTCTAAGTCAGATGAGGACCCTCAGGAATTTCTTGATCAAGTGCAGAAAGTTACAGATATTATGGGGATGACAGCTAATGAGAGTGTTGAGTTAGCTGTATATCAGTTGCAGGATGTGGCTCACTCTTGGTTTAAATAGTGGAAAGCAAAAAGGACCGCAGATGCTGGGCCCATAGAGTGGGAGGAGTTTTCCACTACTTTTCTGGTCAGGTTCTTCCCGTTGGAGTTTAGGGAAATGAAGGTTCTAGAATTTATTAATTCGAAGCAGGGAAACATGATAGTGAAAGAGTATTCTCTCAAGTTTACTTAATTAGCTAGATACGCTCCTCATATGGTGAAAGATAGCAGATCCAAGATGAGTAAGTTTGTGTCTGGGGTTTCTAGCAGTATGGTCAAGAAGTGCAGAATAACAATGCTGATTAAAACATATCCAGACTCATAGTCCATGCTCAGAAGATAGAGGAGGCTAAGAATAGGGAGAAGGAGAGGAAGAACAAGAGAGAGAGGACAAACGGTTTCAACTTTGCTTAGCCTAAGTTAGAAGGTGGGAATCGTTCTCAGTTCTACCCGAAATCCTCAGTTCCAGCTCCATCCTCTGACATTGCTCCAATGCCAAAATTTAGAGACGAAAAAAGAGATAGGACGCCAGGCCCTAAGCCTCAGGGTAGTGTCAGTAGCTCCTAAACTAATCCCCTTTGCCAGAAAGATGGCAGAAACCACTAGGGTATCTGTAGGGCTGGCAGTGATGTGTGTTTTGGATATGGCAAGCCAGGTTACAGAGTTAGAGATTGTCCCCAGTCAGGTTCCCAGGGTCATCATAACCGTCCCTCAGCTCAGTCTGATCGCCCAAATCAGCAGGGTACCGCTTCTAGTGCTACCAATGGGTAACGCCCAAATAGACTCTATGCCTTTTAGTCCCGACAGGATCAGGAAAGTTCTCCTGATGTGGTCACTGGTACGTTACACGTTTATCATTTACATGTTTATGATTTGCTAGATCCAGGAGATTCTTTGTCCTTTGTAACTACCTATATAGCTGTTGACTTCAGAGTCAGTCCCAAAATTCTAGCAGTGCCTTTCCCAGTCTCTACCCCAGTGGGTAAATATATTATAGACCGACGGGTATACAGGAACTTTTCGATTATGGTATCTCAAAAATTCACTTCAACAGACTTAGTCGAATTAGAGGTGACCGACTTTGATGTCATTCTCGGCATAGATTGTTTTTATTCCTGCTATGCCTCAGTCGATTGCAGAAACAAAATTGTCCAGTTTCAGATTCTGAATGAGCCCATCCTAGAGTGGAGGGGTAGTACTTCAGCACTTAGGGGTCAACTTTTTTCCCACCTTAGGTCAAGGAAAATGATATCTAAGGGATGTGTCTACTACCTCGTTTGAGTCCAAGACTCTAGTACAGAAACCCCTAATCTTGAATCAGTGTCAGTATCATGTGAATTCCTAGACGTATTTCACGAAGATCTTCCCGTAGTTCCTTCCAAAAGGAAAGTTGACTTCGAAATTGACCTTCTTCCAGATACTTAGCCTATATCTATTCCTCCATACAGAATGGATCCAGTAGAACTCAAAAAATTAAAAGAACAGTTAAAAGATCTCCTAGATAAGGGGTTCATCAGACCCAGTGTGTCCTCGTGAGGTGCACCAGTTATATTCGTGCATAATAAAGACGGTTATCTCAAAATGTGCATAGACTACTGTCAGCTAAATAAAGTCACAGTCAAGAATAAGTATCCACTTCCTAGAATTGATGACTTGTTTGACCAACTTAAAGGTGCCAATTACTTTTCTAAGATTGACCTCAGATCAGGCTATCATCATCTCAGAGTCAGAGAATGTGACATTTCAAAAACAGCTTTCAAAACTCGGTATGGTCACTTCAAATTCTTATTCATGTCATTTGGTCGTACTAATGCCCCAACAACTTTCATGGACTTGATGAACCATGTGTTCAAGCATTACTTGGACATGTTCATCATAGTCTTCATAGATGACATCCTTGTCTACTCCCATAGTGAGCATGATCATGTAGACTATCTCAAAATAGTATTACAGACTCTCAGAAACCATCAGCTATTCACCAAATTCAGTAAGTGCAAATTTTGTCCAAGGTCATTAGCCTTCCTCAGCCATATAGGCTTCGGTGATGGCATTAGATTTGATCCCCAAAAGATTGAAGCAGTGAGAAACTAGCCCAGACCCATCTCTCCATCAGATATTCGAAGTTTCTTGGGTTTGGCTGGCTATTACCGATGGTTTGTTGAGGGATTTTCATCTATTGCATCCCCTATGTCCAAATTGACTCAAAAGAAGGTCAAATTTCAGTGGTCAAACTCTTGTTAGAAGAGTTTACAGAGTTGAAAACTCGACTCACTACAACCTCAGAGGGTTCAGACGACTTTGTTATGTATTGTGATGCATCCATAGTAGGTTTAGGTTGTGTCCTCATACAGAGAGGTAAGGTCATAGACTACTACTTTAGAAATCTCAAACCATATAAAAATAACTATTCAACTCATGATCTTGAGTTAGCAGCAGTAGTATTTGCCTTAAAGACTTGGAGGCATTACTTGTATGGTATGCACGTTGATGTGCTCACTGACCATAAGAGCCTACAGTATGTGTTCTCTCACAAAGACCTAATCCTCCATCAGAGAAGGTGGTTGGAGTTGTTGAAGGACTACAACATGAGTGTTCTGTATCATTTGGGCAAGGCCAATGTAGTCAAGCCTGAACTGATGGGTGACCCCTGCGAGATAGTCAAGCCTAATCTGATGGGTGACTTCTCATATCCTATGCTGGCTACGTAGTTCTGAAGTATAGGGAATACTACTAATGACTCTTCCTATATGACGGGGAAGCCGCCATCCCTGCACTCGCTCGGTGCTAAATCCTACTCCCAACTGAAAGACACTGAAATACTAGAATGTTCTGAGTTTAACTGACTGATATCTGACTATTCTGATAATGTTCATAGTATGTTCGGAAGACTATTTTGTAATGTACTGAGACTAGCTACATAAACAACTATGGTTTTTGGGTATTCAATACCCCCAAGACTAAAAAACAACAATGGTAAAATGACACTAAATCTTGGGGGACAAAGCATGAAGTCTTTTATTAAATCACTCTTATAGGCATTTTATCAAACACGTGTAGTTCATGGTTTAAAATAATCATAAGAATGTCATGAAACTTATAGAAATAGCATGAATTCGACATAATAGTATCAAATTATGGTTTAATTCAATAAATAATAATATTAAAACATGGACTATTGAATAACAATAATAATTTTATTGAATCATGGTATAAAATCAATAGTACATGGAGATTCATGGGTGAAATCACAATTTAAAATCAATTAACTTTCAAAGATCAAAATTCTATAATTTAAATAGGATAGTTGGACTCCATGGATGAACATCTAACATACCAAGGATAATGAATTTGGAAGGATTGATGGTGAGTTCTTGAGATTTGGCCTTGATTCTTGAGAGTTAGGGTTTCTTATTCTTGAAAAGAGTTGATTTTAATTTGAGAGAATAATGCAAAAGTGAGCAAATAATTCTCTCTTAGGGTTAAATCTCATGTTTAGGCGGATTTGGGGCCATGGGAAAAAACCAAACGACCCCTGTAATTTAAAGTCGCAAAACTGAAAAAATTCCCAATTTTTGGCCTTGGCGCGATGCACCACTATCGCGCCAATCCACTGGAAAAGGGAAAATTGGGAAAATGCATGGTGGCGCAATGCGGCATAATCGCATTGCCACCTTGTTTGTGACCTGGAAGCTCACCGCGATGCGGTGGAATCGCGGAGAGACACTGGAAACTGCCAAATGCCAATTTGGCCTTTGGTGCGACGTGCCAAGATCATGCACCTTCACTGTAAATTGGCAATCATCATTTAGACTAGCTCCGCGATGCGCTAAGGGTTAAATGATGGTGTTTATCGACTGAAACTTAAAATCGCCATAACTTCTTACCCGGTTATTGAATTTGGGCGAATTTTATATCATTAGAAAGATAATTCAATTTCCTATACAATGGAATGCTCTAAAATAACAAATAATAAATATTTCAAAAATTTATATATGAATACTCCTATATTAGGACTTAGATTATGCTAAGGAAATACGGGGTATTACATTCGGTGAGGGAATATGTTCTTAAAATGATAAGTTTGTTGAACGAGATGGAAATTCTTGATGCGGTTATTGATAAGGAATCTTAGGTTGAGATATTCCTACAGGCTCTGTCGGATAGTTTTCAGCAGTTTCGCTTGAATTTTTACATGAATAAGATGGACTTATCTCTTGCAAAACTATTGTATGAGCTGAAAGTAGTTGAATCTATCATTAAGCAAAAAGCTTCTCCTACGGCGTTGATGGTTAACAAGCCATTGTCTTTGACTTCTAAGACAAAAGGCGAAAAGAAAAAAAAGAAGTCCCATAAGGTTCCAGGTTCTAATGGTGGTGTGGTTAAGCCTAAGGTCAAGTGCTATCATTGTAAGCTACCTGGTCATTATAAGAAATAGAGTCCCAGCTACAAAGCAAAGATTCATAAACAAGGTACATCTTTTTCATATTTCATTGAAACATTTTTAGCAGCTGTTTTACCCTATTTTGGGCTATAGATTCAAAATCTTCTAATTATATCTGCACTTTATTGCAGGGGTTTCAGGAAACACGACACCTAAGTGAAAATGAACTGAACGTGTTTCAAGCAAATGTGGAACCAGCACCAGCCTTAGGTATAGGAAATATTTTTATTTTGTTTAGTAGTTCTAGAGTTTTGACTTTGAATAATGTTCTTTACGTACCTTCTATAGGAACGAATTTAATCTGAGTTTCAAAAACAATGGATGCTATTTACAATGTTTATTTTGCTAATAATTGTGCAATTATAAAATTTAATAAATATTTTATTATTTCTGCTCCTAGAATGCATGATTTGTTTGGGTTTGATGTTTCCAATAATATGCTAAAAACAATGGAAGTTAATAATGTTGATCAATCACATAAAAGAAAACTTATTTTGGAATTGAGTTAAACATACTTATGACACTTACATCTAGGTCATATTAACATAAACAGGATCTCATAGGTTGATTTCTGATGGACCTTTGAGTTCACTGAAAGTGGAGGCACTTCCAACTTGTGAATCTTGTTTAGAAAATAAAATGACCAAGAGACTATTTCCTTCCAAAGGAAATAGAGTCGATGATGAGTTGGATTTAATTCATACTGATTTGTGTGGTCCTATGAATATATAAGAAAGATGTGGTTTTGAGTATTTTGTGACTTTCATAGATGAGTACTCAAAATATGGATACATTTATTTGTTGTGCCATAAATCTGAATGCTTTGAAAAATTCAAAGAATTTAAGATGAAAATGAAAAAGCGACATAGCAAACATATCCGTAATTACAATATGATTGTGGTGTGAATGTCTTTCAGCAAAATTCCTTAAATAGTTATCAGAATAAAAAATTACATCTCAATATTCTACTTCGAGAACACCACAATAAAATGGTGTTGCAAAACGACGAAATAGAACTCTTATGAAAATGGTTAGATCAACGTTAAGTTATGCATATTTGGCCTTTTCTTTTTGGGGTTAGCACTAGAAACAACAAATTATATTCCGAACTTGGTTCCTTCAAAATCAATACCTTTAACCCTTTATGAATTATGGGGTGGGAGCAAGCCTAGTCTATGACATATTTGGGTTTAGGGTTGTCCAGCACATGTGCTAAAAGAAGGTTATTGTTTTGACAAATGCCAGATTTCTTGAAGAGAATTATTTAATGAACCACGTTTCTAGAAGTAAAATTGTTTTACAGGAATTAAACAATAGAATAACGAATAATGAAACACAAAAATAAATTCCAAAAATCATTATTGACATACCACTGCTTCCACGTAGTGGGAGAAATGTCAATAGGAAAAAGGTTGAACACGAGAAAATACTTGACATAACACTGCCTCAAAGTAGTGGAAGTAATATCGAGCAACCTACAATTGTAAAGAAAAATGTTCAGGATAATATCGAGGAACCTGTCATAGTGCAGAAAACATTCAGGGTGTTTAAAATTTAGTTTCAAATGTAGCAGATCCTGTAGTGACTAATCTTCGTAGTGGTCGAATTATTAGAAAACCTTTATGGTTTTCACTCTTGATAGAATCTTACAATAAAATCCATGACGAGACCAATACAAACCTCTTAATTACGCCAAAGCACTACATGATAAAGATGCTAAAATATGGATTGTTGCTATGAAATCTGAAATGGAGTCTGTACTCCAATCAAGTCTGGGAACTTGTAGAACTACCTGCGGTAGTCAAACCTATTGGTTATAGATGGATCTATAAGAAAAAAAGATGTGTGGATGAAAATGTGCAAACTTGTAAAGTAGGCTTGTTGCGAAAGAGTTTACTCAAAAAGAAGAAATTCTTCTATGAGGAAATTTTTTCACCGGTAGCTCTGCTTAAATCCATTAAGATTCTCTTATCCATTTCTACTCATTATGATTATGAGATTTGTCAAATGGATGTCAAGATAGATTTCCTCAATAAAAGTCTTGATGAGTGCATTTATATGGCACAACCAGAACATTTCATGGAAAGTGGTAATGAACATAAGTTTTGTAAATTTAAAAAATTCATTTATGGTTTCAAACAAGAATCTAGAGCATGGAATACTTATTTTGATGATTCGATTAAGACTTTTGGTTTTGATCAATGTGAAAACGAGTCATGCGTTTATTTAAAATGGCATGGAGACAGAGTAGCATTTTTTATTCTGTACATAGATGACATTTTGCTCATAGAAAATAAGGTGAGCATGTTGAATTTTATTAACAAGTTGTTTTCTTCGCATTTTAATATGAAAGACTTGGGAGAAACGACTCATATCCTTGGGATCAAGGTCATGCGAGATCTCAAACAAAGGATATTAGGCTTATCTCAGGTACTTTATATTGATATTATTCTTGTAAGGTTTAGCATGCAAAATTCCAAAAAGGGATTCCTTCCTTTTAGGCATGGAATGACTATCAAAAGATTAGTCCCCCAAAATGACCTATGAGATAGAGAGAATGAAGGTGGTCCCTTATGTTTCTGCTGTAGGGAGCCTCATTTATGTTGTGTTGTGCACTAGACTAGATATTTGTTTTGTTGTTGGCATGGTTAGTAGATTTTAGTCTAATCCTGTTCAAGAACATTGAACTATGGTTAAGCATATAATCAAGTACCTTAAAGGACTAGGGATGATATGCTTGTTTTTCACTCTAGATATCTTGTACCTATTGGGTATATTGATTCAGATTTTCAATTGGATAGAGATTCTAGGAAATCTATATAAGGATACGTGTTTAATTTAGGAGGTGGATCCATTGTTTGGAGGAGTATCAAGCAATCATGTGTTGCTGATTCCACCATAGAAGCCGAATATGTATCTGCCTCTGAGGCAACTAAAGAGGTTGTTTGGCTCGGCGACTTTCTTAAGAGCTTGGAGTTGTTCCTTCAGTTCTGACACCATTGCCACTTTATTGTGCTAATAGTGGTGCAGTTACAAACTCATAAGAACCAATAAGCCATAAAAAAGTAAGCATATTAAGATAAAATATCACTTGATTCGGGATAAAACTCAAAGGGGTGATGTGAGAGTTTTGAAGATTGAGTCGAAGAACAATTTGGTAGACCTATTTACAAAGGGCTTAACCCAGAAGATTTTTTATAAGAATGTGGAAGAAATGAGTGTTAAAATTGTGCATTCATGGTTATGAGTCTAAGAGGGATATTGTTAGGATATACTATTAACCATGTAGTTTGTGTTATAGTATTATATTTTCATCACATATGAAGACAGTTTCTTATATTAATAAAATCTTTATTGAATAGATCATTGTGTTACCTACCATGTGTGTCCTTTACTTATATAGTAGACAATTTTGTGTGAGGAGTATTTTAACTCATGCATAGAAGACTAAAATTGTCGATTCTTATAAGTAATAAATTAATATTTACAATCAGAAATGAGGTAGGACAAACATCTTGAAGATTGTAAAACACGATTAAATATAATTTAATCTTGATTATGGAAGTGGTAATATTTCAAATTCTTATGCTATTACATTTTGTATGTATTGAACGGATCAATTAGAGATGCTTGTTTATGTTCTGAATTTTAATAAACAACTTCTCTAGTCCATTACATGTACTTATACTCTTAATCTTGATATAATATTGTAATACCTCGAAGTTTCATAACTAATTTCGTCCCAAGAATGTCAAGTATTAGCTTTTAAATTGAATAATGTTTATTCCATGGGGAATTTTCAAGATTTTCACTTTTTCATGTGGGGAATTCAATAAGATTTTCATCGACACCAAATTTGCCTAAATTCAATAATTGGGTAAGAAGTTACGGCGATTTAAAGTTTCAGTCGTAAAGCACCGTCATCTCAGTCAGTGGCGCGTCGCACCATAAGCCAAAATGACATTTGTCAATTTCCAGTAAGACTCCGCGATTTCATCGCATCGCGGAGGGCTCCCAAATCCTAATTGTCAAATTCCAGTGAAGCTCCGCGATAGCCCCACGTCGCGCCGTCGTCCAATTTCCCAGTTGTCAAATTCCAGTGACACGACGCGATTGTGCCACGTCGCGCCAGGAGTCCAGGTCGGGTAATTTTCACAAAAATTAAAAGACGCGTCCAAGGTTAAATGGGTTTTTTCCCATGATTTTAGTTCAGCCTTAAACACGAAATTTAACCCTACATGACCTAAGGATATAATTATTCACTCTGTTTTCCCCAAATTGAGTTGTTCTCTCTCAATCCAAGAAACCCTAGCTCTCAAGAATCAAGATCAATCTCAAGAAATCCATCCAAGAACTCAAAGAACCTTCAAGGTTTCTTTTCTAAGGTATGAATAGTGTTCATTCATGGATTCCTTTCGTCCATGAAGCCCAAGAATCAAGTTTTAAACTATGAATTATGATATTCATGTTATGTGTTGTTTATGTTCATGTGGTTGTTGTTGTTGTATGATTCTCAAGTTGGAATCTTAATGTGTTTTATGAAATTACGTTAGTATATGAGTTTAAATTCATGAATTGACTGGTTTATGATGTGTTACTTGATGATTATACCTATGCCCTAAGTTGTGCATGTTTGATAAAATGCCTAAGGGACTAGAACTTATGTAATATAGCTAAATTGTGACTTAAGTGATGGATTCATGTTTTACCTTTTTGTTCAAATGACTTCCATGCTATTAACATGCCTTGTAAATATTGCTGGATTGCTCATGAATTAGTCTTATGAAATTATACCATGTTTTCATACAATCCTATTCATGTACAAGTTTATGATAACCATGTACTTCATGAAATCCCCAACTTATTGTATTATGTATTGTTGATGTTGGTCATGTCTTCAAGAAAGTCATGTCTTGTCAGTTTCCTTCTATCGAGTCCTGGGGGTACTTGTACCCAAAAAATATAGTTGTGTGCCTAGAGTCAGTGACATGTTTCATGATCTCCTTAGTCAAGCCATGATCCATAGAACTCAGTCAGTCATGTGACTCAAGAAAGCTCAGAAATTCAGTAATTTCAATAGTATTCCGTCAGTTAACGAAGCTCCATGAATTCAATGTAGTCTAGTTTAGTTAATGATGTTTAGTATCTATTCAGATAAGAGTACAAATTAGCACCGAGTGAACCCAAGGATGGGAACACACACTGTCAGATAAGGGTGTGGTTCTTAGAAGCAATCCTTGCATTCCAGAACTATGTAGCCAACATAGGTTGAGGCATCAACACTGTCAGATGAGAGTTGATGAGATGGATAAGCACTGTCAGATGAGGGCCCCACCATTTTCTTTTGGGGACACTATCAGATGAGAGTTACCCACAACTTGTCCTTGCCAGTGGCGCGGTATTGATACTTTTCCAATAGGGGTTACAGATTGGACCCCAACTCAGCTATAATGCATTATTTGGGGCATGTCGGTTAGATGGATACTTCCCACAGTTTTAGTACAGAATCAGGACTGTCAGATACAGTCATTTAGTCTCAGTATTAGAACTCAGATAGTTTTGTAGAATTCAGGACTGTCAGATACAGTCAACTTAGAACAGTATGGAACTCAGCTAGTTCCATCAGAACCTAGACTGTCAGATACAGTCACTCAGTATTAGTTATTTCAGTTATATAGTTATCAGTATCTCATGTTATAAGTACTCAGGCTCAGTAATCATGTTATCACGAACTCAGTTACAGTTATTATGTATTCATGCATGCATTCTCACGTTCATGTTATCCAGTCAGTTAGTATAGTTCATGCATGTGAACCCTTTGCATTCAGCCTACTCACATGCATACCAGTACATTTAATCATATTGACGCATTTGTGCTATGGTGTCTTATACCATAGGTTCAAAAGCACAAGCTCCAGAGCATCAGTAGTATTTCGGTCTCAGCAGTCAGAGTTAGCAGTGAGTCCTCATCCTTCGAGGAAATGACCATTACTTTATTATCTCATTAATTAAATTATTTCAGTAGTTGGAGTTAGTTAGGGACATGTCCCATCAACTCCTTATTCATACAGTTCAGTCAGTTAGAGGCTTTTCAGACTATCATGTTCAGACAGTTTTATTTCAGTTTGTTTTGGGTATTCTATACCCCACCTAGATGTTATGATTTATCCTTATAAATTGTTCCATTTTGAACCTTATGGCCTTTCAGCCTTTATTTCTGCATTTATATAGTATATTATGCAATGTTCAGGTACAGATATCAGTCATGGGTTAGTTTGTAGTCCTTCAAGGTCATGAGCACCGTGTAGCGGTTTGGGTACCAGATTTGGGTCATTACAAATTATCATGATCTATGTTATTTGGTTTATAGTTTTAATCTATTAAAAGGTGAGATTCTTTTATGAGTCAATATATTCCTAATAGGTTTAATGATGAAAAATTACTTAGTGAAACATTAATTAGTTGATAGAACCGTGTCTCTGAATTGAGATAGAAGACACCCCTTTATGGTTGCTTATAAGTTTTCACGTGAAAACCTGCAAGTAGATTTTATATCCGTCATGTGAAATAAGTTAAGCATTATAAATAAAGGATTTAATTAATTTATAAGTAAAAATTTTCAGAGAATTTAATTTAATTGATTGGTATCAGTAATTCTAAAATGGAGAGTTAAATAGGATGTAATGGTAGATTTCAAAATTAAACTGAGTGGTGCAATTACAGTTTTTAGTGAAATAATTTGTAATTTATTATGATATGATAATTCTTTCATCACCGAATTAATATCATAATTGGAAGCCTCAGTTAATAAATTTATGGTCCCTACTATGCTTGATTAACTAATCATATTTGGAAAAGAATAGGAGTGATAAAAGAAGTAATATTATTTTATTTATTGGTATTCTATAAAAGGAATAAAAGGAGTAAATATAAAAAAACCAATTTTGGCATTATGACATCTTTAAAAGAGCTAAAAACGTTTTAGGCATTAAGTGGGAATTAAGGCCAAAACGTTTTTTATATTATGGTTATAATGAAGGGCCTAAAACAATTAGCTCTTTCCCTTTTCTTTTCAGCAAATTGGGAATAAAAGAGGTTGAGTTATTTAAGAAAAGAAAGGCTAATTCTTGAATATTAATCCTTATCCAATTCAAAAATACTTGCCCACACAAGGTTGATTAATAAGGTTAATCAAGGTAGTAGAAGACAGCAGACCTGACAAGCAAAGCGTTGAACGAACTATGTGAAAGCTTGAAGAGGTAAGTTTTCTGATGTTCATTTTAGTTATGTTATCTAGATGTTAAGTAAGTTATATTGATCCTATAGAATTGTTGCTTCCGGTGTGCATATTCTAATATTAACAACTATAACCGCTTCCTTAAATGCAACAACAAGATCTAGGTTTAAAAGGATACTGGATCAGATTTAAATCCAAACATCTAACTTTTGGAAAATGAAAGGGTAAATTTTCTATTAAGATTCTTAGCCTTTGTATTCAATGAGCTAAAATTTTAAATTTTTTCTCTCAAATAATCGGCCATGTTCACCTTTGTAATGTGCCATATGTTTTCTTTGTCATTGGTTTTGTCTTCAATCTCCATTCTTGATCTTCAAGGTACTTCATGAACATAAAACATCTGTAATATCATCTTCTTGATTTTTTTGTTCTGCTTTGAGCATTCTTCTTGTATAATCAACTAAAATTGAGTTAATAAAAAGTGACAGCGAAATTGAAACACCCTGAGTTTGTGACCCTTATAAAATTTTTTGGATTTCTAGTTTCTGGATAGGATACGATTAAGGGGTACCAGTCGTATGTTGGAGTAAGGTTCTTATGGGTTGGTCATATGCTAATTAGTGTTGTTTGGTGGGTTGGATTAGTTTCTCGAATGGGTAAAACTTGGGTTGGTACGAGTCGTATGGTTGGATACGAGTCGTTTGGTTTGTTTTTTCTCTTCACTTGATCTTAAACTTGGTAGCTTAACTTGGATCTGAGTACGAGTGGCTCACCAAGAGTCATAAACCAGGGTACAAGCCATACCATGGACTCATATGGTGAACAATATTCAAACCTCTTGAGATTCTATTCTGCCAGGGGTATGGGTCGTATGCTTTGGGTACGGCTTGGTTTAGGTAAGTCGTACCTTAGACAAGGTTAGGTCCAAAGGGGAGGCCTAGGGTATGAGTGGTAGGTACCACTCATATTGGAGGGTACGACTAGTATGGTTAGTCGTACCTCCTGATGAGAATTTCATGTAGTTTAAGTGAGGACAATCTGGATATTTGCCCACTTAATATATTAAGGCCCCACAACTTTTAACACATTTGGGAGGTTATTTACCCTATTATTATATTCATTAACACTTAGAAAACTCTCTTAAACACTCTCAAATTCTCTCTAAGGCTTTTGGGTAAAGGAAGGCTAGGGTTTCACTAAGGTGATCGATTTGGGGCTTGTGTTGGTGATTCTCTATATAATCTATGCAATTTAAGGCATGTATTCCTTCCCTCAATGTTAGTTCCAACTAAAGGATTATTTTGTAAAAAAAATTCATGTCATAATTGTTATATGGTTTTTAGTTTTCAAATAAACAATGGGGGTTTTGGTTATAATGTAATACCTTGAGTTTTCATGCCATAAACCTCCCATTTTTTTTCCCACGAAATTAGATCCAGCCTAAAGTAATGGTTACTTGTAAGTTGAACTCTCTCGTTTCTATCTCAGCCATATAGCTATCTTCATTAAAATTCATGCACTCTTAGATCAGTTCAGTAAGCTCATTATGTTGAGACTCATTCATACATTTTATTTCAGTTGTGCATGATAGCTTATAGCCTATGATTCCTCAGTAATTTCAGCCTAATTAGCCACATTCGAGGACGAATTTTCCCAGGGGGTGATGTTGTAACACCCTATACTTTTTATAGCTTAAATTCGCTCCTAGAATGTCAAGAACTAGCTTAAAAAATGAATACCATTTTATGCATATGGATACGAAATTAGCCCAAATCTGACACTCGGTGAAGGATGTATGGTATTTTTAAGTTGACAGTGTGCCACCTGGGCACTTGGCACGTCGTAAAGACGGGAAAAATGACAATCATCAATTCCAGTGGCCCTCCACGATAGCCCCGCATCATGGAGAAGCCTAAATTCCCAATTGTCTTATTCCAGTAGACCAGCGCAATGATGGCGCGTCGTGTCGAAGGCCAAATTAGCATTACCATAGGGCACCGTGATGGTGGTGTATCGCATTGAAGTTCCAGGTCCTAATTGTCAAAATCCTGTGGGACAACGCAATAAATCAGCGTCGCGGAGGTCCCCCATTTTCCCAGTCTTTAATTTCTAGTAAGCCACCTCGATAGTGGCGCGTCGCGTGACCCACTAAATCGGGATTTTCGGTTCTCTTTTTCAGTTTTGTTTAGAAGTGTAAAGAGGGTATTTTGGTCAATTCCCAAGCCCTAAAAACCAAATGCTCATTATTTATCATTCTCACTTTATGCTCATTAGTTAACATTCTCTTCAAAAGCAAAACCCTAGAAACCAAATGCTCATTTCTCCAAGAAAACTTAAAATTGAGGATTCCCAATTCATGATAATCAAGAGGACATATCCAAGAGCATAATTAGAGGTCCAAGATTCAAGATTTGTCTTCTAAGATCATCGATTAAGGTATGTGGGGTATAAACAAGGATAATCCTTTCATCCTTGTGCCCAAAACTTATATTAATTACAAATTTACTGAAATTTTATGTGATTTCTCATGAAATTGAAGTTAGGGTGTATACCCAATATTTCTATTTATGAGTTTATGAGATTTCCAATGATTTAGAAGTTGAATTGCATGTTTATGTTCTTATTTTCATGTAAATTGCAGAAATTTCTAGATTTTAAGTTGATTTATAAATGTTTTACATCACCAAGCATGAATATTATGATGTTCTAACATGATTTTGATGCATAGGTCATTAAGCCCTAATTAAGATTGCTATTTCAAGATTGTTTGTGCTATGAACACCCTAAGATGAGATTATTCTCAGATTTTCTATAAAGATTTGACCATTTTGGTACTAAGAAAAAGAATCCACTTTGTTCATATGATTTGAGATTTAAAGAAAAGAAAGAGCATAATTGGTTTTCTTGTAAATCCTTGTGCTATATTTTTGAAGTGGATTTCTTAAGATCCTGAGCATAAGAATGGGAGTAATATTTAGCACCGAGATGAGTATGTTACCAAGGTTTTATGCCCCATAACTACGTGCCATCGTAGGATTAAGATTATTCCCACTTCTACGTGGATGAATAAGATTGTGATCACTTAAGATAAAAAGTTCTTTTCCAATGGAAAGGGTAGAGCAATTCTCCCCAACGTGGGCAAGACGTAGGATTCCATGAATGCTCACATGGTTTATGTCGGTTAGAAAAACCTTTCAAAAGAAGTCCCCTACTCTTAAAACAGTCTATTGGTTTAAAGCCTTAAGATAAAGTGTTTTCCTTACAGCCTAATGGTAAAGATTTTCATAATAGTTTTTCAGAAAAGAATTACAGAAAGATTTTAGAAAACTAAGTGTAAAGGCTCACAGGTTTTACTTAGATTATGCTTTGAAGAAAGATATTAGCTTCATATTTCATCTTTCAGATTTCATATTTAAGAGTGAGTCCTATGATTTAAAGAAAGAATACAAGTACAACTTTTAGAATTAAATGTTATGACTCACTAGATTTATAAAGTATGATTTACTATCCGTGATTATAGATTTCAGTATTTCAGATATCCAGCTTATGTGAGTCAGTTACATTTAGCATGCATTGATTTACAAATTATGATGATGAGATAATTTTTTACTTATGCATTCACCCCCATATACTCAGCACATCCTCAAAGTACTGATCCACATATATGTCTATGTAATACATTGTCTTATAATGTAGGTACGAGTTGTAGCACGCATACCATATTCAAACAGTTTGCAGATTCCAACCAGAAGATGATGAGTCCTCCTATTTCGGGGACTTTAGTTAGATGTTTTAACAACTCAAGCCACCTTCTCTGACGAAGATTCAGGTCTTTCTACGTGAATAAATACTGTAAATTCTTGTGATCCATTAACACATCGACATGAACCCCATAAAGATAATGCCTCCAAATTCTTAAAGCAAAAACCAAGGCTACCAACTCAAGATCACGAGTTGGGTAATTTTTCTCATGGGGTTTAAGATTCCTTGAGGCATAGGCTATTACCTTCCCTCTCTGCATTAGCACACAACCAAGGATAACTCTAGAAGCATAATAGTACACTACAAATCCATCTAAACCATCTGGCAAAGTAAAGATTGGGGTGGAAGTGAGTTGAGTGTTCAACTCTTGAAAACTCTTCTCGCAAGAATCTGACCACTAAAACTTAACCTTCTTCTGGGTTAGTCTAGACATGGGGGAAGCAATAGAATAAAACCCTTTAATAGCCATCTAAACCCAAGAAACTCCTGACATCTGATGGAGAGATGGGTCTAGGCCAGTTTCTCACTGCTTTGGTTTTTTTAGGGTCAACTCAGATGCCATCATCAGAAACTATATGACCAAGGAAAGATACTGATCTCAACCAAAATTTTCACTTACTGAACTTAGGGAATAGTTGATGATCTCTAAGGTTTTGGAACACAATTCTCAGATGGTCTGCATGATCATTTTCATTACGGGAGTAAACAAGGATATCATCAATAAGGACTATAATGAACATGTCCAAATACTATTTGAACACCCTGTTCATTAAGTCCGTGAAAGCTACAGGGGCATTTGTTAGTCCAAAAGACATAACCATAAATTCAAAGTGACTGTACCGAGTTCTGAAAGCTGTCTTCGGAATGTCACATTCTCTGACTCTAAGATGATATAGCCAAATCTGAGGTCTATATTAGAGAAATAACTAAAACCCTGAAGTTAGTCGAATAAGTCATTAATTCTAGGGAGAAGATACTTATTCTTAATTGTGACTTTATTCAACTGATGGTAGTCAATTCATTTTCTGACAGAACCGTCTTTCTTACGCACGAAAAGGACTGGAACGCCCCATGGGGAAATGCTAGGACTAATGAAACCCTTATTTTGGCGATCTTTTAACTAATCTTTTAGTTCCTTAAGCTCAGCTGGAGCCGTTATATAAGGTGAAATAGAGATAGGCTGGGTTTCTGGAAAGAGATATATTCCAAAGTCGATTTACCTTTCGAGAGGAACTTCGGGAAGATCCTCTGGAAATACATGTGTGAATTATCTTACCAAAAAGACTGACTCAAGACTCTAAGTTTTAGAATTTGATTCTTTGACTTGGATGATATGGTATACACACTCCTTGTATATCATTTTTTTTGCCTTAAAATAGGAAACAAACGGACCCTTAGGCACTGAAGTAATACCCCTCCATTCGATAATTGGTTCATTAGGAAATTAGAACTGAATGAATTTGTTTCTACAGTCAACTAAGGCATGGCATGAGTGGAGCCAATCCATGCCGTGAATGACATCAAAATCAGTCATTTCTAACTTCATAAGATCAACTGAAGTGACTTTATGAGACACTATGATAGAGCAGTTCCAATATACCCGCCTGACTACAATAAACTTACCTACTAGGGTAGACACTGAGAAAGGCTCTACTAATATTTTGGGACTGACAGCTATATAAAGAGTCACAAAAGAAAGTGATGCCCCCGGGTCTAATAAAGCATACATATGCAGATGGAAAATTTGCAATATACCTGTACCAACATTAGGAGAACTCTCTTGCTTATGCTGGGTCTAGAGGGCATAAATACTATTCTGGCACTACCCACTGGTGGCATTGGAGGTGGTGCCCTATTGATTCAGGCGACCTACTAGAGCTAATGAAAAGTTGAATTGACGTTATTGACAAAAAAAATTTCCCTTATGGCAAACTATTGGGCAATCCTAATTCTGTGGCCCGACTTACCAAAACCAAAACACCCATCACTTCCTAATCTGCATGATCCTTAATGATTCTTACTATATTTTCTACAAAATGGATTGGAATAACAACTGCTTACACGCTCTTAAGTCTGAGAGCCTGGCTTTCTATCTCGATTAGCCTGACTGAACTTGGGCACTAGCATACTGGCTGAAGATGGAGCTGGAGCTAAAAACTTTTGGTGAAACTAAAATGGTTACCACCTTCTGACTTAGGCTGAGAGAAGTTAAAACTACCCATTATGACCTTTTTATTCCTTCTTTACCTCTCCTTGAACTTTTCTTCCTCAATATGTTGAGCGTGGATCATAAGTCTAGACAGGTCCATCTTCTTAATCAACATGGCGGTCCTACACTCCTTGACTAAACTATCGTCTGCCCCAAATACAAACTTACTCATCCTGGACCTATTATCAGCCATCAAGGTAGGAGCATACCTCGCCAACTGGGTGAACTTGAGTGAGTACTCCTTCACGCTCATACAACCCTACTTCAAATTTATGAACTCACGAACCTTAGATTCCCTCAACTCTAGCCAAAAGAACCTGTCCAAGAAAGTTATGGCAAACTCCTCTCACTCTATAGGCTCCACCTCAACGCCCTTATCTTTCTTTCACTGCTTAAACCAAGTGTGAGATATATTCTGTAACTGATATGTAGACAAGTGTGCACTCTCACTTGATGTGACACCCATAATGTCTGTTACTTTGGCACCATATCCAAAAACTCCTATGAATCCTCGTCAAACTTGGACTTAGAAACAAAAGGGGGATTCATCCTAGTGAAATCTTGAATCTTGGCTACAACTGTATTTGCAACTGTATTAGCTGGGGCACCAACCTGTTGGTTGTTCTGAGCAGCTACAAAATGGGATAAGGACGTGAAAGCGGCTCTGAACTCGGCGTGAGAGACATGATCATTCAGGGGATCTTCCTAAATAGGTGGTGCAGCCTGATCCCTATTCCTTTTTCCATTGGTTCTCTTGGGAGGAATTGTCTATAAATGGAATAAAGGATGAGTTAGAAAAAGGAATTTTAATAAATCTCATGCTCCTTCACACGACATGAATACTGAAAGAAGGGAAACTTTCCTAAAAATATCTCGTAGAATCTTGCCCACAAGTGTGGCGCGCTTCACACCCATGCATAATACTCTACTCAATGCGGCTTTCAGACTTCCTAGGATACTTTTAAAACCTTAGGCTCTGATACCAAGTTTTTTCACAACCCGAGGCTACCCCTTAGTCATAACAATGGTGCTTACAGCCATAAGTGACCGCAAGCTAACCCATGAGCTGGTACTTACTGTAAGTACTGAATAATATGATAATAAAATAATGTGTGCAAAACATAAACTGATAAGATACTATCAACTGAAATATAATTCAACATGTCTAAAATAACTAAATAGACTGGAAATAAACTAAATGTCTAAATATCTAGTCTGAATAATCTGAAAGACTCTAAAACATGAGGAGTTGAAGGGAAAAGCCCCCAACTAACTCCAACTGACTAACTGAATAAAAGTATTGTAAATAAATAAAAGTTATAACGTCCTCGATGGATGAGAACTCATCACTACTGCTGCTGAGATATGTGCCGGACTGGATAAGAGTGATTGGGAAACTGTGCATCTAAACCTATATTATAAGGCAACATAGCGCAAAAGAAAGTATGCAGTTAGTACTTTGAATGTACTGGTATAAGGGATAATTACTAGCTGGGATCATATAAGTACTGGATATGGATGCCTAAACATATAATGATGAATGCATGACTGAACACAAGTATGAACTAAACTGATATGATTAACAGAATGACAAATAACTGTATAGCTGGTTTTTTATTTACTAAATATTAATTAACTGATGTCTGAAAGTACTGATTCTCTAGTATTTATATACTGATCATATATAATTAAATTGTACTGAGTCTAATTAACTGGATGAAACTATGAGAGGTATCATATAACCAACATTCCCCAATCTGAGATAATTAGGGTCCAACCTATAACCTTAGTTGGAAAGGTGTCAGTACCTTACCACGGGTACTAAATCAGGATGTGTGGATCCACTAAACTAGTGTACCGAAGGACTACGAAGTCACACTCTACTGCAGGTGCTCCTATGAGATCTATGCCAACCCTAAACTGGCTGGAAGACTCTCACCTATGCTGGCTAAGTACTTTTAGAACTCAAGGATTGCTACTAAGGGTCACACCCTCTACTGGCAGGTGAAGCCCCATCCATGGATTCGCTCGATGCAAAATCTACTCCCAACTGAACTGACACTAGTACTGACTTAAGTTAAACTAAATATCATAACTGATAGTGCTTAACATGATCATAATAAGTGAGTATAAGGATGAGAATCATGGTTTAACTGACTTATCACTTGAAAATTTGAAACATGAGTAAACACATAGGTATTGGGTGTTCATAACCCGCCAGAACTGAAAGATTACATAAAGATACCATAATAATGCATAAAATAGTGATATGAGATCATAGTTCAAAGACCCAAAATAGTTGGTTGCTGTTCAGCCTGAGTGAGATATTTCTGGTGTTTCATTTGTTGAGGCCACAAGGGTTGGCCAGTTTATGAAGATGAATTCTCCTACTTTTACTGGTGTGAATGTAGAAGAGGATCAACAAGGTTTCTTGGATGAAATGGAGAAGATATTCAGGGTGATGCAGCCCACAAATATGGAAGGGGTAAGTTTTACAGCTTATCAGCTTAAGGATGTGGCGTACCAATGGTACGAGGAGTGGGATAAGGTAAAAAGTGATGTTGAGCAGTTGTCTTTATGGGAGATTTTTTCTATTGCTTTTCTAGATTTATTCTTTTCTCAGGAGCTGAGGAAATCTAAGGGGGAGGAATTTGTCAATCTGAGATTAGGGAAAATGTCAGTCAAGGAATATGCCTTGAAATTTCATCAACTGTCAAGGTATGCTTCAGATTGTTGTTCAATATGAGGGCAAGTATGAGAAAGTTTGCTTTTGAACTGTCTCGAGATATGATCCTTATAAGAAAGACTGAGTTGGTGGTTCATAAGCAACAAATAGAGAAATAAAAGAGGAAGCAGGCTGAATTTGGGGAAAGACAGGGTAAGAAATTCAGGTCCTCTGAACTAGTTGGTGGGAAACAGCAAGATAGTTGGGATGGTGGTAAGTATCCAAAGAAGAAGAGGTGGAGTTCTGGTTCCTTCTCTTCTTCTAGTGCTTTTTACCCGAAGCCTTCCAGTGATACGTGTCAATAGGGTGGTGATACTTTCTGGGCACAAGGTGCCCAATCTCAAGCGAGTAATGTACACTAAGCTTATTCATGCCCTCCTTGTCGATTTTGTGGTCATCTTCATTAAGGATTTTATGATGAAGGGAGGGATAGACGTTTTAAATATGGTCAGCCAGTCCACATGCTCAGAAATTTTCCAGTTGGTAAGTGTGCTTCGAGAGCGAGTAAGGCTCCGATTGCTTTATCTTCTACTTCTGCCCCAAAGAGTGTTGCTTCTTCATCTGTTTCTACTTCTGGTACTAGTGCTAGTTGGAATAGGTTATATGCTCTTGCTACTCGGTAGGAATATGAGGCATTGCCTAATGTCGTGACTGGTAAGTTATAGCTCTATTCTCGTGATGTGTATTTTTTTCTTGATTTAGGGTCCATATATTTCTTATGTGAACCCATATACAGTTGTATGTGTTGGTTTTGATCCTGAAGTTATTTTGAATCTTTTTTTTTTAATTTCTACCCAGGTAGGAGAGTCTGTTGTTGCTAAAAGGGTCTATAGGGGTATGTGGTATCTGTTGGTAGTAGGCAAACTTTGATGGATTTTTTTGAACTTGATATGGTGGATTTTGATGTTATTCTGGGGATGGATTTGTTACACTCTTGTTACGCATCCTTAGATTGTCAGACCTGTAAGGTTGTCTTTAGGTTCCCCTGGTGAATCGGTCATTGAGTGGGAAGGTAGTTCCCTAGCTCCTAGGGGGAGGTTTATTTCTTATCTTATAGCTTGGAGATTAATCTCTAAAGGGTGTCTCTATCATTTGGTCCAGGTTAAAGATTCTAACCTAAAAGGTCCATCTTTTCATTCGGTTCTGATGGCAAATGAATTTTATAAGGTCTTTTCGGATGATCTTTGTGGGGTTCTCTGAATAGGGAGATTGAGTTTGGTATTATTTGGTTCTGAACACTCGTCTAATATCTATTTCTCCTTATAGAATGTCTCAGACTAAGTTAAGGAACTCAAGAAGAAACTTAAGGATCTTCTAGATAAGGGGTTCATTCGTCCTAGTGTGTCACCGTGGGGTGCACTAGTTTTATTTGTTTGTAAGAAGGATTGTTTCCTTTATATGTGCATTGACTATCATTGATTGAATAAGGTAATAGTTAAGAGAAAGTATCCTCTTTCAAGGATAAATGGCTTGTTTGATCAGTTGCAAGGTGCCAAATTCTTTTCCAAGATAGATCTTCGGCCAGGGTATCATCATCTTAAGATTAGGGAGGTGGATATCCCTAAGACGGCTTTTCAAACTTGGTAGGGGCACTTTGAGTTCTTATGATGTCATTTGGGTTGACAAATGCCCCAACAACATTTATGGATTTGATGAACATAGTTTTCAGGCAGTTTTTGGATCTCTTTGTCATTGTGTTCATTGATGACATCCTGGTATATTCTAAGAATGAGGTGGATCATGATATCACCTTCATGTGGTGTTGTAGACCTTACAGAAACAACAGTTGTATGTCAAGTTCTCCAAGTGTGAGTTTTGGTTGAACGCTGTAACTTTTCTTGGTCATATTATTTCTAGTGAGAAGATCATGGTAGATCCTCAAAAGGTTGTTGTGGTTAAAAGTTGTCCTAGACCCATGAATCCAATCGAAATTCGGAGATTCTTGGGTTTTGCTGGGTATAATGGGAGGTTTGTCAAAGGATTTTATTCTATAGCTTCCCCATTGTCTAAGTTTACTCAGAAGAAGGCAAAGTTTTCTTGGTCGGTAGCTTTTGAAGGTAGTTTCGAGAAGCTTAAGTATAAGCTAACTTCAGCTTTAGTTTTGACATTGCCTAAAGGTAATGATGGATTTGTGGTTTATTGTGATGCATATCGGGTAGGACTTGGTTGTGTTTTGATGCAGCATGGGAATGTGATTTCCTATACTTCTAGACAGTTGAAGGTACATGAGAGGAATTATCCTACTCATGATTTGGAGATTTTAGCAGTGGTTTTTGCTTTGAAAATCTAGCGACATTATTTATATGGAGTGCACGTGGACATCTTTTCTGATCATAAAAGTCTACAGTATGTGTTTACTTAGAGAGAGTTAAATCTTAGGCAGAGGATATAGTTGGAGATTCTCAAGGATTATGATATGAGTCTTCAATATCACCCAGGAAAAGTTAATGTGGTTTTTGATGCTCTTAGCAGGTTATCCATGAGGAGTTTGACTCATGTAGAAAAGGAGAAGCGAGAATTAGTGAAGGATATTCACCGCTTAGCTAATCTTGGAGTCTATCTTCTAGACTCCAAAGATGGTGGTATGATGGTACAAGAAGTGGTTTGGTCGTCTCTTGGTGCGGAAATCAAGGAGAAACAAATACTAGATCCTATGTTGATGAAAATCAAGGGTGATGTAGGTGGGTAAAATATAATTGTATTTGAGGTCATTGGTGATGGTATCTTGAGGTACCAAGGAAGGCTATGTGTTCCTGACGTGGTTGGTTTACGTGAAAGAGTATTGACTAAGGCGCATGAGTCATTTTATGTTGTTCATCCCGATTTGACTAAAATGTATCATAATCTCAAGGAGATGTATTGGTGGAGTGTGGTATAAAGAGGGATGTGGCTAAATTTGTAGCCAAGTGTATGGTGTGACAACAAGTAAAAGTTGAGCACATGAGGCCTAGTGGGTTGTATTAGGAAATGGAATTGCCGAAATGGAAATGAGAGGTAATCAATATGGATTTCATTACCGGTCTTCCTCGGTCTCGCAATCAATTTGATTCTATTTGGGTCATTTGTAACACCCTGTAGCATCCTCAAATTAATACGCCCTTAGTAGCATGAATAGAGGACTTACAACTTGAAAGTTTTCTAAGTATAAAAAAAAAGACAGCCATATTTCAGGCTCATAAACTTCAAAGATTTTTAAATCGATCTTACCGACCCCGAGATGTAGATTTTTTAAGTTGTTTCATGTTCATCGGTGTAAAGGGGATGTCTCGAGGAAGTTTTGAATTTTTTGGATCAGGTTTGGGACGTGTTTGGATTTCAAAACTAGTAGGTCACCGCGATTGCACCACATCACAGTGCCGATGGCGATGGGGTTGTTGGCACATTGCGGTGGACCTTAAAAACAAACTTCAGTTGCGAATTTAAACTCTGAGGGGCCGTCTCATCTTTTACCCATAGCCCCAAGTCATGAAACAGTAGATTAAATCATCAATAGGGCATTATATGCTCAAAATTACTCAATTTCTCACATAATCTAAACCCTACCTCTCTCCCAAAAGTCAAGAGTCCAACCTTTATGTTCAAGAATTCTAAGGAAAGAATCAAGATTCTGGTTCCATTCTTCAAACTAAGTAATCTTAGGTATGTGGTACTATCCTTAAACCCTATGGGCATGGATTTTATCATTTTTATCAAGTACAAGGATTTATAATCATGTTGTAAATTAAGGGTTTTGAATATTGATTCAAAAAGCATGCTATGAAATCGTTTTGATGAAAGTATTTATATATAGTGTTAAACTCTTTTTCGTAGAAATCTAATTTTATCCCCTTATGTTTATGCATTTATGGATTTTAGAAGCTTTAATTGAGAGCATGAACAATGAATTCCCTCTCTTGCTATAACTTATAGTGTCTATTGGCATTGTGAGTGATTTTGAATGCATGAACTAGTGTTTGAAAGTGAGTTTCCTGAAATCATGGCGTTTGATATGGTTTATGATATGATGAGAGGGGTTTTTCTTGCCATAATAAAACTCTTTACATTAAAAAGAAGAGTTGCATGTGATTGAACAATTATCATGACCGCCAAATGTTTAGAACTTATGAAAGGAGATTAATTGCATAACATTTCATGTGATTTCATAATGAGAACTTTATTGTGATGTTATAAATCTTTGGATGGTCATTTGCATGTTTTGAATGAGGTGGGATGTGAAAATAATATTATATGAACGACTTGCAAGTCAGGGTATGACGATACCCGGTGATGAGATACCCTTAATGAGTGTTTTGGAAAGTTTGAAGCATGATTTTGAAGAACTAAAAGTTGGGATTAAGAGAGCTAGTGGGTTACCTGAAGAAGGCATTTGAGTGTAAGGGCTCATCGTCGGAAACCGTAGTTTTCGATATGGGTATTATCATGAAAGGGGGATAATGTGGACGTCATATAAGGATGATGCCACATTATACCTGTAAGGGGGTGTACCAACTTATTAAAACTCCAATCCATGCGGCATACTTGGATTAGAGGCTTAGCCATAGAGTCAAGGGAGGATTCCATATAGCCCATGGAATTACAGGTTTGTAGGGTGTACCGACTAGCTCAGAAGAATAACAAAGTCTTGAGTCATGATCACAAGAAAGTATTGTAAAACTCTAAATTATGCCCATGTGTTGTACTTTCCTTATGTGTAATGTTTTACGAAATGCTCTCATCTATGTTGTATGATAAAAAATACTATTTTTGGATTGTTTCATATACCAGTACAATCGTATTGACCCCATATATTTCAGGATTTGAGGCTCAGTCCCAGGGTCCCGCTAAGCAGTAGATTGATTTGTCAGAAGTTTGTAGTTGGTGAGTCTCCTTTTTTTTGGAAGGCCTTGTTTATGGAATAACGTCATTTGATTTTAGTTTCATGGTCCAACTAGTGGCCTTGTCCCAGTTTTCAGACATATGTGTTTTCGTATTGTTAGAGATTTTGCAGACTAATGTTAACTGTGTTGAATATTTATGAACTCACATTAGTATTGTTCAGTATTAACAAGAAGATGACCATGTTTTTGTTTTTACTTGGTTTTCCGCATTTTTTTTATAGTATGTGAACATTGCATATGATTGCCAATTAGAAAGGCTCTCGAGCCTCCATGGTTCACGATACTCGTCACGGCCAGGGCCTCATCTTGGGGTCATGACTTCATCATGGATAGGATGATAAATTTCTCTTACTTCTTTCCTATGAGGACTAACTTTTTGATAGAGGATTATACGAGGTTGTATCTTCATGAGATTGTGATATTGCATGAGTTACCTATTTTTATTATCTCTGATCGTGGTACATAATTTTTATCTTACTTCTGGAGGTATTTTCAGAAAGGGTTGGGTACTAAGGTGAGTCTGAATACTGCTTTTAATCTACAGATGGATGGGTAAGTTGAAAGGACTATTCAAACGTTGGAGGATATGCTTTAGGCATGTGTGATTGACTATGGTGGTAATTGGGTTGAGCATCTACCTCTTGTAGAGTTTGCTTATAATAATAGTTACCATTCTAGTATTGGAATGGCCTCTTTTGAGGCGTTGTATGGTAGAACGTATAGGTTTCCTATTAAGTGGTTCGACGTTGGTGAGGCGGATATGTTTGGTTTGAATTTTGTTTATTAGGCTATAAAAAAGGTGAAGGTGATTCAGGATAGTCTTAAGGCTTCCCAAAGCCTCCACAAGTCCTATACAGATATACGGCATAGAGACTTAGAGTTTGAGGTTGGGGATAAGGTATTCCTAAGGGTATCTCCCATGAAGGGAGTGACGCAGTTTGTTAAAAAGGGAAAGCTCAGTCCCCGATATACTGGTCCTTATGTGGTTTCGCGGAGGGTTAGTAATGTGGTGTATGAATTGGAGTTGCCTTCTAGATTGATCTCCATTCAACCGGTATTTCATGTATCTATGTTGAGGATGTGTCTTGGTGATCCTTCTTCAGTGGTTACTTTAGATGGTTTGGGTATCTCGGATTCTTTGTCTTATGAAGAGATCCAGATTGAGATCTTAGATCGACTGGTTCATCAGTTATGTACCAAGGATGTGTCCTCATTTAAGGTTCTATGGCAGAACCACAAGGTGGAAGAGGCTAATGAGAAGTAGAAGCGGATATGAAGTCTAAATATCCGCATATGTTTTCGGCTCTGGATATTTGTGCTAAAGGTATGTGTTCTCGATTTATATTCGATAATGCAAAAGATTTATTTGATTTCTTTACATCTTTGTTAAAGGCAAGAGTAGAGGCATCTAAGGGGTGTAAGTAGTGCTTGTACCTACCTTTTTCGGCATTCGGGGATGAATGATCCTAGTGGGGGAGACTGAAACACCCTGGGTTTGGGACCCTTAGAAATTTTTTAGAATTTTAGGTTTTTGGATAGGATATGACTATGGGGTACCAGTCGTATGTTGGAGTACGGTTCATATGGGTTAGTCGTATGCTGACCAGTGTTAGTTGGTGGGTTGGATTGGTTTCTGGAATGGGTACGACTTAGGTTGGTACGATCGAATGGTTGGATACGGGTCATTTGGTTTGGGTTTTTCCTTCACTTAATCTTAGACTTGATAGTTTAACTTGGATCTGAGTAAAGTGGCTCACCAAGATCCGTAAGCCAGGGTACGAGTCGTACCATGGACTCAGATGGTGGACAGTGTTCAAACCTCTTGAGATTCTATTCTTCCATGGGTACAGTCATATGCTTTGGGTATGTCTTATTTTGGGTAAGTCGTATCTTGGACGATGTTAGGTCCAAAGGGGAGGCCTAGGGTACGAGTGGTAGGTACCACTCAGGGTACGACTGGTATGGTTAGTTGTACCCCCTGACGAGAATTTCATATAGTTTAAGTGAGGACAATCTGGATACTTCCCCACTTAATCTATTAAGGCCCCACAACTTTTAACATACTTGGGAGGTTCTTTACCCTATTACTCTATTCATTAACACTTAGAAAACTCTCTTAAACACTCTCAAATTCTCTCTAAGGCTTTTGGGTAAAGAAATGCTAGGGTTTCACTTAGGTGATCGATTTGGGGATTGTGTTGGTGATTTATCTCCATTATCTACTCAATTTAAGGCATGTACTCCTTCCCTCATTGTTACTTCCAACTAAAGGCATATTTTGTAAATTGTTTTTGTGGCATAATTGTTATATGGTTTTTAGTTTACAAATAAACACTGGGTTTTTTGGTTATAATAGCTTGATTAGGGGTTTTCCATGTTTTAATTATGTATTTACATGTTTAAAATGGTGGCTTGGATACTTGGTTGCATGGGAATGGTTAATTGGTATTTGATTTTGGTTTTGGAAACACTATGGCCCCAATATTTTTGATAAAATTCCTATGAGAATGCTTTTTACTATATTGTAGGACTTTAAATGGAACTTTTGCATGGAATGGTTTGGTAATGGAACCCTAAATGGTTTAAATGGTTTGGAATGGTTAATTGGTAAAATTTGGTGGTCATGGTTAAGGTTAATTAAAATTCCTTGTGGGGTACAAGGGAATCCCCCAAGTAAACATATTAATGAACAACTTGTGGGGTACATGAGACTCCCCCAAGCAACTTAATAATGGAACACTTGTGGGGTACACAGGACTCCCCCAATTTAACTTGGATAATGTAACCTATTGGGTACATGGGAATCCTCTAAGGTTTTCTAAAGACATTGTTTGCAAACTATAGTCGGTATGACGATTCCACTACTCATAGCCTTGGTTAATAGAAATGGCATAATGATTTGGTTGGATGGAAATGGTTTTAATTGGGAAATAATGGCGGGTGTGATAGCTAACCGTGAAGGTGTGAGTCCAATGGACGAACACTAGAAACTCATATTTTCCGATATGAGGGGTTGGTCATGGAACCATATATGATGCTATGAGGTACAAAGGAATCCTCTAGGTACACTGTACATATGTATCATGGATAGTAAGGGTACTTGGGAATCCTCTTCTCTTATAGTATCTCCGATTTGTATGGCTACACGCATTGGGGCCCGTTCAGGGGGTTACACTAGACCCATATAGCCCGTGGGTTGTTTAAGTCGGTTAAGCTATACAAACCTAGGTTAATGGTTTAAAATGCATGCTAAAATTGGTTCCCTTTCCCAGCATGGTTATATATATATATGTATGTATATGGCATTATTTTATCCTTTTCCTGAGTTTATGCTAGCGTTCACACGCTAACCCACCGACCATTCTACTCCTGCTTAGTGCTTGGATTCGGGATCATCTCTATTGGATTGAAGTGGTAAGATTCCATATTCCAGAAGGCTCTATTTAATGTTCATGGATGATTTTACTTACTTTGGTTTATTTATGAATATTGGTTTAGGCTATGGTGGGGGCATGTCCCAACTGGATATTACTTTATGTTTTGGTTCGAGGCTATTATGGAACTTCTATGGGTTGTCATAGGCGAAATCGGTATTGGTGTCAGCCTTAGTAATTGCATTGGTATTGGGGTTAATATCGTTGGACTGAATTTCTTACTGTCCCATCCTTTTATTTTATGTTATGAAACTTGGTTTGGTTTTGGTTTATGGTTTGGTGTTGTTATGGTTATCGATCGGTTTGGGACGATTGGACTTGTTTGGGTAGGTCACGGTTATAGACCTATCCCAGACTCTGGATTTAGATAATTACCCGCTATCTTGTTATACATTCGGAATTCATCCAACTCAAGGTATGTGCTAGATGGTTGGGTTGGGTATTGGGGGTGGTCCTCAGTCCTGGTTGGACTTGGGATGCCCATTAAGACAAGGCCCTCGGTCGGGTCAGAAATTGAAACTTTAATTTTGGTGATGGTGACTTATGAATATACCTATCTGATGTATTTGAACAGAGAATCCTTTATGACCTCAAATATCCAATTGTTTCAACTATCATCAATTTCTTGAGAAACTTTCCATTCAATTGTCTTCTATGCTGAAATTTTTTATAGTAAGTAATTAGACTATAAAAATTAATTACTTAATTTGATGGGGCTTTTAGTTAGGGGTATGGGGTGATTAGGTAGATTCAATTTCTAAATTAAGATCAACTAATAAAGTTAATTTTCACAATACTGAATAGGAATGTGTCACGTAATAAATGTATTTATTAATTTTATTTTTGAAAAGGGCGGATAAAAATAAGGTCAACTTACAATCAAGAGGTTGACGTCAGAGATATATTAGAGGCAAAAACTTTTTTTAATAGCATAAGTATCTGAATTCAGAATACTTGAATTAAAATGAGGATTAGAATTTTATCAATTGAGCTCTCTGTCAGGACTCGGACTCGGGCCTGTCCGTGAAGGGTAATCTCAAGCCCACCATGGGTCGGAAGCCACCCCCTTATCCTAACCTCTAGAGTAGAATGAAAGAATACAGCAGAAGTCAACCCAAAATAGTGATAAAAATAAATAAATTAAAATGAAATCCAAAAGTCAAGACAAAATGATCGATCATCCCAATCAAAAAGTAAAAAAACCCTCACCCCAAGTGGAAAAAAATAAAAACTGGGAAAAAAAATGCATAGCGGCGTGCCACGCCACTGTCGAGGAGATTAGCCTCCGTGTCATGCCCTTATTGGTAAGTCTAAGTGGTATGGCACGCCACTATCGCAGAGGCTTATTGCCTCGAGATCCCAAAATGGACCCAAACTCCTTCCAAAAATTCCAAAACTTTTCCAGAGTACCTTTTAAATATTCCTAATCATAGCTCAAGTCAAAAATCGACGTTACACACGTTAGAGGATCAAAAATAAAATTGTTGAAATTTTACGAGGTCTTACATTATTCCCCCCTTTAGATCATTCGTAAATGAGGAGTTAGGACCTTGTTAGCACGATAATAGTAAGAATACAGTAGAATCCAAAGACAAATTTCAAATGCGATAAGAGGGAAATGAAACTCATACCTTACGCACTATCATCCAACATGGGGAACAAGAACGGGCACTTAGTCTTCATATCTTCCTCCGCTTCTCATGTAGCTTCTTCCACTTTTTGGTTTCTCCAATGAACCTTTACTGAAGCTATATCATTTGTCCTCAATCTACGGACTTACCTGTCCAATATCTCAACTGATACTTTTATATAAGATAACGAATTTGTAATACCAACCTCCTCAATAGGCACTATCAAACAAAGGTCACCCACACACTTTTTTAGCATAGATACGTGGAAAATAGGATGAATAGAGGCCAAACTCGCTGGTAAATCTAACTCATATGCGACATTCCTAATTCTCCTCACAATCTAATATGGACTAATCTAATGAAGACTGATCTTCGTCGTCTTCCCAAACCTCATGACTCTTTTCATAGGAGAAACCTTCAATAACACCCAATCATTCACTTCAAACTCCAACTCTCTTCGCCTTACATTTGCATAAGACTTTTGGCGACTTTGAGCAGTCTTAAGTCTTTCTCTAATTACCTTCACCCTCTCTATGTCTTGGTCAACTAAGTCAGGACCAAACAACCTAGTCTCACATACCTCAAATCACCAATTAGGAGACCTACACCTTCTACCATAGAGTGCCTCAAAATGAGTCATTTGAATGCTAGAATGATAACTATTATTGTAGGGAAACTCAATAAGAGGCAAATGGTCAACCCAACTACCCCTAAAGTCAATCACACAGGACCTTACAATATCCTCCAAAGTCTAAATAGTACGCTCTGCTTGTCCATCCATTTGAGGGTGAAAAACGGAGCTAAAGTTTACCTGAGTACCCAAACCTTTCTAGAAAGAATACCAAGAGTGAGAAGAAATTATGTACCCCAGTCTGGAATGATGGATACCGGAACTACATGCAACTTAACTACCTCCTAAATAAACAACTTAGCATAATTCTCTCCTGAGTAGTTAGTCCTTACAAGCAAAAAGTGAACAGACTTTGTCATTCTATCCACAATGACTCAAATAGAATCATACTGATTGCGAGATTGTGGAAGACCCGTGACAAAATCCATATTGATCATATCCCACTTCCATATGGGAAACTCTATCTCTTGATACATGTTACCAGAATTCAAATGTTCTACCTTAACTTGCCGACAAACTATACACTTAGCAACAAAATTTTCCACATCTCTCTTCATATTATTCCACCGGTAGATTTCCGTGAAATCATGATACATCTTAATTGAACTCGAATGAACTGTATATCTAGACTCATAAGCCTTAGTCAAAATTCTTTCCCAAAGCCCATCAACATCAGCAACACACAACCTTTCTTGATATCTCAGAATGTCATCTTCCTAAATCTCAGAAGCCATAACCTTTTGCTAACCCACATCATCCTTAATTTGAATATGTATCGTATCCAAAGCATGTTTCTCCTTCACCTCAACACCAAGAGATGATTTAACCACTTCCTAAACAATCAGTCCTTCATCCTAGTGTCTAAGAGACGAACTCCCAAGTTAGCCAGCTTATGAATATCCTTCACTAACCCTCTTTTCTCGTCATCAAAGTGAGATAAGATCCTCATAGAAAACCTACTAAGAGCATCGGCAGCAACATTAGATTTACTTGGATGGTAGTAAAGGCTCATGTCCTAATCCTTAAGTAGCTCAAGCTACCACCTTTTCCTGAGGTTCAATTCCTTCTGTACTAACACATGTTGCAAGCTATTGTGGTCTGAATAAATATCTACATGTAGCCCATACAAATAATGGAGCCAGATTTTCAATGCAAAGACCACAGCCTCCAACCCTAGATCGTGAGTCAGGTAATTTCTTTTATGAACCTTAGGTTGCATTGAATCATAGGCTACAACATGACCATGATGTATCAAAACATAAACCAGTCATACACGGGATGTATCACAATACACAAAAAACCCCTCAGTACCCTCGGGTAGGGTCAAAATTAGCGAAGAAGTTATCTTATCTTTTAATTTCTCAAAACTACTCTCACATGCATTAGACCACAAAACTTAACCTTTTCCGAGTCAATAGTGTCAACGGAGCAGCAATAGACGAGAAACTCTCCACAAACCTCCTATAATACCCAGCCAAACTCAAGAAACTCCTAATATTGGTTGGAGTCGTGGGTCTAGGCCACTTCTTAACTACCTCAACATTCTTCGAATCAACCTTGATCCCCTCACTAGAAACAACATGCCCAAGAAAAGTCATATCACTTAGCTAAAATTCACACTTGAAAATTTGCATATAATTTTTGGTCATTAAGAGTCTGCAACACCATTAGGAGGTGATTGACATGATCCTTCTCACTTTTAGAGTACACTAAGATCTCATCAGTGAAGATTATAACAAACAAATCCAAAACATTCTAAACACCTAATTTATAAGATCTATGAAAGCAGCCAAAGTATTAATCAACCCAAATGACATAACCAAGAACTCATAATGGCTATACTAGGTTCAAAAACCAGTCTTGGGAATGTCAACTTTCCTAATTTACAGCTGATGATAGCCTGAATGGAGATTAACCTTGGAGAAACACCTAGCACCTTGAAGTTGATCGAAAAGATCATTAATCCTAGAAAGAGGATACTTGTTTTCCACTGTATCCTTATTTAACTGAGGATAATCTATGCACATCCAAAGAGACCTATCTCTCTTTCGTTCAAAAAACACAAGAACACTTCACGGAGAAATAATAAGGCAGATGAACCCCTTATCAAGAAGGTACTTTAACTGCTCTTTTAGCTCAATTGGAGCCATTTTATATGGAGGAATGAAAATGGGATGGGCATCCAGTAGAAGATCAATCTTGAAATCTATTTCCCTATCGGCAGGAATTCCAAAAAGGTCATCAGGAAAATTTTTACAAAACTCATTAACCATAAGGATAGATTGCAAAAAGAGACTTTTAGAGTTAAAATCTTTAACCCGAACCAGATGATATAGACGCCCTTTGTTAATCATTTTATGAACTCTAAGATAAGAAACAAACTTCGCTTTGGGAACTAATGAACTCGTTTCCCATTCAATCACCGACTCGTTAGCAAAATAGAAATTGAACTTTTTGGTCCTATAATCTATAGAAGCATAGCACGAATTAAGTCAATCCATCCCCAAGATTACATCAAAATACACCATATCAAGTTCTATTAAATCCGCATATGTCTCCCTATGAAAGATGGACACCACACAACCCCTATAGATTTTTTCAGCAGCAATAGAATTACCCACCAGAGTAGAAAAAGAAAAGGGGTCAAAAATATTTTTAGGACCAAAACCAAAGTGTGCGGCTACATAAGGGGTCACATAGATAGGTAGAACATGTATTAAGTAAATAATAAACATCATGGTAAAAGATTTATAACATACCAGTGACAATGTCTGGTAATGCCTCAAATTCCTGATGAGTTGCAAGTGCATATAGATGATTTCGGACAGTGTCGGTACTTGAAGTAATGCCCTTAGGTGCTTGGGCCAAATACGTGGCGACCAAAACCTTATTAGCTCCTGTAAAAACTTTATCTATGAGACAATTTTGCTACAGATGACCAGGGTAACCACAATTAAAACACAAGTTCCTCCCGTCCTCATAATAACCCTAGTGAAACTGCCCATAAAATAAGTAAGGGGGATAAGATGGGGTTGATTGAGCTCCACTAACCTGAGATTGGGCACCCTGTACCTTAGGACCAATGTTATCCTGAAAATGACGATCACCAGAAGGCTTAGGATAAGGAGCACTAGTGTAGAATATGAATTTCCCTATTTCTTCTTCTTGGTCCACTGTCTACCATCTTTCTCATTGTTTTGCTGACCTGTACCCTACTCTGAATATTTGAAATTCTTGTTCTGCCTCTCTCCCATATCTACCTAATTTTATTCTCATCCTCCACTTGTTGGATATAAACCACCAGTCTGGACATGTCCATAATATTATTCAACATAGCAATCTTACACTCCAGCACCAAATCACGGGATAAATCAGAAGCAAACTTCCTCATTTTGGATTTCATATAGGACACCAACTCTGGAGCATAATGGGACAGTTGCTAGAACTTCAGGGCATACTCATTCCCACTCATATTACCCTACTTCAAATTCACAAACTCTTTGGCCTTAATTTTTCTCAACTTCTGAGGAAAGAAGTGATCAAGAAGAGCATTTAAAAACTCATCCCATACCGTCGACTCAGCATCATCACCCCTTGTCACTTTTCACTCCTCATACAGCTGATAAGATATATCCTTAAACTAATAAGAAAAAAACTCCACACCCTATGAATCGGTTGCATGCTTAACCTACATATTTTCTCTATCTCATCAATAAAACCCTGAGGATCCTCCTCAACCTTAGATCCTATAAAGGTTGGAGGATTCAACCTCATAAACTGGCCAACCCAAGTAACCTCAGATGAACTAACAGAAGAACCAACAGGATCAGACCGATGAGATTATGAGGCCACCAGTTGGGCAAGCATATGAATACATTCATGGAACTCTGCGTCAGAGATATCTCCCTGAGGTGACTGAGCATGAGTATCACCAGCCCAGGAAGCCCGGGGAGGACTATTAAAGACTAGTGGAACCCCACATAGAGCAGTATATTTAGGAGCAAGGACCCTAGATCGGGTTTGTAGTCCATAAAAAAGGCGAGTTCCCTCAACATCTTCCCCAGGTAGGACAGAGGTTCCAGCAGAGTTTCTAAAATCGTCAAATCTTCGAGGAGGCATGATCTGAAATGAGAGTAATCCAGGAGTTAGAGAAGTTTCAAGATAACTAGATTCTATAGCCTGAAATAAAACACAAGAAAGGAAAATATTCTTAAATGCCTTTTAGCCTCCCCTTATAAGTGTGGCTTTCTACACACCCATAAAAGGGACTCGACTCGACACGTCATTATGGATACACAACGCCCGTAAATCATGCTCTGATACTGAACTTGTCATGACTCGGGTCCAGGCCAGTCGTAATGAGTAATCTCAAGCCCACCATGGGTCGAAGGCCACCCTCTTAGCCTAAACTCCAGAGCACAATGAAAGAATACAGCGAAAGTTAACCTAAAATAGTGATAAAGATAGATAAATCAAATGAAATCCAAAAGTCAAGACAAAATGACCAATCATCCAATACTTGTCCATAAAAGCCTCTAAAATCAGAAATACCAACTACGTTCGGACAAGCTCCCAACTATTGCAAAAGAAAATCCAAATGTGCTAAGAAATGAGAAGAAACAAGTGAAATGACTGAGCCTTTCAAAAGATGAAGGCTCACCACTTCACAGTAGATCCACAGAAGTACTAAATCACCTAAAGTTGCACAGGAGCAACTAAAAATCCCTCGGACCCTACATCATGAAATAATGCAGCGTCCAAGGACGGTCTTGGGGCGACCATTGACACTTAAATTAGGGAAAGGGATAAAGTAATATCGATTCCAAAATTAGTCAAAACCACATGCACAATATTTATATATATACATATATAGGATGTCGACATAGTAACAAGGGTCATGAACATAAGATTTTAAATCATTAGCTTGAACTGTGTTGCTCACTTCGTCCTAAAGGCACCCACGGGCTATATATGTCCATCTTCCCCTGCTGGAAGGGCCCTAGTATGTGTTGCTGCACGAACCGAGGAAAGACTAAATACACCAAGGCGATATCCATCCAAATTATAGTGTGTATCTAGACACACGGTCATATAGAACCCCACACTAGCAAACATGGTTTCCAGTGTTGGTCCCTCTTGGACTACACCTTCACGGTGAGCTACACAATCCCATTTTAAGTCCAAATTAAAACAATTTGCACACAAACCCAACCACTAACCAAGGAGTGTTTATTAAGGCATCTTCCAATATGGTATCATTATACCAATATGCTTGCAAGCTAATTTAATTATGTCAAATCAATCCATATATCCATTAGACTCTCAAGTTTTATTTAAATTTCAAAATCATGGCCACCAAGGACATTCCAAAGACATTTTTATTTTCCATTATTCAATAATGCAATGCAATGTTCCAAATTTAAGTTAAATGATGTAAATTACATGTTCAAAATCAAGATTTTTAAGATGGGTTAAATTTAATGTATTACCAAGCCAAAAATCTATCAATTTGGGAAAATCCATGTTACCCATTCCAATACTCATAACAATGCACTTATTCAGTCCCAAAAACCATCAATTAAAGCATAAACAATACATTTAAATCATGGAAAAAATAATTCAAGTAATAACCATCAAAAGCCCTTAACCCAATTTCAAACTCATCAATTAAAATTACATGAATAATGATTAAATAAATGCCACCATGTAAAATTCAAGTTAAGAGAAGAGATACATGCCTGGAATACTAAGGAATTTAGAGAGAAATCGAAGTTTGGAGCCCGGAGAAGTGATTTCAGGATAAACCCTTGAGCTTTCTTGATTTGAGAGTTAAAGAAGAAAAAAATGGAGTTTGATCTTTGAAAACTGAAGGAAAAGGATTGATTTTGTGTTTAAAGTTCGTGCAAGGGGTAAAAAGACCAAAACTCCCTCACCCTAAGTGAAGAAAAATAAAAACTGAGCGAAAAATGCATAGTGGTGTGGCACGCCGCTATCGCGGAGATTAGCCTCCGTGCCACGCCCTTATCATAGAGGCTAAGCGGCGTGGCATGCCACTATCGTGTACGCTTACTACCTCGGAGTCTCAAAATGGCCACAAATCCCTTCCAAAAATTCCAAAACTTTCCTAGAGCACCTTTTTAACATCCCTAATCATAATTCAAGTCAAAAATCGACGTTACGTATGCTAGAGGATCAAAAATAAAATTATTGAAATTTTATGGGGTCTTACACTCTCCCTGTATACCAAAAGAAACTTTTTGATCCAAGTGTGTAACTCTTTCTGGCATCAACAACAAATTCTAATTGTATGAGGTTCAACTTTACACATTTAAAATCTCCCTCTCTCTCTCTCTCTCTCTCTCTCTCTATACATATATATATATATATATATATATATATATATATATATATATATATAAAGGAGGTTTAGAGATTTGCTTGTGTGGCATTCTTCTAAGGCCACCATTATTATTTATCTTTTTTGTCAATTTTTTGGCTTTTTTCTCTTATACAACAACAACAACAAACCCAGTGAATTCCCACCAAGTGGGGTATGGGACGGTAAAATGTATGCATTTCATACCGCTACCTCCGAAGAAGTAGAGAGGCTATTTCTGATAGACCCGCGGCTCAAGATAAAGAAAATTTAGCACGATCAAAGTAATACATGAAAACAGGATTAGTGGCATAACCGAAATAAAAAATAAGGACTAATAAAAATAGAAATACGAGACACAAAAATAAGAGTAATATGAAAATAAGAAATAAGAAAAGGACACCCACCTAGTAATAATATACACTAGCAGCTCCTACCAATGGACACAGTCCTAGGGTTACTAACCCGACTACGCAAGAGCTCCCTAACTACAAGATACAACCCATTCTCGCACTAGCCTTCTACCCTTATCTGCGACCTCCACACCTTCCTATCCAGGGTCATGTCCTCAGTAAGCTGTAACAGCTTCATGTCATGTCTAATCACCTCTCTCCAGTATTTCTTCGGCCTACCTCTACTACTCCTGAAACCATCCAAAGCTAGCCTCTCATACCTACAAACTGGGGTATCCGTGCCCCTCCTCATCACATGCCCAAACCGTCTCAGCCTTCCCTTCCGTATCTTGTCTTCCACCGAAGCCACTCTCACCTTCTCCCTAATAATCTTATTTCTAACTCTATCCCCTTTAGTAAGTCGACACATCCAATGCAACATTCTCATTTCTGCTACTTTCAATTTTTGAATGTGGGAGTTCTTGACTGGCCAACACTTGGCACCATACAGCATGGCCGGACGGACTGCTACTCTATAGAACTTACCTTTAAGCTTTAAGGTCACCTTCTTATCACACAACACTCTCGAGGTGATCCTCCACTTCATCCAATCTTCTCTAATACGTTTAGAGACATCCTTATCAATCTCGCCATTCCCCTGAATCATAGACCCAAGATACTTAAAACTATCCCTCTTATAAATATCCTAGGAATCCAACCTTACCACCACTCCGTCCTTCTGCTTTGATTCACTAAACTTGTATTCCATATACTCCATTTTGGACCTACTCAACCTGAACCCCTTAGCTTCAAGAGTTTGCCTCCAAACCTCCAGTTTATTATTCACCCCCCCTCTCCATGTCTCATCAATCAGCACTACATCATCTGCAAATAACATACACCAAGTCACCTCATCTTGAATACTCCGCGTTAACACGTCCATCACCAGTGCAAACAAAAATGGACTGAGATTCGATCCCTGATGCAACCTTATCTAGATCGAAAAATATTATGAGTCTCCTCCCGTCGTCCTCACTCGAGTATTCCCTCCCTCGTACATATCCTTAATATCTTTGATGTACGTCTCCGATACCCCTCTCACCTCCAAGCATATTTAAAGAACCTCCCTAGGGAATTTGTCATACGCCTTCTCCAAATTTATGAACACCATGTGTAAATCCCTCTTCCTATCCCTATACTGCTCCACCAATCTCCTCATCAGGTGGATTGCCTCTGTCGTCGAGCGACCAGGCATAAATCAAAACTGGTTTTCCAAAATAGACAAGACCCTCCTCAATCTCCACTCAACCACCCTCTTCTAAATCTTCATAGTGTGACTCAACAGCTTAATACCCCTATAGTTGTTGTAACTTTGAATGTCACCCTTGTTCTTATATAACAGAATCATCATACTTCATCTCCAAGCCTTAGACATTTTCGCAGACTTAAAAATATCGTTAAACCGATCAGTCAACCACCTTAAACCTACTCCACCAGTATATTTCCAAAAATCCATCGGAATTTCATCTGGCCCTGTCGCCCTACCCCTCTGCATCCTACGAATAGCCTCTCTGACTTTCTCAACCCTAAAACGTCTGCAGTAGCTGAGATTTCAATTTTTCTCTGATTTCTCCAGCCCCCCTAACTCAATGCTTTTTTCCCCCTTCTCGTTCAACAGTCCATGAAAATACTCCTTCCATATCTTTTTAATGTGGACATCCTCCACCAATACTCTACCATCCTTCCCCTTAATGCACTTCACTTGATCGAGGTATGACCCTTCCGCTCCCTAGCTTTAGCCAGCCTATACAATCTCTTTCTCCACCTTTCTCCTCAAGCCCCGCATACAGACTCTCAAACGTTGATGTCTTGGCAGTCGTAACTGCTAACTTAGCCTCCTTCCTTACTATTTTGTACACCTCCCTATTCACCCGTTTCTCATCTTCTTCTTTACTCTTAGTCAACTTAACATACGCCCCTTCTTAATCTCCACTTTCTTCTTAACTTCTTCATTCTACCACCTGTACCCCTCTTGACCCCTCGAAACACCCAACACTTCTCTTGCAGTCTTCGTAATGTAGCTGGCAGCTCTACCTCACATAACATCCACGTCTTTCCTGCACTTCCACACCCCCATTCCTGTCACCTTCTCTCCTATCTCCAGTGCACTAACTGGCATCAAGACTCTCCACTTAATTCTAGGTTGACCCTCCCCAGCCCTTCTCTTCTTGCTCTTCTTGATTATCAAGTCCATCACCAAAAGCCTGTGCTGGGTCGAATTATACTCACTCGGAATAACTTTACATTCCTTACAAAATGCTTTATCCCCCTTCCTAAGCAGCATAAAATCAATCTCAGTCTTGGATATCGCGCTTCGGAAGGTAATCAAGTGATCCTCCTTCTTCGAAATGCTCGAGTGCACTACCACCATCCCAAAGGCCCTCGCAAAATCTAACAGGACAGCTCCCTCACCATTTCTATCTATGAAACCAAAACCCCTATGCACATCATCATAGCCTCCCAATAAAACCCCGATGTTCCTATTAAAGTCCCCCGTTATGACAATCTTCTCTGAGTTAGGCACGCTTCTCACCTCCTCGTCTAGAGCCTCCCAAAAAATCATTTTCACATCCTCGTCCAAGCCCTCCTAAGGCGCATAAACACTACACGCATGCAGAGAAAACCCCACAATGACCAACTTAATCGACATCAGCCTATCACTGACCCTCCGAACCTCCACCACCTGCCCTCTAAGCTCCACATCTACTAAGATGCCCATTTCATTCCGATGTCTCTCACTCCCTGAGTAACACAGCTTGTATCCATCCACATCCCTAGACTTAGACCCTACCCACTTAGTCTTCTGAACACACGCAATGTTAATTTTCCTCTTCTTAAGAATCTTCACCAGCTCAACAAACTTACCTTGAAGGGTCCCTATGTTCCAAGACCCTACCCTCAACCTACCCTCTCTCGCCTCTTACATACCTCTACCACCCCTCACTGATCCAGCCCTAACACCCGACCTATACCCCATACCCACCCCAGCCCTCCCCTCTTTCCTCCCTCCCAAAAAGACCCCCAGCCCCAGCCCTCGCGGACATGACCCTATTCCACCATTAACCCCCACCGCCACGGATTTTTTCTCTTATATTTCCTTCAAAATATGTGCTGAAAATTTAATCAATCTATGATTAAGTCTATAACTATCCACATTAATTTGTATTAAATTTATTTTTAAAGCCAAAATGGCTTTTTCTCTCCCCCATGTTTCAGACAACTCTTAAGTTCCTCATAATGGATTCAATTGTATATATAAGGAGGACTCGAGGAGTTGAGTGTGTAGGTTTGAATTTCTTTCTCTTAAATTGTTGGTTTTTGTTCTTCTTATATGCTGGCAACAGTAAGTCCATAACCAAAAACAAAAAAAAAAATTAAATCCAACTAACTAATTACTAATAGGAGCATTAGCACGTACCGGAGGAAAATCCAAAAAAGTCTTGAAGAAGCATTGAGGCAAACTTCAACTTTTAGGCATTTCCTCAATGATCATTGTGTGTAAGTATCTTTATTTAACTTTGAAACCTATAGTAATTTGGTTATTTGTTTTTGCTAATGAGTGTATTTTGATCTGATAATCTACAGGAAGTACTAGGAGACTGAACCACTAGAAGATATGTAGACTTTAGTTACGTTACGCATGGTTATATCTGCTATGGAAGAGTTGATACTGATGGAAATCGATATGTCAAACTCCCTCAAATTTGAGTCGAGTAATTCCACAGCAAAAAACATTTCTCAGGAGATCTAATGGAGGGCTATTCAAGAAGATTAAGCAATAATGAGGAGTTGAAATATTTAAGCTACCTATGTAAGTCAAGTCCATTGAAATATTTGGGCTACCTATGTGAGTCAAGTCCACTGGAATATAGTTGTATGAAACTCATATCTTTTATACATTTTTTTCTACTCCTATACTTCTTTGGAGGCTTACACTTCAATTATTTCTACATCCTTGAAGTCTGTATGAATTATCTTTTCATTTTCTTCCTTTTTATACGCATATGAACTATGACGTGCCCGTGCCCATTCTAAAATGGTAAGAAAAGTTAACTAAAAAAAAATTATTTGTGAAATTTTACAAAAAAATTAGGATGTTACTTAAGATAATTTGCTTAAATAGTTAAAAATAGAATTAATGGAGGAGAATAAAAGGAGGAACAAACAGAAAAGGCAAATGAAAAAATAGAGGAAAACACTGTCAAAATTTTCTTTTCTTTAATTTCATATCTCTTTTCAATTTTTTTCTTTTCTTTCAATAATGTATATGAAAATTATTAACAACAAAAGTTTAAATAACTTCCCATTTTCTTGCCATCTAATATTTTATGTCAATTATTTAGTAATTAGTATAAGATACATAAAATAAAAACCAAAATAATTGTTTCGTAATATTAGTTTTAAATTTTATTGTTTGGTTTGCTTTAGAACTAACATATCTTAAATTAGTTACCCGAAAAAAACATATCTTAAATTAAATAGATAAAAATAGAATACACTAAAAAGAGGAAAAAAATAAATGGAAGAAAACAAAAAAAAAGTTTTTTTTTTGGGTGTCCTCTTTTCATTCGCTTCTAATTTTTATTTGAGAGAGTGAAAATAATGTCAATATTAACATAATTGTGCATAATTCATATAGAAAAATCAAATACTAAAAATAAGCGTAGAGGAAGAAAACAAACGTACTGATAGAAGTTTGCATTCCCAATATTCTTCATTACTATTTTTTTTAAAACAAAAATCATAGTTTTTAAAATATTTTTGTCTTTTGAATTAAACATGCATGCATTATTTAAAGTGTTGTTTGATATTAACTTCTAATATGTACTTTATTAAGTGAATAGAAATAACGAACATTCTTTTCATAAATCCTTCGAGAAAGGTGACGTGCAAGGTCAGCCTTCCCAAGGTCATTCAAATATTTTTTTTATTAGTGTTGTTGTTCTTTTACTTTTTATCATTTATTTTGTCTCTTTTGAATTCTTAGAATTAAGTGTTCCGCTAACACATAAAAAAAAAGAAAAAAAAAATCTTTTTGTCATTGAATTTTCATTAGAAAATTTATACATTTTTTATTAAAAGAATTAATACTAAAAAACTTGTAGAATGATTAATTTAATGAGTTTTTAATATAATTATGACATAAATATCCAATCAAATATTGCTATATATTTTTTATATCCGCGCAAATATGTGGCACATTTTATAGGGCAAGAAAAGATACTTGTTAACAACAACAACAACAACAACAAACCCAGTATATTCCCACACAGTGGGGTCTGGGGAGGGTAAAATGTATGCAGTCCATACCACTACCTCCGGAGAGGTAGCAAGGCTATTTCTGAAAGACCCTCGGCTCAGGACAAAGAATAATAAGTAAATCCATAATAAAGCATGAAACACGTTGGAACAATAAAAATATAGCACCCACGCAGTATAACCCTATACTAACAAATCAAAAGCACCCTTACCCAAAATACCCCCAACCCAAAGCTCTCCTAACTCCGACTACGGCCCACCCGCAGGCACTAACCTTCTACTCTTATCTGCGTCCTCCAAAAATAACAAAAATACTAACCCTTTTAGAAGTAATTACACTCTCTCCCACTTTTTTAATTACTTTACTCTCTCCCTATTAATATACATAACATAGCCGACATATACATAGCATTCTGTGTATATGTTGGGATTTTTGTAATATGTTTAGGGAGTTGAAATTTTTTGTAATATTGGAAACATAAGTTGTGTATTTGTGTAATTTTTAGAAACAAAAAAGTTCTTCATTTTGGTTCATCTCCCCTTCTCCAATTTATATGACCAAGCATTAGCATTTATGTTTTTATCAATTTTTTAATCTTTATCGCATTTTTAATTACAAATTAAATAAATTCTTAGGTAAAGATTGACTTCAATGCAAACATAAATAATTAATTGATATTAAGAATAATTAATATGATTAATTACTTTTTCTAATACTCTTCGTTTTCTTTCTATGTACGTTATATACTTTCTCCATTCGATTTTACTGGTCGTATTTTGATTTAGCACACCAATTAAGAAAAACATTAATAACATGGCTATTTTACTATAATACCCCTTTAAATGATATTTATATTGTGTTTTGAGATTAATTTATAGAAAAAATAATTAATGTTAAGGGCAAAATAAGAAAAAAGAAGTTGACTTTTGTTAATATATCAAAAATCAATATATATATATATATATATATATACACACACACACATAAAGGAGAATCAAGATCATGCTGATGTGGCATGTCTAGGAGGCCAGCATTTGCATTTACCTTTTTTATCATTTTTTAAAAAAAATTTACTCATTCTTTTGGTCAAAAAATTAAGATAATACACACATTTTTTAGGAAAACAATCCCAATAAGGACTGACTGTTATACATGTTACAACATTTCACCTTTCAAATAGACAGCTTTACAGGTTATTAGCTTTAATTATCATTTGGTAAAACCTTGAATGTCAATCTATACTTGTCGCATCAATTAGCCAAGAACATTCTTTTGTTGCTAAAACGGGCAGGGCCGAGGATTTGCTTGGGGAAGGAGTTTGGTTATAGGCATATGAAGATATTCTCTGTTATGTTGTTGTGTTACTTTATTTTGAACTTGAGTGATAACAAGAAAACTGTCAAATATAAGACAACGATAAATCTTCAGATCGGGGAGGGACTGCATGTTGATGTCTTTCATAGATAGGGCCATTAGAAAGAGTATATATTAATATCATTTCAGTTCTGTCTTAAATGTTCCCATGTCATCAGTATCCAATATCCCTATATGTTTTCATGCCATGTAAATCTATAATTTTCAGTGGAATGATCAAAGGAGAAAGTGTTAATAGCATTTTAGATATGTTTTCTAGCTTCGGAGACCGAAATACAGATAGAAGTTGCTTGGACTTTAACTTATCTCATCACTGTTTACTGTTCACGTGTAATCCATATCATTTTCCCTCTTTCTTTCTCTTATAAAAAATATATACCGACATCAGTAGAGAAGTCAGGGTTTACTCAGTTTGGATGGTTGTTGCATATTATTGATAATATGTGTTGAACTGTATTTGTTTTAATGAATACAACGTTTGGGTGATTACATAGTTTTTTATCGTTACATAATGTAATACATCAACAATTTGAAGGATAAATCTACAAGAAAGTAGAGCTACTATAATAAGGTAGGGTATAGGATAAACTAGGATTATTAAATAATAAGTAAAGACAAAATGAGGAGGAAAAAAAAAAACCATGCGATCATGCCAAATTAGTCATTGCATAAAATTGAACTTTTCATCATTACCTAATCAAAATAAACAATCTATTTAAGAAACACCACAATACGATACAATAGGTAACAACCATTACAAACAAGTGACACTTTGGAGATACATTGGTATCTTATGAAAGATTAGAAGATCTTTCAATGTCGGATCAGAAGTCAATTCAAAGGAAAATATAAGAACTGTTGATGTGTTAGGACTGCCAAAAAGTCGTTTTCATAGAAAATAATTATTTTGTGATGGAGGATAGTATTGAAGAGTTGGGGTGGATTGCTCCTCAACTCAGGGACCAATTCCCAGATGAACACGACAAGCAAAAATAATAGAGTATAAGCTGTAAAAATACGTGGAAAAATAAATGAAAAGATGCAAGAGTTTTACATGGATGGAACAATCAGAGGCTTAGTAAGAAATCTCTATAACACGTAATACCATACGTCATGGTCAGGCCATTTGGTGGACTGTTTGAAACAACATAATTTTAAAGGTAAAAGGAGAAACAGACACAACCTTAAACAGAGATGGTACTTTTTTTGTTAGCTTTTTGGTGCAATCAAGGAATGCTAGAGACAATAGGGTGATTGCACAAGCTGTTACTACCTGATGCACTTTCTTAGTGCATAGCTTCATAAATTTTCTAAATACTTATAGAACAAAACTTTTCTTCTATATCAAGTGTTTTATGGTCTTTCGTTATACATTTTATATTACTTCTTTTTTCTTAAAAGCTTCTCATATGTGGCTTTTTGGAATTGCAATAACCTTATTTACGAAATGAGGTTAATCTTTTTATATGTAAATATTCTAAAAAGGTTAATCAATTACAATTCGAATGAATATTTAAATAATAATATATGTCGTATATGAAATTGAAATTTTTATAATTTCACAAGTACGTTATAATAAAAATAAATTATCTATAAAATTAATTATTAATACATTTTTCATGACCGCACGAAGTGCGGCATGATTTCCTAGTATAGTATAATATTACTCATATTCGAAGCTTGCCTAACAAATTAGTACTGCCATTTCATAAGGAATATATTATATTATCAATTTATATACCTTAATATCTAAAAGAAATACTTATAAGAAACTTCATTAGATAGAGAATTATGATCACAACTTCAGATAACTTTTTTAGTAAGTATTATCTTCGACAAATTAATATTTGTCCTTTAATTAGTCATCGTATTACACCCTTATCAAAAGAAAATCAAAAATATATTGAAAGACTTCTCCTAAATTATCAAAATTAATTAATGTGATCAATGTTGGATTGAGTTCCTCTCCATTTCCATTCTCTACATTTTCTCCAAGTTCCTACTTTGATGCGAGACACATGACATGAGTTAAAATGAATGGTTAAGATTTGACTAATAAATATTTTATATATTTACTTTCAAAAATTTTAGTAATTCCATAATGATAACTAAAAAATTATTTTATTCATAAATATATTTTTTAAAAATTCTCTCTTCTTACTTTTTTTCCTGTAACCATGATGTAACTAGAAAAAAAATTACTTTATGATTAAAAAAAATATTCTATGATTAAAAAAAATTAATAGATACACCCTTATCATTTTAAAAACTTAATTATTTCTACCTTTCCCGAATTTCTTAACTCTTATCATTTTTCCTCTTCGTCCAAAAAAAAAAAATTAGCTATAAGAAAAATTGGTAAAGTCAAAATCATGACAACAGTAAAAAAAAATTCATAAATATGAATCTTTGAGTAGTAAATTATTAAAATAATACGAGCATTATCGATATTATAATAAAAATATTCAATTAGCATAACTAAAAAGAAACTTGATTATTAAAAATATTGAAGTTCACCATTTATACTCATAGCTAATTTTAAAGAATAAGTATCTAATGATTAAAATAAAATTAAAAAATAAACTTAAAGAGAAGTTGGAAGATAGACGGTGAGTATGAAAATAGAGCACAACGTAAAAACATAGAAATAGAGAGAATTTTTTTTTAAAGTATATTTGTGGATAAAATGATTTTGTAACTCTAATAATTGTTGAATTACTAAAATTTTGAAAGCAAATAGGTAAAATATTTATTGTTCATATCATGAAAAAAAATATTAGTTTAGTTCCTAAATCTTAACTATCCATTCTAATTCATGCCATGTGTCTTTCATCCAATTAAGAACTTGGAAAAAATGGAGACAATAGAAATAGAGAGGAGCCAGATCCATCAATGTTATCTACACTATTCTAAAAGTGGAAAGCCACAATGTTAAAAGTTACATTATCAATTTACCATAATATAGGATTTTAAAATATGATAATGGATCAGGACTTTAAAATATGGTAAGTTTTTTTCTTAAACTAGGACTAGGTTTAATTTTCAACATATTTTTATATTAATAAATATTGTCCTGTCCCACGCTTGTATTTTATAGGAAAAATTACAGAAAATAGCATACTTAAGACTATAATTACAATAAATAGCAACACTTTTGTAAAATTACAGTTTATAGTAAGAGTAACATTATTTTACTCATTAACTAGGTAAGTGCATGTTTTACTCTCACTACTTTACATTTTCCTATTTTCACTCCACTATTTCACCTCCCCCAAATATAGTCATATCTTTTACCCTCTTTTTTTTCATCTTATTTTCTTTATCATTTTTTTTTTTATTTTCACTTTATTTTCTCTCTTATATTTCTCTTCTTTTTTTCTTTTTCGTTTTTAAAAAAATTTTGTTTTCTTTTTTCATATTTAAAGATAATTATCTTCATGATCTTCAACATTTTAAAATAAAACATCATTACTGTCTTTCACTATCTTATGTCTCTATCTTTTTTTTTCTTGTTAGTTTTTTTTCATCTTATTTTTTTTCATTTTATTTTTTTATTTTAATTTCTTTCTTTTTCATTTTCACTTTATTTTCTCTCTTCTATTTCTCCTTTTTCTTTTCTTTTTTCGTTTTCTTTTTTTTTCCTTTCTCATATCTTTTTTTTCTTTTTCTATTTTTGTTTTCTTCTTCTTATTTTTTATTTTATTTGTTTCTTTTTTTCTATTATTTTTACACTTCTATTTCTCTTTCTTCCATTTTTTTCGTTTTCACTTCTCTTTTTTTTATTTTTTTATTTTTATATTTTGTTTTTTTCCCTTTTTAACTCTTCTATCTCTAACTTTTATTTTGAAAAGAAAAATATGTATATCACATATACATATTCAAAAAACATATAAAATACATAGCCATACAGATCTGGATATGTATTTACGGTACAAAACATACATATGAATTTACGATATACATATCGTATTCATATTAAACAGTAACAAACATAACTATACTATATATCTTCATATGTATTTGCGAAATACAAAAGTTACACATATAAAATAAGAATATACATATGGATCAGGAATGTATTCTGTAAATACATATATAGAGCTATATGTATTTTATACGGTGTTGGATTTGTCTTTGAACTGTACATACTATGTCATTTTAAATATTTTTTTTACTATTTAAGATAGCTATCATGTATTTTTTTATTACCTTTATGTATATGTATATAATTATCTTTTTTATTATAGAGATTTTGTGTCATATATGTTTATATATTCATGTGAGTCAGATATGTATTTCTGTAAATACATATGCAGATATATATGCATATTTTTTTACCGTAAATACATATGCAGATCTGTATGTCTATTTATTTTGTATATTTTTGGAATATGTATATATCATATAGATATTTGTCTTTTAAAAATAAAAGATAAAGATAGAAGAGTAAAAAAAAAAAAGAAGTGAAAAAGGAAAAAAAAAAAAAAGAAAGAGAAATAGAAGTGTAAAAATAAAAGCGCAAAAAAAATTAAAAAAGAAGAAGAAGAAAATGAAAAAAATATATGAGAAAAGGAAAAAAAAAAAAAGTAAACAAAAAAATAAAAAATAAATAAAAAACAAAAAAGGAAAAAAAAAAAGAGAAGTAAAGAAAAAAATGGAAAAGAAAAAGAAATAAAAAAAAGATAAAAAAATGAAAAAACTAAAAAAATAAATAGTTAGAGATATAAGAGAATGATATTTTGAAATTTTGAAGATCATGAAAATAATATCTTCATTTTTTATTTTGATTTGGAAAAGGAATCTACTAATATAAATAAGAGTAATTTATGGGAATTTAATTAGATGGGATAATTATTCCTTATTTAACTCAACTAATTTGAGTAAAACAAGGGTAGTAAATCTTGTTGTATATGTATTTGTATAGCAACAGTTTACTTAAATACAAAATACAATTTGCTATTTTTTGTAATTATGAAATTGTTGCTATAAAAGTTGCAATTAAGGCTCTATAGTTGATATTTATGAAATTTTCCCTATTTTATATTTTCTTCAACCATTGTAATTGCCATCCGCTAGGTTAGTATGTTATTCCCTCTCTCTTTTTTTTTGAGTTTTTTTTCTTTTCTATTAGTTGTCGTGGCTTATTATTTTTCCTTTGGCTTAGGAGAGATTTTAAGTTTAACACATCATGCATTATTACATCTATTTTATTTGTGAATTTTGATTTCTAGGTTTGATATTCTCGTATGTTCGAATCTAACAACGTAATTATTTTTCTCATATATATATGTGCTTACGATAAAATATTTATTTTGAACTTTTTGTACTTCATTAAAAACCTTAGTAATAGATAAAATCGTTTAATTTTAAATAATCAAAAGTTACACGTGCGAGACACATGCAGCTAAACTAGTACCTATAATATTGAACGACTTTTTGGCCCTCACTTTATACCACTCTTATAATATTTTTTGTTCCAAATATAAAAACATCATAGGATTTAAAAAAAAAAAAAAAAGAAGAAGAAGAAGAAGAAGAAGAAAACTTCTACATCAATAAATAAATAAATAATAAACTACCATACTATTCATTCATATGATTCCCTTTCAATTCTTTTCAAGCATAATAGTGATAGCTAGGGGTGTACATAGGTCGGATTGATTCGATTTTTATTAAAAAAAAAAAAAACCAATCATGTCGGTTTATTAAAACTTTAAATCAAATCAAACCAACATAAAATTGGTTTTTTCGGTTTAGGTTTTAGTCGGTTTTTTCGGATTTTTCGGTTTTTTCGGTTTTTTCGGTTTTTTTTTTATAATCTTTAGTTTTTACAATTATATTGTGATCGAAGACTAGATCAAATATGTTTTCACTCATGTGCTAATGAAAAATCATAATTATGAAAAAATGAGGAGCGGAAAACTCTGTTGAAACTAAAAAGTGAGATGGAGAGTGAAAAATTTAGGTTTTAAGTTTATATTGGATTTTCGATCATTTAATTAGCAATTAATGGACAAATATTACAACTTAAAGGCCCAAATCTAAATATATATAGGGCAAAATTCAGAAATAGCATACTTATCTCCTTAATTATGAGTTTCATAGCAACAGTTTCATAATTACATAATATAGCAAGTTGTATTTTGTATTTTTGCAAACTGTTGCTACAAAAATACAAATAGATATGATTTTTACTGTCCTTATGATCGATATGTATTTTGTATTTTTGCAAACTGTTGCTACAAAAATACAAATACATATGCTACAAAATGTAATTTGATAAAAGTGTTGCTATTTTTTTGTAATTTAATACTTAAGTATGTTGCTTTATGTATTTTTTTCAATATATATCTACATCTACTTTCAAATTATTGAAAATTACTAAAACTAGTTGAAAAAGTATTTAAAAAGTAGATTATAATTAATATTTTATCTATAAAAAAGTTCGAATATTATTTATATATATATATATATTATGTCGGTTTGATTCGGGTTCGGTTTGACTTTTATTTTGTTAACACCAAACCAAACCAAGAATGGTCGGTTTTTTTTCTCTAACGCCAAACCAAATCAAACCAAACCATAAGTCGGTTTTTTCTCTCGGTTTGGTTTGGTTCATCGATTCGGTTTGACTTGACGGTTTGGTCTGTACACCCCTAGTGATTAGCATTCGTGTACCTGAAGCTTGCGAGTCTCTTCCACGTTATATAATTATTGGACTTTTAAATTCAACATTTATTTCAACAAAAACTTATCAAAAATTGCATGAATATTAATTTACTTGTCAAGCATAAATAGTGGACAATTTATGCTGATAAACCGAAGAAAGGTGTAAGCATTTTACATGTATGCGTTTTTAATTTTAGTATTTTTTTAAAAATACTTTCTTTGTCTATTATCAATTGCATTCATGAACATATTTTATTTTAGCAATTGCAAATCTAAATCAGTTTAAATACTGAAAAACACGTATGATTCGTTGGAGTGTGCAGTATTGGATGCTTCTCCCAGGCATAGAGGATTTGTTGTTTGGTATGTTTGGATCCAGACAGATGATGATGATGACTGCTCTGGGCGATTATTCGAGAACCAAAACATGTGTTGCATGAAAAGAGATTTCAAGAACTTCCTACTTGGAAAGATTTGGAAGTGATCCTCTCCAAAGATGTGCTCAAGTTTTGGAGCTTTTTAGCATATTAGCAGTTTTATTTCTTCAATTTTCCTTCTTTTTTTTTTTTTCCCTCTGTCTTTCCTATTTTCCTCTGTTGAAGTTAGGGGCGGCTCAAAATATACTTTGGCCTAAAGCAAAACCTCAACGAGAGGCCTCAAAATTTTATTAAAAGAATAAAATTATATATTATCACTTGAAGTCTATTTTTCTAGTTTTTCATATACAAAAATTTCAAATACTTTCTCTATCTCAATTTATATGATTTTGCTTTTCGGGATTCAAAAAAATTTATTTTGACAAGTACAATAAGCGATAATAATTACAATTTAAAATGCTTTTTTAAGGAATATAAAAAATTACTATGAATAAAAAATAACTCATAGAATAACTCATTTAATCCTTGAGATCGAAATACCGCACATAATAGAGACATACGAGTACTTCCTCCATTCATAGATTAGTGGTGTTTTAGCTTTTTCATTTTGTTTCATAGTAAGTAATATTTTAGAATTTCAAGAAGGAATTGCCTTATGCTTCCTAAATTATTCTTATTTTAATACATGAAGTTCTATACCATTAAAGAATTACTTCTTTATTTAAGATATTTAATTAGAATTAAGTTGTAGAGAATAATAGAAGAAAGGTGTAATTAGGAATACCTTCTGCTAGGCCAAGATCGTTAACTAAGATCGGAAGATTAAACTAAGAAGAGAAAGCTAGAAAGGTGAAGGATGATATTGAAAGGGAGAACTTAGATTTGGAAGAAGACTACTTGAATTTACTCTGTATTGGATTTATTTTTTGGTTAGTTACAAATGTTCAAGACCATCCCTATTTATACTTGTTCATGGATGATTCTAGAAAATCTTCTAGATACTTCTACAAGAAAAATCTAGTAATCTTTATATTCTACCACTACTTTAAAACATCTAGATAATTCTACAAGATACTTATTCAAGAGACTACACTGGAATATTTTAGAATAACTTATGATATTCCAAAAAATCATCTTTTAACTTTTTTCACACTCTCTTTAAAGTGATTTTTTTGAAAACTATCCCAAGCTTGTCATGGAAGAACTCAAATAAAGCTTTAGGAAGTGACTTGGTAAAGATATCAACAATATTCTCTTGACTTCGTACTATCAAAGTCTTTATAGTTCTATCAAAAAAAAAAATTCCGGATGAAATGACGTTCTACCTCAATGTGCTTGGTTCTTGCATGAAATACTAAATTGTTTGTAAGCTTGATGGCACTTTGATTGTCTCTAAAAACTGCAGCTGGTTTTGATATAAATAGTTGAAAATCTTCAGCAAGTCTTTGGAGCCATACACATTCTTGAGCAATAAGAGTTGTTGCTTTATATTCTTCCCTTGTAGTTGATAAAGAAATAGAGTCTTGTTTCTTGTCTCACCAAGAAATACCTGTTCCACCACAGAGAAAAATATAGTCCGATGTAGATCTTCAGTCATTCATATCGTCTCCAAAATCAACGTCATTATAACCTATTAATATCAAATCATTCTTCTTTTGAAAGAAGAGACCTATAACTAATGTTGAGTTGATATATTTCAAAATCCTCTTTGCAACTCTAAGTGTGACTTTCTTGGTGATTGCATAAATCTGCTAATATATTGTCATACCCTGAGAATCCCAACCAATAGTAGAACAATATTCAAGCTCATAAAAAATAAATTATAGTTATTTGGTAGTTTTATGATCTATTTTGATGTGTATTAAGACCTCAAATACGTCCTAGATATTAGACGAATCAAAATATCCCTTACCGATTGAGATCTAGTGAAGGATGTTGCTATAGTAAACTTCAAACAAGTATATCTTTAGTTATATTAAGAATTTTTTATCTCATGACCCATCAACAGATAGATAATTGAATTATCTTTCCAACTATACCAATTTTGTCAAAATCCGATGTCGTAGTAAAAAGTTATGCCCATTTTACCAGAGAGTTGTCCGACTGCCGAGGTGCGATGTAAAAGCTGACGGACCGTCACTCTAGCCGTCGCAACTTAGGAAGTAAGCCCTTTTTATGGCCATAAAATGACGGTTTGAGTGACGGACAGTCACCAAAGTGACGATCTATCACCCAGACCGTCAACCACATCCATTCAAGCGATTTAAAGACGTTTTAATGAGATTTTTGGGTCTTTTTCCACCTTTTTAAAATCCTAATTCCATCAAATTAAAGAACATAACTCCTCATTCATCCTTAAAATCAAAATTAGCGTTTCTTTCAAGATCATTCTCCAACAACAAGATTCAATCCCTTCTTCAAGAAAACTCAAGAATCAAAGCGTCACCATTCAAGAACCTTCATGAAAAGTTACGCTCTTTCAAGATTCAAGCTTTTGAGATATGTTAGATGTTTATCCTTGGGTTCTTTTCACCCATGGAATCCAAGAACCCAATTTCAAATTCAAAGTTATGATTTTTACATGATTATTATGATTTTTAACTATGAATTTCCATGAATTTTGATTCTTTACCATGTTTACACATAATTGTTGTTGTTATTAAAAAACACATGTTTGAATGATGTTGTTTGTTAATTTAAGTCTTAATTGTTGATTTTATTGTTTAAATCATGCTATTACTACAAGCCTTAAAACTAATCATATGCTTAGCTTAAACCATGCATTGCAAGTGTTTGATGAAATGCCTACAAAAATGAGTTTTGAATAAATGCTTGCATATCATGTCCTCAAAGTTTTAGTATGATCTTGCTATTACTGCTATCGAGTCCTGGGGGTTTGAACACCTAAAATTTAGTTGCTTACCTAGTTTTTAGTATCTACAGAATGATTTCAAAATAATTATGAGCATTATCAGTTCAACCATTTATTACATTCAGTAAAACTCAGTTCAATCTAATAATCAGTCCCATTCAGTTGGGAGTAACACTTGGTATCGAGTGAGCGTAGGAATGGTGTATCCCCCGTCAGTTAGGCATGAGTCACTAGTAGCACCACCGTGGATTTTGAGGGGTCCCTCCTCAGTTAGGCATGACACCCTCGTCCTTCGGGACTTCAGATTAGTGAATACACACAGCCAGTATTAGTACCCGTGGCACGGTACTGACATCCTTCCAACTGGGGTTATAGGTTGGATCCTTATAACATATTAGGGCATGCCGGTTATAGCTAGCTCCCACAGTCTCATGCCAGTATTCAGCTCAGTAATTCAATTTTGGTTTTGCTTGACCATAACATATAGATATCAGTTACTCATTGATCAGTACTCAGTATTTCAATTTTATGACTATATTCAGAATATGTTTTATGCTTGGTTATATATCCATCAATATCTACAGATTTCACGCATTCTTATTATTTACAGATTTATACATTCTATTCAGTTCTTGTTATTAATTCAGTCAATTATTACTTATGCACATGAAACCATGCATATTATCCTAACCTCATTTAGAATACTAGTGCATTCAAAGTACTTATCGTATACTCATTTATTCCGCTATGATATATCATATCATAGATTCGAAAGCTCGGGTTCCTGACCGTACTTAGACAGATCAGCCTATCAGTAGCAGTCAACAGTGGTGAGTTCTCATCCTTTGAGGATGAGTTATCTTAAATTCAGTATGTCAGTAGTTCAATTATCTAGTCAGTTGGAGTTAGTTGGGGTCTAGTCCCATTAACTCCACAGTTAGTCAGTTTAGAGATTTTCATACTAGTACAGACAGTTGGTCAGTTTTTCAGTTGTTATTGTCAGTTGTTTATCAGTATTACTAGTTTATTCTCAGACGTTTGAAACTATGATTCAGTATTAATTTTAGTTGCTAGAACCTTATTGCTTTTTAGTTATTCTTCCAAATATGTTATTATTTTATTCAGTGCTCACAACAGGTATCATCTCATGGGTTAGATTGTGGTTACTTATGACCGTAAGCACCGTGTGGCATCCAGGGTGTACTCTCGGAGTGTTACAAACTTGGTACCAGAGACTAAGGTTTTAAAGTGTACTAGGGAGTCTGAAAGCCGCGTTGAGTAGAGTCTTGTGCATAGGTATGAAGCGCACCACATTTATGGACAAGAGGCTACAAGACTTTTTAGGAAAAGTTTCCCTTCTTTCAGTGTTATGTTGTGTGAAAGAGCATCATCTCATCTTAAAATCTTAATCTGTTTAATTTTCCTTTCATTTACAGAACATGCCTCCCAGAAAGACTAATGGAAGAAGAAACAAAAATCAGTCAGCACATCCGCTCATTCAGGAAGATCCCCTGAATGAGCATGTTTCACATGCCAAGTTCAGAACTGCATTTACTACTCTATCCAACTCTGTAGCAGCTCAAAATATTCGTCTAGTTGTTGTCCCATCCAAACCAATGGCCAATACTATTGCAGCTAGGATTCAGGACTTCACTCGAATGAATCCTTCATCCTTTTCGAGATCCAAGTCTGAGAAGGATCCACAGGAATTCCTTGACTAGGTTCAAAAGGTAACAAATATTATAGGAGTGGCTTCTAGTGAAAGTGCTGAATTGGCTGCTTACCAGCTGTAGTATGTAGCTCATACCTGGTTTAACCAGTGGAGAGGGGATAGAGGGGTAGATGCAGGGCCTATAGAGTGGGAGGAGTTTGTTGTAGACTTATTAGATAGATTCTTTCCTTTGGAGCTGAGAGAAGCTAAAGTGTTAGAGTTTATTAATTTGAAGTAGGGTAACATGAGTGTGAAAGAGTATTCCCTTAAGTTTACTCAGCTAGCCAGATATGATCCTCATGTAATGGCTGATAATAGGTCTAGGATAAGATAGTTCGTATCTAGTGTATCTGATAGTATAGTCAAAGAGTGTAGGACCGCAATATTGATCAAATAGATGGACTTGTCTAGGTTGATGGTGCATACTCAACTGATTGAAGAGGAGAAGGCTAAGGAGCGAGAGAGGAAGAATTAGAGGTCTAGAACAGGTAGCTTTAATTTTGCTCAGCCGAGGTCAGAAGGTGGTAATCGTCCTTAGTTATGCTAGAAATCTTCAGTTCCAGCTCCATCCTCAGCTAGTGCACCTGTGCCAAAGTTCAAAAATAATAATCAGGATAGGGCACCAGGCTCTAAGTCCCCTGGAAGTGTAAGAAGTTCCCGCACTAATCCTTTCTGCCAGAAGTGTGGAAGAAATCATCAAGGAATGTGCAGGGCTGGAAGCGATGTGTGTTTTTTATGCGGGAAGCCAGGCTACAGGTTGAAGGAATGTAAGACAAGTATGTGGAAAGGTAGGAATAATTGTCAACAGAGACAGGCTAACTCTTCAGCAGCATCCGCAGGTCGCCCAACTTATTAGGGTGCCACTTCAAATGCCACCAGTGTGCAGCGCCCAAACAGACTTTATGCACTTCAGTCCTGATAGGATTAGGAAAGTTCTCCTGATATAGTCACTGATATGTTATAGGTCTTTTATTTACATGTATATGCTTTATTAGATCCTGGAGCTTCTCTTTCTTTTGTAACCCCTTATATAGCCCTCAACTTCGGAGTTAGTCTCAAAATCTTAGTAGAGCCTTTCTCAGTGTCTACTCCAGCGGGTAAGTCTATCATAGCTCAGCGGGTATACAGGAACTGCCCGGTTATAGTGTCTCAGAAAGTTACTTCAATAGACCTTATAGAGTTAGAGATGAAGGATTTTGATATCATTCTCGGCATGGATTGACTTCATTCATGATATGCTTCAGTTGATTGTAGAAACAGAGTTGTCCATTTTCAGTTTCCAAATGAACCAATCCTTGAATGGACGGGTAGTACTACAGCGCTTAGGGGTCACCTTGTTTCGTACCTTAGAGTGAGAAAAATGATATTCAAGGGGTGTATTTATCATCTTGTTCGAGTCAAAAACTCTAATTTAGATACTCCTAATCTCGAGTCAGTTTCAGTAGTAAGAGAATTTCCATATGTGTTCCCTGAAGATCTTCCCGGAGTTCTTCCCGAAAGGGAAATTGCCTTCGAAATAGACCTTCTTCCAGATACCCAACTTATCTCTATTCCGCCATACAGAATGGCTCCAGCAGAAATCAAGGAGTTGAAAGATATCCTAGACAAGGGATTCATCAAGCCCAGCATGTCCCTGTGGGGCGCACCTATTCTGTTCGTGCATAAGAAAGACGATTCTCTTAGGATGTGTATTGACTACCGTCAGTTGAACAAAGTCACAATAAAAAACAAATACCCACTCCCCAGAATCGATGACTTATCTGACCAACTTCAGGGTGCTAATTATTTCTCCAAGATAGACCTCAGATCTGGATATCATCGGCTTAGAGTCAGGGAATGTGACATTCTGAAAGTAGCTTTCAGAACTCGGTGGTCACTTAGAGTTTCTAGTCATGTCCTTTGGTCTCACAAATACCCCAGCAGCCTTTATGGACTTTATGAACTGAGTGTTCAAGTAGTACTTGGACATGTTCTTCATAGTCTTCATTGATGATATTCTTGACTACTCCTGCATTGAAAATGATCATGCAGACCACCTCTAAATTGAATTGCAGACTCTTAGAGCTCATCAGTTGTTCGCCAAGTTCAGTAAGTGTGAGTTTTGTCTAAGTTCGGTAGCTTTCTTTGGCCATATTATTTTCAGTTATGGAATTAGATTTGACCCTCAAAATACCGAAGTTGTACTAAACTGGCCCAGACCCATCTCTCCATCAGATATAAGGAGTTTCTTGGGTTTGGATGGATATTATCGATGGTTTTTTGAAGGGTTTTCATCTATTTCATCCCTCATATCCAGATTGACTCAAAAGAAAGTTAAATTTCAGTGGTCAGATTCTTGCGAGAAGAGTTTTCAGGAGTTGAAGACTCGACTCACCATAACCTCAGTTTTGACTTTGCCTGATGGTTCAAAGGGTTTTGTCGTGTACTGTGATGCTTCCAGAGTTGGCTTGGGTTGTGTTTTGATGCAGAAGGGTAAGGTCATAGCCTATGCTTCTAGACAACTTAAGCCTCATGAAAAGAATTATCCCACCCATGATCTTGAGTTAGTAGCTGTTGCGTTGCCTGAAATATTTGGAGGCACTATTTGCATGGGGTGCATGTCGATGTGTTCACATATCAAAAAAGCTTGCAGTATGTGTTTTTTCAAAAGAATTTGAGTTTGCGTCAGAGAAGATGGTTAGAATTATTAAAAAACTATGATATGAGTGTTTTGTACCACCCGGGCAAGGCCAATTTAGTGGCAGATGCCCTAAGTAGATTGTCTATTGGTAGTGTTTCTCATGTTGAGGATGACAAGAAGAAGTTAGTAAGGGAAGTTTATCAGCTTGCCATATTAGGTGTTCTTTTGGTTGATTCAGCTGAGGGTAGTGTATGGGTTCAAAATAGTTCAGAATCCTCTTTGGCTGCCGAAGTGAAAGAAAAACAAGATAGGGATCCAAGCCTGGTTAAGTTAAAGGAGTCAGTCAAAAATCAGAAAGTAGAGGTTTTCTCCCAAGGGGGAAATGGTGTGTTGCGTTGCTAGGGTAAACTGTGTGTGCCGTGTGTAGATGATTTGAGATAGAAAATTATTGCAGAAGCGCATGGTGCACGTTACTTTATTCATCCAGAGGCCACGAAGATGTACCGCGATCTGCGGGAAATCTATTGGTGGAGTGGTATGAAGAGGGATATTGCAGAGTTTGTGGCAAAGTGATCCACTTGTCAATAAGTTAAGATTGAACATCAAAATCCTAATGGGTCTATGTAGGAGTTCAGTATTCCCACTTAGAAGTGGGAGGAAGTAAACATGGATTTTATGACAGGTTTGCCTCGTACCCTTCGTCAGCATGATTCAATTTGGGTCATTGTGGATAGAATGACCAAATCAGCCCATTTATTACCATTCCATACTTCTTATTCAGCCGAGGATTATGCTAAGCTCTATATTAGAGAGTTGGTTAGGTTACACGGAGTCCAGTTGTCCATGATCTTAGACACAGATACTCAGTTTACCTCTCACTTTTGGAAAGCTTTTCAGAAGGGTCTTGGTACCCAAGTTCACCCCAGTATAGCCTTTCACCCTCAAACAGATAGTAGAGCAGAGAGGACCATTCATACCCTTGAGGATATGTTGAGAGCGTGTGTAGTTGATTTTAAGGGTAGTTGGGATGATCACTTGCATTTGATTGAGTTTGCGTATAATAACAACTATCATTCCAGTATTCAGATTGCTCTGTTTGAGGCTCTATATCGGAGGAGATGTAGATATCCAATTGGTTGGTTTGATGTAGGTGAGACAGCTTTGGAAGGGCCTGACTTGGTGTTTGATGCTTTAGAGAAAGTTCAATTGATCAGGGAGAGTCTTATGGCAGCCCAAAGCCGACAGGAACCATACACAGATGTGAGGAAAAAGGATCTTGAGTTTGAGATTGGTGATTTTATAAATCTAAAGATCTCTCCCATGAAGGAGGTAAAGAGATTTGGTAAGAAGGGGAAGCTTAGTCCCCGATATATTGGACCTTACAGAATTTTGAGTTATTTTGGAAAGTGTCTTATGAGCTTGAGTTGCCTGTAGACGTAGCATCAGTGCACCTAGTATTCCGTATCTCTTTGTTGAAGAAGTGTATTAGTGACCCATCTGTAGTTGTCCCTTTAGAAAGTGTAGATGTTCATAACAACCTTTCTTACGAAGAAATTCCGGTCGAGATCCTTGATCGCCAGATTCGTAGACTAAGGAACAAAGAAGTTTCCTTGGTCAAAGTTCTTTCATGGAATCAGTCCGTTAAGGAAGCCACTTGGGAAGCATAAGTATATATGCAGACCAATTACCCTCATCTTTTCTCCACGAACTCAGACTCAACTTAAGGTAATAATTGTTTCTATAATTTCTCTTTTCCATGCTCAGTTCCAGCTGCATATCACTCTCATGTCATTCATGCATTCACGAAACCAGTTCATCCATGTGTAATGATTCACACTAAATCATGTAATCATGTTTTCAGTATGTATATTCAGCATGTAACCTCAATTCCTCAGTGTTCTCAGCTTAACCAACCTCAATCGAGGACGAATGTTCCCAAGGGAGAGATATTGTAATACCCCGGGAATCCCAACCAATAGTAGAACCATGATTCAAGATCATGAGAAATAAATTATAGTTCGTTGGTAGTTTTATGATCAATTTTGATGTGTATTAACACCTCAAATGCGTCCTGGCTATTAGAAAAATCAAAATATCCCTTACCGATTAAGTTCTAGTGAAGTATGGTTCTATAGTCAACTTCAAATAAGCATATCTTTTTTTATACTTAGAATTTTTGATCTCTGAACCTACCAAAAGATATATAATTGAATTATTTTTCCAACGATACCAATTTTCCAAAATCCAATATCGGAGTAAAAAGTTATTCCCATTTTACCAAAGAGTTGTCCGACTACCGAGGTGTGATAGGAAAGCCGACGGACCGTCAAGCCAGTGACGGACCGTCACTCTGACCGTCGAGACTCAGGTAGTAAGCCCATTTTCTGGACATAAAATGACGGATTGAGTGATAGTCAGTCACTAGAGTGACGATCCGTCACCCAAACCGTCAACCACATCTGTTCGAGCAATTTAAAGACGTTTTAATGAGATTTTTGGGTCTTTTCCCACCCTTTTTAACCCCTAATTCCATCAAATTAAAGAACATAAATCCTTATTCATCCTTAACATCAAAATTAGGGTTTCTTTCAAGATCATTCCCCAAGAAAAAGATTCAAACCCTTCTTCAAGAAAACTCAAGAATCAAAGCGTCATCATTCAAGGACCTTCAAGAAAAGTTACTCTCTTTTAAGATTGAAGCTTTTGAGGTATGTTAGATGTTCACCCATGGGTTATTTTCACCCATGGGGTTCAAGAACCCAATTTCAAATTCAAAGTTATGATTTTTACATGATTATTATGATTTTACTCATGAATTCCCATGAATTTCGATTATATACCATGTTTACACATAATTGTTGTTGTTATTAAACCTCACATGTTTGAATGGTGTTGTTCATTAATTTAAGCCTTAATTGGTGATTTTATTATTGAAATCATGTTATTACAACAAGGCTTAAAACTAATCCTATGCTTAGCTTAAACCAGGCATTGCAACTGTTTGATGAAATGCCTACAAGAATGAGTTTTGAATAAATGCTTACATATCATGTCCTCAAAGTTTTAGCATGATCTTACTATTATTGCTATCGAGTCCTAGGGGTTTGAATACTCAAAATTTAGCTGCTTACCTAGTTTATAGTATCTCCAGAATGGTTTCAAAATTATTATGAGCATTATCAGTTCAACCATTTATTACATTCAGTTAAACTCAGTTCAATCTAATAATCAGTGCCATTCAGTTGGGAGTAACACTTAGCACTGAGTGAACATAGGGATGGTGCCTCCCCCATCAGTTACGCATGAGGCACTAATAGTAGTCCCTAGGTTCCAAATCGATGGTGCCACTATGGATTTTGAGGGGTCCCCCATCAGTTAGGCATGACACCCTCGTTCTTTGGGACTTCAAATTAGTGGATCCAAATAGCTAGTATTAGTACCCGTGGGATGGTACTGACACTCTTCCAAATGGGGTTACAGGTTGGACCCTGATAACATATTAGGGCATGTCGGTTATAGCAAGCTTCCACAGTCTCAGTCCAGTATTCAGCTCAGTAATTCAGTTTTGGTTTTACATGAACATAGCATATAGATATCAGTTACTCATTTATCAGTGCTCAGTATTTCAATTTTGAGACTATATTCAGAAGATGCTTTATGCTTGCTCATGCATCCATCAGTATCTATAGATTTCAAGCATTCTCAGCATTTACAAATTTCATACATTCTATTCAGTACCTTTGGCTATTCATTCAGTCAACTATTACTTATGCACATGAAACCATGCATATTAGCCTAACCTTATTTAGAATACCATTATATTCAAAGTATGGATTGCATACTCATTTCTTGCGCTATGATGTCTCATATCATAAGTTTGGACGCTCGGGTTCCTGATCGTACTTAGATAGCTCAGCCTATTAGCAGCAGTCAGCAGTGGTGAGTCCTCATCCTTCGAGGACGAGTTATCTTAAATTCAGTATGTTAGTAGTTCAGTTATCTAGTCAGTCGGAGTTGGGGGATTTTCCCATCAACTCTACAGTTAGTTAGTTTAGAGGCTTTTAGACTAGTACAGACAGTTGGTTAGTTTTTCAGTTGTTATTGTCAGTTGTTTATCAGTATTTCTAGATTGTTCTCAAATGTTTGAAACTATGATTCAGTATTAATTTTATTTGCTAGAATATATAGCCTTTTAGTTATTTTTTTGCATATGTTATTATTTTATTCAGTGCTCACAGCAGGTACCGGCTCATGGGTTAGCTTGTGGTCACTTATGACCGTAAGCACCGTGTAGCGTCCAAGGTGTACTCTTGTGGAGTTATAAACTTGGTATCAGAACCTAAGGTTTTAAAGTATCCTAGGGAGTCTGAAAGCCACATTGAGTAGAGTCTTATGCATAGGTGTGAAGCGCGCCACATTTATGGACAAGAGGCTATATGATGTTTTAGGAAAAGTTTCCCTTCTTTCAGTGTTTATGTTGTGCGAAAGAGCTTGAGCTCAGCTTAAACTCTTAATCTAATTAATATTCCTTCCGTTTAGATAACAGGCCTCCCAGAAAGACTAACGGAAGAAGAAACAGAAATCAGCCAACACCTCCGCCCGTTCAGAAAGATCCCCTGAATGAACATGTTTCACATGCCGAGTTCAAAGATGCATTTACTACTCTAGAAAACTCTGTAGAAGCTCAAAATATTCAGACAACTACTATCCCATCCAACCCAGTGTCCAATACTTCTATAGCTAGGATTCGGGACTTCACCCGAATGAATCCTCCATCCTTTTTGGGATCCAAGTCAGAGAAGGATCCACAGGAATTACTTGACCAGGTGCAGAAGGTAATATATATTATTGGAGTGACTTCTAGTGAGAGTGCTGAATTGGTTGCTTACCAGCTGCAGGATGTAGCTCACACCTATTTTAAGTAGTAGAGAGGAGATAAAGGCATGGATGCAGGGCTTATAGAGTGGGAGGAGTTTGTTGCAGCCTTATTAGATAGATTATTCCTTTTGGAGATGAGAGAACTAAGGTATTAGAGTTTATTAATTTGAAGCAGGGCAACATGAGTGTGAAAGAGTATTCCCTTATGTTTACTCAGTAAGCCAGGTATGCTCCTCATGTGGTGGCTGATAACAGGTCTAGGATAAGCAAGTTTGTGTTTGGTGTATCTGATAGTATGGTCAAAGAGTGTAGGACCGCAATGTTGTTCAAAGAGATGGACTTGTCTAGGTTGATGGTGCATACTCAACAGATTAAAGAGGAGAAGTCTAAGAAGAGAGATGGAGAGAACAATAGGGCTAGAACATGTAGCTTTAAATTTGCTCAGCCGAGGTCAAAAGGTGGTAATAGTCCTCAGTTCCGCCAGAAATCTTCAGTTCCAGCTCCATCCTCGGTTATTGCATCTGTGCGAAAGTTTAGAAATAATAATCGGGATAGGTCACCAGTCTCTAAGTCCCATGGCAGTGTAATCAGTGCCCACACTAATCCTCTCTTCCAAAAGTACGGAAGAAATCATCAAGGTGTGTGCAGGGCTGGCAGTGATGTGCATTTTTTATGTGGGAAGCCAGGTCATAGGTTGAAAGAATGTCCGACATGTATGTGGAAAGGTAGGAATGATCATCAACAGGGTCATGCTAACTATTTAGCAACATCCGTAGGTCGTCCAACTCATTAGAGCGCCACTTCGAGTGCCATCAGTGGGCAGTGGCCAAACAGACTTTATGCACTTCAGTCTTGATAGGATTAGGAAATTTCTCCTGATGTAGTCACTGGTACATTACAGGTATTTATTTATATATATATATATATGCTTTATTAGATCCTGGAGCTTATCTTTCTTTTGTAACCCCTTATATATCCATCAACTTCAAAGTCAGTCCCAAAATCTTAGTAGAGCCTTTCTCAGTGTCTACTCCAGTGGGTAAGTCTATCATAGATCGGTGGGTATACAGGAACTACCCGGTTACAGTGTCTCAAAGAGTTACTTCAGTAGACCTTGTAGAGTTAGAGATGGTGGATTTTTATATCATTCTCGGCATGGATTAGCTCCATTCATGCTATGCTTCAGTTGATTGTAGAAACAAAGTTGTCCACTTTCAGTTTCCAAATGAACAGTCCTTGAATGGAGGGGTAGTACTACAGTGCTTAGGGGGCAGCTTGTTTTGTACCTTAGACCGAGAAAAATGATATCCAAAAGGTGTATTTATCATCTTGTTCGAGTCAAAGACTCTAATACAAATACTCTTAATCTCTAGTCAGTTTCAGTAGTAAGGGAATTTCCAGATGTGTTCTATGATGATCTTTTCGGAGTTTCTCCCGAAAGGGAAATTGACTTCGGAATAGACCTTCATCCAGATACCTAACCTATCTCTATTTTGCCATACAGATTGACTCCAGCGGAACTCAAGGAGTTGAAATAGCAGTTGAAAGATCTCTTCAACAAGGGATTCATTAGGCCCAGCATTTCCCAGTGGGGCACACCTGTTATGTTCGTGCGTAAGAAAGATGGTTCTCTTAGGATATGTATTGACTACCGTCAGTTGAACCAAGTCACAATTAAAAATAAATACCTACTCCCCAGAATCGATGACTTATTCAACCAACTTCAGGGTGCCAGTTATTTCTCCAAGATAAACCTCAGATCCGGCTATCATCAGCTTAGAGTCAGGGAATGTGACATTCCAAAAATAGCTTTTAGAACTCGGTATGGTCAATTCGAGCTTCTAGTCATGTCCTTTGGCCTCACAAATGCCCCAACAGACTTTATGGACTTGATGAACCAAGTGTTCAAGTAGTTCTTAGATATGTTCTTCATTGTATTCATTGATGATATTTTTGTCTACTCCCGCAGTGAAAATAATCATGCAGACGACCTCTAAATTGTATTGCAGACTCTTAGAGCTCATCAGTTGTTCATGAAGTTCAGTAAGTGTGAGTTTTGGCTAAGTTTAGTAGCTTTCCTTGGCCATATTGTTTCCGGTGATGGTAGTAGAGTTGACCCTCAAAAGACCAAAGCTATAAAAACTGGCCCAGACTTATCTCTCCATCAGATATCAGGAGTGTCTTGGGTTTGGCTGGATATTACTGATGGTTTTTTGAAGGGTTTTCATCTATTGCGTCCCCCATGTACAAATTGACTCAAAAGAAAGTTAAGTTTTAGTGGTCATATTCTTGTGAGAAGAGTTTTCAAAAGTTAAAGACTTGACTCACCACAACCCCAATTTTGACTTTGCCTGATGGTTTAGAGGGTTTTGTCGTGTACTGTGATGCTTCTAAAGTTGGCTTGGGTTGTGTTTTGATGTAGAAGGATAAGGTAATAGCCTATTCTTCCAGACAGTTTAAGCCCCATGAAAAGAATTACCCCACCCATGATCTTGAATTAGCAGTTGTTGTCACTTATGGGTTAGTTTGTGGTCACTTATGACTGTAAGTACTGTGGTAAGGTCATTGCTCATAGCAGGTACTAGCTCATGGGTTAGTTTTGGTCACTTATGACCATAAGCACCGTATGGCGTCTAGGGTGTACTCTCGGAAACTTACATATATCTAACAGAAAGAGCAATATCGGGCCTTGTAATAGTCAAATACAAAATACTTCTAATTAGAGCTCTAAAGGGCTTGGGATCTCTAAGAAGTGAGCTTCTTCATACCTTAACCTTGTACTGATCTCGAGAGGAGTAGAACATTTCTTTCTTTGTTTTGTCTCAAACCTGTCAACAAGCTTCTTGGCATACCCTTCTTGAGTAATAAAGATTCCTTTACTAGTGTTTGTCACCTCTAAGCCAAGAAAATAATGTAGTTCTCAAAGTTTCTTGATTTCAAATCTTATGGCAAGATCTTCTTGAAGCCTTGGAACTTTACAATCATTGTTTTCTATTATTATCATGTCATCTACGTACAATAGAACAACTATATGCAATTTTTCTTGTTTCTTAACAAACAGGCTAAGATCTGAATGTGATGTAGCATAGCCACAGAAATTTTAATATTGAGCAATTTTTCCACACTATGCTCGCGGAGCCTGCTTGAGTCCATATAGTGCCTTTTTAAGATTGCAGACATAATTAGAATATAAGTTAGATACGTACCCAGGAGGTTGCTCATATAGATATCTTTGTCAAGTTCTCCATACAAGAAGGGCATTTTTTACGTCAAGTTGTTATAATTTTCAATCATATAAGGCTGTCATGGCTAGTACAACTAAAACTGAGATCATCTTAGCCACCAGAATGAAGGTTTTTTTGTATTCTTTACCATACTTTTGAGAAAAACCTCGAGCAACCAGCCTTGCTTTAAATCTGTCTATGCTGCCATCTATTTTTCTTTTGATTTTATAAACCCATTTGCAAGACACGGATTGTATATCTCTTGGTTTTAAAATAAGGTTCCAAGTTTGATTTTTCATTAGAGCCTCTATTTAGTCATCCATAGCAAGCTCCCATTATTTGACTAAAGGATGAAGGCTCTTCATCGTCAATTGGCCCTGCAAAAAAAAATACGTAATAATGAATTTTTCATCTTTGAAGTGGGTTGGCTTAATAATAGCTATACTTGGTCCTTGTGAACCAAATAAATCATCTTCTTGTTGAGTTTCACATTTTTGAGTATTCGGGCTCCCTCTTTTACTTAGCTCCTCAGCAATTTGATTCACTGGAGAAACACTTGTGATAGATAAGTTTGAAACTCCAGGGTTCAATGATTTGGAAATCTCTCCTTATGATGCAACTTCATAATACAAGAAAATTTCATCAAATACAACATGTCGAGAGATAATGAGTTTTCGGGTCCATATACTTCCAACTTTTTTTCCTTTTATTATATCCAAAAAAAATGCATTTTCTTGGCTTAAGATTCAATTTGCTCCACTGAGAATCTGGGATATGAACAAAACAAATAAAGCCCAAAACTCTAAGGTGTTTAGCGCCAGGCTTTTCTCCAAACATCAATTCATAAGGTGACTTCATGTTGTTTGGAGAAAGCGGCATCCTTTTGATCACATACACTGCACATTTCATACCTTTACCCCATAGGGCTCTAGATAATTTTTTGGCATAAATCCAGCTCTTACATATCTCTATCACGTGTCGAATTTTTCTTTCAGTCACTCCATTTTGTTTTGGTGCATCAGCATAAGTAAGTTCTCTTTCAACGCCATATTGATGATAAAAAAAGAGAAAACCTTTAGAAGTAAACTCTCCACCGTTATCTGTTTGCAACCGCCTTATCCTTGAACTAAGCTCGCCTTCAACAGTTTCCTTGAACTCCTGAAACTTGTTGAATACTTCTAACTTGTGCTTCACAAAATAAACCCATGTGAATCTAGTAAAATCATCAATAAAATGTAGCATATAAGAGCAGCCAAAAAATGATGGAGTTCGTGTTGGCCCCATCGAGTCACTATGAATTAGTTCTAGAAGAGCTTTGCTTCTTGACAAGGATTTATAAAATGGAAGACGATATGGCTTTCCATATTGACATCCTTCACAAATCTCTCCTCCACCAAAATTGCTTAAAATAAGTAATCCTTTTACTAAATTTAATTTTACCATGACTTTTAATTTGTCAATGTTAATATGCACAATCCTAGCATACCATATATATGCAGTATCATTACTACTCATCTTCTCAGTATATGAGTTAGAGGCAGATAAGACATATAAATTGTTAACTCTCTTACCGGTATGAATGATATCTACCTTGATTTTTTTTATATTTCGAAAGAACTTCACATCATGTGCTTCAAATTGGAGATAACTTGCCGCATCTATGGTATTTGCAACTGAAAATAAATTTTTCTTCATCCCTGGAACATGAAAAACACTATTAAGAGTTATTGAGTCTTGCTATTTTTTTTAATTACGATTGTGCCTTTTTTCTCCATGTGATGAATCGTATTATCTGTTGTTGCAATGACATCACGACCACTCTATTCTTGAAAGTTGAAAATTTTAGATTTATATCCAGTGACATGATGCCCACATCCTGAATTCACGATCCAGTCACTTTCAAAATTAATGAAAGTCATGGCATTAATTTCTCGACTCTCACCTACGAAGAACTTTCCCAATCTTCTTCCTCTTCAAGAGCTTTCTTAGTTTGAGTCATATTACTATTTTGGCTCGGCAATATTTTTTATGTTTTCCATTTTGCCACACCGATAGCATTTGAGAGTCTTATAGTTATTAGTATACTCTCTCTCCTTTCTTGGTAAGCTTGAACCGCATGTGGATCGAGAGCCTAATATATCTCTCTCTATTTTTTCATTAAAATTCTTTTGCCATCTACAAGAGCATTTACTTTCTCTTCTTTGATTGATGCCCTAGCCATTTGTTTGGTTAGTAACTCCTGTGACAATAATAAATTTTTAAATTCCTCCCAGGATGGTTGTTGAGTCCATTCTTAAATTTATGTCACAAAGGAAATATATTCTGACTTCAAACCATGAATAATATTTCTTATTATTCATGCTTCAGAGATAGTCTCATTCGGATTTAATAAGAAGATCTCAGAACATAAATTCTTAATCCTTAAGAAATACTCAACAATAGAAAGATTACCTTGGATGGCGTTATCCAATTCATTCTCCAAGATCTGTAGTCAAGCTTCATTTTTCTTATTGAATAACTAATTGAGGGTTCTCCATATTTCATGAGATGATTTGCACCTTATAATATGATCAAATAAACTGGAGGAGATGGATCTCTTCAAGATGAGCTCTTGTAGACACCTAATTTTGTCCCTCCCAAAACCCAATTCATTCATTTTTCACCTCAGGTTATCATACACCCTCACCCATGTGATAACACCCCACAAAAATATAAAAATAATTAAATCCTAACAAATTAAATCTCTAATATTCCCTTATCATAACAAACCTATCCTAACCACACTACATACCCCATACCCTTACACTCTCTCACGTGTTCTTGCCATTTCCCCTTTAACAGAATTCCCAAGGATTACACAACACACACTCCCAATACAATATATACTCATCATCATCACATTAGGTCCCACGAGGATTATTCCATCACACCACACCATCATTATATACACGCGAGCCCACAACACACATAGGGACAATTTCATTCCAAGGCAGACCATTACACACCCCATTTTTTTCCACTGAAATACACTACACATCACAGTAACAAATTCACATACTCACACAGCACATCCGATACTCTCACCTTCCCGAGAACACACACACACTCACCTCACCAGATTTACACACGCGCATAGTGATCGGAGATCAAAGAAATTGAGAGGTGGTGAGAAGAGAGTAAAGGGATAGAGAGTAGAGGGACGATAGGGGGAGAAATAGAGATAGTGGACGGAGAAGGGTGGGAGAATATTTTTTTCTGGTGATTTTGTCACCGGAATAGTAGTTTCATCACAAATACCTGCCACTTTTCGCCAAAACCCGCCATAAAACGGTAGAAATCCATCGGAAAAGCGTAGCTAGCTTAGATCTCACCAGAAATAGCAATATCAGTGCCTTAATTGGTTGAAACCGACCCATTTCAATTTGGTTCCGACGAAATCTGTCTGCAAATGGTTGAAACGGTAATAGGGGTGCGAAATTGATTGTGGGTCTCTCGTTTTCTTTGTGATTTTTGGGTCCGAATTGGTGAAAAACAGAGCAAAGGCATATATAAATTGGTTTGGTTCGTTTCGAGGGTCGTTGTTAGAGGTCTTCAGGTCCGGTTCTGTCGCCCAATTGCATCATTTACACAATAAATCTCGATTTGAGGTCCAATTCTATCTCGTTCACATTTTGATTTCATTATATACGTGTGATTAGTTTGTGTGAAGCATGATATGAATATTTGGGTGATATCGATTTGTTTGTTTGGTTTTGTTGACAATGATTATGGATTGTTAAAATGGTGATCGTAAATTATTGGAATCCTGAGAATTAATTTGGGGGTGGGAATAGAAAATTGATGAAAAGGGGTATATTCGGATTAATTTTGATTTATTGTTGATATGAAACGTGATAGAATTATGATATGTTGAAAGGATAGGCAAAAGTAGGTTCGGGTAGGCAAAAATTTAGGAATAAGTGTTTTCTGATTGAATGTGGAATTTGTGTTGAATGGTTTGGTTTTAGTTCTTGCATTTGAAAATGTATTCATTTAATCGGGGAATGCCCCGCGATCACTTGTATTTATTCGTCGGGGAATGCCCCAAAGTATTTTGTATTTAGAGGACATCCGTGATGAAGGCCCGAGGCATCTAATAAAGCAATGGAGCATAGTTTAGGATTAGTTAGTATAGAATAGGATTTATATTTTTTGCATTTTTCTATTTTGGACTGTATAATTGGACTGGACATTATTATTTTGATTTTGGATTGTTGTTTGATGTGTTTGTTGCTTGTTTTATGTGTTTTGATGTGGTTTATGCATTCTTAGTGTCAAAATTAGCCGATATGCTCCACCAAGCGACCGTGGTCGAACCACGGGATCGAGGGGTGCCTAACACCTTCCCCTGGGTCAACAGAATTCCTTAGCCGGAATCTCTATTCGCAAACCAGTTTTAAAGAGTCAAAAACAGTTTTGAAAAAGGATTTTCAAAGGTGACTTGGCACACCGGATTATGTCAAGTGGCGACTCTGAATTGAAATGTAAATATTCCATTTTGAAACAAATTTTCATTTCTTGTCACTTAATAATAAAAATCCTTTTCAAACTTAAAAAAAAAAAAAAAAATTGGTAAAAAAGGGGTGTGAAAGCTCCGCCTTTGCATTATTCTGCTTTCACTTTTTATATGTACCATCATTTTTCGATTCTTCGACAGGAGGACTTGTGTTACTTCCATTGACAATATTTCACAAATCCTCGCCCACAAGGTATGAGTCCATACATGTCTTCTATACCTTGTAATTGGACTGATTTAATAACTCTATACCCAGTCCATTACCACGACCACTAAAATCCAAAGAGAGAAACCCGTTCAATATATCACTAACCCAATCTTGAAAAATATTCATAAGCCAACGTGTAGATATGGCGTGGCTATGACTTTGATACCATGTAGAGAATGGCAGAAGAAAGGTATAATTGGGAAAACCTTCTGCTAGCCCAAGATCGTTAATTAAGATTGGAAGATTCAACTAAGAAGAGGAAGATAGAAAGGTAAAAGAACATATTTAAAGGAAAAACTTAGATATGGAAGAAGAATACTTGAATTTGCTTTTTATTGAATTTATTTTTTGGTTGGTTACAAATGTTCAATACCATTCCTATTTATACTTGTTCATGGATGGTTCTAGAAAATCTTCTAAATACTTCTACAAGAAAAATCTTGTAATCTTTATCTTCTACCACAACTCTAAAATATTTAGATAATTCGACAATATACTTATTCAAGAGACTACACTAGAATATTCTAGAAAAACCTATAATATTCCAAAAAATCATCTTTTAACTTTTTTCATATAAGTTAGTAAAACACTCCTTTTTTTTTTAATCAGTAATTTCTAAAAAGTATACTCAAACTAAAAACACCACTTATTTAAAAAATAAAATATATAATTTATACACATGTTAGAAAATTTTATGCCCCCAAATTTTGGAGGCCTAAAGCCTAGGCTTTAAAAGGTTTATGCTTCATCTGGCTCTGGTTGAAGTACTCACTTGATTCAAATTTCAACTTACACTACTCCAAACTACAGGAAGGTAATATCATTAATTCTCCAAAACAAGCATATGATGAAGAAAGTCACCATGACAATCATAGTTTCAAGTTTCAGCCTACTCGATTATAAATATTGCAAAGTTTCGTGGTGGTAGGTGTGTTGGTTGCGGGCAGGGGTAGATCTAGGGGTCGGAATGGCGTTCACTCAAATCCTTTCAGTAAAAAATTATATTAAATTTAAGGTTATATTTTTTATGTACATATATTGAATTTGAATTCCCTAAATACTAGAGGTTGACTCAATGAGCCTCTAAGTTCAAGGATCAAACACTATACATTTGTTTTTGAGCTCTCTTCAATAAAATTTTGGATTCGTCATTAATTGCAGGGTAATTTTATCCACTGTTGCTTTTAGGAGACATTAACGTTTCCTTCTTTACGTTATTGTTCAATGCATCTTTATTTTTTAAAAGATGGAAACATAAAAGTATATTATATTTGATGGTCTTGCAATTAAATAAATGGATATTCGATATGAATTTAATCTAAGTGTTCAAATAATATTTAATAATCATATTACTTTTAACAGCTCAATCAATATAGCTTGTATTTTCTCCAAATGTAGTGTAAGCAATTATAAACGTAGTTTATTTTTATGATTGTGCATTTTTATAGTGTTTCTACTATTAACTTGGAATACATATGCAACATACATGTTCCGAAACTAGTACTCCCTCCGTCCCATTTTATGTGTCGCCATTTGACCGGGCACGGAGTTTAAGAAATAAGAGAAGACTTGATAATATTTACCAAATTGTCCTTTATCAAAAAATGTGCTACTATCTTTTTTTTTTAAATTAAGTGGGTTCAATAAGGGTAAAAGTGTAATTGTGTTTTTAAATATTTACCAAATAAGGAAACATGACATTCTTTTTGGGACGGACTAAAAAGGAAATGATGACACAGGACGGAGGGAGTAATAAGAAAAAGGTCAAACCCATCAATAGCCCCTCAAACTTGTTCCTAAAATTCACTTAGGCTCCTAAACTAAGGCTTGTACCTATTAAACCCCTAAACCCCCCCAATTTGGTTCCAATTGGACATTTTTTGCCCAATCAGCTAAAAGCTCAAAGTGTGTGTTGCACACACGCGATGATGTGGCAAAAGGACTTATTGAAAGCTGACACGTGGCATTGTGGGTCCAATAATTATTAAAAATTAATTATAAAATTATTTAAAACTAAAAATAAAAAACTGATTATTAAAAAGAAATTTTAAAAAAACAAATTATTAAAAAATAATTATAAATTATTTTAAAAAAATAAAATTCTAAAAAAATTTAAAAAATGGCATTGAGGATCCAAATTATTAAAAAATAATTATAAATTATTTTAAAAAAAAAAAAAAATTGATTATTAAAAAGAAATTATAAAATTTTAAAAAAATAAAAATAAAATGACATTGAATCCAAATTATTAATAAATAATTATAAAATTATTTAAAAAATAAAAAACTGATTATTAAAAAAAAATTATAAATTTTATAAAAATGAAAATAAAAAATGAAAGGTTTAAATAAGAGTGTGCCTAGCGTCTTTCGCTCTCTCTTATTAGAAGAAGATGGTATTGAGGATCCAAATTATTAAAAAATAATTATAAAATTATTTAAAAAATAAAAATAAAAAACTGATTATTAAAAAGAAATTATAAATTTATTTAAAAATAAAAATAAAATTTTAAAAAATGAAAATAAAAATTGCATTGAGGAATCCAAATTATTAAAAAATAATTATAAAATTATTTAAAAAATAAAAATAAAAAACTGATTATTAAAAAGAAATTATAATTTTTTTACAAATGAAAATTTATAAAATTATTTTAAAAATGAAAATAAAAAACTAATTATAAAATTATTAAAAAAATAAAAATAAAAAACTAATCCCCACCTACCCCAAGGTCCCCTTCCCAGCGTTCATCTTCACTGCCCCCCCCCCCCCCCTCGTTCATCTTTTTCACCATTAACTTTGCTTCACTGTGAAGCTCAAAAACACACATACACAAATTTTTTATTTAAAATTTACTTCAAGAATTCAAAAGAGGGTCCCAAAAAAAGTCATCTTTATTAAAAAATTTCATAAAATGATGATATTAAAGGAGAAAAAAGTGACCCTTATTGCAAAAAATTACAAGGAATAAAAAAAAAAAAGTGATGTTTGTTGTAATTTTTTAAGAAATGGTGATACTAGTGGAGGAAAAAAAGGTGAATTTTTTGTTGGAATTGTTCAAGAAATTGGAATAATTATGGTGGATTAAAAAGAAATTGTTCATGTGAAGACGCGGGGGTGGGGTGGGGTTGAAGACGATGAAGATGTGGGCTGAGTTGGGGTTGAAGGCGTAGGGGGTGGGGTGCTGTGAAGAAGATGACACTGTGGGGGGTGGGGTAAAAGGATTAAGAAATTAAAAATTATATTAATAAATTAATTTAAATATAAATTTTTCAATTAATATTTTTTGGAGCCTCAGTGTCACTTGGCACCTTTCTATTGGATAATTATTCAAAAAAACGTGTCTCACGCGTCCCTAGTGAGTGGACAACACGTGGAATGCCACATAAACAAAAAAGGCCTGATTGGATCAAATTCGGGGGATTTAGGGGTCTGATAGGTACAAGTCTTAGTTTAGGGGCCTAAGTGAATTTTAGGGACAAGTTTGAGGGGCTATCGATGGGTTTGGCCTAAGAAAAATATACACGCTCCCAATCGGATTTCTAGAGCTGTCAATACGGGTTGGCCCAGCCCATCTGGGCTAGTCCATACGGGCTTTGAGTTTGACGGGTCAGGCCGGACTGGCCCATTTAAATAACGGGCCAAAAAACACCAAGCCCACGTTATTACCCTCTGGGCTGCGAGCCTCACGGGCCAGCCCACTTTTTAAAAAATAATATTTTATAATTTAATTTTACACTGTTAATAAACATAACTATTTATCACAGAATAACACATAGTATTAATGTTTGTTAATCAAAAGGGAGTCAGAGCTCGAATCACCAAAGTAGGAAGAAAACGAAGAGGTGACGCTACTCAATCGGAAACATCACGGTTGAAAGCCGATGGCGCATTGAGGGAGATAAAGCGAAGAGGAGGCAGCTAGCTGAACTAAGGAAATTAGGAAATTGAAGAGTACAATGTACTCTTTATGTTTTAGTGGTAGATATTTAATTATTTTATTATTTATTCGATAGGAAAGTAGGAAACTTTCCGGTTTCTATTTTCTTTGTTAATGGAACCGGTCAATGGTCATCATTGGACTTGATTGTTTTTTAACTCTTTTATTATTTTTCAATATTTTATTTTATTTTTAAATTATTTATTATTTGACTGACGGGCAGGCCTACGGGCTAGCCCAACCCACATTCCTCAAGCCCTACGGGTCATGGGCTTATCCGGGCTGAGCTAAAAAGCCCTGTTCTTAAATGGGCTGCAAAAATTGAAGCCCACCCCATCAAATTACAGATCGGACCGAGTTGGTCCACCGGGCCTTGGCCCATATTTACGGCTCTACGAATTTCAGGAAATTGTTAGTAATAACTTAACATTGAGGCGAGAAAATAAAAGCAATTTATAAGGAATATTAAAATCATAAAAATAGATTAAAAGAACCTTTATTATCAACCAATAATGCAACAATATGATAGAACAAGCAAATTACATAATTTTTTTTACTACACAAGCATGTCAAGTGCCATGGTCTCACATGCATGACCATTTATTAGGCATTCAAAGAAGGGAAACTATACACTTAATTAATCAGTTAATTAACATGTGTGTATTGAATTTTTTTACAATGATCTTCTCTACCACCATAACTTCATTCACCTTTGTTATTCCTCTAAGTAAGTGAAGGAATGCTTTGTTCATTCCTAAAGAAGTTTGAAGGATCCACCTTAGTCTTCACATGAACCAATCTATCGAAATTATTCTTGAAATACTTAATCCCCCAAACCTTAGCTTGCATAAAGCTTGTATATCCCTTCATGTTGTTCATTCCAATATCAAGATCCCTATAATTGATATAAGCAGCTCTTGGAAGCTTAGAAACAAAAGGAGTCATGAAAGAATAAAGCCTTCTTATCCAATTTACATGCCTCTCAGCTACTTCATCTCCTCCTCCATTCCAATACACCAAATATTGGATTTTGTATAAATTTCCAGCTCTATGAGGGAATGGGAGAGCGGATGGTGAAATTTCATCCATCCTCCCACCATATGGACTCAAGATCACTTGTGCTGCCTGAGCTTCATCTTCATAGAACAATCTCCATATTCCTTCGAGACCTTCCTCTGGAATTGGCTGAAACACGAAGTCTGATTTGGCCTTGAAGTAACGAGTTGAGAGTTGAATCCTACTTAGCAAGACATCATGAGATTCCCCTCTAGGAAAACCTGCAAAGTATAATATGGACTCTATCCAACTCATCTCAATGCAATCTTCTCTTCTCAACCCTAATTCAGCAAAATTTTCTTGCATAATGGGAAGTAATCGATCGATTCCACCCAGGAAAATGGAGTTGAATGAAGCTACAATTTTTTTGTCGCCTAAATCACTTGTGTTCAATCTACTAATCAAGATCCTAATGAACAAATCTTCATGGAATCTTGGAGCAACAAATTGCCACTTATGAACAAGCTTTGTGGCATTTTGTTCCAATGTCTTGTTAAGTGTAAAAACAGTTACACTCTCAGGAACATCCACCAATTTGACCTTCCATGCAAGGACAAGTCCAAAGCTATTACCACCACCTCCCCTGATTGCCCAAAATAGATCTTCCCCCATGGAATCCCTATCAAGAATTCTTCCATTCGCGTCGATCAAACGTGCATCAACAATGTTATCTGCAGCTAAGCCATATTTTCTCAGCATAACACCATAACCACCTCCACTAAAATGTCCAGCAATACCAACCGTTGGACAAACACCAGCCGGAAACCCTAAGGTTTTGCTTTTCTGTGCGATCGTATAATAGAGTTCGCCATTAGTTGATCCAGCTCCAATCCATGCACTCTTTTCACTGACATTAACATTGATTGTTCTAAGGTTGATAAGGTCAACCATAACGAATGGAACCTCTGAGACATAAGAAAGGCCTTCATAGTCATGTCCTCCACCACGAACCCTTATGTGCATTTCAGCTTTCTTAGCACAAAGAATGACTTGTTGGACCTCGGATTCACTTACTGGGGTGATAATAACCAGAGGTTTGGGAGTTTCACCTGTATTGAACCTTCGGTTTCTAATGGAGAATTGGAGGGTTGATGAAAAAGAAGAGTTATTTGGGGTGTGAAGGTTGGAAAATGGTTGGTTATTATGAGATAGACATTGAATGAACTCGTCATTATCAGCTAATGCTACCCATGAAGCTGTTGAGAAAACAAGAAGTACAAAAAGAAAGGAAACCCAAGAAATCTTCATTGCTTGAGATCGATTTTGTTTTTGTTTTGTTTGTGTTATGGAGATGAAATTGCAAATCACATTCTATTTATAATATGTAAGGAGCTAATTGTTTGGTTGAACTTTCTATAATGAATAATATGTGTGTAAAGGCTTAACTTGATTGTACATATCTCTCTCTATCTCTCTCTATATATAAGCCAAATGTTCAGAACAAGTCATTTACAATAAATAATTTTAAATTTAATGACTATATTTAAATTGTGGTTAAAATCAACTAAGGATGAGTCCTATTGAATGAAAACAACTAAGATTGACACCTAATCAAAAATTTACCTAAAACTATGGAACTTTAATTTGCTAAAAATCACATTTTTCTTTCTTATATCTTGGTGAAAATCAACACTCCTATCAATTGGATGAAAATCACTGTATTTTAACTAGTGGTAATAATAATAACGAAAAATTACATAAACTAGCATACCTAAGATATTAATTACAAGTAATAGCAATAGTTTCTCAAAATTACAACTAATAGCAAAAGTAGCAATATTTTACCTTTTTTATTACCAAGCGCGTGATTTTTACCCATATATTTTCACTATCCTCTTTTCACGCCACTTTATCTTCTCATAACCCTATTTTCATGTCATTCATAAAAATTTCAATTCTCTCCAATATCTCTCTTCTGCTCTTTTTTTTTTTTTCAAATTTCATTTTTTTTTCTCTGATTCTTGATAAACGTTGTTTCCATCTATTAAGGTAAGTTGATTTTACAGTTAATGCATTTTATCTTTTCCATATAACTTCTTTTTTGTAATTTTTTTTGGCATTATTTTTTCATTTTCTTCTGCGTTTTAAATTGGAAAAATTTTAAAAAATTGGGTTTTTTTTATTTTGAATTGGGAAAATTTCAAAAAATTGAGATTTTTTCTAGCCTATTTCTTCAAATTCTGATAAAGTACTAACCTATTTCTTCAAATTCGAATTTTTTTCTCTCAAATTCTTGATAAACATTGTCCCCATCTATTAAGGTAAGTTGATTTTACAGATAATGCATGTTATCTTTTCCATATAAGTTCTTATATGTAATTTATTTTCGGCATTTTTTCCACATTCTTCAACGTTTTTGTTTTTGGGGGTTTTTATTTATTTTTTTATTTTTGTGTGTTGAAATTACTGAGGCATACTTTTTTCACATTCTTCTGTGTGGTGATTTTTTGGGGTTTTTTATTTTTTTTAATTTTTGTGTGTTGAAATTTTTAGAGTTCCACTATAATGGCAGAACATGCAAATCGTAGTAGTTCAGTTGAAGGGAGGTGTTAGCATTGAAGAGTTGAGATCGAAGCAGCGTAACGATCCCGTAAAGACTGTGGAAATCATGAAACGGAAAGCCCTGGCAAAATCTTCATCCCCCAAATCCACAAAAATTTAAAAATCGATGAAAAAAAGAAAGTCAGATGAAAAAGCGGAATCTAGTAAAATTGCAAGTCCTATTTCATCTGATTTTGAATCTGAAGAAGAGAAAGTGGAGGAGGTATTTTGATATGTGTAAAATTTTATAGTTTCTGGACAACATGTTCATATATGTATTTTATATATACATTTTATAAAGTGTTTATTTTTTAGTTTTGTTGCTAATGTGTTGATATGCATCTGTTATATCTAAGATTTTTAGTTTGTATATAGTTTGGTTACTGATAATAATTATATTTTGTTATGCATAATATATTTTAGATATGTATTTTGTATTTACGGTATGTGTAAGATATTATATTTGTTACTGATAAGGTTTGTAATTGATGTTCAGTTGTATATTTTATTTGTAAGTTAAATCTGGACCATTCATGTATTCATGAAATACATATGTACATGTTTCAATGTAAATATAATATGTATATTGTAAATATATAAGTACCACTATTTTGATATGTAAATGTTATACATGGTACAGGTTAGATATCTATTTATTTTGTTTACTGAAAAGATATGTATTTGACTATGATATGTTCTTCTTTTTTATTGATAAGTATGATTTTTTTGACAAATTATGTATAAATAAAATACATATGTAATTTGTTTGCTTGGAATCATATGAAATGTATTTGTTACCTGTTACATATGTATTTTCTTATTTGTACTGCTAATATTTATATTTTTTGTTCAGTTGTATTTGTTTATAAAGAGTAGATGACAATGTTTGTATATGTATATGTTTCAATGTAAATATAATATGTATATTGTAAATACATAAGTACCACTGTTTTGACTTGTAAATGTTATACATGGTACAGATCTTATTCGCACAAGATATGCTTCACTTTTGTGGGATTATGGTTCGAGGAAAGAAGAAGCGAAGGCACAAAGTGGTGATGAAGCACCAATGAGGCATCCTCGAGAAATTGGGATAACAAAAGACACTGAAGTGCATGATATTTGATGTGTATTTTATTTTGTTGAAGTTTACAACAGTTAACATTAGGTGGATAAACAATTTTTTAAATATTTCTTAAGTTTCATATGTTACTTTAATGTTCAAAGATGATGTGCTAATGTTTCTTTACTGTTATATTAAGTTTGTTGATGTTTAATCTTTTAAACTCCAATATTTTCATGGTTAGTTTATGTAAATGTTAGTAATTGTCTTTATGAACTTTTCTTCTATCCAGTTTTGCATATGTATTTATTTCTAATGCATATGTATGTTCCAGTTATGATTATATACACATATGTATTTTTACATATTTGCACCATAGTTATTGTATTCTTATGCAGAAGTTCATATAAATTTATGAGTCATATGTATTTATGAATAATACACATGTTTATTCCAGTGTACATATATATTTTTAATAAAACATACTTACTTTTTATAAGTCTGAAAGTATATTTTTCCTGATATGCATTTGTAATTTTGAAAAATACATATTTATGATTAATACATATGTTCATTCCAGTTTGCATTTGTATTTACGTCTAATGCAAATATATTTTTTCCGAAATACGTCTCTCTCTCTCTCTCTCTCTTTCTCTCTCTCTCTCTCTATATATATATATAATTAAATTAATCAAACTCTGTAAAATAATTGCAACATTTGAATTATAACAAATTAGCAAGTTCAAAATTTAGAATGACATAATTCTTAATGAAAAAATTCAGCAATTGTATTTTGACTAAAAACATCAACCAACTTATCATTTATTGCATTTCCTACATGAACGAATATTGTGACCTTTAAACCCACATGAACTAGAATAATTTTTATTTTTACTTTCGAACATATCTCTTCCTGATTTACCACGAACAAAGCATCATGTGACTTTCTAAAAAAATTTCACATTACCCCATAGACGCCACATACATACATAATGTGGTACATTATTGTACACATCAGCAACAACTTCTATGATACTTGCATTACTATCGAAAACTATGCACATATGTTTTCTTTCACCATATGCTTCCTTCAGATTCTCAAAGAACCAAGTCCAAGATGCATCATTTTCAGAATCTAGTACACCATATGCCAATGAAAATATATGTCCCGCATATTAAAAAAATACATATAAGAATACATGATTTTTACACATAAAATACTGCATATGTATATTATAAATACATACAGTTGGAAACATATGAAACTGTCAGTGAACACATAAACGTACTGCATATGTATATTATAAATACATACAGCTGAAAACATATGAAACTGCCAGTGAACACATAAATGTACTGCATATGTATATTATAAATACATATAGCTGGAAACATATGTAATCTTCATAATGTTGTTTATATGTCCATCTACAAGAGTGTTTAACAAAAACAGGTATGTTTTCTATTGTCAATCTCCAGAACACCAAAAAACAATAAAAATAAAATTAAATATCAAATACGTACTCTATACAACAACTAATTCGTATATACAAAACTGCAAAATGAATTCTAACGAAAATAAATCTTTTATTCGAATACTAGTTATCATCGACTAAAATTCAAATTTAACGTATAACAATTGTATCTCAATTTTCACATTACATAACAACACAGATAACTTTGAATTTTAAAAAAATAATTTTGATTAAAAAAAAATTTTTAGAACTGATAAAATTCATATACGATCTTAGATTTTTGAATTCCGCAACTGTTACGCAATTTTGTTACAAGTTTTTCAGTAATTTTTGCAATTTTATTTTATGAAACACACAAATAGAATCATGTTTGTTTAAATCTCAAATATGTGCTATATACAACAACTAATTCGTATATACAAAGCTGCAAAACGAATACAAACGAAAAAAAAATTTAGTCGAACACTAGTTATCCTAAACTAAAATTCAAATTTAACGTATAAAAATTGCATCTCAACTTTCAAATAACAGACCAACAAGAACAAATTTGAAATTGAAAAAAAAATTCGCTTAAACCATTTTTTACGAGAACTGATAAAATTCGTATAAGATCTCAAATTTTTGAATCCCGCGACAGTTTGTTACAAGTTTTTCAGCAATTTCGCACTTTAATTTTATAAAAACCACAAATAGAATAGAGTTAGTTGATCAATACCTATAATTGGACCATTGTATTTTTAATATTTTCTTCAAAATTTTAGTCGATCAGCAAAAAAAATATCATGAAGGAAAATGTTTTTGAATTTGAATCTGTATTTTGAATTTGATTTGAGTTGTTGATTATGGAAAATATTTTTTGAATTTCAATTAGTAGATGTAATTTAATGGTTGTGGTAAAAAAAGAGTTTTATAAGGTAAATGAATCTGTAAAATTAAATGTACCATAAATTAAGCAACACGTGTCATAAATTAAGGAACAGTTTTTTCCCTTATTTAACTCAAACAGATTAGCATTAAATTAGGAAGGAAATCTCTGATTGTATATGTACTTAAATAGCAACAGTTTACTGAAATACAAAATACATATTGCTATTTTTTGTAATTTTGAAATTGTTCCTATAAAAGTTACAATTAAAGCTCTATAGTTGCTATTTTTGAAATTTTCCCAAATAATAATAATAATAATCTATATTTTAAATAATTTGCCCCTAATCCGAAAGCTTTCTAAATCGACTTAACTTGATTGTGGTGAAAAATAATAAAGTATATCACTAAACTACAATTTTTGCCTACTTGTAAGAAAAAAGAAGGAAAAAATTGTATATCGCATGGAAGAGATTAGTAGTTATTAAATAGAAAAGAGAAAGAATCGAAGTGGTAAAGTAAATTTATTTTATTTCATGAAGATGATGATCTAATATTCTTTGGGGAAAAGAACATGGGGTGGCCATTTTTAAAAAAAATGGACACAATTTGAAAAGGTAGACAAATGTAACTTGTCGGCTAAATTTAATTTAGGGAAAATTTCAGAAATAGCAACTATAGAACCTTAATTGTAACCTTTATAGCAACAGTTTCATAATTACGAAAAATAGCAAATTGTATTTTGTATTTAAGTAAACTGTTGTTATACAAATACATATACAACAAGATTTACTGCCCTTATTTTACTCAAATTAGTTGAGTTAAATAAGGAATAATTATCCTATCCAATTAAATTCCTATAAATTACTCTTATTTAAATTAGTAGATTCCTTTTCCAAATCAAACTCAAATATGAAGATTATTATTTTCATGATCTTCAAAATTTTAAAATATTATTATCTTATTTCTCTAATTATATTTTCTTGTAAGTTTTTTTTATTTTTTTATCTTTTTTTTATTTTAGTTTATTTTTATTTTCCATTTTTTCTTTTCACTTTATTTTCTCTCTTCTACTTCTCTTTTTTTTTCCTTTTTCGTTTATTTATTTAGTTTTTTATTTTTTCGTTTTCTCATATTTTTTTCCGTTTTCTTCTTCTTCTTCTTTTTTAATTTTTTTTTTTGCTTTTGTTTTTACACTTCTATTTCTAGTTTCTATTTCTCCTTCTTCTTTTTTTTCCTTTTTCACTTCTTTTTTTTTTTTGAATTTTTACTTTTCATTTTTAGTTTTTGTATTTTTTTTTTATTTTTTACTCTTCTATCTTTATCTTTTATTTTTAAAAGAAAAATATCTATATCATATATACATATTCAAAAAATATACAAAATAAATAGACATACAAATCTGCATATGTATTTACGGTAAAAAAACATACATATATACTGCATATGTATTTACAGAAATACATATTTGACTCACATGTATATATAAACATATAGGACACAAAATCTCTATAACAAAAATGACAATTATATACATATACATATAGGTAATAAAAAAATACATGAGGCATATCTTAAACAGTAAAAGAATTCAAATAAGTACATATGTTACCCTCTAAAATGATATAGTATGTACAGTTCAAAGACAAATCCAACACCGTATAAAATACATATAGCTCTGCATATATATTTACAAAATACATATCTGATCCATATGTATATTCTTATTTTATATGAGTCACCTTTATATTTCGCAAATACATATGAAAATATATAGTATAGTTATGTTTGTTACTGTTTAATATGAATATGATATGTATTTCGTAAATACATAGATATTGTTTTGTACTTTAAATACATATCCAGATCTGTATGACTATGTATTTTGTATGTTTTTTGAATATGTGTATGCGATATACATATTTGTCTTTTCAAAAATAAAAGTTAGAGATAGAAGAGTAAAAAAATGAAAAAAAAACAAAATATAAAAAGAAAAAACGAAAAAAAGAGAAGTGAAAAAGAAAAAATAAGGAAGAAAGAGAAACAAAAGTGTAAAATAAAAGAAAATAAAGAAAAAAAATAAAATAGAAAAAAGAATAAGAAAACAAAAATAGAAAAAAAAAAGATACGAGAAAGGAAAAAAAGGAAAAAAAAAAGAAATAGAAGAGAGAAAATAAAGTGGAAAGAAAAAAATAAAAAAGAAAAAGAAATCAAATAAAAAAATAAAATGAAAAAACTAACAAGAAAAAAAAAGGTAGAGATATAAGAGAGTGAAAGACAGTAATGATGTTTTACTTTGAAATCTTGAAGATCGTGGAGATAATTATTTTCAAATATGAAAAAGGAAAAAAAAAAAAGAGAAATAGAAGAGAAAGAATAAAGTGGAAATAAAAAAATAAGATGAAAAAAATGGGTAAAAGATATGACTGTATTTGGGAGAGGTGAAATAGTGGAGTGAAAATAGAAAAATGTAAAGTAGTGAGAGTAAAACATGTATTTGCCTAGTTAATGAGTAAAATAATGTTACTCTTGCTGTAAACTGTAATTTTACAAAAGTGTTCCTATTTATTGTAATTATAGTCTTAAGTATGCTACTGTCTGTATTTTTCCAATTTAATTCCTTTTTTTAGCCATTTGGCCCAATTGGGCGCATGCAGTCTCTATACTCAATTGATACACTTTTATACCAAATTGATACACTTTTATATTATATTGATACACTTTTTAAAAAAAAATAAAAATCTACGCAAGCATATGCAGTCCCTATGTCCAATTGGTACTCTTTTATACCATATTAATACACTTTTGTACTACATTGATACACTTTTATACTACATTAATATACTTTGATACCACATTGATACACTTTTATACTAGATTGGTACACTTTTATATCACGTTAATACAATATATATACCATATAAATACACCTTTTACGGAGAACATACTCCTATATTTATTTAAGATGACATTATGTATGACTCATGTATAAATAAGTACGTTCTATGTTTTGAGTCTAAGCTATTGTCCTCGTTTTCCTATTGGTAGGCACAATATTGAAAAAAGATTAGTACACTGGGTTAACCCATCCATGATCATTTCCATCTTGAGTCATCAACATATTTTACTATCTCAAAGCTTTTGAACATTAAATTACAATATATTTACTTGCTTATATGAAGGATACATGTAAAAACTGATAATTTGTGCTTGCTTGGTACGTTTAGGGAATGATTTGAATGCATTAGTAAACAGTGTGGCAGGAATGGAAGGTGTCATGAGGCGCCGTGACCTTTCTAGTTTTTGTCGTGCACCTAACCTTGATTTCCCCATTATTCAAAAAAAAAAAATAATAACATTAAAAGAAAAAAAATAGTGAAAATCAAATAAAAAAAAAATAGGAAGAAAGAGAACGTAACATGTAAAATAATTGACATTAAAAATTAAACAATAAATAAAGAAAAGACCAAAAAAAAGGGGTAGTAGCAACAGAAAAACCTAAATGGCTATCTATTGGAATTGCCAAATCAATGGTTATATCAATGAAAATATTTTGGGCGAGCTGACATTTGTGTCCTTTCCCCTATTTTTTTTTCACGGGTGATGAATAGAGCTGTCAATACGGATCAGCCCAACCCATCCGGGCTAGCCCATACGGGCTTTGAGTTTGACGGGGCAGGTCGGGCTAGCCCATCAAAATGATGGGCCAAAAAACACCAAACCCACAACATTACTCCGTGGGCTGCAGGTCTTGCGGGCCAGCCCACTTTTTAAAAAATAATATTTTATAATTTAATTTTAGAATGTTAATAAACATAAATATTACCAGACAATATTACATAGTATTAATACTTGTTAATCAAGTCTCCAACATCCCAAAAAATACTCCTAATAGCGAAATTAAATAATTTTTTATATGATATCCTTCAAACCAAATAAAAATACTAATAAGCAATCTAAATAGTTTCAAGTATTTGACTTACAGGCTGGCCCACGGGCTAGCCCAACCCACATTGTTCAAGCCCCACGGGCCACAGGCTTATCCGGGCCGAGCTAAAAAATCCTGTTCTTAAATGGGCTGCAAAAACTGAAGCCTAACTCCATCAAATTACAGGTCGGGTCAGACCAGCCCAACGGGCCTGACCCATATCGACGGCTAGATGAAAGCATAATATTTTCTTCTTTTTTTTAAAAAAAAAAGGTCACAAAATTTTGAAACTTTCTAACTATCGTACTCATTTGTTATACGCAATTACAGAGTACTGTATAGTACAAATATGTATTACAAACCAAATGCCTAATTGAATAAATAACTCTACATTAAAATGTCTACATGCAATTCAACAATAACTTGAATGTACTCAAAAACAACAACATTATATTTATACAGTTTCATAGTTTGTTGTTTCACCGTCACATCAGATCAATTTGACACTTTTTTTATAAATTTTTACTTAGATTGATTTTGCGTAGTATTAAGGGAGAAGGATATAAATAGCACTTATTCTATTTTTAGCCATTCGCAGCTGACATATTTTATATAATATTGATACAATTTTAATAGACATCTTATACAAATTTATATTCTATACGATAAAGGTACAATTTCTATATGCTATATATATATATATATATATACATATATTATACAATAATGATATAATTCCTATGCACATCATATAAAAAATGCATATTTTACATAACAATGATACAATTTCTATACACATCTTCCACATATATATATTCTATACAACAATGAAACAAATCCTATACTCATTGCATATACAATTTTTAGACAACAACTATACCGTCCTTAAAAATATTCTACTCTCCAGAAAACAATGAAATTGACATGGAAGTTGTAGATTCAGTGAAGAATTTAGTACTTCCCAATTTCTAGCTAATTAGTTGATTGATCTTTCCATAAATTCTCTACTCTATTTTTTTTATGAACTGTATCAATATGGTATATAAATCGTATCTGAACAACTTGGGTCGAAATGGCTCAATTATTGAATTAAAATGGCCTTATTTTGGGTCACCTTTGATATGGCCATTTTGGGAAAAGGACATGGGCTGACCTTTTTTAAAAGAAATGACCACAATTTGAAAAGATGGACAACTGTAGTCAGTCGGCTATTTTTAATTCCCTTTTTTAGCCATTTGACCCAATTGGGCACATGCAGTCTCTATACTCAATTGATACACTTTTATACCAAATTGATACACTTTTATACTATATTGATACACTTTTTAAAAAAGAGAAAGGAAATTCTATGCAAGCACATGCAGTCCCTATACCCAATTGATACTCTTTTATACCACATTAATACACTTTTATACTACGTTGATACACTTGCATTGTCCATATACTCAATTGATACTACACTTGCAGTGTCCATATACTCAATTGATACTCTCTTATACTAGATTGATACATTTTTTGAATGCTTGTAGAAACTATATAGAGTCATATAAAATATATATCTAAATAATAATTGTAGTTAAAAATTGTAAAGAATGTGTATAAAAATGATATAATTATTATATAGAATATGTATATGTATAGAAACTGTACCATTAGTATATATAAATATATATCTTTAACAATTGTATTATATTAAAAATATATGATAATTGTATTTTATTGTATAAATAAGTAAAACTATGCAAAACAATTAGTATGTTATTTTAATAATGTTGGTGAATGCAAAATAATCTGGAAAAAATTTAACTAGTAATTGACTTGTCTTGTTGTTAAGTTTGTGGTGTAACGACTTTTTTATTCAAATAATAGGAGTATCTATTACAATTAGCATTACTAATGATGTCCACTTCCCAGATGCCACTCCCCACACACGCCAAATGGCCATTCGGATGGAATTATTTTCTTGAGTGGCTATTTACCGGGGTTTAGAATTTAGGTGTTAATTTTATAGAATTATTTTAGTTTTAGGTGTTATTTTTGTCCTTTTTCCGCCATTTTTATTTTTGTCCTTTCCCCGCCATTTTTGGTGGAAATATTTTTCCAAAAGCGCCATAGGTATCTTTTTCCCTAATATGAAACTCAACTATATGTTTGATATAGTATGATAGTTTTATTTAATTTCTGAAAATGTGTACCTTATTTTTTTTAAAAAAAAATAATATGAAATTGATTGTCTAAATACACAAAATAATTAGATACATTGACTAATATACGCCGGACATTATTATTGTTATTCAAACTAGCTAATACCCACTTGCTCATAACAGTGCCTAACTAAATGATTTCTCCAAAACCAAATCGGCCAAATGTAGTTAGCTCAATACCCCTTTCCTAAATTGTAGTGAAAATAATGAATTAATCCAATTAATTGTGGTTTTAAAATTGTGTTTGCCAACTTCCCAATTTCTTAAATTGTGCAACTAACCTCCTTTCTTTTTTTTCTCTAGCTAGTTTGTTTATCCTTTTTTTTTTGGGGGGAAGACATCATTTCCACCCTGTACTATACAAGAAAAGTCTAAGCCACACCTAAATTATATAAGTGACCTATTACACACCTTAACTATATAAAAGTGATATTATTACCTCCTCGCAACCCCCATTCTCAGACACGTGTGTTACACTTATTTTAGGTGCGTCCAGCCTATTAAATAACAAAAGTAAACGGTTAAAAACATTAGGGAAAAGGCATCGTTTCCACCCCAAACTATAGTCGAAAAGTCGAATCCACACCTAAACTATATATGTGACCTATTACACACCTTAACTATAAAAAAATGATACTTTTTACTGACGTGCTGCTGACGTGGCAGCGCGTGTAAAACACTACACCACATGCAAGTGGTGGTAGCCTGACAGGGTGTAAATAATTTCACGTTTGTATAGTTTAGGTGTGTAATAGGTCACTAGTATAGTTTAGGTGTGACTTCGACTTTTCGGGTATAGTTTGGGGTGGAAACGATGCCTTTTCCCTTTCTTTTTTTTTTTTTAGGGGGGGGGGGGGGGAGGGGAGGGGCAGAGGAATAAATTTAGTTGTTTCTGTTATAAATATATTACTATATATAGTGAATGTCTACTTTACCATATATAGTGGATGTCTATTTTACTATAGATAGTGAATGTCACTTTATGGAAAAGTTAGAAACCCCAAGATTAGTTTTTCCCTATAAATAAAGGGGTTTTGCCTTCATTGTAATTAACCAATAAAGAAACTTCAAAAGAAATAATAATCACTCTCTCTTCTTTCTCCATTCTTCTTCTTCTTTGCTTTATATTTCATAACACGTTATTAGCACAAGACTCTGTCAAAACAAGGTGAGATTATAAATCTAAAGGTAATTTCAAGGTTAGTGATTTCTTATGTTATTTGTCTTTTGCTACTAATGATATAATTATTGTTGGGTTTGAGAGAAAAATTGGTCTGGAACCACTTATGCTTTAAATTTGTTCATGAAGAACAATATTGTTACTCCCTCCGTTTCGAATTAGATGGCCCTTTCAACCTTGGCACACCCATTAAGAAATTCAATGATTAGGAGTATATTTTACCTTTTTACCCTTCTTAACATTGTAAGACTCAATAATTAATTAAGCATGGAAAATTGTAGCATATGCATGCATGGATTGAAAATCTTATAGGAATACTAGTAGTACTCCTTGAAAAGAAGAAAAAAAGTCAAGTTTCATAAAGTTTGTATTGAAAATGTAAGTGTTATTTTCAAAAATTTTGAAAAGTGTAGTTATATTTAATACCTATTAAGAGTAGAATGGGAAGAATTTGTGTAAAATAGTCTTGATTTGATAAGTTGGACAAATAAATTGAAACAAATTTTTTTAGAAAGAGGGTCAACTAATTCGAAACGGAGGGAGTAAAAAATATGATGATGAATTTAAATCTCATCTCATTAAAAGGGTAAGACATTGAGTTAAAAGCTTCAATGCACCATGATGATAAAATGTTGGGTTCAAGTCCCATCGAGTTAGCCTAAGATATTTTTTTATATGGATAAGATATTGAGTTTGAATCCCAATATACCATATTGATGATATTATGCTGGCTAAGAAAAAATAATGGGTGTTTGTGAAAAGTCATGAGACATGTCCCATTGAATATACTCCATTCTCTGGAATGAATGCGGTAACAGTGCATAATATGTCTGAAAGGAGATAAGTGATTGAATGTACGAATATAAGCGTGAAGGGATCATATGATAATAATCATCATAAGTGATACTATTTTCACACGCTTATTATGAATATAAGATATGTTAGAGGAAAATTCTCTACATTATATGTATGCCTCGATTTGCTCCTGAAGTAGCAATATCATGAAAGAGGTTATAAGCTATCAAAATATAATAGGCTTAAGGCACAATTATATTTCATTCCCGTTGAATGAAAATTTTGATTGTTATAAGTGTAGATCCATTCCCTGGGGCGAATGTGATAATATCTATAAAAGCTTATCAATACAAATGTGCACTTGGTTGTGGTGGTATCACAACTCACCTCTAAAAGAGGCAGAATAATTGAGAAGAATTATTTTGAAATTTATTTCTAAAGTAGTAAATCTGAAATTTATTCATGTAATAGTAAATGTGAAATTCACTAAAAGAAAATACATGTCATGGTAAACTTGGAGTTTACTTGTATAAAAGTTCATAAATTGACATGAACGATTGCGACATCCCAAAGATATGCATAGTGAGTATTAGACATATATTGAAGAACTAGAAGATTCCTTAAGAATTGTTTATGTTGCTTTCTCCTGATATGTTGGTAGAACCAACTAAAATTGGGATTTGATTCCTCAAAATTTGGAAAGTATAAAAGGTGAATATGGCCCGTTCACCAGTCATGTGATCTATTAAGATGCATCGATATAAGATGATCACTTGTACATTTATTGTCAACCTGTAGTTTGACATTCATAAAGTTGTTGCTTAATAAAATTGAGCTAAGAGCATAATTTTTAGATTATGTAATCAAGACAATTCATCTCGATAATGCCAGTTTGGCATTGAATGCCTTCGATAAATAGCTGAACTATTGCTAATTAGAACAAAAGCTCCATGTGTTAATTTAAAATATTATATACAAAAGTACTTGTATACATCAAATTAATAAATTATGATTAATTTTCCTTCAAACTTGGTTCTAAGTCAGGAGCCACATGTTGTCCATCTAATAGTTTTGATGTGCGATATACGATTAATGAATATATCATAATGCACAAAGCTGGATTCCTCAAAGAATATGGAGGATGTATGTTACTTTTTCTAACATAAGGAGGAGATTATAAGCAGCGATAAAATATGTTAAGAATTATCATCAGATCCTCATTCAAAAGATAATTCAAGTCAAATGCCGAAAGCCTCTCATATTTAAGCTGCAAGTGCTCCTATTTTGTGTCCCTAAAGGATAAAGTCTATGCATACGTGAAGCGTGGTATATCAATCGATTCTAAATGCAGTAATTCTTGAAAAAGAAAAAGGAGCAAATGATTATAATAAGAAGGCAATGTGCTCTTGAAGAGTCTACGATATAACACTTCATGAAACCATATGAGAGGTTCAGGTACCTGAAAGTAATAAAGTGATGAGATCTAAAAATTTTATGTCACATTGTAATCCGATACAAAATGATATATCATCGATAATTTCTTTGTTACAATATTAGCGCAATATTGTAAAAGATTACGAGGATCTAAATTCTATGTTTATTTAAGCATGATGACATAGAAATATTTATCAAGTGATATGAAATGATGCATCTTGATAAGCATAAAACTTATTTGATTTGCAGTCCAGACACTTGAAGATGTAGCACATGAAATGTTGAATATTATCAGTTGACAAAATTTATATGGAAACTTTTTAAGGATTCAAAAGGTTTGAAGCATATAAAAGTTTATGGGAAACTTATTTATAATCCTTATATTGTATAAGCTTATAACTTGAAAATTATTGGAACTCCTGGAGAGTTTTCAAAAGCAATAGATTATTTATTGAATGAGAAATATACCGAATTGGATTGGTTAAATATCTTAGGGCAATGGTGAACTAATGTATCTTGTAACTACTACAAGACCTGATATAGTCTTTCGATCAATTTATTAGCAAGGTATAGTTCTGCTCCTACTAAGAGACATCGAAATGAGATCAAACATATGAGCTTATTTTATTCTAAAGATTGTAGTCCCAATCTTGTTGGTTAAGTTGATGTTGGGTACTTATCTGACCCGTATAAAGCTTGATCTCAAATAATCTATGTGTTCATATATGGGGGTACTGTCATATCTTTGAGATATACAAAACAGTTTAACGTCCATACTGAGATAGTAGCTGTTTTTAAAGCAGGCTGAGAGTGTGTGGTTGAGGTACACAATACATCTCATTCATGAAAAACGTGGTTTGAAATTTGATAAAGTACCCATGATTTCTTATGAGTATAATGTAGTATGCACAACATAACTTAAGGGAGGGAGAACTCAAGGAGATAAAACGAAGTTGTAACACCCCACATTTTTGGGCTAGAATTCAAATCATTGTTCCTATGCCTACAGACTTGAACCCAATTATTATATGTATATACATGAGTTATTATCAAATATATGATGTGGTAATATCTTTTTATATAAATCGAGATCATAAAAATCTCCTAACTCAAAGACGAGTTAAGGAATCTTCTAGCGATAGAGTTTTAACGAATTCTCCAATTAGGGTCCACTTTAGACGAGTGTATACCCTATAATATATCAAATCAGGTGTCCTACTATATATATCAAATGAAAGGTCTTTGATTCTTCTTTTCAATGCACTTGATTTCACTTTAATCTGATATCGGAGTGAAAAGTTATGCTCATTTTACCTCAGCATGTCTGTCTGTCAACAAGGTGACGACTTGAGGTGATAAGCCGTCAAATAAGTGACGACTTATCAACCAAGTTGTCACCATTAAACAACAAGGGTCCAAATCAAACTATGGGTTGACGACTTAAGTTGATAAGCTATCAACTAAAAATTTCAGCAATTCTTATTTAGCTTCATAGGGATATTTTAGTCTTTTCCTCACCTCAAACCCCCCCCCCTTTCCTCATGAATTAAATCACCTCATAAGAATATTTAGTTATTATCAATCAGTTTTTAAAAGTCATTAACCCTCTTTATTACCATGAACAAGATTAGGGTTTTCTCTCAAGATCATCTCCCAAAAATAAGATTCAAGCTCTTTTTCAAAAAAAACAAAAAGTTGTGTTTTCCAATCCAAGAACGTTCAAGAAAAGTTAATTCTCTTTAAAGATTAAAGCTTTAAGGTGTGTTTGATGTTCATCCTTGGGTCCTTTTCAACCATGGAGTCCAAGAATCCATTTTCAAGATTTAAATCATGAATTTACATGTTTGTAATAAACTATCTCCATGAATCCTTACAAATTTCAATTTTACATGGTGTTTACAAGTAATTGTTGTTGAAGTTAAACCTTACAAGTTGGAATAATGATGTTTTCATGTTAAATCCCTAATTTATGATTTATTATTGTAGCCATGTGATTAGTTATATGTTTTAAACTATTCTCATGCTTTAAATTCATGACTCTCATGTGTTTGATGAAATGTCTAAGAGATGAGTTTTTGCAAAATGGTTCCTATCATGGTTTTAAAGTGTTCATGTGTTCCTATTGTTATTTCTATCGAGTCGTGGGGGTTATGAATACCCGAAAACGTAGTTGTTTACTTAGTCTTAGTAGTTTCAAAATAGTTTCAGATATGTAAAGAACATTAACAGTCAGTCAGCTATCATATTCAGTTAAACTTAGAACAGTTCAAAAGTCAGTGTTTTTCAGTTGGGAGTTAAACTTAGCACCGAGTGAACGTAGGGATGATATCTCCTCCATCAGTAGGCATGAGGCACTTGTCTCCCCCGTCAGTAGGAATGAGACGTTAGTAGCAGTCCCTAGGTTCTAGACCTACAGTGCCACTGTAGACTTTGAGGGGTCCCTCGTCAGTTAGGCATGATACCCCCATCCTCCGGGATTTCAGATTAGTGGATCCACATGGCCAATGTTAGTACCCATGTCACAGTAGTGACACTCTTTCAGCTAAGGTTACAGGTTGGACCCTGATAGTACATTGGGGCATGTCGGTTATAGCTAGCTCTCACATTCTCAGTTCAGAATTCAGTATAATTCAGTTCAGGGTTGCATTGACCATAGCATACAGTTATCATTATTCAATTTTCAGATTTCAGTATTTCAGTGTACAGACTATTTCAGAATTATGTTATATGTTTGGTCATGCACTCTTAGATTTTACAGTATTTACGTTTTCATATCAGTTATCTCATGTTATTCAGTCAGATATTATTCATGTACATGAGCCCATAAACATCAGCCTAACCCCATCTAGCATATCAGTATATTCAAAATACTCACCGCATACTCGTTTCTTGCGTTATGATTTCTCATATCATAGGTTTGGACGCTCAGGTTCCCGACCGCACTTAGATATTCCAGATCATCAGTAGTAGCAGTCGTGGTGAGTCCTCATAGTTTAAGGATCGATTATGTTTATTTATGTTCTTTCAGTTCAGTAGTTAGTTGGAGTTAGATGGGGCCTGTCCCATCAACTCTTATTTAGTCAGTTTTAGAGGCTTCCAGACACTTTCAGACAGTCAGTTAGATTATCAGTTTTCAGACAGTTGCTTTCAATCTTATGATTCGGTATTATTTTTATTTCTTAAAACCTTATGGCATATTTAGATATTCCATACATGTTATTTTGTTACTATTATTCAGTGCTCAGAACAGGTACCAGCTCATAGGTTAGCTTATGGTCACTTATGACCGTAAACATCGTGTGGCGTCCAGGATGTACTCTCGGGATATTACAAACTTGGTATCAGAGCCTAAGGTTTTAAAGAATCCTAGGGAGTCTGAAAGTCGCGTTGAGTAGAGTCTGATGCATGGGTGTAAAGTGCGGCACACTTATGGACTAGAGGCTACAAGACGTTTTAGAAAAAAATTATCTTCTTTCTGTATTCATGTCGTGCGAATAAGAACAAACTTTATTTAAAATCTCTCTTTCTGACTCATTTTTCATTTTGCTTATAGACAATGCCTCCCAAAAAAACAACCAAAGAATGAACGGAAAGCAGTCCGCACGTCCGCCTGTTCAGGAAGATCCCCTGAATAAGCATGTCTTTCACACCAAATTTGTAGCTACTTTCACTGCCTTGGTTCATTCAGTAGTTTCTCATAACAATCTGCAGGTTATTGTCCTATCTAGGCTTTTGATTCATGCTCAACAGAGTGAGGAGGGAGAGCATAGGAAAAAAGAGAAAAAAAATAAGAGGGCCAAAACAAATAGTTTTAAGCCAAGGTCAGGGGGTAGTAACCGCTCCCAATTCTGTCAGAAATTCTTAGCCCCAGCTCTTCCTTCAGCCAGTGCACCAGTGCCTAAGTTTAAGAATGACAGTCGAGATGAAGCACCAGGCTCTAAGTTACAAGGTAGTGGGAACAGTGGTCGTACCCATCCATTTTGCGGTGAATGTGGTAGGAATCATAAAGGTATGTGTACAGCTGGCAGTGATGTGTGTTTTGGATGTGGCAAGCCAGTCCACAAAGTCAGAGAATATCCCAAGGTTGGTCCATGGAGTCAGCACAGTCGTCCTCCAGTTTCATCCGATCACCCGACTCAGCAGGGTGTCACTTCCAGCGCAACCAGTGGCCAGCGTCAGAATAAACTATATGCACTTCAATCCCAACAGGATTAGGAAAGTTCTCTTGATGTGGTTACGAGCACATTACAGGTCTTTCATTTACATGTTTACACTTTGTTAAACCCTGGATATTCTTTTTCTTTTATAACCCCCTATATAGTTGTCGAGTTCAGTGTCATTCCCAAAACCTTAGCAGAGCCCTTCTCAGTGTCTACCTCAGTGGGTAAATCTATCCTAGTCAGACGGGTATACAAAAATTTCCTGGTTTCAGTACCCCAAAAAATCACTTCAGTTGATTTTCAGAAATAGAGCCGTTCAATTTCAGTTTCTGAATGAACCGTTTATTGAATGAAGGGGTAGCACCTCAGTGTTTAGGGGTCAGATATGTTTTTAGAGCCCTTCCCGAAATCCTATTATAATAGATGGCCTAGAATTAGAAGCATAAATCCAGAAGTTTAGCAGCAGTAAAGTAGGGATAGTGTTATCTAAATTTGGTGGGCTATGTATCGGTGGGGCTAGTTGTATGAAAGGTGAATCAGTAGGCTTAAAAATAATATATGCAAGAATTTAAGCTAAGCGTGATGGTGTGGGTGTGCTTATGTAGTACCCTTGAGTGCTAAGTCTGAATGACGCTAGTAATGTAGTAATTGATGTTCTTACCAGCTAAGTTATGGGTTGTAGGATGTTGATGCCGGATGTCCAGGTGTAATGGTAATTATCATGGTTTAGGGAGAAATATAAGGTTAGAGATGTGATATTAGTAGGCTATGAAGGAAGTTAGTATGGTTTCTTAAAGCTTTGGGAATATCCATGATAAATGTTAGAATCTAAGTTTGAATCTTTGAAGATTGAGCTAATAGAAAGTAGAGTTAAAGCACTAGATGGTGTGAACTCATGGTATGGTGATACTCCTGGAAATTCTAAGTTAGTCAGTGTTTAAGTTATTGTATGATGATGATTGCCGGGGCTATAGAAATTTAAGAATTGCATATCAGAAGGAAGTACTAGCAGTGGGTCTTATATTATCAGGCATAGTCTTTCAGGGTGAGATTATCATTTATGCGTATTATCGTACCACCGACTTAAAAGGGTAGATTGAATTTAAGGGGGTGATAATAGGACCAGTAACCAAGTCAGGCTCTTAGATTCTATTAGTGATGCCAGAGTGTGTTGTAGAACAACACTAGGGAAGAAGATGCCCGACCCATGCTTATTTTAGTATTTGTACTTCAGTTATCACGATGTCTACTCATGCCTTACATATCAGTCCTACGATCATAACTCGTATTCATGCACTTTCCATAGAATCGTGTACGCTCCCAGTTCCTAGTATGAGGAGTTCCGGTTCACTGATCGGTACGAATCATGTTCCACTTATGAACTCTAAACACAGGTCACGCAGCTCATGACTCATGTACTCATGCTTTACAGTATGTTTAGTTTCAGGAACTCATGCTACACTCTTAATGATCAGTGAAATCCAGATTACGTCATATTATCCTCAGTTTTGATCTTTGTAATGAATCCATATCGTCGATACTCTATTCCTCAGGCCTCAGTTAAGTGTCAAAGTTATGCATAGTATTCTTTCATGCTTCAGGACCTCATGTTCTAACCTTTCAGTGACCTCCCCTTTATGAAATAATAGTGATGATGAGTAATTTGTTTAGATGTGAGAGAGTAAATATTTCATGTTAAGGAAAGATTGTTGCATGCTTGTTTTACACGAGGCTATAAGCTTGAAGAATAATTGAGGCAAAACTTTTGATACATGTCATGGTTAGTTGAAACATCATGTGTGTTTTCTTGGGGACGGGGCCTGGAAGTTTTATTGATAGAGGTATTAGAGAATATTAGAAAGATGTTTTTATGGGTGTTGTTTAGAAGTTCATATGTAGTTATGAAGATAGGCTTGAATGTCATGTTGGTGTGTAAGTGGATAAATGCATTACGCATTAATGAATGGCTAGTAAGAGGTTGAATATAGTTGTTGAAGAGGTAATAAGAATTATTCATGAGATGAGAAGTTGTGAAAGTGCAGGGTGTATTGAATTCATGATTCAGACTAGTATTACAGTGTTATGTGTGCACTTGGTAGATTTGATTAAGCTTGAACATAGAGAGAGAATTCAGTTCAGCCCAGACTTTGGTAGGTAGAATTATCAGTGCTTAGGTGAGTATCTTCAGTAGCCTCAAGTATATTTCAATATTGAAGAAGAGTGTATAGTTGAGGGAGCATTCGGGGAGTATGTCTAAGCTCGAAAATGGCAGTTGCATTATTTAAGGCATAGTAATTCTATCCTCGCTTATGTTTTGTAGGCCTATGTTCCATGTCCTAGAATTATAGCCATGTTGGGATTCCTTATACAGATGTCTTATTCAAATCATGCCCAAGATTCTCTGTTCTCTAACATTATTATAACGGCTTAGAAAGAGCATTGAAGAAATGCTCTAGTTGAGTAAAAGATTTCAGTATGAGTTAAGTTAGTCCGTAAAGCCAGCATTTCAGTCTAGCGGACAGACAAGTTCCTGTGGTTTTCCATCTTTTCATCTGGTCATACTATCTGAAGTCTCATGAATATGGCTATTCCAAGAGGTAAAAATGTTTGCATCCTGGTAATTTGCAAATTCAGCTTAGTTCGTGCATCATGCATCAGTTTCAGATTCCAAATATTCAGACATGATTCAGTCCGTAAATGTCCCGTGCATTATCTCAATCTTTTCTTAGTATTTCAGCCAAGTAAGTATCATTCGGGGGACGAACTATCCGATAAGGGAGATGTTGTAATACCCTCGAGTTTTCATGTACTAAATTTGTCAATTTTTCTTCACGAAACAATATCTAACTTGAAGTAATGGGTACTCATAAGTTGAATCTCTCATTTTTATCTCAGCCTTATAACCATTCTCATGTCATTACATGTATTCACGAAATCAGTTCAGTCATATATCATGTTTTAGGCTCAGTCATGTGATGATGTCTCCAGTCATGCATGTTCAGTATATGATCTCAGTTCTCCCAATATTCTCAGTTAACCAGTCTCATTTGAGGACGAATGTTTCCAAGGGGGAGATAATGTAACACCCCATATTTTCAGGCTAGAATTCACATCATTGTTCCTATGCGTACAGACTTAAACCAAATTATTCTATGAATATACATGAGTGATTATCAAATATATGATGTGGTAATATATTTTTATATAAATCAAGATCATAAAAATCTCCTCAAAGATGAGTTATGGACGTTTCTAGCAATAGAGTTTTAACGAATTCTCCAACTAGGATCCACTTTGGACAAGTTTATCCCCTAGAAGATATCAACTCAGGTGTCCTACTATATATATCAAATGAAATGCCTTTGAGTCTTCTTTCCAATGCACTTGATTTCACCTTAATCCGATATCGGAGTGAAAAGTTATGCTCATTTTACCTCAACATGTCCGTCTGTCAACAAAGTGACAACTTGAGGTGATAAGCCGTCAACTAAGTGATGAAATATCAACCAATTCGTCACCCATAACCAGAATATGATCAACCTTAGCTACAAAGTGACGACTTGAGGTGATAACTTGTCAACTAAGTGACGACTTATCAGCCAAGTCGTCACCCTTAAACAACAAGGGTCCAAATCAAAATATGGGTTGATGAATTAAGTTGATAAGCTATCAACTAAGTCATCAACTAAAATTTTTTGCAATTCTTATTTAGCTTCGGAGGCGTATTCTGGTCTTTTCCTCACCTTAAACCTTACCCCCCCCCCCTCATGACTTCAATCACCTCATAAGCATATTTAGTCATTATCAATCAGTTTTTTAAAAGCCATTAACCCTCTTTATTCCCAAGAACAAGATTAGGGTTTCCTCTCAAGATCATCTCCCAAGAATAAGATTCAAGCTCTTTTTCAAAAAAATCGAGAAGTTGTGTTTCCCAATCCAAGAACGTTCAAGAAAAGTTAATTCTCTTTCAAGCTTAAGCTTTAAGGTATGTTTGATGTTCATCCTTGGATCCTTTTCACCCATGGAGTTCAAGAATCTATTTTCAAGATTTAAATCATGAATTTACATATTTGCAATAAACTATCTCCATGAATCCTTAGGGATTTTGATTTTACATGGTGTTTACAAGTAATTGTTGTTGAAGTTAAACCTTACAAGTTGGAATAATAATGTTTTCATGTTAAATCTTTAATTTATGGTTTATTATTGTAGCCATGTGATTAGTCAGATGTTTTAAACTATTTCCATGTTCTAAATTCATGACCCTCATGTATTTGATGAAATGTCTAAGAGATGAGTTTTTGCAAAATGGTTTCTATCATAGTTTTAAAGTGTTCATGTGTTCATTGCTATCGAGTCCTGGGGATTATGAATATCCGAAAACATAGTTGTTTACTTAGTCTTAGTAGTTTTAAAATAGTTTCAGCTACGTAAAGAACATTAACAGTCAGTCAGCTATCATATTCAGTTAAACTTAGAACAGTTAAGAAGTAAGTGTATTTTAGTTGGGAGTAAAACTTAGCACCGAGTGAACGTAGGGATGGCGTCTCCCCCGTCAGTAGGCATGAGGCACTTGTCTCCCCCGTCAGTAGGCATGAGACGTTAGTAGCAGTCCCTAGGTTTCAGACCTACGGCGCCACCGTAGACTTTGAGGGGTCCCCCGTCAGTTAGGCATGACACCCTCGTCCTCTGAGATTTCAGATTAGTGGATCCACATAGCTAATGTTAGTACTCGTGGCACGGTACTGACACTCTTTTAGCTGGGGTTATAGGTTGGACCCTGATAGTACATTGGGGCATGTCGGTTATAGCTAACTCTCACAATCTCAGTTCAGTATTCAATATAATTCAGTTCAGAGTTGCATTAACCATAGCATACAGTTACCAGATTTCAGTATTTCAGTTTACAGATTATTTTAGAATCATGTCATATGTTTGGTCATGCACTCTCAGATTTTACAGTATTTACGTTTTCATATCAGTTATTCAGTTATCTCATGCTATTCAGTCAGTTATTATTCATGTACATAAGCCCATGCATATCAGCCTAACCCCATCTAGAATACCAGTATATTCAAAGTACTGACCGCATACTCGTTTCTTGTGCTATGATGTCTCATATCATAGGTTCGAACGCTGAGGTTCCCGACAACACTTAGACATTCCAGTGTATCAGCAGCAGCAGCCGTGGTGAGTTCTCATAATTTGAAGATCGATTATGTTTATTTTTGTGCTTTCAGGTCAGTAGTTAGTTGGAGTTAGTGGGGGCCTGTCCCATCAACTCTTATTTAGTCAGTTTTAGAGGCTTTCAGACACTTTCAGACAGTTAGTTAGATTATCAGTTTTCAGACAGTTGCTTTCACCAATCTAGACATGCAATCGAATCAAGTTAGATGAGCATCAATCATATTCTCCCAATAGGCAAACCGGTTTGTTCTCTAGTTTAACGTACATCTCAATATTTATAGAAGTATTTCCTTAACAGAGTCCTATTTTAGGAGTATTTTTTTAATTGAATAGTAGAAAGGAAAATATTAATTAATTCTCCTACCATATATTTTAGGAGTCTCATATATTTTAGGAAGTCTAGTAGAAAGAAAAATATTAATTAATTTTCCGACCATATATTTGAGGAGTCCCATATATTTTAGAAGTCTAGTTAATATAATAAAAAATAATTAAATAATAAATTTAAAAAATAGTGAAAAGTCAGTTTTGTCTAAAGAAGAGTTTTTTAATGAAGGGTAAAAAGTTCAAATCACTTTTCTATAGATAGATTATAGATTATAAATATTTATAAAACCTAAAAGAATTTGATTTAGAACTTCTATAAGATTTGTATTACACATATATTTTTTGTATTAAATTAGGATAACACTGAATTTTCTCAAAAAGAAGGCAATTTGTAAGGGCAAAATAAATGGTTTTTAAAGTTTCTTATTTTCCAAAAATAATGCAAGTTTTCATTAATTACTTCTTTATTTTTCAAAAATAACAGTCCTAAAAAATAAGTGCAATTTGTTAGGACAAATCACACGGTTTCAAAAGTTTTTTCTATTTTCCAAAAATAAGTCAAGTTTGCATTAATTACTTGTTAGATTTGAAAAATAATACGACCATCTGTTTTTCCAAAAAAAATAAAAAATACTCCTAATACTAATTTTTGATTGAAGTTTTTTTCTAATTTATGGTAGTTGTTTTCTGTCCTAATTTATGAAAAGGTCTCTCTACTTCTTTAGAGGTAGTGGTATGGACTGCGTACACTCTACCCTTCTCAGACCCCACTAGGTGGGAATATACTAGGTTTTTTGTTGTTGTTGTTGTTGTTGTTTTCTATCCTAATTTAGTATTTCTTTTTTTAATATATTTAGCAACACGAAAACATTAATAAGTCTCTTTCCTATATATTTTAGGAGTCTAGTTAATATTGTAAATACAATAATATAATAATTTGAGAAAATAAGCGAAAAGATGATTTTGTGTATTGCAGATATTTTTAATGAAGGGCAAGAAGTTCAAATCACTTTTCTAAGATTCTTCACACTTTTAATATATTATAGATTGTAGTTTATAGATATAGATTTACTAAATTAACCTAATTAATTAATTTCAGTTCAAAACATGAATCCACCTAATAACCCATTATTTCACCTTTTGAATTTTTTCTCTAAAATATTCAAACATTTTCATCTTTGTAACATGCCTTATACATTTTTTTATCATTGTTTTTGTCTTCGATCTCCATTCTTGATCTTCAAGGTACTTCATGAACTCAAAACATCCATAATATCACCATTTTAATCTTGTGTGTTGCTTCGAGCATTCTTCTTGTATCATCATGGACCAAGTTTTGAGTTAATGAAAAGTGACAATGATATTGAGACTTTGATTTTGGTGGTGATGAGTTATGAATATCCCCATTTTCATTTAAAAAGAGAACTCTTTATGACTTGAAATATCCAACTGTTTTGATTATATTCAATTTCTTGAGAAACTTTTCCTTCAATTGTCTTCCATCTTGAAATTGATGCAAGTCAAGTAGAATACACTGGTGGAGTTAGTTATATATTAGTTGTCCTCTTTCTATCTTTTCTATTTAGTCCCTCAAAGTTTTATTATTTCATTATTCAGTAATTGCATTTAGGCCCTTAGTTTGTTACAGAAAGTGGGATATAAGTCATATGTAATGACTGTGAAGAGCATGAATGAACTGTTGTTAGCTCTTCCTATTTTCTCTTTCTTTTCTCTGCAATTTCCTTTTATTTCTGCAAAGTGTATCAGTGGTATCAGAGAATTTTCCTTACCTTGTGGGTACAATTATGACTTTCGAGATGAAGAAAATGCTGAATCGTTTGGATCGAATTGCGATCGACATGGCGAATGTTTCAGTGAGACAGAATCAACTGGAAAATATCCATGAGCAGTCCTTTTACAGTCTCAGAGATTCAATTGAAGGGATAAGGGCACAAGAGAAACATAAGAGCTCAATCGAGACTAATTCAGCTAAGAGAGAGCTCTATTCTACTACTGAAGGACCATTGTCTTTACCTGGTCTCACCGGTCACAGTTCTATACCCCCCACCTCAATGTCCCCCATTGTTAGCCAAACCCAGGGTAATCATGCTCAATTTTCTCATCCAACCAAACCAAATTCGAGCTCAGTTACAACCCAGACCATACCCGTCACTTCGAGTCCCCAATTCATACACACCACTACTTCCCTTATACCCCAATTATAGAGCCCCATGATTTTTCCCTTTTCCAAATGGTTATGCGCCCTTTCAAGTACCCTATTTTCAGCACCAAATTCCACCTTATACTCCCCATTAAAATTATGCACCTCACCCTCCAAATCCCATTTCTTAAACTCTCACACGATTGTCTCGAATTGAGTTCCCTCGATTCAATGGTAAGAATTTTCAGGATTGGTGGTACAAAGTGGAATAATTTTTTTTATTAGATGAGGTTCAAACCCATCAGAAGGTGACCGTTTCTTCCATTCATTTTGATTACATCTCCTTGCAATGGCATCAAGCATACATGTGCAGTCACCAACACTTACCTCCTCCAACCTGGGAGGATTATTTATTAGCTTTATCGGATAGATTTGGGGCCGAGTTTGATGATCCACTAGGGGATTTACTGAGACTTAAACAGACTGGTGGAGGAGTAGAGTTTCAGAAGTCATTTGATAGAGCGATGACTAGAGTAAACCTTGAAACTTCTCATGCCATTAGTATTTTTCTCAATGCGCTCAAACCTGAGTTAGGGGATGTTGTACGTGTTCATAGGCCTGATTCCTTGCCCTAAGCCTATCACTTAGCTACACTATAAGAATCAATTTTCCTTAAGCAATCTAAGGTGATCAAGGGTTCAGTAAACCATATTATGCCTTCTCAAAGGGCAATAACTGCACCAGTCAATCACCTTCCCGGATCAACGGATGAGAAAAATAAAAGGAGGAGGCTTACTCCAGCTGAGTTGAGTGACAAGAGGGCCGAGGGACTTTGTTATCTTTGTGATGAGAAGTTTTTACCTGGTTATGTTTGTAAGAATAAATTTGGGGTTTATCTCCTAGAACTACTGGAAGATGAAAGTGATATGGAAGATGTAGTAAGCTGGTAAGCTACAAATAAATTTGTAGAACACTGTGATATCTCTTTACAAGCTCTTACTGGTATTTAAGGGTTCAAAACCTTGAAATTCATTAGATATTGTCAGCAGAGAAGCCTTAGTATACTGATGGATAGTGGTAGGACACAATTTTATAGATTGTGATGTAGTCAGTCGAATGAGTTGGCCTATTGAATACTTAGATCCTCCTGTATATGTAGGTGTGGCTGATGATAACTCAGTACAGGTGAATAGATATTGCAAGGGCTTGGAGTGGTTGCTGCAAGGGACAGTATTCAAGGCAGATTTTCTTTTACTTCCCTTAGGCACGAGTGACATGGTTCTTGGCATCCATTGGTTGAGCACTTTGGGTAACATTCTATTTAACTTCAGACAAATGAGGATAGAATTTGAGTTTGAGGGTAAGAAACATTTTTGCAAGGAGTGGAACCAAGGTTGAAGATAGTAGATGCTCACACTCTACAAAGGGATAAGGGTACTAATGTGCAGATGTATATGATCAAAGTAAACCCTTCAGTGCGGAAAAATACTGAGCCTCCTTCAGAGGAAAATAACTCAGATCTTGAAGAGATTCAACAGGTATAGACAAAGTTCAAAGTTGTCTTTGAAGAACCTACAGAGCTTCCTCCCTTTAGAGGTCCCTTTGATCATCATATACCTTTAAAGGAAGAAGCCGAGGCTGTTAATACTAAACCTTATAGATACTCACTTGTGCAGAAGGATGTAGTGGAAAAGATGGTCAAAGAACTACAACAACAGGGGTTAATACAAGTTAGTAGTAGCCCATTTGCATCCCAGTTGTCTTAGTTAGGAAAAAGGATGGTATTTAGAGAATGTGTGTAGATTATAGAGCACTGAACCACATCACTATAAAAGATAAATTTCCCATTCCTCTAATAGAAGAGTTGCTAGATGAATTAGGAGGGTCCAAGGTATTTTCTAAAATTGATCTGAGGTCTGGTTACCATCATATTAGGATGTCTCCTCAAGACATTCCCAAGATTTCTTTTAAGACCCATTCAGACCAGTATGAGTATTTGGGCATGCCTTTTGGTTTAGATAAAGCCCCTTCTAGCTTTCAAGGATTGATGAACCATGTATTTGAAGCTTATCTTCAGAAGTTTATTTGGTGTTTTTTGATGATATCTTAGTCTTTAGCAAGGACTTACAGGAACACGTGGGACATTTGAGATCCACCTTTGAGTTGTTATTGGGTCACAAGCTATTTGCAAGGAGGTCTAAGTGTGTTTTTGTTGTTGCTCAAGTCAAGTATCTGGGGCATTATATCTCAGAAGTAGGGGTGGAAACTGATCCAAAAAAGGTACAGGTTGTTCGTGATTGGCCAGTACCTCACACCTTGAAGCAACTAAGGAGATTTTTTGGGCTTGTTGGTTACTACAGACGATAACAAAGCTACTGATGCTTTGTCTAGACTTCCTGTGGTTGAACTGGCAGCTTTAAGTCTGTCCTTAATGCAAACTAATTTGCTGCAAGATATCATTGATAGTTGGCCATCTGATCATGATCTTTAAGCGATTATTCAAGTCCTACAGTCTAGATATGAGGTTAAAGGGTTCAGTTTTATCCATAACTTTCTCAGGAGGCATGACAAGTTGGTTGTGGGTGCTGAACAACAAGTGAAGAGCTCCATTTTACAGCTATGGCATGCTTCCCCTTTGAAAGGTCATTCAAGTATTGATAATACATATAAAGGGGTGGTTGCACTTTTCTATTGGAAGGGGGTGAAGGAGGAGATTATGCAATTTGTCAGGGCTTGTGAGTTGTGTCAAAAAATTAAATATGATTATTTAGCTTATCCTGGTCTCTTGCAGCCATTGGAGATTCCCTCTACTGCTTGGAGCAGTATTAGTATGGATTTCATAGAGGGGTTGGCTAAGTCTAAGGAAAAGACTGTTATTTGGGTAGTTGTTGAAAGGCTAACTAAATCAGCTCATTTTGTTGCCCTGTCACACCCTTACACCGCTGGAGATATTGCTCGATTATTCATGGAACATGTGTACAAGTTACATGACATGCTAGCCAACATTGTCAGTGATAAAGATCCTATTTTTGTGAGTAAGTTATGGCAAAAGCTATTCTCAATACAAGGGGTTACTCTTAGCACCTCTACTGCATACCACCGTCAATCTGATAGCCAAACTGAGGTGATCAATAGATTCTTGGAAACCTATCTCCGGTGTTTTTGTGCTGATGCTCCTGTTGATTGGAGTTCTTTTTTCTTGTTTGTTGAGTGGTGGTACAACACCACCTTTCACTCTTCTATTCATACTTCACCTTATGAGGCTTTGTATGGTCAAACTCCCCCCTTGCATCTTCCTTACATATCTGGTAATTCTAAACTAGTGGAAGTGGATAGGAGTCTGTTAGTTAGGGAATTAAAATTGTCATTGCTTAAATTTCATTTGGCCAGGTCACAACAGAGAATGGTATCTCAGGCTAATAAGCATAGGACTGATAGACAGTTTCATCTTGGTAGTTGGGTGTTTGTGAAGATTCAACCATATAGACAAGTCACAATGTCTGCACATCACTTCCATAAGTTATCATACAGGTACTATGGTCCTTATTTGATCATTGAGAAGGTTGGTCTAGTGGCTTACAAGCTTGACTTGTCTCCTACCTTGTTGATTCATCCTACATTTCATGTTTCTTTATTGAAGCCTTGTCATGTGCTACCATCCTTTGTGACTCACCCTCCTCTGCTTGATATCAATAATCCCTTTTGTCCATTCCCATTGAAGGTGTTGCAGTGACGAATGACACAGAAGGGTAACAAGGTTGTGCCTCAGTGGTTAATTGCTTGGTATAAGGTCCCTGAAGAGTGTGCCACTTGGGGGGATGCTTCTGTAGTTAAGTTGAGATTTCCCACCTTCCTTCCTTGAGGTCAAGGAAGTTTTTTAGAGGGAAGTAATGATGGAAATCAAGTAGAATACACTGGTCGAGTTAGTTATATGTTAGTTGTCCTCTTTCTATCTTTACTATTTAGTCCCTCAATGTTTTATTATTTCATTATTCAGTAATTGCATTTAGGCCCTTAGTTGTTACGGAAAGTGGGATATAAGTCACATGTAATGACTGTGAAGAGCATGAATGAAGTGTTGTAAGCTTTTCCTATTTTCTCTTTCTTTTCTTTGCAATTCCCTTTTATTTCTGCAAAATGCATCGGAAATTTTCAATAGTAAGTAATTAGATTATAAAAACTAATCACTTAGTTTGATGAGGTTTTTAGGTACGGCGGTATGGGGTATTTAGGTATATTCGGATTCTAAATTGAAATCAACTGATAAAGTTAATTTTAATAATAACCATTAGAGATGTATCACGTAATAAATGTATTTATTAATTTTATTTTTGAAATTAATAAAAAGATAAAAATAAGGTCTATATAAACCAATAGATTGACGTTTGGTCCAAAGTCTTAACTCTTCCTAGCATCAACAACAAATTCTAATTGTATGAGGTTCAACTTTACACATTTCGAATATAATGTAACTAGTAAAAATATTTGTGCATCGCGCGGTTATAAAACATATTATTTTTACAGTTATGAAATAATTTCTTAATAACCTTATAATTTATTCTGAGTGTAATTTTATACTTTAAGAACTTCTACATAATTTTTCTCTTTCTATAATGGTACTTGGTTAGCTACTCATTCATATAATATTCATATTTCAAGCATACTAATCTTTACACATTAATAATTATTTTTAAAAAGACCTTTTGATATTAAGACCTAGACAATTAAAGAATATACAAAATGTAGTATCATAATAAAGGCTAAATCTAAAAATATGTTTGAAAGAAATGGTAGGAAATTAGAAAAGCTAATTCAAGAATAATAAATACATATGTGAAAAACTAATTACTTCCTATATATTCATGTAATGTAATGTATAATTATGTTACTTGTTATGGCCATTAATTGTCTAATTGAATTACACTAAATGCTATGAGCAAATGAAAATTTCATCTCAAAAAGTTTTAAAATGAGAAAGTAAAGGTATAACAAGTTAAAAATATAAAAATGAGAAAGTTGAAATATTAAACTGAATTCTTAATACATTTTCAAAGTGAATAATTTGAGTTGCATGAGTAATATTAAACATGCGTTTTTCTTTCATTTTTTTGTTCAACTTTTATCCTAATTTCTTCCCACTTCTCCGTCTTCCCCAATAATATATCTTTTGTGATAACTTGTGCTTACTAATTAAATACATTGTTAAAGAATAAATTTTAAAAAACAAAATATTCAATATATACTTACAAAAAAATTCTAATAGATATTCATCAACCTAAGAGGGAGGTGGTAGTCATGTCAAGAGACTCAGAAATCCCAGCATGCATGCTGGAATAAAATTTCAAGAATTCAAATTCATGTATAATTTTAATTTTAACTTTTGATATGATGATATTAAGTTTCCTAAGTTAAATAACATAAACTCCATCCCTACTCACACGTCATATAGAACAAGACCTAAAACTTCAGAAAATATTATATTAGTCCAAATCATTATTATCCTTTTGCTATCAAGTTTTCAAACATTCTAGACTTTTTATCACTGATCACAAGCTAGAAGTTGAATCTCAGCATTGTTATGAGACGATTTAGAAACATAATTTTATTTTGAAGAAATATCAAACATTTTTAATTACGTACCTCGCCTTAGAAGTACCAAGGGTACCATGATGTCTTGATTGGTGTCTTAATTTTGTCTATGGCATATCTACTTGTTGTAACTGATACTACATAATCTGTATCTCCGCTGCAGTCATAATATTATAATTTTAGAAACATATCAATTAATTACTTATAAATTAGTACGTACTTTCTTCCTTTCAATTTATGTGAATCTATTATTTTATTTGATGGGAAATAATATATTTAAAAAACAAATAATAAAGGTTTTGAAACCTAAGATCATAAACAGATAAAAATGTCATACACTTGTGATTTATGTTACAATAACGGTTTAATTCTCATTAAGGATAAAAAATATATTCTAATCTAATTAAGTTTTTGATCAGCATAGACCAACTCACCTATATATCCAAACTCTAATTCCACTTTGTATAAGCTCTTGAAAGATTGACAAAACCGTGTCACGTGAATCTTGCCAATTTGCATGTATAGATGCAATGAATGGTAAAGTCGTATTAACAAAATTATGATTGAAATCTAAATTAATTATTTCTACTAATTAAACTGCTCAAAGTGAAAATAATTACTTGCCAGAACCACATTATTGGGGTATTCCTCTAACATGGAGTGCTTCTTGCACTTCTGCAGTATTCAAGTATGAATCAACATAGTTTCTTATGCATGGGTCGTACCACGCCAACTTGAGTGTCCTCACAATTGTAACATCAATACAAGTTAAGAATTCAAACAGATGAAAACTTCATTATAAATACTTCTTTTGATGAGACAAACTATAGTTATAATATGTAGAAAGAACTTGTTTTGATCATAAATAAAGAAATAATACTATGAAACAACAAATTATTATATATATAAATTACTAATATGCTTTTGATGAGAAAAACTACAATTATAATATGACGAAAAAAACTTGTTTTGATCATAAACAAAGAAAATACTACAAAATAATAAATACTTTTCATATTTCAGACAACTTTTGGGATCTCTAATGGAAGAAGAATTATATAGATAGAAGGGAAGATGAAAAGTGTAGAGTTAACATTAGTTAATGATATTTCACAATTAACATGGCCTAATAAAAAGAAGAGTTACAATCATTCATTATTATATTAGCAAATGCTAATTATCTTAAAATTAAATGAAATGGGTAATTAATAGATAAGTTTTAAAAGTAGAAAAAAACTCAAAAAATTGACAAAAAGGATAAATAGGAATACTTGCTTGTGGGACATGCCACATATGATTGACTATTGAGCTCTTTTATATATATACTAGAGGAGCATGGCCCGTGTCAGCACGGGCCCAACATTAAGATATTTATTTGTCTTTTCAATCTTGATATATTTAAATAAAAAAATTTAATAAAAGGATTGCATATGTTTTCTAGGATTCATCAGGAATCTAGTATGAGTTCAACATATGTTATTTTAATATGTATTTAGATAATTTAAGTTGTTAACTATTGTAATTTATAATATTTTTTATGTACTTTTTAAATTAATATACGTTACTTTTCTTGTCCAAATTTTTGTGGCATTGATAGTCAATTATATTTTAAAAATAATTTAAGTTTTTAATTATTGTGATTTATAATACTTTTCTTCTATTCCAATTTCAGTGACACTAATATAATTTCAAGAGTCGATAATATTTTATATCTTTTAAATTTTTTAAGTTGTTAATTATTGTGATTTCTAGTAACTTTTTTGAAATATATAACATATTAAATTGTTTTTAGATATTTTAAGTTGTTAACTATTGTAATTTATAATACTTTTTATGTAATTTTTGAATAATATATGCTACTCTCCTTGTCCAGAGTTTTGTGTTGACGATAGCCAATTATATTTTTTAAATAATTTAAATTTTTTATCATTGTGATTTATAATATTTTTCTATTTCAACTTATGTGGCACAATGCTTAAATGACCATAATAATTAATTCAGGGTGATATTGTAAAATGTAATTATTATTATTTATTATTTTTATTTTTATTAAATGTATGTGTTGATTCAAGAAGAATTTGGAAACATTTAGAAATGTGTTCAATGTTACAAATGTTAATAACCGATTTGGTGCTTCTTGATTTCTCTACATTTATCTCTTGTGTGTTTTTACTCTTTTGCCCTTTGAGTATATGTAGTAATTTTTATTTTTTAAAAAAAAATCATGAAAATTTTTATTCATAGTATATATATATATATATATATATATATATATATATATATATATAGTAAAATCATGGATTCAATATTATTAATTTTTCAATACAGAAATGACTTATAATAATTAATTGCGGGTGATACATTAAAATTATTATTGAAGCAGCAGAAATCAGTCAATTTTTTTTTAAAAAATTGTTAATTATTGTTATTTACAGTACTTTTTATTTCATTTTCAAATAATATATATTGTTGTATATCTTCTTCTGTCCCGTCCCAATTGATGTGGCACTAATATAATTTTGATAGTCAATCAAATATTTTATGTTGACATATCATTTTGTTATTCTTATTTTTCTAATACTAAATGACTTATCATAAGGAGTGATATAGTAAAATCATCGTTCGAAAGACCAAAATTTAATTTAAAACATTAAGAGTTAATTTTGTATTTTATGTCTATTTTATTTTTCATTAAACATTATTTATTTTCTTAATACCTAGATGACTCATAATAATTAATTAAGAGAGATTGATTATGTTATTACTATAAAAATTAATATAATTTTATCATGTCCAATAGTAATCATCGATAATTCACCGAAATAGTATATTAATTAAATACGGGATGCTATATTTGCATATGCAAAATATGATATTATTAAACATTATTGGATAATGCATTATATTTATCTTTCATAATAATAAAATTTTACTATATATTTTTCTTTATTTCTTTTTAACTTGATACATATTGACCCAACACAAATTCTAAGAAAATATTCATTAGAAATTTATTTTATTAAATTAAATTTATTAATTTTGTACTTTAAAAATTTAAAGTTAAGTTTAAATATTAGTATTTCTATATAAGAAAAAAATAATTTTAAAATTTAAATTTACTAAAATAAATAAATAAATAAAAAGATTAATTTTCTATATAAAAGTCAATTAAAATAATAAAATTGATTTACTTTAAATATTTAGTTGAAATTAATTAAGATAATTTTTTATTTTGTCATGATTTATGTTGCACCAATAAAATTTTGAGAGTTGAATTGAACTTTTATCTATTTTTAAAAAAGTATTTTAACTTGTTAATTATTATAATTTATAATATTTTTTACGTAATTATCAAATAATATATTTACTCTTTGTGTCCCAATTTATGTGACTTGAATACAATTTTGAGAATCAACTAAAAATTTTATATATCTTTTAAATATTTTAAGTTGTTAATTATTATGATTTGCAGTACTTTTTCTTTTATCTCAATTTATGTGGCATTGCTAAAATAATGAGAGTCAATAAAATTTCTATATGTCTTTTAAATATTTAAGTTATTAATTATTGTGATTCGTGGTAACAAATGAGTTTTGAACATGATAGCCAATTAAAAAAAAAAAAATTACTTCCAATATGTAGCTATAATTAATTAATATAAATTAATAGAATATATTAAATATTTAAACCATTATGCTGAAACAATGGAATTATTATATATTGAGGCATAGTATGTAATTAAATGGGAGTGGAGGGATTTTTTGGTAACTGCATGAGAGATGGGTCGAAACCACCTCTATTATATAATAGAAATAGAAATATTGATACTACTCATTCGAAGCTTCCCTAGTAAATTAGTACTTTCATTTCATGAGAAATATATTATATTATCAATTTATATAACTTAATATCTAAAAAAATAATACTTATAACAAACTTAATTAGATAGAGAATTGTGGTCACTACTTCAGATAATTTTGTAGTAAGTCATTATTTTGAGCAAATTAATATTTGTCCTTTTCGCCATCCTATTACACCCTTGTCAAGAGAAATCAAAAGTATATTGAAAGACTTCTTTCAAATTATTAAAACTAATTAATGTGCTCAATGTTAGAATTAGAAAAATACACACTCCCAATAGTGTTTTAACAAATTGCTAGTAATAATTTAACATAGAAGGAAAAGACCAAAATCAATTTACAAAGAATATTAAAACCATAAAATAGATTGAAACAACCTTTATTATGAAACAATGACGCAACAATGTGAAAGAACAAGCAAATTACATTATTTTTTTTTTACTACAGAAGTCATGTCAAGCGCCATGATCTCACATGCATGATCATTTATTATGCATTCAAACTTCAAACAAGGAAAACTATGTACTTAATTAATCTATATATAATATAAAGGAAGGTTATAGAGGTGACGATGTAGCATCTCTCTAGGACCTTCATTTCTATTTATTTTTTCTTTATTTTTTGAATTTTTTTTCTTCATTTTTTTTCATTATTCAATTTTGTTTATAATTAAAAAAATCAATAATATTTATTACATCTAATAACTTGATCTCATGAGCTATAGAAAACCTCCATCTATTTGCATTCTCTACTCAAATAATATGTTTCTTCAAGTCTCTTCTACCTAACTCTTATGATTTAATCAATCTATAAATAACAATCACCTATGAAATTGTTGAATACCACATACCAATAACATTTTATATTCTCTTATTATTATAGTTTCTAATTTATAATTTATAATGTGTTTCTTCTTTTTGGAACCGTTTGTTAAGTATCTGTAATGGTTTAGTCATTCTTTGAACTTCTTACACTTTTATGTATGTGTTTCAAATAATTCACATGGTTATAATGCAAGGTTAAAGGTTAGTTGAATTTGAAATTGATATATATCATTACTTGATTGAACTTTCTGTCTTTGTACAAGTCAAAATTTTATATTCAAATTGTTGTTGGGTCATTAAGGCTAAAGGATCTTTAATTTGCTCTAGCAAGGGATATATTGAAATGCAAGAGTGGTGTGAAAGTTTGTTGTAGAATGTTGAATGAAATTTCAAGTCTTTTTTATTCTTTTTTGAATATCAAGTGATGTTAAACAACTCAACTGATGATTTCTACCGCTAGCGAGGTTGAACAGACACTACAACAAATTGCATATATAGCTACGAAATCCTAGCTACAAATTTAGAAAACGTGGCTAATATGTAATAAGAGCCACAAAAAGTCAAACTTCGTGGCTATATATAAATTCGTAAAATTTCTTAGCTACAACAATTAAATTGACAAAGCTAATTTCTCTTTTTTGCTATAAAAGTTAATAATTGTGACAATAATTATATGAGTAGCTACAAATCTGTTGTTACAATGAAATTCTGTAGCTAATCATAAGTTGTTGTCACGTGATAAAAGTTACAATAGCAATAGTATTATTTTAGCCACAATAAATTATTTGAAAGAAAATTTTGTAGCTAAATAAATTTGTTTGCTTCAAATAATAAAAAAAATGTGGCAATAGTTAAATGACTAGCCACAAATTTATTGCTATAATAAATTTCCATACCTAATCATAAGTTGTTTTCATGTGTAAAAATTATCGTAACAATAATAACCTTTTAGCCACAATAAATTATTTGGAATAAATATTTATAGCTAAATAAATATTCTTGTGTCAAGTAATTAAAAATTATGGCAATAGTTAAATGATTAGCCGTAAATATTTTGCTTATAAGAAATATTTGTAGCTAATCACCAACTTTTGCAATGAAAAGAAATTTATTTAAAATCTTCTTTTTTTCTATTTTATAATTGTCAATTAAAAATTAAACTTGAGTTATAGTTCAAATTTGAATTTTTTGAGTAGGTTAGTTATTTTTATTGGATTTTATTTCAACTGATTTTAAATTTCAAGAGTAATACAAAACTCAAATTTAAAGTGATTTGGAGTATATGTGAGTTAAACTTTAAAATATGCGCAAAAAATAAAAGGTGAAATCAATTTTTGTATATAATATTGAATAATCGTACAAATAAATGCATAAAAAACTTTTATAATTTTGTATATGTTATATTAGGTGTATAATGTCACACCCCTTTTTTTCATCTCCCAAAAAAAAAATATTATATTTTAAGGTTTGAAAGGGTTTTTATTAATAAAGTGACAAAATGATTGAAAATTTATTTCGAAAAAAGACTTTTATATTCAAAACTCAGAGTCGCCACTTGGTATAAATCAGGCGTGCCAAGTCACCTTTGGAAATCCTCTTTCAAAACAGTTTTGACTCTAAAAATGATCCGTGAATAGAGATTCCGGCTAAGGAATTATGTTGACCAAGGGGAAGGTGTTAGGCACCCCTCGATCCCGTGGTTCGACCACGGTCGCTTGGTAGAGAGTATCGGCTAATTTAACACTATGAATGTATAAATCACACAATGCACGCAAAACAATCAATCAAGCCAAACAAAACAATCCAAAATTTAGTGTTCAGTCCGATTATTACAATCCCAAAATAGAAAAGTGCGAAAATATAAACCTACTCTATTCTATGCTAATTCTAAACTACACTCCATTGCTTTCTCCACCCGACGTTCCGGGCCTTGATCGTGCGTCGTCTTCAAGTATATGATCCTTCGGGGCATTCCCCGGATAAATCAATACAAATCTCTCGGGGCATTCCCCGGCCAAATGAATACATTTTTAGTGCGAGAAAATCAAACTATTCAACAAAATTTCAAACATTCCATGGAATTTCCAACATTCAACCAAAGCCACAAATTCTAAACTTTGCCTACCCAACCTATGCTTGCCTAAACCAATCGACCTATCATAATACTATCAAGTTCAATTAACATTAATGAATCAAAACGACAATATGCACTTTATCAACTTTCAACTCCCGTCCCAATTTCATTTACCTTAAACGAATTCAAGTCATTATCAACCAATTAACCAATTCAAGTGACCAATTAATCAACATTCATGATCCGAACAACACCAAATCAAACAAAAGCAAGATCCACACATTATAAATTCACCACATAAGGCATCAAACGATAAAGATTAATCAAAAAATGGGATGAGAAATAGACCTCAATTTTATTCCGAACACTTAGTGATGGATTCGGAGCTCACGAACCAAGACGTCGATTCAACGAACTCAACATGGACTCGACAACTCGATCAAACCCAAAGAAACGAACATACCCAAAAAGACCAACGTTTCAAACTAAAATTTGCAGACTATTTTGACCTCGGGTTTCGCTACTTATCGAAGCTCATGAATTGGACCTCGTCGAACCTCAACCAAACGGCCAAAATCGAGTCAAATTTCACCTCAAATTGAAGATTTCAACCCCGAGATCTGTTCTACCCAAAACCGATAGTTTTCCCGATGAGTTTTTAGAGTTGGGATCGATTAACCAACTATTTTTTGTTGTTGTTTCAACGTTTTGTGATGGTATAGGACTGACAGCTTCATCGGAGCTTCGGCAATCTCAGCGGTAGACGGAATCGAGAACACGACTGGCGGCGATGAAGTTTTCCGGTGAAAACTCATCCAAATTTCCCTTTCGCACGTTTCTTCCTTGTTTTTCTCTAATCTCTCCCTCCCTGATCTCTGTTTTTCTCAAATCTCTCCCACCCCAATCTCGTTCTCTCTCTTTCTCCATTCAATTCTTTAACGTTTTTCGATCTCCCTCTCGATCTACTCCTCTCTCTCACCGTTCTCTCCTGTTCCTTCCTCAGCTCTTCGTTTCTGTGTGTGAAGTGTGTAGAAGATTGATGGTGTAATCAGTGTGTACGTGTGAGCTTCAATGGAGTGTGTCAATTTGGTGAAGATGATGATGATTTTTTTTCCTTATCTGTATCCCCCCCCCCTCTTTTGCTGTGAGATTTCTTTTTTATATATACATGGTGATTGGAATCTTCTGGATCATGATGAGTTGGCCTTCCCTTTGTATTTTTAGTATTTTTTCCCCAAGTAAATGTGTTTCCTTATCAATTGGGAAAGAAAAAGGGAATAGCACGTAGGACCCCCTAAATAATGAACTACACTTTTGTTTTTAATCCCTGTGTGTGTATTCTAATCCCTCTCCCTCATATTATGTTAGTTGTGGATAAAAAAATGTGTGAAGGGGTAGGGGTAGGGATGAGGTGTGAGGTGTCCACTTTTAATTGGAGAGGTTGTTAGGATAGGATTAAAACAAGGTAAAATTTGTTAAGGGTTGTTATTTTTGTCATTTTATGGAGGGTATAATCACGTGGGTGAGAGTGCGTGGTAATGTGAGATAAAAATGAATAAAATTGGACTTGGGAGGGACAAAATTAGGTGTTTACAGCATGCCCTCTTTGAATGTAAACATGAAGTATTTTCAGACAAAGAAGTAGACAACAAGACAGAATTTTGTCCCGACCATTATTAAAAGAATGAAACAGAAGGAAGGAGGGACACCAAGTCTTGACTTAGGACATCCTACCTACCCAAATTATGAGGAAATCAAGTCACGGATATCTCAAAGGATTGGAAAGAGAAGTACAATACCGAGTTGGAGAGTCGAGTGAGGTCCCGTCGAGGTTTCGGAGCTCTGTCATTACATCAAAAATAAAAATTATAAGTTAAAAACATAAATGAAATTACAAAAGTCCTATCCGTGTGGCTTCTTTTGGACTCTTGACTTGAGTTTCATCACCCTATTCTTCAGGCGGGCTCCTGACTTGCCATTTTCTCTACTTGTTGCTTGGCTTTCAATTTCATCACCCTGTTCTTTAGGCGGGCTCCTGACTTGCTATTTTTCAATTTGTTGACTTTCAATTTCTTCACCTTGTTGTTTGACTTTCCATTTATTTGCATTGTGCTTCGGGCGGGCTCTAATGTTGCTTGAATTATCAAAAAAGGAAGTGTGTCTCCTCACAAATGTCGTTTGAATTACCTAAACAAGAAAGTGCATCTCTTTTACCAATGCCGCTTGAATTACCTAAACAAGGAAGTGCGTCTCCTTACAAATGTCGCTTGAATTACCCAAACAAGGAAGTGCGTCTCCTTACAAATGTTGCTGGAATTACCCAAACAAGGAAGTGTGTCTCCTTACAAATGTTGCTAGAAATACCCATACAAGAAAGTGTGTCTCCTTACCAATGCCTCTTAAATTACCAAAACAAGGAAGTGTGTCTCCTTACCAATGCCGCTTAAATTACCAAAACAAGGAAGTGTTTCCTTATCAATGCTGCTTGAATTACCCAAACAAGGAAATGTGTCTCCTTAAAAATGTCGCTTGAATTACCCAAACAAGAAAGTATGTCTCCTTACAGATGTTGCTGGAATACCCAAATAAAGAAGTGTGTCTCCTTACAAATGCTGCTCGAATTACCAAACAAGAAAGTGCGTCTCCTTACAAATGTTGCTTGAATTACTAAACAAGGAAGTGCATCTCCTTACAAATATCGCTTGGATTACCCAAATATGGAAGTGTGTTTCCTTACAAATGTTGCTTGAATTACCCAAACAAGGAAGTGCGTCTCCTTACAAATGTCACTTGAATTACCAAACAAGGAAGTGTGTCTCCTTACAAATACCACTTGAATTACCAAACAAGGAAGTGTGTCTCCTTACAAATGTTACTAGAATTACCAAAACCTCCTTACAAATACCACTCGAACTACTAAACGAGAAAGTGTGTCTCCTTACAAATGCCGCTCGAATTACCAAACAAGGAAGTGTGTCTCCTTACAAATACCACTTGAATTACCAAATAAGGAAGTGTGTCTCCTTACAAATACCACTTGAATTACCAAACGAGGAAGTGCGTCTCCTTACAAATGCCGCTTGAATTACCAAACAAGGAAGTGCGTCTCCTTACAAATGTTACTTGAATTACCAAACAAGGAAGTGCATCTCCTTACAATGTCTCTTGAATTATCCAAACAAGGAAGTGTGTCTCCTAGAGATATTAGATGATGAGTTTTACCATGGTTTTGATTACCAAGCCTATGCAACAATATTGTCTCCTGCATTTGTGGAAGTGAGGCATTGCAACTTTTGATGTTTAGGCTTTGAAATCCTTGATTCGAAGGTAAAATGTGTTCCTGTTTCATACAAAAAAAACTTATTAGTTTAAAAACATGGTGGCTGGTTTGTGGCTTTGGCTTTCATGGAAATCGCTCTTGCCCCTGTCACATTTAATCTTGCTTTCAACCATTAGCATGTGTCACTGACTTGCTGCATTATTGATCCGAACTCAGATTATTAAGAGTGACTCTGAAACACATATAGTATCTCTGCTTATTCATGCTTCTCAGATAAACCCTTTGAACCTTGATATTTTCATGAGTCCCAGAATCGTCGGTTGACAAAACTTTCTGCATGCGTTATTTCGGCTCACAATCATGTCTCTTTCATGTTTTGGCCTTTTGACTTGCTTTGTGTAATTGAAGAATCTGGTAGCCAATTTTGAAATCTTTTCTCACTTGTTTTGATATGGACTTGACTCAAAGACAAGAGAAAAATGACAATGACTTTTATTTGAACCACTGACTCAAGAAAACAAAATAAAAATAAAGAGAAGAAAGAAAAGACAATGAATGTCCCCGTTTGAAATAAAGAAATTAAAAATTTATCTAGAAATGACAATCAACTCTAATGATTATGCCATGCATATCGGATTAAACTGCCTGATCTTTCCATCCAAAACCTTCTACCAATTGTTGTTGAGTTAATGACCTCGAAATTGAGTTGCTTCCTTAGGTCAATTGCATTTAAGACCTCATTCGGCTAGTGGCGCCTTGAAAGGTTTTTGCCAACAAGCCTCCCTCATTTTCTTTTTCCCAGCTCACCATTGCCCTATGGTATCCGTGAGGGTTTTTCACCAATGAGACTCTCTTATTTTCATTTGTCTCAAATCACCGTCGTCTTATAGTGCCCGTGAGGTTTTTCACCGATAAGACTCTCTCATAGTTATCTCTCTCAGCTTACCATCGTCTTACGGCACCCGTGAGGGTTTTCATCGATAAGACTCTCTCATTTTTATCTTTCTCCTGATTCCTTACACCGAGGAAGACAAGTAGTTACCAAAATGCATCATCACATCCATTGCATTCTTAGTCTTAACATTCTCAAAGATTGATTTGAAGGTCTTTTTTTATTGTAACTTGGCTTTTTGGATAGGGTTAGAAAGAAAGGATGGCATGGGGCCCAAACGACACTTGAAGTAGATGACTCTAAATTGTTTATTGGGTGGGACTTACAACTTTTGGAATCGACTCAAACAATGAGGATTACCTCATGCCCCGGTTTCTTTTGACTGGGTAATTCTAAATTATTTATTTGGTTGAACCTAACCCTTAGTAGAGCAGCCTACGTATCTCACCCCCGAGAGAGGAGAATCAGGTCATGCGTAGTTCTGGCAGCTTGTTCCGTTTCTTGATTCTGATTTCTTTGTTTTTCTTTTTTATTGACTCTTTTTCTCTTTTTTCTGACTATATTTTTCTTGACATTCTTCCCTTTTCTTTCTTTTTGGACACTTTTTTTTCTGACACTACTTTTTGCTCGACACTTTTCTTTTGAGCTTTGTTGACTCTATCTTGATTCCAAAAGAGGTCTATGAAAGAAAATAACACTAAGTCTTAAATGGGGTACACAAAGGATGACCAATATATGGATAGCAGAATGAAATGCCTTCGTCATATCAATCCTTGAAAATGCTAGTACACATCATGCAATATGAAAGTGAAAGATGAAGATCATTTGTGACACTTTCACAATACTAACTTTAACTGAGCATATATGCCATTACTATTTCTGGGCTTGTCAAACATACAACTCCACCTGTGTTATAGATCCCTCACATCTACTTACCCATGTTTTCGTGGAGTTGATTTTTCTGTTCCTCGAGATCACACATCCGTTATTTGACCTAATTGAGCTATGTTTTTCAATTGATGACTAATTTATTCTTGTGATTCTCAAAATAATTGCTTTAATTTTCAAAGAAGGCTTGAACTTGTCACCAAATGTCTCAGCACTTTACCTATTTTCTCTGATGCTCTCTTTTTCTAACTTTAACCCTCTGATTCAATGCTCATGCTTAAACTGAATTTTAAGATCTGGCTGGAAATTTCACTAGCATATCATATCACTAGAGTCAACATAAAATGTACTATGTAAAGAAAACAAACAAACAAACGCATATTTAAAACACAAAGAAAAATGGGACTCTTCATTTAGTTGAAACAAAAGATAGAAGGGTTTGAATATAAACGACAAAGGGGCAAAACAAGATAAATCCCGAACTACAACCCTGAAATAATTCGAACAACAGAAAATAAAACCAAACAAGCTACCAGACCTCTTCCTAGTAGGGAGAAGGGTGACTTCTCAATTGCTCAGCCTGACATCTTAGCCGTTGGTTTGCATATCAGCATGACTAGAGCTTTCCTCACTTTTAATGTTCTGCACCATGATTGATTTATCTTGAATCATCTTTTCAATTTCTCTTTTCAAAGCACGACAATCTTCAATACTATGACCCTGAACATCAGAATGATATGCACATCGTACATTAGGATCAAAACTTCTTGAATGTGGGTCAAGAGTATACCCAAGAAGAGGAGTGATCATGACCTGCTGTACCAATCTCTGGAATAAACTTTCATACTACTCTCCAATTGGTGTGAAGTTATCCCTCAACTTCTGCCCCATTTTATTGTTTGGCTTGGACCGAAAATCTGGCCTAGAAGGGCTTTGGTATGTTTGTGGAGTTTGAGGATGACTCTGAGGAGTTGGTGCATGCCATTATGGGTAATAAGGGTATTGAACATATGATTGTGCATTTTATACTGGATATGACGGCGAAAGAATGGAGTATAATGGATTTTGGGAGTGATTCTGTGGAGCTTGGGCATAAGCTTGGGTTTGAGCCTGTGGGTAACGATGGTGTGGTCCTCTTGCCCGTGCCTGTTGTCCAACTACAATGGAAGATACATCTTCCTTATACTTCTTCCCTCCGATACTTCCTGAACTTTTTTGAATTGCTTGAGTAGTCGCTTTCATTGTTGCAAAACTCACAGTGCGGCCGATCTTGATTCCATCCTCTATCATCTCCCCCATTTTGAGGACCTCAATAAATGGCTTGCCTAATGCAGGTAACAAGTATTGATAATATGTTTCATCCTGCACTTGAATAAATACCTCTACTATCTTACTTACTTTCATTGACGGTTTCACCCTAGTAGTTTGTTCACGCCATCTAATCGCATACTCTCTGAAAGTCTCAGTAATCTTTTTCTTCATGTTAGTTAGGGATTTCTCATCAGGAATCAACTCCACATTGTATTGGAATTGTTTCACAAATTCATTAGCTAGGTCATCCCAACTAATCCACTTGTCGATGTCTTGGTCATCGAACCATTCTGAAGCTAGGCCTGAAAGACTCTCACCGAAATATACCATGAGTAATTCTTCCTTCCCCCCAGCACCCCTTAGTTGATTGCAATAGCGTCTCAAATGTGCTACAGGATCGCCATGTCCATCATATTTCTCAAACTTCGGCATTTTAAAACCAAGAGGAAGATGTATACCTGGAAACATGCACAGATCTATATACGAGACACTTTTGTACCCCCCAAGTCCTTGCAAGTTTTTCATAGTCAGTTCCAAACTTCTCAATTTTCTGGCCATTTCTTCTTGTTCTTCTATCATAATAGGCTTCTCAGTGTTAGGAGAAAATTCAGGCGATTGAGTGTAGCCATAAGGATTAGTCGACTTAAATGTGGGCTCAATAGCATGATGTTGATCAGCAAAAATATTTAATACAAACTCTCTCGCAGAGTGAGGAGACACAACTTGTGGATAAACCTCAAAAGTATGAGCTTCGGGTGAGGGTGGTGCTGCAAAAACATGAACAGTGGGTGGAGTCGAGCATGTGGTAGCTTTGTGTTGAGGAGTGAGAAAATGAATATTGGAAGTGTTTGGAAAGTGTTGCCCCGGAGCAGGTTCTGATGCATGTTGTTGTGTGTCAACAAAAATAGGAAACTGTGTATGTGACACTGGAGGCAAGCTAGAAAGATATTCCAGATTATCAGCGGAAAATGGAGGTGGTGGCAACCCATTAGCCCAAGCTTGATGCATTTCTATCATTTGTTGCCGTAATTTTCGAATCTCTTCATTAGCTCCTAAATTCTCATTGCCCAAACTCCCTATCTGATCAATGACAACTAACTCAATATCCTTGTTGGCCATAACTTTCTCTGTGACTTGATGCAATATGGAGGACCAGCCAAAATGCCACAAACCAACCACCTTAAACTAACTGAACAAGAGATAGCAAATGCGTTAGAATTCAATATTTTTTTTTTCAAAACATTTTTTCTTTTTTTTTTTTTAAAAGTTCACCGAACCCAAGAGGGGCGCCTACGTATCTCACTCTCGAGAGAGGAGAATCAGGTGTGCGTAGTTCATGAAGTCTTGCCAAAATAGTCAATTAAACTCTTTTCCCTTTTCTTGAAATTTTAAGAAGAAAAGAAAAATGATAAATTGTCAAAAGAATAGACGAATTTTTTTATTTTTTTGAATTTTTCAGCTTTAACATCCCTATACAAAATAAAATCTATGATTACCAAGAAAAATCTTTTTGGATTTTTGATTTTCAATTTCATACAGAAATGAAACTTAAACCTATTAAAAAAAAATTGTAATTTTCTTTTAAAGATGTATGTCGAACACCTACTCTAAGCAAAGAGAGAAGAAATTTTTTTTGAATTTTTTGAAATAAGATCCCCGAACCAACAATAGGTTGCCTACGTATCTCACATCCCGAAAGAGGAGAATCAGGGGTGCGTAGTTTGTCCAGATTGGACAATTAAGGATTATAGAACAAATAAAACTTTGACTTGAGAGACGCGACTGCACGATAAAAATAAAATCTTTTTGGATTTTTAATTTGACACTTCAACAAAAATGACACCAACAGCTATGAAAGAAAAATCTTTTTGAAATTTTTGAATTATGAATGCAAGGTAAAGGAGTAAAAGAAAAATCTTTTTGATATGTACAAAACTTCTACCATTTTTGCATTTTCTTTTTACTTTTTGATATATACAAAACTTCTACCATTTTTGTAAAGAAAAAGATTTTTACTTTTTGCACTCATTTACAAAAGAAAATCTTATTGATGTTTTTTATTTTGACAAATGAGTGCAAAAAGTAAAAATCTTTTTGAATTTTTGGATTATGAAGAACACAAGCCATAAAAAGAAAACTCTAAAAAAAAACTATGAAACTCTCTTTTTTTTCTTTCTTTTTTTTTTGGTTTTCCATTGTCTACACACTTTACTTCTAACACATACTTTCCCCGAATCAGTCCGTCAAATGACCACTTTACCCTCAAAGATGTAATATTTAGCACGTAGGGATGCTTTAGAGGCGAGCCTCCTACAAAGGACCAAGTGGGTCCCGCTAGGTCTCAATATGATGCACATAAGCATGACCTAAAGGCTGACCTACGTTGGGGTTCATTAACAAGGCTGTTCGGGGGAGTGTATGGTCGATAGTGGCTGCTTTGCTTTCCACCTACTCCATAACACCGACGGCTCCCCCCCTAAAATAAGAGTGACTCAACTAAAGGTCGCGTACAACACGTGTACGACGGACTTGTTGCAGAAAGAATGACTCGGATTATGCACATGATGCCAGATATAAAGCGGTAACACATAAGATAAAAACTGTAAACAAAGAGCACGTAGGCACTCAACAGTGATAATACAATAACACAAAACAATACAAACAAAATGTCCATACACCTATAGTGCAAAACTAAGCCGATACAACTCCAACAAAAGCTCAAATTCTGAAAAATTCCCAGCAAAGTCGCCAGAGCTGTCACACCCCTTTTTTTCAACTCCAACAAAAAAGATTATATTTTAAGGTTTGAAAGGATTTTTATTATTAAAGTGACAAAATAATTGAAAATTTATTTCAAAAAAGGACTTTTATATTCAAAACTCAGAGTCGCCACTTGGCATAAATCGAGTGTGCCAAGTCACCTTTGGAAATCCTCTTTCAAAATGGTTTTGACTCTAAAAATAATCCGCGAATAGAGATTTCGGCTAAGGAATTCTGTTGACCGAGGGGAAGGTGTTAGGCACCCCTCGATCCCGTGGTTCGACCACGGTTGCTTGGTAGAGCGTATCGGCTAATTTGACACTACGAATGTATAAACCACACAATGCACGCAAAACAATCAATCAAGCAAAACAAAACAATCCAAAATTTAGTGTTCAGTCCGATTATTACAATCCCGAAATAGAAAAGTGTGAAACTATAAACCTACTCTATTCTATGCTAATTCTAAACTACACTCCATTGCTTTCTCCACCCGACGTTCCGGGCCTTGATCGTGCGTCGTCTTCAAGTACATGGTACTTTAGGGTTTTTCCCGAATAAATCAATACAAATCTCTCGGGGCATTTTCCGGTCAAATGAATACATTTATAGTGCGAGAAAATCAAACTATTCAACAAAATTTCAAACATTCCACGGAATTTCCAACATCCAACCAAAGCCACAAATTCTAAACTTTGCCTACCCAACCTATGCTTGCCTAAACCAATCGACCTATCATAATACTATCAAGTTCAATTAACATTAATGAATCAAAACGACAATATGCACTTTATCAACTTTCAACTCCCGTCCCAATTTCATTTACCTTAAACGAATTCAAGTCATTATCAACCAATTAACCAATTCAAGTGACCAATTAATCAACATTCATGATCCGAACAACACCAAATCAAACAAAATCAAGATCTACACATTATCAATTCACCACATAAGGCATCAAACGATAAAGATTAGTCAAAAAATGGGATAAGAAATAGACCTCAATTTTATTCCGAACACTTAGTGATGGATTCGGAGCTCACGAACCAAGACCTCGATTCAACGAACTCAACATGGACTCGACAACTCGATCAAACCCAAAGAAACGAACATACCCAAAAAGACCAACGTTTCAAACTAAAATTTGCAGACTGTTTTGACCTCGGGTTTCGCTACTTATCGAAGCTCATGAATTGGACCTCGTCGAACCTCAACCAAACGGCCAAAATCGAGTCAAATTTCACCTCGAATTAAAGATTTCAACCCTGAGATCTGTTCTACCCAAACCCGATGGTTTTCCCGATGAGTTTTTAGAGTTGGGATCGATTAACCGACTATTTTTTGTTGTTGTTTCAACGTTTTGTGATGGGATAGGACTGACAGCTTCACCGGAGCTCCGGCAATCTCAGCGGTAGCCGGAATCGAGAACGCGACTGGCGGCGACGAAGTTTTTCGGTGAAAACTCGTCCAAATTTCCCTTTCGCACGTTTTTTCCTTGTTTTTCTCTAATCTCTCCCTCCCTGATCTCTGTTTTTCTCAAATCTCTCCCACCCCAATCTCGTTCTCTCTCTTTCTCCGTTCAATTCTTTAACGTTTTTCGATCTCCCTCTCGATCTACTCCTCTCTCTCTCCGTTCTCTCCTGTTCCTTCCTCAGCTCTTCGTTTCTGTGTGTGAAGTGTGTAGAAGATTGATGGTGTAATCAGTGTGTACGTGTGAGCTTCAATGGAGTGTGTCAATTTGGTGAAGATGATGATGATTTTTTTTTCCTTATCTGTATTTCCCCCCCCCCCCCTCTTTTGCTGTGAGATTTCTTTTTTATATATACATGGTGATTCAAATCTTCTAGATCATGATGAGTTGGCCTCCCCTTTGTATTTTTAGTATTTTTTTCCCCAAGTAAATGTGTTCCCTTATCAATTGGGAAAGGAAAAGGAAATAGCACGTAGGACCCCCTAAATAATGAACTACACTTTTGTTTTTAATCCCTGTGTGTGTATTCTAATCCCTCTCCCTCATATTCTGTTAGTTGTGGATAAAAAAAACGTGTAAAGGGGTAGGGGGTAGGGATGAGGTGTGAGGTGTCCACTTTTAATTGAAGAGGTTGTTAGGATATGATTAAAATAAGGTAAAATTTATTAAGGGTTGTTATTTTATCATTTTATGGAGGGTATAATCACATGGGTGAAAGTGTATGATAATGTGAGCTAAAAATGAATAAAATTGGATTTAGGAAGAACAAAATTAGATGTCTACATATAATATTCTATATTGAATTTTTGAACATATTGTCGTGAAAAAACAAAGCTTGTATAATAATGTATGTACTTGATTTTTTGTAAACACTTTTATAAAAAGAAATAGTGGGTTATGTAGACGAGAACTTAAAATTTTGGCTATTTGAGTGTAATGTAATAGTATTGTGGAATGTACTTCGTATTCCTTTAAAATAAGTATGTAATTGTATTTAATTAAATTTGAATACATGATGATAGTAGAATTAAATAATTATGTGCTTGTATTTATATTGATCACTAATTATAACATGAAAAATTGATATTACAGATTGTATTTATATTGATCACTAATTATAACATGAAAAATTGATATTACAGAAAATCAGATCGTTATAGTGGAATATCGTTATAATGAAGTTTGACAGTATAAAACTTGTTGACGTAATAGTTTAATACTATTTTAGTAATTTAATATTATGGAGAGAAAAATATTATCATAAATACAATTAAATACTAGTTAATATTTCCCTATTTCACTTGATGTGAATTATATATTTAATCTCTTTATTTTTTCACAAGTAAAGTTCATACTAGGTATCCAGGCTAGCACGGGCTCAATATATGCTAATTTTTTTTATCTCAATTTATGTGATATAAATAAAATTTAGATAATTAATTATATTTTAAATATGATTTTAGATATTTTAAGCTATTAGCTATTGTAATTTTTAACACTTTTTCGGCATTGTAATTTACTATTTTAAATTGTTAGATATTGTAATTTATAATATTCTATTTGTCCAAACTTTCGTGGCATTGATAGTCAATTATATTTCTAACATAATTTAAAAAAATTTATTGTGATTTATAGTATTTTTCTTCTATTCCAATTTAAGCGACACTATATAATTTCGAGAGTCAATCAAATATCACGATTGAAGTAGTGAAGCAAATATGTCTTAAATGACTCATATTAACTAATTAGAAGTGATATACCAAAATTGGCATAAGAAATGTCTGTGAAATTTTTTTAAGTGAGTCTCATACAAGATGTCAAGTTAATTTAAAATATTAAGAGTTAATTTATTATTTTATTTCTATTTTATTTTTTAATTAAATATTACTAATTAATTAATACTTAGATGACTTACAATAATTAATTAAGGGTGATATAGTAAAATTACAATTGAAACAGCTAAAACAGACATGTCATAAATGTCTATTTTACTTTTTTTTACTAAACATGATTAAATTTCTAATATGTAAGAGTCAATCAAAGCCAAACAGACATGTGTTAAATGACTCATAATAACTAACTAAAAGTGATATAGCAAAATAGCTATAAAAAATATTTATAAAAAAAAATTAAATGGGCCTCATATAAGATGTCAAATTAATTTAAAACATCAAGAGTTAATTTATGATTTTATGTTTATTTTAATTTTTTAATAAATATTATTAATATTTTAATACTTAGATGACTTGTAATAATTAATTATGAGCGGTATAGTAAAATTATAATTGAAAAAACTGAAACAGACATGTCATAAATGTTCATTTTACTTCTTTTATTAAATGTTATTAAATGATATATAATAATTAATTAAGGATGATATAGTAAAATTACGAAACAAATCGACTCTAGACAGAAGTGTCTGTTTTACCGCACTTTTTTATATAATTCATATATTTACTATTTTAACTTATTACATTTATAATCTTTATTTTATTCAAAATAATGTTAGGGACCTTAATGTTACTTATAGTAAGAAGTTAAAGAAAGTATAAGGAAATGAAAAGTAATGGTGAAGGCCCATATCAAAACCTAAGTCCTATTTATAATCTTTATTTCCTTCTCCTTAGCCGCCATCCCCTTCACGGCTTCACCCCTCTTTCACATTTTATTTTATTTTACTTATGATAAATTTGTCTTTCTCCTTCAAGGTATATTTATAGTTTTATGTTTTTGTGTTTCTGAATTTATTCATACATATTTGGCTAAGATTTTGAGGTTCGATTTTGTAGGTTATTATAATAAGCTTATAAATATAGGTTTGTTCATCAATATGTCGTTGATGTTTTATTAATATTTTATAAATTAAACTTATATTTTGTGTTAAAGTTTCTCTTAAATGTATTCATGCGTTTTAGATTAATTATTGTTTCTTTTGAATTTATAGGGTGCATTTTAATTCTTTGATAAAAGAAGATCATGGATTCAACCTTGATGGAAAGAGTGAAACTACTTCGACGTCTTCAAATGCAATATGATCAACAACTTCAACCATCAAATCAAATACTTGGAACTTTTTACAGTTTGTTGTGAATCAAAACTTTATAGATTGAAATGAAAATAGCTAATGTATTATAAATAGTTTTTATTATATTAATTTGACAAGAATTGGAATTCTCATTTATTTTTTAATCTCTCATTAGTTAATTTGTATTTTACAAACTCTCTTATGTCTCTTGCAGAATAGTTGTATGAAATAGTTTTCATAAAATATGAATGAACATGGAATATTTGAAAATTTTGAAAAAAATTAATGGAAAAAGATAGTATATCTGATGGAAACATTTATTGCCACTAATAAAAAAGATTGAGTTAATCAATAAAATTAAAATGCAATAAAAAATTTACTAATACAATATAATTAAAAATCCAATCACAAAAATTGAGAATTATTTATAGTTATGACAAACGTAATTTTTTGTGGCAAAATTATGACGAGTATATCTTTGCTACGGTAATTTATTTTGTGGCTAAAGTATAAGACATAGCTACAGAGTGAATTTGTCATGGCAAGAAAATTAACTATTAGCTATAAATATATATTTCCGTAGCAATTTTATTTTTCAATATTTAGCCACATCACAGAAATTTTTATAGGTACTAGGTCTTAGCCACGAAATGCTAAAATTTGTAGTTGATTTTTAGTTACGCCATTTCTAGCTACACATGCTACGAAAAAAAATATGGCGGCTAAAGTGTTTAGCCACGAAAATTTTCGTATTTAGCTACAACATATTTTATAGCTATATATGCATAATGTTGTAGTGAGAGTTGATTTTGCTAATCTTCCCATGTTGTTGCTCTTTCTAAGTTTTGTTGAGGTTTAACTGCAAATTGTTGTTAAGTGAAATGCCTGCAGGTACGTGGTTCCCGCAGATTTAATTCGATCTTTGGTACCCACCCTTTTGCAGGTCATAATGTCATATGTTTTTCATAGTTTCCAAGTGTGTATGTATGCCTTATAATACTTTTCGTTTTCTTGATAATTTTGAAACAAACACTAAATTGATATGGCATCGAACATCTTCTCTCTATGTATGCCAACAAAGAATCTCTATTTGATCTCATTTGAATAAGTTAGAGATTAGATTCAGTATAACACATAAGATATTTAATGAGAAATACATTTTCTATGGGATTGATTTATACTTTTTTAGGTAGGCAAAAAATGACCGTGAATATGTACGTATACTACTATAGTTACACTCAAGACTATATATTTGTTCTACAAAGGACAAAAGAAAAATCATTTCTTTCAACTTGTGTAAAAATTTACACGACGATGAAAAATGCAAATACACTTTTTTGATTATGAAGAGGAACTCCTTGTAATTGGTTTATAATGTGACAAGTATGATTGTTACATATATAGATTTATGACACTCTTTCTCTCTCATAATTCATTAATCTGAAATATTTCTTTTTCTTAGAAAACTGATACAGATCAGTAGATAAAATTAAACCCTTCGTGAAAAAATTATGTCTTACATATATGTATAGAAAATAATACTGTGTGTATAGGTCAAAAACAACGTTTTAGAAATATATACTAAAGTTTTGAATACCCTTAGCAAAATTTCTAGCTTTGTCAATAATATAAACTATTAAAAAAACATGAAAAAGATGTTTGATTATTAAAAACTAATATTATTTATGAAAATCAAATATAATTTTACTTAATTTTTGGATAATCGTGCGAAGCGCAGGAAAATGTATTTCCACAAGACATGTCAATGATTCAATTTATATTTACTCTCCTTTTATGATTGTTTTTTCTTCTTATATTAGGTGTACCAAAATATTTTAATTTAAAAAATCATTTGTAACCCCCACCTCTTCCTCTTCATAACTTTTACTCTTAATTAAATAGTATCAACAAGTCACATTAATTACTTAATCTATATTTAATTTTGTAAAATATATAATTGAGACAATAAAAAATGTGTTTTGAGGCCAACATCTATAATTACTATCATTTTCCTTAATTTTTTACTCACTTTTTTGCTTATAATTAATTGCCATAAATTTTTACCTGACAAACGGGTGTAAAAATGAAATAATGTGAGTTATGATTTTAGTAAATACGATTACAAACTCATTGTTGATACATGAATAAGGAATAATTAAATACCAATCCAAAAAATACTAAAAGAAGTAGTCCGTCTCATTTTACTCGTCCCAAATTTTTTAATTTGATTTCTCATTTAATTTACTTGTCATTTTTCATTAAACAAGATAAGACAATTTTTTTTTCCTTTTTGCCCTTAATATTAATTATTTTTCCTCCAAATTAAAATGTAAACATCATTTAATAGGAGTAATATGGCAAAGTAGTCATGTTATTAATTGTTTTTTCTTAATCAATATGCAATGTCAAATTGAAATGAGTAAAATGAAACAAAAAGTACTAAAGAAGAAGCTCTAAAAGCATTTAATGATTATGGCGGGGGAGGGGGGGGCGGTTACTAAAAAGATTAATTGTTATTCCTCTTTTTATATATTCTTTCTTCTTTATATAATGTTTTACAATTATTGCACCAATTTAAGAAATTGACCTTGAATTTTTGTTAAAAATAGACCAACCTTCTTTTTAGTTATAGAAAGTTTGAAGAAAAAGAAGAGTTATAGAATGTGATTTTGCTCATTTTAAATATTTTTCGTGGAATGATTCTACATAATTTTTAATTCAAATATGACGCAAATCAAAAAATATTTTTTTCATGTTTAATCTAAAATAGTTCTCACAAATTCTTCATATATATAATTAATACATAATATTATAATATTAAATTATTTTAATTTTTTTAGTAATCGCACACGAAGTGCGGTTAAGTACACTAGTTAATTAATTAGTAACATACGTGTTTATTGAATTTTTTATAATAATCTTCGATTTCACCATAACTTCATTCACCTTTGCTATTCCTCTAAGTAAGTGAAGGAATGCTTTGTTCATTCCTAAAGAAGTTTGAAGGATCCACTTTAGTTTTCACATCAACCAATCTATCGAAATTATTCTTGAAATACTTAATCCCCCAAACCTTAGCTTGTGCATAGCTTGTATGTCCCTTAATGTTGTTCACTCCAATATCAAGATCCCTATAGTTGATATAAGCAGCTCTTGGAAACTTAGAAACAAAAGGAGTCATGTAAGAATAAAGCCTTCTTATCCAACTGATATGTCTCCGATCAGCTACTTCTTCTGCTTGTTCATCCCAATACAGCAAATATTGAATTTTATATAAATTCCCAACTCTATGGGGGAATGGAATAGAGGATGATGAAATCTCATCCATCCTCCCACCATATGGACTCAAGATCACTTGTGCTGCTTGAGATTCATCTTCAAAGAACAATCTCCATATTCCTTCGAGACCTCCCTCTGGAATTGGCTGATTCACGTAGTCTGATTTTGCCTTGAAGTTACGCGTTAAGAGTTGAACCCTGCTTTCCAAGACATTGGGAGATGCACCTCCCGGGAACCCTGCAAAGTACATTATAGACTCTATCCAACTCATTTCAATGCAATCTTCTCTTGTCAACCCTAATTCAGCAAAATTTTCTTGCATGATGGGAAGTAATTGATCGATTCCGCCAAGGAATATGGAGTTAAATGAAGCTACAAGTGTTTGTTTGTTGTTACCACCTTGATCACTTGAGTTCAATCTATTAACCAAGATCCTAATAAACAAATCTTCAGGGAATCTTGGAGCAACATATTGCCACTTATGAATAAGCTTAGTTGCATTTTGTTCCAGTGTCTTGTTAAGTGTGAAAACAGTTACTTTCTCAGGAACATCTACCAATTTGACCTTCCATGCAAGGACAAGTCCAAAGGTATTTCCACCACCTCCTCTAATTGCCCAAAATAGATCTTCCCCCATGGAATTCCTATCAAGAATCCTTCCATTCGCATCGATCAATCGTGCATCCACAATGTTATCAGCTGATAAGCCATATTTTCTCAACAGAGTACCATAACCACCTCCACTAAAATGCCCACCAACGCCAACGGTTGGACAAACACCAGCTGGAAACCCAAGGGTTTTGCTCTTCTCCGAGATTCTATAGTAGAGTTCGCCAATAGTTGATCCAGCTTCAACCCATGCACTCTTGTCATTGACGTTAACATTGATTTTTCTATGGTTAATAAGATCAACTACAGCGAGTGGAACCTCGGAGACATAAGAAAGGCCTTCATAATCATGTCCCCCACCACGAACCCTAACGTGCATCCCAGTTTTCTTAGCACAAAGAATGACTTGTTGGACCTCGAATTCACTCACTGGGGTGACAATCACAAGAGGTTTAGGAGTTTTAGTTGTATTGAACCTTAGATTTTGTATGGATTTTTGAAGGACTGATGAAAAAGAAGAGTTGTTTGGGGTATAAATATTGGAGGATGTTTGGTTACTATGAGATAGGCATTGAATGAAATCTTCATGATTATCAGCTAATGTTGCCGATGAAGTTGATGAAAAAACAAGAAGTACAAAAAGAAAGGAAAAACAAGAATTCTCCATTGTTTGAGATCTGTTTTGTTTGTTTTATGGAAATGAAATTGCAAACCACTTCAATTAATAATATGGGAGGAGCTATTTTTTGGTTGAACTTTCTATAACTTGCATGTGAAAGGTTTATACTTTTGCAAATTGTAATGAAAAATAAATAAGCGCATAAAAGAAGAATAGTCAAATCATCCAGACCAAGACCACCAATTGAGATTTGAGAAATTTGAACCGATTGATTTTTCTTACATATAGAAAAAATAAAGAAGTCTGGTCCTGATAATAGCCCTTTGATCACATATGTTTAACCTTTATTATAACTTGCGAAAATTAAATTTTTGTCATCTATTCAACGTTTTTAGGACTATTTCTTAATTAATGTTAAGATCATATTGTAACATCAATGCCATCCGTTATTCATTTGTGTAATGTAAGTAATAAAAAGAAAGACACGCATACGTTTCCAAGGAATTGAATATATAATTATACGTTACAAAGAAGATGAACATATCTTTTTCAGAATGTGAAATCTACAACATGTGAAGTAATGGCTTTTTAATGCCATTAACGCTCACTATTCGTTTCACAAATTCACTCATCCTTTTCACTTTTAATATCCTATTAAGGGAGCATCCATGGAGAAAAAAAAAAACACAACAAAAAAGAAAGCAAGAAAGAAAACATCTACCTCCTTTCCTCTTCTTCCTGACTTAATTTGGGCAATTGATTTGAGCAACCTCCAAACTTCAACCACGAGTGCATGCGTTTGAAAGTAGTTGTGGAACCTTTGGAAGCGATCGGCTATAACGATTTGCATCGAAGTGAGGCTGAAATCGCTTTTAATATAGTAGTTTATCACGACACAGTATGTGTGACTATTCCATTATTATTATTATTATTATTATTATTATTATTATTATTATTATTATTATTATTATTATTATTATTATTATCATCATCATTATTATTATTATGATTTTATTTTTATTTTTTTAATTAATTCCAGTTTGATATCAATATTGTAGTATTTTTTCCAACAAATTGCAACTTGCAAGGTATGGACTTGATTCTCACATCGATTTAATGTGGAGCTTATACGAGACTTATATAGTCTCAAGCTCTTTCACTTCAATAGTTAGCTTTTGGGGTGGAGCAGCCTCATCCACTGCACCACAACCCGTGGTGGTATTAATAAGTTGTTTTTTGAATCACAATTGCTTTCTCACTTTAAGGTATGATTTTTCTTAATAATTATCATGATATAACTAGATTTTTCATGTGAATACGTATAAGAGCATATGTGATAATATCGTTGCTTATAAAATTCTTAGATTTTGTTAAATTTTTATTTTGACAATAATATTTTTATGTCACTATTTTGTGTAGTGTTATTATTGTTAATCATATATCTTTAATACATAGAAAATCAGTAATGTTGAGAAGGCTAAATGAAGTATAGAAAACGTAGAGTTATTTTTAAATTTATGTGTGGATGAATTTATCGCTAGAAGTCGCCTTAATACCCACTTCAACAAAACTAAATAGACTAATTTGGTGACAAGATTCAATGCTAGAACTAGATTTTATTGAGCCCTCTTCAACAAAACTAAATGGACTAATTTTATTGAAGAGGGCGCAAAACAACTATATTCGCTTGAAATCGCCCTAGTACCCACTTCAACTAATTTTATTGAAGAGGGCTTAGTTGCATTTTGTTCCACTAATTGGTGACAAGATTTCCAGCATTATATAGTTTCTTTTGAAATTTGAGCCCTATTCAATAAAATTTTGGATCCTCCCCTAATTGCAGGGCAGCTTTATCCAACTACTGTGTTTAGGAGACATTAATGTATCCTTTTTTTTATGTTATTGTTCAATCCATCCTTGTTTTTTTAAAGAAGGAAACATAAAAGTATATCATATTTGACGGTCTTACAATTAAATAAATGGATATTCGATATGAAATTATGAATAAAACCTACGTGTTCAGATGATATTTAACAATTATATTAATTTTAACGGCTCAATCAATATAGCATATATTTTCTCCAAATGTAGTGTAAGTAATTACAAACATAGTTTGTTTTTAAAGTTGTGTATTTTTATAGTGTTTGTAATATTAACTTGGAATTCCAGAAACTAGTATTAAGAAAAATACACACTTCTAATCGGGTTTCAACAAATTGCTAGTAATAGTTTAACATTGAGGAGATAAAATAAAATCAATTTATAAGGAAAATAAAAACAATAAAAATAGATTAAAAGAACCTTTATTATCAAACAATGATGCAACAATGTGAAAGAATTAACAAGCAAATTACATTATTCTTTTTACTACACAAGTCATGTCAAGTGTCATGATCTCACACGCATGACCATTTATTAGGCATTCAAAGAAGAAAACTATGTACTTAATTAATTAATTAACAGCATGTGTATTGAATTTTTTTACAATGATCTTCTCTACCACCATAACTTCATTCACCTTTGTTATTCCTCTAAGTAAGTGAAGGAATGCTTTGTTCATTCCTAAAGAAGTTTGAAGGATCCACCTTAGTCTTCACATGAACCAATCTATCAAAATTATTCTTGAAATACTTAATCCCCCAAACCTTAGCTTGTGCATAGCTTGTATGTCCCTTAATGTTGTTCACTCCAATATCAAGATCCCTATAGTTGATATAAGCAGCTCTTGGAAACTTAGAAACAAAAGGAGTCATGTAAGAATAAAGCCTTCTTATCCAACTTATATGCCTCTCAGTTACTTCTTCTTTTTGTTCATCCCAATACACGATATGTTGAATTTTGTATAAATTCCCAGCTCTATGGGGGAACGGGATAGCAGATGATGAAATTTCATCCATCCTCCCACCATATGGACTCAAGATCACTTGAGCTGCTTGAGCTTCATCTTCATAGAACAATCTCCATATTCCTTCGAGACCTCCCTCTGGAATTGGCTGATACACGTAGTCTGATTTTGCCTTGAAGTTACGCGTTAAGAGTTGAACCCTGCTTAGCAAGACATCGGGAGATGCACCTCTTGGGAACCCTGCAAAGTACATTATAGACTCTATCCAACTCATTTCAATGCAATCTTCTTTTCTCAATCCTAATTCAGGAAAACTTTCTTGCATGATGGGAAGTAATCGATCAATTCCACCAAAGAATATGGAGTTAAATGAAGCTTCAATTCGTTTGTCACCTGGATCACTTGAGTTCAATCTATTAACCAAGATCCTAATGAACAAATCTTCATGGAATCGTGGAGCAACATATTGCCACTTATGAATAAGCTTAGTTGCATTTTGTTCCAATGTCTTAGTAAGTGTGAAAACAGTTACTTTCTCAGGAACATCTACCAATTTGACCTTCCATGCAAGGACAAGTCCAAAGGTATTTCCACCACCTCCTCTAATTGCCCAAAATAGATCTTCCCCCATGGAATTCCTATCAAGAATTCTTCCATTCGCATCGATCAATCGTGCATCTACAATGTTATCAGCTGATAAGCCATATTTTCTCAACATAACACCGTAACCACCTCCACTAAAATGTCCACCAACGCCAACAGTTGGACAAACACCAGCTGGAAACCCAAGGGTTATGCTCTTCTCCGAGATTCTATAGTAGAGTTCGCCAATAGTTGATCCAGCTTCAACCCATGCACTCTTGTCATTGACATTAACGTTGATTTTTCTAAGGTTAATAAGATCAACTACAACAAATGGAACCTCGGAGACATAAGAAAGGCCTTCATAATCATGTCCCCCACCACGAACCCTAACGTGCATCCCAGTTTTCTTAGCACAAAGAATGACTTGTTGGACCTCGAATTCACTCACTGGGGTGACAATCACAAGAGGTTTAGGAGTTTTAGTTGTATTGAATCTTAGGTTTTGTATGGAGATTTGGAGGATGGATGAAAAAGAAGAGTTATTTGGGGTGTAAATATTGGAGGATGTTTGGTTACTATGAGATAGGCACTGAATGAAATCTTCATGATTATAAGCTAATGTTGCCCATGAAGTTGATGAGAAAACAAGAAGTACAAAAAGAAAGGAAAAGCAAGAATTCTTCATTGCTTGAGATTTGTTTAGTTTGTATTATGGAAATGAAATTGCAAACCCCTTTAATTTATAATATGTGAGGAGCTCATTGTTTGGTTGAACTTTCTATAATTTGCATGGGAAATTAAAGGTTTAGACTTGGTTGCAAATTGTAATGAAAAAGAAATAAGACCATAAAAGAAGAATAGTCAAATCATCCAGATCAAGACGACCAATTGAGATTTGAGAAATTAGAAGCGATTGATTTTTCTTACATTTAGAAAAAATAAAGAAGTCTGGTCCTAATAATAGCCCTTTCACATATGTTCAACCTTTATTATAACTTGCGAAAAATAAATTTTTGTCATCTATTCAACGTTATTAGGTACTACTCCCTCCGTTTCATTTTAGTTGACCCTTATTGACTTGACACACCTCTTAAGAAATTATTTAATAAAGGTTTATTTTATTAAAATAACCCTATTAATTATGCATTGATAATATGAATTTGAGTAAATACACTTTGTTTAGTCATTTAATGTTGAGGGTAGTATTGGAAGAACATAATAAAATCCTCTTGATTTCATCAAAGGGACAACTAAATTGAAACAAATATGTTTAGAAAGGGGGTCAACTAAAACGAAACAGAGGGAGTATTTCTTAATTAATGTTAAGATCATATTGTAATATCGATACCGTCCGTTATACATTTGTGTAATGTGAGAAATAAAAAGAAAGACACGCATACGTTATACATTCGAAGTCAGGCTGAAATCGTTTTTAAGACAGTAGTTTGTCACGACACAGTATTTGTGACTATTCTATTATTATTATTATTATTATTATTATTATTATTATTATTATTATTATTATTATTATTATTATTATTAATTTCAGTTTGATATCAATATTGTAGTATTTTTTCCAACAAATGCAACTTGCAAGGTATGGACTTGATTCTCACATCGATTTAATGTGGAGCTTATATGAGGCTTATATAGTCTCGGACTCTTTCACTTCAATAGTTAACTTTTGGGGTGTGGTTCTGCCTAGATTATATTGTATATACAATGATATATCAAAGGCACCTACCTACCACCCTTGGTGCCTGCACACAACCATCGAGAATGACGAATGTGGAGAGTTGTGGTTTGTTATGATCATATTGATAATTGATTAAATACTTCAAATAAGTATTAGATAAGCAAATTAAAGAGCCTGCTTGAAGTTTGAACTGGTTCACCAGGGACTTTTATTCTTGGAGGCAACTCGACAAATTTTAGAAATTCCTTTTGACAAATAATACTTTGCTTGTTTTGATTTTTTGAGATATGAACTTTTTTGCAACATTAATTACTCTAGTTTTGTGACACCAAAGGGAAATTGCTCTTTATTATTTTTTTTTTTTTTGGATATTTAAGAATATATAGACCATCAGTATGCAGTATGCACCGCACGGCAGCACGGGTAAGTGAAAATCAATTTCTGTATAGAGAAAAGATTTTAAAATACATTTTTTATAAAAAATTTATCTAGATGAACAATTTCATATGTGGACCTGATTTAACTTCATGATTCTAAGAAAGGATTAGACAATTAATTACATATATCAAAGTGTAGATTTATTTGAGCATTTTAATATTTGTCAATTAGAATTGTTCATATATATTGAAATTTGAAATGACTTAATGTTGCATTGCTCCTGAAGTTACATTTTCTCTTGCAACATTAATACTCCAATCCGTTGCCTGGTCATTAGTGCAGCAGTTAACTTCCAATTTACTAATGACATTTTATGTCATTTACTTCTGTTGGGTTCGAAATCGAGAGGGCGTCATGCGAAAGCTATTAGTTGTAAACTATCGTAGTGATAATTCAGACGACAAAGAAAAACATACTAAAAACATATTATTGATGTAATTTGGTCAAGTGACCTACATATTGAAAACTAATATCAAAACATTAAAATCTATTGGGAGAAAATCTCCTCCTAGACGAGAGTCTTTAAACGACTACATTGTGGATGCTACTATGTTATGGTATGACAAGGGGGGTCTTCTATTTATAGATGTCCAAAACCTTTCCTCCAAGAAAGAGGTTAGTCAAATATGGAAAAAAATTATATTTTTTTCTTTCAAGAAAAGTAAAAGTAATTATGGTAACTTTTATTTTCCTTCTAAGAAAAAATAAAACTTAAATATAGTAATAAAATCAGGGAAAAAACCCTAACAACTTCTTTCAGTTTCTACTCTTCAAATGTCATTAGGCTGATGCACGTTAGTGCGTCAATGTGCAATATTCTCGTAACTTGTTTGACTCCTTTTCGTGGAGCTTTGAATTCAACTCTTGTCCAGAGTTTGTTGACTTGTACTTTGTGAGAAGATTATTGTATCGGGGAGGAGACAAGTTAAGAAGATTACTGCTCGACCGAAGAAAAATATTTGATGCAATGAGGGCTTGAATCTTTTTAAATTAAAGAGAGCGAGATATCCGCGTTTCAACCACGTTTTTATTTTTCAATGGTAATTGTTGTAAATTTCACCAATAGGAAGTAATGAAAGCAATCAAAGGGTGTGTTAAGGCTTCTAAAGTTTGTCCCTTGAATTAAATCAAACCTTAGTTATGAACTCATTACTCGAATTTAAGTAATATACTCCGTTGGTTTAAATAATTTTTACCTATTACTATAGATTGAAAGATATTATCATATTTTTTTTCAAGATTTCAAGTCCCGTATTCAAACACAAAATTGTTTTAAGAAAAAAAGATATATATCTTTCAAGAGAAAGCAACCTATTTTTTTCTGAAATATAGTATTGGAAATCTTCAAACAAAAAATATGTCGTATAATTAGATTAATTTCATTACATTTTAATCTTTTTGTTATTTGATAGAGGAACTGAGCCAAAAATTATTGTAAAGATTAAAGACTTATTTAAAATCCTTTGATCAGGTTAATCAATTGGTAGATGGCCTAGGCTCATTGACAATTTAAATTTTGAAAATTCTCACTTTGAATTTATGAAGCTTCGTGTACAATTTCTTGGTTCTTTCATGCATGGATAATTTCTGTGAGAATTACATTTTCTTCTGCCCCAAGCTATTTGAAAATTTCAATATTTTGACAACACGATAAATATCTAACACAAGTTTTCTGCCTAACTATACTTTCATGATCATATACTTCAACAAAGACGTTAATTCATAAATTTGGGTAACTAGGACTATACTTACAAATTTTGCCTATTTGTAAGAAAAAAAGAATGAAAAATTAGTAGTATATCGTATGGGAGAGATTGTCAGAGACAAAAGGGAAAGTAAAAATTTATTTCATTTCATGAAGATAATGACCTTATTATATCTTCTCTTTTTCACATCTTCCCAGAGGCGATGAAGGCATAATTAATATGCTGAAAACATAATTAACTAATAAAATATATTTTCTCTAACAGTTTAAGCTTTCAACTGAGGAACGGGCAAAGGTCTTGTAATTGAATCTCATGTGCTTGACTCATGAATAAGAATGAAACTCACACGTGAGAGGTCATGTTTTCGAAAGACCCTCGATGTATGAACGAATACTCTGAAATTGAATAAAATTAGAATAATACGGTTGCAGATATCATAAATTCAATGGTATCATCACCTGCTCCCTTTAATTAAACTAGTTAATGTACCCGCGCAATACACGGATGATCTTAAAATTTGTCAATAATAATTTAAAATATCGAATATAATATAAGATTTTAAAATCATATTAAATTAAATAAGTGCTAATTATATTATAAAATATTATATGATCTAAAATATTTATTAGTTCAATATTTATTATTATTAAATTATTTTTAAAAGGATTAAGTAAATGAAATAAAAAGATATAGGTCCATTTAACTATTATTGTAGTAGTGTTTATAGATTTTTGTAAAGATTCATACACTTTAACATTTAATAGTTATTATATATTCTAAATAAAAATGAACACAAATTATATATTATTGGATAAATGAGTGGTTCAATAGAAGTGATTGGATAAATGAGTGGTCCAATAGAAGTGAAGTACAAATCAAAAAAAAAAAAAGTACAGTGCTATCTACATTTTCACTCTCGAAACTTCGTCTTCTCATCTTTTCATCTTCTCTTCGATCTGCACCTAGTTTTCTCCGTATAATTTTTACTATCCAAAGTTAATATTAGTGATTATGCATTCTAAGTTTTCTTGTTGATGAGATATGGAGGATGTTGATTTTTTTCTTAAAATTTAAGCTTGTGAAATTTTGGGCAGTCATTCAGGAATATAATTATGGATTTTCCAACAAAGTCTTAGATAATTAGGATAAAAAATGAAGGTAAAATAGCATAGTTAACTCCTAGATTAAGGCAGTAGTTTATATCTGTGTATTTCAGTTATATAGTTTTAGCAAGGTCGTAGAAATTTTATCCGAGGAAACATATCTTTTTTGTATTTGTTACCTGAGGTAAATTGTTTGATCTGCTTTGCATGTCGATGTACTAAAAAAATGAAGAAAGAAAATGAAGTCGATGAGGTTATTTTTATTTTGTAATATCTGTTTTGCAAAAAGTGTCGTATTAAACTATCTTAATTTTTGTCAGTGTTAATTTGATGGATAATTTTCTTATAAGTTAATTATTTCTTTGCATGTATTAATTAAATTATTTTCGATTATTTTTCATGATTGTATTTTTCATAAATAAATTATTTATTTTATGCTTAATAGTTATTGTTGGATTTCGTGAGCATATTAGAGCTTGTGTATCCTATAGTTATAAGATTTATTGCTACAAATTTTAGAATATTCATATTGGAATCGAAAGAAATTTTTTTTGAATTGATTTCTTAAATTATATATGTTTCTCATAGTTGCAGAACTATTATAGCAGATATTGCATGTGTTAATTAGTTATCATAAATTTTTCAGATTTTGCTTGGAGTGGGATATGATCTTGCATTTGGTGGATGTGAGAATCATCTAGTGCTAATAAACTTAAGAAATAAGGTACATAACTGGTTTATTTTAAAATTATTGAATTTGTTCTTACTCATCGAAAATCGCTTGTTGACAGAGCATAGTGTTTCAAATTCATACCTTTCTATAAATATGACCAGACTTACCACTCTTACGTGAGTAAAAATATATAACTATGTTATTAGGTGCTATAAAGACTCATACAGATAGAAATATAAAATTATAATGTGCCAAGACCTATCTAGATTTATCGACTTGTCATTTTCTACTAATATCTAGCAACGTCAGATTCACTGAACTGTTGACCACTATGATAAGGGGTTGTGGACCAACAGTTAAAGTGGGAAACTATTTAGTTCTTCTAATGAACCTTATCTGTCCATCAAGATTTTTGTTGTTGATGAATGTCACTTGCTGCATTCAAAGACATATCTAGTATTTTTGAAGTTCCTTGAAGAACCACCACCACGATTTGTCTCCATGTTGTTAAAACTGATCTTGACAATGTGTCGTGTGCTGTATTATCTCGGTGTCAGAAGTATCTCTTCAATAAAATTAGGGATGGTGATATTGTGCTCAGATTAAAGAAGATTTCTTTCGATAACGATTTGGATGTGTAATCAGAAGTATTAGATTTGATTGCTCTTAATGCAGATGTATCACACTGGTATGTGGAAACTATGTTTGACCAGCTAAGTTTGTTGGGGCAACGAATCACCACTTCTTTGGTAAATGATCTGGTGAGTTTGATGTGTATGTTTACACCTTTCCGTACTAATTTCTGCCTTTTCTTTTCCATGCTTGGCATGAAACCAAATAATTTTTTTTATATCTGATTGGAATGGTTACAGATGAGAAGCTACTGAAACTTTTAGAGCTAGCCATGTTATCTGATACTGCAAAAACAGTAAAAAGATCTCAGAAATTGTTGGATTTAGGCACTAATCCAATAATTTTGATGTCTCAATTGGCTACACTCATCATGGATATGATTGCAGAGACTCATCCAATATTTGATGCCAAGCAAACTGATACCTCTACCGGTAAAAATTGTAAGCAGCTTCACCCTCTGTTTGATCTTTCATTCACAAGTGACTTATATTATGCAAAACACACTACATTTATGCTTCTACTTGCAATTTCAGTATCTCAAAATCTATCAACTTCTGCCTGACCTTAGCCGATCGTGTGAAATCTTTCCTTGGCTTGTTTAATTATCAGAGTAGCAATGTAATAGTATAACTTTCAAAAGATTTTGCAAAGTAGAGGGGACACTTTGTCCATATTCAAGTTTGAAGAAACAAATAGTGGTTTAATTTTTCCATATTTATTTAATTTATTCAGCACTGGTCGCAAACATCGTCAATAAGCTTGTTAGGGTTAGTCCTATGTGAAGTTACATTCTTTTTTCATAAATTGATAAAAACAGGAATCACAGATATTTGACACTTATTCAGATTATATGCTCTCTTGAGATAAGTAGGGGGAAATTTTGTATCCTGAAATATGTGAATGTCCCTTGAATCAGTTCCAAGTCTGGCCAAACCGTCAGCTACTTCATTGGCTTCCTAGTAGCAAGAATGATCTTTTTGTTGGACTTCTCCATCACACGAATAATGGATTTGATAACATCTCTCAGCTTGTTATTTCTTGTATCTCATTTCTCTAACATTTGAAAAACCAAAATAAGAGTCTAGCTCAATGATAAACTGATTAAAACAATTATTCATAAATTATTATATTGGAGACTAAATATTACCACATTAGTCTTATCTGCGTTGTTACTGCTATGGTTAGTAGGCTTAAAGAAACCAAGTATGAGCCTCCTAGTGAAGTCCCTTATCAGGCCCTTATTGCCAGCCATTCCATTGTCCACAGAAAACCTCCAACTGAAACTATTTTAACCCATACCTGAACAGGAGGCTTCCAAGTTGACCATAATATGTGAAAACCTGAGACGATATTCACAATGTTTTTTTCTTTACTATGTTTATCTCTTGCTGAATGTGAGTCATACAAAAGTTGATGACTGATGATAGGGGAATTTACGCACCTATATCAATATATTTTGCCCATATTTTAGCCTAGTTTTGAGAACAAATTATATATTTCATGCACTTTTAGTCCTTTTTCCTGTAAATGAGCTAACGAACATGATTAGTAAAGTTTCAGGTATAAATGATGCATAATTCAGCATTTTATGGCTTACTTGACGCTAAAGAAAGCTCACGAAGGAAGGGAAGGGAGTTTACACGCCTAAGGACCAAAACTGCTGCATGGAAAATCTGTACCGGGCTAAAACAGCATTTCTGAAGACTTTGGGGGACCAAAACTGCTGCATGGAAAATCTGTCCCGGGCTAAAACAGCAATTCTGAAGACTTTGGGGACTTACAGACACAAAGCTGGATTTTGACAATGATACATTAACCTAGTACAATTAGGTTATGTATTTCATTATTTTAAGTGGATTATGATAATGTTACCTTAACCTAGTACATTTGGGTTAAGGATTTCATTAGTCTAATAGGATTTGGTTATTTATTTCATTAGCTTAGTAGGAGTAGGATATGGGTATTATAAATACCCTATCATGCTAGAGATTTTAGAGAACAAGGAGGGAGGAGGGAGAACACAATACTTCCTTCCATCCCTCTCAACATCTCATCTTACAAGTCAATTCTATTTTTCTTCTTCTACTCTTCTATTCTTAAATTCCACAACAAGAGAATCGTTACTTTGCCTAGGAATTCACGCCTCACGCCTACCACCTAAGCTACACAAAATTACTCAATCTTGTGGTATAACAACAATGTCAATCGTGATCTCCTTCGCATTCATGAGTAACTAAACTTCTCTGTTGGGGTTATGGAAGCCGAATGAGTTACTATCTATTGCTGTGAGTTTGTGAGTTCGAGGCACGTATATTGCTTATATCATTATTCTCTTCATCTTAATCTACATTCTTTGCGGTTGCAAACGCAAGAATACGCCAGTCTAACATTTAACTTGTTCGAGAGAAAAGTTATTTGTCTGGAAAAGAGATAATGTCAAGGTAGTAGGACACCCTTTCCTATTAAAAAGCTAGTGCCGTAACTGGACTAACCTCTTGGAGAATTCGTACCGTTAGACACGCTTTAAGCTCGAGAGAGTTAAAGTGAAATAGTCCTTGTTTAGGTCGAGAGACGCTTGGATTTACCATCGACTACAATCCTCTATAAGCAATTGCATGTCAGAATTCTACACACTCATAGCCAATAGAGACGTATACCTCAGAAGGTGGACATAACCCCAACGCCTCAATTCTCATTGTTTACAACTTACGTAATAATCTTTCTCTTTTACTTTGCTATTCTCAGCTTTTATTTAATTATTTTGGTGACACATTACAATCCCCCCTTTTTACGAGACTTGCACCAAAAGTTTAGTAATCTTGCTTACTTGTTGGCCAAGCTATTCCCTGTGGGATCGACACCCAACCCAGGTTGGGTTCTATATTTGCTAACGACCGCTTTACACTCCTACGAGAGCTGTAGATTGAGCGTTATCAAAAATTGGCGCCGTTGCCGGGGAATACAAGTGTCAATTAAGTTCGTGAAAATTACTAGACCCTTTGGTCAAAGATTCTCGTACTTTTACTTTTAGTTTTGTTTTTGTCTACTGCAGGTTTTTATTTTAGTGCATGCCCCATACTCGAAGTTCTGGTCAACCGTTATTACCAATCAATCCTGAACCACAACGCATTGGTAGAATGGAAGCACAAGCTGAAATCGCAAGGATGGCTGCTCAACAGGAACAAGCAAGATTGGCTGCCCTTGCCGCAGCCCAGGTTCAACAGCAGAACATTGATAACCCTGCACGAGCACCAAATCCTAACGATAAGGATTTAGGTGATGACGAGTTACTAAACCCTAGGCGTGATGCTGAAATCATAACACCTGCCAACAGAAGAGGTCGACAAGCTCGGTATAGATATGATCACCAACCTATGCAGCCAGCTTTCGACGATGATGATGATGATCTTGATGGTGCCGGAGCCACTGAAGCTATAATTCCACCACCATTAGCGCCCGGAGCCAAGTTCAACATCACAAGCACCATGATTCAGTTATTGCAACTCAAGGGATTGTTTGGTGGATTAGCAGGCGATGATCCGAATATGCATCTCATCAACTTTATTTCTACATGCAAGTCTTTTGACAATCCTGGTGTTGGTCAGAATGCAATTCGATTACGTCTATTTCCATTGTCTCCGTCTGGGGAGGCAACACTATGGTTGAATGGGTTGACTCCTGATTCAATTACAAATTGGAGGCAATTGAGAGACGCTTTCCTAGAAAGATTTTTTCCGCCTTCCAAAAGGGCACAATTGAGAGATGAAATCAGCAACTTTCGTCAGCTTCCCACTGAAGCTCTTCATGAAACATGGGAGAGGTTCAAGACAAAGCTAGCGAGATGCCCAAACCATCACATGACTAATGTTCACCTCATGGAGATATTGTATAGAGCCTTGAATTCAATAACTAAGCCAGTGGTGGATAACGCAGCTGGAGGATCTTTTATGGACCTCACCTTTGGTCAAGCAAGCAATATGCTAGATCGCATGACGAAACAAAGTAGAGCTTGGCATACCAGGGATTCTGAGGTAGCAAGCCCCACTTATTCTATAGGCATGACTGCAGACCAAAGAAGAAGACAAGAAGAATGTGATCAAGATATGGCGCACATGAAACACAAATGGATCTTCTTACAAAGCATTTATTATCAGGGAAGGCCGAAAAAGTGAAAGCTGTGGCGCTAAAAGGAAGAGACGAATCTGATTCAGAAGAAGAAGCCAACTACTTGAACAATCAGGGGGGTTTCCGTGGGAATACCCAAGGAAACCAAGGTCGGAACTATTATGATAATTCTGGAAACAAGGACCAAGGTAGTTGGAGAAAAAATAATGAAAAGAATGGTGTATATGTTCCCCCTGGTAGACGTGATACCACCACATCTAATTCTGGAAGTATGGAAGACATGATGGCTAAATTATTGAAAGGAGTGGAAACAACGAGCGCGGGAGTTACTGAGGTAATTAATGATTTGTCCTCCATGAAACAACTAGTTGATTCTCATTCCACTTCAATCAAGCAAATAGAACAACAATTGAGCCAACTGTCAGCAGCACTCAATCAAAGAAAGGCTGGCACTCTACCTAGCGATACTGTGCAAAACCCAAGGAATGATGGGTCATGCATGGCCATCACTACCAGAAGCGGTAAGGTGCTGGAACCTTCAGCAAAAAGCAAGCAAGTAGCCAAAAATAAGGAAGATGATGACGCCATAGAAGCTGACCAAGACGTCCATGACGTCACCCCTAGTAGGTTGCAGCCTGAAACTACCAAAATTCAGAAGCAAGAGGAGAAGAAAGCCGTGGAGAAAACAATTCCATATCCACCACCACCTTTTCCTCAAAGATTGAAGAAGCAGACGGATGATACAAGGTTCAGCAAATTCATGACGATGTTAAAGCAGCTGACTATTAATGTTCCGTTGGTCGAGGCACTGGAACAAATGCCTGGGTATGCGAAGTTTATGAAAGATGTTTTGACTAAGAAGAGGGCAGCAAGTTATGAGCTGAAGGATGATGTGCATTATTGTAGTGCAATTGCTACCCGATCGATAGTTCAGAAGAAGGCCGACCCCGGAGCTTTCACTATTCCTTGCACCGTCGGATCTTTGAACTTTGCCAAAGCATTATGTGACTTAGGAGCCAGCATCAATTTGATGCCATTATCGATCTACAAGAAGTTGGGATTAGGCGATCCGACACCAACCAATATGAGGCTCGTGATGGCTGATAGGTCGGTAAAACGACCTGTGGGTATCTTGAATGATGTGTTGGTGAAGGTGTCTACCTTCATTTTTCCTGCAGACTTTATGATTTTGGATTGCGAGGTGGATTCTGAAGTTCCCATAATCTTAGGACGTCCTTTCCTTGCAACAGGAAGTGTGCTTATTGACATGAGAGATAATGAGCTTTTATTTCGAATGAATGACGAAGTGATTCATTTTGATTTGTGCAAAGCGATGAAGCAGCCAAGAGATATGGATGTGTTCTCTGTAGTTGATGTTCATTATGAAGGTAAGAAAGCATTATCTGTAGAGAAACAGCCTACTGTTGAGCCATTGTCTGCTGCGCTGCTGAATGTTGAGCATGAGGACGATGAAGATTATGAAGAACTTATGGGTGCTCTAACAGAAATAGAGTCCTATTCCCATACTCCAAAGCAACCGGACCGTGATCTTAAGAATCAACCTTCACCTACAGCGAAAACTTCCCTTGAAGAGCCACCAATGCTAGAATCGAAAGAGCTCCCCGATTATCTAAGGTATGTGTTCTTGGAAAGTAGAAATATACTTCCGGAGAGTGCAGATGATTTAAGTGAACAGCATGTAGAAGCTCTCATCTCTGCTCTGAAGAGATACAAGAGAGCTATGGGTTGGACTATTGATGATATAATTGGTGAAGAAGATCGCATGCCCACAGGTAAGCCTCATTGTCGTCTAAATCCTTTCAGAAAATGATCCACCATTTACCTCGACGAAGTCTGAGTACTCGAGGTAACTATGTCGAGCCACGACAATAAATAAGGCGCTAGATGGGAGGCAACCCATCGTTTATCGTTTTTCATTTATCGTTTATCGTTTTCTTTCATTCTAGTACTTGATTTGATTTTGATAAATGAAAAAAATCCAAAAATAAGAGTCGTGCCACGACCTAAACTAAGGCGCTAGATGGGAGGCAACCCATCGTACTAATCGTTTTCATTTGTTTGAGTGAATATAGGTGCAAGAAGTAGTCAACGAGGAGATTGATTTCAACTGACGATTTGGACGCATTGTATGGTAAAGTTGGTAAGTTAGGAAGGGTGATGCATAAGGCTATGGATTGAGCCTTTCTCACGCCAAAATAGGCTTCGAGGAAGGCTAGGCCTTGGTAAAACTAGGCCAAGAACGATGCACAACCTATCCTATAGCCTAAGGTCTCGGAATCTAGTGTGCTATACACTATGCGCCGCCTATTCCTAGGTATGCTTTTGACTATGCGCCGCCTATTCTATGGCATTTGGTCTCAGTATCTCATATGCCATAGACTATGCGGCGCATATGTCCCATTATGCCATAGACAATGCGCTGCATAGTGTATGGCATTCTTAAATAAATGCATGGCATATGCTATGGCATTCTTTAATAAATGCTTGGCATATGCTATGGCATTCTGCTCAACTAGGCAAAGCATTAGGCACCACCTATGGTCACTTTTGGTCTCCAAATCCGATTTTAATGGGCCAAAACTCGACCCAACCTTTTCTTATAAATATGAGACTTAGTCTTGAACCAAAAACACATTGGAAACCTAGCTTATGCACCACCTATAGTCTCCAAAACCTATCAAAAAGTTTCCTTTTGCTCTTTTTCATCACAAGAACATCATCCAAAGGCTTCAACCAAGTAAGTACTACTTTGTTCTTCATTTATATTTTGTAAGTACTACTTTACTACACCTATTATGAATTTCTAAATCTTGAAAAAGTATTGGTGATGTGAACGTGTTTGAATTGTTGATACAAAACCAAGTGAGTGAACATGTACGTTAGGATGCTCTTAACTTATGTCCGACTTGAATTTGATTTTGATGCATTGTTATACTACTTGCAGAATTGCTATAATAATGAACATTGCATAATCTTTTCACTTGAATACTTACATGTTAGAATATCCCATTCATCGGAATAAGACTTATAACTGCCTACCGACATAGGAGGTTGAATTTATTAATAGAAACGATACCATGATGTAATCCCTATGTAGTAGTCTTGTTATACCTAACATGAAAGTATTACAAAGGTTGCAAGAAGTGATATATCTCTGATTTTCTCGTTGGAATATAGCTCCTAAAACGCATGTCGATGAAGTCTAAGTAATTGACCACTTTCACTTCACTAATTTGTAGCAACAAACTAAGTGTGGGGTGGTACCCCTACTGCTTGTGCATAGATTGTATCCATTGATATTGTGCTACCACTAACACTATTTCAAGTCTCAGGTACAATGGAACCCAAAGCAAGACAAGGCAAAGAAAAGGCTACCACTTCCCAAAAGAGCAAGAAAAGAGGCCGCAAGGAGCAAGGAGAACCCTCTTCGCTGCAAATACCTCGACTCACGCTTGGAATTAAGTGGGATACTTATGAGGAACTTCTGAGGATGACGACTCTGATGATGATTCCAATGCAAGGGGTATGACCCCAGACATAGAGGATAAGTCCGACCAACCAGGTTTCTCGTATTTATTTTCCACTGAGGTCAGTGTCCCGACTAAGTGTGGGGTAGTGGTATTGCATGCTATACTTCTCTATTCGCATCTATGTTTGTTTGCTTTTGTTTCATTTTTGTTTCGTTTTGTTTTTTTTAGTAGTTAAAAAAAATTTTAGCTTCGCATGAAATTATTTTGATAGGCAGCATGAGATTATAACAAGAGTATGTGCTACAATTGTGACTATTGAAACGTTTAGGCTCTAGTTGTGACTCAATATGTGATATTGTGTGATTCAATTCCTTCACTTGTTGGGTCGAGAGTCTATATTACTTCCAAGAAAGTCGACCATGTGCCTTGTGTGTGTGAGATAATCGTATATTCTATGTGTGTGGCTGATGCTAGAACTTGCCTGGTATGTATGCAAAGCGAAAATAAGGAGTGTAAGTTTAGGATATGATTTAGGCATTTCTTTGACAACCTATATTTGTTTACCTTCAGTTTTACCTACCCATGGACATCATCCTAGTTAAACCCTTTTGAGCCTTTAGCCTATTTCTTTGACAACCTTGTATGTAAGCCTAATCCATTTCTTTCAAGACCGTAATTTGATCCCAAAATCCCTAAGTGCTTTAAAGTGAAAAAGTCATGTGACAACATAAAAGGAAATTGGGTGAGTATAATGCTATAAATTGGAATGGTTCTTGAATGTGTTATGAAAAAGAAAAAAAATGCTATCATAAGAGGTATGTTGTGAAAAGAAAAAGGAAAAGAAAGCTGAAAAGTGAGTTGTGCTTAAAATTGAAAAAAGAGGAGAACAAGGGTGGTAGAAAAAAAGAAAGAAGAAAGGTTGAAAGAAAAAAGTGTCAATGATACAAAGTGATGTATTAAAGCGCTTAGGAACCTAGTCACTATTCTTGGCCAAAATAGTCCTACCCGTCCCTTAGCCTACATTACAACCATCAAAAGACCTACTTGATCCTAATCTTAACATTCTGACATTTAGTGGAGTACTACATTAAGGGCAAGCCTATGGTCATCAGTTGCTACATATGAATTCTTTGTGAGAGTGAGAGCAAGGACATTTTGATACCCATGTTTGAAAAATATGCTATATTTGTGAGTGATTATGGGTACTATATGGTGAGACACACATGGTTGATGAGTTTTGGATAGTTGTATATGATTCCATGCACCTTAACGTTTGCATGCGAGTTGATCACCATCACGAGTCTATGCTAGAAGTTAAACTGTTTCTACTTATAATCGAAAAGATACTCTTTGTTGATAATTGTTGTGCTTGTCTTGACGAATATTTTGTGTTGTTGCTGTAAAACCCTAAGTTGACGTTTAGAAGGACATGATAGTTTGTTCGAGGACGAACAAAACTCTAAGTGTGGGGTGTTGATGATAGGCGAATTTACGCACCTATATCAATATATTTTGCCCATATTTTAGCCTAGTTTTGAGAACAAATTATATATTTCATGCACTTTTAGTCCTTTTTCCTGTAAATGAGCTAACGAACATGATTAGTAAAGTTTCAGGTATAAATGATGCATAATTCAGCATTTTATGGCTTACTTGACGCTAAAGAAAGCTCACGAAGGAAGGGAAGGGAGTTTACACGCCTAAGGACCAAAACTGCTGCATGGAAAATCTGTACCGGGCTAAAACAGCATTTCTGAAGACTTTGGGGGACCAAAACTGCTGCATGGAAAATCTGTCCCGGGCTAAAACAGCAATTCTGAAGACTTTGGGGACTTACAGACACAAAGCTGGATTTTGACAATGATACATTAACCTAGTACAATTAGGTTATGTATTTCATTATTTTAAGTGGATTATGATAATGTTACCTTAACCTAGTACATTTGGGTTAAGGATTTCATTAGTCTAATAGGATTTGGTTATTTATTTCATTAGCTTAGTAGGAGTAGGATATGGGTATTATAAATACCCTATCATGCTAGAGATTTTAGAGAACAAGGAGGGAGGAGGGAGAACACAATACTTCCTTCCATCCCTCTCAACATCTCATCTTACAAGTCAATTCTATTTTTCTTCTTCTACTCTTCTATTCTTAAATTCCACAACAAGAGAATCGTTACTTTGCCTAGGAATTCACGCCTCACGCCTACCACCTAAGCTACACAAAATTACTCAATCTTGTGGTATAACAACAATGTCAATCGTGATCTCCTTCGCATTCATGGGTAACTAAACTTCTCTGTTGGGGTTATGGAAGCCGAATGAGTTACTATCTATTGCTGTGAGTTTGTGAGTTCGAGGCACGTATATTGCTTATATCATTATTCTCTTCATCTTAATCTACATTCTTTGCGGTTGCAAACGCAAGAATACGCCAGTCTAACATTTAACTTGTTCGAGAGAAAAGTTATTTGTCTGGAAAAGAGATAATGTCAAGGTAGTAGGACACCCTTTCCTATTAAAAAGCTAGTGTCGTAACTGGACTAACCTCTTGGAGAATTCGTACCGTTAGACACGCTTTAAGCTCGAGAGAGTTAAAGTGAAATAGTCCTTGTTTAGGTCGAGAGACGCTTGGATTTACCATCGACTACAATCCTCTATAAGCAATTGCATGTCAGAATTCTACACACTCATAGCCAATAGAGACGTATACCTCAGAAGGTGGACATAACCCCAACGCCTCAATTCTCATTGTTTACAACTTACGTAACAATCTTTCTCTTTTACTTTGCTATTTTCAGCTTTTATTTAATTATTTTGGTGACACATTACAATCCCCCCTTTTTACGAGACTTGCACCAAAAGTTTAGTAATCTTGCTTACTTGTTGGCCAAGCTATTCCCTGTGGGATCGACACCCAACCCAGGTTGGGTTCTATATTTGCTAACGACCGCTTTACACTCCTACGAGAGCTGTAGATTGAGCGTTATCAATGACTCAAAGTTAATGACTCAATTTTCATAGCCATAGTTGAGAAATTATTGCACTGATATTTGACATTCAAATGATGTTTTCTCATGAAACAGAAGGGGATTAGGATGCCGCTGGACAGAAACCTCGAAGTGTACCAGATTCTATTTCTGATTCTATAGTTGTTGTAGCAGAAGATAAATTATTGTTAGAAGTGATGAATGAAAACCTTTTGATTGCCATATAAGGGATCCAAAAGGTACGATTTTGTTGTTGCTTTCTCATCATAATATATTGATATATTTGTGAATCGGTTACTCAAAAATAGCATATATAAGGTATAATGAAAGAAGAATCATTGTTGTTTAACCGTTAGCATTTAAATTATGCCCCTGTTGATGTCGGCTATAGGCTATGAGTGCATTAGGCGAGTGTCACTTTCGATGTTAGTTATGGGCATCTTTCATTTTCGATGTTGTTGCGCCCTTTAGATCTATAATTCTCGAAGGTCCAATCAATCATATGTGCTTATGAAGGATTTTATCCCAGAGTTCCATGTTTTAGGAACATTGTATATACTTTAACTCATATACCTTTTTTTTGGATAAACATTCAAGTAGAAAAGTATAATTTCTGTGCAACTTAAACTTACAATTAATAGAACTGAAAGTTTCTTACATAATCAAATACAAACAACAATATAGTTATTCAAATTTTTCAGTACCATCTGGTTATTTAAGAAATAGAATATTACCTTGTTTTACACATGATGCGTTGGTAATGTATTCCATTTTTACGACATACATTTGAGCTCAGTTTATAGCAAGTTGTATAGGATGTTCAGTAGATACTGTAGTAAATAGCAGATATATGGTATAGAATAGATTTGTTATGGTCATGTATAGTTGATATAATAAGAGTGCCCCCAACATTCTATGCTTTCTGCGGGCATGTTCTTTGGTTGAATTTTTTAGTAGGATTTTAAGAATGTCTAATTATCTGTTTTTAGATCAATGATAGTTGGGTGAAATGAATGATGAAATGGCAGATGGATGACTGGAGAGTTTTTTTCTGATGTTGAGTAATAAGCCAAATTATTTTCTGTTGTTGGTTTCGTGCAAGAAACAATGACATAAAAGAATTGAGATGTGATATAGTGTTGAGGTATGTTTGTTTCCTTAATTTTCTGGCTATATATAAAGAGAGTTTTATTTATCATACCAGAATGTGAATTTCTGTATCTTATGTTTTTAACATTGGGTGTTAGCAATATACAATTACAGTATTTTTAATTATTCTACCAGAAAGTGAAATCCTGTACCTTAAGTTTGTAATATTACGTTCTGTTACTTACACACTTTGGGGTTTCTTTCTTCGAATTCACATGTTGTGTCTGTTATGTTTGAAGTTTCATTGACGTTTGACATTGGATATGAACTTGCCCATGTCGAATGTGGGCGCTTGGCGCATGTCCCTGCTGATGCTGGTTGTGGGCTATGGAAGCGTTGATTGCGTCATTGCCATTGTCAGCTATGGGCACTTGTCCTTGCCCATGTTGTTGCGCCCTTTTAATCTATATTTAAAGGTAAAATCATTCATATGTGCTCAGTTAAGATTGTTCCCTGTGTTGAATGTTTTAGAACAATATGTTTACCTTAACTAATATACCTTTTTGGGGTAAAACATTCAAGTTGAGGAGAATAATTTTTGCGTAAGTTAAAGTTACAATTAATAGGACTGAAAGTTAATTGCATAAATAAATACAAACAATAACATAGTTATTTAAATTGTTCAGTACCATTGGTCATGTAAGAAACAGAAAATCACATTTTTTTACACATGATGCACCTAAAAACTGTGACTTTGTTAGTCCACTGACGTTGTTGAAACATAGTGGATCCAATCTTATGCTTCTGTATGGTTCATTGTAAAAAAAGGTTTTTAATAACAATGAATACATTAAATAAAAATTTAATAATGTAAACAATGAGATGTTAATGATTTTATTACATTCTCATTCATCCTCTGTTTGTTGGTGTGTTGTATTGCAGAATTATGCAGATATCTTTTTCATATTCTGATTCATCTACATTCAAATCAATAATAGTATATAAATCTCCAAAAGACAATGTGTATCATACCAAATTTTGGAAAACTTCTCTATAAACTACGTTTGTAGCTTCATTTGTAATCTACACATCTTCATCACAAGCCAATATTTTTAATCCCTTTCTACTTGTCACCCTGGAAAGAGCTACATATAGTTGTCCATGTGTAAATACTGGCTTTTTTAAAAATAATCCCACGTGAGATAGAGACTGTCCTTGACTTTTATTGATTGTCATGGCAAAGGATACCGTAATTGAAAGTTGTCTTCTTTAAAACTTAAATGGAATTCTAGCATCAGATGGTGTTAAAGTCATTCTTGAAATAAACATTTTCTGTCCAACCATCTTTTCAGATAAAACTTTAGCGTCAATTACCTGATTTTCAAGTTAGTAACAATCAACCTTGTTCCATTACATAATCCTGCTAACTGGTCAATATTTCTTAATAACATCACTGGAACCCCAACCTTTAAAGTGATAGCATAATTTGAAACTCCTAAACATTTAATAGTATTCAAAAATTCTAGTGTGTATATATGTTCCAAAGCTGAATAAGTATGATCAGAGCTGCAAATTTTATCAGAACTCAAATATAATTTTTCGGAATTAAGATTGAGTGAAATCATATATTGATTGATTGATTCCACCATATCAAGAGTTGGAGCAAGAATGGCTCTTTGTTGTAGGTATCCTAGATCATAATAACGACTGATAAAATCTGGATGCGTACTCTCCACAATAGTTGATTTTGGATTAATAGACTCATTGATCAGAAGATCATTTGGTATAGGAACTTTTTCAATTTTGTCAAATGAACTTCCAATCCTACCATCGCCAACAGCCAAAATTCAATTAAAAAAATCTCTCAACTCATCCAAATGTGTACCTGTCTCATTACCTTGCAATCTCATATTCTTTGTAAGTGTCAATAGCTGACAATGTGGCCATAAGTATGAAGAATTGAGAGTTGCATTAACAATATCTTGCCAAGTACCTTTTGGAATGACAGGTAATATTTGTCTTAAGTCTTCTCCAAGAACGACTGTTTTACCTCCAAATGATTTTTGTGAATTGGATGAATCTTTGAAGCCAAGAATATTTCTTAATGTTTTATCAAGAGCTTCAAAATAATATCTATGCATCATTGATGCCTTATCCCAGATAATCAATTTTGTCTTTACAATTAAATTTGCTAAAGGAGTACCTTGCTTGATATTACACGTTGAATCTTTCGTTACATTTAGTGAAATTACAAATCTTGAATGAGTTGTTCTTCCACCTGGTAACAAAAGAAATGCAATTCCTCTAGATGCAACTGTTAACCCAATATCTCTTTTAGATCTTATAAAAGTAGACAAAGTCTTCCAGATAAAAGTTTTACCTGTTCCATCAAAATCGTATAAAAAGAAAAATTCACCCTTATTTTCATTCACAGATGTCATTATCTTTTTATACACTGACTGCTGCTCATCTGTCAAGTTCTCAATCAATTTTTGATGTTCTAATGCTAAAGCGTGCCTATTGTAATGCATTTCATCGCAGATTAATCTGTTGTTGTTGTCAACCTCTTCCTCATTATACAAAGGCATAGGCATTGTTGGAAAATCAAGAAAACTTCTTCCACAACCTTTTAAGAAGTTTTCAATATTTTGCAAACAACGATTTTTCAGATCATCATCAGTCAAGTTAGCTTCTGATAAAACATAAAAACATATTAAAATTATGTACAATAAATATAATAGTTTTGTTTATAAACATTCAATGAAAGATATGTTAATGAAATTTTTAATTATATAATGCATAAGTATATAATATTATCTGTCATCAAATCTAAGTTAATGAAATAAAATGTATTATTTGTATATGATTATTTTTAAAAATTTAAAGCATTATTGGTGTACCTGGGTTATCTAAAACTCTTCTTTCTTCAGGAATAATATCTTCTGATAGTAAATGCCATGTTGCTTGTCAAACAATTTTTGAACATGGCATTGAATTTGATAAAAGTAGCATAGCAAATAACTGTCTTAAATATGATGGCATTCCCCAATTACTTGCTTCAACTATAGCATCCACATATTCTTTGTTATCGTCTAATAAACCTAAAGCATAACACGCATCTCTGAAAGTATTACGAACACAACCATTACAATTTTCCAGATCTTCATAAGATGTTGGACCTTTAATTACATTCAACAATAATCTAAGATAATATTATTCACCGGATCCTGGTGGAACAAAAAAAATTCTGCCAATAGAAAAGGCAGAAGTTTTTTTTTTTCATTTCTTTGAATCTTGCTTCAACACAAACTTTAGAGGAAATTCTACATACGTCAGTTGTCTTGCTTCTGGAAATTCTTTATTTGCCTCAAACCACTTTAAAAATATTATTTCTTTTACAGAAGATCTGTTGACTATTGTATCAATTGGATCATAATCTGAAAAAATGATATTTTAATTACCATCCAGATGAAAGGATAACCTTTCTACAAGTGGTTCTCTGTGATGGATTGGAAATTTAAAAATTCTCCAAGCTGCTTCACATGGTGATATGTATCGACAATCACAATACATATTTATTTCATCAACGATGCTGGAGTCATCAATATTTCTACTTTGAGAAAAAGTAACGGTGACACGATCATGTCCTTTATTAACATACTTAAATAAGTATTTAATGGACCTTGATTGATTGCACCATTCAACATTAATATGTGCATCATATTTCAATAATAAAAATCTATTATGTGGCACAACATATCTATTATCCAAATCAATACCTGATCTTTTAGTAGATCTGTCATCATCCCTTCTTCTATAGATTGGATATCCTTCTTCATCAATTGAAGTTGATTCAATAATTTTTTTAGGAAAGTGCTTTGTACATTTATCATTTTGCATGCAAGGAGAAGATTTCATTACAGAACCACATGGTCCGTGCATCATGAAATTTGTAATAGCCGCAAAATAAAGTGGATCAACTAATTTATCAGGCAATTCAACTGAAATAATTCTATCAATATAGGCAGCACTTGGACATTTATTATGGAGAAACAATAGAATATGTGCATGAGGCAATCCACGCTTTTGAAATTCAACTATATAAATCACTGTATAAAATGATATATTAGATAAATATTTATATTTTGTTGTAGATAATTGTAATAACTTATTAATAATAAAGAAGGTAATGTAATAATTGTGCTACAACATAAAGTTTATACCTGCCTTTACTTCTCCAAAAACTCTATTGTCTCGCAGATCCTTTATCAACTGATCCAATTTGATTTTGAAAATCCTCGTTAAAATATCTGGTCGATCTTCCGGAGATAATCTCCTACACTTTACAAATCTAATTGCCTCTGGCCATTTGAATTACAAATAAATGTGATGAAAAGATCAGAATATCCAGCCTATTTGCAGATTGTCATGGCATTCTGATAATTTTGCATCATGTAACGTGTTTCTTCAGTGAATGAAGAAGATAGTATAACTCTTTGTCCTTGAGAAGAAGGTTCAAAGTCTTTTCTTAAAATAGCTTCTTCTAACCCTTTATAAAAATGTGATCTCAACTTTTTCTGATTAAGCATAGTAAAATTTAATCTAAAAGATTCCATCATTGTATATCCATCAACTAAGAATTGTTGAAACAATCTTTTAGATGATACGATTATTGGAACTTCATGCTTCCTTTCTTGAATTCTGTATGAGAAGTATTCACAACAGCTAACACATTTTCTTCCACGTGTTAAATCATCACTAACATTTAAAGAAATATTTTCTCTGTATCCATCTTCACCGTATGGTAAAAGTAGAGGATATGCAAACCCAAATATGATGTATTCAATTTATTTATCCTTTGTAGTTGTCCAGATTGAGTTTCAATAACGATATCTCTTTCAGATCTTGTTGGTTCAAAATCACCAACAACCAAAGCAGCTATTCTGAAACTGATGATAAATTGTATCTTCTTCAATCAGAGTCCCTTTTGCCTATCAATCTTAGACGCAAATTTGAATTGCGATTTTTCTGAAATCTGTCTCTAACCATTCTAAAAGACTTTGCTAGCACATTATTTTCATCTAGCATTTGTTTCACATTACTAACGATTTTGGAATGTATTTTCTTGCTGCTTTCATCACGACTGAAAAAAATTATCGAAGTACAGTAAAATTGTAATTCTTTTTTAAAATTATAGTTAAAAAAATTTATTGGGCAATAACTTACCTGATAGAATGAATTCTATTGTTCACCTCATTTTCTGTATCATAATTATACAATTGTGCAAATCTTGAAAAAGATCCCTCAGTCAACAATAAGCTTTCTATTTTGTGATAATTCTGTCCAGACAATCTGAATGTTCTTGGTCCCTTTATTTGGTTGACAGATGTATCGACTTTTTCTCCCATTGATGTAAAAGAAAACATGGAATTATATGTTCGAATATTCTCTTTGAAATGATTGTTTTTTTTCCTGCATAAAATTTGAGTTAGATAAAATTTATGTATGCACATGTTGTGATGTTGTTTTATTTAAATTATAAATAAAATATTTACCTGATCCAAACAATAATTTCTTTAGCACATAAGGAGATTCTTTTGAATTTGACAGCTTAATCTTTCCACTACCACAACACAAAGTGAATAATGGCTTTCTATTTTTATACTTCTTCTCAATTCTTTCTACATATCAGAAATAAGCCCCACAGTATTCACATTCACAAGTGGAATCTCCTATGTCCCAATAATCTAATATTATCAAAATTTAATAAACATAAATACTTTCGTCATACTTATTATAAACAATAGACAAATTATATTACATATGTAAATGTAATAAACAACATACTGACCTTCACTGTTAGTTGTTCAATCATCATTTACATCCACTACAAATATTAAAAATAAAATAGTTAATATATAACCTAGTATTAAGCTTATTAATACAATATAACAATATTAATAATTATTGGGTAGCATTTTACAGACCTTCAAACATATCTTCATCTACGTATTCATCATGAGTTTGTTGATTTGAGAGCAAATGTTCTTGATACATGTATATTAGTATTAAATAATGATGTTGTATGTAAAAAATTAAATTATTGTGTTCTTGTAATGAAATACCTGGTATATCACCGTATTTCATATTGAAATAAGTTGAATAAGTATTCTCATCCACCAACAACTCATTACCCTTAGAATACTTTGTAGTTGAAGATGAACTGCTCTCAAAATCTGTCATATAAAAGTTAATATTAATTGGTGTAATTGTCATACCAATAATATATAATGTAGTTATAAAGAAAAGTGTTTGATACATATATTTTCATTTAAAGGTATTAAATCTGTAATTTTTGTGAATAAATGTAGGTTTACATTTCTGCTGATTTATGTAAGAAGTGTAAATATTATGTTTAAGACATACAGTAAATTCAAATATTATGTTTCTATAACTTTAATTGAAGACATTTAGTATGTTTCAGACAAAAGATTAAAAGATCTTTACGAACAGGGTAAACACTTTGAAACATGAAAACATAAATGTACCTTTAAATTCAAATATTATGTTTCTTAAAAAATATATCTTTTCAAACATTAAAAAGTATGTAACAGTATGGTTAAGAGTACATATCATAGAAGTTTTGAAGAAGCAATGTAAAATGTATGAAAAAATACAAAGGAACAAAGTTCATGTCATTGTTATCTGAAGAATATTTTCCTCGTTTTTTATTCTTCCTCAAGCATATTTTATTTTTTCTTGCAAGTTTATTTTGATCTTTCATAATAAAGTGAGTGTTTACTGTATTATTTGGAGAAGTTATGTAATACTGAAAACATAAAAACAGTTGAATGCAGTGGAGTATATTTCAGAATTTAAATTTTTTTATTAATTAACTATTTTTTTAATTTAACAGCAGTTACCTCATCTTTAATTTAATGACATACAGGTCCTAATGTTTTCATACAGAAAGACATTCAGTATGTTTTATCGAAATTGAAGTAAGTTCTATATAAATACAGTACAAGATTCTATTTGATTTATCTTAATTTGTGTGCACATTTTATTTTTTAAAGCGGCAGTGCAAAATCTATGTACTTTGCATAATCTCTGTTTTATAATGTGATACTCTTGTAAATATCAAATGACTTAAAATTGATATCCCATTGGTGGTTAAGAATATCAATGTCCAGAACAACTAACGATCTTAAGACAATGGCTTGCTAAGACTTTTATGTCTAGTTGTTTTGCAAGTACTTGCTTTATTGAAGCATTTAAGGAAGTAATGTAGCACTGTGGTGAAGCTTAGGAGTTAGTAGTAAAGCTTAATGGAACGTAAAATTGAAAGGTAATTAGGACCTCACTTGTCATGAATCTTATGCAATGTACCATTAGGATTATTACGTCTCCTACTGTCTTGAAGCAGAACATAAGCAGGTATCTTTACTGTCCAAAAAATAATTGGGATTGATTCTTTTGGTTCACACATTCTTATCATATGCCTTGGGATAATAAAAGATCTCGACAAATAAAAATGAAACAACATTGAAGGTTGTAATAGGGATTATGCTGAGGAATATTTCCATATCATTATTTTTTATAGAGCTCTCAAAGATATTTAATGCCTTGCATTATTCTGGGATCTTTAGGGTCCTTCAGAAGCACTAAATTCCTTCCTACTATATGTGAATCAATTGTTTTAGTTGGGGATCGACCAAGGTACATACAGGCTTGTTTAGTTGGTACTTTCCTGAAATGGCATGTGATATGGACTTCTTTATGCACTCATGGTGTAGGTTGTAGAATATCTACTTGTTAGTTTGTTATACATCTCTGAAGATCACTGGATACAACTGTATGTGACCTGAGATTGAAATTTTGTCATTGCAGATCAAAGTGTTAATATACACGGTTCCTGAGCCCATATCTAGATTCTGCGGGATCCAATTTCTTGAATGGAGAAAATTTTTCTATAGCATGATCTCGTTTACTACCTAAGTATGAACTGTTTGCATTATTATTCAAGTACTGTCGTTCCTTCGTTTCAAGGGTCGCTTAATTGAAGTTGTTAGTGCTGGTAATTCTTACATTTCCCTTTGGTTTTCTATACAGATCTTCTCTGTATTACACTCTACTGATTTCTGCTTAAAAAATTTGTACCTACATGCTTTGAGGTACTTCTTAAAGTATTTATTGACAATCTCAGCAACATAAATTCTTAATGTTTCTATGAACACAAACTGTTAGTTATGAAGAAAATAAAAAGGAAAGCTTATACTTACTGTTTAAAATTGAAACCTATTCATTTATTCTCCCTCTTGTTCTAGATTCTGATATGAGCTTGTTGTACTCACAATAAAATTATCGAAGTTGAGAGGTCAGTCAACAATTTATTGATGCATTTTATGGGTAATGAATAGTTATTTGTCTGGTTTTTTAGTGATTCATCTCCTTAAAAGAGATGCATTTAAGGTGGTCATTGTAATACATGTAGCGCATACATAACAACAACTTCAGGATGATGATTCACACCTGCTCTTAATTTTGTGAATAATTTTAGTATGTGCAGCAGTTGTAGTCCGTAGTTATAGACAAATGCGGGTACCATTTGTCTGACTTTTTTGTTTTAAGATGTGTTGCTGCCTCACTCAAGAGATATAATCATAATTACTTTGTTGATGAGTGGGGGGAAGTTGTTCCTTGTTACAAAGTGTAAATGAAAATTTTAGTGTATTAAGTGCATAAGAGAATGGTAAACCTCTAACGTATATCTTATCTTGTTGTCCAAATTCTTAGAGATATTGATTTAGTGTTTAGTGAAATTTTAACTCCATATTAAGCTTCCTGTTATTTATTTTTGATGAGCAGGTATCCTGAATTCGAAGAATAGAAAAGTCTCAAAAGTTTGTCTATATTGTCGTAGAAAATATAACTGCAACTTGTCCTTACACTTAACAGGCACGCTAAAGGTTCGTTTTTTCCTTCTAACGCTATATTAGGTGCTCTATTAAATGTAATTGTTTTGGTTGTTTTTCATTTTCATTCTCCAATCTTTCATTCCATAAAGAAATGTAGTCTTGAATTCAATTTGAATCCTTTTATTGTACAGTTAACTGGTGTATTTCTTGCACCAGCAAGATATGAAAGTGACAGTGTTATACCAGTGACACCTTCTATCATTAGTCGGGGTGTTGCTTGGTTCGTGATTTGCTTAAACTATATATCGAGATTCAAAAAAAAAAAAATTATGCTATGTTAAAAAAATGTGGGCAACGCTAAAAAAATAATAAACAGGAAAAATATGTTGTGCTTGGTTTGTCTTTTCTGTGAGCTTTTATTCTGATTGTATAGTATAAATGATCCAAGTCAAAGGCAGGAGTAGATCACAATTACTTTGTTGGTAAATGGGGGGAACTATTGTTCCTTGTTACGAAGTGTAAAGGGAAATTTTAATGGATTAAGTGCATCGGAGCATGGTAAACCTGTAATGTGTATTTCATATCTTGTTGTCCAAATGCTTAGAGATATTAATTTAGTGTCTACTGAAATTTTAACACCATATTAAGTTTTCTGCTATTTATTTTTTATGAGCAGATATCCTAAATTCGAAAAAGAGAAAGTCTCAGAGGTTTGCTTATATTATCGTAGAAAATGTGACTGCAACTTGTCCTTACACTCAAGTGGCACGATAAAGGTTTGTCTTTCCAACTTTTGTGAATGTGCTTTTTATTTTTTACTGGATAGCTTAGTACAAAGAAAAATATAGAGTTGAAGCATCTAGGTATGTCTACACTCATAACCTCTTTTATGTAGTGGTAGAACTATTGAAATTTGCATTTTGAAGTTAATGGTACTAATGTCATGTTGTAAACATCACTAACGTGTTCAGTTATGGCAGTGTAAATAATTTTTTAATGGTGAAAGAAATATGTTTTGACATTTATAAATTACCTATAGATATGTAAGTGGTGGAACTCATTCACATCTATTTGTACATTAATTGTTTACTTTTGAGGAATATGTTCTTCATGTTGGTTGCTTGTATTATCTTTTCACCTGTTTTTGTAGTATGTTGCAATATGCTGTAACGTTTTCATTTTTGAAGTAATAGACATTGATGATAAATTTATGTAAAATATAACTGAATCATATTTAGTGGATAAAGAAAAATAAAACAACAACAAATAATTTATAGTACATTGCATAAAAATCTAATATAATACTTGTTCATAATCATAAACTTAGGTTATACTATAATAAAAACAAATTGAATCTAAGATTTGCAGCAAAGTAAATATAGTTGACCATGCACTTTCCACATCATATTTTTTTTTCTTTCTTAATCACGTTGTGCACCTTATTGGTGGATTGTTTGTCATTATAGTCTTCATCATATTCCTGCATTGGGAGTATCCCTACAGATTTGCTTCTCTTGGAAATCTGTTTTTCAGTCGTATCAACTTCAATATCTGTTGGGAATGATCCACATCCTGAAAGACTGTTCTTGATGGGAGTCTGTAAAGGTGTAGTATAAAGTTGTGTCAAGTTAATTCAAAGAAAACTACAATGAGATTATATTAAGCATTTAAATTTTCATATATATCTTTATAATATATTATCTTGTAGCTTATAATGATTATCATCTCTTTGTCTAAATATTGATATGACAGAGAGCAGGTAATTTGCAGAATGAATTTAGCAATGAAATGCCACAAATATTAATTATAAAAGGTATGTAATTACTTCAACACAAAATTATTATAGTTGTATAAAAAAAATAGTCTAAAAGACTCGTAAATATAATTTATAATTACCTCAAAAAGCTCATCTCCTCCATAATTTTGTCCACCTTCAAATAAGGGTTCCTAATACACAGAGTAATGTCATAAAAAAAAATTATTTATAATATTTAAATAAATTTTGTTATTGTATAGGATTTATATTAGTGAGTAGAACTTACATTGTATGTTAGTGAAGGATGGTTGTATTCCTTGAAAAGAACTTCATCATCAATAAACTTAACAACTTTATAGACTTCATCATGTTTGTTTATATTAGATTCCTTAACCATGATCTTAAACATGATTTTTTTCTCAATAATATCTTCCAACTCACTTGGATATGAACATTCATCATCGGGAATTAAGCCTTCCTTTAATTCTTTTGCAGACTTCCCTATAAGTTGCATAGCCTCGCGGTTCCAAAGCAATAAAGTGATAATTTTAATTTCATCCATTACACAAACTTGTAGCCTATACCTGAGAGTCACACTTTTATCATGTTAAAATATTTATTTGTTAGAAAAATAAATTTGTATAGGATTGTATTAACCTGTATACAACTTTTGCTTCTGCATTACATTTTGAGCAAAAATATGAACTTTCATCTGGCTCAACCTTTATAAGACACTTATTGCAGGCCAAATATTTCATCCATGTTCAAGATCCAAACATACAAATTTTGCAGCAATTCAATAGGTAGCTTCCTGTTTATGAGAAATATTGTTGTTAATAATTGTTTTAACAAATTCTTAAAATCAATATTAACTTAGAAAATTATTCAACTCACATCGGTGCAGAGAGTTAAAGCACTGATATATTTGAAAGGTGCAATTTCTTTGGATAACTCATCACTAACAGAGAAACTTTGTTGAGAACATATCTGGCTAAGTCGTTCAAAGTTAAAATCACATGATACATTTAATCTGGAAAAAAATATAAAAGTTTAATTTATATTTTATATATTTAAAATTTAATTGATGATTGTTTTTAATAATAGGTGGTGATAAACCTGGACTTAAACGCAATAGTTTGTGGCAGAGATGAATTTATCCATAGCTTAGATTGATACCAATAACTACGAACAGAGTAGACATCTGCGAAAAAATTATTTTATATTCTGAAAAATAAAATATAATATGAAAAAATATAATTTACATTACATATTTAATTAGTTATACCTCTAAATTTTTTAGCCTTCATAAGTTGAAGAACCACAATCAAAGGTTCATCTAGAGATGCAATTAAATGAGGTTGAATTTGATCAACAAGTTTCCCCATAAAATTGTAGAAAGTCTATTCCTCCTATATTAAATAATAGGTTAGGCAATTAATCAGTAAAGTATGATTATTTTTTTGATAGAATAATTTTTTGTATCTTGCAATTTGTATCATATCAAAGAAAAAAAATATACTTTTCATCTTCTAAAACAATATTTATAAAAATACGGTTATTGCTTCCTTTTTGACAGGTTTGAATTGATTCATATTTCACAACTTAACCTATGACATCTATAAATGTAAAGGTTAGTGCACATGAAAAAAAAAATATTATATATCTAAAATTGAAATGATGAAAAAAAATAATTACCGAATAGTTCATTGTCATCAACGTTCTGTTGAATTATCAGTTGTTCAAATAGACGCAAATTAAATATGTCCATAGAAAATGAAGAATCAACAATTTTCTCAAGAAAAGTCGACTTTATGAGAATCAACCTGTACTTGTGTGTCGTTGTCTTAATTTTTCTGGAATTAGATATAACGACAAAGTAGTTGATCCAATATAACTCCAGTTCTTCTAACTTGGTCTTGAAAAACTTGATGTCAAACTTGCCAATTGATGCATGTATACGATCTCCCTACATTAAAAAAAAATTAAAAATAAAATTAGTATGATTAAGTGTATCCACAACAGTAACAGTAAAATTATAATTATAATAATATTAATTATGAAAACAAAGTGAAGCAGTAAACTTAAAACATAAAAAAAATAGTAAGTATATTTGCATCCTGTAAAAACATTTTCGTTGAATAGGGTATATCTGGTTTGAATTTATCTAAAATTTACCACAGTCGAATAATTTTTACTTTCAAATTCCATTGAATTGAATTGCTTGTAATTTGTGAGATTTTATGAAATTGTAGAGCCATATTTTTATAGTTGTATGTTGTAGTCACTTTTAGGAAGAAGAATTAATCAAATTACAGAAAGGTAAAGTGAATCGTAAATGATAGTGTTTTTAAATAGTTGGGTGAGAGTCATAAATGACAAACAGTTTTTAAATATTAAGTAGTGGAGGTGGTGTGGGATACTCTATGAATTATTTGAATTTAATTTTGACAGTTTTATAGATTTTATTATTTAAAGATAAATTTTGTGTTAAATTTTAAAATAATAAATATTTATTTTTTAAATAATAAATGTTGTAGTGTGTAAATGATAAATAATTTTTATGAAAATAGATTAATATTGTTTACCTAAAATATGTATTATTGGTTGTTTGACAGTTTTAATATATTTAGACCTTTTTTTGTGTTACAATTAAGTGTAATTTTTATTGAAAATTAGTGTTGTTTTGTAAGTAATGAAATTAAAAATAATAAATAGAGAGATAACTGTTAAAGTAAATATGTAATATCGATAGTTGTGTGGGAGTTTTTGAAATTTTTTAATTTAAGTTTAATTATTATTGAAAATTAATGTTGTTTTGTAATTGTATTATTGGTTGTTTTACTGAAAGTTGTTTTCTGTAAATACAGTTTTACTGTAGTTTTTTTTTTGTAAATACAGCTTTACTGTAGTTAAAGTTTTACTGTTTGACATTTTTACTGTGTTTAAAATTATTATTTTACATTTAATTTTTAATGAAAATTCTTGTTTTTTCCTGTGATGACACCTGTATGTTTTGCTTATGTTTTTATATATAGATAGATAAGAGTTCGAATTTTACTCACTAACACCATAACTATCATATTACAATATATTAAATTACTGTATATGGATGGTTGCAATTTTATTTTACACTTTCACCACTGACCACACACACAAACTCAATCAAACGCCTCATGGGCTGCTCTTTATATCAAGTGGAAAAAGAAGAAGAAATATATATAACATATATATATGCATGCAATTCAAGAATAACTTAAAATTTATTCATCTATCTCATCATGTATATCCAAACCATTCCTTAATTAGTTATTCCACTGCCATATCGTACCAATTCGACACTTATACATTTTTACTTAGATTAATTAACAATGACCTAGTATTAATTAAACCTAACATTATGTTTGATGGTATAGTGGTTTTATGTGCTTCTGAATATATGTACTTTATTTTTAAGAAAATTAAAATTGATTAGCTAAATACACAAAAACATTAGATGCATTGACTAACGTATGTCAAGCATTGTTATTGTTATTTCTATGTATTAAATCTCCAATTATAAAGAACTGAAGCTCAGGAAGGAAAATATTAAATTTTGTCCAAAAATCAAAATAATTAACAATGAGTTCAATAAGATTGCGAAAATTAGGTAAAAGATTACCGATTACCAATTTGACGTATACTATCCATTTAAATTCCAAGTATATCTCTTTAATCTAAAGCATAATTTTCTATATAACATATATTGTATTGTTCAAAAGCGTCATGGGGCCATTATAAATAGGGAAAGTTATGCATTTGGCCACTCACTTAAAAAAAATAAAATTGCAACCTCTAACATATATTTATATTTATATTTATATCTATAATCTATATCTATAATATATATCTATATCTATATCTATATCTATCTATAATCTATATCTATAATCTATAATATATTAAAAGTGTGAAGCACCTTAGAAATGTTGTTTGAACTTTTTGTCCATCATTAAAAGACTTTGCAATAGACAAAACCGTCTTTTTACTCTCTTTTTTCAAATTTAAAAGTAAATAAAATTAAATAATTAAATTAAGAAGTCCTAATATAATATTATAAGAGAAAAATATATGATAAATACATATTAATCCAAAAAATATAGAATTCCACGTTGATCTCAAAGTTTTCACACAATTGAGAGTCTTCCTAATTTAGGAATCACGTGTGAGTTTTTTTTCTTAACCAAAAAAAGGAAAGAAAAGGCCTCATAGACTATTTTATTAAAACTTGAACCAAAAAAGAAGAAGAAAAACTCTAGACTACTTTATTTTTTAACTAGAGGTGCATGGTCCGTGTCAGTACAGGCTCAACACTATAGACATCTTTTAGCACCAATATTCGATATTGATGAGATACAAACATAAATGTACATTGATTTAAAACGATAATTTTTAAAATAATAACTATTTGACGGTACTCGCTAAGGAGTAAAGTTTTATAAGATAGTTTTTTTCCACATGATAAAAAAGTGTGATGTGTCGCGTAGTCGGGTTATTTTAATTGTTTGATGATAAGATTGAAATCTGTTACAAAATATAGAAAAGATGTAGAACTAATATTCATAGGATTATTTCATATAAAAACTGGAACAAAAGATACTTCAATTAACAACAAAGTTTTGGATCATCTTCTCAAAGATGATTATGGTTGAAGCAGCTGCAACAAACATGTCATAAACGCATATTTTTTCTTATTTTAATTAAATACTATTAATTTTCTAATACATAAATGACTTATAATAATTAATTAGGGGTGATACAGTAAAATCACGGCGCAGCTCTTGAAACAGTCATGTCGAAACCAATGTTTTAATTAAATATTATGAATTTTTAATACATAAATGACTTATAATAATTAATTAGGGGTGATACGGTAAAATCACGGTTGGAGGTCAACTTAATTTAATACATCAAGACTTAATTTATTATTTTATGTCTATTTTATTTTTTAAAAAAATATGATTAAATTTTTAACACTTAGATGTCTCATAATAATTAATTATAAGCGATATTTAGAAAAATTATGATTGAAGCAGTTGCAGCAGACATGTAATCTATTTTTTTAATTAAATATTACTAATTCTAATATATAAATGACTTATAATAATTAATTAGGGGTAATATAGTAAAAAAAAGTATTAATTCTAATATATAAATGACTTATACTAATTAATTTAGGGTAATATAGTAAATCACAGAGCAATTAGGGATAATATAGGCAGACATGTCATCTATTTTTTAATTAAATATTATTAATTTTTTAATACATAAATAACTTATAATAATTAATTAGGGATGATATAGTAAAATCAAGGTTAAAGCAGCAGAAAAAAATGTCATAAATATCTATTTTTTAATTAAATATTATTAATTCTAATATATAAATGGCATATAATAATTAATTAGGGGTAATATAATAAAAAATATCATTAATTCTAATATATAAATGACTTATAATAATTAATTAGGGAGAAATTAGGGTAATATAGTAAATAATGAAGCAGCTGATTTTTTTAATTAAATATTATTAATTTTTAATACATTAATTACTTATAATAATTAATTAGGGATGATATAGTAAAATTACGGTTAAAACAGCTGAAACAAACGTCATAAATTTCTATTTTTTAATTAAATATTATTAATTTTAATATATAAATGACTTATAATGATTAATTAGGGGTAATATAATAAAAAAAATATCATTAATTCTAATATATAAATGACTTATAATAATTAATTAGGAATAATATAATAAATCACTGAGCAATTAGGGTAATATAGTAAATGACGAAGCAGCTGATTTTTTAATTAAATATTATTAATTTTTAATACATAAATGACTTATAATAATTAATTAGGGATGATATAGTAAAATCACGGTTAAAGCAGCTGAAACAAACGTCATAAATATCTATTTTTTAATCAAATATTATTTATTCTAATATATAAATGACTTATAATAATTAATTAGGGGTAATATAATAAAAAATATGATTAATTCTAATATATAAATGAATTATAATAATTAATTAGGGATAATATAATAAATCACAGAGCAATTAGGGGTAATATAGGCAGACATGTCATCCATTTTTTAATTAAATATTATTATTTTTTAATACATAAATGACTTATAATAATTAATTAGAGATGATATAGTAAAATCATGGTTAAAGCAGCTGAAATAAACGTCATAAATATCTATTTTTTAATTAAATATTATTAATTCTAATATATAAATGACATATAATAATTAATTAGGGGTAATATAATAAAAAATATTATTAATTCAAATATATAAATGACTTATAATAATTAATTAGGGGTAATATAGTAAATCACGGAACAATTAGGGATAATATAGACGAAGCACCGGTCGAAACCATAGACAAACATGTCATCTATTTTTTTAATTAAATATTATTAAATTTTTAATACATAAATGACTTATAATAATTAACTAGGGATGATATTGTAAAATCACGGTTAAAGCAGCTGAAACAAACGTCATAAATATCTATTTTTTTTTAATTAAATAATATTAATTTTAATATATAAATGACTTATAATAATTAATTAGGGATAATATAATAAAAAATATTATTAATTCTAATATATAAATGACTTATAATAATTAATTAGGGGTAATATAGTAAATCACGGAGTAATTAGGGGTAATATAGTAAATGACGAAGCAACTGATTTTTTTAATTAAATATCATTAATTTTTTAATACTTAAATGACTTATAATAATTAATCAGGGATGATATAGTAAAATCACGATTAAAACAGCTGAAACAAACGTCATAAATATCTATTTTTTTAATTAAATATTATTAATTCTAATATATAAATGACTTATAATAATTAATTAGGGTAATATAGTAAAAAATATTATTAATTCTAATATTTAAATGACTTATAATAATTAATTAGGGGTGATATAATAAATCATGGAGCAATTAGGGGTAATATAGGTAGACATGTCATTTGTTTTTCAATTAAATATTATTAATTTTTTAATAAATAAATAAATTATAATAATTAATTATGGATGATATAGTTAAATCACAATTAAAGCAGCTGAAAAAACCGTTATAAATATCTTTTTTTAATTAAATATTATTAATTCTAATACATAATGAGTTAATAATTAATTAATTTTAATATATAAATGACTTATAATAATTATTTAGGGATAATATAATAAATTACGGAGCAATTAGGGGTTATATAGGCATACATGTCATCTATTTTTTTAATTAAATATTATTAATTTTTTAATACATAAATTACTTATAATAATTAATTGGGGACGATATAGTAAAATCACGGTTAAAACAGCTGAAACAAACGTTATAAATATCTATTTTTTTAATTAAATATTATTAATTCTAATATATAAATGACTTATAATAATTAATTAGGGGTAATGTAATAAAAAAAATATTATTAATTTTAATATATAAATGAATTATAATAATTAATTAGGAATAATATAGTAAATCACGGAATAATTAGGAATAGTATAGTAATTGATGAAGCACAGGTCGAAACCAGTGCTTCTATTATATAGAAAAACAGAAGCTAAAATTTAGGATTCAATCAATTTCTAATTAAATTTTGTAGAAAGAAAAAGAAAAAAAAGCTAAAACTTAGGATTCTAATCAATTTCGAATTCTATTTGGTACAAGATACAAATCCTTTACATACTTAAAATTAAATAACACAACTAAAATACCTTTTATTCTCATATTTTTTTTATAAGTTTTGGGATTTTCAATAATTTAGGATTGTATTTTATACAAATTATTTTCTTATCTACAACTACATCTATCTATTTACATCTACAGCTGTAATATATTAAAAGTATGAACACCGTTAAAAAAAGTGATTTGAATTTTCTATCCTTCATCAAAAATATTTAGCAATATACAAAATCGTCCTTTTACTTTTTTTTTTTTTTAATTCTAAAATATATGGTAAGAGGAAATCCTATTCTATTAGGGTTAGAAAAGCTCATTCATCTATAAAAGATTCCTGACCTTATTTGTCTCCATCCCTGGGTTATTGCTTCGACGAATTACCTGAATGGACATACAACCAACAAAAGGGAGAAGGGAATGAGAGTTGTGGTTGGTGGAGTTTGATTACCGGACTTGAATCCCACATTGTTTATCGAGGTTGAGAGAAAATATAATAGAGAAGGAATAGTGGGTGGAGGTAAGTATAATTGTGGTATATTTTGTATGAGTTAATTAATTATGTGGCCAGTAGCTTCTTTGATCATGTAATTATTTGAAATATATTTCTTTCTTAGACGAATACATTAAACCTAACATTGACCTTTTTTTTCCAGCTTTTTAAATTTTGGTTTTTTATAGTAAGTTATTTTCTTATTAATTTATCTTATTTAATGTATTGTTACTTCACTTTATACTTTGATTCAATTTTTTTATTCTTTTCCTTAATTCAGTGTCTCTTCTAATGGTAGATATTTTGCAAAGTGTAAAATCGCACCGAGTAAGTTTCAAACCAACAAATTTATATAATTTATATAGATTATATTATGCTTGCATATCTATTATCATATATTTACAGTTTATAGTTGGCTTTATGTATGTCAAACAGTTGGACACCCAGGATTTAAAGATCGTAGGTGTCCAAGAGGTTCAAATGCATATATTAATGTCCAAAGCTTTAAAATTCCACATCAAAATCTTTCTTCATTGTATGTATGTTTTGGTTCTCTTCAATTACATCCTTCTTTTTTATAACAAAAGATAATTTTCTAACATGATTTGACTTACGTTCCTTTTTTACTCTTTTATTTTATAATGCTGAAATTCTTTAGTTTTGTGTGATTTTTTAATATTTTTTAATATATTTAATTTTAATATATTGAACAAGTAAAAATAAATAAAGAAATATATTTTAATTTAATTTGATTGATAACTTGTTTTTCAACATCAAGATGCATATTAGAATTTAGCCTATTAATTATGATTTAAAAATTACCTAAGATTCTTTTCTATTGAATTTTTGTACGTAAATATAAATTTAGTCATTTAAGGATTATATTTAATTTATATTTTGAATGCAATTTATTTTAGGCAGTCATTTCTCTACTTTTCCTATGTTTTTCATATATGTATGTATGTATGTATATGCATATATTTTTTGTCCCGTCACAGGTAAACTAAACCTAAGAATATTGATATTGTATCAATTTCGGTGGGTGGTTATTATATTTTTGGTTCTGCCACAAATTCTTGTACGGAAGTGCATTGGTTCTTCATTGAAGGAAGCTTTTCCTTAAATTCAGGTATCCGTTAAATATATTTTTTTCATCTTGTAATAGTTTTTTTCATAGAAATTTTGTCTTGCCTGAGCACTCTAATACCTGCTAGAAAAATATGTAAATTATATGATTGTGTAAGAAGCTTTATTTAAGGATGCTATTGTATCACCAAAATTTAAAGGCGAGTGTTATAAAATGATGAATTAGATCAGCTATATTGTATTGCTTTATTAATTGTCGTGAGATTCACATGCAATGCACGTGCGCTAAACTAGTATATATAAAATACGGAGTATATATTAGTATAATTTTGATGAGTATTTTAAGGGAATTAACGATTATATAGTGTAAAATTTCTTATAAAATACTCCTCAACCAGGGCCGACATTCCCCACAATTTATAAAACTATACTAAACTAATATCTCAAAAAAAAACAAAAAAAAATTCCACAAGAAATTGGAGAGAAATATTTATTTAATATTTCATATGAGCTCCAATTTTTCCAAATTTAAATGCAACATCACGAGCAAAGGGGAGAAAAAGTTTTTGGAGAAAATAAATGTTTTTGGACTGAGTAACAAAATATTTTTTAAAATAAGTTGATTTCAGATAAACGGCTATAATTCCTAATGCTAACAGAGAAGAATTATTCTCACATTTAAATTCAGTTAATTTAAAAGGTGGTAGATTTTCAATTGGGGAAAAGACAAGAATAGCCACTCGGCTAAAACAATTGTCGCCGAGTGGCCATCGATTTTTAAATTTCAAAATATAGCCATTTAGGTCTTTTTTTTGCTACTATCTTCATGTTGTTGTTGTTTTGCTGCAAATATCACAATCTAGTGATTCCGTTTAAGCTATCCTCTTGTTTATCTATAACGCCATTACTCAATGGTTGATTTGAATCATAAAGATTTTAAAGTTTGTAACTCTCAAGTGTTAGCAATTGAGTTTTGAATATAATTTGATATACTAGTATACGTACCCGTGTGATGCACGGATAATATTAAAGTATTACTTATAATAGTTTTATATTGAAATATATCTTTCGAGCAAATACATACATACAATATATATGTACATACGTACGTACATACATACATACATACATACATACATACATACACATACCGTCTTCTAAAAAGGATAAATAGATTTTATATTGAATTCAATTTTCGATTTTCATTTTAGAAATATGTAATTAAGGGACTCTTCTTTTTTAAAATTTTTATGATATTTTCAACCTTAGAGCATATATTAACTCACATTTCCTTTTTGATTGTTTCAATTGTAATTACAATTCATTTAATAATCCTTTTAGTTGATGAAATTGTAAAGCTATACGATTCATCAAAAAAGGGCATAATAGTCACTTTTTCAGTATAACAGGAGTATTAGTTACTCGTTGAATTTCTTTGAGACATTTTTCACTAAGCTTTATATGAATCATTAATTTTCCTTTCATGGAGCTTCTCTCTCTATATAGAGAGAGAGACCTCTCCACCTCCACCTCCACCTCCACCTCCATCTCCACACCTCCCATCCTTACCTCCACTTTCATCTCCACACTCTCCCTATTTTTTTTCATGTAAAATTTATGAATGGTAATATGTGTATTATCTAATTACTTCATTATATAGAAATTAGAATAAATAAGTTTTATTATGTCAAATAAATAAAATATAAATTAAAAGAAGATTCTGAAATAATCTAATATGTTATATGTGGTTATAATTTAAAATTCAAGTTAAATACTTTTACATTTATTAAACTACAGTTTTATAATATATTTTATTTTATTTTATTTTTTTTACTCAGATTAAAAAAAATTATTAACCCATCCTAAGAGTTAAAAGAATTTCCAGAATGCATGTAATATTCTTGAATATGAATTTTACATGAAAAAGTAAAATCATAATTTTTTATGCGAAAAATAATATTAATGTGTAACTGTGAACATAATATTTAATTATATTATAGGCGACAATATTAAAAACTTATGATGATTTAACATTTTATGTTTTTTAATTAAAACATTACCAACAAAAGAAACTATCATTATAAAATTTAAGTTGTTGCTTGTGTTTTAGTTATCACAATTTTATTTTTTTACTTTATCTATTGAAAATTTAAATAAAAATATAATATTATCTATAAGATTACCTTTCTTATCATCAAAATATTCTCATCTCAAATTCAAATAGAAATAGATAAACTATCACAACTTAAATTTTATCTAATATTGAATAATTGATGTGAATTTCAAACTTGAACTCGTAATAATTAAATTTTATAATTCACTATAACTTCTCATAACATCATATTAAATAATTAATTCTTCATAAAAAAAATAGAAACATATAAATTAATATGAGCATTTATTTTTTAAAAATAAATTATATCAAAATAATAAAAAAAGTTATCATTTAAAAAGAATCAACTTAACTTCTCAATTAAAGATGATTTTATTTTTCATTTACGTAATTGAATTTATTTTCTTCAGAATCAAACGAACAGAAAAATATTACTTACTTGTATTAAAACTTGGATATAGTGAAACAAATTAATCTGTAATAACACAATCAATCATCTGCATATAAAAAATAAAAATATTAAATTTTTTAAAAAAATCATGAATAAAATTAATAATCAATAACAAAGAAGGAGAATGAAAGCTTAATATTATATAGCATTGTAGCGGTATTTATAGAAAGGTTAAGAAGTTAAAAATATATTCCAACTCAAAATTCATTCGAATTCAAATTTCATAAGAAGATCAGTACACTAATTAGGATATTGAATTGGATAAATATAAATATAAAAATAAAAAGAAAGGAGCAAAAACTTTTAGTTGCTAATAAGAAAATTATGCTATAAAAAAGTAATTGTCAAATAACTCATTTTTTATTCAAATTTTAAAGTAATTTTTATTAATAAGGAGGGGGGGGGGGTAAGGTGATAATAATAATAATAATAATAATAATAATAATAATAATAATAATAATAATAATAATAATAATGTTACTTCTATCACTATTGCTACGATGCTACTACTACATACTACTCGTGCTACTACTACTACTACTTCTTCTTCTTCTTCTTCTGCTTCTTCTTATGCTTCTGCTACTGCTTCTTCCTCCTCCTCCTCTTCCTCTTCCTCTTCCTCTTCTTCCTCCTCCTCCTCTTCTTCCTCCTCTTCTTCTTCTTCCTCCTACTCCTCTTCCTTTTCCTCTTCCTCTTCTTCCTCTTCTTCCTCGTCTTCTTCCTCCTCTTCCTCCTCTTCCTCTTCCTCTTCTTCCTCCTCGTCCTCCTCTTCCTCTTCTTCTTCCTCCTCTTCTTCTTCCTCTTCCTCTTCTTCCTCCTCCTCCTCTTCTTCCTCCTCTTCCTCTTCCTCTTCTTCCTCTTCCTCTTCCTCTTCTTCTTCCTCCTCCTCTTCTTCTTCTTCTTCTTCTTCTTCCTCTTCTTCTTCTTCTTCTTCTTCCTCTTCTGCTTCTTCTTCTGTTTCTTTTTCTCCTCCTCCCCCTCATTATTATTATTATTATTATTATTATTATTATTATTATTATTATTATTATTATTATTATTAATTAGTTAGAGTCCTAACTTCAAATTCTAATAATATTTTAGATTGATTAAGGTGATTTTTAATTTTCAAATTATTTAGATGTTACCTTTTTATTTTAATCATAATCGTATAATTGCTATTGCTAATTTTATTTATTAAATCATATGTATTCAAATATATTTGATGTAACATTTAAAAGAAATAAATTTGTGGAATAGTAAGAGTTCATTTGGAACTCTTCAATCTCAAGTTCCTAATTTTTAGTTAATGATAGTTCTTCTTTTTTAAAATTAATTAATTAATATTTTCTTATCTTGAGGCTTTTCAAATAAAATTCATATTTATTCTATAATCTATTAAGTTTAATTAATTGTTATAAATATTATATTATTAGTGTCACGATTACTTTATCCGTACAATGTAATACTACTGCTACTATTACTATTTTTCTGTTAATTATTATTATTGATAGTATTATAATTAATACTTTTAATTTTTATTTAAAATTCAAATAAGTCAAGTATATTATTACGGCCACTACTACATCTATTTATTAATATTATTATTTTTTACTTAATATTTAAATTAAATGGTTTTAAAAATATTTTATAATATCTAAAAGAGATAAGTTTATGAAATAATAAGATTTCATCAAAATTTTAAAATAAGAGATTATATAGATTACAATATCTGGTAGGATAAGCTCAACGTAACTCCAAAAGAGTTCTAAATAAACTATACCACATGTTTCTTGTTTCTTAGTTATTATATCTATTTTTAATAAATTAGTAAAGTTATCTTTTTATATTTCAAAGCTTATTTTTTTAATAATATTTGTTATATTTTTTAATTCAAATTAAAAAGTTCAAAAAGTTATTAAATAGCTAAATAAAATTTGCATACTGAAAAAGTATTTTCAAATTCACTTTTGAATATGATCTTTATCTTTTTTCCAAATCAAAAAGTTATATATTTCATTTTAAATTCAAACTTTTATTTTATCAATTCAATATTTGGGTTATGATTCAAAATAGTATTTCCAACATAATCTCTATCATTTATCTTTATATAAATTCAAAACACCATTTATGTAGGGACAAAATGAAAGGGCTAAAATCATTTATTTAGAAATGAATGAAGTACTACTACTACTGTTACTATTTTATAAAATAATAATAATAATAATAATAATAATAATAATAATAATAATTATTATTATTATTATTATTATTATTATTATTATTATTATTATTATTATTATTATATAACCACACTATTACTATTATTATACACGTTTTGAGTAAGCATTATCACTACGTACTATTATCTATTATTATTGTTATTAAAACAAATATATTTTATTATATATAAAAGAAGAAGTTTATGAAATAGTAAGAGTTTGTTTAGGACTCTTCAATCATAAGTTTTATTTTTAAGCTAATAATTTTATTTTCTTTTTAAAAGGATAATACATTTTCAAATTAAAAAATTTAATACTTTTAAATTCAATTTTTTTATTACAAAACTATTAAGTTTTGTCCTAAATATTGCCACGTGAATTTTTAATATCTTGCCACGTGGCTTCTTGTCTAACTTTTAGTTTTGCTTTTATATATAGAGAGAGATTACAATATCTGGTAGGATAAGCTCAACGTAACTCCAAAAGAGTTCTAAATAAACTATACCACATTTTTCTTGTTTCTTAGTTATTATCTCAATTTTTTATAAATTAATAGTTATCTTTTTATATTTCAAACTTTATTTTTTTAATAATATTTGTTATATTTTTTAATTTAAATTGAATTTTTTTAAAGTTATTAAATAGCTAAATAAAATCTGCATATTGAAAAAGTATTTTCAAATTCAGTTTTGAGTATGATCTTTATCATTTTTTCAATTCAAAAAGTTATATATTTCATTTTAAATTCGAACTTTTATTTTATCAATTCAATATTTGAGATATGATTCAAAATAGTATTTCCAACATAATCTCTATCATTTATCTTTATATAAATTCAAAACACCATTTATGTAGGGACAAAATGAAAAGGCTAAAATCATTTATTTAGAAATGAATGAAGTACTACCACTACTATTACTATTTTATAAAATTATTATTATTATTATTATTATTATTATTATTAATATTATTATTATTATTATTATTATTATTATATAACCACACTATTACTATTGTTATACACGTTTTGAGTAAGCATTATCACTACGTACTATTATCTATTATTATTGTTATTAAATCAAATATATTTTATTATATATAAATTAAGAAATTTATGAAATAATAAGAGTTTATTTAGGACTTTTCAATCATAAGTTTTATTTTTAAGCTAATAATTTTGTTTTCTTTTTAAAAGGATAATGCATTTTCAAATTCAAAAATTTAATACTTTTAAATTCAATTTTTTTATTACAAAACTATTAAGTTTTGTCCTAAATATTGCCATGTGACTTTTTAATATCTTTCCACGTGGCTTCTTGTCTAGCTTTTAGTTTTGCTTATATATATATATATAGATTGTTATATTTTTTTAATTTAAATTGAAAAGTTCAAAAAGTTATTAAATAGCTAAATAAAATCTGCATATTGAAAAAGTATTTTCAAACTCAGTTTTGAATATGATCTTTATCTTTTTTTTTTTTTAAAATTCAAAAAGTTATATATTTCATTTTAAATTCAAACTTTTATTTTATCAATTCAATATTTGAGTTATGATTCAAAATAGTATTTCCAACATAATCTCTATCATTTATCTTTATATAAATTCAAAACACCATTTATGTAGAGACAAAATGAAAAGGCTAAAATCATTTATTTAGAAATGAATGAAGTACTACTATTGTTACTATTTTATAAAATTATTATTATTATTATTATTATTATTATTATTATTATTATTATTATTATTATTATTATTATTATTATTATTATATAACCACACTATTACTATTGTTATACACGTTTTGAGTAAGCATTATCACTACGCACTATTATCTATTATTATTGTTATTAAATCAAATATATTCAAATATATTTTATTATATATAAAGGAAGAAATTTATGAAATAGTAAGAGTTTATTTTGGACTCTTCAATCATAAGTTTTATTTTTAAGCTAATAATTTTGTTTTCTTTTTAAAGGATAATGCATTTTCAAATTCAAATATTTAATACTTTAAAATTCAAATTTTTTATTACCAAAATATTAAGTTTTGTCCTAAATATTGCCACATGGCTTCTTGTCTAGCATTTAATTTTGCTTATATATAGAGAGAGATATAGATATATATAAGCCAAAACTAATGAACTCCCATCGAACTCATATATGAAGCCCTACATCTGTGCCTAGTGTAGATTACTAAGGGGGTGTTTGGATTGACTTTTATAAAGTAACTTATAAGCTAAAAGCCAAAAATCATAAGTTGGTACTATTCTACTTTTGTCTTTTGACTTATTTTGACACTTTTAACTTAAAAATAAATGTAAAAATATTTTTTTATTTTTTCAAACACCATCAAATTTTAAAAACCAAAAACACTTTAAAATAAGTCAATTCAAATACCCACTAAGCTCCACTTTGGCAGTTGAAACTACATATGCAACATAATGAAAATATTTTCTTAAAGCAAACTTTGAGGGAAGGAAATACCATCTTTTCTTGTGATAACAAACAAACACAAAATATGAAAGTCATTAAATTAAAATCTTCAGAAACAACACTAAAGAAAGAAAACGATTATTTTAATATATTAGCACAACAACTTCTTTTTCTCACAAGATACAATGCATGATTATTTTAACATATTAGCACAACAATTATTTTTTTCCCTGACAAGATACAATGCAATGAGGAGGTATGGAGAAAATTTGATTGGGAATGTTATTTTCACAATGCACAATTTAAATTAATCGAAGCTTCAATACAGATACCGAACATGAGAAACCAAAAGGAAAAAAATACGATGCAAGAGGTCTCATTAAAGAGGAGAAGGCAGCAATTCTCTTTGTGAAATCCGAGTAGCACTGCCTCCCAAGTTATGCAAAAGTCAAATATACAAAAGGTTGTATTTGACATTGGATTAGAAATTGCTAGGATAACATTTTTTTCTTGAATATATATTAAAATATTATTGTTTAAGCAATTACTAGAAACAAAAGAGGAAAGAGTAACTAAAACAATATAGTCTTGTTGACAATCCCATTAAATTAAAGCTAAGAATGAGATTCTTTAGAGAAAAAATTTGGGTCAGTAATGAGATTCTTTAATTAAAGAATGCCAAAAAGGTCTAGTCACCTTCCAATGTGTCACTTGAAACTCCACATCAAACACCAGCTTAAGATGAGAAAATATTAAAAGTAATTATATTTATTAAAGATTCAGAGTAAGCAATTCAAAGCATATGAACGATAGTTTTATGTCTGGAGAAGAGATGCAATAGATTAAAGAGGATATGGAAATGCATAAAATAAATTATTGGAAGAAAGAAGATTTTATGCAATAGATTAAAGAGGATAAAATAAATGCATAAAATATGACAAGATACAATGCAATAGTATTGAAAATGTCCTTAAATTTTTTATTCATTCCTTGACAGCTACTCTAATCCGAAAATTAAGCTTACTAGAAAGCTCAATTGAACATTCACATCCACTGATATTGGTGGATGTGAATGTTAAAGTTTTTTTATAGAAGATAAAAATAGTATCGGCAAATATGATGCTATGTTATTTTTTTGTAGGAGATAAAAGCAATGCAAAAGAAAATACAACAAATAATATAATAAACTACTTAAAATATTACTGACGGAGTAAAGAGGGAATAGATAGATCATTAATAGCACAATTTACTTCGTAATATATATATATATATAAACATCATTCATATTAGATTATATCGAACCTAAAAAGCTGAATTTATGTTACCTTAGTACCAACATGTCATGTCCTTAAAGATTAAATAAAAAATAAAAAGATTAAATAATTTAGAAATTCAGAAAAAATACTAGTACTATATTTTTGTGACAAGCTAGTAATGAAAGGAACAAGACTTGTCTATCATATTCAATATTTATACGATGTACTTCTTTTATCTCAATTTATATAGTATATTTAAGATTATGAAAGTTAATTTTTTTTAATTTTTATCTTCCATTCAAATATGAAATTCTTTTGATTTTTGAAAAAATAATTTACATATTAAAAAATTAAATAAAAAAGAAATATGAGTCATAAGAATTAACGATATACAATATTTAAGGTGTACATATAAATTATAGTAATTTCTTTTAACTCTCCAAATTCAAATTATATTACATGAATTAGAACAAAAGGGTGAGAAAAAGCTAAAAAACATAAAGCAAAAATACCAAGTTGGAAAATGAAAGAAAAGCATTGGTGAGAAGAGGTGGTCCAATTTTTCCAATAAAGAAAAATCCAAAATTAGCAAAGAGAAGGACTTATTAAAATGGTTAATGATAACAATGTGCCGGAATATTACAAAGTAGATTCCGGGCCGGCCAGCCTAATTAAACAACAATCTCACCACCATGTGAAAGTATTTTATCCGATCAATAATATTTGCTCATTATTAATTTAATATATATATATATATTAAGAAATAATAAATAATTAAAATAATTTATTATTTTTTATTTAAATTATTTTATTTTAAATTGAGAGTTTGTAAAAAATAACTTTTATATTTTATTTAAAGTAATGGTATGATCTCAATACACTTATCCTCTCCAGATCCACTTCATGAGAATATAGTGGATATGTTATATTACCTTTTGATAAAATAAATTTAATATCTTGACTTGAGTGATAAATTTAATATCAAAGGTGAAATGGATGGAATATATTGCTTTTAAATCGAATAAGTATTATTGAACATATATATATATATTTTTTAGTATGATAGATAAGTATTAGTATTAAACAATGAGAATAGTAAATGTTCCTTCTTTCTTAATCATCATCTCCAATTTAGGTTCCAAATATGAAATTTCTTTTGGTAAAAAGCATCTTACCCCTCCTAACGGGATTTTTTGATGCAAATTTTAATTATCGAATTCTAATATTGATATTGGAAAAAGAAAAATTAAACAACATTGTCTTTCTCAACTTGGGCAGTCTCCGCGGTCAGCTAAATCCTGCCCGCGATCAGCTTTATATTAATTCACTTAGAACCCCCTTAGTTTTCCCCTATAATAAACTTTCTCCTCAATAAATTCAACAAATTTTAAAAAAAATCACTTTGTACTAAGAGAGTGAAGAATTCGAAGATCGAGGAGGACGTATCTGCTATTTTTTTCTGTAAGTAGCTTGTATTTTGAAGGAATTGATCTTATTCTTTGAGCTCGTTTGTGGGTATTTCTCAAATTTTGTTGATTTTATTTTTGTTTCGTCAATTTCTTGATTTTGTGTTGTGTAGTGGAGGGGTGTAAAGATTGAATTTTTATGTTTTAATTTGATGAATTATTTGGGGTTTTAGATGTGTAACTTAGGGTTATGGTAGATTACTTGAGTTGACTACTTTTTTGTGATAACCGTGGTGTCCGGGCCAGCAGCAACAGATATTAGGTAACTCTGACTTGAGTTTGATACATGGGGTGAGTTAAGTAGCTGGTGAAAATTACAAGGGTAGTTGTAATTTTGAATTTGTCACATATTGAAATTTGGGGTGGTTGTTCTTGTATATACCTCTATCTCCAAAGGTAGGGGTAAGGTCTGCGTCACTATCTTTTCCGGACCTCACTTGTGGAATTACACTGGATATGTTATTGTCGTCGTTCTTGTATATTCCTCTACTACAATTTCAACAATCACTATGCCTCAATTTCAAAATAATTTTGTGTTGGGATGAGCTCATCTCATTTCAAGACTCAATTTCGGAGAAGAAGGTGAAAGGCTCATCAACATTAATTCGTGTTAAGCTGAAATGCTATATATGATACCAGGGGTGACTTGACTAGCTGGTGAAATCACTAGTTGTAAGTTATAAATTTTTAGCTCATTTGAAACCTGGGAGTGTTAGTTTCGATAAAACTCTCTAGTTTCTGAATTTACTAGTAAAATGAAATAGATATGTAGAGCATAATGAGCATACTCACTGAAGAACAGTGAACTGCAGTCCTAAGAAGCTAAGAAGAAAAAGATTAGCTTTTGAATTGAGCTACACAGATGGAGTAAGACGAGAGAAAAGAGGGGAGAGAGTATTATTGATCTGATCATGAATGAGCTAGCTTATATCCTTAACCTCGTTTTTTTTTTTGGTTTAAGTAATTAATTTCATTAAAGAAGGGCAAAAAGGCGAAGTATATTGTTAACCTCTGTTAGCCATCCTTTAACAACCTTAACAGCCTTATTAACAAGCTATCTCTCAACTAGCTCAATGACTATTGTGCCCCTTAAATCTTCTTATGGACTATTATGCCCGTGTCTATTTACTATTATAATCAGCATATAACATTCAGATTGAGTCATAGTTATCATTGTTGTCAAAACTAGGGAATTTCGTACTTGTACACTACTATAGACTTGTCAATTTTGGAGTACAAGGGCGAAGTTGGATAGAAACAGTGGACTCAGGATTTTAAAGTCATGGATTCTCGACTGGCTTTGCTAGAGTTTCCATAGGCACAAAGTAATAGTGTATCTATTTGAATTTAACAAAGTATAGTGTGAAATTTGATGGTAAAAATATTTAACAAGTAAACTATGCTTAATATTATAGCTAAAAAGATTCTTTTCACAATTGTCCTTGGCGTTAGCCATTTACATATTTAAAAAACATAAATGGTATCATCATTGCTTACACGGAATTAAGTTCCGAAATCAAAATCCATCGCAAAATTATTAGATTTAGATTAATATAACTTGGGAGTTCCTAAAGTTACAAAAAACAATTTACAACAACAACAACATACCCAATGTAATCCCACAAGTGGGGTCTAGGAGAGATAGGATGTACGCGGACCTTACCTCTACCTTTTTCCCGGTGGAGAGGCTCCTTACAGAAAATGATCTGTACTAGAAATCAAATAGAAAAAATGCGAGGAAGGGGGATCACCTCGGCGGAAAAGCCAACTGCTGGGACCACCGAGAGAGATGAGAAGAAAGTTGAAATTTCATCAGGGAAAAAGATTTCTAACAGAGGAGGAAGAAGGATTTTGTTGAGGAAGACACAGTTTCTCACAGGAAGGGAAAAAGAATAAAAAAAAGTCGTTTTTGTTTTTGAGCAGAATAGGTGTGGACAAAGAAAGTAAAAAATGGAAATGAGAAACTAAAGAGGAAAACTAGCAAGTAAAAGGAAAGGAAAATAAAAGCATCAGCTGAAAAAAGACAAATTGCTCGAGGGGAAATTTGATCCTGCAGCACGAGGAAATACAGAGCTTCTTCATATGTCTTATTAAGTCTTTGGCTGCTCACTCATGTTTCACTCATGTAAGTCCCCAACGAAAGCAATTGGTGCTCGAGCCACCACGGAGTTCCATGCGTGTCCGTGTAAAATTGAATACTTTTGACGGTTAAGTCAATTTTAGTAAATGATGATTGATGAGTTAATTAAGGTATAGGGGAATTAGTTGGTTAGAGAATTGTTATAATAATTGTTAAAAGGGGTATCTGGTGACAGTATTTTTCACATGGAATGAAGGAGAATTGGAGCAATTTCAAGAGGACTAGATCTTTTGCTTCTCTTTGTATTGAATTTCAGGAGTAATGCTCTTTTATTTGTTTTGCTGATTTTGAAATTCTTCTAGTACCTTTGAAGTCTCTGTTTTATGAATGCCTCCTCATTTTTTTTGTAGATAAATGAAATGTATCAGCCCAAAGGCGTTCCTACTTCAAGCTTAGCCCACAACAATGTTGCTGTCAATAATCAGTCATTAGACTGTGCCGGCGGCTCAATGGACCCGATCAGTGGAGGCAACAACAATCCTAGTCTTGCCTCGAAGCAACGTCTGCGTTGGACCAATGAGCTTCATGAACGATTTGTTGATGCTGTAGCACAACTTGGCGGCCCGGATAGTAAGTTTCTGGACTTCCACTTTGTTCAGTCTCCTTCCATTCACTCCCCCCCCCCCCCCCCCCCCCCCCCGTGACACACACACACAAATCTCTCTCGCCTATGGACCACAACGGCTATGTCAGAGCTGCGTATGCTGAAGGGCATCAGTTGAACACCCTTCGCCGGCAAAATATACAACGCATTTAGTCAAATATTATTTTTTGTACATATATATTAATTCTTAAACACCCTAACAAAATTTTGGACTTGGCCGCTGACTCAGGTGCACAAAGATGCTTGCGCGCAAGCATATACAAATCATAAATAACCGAAGGTAGATTGCTACATAAATGCGACCGTTCTCCCAATAATCAAGGGGGTCAATTTTTACTTGACCCCACTATTGATTATCCTTCCATATATTTTGCTCAAGCCTTAGATTTATGCAACATATCGGGAAAAAGGGAAATGACAGCTTTATGTATTTTTTTGGTAATAAACTGTAAATATTACCATACAAACCAAAAACGAATACACCTAAAAAGCGCTTGATGTCTTGACCACCTCCTAGGAAGGGTGCCAAGACAGGAAAACCTCAAGAACTAGTTACAAAGTTTCTCAATTAGCCAATTACATTTCCTAGTTTTGCTTTGATCTTTGCAATTGGAGTTATATAATCAAACTATGGTAAATCTGCAAGGTGCTATAAGTTACAATTTGTATGTTTTTATAATATGTGTATCTTCCATCATCAGTTGATCATTAAATTATCTAGATTTGACAACTGTAATTACTAATACACCTTTTCATATGTACTATTTTTCCTTTTCTGAACGTTCCAGAACGTCTGACAATTCAACTAAAAGTATTACTACTTTATGTAACCACTTCAAGTTTCTAGAATTCATATATATTTAAGTTACAAAAATTTAAGCTTTAATGTTGATGATTTCTCTTTCAAACTAAATTCTCAGCTGTAACTACCACTTATATAACATATAAGTCCCCTATCTTACACGCCATGCCAGTCGAACAATGTTTAAAAAAAAAAGGACGGAGGGAGTAATAACTCTTTGAGATGTGTACAAATGTATCCAGTATCTCCTTGTGTTTATATGTGGTGTAGGGGCCGTATGCTAGAAATCCAGCCTTTCTTTGGATTTTTTGGCCTTCATACTGTAACTTCTGTCCTGTTAGGACCTCTTGTACTTTTGTTGTACCTCCCTGGTACTTTTCATTAATTAAATTACCTTTCCTTATAATAACAAATTCTAAAATTCTTTTCTATGGTCCAGGAGCTACACCGAAAGGTGTTCTTAGAGTCATGGGTGTACAAGGGCTAACCATTTACCATGTAAAAAGCCATTTACAGGTATACATGCACTAGGTTTGTACAACTTATCTTTCTGGGATGTGTTCTTGTAACTGATTTGCGTTTATTTTCCTGTTGATTCAGAAATATCGACTTGCTAAATATCTTCCAGATTCCTCATCTGATGGTAGGTTCTGATGGAATTCAAAATCGTCATGGTCGTTTTCTTCTTATAGTTTGAACCTAGCTTGATTATTTGAATATGTGCTGAGTTTGGTTCTTCTCCAGTAATGCTAACTTCCTGATGTGGCTTCTTCTTGTGATTGCAAGGGAAAAACTCTGATAAGAAAGAACCAAGAGATATGCTTTCAAGTTTGGATGGTTCATCGTGAGTAGATTTTCCTTGCTGCTTGTCTAGATCTCTTCTGAATGCTCATTAGCTGAGAATGCATCTCCACTAGTCTTGTTTCTAACATGACCATTTAGACAGTTTTTGTTTGAAAAATATAAGTGGTTTGTATTTTTAAGGATCTTAAATATTTGACCTGAGAGAAAATTGTTTGTCAACAGAGGAGTGGAAATCACTACGGCTCTAAAGCTGCAGATGGAGGTGCAAAAGAGACTGCATGAGCAACTGGAGGTATGTTTTTTTAGTGCCTTTTAGATAATTGGTATGACTATAGTCCCCAGGAAGTATTTCATTGACAGTTAAATAAAGGTGGAGAAGAGTTTACTTTTGCTGCTTGTGTAGCAAGAATGTTCCTTCTCTTGTCCTATGGGGAAAAAGTCTTTTAAACGTTGCAAAAATAATAAGCAAATGATAACCACCAACTTCTAATTTTTGCCTTAAACTTCTGTTTTTAACATGCCGCTTAAACAAAGACCGGCGGGAAACTTTTTCATCGTTTACTTACCTTGTCTGAAGAAAATTTGGATGTATCTCTGAGTATGCTGAGTCTCTTAAAATGTGGGCTTATATCCATGCTAGTCATGAAAGCAGAGCCACCGTACTAGCGTGATATACACTGTCTTTGCATTGTAGATGAAATGGAATAATGTAACAGAAAGTATACAACTTCCCTTGTTTTCTAGTGGTGAAGATACTAACCCTCCATTATGTCTATGGTTCTAAGCTCTTAAGAAGAGGAATGATGCAGAAAAAAATAAAAAATTCTTAAAATATGAAGAATAATGCAAAAAATGTAACAGAGATTATCTTTTTTATTGTTTAACAATATTCTATGTTAGAGGATCAAAACTCCCATATGTGTGACCATTTTCAGGCAGTGTTGGACATGCGCATCGGCACAGATAACAAACATAGTGTCCATACATTATAGACTAGCTTTTTAGAAAAAATAAAAGACATTATAGACTAGCTTCATTATGCTCAAATACATTTCTTAGTAACTGGAAAATTTATCTATTGTTTCACCAATTAATTTACCATTCTTTATGATTTGGACCGAAATTCAACTAAAATAAATTAAATTCATCTTTACTTCTCCTGAGTTTGGTAAACATACTATCCTGCATGAAGGACTGCCGTTAATAAAGTCCTTCAAAAGTTTTATGCTTGTGAGTAAGCGGTAACACCCTCTATTTTCTACATTAATAGGTCCAAAAACAGCTACAACTTAGAATAGAAGCCCAAGGTAAGTATTTGAAGAAGATAATCGAAGAACAACAGCGGCTCAGTGGAGTTCTTTCAGAAGTCCCTGGTTCTGGGGTCACTGCTCCTCCAACTGGTGACAATGGCCCAGAATCTGATAACAGGACTGATCCAGGGACTCCTGCACCGTCATCTGAGTCTCCTCATGTTGATAAGCCTGTAAAAGCACATGCCCTAACAAAGAGCCTATCTATGGATGAATCGTTCTCCTCGCATCATGAGCCTCTCAGTCCAGATTCTGATTTTCATGAAACTTCGCCTATAGAGAGCCCTAACGGTGAGAGGTCATCAAAGAAACAAAGAGTGGGCACAAGTGCAGCATTCACAAAAGACAACATGGCACTTCCACATCAGATATTGGAATCAAGCTTGAGCTCACCTTACCAGCAACCACATTCAGCTTTTATGACGAGTGACCAATTTAATTTTACATCAGGATTATCTCTTGGCATCGATGATCAGAAAGTTTCTGGTAGCAACATATAGTTATTTGATGCCCAGCATGCTGCTTGTGCAACATGACTTCAATTCATCTAATCGTGTAACCTTTTAATATATATGTTACTCATTTGGTCACAGATACCGCTTGGTTTTTAATGTATTAGGTTTAAGTTGCTCTTTTATCTCCAGAGTCTATGGGCTTAACCACTTTATGATAATATAGGTGCAGCTTTTTTATTTATTGCTATATTGAATGTTCTGTGTTCCGTACAGGCTAGTTTGCGCTTGAGGCTAGTAGTTCTGTTTTATTGAAAATCTGCAGTCTGTCTACACGGCTTATGTCAATGCCAATGATGTGGGACTGCTCCTAATATGCTGGTGGTAGTTTTATGTCATTTCTGCTGGACCAGTGTCTAACCTAGGAATTTCAGCTAAGGGTGTTCAAGGCTTAATATCTATGTATGACAAGTAATTTGTGCCCAGTACACACAGTAGGGTATTTGCCGCTCATTAGCTTTGTAGTAGTTTGTATGCAACGACTCAATGTTGCAGGTAGCTCCTTTGTAACTGAATCTGCCTATATGTTCTGTGAGTAGTGTTGATATTTGGTGAAAATTACAAATGTATATTCCTTGTTTCTCGTTTACGATTCACCACATCATTTATCGCATTTCTCATCTCTTCTTATCTATATTGCGAGGATTTCACCAACATGGGTTGTGGTGCAGTGGATGAGGTTGTTCCACCCTTAACTAGAGGTTGAGGGTTCGACCCTGGGTATGGAGAAAATTCTGTTGGGAGCGCTGCCACCTTAATGGGTCCTGCAACGCGCGATCCGGATTAGTCGGGGCTCCAATGCGAGCACCAGATGGGAAACCAAAAAAAATAAAAAAATTCTGAGGATTTCATTGACTAGTGTTATGCTGGCTGCTTGCCTACTATAATCCTCCTCCTTTATCCGCGAGCTTGAGTGTGCAACATAAGCAGACTCACACAGGTAGACTTGTATTTTGTCATCTCTTTGCAACTCTGCCAAAGTGCGCGCTACGAGTCATTGTTGATCCCAAGTGCAGATATGACAGGTGTGACTATCAATCACAACTAGCGTAGAAGAAGTGTGAAGCTTCCCTTGGTAATATATAAGATGATTAATGGCTTTTTAGCTCTTGTAAAAGCTTAGTCAAGGAATATCAAATTCCATGACACATGAGAGATCCTCTGAGGATCATATAACCTGATCAAGCCTTATTACATAGTAGTAGTAAATATTTAATTAACTTAGCTAGTCCACATGGATAGCTAATAATCAGTTCCAGTACAAATGAGGTCACCATTCTCTTTGACAAGTTTGCAATTTCCAGGTAAAGTGCAACAGTTGTCACAATAGGATTCAATTAACTTATGTCGTCCATGGTGATTTGGGCAAACCATGTAGGCTGCATCACTGATGCAATCCCTAGGACATGACTTTTCATCATCTGCCGCTAGGGATGGCAATGGTGCGGTGCGGGTTTTTCTAAACCCGCAAGTTTTAAAATCGCACCGCACCGCATCACCTTTAAGCCCTCATAAACCCGCCCCACATTCATACCCGCGCATAACTGTACCGCCCCATGTTTTAATTTTTTCCTTTTTTTTTGAAAAAATAATAACTCCATTGAAAATCATAATATTTTTAAATATACAACTAGGAAATAATAACTAATTTCTATTATATCACTTTTCACTAAAATTTATCAAAAAGTATAACGTGTACAAGTAATGATCAAATAACATATTTTTATTAAATAAATAAAAATGTTAAAAAAGCTATTATAAAATTATTTATTTGTAGTGTTATACATGTCATTTTAAGTATCATCAATTTTTAAGTAAAGAATACATATAATTTTAGGTATATTCACGAGAACAATACTAATTTTTAGCTTTTTTTAATTTAAACCCGCATGTACCTGCAACCCACACCATTTAAAAAAAAACTTACTTTAACCCGCGCCGCACCCGCACCGCACCCGCACCACACCACATAACTTAAAACCCGCACCACCCTGCATAGCTTAAAACCCGCACCACACCCCACCCACACCGCCCCATTGCCATCCCTATCTGCCGCAGTTGCCACATTCCAGCTTTCTAGTGCAAGTGTTCCTACAAAAGCACACCCAAAAATACTTATCTACATGGAACGTTTGTACCAAACTATCAACACAACAACAACAAATTCAGTGTACTCGTGTAAGTGAAATCTAGAGGGCCAGGTGCTACCTTTATGGGATAGAGAGGTGTTTTCTATTGACCCTCGCCGACCCTCCTCTTTTATCAGAAATCGAGAGAAAGTTTTGCACCAACTAATAACATTAACCATAATTATTAAAAAAGTTAAAGGGACAATACTCGTCACTTAACCAGTCGTCTTGTGATTAATGTGTACGTAAAAGATACATGTCTTACATTATGCAAATGCCAATTTTACCACCTCGATACACGTAACTTATGATATAAGTATATAATACCGATGTTGTAAAAATAAAATTATATTATACTTCCTTCATTTATCTTTACTTGTCACTATATTAAAAATAAATGTTTAATAATACTTATTCAATTTAAAAAGCCAATAGATAATTCATCTCTTTCTACCCATTTTACCTCCACTATTAAATACTATTCATCATTCCATGTATTTTCCAAGGTATTGAACTTATTATATTTAAACGATTATATAAATTAACATATTATTTATTATTTCTTAACATAAGTGGACCAGTATTGGTGGATGGATGAGTACCCTCCGTCTTAATTTATTTGATATATTTGCTTTTTGCACGACTCTTAAGGATAAATTAATAAGATTAGATGAATCTTATTCAATTAATATAGGTATAATTGTAAAAAAGAATGATTAATTATTTCTTAAATTTTTAAACAATTTTTTTTAACATATATGGCAGGTAATTTGAGTCAGAGGCAGCTTTTATGAATGTATTTTAATTCTTGTTTTAATAAGTTATCAACCTCACTTTTCAGTTTTCAGATTACTAATTTTCTTTACTAGGAGCTGGAGGTATGTACAAAAAAATTGTTTTTACACTATCTTAGGCCCTGTTTGGCCATGAAAATCATAATTTTTCGAAGTTGGAGTTGGAGTTGAAGTTGAAGTTAGAGTTGGAGTTGTGTTTGGCCATTAATAGAAATTAAAGTTGTTTTTGAAATTTTGTGAGAGAAGTATGAGTGAAAAAAGAGAAAACAAGTAAAACTTGTTTTTACTATTTCAAATACAATTTCGGAATTGTATTTGAAATTTTCATGGCCAAACGCATCTTGTTTTCACCTTTTTCACTAAAGTGAAATAATTTTTTGAAAAAAAGGAAATAATTTTCTGGGAATCTCCCCCAGATACCCCTTCTCACAAATGTAGTGGACCCTCCTTTGCATCCACTATCAGTGGAGATGATGGAAATAGCGAAAACTATGGAAGCCCTAAGGGAAAACAACAGGGAAATGGAGAAACTCCTGGGATCACTAAAGGTCCTAAGAGCAGAAGTCATACTTTTAGGAAAGTTCATCTCTCAAATCTTCGAGGACCTTATCAGCGAACTACTGATTGTCCTCTTCCCCTCAGAACTAAATAAGTTTGATCTGCAAGTCAAGCTCCCAGGTTTAGACATCTTCTACTCAGCTAAGATGACCCCGATTTCCAGAAAGAAAAAGGAACCAGTGTCAATTTCCCCCCTCCCACTCTGAACAAGGGGAAAAGAGTTATGGAATCAATTAATCTGGCCACCCCTCTCATTATGACATCAATAATATGGAATGCCAGAAGGGAGAATAATGTTGAGTTTAGAAGGCATTGTTAATCCATGATCAACATCCATAGATCCTCCTTGCTTGCCCTTCTAGAGACCAGAATGGCTGACCACAAAGCCATTGCTGAAACTATAGGCTTCAACAGTCAAATCCAATTCCCAGCTACTGGTAGCTCTGGGGGCATTGTTATCATGTGGGATAACTCTATCCTGGCATCCAAGATATTGTTATTTTCCCTCGAGGCATCCATGTAGCAGTGAAGGTAATTAACCATCATTCTTCTTGGTACTTTAGTGCTATTTATGTCAGTAACAACTTTGAAGTTAGGAAAAGTTTATGGGCTAACCTTATTGATTTTGGTAATTCCATTGCTATTGACTCTCATAATCCCTGGATTATATGAGGTGATTTCAATGAGGTCCTTAAAGCCTCTGAAAAAATTGGTGGTAATAGTATCAATATTACTAGAGCCTCTGTCTTTTCTGATTGCATTAATAGTTGTAACCTCGTAGATCTAAGTTTTAAAAGGTAGAAAATATACCTGGTCCAACAAAAGGTATAGGAATAAAAGGGGGCTCATTTTTGAAAGATTGAAAATATCCCTAGCTAATAAGACTTGGATTCATCTTTTCCCAGAAGCCTTTGTCATCCATCTCCCCAGAACCTATTTCGACCACTATACTCTTCACCTGAAACTTGATAACTCTCCCAACGTCTAGGAGAAACCTTTCAAAGTTTAATTCATGTGGTGCTCCCACCCGAGCTTTATCCATCTTGTTCAGAACTCTTTCACCCCTGATGTTCCTCTTATTGATGTCATTTCTACTTTTGAATCCCAGGTGAAAACCTGGAATAGAGAAACCTTTGGGAATATCTTAAAAAAAAAGAATAAAATCCTTGCTATATTATCTGGCATCCAAAATTTCCCCCATTACCACTCCAATTTTTTTTTCGTGACCTAGAAAGGGTCCTCACTAAAGAATTTGGGTCCATTCTTAAACAAGAGCAAAATTTTTGAAAACTTAAATCCAGAATCAATTGGCTTGCTGAAGGGGACTCAAATACTACATTTTTTCACACCTCTATTCTCAATAAGAGAAAAAGGAATAAGATTAATGCAATCAAGGAAGATAGTGGGAATTGAATCTACTCTACTGAGGCCATCCATAACCACAACCACATCCTTAAGGACTGACTACCCCCCACCTGTATTGTCAGTTGAACCCTTCTTCTAGAGGTTCCATCAGTAAAGAGAACCATGAAGCTCTGGATAGCATCCCTTTGCCTGAAGAGATTAACAGAACCATTTTCTCCTTCAAGCCTTATAAGGCCCCTGGTTCGGATGGTATTTACCTCTTTATGTACCAAAGGTACTGAAATATTATGAGTCAATCTGTTATTAAGTTTTGTGTTAACACTCTCACTACTGGCAGGATGGAAGCCAAGGTCAATTCCACATACCTCTACCTCATCCCTAAATGCCCCAATACCAGTAATATTAGGAACTTCAGGACCATTGGCCTATGTAAGACTCAATACAAGCTAATCACAAAAACCATAGCTTCAAGTCTCAAGCCCCATTTAGCTAGGATTATCAATAACTCTCAGGGCAATTTTTTCCCAATTGGAAGACTTCAAATAATGCCATCATTATCCAAGAAGTCATCTCCCACTTCCAAAAAATGAGGGGATAACAGGCTAATATGGTCTTGAAAAAGCCTTTGATAGGCTTGAATGGTCCTTCATCAGACAAACTTTACACTTCTTCAATGTCCCTACCAAGCTCAGCTCCTTTATTATGTCTTATGTCTCTTCCTCCAACATATCTACCTTAATTAATGGTGTAAGAATCAAATTCTTCTATCCCAGCAGAGGTATAAAACAAGGGGAATCCCTATCCCTTTACCTCTTTATAATGTGCATGGATTTCCTTTCTAGGAGAATTGATCATGGGGTGTATATTCTGCACTGGAAACCCATTTCCACCTGCACCAAGGGCCGTAAATTCTCCCACCTCTTCTTTGCTAATGACCACACTCTCTTTTCAAAGGTCAATATGAATTATTGCACCACTATTAGTAAGGTACTCAAATCCTTTAGTCTCCACTCTGGCCAGAAAATCAACCTCACCAAGTCAAAAGTGATTTTTTCCAAGAGCTACACCCACTAGGAGAAGACCTCTATGGTGAACATCCTCACTATTCAAGTTAGAGAGAATTTTGGGAAGTATCTTGGTTTTCCCATTCACCATTCATCTCCATGTCAAAGGGACTTCCACTTCATGATTGACAATCTCAATAATAGACTAGCTGGTTGAAAGACCAAGTGCTTGAACTTCTCAGGTAGGGTCACCCTTGCCAAAGCCTATCTCAATAGTATCCCTACTCATGGTATGCAATACTGTTCCATCCCTAGTAGAATCCCCTCTCTCATTTATAGAATCCAAAGAAACTTCATCTGGGATTATATTTTGGAGAAAAAAAAATACACATAGTGAATTGGGATACCATCACCCTCCTAAAAAAGCAAGGGGGACTGGGCCTCCAAAAATCAAGCATAAGAATGACACTATGCTTACTAGCCTTACCTGAAGGTTTACTCATAACCCTAATTGTCTTTAGGCTCGGGTTCTTAGGAATAAATATGGTAACCCCAAGCTAATTGTAAGCCCTCCTTCTCTAAAACTTGAAAGAACATATTCCAGGGATGAAAGTACTGCCTAAAAGATGCATACTAGATTGTCCACAATGGGAACAATATCATTGGTATGATAGGTGGATCCCCAACAGGGAACCTCTTAGATGCCAAATTCAAGGTCCCCCCAGCCTGACACAGTCCATCACCAAGGTCTCTGAGGTCTGGAATGGTGGTGATTGGTTGTTCTCTGATCCTCCTCTCCAATTACACCAATCTACTATTGTAGACATCCAAGATTTCTTTACTCATAACCCAAGATCCACTCTGATCACCTTATCTGGGGGCTAACTGGCAATGGTACTTTCTCCAGTAGTACTGCTTATTCCCTTATTTCAAAATCTGAAGCCAAGTCCAGAACTCCCTCAGACGGAAGCTTCCTTTGGCCCTGATAGACTAATTGCCCTTCAAAGACTAAGACCTTCCTTTGGTTAGCCCAACATAATAGATTACTCACTAAGGCTAACCTTTCTAACATGGGTCTCTCGGTCAGTCCTAATTGTGACTTCTGCAACCATCATCTTGAGGATATCCCCCATATTTTTTTAATGTCTTGCCAGCCAGGACCTCTGGCATACTCTCCTCGCTAGAGGTAATAATGCTCTTTAACACTACTCTCTCGAATTTTTACCCTACAAGATGGTCCCACACATGGTTGAAACTGAGATATAAAAGGTCTGACAACCTCCTGGAATGACATGATATTATCCCCTTTTGTCTCTGGGCTATCTGGAAGAATAGAAACACTAACCCAATCGAGAACAAAAAGGTCAAGCCCTCCTTCAAACATGGTACTCTGATGTAATTAAGTACAACCATTTTGTTGTCAATCCCTCCTCCAGGCCTAGATACTTAGATATCAATGTCCGTTGGAACCCTCCTCCCATGGTTATTACAAGATTAACACTGATGGCTCGCGTCTTGAAAATTCGGGTAAGGGAGGTATAAGGGGTCTGATCTGGAATGCTATAGGGACTGGGTTCTTGGCTTCTCGAAAGGCTTTCATAACACCAACAACAACTACATAGAGCTCATCGCGCTTAAGGAAGGCCTTAAGTTGGTGGAAGCTCACCACCTCAGGCCGGTGGAATTCAATATCGACTCCATAGATGTAATTTCAATGCTGTCCTATGCGAACTTATGGTATAATTCTATTATTGATGAATGCAGGTCAAGTCTAAGAAGAGTAGGAAGCCCAGCAGTGGTGCACTGCTTTAGGGAACAAAATAGTGTGGCTGATGCTTTAGCGAAGAAGGGTGTTGATTATGCAGTGGAGTTTGGGATCACTCTTTTTGAAGTTTCACCAATGTGTGTGAAACAACCTTTATGGGCAGACATAGTTGAAACTCTTTTTGTTAGATGAATTAAACATCCTCCAGATTGTTTAATGGATAACTCCACCAGATGTTTTGTCCTTAATCCTGACTGATCTAGTTAGTACTATATTTATTTTATTTAATTAATTGAATGCATCTTCATTAAACAAAAAAGATAATAATTTATCTTTAAAAATAAAGAAAATAACTTGCTATAACCATTAAGTACACTGACAATGTAAGAATTAATTCATTCCACTATCGATGTATATAACTTAAATCCTGAATGTTAGTCTTAGGGTCCTACCTTTCATTCTATATTTCATGTAACATATAATCAATGGAAAAGGGCCTAAAATGCCCTTCAACTAGGTAAAATGGTGCAAAAACGCCTTCATCTATCTATTGGGCCTAAAATGCCCTTTTCATTTACCTATTGGGCCTAAAATGTCCTTCTCACCAACCTATTGGACCAAAAATATTTTTTCCATCTACCTACAGGGCCAATTTTACTCTTTTATTTAGGCAAATTACATGAAAAGATCATATTTAAAACTTAATTACATAAATACTAGTGTTTTTTCAATATTACAAAAATAAAAGTTTTTTTTTTACATATATAGCTATTTAAAAAAAATCAGAAAAAATAATTATAATTTCTAATTTAATACTGTAACTAATTATCAATTCACCTTAATTTAAGAGATATACTTCCAATCTTCAAATTAAAAATGGAAAAGATAATCCCCGTTTTTAAATCCTTCTCTCTCTTATATTCAAAATTTAAATATTTTTAAATAAACTAAGTATTTCATTATTTGCTCGTGTATGTTTCATTTTGTTTTTGTGTATGTTAATCGTCTAGTATTATTTTATTTTTGTGTATTTTTAATTCTAATGTAACGGGTTAACCACAATTTTTTATGGATAAATATTTATGGAATAAAAATCATTATGTTGGAAGTACAAATATACCATGTATTTTTGTTTTATAAATATAATTTATGTCAAAATCAAATTAATTTATGGGATAAATATTCATGGTATATCTCATTATGTTGGAAGTACTTTTCTAGTTAAAAATTATTTATTAAATATAAATTTACATGGTATACACTTTTTATATATAAAATATTCCATGTATGTTTATGGTATAAATATAATTTACATGATATAAATATAATTTATATGGCATAAACATATCATGTATTTTTATGATATAAATATAACTTGTATAATATATGGGGCCGGCTGAACAACTTAACAAAAAAGGCCATTGCCTTAGGCCCCCCAAATTTGGGGGGCTCATTTTCTTATAATTAAAAAAAATTTGCTACCTACACATTTATGTAAAATAAAAGGATAAAATTTTTTGGAGGGAAATAAAGTACACAGCTTAAAAGTCGGAATTTGATGGACAAATGATTTGATTGATGAGGGACCCATATTTTACATTTTCTATGGAAAAAAAAAAGATCGTTAGTCTTATTTTTTATTTTTTAGGTTATCATTTTTTTTACCTCTTTCTCAATTTTTATTTCTCACTCTCTCTGTTCTTTCTTACTACTTTATTCCTCTTAAGTTCAAAAGTTCATAGTTGAACAATTCAAAGGCTTAAGATTTTGATAATTTTAACTTGAAGAGAGCATCCAAAAGATATTTTGAAATTAAATCTTCATATTTCTTAAATCGGGAAATATAATTCTAACTTTCTTATATTACTTTTATTTTTATATATTTTTTTTTAATTGATATTGTAGATAGTGTTTAGAATATTTTTTAGGATCTTAAAATGTCAACTAAAAAGTATGAATTTGGTCATTCAAAACTTAAAAGAAAAAGAAAATTCGATAATTTGATAACGGAAATGTGGAAAAAATGGAATAATGTTGAAATAAATGGAATAATACTCTAATCGAGATATTCAATCAAATTAAAAACCTTGATTCATTTCTAAATGTTTATATTGCTTATAGAATAATGTTAACAATTCTTGTAACAATCGCTCCCGCGGAAAGAACTTTTTCAAAATTAAAAATTATAAAATCTTATTTAAGATCAACAATATTTCAAGAAAGATTAAGTGGATTGACTATATTATCAATTGAAAAAGAATTGTTCGAAGAGATCGATTATTAAAAAATTATTAACGACTTTGCATCTCAAAAGGATAGAAAAATAGATTTTAAATAAGAAAATATAATTTTTTATTTTTAATGTAAGGCCTCCGATTTTAATTTGGCCTTAGGCCTCTAATATGCTTGAGCCGCTCCTGATAATATATAAATATATCATGAATTTTTATGGTATAAATATAGTGTATATTTTTATGGAGGCATCCTGAAAGTAGGCAATAAAAATGAAAAACATAAAATTTTGATATAGTATATCTAAAATGAATGAACAAAGACTTCTATAAAAATAGGCAATAAATAAGAAATATGATAATTTAATATATAATTATATTCTATATATTAGAATCTGTTATAAAAGTAAATATTTTATACGCTATATCTGACAACCACTATGTATATGTAATTTTTTTTTAAAAATGACTATTTATGTTTTTTTTATTTATCAGATCAATTTATAATAACAAAAAAATGATATTGTGCACTATTTATTTGGTTAGTATTAATAAAAATGATAGAGATTTTATATAGTTTAATAAAGATAAGTTGTGGTATTATATAATTTTTTCTAAAATAAAAGGGTAAAATAGTCCCAATAGGTAGATAGAAAGAACATTTTAGGCCCAGTAGGTACACAGAAGAGCATTTTAAACCGAATAGATAGATGAAACATATTTTTACACCATTTTACATAATTGAAGGATATTTTAGGCCCTTTTCCTTATAATCAAATAAAAACACAATTTGACATTACGAAAAATCATTTCACTTCCTAAGCTAGCATGCATGACATGTACAGTATATACAAGCACAATCAAGAATAGCCACGATTTGTCCTGAGTTGTATCCTATTTTGTTATTTAATTAAACAATAATAAAGCATCACTTTAAGTTTATATAATTTAAGAAAAGAACACAGCTATTATTTGTGATGACACCTATAAGAAAATTCAAGCTAGGGGAACGAAAAAAAGATCAGGAAGATATGTAGTTTTGCAGTTTCAAAATCAGTGAAATGGCTTACCAAACAAAAGGAGGAGAACAAGGAATACAACTTTGTGAATAGCCATATTGTTTTCTTCTAAGTTACTTTACTACTATGTGAATAAAACATGTTATACTATCAGTCTGTTTATAGCACAAGAACGAGAGAGTAAAAAATGAAACACACCAACATCTGATGATTTTGTTTACTTCCAAAAATGTTTTTTCTCAAAAGTATCAACTGTACCCTCTAAGACATCATATTTCTTCATTAAATAAACGAAAAAGGGCCTAAAATGCTCTTCAACTATCTAAAATGACGTAAAAATGTCTTTTATCTAACTATTACGCCTAAAATGCCCTTCCCGTCCACCTATTGGGTCAATTTCGCCCTTCCATTTAACAACCACCTATTGGTCTCACCTCATTTATGACATGTCATATTTCTATTGGACAACTAATAGCGAATTAAACTAATTAATTTTATCCTCAAAATCCAACCCGCCCCAACCAAGACCCACTCCAATTCCTTTTAACAAAAAAGAAATCCTCATTCATCATCTTAGTTCTCTTTCATTAAAATCAAGTACAAAGTGCAAAAAACAACTGACCAAGATCAGTTGCAAATACGGGGCAAAGAGAAGATGCCCAGGCCCCGAAATCATATGGAAAAGCTAATTTCTTGGTCAGACTTTTATTATTCAGAAGTCAGGCTCTTGGATGTCTGGTACAACTACACCTTTTTAGGGATGGCAAAATTTATGTTTATGGGTAGCAGGAGATCAACAAGGTGCAAAAGGAAAATAAGTCTTGAAGCAAATTTCATTTTTTAAATGAAGTTTCTGATGTCCAGAGACTTCACACTGGGCATCTCCTCATCCTTAAACTCCTCCCTCTTCTTCTGAGTTTCCATTGCTTCAAGAGCATCCTTTTTCAGTTCTTCTAACTACTCATAGTAGTCAGTTCAGGGAAAAAGCATTTATATCTGTAAAGAATGTTGCATGAATTGTTCGTAGTAGAGGGTAATCTGTAAGAATTTTAAATTTTACAGAACGGGAATTGAAGTCTGAGATTCCTATCATCTTTATCGTTCAATGATTTGGAATCCATTAAACCAGCCAACGGAAGGTTTTTTGCTTTTGATATGAGGCCTCATGCATAAGGTGCAGCAGAAAGTTAATGTTAAGCTCGAAATCGAGCTTGATTTGATGAAATTGAAATGAAAACCCTAAGTTGATTCAGAGAGAATGAACGAAGAGAGAGAAAGAAGGATCTTCTCTTATTTTTCCTTACAATTATCTAGAATCGGTCCACTATTATTTATACTTGGTGATAGTGGACCGGGTCATGGAAACTTACACCTGAATTGGCCCAATTCTTATGTATCAATAGATTGGGCCAGTTTATGCATTAAACCCAATTGAACAACTGAGACAAAAAATACAAGCATATACATTGTGATATGAATTATACAAACAATATACATATGTACTACGTAACTCCAACACCCCCCTCAAGCTGGAGGGTGTGATGAGCACTCCAAGCTTGCTGAGTATACTGTGATGAGCTGGATCTGGGAGTGATTTAGTGAATACATCAGCTAGCTGGTCTGCAGAAGAGATGAACCGAAAAGAAACAAGGCCGGAATAAACACAATCACAAACAAAATGGCAATCTATCTCGATATGCTTGGTGCGTTCATGAAAAACTGGGTTCCGAGCTATGTACAGAGCAGCTTGACTGTCACAATATACAGGAACAGGATTAGAAACATTAATATCAAAATCATGTAATAGACGCACCAACCATGATAGTTCATCTACAACTTTGCGGAGAGCACGATATTCAGCTTCAACAGATGAAAGAGCAATGGTAAGCTGCTTCTTGCTCTTTCAAGATATAGCAGAACCACCCAAAGTAATGAAAAAACCAGTGACTGAGCGACGTGAATCAGCACACGCAGCCCAATCAGAGTCAGAGTAAGCCAACAAGGAATAATCCAAGGAGTTATTAAACAACAACCCTAAGGCAGGAGCATTAAGTAAATATCTCAAGACATGAATGCCAGCCATAAGGTGAGGAACCTGAGGAGCCTGCAAGAACTAGCTCAAATGCTGAACAACAAAAGAAATATCAGGCCTCGTATGCTGAAGAAAATTTATCTTGCCAACTAGGCGACGAAAAGTAGAAATATCAGTGAGAGAGGCCCCCATATCAGTAGTAAGCTTCTGAGAAGCATCAAGAGGAGCATAGATAGGGTAAAACTGATCACAATGGAATTCAGCCAATAAATCAGAAGTAAATTTTTGCTGGGTCATAAGGTAGCCTTGAGGATGAATAGAGATTTCCAAACCTAGAAAATAATGGACTAAACCAAGATCCTTGATCTTGAACTGTGTGTCCAAAAATAATTTCAAATCATACAGCTCAGATATATCATCCCCAGCAAGAAGGATATCATCAACATAAACAGCTAGAACAGTAAGGGATCCTTTAACCCTTTTGGTGAATAAAGAATAGTCATTCTTATTGGATGAATAGCCACGAAGGGATAATGGATCAGACATCTTGGAAAACCACTGTCTGGAGGCCTGCTTGAGGCCATATAAAAACTTGTTTAACTTGCAAACCAAAGGTGCAGAAGTAGGCACCGAAGAAGAAAGTGTCATGCCAAGAGGAGGCTTCATGTACACCTCTTCATAGAGATCACCATAAAGGAAAGCATTATTCACATCAAGTTGATAAACACTCCAGTTTTTCTTGACAACAATATAAAGAAGGACTTTAATGATGGTGAATTTAACCATAGGAGAGAAAGTCTCAGTGTAGTCAATTCCCTCCTGTTGAGTATCATCTCGAATAACTAGTCTAGCTTTGTATCTTTCCACAATGCCATCAGACTTGTGTTTAATTTTGTAGACCCACTTACTTGAAATGGGTTTCTTGTAAGGAGACAAGAGAGTTATCCCAAGTGTTATTTGCTTCAAGAGCATGAAATTCTTGAAGCATGGCATCCTGCCAGGCAGGATGACAAATATCCTGATGATAGGACTGAGGTTCAAGTGTAGGAGACTCAATAGAGGAAACCTTGGATACTGAAGTGTAGACATAATCTGATAAGTAAGAAGGGATGAAGTGGGATCGGAAGGACCTTCTGACAGGGGGAACAACAGAAGGAGAAGGGTGTTATTGTTCAGAAGAAATAGGAGATGCAACAGAAATAGAAATGGTGTAAGAAGGTGGAGGTATATCCAAAACAAGAACACTAGGTTCAGAAGGGTAAGGAGGGATAAAAAAAGAGTAAGGAAAGAGATGTTCATGGAAAATAACATCCCTGGAGAAGAAGATAGAATACGTGGTAAGGTTGAGCAATTTATATCCCTTCTTTTCATAAGGGTATCTAATAAAAACACAAGCCAAATATCTGGGTTGGAATTTATCTTTCCCAATAGTAGAAGAATGAGCATAGCATAAACAACCAAATGATTTGAGATGACCATAAGAGGGAGGGGTTTCATGAATTTTCTCATAGGGTAAAAGTTTGTTCAATACTGAGGAAAGAAGTCTATTAATTAGGTAGGTAGCTGTCAAAACACAATCACCCCAGTATTTGAGTAGAAGATGAGATTGAAAAAGTAAAGCTCTGGAGGTTTCAAGTAGGTGTTTGTGTTTCCTTTCCACAACACCATTTTGCTATGGTATGTGAGGAATGGTTGATTGATGAAGAATGCTATTTTCTACAAAGAAAGAAGCAGCTTCTGTACTACTTCCTAATTCATAAGCATTATCAGACCTAAAATACTGAACAGAGGTATGAAAATATACTTTTACCATAGAAACAAAAGCCTTAAGAATAGGTAAAACATTGCTTTTGCAGGAAAGTAGATGTGTCCATGTAACTCTTGTGAAGTTATCAACTAGTATAAGGAAGTACCTAAAACCATTGTAAGTTCTAGTGTGGTAAGGACCCCATATGTCTATATGTACTAATTGAAAAGGGACTGTGGTATGAATATCACTATGAGGAAAAGAAAGTCTTTGTTGCCTTGCTTTAGGACAAATATCACACAAATTTTTTTGATGAGAAGGTAGTTTAGAATACAGGAAAGAAATAAGTCTCATATTGTGGTAAGGCATATGGCCCAACCTTTGGTGCCAAAACAGAACCATGTCATTATTATTGCAGGAAGAATTACAAGACAGTAGAAAATTTTTATCACTAGAAAGATGTACATTATTTTGAATATTAGAGCAATCAGAAGAAAAAGAAATGGGAACTGATGGTAGAATGCTGTCAGTGCAGTAGTAATACAGCCCATCTGAAGCTTTACCAATTTCTAGTGGCTTCTTCAGAGAAGGGCCCTGTAATTGACAAGCAGAAGTGGAAAAAACTGCTAAACATTTTAATTGATTAAGAAGTTAAAACACAGAAAGAAGATTGAACTGGAATGAAGGGACTAGTAGGACATTTTGTAAGGTAATGTTATCTCTCAGATGTAGAGAACCAGTAGATATCACCTTAACTTTATATCCATTAGGTAGAGTGATTAGAAAAGAAATAGGGAGAGGTTGTAAGTTGTGTAATAAATGCTTGTGAGAAGTCATATAGTTTGAAGCACCTGAGTCTAAAATCCAAGGATTTATTCCTAAGTCTGAGGATCTATATGCACTATAACCATCAGAAGTAAACACAGAGCTATTTGACAAACCTACAAAATTTGCAAAGCTAGATGCTTCACCAGTAGTAGGTGGTTGTTCATGACCATGAGAAGATACTTGAGCTTGTTGGAACAAAGTCATGATATGATTGTATTGTTCTTTAGTAAAACCATGAGGTGAGTCCTGTGAAGGTGATGCAGTAGGGGTAGATGTGACACTAGATGGACTAGTGTTAGGCATCACTTGCACACAAGAGGCAGCTGATTTCTTATTCTTTGTGAACTTAAAATCAGCTGGAAATCCATGGAGTCTGTAACATGATTCAATAGTGTGCCCAGTTTTCTTGCAATACTTGCATGTTACAGGCACATTTTGAGTCTTGTTAGAATTGAAAGAAACCTTCTGATTGAAGACTTTAGGAGTGTGAGTTGAGACATGAAATGAGACTGAGTCACTGGAGAAATTAGGAATTCCAGGCTGGGTTTCCTTTTGACTCTCATCTTGCTGAAGGAGTCCATATATTTTTCCAATTGATGGCAAAGGTGTCATCATCAGAGTATTGCTCCTAACAGTATTGTATGTATCATTTAATCCACTGAGGAATTGAAACAATTATTGATCTTGGATAAATTTTCTCAATGCTCCACAAGTACATTCGGGTCCAACTTTTGAAGCATTGAGCTCATCCCAAAGGCTTCTCATTTTGGTGAAGTAACTAGATATACTAGAAGAACCTTGAACTGTAGAATTGATTTCTCTCTGAATATGCATGTACCTAGACCCGTTTGATTTCCCAAATCTATCACTTATGTCTTTCCATATATCTCTAGCACTGGACAGACACATTACACTGGCAACTATCTTTCTAGTCAGAGAATTGATGATCCATGCTTTGACCATGTGGTCGCATCTCTCCCAAAAAGGGAAGTAAGGACTGTTGGGCTCAGGTCTAGAAAACTTACCATTCACCATACCTAACTTATTCTTTGCTGATAGTGAAGTGATCATGCTATTTCTCCAAATAGCATAACCGTTCCCATTGAAGATGAGAAGAACTATTTGAGAACTAGGATTCTTAGAGGGATGTATATAATACGGGTGTGAGGTATCCAGAGTGAAATCCTCAAACCCAGTATGTGTGGTTGAAGTCCTATTTGTGGTGTTTAAATTCCCATTAGTAGGGTTTTCCATGTCAAATACGCAGATATACTCACGAACTACAGTAGAGTACACAAATACACCAAGATACACAAAATAATACGCAGATATACCCATGAACTACAGTAGAGTACACCAATACACCAAAATGCGCAACATACTGAGTGAAATCCTTACAATACACATACAATAGATGAATATCCAGAAAAATCAGAATATACGAACACGATATGAGAAGTTTCACCTCAGATATAAGAGATTTGGAAAGGGATTACCGGTCTTCCTCATATCCCTGAAGAAGAACAGGTTTTGTGTATAACTGATTTTGCGATGAATGAGTTTCTACCATCACGAAAACTTGAGAAACTCCATTTGAGGGTAGTATCGGTCGAAAGCGCACGTCGAACTCTACCAGAAACTTGGCTCTGATACCATGTTAAGCTCGAAATTGAGCTTGATTTGATAAAATTAAAATGAAAACCCTAAGTTGATTCAGAGAGAATGAACGAAGAGAGAGAAAGAAAGATCTCTTATTTTTCCTTAGAATTATCTAGAACCGGTCCACTGTTATTTATACTTGGTGATAGTGGACCGGGTCATGGAAACTTACAACTGAATGGGCCCAATTCGTATGTATCAATAGATAGGGCCAGTTTATGTATTAAACCTAATTGGACAACTGAGACAAAAAATACAAGCATATACATTGTGATATGAATTATACAAACAATATACATATGTACTACGTAACTCCAACAGTTAATCTCTTTAGACATGATATAGTTTTCAATTGTCTGAGTGCACGGTATATCAGATTGAACGAAAGATGAAAAGGATATTCTGGTATTCAAGTTATCCATAGAACTACACAACAGTGGAAATATAGAGCCCTGGAGCTCCTTCAGGTTAATTATATTGGGAAGTCTGACTAGCGACAATGGTTCACAGTACAACTGAATTATGAGTGCCCTGAACTTTATCTCTAACTTCTTGCATCTCTGTTTTGCTTTATTTTCTTGAGATATATCTCAAATGTCTTCAGTGTCATTTTCTGCATTCCTCTTCGGATATGCTTTGGCTTCTTTCCATGAAATTTTCACTAGATACCGAGTTCATTCTCCTTGTAAGTAATCAATGAAAATGTGTGCACTTGAAATGGCTTCATTTTATGATCGATGAATGAGGATTTCTTGTTTGCTAAAAAGAATTGGAGTGGGTCTTAGTTGGGTCGGGTTATTTGGCTGGGGCGGGTTGGAATTTGAGGTAAAATTAATTAGTTTAATTCAATATTAATTGTCCAATAGGAATATAACATGTCATAAATGAGGTGAGGCCAATAAGTGGTTGTTAAATGGAAGGGCAAAATTGACCCAATAGGTGGATGAGAAGGGCATTTTAGGCCCAATAGGTTGATGAAGGACATTTTTGCACCATTTTGGATAGTTGAAGAGCATTTTAGGCCCTTTTCCGTTGAATAAATATTCTATTTATGTGTCATCTTTCCATAATTGAGGTGTTTTGTAGTTTTCAGGAATAATTACTAGTACTAGTAGTAGGGTAACATCAGAAAAAAGATTTAGTCTTAAGCTTCTAAAATAACAAATAATTTAAGATAATTATTTTTAAAAGAGATAATACCCTATTACCCCCTAAACTATACCCAAAATGGTAGAGGCATACCTCAACTTAAAGGGGGTCCTATTACCCCTGAACTAATTAAAAGTGTAATTTTGACTCCCTTAGTGCCTACGTGGCATATACGTGGCACAACACACTTCAGTGTATAATTCAGGGGGATAATAGGGTATTTTCTCTTTTTTAAAATTACTAGTTTAGCCGCACGTGCCTCCCACGTGTAACTTTTAATTATTTAAAATTAAACGATTTTTTTAATGAAGTGCAAAAAATTTAAAATATCTATTTTATTGTAATATATTGTAGATGTAGATGTAGATTTATAGACTTTTTAAATCTTTTTAAAATTAAATTTAGTTGATTAGAATTTTTAAACTAATAAAAAAATATTAGTTGTCATTAATTCTGATGACTTCTAATAAAAAAAGGTTCTACCATAAATATATTTAATTAATTTTCAACTCTTAAATATTAGAAAAAAAATATTGAAAAAACAATTTTGTCTAAAGCAAAGACTTTTGCTTCTCCGGAATGCCAAAGGCAAGCAGACAAAAGTTCAAATGATATTTCTAATACCCTTCACACTATAATATATTATAGATAGGAATAGGATAGGATGAGATAGGATTTTGCGCCATGTATAATATTTAATATAGGACTTTGCAAAAAACTTTGTAATTTATGATATTTTTGGACGTCATAGTTGCCCACTTGAAATAGAATAAAACTTTGTAATGTAAATAACTATGTAATATAAGATTTTACAATTTAAATTAATATTTAATATCATAAAAAGGAAAAAGTCGATTTTGTTTAAAAGAAAGACTTTTAATGGAGGGTAAAAAGGGCAAACGCAAATTATAAGGGTCTTCACACTTTTAATATAATTTGTTTAGTGTAAGTGCATTGCACGTGTATCTCACGTCAATACAAAAGATTATATACTAAAAAATAAACATAATAATTTTTGGGGCAAATGGTGTTTTTAAAATGAATTTATACGTTCATTTTAAAATTAGGGTATGATTTCATATAGATTAACAACAAAGAATTGACGTGAACATGATGCTTAATGAATAAAGTGAAGGGTCAAAAACACACCTAAAGTATCTCGATGTTTTTAATTTTCTATTTGAAACCACCTTTAGTTCCTCTAGGTATAAGACTCTCTATATTAAAAAAAAAAAATTAAAATTAAATAAAATGTTACGATGCTAAAACCTAAATCTAAAACTAAATAACATTGTAAAAAAATAAATTTAAAGAAAGACAATCTACTATGTTCCTAGGTAAGATTACAACTCTATTTCTATTTTTTGTCTAATTCATTCATTCTCTCCAGATTTCTATTATTATATTTTCTTCTACTCTATTATTTTTGTTTGTTATTATTCTGATTGTCAAGAACTTCATAGTAGAATCATAAACTCGTGAAAGTTAGTATCCTAAAAATATTACTAATTTTATAAGAAAAAATTAAATAGTTGTAATCTAAGTTTATGGGATTCATACTACAAATCATTATTTTTTTTAGAAAATACTCTATTAGAACACGTATGTGCCATGTAGGCAATAAGGTTGTCAAAAATACACTTTTAATTAGTCCAGGGGGTAATAGGACCCTCCTAAAGTTTGGGTGTGTCTCACCTTTTCGCGTATAGTTCAAGATGGTAATAGAGTATTTTCTCTTCCTTTTTTTTATTGACAAACAGTTTGAAAATTTTCTATGATGATTTATGAATAAAGTGAAGGATCGAAAAAATACCCAAAGTATTTTGACCTTTTTAGCTTTCTACCTGAATTTCACCAGACACTCTAAACATATGAATGGCAATGTAACAAAAAATTCATACTACTACTTACTCTTTCATGATTTTTCTCTATCAACATATAACTTGAAATTTTTACGATGACTGATGAATTAAGTGAAGGATAAAAATACACCTAAAGTATCTCAATTTTTTTAATTTCTACCTATTTGACCATGAAGGTCATTTGTCACTCAAATTTGATGCTCATGAAAGCCCGACACTCTGAATGTCAGTCCATCTAAAGACATTAGTCCCTTGACAACAATATTGGCAATAACCTCAATACCAGCTTCAGAAACCAACTTGACACTTACACGTGTCCCAGGATTTGCATTCTATAGGCATAACAGGGCAGAAAGTAAGATCAATGAACAAATATTCTAGAAGTATTCATACAAATACAAGAGATTTATACATCTAAATGATCGTCTAAAATAAATCATAAAATCTCATATGACAAATTATTTTTACATTTTTCTCTATCGACAAACAACATAGCAATTATTATAATGCCTTATGAATAAAGTGAAGGATCAAAAATACACTTAAAATATCTTGATATTTTTAGTTTTCTACCTGAACTTTAACCAAACACTCTATACATATAAATGATCATCTAAAACAAATTATGGAATCTCATACTACAAATCACTATTTTCTTTTTATTCATGGTCAAATAACTTGAAAATTATTATGATAAAGTGAAGGGTCAAAACCACATCTAAAGAGTCTCGATCTTTTTAATTTTTTAACTGAACATTCACCAATTGTGTTGTACGTCTAAATGATCTTCTAAAACAAATTATGAAATCTCATACTATAAATCACTTTTTCCATTTTATCTATGGACAAACAACTTGAAAATTATTATGACGACTTATATGAAGGGTAAAAAATACACATATATAAAAAGGGATCAATAAACACAATTAATGATAGAAAAAGAATACAACAAATCTTTATATTTTTCTTCATCTTTTTTTTTTTTAAATCTAAAATATACATCTTCTTTGTTGTCTCTCAATGAATGCCTTACAACAACCTAACTTCTTCAGGTTAAAATCTTCTTTATATGTGGTTTCTTTTGTACGTGTAACGTTTGATTATTTAAAATTAAATGATTTTGTCTATTGCGGAGATCTTTAATGAAGTGTAAGAGTTTAAATCATTTTTTCAAAATTCTTCACACTTTAATATAATAATGTAAACATAAACATATATTTTACTGTAACCACATATAAATTTTACCACCAGAAGTTTCAAGTGGTTGATGGATCACCACCTTTGCGTTTGTCATGCAGTATCTCTTTCCCTTGCCGTCAGAGTCAAAGAGATACATATCAATTTGAACCATTTTTGTGGTACGATTATTTTTTTCTATATTTAAACATTTTTTCTTATTTTTAAAGTCAAATCCTTACAAAATCATTAATTATGTTCTTATTACATACTTAAAACTTTTAACAGTTTGATACTGCTTAAATTTTTCTTATTCTAACGTTTTTATATTTATTTCTAGATTTTTCAAATCTTCTTAAAATTAAATTTAGTTGATTTAGAATTCTTAACTAATGAAAAGTATTAGTTATCATTAATTCCGATGACTTCTATACCAAAAGTATATTTAATTAATTTTCAACTCTTAAATATTAAAAAAATAGAGAAAAGACGATTTTGTCTTAAACAAAGATTTTTAAAGAAAGGCAAAAAGTTCAAACAACATTTTAAGACCCTTCACACTTTTAATTTATTATAGATAGATAGATAGATAGATAGATAGATAGATAGATAGATAGATAGATAGATAGATAGATAGATAGATAGATTATAGATATAGATTATAGATATATGTAGATATAGATTATAGAACCATGTCTATTTTGATTGTTTCTTACAATGTATGATATAGTTTTAATATGATCGTTTGGTAATCATGAAAATCCTCACTTTATGTAACCACCGATTTGATGGTATCTGCTTATTTTTTTCAATTATGCTCCTACTTAATATTATATAATCTTATTTTACCCTTTATCTATAATCTTTAACTCCATCTCCTACCCGCCAAACCACCGTCAAACAAAATATAAATCTCGTTGTAGTGAGAGAAATAACTTTCTACTCTAAATTGTCCATATATTTTTATATTGTATTGATCACTTGGTGAAATTTTAATCAGTTTTAGAGTTTTGAATATTGGGGCTTCCTATATATTTTAAATAAGAAAAGATTTAATATTTATAATTTTAATTATTTTAAAGTCTTAAATTTAAAGTAGATAATTCAAATGAGAAGAAGGTTTAAATGATGTACTTTTTAACTATTTTATGGGGATTGATTTTTCCCTAACAATTTTTTTTTTTTCACTAACAGATTGCAAGGAGAATACTTGGGACTATAGTTTTCCAAGAATATTAGCGTTGTCTTTGGGGATGACAATATCTAAAAGGCGCAAGCAGTTACTTGTTCGAGATAGTAGTACACTTCACGAGAGTAAGAGTACACATAACCAAGAATATACTTAGAATTGGCAAAGATTCACCTTTAATGAAGAAACAAACACTTGGCGGAGAATTCTCATCTATCAGCAAACCAAAAATTTAATGCAGTATCAGAAAAGTCCCTGAATAAACCACACAATTTCATAATCAAATTATACATTTAACATCAAGTCAAAGTGAAATATCAATCGTATGAAGAGGCTCTGGCTATGTTAGAGCCTTGATGACAATATAAACACGCACATTAAGCGAGGCAAAATGCTATCACGTTTTGAGCCTGGATGTTAAAGAATGCACAACAAAGCTTATGTAAGAAATTTCTCCAACCTCTTCAATCACCTCCATAGCCATACCAAACCTAGCAATGTTTGCTCAGCAAAATTTCTACTGATCCTAGAGTCCATCCTAGTATGGAATTCTTTATTAACTTGGCCTGAATCTACTATAATTTTTTCACTACTTCTTATCTCTTTGAAGCTTAATCTGAAATGTAATTTCAGAACAAAACTGATGTTATGTGCTGCTTCACTTGTTGTGAAAAATTATATTGCAAAGAAACCATTGATATTATGATTTTTTTCATCATCCATCTTCAAGATACCTAAAAAAATAATGCACCTAAAAAATAAATCAAACATTATAAATTATATTTCATGACGTAAAAGAATTCCAAATCAAACAATAAAGAACAATTAATCTAGGACTTAACATATCCACATGTTTCTCACATGGACTTTAATTTATTAACCATGAGCGTAAAATTTTCTTTTACGTAATCACTAACAGGTTGTCGATTTTATTTATTCATTGCACTTATTATGTATATTTACTAGCAAGTAGTATCTTTAGTGTAACTCTTTTTTTACAAGGTGGTCGTTGGGTGTGAGGTATAAGATATAATAGTTTCGAAATAAAATGCAGAATTATTTTATTTCGCGTTTGGTTGGAGGTACAACTTAGTCCCTAAATTATTTATCCTACCATTTATAACATAGTGATAGAATAAATTATCTCATATATATGATAAAATTACTAATCTCGAGATAGCTAATGTCAGAATTAATTATTCCAGGATAACTCTTTTCCAACCAAACAACGGTAGGCTTAACTCCTAACTTATACTCCAGTTACCAAATTTGGACAAGACACAGTTTAGTTGAAGAATAGACCATGACTTTCCTTTCTTTTATTTATTTCCCTCATTACTTATTAGCAATAGCATGCAGCACTTTGATGTTCTTTTTCTTTGAAATAACGCACAATGAGAAAGTTATATTTCCACTTTCACTTGTCATATTCATTTGGTTGTACAAGTCAAAAGAGTAGTTATTAAGTGTACGTCAATTAATTAAAGTGGTCACGACTCATGAGATGGTGCAAACAACTATTGCTGTTGGTTGTACATATGTCAACCAAAAAATAAAAGATAGTATTATTAGCATATGTTAAAAAGATCTTTTTTTTCTCGACAAACAAACTTTATCATATTAATTATATATATATATATATATATTATGACAAGAAGGGACTGCTCAGACGATAAGCACTCAGACCTCTAACTTTAAGATTGTGGGTTTGAATCGTCAAGGAAGCAAAAACGATAGAAACTCTCGCGGAGTCCTAAGGAGCGATAGAAAAAAAAATCTTATTATACATTTGTTTTTGAGGACTTCACTACTTAGGATGTGTTGGGTAGGAAATTTCTTCCTGTTCGGTTGGTCAAAAGTTTTAAAAACTGTTTTCACTAAAAAAATAAGTTTCTTAAAAATGAGGGAAATGACTTCCCTTGTATGAAAGTAGGGAAAATAAGTTTTACAAATTACATTCCACGTTGATTATGTCCTCTCCATCCTCCAACACACTCATTTTCACCCACCCCTAGCCTCTATCCCCGCCATCCACAATCCCTACCTCCCCCATCCCCCCACCCTCCACCTCATATTTATAATGTTTCTCTAGTCGAATATATACAAATATTAATACTTTTAGGATATTATTTTTTGCATACATACTGAAAATAAGAAAGTACGTAGGTAAGTCTGAAAAATATTTTCCTCCATACCGAACACATCCTTAATTATTTGTTTAGGTAAGAAAGCCTGCCTCATTTGATCTGTAGCGCAACGCGTGATGGAACTTGCCATTCGGCTGTGAATAAAGTTTTACTCCCTCCGTTTCAGAATAAGTGAATTGTTGGGGTATTTATTGATTTTTCAAAATAAGTGAATTATTTTTTTTTTTTTCAAATTTACCCTTATGATTTGACAACCAATTAACTTTTGAAAATGTATTACAAGGTCAAATTTTTCTCTTTTTTGGAGTAAAAATGGAAAGTTGTGTTAAATTTATATCTTTAATGTTTTTTTCTTAATTTTTGTGTCAAAATCCAACAATTCATTTATTATGAAACAGAGGGAGTATTATGGAGATGAAAAAGTTAGCCAACTTATAATAATACTCCCTCTATTTCACAATAAGTGAATTGTTGGAGCAATTTTAGTGTTTCAAAATAAGTGAATGATTCACAATTCAAGGTAAATGTTGGAATTTTTTTTTAAATTTACCCTCTATTAAATGTGCATTGGGAGTGATGTATGTGTCTTTGCTTTTTGAAGAGGGTAAAAATGAAAAAAACATGATAAATTTATGTCTTTGTTTTTTTTTTCTTAACATGTGTATCAAAATCCAACAATTAACTTACTTTGGAATGGAGGAAGTATTACTGAGTGAAGCTTTTCAGTAAGCTGGTAAATTTCTATTTCAAATTTCTTTTGGGAATTGAGTCAAACTACATGAACTGTAGCCCAAAAAAAGAAAAGGAGGAGGAGGTTAGAAGTGCTGAATAGAGTTGGGCTTAGAACCATCATTTTCGATTTGGCCCATGTATAGTCGGCCCAACTGGCCCATTTGCTTAGTCCCAACTCCTGACATCTACATGTATGATATGTATTTTATAAAAAACTTATCTAAATCCCAACAAGTTTATTTCTAATTACTTCATATTTCTACGCTTTGCTAAATTACAAATAATTTCTTATTTTATAATTTTTGAATATATAATTAGCATTCGAATACATGATTTTGGAGTTGAGATACATAGTTTTGAACTTAACATTGTAATAGCTGATTACTCCATTTTTACTCGGATACATAATTAACATCCGGATACATAATTTTGAAATTGAGATACATAATTTTAATTACTAAGATACATTCATTTTGAAACCATTTTGATCGAGATACATAATACATTAATTAGACCAAAAGGGAGATACATAATTAAAATTATGTATCCAAAAAGTTTTTGGATTTGTGAATGTATTCGACTATTTTTATAAATAAAAAATTAAGTAATTAATAAAAGGGATAAAAAATTTATACAATTTAGTAAAGATAAGTTGTGGTATTATGTAATTTTTAATATTTTATACTCCATATTATTTTTCACTACTAAACGCCACATATTTACTAAAATTTATTTAATTGTGCCAAAAAATTGGTTTCTCAAGAAAATCTATACCAATTATCAACTACGGTTGAAGAGAAGCCCTACTCCATCATCTCTATCATTGATGCACAAAAGAGAGAAGGAGAAGGAGATGAAAAGTTTGAGACAGAACTTGTAAGATCTAGATTGAACCTTTGGGCTAAAAATCAACCTTTGGGCCTGAGAGTGTGATAAAAGCACCTTTTAGAATAGGGAAAATTTCAGAAATAGCAACTATAGAGCCTTAATTGTAACTTTTATAACAACAATTTCATAATTACGAAAAATAACAAATTGTATTTAAGTAAACTGTTGCTATGCAAATATATATACAACAGGATTTACTGCCCTTGTTTTACTCAAATTAGTTGAGTTAAATAAGGAATAATTATCCATCTAATTAAATTCTCATACATTACTTTTATTTAAATTAGTAGATTCCTTTTCCAAATCAAACTCAAATAGGAAGATTATTATTTTCATGATCTTCAAAATTTTAAAATATCATTCTCTTATATCTCTAACTATTTTTTCTTGTTAGTTTTTTCATTTTTTTAATCTTTTTTTTTTTTTTTTTTTTCTTTTTAATTTTTTTCTTTCCACTTTATTTTCTCTCTTCTACTTTTTTTTTTTCCTTTTTTTTTTCTTTTTTCATTTTTTTCCTTTTCTTATATTTTCTTTGCTTTTGTTTTTACACTTCTATTTTTAGTTTCTATTTCTTTCTTTTTCTTTTCCCCCTTTTCACTTCTTCTTTTTTTTTGAATTTATATTTTTCGTTTTTACTTTTTTCTATTTTTTTATTTTTTTTTACTCTTCTATCTCTATTTTTATTTTTAAAATACAAATATCTATATCATATATACATATTCAAAAAATATACAAAATAAATAGACATACATAGCTGCATATGTATTTACGGTAAAAAACATACATATATATATCTGCATATCTATTTACAGAAATACATATCTGACTCACATGTATATATAAACATATCGGACACAAAATCTCTTTAACAAAAATGACAATTATATACATATACATATAGGTAATAAAAAAATACATATACATATCTTAAAACAATAAAAGAAAACAAATAAGTACATATGTTACCCTCTAAAATGACATAGTATGTAAAGTTCAAAGACAAATTCAATACCGTATAAAATACATATAGCTCTGCATATGTATTTTACAGAATAAATACCTGATCCATATGTATATTCTTATTTTATATGAGTCACCTTTGTATTTTGCAAATACATATGAAGATATATAATATAGTTATGTTTGTTACTGTTTAATATGAATATGATATGTATTTCGTAAATACATATGTATGTTTTGTACTGTAAATACATATCCAGATCTGTATGATTATGTATTTTGTATGTTTTTTGAACATGTGTATGCGATATACATTTTTGTCTTTTCAAAAATAAAAGTTAGAGATAGAAGAGTAGAAAATTGAAAAAAAAAACAAATATACAAAAAGAAAAAAATGAAAAAAAGATAAAGTGAAAAAAGGAAGAAAGAGAAATAGAAGTGTAAAAATAAAAGAAAAAAAGAAACAAAATAAAATAGAAAAAAGAAGAAGAAAACGAAAATAAAAAAAGAAAAAAAAGATATGAGAAAAAAAAAAAAATGAAAAAGAAAAAAAAAAGAGAAATAGAAGAGAGAAAATAAACTGGAAAGAAAAAATGAAAAAGAAAAAGTATTCAAAATAAAAAAATAAAATGATAAAAAATAAGATGAAAAAAACTAATAAGACAAAAAAGGTAGAGATATAAGAGAGTAAAAGACAGTAATGATGTTTTATTTTGAAATCTTGAAGACCATGGAGATAATTATCTTCAAATGTAAAAAAGAAAAAAAAAAGAAAAAAAAGAAAACAAAAAAAAACAAAAAAAAAAAGAAAAAAAAGAGAAATAGAGGAGAGAAAATAAAGTGAAAATAAAAAAATAAAAAAAATAAAATGATAAAAAAAATAAGATGAAAAAAAAGAGTAAAAAATATGGCTATATTTGGGGAAGGTGAAATAGTGGAGTAAAAATAAGAAAATGTAAAGTAGTGAGAGTAAAACATGCACTTGTCTGATTAATGAGTAAAATAATGCTACTCTTGCTATAAACTGTAATTTTACAAAAGTATTGTTATTTATTGTAATTATAGTCTCAAGTATGCTACTTTCTGTAATTTTTTCTTCTATTTTCTTGTATTTGCTGCAACATTATTTGGGTTGGACGAAATCTGTTCACACTTTGAGGCCCAAAGCTTATGAGGCGGCCCAAACATTGATCTTCAACAAGGTTAAAATCTCTATCTATATAGACTTGATCTTCACAATTTAATCTAGAATTTTCAACTTTCGTCTCAAAATTTTGATCTCCTTCACCGATTTTATGTGCATCAATACAAGAAAGATGGAGGAGCTCAGACTTCTCTTCAACATCTCTTCCCAAATTAAAGGGGATAGATATTACACCCAATTTGTCCATGATAATGCCAATGAGAAGCCTTTTTTTAGTGTCTTAGTAATAAGTTGGCGAATTGATCATTAGACGAAATGGAAGACAATGAGATTAGATCAAGTAGAAACTATTAAAACACAAAGTGACAATCTAAATCGATATGTTTCATCCGCTTATGAAAGACATGATCACGAATAGTATAGATGGTTAATTGTCTTGCTATCGGAGTAAACTTGTACAAGAAGAGTCAACCAAATAGAGAGATTTTCAAGAAGTCGCACTAACCAGCTAAGCTCTGATACCATGTGAAAACATGAATTTTGAACATAACTCAGAAGCTAGTTCATAGGATGAGGATTGTCCAAGTCTATATAAAGAAACCGATTGTCCATTCATTTTTCAATGTGAGACTCTTAAAATTCTCTCACATTCTCAATCCTCGTTAATTGGAGCGTAAAAATATAATATAAGGACCCAACATCGATGAACAAAGAACTAATTTAGGCCTAACTCTAATATCATGTAGGAATTAAAAATAAAATTTGAGAAATATGTATATCACATTTTTTACTCTTCTATCTCTAACTTTTATTTTTGAAAAGACAAATATGTATATCACATACACATGTTCAAAAAGCATACAAAATACATAATCATACAGATCTGGATATGTATTTACAGTACAAAACATACATATGTATTTACGAAATACATATCATATTCATATTAAACAGTAACAAACATAACTATACTATATATCTTCATATATATTTGCAAAATACAAAGGTGACTCATATAAAATAAGAATATACATATGGATCAGGTATATATTCTGTAAAATACATATGCAGAGCTATATGTATTTTATACGGTATTGAATTCGTCTTTGAACTTTACATACTATGTCATTTTAGAGGGTAACATATGTACTTATTTGTTTTCTTTTATTTTTTTAAGCTATGTATATGTATTTTTTATTACCTATATGTATATGTATATAATTGTCATTTTTGTTAAAGAGATTTTGTGTCCGATATGTTTATATATACATGTGAGTCAGATATGTATTTCTGTAAATAGATATGCAGATATATATGTATGTTTTTTACCGTAAATACATATGCAGATCTGTATGTCTATTTATTTTGTATATTTTTTGAATATGTATATATGATATAGATATTTATCTTTTAAAAATAAAAGATAGAGATGGAAGAGTAAAAAAAAAATTAGAAAAAACTAAAAACGAAAAATATAAATTCGAACAAAAAGAAGAAGTGAAAAGGGAAAAAAGAAAAAAAGAAAGAAATAGAAACTAGAAATAGAAGTGTAAAAAAAAAGCGAAAAAAATATAAGAAAATGAAAAAAATGAAAAAAATGAAAAAATAAAAAAATAAATAAATAAACAAAAAAGGAAAAAAAAAAGAAGTAGAAGAGAGAAAATAAAGTGGTAAGAAAAAAATGGAAAAGAAATTTTTTTTTTAAAGAAAAAAGATTAAAAAAATGAAAAAACTAACAAGAAAAAATAGTTAGAGATATAAGAGAATGATATTTTAAAATTTTGAAGATCATGGAAATAATAATCTTCCTATTTGAGTTTGATTTGGAAAAGGAATCTACTAATTTAAATAAGAGTAATTTATGAGAGTTTTTAGATGGATAATTATTTCTTATTTAACTCAACTAATTTGAGTAAAACAAGGGCATTAAATCCTGTTGTATATGTATTTGCATAGCAACAGTTTACTTAAATACAAAATACAATTTGCTATTTTTCGTAATTATGAAACTGTTGCTATAAAAGTTACAATTAAGACTCTATGATTGCTATTTCTGAAATTTTCCCAAAAATAGAAGCACCTTCAAGAATAAAACGAGGTGCACGAAAATTAGTTAGAAATTGTTACATAGTCTAGGAAGTTTATTGTCCTTTCAATTTTTGCATTTTAGTGTAAGATTACATGTATACATCTGTGTAATGATTACTAGAGATGAGTATAGTCTTGATTATTCTTGAAATGAAAAATCATATTGAATTGAGAAGAAATATTACTGTAGATTTGTTTTTAGCTTTATCCCTTTTTAACAAGTTTTTTTTTTTTTCGTTTACATATAAGAAACATTAAATAACGAATAAGAGATTTTTAGAGAATTATTTTCTTCGATTCAAATTGTAATAGGTTATATATATTCATCCATTTCCTCTTTGATTACTATAAGAATTTTTCTTAATGTACAAGTTTGCAATTGTTTATACTTTCATTCAAACAGCAGCTAGCTTCACGCCATCTACAATTTTGATAAGTTCAGACATTAAATAATCAGTGAGTATAATCGATTATTAGTTGAAACAGCATTAAAAAAAGACAAAAGAAACTGATTATTGTATGTTGTCTTGTTGAATTATTCATTGCTTCCAAGTCCTCAGCATATGAATCCCATTTGATTGGTGCAAGGTGATAATTATTTTGTTATGGCACAATTGCTCTTTAGATCTCCAAATGAAAATTAAAAAGAAATTATTCCATTTTTCTAATATTAACTTACAATTAATCCAAATGTGCAATGTATATATATATATATATTAGTATTTGTTGTCTAGAACTAGGGGCGCAGCTACCCTTTACATCGGGGTTCATCCGAACCACTTTTGGCGAAAAATTATACTATATTTACATGTTTAAAATTATTTTTATGTATATATAGTATATGTTGAACCCCCTTCGATTAGTTCGTATGTTCACTTGTGAACTCCTTTAGTGAAAATCCTGGCTCCGCCACTGTCTAGAACTATATTTAACGTGCCCCATCCTGTAATTTTACATCGGGCTTATTCCTAAATCCAGGAAATCAACCCTAAGTAATTGTTCAACTATTAATAATTTAATTAATATCATGCAACATAATTATGCCTCACTTAGATTTATGGAATTTTGGACCATTGACTAAAATTTTGATGGTTGCAGGTGCCTTAACGAGCTAATTTCACATTTTTAATTTAGTGAAAGAAGATCAAACATGAGAGGAATTATTATTTTAATTTTAATTTCTTAAAATTGGAAGTCGCAATTTGACTTTTGACTATGTATTTTTTTAGTGTAATGATAAACGTATCTTAAACAAAACGAACGTCACTTATGATAATAATTTTTTGGGTAACAGTTTATACACTTATCATAGTTTCTTAATTTGCTTGAATTCTCTTTTTTTTTTTTTTTTTTTTTTTTTTTTCAGTTTGCTATAAATTGATCTCTCTAGCTATTACCTCTCATTTGAAACATAAAACGTAATTAAGAAGAATGGCTATTAGCAAAATTGGTATACTCTCTCTTCTGCTTTTCTCTGGTATGCCTTCCTTAAACCTTAATTACTTACTCACCATACCTGATAAAATTAAAGACAAACAACCAAAATTCTGATAGTTTAGAGTTTAATTATAGAAAATTTTGTAATTTTACATAATTATTGAAAATTTTAATTTTGAATCTGTCGAGATTCATAATTAGCTCCGGATACATCCAACGGCGATACATTTTTTTTTTTTTTTTGTAAAGATACATAATTAACTACCGATATTTTTTTTTCGATTTTGGATCTGTCAAAATACATAATACATCCAACAAAGAAATATAATTAGTTGGTATTTTCTAATTATTTTATAAGAGTGATATAATGACAAGTTAAGGTGTGTGTTTATGTTATTTTTCCTAAAATTAAACTCCTAGCCAGCTAGAATAAAATTGATGCTTATATTACTTCATGTTACTCGATCTCTAGCTCTCGATAAAAAATTACTCTCACCGAATATTAAACCAAATCAATAGATGTATGACATGTATTTACACATACACTTCGTCAATTGTTAAATTTTTCACTTCGTTATATGAAGTCAATATAATTTCGTGTCATTAAACACTCAGTAGGGGTAAATTTTTCACCGATAGTATTGCCTTGTTAACTAGGTATATCATTATGGTCACTAATTCACTATGATGCTAAACTGAACATGCTCTATGATGCTAAAGAAAGAGTTTTTGTAAATAAATTAACAAGTGAAAAAGTCGAAACTTTTTGAACTAATTGCTACTAAGCTTCTCTTGATTTAATTTGTTTCATATATAAATAAAAGTGGTGATTCTCTTGGGAATTAGCAACATGGAAAAAGTGGAGGGGAAAATTTGTCCACAAATATGCTTTGATGCAGCAGCTTATATGATGTGTTCATCCTCAGGGACTCAACAACTTGCTCCTACATGCAACTGTTGCTTAGCTCCACAAGGATGCTCACTTTACTATGCTGATAGAACTTTAATTTGCACTTCTACTTGATCAACTTCAAACTACGACATGTATTTCCTCCAATAAAAATAAATATGTCTGTTGTAGATCACACTTAAATATGTCTTATCTTTTCATCGATATGTTTGAAAATAATTTCTCTACCTTCGTGAGTAAGAGCTAGATAAGATTTGCTACACTTTATTTGCCGCAGTCCATCTGTGGAACTACATTAGATATGGTGTTATTGTCATCCATGCATTTTGTCCTTTAAATTTTAACCCAAAAGACGTCTCAACAATTGATTCTAAACTCATACGGTCTCAACTTTCATCTCCCATTCTAATGTGAAATTCATCACACCATGAGGATGAGGGTCACATATCTCTTACTATAATACTGCAAAATTAAGTGTCGAGGAGAATTAATGAATTGAATTTTGAAAATGCACCAACTTAATGAAAAGAACAGTTTTCATACATAATACAAGATGACTATATAGTCATCATGTCTTGTAATGCTTAATTAAACAAGCTAGGAATGGCGAATATCACATTTATTACATATGACACAGTATGAGCATATATGTAGAGGCTCAACCTTATTGCACAAATATTTTAGTAGTGACCATTCTAGCTAATAGTAGTCTTACTATATTGACAAATCCTAAGTCCCAGTACATTTTATAGATCCATTACTACGGAAAAGTTTGCAACCTTTCTGTGCTGCGCAACAGTTGGTACATACTTTTCTAATTATCCTCTCTCCACTTGATGGGCAAACCATGTAAGCTATATCTGTATCACAATTCCTTGGACAAGCCTTGCCAGCTGCTGATTCCACTCTACTTCCAAGTAGAACTGTTCCTACAAAACACAATCATGTTAATTAATTCTTAAATAAGCGATTCACTATGTGTAGATCGACTGAAAGGACAAAATAATTAATGATTTGACATGAAAGATATGGAATTAATAAGATTTAATTTACCGGATAAAAGGAGAAGAGCAAGAAACACAACTCGATGAATAGCCATGAATTGCCTCGACAGAATTATATTGTCCTATTTAGTTTTTTTTTTGGAATATAATTGGAATTTGGATGTTATTCTATATGTTGGTATTTATAACAAGCAGGTATTACTAAAAAAACAAAGTAAGAAATATGAAAAGAAAAATAAAGGAATAAGAAGAGAACTTGATGCTTCTTTCATTCTAAATTTAGATAATACCGATATATAGCTGTCTAGATAGTATCACATCGTCATAGCTTCCGACTTCTGTCTCACTTTAGCATGTTACACATATATTTTAGATACTTTTTATATGTTAAATTCCACTTTATTTTTAATAAAATGATTATACCCACATAAATATTTATGAGTTTTTCAATCATTAATTTTTTTACAAAATTATACTCAGCTAAACACGTCAGATAAATTTGTAAGACGAAGGGACTATATACGTTGGCTTGTTTGAACCAAACTATATTTGATAATAGTATTATTTTGAGATAGATGTCATTAGCATATACTTCATCAAAACTATGACATGTATTCAGAAAATTGTGTTATGTAGAAGCAAAGTGAGTCCTTTCGAGTCTTGTCTTTATTGCTCTTTTTTGTGGTTATCTTTTAGTTTTAGCATTGGATCAAACACCCTCCTATATGATATATTCTTTATTGTCTTCAACGAAAATGTTGATGGGTGTTGGTAGAGTATAAATTATTATTATAATGATAAATTTAGATCATAAAAAGAAAAATATAATATTATGAGATATTGATTAATGGTATATTAATATTAATTGTGTTAACTTTGTGATAATCTTGTAGACTCACTAAGGCCTTAGCAAGAAAATAGTCTGAATTACATAGAGGGGGAAGAAATTGAAGCTCAAAAATTTGAGTCACATATGGGGAAATTCAAGCTGGGATTAGAGATCCTATAATCAAGTTCAATGGGAAGAATGAATCATATGATGACTTGTTGTGTAATGCACTAAAATTTTATCCCTCTCTATGGCGTGAATGTATTTTTCTGTAATAATTTGTGGAGGTTGAGTTTAAGAACTCTTAATGAAATTCTGTATCTCATATGAGTGAGGTGTCAAAATTACAGGACCACCTTTGACAGATTTCATCTATGTGAGTGTGGAAGTAGGACGCTTCCTATGAGAATTGAGCTTATTCTCAAAAACGTATACAAAAAATCGGAATAGCACAAGGCCGTAATGTGATGGCTATTAAAGTCTATGTCAATACCTTGACTATTATGTGTAAGCAGTAATACTTTATTTTTCTTAAGCAGTCATAGTTTAAATCTGAGACAACTACCGACTCTAGAGTAAAGATTACTGGTTTGCTAAGTGAAGGTTAAATGCAGAGCACACCTTCATACCTAAATTGGTGAAGAACTCTCTTATTTAAATGTTAAAATGAGTGGGGGAATGTTGGTGTTATAATGGATTTTAATATCAAAATCTTTATTTGTATGATAATTTATGAACATAAATTGGAGAAAGAGGTGTCATTATATTTTGATAACTCTTGTAACTTCTTATACTTTATTTGTCCATTATCTACCACATTATGTCTTGTAACTCATATGATCATTAGTTTCTTGTAACTCTCGTGACATTAGTTTCTTGTAACCTAAAGGTCATTTACCTACCACATTAAGTTTTGTAACTCTCTCATTATCCTTTGGTGTTAGTGGATATAAATTGTGATAAAAGATAATCATTAGTTCTTATTATAAATCATATGACCCTTAGTTTCTTGTAACTCCATGATATTAGTTGCATGTAGCATATGTAACATCAAGACTATTTATCTACCCATGTTACTAGAGAAAATTGAAGGAAAGATGTCTTTTAAGTCTTGAATGAATGATTGGTGACATTGACCAACTTAAAGGGTCAAAATCATTAGGAAACTTGATTAAGTTAATTGTGGACTTGATTAATATTTTCAAAACTTTTTAATCTTTTCAAAAATACAAATCAACCCAACCCACACCCCTCTTCAATCCAAATCAACCAGTCTCTCTCTCGACAACTTCTCTCAACTCTCTCCCAACCAACACTTCTGCAAATTTTTCCTTTCAATCCTCGGTGACTTCAACATCCGACGATAAATAGTTGGGCTTCGAGTTTATTTTCAACTTCAACCTCCAATCGATGTGACTGCCTTGCTCTCCGGCTACAACAGCTTCGAATTCTTCAACCTTCAATCGACGCGACAGCCTTGCTCTTCGACCACAACAACTTCGAATTTATTATCGTTCCTTTTCTTCTTTCACAGGTAAAAATTTATAATCTTTTTAGTTTTGAAGAAAATGAGGAACTTGAGCCAACTTCTCTTATAGTATTGGTTAACAATTTCAATATTTGTTGCTTTAATTTGAAATGCAGTCTCAATAAAATCCTAATTTCTGATATTTCTTCTCTTCTCTTTTCGAAGTGAATTATGATTTTTTATTGTTTGTTGTATTTTTTTGAAGTTTAATTTTTGTTGTTTGTGTTTATAAAAATAAAACAACGATTTGGATTGATTTGTTCTTGGTAAAAATGATGATATTGCTGTTTTTCTGTTCAACAAAATCATGCTACTATTTTTTATTTTATCCAACAGATTATTCATCTGGTACAACATATTAACCATTTGATGCAACAGATTTGTCAGATGATACAACAAATCAACCATCTGATGCACCAGAGGAACCATTAGATTACAAATTTGATGCAACAGATTAATCATCTGATGCAACAGATTTAGCATATAATACAACAGTTTAACTATCTGATGCAACAGATTAACCATATATTGCAACAGATTAAGCATCGGATAAAAAATCCGATGCAACTAATTAACCATCTGATGCAACGGAAGAACTAACGGATTAATGATCTGATGCAACAAATGAACCTCCTGTTGGATAAAATCCTATCAACTCTTTCAACAGGACATATCCAAGATATGATTTTTCCAACTGATCATTCATCTACCGCGATAGACGACCCAATATTGGAAGAAATTTAAATAATATTGACCGTTGATAACTGTTCCAACAGATCACTCATATGTTGCAACAGATGTGTGACCTGTTGCACAGACCATTCATCTTTCTCAACGGATAAGTGATATGTTTTGTATTGTCACAACAGATTACTCAGTCGTTGCTGTAGGTTAGTTAACTGTTCCGATAGATCACTCATATGTTGCAACAGATGTGGGATCTGTTGCACAAACTATTCATCTTTCTCAATAAATGAGTGATATGTTTTGTATTATCGCAATAGATTACTCAACCATTGCTACAGGTTATTTAAGTGTTCCAACAGATCATTCATATGTTGCAATAAATGATGTTGCAATAGACGTGTGATCTGCTGAATAAACCATTTATTTTTCTCAACAGATGAGTGATATATTTTGTATTGTTGCAACAGATTACTCATCCATTACAACAAGTTATTTAACTGTTCCAACAGATCACTCATGTTGCAATAATGTGTGATCTGTTGCACAAACCATTCATCTATCTTAAAAGATGAGTGATACATTTTGTATTATTGCAACAGATTGCTCATCTGCTGCAACAGATTTGTTACATGCTGGAACAGATATACTACCTGGTGCAATATATAAGTGATCTGTTGAAACTGTTATTTTACTGTTTTGCTTGTTAGATTTAATGTTATCCCTTTTTAACGATGCATTAATCAACTATAATATTTTTTTTATGTTCCTGTTAATTATAGATAATATGGCTCCCAAAAGAACAGAAACTGAATCAAGTCCAAGTAAAGGAACAAGTGAAACAGCTAGGCTACATCCATCACTCTATGAGCTTGCTTTACAAGCGTTATCTCAATCAGAATCAGAATATGATGAACACGGGAAGGAGGAATATTTCAAAAGAGATAATCCAAATGCTAATAGCCCTTCCGCCGAAGAGTTGGTCAAAACCTTTAGTATTGATCGTTATCCTATGAGAACGCAGTGAGATGATGCCACATATTTAGCAAGTGATTTCGTGGTTAAGTCAGCCATGGAAAAATCTTTCGACGTCTTCAGAAAAATACTTCAAGAACAAAAATTGGATGCTTATTTCAGGGACAGCTGCTTTGGGAAATTCTTGATTTTTCGGAGGACAACAATGCTCGTTTCTAAATGAAAATGGTATATGAACTTCTCAAGCGTAGGTTTATGTATGAAAATAAATATAAGATGGATGAGGTGTGGATAAATTACTATGGCATGCCTGTGTGTTTTGGTTGGAAGGAGTTTGCCATAGTTACTGGACTAAAATGTTATCCTCCTTCTCAAGTTATACCTATTCTAACCCCAAAAAAGCACCCTGCACACCCAAAAAAGGCAAAGGCAAGTTGTTTGATCGTGATGACCTGGTGTCCATTGTTGGTCCAAGCTTCAAAAATAAAAATTTGATAGAAGCGTTGAAAGTTAAAGAATTTTCAAAGAAGCACAAGCAGTCATTATGCTTGGTTTGGTTTGTACATAATATTCTTTGGGCGAGAGACGTTAACAACAACATACGCGTTGGTTTAATAAAGCTTTCCGAGGATCTTGAGGCATTTAACAGCTATCCTTAGGGTTATGAAAGCTTCAAAATGACTGTCCAATATTTGTTGACTCCGTTAGCGCCAAAGACAGTCAACTTATATGGCTTTCCATGGTCTTTCATGGTAAATGTTTCTTTCTTTTATTATGATATCATTCATTTTTTTACTCAATAATGATTTTGATTTATTGTCGTTATTTTGTAGGCTTGGACGTTTGAAGCCATTCCTTATTTGAGACAACAAGTGAACTACCAGCAAGAAGTTTCTTGTCCAAGAATCTTGAGATGGTTGTCCGCCAAAACTGATAAAATGTAAAATTTGTTGATCTCTTCAACCCCCCGAAAGATGCAGTAAGTATAGTTATAATTAAGTTTTTATTTTAATTAATAATTCTTTTAAATGAACTAATCATCATTCTAATATATGTAATGATTTATGTTAGATTATGCATCCGTCGCTAGTTTCGACCAATCGAGAGTTGAAGATGCTATTTTTTCTTACTTTACAATCTGTACAAACTTTATCGGACCCTAAGGTCATCGACAGAATAAAAATAAAATTATTTGGAGCAACAACCATTACAAGAAAAATAATTTTGGAAGATGGGCTTATTGTTGTTGATGGTCTTAGTAGTTATGAAGCTGTTGGTGGTGGTAGTGGTACTGTTGTTGGTTCTAATAATGCTCCTCTTACAGTATTTAAAACAAACCATTATGAGTATGATCATACTGGTTATACAGATTTTGCCTCTCCAAGCAAATATTCTGTATGCAAATATCAAGACTGCAGGGCAAAACATGATGTAGTGATTAATACTATTACTGCATTAACTACTTCTGTAACGAAATTGACATCTAAGAGGGGTGTCATTCCATCAAAGAGGATTTTATTTTCATTCACTCCATTAGAGATTAAGGCTAAGAGGAGAAGGAAAGTGATTTTCAAGGCATTATCAAGCATCCAAAAAAGCAAAATTGCAACTCCTCTGTCCTTCTGTTGCACTGAGAAGTGTACAATGTCCAAAGGAGAGCAGCACGAGATGAACAAGGTGAATATATATGTCTTCCAACTAACAAACAGACACATTTCTGTTTCAATAGATGACACATCTGCTGAAAATTATCAAACAGATTTATACATCTGTTGCAATAGTTGACTAACTTATTGCACCAGATAAAGTACCTATTGTGACATATGTCTCGTCTGTTTTAACAAATCAAACAGCTCTTTGTACCGCTTTTATTTGTACCAACAGATGACCTATATGCTACAATAGATGAGTCATATGTTACAACAGATGGTTCAGGTCTTTCTCATGTAGAAATTTGACCCAACAGTTGATTCATTGTTGCAACAGAAATATAATTTGTTTGGGACAATATAAAACAGGAGGAAGACCTGTTTGATTTGCTAGAACAGATGAGTTATCCTTTTCCATTTTTTGTATCTCCGTGATTAGCATTGACCAATTCTGGCTTTCCAGGTGGATGTAGAAGCTACTGCTAAACATCATTAAAAATATGCTACTCTACTCTTTTTATGGAAATACGAAGAACAAAAAGCACAAAAACCGTATGTAAGCGACAATAAAGATCCACGACGAGCAAAGACAAATTTCATAGCACTAGATGAAGAACAACTTATCCATATTGAGTATATCTTTATAACTTGAGTCTGTCAAAGTAATAACCTCACCCCTCCTTAGGAATCCTTGACATCAATACTTAAATTGTTGATGTATTTGTTGAGATCTGTACCCATAATAATTTTTTATATTTTATTTATTCATTGATTTTATTTCAGCTAATTTCTTAAGGCTTCGATTTATATTATTTTGTCTATGAATTTTATTTTTTTCTTAGATTTGAACTTATTAATTGAAATGAAATTCTAGATTCAAATATTGCAATTGATAATGTATCTGTTGCAACAGAAGGAACATCTATTGTAAAATCTCGAACAAATTTGACATATGTCGCAATAGGTAGGTAATCTGTTGGAATTTATCAAATAGATCTTCCCACTGCAACAGATAGACTTAGATAGAAACACTGACATAATACAACAGATAACCAACCTATTACAACAGATAAACTATATGTCAGAACAGGTAGAATATCTGTTACATCGGATGGATAATCTGTTGCATTATAAAAATTCAACTTTCATTGGACATAAAAAAATTGCCACTACATGTAAAAAAGTGAAAGTGAATTGAAATAAAAAAGGCAGAACCCATCGACAATGTTCAGTTCAAACACCTAAAATAAAATAGGCATCAAGTAGATAGTGTTCATTTTAAACACGTAAAATAAAATAGGCACAAATGTGTCAGGTTGACACTTTTTGCTGACTTGGCGTCTGATTTTGTCTCCAACGGTCATTCCCCCCCAATGTCTTATATATTCATCTTCTTCCTAAAATTTAATCCTAAATTCCCAAATCTTCTTCTTCGTTGTCATCTTTTTTCATCTATCCAAATTCTTTAAATTATTTGCATTTGGTTTTTCTTTTCGTCATTTTTTTTTAATTTTTTCCAACTAAGATTGACAATGTCGAGCGCATCTTCCACCGTTTTTTATGATAACAATTTTTGATATTGTAAGTACGGTCACGAAGCTCTGTTGAAGACTTCTTGAACTCAAAAAAATTTAGGTCGTGGGTTTTTTACTTGTAAGATTTCAAAGGTAATATTTTTTTTATTGAATTAGTTGATTAATTATTGACTTGTAATTGTTTTGTAATTGTGTTCTTGTTTATATATAAATTTGGTGGATGCGATTACTTTGATTGGTATGAAGAACGACACCCTTCACAAGTAAATCGTGGAATATGGGATTTGTTGAAGAAAGTCAAGGCTTCTGAAGAGAAACAAAATCGAGCAAGAAGATACTACATTGTTGCCGTTATTGCTACTGGTTTGGTAGTGTTGGGCACATGGATTTTCAAACCTAATTGCTGAAATTTTCATGGTGGTGTATTTACTACTGGCTTGGTATTGTCGATCACATGGATATTCAAGCATAATTGTTGTAAAATATCAAACAGATTTAGGCATATGTTGTAAAATTTAGGTCATCTATTGAAAATTATCAAATAGGTCTTCCCGCTGTTGCAACAAATTAGACTTAGATTAGATAGAAATAACATCGGTATAATGCAATAGATGACCAACCTATTGCAATAGATAAACTATCTACCAGAACAGATAAAATATATTCTACAACAGATTGACAATCTATTGCATTATAAAAAACTCAACTTTCATTCATTAGAAAAAAATATTGCCACTATATGTACATGTAATTTAAAGTAAAGTGAAGTGTGAATTGAAATAAAAAATTATTATTTCATAGGCTCTTCTATATACACAGGCTCTAAGCGTCCAGTTAGTACTCCATAAGCCCATACCTCTTGCAAGTTTGCCACAAAGTTATCGCATAGAAAGGTGTTGGCTCAGCCATTTCTGTGCCGGTCAACAAACATTCGATGTGTGCAAGAGGGTGCGAGCCGCTCGCGTAATAGGTATCATTTTTTGGAAGGGTCATGCCCTTGTTTGGACCTTCAAAATCCCATGATTTCTTCATCAACACTTCCTTTGGAAAATGATTCATCAGTTTACTCTCCCTCAACAAGATGGGCAACAACTCCATCATTAGCTGCACGAGGAGAAAAAGATCGATATCGTCGACGGCAGGTTCGTTGCAGTCATAAACTTTGATATTTCCCTCCTCGAGTAGTATCTCGATAGCCCGATAATATGTGTCGTTCACGCTAATGATTGCAAGAATCCTCTTTGCCTCGGTCCAGCTCTTGCCGTATGGATTTGGCTTTTCCACTCTAACATATTTTATCATTTCTTCTTCCTCCAAGTCCAATGTAGAAACTAAGAAATCAAGTCCCACGCCACACGCTTCAGAATTAAGCTAATCATACTTATCCTTGAGATTCTTGCAGAAGTCGAGGTCCATTATCCTATCGACAACGTCATAGGCTTCTGGGTATGTTAATTTCCTTTTCCTCATGAGGCAGAGAATTTTGTCAACATGCTGTGATATAAGAAGACAATTTTTAAATTGGTTAGTAATTGTAAAGATGGTCCATCTATTGCATAAGGTTCTTTGAATCAATAATCCAACGCAACTTATGCAATAGATGGATAGTAAGTTGCAACAGAACCACTACCATTTGCACCAGAATACCCAGCTGTTGCAACAGATTTCATATATGTTGCGTAGCTTCTTATTTATCGGGTAGATTAGATTAGAAGTTAGGTTAGGAAAAGTAAACTTGCCTTGTCCTCATACCACATACGCATATCTGTCATAGTCTGGAAGTCTTGGGGGGAAAAGGGAGGTCTGGGGTAATCTGGTACGCCTGGCTTGGCATTCTTAGCCTGTCGTAGATCCCTCTTATCTTTGGCGCCATGTTCCACGCATATGTCCACCTTCTTGAATGACCCCTAAACTTCAACAGCTTTTTGAGAGGGAGGAGTTGCAATTATTTTTTATTTTTGACAGAAGAGTACATCGGTTATTTCTCTTTTCTTCCTCCTAACTAATATTGTAGGAGTGTATCGCTCCCTCACCTTCTTGGATGGTATGACACCACTCTTGGATTTGAATTCCTCGACATCTTTAGAGATAGCCTCTACTTTTTCAAAGAGTTTATCCTGGCTATCTTTGCACTGTTCGCATTAGCAACGAGAACACGAGGGTGAAAAGGGGTGAGAGGGACCTATGTAAGGTTGAAAGGAGCATTTTCAAACATATTTATTTTTTCTTGAGTATCAACATACTCATCATCACAAGTGGTAGCAGCATCAGCATGCCTGCCACCAACAACTCCACCAGAAGAAGTACCCGATCTGCCTTAGTAGGTTGGTCATGAAGAGACTCAACATTAGGCTGACCTTGACTAACTACTCTTTTTATGGATGTTTCTCCAGCCAATTCCTTCCTTATTAACTCCACCGTTGGGTTTGCTATAGTATCAACATGACCTAGAGTTATAAGAAGTCATCAATGACTCCTCCTCAATAGGCACGATCCATGGATGCACATCCTAGAAAAAAGACAGATACATTTAAATCATATAATATAATAATATTCATAGTTGGGTTAAAACTTTAACAATCAACTTCTACAATAGATTAACAATATGTTGCATCAGATTACCTATCTGCTGCATAGTTCGTAGTTAAATGGTTAAAATCCATTTTAGTTGGGTTCAGAGAACCATAGCAACACATGGATAATGTGATGCAAAATATCAATCATCTGTCGTAATATATTACCAATTTGTTGCACCAGTTGCATAAGATGGGTAATCTACTGGGTTACATATTATGCAACAGATGATCTGTATGTGTATTAACAATATGTTACATCAGATTACACATCTGTTGCATAATTTGTAGTAGATGGTTAATCTGTTAGGAGTCGGGTTCAGAGAGCCAAAGCAACAGATGGGTAATCTTATGCAAGATATCAATCATCTATCACAATAGATTATTATCTATTGCATCGTTTGTCATAAGACAAGTAATTTGTTGTAATAAATGTTTAATCTGGTGCATCAGATATAACATCTGTTGCACCATATATAACATCTGTTCAATATCTTTCATTGAGTAAAATTATTTTTCTTGAAGAAGACATATTGCATCATCCAGAGGGTTAAAGAGACCAGCCTCCTTAATTTTGGTGTTGCTCTTTACAACCAACCACCTAAACATCCTTGGATAAGAAACCTTATCCAGATAATCCATTTCCCACTTTCGGAGGGGAGAAATGTCTTCAAATGCCCAAGCCTAAAAAATGTAAATAGGAAGCAAGAAAAAAAAAGTCATATAACTAACTAACTATATTCGATATAACTTAATGGATGAGTTAAATTAGTGATTAATTTTACCATGAAAGCCCAAGAAAAGCCGTATAAGGTGGTCGTCCCTGAGGATAGCTTTGTCAATAAATATTGGACAGTCAAGTAGAAGCTCTCATATCCCCAAGGATAATTGTTGAATTTATCAAAATCCTCGTCACGCGACAAACAATCTCTTCTATGACCTTGTTGATGTCTATTGCCAATATAACTAAATGAGCAAACCAAACTAAGCACAATTTCTCCCTTTACTTCTTTGGTATGATTTTATCCATGATATCTGTCAACAAATCCGATGATTTATAGCCACGTCGAGCAATGTCAAACAACCCAACTATTTTTTCCTTGCATTTTCTTGCCTTGGATCTTTTGTTGGGTGTTCCCTTGGCGATAAGTGGTTCTTCTGGATGATGGCATCTCAAGCCCGTCACTATGACAAACTCTTGCAAGCCAAAACAAACCGGCATGCCACAGTAGTTGATCCAGATTTCATCCATCTTTTTGCCCCCATCCTCAGAATTTTTATCATCCCCCACGTACTTGATCCTGTGCTTGAGAAGAACATATACCATCTTTATTGGGAAACGGGCAGGGGTGTCCTCAGCCAGCTCAAGAAAGCATCCAAAGAAGCTCTTCTTAAAAAGTCCGTCTATGTTTTCGTCCTTCATAATTTTCCTAAAATAAATAAATTTACTTCCCATATGACATTTATGTACAGTTTCACCAGTTAGTTCTTCTTCTGCTTTTTTGTCATTTATCGACATCACAACTTGAAACTTATCAATACTAAAAGTTTTGATAGGATCGCACTGGGATATCAATATTAATTCACACCCCATTGGTGATCCATTATCATCATGTTGATGATCATCCTCTTTCTCTTTCTCACTTTCTAATTTCTCCTCTTTCTTACTTTTATTTTCTTCATCACCATCTATAGACCCTAGTCCACCTCCCTCAATGTTGTTTTCATATCTCTCCTTAGATTCACTTTGTTTCCCTGACTGAGATTGTTCAGGAAGCTCCTCCGAATCCCTCTGTACTGTAGCCTTTTTTTTGGGTGTTCACACGTTGATCCACTTTCACTTTCTTTTCTTTTGGGAGACATGTTTTACCTACAAATAACAGAAAAATAAAAATTACATTACAATTGATGTATGCATAACTTTTAAAAAATACATTACAAACATCACCAATAATGATACACCACCAACCACCACCACCAACCAATGCCATAAACACCATGAATACCAATAACACTGACAGCCACCACAAACACCACCAACCAATGCCACCAACAGCCACCACCGGTGCCACCATGACGATGACAATGACCACCACCACCACCACTACCACAAACACAACAAACACTATCCTACAATGCCGCGATAGTCAACGGAACACTACGACAAAAACTATGGTTTTCTCGAGTTCTTCCTACGATTTTACCATCAAAACTCAAAATTGTAAACCCATTCTCAAAGATAATACAACTAAATGTTTTTTTCATTATTAACTTAAAAGACCTTATTTTTTAGAAAGAAATAATAAATATAGAACTCTTCTCGAACTCTGTTACCTACGAAGACAGAGAAAATGACTGATACAAGCAAGAATGAAGTAAAAAAAACACCTATGTGGTCGAAAATGAGAAGAAGATCGATCTGTTGTGAAGGGCAGCGCAATTTGTTGAGTAGTTATAGTTGTTGTCTGTACTGTATAATTGAGTGAGAAAGAGAAAAGAGCGAGAACTCGAGATTTGAAATGATGAAACATTTTTCTCGCAAATGGATGATTTGTATTTTGGAAAAGAATGACAAGTTTTGAAAATATTAATTTGGTTCGAATTGATCTTAATTATTTTTTAAAATTATAAAAGATATACGTAATTTTTAACCCTCTCATCACGCAACTGCCAAAAGACTCAATTGAAGTTGTAGTTGACCTTATGAACACACCCACCCCTGGTCCTAGATTAATCAATTTAGGTATATGAACTCAATTGAAATTATATAAAAATAAATATTCAATCTGTTGCATCAGATACTCATTTATTGCAAATTATCAAACATATTAAGTAATCTATTGTGATAGATTACCTATCTGTTGTAAATTATCAAATGGATTATCACATGTTGCAACAGATTACCCATCTGTTGTAAATTATCAAATAGGGGCTACCATCTGTTGTAGTTGACTCTATGAGAACTTACCCCTGATCCTATATTAATCAATTAAGGTATTGGTCTAACATATGAGGTAGTAAGAATAGGTTCAGCTCAGAGTGATCGATCGACGACTCTGGCCGGGAGGAACGCAATCCCGTCTCATCATTCAATTGCCAAAAGACTCAATTGAAGTTGTAGTTGACCCTATGAGAACTCACCCCTGGTCCTAAATTAATCAATTAAGGTATTGGTCTAACATATGAGGTAGTAAAAATTAGTTCAGCTCAGAGTGATAGATCGACGACTCTGGCCGGGAGGAACTCAATACCGTCTCATCATTCAATTGCCAAAAGACTTAATTGAAGTTGTAGTTGACCTTATGAGAACTCACCCCTGGTCCTATATTAATCAATTAAAGTATTGGTCTAACATATGAGATAGTAAGAATCAGTTCAGCTTAGAGTGATCAATCGACGGCTCTGGCTGGAAGGAATGCAATACCGTCTCATAATTTAATTGCCAAAATACTCAATTAAAGTTGTAGTTGACCCTATGAGAACTCACCCATGATCCTAGATTAATTAATTAAGGTATTGATATAACATATAAGACAGTAAGAATCGGTTCAACTCAGAGTGATCGATCGACGACTCTGGCCGGGAGAAACGTAATACCGTCTCATCATTCAATTGCAAAAAGACTCAATTGAAGTTGTATTTGACCCTATGAGAACTCACCCATAGTACTAGATTAATCAATTAAGGTATTGGTCTAACATATAAGGTAGTAAGAATCGGTTCAGCTCAGAGTGATCGATCGACAACTCTGACCGGGAGTAACGCAATACCGTTTCATTATTCAATTTATAAAAGACTCAATTGAAGTTGTAGTTGATATTATGAGAACTCACCCCTGATCCTAGATTAATCAATTAAGATATTGGTCTAACATATGAGGTAGTAAGAATCGGTTCAGCTCAGAGTGATCGATCGACGACTCTGACCAGGAGTAACGCAATACCGTCTCATCATTCAATTTCCAAAAGACTCAATTGAAGTTGTAGTTGATCTTATGAGAACTCACCCCTGGTCCTAGATTAATCAATTAGGGGTCGTTTGGTAGAGTGTATAAGAACAATACAAAATATAGTGTATTAGTAATGCTCGCATTAGTAATACTTGTATTATTTATGCTTGTATTAGTTATGCATGTATTATTTCTTATACATTGTTTGGTTTGGTTTGATGTATAATAAATAATACATCTTACATAATTTTTATAAAAGAAATTTTTGTTTACAAAAATACCCTTCTTTGATTTTGTACACTTTTTTGCAACAAAGTTCTTTTGTTATTTCAAACATAATTAATATTGTTGAACTATTATATAGAGTCTTAGGATTAATTGCAAAACCTTCGTCTTTGCAGAAAAATGTTATGCCGACGGATTAACATAGTCGAAACAAAAATAAAATATAAGACGTAAAATTAAGAAATAGTCTCAATTTTTTTTAAATCTTTTTAAAGACTCTCAAAGTAAAGGAAAAATATGTTATAGTTATTTAAATCAATCATTCATTGTTGTAAATTCAAATAGTGGGAAAAGAAATTGTGAAATATTTTGAAAAAATTCACTAGTGCAAATTAAAATGGCGGAAAAAGGAATGGTAAAATATTTTGAGTGGGAAATTGAGGGGTATTAAGGTCATACATAGAAAATAGAGTGTATTACTAATACACACTTCAATACACAATAGAGTGTATAACTAATGCTTGCATTAGTTATAGATAGTCAAAAAGTCATACCAAACAAGGTACTAGCAATACACATTAACTAATACATGCATTATATTTTACAATACACTCTACAAACCACCCCTTAAGGTATTAGTCTAACATGTGAAATCAATTGAAAATTGTATAAAAATAAATGCTCAACCTATTGCAACAGATGTCTTTTATATTGGATTTAATCAAACAAATTAAGTCATATGTTGTAACATATTACACATCTGTTGCGTAAGATGACCGAGCTCTGGAAATTTTCAAACAAAAATTGTTATCTATTGCACTTAGATGTTTTAAGACCCTTTTTAAAGCAATTTAGGTATTTCCTGTCCTAGATAAAAAAAGTTAAAATACTAAGGCGGTAAAAAATATTACTTGGATAACTAAAAAATCTCCTGAGTGAGTAGTCCTATCTGGTTTTCTCAATGTCACCATCTCCATGTGCCCCTCAAAAGTAAAAAATTATTAACGAATATTTAAAACCCATATCTAGAAAAATACTCTCTCCTTCAGCCATAACATAAGTAAGACTCAAGACTCAACTCAACTCAACTCATCTATCACTCTTTTTTCTTTATCTTTTTCTTTCCTTTTTACCTTTTTTTCTCTCTTCTTTCGGATGAGGATCTTTTTGGATCTCAACCGATCAATATCTTTTCTCGAATGAATTGGATGTTGTGATTCCTTTGCTTTTTTCACATTACAGGTATGGTTCACTATTGCTCTTTCCATCTCGTCTTCTTCTTTGTATGTCATTTAAATTAGATATTTACATCTGTTGCTATTGATGATTTACCCATTTACCAGTTTCCTATTTATTGAGAAAATTGAAGGAAATATGACTTTTAAGTCTTGAATGAACGAACCATTGTTTTTATATCTGTTGTAAAATGCCTCATCGGTTGAACAGATGGGTAATCTATTGCATCAGATGGGTCATTTGTTGATTCACTCAATTTTGTGTTACCCTTTTGTACAGATGGACAGACGGAGCAACTGTTTGAAGAAATCAAACCAGTAGCAAGGCTGATTTGATTTATTCCAACAGATGACTCATCTGTTGCAACATGTCATCCATCTGTTGCAACAGATGCCTCATGGGTTGAGCATATGGGTAATTTATTGCATCAGATTGGTCATCTATTGATTCGCTCAATTTTGTGTTACCCTTTTGTAATGTTTTTTTTCTTTTTCTCTTGTTTGACCTCAAATGTATTTCTCTTATTTGTAGATAAAAAGAAGTAAAACTGGATCCATTTTTGCCCGACCAACATTAAAGGCTAGAGTAAAGATGGGTCCAGAGGAATAAGTTGTTTGTAGATGGAACCACTTCATATGTGGGAGGTATGTATTACTGATCAACCTATCGTGAAAACACACATCCAGTACAATGATTTTGTGAATGTTTGTTCTTTACCTATTAGGTGTTAATTCTTTAAACAAGATATGGAATTTTATAGTTAAGATTGTTAGGTTCAAACTGGTAAGGCTGAGGAACCAAGTAGGTGGTGTCGATACCCTATTATAATTTAATGACCGTTTATGATCATGTTTTTGTGTCAAGTTTGGGAAAGGGTTCAAGTTTTTAGAAGTAGTGTAAATATCCAATAGTGATTGGACCGGTTTTAATGGCTCAATGGACTTCTTGAAAGGCCTCAGAAGCCTCGCACTACAGCAAACACCGATGGAACCAATAGAAATTCCCCTAGTCCAAATTTATATGGATGAGTTGCTGGAGGAGATTATTGTACAATAGTAGGTGCTTGGGATACTATCTGTGCGGGAAGAGGGAGGTTGAGAAGGCCATATATCATCTCAGACCTTGTTTAAGAGAAAACACAGGGTTGGAAGGAAAGTGTAGCAAAATTTGCTAATGAAATTGACATGAAAAATAAAAATACTGGATGAGCTGCGAATGTGAAAGCGTATTCAAAACTAAAAATCCATCAATCGTTGAAGTAAAAGAAGAATGGTCAATAGGACTGGAGCTGGTAACTTTGCTAGAGACTGCAACTAGTGAGTGTGGCCTCAATGAAGACTCTTACAAAGTGTAGGACCAGATCTCTAGGGAAGCAGCTTTGCGAGAACAGAAGGTGGTAAGATTATCGGTCAGAATTGAAACCTGAACTAATTACTCCTAAATTAAAAATACGGGATCAAGCCAAGGCGATAATTTCTCTAGTTAAACATGCATCCCATGCCTCCTATGGCTCTGGTCAGGTGAAAGGCAGTGGAAACAACAAAGCATGGGATTTCTGCCCAACTTTAGACCTTTTTGTTTCTACTTCCATTGACCTGATCATAGCTACAAACAGAAGGCATGGAATGCAAGTTAGACTTTAGAAATTGGCACCTTAGCTTCCCTTATTTTTAATTCAGAAGTTGTTTGTTCAGGTTTCAATTTCAATTCTGACCGACAATCGTATCAATTCCTATGCTCGCGAAGCTTCTTCCTTAGAGTCATGGTCCTGCACTTTGTGAGGGTCTTCACTGAGTCCACGCTCGCTAGTTTTATTCTCTAACAAAGTGTCCAGCTCCAGTCCTATTGACCATTCTTTTTTTTTTCAACGACTGACGAATTTTTATATTTGGATACACTTTCACATTAGAAGATCATCCAGTTTTTCCGTTTCTCATGTCAATTTCATTAGCTAGATTCTCTAGAATTTCCTTGGTTGCTTCCCTGTGTTTCCTCTTAAACAAGGTCTGAGATGCTATATGGCCTTCTCCACCTCTCCTTTCCCGCACAGGTATTCTCCGAAGCACCTTCTGCTGTATAAAAGTCTCCTCCAGTAATCCATCCATATACATTTGGAATAGGAGAATTTATATTGGTTCCATCGTTGTTTGTTGTGGGGCGAGGATTCGAATTTCAAGAAGTCCATTGCACCATTAAAACCGGTCCAATCACTATTGGATATTTACACTGCCGCCAAAATCTTGAATCCTTCCCCAAACTTGGCACAAAAATATGAGCATAGATCATCATTAAATTGTAACAGGGTATCGATACCACCATCTTGGAACCCTTCAGCCTTATCAGTTCGCACCTATCAAACTAAACTGTACAATGCAGGATCTTATTTGAAGGATCAGTGTCTAATAGGTAAAAAACTGCATTCATAAAATCATTGTACTTTATGTGTGTCTGTCGCAGTAGACTGATCAATAATACATAACTCCCACACATGAAAGTGGATCCATTGCACGCACCTTATTCTTCCTACCCCATCAAAGAAACTACAGTGTCGCTTATTCATCTATATGCATGTGATGACTATTAAAAAAGAGGTGTGAAGAGTAGTGACTTTTTTTTATCTTAACACATTCAAAATAGCTGATGAATCGAAATCTTCATCTGTTGCAACTAATGAATCAGCTGGTGGAAGAAATCAAAACATCTCCTCCAATATATGGTACATCTGTCGTAATAGATAATCCATATGTTGCAATATATTGTAAATCTGTTGCGACAGACCAGACATTGTTTATTCATCTGCATGCATGTGATGACTATTAAAAAAGAGGTAGTGGTGACTTTTTATCTAACACATCCAAAATAGCTGATGAATCGAATTCTCCATCTGTTGCAACTGAAGAATCAACTGTTAGAAGAAATCAAAACATCCCCAACATATGGTCCATCTATCACAACAAATAATCTATATGTTGCAACAGATGGTAAATCTATTGCGGCAGATGAACGATCTATTGCAACAACTTAATAATAACAACTGTTATCAAGTGTCAAAATTGTTTTGAAAAGGTAAGAAGTATTAATGTAAACGAAAAATTTGCGACTTTTCACATAAAACAAAATGCCACCAGTTTGAATGTAATTAATACAATGGATCTTAACAGACATGCCTTTTGTCCTTATACATCCAGATTCAATCCTCTATAAATAGGTCCCTTCTTAATCTTCATTCTGCTAAACTTTATTTATTTTTTGCATTTTTCTTTTCGTGTGACATCTTCAACAACTTCTCTTCAAAGAGAATATTTCTTTATATTGAAGTAAGTTTTTTTTCGGTGTAAATCTACCAGTTTGTAGTATACGTTGTATTATATTTGGACTCTTTTCTTTACATTTATCAATTCATGCGTGTTCTAGATATGGCTGATCCTGTTTGGGACATTGCTATTATGCGCGACACAGTGCGGGAGCTTTAGAGATAGGATAATGACCTGCAGAGGGAGTTGATCGCCGTGAGAGAGATGATGCTCAGAGAGATACAGAGGCTGATGAGGGCCCTGCTGCTGCGAGTTGATTAGCCAGCTGTCATTAATGATGATAATAATAATAATTAGAATGTGTTTTTTCTTTTAGCGTATGTATTTTAATTTTTCTATATCGGATCTATACCTAATGTATTTTATTTTTCGTTTAATGAAAAAATTATTTTTAGTCGACTTTGGCTTTTTAATTCTTATTCAATTTTCATTCTATCTATTTCTTCTTCTAAACATTTTACATGTTAACATGTAGACGGTTGGAGGTAAGGAACAATTTTGAATCCAGTAGCAATAGCAATTTTGGCTTTTGAGTTCTTTCAACAGATGGACCATGTGTTGGAACAGATTGGTCATCAGTTGAGTTTCTGTCAACAGATTATTCATCTGTTGCGACAGATTTATCATCTGTTGGAGGAAAACATTCTAATTTTATGGAACTGTGTTGTGTTCTTCCAGCTAATGTCCATCTATTGCCATAGATGGGTAATTTGTTGAAAATACTTATGGTCTGTTGTATTGTTTAGTTCATGTTTTTTCTCTTTTTATTGATGCACAAGTTATTAAAAAGATATTTTATATATAATAAATGATAACATTATGATCACAACAATGAGTTAAATATATAAAAGTCCACAACAAACAACAATACAAGTTTCTGTAATTACAATGATCATGGTGGATTACGATCTGGGCATGTAGTTCTTTTGTGGCCAGCGCGCTTGCATACGGAGCACTTGTTTCTTCTTGATGAAAATAATTCTCCGACTCCACGCCTCCTCTTATATGGCTTTCTTCCCAGTTTGATAGTGCTTGAGTAAATATATGGAGGAGGTATTAATCCACCCATAAGCTCTGCAGGAACAACCTAAGATTCTTCGGGAGGCACCGGAGTATTATGCCCACTATATGTCATTTTATATTTTTCATCGAATAATATTGAGAGGAGTGATCGTAAACTTCAGCTCCATATTTATGACCGTATTGAGCTCGAAGTGCTATCATAGCATGTGGACAGGGTATTTTGTCTAAGTCAAAAACTCTGCACGTACAAAATCTTGTTTGAAGATCGACCGTGGCAACATCACCATGACTGGTGATACTGAATTTGTAATCTGGTATTTTATGAGGTAATAACCTATTTCCCAAACTGATGTTTGTTGATATTATTTTTTCGATTTCGAGAATAAATCAGGTTCTTTTTTTTGGGCACTTGAACTGCACAAGCCTCTCATTAAAAAATTTGCCATACTTTTGGCTTATTTTTTCAAACATAGCCTTGATGGGAAATTCTCTTTCATCGCCAAATAATGAATTCACTGATTCAACTATGTTTGATTTCATAATATTGTACCTAGTCAAAATAATCACTTAGTACGACATCATACTAAACTTGTAACTCAAACAAGACATTAAAATCGATAAGAATGTACCTAATTGCCGGATAAAATGCCCGGGTCCATCTCTCGAAACCGACACATACGAGAAATTCTGCTACCTTGGGATTCATATCCGTTATTTGATTGAAATGGTCTAAAAACTCCTCTCTACTATATGTTTTAGCTGCTCTATAAAAAAGGGTCAAGACCCTTTTGTTGTGAAAGTTGGTCCGAATGTTCTCTCTAAGATGCCTGATACAACAACCAAAGTAAGCTGAAGTGAAGAAAATTGAACCCATCTTTGGAATATTTGGATGCCTATCCGAAACAAAACACAACTCTTCGGTATCTTCAATGCAGCTTCACAGTTGTTAAAAAAAAATCCATAAGAGGCATCATATTCCTTGTCCGCTACACAAAAAACGACAGGAAAGATGTGATTCTCCGCATCCTGCACCACCGCCGCTAGCAGAACTCTATTATACCTGCTCCTCAAGAAGGTACCGTTGATGGATAAGCCTTTTCTCAAATGTCGAAAATCTTGAATCCAAGCACTATAGGATACAAAAAAGTACTTTAACCTTCCATTTTCATCAACATGCAACGCCCTCTTACTTTCGGGATTTGTGGACTTAAGCATGTAATGGTAGGCATCGAGGACTGCATACCCATGCTTGTGTGTCCCCCTAACCAAGTCCTTGGAAATCCCCATGGCCATATATATCTTCCAATAACTGACTAGGACACCCAATTTCGTAAGTATTTGATTGGCCATAACCCTTGTAGAAGGGCCTTTACCGTCGGGGAATCTATTATTGAAATATTCACCAAGGACCTTTGTCGTGACGTGAGGATTTTGGCCCGAGATGTGCTCCGAACCACATGTGTGATACTTTTCATATTTATTAATGACAAATCTGTCAGAACTTAAGTACTTCACCGCTCTCAACCACCACTTGTAGTTCGAATTAGCACATTTGTAGCAAAAAAACTTTGCTCAAATTAATCACCTTCATTATTCTGAAATCTTTTTTCAAGCAAGAAATAAACAAAGTAGTAGATAGTTCTTTCTTGTCTCTGAATGACATTCCAATAAAAAAGCCGGTCCCATCGTCTTGAAGATTTCCAGACTGTGTCGATTTAGAAGAACTACACATCGTATTGGTCGCATCAACGGGCATAGGTGTTTGATTGTCATCTGGACTATTCATGTCTAGATCATCCAACCTATTATCAAAGATGTCTTGTTTTTGTTCTTCTTTTACGTCCTGTTTCTCATTCTCTCTCATTTTTTCAACCATGCACACCCTCAACACCGACCTAGATGAATCACTAAGATAAGCACACAACCAAACCTGATCGGTTATCTTGAAAGACAGTACCCTATGATTTTCAAAGGAGATGTGCATGTAGCTGATGACGAGTTCTTTCGATTGAAAATTCAGTCCACAATAACTGATGATTAAGTTCACAAAATTATTATACGAAACATCACTTTGGATTGTCATAGCTATCGTCTCTAGCATTTCACTCTCGTTCCAATGCCATACATATCGATTGCTCTTCTCGATCCATTGACCATGAAAATCCACACCTATTGTTATTGATCCCTCCATTAGTGGTACATAAATAAAGTCATTTGTTAAATAAGTTAATAGTGATTTCATAGTGCCGTAAATGAATCGCAACAGATGTGTAATCAGTCACAACAGATTACTTACCTATTGGGATTGATGTTACGCTCCTAAAGCTGATTTGAACAGATGATTCATCTGTTGTAACATGTGAATCATATGTTGCAACAGACTATATATCTGTTGGGATTGATGTTACAGTACTGAGGCACCTTTGAAGCTGATTCCAACAGATGAGGTTCCAACAGATAATTAACCTATTGCGATAGATGACTTACCTATTGCAACAAACTATGATTTGTTGGAATCGAGGTCAGGTTCTATCACAACGGTTACTAATATGTTGCAATAGATATTTACTGTCTGTTGGAATCGATTTCGGATTTTGTTGCAATAGGTTAATAATTTGTTGCAACAAATATTTACCCTGTTGCAATAGATAACACGTCTGGTTGAATTGAGTTTAGGTTCTATTGCAACAGGTTAATAATTTGTTGCAACAGATATTTATCACGTTGCACTAGATAACTAATATATTTAAATAGATAAATCATCTGTTGCAATAGATGACCCATCTATTCGATTCATGTTACAACCTATAGAACCATAAACATGAATTCAACATATCAGTATTCCGTTGAAACACATGTCTCATCTATCACAACAGATGATTTATCTGTTTAAACAGATGGATCTTATGTTGGATTCATGATTGAGTTCTATCCATTATTGGAAAAAAAGCACAATAGCAGTTACCCAGATGAAAATTTCAACTAAAAATCATAATTTGACTTACCAAAGTCTCCTATGAAGTAATGCCAAGTGGAAAGTGATGTACGAAACAAAATTTGACCTAAGAAATTGGTCAAATAGCAATAGTAGCAGTAACAACAACAACAACAACGACAATGGTCAACAAAAAGAAGATGAAGATGGTAATGAAGTAGAAGATGATGATAATGAAGCAGAAAATGATGAATAAAGCAGCAACAACAATGAGCAACAAAAATCGCTAAGAGAGAGAAAACAACAATGGATGAGAAGAGAGAGAAAGACGCCTTTTTTTCCTCCGTTTCCCGTTATATTAGGTAAACATTTGAATCAAAGTGTAAATTTAAAAACTTATGGGCTATTCTCAAACTTACCAAACTTTCTTAATCTATAATAAAATAATTGTCACCTCCACTCAATTATTAAGACTTGTGTAACCTACAACTCATTTTAAACTTTTTTGTCACCTACAGCTCTAAGCCCCACATTACTATCCCTCATTGATCATATTCATTATATGAAATAATTCTTAACCTATAAATATAGGTGTTTCTTCCTTTGTTGTGTAAAAAAAATAAAATGATAAGAGAAAAATATAGTAGTGAAAGAGAGAGTTGAGATAAAGAAAATATTCTCTCCAACTATATTCACTATAAAAAGAGAGTAACTATATTAGTGAAAGAGAGAGTTGAGACAAAGAAAATATTCTAAGTCTTTAACTATATTTACTATAAAAAAAGAGTTTTATATGTTGAAGGAAGGTGTTCTTATGGTAGAGCTTTGAACTCTTCAACTAATTTGGAATTGCTTGAATTGTACATCATTGATGAGTTTTTGTATCCTAGAGGGGACTAGTCAAAAGATACATTGCTGGATTGGTGTAGATTATATTGCAGTCGGCTTGAATCTCCTAAAAGAAAGCGAGATATCCGCACCTCAGCCAAGAAAAAAATATTTTATTTTGTTCATTTTTAAGTCATTTTATAATTTCAACTGTAATTATTATAATTTATGATACATTATACCAACATAAAATATTATTCGTTAATGGTAATTGTCATGCGGGTGCAGCAAAACTCTTTTCCTTTTTTGATTGTTGTAGCATGTACACCATGCAAAAAAGGCAAGCTGGACATGTTTGCTTCAGCTGTGATACTCTGACATCTTATACCAGAGAATTCATTAAAGTTACCTCAAGGCTCAATATTATTTAAAGAGGATGTGTCAATGTATGATGTGTGTGCCCATAAAAATCCAACAATAAAATTGATTTCCTTTAAAATTGTAAATTTGAAAATAAAGAAAATCATTTTTGCTCAAAAGTTTTTATATTTGGTTGATCTATACCATGAGAATTTATCGAGCATGGCAAAATCGAACATATATATGGTTGTTAAAGACCCAAAGGAGAATTCAAGAAAACAGCCAGACAATTGTAATCTTTGTTTAGCGGGAAAACGATACAATTGAATTTGTTATGAGATCAGGACACACAAGTCTTGATTTAACTCGTTAAGTTCAGTTATTCGCATTTAAATATGTTTGTAAATATATAAAAAATCAGATAAAGACAATAAAGTAAGTAAAGAAATTTGTATGGAGCAACAGATATCTCCAAGTATATTTCACTCAACTTCCTTGAGCATCCTTTATTTGTTGGAATATATATTATTAACCATGTGTTTTGATACAGTAGTTATCATAGAATTTTTCTTATTTAAATTTAATAAAGAATTTGTTAGTGTATTTTAATATTTTAATTATTTTAAAGTACATTATCTCAAATTGACAAAGTGTGATGTTGATGTTTGCACTTCTCCAATGCACAATGCACGTTAGTGGACCATTATTAAGAGCAAAATTGTGTATTTACTTTGTGTAACTCTTATAATCACTAACACTTTATTTCACTCATTATTTTATGGTAGAATAATGTGACTTTAGTTCTTGTAACTTTCTACCATTATTCTACCTCATTATCTCAAATCAATAAATATAGGACATCTATTTGCATATACACTTCGTCAATTATTGAATTTTTCACTTCGTTATGAGAAGTCAATATAATTTTGCGTAATTAAACACTCAGTACGGGTAAATTTTTCACCGATGGTATTGCCTTGTTGACTAGGCATATTATTATGGTCACTATGATACTAAACTGAACATGCTCTATGATGCTAAAAATGGGTAAACAATAAAAAGAGTTATTGTAAATTAATTAACAAGTGAAGAAGTTGAAACTTTTAGAACTAATTGCTACTAACCATCTCTTATTTAATTTGTTTCATATATAAATTACAGTGGTGATTCTCTTGGAAATTAGCAACATGAAAAAAGTGGAGGAGAAAATTTGTCCACAAATATGCTTTGATGCAGCAGCTTATATGATGTGTCCATCCTCAGGGACTCAACAACTTGCTCCTACATGCAACTGTTGCTTAGCTCCACAAGGATGCTCACTTTACTATGCTCTACTTGATCAACTTCAAACTACAACATGTATTTCCTCCAATAAAGATAAATATGTCTGCTATAGATCACACTTAAATATGTCTTATCTTTTTATCGATATATTTGAAAATAATTTCTCTACCTTTGTGAGTAACAGGTAAGATTTGCTACACTTCATTTTCCGCAGCCCATCTGTGGGACTACGTTGGGTACGGTGGTGATGGTGTCATTTATATCATGTCTGTAACAGTATAGTTTGTGCTATATATGTTGTTTCAAGAAGCATACACATCCGTGCATTTTATCCTTTAAATATTACCCCAAAAGACATCTCAACAATTGATTATGTACTCTTATGGTCCCAACTTTCTGTTGGGTTCAAGATCAAAGTGTGAATGGAAAATGAATGGAATCAAGTGAAGGAAAAAATAGAGATAACACTCAAAATGAAAGTGTACTAAAAAATGGGAAAGTCTACTAAATTCTTTCACATTGGTGGAAGAAGAAAACTTTCAAGTGTTTATATTAAGAAACACTCACTCCACATGGTAAGTGAGGCAAGAACCAAAAGGTGCCTCGCGCCGTCGCTCGCTCACTCGCTCGGCTTTGGCTTCAGATTTGTCAAATGATATGGTATGTGAGGCAAGAACCAAAAGGTGCCTCGCGTCGTCGTCTCTCGCTCGGTTCGGCTTCGGATTTGGATTTAGATTTGTTAAATGATCGATGAGATTAGTTTTTAGACAAAATTTATCTGAAACATATGAAAATTCAGTCCGACAAAACCAAAGGAAAAACATAATAGTTTTGTTGCAGTTTTTGATCCTCCATTAACGTGCATACTTCTACATGCAGAAAAAATGGCTGCGGCTGCTTGAAGAGACTCAACTCTTCTACTAAAATACACACTGTTTCGAGAAAAGGTATGACTGTTTTGGATGGTTGTGGTTGTTCAGAAAAGACACACACTTTCTGATGAACATACATGACTGTTCAGAAAGGATACACCATTCTGGTAAACCATTTCCACCTTTCGAAAAGGGCACCTAATGGCTATATAAACCTGCATTTGTCCACAGGTTTAGAGACAAAATTTTTCTGCACTAAAGCACTTCTTGTTTTCTGAAATATTCCGTGTGATCATCTAATCGTTTAGTAAGTTCGAAGAGAATCCGATCATTTGAGGTACCACTACAGTCGGATTGTTAGGAAATTTTATTCTGAGAGGAAAAATTTCGCAACCTCGGGTACTTGAGGGAAATTATTCCCTTAAGGACATTTCGTGAAGTCGAAGGAATTGGGCTTTTTTTGTTTCATCTAATTTTCTGAAAAAACACACTTCTTTGAAAGGTCTTTTTGATCTTGTGTTGAGGGTGTTACATAACTTTATAAGTGTTCTTGTTTTATACTTGAACTTGTGTTGAAGTTGTTGTGCTGAAATACAGATTTTGTGTACCCGAAAACAACAATCTTAAGAAAATAATTTTCGAAATCTGTATTGCTTGATTTCTAGAGATTAAAGCTTTAAGCTTTCTACTCCATTTGAACTTAACTAGTGGTTTGAAGAAATAAAATCTTCATCACAAGTTAAAGATCACTCGGTTGGCGATTGGAAGTCATAAAAACTTTATCGTTAAACTAGAAATAAGGGGTGTTTAAAGCTGCTACAACTTTATAAGTAGTATTTCGATATACTAAATTTACTGTCTTGTTGTGACAAGAAAACAACTTCTGATAGTTAAGTGAATGATGCTGCAACAACTGTGGCAGCAACTAATGTTGCCACAACAAGTCGTATGAGTGCTCCGCAGGCAATGACACTAGCAGAGAAACCCAGAAAATTCACAGGTGTTGATTTCAAAAGGTGGCAACAGAAGATGTTCTTCTACCTTACAACTCTATGCCTTCAAATATTCCCATCTGAAGAAACTCCAGAGGTGCCCGAGGGGACTTTGGACCAGGAGAAATTTGTCGTTATGGAGGCGTAGAAACACTCTGATTTCCTATGCAGGAATTACATTCTAAATGGCCTCCAAGATGAACTATACAATGTGTATAGTGGAATGAAGACGACAAAAGAGTTGTGGGGGCGCTAGAAAGAAAATCAAGACTAAAGATGCTGGAACCAATAAGTTCTTTGTTGCAAGATTCCTTAAGTTTAAAATGATTGACAACAAGTCTGTTGTATCTCAAATCCAGAACTTCAAGTTATCATCTATGATCTCCTCACGGAAGGTATGGGTTTGATGAATACCTTAGTTGAACATATTAAAAATGTTCTTATTGTTCGCATGAACTTAATTGTATGTATGGTTGTGAATTAGGCATTTCAAGTCGCGATAATAATAGAAAAGTTACCACCTATTTGGAAGGACTTCAAGAACTATTTGATACATAAGCGAAAGAAGATGACAATCAAAGATCTTATAGTGAGACTGCGCATTGAAGAAGACAACAAAGCAGCGGAAAGAAGGTCGGAAGGAAATTCTTTAATAAGTGGAGCAAATATTATAAAAGACAACCACAACAACTCCAAAAAGCGCAAAAAACTGGATAGAAAAGCAATCAACCCAAGAAGAAATTCAAGGAAAAATGCTTTAACCGTGACAAGATTGGACACAAGTCAAGGATTGTTGTGCCTCAAAGAAAGATAAAAAGAAGGACCAAGCAAATATGGTTGAATCCAAGAAAGAAACAGATGATCTATGTGTCAGGCTGTCAGAATACAACTTGGTGGAAAATCCTCGAGAATGGTGGATGAATTCTGGTTCCACCCATCACGTTTGTGCTAATAAGGAGTTATTGTTATTTTTGCTCAGGCACAAGTCAAAGAGAAGATATATATGGCCAACTCCGCAACTGCAAAAGTTGAAGGAACAGGAAAAGTCTGCCTGAAAATAACATCAAGCAAAGTGTTGACTTTTAACAATATCCTGTATGTACCAGAGTTACAAAAGAACTTGACTTCTGTATCACTTCTTGACAAAAATGGATTCGAACGTGTATTTATTTCCAAAAAAAATATACTTAGTAAATGAGAAGTATACATAGAAAAAGGCTACCTCACAGAGGGCCTATTCAAAATGAATGTAATGAATATTGAAATCAATAAAAGTTTAATTTCTTCTTACTTGCTGATACAAGCATGAGGAGTACAAGGATTACAAGATTTTGTCAGAGGTCCAAGTTTCGAATTCGCAAGTGAATTGAAGACCTTTTGGAGCCTTTTTCAAAGATTTGTCCAAGTGAAGGAAGGAGAAGGAGTTTATACACTCAAGAGACACCTCAATTGAAGGACAAGATAGAGAGGAAGATACGGGTATCATGGGCTTGAGACCATTTACTAGAAGCCAAGCTCGGGAACTACAAAGACTACAAGGTGTGTTTATGAAAATGGACGCATTTGAGATTGTTGTGAACTCTCCCAAGGGAGTGTACACCTTGACATATGAGGGATGGCCTTAGGTGCTCCAAAATACACCCAAGGCTTCCCCAAATACACTCCACACCCGCCACCCTCATTAAGGGCAAAGGAGTCCTTTTACAACATCTTTTGTAATAGACTATTTAAACATTTTCCTTAGTTTTGTTCCTTAGTTACCTTATTTTGAAATCAAGATTGTAACATTGAAACACCATCCTCTCAAGAGAGAGTAGACAACCACTTTGACATCACAAGAAATGGTTTCTTCTTGTGTTGTGTGTATCGGCTAGAAACATGAGTGCTTGAGTGAACCGAGTTCCTCTTGTGTTTGTGTAAGAACTTGGTGCTTGTTAACGTGTTTTGTAGAGGTTTTAGAGTTTGATACACTCTTTAGTTGTTACATTACAAGTTCTTTTTGTGTCAAGTTACCTATCCCTTTATTGTTTTAAGTTTGTGTTTTCTTCTTGTATCGTATTGTTGTCTTGTTGTTGCGGGTTTAGGCTTGTTGTAGACTGTTTGCGGACTATTTTGGTGTTGTAGATACCGTGTGGTATTACTTGCTTAGCCTTATGATTTGTGGCATGGACGATTAGGACATGTCAATTACAAAACATTGTGAAAACTAATTAACTTAAAAGTTTTGCCAAACTTTGAGTACAATAAATTAAAATGTCAAATGTGTGTGGAATCAAAGAATGCTAAGCCTCCGTATAAATCCATTGAAAGAAATTCCAATCCCTTAGACTTAATCCACACTGGAATTTATGATATGAAGTCAACACCAGCTCAAGATGGGAAAAAGTATTTTATAACTTTTATTGACTATTGGACTAGATACTGCTATGTTTACTTGCTGAATAGTAAGGATTAAGCAATAGATATATTTAGGCAATATAAAACAGAAGTTAAAAATCCGTTAGAGAAAAAGATCAAAACGATAAGAAGTGATAGGGGTGGGGAATATGAATCTCCCTTTGCGCAAATATGTGTAGAGAATGGAATTTTCCATCAAACTAAGGTCCCGTATTCACCTCTAATTAATGGAATTGTGGAAAGGAAAAACCAAACCTTGAAGAAAATGATGAATGCCTTACTAATAAGTTCAGGTTTACTATAAAACTTGCGGGGGAAATCTATCCGTACAGCTAACCGAATACTCAATAAAGTGCCCTATAGTAAGATACAATCAATTCCATATGTGATACAAGAATGATAAGGAACACACGAAGAATACCCAAAATAGTCCACTAATCAAAGGGATTCTTGGACCGATTGGAGACCACACTCGGATTCAACAATGACAACAATAATAACGAGATGAAGGGTGTGTTTTAACACCAAAATAGTAATCCAAACTATGATTATCAACAATAATATGAAGACAAGATGAACAACAACAATTTTATAACAAGAAGAACAAGTTATGAATTACAAGAACTAGAACAAACACTAACAAGAGTTACAATAAAAGAAAAAGGATAGATAGATAGACTACACAAAGGTATAATCTTAAGAACCCAAGAGCCTATTCCACTCTTGGACCCTAAACACCACGCATAATGATTCACCTATCTCTTACGTGACACAAGATCAGATTCTACCTCTCTAGCATCTACATTTCCAAGTAAAATACAATCACTAGTGATTCCACACTAGATCTTGCCATAGTTTTGGCCAAGCCTCCTAAAGGAGAGAGGACTTGTCTTTCTAAGTGTTTATAACTTCCATATTCAACAAAAAAACTAAGTCTAAAAGCCCTACAATGTTCCTTTTATAGTATTACAAAATATAAGTTAAAATGACCAAAAAGCCCTTCAAAGAGTGGGAGCCCATCAAGTGTAAGTTATGAACTGATTTTGGTGCATTTTGGGCCTCTCTTACACTTCAATTGCACACACCAAGGATCGGGTCCAACTCGCACTCTCATAAGTCCATATCCGTGATTATTTTCATATCACCCTCTCTATCTTGAGAAGAATTTGTCCACAAATTCACGACTTCACCTCGTTCAATTGGTCACTTCGAAGGAAACCTACTCAAAATAGTCCGCAAACAAGTCACAAAAATAAGTCAAAAATAGTCCACAAAAACATAAAGAATATGAGGGCTCAATAAAAACAAGTCTCGACCATCTTCATTTTGAACCTCGGCTTTGTCTCCATCTTGATCCTTGTCTTCATCCTCATCTGAAATACATAGTGAATGGAAAAAGAAACACTAAACACATCTCACCTCTTTTCTTAGTGGCGGTTTTGCTTGTGGTTCCCTACGTCTTCACCTCAACTTCTCTTCCATCATATATGCATCATTGTAGACTCCATGTCCCTCATGTTACTTTTTACACACTTCTCTTTATGGACATGTCGGTTTAGGTGAAGTGGAGTTTTGGATGAAAGGATTGATTTGGTAATGTGGAGCTTCAGTGTGGAGCTTAGATGGGAGGAGATTGGCTTCCAAGTCCTTCTTGTTGGAATTAATTGAATTGTGGGAGAAGTGACCTACTTAGGTTTGGGGTTGGAGGACATTTGGTGGCTTGGCTTATGTCTATGTCATTTGGTGGTGGTCTTGGAGGATTGATTGTTTGAGGTAAAGTTTCGGAAATAGAAACATGAGAATTCCTTTGACTCTCCACTCGATCTACCCTCTCAAGTATAGTAGACATATTCGAGCCTAATTTTTCAAGACCCGTATTTGCCTTAGCTATTTCTCAGGTAATAGCATTAAAGTAGGCCAAAATGGTGTCTATTATGGACAAGGAGATACCTACAAAATAGAAAACACGTTAGTTGTACAAAATATCCCCACTCTCTCTTTTATTACGTGTCACTCGGATCCCTCACTCTCAATCTCACCAGTATTGTAAGCTTTCTTGTACTCCGAGAGGTATTGAGAGGTGAATCCAACGTTTACTAGGACTCCAAAGAGTAAGAAAAACACGCAAGGACGTATTATAATGACTCAAAATAATTAAGACATACAAAGGAAGGTTAACACGAAGAACGACTTCAAAACTAACTTATAATCTAGTACTAGCTTGTAAGTTAGATTTGGAATCAACAAACGAAACTAAAGACAAAAAATGAGACTAAAAGATCAAAATTGAGCTTAAAATTTATCAGTGAACAGTAATTGGTGATGTCGCAGTCCGTGATTGGCCTCGGTCCTCAATAATTTTATTTTCCAAATTTGGAAGTCTTGATCACTTTACAATTTGAAATGGTGAACTTTGGTTAATGGAGGGAAGACTACAAGTCTTGGAACTCTTTTTAATTTTCAAACACAAGTCTTGACTTGACTAGTACTATTCCCATAAAACAAGGTCCTTGAAATATGGAAAAGTTGTTGAAAAAGTTGTTGTCAAGTCAAAGATTGATGTGATCAAGTCCTCTCACCAACAAGTCTTGTAGCTTTAAATTTAACCTTCTTAGATCTATTAGGCACCTTTATGTGGGTCAAGATATGAAAATGGATGAATAACAACAAGAACACAACAAAAATCTTCAAGAACTAAAACAACATCCACACATTCAAGAACAACCCATCGCAATAAATCACAAATAAACGGATAAGTCCTCTTTGTGTTGTATTTCGATTTTAGCAAGAGAGGAAGGTTGTGATGAACAACAAGAACACTACAACAACCTTTCAAGAACAAAAACAATATCAACCAACGTCCAACCAAATCCACAACAACAAGAACAACACCAAACGGCCATAACAATGTTCATAACAACAACTTTTAACAAGTTCAAGCTCAAGTTTAGATCTAAACTCAAAGTGCTAGTGAACAAGAAAAAAACCAATACTTAGAACAACCAACAAAAACAAAATACACCAAGATCTAGACTTATAAACAATATCGGCCAAGATGAACAAAAAGAACAACTTTCTTGGCCAAGACAACAACAAGATCCAAATTCGGCCAAGAACACTTTCTTTTAAAAAAAAAAAAACTTTTAAGCCCAAGATTGATCTTGTTAGAACAAAATCAAAGATGACTTTGATACCAAATGATACAAGAATAAAAAGGAAGAAACTAAACATACTCCAAAAACAGTCCACTGGTTCAAAAACTGAGGACCCTTTTGAAGACCACTCTTGGATTCACTAATAACAACAAGAAAGAGAAGATAATAAGGTGTTATTGACACCAAACTGCAAACCAAACTAATATTAACAATACAATATGAAGACAAGATAAACAACAACAACAAGTTATGAATTACAAGAACTAGAACAAACACTAACAAGAGTTACAATAAAAGAAAAGGGATAGATAGATTGACTACACAAAGGTATAATCTTAAGAACCCAAGAGCCTATTCTACTCTTGAACCCTTAAAACCACACACAATGATTAACCTATCTCTTACGTGACACAAGATCAGATTCCACCTCTCTAGCATCTACGTTTCCAAGCAAAATACAGTCACTAGTGATTCCATACTAGATCTTACCCTAGTTTTGGCCAAGCCTCCAAAAGGAGAGAGGACTTGTCTTTCTAAGTGTTTACGACCTCCATATTCTACAAAAAACTAAGTCTAAAAGTCCTAAAATTTTCCTTTTATAGATATTACAAGATATAAGTTAAAATGACAAAAAGGCCCTTCAAAGAGTGGGCGCCCATCAAGTGTAAGTTATGGACTAATTTTGGTGCATTTTAGGCCTCTATTACATTGCAATTGCACACACCAAGGCTTGGGTCCAACTCACACTCTCATAAGTTCATATCCGTGATTATTCTCATATATATATGAAAATGGAAAGGAAGGAAATCCAACTTGAAATACTTCAAAGTGTGGGGGTGTCTAGCGAAGGTCCAAGTTCCTATGCCTAAAAGAGTAAGGATAGGACCTAAGACGGTGGACTGCATGTTTATAGGATATTCTAAAAGTAGTAAGAATGTCGGTTTTTGGTTCATAAATCCAAACATTCGTATATTAATGAAAATACGGTAATTGAATCAGATAATGCTAAATTCTTTGAACATATTTATCCGTGTAAAACTAGACATGAACAGTCCAGTGGGGGGTTTAAATGACCTCAAGATGAACCTAGTGAGGATGTACATAATGATGAGAATCCAAAACGTAGTACACATCAAAGAACATCAACTTCGTTTGGCTCAAATTTTGTAACATTTCTCTTATAAAATGAGACTCAAACATTTAAAGTAGTGATGTCGTCGTCAGACTCATCCTTTTGGAAAGAGGCAGTCAATAGTGAGATTGATTTAATCTTAAGCAACCATACGTGGGAACTGATTGATCTTCTTCCAGGAAATAAACCTTTAGGTTCTAAATGGATCTTCAAAAAGAAAATAAAAACGGATGGTACTACTGACAAATACAAGGCAAAACTTGTAGTAAAAGGCTTTAAACAAAAGGAAGGCCTTGATTACTTTGATACATACTCATATGTAATGAGGATAAAGTCAATTTGGATGTTAGTTTCCTTAGCGGAGGTATATGGTCTTGAAATTCATCAAATGGATGTGAAAACAGCATTCCTAAATGGAGAATTGGAGGAAGAAATTTTTATGGAATAGCCTGAGGGTTTTATGGTTCCAGGAAAAGAAAATAGGGTGTGTAATCTTGTTAAGTCACTTTATGGACTAAAAAAAGCACCTAAACAGTGGCATGCAAAGTTTGACCAAACCATGTTGGCAAACGGGTTCAAGTTAAATGAATGTGTTAAATGTGTTTACATTAAAGACACTCCAAATCACCAAGTCATTGTTTGTTTGTATGTGGATGATATGTTGATCATCAACAGAGATATTTCTGACATAAATGCTATGAAACGAATGCTCGAGAGAAAGTTTGATATGAAAGACCTTGGAGTTGCAGATGTGATATTAGGAATAAGAATCCATAGAACTTCACAAGGATTGGCATTGCCACAGTTTCATTATATAGAAAAGGTACTTGACAAATTCAATTATTTGGAATTTGGTATTGCCAAGACTCCATTGGACGTAAGCTTCGCACTTCAAAAGAATGAGGATGAAAGTGACTCATAGTTGGAATATGCAAGAGTATTGGGATGCTTAATGTATATCATGAATTGTGCACGACCAAAAATAACATGTTCTATTAGTAATTTGAGTCGGTACAGGAGTAATCCCAATAAAACTTATTCGATGGCAATGAAAAGAGTTTTGGGGTATCTTAAATACACTCAAAACTATTCTTTGCATTATAATAAATATCCCATGGTACTTGAAGGATATAGTGATGCAAATTGGATCACCGGATCTAATGAAGTAAAATCCACGAGTGGATATGTATTTACTATTAGTGGAGGAGCAGTCTCTTGAAAATTATCCAAACAGACATGTATTGCTCGCTCTACAATAGAATCAGAATTCATTGCATTAGATAAAGTCGGTGATGAAGCAGAATGGCTTCAAAATTTCTTGGAAGATATTCCTTATTGTCCCAAACCATTGGCACCATTATGTATACCCTGTGATAGTCAAGCTGCAATAGGTAGGACAGGGAGCATGATGTTCAACGGTAAATCTTTTCATATAAGACGGAGACATAATACCATTAGAGAACTTCTCTTTAGTGGAATTATCACTATTGACTATGTGAAGTCAAAGGATAATGTGTCGGATCCACTTACAAAAGGCCTATCTAGGGAAGGAGTTGAGAGGACATCCAAGGAAATGGGTTTACGACCTAGGACAAGTCAACATGGCAGTAACTCTACCTAGCAGACTGGAGATCCAAAGATCTAGGTTCAAGGAGATCAAACAAAGTTGTGTCTGATAGGTTTAACATTGTCAATATATCTAACTCATTCTCATGATGTAGACAATGTTTAGTAAACAAAGATAAGACTTATGGAGTGAAATCTTTTAATGATTATCTAAATTTGGAAGATTTGACCAAATAGTTTAATCTATAGGATTAAACATTTAGAAATCACCTATGTAAGGGAAAAGTGAAAGCCGCTTCGAGGAGAATGTTAGTAAAGGCCTATTCTCTAAGCTGTCATGAAATCGAGACGTGTTCATGGATGAAACAAACAAAATCGTGAGAACCATAAATGGTAAAATAATGGTTGTGTGACATGTGTTTTATAGGTGTACATTAAAGCTCGACGGTTCAAAGATATCAAATCTACCGATTGACCGAGTGCATTCGATACATGTTCACTACGGAAAGTTCAAAGGAAAACCCACTTATCCTGATGCAATCAGTCTTTGTTTGATGATAACATACTTGTCCGTAAAGCTTTATGTAAAAGTAGACATTCTCCATTCATGTGGGGGATTGTTGGGTTCAAGATCAAAGTGTGAATGGAAAATGGAGGGAACCAAGTGGAGAAAAAAATTGAGATAACACTCAAAATAGAAAGTGTACTAAAAAATGGGAAAGTCTATTAAATTCTCCCACATTGGCGGGAGAAGGAAACTTTCAAGTTTTTATATTAAGAAACACTTGCTCCACATGGTAAGTGAGGCAAGAACCAAAAGGTGCCTCGCGCCGTCGTCGTCGCTCGCTCGGCTTCGAATCGATCGATGAGATTAATTTTTTAGATAAAAATCGAAGAAAAAACGCAACAGTTTTTGATCCTCCATTAACGTGCATGCTTTTGCATGCAGAAACGATGGTTGCGTCTGCTTGAATCGACACAACTCTTCTACTAAAAGACACACTATTTCGAGAAAAGGTATGACTGTTTTGGATGGTTGTAGTGTGTTCGGAAAAGACACACTTTCTGATGAACAGACATGATTGTTCAGAATTAATTCACCTTTCTGGTGAACCATTGCCACTTTTCGAAAAGGACACCTAATGTCTATATAAATCTGCATTAGTCCACAGGTTTAGAGACGAAATTTTTCTGCAATAAAACACTTCTTGTTTTCTGAAATACTCCATGTGATCATCTAATCGTTGAGTGAGTTCGAAGAGAATCTGATGGTTTGAGGTACCTCTATAGTCAGATTGTTAGGCCATTTTAACCTAGGATGAAAAATTCCGCAACCTCGGATACTTGAGAAAAATTATTTTCTTAAGGACACTTCGTGAAGTCGAAGGACTTGGCCTTTTTCTGTTTCATCTAATTTTCTGAAAAAACACACTTCTTTGAAAGGTCGTTTTGATCTTGTGTTGAGGGTGTTACATAACTTCATAAGTGTTCTTGTTTTATACTTGAACTTGTGTTGAAGTTGTTGTGCCGAAATACAGATTTTGTGCACCCGAAAACAACACTTTCATCTCACATTCTAATGTGAAATGCACCACATCATGAACGGCTTACATATCACTTACTATAATGCTACAAAATTAAGTATCGAGGAGAATTAATGAATTGAATTTTGAAATGTACCAACTTAATTAAAAAACAGTTTTCATACATAATACAAGATGACTATATAGTCATCATGCCTTGTAATGCTTAATTAAACAAGCTAGCTAGGAATGGCAACTACCACACTTATTACATAAGACACATGCAGTAGGAGCATATATGTACAGGCTCAACCTTATTGCACGAATATTTAAACAGTGACCATTCTAGCTAATAGTAGTACATTATACTGACAAATCCTAAGACCGGCCAGAACATTTTACAGATCCATCACTACGGAAAAGTTTGCAATTTTTCTGTGCTGAGCAACAGTTGGTACATACATTTCTAGTTATCGTCTCTCCACCTGATGGGCAAACCATGTAAGCTACTTCTGTATCACAATTCTTTGAACAACCCTTGTCAGCTGCTGATTCCACTGTACTTCCTAGTAAAAGTATTCCTACAATCAAACACAATCATGTTAATTAATTCTTAAATAAATAATTCACTCTGCGTAGATCGACTGAATTTGACATGAAAGATATGGAATTAATAAGATTTAATTTACCGGATAAAAGGAAGAGAGCAAGGAAGACAACTCGATGAGTAGCCATGAATTGCCTAGACAGAATTGTCCTATTTAGTTCTTCTTTTTGAATATAATTGGAATTTGATTAATTCTATATGTTGGTATTTATAGCGAGCAGGTGTTACTAAAAAACAAAGCAAGAAATATGAAAAGAAAAATAAAGTAATAAGAAGAGACCTTGATGCTTCTTTCATTCTCTAAATTTAGATAATGTTGATAGCTGTATTGATAGTATTAGATCGTCATAGCTTCCTACGTATTCTGTCACAATTTATGAATCGTATTTTTACTTTAGCATGTTACACATATATGTTAGATACTTTTTATATGTAAAATCCCACTTTATCATTAATAAAATGATTATAGCCATATAAATATTTATGAATTTTTCAATCATAATTTTTTTATTTTTTTTAAAAATGATAGTTAAACACGCCAGATAAATTTGTAAGACGGAGAGACTATACACGGTGGCTTTGTTTGAACCAAACTATCCATATTTGGTAGTAGTATTATTTGAGATAGATGAGTCATTAGCATATACTTAAAAACTATGACAAGTATTCAGATAATTATGTAATGTAGAAGCAAAATGACAGGGAACGTAGCTTTTTAGTCCTTTCTACTTCTGTCTTTATTGCTCTTTTTGTGCTTATCTTTTAGTTTTAGCATTCGATTGAACACCCTCGCATATGACATATATTATTTATTGTCTTTATTGAAAATGTTGATAGATCTTGCATATATCTGTACCTGTAACACCCCGCATCGTCCATGCGTTAGCTCGTAGTAATATGCTCTTAGAGTTAAATGACTAGAATAGTCTCAAAGAGATTTTGTCTCATTTTTTTGACTTCCAAAGTGAGTAAAGTTTAAACCATATAAAATTTTCCTAATTTCGACTTTTTATCATGTGGGAAATTGAATGAGCTTTCCGTCGATATAAGATTCGCCCAAATTCGATACCCGGGCAAGAAGTTATGGCTAATTTAAGTCCTAATCGTAAAACACCATCATTTTGGTGCTTGGCGCGTCGCGGAGGGGGTCGATACAAGCATGAGGTGCACAAAATTGTACAAGGCATTGTCAAAGGTTCAAACTTCGGAATTGGCAAGTGTTTGGAGCATTTTAAAGCCTTGTCAAGTGGAAGGAGGAGAAGGGAACCATTACACTCGAGATGCGCCTCACTTGAAGGACAAAATGGAGTTTTCACACTATGATTTGACACTCAAGAGGCGCCCCATTTTAGGGCTATTGTTGTCTTTTAAGACTCCCTTTTTACACTCCAAAGGAGCACCCTTCATTAAGGGTATTTTTGTCCTTGTTCGTAATGAGTATAAATAGGCACCTTAACTCTTATTTTTCCTTAGTTTTGACATAATGAATTGAGTGAATTTTCAGATTATAATATTAGTGTTAGCTTATAGTATTCTCCTTCTCCTTAAGAGAGAGAAATCAAATTAGGGTTAGCATAATTGATGGATTTCAGTTGTGTTGATAAATTGGCAAGACAGGTGGGTTTTGAGGAGTGTGAATTCCCTTGGTCCACCTAAGAGGAATGTTTGAGCTTCTATTGGTGAGGTGTGATTGATGATTTGATACACCATCTTTTGTTAATCACTTGGTAGAAGTAAGAGTCTTTCTATCTATCTTTACGTTTATGCAATCTTCTTCTTCATCCCCTTTCTTTTGTGTTGTTTTTGCTTGCTGATTCTTGCATCTTGTGTGTCCATTTCGTGAATTTCTAGTCTTATCTTGTATCATTTGGTATCAAAGCCATGTATTAGAGTTGTTCCCACAACTCTAAGTCTTGGATCTAAGAAAATCTTCACAAAAAAAGAGTCTAGAGTTAAAAAATCCACAAAAAGAGTCAAAAATCTGAAAAACTCAAAAAAAATTGTATGTTGTCTTGTTGTTTGGTAGTAGATCCGAATTTCACAACTTAGATCTACTAATTTTTAGTTTGTTTTGATAGTTTCTAGTGTTAGATTCTTGTTCTCTAGCACTTAAATGGTCTAGATCTAAGTTTAGAACAAAATTTGGTTGTTTTTGAGCTAGATCCATCATTGTTGTGGCTTGTTTGAAGGTTTTGAGGAGGGGTTTCATTTTTGATCAAATTGTGTGTGGTGTTTTGTGGCTGATTTTGTGTTGGTTGTGCTTGGTTTGTCAAAGGGAACCTAGATCTAAAAGAAAAATTGAAGTTAGGGTTCATTTGCCTAGTGGTCAAACCTTGGTCAACTCTTGAATATTCATCTTGTTCATCCACCATCTTCAAATCTTGTTGAAGAAGAATATTCAAGTAACTTGTTTGATCCAAAAAGGGAGAAGAAAGAGAGTGTACTAAGTGTTTGTACAAGAATATTCCCTAGCATATTCTAAGTCTTCCAAAAAGGAAGAGGGGACAAACAAGTACAATTGAAAGTACACTTGAGGGGACCAATCAGTTTTGAATTCATTTGAAGCTCCAAAAAAGGCTTCAAACCTTCATTTTCCCCCCTAAAACCGAAATTCTTCTTCCCTAAAGGAGTGTTTGGCCGAAACAAGAGATTTGGAATTGAAAATTTTGAAAAGTGACGTCCAACCACAAGTTGTCACGTCATCACTTTATGAACAACCAAATTGAGTTCTAAATTAGATTTTTAAGTTTCTATTTGTTGTTTCTAGTTGCTTTTGTGTTGATTCTATCACTAATTAGCAAACTAGTAAGTACCTACTAGGTTGATAATTAGTCTTGAGTCCATTTTGTTCGTGTCTTTGCTTTTTGTGTGCTTTTCTTATTTTTAAGTCATAGTAGTTTGTTGGTTCAAGTCCGTGCATCATTTTATTTGAGTCTTATCAAACAAAAATCGATTCAGGACCAAGGCATATTCACCACTCAATTCATTTATCAAGTATTACCAGGTATTCAACACTTGTGAGACCAAGTGTGAGGTGAGATCCGAGTGTAAGTGTGTGAGGTTATTTGAACTAACTTATTTGTTTGTTTTGTAGGTTTTTGCCTTTGCTGTTTTTTTGCTTTTTTTAGGTACCTTGACAATGGAAGGAACAACATCATCTACTCCGGATAGTTATAGTATTTATACTACCTTGGATCCTTTTGAAAATTTCCATCGGCACCTTGAAAGTCTACGCCAATTGATGATTGAAGCATGCCATCTAAGCCGAATCACCACTAACCAAGATACTAACATTTTTCCTAGTATCAATTCTCCTTGTGTGCAGGTTCAAGATAATATACTTCCATCGGAGGATTCAAGGAGAGTTCCTCAAGAACACATGGTTGTTGATCAAACGGAGCTCTTGGCTAAGAATTCCAACTTTGGGAAAAATGACAAAGAAATGATGCAAGGAAGAATTATTGACAAACTCCCTTGTAATGAGAGCTTCCCAAAGGAACAAATGGGCTGCCATAATCCAAACCTAGGTGAAGGCCATACCTCATATGAGCTAAAAGGTAACAATGTTATCTCCTACACTCTTATAAACGTAGAATGTTGTGATGTGGCTAGTAGTAGCCAAATGGACGTAGTTGATGGTTTGCTTGGAGGAGAATCGCATGAGTCTTCCCTTTGTGATACTCTTGGTATTGTTAGATTGCATGAAGATCAAATTCTTGATGTAAGTTTGCAAGCACTAATTGATCCTAAAGATGACAAAATTGATTTTTTTCCTAAGAATGATTTATGTCCATCTAGTGCTAGCACTCATGACTTGAATAAGGTTCCATTACTAAGTGACAAGAGTATTCACACACTAGTTGACCCTTGTGAAAATCGAGGTGAGTCTACGTTGGTATGTGAGTTGCCAACAACTAGTGAGGATATGAATGATGATCAATTTACTCACGAATGTAGCCCACTACTTGAGTTTATGTATGATGTGCTTGATGAGCCTCAAGTTAGTGTTAATGTATATAATGTTGATCTTTATAATGAATATGGTCTCTTGAACATCTTATGTGGTGAGAACCTTGTTGTTAATTGTGTTCTTGGTGATCATGTGTATGGAGAGATTACGGATGATGAAGTGTATGTTGTTAAGGGAAGCCTACTAAGCCGTAGGTCCTTTTCCTTGTGTGTTAGTCTTTCCTTTAGAACAAATGCTTTAGGTGAGTGTGATACCCTAGTAGATGGAATGAGTAGCTTCGGTTTAGTCCCTTGGCCACTTCACCCATTTGATCCCGGTGTACTAGTGGGGAGGAAAAGGGATTGTTTCAGCTTGTGCTTATTTTTCTTTGATGTTTGTCTTATACCTATCCTTTGTAATGCTCATACTAGATGTTTCATGGTTAGAACAAAGGATTTCTGGTTGTATTTTAAAAGTGTACCCCCTAGGCATGATGTGTTACTACCTCTTTAGCTATGATGATAAGCATGTTAATTCTTAATTTGTATTGTGTAGAGATAGGAAGTTTGGTGGCTGGTTTCCTTAGGAACAATAGTGGAACCATATTTGATGAGGTCCTTTGTAGAGGTAATGAAACAAATGTATCTTATGGTTCCTAAGCCAAAGGTAGTCTTACCTTTTGGGTATAGTAAACCGTTAAGACCATTGTAGTTTCCTTATCTCTTAATATTTTCCAAAACCACCTCCTTTATGCCATTCATGCTAAGCTTCTCATTTCACACACAAAGGACCCGTAGTTGTATTTCAAATGTGAACAACCTTGGAGTGTTGAAATATGTGATGATTTTGGGTTGCACTTTCCTCTCTTTGATGCATATCTTAGTCATGTCCTTTGTGTTGCTTATAGTAAGTGTTTCATGATTATTACGAAGGATTGTTGGCTGTATTCTAAGAGTGTGCCCCCTTGGTGTGTTCATATAATTTGGCACTAATGCTAACCCTCCTACCAAAAGGATTATGTGCTTGTTTTTCTTCTCTCTTTGATTTTGTAGGATCTGAATTTGAGGACAAATTCCCTTCAAGATGGAGAGGATGATATAAGCATAAGGTGCACAAAATTGTACAAGGCATTGTCAAAGGTTCAAACTTCGGAATTGACAAGTGTTTGGAGCATTTTAAAGCCTTGTCAAGTGGAAGGAGGAGAAAGGAACCATTACACTCGAGAGACGCCTCAATTGAGGACAAAATATACTTTCCACACTATGATTTGACACTCAAGAGGCGCCCCATTTTAGGGCTATTGTTGTTTTTTAAGACTCCCTTTTTACACTCCAAAAGAGCACCCTTCATTAAGGATATTTTTGTCCTTGTTTGTAATAAGTATAAATAGGCACCTTAGCTCTTATTTTTCCTTAGTTTTGACATAATCAATTGAGTGAATTTTCAGATTGTAATATTAGTGTTAACTTGTAGTATTCTCCTTCTCCTTCTCCTTAAGAGAGAGAAACCGAATTAGGGTTAGCACAATTGATGGATTTCACTTGTGTTGACAAATTGGCAAGAAAGGTGTGTTTTGAGGAGTGTGAATTCCCTTGGTCCACCTTAGAGGAAGGTTTGAGCTTCTATTGGTGAGGTGTTATTAATGATTTGATACACCATCTTTTGTTAAACACTTGGTAGAAGTAAGGGTCTTTCTATCTATCTTTATGTTTATGCAATCTTCTTATTTATCCCCTTTCTTTTGTGTTGTTTTTGCTTGCTGATTTTTGCATCTTGTGTGTCCATTTCATGAATTCCTAGTCTTCTCTTGTATCAGGGGTCTATTTACAATTGTCAAATTTCAGTAGCCTAGCGCGATTGTGGCGCATTGCGCTAAAGTTTCAGGTCCCAACCTGTGGGGCAACGCGATGGCTCCGCGTTGCGGTGACCCTAAGAATCCCATTCATTAATTTCCAGTGAGCCACCGTGATTGTGGCGCGTCACGGTGTCCCATAAAATCGGGTTCCCAGTTATATTTTTTTATTCCATCTCATTAAGGGTATATTAGGTATTTTCTACCCTCTTATCAGCTTAAACACGGGATTATAATCCTAAGTGACCACATTATTCATATTTTCTTCAAAAATTCACAAGAACACTCTCTAGGGTTTCAAACTAAAAACCCAAATAACTCAAGATTCAACCATGAGTTTTCGAAACTCATTGAAGATCTGGAATCCCCAAACCGTAGGCTTCAAGAATCATTCATCAGATTCCTGAATTGAGGTACGTGGGGTTTATCCTAAAAACTACATGGGCTTAAAACCATTAGAGCATGATTTTTAAGATTTTATGCATCAATTCAAAGGGGTTTTGAAATCTATGTTCTAAATTGCGTACGCCGAATGTTTTAATGTTACTATTATTTTGACCTTGTGGTCCTATCCCCCAAATTGATTTACATGTATACTTGTATGAATGGGATTTGAGATTTAAGATTGTTTGAGAGAATAATTATGAACCCCCTCTCTTGTATTGGATTAAAGCTTATGGTTTTGTTGGAAAAGAGTTGAAATGCATGTTTTATGATTTGAAAGATGTTTTCTCAATGTCCTTGTACTTGAATATGATTTCAAATTGTTGAGAGGGTGTTTCTTCATATAACTATATGATGTTAAAGAGAAAGAATTGCATGAGATTGAGACTTTTAACATGACCACCTTTGTTTACTGAATCCTTGATAAATAGAATTAAATGCATGGTTTTACATGAGTTTCTTGAAAGAATTGTTGATATGGTGGTCCTGAACTTCATGATTTGAAAATAGAGATATAAATTGCTATAAATGACTCTGAGAATATGACTTGCAAGTCAATGGTATGATGATACCATATATGTGTATATGCCATGACAGAGTTAAAGATTTCAGAGTATATTTTCAGAGCATGTATGTTTAAAGAACAAAAAATGGGCATAACGAGGGTTAGGTGGTTACCCGAATAAGGCATGACTTCAAGTAACTCTTAGCCTGAAACCGTATTTGCCGATACGGGTAGATTATTATTGTACACTGGCGACGGTAGTGTGGCGTAGTAGATTTAGAGATTCCGACCCTTGCGGCAGACTTGGGTTGGGGGCTTGGCTGCCGAGTTAATGCCAGATACCATATAGCCTGTGGGATTACAGATTGTAGAGTACACCACCTAGCACAGAAGTAAGACAAAAAGTGTCACAAATTTCAAATGTTTTCACAGAGTCTTTTAACACGCCCATGTGATTTCTTACTATATGATATGGTTATGAACTGCTTTAAATTGCTCTCATCTATGTTGAATATAAATGATTATTTTTTATTTGCTCTGTGTACCAGTACATCTGTATTGACTCCCCTCCCCTACCTCTTAGGTTCTGAGGCTCAGTCTAGGGGTCCAGATAAGCAGTAGATAATTCAAACAACAGATCAGATTGTGTAGTGGTGAGCCTTCTCTATTCCAGAAGACCTGTCCTTTCAGATTATGTCATCTATTACAGTTTTAGTCTACTGGGGCCTTGTTCCAGTTTTCAGATAGTTGTCAGATTTTCATATAGTAGAGGTTTCGTAGACTGTTCTAGATATTGTTAGTGATTTTCGGATTTCATTTCTTATTGTTAAACTTAATCCAGAGTATGACCATGTTTCCGTATTAGAACGTAATTATGCATTTTCTTTTATTATATGAATGTTGTGCAGGACTACCAGATAGAGTAGGATGTTTGGGACTTTATGGTTCGGGTTTTCCATCAGGGCCAAACCCTAGTTCGGGTCGTGACAAACTTGGTATCAGAGCACGGCTCATGGTCCCAAAGTGTCTGTAAAATTACATTGGGTAGAGTCTTACTTATGGGTGTGTAGCATGCCATACTTATAAGCAGGAGGCTACCAGGCATTTAGGAATGTTTCCCCTCTTTGTAATTTAGTTTGTGCTTTGGAGTCTAATCTGTCCTCTAATTTGTGATCTCTTGCATTTCAGAAAAACAATCATACCTCTCCGTCGTACTATGATCAGAATGCACAGACAGATGAGGTCCGTCCCACTCATGGGATAAGGACCCAAAATAGAGCTCAGACTCTAGAGATTGATGTTACTCCGAGGTCCTACTTACTCAGACCAGCCCACCTAGGGCACCCAGAGCTCCCCAGACGGGGACTAACCATACTTAGCCTCGCGAGAGAGAAGTATCTAATGCAGAATTCAGACAGTCCATTCACATACTTGCATAGTTGGTAGCCATACAGAATCAACGGTGGAAGATATTGGGTCTTAATCTGTTACGTCTGAGTCTACAAAAGTGGGCCAGTTCATGAGGATGAACCCACCCTAGTTTACTAGTACCAAGGTAGAAGAGGATCTACAGGAGTTTGTGGATGAGATGGAGAAGATCTTTAAGGTGATGCATGTAGATGAGGTAGAGGTAGTTGAGTTAGCAGCCTACCAGCTTAAGGATGTAGCGAACCAATGGTATAACGAGTGAGAAGATTCAAAGAGTGAGCATGTTGAGCCCACAGTTTGGGTCGAGTTCGTGGAAGCCTTTCTTGATCGGTTCTTTCCTCTCGAGCCGAGGGAGGCCAAAGCCGAGGAGTTTATGAATCTAAAGCAGAGAAAGATGAGTGTCCAGGAGTACACTCTGAAGTTCAACCAACTAGCCCGTTATGCTCCAGAGATGACTAGTAACATGAGAGCCCGAATGAGGAAATTTGCATCCGGCCTTTTGTATGACTTGCTACTTGAATGTCAGGGAGCAATGTTGAACAGGGACATCGATTTTGCCAGACTATCAGTCCACATGCAGTAAGTTGAGGAGAAGAAGAAGAAGATCGCTGAATCTAGGAAGAAGGACAGGTAGGCAAAGAGAGCCAAAATAGCAGACCAGAGCTGCAGTCAACAACAGAGCGATAATTGGGATAACAAATGTCAAAAGAGAAAGAATTAGGGTAATGCGTAGTCTGCAGCTAATGCTTCGATGTCCAATCCCCTAGCTGAGCAGCGCACCTAAAATTTTCAGTCTAGCCAGGGGCCGAGGATGGAGGGTGAATAGTCACATGGAAGTGTAGCTCAGACCTCTCGTTCCTATCCGCGCTGTGGGAGATGCAAAAGGAATCATCCAGGGAGATGTCAATTTGGCTCTTTGGTATGCTATTCATGCAGCTAGCCAGGCCATATCCAGAGAGACTTTCCAGCAGCAAGGAGTAATGTTGGAGGAGCCAAGTCACAGGCGAATTCTTCTTCACCCCCACCACCTCAGAAGGGTGCCACTTCAGCCGCCGGAAATGGCCACAACTGATTGTACGCCTTGACCAACCGCAAGGAGGCCGAGGCCTCACCAGATGTAGTTGCCAGTATGTTGTGAATATTTTCTCTTGATGTTTATGTGTTACTTGATCCCGAGTCTACTTTATCTTATTTGACCCCTTATGTGGTTGTTGGTTTTGGGTTTGAGCCCGATGTGATTGCTGAACCTTTCTCTATTACCACTCTGGTGGGAGATTCTGTTGTAGCTAGAAGGGTGTATAGGGATTTTGTTGTAACTGTTTGTGGCCGAGATACTGTGGCAGACCTCATAGATCTTGTGATGGTTGACTTTGATGCCATCTTAGGAATAGACTGACTCCATTCATGTTATGCCACACTAAATTGTAGAACCCGAAGAGTCACTTTTTTTTCTGAATGAACCAGTCTTAGAATGGGAGGGGCATTCTTTAGCACCTAGAGGGAACTTTATATCTTATCTCAGAGCCCGTAAACTTATCTCAAAAGGGTGTTTGTACCATATTATCCAGATTAAAAATTCTAATACCGAAAGTCCTTCCTTTTCGTCTGTCCTGGTGGTAAATGAGTTTCCATAAGTCTTTCCAGATGATCTCCCGGGAATACCACCTAATAGGGAGATATATTTTGGCATTGATTTATTGCCAGATACCGGTCCAATCTCTATTCCGCCATATAGAATGGATTCAGTAGAGTTGAAATAGTTGAAAAAGGAGCTAGCAGATCTTCTGGACAAAGGTTTTATCTATCCTAGTGTTTCTCCCTAGGGTGCACCTGTACTCTTCATGCGAAAGAAAAATGGTTCCCTTAGTATGTGCATTGATTACCGCCAGTTGAATAAGGTCACGATTAAAAATAAATATCCTCTTTCTAGGATTGATGATCTTTTTTACCAGCTTCAGGGTGCTAAATATTTTTCAAAGGTAGACCTTCGTTCGGGATATCATCAGTTGAAGGTTAGGGAGTCAGATATTCCCAAAATAGCTTTTCGAACCAGATACGGTCATTATGAATTCTTAGTCATGTACTTCGGGTTGACTAACTCCCCTGCAGCCTTCATGGATCTAATGAATAGGGTCTTCCATCAGTTTTGGATCTGTTTGTCATAGTATTCATTGATGACATTTTGGTTTATTCTAAGGTTGAGGAGGACCATGCCAATTACCTCCGAATTATTCTTCAGACTCTCAGAGATCATATGTTGTATGCAAAATTCTCCAAATGTGAATTCTGACTAAGTTCTATTGCTTTCTTGGAGCATATTGTATCTAGTGATGGGATTAGGGTGGATCCCCAAAAGGTTGAGGCAGTGAGAAAGTGGCCCAGACCCACGACTCCAACCGACATTCAGAGCTTCTTGGGTTTGGTAGGGTATCACAGAAGATTTGTAGAAAGATTTTCTTCAATAGATACTCCACTTACTAAGTTGACCCAGAAAAAGGTGAAGTTTGTGTGGTCTGACTCCTGTGAGAATAGTTTTGAGAAGTTGAAAGACAAATTGACTACAACACCTGTTCTGACTCTTCCAAAAGGCACATAGGGTTTTGTTGTGTACTGTGATACATACCGTGTGGGACTTGGGTGTGTACTTATGTAGCACGGTAAGGTGGTGGCTTATGCATCTAGGCAGTTGAAGGTGCATGAGCGGAATTACCCCACTCATGACTTCGAGTTTGCGGTTATGGTGTTTGAGTTTAGAATCTGGAGGCATTATCTTTATAGGGAGTATGTTGATATTTTCACTGACCATAAGAGTTTACAGTATGTTTTGTCGCAGAAAGAATTGAACCTCAGGCAAAGGCACTGGATGGAATTGATAAAGGATTATGACATGAGCCTGCACTATCATTTGAGAAAGGCAAATATGGCAGTCGACGCCCTTACCAAGTTATCAATGGGCATCTTTTCTCATGTTGAAGAAGGGAAAGAAAGATGGTGAAAGATATTCACCGACTTATAAATCTTGGAGTGCGACTCTTAGATTTCAAAGATGGAGGGGTAGCTGTTCACGAGATAGATAAATCATCTCTTTGTGTGTAAGTTAAAGAAAAGCAAATCAAAGATCCCATCTTGATACAGATCAAGAAAGATGTGGGTCAACAGAAGGTGACGTCTTTTGAAATTGGTGGTGATTGTATTTTGAGATATCAGGGTAGATTGTGTGTGCCATATGTAGATGGTTTATGGAAGAGAATCCTTGATGAAGCTCACACTTTGAGGTATGTTGTTCACCAAGGCTCTACCAAGATGTATCATGATCTGAAAACCATTTATTGGTGGAATAATCTGAAGTGCGATGTGGCTAACTATGTTGCTAAGTGTTTGAACTGTCAACAAGTTAAGGTAGAGCATATGAGGCCTGGTGGAACTTCCCAAGAGATACCTTTGCCTTTATAGAAATGGGATATGATCAATATGGATTTCATTACGGGACTTCCGAGGTCCCGTAATCAGTATGATTCTATTTGGGTAATTGTTGATCGACTGACCGAGTCAGCTCACTTTCTTTCTGTGAGGACCAACTTTTTGGGAGATGATTATGCCAAGCTATACATTGAGGAGATAGTCCATTTGCATGGAGAACCTGTATCCATCATATCTGATAGGGGTACACAATTCTCTTCACATTTTTGGAGGTCTTTTCAGAGGGGTTTAGGTACCCTAGTGAACCTAAGTACTGCTTTCCACCCTCAGACTGATGGTCAAGCTGAGCGCACTATTCAGACCCTTGAGGATATATTGAGGGCCTATGAAATTGACTTGAAAGGTAGCTGGGTAGATCACTTGCCGTTAATAGAGTTCTCTTATAATAACAGCTACCATGCCAGTATTAAGATGGCTCCATTTGAAGCTTTGTATGGGAGAAGATGTAGATCACCGATAGGGTGGTATGAAGTGGGTGAGACTCAGTTTTTTGGGCGTGATCTTGTTTATCAGGCGATAGAGGACGTGAAAATGATTAGAAAATGACTTAAAATAGTCCAGAGTAGAGAAAAATCCTACGCCGATGTTAGGAGAAGAGACTTAGAGTTTGAGGTTGGTGATTGGGTTTTTCTCAAAGTCTCCCCTATGAAGGGATTTATGCGATTCGGGAAGAAAGATAAGCTGAGTCCTCGTTATATAGGGCCATACCTTGTTTTGAGAAGGATAGGTGGGATTGCGTATGAGTTAGAGTTTCCTACAAGTTTGGGTTCTGTTCATCCGGTATTTTACGTATCCATGTTGAAAAAATGTATTGGAGACTATCTTTAGTGTTGCCTGTTGAGGAAATCAAAGTGACAGACTCCTTATCCTATGAAGAGGAACCTATTGCAATATTAGATCGCTAGGTTTGAAAGTTGAGGATCAAATAGATAACTTTGGTTAAAGTGTTGTGGAAAAATCAGAAAGTTGAAGGAGAAACTTAGGAATCAGAAGGTGACATGCGAGATAGATATCCAAATCTATTTGATCCTGTGAATGACGAAATAGAAGGTACAATCCTTGCTTTATTCTTTTATGGTCTTAGTATACCTTAAATCGTGTTTTTCTGTGTTCTGCGTCATCATTCAGGGACGAATGATCCCAAGGGAGGGATAATGTAACACCCCGCATCGTCCATGCATTAGCTCGTGGTAATATGCTTGTAGGGTTAAATGACTAGAATAGTGTCAAAGAGACTTTGTCTTATTTTTTTGACTTCCAAAGTGAGTAAAGTTTAAACCATATATAATTTCCCTAATTTTGACTTTTTATCATGTGGAAAATTGAATGAGCTTTCCGTCGATATAAGATTCGTCAAAATCCGATACCAGGGCAAGAAGTTATGGCTAATTTAAGTCCTAATCATAAAACACCATCATTCTGGTTCTTGGCACGTCGCGGAGGGGGTCTATTTAGTAATTGTCAAATTCCAGTATCCTAGTGCGATTGTGGCACATCGCGCGGAAGTTTCAGGTCCCAACCAGTGGGACAACGCAATGGCTCCGCGTCGCGGTGACCCTAAGAATCCCATTCGTCAATTTTCAGTGATCCACCGCGATTGTGGCGTGTCGCGGTGGCCCATAAAATTGGGCTCCCAGTTATATTTTTTTATTTCATCTCATTAAGGGTATATTGGATATTTTCCACCTCCTTATCAGCTTAAACACGGAATTATAATCCCAAGTGACCACATTATTCATATTTTCTTCAAAAATTCACAAGACCACTCTCTAGGGTTTCAAACTAAAAACCCAAATAACTCAAGATTCAACCGTGAGTTTTCGAAACTCATTGAAGATCTGGAATCCCCAAACCGTAGGCTTCAAGAATCATTCATCAAATTTCTGAATTAAGGTACGTGGGGTTTATCCTAAAAACTACATGGGCTTAAAACCATTAGAGCATGATTTTTAAGATTTTATGCATCAATTCAAAGGGGTTTTGGAATCTATGTTTTAAATTACGTACTCCGAATGTTTTAATGTTACTATTGTTTTGACCTTGTGGTCCTATCCCCCAAATTGATTTACATGTATACTTATATGAATGGGATTTGAGATTTAAGATTGTTTGAGAGAATAATTATGAACCCCCTCTCTTGTATTGGATTAAAGCTTATGGTTTTGTTGGAAAAGAGTTGAAATGCATGTTTAATGATTTGAAAGATGTTTTCTCAATGTCCTTGTACTTGAATATGATTTCAAATTGTTGAGAGGGTGTTTCTTCATATAACTATGTGATGTTAAAGAGAAAGAATTGCATGAGATTGAGACTTTTAACATGACCACCTTTGTTTACTGAATCCTTGATAAAGAGAATTAAATGCATGGTTTTACATGAGTTTCTTGAAAGAATTGTTGATATGGTGGTCCTGAACTTCATGATTTGAAAACAGAGATATAAATTGCTATAAATGACTCTGAGAATGTGACTTGCAAGTCAATGGTATGACGATACCATATATGTGTATATGCCATGACAGAGTTAAAGATTTTAGAGTATGTTTTCAGAGCATGCATATTTAAAGAACTAAAAATGGGCATAAAGAGGGTTAGGTGGTTACCCGAATAAGGCATGACTTTAAGTAACTCTTATCCTGAAACCGTATTTATCGATATGGGTAGATTATTATTGTACGCTGGCGACGGCCGTGTGGCGTAGTAGATTCAGAGACTCCGACCCTTGCGGCACACTTGGGTTGGGGGCTTGGCTGCTGAGTTAATGGAAGATCCCATATAGCCCATGTGATTACAGATTGTAGGGTACACCACCTAGTGCAGAAGTAAGACAAAGAGTGTCACAGATTTCAGATGTTTTCACAGAGTCTTTTAACACGCCCATGTGATTTCTTACTATATGATATGTTTATGAACTTCTTTAAATTTCTCTCATATATGTTGAATATAAATGATTATTTTGGATTTGCTTTGCCTACCAGTGCATCTGTATTGACCCCCGTCCCCTACTTCTCAGGTTCTAAGGCTCAGTCTAGGGGTCTAGATAAGCAGTAGATAATTCAGACAGCAGATCAGATTGTGCAGTGGTGAGCCTTCTCTATTTAGAAGGCCTGTCCTTTCAGATTATGTCATCGATTACAGTTTTGGTCTACTGGGGGCCTTGTCCCAGTTTTCAGATAGTTTCCAGATTTTCATGTAGTAGAGATTTTGCAGACTGTTCCAGATGTTGTTAGTGATATTCGGATTTCATTCGTTATTGTTAAACTTAATCCAGAGTATGACCATGTTTCCGTATTTGAACGTAATTCCACATTTTCTTTTATTATATGAATATTGTTCATGACTACCAGATGGAGTAGGACGTCTGGGCCTTTATGGTTTGGGTTGTCCATCACGAGAAGGCCCTAGTTCGGGTTATGACAGTAGCAATCAAGTATTGATGCATTAGATTGAAGACAATAAGTAAAACTACTACAGAGAAGCAGCTCAAGATCTGAGCAGTTAACATCAGTAAGCTAATGAAGAATTGATAGAGAAGTATAGAAGAAGAAAATAGATGAGAGCGATAGTATTTTCATCATTAATCATTTACATTAGTATATAATAGTATAAATAGTGTTAGTGAAGTTGGTTAGTCGGTGGGTTAGGGGTTGGTTAGTTAGTTATATTGTTGGAACAGGTTGTTGGAACTGTTTCAACTTAGTGTGATCCTGATAACTACTTTTGTGATGTGGGATCAGCTGATGATTCAGGATCTCTTTTCTTCTTCTCAATACTCGCCCTAAAGCTAGGTGTTGAGAATAGATTGATTAGGCCTATCTTGGAGATTAGATGAGAATGTTGAGCCTTGCATAGTCCTTTGGTCAGTAAATTTGCAGGTTGTTCCTTAGTATGTATACACTCAGTCTTCACTAAGCCTTGTTGGATTTTTTCTCTAATAAAGTGGCAGTCAATTTCTATGTGTTTTGTTATCTCATAAAACACAGGATTGGCAGATATTTGCATTGCAGCTCTGTTGTTTGTATACACTGTTACTGGTAGTTCAACTTTGAATTCCACTTCTTTAAGCATGCCTAGTAACCGCACCAATTCTGCCACAATAGAAGCTAGACTTCTATACTCAGATTCAGCTAAGTTTTTAGATATAGTAAATTGTTTCTTGGACTTCCAAGACACCATAGACTCCCCAAATTTTACTAGAAAACCTGTTATAGACTTTCTTGAGTGTGCACATGTTGTCCATTCTGCATCACAGTATGCTGAGATTGTGTTCTGAGGTTTGCTGGACAACAAAACTCCAAGTCCCGACTTTATTTTCAGATATCTTACTATTCTTTTAGCTGCTTCCATGTGAGATCCTTTTGGTTGTTGTAGATATTGACTTAGAGTTGGCGAAAAGTATGCTATGTCTGGTCTTGTGACAGTCAAATATAGTAACTTTCCAATGAGTTTTGGATAAGGTCCTTGATCCTCAAGTAGTGCATCATCAACAGTTGCCTTGTCTGAGACATGATCATCATATTCTTTAGTGGTAAATTTTAGGTTACTGTCAATAGGAGTAGTGGCTGGTCTTGAAGCTGACAGATCAACCTCAGATATTAGCTCCAATGTAAATTTTCTCTGATGCACGAGAATACCTTGATCTGATCTGGAAAATTCTATACCCAAAAAATATTTCAACTCTCCCAAATCTTTTATCTTAAAGGACAGTTGAAGTGCCTTCTTTATTTCTTCTATCAACTGAAGATTGTCTCCAGTTATCAACATGTCATCAACATAAACAAGTACTATAGTTGTTCCTTTCTCAGTGTTCTTGATGAAAAAGGAGTGATCAAAGTTGTTCTGCTTGAACTCAAACCTTATCAATGCTTCTGTTAGCTTGGCATTCCATTGCCTTGGTGTTTGTTTAAGACCATATAGAGATTTGATGATTTGGCATACCGTGTTCTCCCCCGGCTCACAAATCCCGTAGGTAAGGTCATGTAGATTTCATCTGTAAGATTACACTATAAGAAAGCATTGTATACATCTATCTGATGTATGTGCCAGTTACTTGATATAAGCATGGAAAAAATGGATCTCACTGTCACCATCTTCATTATCAGAGAGAATATTTATTGATAATCTATCCCCTCTTTCTGACAGTATTCTTTAGCAACTAGTCTAGCTTTTAGCCTTTCAACTTCTCCATTTTCCTTGTATTTGATCTTATATATCCACCTGCATCCAATTGGATTCTTCCCTGGAGGTAAGGTGACTATATCCCATGTGTTGTTATCTTGCAAAGCTTGAATTTCAGTCTGCATTGCTTCAATCTATTTAGAATCCTGAGATGCTTCAGTAAATGATGTAGGTTCTTTAAGAGAAGAAAATGAAAAAATGTAAGCATTGTATTTAAATGATATGTTAACATAAAATATGTAATAATATATAGGGTAAGGGGAATCCTGATGTAGACTCAAAGAAATGAAGTCTTTGAGCCAAATTGGTGGTTGACTTCCTCTGGTTGATCTCCTGGTAGGTGCTGCAGGATGCGTTTCTCTAGTCTTGGAACAACTTAATGAGGTTGTTCCTGAGATGTATTAGTAGTATTAGGTGGATTATATATTGCATCACATGAAGTAGGTTGAGGTGTTGTGGACATTTGAGAGTCAGAAGGATGCTCAGTCTCATCCTCTATGTGATGCATTATTGATTTAGTATCCACAAACACTGGTTTATCTACGTGTTTCTTTGCAAATAGAAAGGCATTTTCTTTGAAGATGACATCCCTGGTTATAAAGAAATAGTGATCAGTAAGATCATATAAGATATAACCCTTCTGTACTTCAGAATAACCTATGAGTACAGACTATTTGGACCTCGATAACATCTTATCAGTTTGTATCAGGTTCTTAGCAAAACTTATATATCCAAACACTCTGAAATGGTTTAAAGATTGTCATGATACATTGTCTGATGTAAAAATGTTAATTCTATAAAATTCGTTCAACATTTATATTAAGACTGAAGGGCAGAAAACTTTTACATGCTACGAATTAATAAAATAAATTCTGTAATTCAAAGTTAATACCAAAAACTAGTTTTGATGTCAAAATCAATAAACAATGTTTTGTAAATTCCTTTTAACTTCTGAGCTATTTAAAAATGCCAAAGTTGATTTATGAGTGCTGGCAGTGATTGCCACGAATTATTTCAAAAACTGCTAAGCCCAATTTGATTTTTATTTGCGGCAATTATTATCCAAAGACCCGGATTTACAATTTTATTGTTAAAACATCACTTAAATGTTTTAAAACATTGAAATCGAGTGTCGAGCGATAAATTAAACGTGTTAAAAACTGCTCAAACATGCTACAAGTTGATTGAACATAATCGCAGCTGATTTATTACATATAAAGTTAATTACTTGATCCTAAAAAATGCTTTTCCAGGTGTCAAATGAATTTATTAATAAATCCTAAATTGAGTTTGTCTAAGTGACTCACATAATCGCATATAAGGCACATAAATCTACATTATGTTTGCCTACGTAACTCATAGAGAACATAAATCCCTGCCCCCATGCAGTCCCCAATTATTATTACATCAATAGCGTTTATAAAATATTACAGAAAAAGGAAGAATCAACTAAACTAAAGGGCACAACATAATCCCTCTCAACCCAGCAACTCTTCGATCCCAAATCGTTTATTTATACATGTGAGACATAATGTAATAGCGAAATAGACAGGAACATAGTAACAAACATCTCTATAGACATGCTTTCTAATGGCTTTCACAACATGATGCAGTCAGCACACACAAAGAATGAAAATTGCATCAGTTTGAGAACTTACCGATAAGCAGCAAATACAAAAATAAAATAATAAAAAGGTTGTTGAGGCAAAGCACTCCCCACCATGAGATATGCTGGATGTTCCCAGTAAACAACAATAAGAAAATAATAAGGATGTTGAAGCAAAGCACCCGTAACAGTGAGATATGTAGGATGCTCCCTTAAACCCGAAAAGAAACATCAAAGATATTGAGAAATATTTTATCCTTGGTATTAAAGTAGCTAGTAGTTTTTGTTTTAGATAGTAGTAATCAGGAAGAGTTGTCTGCTAATTGAAAAGAGGAGTTATTTATATAGGCGGAGGGGTTATGAAAATAAAGGAAGGAGAATATTTGATAAATCAATTAAGGGAGAATCTTTCCTTAATGAAAGGGTTGCATCAATCAAAGTAGCAAAAATCAGTTCCGATCAAAGTTTCCATACAATATTCATCACAGAATCTTTTCCTTAATTAGCTAATCAAATCCAATTTAGGAGAAGAGGAAAAAGATTGTTATAATAAACCAATTGTCATAAATGTATTTACATTATAGTGAATGTCTATCAAGATCTAATAATATCTAGTTGATATCGATCAGGATTTGATGTATTTGTCTTTTAGTGTGAAACTAGGGGTAAATTTTTCCTATAAATAGAAGGGCTTCCTTCATTGTAAATTATCCCTCAAGATAAGAAATAAGAATTACTCTCTCTGTTCTCTCTACTCTTTTCTTTATTCTTTATTGCTTTATAACACGTTATCAGCACGAGACTCTGCCAAACAAGGTGAGATTATAAATATGAAGGATTTCAAGGTTAGTAATTCTTTATGTTATCTTTATTTTGCTACTACTAATATAATTATTATTGGATTTGAGGAAAAATAATTGATTTGGAACCATTTATATTTTAAATTTATTCCTCAAAAATAATATTATCAAAAAGGATGATAATATGTTGGGTTCAAGTTCCATCGATTCATGCCTAAGACACCTTTATATGGATAAGATGTTGAGTTTGAATCTCAATACACCATATTGATGATATTATGATGGCTAAGGAAAAATAATGGGTGTTTAATAAAAGGTCATGAAACATATTCCATAAATATGCTCTATTCCATGAAGTGAATATGGTAGCATAAATCTGAAAGTTGACAACTTGCTTCATTGTTGAAAGAAGACAAGTGATTGAATGCACGAAAATAAGCGTGGAGAGACAATATGATAATAATCATCAAAAGTGATGATATTTTCACACGCTTATTATGATTATAAGATATGATAGAGAAAAATTCTCTACATCATATGTATGCCTCAATTTGCTCCTGAAGTAGCAATATGATGAAACAGGTTATAAGATATATAAGCTATCATAATTTGATAGGCTTAATACACGATTATATTTCATTCTTGGGGAATGAGAATTTTGATTATTATAAGCACATATCCATTTCCTGGGGTGAATGTGATAATATTTAGTGAAGCTTATTAATATAAACGTGTACTTGATTGTGATGGTATGATAACTCACCTCCGAAAGAGGCAGAATAGCTGAGATGAGTTATTTTAAAATCTACTTCTAAAGTAGTAAATCTGAAATTAATTCATATAATAGTAAATCTGAAATTTACTAAAGCAAAAACACATATCATGATAAACTTGGAGTTTACTAGATTAAAAGTTCATAAGTTGACATGAACGATTGCGATATCCCGAAGATGTGCATACTGAGTATTGAACATATATTGAAGAATTAGAAAATTCTTCATAAACTTTAATGTTGCTTGTTCTCATGATAAGTTGGTTGGACCAACTAATTTTTGAATTGAATCCATCAAAATCTAAAAAGAATAAAAGGTGAATAAGGGCCCGTTCACCTATCATGTGATATGTTGAAATGATGCGTCAATAAGATGATCACATGTACATTCATGGTCAACTTACGTTTGACATTCATAAAGTTACTTGTTCAATATAAATTGAGCATAATTTTTAGATTGTGTAATCAAGATAATTCATCTTGATGATGATGGTTTAGCATTGAATGCCTTCCATAAATAGCTGAACCAATACTAATGAGAACAAAGTTTCATGTATTGGTATGAAATATGATATATTGCATACAATAGCACTTGTATGCATTGGACCAATATATTATGATTATTTCTTCCCTCTTAATTGGTTTAAGGTCAAGAACCAACTATTCCATCTAATAGTTTTGATGTGCGGTATACGATTAATAAATATACCATGATGCACAAAGATGGATTCCTCAAAGAAGATGGAGGATGTATTTTATTTTACCTAACATAAGAGGGAGATTATAAGCAACTATGAAATATGTTAGGAATTATCATCAAATCCTTATTCAAAAGATAATTCAAGTTAAATGTCGAAAGCATCTCATATTTAGCTGCACGTGCTCCTATTTTGTGTCTATAAAGGATAAAGTCTATGCATACGTGAAACATGATAGACCAATTGGTTCAAAATGAAATAATCCTTGAAAAGGATAAGGAGAAAATAATCATGATAAGAAGGCAATGTGCTCTTGCAGATCCTACGACATAACACTTCATGAACCTTATGAGAGGTTTAGGTACCTGAAAATAATGAAGTGATGAGATCTCAAAATATTATGTTGCATTGTGGACCGATACAAAATAAGAAATCTTCGACAATATCTTTGATACAATATTGGCGCAATATTGTAAAAGATTATGAGGATCTGAATTCTATGTTAATTTAAGCATGCCGACGTAGAAATATTTATCAAGTGACCTGAAAGGATGCATTTTTGTAAGCGTAAAACTTATTTGATTTGCAGTCCAAACACTTGAAGATGTCACACTTGACATGTTGGATATTTTTACTTGACAAAGATCCATATGAAAATCCCTAAAAAATTCAAAATGCCTGAAGCATTTAAAGTTTCCGAAAAACTTTTTATTATCCTCATAAGATATAATTTGATGATTTGAGTATCATTGAAACTCTTGGAGAGTTTTCAAAAGCAATAGAGTATTTGCTTAAATGAGAAACATGTAAAAATTGAATAAGGATCCATTCCGACCTCAAGAAAAGAATGAGGAACTCCTTGGTTATGAAGTACCATATCTTAGTGCAATTGATGCAATAATGTATCTTGCAAATACTACAAGTCCTGATATAGCCTTTTTTTAGTTAATTTGTTATCAAGTTTACAGTCCCGATCTTACTATTTATGCTGGCTTTGGGTACTTATCTGACCTACATAAAGATCGGTCTCAAATAGGCTATGTGTTCATATGTGGTGGTACTGCAATATCTTGAAGATATACAAAGCAATCTATCATAGTCACTTCATCGAATCATGATGAGATAATAGCTATTCATGAAGCAAGCCGAGAATGTATATGGTTGAAGTCCGTGATACATCTCATTCGAGAAAAATGTGGTGTGAAATATGACAATCTACCCACAATTTTATATGGAGATAATGCATCATGCATAGCACATCTTAATGGAGGATTCATAAAAGGAGATAGAACGAAGCACACTTCATCAAAGTTTTTCTACATACACGAGCTACAAAAGAATGGTGATATCAACGTGCAACAGATTCATTCAAGTGAAAATGTGGCTGATTTATTCACAAGTCTTTTCCAATTACAACTTTTAAGAAGATGGTGGATAAGATCGGGATGCAAAGATTCAAGGATGTTCTCATTAGGGGGAGTTAATAGGCATTGTACTCTTTTTTCCTTACGAGGTTTTGTCCCACTGGACTTTCCTTGTGAGGGTTTTAATGAGGCAGTTGATATGCGTATTGTTAAAAATATGTACTATTTTTCCTTCACTAGATTTTTTTACCAATTGAATTATTTCTAGTAAGGTTTTAATGAGGCACATTATCTATCTAGACATTCAAGGGGGAATGTTATAAATGTATTTACATTATAGTGAATGTCTATCAAGATCTAATAAGATCTAATTGATATCTATCAGGATTTGATGTATTTGTCTTTTAGTGTGAAACTAGGGGCAAATTTCTCCTATAAATAGAAGGGCTTCCTTCATTGTAAATTATTCCTCAAGAGAAGAAATAAGAATCACTCTCTCTATTCTCTCTACTCTTCTTCTTCATTCTTTCTTGTTTTATAAGACCAATGATATAATATTCCACGGAAGGCAAGAAAAATCAATCAGAAGACATATTTTCCTTAATTAATACCATTAGTCAATCACAATTAAAATAAACAGGTCAAGGATTGTCATGAATATAGAAGAAAGAATCATGGAGGCAAATCAGTGAAATATTGAGACTATTTTTATCACCCCAAAATTGTAAGGGAACGGATTAATCAGACCGAGTATTTCATAGTTAAATCGGTTTCACAATATTCGGTCAAGAGTGAAAATGAAATCAAACATTTTTTGTCACAAACACTAGGTGTATAGTTATAAGAGAAGAAATTTATGAAACTTATGAAACAAATTTTCCATCAATGTTAAAAAAATAAAAAAGAATACAATTCGAAAGCAAGAATTGAAATACAACCAGCAACCTATTTTGAATTTTAAGGACAAAATTAAGCATCACCAACTTTGTATATGTGAGAATATAAACATATCAGTAATCCCAGATCACAAAAAATAAACATCAAAATCAATAAATCAATGTAATACCCCAAATTTTCTTTAATTCAAATCTAGTCTCCAGAAGAGTTAGTGATGACTTTCTAAATGATTAATGTTTAAATAAAATAGAATTTCTCCAATTTTGACTTTTTATCATGTGGGAAATTAAATTAGTTTTCCAATGATACCAATTTTATCCAAATCTAGTATCGGAGTAAAAAGTTATGGGCATTTTACAGAGAACTATCAGAACTGCCCAAAAGCGACGGTTAGACCGGTGGACCATCGAGCTAGCGATGGACCATCGAGCTAGCAACGAACCATCGAGAGAGTGATAGACTTTCACCCAAATCATCGTAAATGAGGCAGAAAGTTTAGGTTCTGACCAAGTGCGACGGTCAGGACCAACGGACCGTCGAGCCAGCGACGGACCGTCGTCCAAATCGTCACCACTTCCAATCAGAAATTTTAAGCTATTTTTAAAAGGGTATTTGGGTCTTTTTCTACCCATTTTGAACCCTAATTATACCAGACCAGAGATCATAACTTTATTATTCATCTATAACACCAAATTAGGGTTTCTCTCAAATATCAATCCCCAAGAATAGGAAACCCTAGGTGTTTAATTCCAAGTCAAGAATTCAAGCTTTCCTTCACCAATCTTAAAGAAATCATCCACCCAGGTATGTTTAGTGTTGATTCATGGGTTCCTTTCACCCATGAAGCTCAAGAATCCTATTTTAAAATCATGAATTGTGAAACCCATGTTGTGGATTGATTATAATCATGTTTATGTTGTTGTGCAACTTCCAAGTTTGAAGCTTTAATATGTTTTTATGAAATTTGTTAATCTATGGATTGAAATTGATGAAATTGAGTTGAATGAAGGAACTTGAAGTATTAAGTTGATTTCATGCTTAAGCCCTAAGTTATGCATACTAGATGTTTGATAAAATACCTAAGAGAGTAAGATTTATGCTTATTGACTCAATAAGGCCTAAATGACGCATCCATGCTTTATCCTTATGTTTCAAAATGACTCTATGCTATTGTGATGCGTTGAAATTATTTGATGGAATGCCCATGAGACTAGAATTGTGTAACTATGATATATTTGAATGCATTCCTATTCATGTACAAGAGTATGAGAACCATGTGATTCATGAAACTCCCAAGTGATTGTATTATGAATTATTGATTGTGGTCATGTGTTCAAGAAGTGTCATGTCTTGTCAGTTTTATGTTATCAAGTCCTGGGGGTACTTGTACCCGATAATTAGTCGTGTGCCTAGAGCCAGTGTTAGTTTCATGATAATCTCAGCCAAGCCATGATCAGTAGAATTTAGTCAGTTACATAACTCAGGAAAACTCGACAAATTTAGTATCAATCTAGTAATCTCAGTAATATCAATCAGTTATTAGATCTCAGTAATATTCTGTCAGTCAATGAATTCAGTGAACTCAGTCTATTTCAATCCAGTATAGTCAGTTCAATGTCTATTTAGATGGGAGTAGAATTCAGCACCGAGTGAACCCAAGGATGGGAACTCAACTGTTATTAGAGGGTGTGATTCTTAGAAGTAATCCTTGCGCTCCAGAACTACCTATCCAACATAGGTTGAGACATCAAACCTGCGAGGTTGAGGGTAGATGAGGTGGCTTAACCTATTATATGAGGATCCTACCATTCTCTATAGAGTACCTATTAGATGAGGGATCACTCACAGCTTGTCCTTACCAGTGGCGCGGTATTGACACCCTTTCAATTGGGGTTATAGATATGACCCCAACTCAGATATAATAGCTTATTAGGGGCATGCAAGTTAAAGGACTACTTCCTACAGTTACAGTCTCAGTCTCAGTAATAGAACTTAGATAGTTCTACAGAATCTAGGATGTCAGATACAGTCACCCAATACAGTACAGAACTCAGCTAGTTCCATCAGAATCTAGACTGTCAGATACAGTCACTCAATATCAATTACATCAGTTATCAGTAACTCATGATATCAGTATTCAGACTCAGTAGTTAGTATTATCACGAATTTAGTTACAGCTACTTATTCATGGATGTATTCTCACATTCATATTATACAGTCAGTTAGTATTGTTCATGCATATGAACCCTTTTTATTCAGCCTACTTCACTAGCATACCAGTACATTTAATTGTACTTATGAATTTGCGCTATGGTATTTTATACCATAGGTTCAGAAGTATGAGCTCCAGAGCATCAATAACATTCTAGTTTCAGTAGTCAAAGTCAGCAGTGATTCCTCATCATTTGAGGATGTTATGATTTGATTACTTCACTTTTATAGTACTTAGTTTATTTAAGTAGTTGGAGTTAGTTGGGGACATGTCCCATCAACTCCTTATTTAGACAGTACAGTGTTAGAGGCTTACAGACTAAAGTATATTCTGAAAGTTATTTCAGTTATTTTGGTATTGATATACTATATTTTTAAAAGTTGTGTTTTATCAGATATTTGAACCTTATGGCCTTTCAGCCTTTTATTCCACACTTATACATTATGTTATGCAGTGCTCAGTTATAGATATTAGTCATGGGTTAGCTTGTGGTCCTTCGAGGTCATGAGCACCGTGTGGCATTCCGGGTACTAGATTCGGGGGATTACAAACTTAGCATCAAAGCCTAAGGTTCAACAGTGTCCTAGGAAGTCTGAAAATTCGTATCTAGTAAAGTCTTATGCATGTGTGTGTTGTGCACCACACTTATAAACAGGAGGCTATGAGATGTTTTAGAAACAGTTTCCCTTCTTTCAATATTCATGTTGTGCCAGTGAGCATAAGCTCAAATGTAGACTCCCAGTCTAATCCGCTCTTCCATTTTTTTTGCAGAATATGTCTCCCAAAAGGGCTAACAAAAGGAGAAACGAAATCAGTCAGCACCTTCGCCCATTCAGGCAGATTCCTTGGACGAGCATGCCTTTTATGGCAAATGCAGAACGGACTCCCTCACTTTATCTTACTCAGTAGTAGGTCAGAGCAATCAGCAGGCTGTTGTCTCAGCCCCTTCTTCATCCAGTGCTCTAGTGCTAAAATTTAGAGACGGCAACAGGGATAGGGCGCCAGGATCTAAACCTCAGGGCAGTGTTAGCAGTGCTCGAACCCATCCCCTTTGTCAGAGTTGTGGTAAGAACCATCAGGGTATTTGCAAAGCTGGCAATAACTTCTATTTTGGATGTGGCAAGCCAAGACACAGAGTCAGAGATTATCCCCAGTCAGGTTTTCAGGGTCAGCATAACCGTTCCTCAACTCAGTTCGGTCGCTCAAATCATCAGGGTGCCACCTTCAGTGCTACCAGTGGGCAACGTCCAAATAAACTTTATGCTCTCTAGTCCTGACAGGATCAGGAAATTTCTCCTGATAGGGTTACTGGTATGTTACAGATCTTTCACTTGCATGTTTACACCTTGCTAGATCCAGGAGCTGTTTTGTATTTTGTTACTCCTTACATAACAGTTGATTTTAGAGTAAGTCCCAAAATTCAAGTAAATCGCTTCTCAGTGTCTACCCAGTGGGTAAAACTATCATAGCCCGATGAGTATACAGGAACTGTCCGATTATGGTATCTCAAAAAGTCTCTTCAGAAGACTTAGTCGAATTAGAAATGACTAATTTGATGTCATTCTCAACATGGATTGGATTCATTCCTGCTATGCCATAGTCGACTACAGAAACAGAGTTGTCCAGTTTCAGTTTCTGAATGAACCTATCCTAGAGTGGAGGGTAGTATTTTAGCATTCAGAGTTTAGTTTGTTTCCTACATACGTTCTAGGAAAATGATATCTAAGGGATGTGTCTATCATCTTGTTCGAGGTAAAGATTCTAGTTCCAAAACTCCCATTCTTGAATTAGTCTCAGTAGTGAATGAATATTCAGATGTGTTTCCTAAAGATTCTCTCGGAGTTCCTCCCGAAAGGGAAATAGACTTCGACATTGATCTTATTTCAGATACTCATCCTTTATCTATTCCGCCAGACAGAATGGAGCCAGCAAAACTCAGAGAACTAAAAGAACAGTTGAAGGATCTCTTAGATAAGGGATTCATCAGGCCCAGTGTTTCCCCGTGGGGTGCACCTGTTCTATTCGTGTAAAAGAGAGACAACTCTCTCAGAATATGTATAGACTACCGTCAGCTTCATAAAGTCATGGTTATGAACAAGTATCCACTTCCCAGAATCAATGACTTGTTTGGACAACTTATGGGTGCCAACTATTTCTCTAAGATAGACCACAGATTAGGCTATCATCAGCTTAGGGTCAGAGAATGTGATATTCTAAAAATAGTTTTTCATACTCGGTATGGTTACTTCGAATTCATAGTCATGTTCTTTGGTCTTACCAATGCCTCAGAAGCCTTCATGGACTTGATGAACCATGTGTTCAAGCAGTACTTGGACATGTTTGTCATAGTCTTCATAGATGACATCCTCATCTATTCCTGCAGTGAACATAATCATACAGACCGTCTCAAAATAGTATTACAGATCCTCAAAACCCATCAAGTATCATGATATTTATTTATTTCCTACTTGTCAGCTCCATGATTATCGCACATATTTGTGCACATTAGTGAAAATTATGTACGATTTTAGTTCCCAATTTACACTGCTGTACGAATCATGTTCCATGAACACAACTTACATTTACGCACCTTCCACAGAATCATGTGCGTTTCCAGTTCCTATTATAAGGAGTTCTAGTTTACTCAATAGTATGGATCATGTCTCATGACTCCAGAACCTTCAGACTTAGGTCATGCAGCTCTCGGCTCATGTCCTCATGTCGTGCTTTACAGTATGCTCAACCCCCATGACTCGTGTTCCACTCCTAGTGATTACCCAAACTCAGGTTATGTCATGTATACCCTCAGTTTAGATCCCTCGGTGAATTTGTGGTATCGATGTTCCGTTCCTCAGGCCTCAGTTACAACGTCAGTTTAGTAATTGGTATTCAGTAAAAGACTCAGATAGTCCTACAGGACCATGGATTTTAGTTATCAATTACTTAGCCATCAGAATTCAGTACCAGTCTAAACCTTAATTATCAGAAACTAGCATTCAGTCCCAGTATGAGTCTCAATTACAGATTTAGTTGCGGTCTCTGCTACAGTCTTAGATATAGTGTCAGCCTCAGCCTGAGTTCGGAAATCAGATCAGTACCACAGTCCAATTTCAGGTTTGCTTGTCCTTTGCATGTAGTTATCAGTTATGCACGTTATTGGTGTTTCAGTACCTCAGCTTACAAAATGTTTCCGAATCATGTTATATGCCTGGTTTTGCATTCTCATACAATACAAGTATTTTATGAATTTATGCTCAGCTATCTCATGTTACTCAGTTAGCCCCTTTCTCATATTCATAAAAACTCCATATTCTCAGTTCAGTTATTCAGACTAAGTACAGTTCAGTCATACATGCCCAGTACTCAGCCATCAGTCAGTCAGCAGATCAGATAAGTCAGTCAGTAGGAATTAGTTTGAATAACCAGTACTTTAGTCCGACAGTCAGACGGACAAGTTCATATATTTTTCTATTCTGTCCACCTAGTCTCACTATTCAAAGACTCATGGATGTAACCATTCTAAGATTGACCAATCAAGAAGTTGCGTGTTCAGGACAGTTCATCATTCCAGATATTCAGTCGCGATTTCATTTATGGGTGCCCTATGCATCATTCCAGTCTCTCCTCAATATCTCGGCCAAGTCAGCATTTTTCGAGGGATGTAGTATCCCAAGGGGGAGATACACTATAATCTCCTGCACTTTTATTACCTAAACATGGCATTCCCTCTTCATTTAAGGAACCTAGATTTGAGTAGTGGGTACTTATAGGTAGACCCTCAAGCTCCAATCTCAGCCGTAAGCCATGCACATAATGGCTCAGTTCAGTTCACGATACTCAGTCTATGTCACACGTTACAGACTCAATTGTGTTCTCATGTTCTCGTTCATGCTTGTTCAATGAAGGATCTTGAGTTTGAGATTAATGACTTTATCTATCTAAAGATCTCTCCCATAAAGAGATTTAAGAGATTCGATAAGAAGGGGAAGCCCAGTCCCCGATACGTCGGTCTCTTCAAAATTCTTAATCGTTTTGGCAAGGTATCTTATGAGCTTGAGTTGCCTTCAGATATAGCTTCAGTGCATCCAGTATTTCATGTATCCTTGCTTAAAAAGTTCATAGGTGATCCAGCAGTCGTATTCCCTGTTAAGGGCATAGGTATTCAGAACAGTCTCTCTTACGAGGAAATTCTAGTCGAAATCCTTGACTACCAGATTCGTAGACTAAGGAAGAAAGAATTCCCTCTAGTCAAAGTTTTTTATTGGTATCAGTCTATTGGGGGAGATACTTGGGAAGTAGAAGCAGATATGTGGATCAAGTATCCTCACTTTTCCTTCGCTAATTCAGACTCAGTCCAAGGTAATAGTTTTTCTTAAGCCTATTCAGTTTAATGTTCAGATTTCAGTTACAATCTCGGTATTTTAAAGTACCATTGTATATTCAGTCATTCATTCATGTATTAGCTCAGTCATGTACTCATGCATCAGATATGCATGTTTAGCTTGATAAATTTAGATTATCAGTGATTCCATTCATGTATTCATGAGTCAGTATTCATGCATCAGATATGCACGTTCAATATAAAATTTTAGTATATCAGAAGTTCCAATCATATAATCATGTTTCAGATGTTCACGTCCCTTAAGTAAGATCAGTCTATCAGCTTTCCCAGTCTTGTCAGTCCCATTCGAGGACGAATGTTCCCAAGGGTAAGCTATTGAAATACCCCTAACTTTCTTTAAGTCAAATCTAGTCTTCAGAAGAGTTAGTGATAACATACTAAATGATTAATGTTTAAATTAGATAGAATTTTCCCAATTGAATTAGCTTTCCAACGATACCAATTTCATCCAAATCTGGTATCGGAGTAAAATGTTATGGGCGTTTTACAGAGAACTGTCGGAACTGCCCAGAAGCAACGGTCAGGAGGATGGACCATCGAGCTAGCGATAGACCGTTGCCCAAACCATCGTAGATGAGGTAGAAAGTTTAGGTTCTAGCCAAGTGCGACGGTCAGGACCGACAGACCATCGCGCCAGCGATGGACCGTCGCCCAAATCATCACCACTTCCGATCAACTATTTTAAGCTATTTTTAAAAGGGTATTTGGGTATTTTTCCACCCGTTTTGACCCCAAATTATATCATACTAGAGCTCATAACTTCATTATACATCTATAACACCAATTTAGGGAGTAAGATTTATACATCTATACATCTATAACACCAATAACTTCGTTTTGATGTTCATGCTTTTGCCCTAAGTTATGCATACTAGATGTTTGATAAAATGCCTAAGAGAGTAAGATTTATGCTTATTGACTCAATAGGCCCTAAATGATGAATCCATGCTTTATCCTTATGTTTTAAAATGACTCTCATACTATTGTGATGCGTTGAAATTGTTTGATGGAATGCCCATGAGACTAGAATTGTGTAGCCATGATATATTTGAATGCATTCCTATTCATGTACAAGAGTATGAGAACCAAGTGCTTCATTAAACTCCCAAGTGATTGTATTATGAATTACTGATTATGGTCATGTGTTCAAGAACTGTCATGTCTTGTCAGTTTCATGTTATCAAGTCTTAGGGGTACTTGTACCTGAAAATTTAGCTGTGTGCCTAGAGCCAGTGTCAGTTTCATGATAATCTCAGCCAAGCCATGATCAGTAGAATGCAGTCAGTTACATGATTCAGGAAAACTCAGCAAATTCAGTATCAGTCCAGTAATCTCAATAATCTCATTCAGTTATCAGATCTCAGTAATATTCCATAAGTCAACAAAATTCAGTGAACTCAGTCCAGTTTAGTCCAGTATATTCAGTTCAGTATCTATTCAGATGGGAGTAGGATTCAGTACCGAGTGAGCCCAAGGATGGGAACTCACCTGTTATTAGAGGGTGTGATTCTTAGAAGCAATCCTTGCACTCCAAAACTACGTAGCCAGCATAGGTTGAGACATCAAACCTGCTAGTTGAGGGTAGATAAGATGGCTTAACCTGTTATATGAGGGTCCCACCATTCTTCTTAGAGTACCTGTTAGATGAGGGATCACTCACTGCTTGTCCTTACCAGTGGCGCGGTATTGACACCCTTCTAATTAGGGTTACAAGTTGGACCCCAACTCATCTATAATAGCTTATTAGGGGCATGTCAGTTAAAGGGCTACTTCCCGCAGTTACAGTCACAGTTTCAGTCTTAGTAATAGAACTCAGATTATTCTATAGAATCTAGACTGTCATACAGTCACCCAGTATAGTACGGAACTCAGCTAGTTCTATCAGAATCTGGACTTTCAGATATAATCACTTAGTATCAGTTACATCAGTTATTAGTAACTCATGATATCAGTATTCAGACTCAGTAGTCATTATTATCACGAATTCAGCTACAGTTACTTATTCATGTATGTATTCTCATGTTCATATTATAAATTCAGTTAGTATTGTTCATGCATATGAACCTTTTGTATTCAGCCTACCTCACTAGCATACCAGTACATTCAATTATATTGACATATTTGCGCTATGGTGTTTTATACCATAGGTTTATAAGTACGAGCTCCAGAGCATCAATAGCATTCCAGTCTCAGCAGTCAGAGTCAGTAGTGAGTCCTCATCATTCAAGGATGTTATGATTTGATTACTTCACTTTTATAGTACTTAGTTTATTTCAGTAGTTAAAGTTAGTTGGGGACATGTCCCATCAACTCCTTATTCAGAAAGTACAGTGTTAGAGGCTTTCAGACTATAGTATGTTCAGACAGTTATTTCAGTTGTTTTGGTATTAATATACCGTATTTTTAGAAGTTGTTTTTTATCAGATATTTGAACCTTATGGACTTTTGGCCTTTTATTCCACATTTATATGGTATGTTATGCACTACTCAGTTACAGATATCAGTCATGGGTTAGTTTGTGGTCCTTCGGGGTCATAAGCACTGTGTGGCATTTCGAGTACCAGATTCGGGGTGTTACAATCAACCAAGTTTAGTCAATTTCAAATCTCAGAAGTAAGACTAATATAAGATTAACAATAGAAAAAATAGGTAAGATAGAACCTGTGATAATTTCTAAAAATCAAACATTGCCAGAGAGGTTACCATTCAATACCTCACCGGTCATCACCTTCGGTGAGGTAAATAAAATAAAATCATGGCTGTATGGAAGCGGAGAGAGGAGAGTCGGTGGAGGACAGGGCGGCAGAGCATCGTTTGGTTTTATTGGTGGCATCAATTGAGGTGGGTTGCGTCTCTAGAGCGAAGGTTGTGAAAGGGCTTCGTCGAAAGTCGGTTATGCATCTGGGTTCATGGTCACCGGTAGAAGTAGATGATAAAAGGTGGCGATGGATATGAAGTTGCAGCTGATGGAACTCTCATCGGCTGGTGGTGGCTATTTTTGTTGGAGCGCTGGCCGACTGGTGTTCGCTGGTGGTTGGCTTATTTTTCCTGGCTAGAGAGGAGAGAAAAGAAGATGAGGAGAGGAGAAGAGAAGGGTCGCCGACCATTTGGTGGACTGCCCAGTGGCGGTATCCATGGTGGAAGCTTGGAGAGAGGGGAAGAGAGTATAGAGAGAAGGTAGAGAGAGATAGAAAGGGAGGCGGATGTTTTGGATGAATGAAATTAGGTTTTGGTTGCCCCTTATTTTGTATAAAAGGTAATTAAGAATGAGCGGACCTCGGCCGTTGGATCATGTATGATCAACGATTGAGTTTAAAATTATTTAAAAAGGGTTAAAAAATGAAATTAATATCAATTTGGTTAAATTTACATTAATTATGTACAAGCTGGCTAAAAAATAAATGAATTGAGAAATTGAATTGAATTAGGTGTGCTATTTTAACAAATGAATAATAAGATGTAGCTATTAAGAATAAATTGTGCATGTAAAATTAATGTTACGTAAAAGTATTATATAAAATTATCGGTAATAAATTTGAAATAAATTATTAATAATAATAATAAAAACTAGCCAATGTATTTGTAAATTATGAGTGTGCATATTTATGAATAATTTAATAAATTTCAATAAAATTATATAAAATTTTATATTTAAATTAAAAAATTGTAAAAAAAATCTGACAATAATGAGTAATAAAATAATGTGAATATTTTAAAATCATGAATGTGACACGTCAATATCTATTTGATATAAGAATAATATGTAAAAAAAATTTAATAATTTTGATAAAATAGCAGCCTAAAAAGAGTATCGGTGGGTCAAAATTGGGTGTCAACAGCTGCCCCTTCGTTGCTTGAGAATGATAAAAGAATTGTCAAGCACCAAAAGTTGACGTAGTAGCTAATTTTGTCCAACCAAAAAGAGGATTTGTTGGAATGGGAGCGACATGAGGTGGTTTAAAAATAGTGTGGTCGAGACTTTGATTTTAAGTCTCCTACATATCTCTGATTTTACGAGAATCAGGCCGTGTGTAGTTCTAGATTTAGGAATGAATAATATTCCTAAAGAGTGTAAATGATAAATTATTGAGGTGTCAACAATGATATGTGGGTCGGTGAGATGAGCATGAATATGAGTTGGAAATAATGACGTGAAAATGAAAGATAGGTGGGTTTCAAGTTGAGCTTATGCGGTGTATGGGTGAATAGGGTGAGATTTCAAAAACAAAAACGAAAATTATTTCTGTTTGTTACTCCTTCTCTGTCACCTGCGTACTTTACAATATACTAGATAACAAAGGTTGGGGCATGAAAAAAATAAGCAATTGATAAACATAAAGTAAATGTGGAAATAAATAAAGCATAGCTGTTGTATCGGGGGATCAATGATTTGGATTCTTGATGCACTATGGAATCGTGGGATTAGATCTTGGGCCTCTCGATGCACTGTGGGATCGGCTGTTTAGCTTCTCATCATAGGATCATTTGTTTGTCTTCTCATCGTGGGATCGGTTTTTGGGCTTCTCGATGCACTGTGGAATCGTGGGATTATCTCTTGGGCCTCTTTATGCACTGCAGGATCATCTATTTGGATTCTCTTCGTGGGATCAACTTTTAGTCTTCTCGATGCACTATAGAATCGTGGGATCAGCTCATGGACCTCTCTATGTATTGTGGAATAGTGGTATCAGCTATTTGGTTTCTCATCGTGGGATCAGCTCTTTGGCTTCTCGATGCACTGTGGAATCGTGGGATCCGCTCTTGGCTTCTCATCGTGGTATTATCTCTTTAGCTTATTGATGCACTGGGAAATCATGGGATCAAATCTTGGTCTTCTCGATGTACTGTGGAATCGTGGAATCAGCTATTTGGCTACTCGTGATAGAGTAATCTGTGCATATTAGTCCTGCCATCTTTAGCTCAACTAGATTAAAATTGTTAGTATGTATAGAAGATTGAACGATGTAGTGAAAACAATCATAATAATAAAGATAATAAAATATAAGAAAGCATATCTATTGTATTGTTGGATCAACCGTTGGGCTTCTTATTATGATGTTGGATTGGGCGTTGGGCCTCTCGTGATGGAGTGATTCCTGTCATCAGTACCTATTAATCCTATACTCAAAGAAAAATTATGAGTTTGTAAAAAAAAGGGAGGTTGATTTGTACCTCTGGCTCAATCGAAGTGTCTTGGTCATTGTTTTCTACTCCATGAATCGTTGGGACTTGTACACCATCATGATGAAATTTTTGAGGAATTCTAAAAAATTTCTGCCCAGTTTAGAATGAAAAGCCCCTTTTGCACGTCGTTGTGAATGGATATATTGTTTACTCATGAAATTTTTGTGGTTTTCTTGAAACCTCAAAAAATCTGCCCCAGTCTTTGGAGTCTTATATTCCTGTACCACCCAAAGAAAATATTAGTCCATAAGAAATGGTTGTCCTACATTTGAATATCGTAACCTTAATTGTAATCTGCCTTTATATGTTCAAGAGTTGGGCCTATTATCCTGTCGCTTTGGAAGTATAAGAATTTGAAAAAAAGGGAAAATAAAATATTTTATTAGATTAGACTGGACCCAGAGTGGGATGCCTACGTATCCAAATGAAAGTCAGGTCGAACATAGTTCATGAGTACAACAAAAGGTGAATAAGATAAGAAAATTTTATTGGTCGAAAGACGGATCAAAGGAGAACGGTGAAAAATAAGAAATGTTTGCACGTCAATTCATTTGATGTGTTTTACGCTTCTTTAGTGACTATCTTGGATCTTGTTAGACAGAGTAGGATTGAGCCTTGTTTTGAGAATCTTGCTGGACAGAGTAGGATTGAGCCTCATGAGCCTTGTTTCGAAAACAAAAAATAGTGTGGGTCTCTTCATTATTTTTATAACCCTGCATTTGAGGTATAGAGGGTGATGAATCCTCTTTCTCTCCCTTGGATGGATTCTTTGTTTCATATTCTAATTTCTTTCTAATCAAAATTGGACTCTCAAAGTTGTGACTAACCAGGAAGAACATTTTCTGAATGTATATTCCATCTAGTGTCTTGAGAAAAATTTGGACTAATTCCTCTCCAGGTACAGAAAGACATATTTTGGAAGCCTCTAACCTCCATCGATTTGGATATTCCTTAAAAGATTCATGAGTCATTCTCTTCATGTCGAGAAATTCTCGTATTGTTGGACCAACATTGATGTTAAACTTATACTTCCACATAAAATCTTGAACCAATTCTTCCCAATTATGCCATTTGTCAAAATCTTGTTGGGCAAACCATGCGAGTGTCATTCCTAACAAACTTTGAATAAACAATCTCATTAGGAGATCCTCATTGTGCCATGTGCCAATTAGTCTACCACAATAGTCCTTTAGATGTGTGATTAGATCCCCATGCCCATCGAATACATTGAACTTTGGAGCTTTGTATCCTGAAGGTAACTCAATCCTCGGATGTATACATAATTTTTCATACCTCAAGTTATAGATACCCTTAGAATGTAGTTCCTCATTCAACCTTTTCTCTAAGTCGTGAAGCCTTTGCCAACATTTATCTTAATTGATCCTTTCACTTTCGAGAGTGTTACATGCAGAAGAAAATTGCTGAGAGGGTGTGTGGGTAAGGCGAGGACAAGGAGGCATAGTGTTTTACCTTGGGCGATGGGAAGGAGGACTGAATTTTTTTTGGATATTTAGCATATTTGTCATATTGCAGATTCTCACTTGAGTTCGATGTTCAAATGCTAGACAACCATTAAATAAAATAAGCAAGTCAAACAAAAATTACCACATAATGCATAAGTTCAACACATAATAAATACAAAACAAAAGGCATTCTAGGATGAAGAGTAAGATTTAATAAGTGATCTAGGTGCAAGGATTTGAGCTCCTAAAACACAAAACATGATAGTGATAAAACATAATGTCAAATTTTCAATTGTTATTGTAAAGAATATAAGAAAGATAGGAAATGAGTAAGGTCGACTTTTGTTGAACATAAGATTTGTTGATTAAAAACATCCTTTGTAATTGATATCACATCACATTGTTGATTCATCCAACTCCACATAGAATGGAAAAAAATAGGGGAAAATAAGATTTTATTACGATGAGACCGAAGTCATTAAATGAGCGCCTACGTGTCCCTCATATAGGGTAATCAAGTCGACCATAGTTCATATTACATAAGCAAGGAAAGCATAAAAGGAAACTGCAAATTGTAAAACTTGAATGACTTTAAAATGTTGGGAGTCTAGAACAGAGAATCAACATGATATCCTCTACACCAATGTCAATAAGTTCCAGTCAATCTTAGAAAATCAAACAACATCCCGATTTGGCTTTATCACCAGGGTGTCAATCAACTTCTGGATCATGTTCTTCAAGGAAAAGCACGCCTTAGTAGGATGTCTTTTCATCCCATAGTGATAGGCACACATTAGGTTGGGGCAATACCTTCTAAACTTAGTATCGCAAGGTGCGGCAGCAATAGGCGTGATGTAGCCCACATCTTTGAGTCGTTAGTACAACTGTTCTATGGGTTCACCCAGATGAGTGTACTATTTTGGTGGATTTTTCTGAAGCTTATATTGAGGTTTGGTGGATTGGTTGTATTGTTGATTTATGGGTAGGTTTTCATAAGAAACTGGAATGTAGTTTAATTTTGAAGCAGCGGATGGATGCAGATACCAAACAGTTTGAGGAGGATGTTTTGTGAAGGATCGGGGATAATAGGCTTGGACATGATTGGATGTTGGAATGATTTCTGGAGCTGGATACCATACCAGTTAAGGTTGGGGTACTCTTACTTCAGGCTTTGGAGGTTTGGATGTCTCATCGATGATCGTCTTTCCCTTATCTTTGGATTGTGGCTTAACCAAATTTGCCTCGACTGTGAGCTTTCTTTTAGCTTATTGTCAAACTACCTAACAAAGTCAGTTGCCAAATGGTCCCAAGAGACCCACTTACTAGTATCATTTTCAGCGTACCACATCAATGTTGGACCCTTAAGTGAACTAACAAAGAGTTTTGTCTTCAGGATATCGCTTTGACCTATAACCGATAGCTTGTCAAGGTACTCCTTTAAATAGGAATGAGGGTTTCCAGACCCATCATATAATGGAAAATTCAAGTCCTCAATCTTATCATTGTCTTCTTCCTTGGCTTTGGATGAGTTATTCATCTCGGGCTGTTGAAGAGACCCCGCCTTAGGAATTTGTCCTTCTGTTTCCTTCTTCATACACGTAGTGGTCAACCCAATAAGTGCTTTTAGCAATACAATTGAAAAATAACTTGGAGACATGTGTGTACACAATCAAGCATAGGTGAAGTTGTCAATATAGGAGACTCCGTGGTGTGGATGTGAGTGTTGTAGTCCGTTTTAAATAGCGTCTCTGGAAAAACCTGGTGGCATCTCAATTGATCCTCGGAGATCAATCATTATTCCCCTAATTCTCCCTATTCTTCTGTCTAGACTTCTGATGTTCGAAATAACTTTGTTTTGATGCAACCCCAAACTCTCGTGCTCAGCTTCGCTATTGACAAGATTGATAAACATTGCTTGACTAGCCATTTTTGATGTTCAACTCTAGTCAGTCTTAGAAAAAAGGATTTATAATTAGGAACAAAGAGTACGCACGGGAGTCTTATTTGGGAATAATGAGCCATGCTCACTTGAAGTGAATAGAAGTTATGAGAGCTCTATGTCACTTAGAGGTTAGGAAAGCTAGAGTACGAGATGAATATGACAATATCAAAAGGATCATATGGGACAATAGTATGTAACCGTTGGAAGCATTAGGAAAAGGATGTCCTAAAATAACAAGTTGAACTAAGAGATTGTGGAAGAGACTAAACCCCCTTATCAAAGAAAGAGTTGAGCCTAGGGATGATTAATATACTATCGGATGAGTCAGGAGGATAAATTGAAGGGAAGTTTTTGCATAGACCCAAAGAGTGTATTGTAGGGTCCTAATATGACAAGAATTTTTAGAGTAAAGAGTTCTAAAGTGAGGGACACTAAGAGTAAGGCGTGACTAAGATAATAACGAAACAAGATAGATAATACATACATAAAAATGTAACACATAACAAATAATTGTGCATCCATTTGGGGTCGTGAACCCCTTTGAACTTTGAATGAGACTAACATTCAACTCATCAAGTGTGACAAGGCATCCTAGGTTGAATGGGACGCATATTCCTTAGTAAAAGAAATATGTAGCCAAGATTTAAAGGATAAGAGTGGGTTTATGACATGGTTCCCTCAAACGGACAACTCGAGAGTGGGAAAGTTTGTGATTATCGATGCACCGCTGATCGACCGATCCACAAGGCATTTCTTGAAGGGTGTTTTAGGAAAGAACATCTGTGTACCCATGCAACCATTTGTAAAAGAAAAATAAAAGAGGTTCCAAGTGGAGGAGATATGAGTGGAATGCCATATATATAAAGCAGTAACATGAAGCACATAGCAAAATGACATGCTAAGCAATATACAAATAAATAAACATGATAACACATAATCAATAAAAGGGGGGAAACAAAAGGGATGGACATGGAGAAATGTGAATAGCACATAAAAGAAAAAGGAGAAGGGACTAAAATGTAACAATAAATAATGATATAAACAACAAAAGGGAAAGGGAGAAAGTAATTACAAAAATAAAACAAACAAAGTGAAAGAATACCGCATAAAACACGAACTTGTAATGGTTAGAACCTAAGAACCCCAACAGAGTCACCATTCTGTCGCGCCTCATTTTTCTCGTGAAAAGCGGGATTCGACGTGCCCACTCTTTTTTGGCATTGTTTAAGGGTAAATGTGAAGAGTCGCCACCTAACGAATTAAGGTGCGTTAGGGCACCGGTTTAGGATATCTACGAACTTATTTTTTGTCTTGTCTTAGTTCACCAGAAATTCGGATAGGGGTTCAGATTACCTCAAAAGAAAGGTGTTAGGAACCTTTCGAGGTTCATAAAGGTGGTTCTAGACCGAATTTGTATTTTACGTGGGGATTCTATGTGATAAGCAAAGGTCAATTATTTTATTAACTTAATATTAACTAAGTGATAAAATATGAAAAAAAAACATGTAATTTAATTATTTAAACTATCAATTACCTAAGTGATCAAATCATAAAACATGTAAACAAGACAAGCGAGGAGACAGAAGTGACATAATTTATGACAAAAAGAGACTACTTGCTAAACTAACTACCCCAAATAAGTAAGAATGTAAAGTAAACGTAAAAACAAAGAACGAATTCAAAGATCAAAAAAAGAAATGTTTTTGGTTTCATTCGGATCATAGCCCCAACTTTTTAATCATTATCCGACCCACTGGCCGAACTCCTAAATATGTAACAATGTCAAACATCGTGTAATGTCTCTGGGTATCATCACTTTCGAATGACTACCCACCCCACCCCATCTAGTTGGTTGTTAACCTAAAGACGCACTAAAAAGAAAGGATAAAATTAACGCCTCTAGAAATACCTATCGTCACACCTATCGCCCAAGAGGCATTGGGCTTTGCTAATATGGATTTGTAGTCTAGAAAAACAAAGCTATGTTTCTTAGGACTCAAAGCGTGAAACAAGTAGGACGTCACTTAGCACATAATTATCCCAAATTAGCCTCTTGGTTATTAAAAGATGGTTAAGGTGATTAACATGTTAAGATAAGCAATTAATTGAATAAGTAATCAAATAGCTAAGCATGGTATCTAAATGTCAAAACTTATTAGCATGTCAAACATGGCGGAAATTATTAAAATACTAAAACAAATGTGCAAATGTCGTGACTTGAAAAAAGACACTGAACTTTATGGTTGAATGTTGAGGATAGCTCTTTTAATACTAAAAATTAGTTAAACAGACTTCTAAAGTTAGAAATTAAGGCTAAGCATAATTTTAATGTGGAAAATTGTCATGGTACATTGTTTGATGTAAAAACGTTAATGCTATAGAATTCGGTCAACATTTATATTAAGACTAAAGGGCAGAAAACTTTTAGATGCTACAAATTAATAAAAAAAAATTTGTAATTCAAAGCTAATATGAAAACTAGTTTTAATGTCAAAATCAGTAAACGATGTTCTGTAAAAAGAAATTTAACGGCTGAGCTATTTAAAAATGCCAAAGTTGATTTATGAGTTCTGACATTGATTGCCACAAATTATTTCAAAAATTCTGAGCCCAATTTGATTTTTATTTGCGGAAATTATTTTTCAAATACCGGGATTTACAATTTAATTGTTAAAATGTCACTTAAATATTTTAAAATGTCAAAACCGACTGTCGAACGATGAATTAAACATGTTAAAAATTGCTCAAACATGCTACAAGTTGATTGAACATAATCGCAGCTGATTTATTACATATAAAATTAATTACTTGATCCTAAAACATGCTTTCTAGGTGTCAAATAAATTTATTAATAAATCCTAAATTGAGTTTGTCTAAGTGATTCACATAACGCATATAAAGCACATAAATCTAAATTATGTTCGCCTACGTAATTTATAGAGCACATAAATCTCCGCCCCCATGCAGTCCCCAATTATTGTTACATCAATAGTGTTTACACAGTATTACATAAAAAGGAAAAATCAACTAGACTAAAGGGCACAACATAATACCTCTCATCCCCGGCGACTCTTCGATCCTAAATCGTCTATGTATACCTGTGAGACATAATGTAACAGCAAAACAGACAGGAACATAGTAATAAACATCCCTACAGACATGCTTTCTAATGGCTTTCACAACATGACGCAGTCAGCACACACAAAGAATGAAAATTATATCGATTTGAGAACTTACCGGTAAGCAGCAAATATAAAAATAAAATAATAAGAAGGTTGTTGAAGCAAAGCACTCCCCACCGTGAGATATGCAGGATGTTCCCAGTAAACAACAATAAGAAAATAATAAGGATATTGAAGCAAAGCACCCGTAACAACGAGATATGCAGGATGCTCCCTTTAAACCCGAAAAAATACTCCAAAGAGCTTGAGAATTATTTTATCCTTGGTATTAAAGTAGCTAGTGGTTTTTATTTTAGAGAGTAGTAATCAGGAAGAGTTATCTGCTAATTGAAAAGACGAGTTATTTATATAAGCGAGAGGGTTATGAAAATAAAGGAAGGAGAATATTTGATAAATCAATTAAGGAAGAATCTTTCCTTGATGAAAGGGTTGCATCAATCAAAGTATCTAAAATTAGTTCCGATCAAAGTTTTCATAAAAAATCCATCACAAAATCTTTTCCTTAATTAGCTAATCAAATCCAATTTAGAAGAAGAGGAAAAAAAATGTTATAATAAACCAATGATATAGCATTCCAAAGAAGGCAAGAAGAATCAATCAGAAGACATATTTTCCTTAATCAATACCATTAGTCAATCACAATTAAAATAAACAGGTCAAGGATTGTCATGAATTGAGAAGAAAGAATTATGGAGGCAAATCAGTGAAATATTGAGACTGTTTTTATCACCCACAAATTGTAAGGGAATAGATTAATCAGACCGAGTATTTCATAGTTGAATCGATTTCACAATATTCGGTTAAGAGTGAAAACAAAATCAATAATTTTTTATCACAAACACTAGGTGTATAGTTATAAAAGAAAAAATTTATGCAACTTATGAAACAATTTTTTTATCAATGTTAAACAAATAAAAAAGAATACAATTTGCAAGCAAGAATAATGAATTCAAGAATTGAAATACAACCAGCAACCTATTTTGAATTTTAAGGACAAAATTAAGCGTCACCATCTTCGTATATGTGAGAATCTAAACATGTCAGTAAACCCAAATCACAAAAAATCAACATCAAAATCAAGAACATCAATCAAGTTTAGTCAATTTTAAATCACCGAAGTAAGATTAATATAAGATTAACAATATAAAAAATAGATAAGATAAACCTGTGATGATTTCTAAAAATCAAACATTACCGGAGAGGTTACCATTCAATACCTCACTGGTCATTACCTCCGGTGAAGCAAATAGAATAAAATCATGGCTACATGGTAGTGGAGAGATGAGAGACAGCGGAGGACAGGGCGGCGGGGCATTGTTGTTATTGTAGGCGGCGTCAATTAACGCGAGTTACGTTATCTAGAGCGGAGGCTGGGAAAGGGCTTTGCTGAAACACGGTGATGCGTCTGGGTTCGTGGTCACCGTAAGGAGGAGATGATGAGAGGTGGCGGCGTCTATGGAGTTGCTGCTGGTGGAACTCCCATCGGCCGGTGGTGGTTATTTTTGTTGGAGCGGTGGCGGACCGGTGTTCGCTGGTGGTTGGCTTATTTTTCCTGGCTAGAGAGGAGAGAAAAGAGGATAGAGAGAGGAGGCGAGGAGGGTCGGCGGTCGTACGGTAGACTGCCCTATGGCGGCTGCCATGGTGGAAGCTTGGAGAGAGGGGAAAAGAATATAGAGAAGGTAGAGAGAGAGATCAAGGGAGATAGATGTTTTAGATGAATTAAATTAGGGTTTGGTTGCCTCTTTCTGTGTATAAAAGGTAATTAAAAATGGGCGGATCTCAACCGTTGGATCATGTTTGATCAACAACTGAGATTAAAATTGTTTAAAAAGGGTTAAAAAAATGAAATTAATATCAATTTGGCTAAATTGACATTAATTATATATAAGTTGGCTAGAAAATAAATGAATTGAGAAATTGAATTGAATTAGGCCTGCTATTTTAATAAATGCAATAATAAGATGTAGCTACTAAGAATAAATTGCGCTTGTAAAATTAGTGTTACGTAAAAGTATTATATTAAATTGTCGGTAATAAATTTAAAATAAATTAATAATAATAATAATAATAATAAATAGCTAATGAGTTGTAAATTGTGAGTGCGCATATTTATGAATAATTTAATAAATATCACTAAAATTATATAAAATTTTATATTTAAATTAATAAATTGTAAAATAAACCAACAATAAAGAGTAATAAAAGAATGTGTATATTTTAAAATCATGAATGTGACACTTCCATATCTGTTTGATATAAGAATAATGTGTAAAAAAAAATTAATAACTTTGATAAAATAGTAGCCTAAAAAGAGTATCGGGAGGTCAAAATTGAGTGTCAACACAAGTCATTCTAGTAAAGTCATCAACAATGGTCAGAAAGTACTTGTTTCCATCAAAAGTTTGAACTTTGTAGGTACCCCATACATCCACATGAATTAACTCAAAACTAGTAGAAGTACTTATTGAACTGGTAGCAAAAGGTAATCTACATTGCTTGGCACAAGGAATCACATTATAATTTCTAAGACTGTTTACTATATCCTGATGCATATTAGGCAGGATTTTATTCAAGGTAGAACTAGATACATGGCCTAGTCTTTTATGCCATAGCTTTATATCAGAGTTACTAGTTTGAGAATCATCCTATTGAGTGTAGAAACAAGCATTTCCAATAGCCTTTTCGTTCCTTTGATTGACCAGTAGATAGAGTCCATCACACTATTTACCAATCTCCTTCACTTTGCCATTGCAAAGATCCTGAAACACATAAAAGTTAGCATAAAAGAAAACCACACAGTTTAACTCTTTGGTGACCTTGGACACAGACATCAAGTTGTATTTGAACTGGGGTAAAATAAACACATTGTTTAATATGTTCTGTGTAGATATAGAACTGGAACCGACGTGTGTTTCTTGTGCTATTTCATCATTAGGTAATTGCACCTATTTTGGATTAGAGATCTCAACTACAAAAGCCTCGTTAAGCATATCTAAACTATACACCATGTGATTGGTTGCTCCTGTATCAATGATCCGATCTTTAAGAATTTTAGCCATAAGTAAGGCATTTCTTAGGCCAATACCTGGTTCAACACTACTTCCTACATTTGCTGAAGATCCTGGAGTGTTGTTTGGTTTTGTGACTTATGATTGTGACTTAGAAGTTGTACTATTTGATCATACAAACTTTAAGAGAACACACAGCTCCAGGTTAAGTGTATTAAGTAGTGCAGGTTGACTTGTTCTGGGAGAATCACCAGATAAAGCATCTGACTCAGTTAAGACATTGGAAGTAGCTGGTTGTTATCCTGTTCTGTTGCCATTATTTACACCACCTCCCCTTTGTTTCTTGAACTTTAAGTCTTGAGGATATCAACTAGATTGTAGCATATTTCCCTTGTATGACCCTTCATTTTACAGAAGTCACAAAACAAATTTCCACTTTTCTTGAATTCCTGATGATTGACCTTAGAGTATAATATTGATGCATCATAAGTAACACCATGTGAACCTGATGGCATGGCTCCTAACAGAACAGCAGTATTAGACCCAACAGACTTTTAAGACTCATCACTATGATCATTGCATATGCTTGTGTGACTGAGGGTAAAGGTGTCATAAGAAGAATTTAGCTTTTAGCCTGCAGATAGTTGTTATTCAACCCCATCAAGAACTGATATAACTTCTTCCTATGTATATATATATATCAAGAACTCCTTAGACTTAGCACAATTTCACCCTGGTGGAGGGACAATTGCTTCTAGTTCCACCTATAACTCTTTCAGTTTAGTAAAATAAGCAGCAATCGATGAGGTTCCTTGGACTAATGTGGTAATTTACTTGTGAAGGTTGAAGGTTATTGAACCATCGACCTTGTCAAATCTTCACTTAAGATCTTCCCATACTACTTGGGCAGTATCAGTATAGATTATTCCTCCAAGAAGGATACTGGAAATTGTATTCATTAACCATTGACTGCACTACCACAGATGGATCACAATCATCCCCTGCACTTGCAAGCATCGAACATACCAGGTGTAGCATTGATTCCTAAAAAGCTCACGGGGCTAGAAAACTATGGTGTAGAGAGCAGGTCGATGTAATTAGCACTTCTAGTCAAAAACAAACTAGGTTTTGTTGATGAAACTTATGCAAAAGAATCATACAAAGGTGCTTTGGTGTCAAAATGGGAGAGATGTGATGCAGTGGTGATGTCGTGGATCAGTGCAATGGTAGCATCAAAATTGATGACTAGTATCATCTATGCATCTAGTTCGAAGAAGATTTGGGGAGATTTCAAGGAAAGGTTTGATAAATCTAACCTAACTAAATGTTTTATCTTTAGAAGAAAATCAACATGTTGACACAAGGTGCTGACTGTTGACACCTAATTTTTGCCCTCCGTAATCCAATTTAATTTTGAGTTTCTTCAATTTTAAAATAAAATCACAACAATTATTCTGTTCAAATAAATGATTGTTTAAATTACTTATTCAATTCGATTTTATCATTTAATTAATGGTTATACATTTTTTGCATTTTTATATATACAAGAGTGTATAAATTTTGTTGTTTAAATGAACATTTTATCAAAATTTAATTTTTATTGATTGAACTTGAAAATTAATTCAAATGGATAAAATCTTGGTTTTAAATATGATTTGCTCTCAAAATATTTTATTTGGAGGAATATTTGTTGGATTTTTACCAAATTAAGAAATTCGAGGTTAATTTACTACTTGATTCGTGTCAATTGCGATTCAATTTAGCGAACGAATTAAATATGACCTTAATTGAAATCATATTGGCCCAATTGTGATGCAATTGACCAATAGACATTCGATTTGGTTGTAATTTAAATAAGTCGTTTAAATTGTAATTCAATCTTAATCTCAAAAGTTACCTTTTCTTAATTGAGATTATTTTAATCCGATCAAATTTAATTATGATTATTTTAATCTAATTAAATTTAATTAGGATTATTTAATAACCCAATTAAATTTAATTAGGATTATTTAATAACCCAATTAAATTTAATTAGGGTTATTTAATAACCCAATTAGATTTAATTGGGGTTATTAAATAACCCCCAAATCCGTCCCATTTCCCTTCACCCACCAAAAGCCCATCAATAATAAGCCATCAACCCACAGCAACAACCAGCCCAATAATCCATTTTTTCTTACCCGGCCCAGCATTTATCATCTTCTCTATCACAAAACCACAAACAAGAATGACCTTCAACCCCAACAACTCATAACCAACCCGTCTATGGATCCCTTCACGTGCCTCACGCAAAATCGTACGAACGAGACTCGAGGATATTCTAGAACGCACATAGGTGTTTCCCCTAACGTTCAGCTCCGTAAATTTTGGGATAATAGTATGAATCAGGTACACATTTGGATATTTTCTATTGGTTTCAGATGAGAATCCGTCTGGCTCACTTTTAATTGATCCACCATTTCCAAATTGGTACAGCTGCTGATGAAATGCCAAGCTGGAAAAGGGATTTCGAATTTGAAATCCCAGGAGACCCTTTCTTCCACCTTCTATATATAGGAGGGCCTTTGTTTCACCAAGGGGGGGAGGGTTGAAACGAGAGGGTTTTTTTTTCTTTGAAGGGTCGAATTTTTTGGGTTGGAAATTTTCAGGGGCGATTTTTTCTATCTGGTCACTGTTCATAGGTTTCTAGTTTGAAAGCTAGCATCAATTTTTGGTTTGAAGATTGGGGTTCAAAATTTTGTTGGGAATCTTGAAAACAAAATTTATTTTGTTAAGATCTCCTCGTTCACTTCTTATTCTTGAGGCTGGTTGATTAACTAGAAATTCTCGAGGCGACAACATCATCACTAGTTGATAACATCCCGCTGATAGCTCGAGTCCAGTTTGATGCTCCTTGAAAGTTGTCGATAGGGTCAAAATTCTCGAATGAATGGTTTCATGTGGTGACGACTCCAACAAAAGCCCGAAGTCCCAATTTGCTGCACCTAAAAAGGTTAGCATTTTTTCTTTTGTTGTTTCTTCTTCATGGTGTGTTTTCCTTCTCTTGTTACCGTTTTTGAAGATTTAGGACAGTAGTCGAATCCTGCATTTGATTGTGATGCCAGTTTTGCTGTTATAGCATTTAGGCTTGGTTATAGCATTACGATTACTGCTTTGATAGTTGAATTTCACAGTTAAATGAGAATGAATGTGGTCTTGTTTGATGTCTTCAATATCAAAAATCCATGTAGTTTGTAAATTCTTTTTGGAGTTTGATTTGTGTTCAGGGACTGACTTCGTGGTCTAAAACTCTTAAAAGTTTTGCAAGATCATTTTTTGAGAATTGTTGTATTCGCCTTCATTCTCAAAAAATTGTTATAGATCGAGGAGCCAAGTTTTTTGTGTCATGATGTTTCATGTTCGGTTTTAAGCTTGTTGTTTCAAATAGTATATTTTTTTTCTTTATTTTTTCGGGGGTTGTCTTATCATCCTCGCGACCTTCAGTAGCTTGGTATTTCTTTGGATAAAAAATGGAAACTTTGAGGGCTTGTCCTGTTTATTTTGGGGTTTTCTATTTAGCATTTGATTGTATTGATTTAAGCACAGCTCGCATGGTCTCTTTGATTCATGGTATCGAAAAGGGCCTGTGAATTTGTGTAATACCAATCCTGAGGATCTCCAGTATCTTATATTTTGGTTCTTTTGCATTATTTGATAAGAAGGAGGGAAGGATTTGTTCAAATTGTGAAGATCGATTAGTTTTGAATTAGTTTAGGTACGACTCCCCACCCCAAAAGAGATTGCCTTAAATTGCTTTTTTTATTCCATTTGTTTCAAATATAATTTTCTTTGTGATGCTTTGATCGAATATGTTTCTTTTTTCTCAATTGTTTGTTTACAAGTTTGTGTTTTTCTTATCATTTTTATCCCTGCTCACTGGAACCTGCAAAATTAGCCTCAAATATCCTTCTTTCTGCTCTCCTTGGCATTTTTGTATCGCAACTTACTGCCTTTATCTTATTTTGGATCATCACGAATTCCTTTTCATCTATTATACTATTTTTTTATATGATCTTTGATATTCTGGATGCATATTGATCTTCTTTACTTCTTTCCTTGCATATGAACCCATTTTCAAGTTCTGGTCAAACTTATCCTCTTAGCATTTCTCAATGGACTCACATAGCCCATTTTCTCGAGTCATACCCGAAGGTTTAAGTCCAAAAGATCGTCTCATGGCATACGGATGCAAGAAGACAAAAGAAGAAGGAATGGGTTAAACCCCATTATTTGAAGCGGAAAAGAGATTAAAATCTCTTTTATTCATCTATTTATTCATTCTTATTGTTGTCTTTATCTATTTTATTTGTTTATTTATTTATTTGTTCATTTATTTATTCATTTGGGGGCCTCGAAGCCAAAGTTGTATTTAATACAAGTGGAGTGAAAATCGAGCCAAAAAGGGCTCGGAAATATAGAATTAGGACAGGTAAAAATGGGGTCAAAAACCCAACTAGGTTAGACAGGTTCGACGGTTTAGGCTTTAAAGCCTAAATCACTGATTCTCTCTTTTCCTTTTGATTATTTGTTTTACATGCTTCTTGCGAACCTAGTTAAATCCCAAACTAAGTCGCTAAAAACTGATTTCTCGAAAACCTTTTCCTTGATCAATTACTTTTTCAACAAACCGATTCTCCAAAGTTAATCAAAAGATGTTTTCAAACAGTTTGGATAACTGCAAGTTAGCGGACGTTTTAGGTGCCTAACACCTTCCTAAAATGTTAATAGGAACCACTTACTTGGAATCTCTAACTTAAACGATTTTTCTATTTTGGATCGTTTTAAGTATTTTACGCAGGTTTCTTAATTCCTTTTCAAAATTAAGTGGCGACTCTCTTTCAAAAGTCAAATTTCTGCAAAACAGAAATGGCGACTCTGCTGGGAACCTCTAACTAGGTTCTAACCAAATGTTTGATTTCGTCTTTTGATTAACTGTTTATGTGTTTCGATTCTGTAGAGTTTAATTATCGCATCTCATGGAATATTCCTACATCATTTAAATTGTTTTGGGGCTTCGTGGGTATCCCAGCCCCTATTGATCAATTCCAAAAATGTTTTGGAAATACAAACAATTTATAAGCACGTGAGTCGTCTGATGGCTATTTGTATTTTCAAACTCAAGTTGTCTGCTTGAGAACCAGTGTTCAAACCCACTCTAGATACCTAGGATAGAGTAAAACCAAAACCCTATTTCAGGCATGAGCCTAGGACGACCCAATACCCGAGCGGGGTATTGGACCCATTAGAAAACCTGCCCTGCGTCTATTGACCCAGAGTCAATTAACGACGAACCATATTTATGTGTTGAAGAAAATGTATGCCTGTCTAATTCAATCTATTATCCTTTGGGGGTCGGGAGAAGACTTGCTTTACTCACTTTTGTATAAGGATGCCTCAATCGTACACCAATTGATGAAGGAATTGAAGCAAATTAAGCAAGAAATTGATCGATTTGGGAGGTTGCATCTAAGGCACAGTTTGAACGTCAACGGATGTCACCAATATAAGAAATGGACGAAGCTAAGAAGGTGAAGGCTGATAGAAGAAGCACTCAGGAATTAGTATTTTCTATCCCCTGTGTAGGAACGTGTCTTTTTCATGTTATTTCCCTTTCCCTAAATATTGTATCCTTTTTTTTATATATTTTGTAGGCATTTATGCCCTTTTAGCGTCTACAAAAGTTGGGGGATAATGGATTGACCTTAAGCAAGCATATATTTTTCTTCAAAAATCGTAGTAGGCCTGAACCCTTGGCTCAAAAAGGGTCACCCCAGCTAGGATACACATTATTATGTTTTGTGTGATATAACTGTTTTATGTGCTTAAGTGCGTTTGTTTGGATCAAAGGCAATTTTATCCACTATGTCCTATGGATGAATTTGGATATGACTCAAACAACTCTATGTGGTTATTTCCTGTCAAATATTTTGCATTACTTATCATATATGGAAACTAACACATCTGCCTTTGAGTTGTTTTACTTTACAGATAATAGAAATTACTCTGTGTTGATATAAGCTGGCAGAACATCCCTACTTCACCCGATCGAAAGCGCACAAAATCCCATCCTCTGACCATCATTCAAAAAAAATAGGAAATGATGAAGAAAGCGCACTGACTATCTGGGACAACGTGATAGAGGAACAGAATAAGATGATTGTGTAACTTGCAAGAAAGTTAGAAATACTTCAGGAAGAAATAAATCGCACTCGGGATTTGGCTAACTTGGCCATCACCGTCAATGCCCCCGCTTCGGGAGGACACAGGACTCCACTCCAAATTTCTCCCCTCAGCACCCCTACTCTTGGGGATCAGCCAAATAATGTATCGTCCGTCTTTGCTCCTCCATTTGTCCAAAATACCAATCGTGAAAATAACCCAGACACCTACCATCCGCAAAATCCACAGAACCCATCTCCGAATCCATTCCCAAATCCTCAAAACACATTTTCAAATCAACAAAATGCATTCCCAAATACGCAAGATTCACTCTCAAACCCACAAAATACGTCAAACCTACCTTCGAATCCCCCAAATTCATTTCCAAATCCGCAAAATCCTTCTCAGATTCCGCCAAACTACTCGCAAAGTCCGCAAAACCTTTCCAATTTCCAAAACGTCCTCCCCACTTACCAACCAAATTCCTTCCATCCATAAAATCAAGCCTCCCTTCCAAATCCCCCTCAGGCCATCGTATCACCTGATATCTATGAACCCCGTCCTAATCCCAAGATGGACCATTACGAGGAGAAGGAGAAAGAGTGCAGGACCGAGCATGAAAGGAATTTGCTAGCTATAAAGGAAGAGATCATGAGGATCAAAGAGTCTCATGGAGCCAGGGACCATGTTATTTTGGGGTATGATGATTTATGTGTTCACCCTGGAGTAGACCTACCAGATGGGTACAAAGTCCCTAAGTTTGAAATGTTTGACGGTACCAAAAATCCAATGGCCCGTCTGAGAAGGTACTGGGAGAAACTGGTAGGGATAGGGAAAAATGAGGCGTTGTTGATGCGCCTATTCAGTCAAAGTTTAAGCGGCGAAGCCTAAGAATGGTTCATGTCTCATGAGCCGAAAAGATAGACGGGATGGAAAGCATTAGCCAAGGGTTTCCTTGACAGGTTCGCATTCAACATTGAAATAGTCCCTGATCGATATTCACTAGATCGGATCAAACAGAGGAATGATAAGAGTTTTCGAGACTGCTTTTCGTTGGAGGAAAGAAGCTGCCAAAGTGCAATCCCCCATGTCCGAGGAAGAAATGGTATCTATGTTCTCTCGCATGCAAGAAGGAGAATATTATACCAGGATGGTGTCAGCTATTAGGGAAACTTTTACGAATTTGGTAAAAATAGGAGAATCATTGGAAGAAGGTATTCGGACAGGGAAAATTGCCATCACCCCAGCATGGGCTTCCATGTTTTTGAAGAAGAAAAATGAAGATGTAGGCACGATTTCTGCTAATCTCTTTGCAAAAACAAAAAGGAAGATCAACTCTAGGAATGTTTTCTCTTCTCCGCCGTCACCAAGCCTTCAACATGTATTCTATGCCCACCCCTAATACCAAGCTCCACAGCCAAATATCTCCCTCCAATACCAAGATCCACAGCCAAATATCTTTCCCCAATACCCAGTTCCACCTCCAAAGTATCAGTCTCATTTCTAAACCACTCCTCCAAATAACCGAACAAATTTCCAAATTCCTCCAAATTATCACCAAGTACCCCCTCCTATAAACCTAAGCCTGTATAACCCCCAACGTCTAAACCACAAAAAGAAACCTCCCTGAAACTTCACCCCACTGCTGAAAGTCGCATCCAATTATTTGAAAGATTGAAGAACGCTGGTCATTTGCAACCAATACAGCCAAGGAATATCAATCCCAACTCTTAATTTTTTAATGCAATTCAACATTGTGCTTATCATTCGGGGGCAGCGCGGGCACAGTACAGAGGATTGTGTCTACTTGAAACACAAGATCCAGGATTTAATCGATCAAATGGTCATCACGCTCCAGGCGCCTACTCCAAATGTTAACAGAAATCCATTGCCCAACCATGGGGGATCTACAGTTAACATGATTGAAGTAGAAGGAGAATGGGCATCTTGCAAGACCATTACCCAGATGAACTCCGAAAAGCGCAAAAGAGCAGAAGAGGTAGGAAAGATAAAAAAGGTTGTGAATGCCTTAAGTATCAACGAGAAGCCCCCATTTATAGTGATGAAGGCCCCGACTCAAGTGTACGCTCCCCCGCCAAGAAAGAAATTTATTGTGCAAACCGCTGCTGCCCAAGGGATGACGCGATCGGGACGATGTTACATCCCTGAGGAATTGACCAACAAAAAAGATTCACAGAAAAGGCCAATCACTGAAGGAGAGGCTGAGGAATTTTGGAGGCATATGCTAACAAAGGATTACTCAATTGTCAAACACTTGGAGAAAACGCCAGCCCAAATCTCTGTCTTGGCACTATCAATGAGTTCGCAATACCACCGATAAGCTTTATCGAAGGTCTTGGAGGAAGCATATGTTCCCGCAGGAACGAGTGTTGAGAATCTGGCTGAGATGATAGGGAACATTGTGGGGAATCATCGCATATCATTCAATGATGAAGAATTGTCATTTGAAGGAGTGATGCACAACAAATCCATGCATGTCACCATTATTTATCGCGATTATGTGATTAATCAGGTATTAATAGATGACGGATCTGGTGTGAATATTTATCCCATCTCTACGTTGGTTCAAATGGGCTATGATTTAGGAAAAATTCGTCAAAGCCACGTAAATATGAGAGCATTCGATGGTGGGTAGAGAGATACCATAGGAGAGATTGATTTGCACATCCAAATAGGGCCTGCTGAGTTCAATACTAAGTTTCATGTTATGGATATCCATCCTAGCTACAACCTGCTCTTGGGAAGACCATGGATACACGGTGCAAAGGCAGTTTCATCACACCTTCATCAATTATTGAAGTTCATTTGGAAAGATCATGAAGTAGCCATCCAAGGAGAAGGAAGTCGAGCGGACCGTCCCAATGGTTATGTGCCAGTGATTGAAGATGTTCCAAAAGGTAGTAGTTTCTATATAGTGGAAATTGTAAATGCTACGGATAGAGATTCGACGCCCAAAGTACCAATGCCTTCTGTCTACAAAATGATTGCAACGGTGATGTTAAGAAATGGGTTCGAACCTGGTCGAGGCTTGGGCAAGAATTTATAAAGAATTATTGAGCCTATTGAGATCCCAAAGAGAGGATCTAAGTACGGGCTAGGATATCAGCCTACCAGGAAGGATAGGGTTAAGGATGAGCCAGAGAAGAGTCTGTTTGGGCCCTTGCCACTCCTGTTCAAGTCATTTCCTGTATGAGAGATATCAGATGATGATGGTCTTGGGGATGGGATAGGAGATTTGTTCGAAGGATGCAATGCTGTACCAGAAGATCTCCCAAAGTCCAGCGGGGTGAAACAGATTGCGCCAGGGGAGGCCTTGCAAAATTGAACCTCCACTCCACTCATAACCCGTCGCCCATCGTGGTAGATGAAAGGGCAATGACTGATAGTTTTTAAAATCGATGATGATCCAGAGGAGGCCCCGCGATCCACCTTTTATATCTCAAAACTTCTTTTTCGTATCTTACTGCTTTCAAAAAGGCATGGACTTGTATTTGCGCAAGTCATGAGCCACGATTTTGTAATTATCTCCCAAATTTCAATGAAAATGACTTCATTTATTTAGAAAATTCTATTATTTCTAAAACACTCCTAGTCATATATTTTGTTATTATCTTGTTATCATCTAACTTAGTTTGTTTGTCCATTACAATAATAGTAGATTAAAATCTGTCAATGTCGTGTCATGTCAAAGCTTGAACGAATAAAATGAGGGGAATAATGATGATTGGAAGGACCATGACGAGGAACGATTAGTTGAAGATATGAAAGAATTTGAGAATCGCAAAAAACCCAATCTGGAGGAAATTGAAACAGTCAACTTGGGAGATCACAAGGAAATTAAAAAGACAAATGTCAGTATCCACCTGGCGGCGCCACAAAGAAAAGAGCTCATTCACCTATTTCGGGAATACATCGATGTGTTTGCTTGATCCTATGATGATATGTCAGGGTTGAGCATCAGCATTGTGTCACATAAGTTGCCAATAAATTCGGAGTATGATCCAGTCAAGCAAAAAATGTAGAAATTCAAGCCAGATTTAAGTCTAAAGATCTAGGAAGAAGTGACAAAATAAATCCAGTCTAATATTATCGAGGTCACAAAATATCCGACGTGGTTGGTCAACATCGTCCCTGGGCCAAAGAAGGACGGCAAGATTTGAATTTGTGTTGACTATAGAGACTTCAATAGAGCCAGTCCTAAAGATAATTTTCTGTTGCCCAACATCCACATTCTCATCGATAACTGTTCAAAACATAAAATGCAGTCATTCGTTGATTGTTTCGCAGGGTATTATCAGATATTGATGGATGAAGAAGATGCAGAAAAAATGGCTTTTATTACACCCTGGGGTGTTTATCTATAGGGTAATTCCGTTTGGTCTCAAAAACATGGGTGCAACATATATGAGGGCTACGATTTTCCATAATATGATCCATAAAGAGATTGAGGTGTATGTGGATGACGTAATTATCAAATCCCGCGAGAGTTTGGATCATCTGACTCATCTGGAGAAATTTTTCAACAGATTAAGAAGGTACAGTTTGAAATTAAATCCTGCTAAGTGTGCTTTTGGTGTGCCATCAGGGATGTTGCTGGGGTTCATAGTCAGTAGAAGAGGCATCGAGTTAGACCCATCCAAAATCAAGACAATTTAGGATTTGACACCGCCGAAGACTAAGAAGGAAGTTATGAGTTTCATGGGTCGTTTGAATTACATTAGCAGGTTTATCGCGTAGTCAACAGTCATATGCGAGCTAATTCTCAAGATGTTGAAGAAAAATGCATTGAACGAGTGGACAGAAGAATGTCATAGAGATTTTAACCACATCAAGGAATACTTATCTGCACCGCCGGTTTTGGTTCCACCAAGAGAAGGAATTCCATTATTGCTTTACCTGTCAGTCTTAGAAAATGCTTTCGGATGTGTCCTCGGACAACATGATGAGACCGATAGGAGAGAGAAAGACATTTACTACTTGAGTAAAAAGTTCACGCCATATGAAGCCCGTTACACTCTTATAGAAAAGACATGTAGTTCTTTGACTTGGACGGCACAAAAGTTGAGGCATTATCTGTCGTCCTACACAACATACCTCATCTCGAGAATGGATCCATTAAAGTATATTTTCCAAAAGGCCATGCCTACGGGAAAGCTAGCCAAGTGACAAATATTGTTGAGTGAGTTTGACATTATGTATGTAACCCAAAAAACAATCAAGGGGCAAGCCTTAGCAGATCATTTGGCAGAGAACCCAGTTGATGAGGAATATGAGCCACTTAGAACTTACTTTCCAGATGAGGAAGTTCTGTTCGTAGGAGAAGACATTACAGAGATTTACCCCGGATGGAGGACATTTTTTGATGGGGTGGTCAACATCAAAGGTTCAGGAATTGGAGCAGTTTTGGTGTTAGAAACGGGTCAGCATTATCTGGTAACTGCTAAGTTACGTTTTCCATGCACCAATAACATGGCTGAATATGAGGCTTGCATTCTGGGTCTCAAATTGGCACTTGATATGGGTGTTTGTGAATTTTTAGTCATTGGGGATTCAGATTTGCTGATTCACCAGGTACGGGGAGAATGGGTAGTAAAAAATCCCAAGATCACTCCTTATGTGGAGATGGTGCAAGAATTATGTGAAAGATTCAAGGAAGTTGATTTTAGGCATATCCCACGAATACAAAATGAGTTTGTTGATGCTTTGGCCACTATATCTTCCATGATTCAGCACCTGAATCAGAGTTACATTGATCCTTTGGAAATAAGCTTAAAGGAGCAACCCGTGCATTGTGTACACGTGGAAGAGGAGCTTGATGGAAAGCCTTGGTACTATAACATTAAAAGGTATTTGGAATCTGGAATATATCCTGAAGAGGCTAGTAATAACCAAAAGAAGACAATCCGGCGTTTGGCAAAGAATTACTTTCTAAGTGGGGAAATTCTTTTTAGGAGGACTCCTGATTTGGGATTCCTAAGATGCGTCGATGCTGCGGAAGCCAATAAATTGATAAAAGAGGTACACACTGGAATTTATGGGCCCCATATGAATGGGTTTGTCCTTACCAGAAAGATCCTGAGAACCGGTTACTTCTGGATGACTATGGAAAATGATTGTAGTAAGTATGTGCAGAGATGTCCAAAATGTCAAATACACGAAGATCTGATTCGAATGCCTCCACATGAGCTTCACACAATGAATTTGCCTTGGCCTTTTGTAGCTTGGGGAATAGATGTCATCGGACCAATAGATCCATTAGCGTCGAATAGTCATTGATTTATTTTGGTTGCCATTGATTATTTCACTAAGTGGGTCAAAGCAGCTTCGTACAGAGCCGTCACTAAGAAAGTGGTTGCGTATTTCGTCAGGAATAACTTGATTTTCCATTTCAAAGTACCGGAATCGATCATTATTGATAATGGGGAAAACTTGAACAGTCACTTGATGAAAGAAATTTGTGACCAGTTCAAGATTGTGCATCACAACTCGATTGCATATCGTCCCCAAATGAATGGAGCTGTGGAAGCGGCCAACAAGAATATCAAGAAGATCTTGAGAAAGATGGTCGAAAATGATAGATCATGGCATGAGATGTTACCTTACTCTTTGCTAGGGTATCGCACAACAGCTCGAACCTCCACCGGGGCGACCCCCTATTTATTTGTCTATGGGAATGAAGCTGTGATACCTGCTGAAGTTGAAATACCTTCCCTAAGGATTATTTAGGAAGCTGGACTAAGTAACGAAGAATGGGTTCGTGCTCGCTATGAACAACTCATGTTGATTGATGAAACGAGAATAGTCGTTGTATGTCATGGTCAGTTGTACCAACACAGGATGGTTCATGCCTTTAACAAGAAGGTGAGGGCTCGGGCATTTGAAGTGGGGCAACTGGTTCTCAAATGAATAGTCCCTCACCAAGAGGAGTACAAGGGCAAGTTCGCTCCAAACTGGCAAGGGCCATACATAGTTCGCAAGGTGCTATCTGGAGGAGCTCTGATTTTTTCTGAGATGGATGGCACGGAGTGGACCAAACCAATCAATTCTGAAGCGGTAAAAAGATATTATGTTTGAAGGACATTCTAGATTTTGTGTTTCTTTAGTTAATTTACTTGTAATCGCCTTTGTAATAATGTTGTTTTCTAGTGTGTGACTGTCTAGAGTCCCTTCCTTTAATGTACGAACTACGTTTGACCTGAATTCCCAAGAAAGGGATACGTAGGCGTCCTATGTTGGCTTCGGTCAACCCCTTAGGATAATTTATCCTTTTCTCTTATGTATGAACTACGTGATGACCTGAATTCTCCAGTATCTTATATTTTGGTTCTTTTGCATTATTTGACAAGAAGGAGGGAAGGATTTGTTCAAATTGTGAAGATCGATTAGTTTTGAATTAGTTTAGGTACGACTCCCCACCCCAAAAGAGATTGACTTAAATTGCTTTTTTTTATTCCACTTGTTTCAAATATTTTTTTCTTTGTGATGCGTTGATCGAATATGTTTCTTTTTTCTCAATTGTTTGTTTACAAGTTTGTGTTTTTCTTATCATTTATATCCCTGCTCACTGGAACCTACAAAATTAGTCTCAAATATCCTTCTGTCTGCTCTCTTTGGCATTTTTGTATCGCAACTTACTGCCTTTATCTCATTTTGGATCATCAAGAATTCCTTTTCATCTATTGATTTATTATACTATTTTTTTATATGGTCTTTGATATTCTGGATACGTATTGATCTTCTTTATCTCTTTCCTTGCATATGAACCCATTTTCGAGTTCTGGTCGAACTTATCCTCTTAGCATTTATTAATGGACTCACATAGCCCATTTTCTTGAGTCATACCCGAAAGTTTAAGTCCAAAAGATCGTCTCATGGCATACGAATACAAGAAGACAAAAGAAGAAGGAATGGGTTAAACCCCATTATTTGAAGCGGAAAAGAGATTAAAATCTCATTTATTCATTCTTATTGTTGTCTTTATATATTTTATTTGTTCATTTATTTATTCATTTGGAGGCCTCGAAGCCAAAGTTGTATTTAATACAGGTGGAGTGAAAATCGAGCCTAAAAGGGCTCGGACACATAGAATTAGGACAGGTAAAAATGGGTCAAAAACCCAACTAGGTTATGACAGGTTCAACGGTTTAAGATTTAAAGCCTAAATCACTACTTTTCCCTTTTCCTTTTGATTATTTGTTTTACATGCTTCTTGCGAACCTAGTTAAATCCCTAACTAAGTCGCTAAAAACTGATTTCACAAAAATCTTTTCCTTAATCAATTACTTTTTCAACAAACCGATTCTCCAAAGTTAATCAAAAGATGTTTTCAAACAATCCGGATAACCGCAAGTTAGCGGATGTTTTAGGTGCCTAACACCTTCCTAAAACTTTAATAGGAACCACTTACTTGGAATCTATAACTTAAACGATTTTTCTGTTTTGGATCGTTTTAAGTATTTTACGCAGGTTTCTTAATTCCTTTTCAAAATTAAGTGGCGACTCTCTTTCAAAAGTCAAATTTCCGTAAAACATTGACTCTGTTACTATATATTACTCCAAATTGAGAGATTTATGGGATGAGCTAGATGTTATGGTGCCATCACCTACGTGTGATTGTGCTGAATTGAGGCATCATGTAGAACACATAAAGCAGAAACGATTGTTATAATTTTTGCTTGGGCTAAATAAAAGTTCTGCATAGGTGCGAAGTAATATTTTGCTTAATGCTACTGTTCCTAGTGTGAACCAAGCATATGCGATGGCAATCCAATAGAAAAGTCAAAGAAATCTCATAAGCATAGATGGAGGGAAGGAGCCTATGATGATGCTAGTAGACAAGCAGTAGGGATTTGCATTTTCAAAGAACCAAGCTTAGCCCTTTAGAAGAGACCACAACTACCAAAATTAGAGTTTTCAAAAGAAGAAACCAGGAATAAGATGTGAGCATTATGGATACAAAGGACACAATAAATAGAATTGTTAAAGAATTGTTGGATTTCCACAAGACTTCAAGAGCCAGAGGAAACCTCAACATTAAACTTTTAGACCTCATGTCAATAGCACAATTGCGGAAGAAGGAAGTGGCTCAAGGAGTGATGACTAGTACAAATGAAGTTGTTTCATTAAAGAACAATATGTGGAGTTGTTGAACATAATGGATCGATCTGAATCAAAAAGAACTTACAAATCTGAGGGATCAGGTATGAGCTCATTATTCAGTAGTGTAGGTGGTGTAGATTGGAAGGAGTGGATTATTGACTTCGATGCCACATACCTTATAACACCATCAGATAAGGTGTTAAATAATGTTATATGTGTTATTGCTTAAAAGGAAAGTCAAGTACATGTACCAACGGGAAGCAAGAAACAAATACAGCATATAGAAAACACAGTGATTCTGGGAGGTTACATATTGAAAGATGTCTTGCATGTTCCAGATTTTAAATTCAATTTACTCTCAGTGTCAAAGATCACTTAGGAACTAAAGTGTTCAATATCCTTTTATTCTAATTTGTGTGTGGTGCAGGCTCTCTTCACTGGAAAGGTGATTGGGATTGATATGGAATCAGCAGGATTGTATATTTCGAGAAATCAAATATGTTTAGTTGCTAACACAACAATATGGAGCAAAGTGAGTCAATCGTTATGGCATTTCAGGTTTGGGTATCCTTCACAAGAGGTTATGAAGCACATAAAAATGTTGGAGAATACAGTAGTTGATGCATAAAAAAAGGATTGTCTAGTATACCTTTTGGCTAAATAATGCAGGTTACAGTTTCCTAGTTCTAGTAGCAGTATCTCTAGTGGTTTGTTTGATCTGGTTCACTTAGATATTTAGGGGACTCATAAGCATACAACACATGATAGAAAGAATTACTTTGTTACCATGGTTGATAACTTCAGTAGATTCACTTGGATATCTCTTTTACAATCTAAGAAGGAAGTGATTGTTGTTTTGAAAAGTTTTATTGCTATGATCTGTACACAATTTGATGCAAAAATAAAAGTGTTGAGGTCTGATATTGGTACGGAATTTCTCAATACTCAAATGAATGAATTTTTAATTGATAATGGTATAATCCATCAAAGTAGTTGCCCATATACTCCATAACAAAATAGAGCGGTAGAAAGAAAACATAGGCACATTCTTGAAGTAGAAAGGACACTGAAATTTCAGTCTCATATTCCTGCAAGATTTTGGGGTGAGTGTGTGCAAACATCTATGTATTTGATAAATCGGTGTTCAACCAGTGTATTGAAAGGGAAGAAACCTTATGATTTGTTGTATGGTAAACCACCACAACTTGAGCATGTGAGAACTTTTGGATGCTTGTGTTTTGCAAGTATGATGCCCATATATACTTGTGTTTTGGGAGTATGTTTCCCATATATACATCTGTTGCCCATTATACTTGTGCTTTGCAAGTATAATCCATCGAAGTAGTTTCCCATATACTCCACAACAAAATAGAGTGGTAGAAATGAAACATAGACACATTCTTGAATAGGAAGGGCATTGAAATTTCAGTCTCTTATTCCTGCAAGATTTTGGGGTGAGTGTGTGCAAATATCTATGTATTTGATAAATCGGTGGTCAAATAGTGTATTGAAAGAGAAGACACATTATGAGTTGTTGTATGGTAAACCACCATGACTGGAGCACTTGAGAACTTTTGGATGCTTATGTTTTGCAAGTATGTTGCCAAGAGGGGATAAGTTTGAACCAAGGGCAAAAAAAGCAGTATTGATTGGTTTTTCAAATACACAAAAAGGATACAAGCCATATGACCTTGACATGCATACTCTCTTTGTTAGTAGAGATGTAGTATTCAAGGAGCATGTGTGTTATGACCCGAGCAGAGGCCCTGAACACGACAAGCATCCCAAACCATGAAGACCCGGGCTCTCTTCTCTATATGGCAATTATTCACTACGTCCATACAATGTAACGAATGCGTAAAAGTTTATCATACAAAAACATGGTCGATATTATAATTCAAATGAACAATTCAAAATGAAATCCATAAACTTCTAACAAAATCTAACATTAGTATGTGAAATCTCTAATACATCAAAACCAGTATCTTGTTTAAAACTGGGACAAGGCTCCCAGTCGGACCATAAACCAAAATGAAATAACAAAGTCTTATCAACCCGGCCTTCTGGAATAGAGAAAGCTCACTGACTATAAGTCTCAAACACTCTAATCTACTGCTTAGTGGGACCCCGTGACTGTGCCTCAGACCCTGAAATATAGGGGTCAATACAGATGTACAGGTATGCAGAACAATCCAAAAACAAAATAAATCTATATGAAACATAGGTGTAAGACCCCGCAAAATCCTAGCATAACTCAGCCCTTTAAAGTATGAAAAGAGGTCCAAAACTTAGAAATTTCAGCTAAGTGTTTACACTTAAAATTATTTTGGCCTTCATACTTTGGAGATCTTATTTTATGACCCTTATGACCTAAAAATGTCGGTCCATAGATTGAGTCATGATCAGGTGTGTCAATAGGTCACTTTGGGTGAGTTTTAGATTTTTCAAACCTCGTTTGAAACTTGTTTGGGTGACCAAAATAGTGGGTCAACGAGATCTCGATACATCACGTCGCCCTTCGCGTTAATGGATATTTTTTTCCAGCATTCAGTGCAAATTCCAGTGAGCCAACGCGAACTCAACGTGGTGAGTCATTTATTGCATTGACCCCATCGACGCGGTGCGTCGGTCTGCGCATCACTGGGTAGGTTTTCAGTCATTAAAACTCCACGACCAGAGGGGTATTTGGGTCATTTCCCTACCTTTATCATCCCTAAAAACACAAGATTAACCTACTCTAAAGGCTAAATCACACATTCTCTCTTAAATTTTCTCAAAAACAAACCCTAAGGCACCCAAATTCAAATTCAAGCTTCAAGAACACACTATTAATCTTCATGGATTTGATTACTAAGGTATGTTAGGTGTTCATCCTTGGGTTTCTTTTCACCCATGGAGTCCAAGAACCCTATTTAAACATACAAGTTTATAGATTTATGATTTCCATGCTTGAAACTGATTGTATTCATGCTCATGATATTAATTAGGTTTTAATCCATGATTAAATTGCAAGTTTCATGAAATTAAATAGCATGTGTGGTGAATATATGATTATCATGATAAACTCTTGAATTTACAATTGATTATTGCATCCATGATAGTCATCTGTTGACTATTAATATGTGAAACAATCATGCTCCCCAAGTGTTTGATAAAATGCTTATGTGAATTGGGCAGTGAAACCATGACATGTCATTATGTGATCCTATTCATGTACAAGTTCATGTATATCAAGTGTTTGACAAAATGTCCAAATGAGTGCATTGTTAACAAGCAAGTATTATTATGCTTTTATGATCATACTATGCTTTATTTTCAATGCTATCGAGCCCTGGGGGTGTTCAATACCCAAAAAATCTAGTTGTTTACCTAGAGCTATAGTAGTTACAGAACAGACTCAGTGATTTCACATACAGTAGTACTCAGTCAGTTAACAGAACTCAGTAAACTCAGTCCAGTTCAGTTAGATAGCACGATCAGTAACAGTTCAGTCAAGCCTAGTACAGTCTAGTGATCAGTTCAGTGTCTATTCAGTTGGGAGTAGGATTCAGCACCGAGTGAACCCAAGGATCGGGGCTCACCTACCAATAGAGGGTGTGATCCTTAGAAGTGGTCCTTGGGTTTCAGAACTACTTAGCCAGCGTAAGTTGAGATATCAATATGTTAGTTGAGGGTTGATAAGATGTTTCTACCTGATAGTTGAGGGTACCACTATTCTTATTTAGGGCACCTACTAGATGAGGGTGACTCTTCAGTTGTCTTTACCTGTGGCACGGTACTGACACCCTTCCAACTATGGTTACGGGTTGGACCCCAGTTATCTTATTTGGGGTATGGCGGTTAGATGACTACCTCCCACAGTTACAGTTTCAGTTTCAGTTCCAGACTCGGTATAAAATCTCAGATCAGTTTTCAGAATCAAGACTGTCAGACAGAGTCAACCAACTCGGTATAGAACTCAGTTTAGTTCTACAAAATCAGGACTGTCATAAAAAGTCACTCAATTATTAGTATCTCAGTATCAGCGACCCAGTTATAGTAAAGTAGATTCATAAGAAACATTTCATAATAAATATTTATAGCATTTTCGAATATATATGTACTCTTATTTGGCTATTCTCATATTACTCAGCTAGTTATTGTTCATGCATATGAACCCATGCAAATCATCCTACCTCACTTAGCATACCAGTACATTCAAAGTACTAACGCATACCTTTACTTTTGTGCTATGATGTCTTATATCATAGGTTCAGATGCACGGGCTCCTGACCATACTTAGTAGCCTAGACTATCAGCAGCAGATTTAGTAGTGAGTCCTCATAGTTCGAGGACAGTGTTATCATTTTAGTATTTCAGTAGTTCATCATGTTCAGTAGTCGGAGTTAGTTGGGGACATGTCCTATCAACTCCATGTTCACACAGTTAGAGGCTTTAGGACTAGATTATTTCAGACAGATGTTCAGTTTTCAGTATTTATTTATCAGTATTTTTTTTAGTTATGAACCTTACGGCAACTTCAACCTAACTTTCGGATTTATTTCAGTATTATTATTCAGTGCTCACAGTAGGTACCAGTCATGGGTTAGCTTGTGATCCTTCGGGGTCGTAAGCATCATGTGGCATCCAGGGTGCAGACTCGGGGCGTTACAATAGGTGAGGGAATTTTAAAAGATACATATTACCTTAAAACAGTTGAAAACACATGGGCATAATCTGAATCTTTCAAGACACATTCTACAAATCACGACTCTACTCTTTCTTTTGACGTCTGAGCTAGATGGTATGTAGACACGTGATTTTTGATCCTCCCTAAATTTTAACTTGTTTATCGATACTAAATATTTATATTTATATTTAGTCATATATTATTTTGACTATTATTTTATTTTAATATAATATAAATAATTAAATTAATTTAATTTTAGGATATTATTCTTTTTTTAAAAAAATAAAAAAATAAAAAAAATAAAAATAAAATAGTTTTGTACTATCTTAATTATATAATTTAATTTTGACTATTTTTAGATTGTTATTGTATTTTTTTTTTTGTAAAATATAAAAATTAATTAATTATTATTATTATTATTATTATTATTATTATTTTATTTGTTACTATTATCTATTTATTTATTTATTTATTAATTATTTTTCGTTATTACAAAAAAAAATGAAAAATGAAAAAATCTTAAAACCTACCCTAACCCCCCACATTCCCCACACTTCCCTCAACCTCCCCCCACTATTCCACAACTACATATCCACTCCCACTACAACTCACACAACACTACACATGCACAATATATATTACATGCACATGGGAGAAGGAAGGAGGAGAAAAAAAAAACGAGAGAAAAACACAAAGAAACAACAAGAAAGTGGAAAAAGGAAAAATCAAAATTGAAGAAAAGTTAAAGGAGAGAAAAAACAAAACAAGAAGAACAAACGGACAACAGCAAGAAAAGGAGAAAAATTGGAAGAAAAGGAAAAAGCAGAGGTCGAGTTTCCATTTCGAGTTTTTGATAACGCCATTCTTGCTTTCATCTTCGATTAGTGTATTGCACAGGTTCTTATTCAATTCTTTTATATTTATTTTATTGTTATAACGTTGTCATCAAAGCATGAAGAAGATATTCAATAACTTCATATACTTTGTTCTTACTATACAATCCCGATCATTTACGTGAAATCCTTTTATTTTGATTATAGCCTAATTTGCCAAATTTCCTATGAGCTGATTATTGTCCTTATTGGAAGATTTATTAAGTTCAATAATTTAATATGTTTCTCATTATCATAAAAAAAAAATACCAATCACTGCTATATTAGTGAATGTGCTAAAGAGATTAGTGCATAATAAAATAAAAATAAAAAATTTAACGCCATTTTGTGACAATAAAAAACATTTAAGTTTTAGATAAAAAATAAAAATAAAAATAAAAATTGATGCAATGATTGAGTGATAGAGGATTGTCTAGTTTCGTTTCTTTTCTTTTTGAATTGTTAATGAACTAATATGCATATATATTTCTTACATACTTATGGCTTTTTGTTTAACTGAAATTGTTCCTTTAGACCAAATTCTACTATTAAATGAAAATGCATTTACTAAACAAATGGAAGGTCTCTATTAGTATATATTTAAGAGCATTATTATGGTTTTAAAAGAGTTTTAAAACAATCTATCCGTCCAGAATTATTACGTAATTGTTGGTTAATATTTGATATCTTTGGGTCTAACTAGTTTATATGTTTTTTTTGTAAAAAATGTTGCTTATTGCTTAAATATAGTAAAGTCGTGAAGCCTTAACTAATAAGATAACGGTTTGTTCGGTTGTTTTAAAACTCATTTCCTATTGGCTTTACAAATTCATTAATTCTCCTTTCCTTATTGAAACATTAATTCTCTTACTGATGAGTATTTGTCATGGTATGTACGAATAATGAGAAACAGTAATACAATAAAAATTAATCTTAGTATAATAAAAATGAGCAAATTTAGGCCTTAACATAATTTATTAAAATAATTTAAGTTAAGATAAGTCAATAAAAGCGACCGTGCTAGAACCACGGGATTCGAGGGGTGCCTCACACCTTCCCCTCGATCAACAGAATTCCTTACCCATTTTCTGTTTTCGCAGACCAAATAAGAGTCATTTCCTTTTGATTAGGGATTCAAAAAAAAAGGGTGACTTGGAACACCAAAACTCAATTCCAAGTGGCGACTCTGTAAATAATTTAATCCTTATTCAATATCATCACTTTAATTGGAAAAACCCTTTGACTCGGCTCTCGAGCAAAAAAAGGGGTGTAACATCTCTGGCGACTCTGCTGGGGACTAAATAGAATTCGAGCTTTGGATATTGACTTTTACTTGCTTTAATTATTTTAATATTGTGTTTGTTTGTTGGCCTTATGTGTTACTTGTTGCTCATTCACTGCTTTGATATTATTTGAATTGTATTATATATTGTCTTCTCTCACGTACCCCCTCTGAGTCTCTGAAATAGGATAGAGGGAATGCAGCATATGCATCTCACCTTCTTTTTGAGATAACCGGAGTGTCAAGGCACCTGGTGAAGGATATAGTCACACATGTTAGGCGGGGTTCGGATCGACAACGAAGGCGGTGTTGCCCTGCTACCGACCAAGTTGTCCCTCCCCGGCTCGAGTGTCCGCTCGAGTAAGCCAGTCTAGACACTTATCCCTATTAGGTTTTAACTTAGAAGAACTGAAAACTCAGAATTTGGTTATCCCTATTAGGTACCGCTTTATTTGCATCATATGCATTCGACTTAGCGGGACTCGGCACAGGGGTCGGGTCTGTGTAGGACAGGTCACCTACTTAATAAAGACCAACATGTGCATCCTATGTGCTCTTTGATATTTGTTTGGAAGGCTATTTGTGTGTTGACCGGCTTTAGGCAATTTTAAAATACGAGAGATTAATTTATTTTCAAATTTAGTTGATCATTTTGAAAGAAAAAAATTATTTTTAAAATAAAGAATTTTTTTTTTAAATATACATCAACACAATTTTACAATCTTTATGAACTACGAGGGTCTGATTCTCACATCTTAGTGAGATACGTAGGAAGTCCTTTCCAGGATACGACTTTATCTTTTAAAGAAAAATTTTGTTCATAGATCTATTGGAAAATATTTTGAAAATATGATTATTTTTCATAATTATTTTTTCTAATTTTCAAGTCCAAATTTTTGTATATATTTTAACAGCCCTGAATCTTTAGGGATCATGAGGCTAAGATTAAAATATATATATATATATAATAATAAATAATAATAATAATAATAACAATAAAATAAAAATATATTTCAAAAGCCCGGAATCTTTAGGGATCATGAGGCTAAATTTTTACAATATATATATATATATATATATTAATTTTAACAAGTCCTAAACCTTTAGGGTCATGAGACTGAAAATTTTATACAACTTCATACATAAAACGGTCATTATATTTTTCTTTATTTCTGAGTCCTTTTATTTTTGTACTTAGGGAATATTGTCCTCAAACATATATATAAAATTGTCTAGAAATCTGTTATAGTAAAGTTTTTGATAGAGTTAAAAAAAAATAAAAAAAAAATTACCAATCTTGTTTCTCTCGCTTCAACTTTTGATAAAATTGTTCTTTGTAACTAAGTTTAAATAATGGTCGCACTAAGTTTTACAAGTTAAGTTATAAAATCTTTTCAAAATTAACAAATTAAGTTTTGTCTAAGTCTAGATATTTATTAATTTTATGTCCCTTTCAATAGGTATAAAATGTCCCCCCCTGTTCGTGGAGAGCGTCCAAAGAGAAAGAGAGATGGGAATGTACCGGTTCAGGTTGTGGATTGTACCCCTCTGCAACTTTGGTTATGGTGGAATGCAATGGATACATTTGATTATGACGAAATACATAAGTACTTGGGTTTTTTAACGAGTATCATGAGGATCAACCCTAATAGGGAGGCGATTGATGCATTACTGAATTTTTGGGACCCAAAGAATAATGTATTCCGTTTTTCAGATTTTGAGTTGACACCTACTTTAGAAGAGATGGCAGGCTATGTCGGATATGGTGATATGCATCGGAAGAAACTTATAGCCCCGAGACTTATTTCAATAAATAAATTTTGCAAGCTCATGAACCTAAGTAACACAAAAGAAGAATCAATGAAAAAAGGTTGGGTTTCCTTGCAGTTTTTGTATGACAGATACGGAAGGCAAGAGGGGTCTCAGAAGTACGGTAAAGAACTTTGTAATAAGGGAAGTTTTGAGACTTGGAAAGTTCACAGACGATTTGCGTTCATGGTAGCCTTTTTGGGCACTATGGTTTTCCCAAGAAGAGAAGAAAAAATTAATATTCGTTTAGCGGGAGTGGTACAGATACTGATTAAGAAAGATTACACCATGATACCAATGGTCCTAGCTGATATTTACCGTGCTCTGACTGTTTGTCAGAAAGGAAAAAGTTTTTTTGAGGGATGTAATATCTTGTTACAGATGTGGATTGTAGAGCATCTTTATCAACGTCCTACATTGACAAGGTTCAATCCCGAGCGATTCAATCGAATCAACGATTACGAGGAAAGGATGGAGAAATATAAATGTCCAAAAGAAATTGGAGATTGGGTTAAACTTTTTCGTTCTTTGACAACAGATAAAATCACTTGGAATCTCCATTGGTTCCCTTGGAGGCAAGTCATATATAGTTCTGTCATCCGTCCGTTCTTGTTATTAATGGGTATTAGAGGTGTTCAACCGTATGTTCCATTGAGAGTTCTACGTCAGCTAGGCAGGCGTCAAATAATTCCCGTAACGGAAGACATGGCTGAGTTCGTATTTGAGGTCAGACCAGAGATTTCACTTCCAGAAGATTTGGCCCAGCAGATTTGGGAGGGTCGCCGTATTATGGGAGTCGAAACGATGGTCATAAAGCGTGAGAAAGGAGAAGTGCACCCAGATTATCGGGAATGGTTTGAAGAACAGTCGAGTCCTCCAGTCAGACCAGAAAAATCGGTTAAAGGACCTATAGATCAGGAAGCTGCAATCAGGATAGGAATTGAAAGAGCCATGCGAGAACATCATGAAGCCAACCAAATTTTGAGAGAAGAATTAGAGCATGCCAGGGCAAAAATAAACGAACAACAAAGGGAATTCTCTGAAGAGAAAGCTAAATCAGCAGCTATTGAGGTTGCACTTTGGGGACAAATCAAGTTTGCTACCACTAGAGGGTCACACGTTGCAGAACTTGCCGCATCTCGCCGACAACAACTTCAAGAAGTTTAAAAGAATATGCAAGAAGAATTTGATCGAGAGAGATCTCAATGGATTCGTGAAAGAGGAATATTGCGAGAACAGTTGGAGGTTGTTTCCACTCGTGAACAACGTGCAAGAGAGATGGTTGATTTCCGAGATCGACAGGCTCAGGAATGGGATCAGGCTTTCAGTTCTCTTCGAGGGAAGGTCCACCGTGTAGCACAGGATACTGCCAGAATGGGCTTAGATTATCAGCAGCTGGATTGTGAGGATTTTTTGGCACAAGTACCTGCTTTCGCACAGCGACTCACTACTTCATTGGAGGACATATATCTAAGTTTGGGAGGACATATTAAATCGAAATCTCCTTGAAAGGATCGTTGTTTTCTTTGTCATAGTTTTTTTTCATTTTCAGTTTTAAAATTTTTTTTTCTTGTTTAGATATTATGTCTTTTAGTTTTCAGATGTCAGTTAGTAGGTTTTATTTTAGGAGTTGGGTCAGTTATTTTATCGTAGAATGTAATGAAGTTGAACGTTTATTTCTATATATATTACATATATTTTACTTCACTTTATTTATTTTCTTCAATTTAATATTAAAAAAAAAAAAAAAAATTGTTAAATTTCACCCGAACTACGCAAGATCTGATTCATGTCCTAACATGATACGTAGGCAACCCTCCAAAGGGTTCGATCATAACTTTTGAAAATATGCCTAGAAAAGCCGGGATGAAACACAAAGCTTCCATGATAGGTTGGGAAATGCATATAGTAACATGACATATAATGTGGCATTATAATGTGTTAAATATATAACACTCACCTGTTTGTTGCTTGATTACAGAAAGATAAAATAATTGGTGGTTGGTTTGTGGTTTAAACTGGCATCACATCCGTATAATACCAGATACAAGGGTAAAAGAAGAATGACTCGCAGAGAAGATATAGAGTCTGATAGTGAAGAAGAGCAGAATCAGTTGACTTTACAGGAAGTAGCATCAATGGAAGAAATAAAGTCATTAAAACAACAGATGGCGGAAATGTACAAAGCTTGGTTGAATGGACAAGCCCCGCCTTCTTCAATCCCTGGACTTTCAGCTTCAAATGATCCAAATTCTGACCCAGCTCAAACTAGTGATCCTTTTTACCCACCAGGGTTTGGCCCATTCGCTACTATGTCTGGAGTCGCTGGTACTTCTACCGTGCGCCCACCAAATCCATCTGTCGCAAATAACCCACTTTTTACTTCTGTAGCGCCAGCTACTGCGGGAATTCAACCGACAATACCAAAGAATATGGGAAAACCAAATCATGATATGTTATATCCTCCTGAAATTACTTTCAAATCACAAAATCCACATTATCATGTTCATCAACGTGATACTCCTATTGTGATTGAGAAGATTGCTAAGAATGAGGAACAGGAGGAGATGGCTAGAAAAGTGAGAAGCCTGGAACAAAGTATGAGAAATATGCAAGGAGTAGGTGGACCAAAAAGTGTTTCGTACAAGGATTTATGTATGTTTCCTGATGTCCATTTGCCGATAGGGTTCAAAATGCCAAAATTTGACAAATATGAAGGACATGGCGATCCTGTAGCTCATTTGAAAAAGTTTTGCAATCAATTAAGGGGAGCAGGAGGAAAAGAAGAATTATTGATGGCGTACTTTGGAGAAAGCCTTACAGGGATAGCTTCTGAATGGTTCATTGACCAAGACATTTCCCGTTGGCATGTGTGGGACGACATGGCTCGAGATTTTGTTCAACAATTTCAGTATAACATTGAGATAGTTCCAGATCGCACTACGCTTGCCAACATGCGAAAAAAGATGACTGAAAATTTTCGAGAATATGCCGTCAGATGGAGAGAGCAGGCTTCAAGAGTTAGACCATCGATAAAAGAATCTGAAATGATTGATATTTTTCTGCAAGCACAAGAACCTGATTATTTTCATCATTTGCTTTCTACTATCGGAAGCACATTTGCAGAAGTTATCAAAGTTGGAGAGATGGTAGAAAACGGAATCAAATCAGGAAAGATCATCAGCCAGGCTGCTTTGAAAGCAACAACACAGGCAATTCAAAGTGGTACAGGAAGTTTTGGAGGAAAGAAAAGAAAAGAGGATGTAGCAACTGTCATGGCAGGTCCTCGACAAAATTGGAGAGGTGCGCGTCAACCATACGAGCAGAATCCATTATATTTTGTTCCATCTCCCCAATATCCTATTTACAATACACAACTATATGCTCGAGGTCCTTCTTACCCGCAGTGGCGTACCTCAGCAATCCAAAATCATCCAATGGCCCCGCAAGTTCACAGAGGTCCTCCGAGGTCTAATTTTCGGCCTAGAGCAGAATTCAAAAGGGATAACATGGTAAAAGATAATTTCACTCCTATTGGAATATCTTACACCAGTTTATTTCACAGACTGAGAAAAATGAATATTCTAAACCCAATTGAGAGAAGGATCCCGAATCCTCTTCCGAAGAATTTGGACTATTCTAGAAGATGTGAATACTGTTCTGATGCCCCAGGGCACGACACAGAGAAATGTTGGTATCTGAAAAGAGCCATTCAAGAGTTGATTGAGACCCAACAGATTATGGTAGAAAGTCCAGGCACTCCAAATGTCAATCAAAATCCGCTGCCAGATCATAATGAAACAAACATGCTCGATGTGTTACTCAGTGGTGAAGATGCTACAATTCCCTTTAAGCCAATCATTAAAATTAAAACTGATTCGGAAAAATCAGCAAATGTTGTAGATTTAACGAAAGAAAAGCCTGCAGAAGCGGAGGTGGTGATAGCAAAACCCGAATCATCGAATGATCCCTTAGTGATGGGGAAAGAGATTTCTGAAAATATTGGGTCAAGTCAAATAAAGCCGAAACTCGTTATTCCCGGAAGACCCAATAAGCCTCTTTTAATCATAAAAGGAGCTCCTATAGCTCCTATTGTTATTAAACCAGTGTCACAGCTTCCTATGGTTGATACCAAGGCAGTCCCTTGGAATTATGATCGCGTTGTGGTGATGCACAAGGGGAAAGAAGTGACTGAAGATGTAGATGAAGTAGGGGGATTAACTCGATCTGGAAGATGTTATGCTCCAGTAGAGTTAAGAAAGAATAAACAAGGTGGTGAAGAACGAATGACAGTCAAGAAGCCTGTCACTGATGAAGAAGCTGAAGAATTCTTAAAGAAAATGAAATTGCCAGAATATTCTGTTACAGAACAGTTGAAGAAGACACCAGCACAGATTTCTTTGCTGTCTTTATTGATACATTCAGAGGAACACCGCAAGGCTGTAATGAAGATTCTTAATGAAGCATGTGTTCCTAGTGAGATTAGAGTAAATCAGCTGGAAAAAGTTGTTGGAAGGATCCTTGAAGCAAATAAGATTACTTTTTCAGACGACGAATTGCCTATAGAAGGTACGGAGCATAACAAAGGTCTGTACATTTCTGTGAAATGCGAACATTCCATCATCACTCGAGTGTTAATTGATGGGGGATCAGGCGCTAACATTTGTCCTATGTCAACTTTACAAAAGTTGAATGTTAATGGGGAAAGAATCCGACCTAACAATGTGTGCGTCAAAGGTTTTGACGGATCAAAAACTGATGCCATTGGTGAAATAGAACTCATATTGACAATCGGGCCTGTGGATTTTGCTATGGATTTTCAAGTGCTGAACATTGATGCTTCATACAATATGTTATTGGGAAGGCCGTGGATTCATAGGGCTAAAGCAGTCGCATCGACGTTGCATCAAATGGTCAAATTTGAATGTGACAGGCAAGAGATAGTGGTTCATAGTGAAGGAGACTTATCAATGTATAAAGACTACTCTGTTTCTTCCGTCGAAGCAAATACTGCCAATGTGTTAATTCATCAAGCTTCTGAGGTAGTGGCTGTTGAGCATATCCTCGAGGGGAATCTCATCGCAAGACCACAATTGTCCTCTGCATCTGTTATGGTAGTGAATGAAATGTTGAAGCATGGTTTTAAACCAGGAAAAGGTCTAGGGATGTTTTTGCAAGGCATAGTTCATCCGGTAAACCTCTATGAGAACTTTGGTACTTTTGGTCTGGGATACGAGCCTACTGCTGAAGATATAAAGAAGGCTAAAAAGCATAAGGAAGAGTCGTGGTCACTTGCCAAGCCTATACCGCCACTTTATGAGTCTTTTATCAAATTCAGTGTTGTTGGATCCTCCAAGTTACCTGATGCAAAATCGATGAATGATGATGCTACAGAGTTGATTGACCTTTTTCAGAATATGTTCATTGAAGCAGATATGGTTGAAATTGGGGAAGGTACCAGTAATGCAGATGTGCAGTTTGTCGGCCCTGATGTCCAGCTTAACAATTGGGAGGCCACTCCTCTCCCTATTATAAAAGAGTCTTGGTAGTTTGTTTGTTTTCTTACAGTCTTAGTAGTTTGTTTGTTTTCTTATAGTCTTAGTAGTTTGCTTGTTTTTACTTCTGTAATTTAAATTATTCTAGGATTATAATTCAGAACTTTAAATCTGGTATGTTAGGTTAAAACTCTTTCTATCTATGTTTCTAATTAAGTGCATTTTCCCTTTGTTTTATTTTAAGTCTAATTTTTATTTATTTATTGTTTTATCATACAGTTCTTTCTATGCCGATTCTAATGATATGACATGCATGAAGAATTGTTCACCAGAGTTAAAAAACCAATGTAATTTTGAAATAATGAATAAGGAGGTTGAATACGATGAAGAAGAAGCATTTGAGGATATAAACAAAGATTTCAAACAGTTTGAGAATAAGACAAATCCCAATTTGGAAGAAACTGAGGTGATCAATCTGGGAGATCATGAAAATATTAGGGAGACTAAGATAAGTGTACACGTTCAACCACAACAAAAGAAAGCTATAATTGAAGCGTTGCATGAGTATAAAGATATCTTTGCGTGGTCTTATGATGATATGCCCTGTTTAAGCACTGATTTGGTAGTTCACAAGTTGCCAATCGATCCTGTTTTTCCTCCTGTCAAGCAGAAGCTAAGAAAGTTCAAAATTGACATGAGTGTAAAAATTAAAGAGGAAATCACGAAGCAACTTGAGGCTAAAGTCATTCGAGTGGCCCAGTATCCTACTTGGTTGGCAAATATTGTCCCTGTTCCAAAGAAGGACGGTAAAGTTCGGATGTGTGTGGATTATCGCGATTTAAACAAAGCAAGTCCGAAAGATAATTTTCCACTTCCCAATATTCATATTTTATTGGACAATTGTGCCAAACATGATCTTGCTTCTTTTGTGGATTGTTATGCGGGGTATCACCAGATCATTATGGATCCAGAAGATGCAGAAAAGACATCATTTATTACTCCATGGGGAACATATTGTTATAGAGTTATGCCTTTTGGATTAAAGAATGCTGGGGCAACTTACATGAGGGCAATGACCACAATGTTTCATGACATGATGCACAAAGAAATTGAAGTTTATGTGGATGATGTGATCATTAAGTCGAGAGAACAATCTGATCATATCAAAGATTTGATAAAATTCTTTGAAAGGCTTCGGAGATATGATCTCAAACTTAATCCAGCAAAATGTGTATTTGGAGTTCCGTCAGGGAAACTTTTGGGTTTTATAGTCAGTCGACGTGGCATTGAGTTAGATCCTTCAAAAATAAAAGCTATCCAAGATTTACCTCCACCGAAAAATAAAACGGAGGTGATGAGTTTACTTGGAAGGTTGAATTATATCAGTAGATTCATTGCTCAGCTTACGACAACTTGCGAGCCAATATTCAAGTTGTTGAAAAAGAATGTTAAAGTTGAATGGACTGAAGAATGTCAAGAGGCATTTGACAGAATTAAGAGACACTTGTCGAATCCGCCTATTTTGGTTCCTCCAGAGCCAGGCCGACCCTTGATATTGTACATGTCTGTTTTAGATAATTCTTTTGGCTGTGTATTGGGTCAACATGATGTCACAGGAAGAAAAGAACAAGCCATCTACTACCTCAGCAAAAAGTTTACCACTTATGAGGCTAAGTACACTCTTCTTGAGAAAACGTGCTGCGCCTTAACTTGGGTAGCCCAAAAGCTGAAACATTACTTGTCATCTTATACTACTTACCTCATCTCTCGTATGGATCCTTTAAAGTACATCTTTCAGAAGCCTATGCCCACAGGCAGACTCGCGAAATGGCAGATGTTGCTTACAGAGTTTGATATTATTTATGTGACACGAACTGCAATGAAAGCTCAAGCCTTGGCGGATCATTTGGCTGAAAATCCTATTGATGAGGAGTATGAGCCATTGAAGACTTATTTTCCAGATGAAGAGGTATTGTATGCTGATGAGTTTGTTTCAGAAGATTGTCATTCAGGCTGGAAGTTGTTCTTTGATGGAGCTGCTAATATAAAAGGAGTGGGGATAGGAGCGGTTCTTATTTCTGAATCAGGACAATATTATCCCATAACAGCCCAACTTCGATTCTACTGTACCAATAATATGGCAGAATACGAAGCTTGCATTCTAGGTTTGAGATTAGCCATTGACATGGGGGTCCAAGAATTGTTGGTATTAGGAGATTCAGATTTATTAGTCCACCAAATCCAAGGATATTGGGAGACTCGTGATTCGAAACTCCTACCATATAGAAGTTGTTTGCAAGATCTTTGTCAACGATTTGTATTAGTAAAGTTCAAACACATTCCCAGAGCTCATAATGAGATTGCTGATGCTTTGGCGACTTTATCTTCGATGCTTCAACATCCCGATAAAACTTATATTGACCCTTTGCATATACAGATTCATGATCAACATGCATATTGTAATGTGGTTGAAGAAGAATTTGATGGGGAGCCTTGGTTTTATGATATCAAAGAATATATTCAGACTGGGAAGTATCCTGTACATGTTGATGGTAATCAAAAGAGAACCATTCGACGTTTGTCTAGTGGATTTTTCTTAAGTGGAGAAATCTTGTATAAGAGGACTCCTGATTTGGGACTTCTGAGGTGTGTAAATGCTAAAGAAGCGTCAAAAATCATGACTGAAGTACATTCTGGGATCTGTGGACCACACATGAGTGGGTATGTTTTGGCAAAGAAAATACTTCGAGCAGGTTATTATTGGCTCACCATGGAGCGAGATTCCATCAATTTCGTTCGTAAATGTCATGAATGCCAGGTACATGGAGACTTGATACATTCCCCTCCATCCGAGTTGCATACAATGACTGCTCCATGGCCTTTTATGGCTTGGGGAATGGACGTAATTGGACCAATTGAACCAAAGGCCTCGAATGGACATAGGTTCATCTTGGTAGCCATTGATTATTTCACGAAATGGGTAGAAGCAGTGACTTTCAAGTCAGTGACCAAGAAAGTTGTGGTTGATTTTATTCACTCCAACATCATTTGTCGTTTCGGCATTCCAAAGATAATTGTCACGGATAATGCCGCGAATCTCAATAGTCATCTGATGCAAGAAGTGTGCCAGCAATTTAAGATTATGCATCGAAATTCAACTCCTTATCGTCCAAAGGCGAATGGAGTTGTAGAAGCTGCCAACAAGAACTTAAAGAAAATACTCCGTAAGATGGTACAAGGTTCCCGACAATGGCATGAAAAGTTACCGTTTGCTTTGTTGGGTTATCGTACTACAGCTCGGACTTCAATTGGTGCAACTCCTTACTTGTTAGTGTATGGAACTGAAGCAGTTATACCTGCGGAAATTGAGATTCCATCTCTTCGAGTAGTTGTGAAAGCTGAAATTGATGAAGACCAATGGGTCAAGACTCGTTTGGAGCAATTAAGCTTGATTGATGAAAAAAGATTGGCGTCAGTATGTCACGGACAACTATATCAGAAGAGAATGGCACGAGCATATAATAAAAAGGTGCGCCACAGATATTTTGAAGTTGGTCAGTTAGTACTAAGACGTATCCTTCCTCATCAGATTGAGGCCAAAGGCAAATTTTCTCCTAATTGGCATGGGCCATTCATAGTAAAGAAAGTGTTACCTAATGGCGCGTTATATCTGACTGATGTAGAAGGAAAAATGGAAGGAATGCCGGTCAATGCTGATGCAGTTAAAAGATATTATGTATGATATTCATGTACAATTATGTTATGTATGTTTTGTACTTATATTTTTAAAGATTGAAATGATGAAGGCATTTTGTTCTGCTATCTGAATAATATATAAACCTTTGCTTACCCCTTTGAGCCTTTATTTTTCTTTGAACCCCTCTTTTGGAATCAAAATAAAAGGTGTGTTAAAAAAGAAAAAAAAATAAAAAAAAAATCAAATCAGTCAAAAAAAAAAAATGATGTTTCATGAACTACGTTTGACCTGATTCTTGCTATGACAAGATACGTAGGCAGCCCTACTCCGGGGTTCGGTCTAACCAGAAGAAAATTTAAATTACCCAGAATGAAATGAAACTGGGGCAAAATTTATTTTCTTAAAAGGATAGATTCCAAAAGTTGTATGTTTCACCCAATGTTATAAATTTTTTGAGACTCATGCCTACCTTTCTTTCTAACCCTATCCAAAAGCCAAGTTACAACCAAAGAAAGACCTTCGGATTAATCTTTGAGAATGTCAAGGCTAAACATATTATGAGTGCATGATAATTCATATTTTGGATGTTTATTAAATAAAAAAAAAAAGAGTGATGAAAAATAAAAATGAGAGAGTCTTATTGGTGAAAACCCTTTCGGGCACCGTAAGACGACTGTGAGCTAAGGCAGGAACAAAAGGAGATAAACTCGTTGGCAAAATCCATTGAGGTGCCACTAGTTTAAGAAAGATTGTTATCAAGAAGGAACAAATTCAAGATTGGCTTAATTTAAAGCTCAATATGTGGAAAAAAGTTGTAATGATTGGTGTGGGTAGATCTGGTTGTTTTATTCAAAATGCATGTCATAATCACCAGAATCGACGTCCACATTCAGATAAGTTTTCTCTTTGTTTTGGAAAAGAGATATCTATTGTCTTTTTATTTTGTTTTATTTTTATTTTTGATTGTTGTGTCTTTGTCATCAAACAAAAATCTTTGTCGTCTTTTGAGTCAAGTTCACATCAGGTCGAGTCAGAAAAGATTTCAAACTCGCTACCAACTCCTTTAAGGGTACAAAGCAAGACAAAGGGTCGATCTACAGAGACAACATTTCAAAGTAAAAGTAAGAAATATGATTTGAGTCAAGGATCTCAGTAGTCAGAATTCTGATTCAGAAACATGACAATTCAAAGAAGATTATCATGGATTGGAAAGGAGTCGAGCATGGCAAGGGCGAGAACGGCCACTTCAAAAGCCAAATGCCACAAACTAACCACCACATGTTTTAAAACTCACAATTTTTCTTTGTTTGGAACAGAGGTGAAATAATGTTTTCAGCTAAAGGATGCAATTTTGACACTTCATTCAATGCAAGAAGCATGATTACAACATCCGATACTGGATCTCGGTCATGATAAACTTTATTCTTTGCGAGATATATTAAGATCCAGTAACACATAAATTTTTTCAGTACAAACTGGGGCAAAATTTTATGTGTGTTATATAGAATTTATTTTATGCTCAGGACCCTCCTGAAGAATGGGAATTTATTTTATGCTCAGGACCCTCCTGAAGAATGGAAATTTATTTTATGCTCAGGACCCTCCTAAAGAATGGGAATTTATTTTTATGCTCAGGACCCTCCTAAAAAAATGGGAATTTATTTTATGCACAGGACCCTCCTGAAGAATGGGAATCTGTTTTATGCTCAGGACCCTCCTGAAGAATGGGAATCTATTTTATGGTCAGGACCCTCCTGAATAATGGGAATCTATTTTATGCTCAGGACCCTCTTGAATAATGGGAATTTATTTTATGCTCAGGACTCTCCTGAAGAATGGAAATTTATTTTTATGCTCAAGACCCCCCTAAAGAATGGGAATTTATTTTATATACAGAACCCTCTTGAAGAATAGGATGTTATTTTTCTGTTTCACTATTTGCTTTGAGTTCAGGAACCCGCCTGAAGAATAGGGTGAAAAAGTTGCAAGTCAGGATCCCGCCTAAAGAACAGGGTGAAGAATTGAAAGTTCAGGAGCCCGCCTGAAGAACAGGGTGAAGAAATTATAAATCCAGGAGCCCGCCTGAAGAACAGGGTGAAGAAAAAGAAAGTTCAGGAGCCCGCCTGAAGAATAGGATAAATTTTCAAGTTCAAGTCATGAAAATTTGAATCAAGAGATTGCAATTTTTACTTGTATTTTTTCATTTTTGATTTTTATTAGTCAGTTGAATGTAAAAGCAGAAGTTGTCAACCGGAAACTCGACGGAATCTCACTCGACTTTCACTTTTTCTCTCACCAAAATACCTTTTGAACTACTCATGACCTGATTCCCTTGTAACCCGGGATAGGTAGGATGTCCAAAAACAGGACTCGGTCATATTTGTCTTTTTATTTTTATTCTTACCTTTCAAATAATTGGAGAGTCAAAAATCATATCTTGTCTACTTCTTTGTATGAAAACTCTTCGAGATTTCACACAAAGAGGGGCAAAAATGTAGACACGTGATTTTTGATCCTCCCTAAATTTTAACTAGTTTATCGATACTAAATATTTATATTTATATTTAGTCATATATTATTTTGACTATTATTTTATTTTAATATAATATAAATAATTAAATTAATTTAATTTTAGGATATTATTCTTTTTTTAAAAAAATAAAAAAATAAAAAAAATAAAAATAAAATAGTTTTGTACTATCTTAATTATATAATTTAATTTTGACTATTTTTAGATTGTTATTGTATTTATTTTTTTTTGTAAAATATAAAAATTAATTAATTATTATTATTATTATTATTATTTTATTTGTTACTATTATCTATTTATTTATTTATTTATTAATTATTTTTCGTTATTACAAAAAAAAAATGAAAAATGAAAAAATCTTAAAACCTACCCTAACCCCCCACATTCCCCACACTTCCCTCAACCTCCCCCCACTATTCCACAACTACATATCCACTCCCACTACAACTCACACAACACTACACATGCACAATATATATTACATGCACATGGGAGAAGGAAGGAGGAGAAAAAAAAAACGAGAGAAAAACACAAAGAAACAACAAGAAAGTGGAAAAAGGGAAAATCAAAATTGAAGAAAAGTTAAAGGAGAGAAAAACAAAACAAGAAGAACAAACGGACAACAGCAAGAAAAGGAGAAAAATTGGAAGAAAAGGAAAAAGCAGAGGTCGAGTTTCCATTTCGAGTTTTTGATAACGCCATTCTTGCTTTCATCTTCGATTAGTGTATTGCACAGGTTCTTATTCAATTCTTTTATATTTATTTTATTGTTATAACGTTGTCATCAAAGCATGAAGAAGATATTCAATAACTTCATATACTTTGTTCTTACTATACAATCCCGATCATTTACGTGAAATCCTTTTATTTTGATTATAGCCTAATTTGCCAAATTTCCTATGAGCTGATTATTGTCCTTATTGGAAGATTTATTAAGTTCAATAATTTAATATGTTTCTCATTATCATAAAAAAAAAATACCAATCACTGCTATATTAGTGAATGTGCTAAAGAGATTAGTGCATAATAAAATAAAAATAAAAAATTTAACGCCATTTTGTGACAATAAAAAACATTTAAGTTTTAGATAAAAAATAAAAATAAAAATAAAAATTGATGCTATGATTGAGTGATAGAGGATTGTCTAGTTTCGTTTCTTTTCTTTTTGAATTGTTAATGAACTAATATGCATATATATTTCTTACATACTTATGGCTTTTTGTTTAACTGAAATTGTTCCTTTAGACCAAATTCTACTATTAAATGAAAATGCATTTACTAAACAAATGGAAGGTCTCTATTAGTATATATTTAAGAGCATTATTATGGTTTTAAAAGAGTTTTAAAACAATCTATCCGTCCAGAATTATTACGTAATTGTTGGTTAATATTTGATATCTTTGGGTCTAACTAGTTTATATGTTTTTTTTGTAAAAAATGTTGCTTATTGCTTAAATATAGTAAAGTCGTGAAGCCTTAACTAATAAGATAACGGTTTGTTCGGTTGTTTTAAAACTCATTTCCTATTGGCTTTACAAATTCATTAATTCTCCTTTCCTTATTGAAACATTAATTCTCTTACTGATGAGTATTTGTCATGGTATGTACGAATAATGAGAAACAGTAATACAATAAAAATTAATCTTAGTATAATAAAAATGAGCAAATTTAGGCCTTAACATAATTTATTAAAATAATTTAAGTTAAGATAAGTCAATAAAAGCGACCGTGCTAGAACCACGGGATTCGAGGGGTGCCTCACACCTTCCCCTCGATCAACAGAATTCCTTACCCATTTTCTGTTTTCGCAGACCAAATAAGAGTCATTTCCTTTTGATTAGGGATTCAAAAAAAAAGGGTGACTTGGAACACCAAAACTCAATTCCAAGTGGCGACTCTGTAAATAATTTAATCCTTATTCAATATCATCACTTTAATTGGAAAAACCCTTTGACTCGGCTCTCGAGCAAAAAAAGGGGTGTAACATGGTACACCCTAAAACTCTGCTATTCCATAGGCCATATGGCATTCGCCCTTGACTCGGAAGCCAAATCCCCAACACAAGTTTGCTGCCAAGGTTGAAGTATCTATTTATCTACTATGCCACAGGGTCGTTGCCAGAGTAAAAATCTCTCTTTCGGGTAATATAAACCCGTGTTGGCAAATCACGATTTCGGGCAATGAGTCATCTGACTCATGCCTTCTTTGGGTAACCATCTAACTCTCTTAATCCAAGTTTTAGATTCTTTAGAACATATCTTCTTTGAAAAGTTGTTTCTTTCATAATATCTTCGGGCAGATCAAAAAAGGGTATCGTCATACCCAGACTTGCAAGTCATGTCACAACATCTCTACTGCCCTTAATTATTTTCAAAAGATGTTTAGTGATCACCCAAAAGCTCTACTATTTGAACAAAAGTTCATATTTCAAAACAGTTGAAAAAACAAACCATTCTCAATACTTATTCAAACAAAAGTTCATATTTCAAAACAGTTGAAAAAACAAACCATTCTCAATACTTATTCAATGGTGGTCACTCTTTTTAATCACTTTTAACCCATTCTAAATAGGAATCATGATCATCATAAAACAAGTAAATCACTCTTCCATTTGTCACAACCTTTTTTCGTTGAAGGGATTGAAGCGAAGAGTTTTTTCAATTAAAGTGACGGTATTGAATAGGGATTATTTTATTTAAAAAGTCGCCACTTAAAATTGAGTTATGGTTTCCAAGTCACCTTATTGAATCCCTAATCAAAAGAATATGACTCTTTATTATGGTCTGCGAAAACAGAAAACTGAGTAAGGAATTCTATTGACCGAGGAAAGATATGAGGCACCCCTAGAGTCCCATGATTCAAACACGGTCGCTTTTATCAACTTATACTTAACAAAAACTATTTTGATAAATTATATTAAGGCCTAAATTTGCTCATTTTTATAACCACCATAACTATCTACTCTAGGCTCCTTCCCTATTCTTGAATAGATAATAATCACTGTCAAACACTTCCTTAATCGAATACCTTATAATCTACAAATATTACTACCACATTAGTCTATCACTATAAAATGGTAAATCATCCCTCAATCAACGGTTATACAACTAAAAATATTTATTTACACAAAAGTCACCCTCACTCTGACTTCTAAACTTGTGACTTCATATCACCAACTTCTTGGTCCAATCTCACTACCAATAGGTCATGATACTGACACTTTAACTTATACTATTACTCAGATGGAAATACAGTTCCAATATTCTACTACACATCATTCCCCTTATGCACGACATCTGCAATATAAATTTTGAAAAGGACTGAATACACTTAATACCTCAGGCTGAAAACCACAATTTCATCAGAATCAAAGTTTACACTAGAATCAATACATCTTGAAGCACTAACGGACTCTTCTCAAGTTCTTGCACAATTTTATAATCTTTTATGAGTCAATCAGAAAGGACCATACCATTTAGATTCTAGACTCCTGCACTTAAATCACCTCAACAATGAGATATATCTGAGAACATCAGAGTAGGATTTGGGAGAACTTTACTTTCGTATGGGCGATACCATAGCACGAACTAGAGTATGAAAGAGGGATATTCTGACTCCATAGCATGAACTAGAACATGAAGAAAATGAGACATTTCTAAACGCATTGTAGCCTCCTACTTAGATGTGTGGCGCGCTTCACACCCATAAATAAGACTCTACCCGACGCGATTTTGCAGACACCCTGGAACCATGAACTGTTCTCTGATACCAAGTTTGTCACGACCCAATCCAGGACCCTAGTCCGGACGAACATCCCGAACCATGAAGGCCCGGATGTCCTTCTCTATCTTGTAATCATGCACAATATTCATACAATAATAGAAGATGCGGAAAATGTAAATTAATACAAAACCATGGTCATACACTAAGTTCAAAATAATAATGAAGACTGCAATCTAACTCAGTCTGCAAAATCTCTACTACATACGAAACAAAGCTGTCTGAAAACTGGGACAAGGCCCCCAGTGGACCAAAACCAACATAAATAACAAAAGTCTGAAAGACATAGGCCTTTCGGAATAAAGAAGGCTCACCAACTACACACTTTACTTCAATCTGGAAACTCTACATCTTAGCAGGACCTCCAGAGTGAGCCTCAGACCCTGAAAGGTAGGAGGTCAATACAATTGTACTGGTACGCAGAGCAAATCCAAAAAATAATAATTTTTATTCAACATAAATGAGAGCAGTTCAAAAATAGTTCATAAATATAACATATGATATGAAAGCACATGGGCATTTTTAAAAGACTCTGAACAATCATCCGAACTCTGTGACATACTCTTTATTTTACTTCTGCGCTAGGTGGTATACCCTACAACTCTAAAATTCCACGGACTATATGGAATTTTCCCTTAACTCGGCAGCCAAGCCCCCAAGCCCCCAACCAAAGTTTGGTGCAAGGGTTGGAGTCTCTATCTCTGATATGCCATAGGGAACTAGGCCAGCGTATAGTCCCTCTTGGGGAAATAATGAACAAGTATCGGTAAAACACGATTTTGGGCTACGAGTTACTTGAACTCAAGCCTTCTTTGGGCAACCACCTAACCCTCTTTAAGACCATTTTTAACTCTTTAAAACATGTATTCTCTGAAATCAAACTCTGAAAACTCTAGCTCTGTTATGGCATACATTTATATGGTATTGTCATACCATTGACTTGCAAGTCACATCTCTGAGCCATTATTAGCATATTAAAATCTATGTTTTTAAAACATAAGTTTGGGACCACCATATCAATAAATCAGTTCAAAGAACTCTTTCTTTAAATTCATGTAAACACATGCAAGGAACTTTCTCTTTGTCAACATTTCAATAACATAAGATGGTCATGGCAATTTACTCAATAACATGAAATTCTCTCTTTTAAAAAAGCATATATGTGTAACAAGAAACTCTCTCTCATCATCTCTAAATTATGTCAAATACTTGGATATTGAAAAAACCACTTTCAAATCATAAAACATGTATTTCAAATCATTCCCAATAAGTTCATAAACTCTAATTCATCAGAAGAGAGGGGTTTCAAAAATAATGCTCTCAATCAAATCTTCAATTTCATACATATAAATATAGGTATAAATCAATTTAAGGAAAATGACCACAAGGCCAAAACAATTCTACCATGAAAAGGTTCTAATGCATAACTTAAAACATAAGATCCAAAACCTCTTTATAAATTAATTCTTGATAACTTTAAATCATATTCAAGAGATTCAACAAGCCCATGTAGTTTTAGGATAAACCCCACATACCTTAGTGATGACGAAATTGTGAAAAGACTGGACCTTTAAGATTTAATTCCTTGATTTCTTATGAAAAGCACTTGCTCTTGTTCTTGGGAATGGAAGAGGACTTTGGATTGTAACTTGGGTGATTTAGGGCTTAGGGATTGTAAATAATGTGTTTAAAAATCTCTTATAACGATTTGGAGAGATTAGGGACGGTTTAGGGGTGTAAATTGACTTCAACACCCTTGATATAAGTCAAAACGGAGTGTTTTGGGCACTTGGCAATGACTTAGGCGGTGCCCAGTCGATAACACAAGCCAGGGTGGGCGACACCTTATCAATCGCCTAAGTTTGGTTGGGCGGCGCCTAACCAATCGTACACCCTTACTGCCTCTCACTAAAATGAGCATATTTTTTTGCTCGAGTGTTGTATTAATGCGAAATTGGTATCGTTGGAAAGATATTTCAAAGACCTTTCATTTGATATATAGTAGGACCCATAATTCATTATATACAAAAATTTATTGTTGATTTAAGTTGACCCAAGTTTCGACGCTCACTCAAACTCGAACGATAGGAAAGTTTCCAACTCGTCCTTGGTTTAAGGGACCTCTACGATCTCAATTCATGATCAACTAGATTCTCACACTACATAATTGATTGACACACTATATTTGCACCGGATTTATGGCTTTTGGAACTTTTACGCAAATGAATGACGATTTGCGTTCTAGCCCAAAATGCGGGGTGTTACATTATCTCCCCCTTGGGATCATTCGTTCCCGAATGATGGGTAGGGACTTCTTGAAACTCTAAAAGTGCAGAATAAAGAACATAATATTGATTCGAACATCTTTCCTTGACAAAAAAATATGCAAAAGCATCACACGATCTTCATGATAACTCCTAGGAAAATGGATAAGCACAAAACCCGCGATAGCGAAACTTGACATCGACATGGATCTTGGCATGTGTTTTATGGAACATGATCAAAACATTGCAAAACATAACTTTTTCTAAGAGTCCTCAGCCTGATTAAGATTGGTACAAGGGATGAAATAAGCTTCTCGCGGAACATATGAGTATTAGCATTCTCCATCTTACAAGATACAACGAAAAGACTTAAACTTAGCAACACTACTTATCTATACCCCAACATTAATCAACATACTTCATCATTTCCAACTTACAATTCACCCGTAACATATCTAACCACAAGAATTTGTGTCCCATCGTATAATACTTCTATGTTGAAGCCTAACTCAGAGGAAAGAGGTGCTAATTTAAACTACGGGACCCTGTACTCTACATCACATTAAGAAATCATTTCACCCCATCACTATAATCCAACAACCTTAAGTATTAATTCAAAGAATACTAACCGCATGGGACATTGGTTTGTGTTTTCGTCAATCACAAAATTTCAACAAACCGCTACTACACCCCACTTCATGGACATCTCCACTAAGACCTACAAATTCAATCATTTTTACTAAGATTCTTGCCACATACTTTCTTCCTAACTATTTAACGTAAAGAATATTCATCTTATTCCTTCCCCTTCTCTTCTAACCTTAGCTCAAGAAATCGCATCGAAAATCTCACCTACAATGACATCTACTCCCCCACCTAACACACTTCTACGCTTCCACAACCACCATCATACTAACATATAGAGGGTCATTAAAGGATCTGAGCAAGAGCATCATGAAAGAGAGTAATACAATTCAATTATAACATATACTTATTGCCATACTCACGGTAGGACATGAGTTGAAGATACAGTATAATCACAGAGTGTTTCATATCTCAAGTGTTTGGATCACAAGTGGAGAGTCGTTTTGGCATAAACTCAACATAGCACAATTTCTTAGGACAACCACAGTGAGAAACATGAGAGCTTACATCGTGAGTCTTATAACATGAGTGTGGAGTTCTTGAAGTCGATGATTTTGGCAAAGACTTCTACTTGAAGCTATCGCTTTCCATTTTCAGAACTTAAATAGTCATGAGTTCACACAACTTTATCATTTTGGCTAATTCCGAGCCAAAATGAATCGTTAACATACGAAAACATAGTTCCTTAGAACCAATCATGATTGTAGGTCACAAATTTGTTGTTCATGAGCAACATAACATAGAGCTTGGATACTTAGAATACTGGATCATCGAGGGACATTATTTCTTCTAGAATGGAAGTCGGGACATGTCATGAGTTACATAGAGTGCTCAAACCTTAGACATAGGTAGGACTTGGATACATAACGTAAGGCATTAGCAGAGTGACCTCATAGAATGAGTAGGAGGAGTTCTCTTGAATTGTAATAGATTTATCATGAATCTTACTTGAAACTTGATACCATAAGAAGATTTGAGAACTACTTTAACTCATCATCTCCCCCTTATATCAAAGTCATAATCCTAGACTTGCAGACATAACCTATCATCAAATATATATCCACAACTCTCAACACAAGAGATATACCACCATACACATTACCACTGATCTCTACCGGATAAACTATACTCTGTAGGTCTTGTTCTCTGGAAATACTACTCTTACTTTTGCTAGCCTCTACAGCTATCACCCTATAACCCATACTCACGTAAATGAGATGCGCCAACCATTCAAGGAACATGGAGACTATTTTGAAGCATTGAGCCACCCTATATCCACACATCTAATCACAAAGGGATACCAACATACACATAAACACAAACTCCCCTCCAAAGATTATTTTTTAGGGCACTAAATTCATTCTTATTCGAGAACATCCCCTTCAGGTGCACGAATCCTAACATCCTCCAAACCCCAAAGTCATCTATTTATGGCTAACGTTATCATGGGCATAGACAACCACACTTATAGGCACACAACACTTCATCTTCAACTCCCTAGAATACTTAGCATTACACCTCTAATCACATAACTTGCATCTTAACAAAATTTGTAAAATTATACCAAAGGCGCATATTGCCCACTCATATTTTCTCAATTCAACTCTAAATAATGCTATACAACAACTCCCCAAGCTTCTCCATACCACAATTTCAAGAACACAAACAAGGTACGCAAAACACTTATATACATAAATGTTAAACTTTCCCTTTTTAAGTATACTCTGAAGGCATTGCTTTCCAAGAACGCTGCTCTTAATTTTTTGCTATCCTCTATCATCAACTTACAACTCGCAGTCCCATGAGCATAAACAACCTCACTCCTTATCACATAAAAATCCACTCTCTACTACTTAACCTTCTAACATTAGACTGTTAATCACATAACTTATATCATAAAATCTTACCTAAAACCATACTACTGAGGGGGTGAAAATCATTCTTATATACTTACGCCCTTATCCACTTAATGACTTACCCACCATTCATCATTTTAACACTAGTCCTCATATACACATATACCTCACAAAAATCACATCAAGCCTACTAATTCATTCCCATAAAACATACATCATTTATCTTAACCTACTATTCTTACCACCACATTCTGCATCTAATGTTCAAACCTACAGCAATAATCACGTACCACCAGTGCAGCATGTAACATCTCATACTAGTCCATCAAATTGGGAAATCAACTCAAAATACTCATTTTATTTAACTACTACCTACAATCATAATCCCCTCTATGACATTACTATTACAGCTCAAATCAACTATATACCTTCTCACATGAAGTACTAGTTTACAACCACTAATGAAAAGAAGGTCAAGGGGGTAAGGTCACCTAATAGACATGGTCAACCTTAATCTTATATTATAACCCTATACAATGTTATCTACATATTCTACTTTCTTACATCATACTTACTTACCCAAGCATACATTTAGACTACCTTCAAATTTCACAAACAACAATGAGTCTATACTTATAACTTATTAGCAAATCTAAACATTTTCGTTTCCAACCTACAAGGGATTTCTATAACCACCATAACTATCCCCTCTAGGCTCCATCCCTATTCTTGAATAGATAATAATCACTGCCAAACACTTCCTTTATCGAATACCTTACAATCTACAAATATTACTACCACATTAGTCAATCACTATAAAATGGCAAATAATCCCAAAATCAACGATTATACAACTAAAAATATTTACTTACACAAAAGTCACCCTCACTCTGACTTCTAAACTTGTGACTTCATATCACCAACTTCTTGGTCCAATCTCACTACCAATAGGTCATGACACTGACACTTTAACTTATACTACTACTCGGAGAGAAATACAGTTCCAACATTCTACTACACATCATTCCCCTTATGCACGACATCTGCAACATAAATTTTGAAAAGGATTGAATACACTTAATACCTCAAGCTGAAAAGCATGATTTCATCATAATCAAAGTTTACACTAGAATCAATACACCTTGAAGCACTAACGAACTCTTCTCAAGTCCTTGAACAATTTTATAATCTTTTATGACTCAATCAGAAAGGACCATACCATTTAGATTCTAGACTCCTGCACTTGAATCACCTCAACAACGAGATATATCTGAGAACATCAGAGTAGAATTTGGGATAACTTTACTTTTGTGTGGACGACACCATAGCACAAACTATAGTATGAAAGAGGGATATTCTAATTACATAGCACGAACTAGAACATGAAGAAAATGAGACATTCCTAAACGTCTTGTAGCCTCCTACTTATATGTGTGGCGCGCTTCACACCCATAAACAAAACTCTACCCAACGCGATTTTACAGATACCCTGGGACCATGAACCGTGCTCTGATTCCAAGTTTGTCATGACCCAAGTTGGGACCCTAGTCGGTACAAACATCCTGAACCATAAAGGCCCGAATGCCCTTCTCTATCTGGTAATCATGCATAATATTTATACAATAATAGAAGATGCGGAAAACGTAAATTAATACAGAACCATGGTCATACACTAAGTTCAAAATAAAAATGAAGACTGCAGTTCAAAAACATCTAGATAATAGCTGACTCAATCTATGAAATCTCTACTACATACGAAACAAAGCTGTTTGAAAACTGGGGCAAGGACCCCAGTGAACCAAAATCAACATAAAAAACAAAAGTTTGAAAGGCATAGGCCTTTCGGAATAAAGAAGGCTCACCAACTGCACACTTCACTTCAATCTGGAAAGTCTACAGCTTAGCAGGACCTCTAGAGTGAGCCTCAGACCCTGAAAGGTAGGGGGTCAATACAATTGTACTGGTATGCAAAGCAAATCCAAAAAATAATAATTTTTATTCAACATAAATGAGAGAACTTCAAAAATAGTTCATAAATATAACATATGATATGAATGCACATGGGCATTTTTAAAAGACTCTGAACAATCATCCGAACTCTGTGACATACTCTTTATTTTACTTCTGCGCTAGGTGGTATACCCTACAACTCTGAAATTCCATGGGCTATATGGAATCTGCCCTTAACTCGGCAGCCAAGCCCCCAACCCGAGTTTACCGCAAGGGTTGGAGTCTCTGTCTCTGATACACCACAGGGCACTAGGCCAGCGTATAATCCCTCTTGGGGAAATAATGAACCCGTATCGGTAAAACACAATTTTAGGCTACGAGTTACTTGAACTCAAGCCTTCTTCGGGCAACCACCTAACCCTCTAATTTGTTATATACAAAAAGTTATTGTCGATCTAAGTTGACCCAAGTTTCGACGCTCACTCAAACTCGAATGATAAGAAAGTTTCCAACTCGCCCTTGGGTTAAGGGACCTCTATGATCTCAATTTATGCTCAACTAGATTCTCACACTACATAATTGATTAACACACTATATTTGCACCGAATTTATGGCTTTTGGAACTTTTACGCAAAGGAATGACGGTTTACGCTCTAGCGCAAAATGCGGGGTGTTACATAAAGATTCAGGGCTATTAAGATATAAAAAAATTGGAATTAAGGATTAGAAAAATAATTATGAAAGTAATCATGTTTTCAAAATATTTCCCACTAAATCTATGAATAATTTTTTAAAGAGAGTGTCGTATCCCGGGAAGGATTTCCTACGTATCCCACTAAAGAGTGAGAATCAGACCCTAGTAATTCTTGTAGACCAAAATGAAAATATGTATATTTTTTACTTTCATTGAAAAATGATTTATTAAATTTGAGGACAATATACTCTTTTGCATTTCACCAAGTTGCGTAAAACCGGTCAACAATCAAATGCCTTCCAAATAAATGTCAAAGAGCACGCGGGATGCACATGTTGGTCATTATAAAGAGGGACACCTGTCCTAGACAGACCCAGCCCCTGTGTCAAGTCCCGCTAAGTCAAATGCACATGATGCAAATAAAACGAAACCTAATATAGATAACCAGATTCTGAGTTTCAGTTCTACTAAGTTTAGCTTAATAGGGATAGGTATCTAGACTGGCTTACCGAGCGGACACTCGATTCGGAAAGGGACAACTTGTTCGATAGCAGTGCTACTCCGACTTCGTTATGGATCCAAACCCCACCTAACATGTGTGACTATAATCCTTCACCAGGTGCCTTGACACTCCAGATATCTCAAAAAGAAAGTAGGATGCATATGTTGCATTCCTTCTATCCTATTTCAGAGACTCAGAGGGGGTGCAAAAGATAAGACAGTTTATAATACAGTTCAATAATATCAAAGCAATACGTGAACGACAAATAGCATATTAGGCCAAGAAACACAATATCAAAATAATTAAAGCAAGTAAAAGTCAATATTAAAAGCTCGAATTCTAATGATCCCCAGCGAAGTCGACAGAGATGTCACACCCCTTTTTTGCCGAAGGGATTGAAGTGAAGGATTTTTTCAATTAAAGTGACGGTATTGAATAGAGATTATTTTATTTACAGAGTCGCCACTTGAAATTGAGTTATGGTGTTCCAAGTCACCTTATTGAATCTCTAATCAAAAGGATATGACTCTTTATTATGGTCTGTGAAAATAAAAAACTGAGTAAGGAATTCTGTTGACCGAGGAAAGATATGAGGCACCCCTCGAGTCCCATGATTCTAACACGGTCACTTTAATCAACTTATACTTAACGAAAACTATTTTGATAAATTATATTAAGGACTAAATTCACTCATTTTTATTATACTAAGAATAATTGTCTAAACCTCTTATATTAAATTAGTGAAAATTAATTTTAGAACGATCTTTGCCGAGGTGCGATATCGCATCCTCAAATTATTTTAGGCGTCTCAGAAAGATGCGTACTGCATTTTTAATCGAGACAAATATTTTAAACATGCCTAAAACTTTTCTAGCGTTAAAGGAATTTGTTTTGTCTCTTGTAAACTTGAGACAATTCTATCTTATCCATTTTTATTCTTTTTCACATTTTATTTTGCAACGAGTTTTGAATTAATTTGCAACTCGCCTCGCTCCTTTACAAATATAATTTTTCCTCACTTTTCTTTTATCATTTGTGACTGGTGTTAAATAAACACACAATCTATTTCACTGATTTTCTATGATTAATTGGTTAATTAGGCATAAGATTGATCTCGGCCTAAAATATTAATAAACATATTCAGATACACTTATTGTTACTAACCGTTCCAGGAAGGGGAATTAACAAAGAACAACTAACAAATAATATGACCAAGACAAATTGAAGAGTGATTCAATGTTAATCCAAAGAAAAGTTTAAACACATGACTTAGACAATAATTAAAAAGTATATCATTCATCTCCAAGTGAAATAAATCACAAAAATCATCTCTCATTATATATATATAAAATGCACTTAACTGTTTAAAAAAAAAATCCTCAATACTTAGTGAAACTTAATTTTTGCATCTTAAAAATCAGAAAGAAAGAAAAAATCTACTACCAAATATGCTTATCGAAAGTTCACGTATATTTTTTTAAAAGAAATTTCATACATTTAAACCTTACTATTTTACATTTAAAATTAGAATCCTAACTCTGTTTATTTGCATTAACTTGAAATTCAAAATATGATGTGTTTTTTTTCAAACAATAATTCAATTATTCAAAATCCAAGAACAAACAAACCTATATTCTTAACATGATATGTTTTTTATTTTTATTTTTTGTTTTTGCAAGCATGCATGCATGAGTCATAAATTGTGGTCTAAAACATAACTACATACTAATTGCATGTCAATTTTACATCGTTTAACATTAAAAATTACCACATTTAAAACTCAAAACCAATCTAATTAGTATCATTTTTGAAACAACAAATGAATTATAAATAAAAATGTAAAGCACCAAACTACATCTAAACAAAAAAAACTACGCATACTAAACAAAGAAAGTCATTAAAATAATTTTGTTCATGCTTTGATTTACAACAAAACTCATTCGAAATAAATAATATGCAATTGAATAAAAACCTGTTTAATGAACAAACTAAATGAGAAGCACGAACAAAGCCACCGGAGACTCGAACGAAAACTTGAAATCAATCCTCTACTACTTTTCTTCCTTCTTTTCGTTTGATTCTATCCGTGTGTGTGTGTTTTCCGCATTGTTTCATGTTTTTCCTTTTGTTTATAATTTTTCTCGTTTTGTTTCTTGTTTTCTCTTTGTTTCTTGTTTTGTCTTTTTTCTTTCCTTGTTCTGTCTGTGTGTGTATATTGTGTTGTCTGTGTGTGTTATATGTATAGTGTAGGGTGGGAAGTTGAGGGGGTTGAGGAAAAGGTGGAGATGGTTGGGGTAGTTTTCTTTAGGATAAGAAGATTTTTTTAAAAAAAAAATAATAATAATAATAAAAGAATAATATTAACTAACTAATTTTTATAATTAAAAGCTTACAAAAAAATATATAAAAATAAATATAATTAAGTGAGTAGTAAAATCACTAGCCTATTTATTAAAAAAAAGGAAAATATATTTTTTTTTTAATTTTAGTACATTATTTTAAAAACAAAATTAAAAAAAAAATATCCCAAAAATGTAGCTTTATTTATTTATTTTCCTCTAAAATTTATAAAAAAATAAAATAAGAGCTAAAACAAATATCAGACAAAATATAAATATTTAATACCGAAAAATAGGTTAAAACTCGGAGAGAGTTAAAAAGCACGTGTCTACACTATTATCTCATGAAAATAGTTCAATGTATACATAACAGGCTCAAACATTTAACAACTTGCGTAACCCATTCTCAAAATGTAAAATCAATACAATTTCATAGAAAAAAAGGAAATTACAAATCCCATGCTCTCATTTAAGTTCACAATCTAATCATCATCATGGTCACACAAAAACAATTTAAGTTTAGGGCTTCATACCATAATTTTCGCAAGACTTCATCATGATGTAATAATTTCAACACAAGTTTATCAATGATCTTGAAACAATTTCATATATACATACATATATATATATATATATATATATATATATATATCCTTTAAAACAAATTTGAAAAACGAAAATCAATGCCTATGGGGTTTAGGATAGTCCCTCATACCTTAGATTACTTAGTTCAAAGAATAAAAACCCAAATCTTGATTTGTTTCTTGAAAACCTTGACCTAAGAGCTTGATTCTTGATCCTTGGGGCTCTAGGGTTTTCTTGAAGTGGAAAAAGAAAATAATGATATAACAATGCTCTTTGGGGGCTAAAATCTTATGTTTTGGACGGTTTTGCGGTGAGATAAATGACCTAATTACCCCATTTGCGCGATTCAGAAGCTGAAAAATAAGGGATGAAATGGAGCGTGTGTCGCATGCTCTGGAGCATCGAAATGGATCGTGCATCGCATGCTCTATTACACGCCCTCGCAGGGGTGAAATGGATCATACGTCGCATACTTATCGCACGCAGCTACTGGTTCTGATAAAAATAATCATAACTTTTCGCTCAGGTATCGAATTAAGGCGAAATTAGTATCGTTGAAAAGTTGACTCAATTATCTACAATTTGGTGGGTATTTAGCTGCAAAATTCTATGTGTATCAAAAGTTACACACATTCAAAGTAGACCCTTGTAACATCAAAAACAAAGATTTAGTTAAATCAAAGGTTCTTAGCTCAACTTCTCTCTAAGTGATTCCTATGAAGATTTTTTACCTCGAAAGCACTTCAAACACGAGGATATAGATCATGGCACTTATTATCACTTGGAAATAATTTCTATTAGCGCTTACACACGTAGGAACAATAGTTCAATTTCTAGTTCAAAAATGTGGGGTGTTACATTATCCCTCCTTGGGATCATTCGTCCCCGAATAATGGCTCGAAACGCAGATAAGCATGATTTAAAGCATAACAAGAAAAAAATAGAGAGAGTGGTATATGATTTATACCTTCTATTTCATCATCCACGGTCTTAAAGAGATTTGGGTATCTAGCTCGCATGTCATCTTCTGACTCCCAAGTAGTTTCCTCCTCTTTCTTATTCTTCCACAACACATTCATCTAAGCTATCTCCTTACTTCTCAGCTTCCAAAATTAGCCATCCAAAATGGCAATGGGTTCTTCTTCATATCTCATTAACTACAGGGACAGACTGGAGGGATTAACTTTCAGTACTAAAATCTTTGACCCGAATAAGATGATGCAAACAACCCTTGGAAATAAGCTTACGGGGTTTGAGATAAGATATGAACTTCCCCCTACGTGATAAAGAGTACCCCTCCCACTCTATCACCAGTTCATTCAGAAAGGAAAAACTAACTTTTAGGGCTCTTCAGTCTAAGGTGGCATAACATGAATGGAGCCAATCCATCCCCAAAATAGCATCAAAGTCAATCATATCAAGCTCTACAAGGTCTGCCACAGTATCACGATTACAAATAGACACAACATAATTTTAATACACCCTCCTAGCCACAATGGAGTCACCAATAGGGGTGGAAACAGAAAAAGGTTCCAGAATATTTTCAAGCTCAAAACCAAAACTAGCTACCACAAACGGGGTCACATAGGACAAGATAGACCCGGGATCAAGTAACATATACACATCACGGGAGAAAATTTATAACGTACCTATCACAACGTCTGGTGAAGCCTCTGTGTCCTGGCGGTTGGATAAAGCATATAACCAATTGCGACCACCATCTGCAGCTGAAGTAGCTCCCTTAGGAAGAGGGGTTGTAAGGTTTGACTAACACTTAGCAACTCTAATATTTCCCTTTGCCGAGGGACAGTCCCTCTTGATATGGTCTGGCTGGCCACAGGCATAACACACAAGACTACGAAACTGGTATGGCCCCAGATGATCCCTTCCATATTTTTCACAGCATGGGTATGATTGATAATTCTAAGCTACACTCCCCTGAGACTGAGTGCCTTGCATTCTCGACCCACTGTTAGACTAAAAATTCTGGAACCGATGATTAACTAGAGGCCTGGGCGCTTGAGTGCTAGCTAAAGACTGAGAATTACTCCAAAACTTTTTCTTCAACCAACGATTACCCCAATTACCACCTTGATGCTGACTGTTATTCTGATTTGTGGACCTAGCTCTCTTAGTTTGCCTTTCTTTTTCCCTTACCTCAGCCAGCCTCTTGTTCTGCTCTTCTACCTGTTGTATGTTCACTGATAGCCTGGAGAAATCCATGTCCTTATTCAGCATTGCTCCCATGCATTCCAAAACCAAGTCATCCGAGAGACCAGATGCAAACTTCCTCATGCGAGCGCTCATATTGCCCACTAACTCGGGCACATAACGAGATAACTGAGTGAACTTCAATACATACTCCTTAACACTCATCTTGTCCTGTTTTAGATTCACAAATTCTTTAGCCTTTGCCTCTCTCAGATCCTGGGAAAAAATGGTCTATGAAGGCTTCTACAAACTCACTCCACACAAATGGTTCAGTATCACCATCCTTCAAATCCTCCCACTAATTGTACCACTGGTTAGCCACGTCCTTCAACTGATAGGCTGCTAACTCGACTCTCTCAACTTCATTAGCATGCATAACTTTAAAGATTTTCTCCATTTCATCAATGAACCCTTGGGGGTCCTCCTCAACCATTGTGCCAGTAAAGGTGGGTGGGTTTAGCTGCATGAATTGGCCGACCCGAGTAAGTTCAGATGAACCAGACACAGAACCCACATCTTCAGACTGACGGGTCTCAGAGTCCACCAGTTGAGCTATCATATGGATGGACTGTTGGAACTCAGCAATTGAAACTTCCCTCTGAGGAGGCTGGGGACTGTTAGCACCAGTCCGTGGAGCCTGAAGTGGACTAGTCAAAACTGGAGAAACTCCCAGAGTAGCAACAAACTTTGGGGTACGAGCTCTATTACGAGTCTGCATCCTATGGGTAGGTCAGACATTCTCAGCTGGGGCATTCTGTTCGTTGGATCTACGGGGAGGCATGGTAACTTTATGAAATACAGGAAATTATTGATTAGAGAAAGTTTACACTCTATAGCACGACCTAAATCATGGAAAGAAGAGAGACATTTCTAAATGCATGGTAACCTCCTGCTTATAAGTATGGTGCACTATACACCCAGAAACAGGACTCTACCCGATGTGATTTCGCAGACACCCCGGGACAATGAACCATGCTTTGATACCAAGTTTGTCACGACTCAAGCTGAGGCTCTGGACGCAATGATCATCCCAAACCATAAAGGCCCGGGCTCTCTTCTCTATCTGGAAATCATGCATTACGTCCATACAATGTAAAGAATGCGTAAAAGTTTATCATACGGAAACATGGTCTATGTTATAATTCAAATGAACAATTCAAAATAAAATCCATAAATTTCTAACAGCATCTAAAATCAATTTGTGAAATCTCTAATATATCAAAACCAATATCTTGTCTAAAACTGGGACAAAGCCTCCAGTCGGACCATAAACCAAAATGAAATAACAAAGTCTTATTAACCCGGCCTATCGGAATAGAGAAGGCACGACGACGGCAAGTCTCAGACACTCCAATCTACTGCTTAACGGGACCCCGTGACTGTGCCTCAGACCCTGAAATATATGGGTCAATACAGAATGTACTGGTACGTAAAACAATCCAAAAACAAAATACATTTATATGCAACATAGGTAAGAGCATTTTAAAAGATACATATTACCTTAAAATAGTTGAAACCACAGAGGCATAATCTGAATCTTTCAAGACACATTTTGCAAATCACAACTCTACTCTTTCTTTTTACTTTTGAGCTAAATGGTATACCCTAGAACTCTGTTAATCTACGAGCTATAGGTAATCCTCTCATAACTCGGCAGCCAATCCCCCAACCCAAGTTTGCCGCCAAGGTTGGAGTATCTATTTATCTGCTACGCCACAGGGTCGTCATCAGTGTAAAAATCTCCCTTTCAGGTAATATAAACCCTTGTTGGTAAATCACGGTTTAGGGCAATGAGTCATCTGACTCATGCCTTCTTTGGGTAACCATCTAACTCTCTTAAGCCCAATTTAGGTTCTTTAGAACATTTCTTCTTTGAAAAGTTGTTTCTTTCTTAATATCTTTGGGCACATCAAAATAAGGTATCATCATACCCTGACTTGCAAGTCATGTCACAACATCTCTACTGCTCTTATCTTATTTCCAAAAGATGTTTATTGACTACCCAAAAGCTCAACTATTTGAACAAAAGTTCATATTTCAAAACAGTTGAAAAAATAAACCATTCTCAATACTTATTCTACAGTGTTCACCCAATTTAATCACTTTTAATCCATTCAAAATAGGAATCATGATCATCATAGAACAAGTAAATCACTCTTCCATTATCCCATGAACAAAGTTCAATGTATACATAACAGGCTCAAACATTTAACAACTTGCGTAACCCATTCTCAACATGTAAAATCAATACAATTTCATAGCAAAAGATGGAATTACATATCCCATGCTCTCATTTAAGTTCACAATCTAATCATCATTATAGTCACACAAAAATAATTCAAGTTTAGGGCTTCATAACATAATTTTCGCAAGACCTCATCATGATGTAATAATTTCAACATAAGTTTATCAATGATCTTGAAACAATTTTGTATATACATATATATATCTTTTAAAATAAATTTGAAAACCAAAAATCAATACCCATGGGGTTTAGGATAGTCCCACGTACCTTAGATTACTTAGTTCAAAGAATAAAAACTCGAATCTTGATTTGTTTCTTGGAAATCTTGACCTAAGAGATTGATTTTTTATCCTTAGGGCTATAGGGTTTTCTTGAAGTGGAAAAAGAGAATAATGATGTAACAATGCTCTTTGGGGGCTCAAATTTTGTGTTTTGAATGGTTTTGGGGTGAGATAAATGACCTAATTGCCCCCAGTTGCACAGATTCAGAAGCTGGAAAATAAGGGGTGAAATGAAGCATGCATCGCATGCTTTGGAGTGCCGAACTGGATCTTGCATCGCATGCTCTATCGCACGCCCTCACAAGGGTGAAATAGAGCGTACGTCACATGTTTATCGCACGCAGCTACTGATTCTGATGAAAATAATGTGCTCGGGTATCGAGTTAAGGCTAAATTAGTATCGTTGAAAAGATGACTCAATTATCTACAATTTGGTGGGTATTTAGCTGCTTTATACATGTTCAAATTATACCTGTGTAACATCAAAAACAAAGATTTAATCGAATCAAAGGTTCTTATCTCAACTTCTCTCTGAGTGATTCCTATGAAGATTTTTCACCTCAAAAGTACTTCAAACACAAGGATATAGATCATGACACTTATTCTCACTTGGAAATAATTTCTATTAGAGCTTACACACGTAGGAACAATAGTTTGATTTCTAGTTCGAAAATGTGGGGTGTTACAATGTGTTTCCATTCAAGGATTCTACAGGACCTGAAGTGGCTCTACCTTTACTATCACATTTTATGCAAGATGCTGAACATGAAGCTGATATTACTCATACTATGTTGCCTAATTCTGTAGGTTCAGGTTCAGGTTTCTCAACTGATGAACCAGTAGTACACAACAAAGACATATATCAAGGTCATACTGGTGGTGCATATGCAGTAATACCAACAGAATAACGTATAACTACTGATTCAATTAATGAAACTGAGGTGTCAGCAAATGATCAGATCTTAGTACCACCACCTGATGTTGCAGTTCAACAAATTCCATTGAGTTCATCTAAACCTCCCATCTGGATTAAGGATTACATTATTCCCAGTAAGACTAAAACACCTAATTCCATCACAAATCATGTTCAATATGATCACCTATCTCATTCCTACCAAGGATATCTCAGTACATTCTCTGCCGTCATTGAACCAAGCTCTTATAAAAAAGTTTCTCAAGATAGGAGATGGATTAATGAAATCACTGCCCTGGAGAACAATCAAACCTGGTCTATTATTTATCTTCTAATTACTATCAAACCTATTGGGTCAAAACGGGTCTACAAAGTAAAATACAAAGCCAATGGTGATGTGGAAAGGCTCAAGGATAGGTTAGTGGCCAAAGGTTACAACCTACAAGAGGGTCTAGACTATCATGAAACATTCTCACCAGTAGCTAAAATAGTAACCGTAAGGACAGTCATCAGTTTAGCTGCCTCACATGGTTAGGATCTATGTCAAATGGATGTCAACAATGCTTTTCTTCAAGGTGATTTAGAAAAAGATGTCTACATGGAATTATCTCAGGGATTTCACAGACAGGAGAAGGACAAGCTATGCAAACTGAAGAAGTCTTTGTATGGTTTGAAGCGCCTCAAGACAGTGGAATATCAAGTTGACAGATGCACTATTACAGGCAAGATATTGTCAAAGCATGCATGATCACTCAATGTTTACCAAGAATACGGGAACTAATATATTAGTGATATTGATTTATATTGATGATTTACTTATGACAGGCTCTAGCTCAAAATGATACAAGAGGCTAAAGGCACCTTGAATCAAAACTTCAAGATAAAGGATTTAGGTGCACTAAGGTATTTTCTAGGGATAGAAGTATTGAAGTCAAAAAAAGGTATACTGTTAAATTAAAAAAAATATGCTTTGCAGCTTATCCCAGAAGTAAGATTAAGTGGTGCTAAAACTGTATCAACTCCTCTAGAATTTAACCATAAACTCACCAGCTTGGAGCATGATGAACAGGCAGTAAATACTAGTGATTCGATATTTGAAGATGTGACAGCTTATCAAAGATTAGTGGGAAAACTATTGTACCTTACTATAACTAGGCCAGACATTTGTTTTGGAGTACAAGTTCTAAGTCAGTTCATGCAATGTCCAAAAGTTTCACACTGGGATGCATCAGACTGACAAGATATGTAAAAGGCTCACCTGGTCTAGGTGTGTTTATGAAGAAGGATAAAGTAACAGTTCCCACAGGCTATTGTGACTCAGACTGGGCATCCTGTCCTAATACCAAAAGATCAGTGACAGGGTATGCAGTAAAATTAAGAGATTCCTTGATCTCTTGGAAATCAAAGAAACATCCAACAGTAAGCAGAAGCTCAGCAGAGGTAGTGTATAGGAGCATGGTTGCACTGGTAGCAGAGTTGATCTGGCTAGCTGGTTTGCTGAATGAACTTAATTTTACAGTCATATTACCAATAAAGGTATTCAGTGACAGTAAGACAGCTATTCAAAGAGCATAAAACCCTGTATTTCATGAGACAACAAAGCATATAGAGATGGATTGTCACTTCATCAGGGAGAGAGTGAAGTCAGGCTTCATTGACACTTAATACTTAAGCACTAATCCACAGGTAGCAGACATTTTGACAAAAGGATTAGGAACAGGGCAATATCAGTTCCTACTTACCAAGCTTAGAGTGTTGGACATTTTCCAACCTCCAACGTGAGGGGGAGTATTAAGTGTGCAATGAATACAGTGAAGAAGTGTAGCTAAACTGAGTTAGTTAGAAAAGAATAGTGCACGTGATTAGCACATGGAGCAGTTAAAGTCGGTTAGTAGTGTGAGTTGTCATTATATATACACACTGTCATTATATATGTAGCTCTCTCATCAATAGAGATTATAAACAATTCCGATAAAACAGGCACTTTGCCCATGACAGTTACTGAATGAAACAGATTTCTCCATTGTTTCATAATCACAGATACCTTATAGCTTCAATAGATTACAAAGTTCATACTCCCATTATGAACACTACCATTTCAAAGACAACATATAGTAAGACATTAATACTAATTACATGACATATATATGGTCTCCAGGGAGTTCATTACTTGTACAAATATTGAATCCCTTTGAAATAAGGTAAGCAAAGTGGCACAAGACATTACTTTAGTTAGCAAGTTTGAATTTTCAGTTGTGGTTTTCCTACATTTCATTAGTGTCCTAGTTAGAATTAAACCTGTCAAATGGACCGGCCCGGCTCGAACCGGCCCACTTAATAAAACCGGCTCGGTTTGACCCGGTCCGATCAGCCCATGGGTTGTAGGGTACTGGGTCTCGGGCCGGTTAAACTTTTTGGTTGGGCCCAGTTAACCCGGACCGGACCAAGCCCAGTCTAGGCCGACCAGTTAATCGGGCCGGCCCGGATAAGTTTTTAAAAAAAAACTGATATTTGGGTCAAACTAGTCGTTGGCCCAATGGCTATATAGTCGTTTTTGGGTCCAAACGGCTAGTTTGGGCCCATTTAATAAAAAAAAAAATTATTTAAAATATTTTTTAATCCCAAAAAAAATTCTATAAATACCCTACACCTTTAAATCATTTTTCACACAATTTTTCACTCTCTCAAATCTCATTCTCTATCAATTCTCAATTATTCAATATATTTAATTTCCTAAAGTGCTCACTTTAATTTTTTAATTTTGCAATTACAAAGTACGAGTGGAAGTTTCTAAAGTCGCAACCTTTGAATACTTACAAAATTTGGTATTGTCGTTTCATCTCTTACGTTTAATTTTTATTTATTGTATTAATTGTTGAATATTTAATTTTATTATATTTGTGTATTTTGAATTTTTTTGGTTTAATTTATATTATGGATAAATTAAGAAACCTCGCTACTACAGGTGTTAAAAACTTTTGTTCCGGAAGCGGTAGTGGTAGTAAAAAGCGAATTGCTAGCGGTAGAGGTACTTCAAGTAGTAGATATACCCATGTGTCTTCGCCTCTGGTACCGCTTGGTACACCTTTTGAGGAAGAAATAAGTGTAGGTGCTCACGATATGGATTATGTAGAAGCTCAGGAAAATTACGGTATAGAAGAAGAAAATAAAGTAGATGTGGTTAATTTAGACGAAGATGATGAAAATATTGGTGAGACACCCGCAGTAGAAAAAGATAACGTTAGATCTAAATCGGTTAATCTTTCTTCCCGTCCTCTTCGTGCCCCAAGAGCTCGTAAAACAACTAGTATTGCATGGCAATTTTTTGAACGTATATCAGATACTGAGGTGCAATGCAATATTTGTCAATAAATATATAAGCATAAAAATGGAGGCAAGCAAGGAGGTACGGGTACGTTAATGAGACATATTGGTGATGCTCACGAAAAAGAGTTAAATATTGCACGATTTGGTGGGAATGTTGGTGGGCCATCGCAAACTAGAATGGACCCAGCAACCGGTTAGGTAACGAAGAAGTATAATAAATTGAGGGACCGGAAAGAAATAGCTAAAATGGTAGTTGTGGGTTGTTTGTCTTTTAGTTTTCCTTTTTCTGATGTCTTTATTCATTATATTCAAGCAATTTATAATCCTATATTTAATGGTATTCCTAGAAGTACTTGTCGGTCTGATATTTTTAGACTTCATTCATAATGTTGTTTTTATTTATCAGCATTGTTAAAAATATTCAATTTAGATTGTCCCTAACTTCTGATCTTGGTCGTGCTGTAAATAAAAATGATTATTTAACCGTTACTTGTCACTGGATGGATAGTAATTTTGCGATGCAAAAACGTATTCTTGCTTTTTTATATGATGACGATCGTAAATATACTGGAGATTTTATTGTTGATTCTATTGTTAAAGTTGCTAAATTTTATGGTATCGAAAATAAAATCATATGTATTGCTTTTGATAATGCTTCTAACAACAAGACTGCTATAAAAAAAAGTTAAAATCTAAGTTATCTCCGTCGTTGCCTAAAATTTTTCATATTAAGTGTGCATGTTATATATATAATTTAATTGTAAAAGATTGTCTTGAGTTTTTTGAGTTTTATATTGAAAAAATTCGTCTTGCTGTTGGTTTTATTCAAGAAAATAATCGTAGATCGAGAATTAGAGAATTTAAAGTTAAATGTCGAGAAAATGGACTTGCACCGATATTGATGCCTGAGAAAATTGATATTAGATGGAATTCTACGTATGATTTTTTAAAAACTTATTATAAATATAGAGTTCCTATTACACTAGCTTTTAATCAACATTGCGGTTCGTTTGCTGATTCTGTTGATTGCATGCTACATGATTCTGATTGGGTTGAAATTAATGATCTTGTTAAGTTTTTAGAAAAAATTTATGTAGCTACGGTTGAATTTTCTGGTGCTTATTATCCTACTGTTTGTAATATTTTGGCATATATAGTCGATATTTCTGATTTGCTCAAAGAATATAAAAATAAAGAAGGTTATAAAGAAGTTGTTGGTGCCATGTTTTACTAAATTTAAAAAATATTTTTTTCCGATTCCCCCTATTTACTTGGTTGGTGCTATGCTAAATCCGTGCATGAAATATAATACTATGTGCCACTTTAGTACTATTATTTATGCTAACTTAGAAATAAATACTAACAATGATTCTGAACAAGTACAACCTGATTTGTGGACGGCTATGGGTGATGCGAATAAATACATAGAAAAATTATATAATCACTATGTTGATTTAGTTGATTTAGCCGTACCTACAAATATCACTCCAACTGTCGTTCCTCATTCTCCCGAGGAGCCATCATCTTCTAAAAGGCCGGCACATAGTGGTTTTCCTGATTTCTTTTATGATTTACCTTGTTGGAACAGTGTTGATGAGAGAGCTTACACATCAACTTATCGGGAAGAGCTGAAATATTATCTTCGATCGCCGCCAGAGGATCGCAGACGACGGATCAACACGTTGGATTGGTGGAGGAGTAATGAAACACAATATCCTGTGCTTTCAAGATTAGCTAGAGATATCTTGAATGTTCCAATGTCAACCGTTGCATCAGAGAGCGCCTTTAGTCAGGGACGACAGCAACTTGGAGATAACTGACACTCATTGGGAAGCAATGCAATGAATGTTCTAGTTTGCCTCAGAGATTGGATTAGAGCGGAAAGAAGAAACCAAGGAATGAAACCGGAGCCGAACGACGAGCAGATCTTGAGGAAATTATGTCTTCACGGGATAACTCAGCAGAATCAAGTCCAATGCATGGTTTTGCCCCCGTTGACTTTGACTATCCTATGCAAGTTCCCGTTAATATTAACATGAATGAGTTGGAAAAAATTATGCATAATTTGTAGATTTTTCATTCATGTAAATTATAAATTTTGGATCATTTCGCAATTAATAAAATTCAATATTCATTCACTCCTTAGTCCTTACTTTGTAATTTTTTTCATTTAATGATTTAAACTGAATTTCTAGTTTAAATTAAAAACTTACTTCTAATATATTATTAATTTACTACCAAGTATTATTAATCTATTATATTAAGTAGCATATGTTTTGTATATTTGTGTATATATCTTCTATAGATGTGTATATTTAATGTATACTTGTGTATATGTTTTATAAATTGTAGATATATTATAGTGTGTGTATATATATATATATTGTAGTATATATTTTATTTAAAGTAGTACATATATATTAAATGGTGCGTATATATGTGTATATATCATCTATAGACGTGTATATTTAACGTATACATGTATATATGTTTTATAAATTAGTATATAACTATATATATATATATATATATATATATACACATATTGTAATGTATATATATTGTAGTATATTTTATTTAAAGTAGTACATATATATTGAATGGTGCGTATATATGTGTATAAATCTTCTATAGACGTGTATATTTAACGTATACATGTGCATATATTTTATAAATTAGTATATAACTATATATATATATATATATATATATATATATATATATATTGTAATGTATATATATTGTAGTATATGCTTTATTTAAAGTAGTACATATATGTTGAATGGTGCGTATATATCTGTATATATCTTCTATAGACGTGTATATTTAACGTATACATGTGTATATATTTTATAAATTAGTATATAGCTATATATATATATATATATCGTAGTATATTTTATTTAAAGTAGTACATATACATTGAATGGTGCGTATATATGTGTACATATCTTCTATAGACGTTTATATTTAACGTATACATGTGTATATATATATACATATACATTGAATGGTGTGTATATATATATTTATATACATTGAATGTGTATAGTACATATACATTGAATGGTGTGTATATATGTGTAATTGTGTATATGTGTATATATTTTTTAAATTGTAATGTAGTATATACTATATATATAGTGTATATATATTGTTTAAAGTATTTAAAATGTATATAGGTGGGTATATATAGTGTATATTGAAAAAAACTTTTTTTATTTATTTTTTACCGGGTTTGACCAGATTTTTAACCGGGTTTGACCGGGTTTATGTGGGTTTGACCGGATTGGATTAAGTGGGCCGAATTAGGGCTATTTTTAAAAAATTTACTATTGAGCCCGGACCGACCTGACCCACTTAACCCCAACCCGACCCGGCCCACAAACTGGATAACTTTAATGGGCCGGTTCCGGTTGACCCGTCTCAGCCCACTTAACACCCTTAGAATTACCTGCCCCACTGCAGCAAGCATGGGTAAATTTCATAGATGTATTAACACTTCCTCATAAGTATTTCAAGTACTATATAATCTAAATTAATTGTACTTCTGGTCGTCCAACGGTTATTGATATATTTGCGTAAGTATTTATAGCATATACTATTACAGTAATGTGAGCTTCAGAAGTAGATATATAGACAATAAAGTACAATAAAACAATGAAGTCCCGTGAAAGCCATCCTCTATAACATGCAACTCTATCTGCTGAACCTTTGCGAGGAGGTTGTCCTCAATTTTTTATGTTCGACTATAGATGGGCTTCAACGATCTCTTATACAAACATAGATGTATATATTCCAAGCAGTGTTTTAAAAGACAAAGGCATGAGTTGAGGCTCATACATAGCATGGTGCGAGGCGTAAGTCTCGAAGTCCCATGGATATCCTTATTTTTATAATTTTATTACTAAAATATAACTAAAAGCAAAATTTTCATTAATTCTATGAATAATTCAAAATAAATCACCAATAATATAGAGAAAATATTACAATTATTATTTGATAAATGTAACAATACTCAAACCAAAAAAAAAAAATGTAACAATACAAAAAATAATTTAGCCGAGATAATTTATAAAACATCTACTAGTCGTTCTTACTATCAACTAATACTGCACTTATTATTTTTTATATATTTTGAAATTAAAGAAGGAAATTGATGAAAGGTTAAAGATCATTGACAAAAATGAATAAAGTTATTTTAGGAACATAATGTTATGGACTCTTTGTCTTATCAATTTCTTTTCGAAACTAGTAACTTGAAGAAACTCCATTTTGTCAATTTTTATAAATTTATTTGTGGTTATGTTATTTTCTATGAAACTTGCTTTATTTAATTACATATTTTATAAAAAATCACCACAATATGATAACATAAGGTATAAATAAGGTTACATCAATAATAAAAAATATGATTATAGAAAAAAATATTTTTAAAATAATAAAAGTCAAATTTAATATCCGAGCATACATTTTTATGCTTGGGGGACTTATGTTTTTACGCTCGGAACGTACGCCTCAAATTCTAAGACTTACCCCTATGAATCTACATTTTTTATTTGCGCCTCAAAGCGTTTTAACTACGTTCTATCCTGAAATTCGCCCCGAAAACGCCTTTGGAAATACTGGTCCCAAAAAATCTTTCGAAAGAATGCACACTAATTTTTGGAGACAAGAATATGTAAAGAGTTGAATCGATGGAAGTTCGACTTAAATTTCAATTTGTTCTATCCTTTGAATTGTTCATTAGGAAATTCTATATACTATATTCTTAAACAATATTATGCATAGTCAGATTTCTTCTCCAGAATTTTGATGGAATCTTTTGTTGGATAAATTTGTGATTGGATTAATTATAATTGAGTCGTTCTTTTTCTCTATTTGTTCAATATGTACTTATTATTGCTAATTGAAGGGCCTTTAATTAACAGAGCCTATATATCTTGCATTACTTCGAAACAGGTTGTGAGATTAAGTTTTAATAAGTTGAACAGCGTCACTTCGAAGTTGTTAAAGAGAGTAACTATTTAGATTTTTAAAAGCGGGTATAGAGGGAGAGAACAAATTAAAGCTTTGACATTATATTATCTGTGAATAGTATAAATTGTCAAGATTATAATTAATAAATTATAAATTTATTCCAACAACTAAGGACGTCTGCCACTTAATATAGAAAGAAAGTCATTTCATTTACTTAATATCATTGTTACTCTTTTTAATTTTTTTTGTTGGTTAAATATAAAAATTCAAAATATTATACCTTGGAAAGTATATTAAATTGATATTCTTGGTGATACAAACGTGTAATTAAATTAATTCTCTGTGAAACGGATTTCGGACTTAAACATTAGATTATATTTGTGATGATCGCTTTTTCTTTTAGAACAAATTTTTAGCATGATCGAATTTTAGCGTTGTTGTCGAATAACTAACAATTTGTATAATTATATATAGTGTTAGGTTTTTCAAGTTTGAACACCTATTTTACTTTATTTTTTTTCTTTTTTATTCTCTTTGTTAATTTGAGAACCATGGCATCTTAGAATTAGTCTAGTCCACGGCCTCCAGCCCATTTACACAGGAATGGGTCAGAATGCTTCAAAGAGATTCACTTAAGCTTCTAGCTGGCGCAACGATCCATCATGCTTCTTTTGAGGCAAGTGAGAGCAGTATTTGTTGGGTTCAAGGTGTGTGTGAAATGGAGGGAAAATGGTGGAGAAAAAGAAAACACTAATTTAGAAAGTGTACTCTCAAATTGGAAAGTTCACTCTTTCTCCCACACTGGTGGGAGAAGAGAACTTGAAAGTGTTTATAATGAGAAACACTAACTCCACATGGATAGTGAGGCAAGAACTAGGTGATGCCTCGCGCTGCCGTCGTCGTTGCTCTCTCGGCTCGGCTTCGGCTTCGGTCCAGCGCAGATGTTCATTGGAATCTGCAAGACGTCACATGCGGCTGCACTTCAGGTGCATGTCCAGCACAGTCCCAACGCAGGGACGTGACTGTTGCAGAAAAGATGTCTTTCTGCTAAACCAATGCATCCTTTCTGAAAAGATACACTTAAGGCTATAAATACCTGATATTTTCATTAGGTATTGACATCAATTTTGACAGCAAAAACTCTCTTGTTATTAACAAAAACTCTGTGTTATCATTAAGCTGTTGAGTGAGTTCGTTGAATCCAATAATTTGAGGTACCGCTAAGATTCCATAACCTCGGGTACAGTGAGGGGAATTATTCCTTAAGGACACTCCGTGAAGTCGGGGGACTTGGCCTTACAAACTCTGTTTCATCTTATTTCTGAAAATAAACATACTTCTTGGATAGATTATCAGTAATCTTGTGTTGAAGGTGTTAAAGAACTTCATAGGTGTTCTTGTTTATACAGGAACTTGTGTTGAAGTTGGTGTTGCATTTATACAGATTCTTGTACCCGAAACACCATAAAATAACATTCTTAAGGAATAAACCTCAAAATCTGTATTGCTTATTTTTGGAGACTAAAGTTTTAAGCTTTCTACTCCGTTTGAGCTTAACTAGTGATTTGAAGACATAAAATCTTCAACACAAGTTAAAGATCACTCGGTTGACGATTGAAAGTCATAAAAACTTCATCGTTAACTAGAAACAAGAAGTGTTTAAAGTTGTTTCAATTTTTTAATAAGTATTTCAATATACTAAAGGTATTGTCTTGTGGTGACAGGAAAAATGACTAACGAAAGTCAAATACAAGATGCGGCTACGACTGTTGGGGCAACTAGTATTGCCTCAACAAGTCGAGCAAATGCTCCGCAACCTATGGCACCTGCGGAGAAGCCCAAAAAATTTATGGGCATTGACTTTAAGAGATGGCAGCAGAAGATGTTCTTCTGCCTCACAACACTATGTCTTCAAAGGTTCACTAGTGAGGATGCTCCTGAGGTGCCCGAGGGAACCTCGAACAAAGAGTGTTTCATAATTGTAGAGGCTTGAAAACATTCAGACTTCCTTTGCCGGAATTATATCTTGAGTGATCTCCAAGACGACCTCTATAATGTTTACAGTGGAACTAATACATCGAAGGAATTGTGGGGGGCACTAGAACGAAAATACAAGACAGAGGATGCAGGCATTAAGAAATTCTTTGTTGCAAAGTTCCTGGACTTTAAAATAATAGATAGCAAATCAGTTGTCTCTCAAGTGCAGGAATTGCAAGTAATCATCCACGATCTCCTAGCGGAAGGTATATCTTTGAAAAATACCTTAGTTGAATAAATTGAAAATGTTCTTAGTACTCACATAAACTGTTTTGTAGGTTTGATTGTGAATGATGCATTTCAAGTAGCAGCGATAATTGAGAAGCTATACCACCTATGTGGAAAGACTTCAAAAACTACTTGAAGCACAAATGCAAGGAGATGATTGTCGAAGATCTTATTGTCCAACTACGTATTGAAGAGGATAATAAAGCTGCCCAGAGAAGGTCAAAAGGGAATTCTACAATTAATGGAGCACATATTGTAGAAGATGACCAAAACAATTCTAAGAAAAGGATTGAACATGGAAGCAATCAACCCAAGAAGAAATTCAAGGAAAAGTGCTTCAACTGTGGCAAGATTGGCCACAAGTCCACGGATTGTCGTGCCCCTAAGAAAGGCAAGAAAAAGGACCAAGCAAATATGATTGAGTCCAACAAAGAATGTGATGATCTGTATGTTATGCTTTCAGAATGCAACTTGGTGGGGAATCCTCGCGAATGGTGGATGGATTCTGGTTCCACCCACCATGTTTGTGCCAACAAAAAGTTATTTTCGTCATTCGCTCCGGCTCAAGTAGAAGAAACGATCTACATAGCTAACTCTGTTACTGCTAAAGTAGAAGGAACTGGAAAATATGCTTGAGGATGACTTCCGGCAAAGTATTGACACTTAACAATGTCTTGTATGTTCCGGAGTTAAGGAAGAACTGGATTTCAGTTTCACTTCTAGACAAGAACGGATTCAAATGTGTTTTTGTTTTCAAAAAAATTGTACTTAGTAAAGGCGAAGTGTATGTAGGAAAAGGCTACCTCAATGAGGGCCTATTCAAAATGAATGTAATGAATGTTGAAAGGAATTCGAATCCCTTAGACTTAATACACACTGACATTTATAATATGAAATCAACACCATCACGTGGTGGAAAAAGTATCTCATAACTTTTATTGACGATTGCACTAGATACTGTTACATCGACTTGCTAAACAGTAAGGATGAAGCAATAGATGCATTTAGGCAATACAAAACTGAAGTTGAAAATCAGTTAGAGAAAAAGATCAAAATGATAAGAAGTGATAAGGGCGGAGAATATGAATCTCCCTTTGTACAAATATGTGTAGAGAATGGAATCGTCCATCAAACTACAGCCCCGTATTCACCTCAATTTAACGAAATTGCAAAAAGAAAAAACCGAACGTTAAAGGAAATGATGAATGTCTTACTTATAAGTTTCGATTTACCGCAAAACTTGTGAGGGGAGGTTATCCTTATAGCCAATCGTATACTCAACAGAGTTCCCCATAGTAAGACAAAATCAATTCCTTATGAAAAATGAAAAGGAAGGAAACCCAACTTGAAATATTTCAAAGTGTGGGGGTGTCTAGCAAAGGTCCAAGTTCCTATGCCTAAAAGGATTAAAATAGAACCTAAGACGGTAGACTGCGTGTTCATAGGATATGCTAAAAGTAGAAAAACATGTCGGTTTTTGGTTCATAAATCCAAACATTCGGATATAAATAAAAATACGGTAATTGAATTAGATAATGCTGAATTCTTTGAAAATATTTACCCGTATAAAGATAGACATGAACAGTCTAGTGGAGGATCTAAATAACCTCGAAATGAACCAAGTGAGAATGTACATAATGAAGAGAATCCAAGACGTAGTACACGTCCAAGAATGTCAAATTCGTTTGGATAAGATTTTGTAACATTTCTCTTAGAAAATGAGCCTCAAACGTTTAAAGAAGCGATGTCGTCGTTAGACTCATCCTTTTGGAAAGAGGCAGTTAATAGTGAGATTGATTCAATCTTAAGCAACCATACGTGGGAATTGGTTGATCTTCCTCCAGGAAATAAACCTTTAGGTTCTAAATGGATCTTCAAAAGAAAAATGAAGGCGAATGGTACTATTGACATATACAAGGAAACACTTGTAGTAAAAGGCTTCAAATAAAAATAAGGCCCTGATTACTTTGATACATACTCGCCAATAACAAGGATAACATCGATTCGAATGTTAATTGCCTTGGCAGCGGTAAATGGTCTTGAAATCCATCAAATGGATGTGAAAACTGCATTCCTAAATGGAGAATTGGAGGAAAAAATTTACATGAAATAGCCTGAGGGTTTTGTGGTTCCTAGAAATGAGAATAAGGTGTGAAAGCTTATTAAGTCGCTATATGGACTAAAGCAAGCACCTAAACAATGGCATGCGAAGTTTGACCAAACCATGTTGGCAAACGGGTTCAAGATAAATGAATTTGATAAATGTGTTTATATTAAAGACACTCCGAATCACCAAGTCATTGTTTGTTTATATATGGATGATATGTTGATCATCAGTAGAGACATTTCTGACATAAATACAACGAAATGAATGCTCGAGAGCAAGTTTGATATGAAAAATCTTGGAGTTGCGGATGTGATCTTAGGTATAAGAATCCATAGAACTCCACAAGGGTTGGCATTATCACGGTCTCATTATATCGAAAATGTACTTGACAAATTCAAGTATATGAAATTTAGTATTGCTAAGACTCCTTTGGATGTGAGCTTTGCACTTCGAAAGAATGAAGGTGAAAGTGACTCATAATTGGAGTACGCAAGAGTATTGGAATGTTTAATATATATAATGAACTATAGACGACCAGACATAGCATGCGCTATTAGCAAGTTGAGTTGATACACGAGTAATCCCAACAAAACTCATTAGATGGCAATGAAAAGAGTTTTGGGGTATCTTAAATACACTCAAGACTATGCTTTGCATTATAATAAATATCCCGCGATACTTGAAGGATATAGTGATGGAAATTGAATCACCAGATTGAATGAAGTAAAATCCACAAGTGGATATGTATTTACTATCAATGGAGGAGCAGTCTCTTGAAAATCATCCAAACAAACATATATTGCTCGCTCTACAATGGAATCTGAATTTATCGCATTGGATAAAGCTGGTGAAGAAGCAGAATGGCTCCAAAATTTCTTGGAAGATATTTCTTATTAGCCCAAACCAGTGGCACCAGTATGTATACACTGTGATAGCCAAACGGTAATAGGTAGGGCAAGGAGCATGATGTACAACGGTAAATCTCATCACATAAGACGGAGACATAATACTGTTAAAGAACTTTTCTCTAGTGGAATTATCACGGTTGATTATGTGAAGTCAAAGGATAATGTGTCGGATCCACTTACAAAAGACCTATCTAGAGAAGAAGTGGAAAGGACATCCAAGGAAATAGGTTTAAGGCCTAGGACAAGTCAGTATAGCGGTAACTCTACCTAGCAGACTGGAGATCCCAAGAGCTAGGTTCAAAGAGATCAAATAAAGTTGTGTCTGACAGGTTCAACATTATCAATTATTCAACCCATTCTCATGGTGTAGACAATGTGTAGTAAACAAGGATAAGACTTAAAGTGAAAATTCTTTTAATGATTATCTAAATTTGATAGATTTGACCAAATAGTTTAATCTATAGAATTAAATGTTTAGAAATCACCTATGTGAGGGCGAAGTGGAAGCCGCTTCAAAGAGAATGTTAGTAAAGGCCTATTCTCTAAGCTCTCATGAAACCGGGATGTGTTCATGGCTGAAAAGAACAAAACTGTGAGAACCATAAATAGTAAAAGGTTGGTTGTGTGACATGTGTTGTCTAGGTGTACATTAAAGCTCGACGGTTTAAAGATATCAAATCTACCGATTGACCGAGTGCATCCGATGCATGTTCACTACGGAAAGTTCAAAGGGAAACCTACTTATCCAGATGCAATCACTCTTTGCTAAATGATCACATGCTTGTCCGTAAATTCTTCAAAAATAGTCATTCCCATTCATGTGGGGGATTGTTGGGTTTAAGGTGTGTGTGAATGAAAAATGAAGGAAAAATGGTGGAGAGAAGAGAGACATTAATTTAGAAAGTGTACTCTCAAATTGAAAAGTTCACTCTTTCTCCCACATTGGTGGGAGAAGAGAACTTGAAAGTGTTTATAATGAGAAACACTAAATCCACATGGATGGTGAGGCAAGAACTAGGTGATGCCTCGCGCCACCGTCTTCGTCGCTCGCTCGGCTCGGCTCAGCTTCGGCTTCGGCTTTGGTCCAGCACAGATGCTCACTGGAATCTGCAAGACGTCACATGCGGCTGCACTTTGGGCGCATGTCCAGCACAGTCCCAACGCAAAGACGTGACTGTTGCAAAAAAGGTGTCTTTCTGCTGAACCAATGCATCCTTTCTGAAAGTATACACTTAAGGCTATAAATACTTGATATTTTCCTCAGGTATTGACATCAATTTTGACAGCAAAAACTCTCTTGTTATTAACAAAAACTCTGTGTTATCATTAAGCTGTTGAATGCGTTCGTTCAATCCAACAATTTGAGGTACCGCTATTGTTCGGATTGAAGACCATTTTTTCCTGGGAGGAAGATTTCATAACCTCGGGTACAGTGAGGAGAATTATTTCTTAAGGACACTCCGTGAAGTCGGGGGACTTGGCCTTACAAATTTTGTTTCATCTTATTTCTGAAAATAAACATACTTCTTGGATAGATTATCAGTAATCTTGTGTTGAAGGTGTTAAAGAACTTCATAGATGTTCTTGTTTATACAGGAACTTGTGTTGAAGTTGGTGTTGCATTTATACAGATTCTTGTACCCGAAACACCATAAAATAACAATATTGAGAGGCCTTCAAATGAAAGGCCGACTTATTAGGTGGACTTTTGAATTCTATAGTGAACTTTACAGTATTGGCTAGCCGGGTTGTTAGATGTTAGAAAGAAAACTATCCTGGATATTGAGTCGTCTTTTTTAAGGAGTACTTTACCTCTCAATGTAAGACTTTTGGGCATGAAGTCGAATTCAGTCAGGCTCCAATAGTGATATCAGACACCAAATAGATAAAGAGAACTGCCAAACAATTCTAATCAAAGGAGAAATAATACTTCTAATTAGACAAAGAGCGAAAGAAAATACATCACATAATTAAACGGGATATCAGAGAGGACATCTTAGTGACACATACACTCCAATTTATTTAATGAAATAGTAATAAGTAGTAATAATAATATTCATATTAAGAATCGTGGAAAAGGCAATTAAGTTCCAGTACATATTATGGAACCATCTTGACGAAAAAGTTTGCAGCCCTTGGATGCTCCACAACAGTTAATACATTCTGGAAATGACTTCTTATATTTAGGTTTTGAGAATGGGCAAGTCATGAATGCCACTCTTGGATCACAACTCTGGACACAAAACTTGGCTTCTGCATGCTCCACATTGCTTCCAAGTAGCAAGATTACTGTTTCAAAGACAATAAATAGTGACACATTAATTAATTAATTAATCCTTATAAGATTTTTCTTTTTTCGGTCTCTGAAAACTACCTTATTAAAAAATATTTGGGAAAGGATATATCTAGGAGTTCATCTTGAATTGCCAGTATAGTGATTAGAGTAGAGGTCGCGAGAGAGCAGAGCATACCGCGCTGCTAGGGAAAAGTCCCCAGTCCAAACCAGGCTAGTTCGATCCAACACAGTGGTCCTCATATTTTAGGTAGATTCAGGATTTAATCTCGATGAGTTTAACTATAATGACATCTGCTCATACGTGTTTCAAGTATCCAAATCTGAATATATAATTAAGGGGCAGACCATTTTTTTAAAAATAAAAAATAAAAAATTATCCCTTCGTAGGAGCTTCCACTATTTTGCTCCCTTGGTGACTCAATCAGACAACCCTTAAGGTTTGGGGCGAAGGATGCTTACCATTCGAGCAACCCCTCTGTCAGGGGCAGCTCCATTATGCCTAGTCTAATTTCTTGTTTTCACCAATGCTAATCATCGCAAAAAGAGTAGTAAAACATACTTCAAAAAATGTTCTGTGAAGAGCTACTATTTGGTGCTAAATATTCTTCTTATGGAATGAAAAAAACAAAAGATGTGCATTGTGTAGTTTATTAAGAGGCATACCACAGAGAAAGAGGAGAGTGAGGATACCAACTTTGCTAGTAGCCATGCTTGCTTTACTATTATCTGCTATAGGAGAATGTGACCAAATATAGGAGGTATTTATAGGACAGAAATACATGTTTTACTAGTTATCACAAGAATTGGATGTGATCAACTAATTAGGAAGTATCCAAATTAATAAAATACAACAAATTTTTGGCAGTAGCTTATGGCACTATATCTTTGGCTCAAATAGCTAGTAATCAAAAATATGGCCGGCTTACTTGCCAGTTGCCACACTAGCTTCATGAATACCTCAACTCTAGTATATCTGATCAGAATTATTTAGCTAATAAAAATTCTTTTACTTGTATGATCAAAATTCACAATACTCTATTTCCTTCTCACTTACCAAGTTCTACATAAAAGAAAACTACATATACTTTTGAATGCAACTGAAGAAAATGTGAAAGATCATATGGCTCTCAGCCTAACTCAACTCCAAACAAAACTTGTACTTGAGAACCAACAAGCGTGATTTGTTGGGATTTGCCAAAATGCTAATAAATTGGATGAAGTATGTTGGTTTTATCTATTCAAAAATCACTCCTTACAAATCATATCTGTAGTGATGCCCACAATACTAAAGATTATACTGGATGTAGACTCAGTTCAGTTTTTTGTTATTACCGAAATACCAAGACTTTATACCTGAATAAAGTAGCATATTGTAGTTTTTCTGTTTGGTATGTTAATTGATCTTAATTTACCAATTATATCTGGAGATTTGATACAATGTTGATTTAAGTCATGAGGACAAGTGATAAAAAAAAAATCTAAAAATTACACAAATACAAAAATTGTTATAAATGTATTTACATAACCATCTCCCGGCCGGAAATGAGACTTGGTGGAGCAGCTTAGCCAGCCATCTCGTTCCCCTCTTCCCCGCATCTAAACCTTCCTTTCTTTTATCTCAATCTCTCGCGAGGGTACTCCCCCCAATAATAAGATTTTGCATATGAAAGAGTCTGTCGAGAGGCATATCCATAAATGGAGGATTTTGACTCTAAACGAAGGAATCTGAGCTTTATCAACATTGATAAGCTTTCTAGCTTATGCAGGTCTATCAAGATCCACTTTGATATCTATTAGGATTTGAAGCATCCGTCTTTTACTCAGACTAGGAGTAAATTTTCCTTATAAATAGAGAAGTTTTTTCCTTATAAATAGAGGAGTTTTGTTCATTGTATTTACAATCTTATGATCTCTCATCCCTCAATAGAAGAAATAAGAATCACTATCTATATTCTCTCTACTCTTCTTCTTACTCTTTATTATTTTATAACACGTTATCAACACGAAACTCTGTCAAATAAGGTGAGATTATAAATCTAAAGTTCAAGGTTAGTAATTTCTTATGTTATTTGTATTTTTCTATTAATGATATAATTATTGTTGGATTTGAAGAAAAATAATTGGTTTGGAATCATTTATGTTTTAAATTCATTCCTCAAGAACAATATAATCAAAAGGGATGATAATATTTGGGTTCAAGTCCCATTGATTTATGCCTAAGACGTCTTTATATGGATAAAATATTGAGTTTGAATCTCAATACACCATATTGATGATATTGTGATGGCTAAGGCAAAATAATGGGTATTGGTGAAAAGTCATGAAATTCGATCCATTGAATATGCTCCATTCCATGAAGTGAATGTGGTAGCAATATATGATAAGTCTGAAATATGACAACTTACTTCATTCTTGAGGTGTATGTGGTAGCAGTGCATAATATGTCTGAAAGAAGACAAGTGATTGAATGCACGAATATAATAATGATCATCAAAAGTGATGATATTTTCACACGCTTATACGATTATAAGATATGCTAGAGAAAAATTCTCTACATCATATGTATGCCTCGATTTGCTTCTGAAGTAGCAAAATTTTGAAAGAGGTTATAAGCTATCATAATTTGATAGGCTTAAGGCACGATTATATTCCATTCCTGGGGAATGAGAAACTTATTAATGCAAACATGCACTTGATTGTGATTGTATCACAACTCACCTCCGAAAGAGGTTGAATAATTTTGAAATATACTTCTGAAGTAGCAAATCTGAAATTTATTCATATAATAGTAAATCTGAAATTTACTAAAGAAAAAGTACATGTCATGGTAAACTTGGAGTTTACTAGAATAAAAGTTCATAAGTTGATATGAACGATTGTGACATCTCGAAGATGTGCATGTATTGAAGAATTAGAAGATTCTTCAAGAATTATTTATGTCATTTGTTCTCATGATAAATTGGTTGGACCAACTAATATTGGGATTGGATCCCTTCAAATCTGAAAATTATAAAAGATGAATAAGGGTTTGTTCACCTATCATGTGATATGTTGAAAAGATGCATCAATAAGATAATCACATGTACATTCATGGTCAACCTACGTTTGACATTCATAAAGTTACTTGTTCAATATAAATTGAGCATAATTTTTAGATTGTGTAATCAAGATAATTCATCTTGATAATGATGGTTTAGCATTGAATGTCTTCAATAAATATCTAAACCATTGTTAATGAGAACAAAACTTAATGTATTGGTCTGAAATATGATATATTGCAATAGCATTTGTATGCATTAGACCAATAAATTATGATTATTTCTTCCCCCTCAATTGGTTCAAGGTCGGAAACTAATTATTCCATCTAATAATTTTGATGTGCGGTATATGATTAATGAATATACCATAATGCACAACGATGGATTCCTCAAAGAAGTAGAGGATGTATGTTAGTTTTTCTAACATAAGGGGGAGATTATAAGCGCTATGAAATATGTTAGGAACTATCACCATATCCTCATCCAAAAGATAATTCAAGTCAAATGTTGAAAGCATCTCATATTAAGCGCAAGTGTTCTTATTTTGTGTTCCTAAAGGACAAAGTCTATGCATGCGTGAAGCGTGGTAGACTGATTGGTTCCAAATAAAATAGTCCTTGAAAAATAAGGAGCAAATAATCATAATAAGAAGGCAATGAGCTCTTGAAGAGCCTACAACATAACACTTCATGAAACCTTATGAGAGGTTCATGTACCTGAAAATAATGAAGTGATGAGATCTCAAATGTTTTGTCGCATTGTGAACCGATACAAAATGATATATCATCAATATCTTTGACACAATATTGGCGCAATATTATGAAAGATAACGAGGATCTGAATTCTACGTTTATTTAAGCATGCTGACGTAGAAATATTTATCAAGTGACATGAAAGAATGCATTTTGGTAAGCGTAAAATTTATTTGATTTGCAGTCCAGATACTTGAAGATGTCACTCATGAAATGTTGAATATTGTCACTTGACAAAACTTATGTGAAAACTTTTAAGGATTCAAACTGCTTGAAGCATATAAAAAATTTTCGGAAACTTATTTATAATCATTATATTGAATAAGCTTATTGCTTGAACATCATTGGAACTCTTGGAGAGTTTTCAAAGAAATAGATTATTTGCTGAAATTCGAAATATATCGAATTGGATTGGTTATGAAGTACCATATCTTAGTGCAATTGATGCACTCATGTAACTTGCAAATACTACAAGACCTATAGCCTTTTCAGTCAATTTGTTAGCAAGGTATATTTCTGCTCCTACTATGAGACATCGAAATGGGATAAAACACATGAGCTTGTTTTATTCTAAAGATTGCAGTCCCGATCTTATTGGTCATGCTGATGTTGGGTACTTATCTGACCCGCATAAAGCTCGATCTCAAATAGGCTATGTGTTCATATGTGGTGGTACTGTCATATCTTGGAGATATACAAAGCAGTCTATCGTAGCCACTTCATCGAATCATTCTGAGATAATAGCTATTCATGAAGCAAGTCGAGAATGTGTATGGTTGAGGTTCATGATACATCTCATTTGAGAAAAATGTGATGTGAAATATGACAATCTACCCATAATTTTATACAGAGATAATTCAGCATACATAGCACATCTTAAGGGAGGATTCATAAATGGAGATAGAACGAAACACATTTTGCCAAAGCTTTTCTACATACATGAGCTACAAAAGAATGATGATATTAACGTGCAACAGATTCGTTCAACTGACAATGTGACTGATTTTTTTACCAAATCTTCTCCAATTGCAACTTTCAAGAAGATGTTGCACAAGATCGAGATGCAAAGGTCAAGGATGTTCTCATTAGGGGGAGTTAATACGCGTTGTACTCTTTTTTCCTTACGAGGTTTTGTCCCACTGGTTTTTCCTTGTAAGGTTTTTAATGAGGCAACCGAAATGCGTATTATTAGAGATGTGTACTCTTTTTTCTTCACTAGATTTTTTTCCTACTAGGTTTTTTCTAGTAAGGTTTTAACGAGGCACATTATCTACCAATTAGACATTCAAAGGGGAGTGTTATAAATGTATTTACATTATAGTGAATGTCTATCAAGATCTACTTTGATATTTATTAGGATTTGAAGCATCCGTCTTTTACTCACACTAGGAGTAAATTTCCCCTATAAATAGAGGAGTTTTGTTTATTGTATTTACAATCTTATGATCTCTCATCCCTCAAGAAGTAATAAGAATTACTCTCTCTTCTTCTTGTTCTTTATTGTTTTATAACACAATTTATGTTTTAAATATTACAAAAAATCTCAACTCCCTAAACGTATTACAAAAATCCCAACACATACACAGAATGTTATATATATGTCAGCTATGTTATGTATACTAATAGGGAAAGAGAGAGTAAAATAATTAAAAAAGTGAAAGTGGATGTAATTACTTCCAAAAAAGGTTGATATTTATGTTACTTATACAAAAAAAAAAAAAATTGTTGTTGTCATTTGTAAGCAACTTTTGCAAACTGGTAGTTTGTCTTAGACCACTAGATTGGGCTTATGAGGCCTAACCTATAAAGCCTATAAAGCTTTACTAATTGGGCCGATCCAGTTCTACTTCATAGTTATTTTGACAAACGTTAGTACCACATTCAGCCATTCATTTTGGACCTCCATAACAATTCTTTACCTAGGAAATTACTCCTAGTATCTCTCGAAGTATTCAAATTTGTCCACCAAATAACCGGTTTTGTACTTGTCCTTTAAAGTATACGATCTTGAATTTTTATCTGCACTAAATAAGCTTTAACATGTGCCTATAAGGCAGAACACGTGGTTAATTGAACAAATTTACTGTCTTAAAATATCTTGAACCTTTGTCTTATGTGTAAAAGTTAGAACTTATGTCTAATACGCAACTATTCCTGAGCTCGGACTTTGCCTATAAGGCATAATTTCTAGTCAATTGATCAGGTTAACTATCTTAAAATATCCTAAACACCTGACTTATGAGCAATATATCTGATTCTAACATTTGACAATAAAATAAGACTTCTGATTAATTATGCAGATTTATTATCTTAAAATGATACGGACTTTTGGCACACACACATATTTCATAAAATTGTAATCGATATTAAATTCGAAATTCATAAATTGGAAGATTTTATGATTTCAATATCAAAACTTAAAATGTTAAGACCCATCAAATTCTCTAAGAGTGGAGATTGATGAGGACAAATAACCAATTAGTAGTATGCGTGAGATTTCCATAACACCTCCTCCCTCAAAAACAGGCTCATCAAAACAATTTCTAACTTTTTGTTGTATGTTTAGTGGGAGTAGGGGGTAGGGGGTAGGGGGAGTGGGGGAGGGGAGTGGTTCACTCTAAAAACTACAAGTTATGGCCAAGTTGCTTAGAAGTGCAATATATATGTATGCTAAACTACGAGTCTACTTGGTGCAACTTATGTATGCTAAACTACGAGTCTACTTGGTGCAACTTATGAATTAGGAGGAGGCCAACAAAAAAGGACACTTCCATATCAGGCTCAACAAAGGGTTTTATCATCTATGCGAAAGGCAACCACTTATGTTTTATCATGAGTCATAATACTTATATTAATTGGATCTACAACATTAGGACTCATAATTATCTTGAAATTATTATCTCACCCTTAATTTTGAATAAAATAACTTATCTTTATCTAAATATAAATAAATTCATTTTAAAAATCATTCTCAGAATAAATTACTATCTTATCTCTAGTACCTAACAAATCATTTATGAAATTCAATTTTTTTTTTTTTTTTACTTTAAATATATAGTGAAGACGTATATATAGAGAAATAAAAGGAAAGAGTGAAAGTACTCCTGATCAATCAATATTTGTAAGTGGGACAACACCAAACTACCACATGTACGATCCACGTGGCAATATTAGTGTAAGTGATGATAATGTGCTAAGTGGGAACCACACACACACATATATATATAAAAAAAAAGAGGAGATTGGTAATTAAGTAATAAAGAGGGACCTACTTTGGCACAAGGACAGCTCATCATAAAAGAAAATCTACCTACCAAATCCAAATCTCCCCCTTTTACCCTCCTCACCAAATTCATCATTTTCTTTCTTCACCACTACCACTAGTGGAACATGAATATGTAACCTTCAACTAATTTGCATTTGTTTATATATCTACATAATTTTCATACTTTTAATATACTTCCTCCATTTGATTTTATTAGAACTTTTAAATTTGACATGATATTTAAAAAAATAATAAATTATAATTTTAAATAATACAACTTATTTCATTAAGATGAAAAAAAATTAAAATTAAATATTTTTTAATTATAATAAGATGACATTTTTGTTTGGAAGAATTAAAAAAAATTGGCATATAAAACGAGACAAGGGAGTATAATGATTTTTAAACTGTTAATATAAATTTATTAAATTGTAACAGTTACAGTAGATTGTTTCTTTCAACTTATAGGGTGTACTTGTTTGTATTTCTCAAAAAACAACTTTTGTATTAATATACTCCCTCCGTTTCAAAATAACTGAACTGTTGGGTATTTATTAGTGTTTCAAAATAAGTGAATCATTGAATTTTTTTTTAAATTTACCCTTATGTGATTTGACAATCAATTAACTTTTGAAAAGATATTACGTGGTCAACTTTTTCTTTTTTTGGGGTAAAAATAGAAAGTTGTGTTAAATTTATGTCTTTAATGCATTTTTCTTAATTTGTGTGTCAAAATCTAATAATTCATTTATTATGAAACGGAGGAAATAACTTTTTAAGGGTCATTTGTTAGAATGTATAAAAATAATGTAAAATATGGTGTATAGTAATATTTGTGTTAAATGTATTTGCATTAGTTATACTTGTATTTTTCTTATACAGCGTTTGGTTCAATGTATTAAAAATAACATGAATTACGTAATTTCTAAAAAAAAAAAAATCTTTACATAATACTCTCAATATGTATGTTGCAAAGAATGCGAAAGTTTTTTTAGGGATAATAGTGTCTTTAAGTATGTTAATACATGCATTAAATCCATTGCATTACTACCATCAAAGGATGTGGTGCAGCGGATGGGGTTGTTTCTACCTTAATCAGAGATCTCGAATTCGAACCCTGGATATGAAAAAATCCTTCGCTTCCCTCTAAATGGGGCCCTACGCGGCGCGAATTCGGATTAGTCAGACCCAATGCGGGTACAGACCCCCTGATGGGAAACAAAAAAAAAGATCCATTGCATTACTAATATCATGGATTTCGCTTCTCTCCGAATGGGGCCCTACGCGGCATGAATTTGGATTAGTCGGACTCCAATACTGTACAGAACAAGGCCCTACGCTGCGCGAATTCAGATTAGTCGAACTCCAATACGATACAGAACCCCTGACGGAAAACCCAAAAAAAAGATCTATTGCATTACTAATATCATGGATTTTTAGGTATTAGTAATAAATACCTCAATACATAATAAAGTGTAAAAAAGATATACCAAATAAAATACTACTAATATACATTAAACTAATACATGTATTAACTTTTCAATACTCAAACCAAATAATTCTTAAATTTCTCATTTTGCCCTTAATAAGATGATTACGGTCATCTTTAACTGTTCAAGTATTTCTTTTTTTTCTCCGTACATGATCAAAGAATATAACTAAGATAAAAGGCATATCGCATTTTAAAATTATTAGATTAACTTAATTTTTTATATGCTTTAGTTGAGTTGAGAATCTATTAAAAATATATTTTTTTTGCATGTGTAAGATAGGAATAAGATTATGCATACTATTTTTCTTAAATTTTATTTACAAAATTATATTAAATATATTATTATTGTATTGTACTTTTTATAAATTAAAATTAAACAAATGAATTAAAACTACATAAACTACGTAAGGTTATTACTAAATGCAATGACATTCTACACTTTACAAGTTTAAAATCTGGTTCTTACCTGTTGTTGCCAACCCCGACCCCACCACCCTCGCACACACAACCCCCCCCAAACAAACTCAAAGGAAAATCTAAAAAAGAAAGACCCATCGGTTAGAAAAAGGGAATAGTTCCAAAGTCTATTCTAATAAGCAAATTAAAAGCTTTACCCCACACTTCCTACCTAACACTTTTAAGGCCTACCCCACCCCACAACCCTCAAGATATATATCTTTCCATATGCCCCTTTTCTCCATCCATCTCCATTACAGAGAAAACCAACACTACAAGTACCAAACAGTTTTAGTCTTATCAACAAGAGAAACAATAGTGAAAGAGACAAAGTCCCATATTATTAGGGGTCCAATTATCATCAAACTCTTCACTTTTTCTCGAGTATATTTGTACTACTACGCACTAGCTATCCAAAACTCAAATTCTTGTAAAACTATAGAGAAGCAAAAAAAAAAAAGAAAGCAATATGGGACGTTCACCTTGTTGTGAAAAAGCACATACAAATAAAGGAGCATGGACTAAAGAAGAAGACCAACGCCTCATCAGTTATATTCGTGCTCATGGTGAAGGTTGCTGGCGTTCTCTCCCTAAAGCTGCAGGTACTACTCTTTCTTTTCGTCGAGAAATTATTCTGTATGAATTTATTTATGGTGAAAATTATGTCTTAGTCACACTTCCTTGTTCTTATAATTAGTTTGAGTTAAATTTTTGAACTTACAATTATAAAAGTTAAAACAAGTTAGTATTTTATAGATTGAACTTATCAAATTTAAATTCCGATTCCTAACCTAGGAGGATCTAATAGTATTTGGATCTGTTGCCATGATCAGGGTTATACCACTTAAAAAGAAAAGTAAAAGATCCTAAAGATTTGAGACTTTTATTTTTTTTAGATTGTGTAAAGATTTAATTTTTATGATTATTTATGGATTTCTTTTTTTTTTTGAATATTTTAGGACTGTCAAGATGTGGAAAGAGCTGCAGATTGAGATGGATAAATTATCTAAGGCCTGATCTCAAAAGAGGGAATTTTACTGAAGAAGAAGATGAATTGATCATCAAACTCCATAGTTTGCTTGGAAACAAGTATGTTTTTACCTTCTACATATATTTTTTTTTGGCTATTTTCAATTTTTTACTACTAGTATCAAAAGAATGTGTGAAAATTGGAATAGAAAGTCACAGTTATTTATTTTTGTTGGCCAATTTGGGACCGCATTTAAGAACTTAAAAAAGAAGACTGGATGTTGTAGAGAAAAAAGTGGTTAAAGTAAATTTTTTCAACAAGTGGGAGAAGGACTTCTCTGTTTCGTGGAATACCAAACATACAAAATCTTGAGATTCTGAAGTCCTTTTTAATAATTACTTTATTATTCTTGATTTAAAAGAAAAAGAAATTCAAAAATTAAAGCTTAATTTTGAAGTAACTAGAAATGATTTGTGATGCAAAGAGGTAGAAAGCTGTTTGATTTGGTTGAAATTCACAAATAATCAAATTTTTAGTCTTTACAATTAAAAAACAGTGTTGTTATTCGTGAGTTTTAAATTTTTTCAAAAAACTTCAGTTGAAAATCCAAGATGATGTAACTATTTCTTAGAGATCTGGTCAAAAAGTGGTCAGTTGACTCTGTTTCTAGAGTTAATTTTGAACAAAATAATGGGGGTTAAAAGTTTCTTATAGAACAAACATTTGAAATATTTAGCTCAAAACAATCCTTTTTTCTTTGATATTCTCTTAACTATAAATAGTTGTAATTGATTACTATTCCAATGTCTCCTGAGCAGCTTTCTTTGTTTTCTTCTTATTTTACATTTTCTAATTATATTTTTGTCCTTTGCAGATGGTCTGTTATAGCCGGACGATTGCCGGGAAGAACTGATAACGAAATCAAGAACTACTGGAATACACACATTAAGCGAAAACTTGTCAGCCGCGGCATTGATCCTCAAACTCACCGGTCACTCAACGCTACCGCGACTATCTCCACCACCACTGCCATCACAACCACCATTCCCACCACCAAAAACATCAACATGGATTTCGAAAACGTTGACCAAAAACCTAATATTATTATTGCCACGTCATCATCAGACGATGAAACAAAATGCAGTAGTGGTACTACCGAGGAAACAAAGCCACTAGACATTATACCTAAAATACCCTCATCACAAGTTATGATAAATCTTGAACTATCAATAGGGTTACCATTGCATACTGATCATATTTCCTCAGCTGAATCAACTGCCTCATACAACTTCTTAGCCACCGTAGCACCGCCATCAACGGTGGCAGTGCCGGTGGCAGCCACTGCGTCGGAGACGGTGGCAAAAACAGTTTGTTTATGTTGGCAAATTGGATATCAAGGGGGTACTCAGTATTGTGGTAAATGCAAAAACACCTCTGGATTTTACAGATATTACTGACCTTTTTGGATAATTTTAAGTTCGTACTTTATTTTTTGTTGAAATACCATTTTGTGACGATAAGTGAATATGTTATTTTTAGGTTAAGATATTAATATTTTTTGTTTTTCATTTTTTGCCTTCTAATTGTAATCATCCACTCACAAACCTTTGTTAGTACAATTGTTGCAACAACTTACCATGTTATGAATTGAAACACGTATTTAGTTTTCCAATTTCAGTCTGTTTACTTTCACTCTTACTTTAAATTCGTATGAAGTCGTTAATTTAAAGTATATGAGTAACTCTAATATTGAAGTCAATGTTTAAAAGGTGAGGTTGGAATTATATCCGACGTGAAGTAAAATTTTAAATGTCTGCGATGATTTGATCTAATTATAAATATTTTTCGTATTTAGGAATAAATAATTAGGCAACTTTAGAACTTGTTAACCTAATTTGAAAAGTAAAAAAACTTATAGATATAATTTAGCAAAAACATAATTATTACAACCTATCAATTATCAAGTATAACTCTACAAGTAAGATATTGCAAGGATTATTACAGTATTATAAGAAAAATAAGATAGTAAAATAGCACAATTGAGTCGAACATTTTAGTATTTCGAAATTCGATTAACCTTTCTTTTTTTCTTTTTTTTCCAGGATTTTCCTTTTAGGTTCCATATCGTATAATAATTGATAAGTATTTTTCATAATTGTATCGTATATATAGTAATTTCACCTAACAATATTTTTGGTCATGTGAGGTATTTTCTTGCTACGTAGTGTCCATGTCCATCACAATAGTTGTCTTTCTGGTTTGTCTAAAGACACATTTTCGCATAAATTCTATGTGGAAAGCCGCATTATTTTCTTTTTTCTTTGGTCCACTTCATCACAAGTGTCTTTTTCACACACAGTACACCTTCTATTCTAGCCCTCATAAAAGATGAAACTTTTCCAAGTAACAAAGTCAAATTATTAGTTTTTTTTTGTACGTATTACTTATAGAAATAATTTTTAGAATATATTAAAATATTTAGAAGCTACCAAAAAAATTAAGAAATCACATATACTATGGTTCAGCTTGATAAATATTCTGACTTTAAAAATAATGCTCATAGCATCATTTTTGTGAAGGAATGGTCAATTTTTTCTTCTTTCCAAATCCTGAGTATGGAATTGACAAGATTCGACCCAATCAAATCTTATCTAGAGGAATTCATCTTGCAGATAGATTCTAATTTTGACTAATAAAAAGCAAGGATTTTATTAACTTTAATTTACATATAGAATATATATATATGTAATGGAGCAAGCAATTAAAACGTGAACATGATAAAAGTTTGGTAAATGGTCAGGTAGTGGACAGTGGCTACAATTTATGAGCCAAAAAAAGTCAGATGAATTTATAGATTCTTGTTTAATTCTTACTATCATCTATAAGATCAGAGGAAGAAACGGTTATTTTGAATTCACCAGCTTTAATTTAAAATTTTATGAATGCGTCCGCTAATTTGATATAAATTATAAATTTTGAACTCAATAAATCAATGCTAAATCTTAAAGTTCAAATTCTTAATCCGTCTCTAATTAATTACATCTACATCTATTCTTGTCATTCTTCTTTTCATTGAAAATGGAAAAGAAAAATAATCACATTCAGTGCAATTTCACTTTTAAAATACACAATTTTGTCCTTACCTTACGAAAATAAACACATTATTTGTTGTAGACTTTCGGCCAGGGGCGCACCTACCTTGTATTTTAGGTTGCTCCGGCATCTATTAAATTTGATGCGGAATAGATATAATTATATAAAAAAAATATATGAAAATAGATATAAAACATATAAAAACACCCATTAAAATAAAAGTTGGTTGGGTGTATTAGCATATAAGTTGATTTTAAGGTTCTTCATTGGAAGGAGGTTCTGGGTTTGAACCTCATCGAGGTTATTTTTTTCAGTTTTTTAATTTTTGAACCACCCACTATCCTTAAATCCTGGGTCCGTCACAGCTTTCGGCTCAAGTAAAATACATAATAATTCTGGGGAAAAAAACAGTATCAACAACAAATAATTCATCCAATAGTTAGTTAGAAGACTCGTGCAGAAACAAAACAACCCAAATCCTGGAGCTCTCAACATAATTTGTGTTCTTTTTTGAGTGTGGGGATTTCTCTATGAATTCGAATTTGGTTCAATGTTTCTAAAGGTGGAGGCACTAGTGCGATGTTTTCTCAATTATGGGGGTAGGTAGGTACACAAGTCTCAAAGCACAATCCTTAAACCGAATTATATTACAAAGATTAATTAATAAATGTATGTTGTTGATATTTAATAATATTTCAATTCACTTCTCTTATTAGTTATGAATAATGTATTAGAAAAGTTGTAATAAAACATTTAAAAAGAAAATTTAAATATTTAATTCAAGGTATAAAGCACAAATGCATGTTTTATGAGAAATGTGCTAGTCAACCCAGGAGGAAAGTAATATGACATGCATCGACCTAACAACTCACTTATCGAGATGTTAATCCTATGATAATATAGCTTTCCATAGTTGCAAAGGTCACTTGACCATTTAATTCAACTTCCAATTTTGCTTTATAAAACATCAATTTTAGATCATCATAGTGCCACCAAATGGAAAATGAAGGGAAACATATTACTCCAATTAGTTCATGTTTACTCGTTTAACATTGTCCAATTTTATTTGTTCAGTTTTGAAGAATCGAAAGATATATTTTTCATTTTATATCTATGTTACTCTTAATATTAAATAAATATGAACCATTACAGATGGACATAGAGAGTGTATGTATATATATATATATATGAAGAAAAGTAGCATTGGAATTGATTGGATCAAGTGGCGTTTGGCCAATGGTTAAGCTGTCAAATGTTTGCTTAAATGGAGTAAAATATAGTTCTACATTAATTAATAAATGTGTTTTGTTGGGAATCAAGTGCTTAATGTTAAGGTTCCAGAAAGAATGGCGGATTTTCCTCCACCTAATAACACAACCAACTCACTACATAATAATAAGAGAATAATAATACTATGTTGGTTTTGTGATATTTTAGTTCTTGTTTGTATTGAGTGGGAAATAAGGGAATCTTCCTTCTATTTTTTATTTTTTTTTGAACATCCAAACAAATGAAACTAGAATATAACCCCTCACTTTTATTGGTTGTGGACTTGTGGTGGTTAGCTTTAATGTGCTTCTAGAATCAAAAGAAGTTAAACAAAAAGGCAAAAAGAAAAAAATAAAGAAGAAAGAAGAAAGAAAAGGGAAAGAACATGTGACATGTTTGGAAGGTAGGTAACCCAATCTCTGCATTAAAGTAGTAAAAAAAGAAAAAAGAAGAATTGAGAAGACAACAATGTGTTAGTTAAAGGTAGGTGGGTAGGCATGGTTGGGGAGATGGTCATGTGCTAATACAGTGCAAGTATGGGATTCTTCATTCTTAAGTACTATTTTTAATAGGTCACCCAAAGAAACTAACTTCTTTTTTAAGAAAGTCCAGTTGGAAATGACAAACTTTGCCTCCAGGTTGCTCCATATTTTTCCCATTGACCCTGTTTGATCACCAAAATAATAATTTTTTAGAGTTAGAGTTAGAGTTGAAATACAAAATATAAATTAAAGTTATTTTTAAAATTTTGTGAGATAAATAAGAGTAAGAAAAGTGAAAACAAGTAAAATATATTTTCACCTTTTCAAAAATAATTTTTACTAAAATGAAATAATTTTTTATAAAAAAATAAAAAAAATCTCATGACCAAACACATATTGACTTCTATTATATGTTCGTAAAATTTAGGGGATGTCAAACTCGAACGTAATATTTATGTGAGAAAAGACATCATTTCTCCTCTGAGCTTGTCCGCTCAACTTACTTTAACACTTAAATTAAATTTTCATTCACTTACCCCTATAAAGTCTTTAAAATGTATTAATTTCACCTTTAATAATGACGTGACATTTTCAAGAAAAAAAAGCGCGTATATTTATAAAAAAATTAATTTCACTAATATTATATTTAAAATAGAATAGAAATTTTGTAAAAATAAAATAAAAATGGACACTTTCTTCTCCAAGACATCAACAACACTCAAATTTCCCCATTAACAACCTCAAATATATTTTTTACCGACACTACTCTCCTTCAATTTTTTTTAATTTCCTCCATTAACACCGTCAAAGAACAACCAGAAAAACACTAAACTAAAATTTTTCTACAATAAACATCATCGCAACATTCAAAAAAGTTTGGTAGTATTTTTTCTCCATTACACACCATCTCATCTATGGTTCTTAATATTAGAACTACATACTAGTATTTTCCTGATTCAAAGTTTATATCATTTTATATTATAAAATAAAGTTTAGACACTTGTTAATTAACACTCATCGCCTCGATAATATGTATTTTGTTCATATATCCTCAAAATTGAAATCTACCTGCATAATACAAACGCCATTTTACAGTTGGAGCATTCAATAATTTTTTTATTTTATTTGCTCTCTCTTAGGATGCTTTGAATGGTAAGTGATGTTTTGTATATTATAAAAGTATTTGAGCTTTGCACCAATACAACGTTCTCAATTCTTGAGGTACAATTTGTGCTCATTTAGATACAACTCAAGTATGTGGTGCAATATTTAGAATTAGATAGAACTTTCTTGATGTTTCTACTAAACTTTCGTTATCTGAACAAGAAGAAGGGGGAGGGGAGGGGGGGGACTAGGGTGGCCAAAGAGAGGGAAAAAAAAGGTGTTTGCAGGGGTGGGGGTGGATAGGGGTGCCGAGAGAAAGAAAGAAATGGGAGGGGGGGGTCTGAAGAAGATAGAAAATTGGGCGGGGGGGGGGGTGTATTTTTTTTATTTAAAATATTTAAAAATATTTTTATATATATTTAAATATATATATATATATAATATGTATATATATTTAATAAATATTTTGCTTGTGTGGTTTCAATGTGACATTGACGTGGCGCTAATGTATGGGCAAGTGTAACACATTTTTGGTTGTCAGAGTGGTATTATATATTAATGGGTGAAACTAATACACTTTAAAGATATTAAAGGGGTTAATAAATGAAAATTTAGTTTTAGTGCTAAAGTAAGTTGAACGGACAAGTTCAGTAGTTTAAATATGTCTTTTCTCTATTTATTTATATAAATTATTTAATTATATAGATAAAATATTAGACTAACCTTTATAACATGAGAAAATGTTCTATTTCACCTTTGAACTATATCCAAAATGGCTGAGACAAACCTCAACTTAAAGGGAGTCTTATTACCCCCAGAACTAATTAAACGTGTAATTTTGACACCCTTAGTGCGTACGTGGCACACACATGGCACAACACACTAAAGGGTCTACGTAAGCACACATGTGTGCCACATAGACACTAAGGATATCAAAATTACACTTTTAATCAATTTAGAGGGGGTAATAAGACCCCCGTTAAGTTGAGATGTGTCTCAACCGTTTTAAGTATAGTTCAAAGATGAAATAGGATATTTTCTCTTATAACATTTGAAACAATATACAAAGTTTAGATTATAGTCTAGTATGTTCTCATAAAAAAATTAGTTTGCTAAAACATCTTTAGATAATAATTTAAAAGTTTTATTATTATATTAGGCTTAAGCACTTACCAATATATCAAATATTATATACTAGTTTAGGTGTACGGCTTTGCGCGTGTACCTCACTTTAATGAGTTTAAATGTTACACTAAATGATATTTGTTTAAATAATAAAAATAAATTTTGAACATGTAAAGATGGATAATTTATTTAATTGATTATATAGCATTTGTAATATCTAAGATACAAATAAGATAATGAAAATATGGAATACATTGGTATTCCCTTATATTTGTCAGGAAATTTTATTTTTAAAATAATTTTGTACTCATGTGTATATCAATTTTTTAAGTTAGTCGTATACTTTAAATTTATAGTTTCAGTGAAAAATTTGAAAAACTTATCGTATTTTATTTTAGTTTGAGCAAGTACATGCGTAATAGCTTAAGATTAAAGATATTTTAGCATGCAACACAAGTAGTGTTAAGATTTTGCATCGGAATTTAATCAAAAATTGTATTTTTCATTGTTTAAAAATTTGTAAATGTTTGTAGTATCCGCTCTAATGTGAACTCATGTGATTCAATTCTCTGTCCTTTGTGAAGTACGATGTGATTATGTTTTGTGCCTCGATATCTTCACTAAGAAGATCAATTAGTGATTGACAATAAAGTTGTGCAATTTGACTTGATTTTATCCTAAAAGTGCGACATTTAACCTTCGGATTCCATGCAAACAATTCAGAAATTTTCTATGAAAATGTAAAGACAATTAAAATTAGTCTAGAGTTTATTAAGTTGGTATTTTTTATTTATCCAATATCAAAAAATTAAATCAAAAATTTCTTCAGGGAGTTATCAAGTAAAATTGCAAATTCATAAAATTTACTAAAAAGAAACCAAGTCAACTAAATTGTACTATTGCCTTTTCTTCATCTATGTTTTTCTTCCTAAAACGAAAACAGTTCTTTTACAGAAAAAGATAGGCAACAAACCTGCATAGAAAATACAATATATATTTGAAAAAAAAATTATCAGATAAAAACAAACAAAAATTACAATTAGTTAAGTTTATTGAACTGCCAGTAAAATTTTATATTTTGTCTATACCAAGAAAATAAAGAAAAGTTCTTTTTTTTTATCTTACAAAATTCTTCATCTTCAACGATACGAAAGAAAATATCTGAAAGTAATAAGCCACTAAAGTACGTGTGTTGCACATATATATTACGTCAATTCATAAAAACCGTATTCGTTCCCTTTTTACTTATAACAAGATTTTGTACTTAAAATCTACAATAATTCTTTTTCCTTTAACAATATTATGAGTTTTAGATTGACGAGTCAAATAAATCTCGATCGAGGCTATACTTACAAACATAAAAGAACATTCGTTATTCATGATCAAGAAATTCAATGTAATGAAAAGAAAATAAAAAATCACGAAGTTACGTCAGAGATTCAATAACGGAAGTTACTTACAAACATAAAAAGATGTTTTGTTATTTTTTATCAATAACACCAGCATAATAGAAAAAGAAATCATCAAGAAATTCAATGTAATAAAAAAGAAAACCTGAAATCGAGAATCACGATTTACATCAAAGATTCAATAACGAAAGTTACTTACAAACATAAACAGATGTTTTGTTATTCTTGATCAATAACTCCCGCACAATAGAAAAAAGAAATCTGAAATTTGAATATTAAATCAAAAGATTAAGTTAGAAACTCAATAACAAAGCTACTTACAAATATACAAAAATAATTTGTTATGCTACGTGTTGTAGAAGGAAGATTATTCAATTTATAGAAGTCCATCATCTTTTTTCTTTTAAAAAAGGTTACTTAAATATGGGATTTTTTTCTTTTTTTTGAAAAAGTAAAAATTAATTATGGTAATAAATTATTTATGATAAGATTTTTTTTTTGCTAAGTAAATTATTTATGTTAGTATTTAATTTTCTTTTTTGGATTTTTTAAAAGTTCTAAATTTAAGTAAATAATTTAATTCAATTAAAGAAAGGTCTAATGATTATATTAGAGGTACAAAGGAATAAGTTAACTTCTTACAAATTTTTTCCTCCCTTTTCTTTTGGATGTATGCTTTTTCTTTTTTCTTTTTGTTTTTTTTTTTAAAGTTCTAAACTTAAGTATATAATTTAATTTAATTAAGGAAAGGTCTAATAATTAAATTTAAATAAATTTTATGTTTTAACTATTTAAAAATAGTGAAAAGACGATTTATGGTAATAAATTATTTATGATAATATTTGTTTTGCTAAGTAAATTATTTATGTTAGTATTTAATTTTTTTATTTTTTTTAAAGTTCTAAATTTAAGTAGATAATTTAATTCAATTAAAGAAAGGTCTAATGATTATATTAGAGGTACAAAGGAATAAGGTAATTTCTTACAAATTTTTTCCTCCCTTTTCTTTTGTACGTATGCTTTTTCTTTTTTCTTTTTGGGTTTTTTTCTAAAGTTCTAAATTTAAGTATATAATTTAATTCAATTAAGGAAAGGTTTAATGATTAAATTTAAATAAATCTTATGTTTTAAATATTAGAAAATAGTGAAACGACGATTTTGTCTATTACATGATGTTTTAATGAAGGGCAAAAAATTCAAATCACTTTTCTAAGGGTCTTCACACTTTTAATATATTATAGATACACACACATATGTGTGTGTATATATATGATATTAACAACTATTGTTTTGATATAATTAGGCTTAGATTTATAGTTTTTGGAGTAGGAATTTGTTAATTTGGAAATAGAATAATGACCCGTTTAGTTGATATTTGACGTATTAGTTCATCCTCTTATGAAGATTATATATATTTGAACAAATTTTGAACGTTTCGAATAAGTGAGGAAGGGCAAGGCATTTGTGGACTAGTGACATTTGGGTTCTTCGGTTGAGGTAGGCTACGGTTTAATTGGAGTTTAGACTTGATTTAATTGTGTGTATGCTCCTAAATTAGATACTTGTTGATTGGTATTCGGACATGCTTGAAATTGATGATGTTTGGATTGTTGAGGCATGTATAAATGATTATTGAAAATTTACTTGATTGAATTGTCTTATGACTTTAAGTGTACTTGTAAACTTAGTACATCGTATTGTATGTTGTGAGGTAGTGTAACTTTGATATTGATATTACTTATTTATGGGGGTACCGGGTACCACACCAATACGGATATGTATATGGTGGATCGGGTACCACGTCGGTACGGATATGTATATGTTAGATCGGGTACCAAGCCGGTACGGATATGTATATGTTGGATCGGGTACTACGCCGGTATGAATATTTATATGTTGGATCGGGTACCACGCCGATACAGATATGTATATGTTGGATCGGGTACCACGCCGGTACGGATATGTATATGTTGGATCTGGTACCACGCCGGTACTAGTATGTATATGTTGGATCGGGTACCACGCTGGTACGGATATGTATATGGTGGATCGGATACCACACCGATACGATACATGAACATAGATTATTCCCTGCAGGTCATGACTATTTGGGAAAAAATAAGTCACATAGCATGTGTGTACATATTTGTGTTCATTCTGTGGATGTTTACGGTATGGTTGATACTCTTAATGGTTATGTGGCTTGTTTGTGAGCATTATTTGACCTGTTGTTTTTGTATTATTGATTCATTGAATATTTGTTATATAACGATGCATGTTTACTTGTTATTTGATTTGTGTTGTGTACATGCTATTAAATTGAGTTGTCATATGATACCTACCAGTACATAGTGGTTTGTACTGACACTACCCTATACTCTTCTTTTGTTGAGTGCAGAAAGTGTTCTAGAGGCTCAGATATGACCTCACCTTTAGAGTTTAATAGCAGATCTTGATCCAAGGATGAGCACTCCGTCTCCAGGCTGCCATGGGTCATCTTATTTGTTCTTGTCCATCTTTCGGGCAATGAAACATTCTTTATTTACTTTATTATTGGATATCTCTTTAGACATGATCTTTGTTAGTAGTTCTTGTACGATAACTTTCGGGTATTGGGGGTTTTAGTAAGTAGTTTGTTTGACTTCCGCATTAAAAATGATTAGTCCTGAATTATTGTTATTATGTTGATTTTATAATAATATAATCTTAAGATTGATTAAGTGATTGGGTATGGTTCGATTTAGATGGTTCTCCCACAGGAAGATTAGTGTGGGTGCCACTTATGGTCATTTGAGTCGCGACAATATATATACATATATATATATATAAGTAACCCTAATGTTACGAGTTACGCCCCTAAATTCATTTCAACACTGGTTGAGTTGTTCCAACGACGCTTCGAGGAGACGACAGACCGAGGCAGTGAGCCGGTGACCCAAGTAATATTGTACAATGAGTGTTTAGTGGAGTCGATTCAATATAAGTATTATGTTAAACTTATGGTTATTTCATTTCATGCATATCGAGTTATTTATATTTGGGAATAAAAAATAGGTTTGAAAAAATTATTTTTCTAAAAAAAATCACCAATTATAAATGTCCATTAATGACAAAAAAGACTCACTGATTTAATCATCAAAATCGTGATAAAAATTCAAAATAATCGAACCGAATTTATTTCTATTTAATTGAGATTTTCATTTTTGTCAATCCGAAAATTAAAAAATCGAATCAACATTAAACAACGAAATCAAAAAAATCAAATGTCCACCCCTACTTATTAGGATTAAGTATTTACCATCATGCCAAAAGCTATAGTGGATAGTAATAACGTAATTTTGTTTCTTATCTAAGCCTATCAAACAAATGTTATATTCGATCATGATTTCAACCCAGGCTACCCTAGCTCACTCGTTGATCTCGCCATTGGGAGTAGGGATGGCAATGGGGCGGTGCAGACGTGGGACGGTGTGAATTTTAGGCTATGCGAGGCGGTACGGATTTTATACTATGTGGGTGTGGGACGAATTGTAGTAAGTTTTTTTTAAATGACGCGGGGTTGAGCGGATTGCAAGTATATGCGGGTTTAAACAAAAAAAAAACTAAAAGTTATTATTATTCTCGTGAATCTACCTAAATTATGTGTATTTTTTGCTTTAAATTTTATGATACTTAAAACGGCATGTATAACACTACAAAATAAATAATTTTATAACTTTTTTTTTTGAAATCGATAAAATAATTTTATAACTCAAATATCAAATAAAAGTTTTAAAAAAAATTCTTATTAAATCACTTTATCGTACATAATTTATTTAATTTATCTCCAGCAAAGACTTAAATAATTAGATAAACTGATTGATCTTTAATTTTAATTTCCTTATTCATCTTAATGAAAATATGATATTTGATTATTTCGTGTACACCTAATACTTCTCTAATAATTTCTCAGTGAGAAATGATATAATAGAAATAGGTTGTTACTACTTCATAGTTATAGATTTAAAAATATTATGATTTTCAGTAGAGTTATAAAATTTTCAAAAAAAAAAGTGAGGTAGTGCAGGGCAAATATGCACGATATGAGTGTGGAGCGGATTTATGCGGATATGAAGGTGATGCGAGATGATGATGTGGAGCGATTTTTAAATTCATGTACTTAAAAAAATCCACACTACACTCACACCGCCCCGCCTCATTGTCACCCCTAATTGAGAGAATGTTACCATTAATATTCATAAATTGCGAAAATGGCGCGCAAATTTCTAAAGAATATGTTACTTAGGAGTTAGGTCCTACGGCAAAGGTATTTCTAGAATTTTATTTCGATGGGTTTGACCTTTTTAGGATCTTAATTCTACTTAGAAGTATTATTTGAACTTTTTTCTCTGATTAAAAGTTATTGCAATAGATAAAAATATTTTTTTACTATTTTCTTAAAAAATATTTGAGAATAATAATTTTAACAACCATATAAAATAAAACCCAACCATACAAAAAAAATCCTTATCTTAGTTGATTTACGTACCCAAAAATTAGAACTTCAAAATCAATTAAAATTTTACTTCTTATTAATCCTTTCCTTATTCAAAAGTGTAAAGGTCATTTATTATTTAACTCCTAGTTAAAAATATTAAATTATTTAGCATCTCAACATTTTCATTTAGATTAGAGCCGTCAATATGGGTCAGGCCCGTTGAATCGGCCCGATCCAATCTATAATTTGATGGAGTTGAACTTCAATTTTTGCAGCCCATTTAAAAATAAGGTTTTTTAGCCTGGTCCGGATAAGCTCGTGGCTCGTGGGACTTGAGCAATGTGGGTTGGGCTAGCCCATGGGTTGGTCCTAAGTCTAACACATGCAACTATTTAGATTGCTTATTAGTATTTTTATTTGGTTCAAAAGATATCATGACAAAAGTTATTTAATTTCGCTATTAGAGTGTTTTTTTGGGGTGTTGGAGACTTGATTAACAAGTATTAACACTACGTAATATTGTCTGATAATATTTATGTTTATTAACATTCTAAAATTAAATTATAAAATATTATTTTTTTAAAAGTGGACTGACCCGTGAGGCCTGCAACCCACAGAGTAATAGTGTGGGCTTGTCATTTTTTGGCCCATCATTTTGATGGGCCAGCCCGGCCTGACCCGTTAAACTCAAAGCCCGTGTGGGTTAGCTTGAATGGGCTGGGCCGACCCGTATTGACGGATCTAATTTAGATTTAGGAGTTCCCTCTTATTTTTTCTAGGGTAGTTCGTTCACTTATAATTCCTTTATTTTTTTTAAAAAAGTTAAAGTACTAATTTTTTTAGTTATTTCCTTTTGTGAATAAAATACGTTCAACTCCATTTAAATTTAGGAGTTCTCTGTTCTTCTTTTTTAAAGGTAGTTTCGTTCACGTTTATTAATTTAGTTATTTTTCCTAGTCTTAGGAGTTTATAGAGCTTTTTTTAGTATTAGAATTCATTTATTCATGTTTTCTTTGTACTTAAATTATTTATTATTGTATGTCGTACTCATAATTATAAAAATTTATTGTGTTGCATATTATTGTTATCTTAAATTTAAATGTAACCAAGATTATTCGTGCAACGCACATACGGATAGACTACTATATATATAAATTTTAAAATTTTATATTTTAACGGTGAAACACTTGAACCGCCCCTCATGTTACCATTTTCTTCATTTCATGAATACTTAGCTCTGATTGGTAATACCCTAATACGGGTATTCAAATTGTCAACGCTTTTATTTAATCACCAATTCAACTCTTACTTACACAAATATTAAGTCTAAATTACCTATTACAAAGAGAAGAAGAAAAGGGAAAACATTATAATAATTTTTTAAGATAAAGAAATAAGAGAGATACTGAAAGGATAAATCAAAAGGAAAAGGAAAAACAGAATACGTAATATAATTAGTTAGCTTAGCCTTAGAAGAATAAGAATGTGGATGTGCATGTGCATGTGCATGCATTTAGGAGAAAGAAGAAAAAAACTCTATCATCATTACATGAAGAAAGCACGTTACGGGCAAATGGTGTTTATTCTTTTAATGTTTTGTTTTTATTGTATTTGTTTGTTATAAATGTAATCAACACTCAAACATCCATATTCACATTATATTTTTCAAATGCAATCACATGCTTTCTCCCTTTTACAGCCATTTTTTCTTTTGTTTAATTATATTCGTTATCAGAAAGTTTTGTTTCAATTAACTCAGAATCGCGTAGAGGAGACTCATGAAAGGCAATATTCCGATCCACAGTAATTAATTACGATTTATGTCATTGGTCATTGAGAATTCTCGTGAAAGCTGCAAATCAATTTTCTTTGTTCATAACCTAGATATTGGATCGGCAGGCAGGAACAATCACTATTCATGCTATTGATCGTCGAAAATCTTCACGAGGTGAAAGATCCTTTTGTTCACAATATATTCCCACAAAGTGAGGTTTGGAGAGAGTAAGTGTACGCATTTCATCAGATGTGAGATAGAGAAAAAATATTTAAAAAATAGTACAAGATATCAAAAGACACCCTTGAAATCATGAAGATAGCTAGCCGACAATACGGAGTGTTTGAACCTCCTGATAATCCACAATCCTAAATCCTCAGTCCGCCACCATCAACACTCATAACATGTTCAAGAGAACAATAAGCTAATAAACTAATAATCAACGGAATAATTAACACCTGATCTTATGGATAAACTCGATCCAATAACTATTTTCAATGGTCACTTTATTCTTGGATAGTCTTTTGTTTTCTTACCTACCTAATCCTAACCCCTCTCATGCACTGCTTTGCTGCGTCATTTCTGGAAAATAACAACCTGATTTGTTGATGTAGATAAGCCTCTTTTCCATGTGATCAGATCAGCCTATCTCCTTTGTCTTTTCTTTCTGACTCACTCATTATCTTTTAATTTGATCCTAACTTCTTTATTTGATTTAATTTATTCAGCATTCAACTTATTAATTTAAATTTGTGTAGAATAAATAAATATATACTATAAAAGAACAAGTATTTTAAACTCAAATTTAAAATCTCAACCTTAATTACTGGAGTGGAGTGATTTCAATATCACCCCAATTATATACGAAGAGATTCTTATCGAATTGACGCACTTTTACTAAGACAAAAAGAGAATTTGAAATTTATTTTTGATTTTGAAAAGATAACATCGGGACACATTAAAAGGGAAAAAATATCACATGAATCAAAACAAACAGAGAGAATACAGATCATGTAGATAAGTAAAAGAAATTATTTACTCCCTCGATTTTTTTTTCATGCGCTTATTTCTTTATATATTGATTTTCTTTCTGAAAATTCTAGTTGCATCACTAATCTCACCATATTTCCTTGGTAATCCGGTTGCTTCTATGTGCTATTTAAGTTCATTATTTTCCTCTTAAAAGACTTTGGTGGTGAACATTATTTTATGTGTGGTGGCTAATGTCATATCGTTATTATTTATTATCTTGCTTCTGACCTATTTTTTTTCTAAAGAAGTAGCTAAAATTTGTTAATTAATTTGACTGGATAATTAATTCACGAGGTATGGTCAAAATTTAGTACGAAAAAAAGATGGAGAACACATCACCCTAGCCTATTCAAATTGTTAATTACTACCATTATACACCCCTAGTAGTTTCATTTTTTGAGATATTGTCACTGTGTAAATGGTTAAGTTTTTATGATATATTCACGTTTTTTCCATTTTTAGTATTATTTGCTTTTGCTTCTTTTGTTTTTTACCCACCTAAAAGTCCTCTTTATTCATTCTACGACTTTCAACATCCATTATAATTATATTATTGGCTATTGCACTCTCTGTATAGTTGTTCAAATTAAGTTGCCATTATATTAGAGAAAAATAAATTCCCTTATGCTTTCCTGGTTCTACAAGTAATCAGCTAATTAACTAAATTTCATCATAAATATCACTAGCAAAATGATTTGTCTAATTCTTTAGTCAAAAAGCTAATTAAGATGCTTGTCAATTTGGCTCACCTTAATTGTGATTGTGAGATATTTTGGGCCACAAATCAAATGGGCAAGCAATATGTTTATCCTGCTGCTTAGAAGTAATTTCAACTCTAAGGGTGTGTTTAGTATGAAATAAAATATTCTTTTAATGAAAAATAAATAATTTTCTTACTTACAAAATATAATTAGTATATAAATTTATTTTCGGCTGCCACTTATCGGATTTGTTTTCTCTTCTTATACTTCTTTTTAACTAATTTAATTTTTTTGAACAAAAATCAAAATTTTGATCAACTAAATATAAAAAATAAATTAAAAAGCATCTCAATACCAAACACACCCTAAATTCAAGTTAATTAATAGCATGTTTTTTCGATTAAGCATGCTTAATGAATCTTGCTGTCAAACTTCCTTCTGCCTTTGCGCTAGATAGCCAACTTTTGCACGGCACAATAAAATCTTTGCCAAGTCCAAATGTTATAATTCACTTCTACGATCATTTTAATTCATCATACATAGCTTATGATACCAAGAATTTTTTTATTTTTTTTTTAAATCCTCAGTCGTATGGTTTATACAATTTTCAAATTAAAATATAATCCTATGACTCCTTCTATGGTTTGACCGTATAAGTTGTGTTATTGTATTACTAACTTGTAGAATCATAATCGTACAAATGTATGGGACTTTCAGATACATAAGAAATAAATAAATACTTGAGTATTGCATTCACAATATGTTCCATTAGAAAATCTAACTATATTAGAAAACTATTTTAGTATTTTGCACCGCATTATTTAAGAAATTGTTTGTCTAGACTGACTAATTTTAAATACTTATTTTTAGACTATTTCAATCAGGTTTGGTTAATAGAAAGGACATGTGTAGCATCTCATCAACGCAAGTATTTTGCAGCTTCTATAAGTTAATTAAGAAATTATTAATTGTCTATTGATATTTGAGTAGGTGTATTGATCTTTTTATTCTTTTAGACTACTTCAATCAATCAGTATTTGCCCAATTGAAATCTTGCAGAAGGATGAAGTCCAGTATCCAAAGAAAGAATCGTTAGCTTACGCTCTGATTCGAGTAGTATGGGACATTTGAAATTCCGTATGAATCAACACGGAGCACCTTATAAGGTTAATACTTTTGGGTGATCGGTAGTGAATTAGTATCAGGAAGAAAAGGCGAAAAGAACTTCATCATGAAATGAAATAGAATATAAAATCGTAAGCTCTAAAAAGGTGGGGGAGCTAGGACTTTGACTGCATATCTGTTGAAGAATAAGCATGCGACTCACAAGCAGTTGCTTAATTAAAGAAATTCATTGGAGCCGCAGCAAAAGCGAGTCAGGTCTTCTTTTTCATTGAGACTATTTCAATCGAGCAATTTTTACCACACTCGAATGTCATGCATACCGTAGAAGTTCAGATTTTGTAAAACTAATAATTCCCCCTCTCAATTTATATGACATAGTGCAGAATTCGAGAGTCAAACTTCTTTATTTTGATTATTTATTTTAATTTATAATGTTTAAAGTTTTTCTGAAAAATAATTACATATTTAGAAATTACATAAAAAAAAAAATTATAAATTATAAAAAATAATAATTTAAAATATTTAAAAGACATATGAATAAACCACGACTAAAAATACTCTTATTTGACTCTAGAAAATTCGAACTACCTCTATGTGACAAAAAATATAGTTGTCAGTAACATTGCTTATGTAAACAAGAACTGGATAATAACAATTAGGTAACCACCTAATTACCGTAAACATCATGTGATAGAAACTTTAATACTAATTTTTTTTTTTTTTTTTTAAAGATATTGTGATCTGGATCAGATGGAGTCAATTTCATCATATCCATTATTGACCATAACAAACTTATACAAATGTTAATAATGTTAGTTTATTTTTTATTTTCTGTCTTCGTCAAATGAAATCATCATTTTAAACTTAGACAAACAACTTTTTTGAGTGTCAACCTGCACCTACAGTTACACTATTATATTGAGCTGCTTAGATTTCTATCCTACCAAATTCTGTCACTCAATGTATCTATTTATTTAATTGTCATTTTCTTCTAGAAGATCAATCTTTTACCGGCTTTATCTCAAAATTCAATAATTTAATGTGTTACACAAATGTTGGCTGACAATATATATTTGTTCATCATACGTCTCAACACAGAAAATATTTATATTCTTAAAATTGTTTACTGAAATAATTAGTTCACTCATAAACGATAATGGTCTTCTTATTATATTGGATTAGTAATGTTGACCTTTCCCAACTTTAAAGTTTAACCCCTTAATATTTACTATTCACAAATCAACCCTTTAAAAACAACAGACTAATGCACTAAACTCTCACTACATCATAGTCGAATGATGAAGGCAAAAGAAAAAAAATATTTAGCGAAAGGTCAAAATTAGTACTGATTAATTGTTATATAGTAAGTAGTACACGATTACCATCCCCCTCCATGGACATGGGTAGAAATACAAAAAAGAACAATAAGATCATTGTATGTAATGGAATAGTAAAAAAAAAAAATTTGGTTTTTTTTTTTAATTAATTAAATATTTTGAGTTCAAATATTAAATATGAAATCATCTACGTGAAAGAATGTTTTAACTTAATATAAAATTATTGGACGTGAATTCAAATTTAATCGCATTGAATGCAAGTATAATACATAGGGACAAATGAAAATGAAAATGAAAAGAGAGAAGACAGATGTAAATTATTGGACAGACAGGCAGTGGTTGGTAAGTAAGTGAGCTTAGCCTTAGATATTACAACTACCAATGTCTCTTCTCATCAACTCTTGGGGGTCTACTACCACCCTAATAACTCCTTCACCTCAATATGATTTTTCCTCCTTTTTCTTTTTTGGAAAAAGGTAAAATATATTTCCAAACTTTCAACTATAAAGGGTATAGTATTTGCATATTACTTTGGAAAATTCGAGGATATATATGGTCTCAAAGTATGATGGTAAGGATATTGATAGCCTAAAAATATGATGGTAAGGATATTGATAGCCTAAAAATATGATGAAGGATGTGTGCATATTATTCTTAAAATTTAGGGGTATATTTGTTTTTTTGGCGTTCTCGTTTTTCCTTTTTTGTATAAATTGGTGTGTGGGGTTGGGTTGGGGTGGAGGGTTTTGTTTGAAATAATTTTTCTTCCGCACTCAAGGGTTTAGATAATAACCAAATTTTTTTTGTATAATACTCTTAGTTCTGTTTATTTTTACTTGTCATATTTGAATTTGACATGTCATTAAAGAAACAATGATTGGACTAACTTTGAGCAAAACAAAATATGATGGATCAAGTTATTTTTTTTTCACATATACATGAGGGACCAAATCCAAATTAAACAAAACAAAATATACAAGGGCATGTTGCTTTGTAAAACATGCATATTTAAGGAACCAATTTGCTCTTCTTAATTTTGTCATATCTCAAAAGGGTCATACATACACTTATATAATGCTGATTAGGCCTTGTTGGACACTCACTTCCTATAATTTTCAATGGCAAAAGTAGGGCTAAATTTATAACTTTCAATACTATAAAGGTGGTGTATATATACTTATCAAAAACTTTAAGGGGGATAAAGAAAATGTACTCTTTAAAAGATTTTGAGATTTTATTGATGATGAAGTCAAGAATGGACATGATTTATAATGTGAATATTTAAATTTCTTGGTTGAGATGAAACAAATGAAATGGATAAGAAGACATTTTTCAATTGTAGAACATGGCCCATAAAAAGGGCAAAGAGGCCATGTTACTCATACCTACCAAAGTTGGCTGCTTCTGCTTTTCTTCCTCTTTAATGAAAAGGATGGTGAAATTAAATTTGTGTCAACCCTTTTGGATAAGCTTTTACACCTAAAGGTCCATATGTTTTGTCCCACTATCTTCCTTTAGATAATGAATGGAAGTAAAAGGGTGATGGGCTGTTTGAGGAGGGGATTTAAAGTTTCGGTTACGAATTCACGTGAAGTCAATAATTTTTGTTTACGTCTTATATATACACAGAGATTTATTGAATATCTATAAATACTTGATTGTCAGTTATAGTTATAGCATTAACTTGAGGTTGATACATGAATTTATAAATGTCATATTCTGAATCCGCCTCCGACAGTTTGTTATAAAGTTTGAAGCAGGAAAAGAAGAATAATGGTGTTGCTTTTTTTATTGAATTGATTTTAGATTGAAATATGTTAGGTGGATGAGTGAGTGACATGTACACTAGTAGGTCCTTTAATTTTGTTTTTTGTCTTTTTAATAATGTACATAATTGCTTGGGCTCGCATGAAAAAGGAAAAAGAGAAAATGAAATCGATGATGGGAGGGACCCTCACAGTAATAATCAGTAAAGTTACTTGTCATGTGATCAGGAAGTCACGCGAAATTTTGAAAATAGATATTTGTAAAAATGCAAGGTAAGACTCCATACAATAGACCCTTGTCATCGAGGCCTTCCACGAACCTTACGCATAGCGAAAACATTAATATACAGAACTACCTTTTGAAATATACAAGATATTTGAGGGGATTAATGCATTTTTGAGAAGTTTGGGGAGCCAATTTTTTTAATTTTGTTTTTCCCCCCTTTCCCAAGAGAATATTTAATTACTCCATTCGTTTAAAAAAAATGATCTAATTTGAGTTCAAGATAGTAAAAAGTTTTTTGAATCTTGTAATTCTAAATTAAAGTTACATCAAATGTATCAAAATATTTTTTATAGTTTTAATTATGCTACGTGAAAAGTTAAATTTAAAGTGTTATCAAAAAGAGAAATAGGTTATTTTTTAAAACGAATTTAAAAAGTATTTCATTTTTTTGAAGGAGTATGTTACTATTGTTGCAATGAAGTGGACAAGCAGCCCAGCCAATATTTAAGGTAGAACCTCAAATAGTTTTTCCAATTTTGGGTAATTTTGGACTTTAGTTTATGGATGAAGTACTAGCCATGTATGTGTAATTTAGGACTAATTATTTAAAGTTTGTTGAAACCAGTTACCAAGATAATTAATTTATGTTATTAATCGCCTATAGAGGTCTAACATGTTCCACATTTATCAAATTATTGATGCAAATTCACATCATACAGTGACTTAAGTATACGTGGATTCAGAATTTGAAGTTTATAAGTTCTCAAGTTTATTATACGTGCATATTCAGTGAATTTCTCAATAAACATATAAGTTTTAAATCGAAATCATCGAATTATGCTACCTCACACTTTCCGTGCTAGCACCTACTTATAGTTTAATTTGTGAGTTACAACTAACAAATTTTGTCGAGGCAATAGACATATAAAAACGTAAAATATAGTTGAAGCTTTACTATACTGCATACACACACTTTAAAGTGGACCTTCCTACTAAGTGCATATAAATTATTTCTTTATTTTTTGTTTAATTATACAAGTTGTTATTGTTCTACTCACAATTTATTACTAATATGATGTCAAGCAGACAACCATTTTTTATTATTTTTTTTGTAATAAGCAAACTTATCTATAGCTTCATTAAATATTGTGTTGCCTTCTCTTGGAGTAATATTTCGAATATCATATATTCACATTATAAAATACATTAGTCTATGGAAATTAATTACAAGACACTTACGTTGGTGGATACTACAATGTAAATTGAATGACCACTAATTTCAATAATTCAATTTTTTTTTATATTTAATGAGTAGGTACAATTTTGAGCTACCAATGAAGTTTCCATTTATAAGTAGCTTCTATAATTCATCAAAATATTTATGAGAAAAATATTTTTTATATGGTGTTGATGAGATATGTCCGGAAAGGATGAAGCAATGGAATGACAAGATTTATTTTCCTATTTATAATTATCATATATTGAATTGTTATTGCTATTATATTTTGTTAGAAAAGTAAATTTCATAAATTTGCTGCAAGGATGATGATGGAATTCTTTTTTAAGATTTTACGAAGTCAAACAACGTTTTTGACAACCTCTTTTGCAGGGCCTCTTGTGCCCCCCTCAATGTTTTGTTTGTAATAATAGTACTAGAACATCACTATCTTCTCCACAGCTTGCAAAAGCTATTGTTCTACCCTTTTATGATGCATAGTAATGAATAAAAATCTCCTCTTTCAACCCCCAAAAAAAGAGCTAATAAAGTCTTCAGTAGGTCCGCATGTATATGTAGATACGGAGGGAAAGGACATCGACCGACCATTTTGAAAACAAACGACCATCGTTTGGTCAATTTATCATATTATGATCAGTCGGTTAAATTAATAACTAATAGACTACATATATAATTATTAAATACATCTGGATTATTCTGTAATTAGTTATTCTTCAGTTCTCTATATATACAGCTGTAACCCCTTCAATATTAAAAGAGATCAATTATTATTAAATCTGTTTCATGGTATCAAAGCTAGGGTTTCTTCTTCCGCCCAAACCCTAATCTCTCCTCTTTTCCGACGTGTGTGCGCCGCCGCCACCGTCTACACCACGCCGCACGGCCTCCCTCCTCCGCCGTAGGTCGGCGCCATGGACAAGGTTATTGATCCTCTGTCAAAATTACCGTCTGGAGTAAAATTACTGCTCAGGAATCTCCACAATCTCATCCCCGAAAAATTATCTGACAACAACTACCCGGCCTGGGCACTTAACGTCCGCACCGCCCTCGCAGCCAACTTGCTGCTCGGATGGATTGACGGTGCGGAGAAGCCGCAGCCCGAGACAGCCGAGAAGGACGGCGTCAAGCTCCCAAATCCCGACTACCTTCCGTGGATGATCGTAGACACTCAGATCCGAGCCTGTCTTCTCGCAGTTATTAGCCCCTCTGTGCACAAACACGCCCGGGGTTTTCTCACATCGGCTTCACTTTGGGACGCACTAGCCACAAGGTACAACTCTGTGTCCACGGCTCATATTTTTCAGTTGCGTGACAAATTGCATACTCTTCGGAAGGGAACGAAGACGATGACTCAATACCTTGATGATGTGGCCTCTATTCTGTCTGACCTAGATGCTGTGAACGAGATTATTCCTGAACGAGACGTGGTGAATGCCGTGATACGTGGTCTTCCGGCTGGCTATTCCTCTCTCAAACAGCATATTCGCCTCTCGCCTGTCGAAATCACTCTGAATCAACTGTCTGGATGGCTTAATGCAGAAGAATTGAATCTAGACATGGAACACAAATTACTGCTCGGAGAAGCCAGTTCCACCCCTGGCGTCACGGCTCTTTACTCGGCTGGCAGCGGAGGCTCGGCCAGGGGTCGCGGTGACGATCGCCGTAACCAAGGGCGAGGCAGCGGTGACCGTCGAAACACCGGGCAGCAAGGCAGAGGCGGGCCTCCACCGAGGGACGGCTTCCAGTCAGGCCGCGGACAGGGACGAGGAAACCAGCGGATGCCCACACGAGATCTTCCGACGTGCCAAATTTGTGCTAAACGGGGCCATTCTGCGGCTAATTGCTGGTATCGTTATGATGACTCGCAGAATGTAAATAGCCAGTCCGGAGGATCAAGGGCGATGCATGCGTCCACAAACGCTCAATCTGGCGATTGGTATCTAGACACAGGTGCTAACACCCATGTGACGTCGGATTATTCACAACTTCAAGCTCCTCATCCGTATCATGGCTCAGAAACTATTACAGTAGGCAATGGTCAATCCCTTCCCATCACAAACACCGGCTCTGGGTATGTCTATACCCCAAATGGTAAATTTCATCTCTCAACCCTTCACCACGTCCCTTCCCTCACATCCAATCTTTTATCTGTTTATCGCTTTACTAAAGAAAATAACTGCACCCTCATTTTTAATGACACCAATTTCCAGATAGTGGACAATACCACGAACCGGGTGCGGTACACGGGCCGCTGTGAGCATGGGCTATACACTCTTCCATCCAGGTCTCCGTCTGTTGTGAGTCAAGCCATTCTCTCGTCAACCTGGCATCGCCGGCTTGGGCACCCATCATCCGCCATCACCAAATCCATTTTATCTTCTTTAGGTTTTAATTTTTCAGAAAAATTACATTGCGAGTCCTGTTCAGTGTCTAAATCTTGTCGTTTACCTTTTTCACTGTCTGAACACAAGGCCACTGCGCCATTTCAATTAATTCATTCTGATGTTTGGGGTCCAACCTCAGTTCCTTCTGTTCAAGGTTTTCGTTATTATATCTGTTTTGTTGATGATTACAGTAAATTCACTTGGCTTTATCCTCTGAAATTTAAATCCGAAGCTTATACTATTTTTGTAAACTTTGACCGAATGGTTCAAAATCAATTTAATGCCAAAATCAAAATTTTTCGAAGTGACAATGGCAAAGAATTTGTCAACAATGCATTTGGTGTTTTTCTTCAAAATCTAGGGGCTCTTCATCACACTTCATGTCCATATACCCCTGAACAAAATGGCGTTGCTGAGCGCAAACACCGTCACCTAATAGAAACAGTTGTTGCGCTCCTCCATGATTCCACCTTACCTGTTTCCTTTTGGGTTGATGCCCTTGCTACTGCCAACTACCTCATAAATCGCATGCCCACTCACACTCTCTCCAACTCCACTTCATATGCCTGTCTCTACAATCATCCACCCGACTATATCCATCTCCGCCCGTTTGGGTGTCTAGTTTATCCCTGGTTGCGTCCGCACACTCAACATAAACTTCAACCTCGGTCCACCCCTTGTGTCTTTCTAGGCTATCATCCCACTATCAAAGGTTACAAATGTTTCGATCCTGTATCTCAGAAAACATATGTTTCCCGTCATGTTCGTTTTGTGGAGGAACAATTTCCTTACACAAGTCTTTCCTCTACTCCATACTCCCCCAATCCACTTGGCGTTGTGCCATTATTTCCGTCCTTTTCTCACGCTCATGCTCCGGCTCACTCGGCACCTAACCCGGTACCCCACTACACCACTACCCACCCGAAACCCCAAACCTCCCACCCGAACACCCAGCCGACTGCCACACAACCCACCACTTCCCTACATCATACTCCTAACACACATACAGCCACCCCATCCACCGCTGCACATCCCAGCTCCCACGGCAGCCCCACCCAACCCCCGCCCACACATCATACAACTCCACCACCCCTTCCTAATCACCCTCCACTCAACACTCATCCTATGACAACCCGAGCCAAGGCCGGTACCTTCAAACCCAAAGCCTACCACACTCAAATACCCTTTGATGCACATCCCACAACTGAGCCTACTACCTACAACCAAGCCTCCAAAAATAGTTTCTGGTGCCAAGCTATGGATGAGGAATTTCAGGCTCTGAATGAACAACGTACATGGGATTTGGTACCTCTGCCTAGTAACCGAAAGTCTATTGGGTGCAAATGGGTGTTTCGCATCAAACGAAATTCAGATGGATCTCTTTCTCGCTATAAAGCACGTCTGGTTGCAAAAGGGTATCATCAGGAGTATGGTGTGGATTATAAGGAGACCTTCAGCCCTGTTGTTAAGCAACAGACTATTCGTCTGGTCTTGTCTCTTGCTCTTCACTATGATTGGCCGCTTCATCAGCTAGACGTCAGCAATGCCTTTCTTCATGGTCATCTTGAGGAAGAAATCTATATGGTTCAGCCACCGGGATATGTTAATCCCAACCGTCCTCACTATGTTTGCAAGCTTCGCAAATCACTGTATGGCCTGAAACAGGCCCCTCGTGCCTGGTACACACGTCTCTCTACTTTTCTGCAGGGTCTTGGTTTTCGCACCTACCATCATGACAACAGCCTCTTCACCCTTCACTGTTCTCGAGGGACAGTCATCATTCTTATCTATGTGGATGATATTGTTATTACAGGCAGCTCGTCGTCACTCATCACTGAAATTACTGAAGCTATGCATCGTGACTTCAAACTTAAGGACCTCGGTCCTCTGGAGTTCTTTCTTGGCCTCGAACTCATCCGCAAATCGGGAACCATATTGATGCATCAGACAAAATATACCCTTGAACTTCTAAATCGGGCTGGAATGACAGACTGCAAACCCGCGGTCACTCCCATGGCAGTCCGCCAATCCCCAGGGCCGAATACTCCCTTTGTCGATCCTACACTATATCGGAGCCTCGTCGGTGGACTTCATTATCTTGCTGTTACTCGTCCGGACATCCAATATGCAGTCAATCGAGTCTCCCAATCAATGCATGCTCCCACAGAACAACACTTTCAGGCCTTGAAACGCATTCTGCGCTATCTTCAAGGTACTCTTCACTGTGGAATTTTATTTCAAAAGGGCTCGTTTGATATATCTGTTTTTTCTGATTCGGATTGGGCTAACGACAAAGATGATCGAAAGTCCACTACTGGATATATTGTTATGATGGGACCGAATCTGATTTCCTGGTGCACCAAGAAGCAAACGCGAGTGTCCCGTTCCTCCACAGAAGCAGAATATCGTGCCATGGCTGCGGGTGTTGCTGAAGCCATGTGGTTACGATACCTTACGGATGCACTTGGCATTCCCCCCACGAAACCACAGATTTATTGTGACAATCAGTCCACTATTTGTGTTACCAAAAATCCAGTCCTTCATGATCGTATGAAGCATGTTGGGTCTGACTGTCACTTTGTTCGCGATGAGGTACTTGCATGAGCGATGGCCACGCACTATGTCCCATCTACTGACCAGCTTGCTGATATTCTCACCAAGCCTCTTCCGTTACAGCCTTTTCAGTCTCTCTGCTCCAAGCTGCCCCTCGTTACCGCTGATCAGCTTGCGGGGGGATAATAGACTACATATATAATTATTAAATACATCTGGGTTATTCTGTAATTAGTTATTCTTCAGTTCTCTATATATACAGCTGTAACCCCTTCAATATTAAAAGAGATCAATTATTATTAAATCTGTTTCAATAACATTTTGGCCCTTTCCTGCATATGTAATTTTTATACTAAATTAATATAATACTTATACCATATTGATACATTTTTATAAAAAAAAAAAAAAAAAAAAAGAATCTATGCATGCATATACAATCCCTATACCAAATTGATACAACGCTTAGTACCATTTAATAGCTATTGGACGACTTTGACCCTTTTCCTGCGTATACAGTTTTTATACCAAATTGATACAACACTTATGACCAAATTGATACAACACTTGTATCATATTGATACACTTTTTCAAAAGAGACGAAACCGATGCATGCATATATAATACCAAATGGACACAACGCTTATACCACTTTGATACATTTTTATTTTTTAAAAATATAATAGTGAAATAAAAAAATAGAAAAGCTAAATTCTTTTTTCATAAAAAAAATGAACAACGTTTTTTTTTTTTTTAAATGAAACAATAAGAACTTAAAAAATAAAAAATAAATGGAGAAGGAGATGAAGCCTACATTGACATGGCTAAAAGTAGGAATTAATTTAGCAGCTAATTGCAAGTAATTAATTTTTAATAACTATTATGATGGAATTATTTTAAAGTGAAGTGCTATTTTTATCCTTTCCCCTTAAAATTTATGTACAATCTACCTTTATCCAGACCCCCAGTTTGTGGGATTGGCATGTTGTTGTAGTATAGAAATTAGAAGCCTAGCATCATATTGAAACGTAAAGAATGAAACAAAAGCTGGGGATTACACCAGGAAAACTGACATATTCTGCACATGTTTTTCAGATTACTCACAATTTTTTACTGAAAACATGCTACTATTACTAATCTCAACTATCACCAGATATTGATTGCTAATTAATGTCTAAAGCCATATGGCTGTTGAGAACAAATTAAAGAACCTCTATGACAGAAAGACATCATTTCTGTTACTGCTCTCTACTTTCCAGCAAATAACATGACACAGCAACAACAACAACGTACCAGTGTATTCCCACATAGTGGGTTTTGGGGAGGGTAAAATGTACGCAGTCCATACCACTACCTCCGAATACGTAGAGAGGCTGTTTCCGATAGACCTCCGACTCAGGAAAATAACATGACACAGAAAGTATTGTACGTGATAACTCTTACCATATTTACTGCTCTACAAGACTACTTTCCAAGGTTCAAAGACTACACCGAGAAAGGCTTACAACATAATACACCAAGACAATGATCAAAACTTGCATGGATTTTCCAAGCAACATGCAATATATAACCATGCAGAGGCAAAGCACCAAGAAGAAGACGAATAGAGATGCACAAGAGGGAAGTAAACCAAACTGAAGAAGGCTAACAGTAATAGTTTTCTAACTTTCAGTTATTACAAACTTTTTCTTATCTGAAACTTCCTTTTCCTTTTTCACAAAAATATTCTCCGAAAAGAAAGATCAACTTTGAACTCTCACACAAATTGCTTAAAAAATAAATACATCACAGATTCCCAGCAGCAAATACTTCATCACGTTTGAGCAGACCACACCAAAACGGACTCCCCACCAATCATTTGCGACGCCTCAAACAACCTATACTGGTTAGGATTTGCAATTTTCCACATTTCAGAAGCCTGCCACAGACTATAAAATGGGAAGGTATGCAATACATAGATAGCAACTGTAAATGCATGAAGTTGTGCCCATTATACATCTATTCTCCATGACTAATTTTAATTTGGTCTTATATGAAAAGAACAAATTATAAATGTATTTCGAAAACAAATACCAAGCCGTATACTTGGCTAAATTTAGGCCTAGCATTTTTGCTATTCTTGGTGTAAACAAGGACTATTGTGATGTAAATACTTCTGCCAACTTTCTAGATTCCTTAATTTTCTGAAGGACCGAAACTAAGCAGAAGTTCTTTTGCAGTACATACTGGCACATTGAGAGGGAGATAATTGTAGACCCATAAACATAAAAATGACAGCAATGGAAGCACTTCCTGGTGCAATCAATAAAATCTTATCCCAAAAAGAAACTCAATTTCTGCATTCTGCATTAAACAGTTAGCTCTCTCACTCAATTATTTCAAGAGAGTCTTCAGGGATCTTTGTTCTTATTCTCAGTACTAATCCTCATAAGTCATTCCCTGGTGGGTTTTTTTTCCTGTATATTACATGGATAATAAGCCTTATATTATGTCAATTTATCGAAATCTGAAATACATTTCCGGATCAAGATCGATCACTTTCAAATATCCCGACTATTTTGCATGCCTTTGTTGGAGAATCTCTGACCCTACATTCCACTTACAGTATAAAGAATGTTCTCATCCTTCAAATTTTCGGTCTCAGTGGATCTGAAGGCTGCTCTGGAATTCATATGGTACAGAATCAGTGAATGTTCTTTATAGAAGAACAAGAACAATGTCCTTCTTTGGTAAGTGGCAAGCAGGACGGGGTTTGTTATTTCACTTATTTAGTTATCATGGACACGCAGCTTGTCTGTGTCATACCACTTATACACTCCAAAGAAACACGTGGCATGAGAAGTTAACTGCAGTGACTTCTAGAATAATTTTATCACAAGTTTCATTACATCACACCCTCTTTGCAGTCGTGAAACTAAAGATTGACATGGTTTCTAGGTTCTTCTGTTTTCCTCATCACTTGATTTTATGTCAAATCTCTAAAATTCTAACCATAAGCGCTAGCTATGGACCTATGGTCATAGTTTCCTTCAGAACTACTGATGGTGCAATGTCAATCTTATAGTGGCCTCCTAAACAGTTAAAAATTCAGTCATATTACTGTACAGAGAAGTTACTTTGTATTTATATTACAATTTGCCAATCCAAACCCTATAATCATCATATACTAGTCTCAAAATGAATTTAAAATATACATAAAGTATACTCTGTAATAATCAGCACTATCTTAGTGCTCTTTATTGACAAAATGTTACAGCTAAAGCTATTTCTTTTTTGATAACCAAGAATTCCTACGAGGCCAGCGACTCCCACAATTCATGGATAATGGGCCTATTCCTCTACCCTAAGTGCCAGGTTTTTGTTTGCGGCAGGGTTCAAATCCATGACATGAGTATAATATACACATCACGTGCTATGCTCGTCACTAGACCAACGCACTAGGGGCACAAGTGATCCTAATTCACGCGATAACTGTATCACATCAAAACAAATAAGCACAATCAGGCAGAATATTGTACTATTTAAAATCCGTAATTTCTAAATGGAATTAATACATTTATCGATTTCTTCTTGAGACAGGTGATACATGATGCAAACCGGGGACACCAATCAGACAGCAAAATTGAATGGCCTAATACTTGATGTCAGCATAAGTGATACTGTACAATCAATCTGCTGAACAGGAATCTACACCCTTAACAAAAGGAAAATTGGGCAGGGTTAATAAAATAGAACGGGGGAAAGTCAGCAGTTAAGAGATGCCCGGCATGCATTCCATGAATGACGATAAAAAAAAATACACAAATGGCAGCATAACTTGCTTTAGCTTCAAAGGAAATGCACAATGAATTAAAGAAAGTGATTCTTGCACAGTTGCACTGAATAGGGAAAAAGAACCTATTCTAGTCACACAAGGATCGGAGGTGTGGTGTGGTATATCTCCCCGAAATCATCAATGTAAGTTGAATTTTCAAAACAAGGACAAAGAGTTTAACTAAGACTTTGAGACAACATAAGATAGGAAACTTTTCCGAATTGACTTTCGCTAATGAATAATATAGAAACGAAACTCTAAAAAAAGGGGGAGTATGTTACTATTGTTGCAATGAAGTGGACAAGCAGCCAATATTAGGTGGAACCTTCAACCTTAAATAGTTTTACAATTTTGGACTATATTTTATGGATGAAGTACTAGTTATTTAAAGTTTGTTGCAACTGTTTACCAAGATAATTAATTTATGTTATTAATCGCGTGTAGAGGTTTAACATGTTGCACATTTATCAAATTATTGATGCAAATTCAAAGCATACAGCCACTTAAGTTTATGAGTTTTGAAGTTTATTATATGTACATATTTAGTGAATTTCTCAACAAACATATGAATTTTGAATTGAAGTTATCGAGTTTTGTTGACTCATACTTCTCGTGCTAGCTCCTTACTTATATCAAAGTTACTGAATTTTGTCAAGTCGGTACTTTTCGGGCTAGTACTCTACTTATAGTTTAATTTGTGAGTTACAACTAACAAATTTTGTCGAGGAAATAGATATATAAAAACGTAAAATATAGTTGAAGAAGCTTTAATGTACTGAATACACAATTTAAAGTAGACCTTCCTACTAAGTGCATATAAATTGTTTCTTTATTTTTATTTTTCAATTATACAAGTTGTTATTTTTCTATTCCCAAGTTATTACTAATATGATGTCAAGCAGACAATTTTTTATTTTCTTTTTGGTGATAAGCAGACAACTTATCTATTGCTTCATTAAATATTGTGTTGCCTTCTCTTGGAGTAATATTTCGAATATCATATAAGTATTCACATTATAAAATACATTAGTCTATGGAAATTAATTACAAGACAATTTTGTTGATGGATACTACAATGTAAATTGAATGACAACTAATATCAATAATTCAAATTCTTGTGATATTTAATGCGTAGGTACAATTTTGAGCTACCAATGAAGTTTCCATATATCAGTAGCTTCTATAATACATCAAAATATTTAGGATAATAATATTTTTATGTGGTGTTGATGAGATATGTCCGGAAAGGATGAAGCAATGGAATGACAGGATTTATTTTCTTATTAATAATAATCTTATATTAAATTGTTATTGTTATTGTTATTATTTTTTGTTAGAAAAGTAAATTTCATAAACAGAGAATAAATAAACTGGCTTTGATAGGGTAATTATTGTTCTTGAGAAATTTAAGCCCCCATTTAATTTGCTGCAAGGAAGATGATAGAATTCTATTAAGATTTTACGAAGCCAATAAAATTTGAGTTTTCAGGATTTTACTTGAATTATCCTTAAGAACAAAATTATGATTGGTACCGAACAGTAAGATATTTAAATAAAAGAAATATTTTAAGATTGTTTTATTTTTCAAGATTTTAGTATATGCAATGATGTTAGATTTAAACTTCCATCAAATACTTTTTATTAATTCAAAAGAAAAGTAAGATTTTAGTATATGCAATGATGTTAGATTTAAACTTCCATCAAATACTTTTTTTTTTTGGTGAAAAAGATGCATTAATAATTAAGCAATATACAAGAGTTCGAGGGCCTAGTCTGGTTCAAGTACAAAAACATGTTGGCTAAGCGCAGAAGGAGATACATAAGGTGTCACATTTCTCATATAGCATGATCCTATTTTATCCACCCGAAGTTCACAGGCTACCAAAAGAGGTGGGACTTCCAAAAAGACATGATTAGCAAAGTGGTTGTTGTTGACTCCTTCTTTGGCCAGAGCATCAGCTACTCTATTCTGTTCTCTGTAGCTGTGACGAACTGGTGGAGAACCTATTCGTCGAATCAGGGACCTACAAGCATCAAGAATGGGATCATATAATAAATGGCCCTGCTGTAACAGGGCAATAATAAGCTGAGAGTCGGTGTTGATTTCGACTGGTAACCAATTGTGAGCATTAACCAGAGAAAGGCACTTAAGGAGGGTTAAGAGCTCCATATGAGTGTTGGTAGTATGGTGGAAACTTTGGTAAAAAACCCCTATCCAGTTCCCACTAGAATCTCGAACCACTCCCCCAATACCCCTTTTCCCTGGGTTACCCTTACAAGCCCCATCAGTGTTGAGTTTGTAATGAGTAATGGGAGGGGGAGTCCAGCAAAGGGATATAGAGAGGGGAGGGGTTGGAGCATGGTAGTTGGATAAGTGAAGGAATTCAATGGCCTCAGAATAGGCATCCCTAAAACTGGGTCGTCCCTGGAGATGATTGAAGAGGTTGTTTTTGTTTTTCCAAATATGCCATAGACAGTAAGGCAGGAGAGTAGACTAAGGAAGGAGGTTGTCAAAGGTGGAGGCTTGAAGAAGTTTCCAGATGCCAGAACAATTGGAGGATGGAACAGTTGACTCGAAATGTTGAGATTGCCCCTGTAAGCTTCAATTAGATTTGTCCATAAGTGAAGGGCATCATTACAAAAGAAGAAAATATGGGATATATCTTCGCAAGGGTGGGAACAGGAGGCACAAGAGGTGTTGATGTGAATACCCCTATGTAACGACCCTCCCGGTCGTTTGTGAAATTTTCTTATCCTTTCTATTTTAGCTCTCTCCGTAGTTGATGTACGTGAGTTTTAATTTAAGGGAGGCATAGTATCGATTCGTGAGGTGTTCCATAGCGAGGTAGTCATTATTTGAGTTATTGAGTTTTAAGAAAATTATGTTCGAAAGTTTATTAATAATTGTAGGTATTTTAGATAATTAATTTAATTAATGGTGAAGGGTCAAATTGTAATTTTTATGTCTCCAACAACCCACGTTAAGATTAATTGGAGTTAATAGGTTTAACTCTTAAACCATAACAGAGAAAAAAAAAAAGAAGAGAAAAGAAGAAAACGGCTATCAATATTGGGCGACGTTCATCACCACGGTTGCCAGTTACTTGTTACAAATTGACGGTTGCAATTTTTTTGCTTCTGGTGCTAATGGTTACATTATACCACCTAAGGAGTTGCTAATCATATTGCCGTTATTGGCAGTAATGATAAGGCAATAATGGCTTAGTGATTAGGCATTAGTTTTAACATTATAAAATTATTATTATTAGGCTATTATGATAAGAAATAGATTGGATTCTATTATTAGTGCATTAGTACGTGATCCTGTAAGTTTTGAAAACTAAAATAGGTAATGGTTACTTAATAATCTAATAATAATGAACTCAATAGGTTAAAAGGCAGAGCAGTAGTATGTTAAGGATTTTCAATGTTATTAAGTGGTATTGTGCTACTGTTTCTCGTAGGGTTACATACCTGAACAGATTTGAACGTTCCAAATATTTTGAGGAAGGGCAAGGCACTTGTGGACTAGTGATATTCGGAATTTTTTGATTGAGGTAGGTTATGGTTTAATTGGATACTTGTGGATTGGTATTCGTACATGTTTGAAATTGTTGAAGTTTGGATTGTTGATTCATGTATAAATGTTTATTAGAAATTGACCTGATGGAATTGTCTTATGACTTTAAGTGTACTTGTAAACTTGGTACATTGAGTTGTATGCTGTGAGGTTGTGTAAATTGATATTGGTAATACTTGTTTGTATTTATGTTGGATCGGGTACCATGCCGGTACGTTTATATTTATATTGGATCGGGTACCACGCCGGTACGTTTACATTTATGTTGGATCGCGTACCACGCCGGTACGTTTACATTTATGTTGGATCGCGTACCACGCCGGTACGGTACATGAACATAGACTGTTCCCTGCAGGTCATGACTATTTGGGCAAAAATAAGTTCCATAGCATGTGTGTACATACTTGTGTTGATTCTGTGGATATTTACCGTATGATTGATACTCTTGATAGTTATGTGGTTTGTTTGTGAGCACTGTTGACTTGTTATTGTTGTGTTGTTGGTCCAATGAGAATTTGTTATTTGAAGATGCCTGTCTACTTGTTTTTCTAAATTATGTTGTGTACATCCTATTAAGTTGGCTTGGCCTATGATGCCTACCAGTACATAGTGGTTTGTACTGATACTACCCTGTACTCTTCTTTTGTTGAGGGTAGAAAGTGTTCCAGAGGCTCAGACACGACCTCACCTCTAGAGTTGATAGCAGATCTTGATCCGAAGGGTGAGCACTCCGTCTTCAGGCTGCCACGGGTCATCTTAGTTGTTATTGTCCATCTTTTGGGCAATGAAACACTCCTAATTTACTTTATTTGGGAATCTCTTTAGACATGATTTTATTAGTAGTTCTTGTACGATGACTTTCGGATCTTGGGTATTTTAATAAGTATTTTATTTAACTTCCGTATTAATAATGATTAACCCTGAACTATTATTATTATGTTGATTTTATGATATCATCATCTTAATATTGACTAATTGATTGAGTAAAGGTTCGATTTAGATGGTTCTCCCACAGAAAGAATAGAATGGGTGCCACTCATGGCCTTTTGGGTCGTGACACCCTATGAGCTAAAGTACTTTTGGTCGGGAGACTGTTGTATTGCAACAACCATAGGAAGAATTAGAGTTTAGGAGGGACCTTGGATTGCCAGATCCAGTTCCAAGAGGCAGAAGTTTGGTTTGAATTTGAAACTTTCCGGCTAAGCATAGTATAAGCACTTTTGCAAGAAAAGGATCCCTTGCCATTCAAAAACCAACGGGGGGAGTCTCCTGTAATAGATAAGTTAGGCATGAAGGTAGGAAGAATAGATTGTTGAATGTCCAAGGGGATTTCAAATGGGAGGGCATGAAGATTCCAAGTCCCCTGGTTCCAAATCTGAGATAGAAGAGTAGACAAATTTGAAAGGGGCCCCTGAATAAGATAATGTAAGGGGGGGAGGTTAAGGATCCATCTATCAGACCAAGCATTCACCTTGGTCCCATTGTGGACAACCCAATAGGTACCATCCTTGCAAAGTTCCTAGCTTCTGGAGATGTTTCTCCATACTCTGGAGGTGCAATGAAGATGGTTAGAGGTGTTATGGCTGTATTTATTGATTAGAATCCTAGCCCAAAGGGAAGAAGGGCAAGAGTGCATCCTCCAAGCTAAGCTACAGAGCAGAGTTTGATTCTTGAAGCTAGCCTGTTGCATACCAAGGCCACCCTCTCTCTTGGTTTTTGTAATGGTTTTCCAGTTGACCAAGTGCATTTTCTTTTCAGATCAGTAGTTCCCCAAAGGAAATTCCTTTGGATCCTATCAATCCTTTTATGCATAGTAGTAGGGAGAAGGTTAATCTGTATGACATGGTTAGGGATCCCAGCAAGAGAGGCTTTGGCAAAGGCAGTCCTGCCAGCCATATTAAGAAATTTTGTCTTCCAACCAACAAGTTTAGAGTGCATATTGTCAAGCAGAAAATGAAAATCAAATGACTTGGGAGTGGAGTGAAACATAAGGAACCCTAGATATTTCCCAAAAGTAGAGCTTGTTTTAATGCCTAAAATATTGGAAAGATCCTGCTGAGTAGCATTGCTGCAATTCTTAGAAAAGAGCACTTTAGATTTCTAGGAATTGACCTTAAGGCCAGAGTGGATGTTAAAATTTGAAGGGTGGTAAGAATTGTTTGATAGTTGGCTCTATCAGCTCTGGCAAAAAGAGTCAGATTATCAGCAAAGAAGAGGTGGGAGATAGAGGGTCCTCTCCTGCTCACTGAGATTGGAGTCCAATGAAGGATATCCACCTCATGGTTGATTCTTCTAGACAACAATTCCATGCATAGGATAAAGAGCTATGTCACCCTGCCTAATTCCCCTTGTGGGTTTGAAATTGGAGGTGGGGGATCCAATAATAGGGACAGAGATGGAGGAAGTGGAGATGCAAGACATGATCAGCCTAGAGAGAAGAGGAGGAAAATTGAAGAAAGTCAGAGCTTGCCTAATGAAGGACCACTCAAGTCTATCAAAAGCCTTCTCAAGATTTATTTTAATAATCATATTACTTTTGATCCCAGACATCTTTTTGAAATGGGATAAGTATTCCTGGACAATGATAGCATGATCAACAACTCTTCTAGTAGGTAGAAAGCTAGCTTGAGAGGGACCAATGATTTGCTGAAGGAAAGGCTTAATTCTATTGGCAATGATCTTGGTAACAATCTTGTACTGAGTATTGCATAACCCAATACGTCTGAAATTCTTTAGAGAAGAGACATTCTTGCATTTAAGAATGAGACAAAGATAGGTGGTATTAGCCCTCTCATCCATAGAACAAGTATTGAAGGAGTTGTTGCAAAAATCAAGAAGAAGTGGGGTCATGGTGGCCCAGTATTTCTGGTACATGAATAGGTGCATCCCATCAGGTCCAGGATCCTTATGGGGCTTGAAGGAATAGGTGGCTTTTTTCATTTCTTCCAAAGTAGGAGGAGAGTCAAGCGTGGAATGGGCAGAGGAGAGGATGGATCCAAAACTAGAGGGGTTAAGCTGGCATCTAAGTCTAGTGCTCAAATGATCAGTGGAATAAAGTTTGGAGTAATAATCATGGATGGTTTGCTTGATCTCACTGGGTTGGAAGACCCAAGTGTTGTCGACAAGCACAGAGTTGAATGATGTTATATTTAAACTTCCATCAAATACTTTTTATTAATTCAAAAGAAAAGTAAGAGGTACCATGGTAAAATTATCTAATTTTTTAATGGACGCCAAACTAAAAAAAGGTGACGCCTAATTGGGAACTAAGGGAGTACCACTATAAATTTGTTGGAATTAATAGACTCAACCCTGTTAAGTACACTTTAAAATTAATAGCCACCTATTTTCAGTTAAAACTTAGTAAATTTTCTGAGTAATTAGTTAAGAAAACATTTTAAATTAAATAAACAAACATTAGACTACAGTCATATAGTTTATCGGTAAGGTTGAGCAATATATGCAAACATTAGACCCCAATTTATTATTATTTGTAAGATAATTTTTAAAAAAAAATTATATTTACACAACTTGTAAAAATGGAGATAAAATCTAAATAATGACCTAAAAACGAAATATCCGCATAAATTAACCTCAAGAGTAAGAGCTAATAAAGTCTTCAATAGCTTAAGCTCCGCATGTATATGCCTAATTATGAATATACAATAGATTTACTGGGTTCTAACAAGATGTAGGGGTAAAATCTGTATACGCTCTATCCTATCCAGACCCCCACTTTGTGGGATTGGCATGTTGTTGTTGTAGTATAGAAATTGGGGTCTGTGGAAGGTAAAATATACACAGTCCATACCATTACCTCCGAATAGGTAGAGAGGTTGTTTCCGATAGACCACACCAAATGGACTCCCCACCAATCATTTGCAATGCCTCAAACAACCAATACTGGCTTGGATTTGCAATTTTCCACAATCTCAGAAGCCTGCCAGGGACTATAAAATGGGAAGTATGCAATACATAGATAGCAGCTGTAAATGCATGAAGCTGTGCCCATTATACATCTATTCTCCATGACTAATTTAAGTTTCTATGAATAATCTTTGCATATCAATTTGGTTTTGATGAGATTCATGGTTAAGTGTGTCTAAAACCAGCAACGTTTTTAGGTAAAGAGAGACAAAGGGAATGATATTAGGTATAAGTAGGAAGAAGATAACACAGTGAAAATGTAAAAAGAGATATAGAACAAAGATTCTAATATAACGCAGAGAGCATATTATAAACTCAACCATAATCCTATTAATTGAAGGTAGCTGCCCTTACTAGTTTTGGGACTGACTGACACAAGTAATTCTCTCCTTCTAGGATGGATTTGTCGGACTAGTGTTCAAACCACATTAATTGAGAAAGAAGAAATCTATAGGAACGATATCCATTGGTAACTTGAGGACAGTATTGAGTATTGAGTGTTCATCTGATCTTGAAGACACATGCTGTTTCTACTTCAGAAATCGGGTAATGAAGGATAGAACCTCTTTCTGGTCTCATTCAAGAGTCGATCAATAATATTTTTCCTTCTTCTAACTTTTGGAACATTAGGGGCTTTTCTCGCTGTTCTCTGTAATGTCCCTATATACGCGATGTTTTGGTCTTATATTAAAAGAACAAACTTATAAATGTTTCAAAAACAAACAGTAAGCAGTATACTTGGTTAAATTTAGAGCCTCGCATATTTTATATTCTTGGTATAACAAGGACTGACTGTGATGTAAATACTTTTGTGGACTTTCTAGCCTCCTTTAATTTACCGAAGGACAAGACTAATTGGAAGTCTTTTGCTGTGCATACTAGTATTTTTTGATGCAATCATTAAAATCTCACCCCAGAAAAGCTATTTTCTTCACACTGCTTGAACATTTACCACTCTCCTCAATTATGTCAAGAGAGCATTCAGGAATCTTTCTTCTTATTCTCAGTACAAATCCTCAAAATCATTCTCTGATGTGTGTTTTTTTTCCTGTTCCTTCGTAATTGTATATTACGCGGACAATGAGCCTTGTATTATGCAACTCTATTAGAAATCTGAAATGTTGTTCCGGATTTAAGATCACTTTCAGATATCCCAAGTGTTACACCTTTGTTGGAGAATGACCGCACATTCCTACACAGTATAAAGAATATTCTCATCCTTTCTTCAAATTTTTGGTCCCTATGGATCTGCAGGTTGCTCTGGAATTCATAATGGTACACAATCATTGACTTTTCTTTATAGAAGAACAAGAACAATGTCCTTTGGCAAGCGGGAAACTGGAGAAAGATTGTATTTTCACTTGTTTAGATATCATTGACATGCAGCTTGTCTGTCTGTGTCATACCATTTGTACACTCCAAAGTAATATATGACATGAGAATTTAACTGCAGTGACTTTTAGAATAGTTTTAGCACAAGCTTTCAAAGCAGGCATAAAATCACACCCTCTTTCCGATTGTGGAACTAAAGATAAACATGGTTTCTAGCTTCTTCTGTTTTCCACATCACTTGGTGTTATGTCAAATCTCTAGCGCTAGCTATGGTCATGGTTTCCTTCAGAACTACAGATGGTGCAGTGTCAGTCAATCTTATAGTGGCCTCCTAGACAGCTAAAAAAAACCGAGTCATATTACCGTACAGATATATTACTTGGTCTTTATATTACAATTTGCCAACCCAAACCCTATAAATCATCACACACTAGCCTCAAAATGAATTTAAAATATACATAAAGTATACTCTGTAATAATCAGCAATATCTTAGTGCTGCTTTATTGATAGAAAATAAGCATCCAAAATTTTACAACTAAAGCTAATTCTTTTTGGATAACCAAGAAATCCTATGGGGCCAGCGACGCACGATCCCAAAATATATGGATAATGGGCTTATTCCTACCTTTCTCCACTTAAATGCCATATTGTTGTTTGCGGCAGGGTTCAAATCTATGACATGCATCTAACACACACATCACTTGTTGTCGATTACCACTAGACCAACGCACTAGGGCAAGTGGGCAACTGATGCGAATTCACGTGATAACTGTATCACATCAAAACTAATAAACACATCCACGCAGAATATTGCACTACTTAAAATCTATAATTTCAAAATGGAATTACTACATTTATCACTTTCTTCCTGAGATAGGCGATACATGATGCAAACTGGGCCACCAGTCAAACAGCAAAACCAGAACCAAAAATCCCAATACTCGGTGTCGGTATTAGTGCCACTTTACAATCAATCTGCTAAACAGGAATCTACACCACTAACAAAAGCAAAATCAGGCAGGGTTAATAAAATAAAACGGGGAAAAGTCAGCAGTTAAGAGATGCTTGGCATTCCACGAACGACACTAAAAGATACACAAATGGTAACATAACTTGCTTTAGCTTCAAAGGAAATGCACAATGAAAGAAAGTGATTCTTGCACAGGTGCACTGAATAGGGAAAAGAACCTATTCTAGTCACAGAAGGAGGTATGGTGTTGTATATCTCCCCGAAATCATCAATGTAACTTGAATTTGCAAAACAAGGACAAACAGTTTAAGATATAGCGGAGGGCTCCTAGCGTCATAGAGGAATGCTGCCGGTTGCTGGGGAAAGAAGTGGCACCTGCCATCCGAGACAGGAAAGAAAGAAGAAAAACATTGGTTGGGAAGGCCGTGTAAGGCCTCTTGCTAGCCGGTGGAAGCTACTTAAGTCTCTACTAAGATCGTAAAGACTTTGATACAACAAAAGATAGGAAACTTTTCTGAATTGACTTTTGCTAATGAATAATATAGAAACGAAACTCCTTATGTAGGAGTCTTACACTATTTAAGAGATGATAGATAATCACTCTCTATATCAAATGACAAGTACACATTCTATTTATTAAAAGAATAATATACTAAGATATCCTATAGAATATTACATTATCTTTCCACACATGAAACTAGTTAACATTCAACAAAAGCTTTCTAGTTCTCCTTTACACAGATAGCAACTATTGCACATTGAATGACCTTTTATCACTTAGATGTCTTGTGCAAGACAGACTTCATTCAAAGGTTTCCCTATAAGCACCTTAGTTTTGCATCACATTTTCCATGGCTACTCCTTTTCAAGTTTAATTTTTAGTTTATGCAACTTATATTTTCTATTAACCTTTTAATTTTCACATGTTAATATCTTTTTCAAAATTAATCCTACAGGTAACTTATTAATTTAACAACTTTTAATTCAATTACTATTATTTTACCTAATTCTTTAAAAATTTGGTCAACCAAATTCTTCATTGTATTCAAAATCTAACATACTTTAAAAACTATTTTTACATTAGAAATAATAAGCATTTATCTAGTTACCTTAAATTTGACCTCTTGATAATCCCTCGAAGGTACCAGCTTGTTCAGTCTCGCCTGCCGTAGGGTCATTCCTTAGATAGGGGGTCTGAAGCTGACCCCTGAAGCTGTCGCAGCTGGTATACGCTTGAACTGTTTCCGCAAATGATGTTGCTTCAACTTCTATTATTAATGATTGACTCCTCTTTTTTCCTTCTTTTTTTCTTTTTTTAAATATTAATGATTGACTCAACTTCTCAGCAAACAACTCTTTCTCAGTTCTGCTCTCGAAAAATTGTCTTTCAGACTTGTAAATCAAATGAACTCCCCATTGTCTCGTGATTTTCCTTTGGATTGATGCCTCGAATACGCCATACTGGTTAAAGTCTCTAACTTCTGAGTCAGAAAACTGCAGGAAAGAACGCAATGGTATGTAGGCAAAGCACACACACCAGCTATAATTTCTAGACGTGGTACTGACTTTACATTCTTTCTCAAGCACTTTAAGCTCTTCTGGATGATTATTGCATAACAATTTGGCTTTGATGAAAGTATGGTCATACTTTCCTGATAGCCCTGAATCAGGATCGTTGACACCTGCCCCCATGCAAGTGACACAGCATATAGCAAAGCCCTTGAACCTATTATCATACCAATCTTGAGGCAGTTTGAGCAAGATCTTTTCTTCAATACTCTGATGTTTAAACCATGTAGGAATTGCATGCTCAGGAAAGATAATAGAATAAGACATCCTATCATCACTGGTGTCTGATAAAGACAAACTGAGAATCAGATCCAAAACTGAGTTATCATTTCTCTTTTCTGTATATGGTTGTAGATTAAAACTATAGTTGGTGAACGAGACCAAATACAACCTTGGGTATATCGACAGAGCTAGAATACTTTGTTTGGCCAGAAAATCTTCTGCATACAATTCCTTTATACTTTGAGGAAGGTTGGGGAGTTGCTTAAGTTCTTGACAGTGTGTTATGTCGAGATATTGAAGTTGATAAAGTTGACTGATTCTATCAGGTAGAGAAATAAACTTGTTTCTGCTCAGGTTTAGTTCCGCTAAAGTAGTCAAGCATGTAAGGGCATTAATCTCATCACCAGATAAATTGCATCCACTGAGATCCAAACTTCTCAATTCCTTCAAACCATTAAATGCACAAGGGAATATCATACCTGTAGCAAACTGAGACTTTATCCCCCGTCTACTTTTTAATGACAGGATTTTAAGTTTGCTTAACTTTTCCATAGAATCTGGTAGTTGCCAAATGGCAGTGTTTCCCGCATAGAGCTCCTCCAACTCTTCAAGATCACCCAGGCTCTCTGGGAGAGTGGACAGATTTGAGCAGCCTTTGAGAATCAAAACTTTCAGTTTTTTCATCTTGCTAACACTGGCTGGAAGTCTTACAAGATTTTCACATGAATGAAAATCAAGCAAGATGATGCCAAGTAGACGTCCTATTGATGATGGCAGTTCCCGAATTGCAATACATCCCAAAAGAAGCTCTGATAGTGATTCCATATTTCCCTTAATTTCTGGAAGAGCTTCTAATTTCTCACAACCACAGAGATTGAGGCTCTCAAGAGATTCCATTTGAATACTGCTTAGAAAGAACTTGAGATTTTTACAGTTCGTCATGTTCAGAGAAATAAGCTTTTTGAGATTGCCAATGGATGGATGAACCTCTACCAAGCTTAAACAACTTTTCAGTACAATTCTCTGCAGATTTGGAATCCCAGAAAAATTGGGTGTTCGGAGTAAATTTTCTGAAAAACTTAAATTGAGAATTGTCAACTTGTCAAATGCCTGCTTATAAAAAGGTGAAGAATAAAAAAAGTCAGCTTTAACTAACTCTTTCTGTAAAAGAAAATCAATGGTTAGATCACTGTCAAGAAAGAGATCATCCAATACCTTTGGTTCCTTGCAAATTTCTACAAGAGAACTAAAAGTCATGTTGAGCCCAACAAGGCTTCGTGGTTGAAAACTTGCTGGTAAAGATTCAAAACTGTAGTAAGACCAATCAAGCCATTTCAAGCTACTGGGGAGATGTTTGATAGTGTCAGAAACTGGTTCGTAATGTCGGACCTCCTCCCCTTTGACAATGAGTAACCTAAGACAAGGCATATTTCTAAAAGCTTTGCTCCGCTTGCATATATGTTGGTCTGAGCCAATTGGAACCATTATGCCTTTAACCGACTCTGTCCACTGAAAAGAAAAAGAAAAGAACTATGTAAACCGGAATTCACATCAAAGAGTAAGACCACCCTATTCTCCTTTGACAAAGCATAATGGAGTCGGGGAAACACCAGCTGATTTACATCTGGCTTCCATTCGGAGTTCAATCAAATAGTTTTCTGAATTTATTACATATTCCTTTCTATTATCATATTACTCAGTTATTTCCTAAACAAAAATTAGTTCTCCAATAACTTAAGATTTTATGCCCCTACATTAGAAAAAGCTCTTTCCTAAAAACTTAAAATTTACTTGCTTCTTCAAGTTGAATGTCAAGTGCATACAAGGAAGCTTTAAAAGCAAATTCATTCAAAAGCTCTCCATGTAGGGTAGCATCTAAGAATTGTGAAACCACAAAAAAAGTTATAGTGAAACTTATTAAAGGACAGTTTCTCAAACTACATTATAGTACATCTAATTCTAGAAATCCTATATTATGCTTTAACTATTAGGTCCTCAATAAATTCTCTTCTAAGAGGGACAAAACTTTGCAACAATCTAATTTACAAGAAAGGCGTTCTCCTCAATCTGTACCAAATGACATCAGCCAAATTAGTTCTCAGACAAATAACAACATTACTTAAAAAAGATTCTATAAAGAATTACTTAGAAAGTAAAAGTAAATTGACAGCACTTGTAACAACCCAACCCGTTAGTGATATTGTCCTCTTTGGGTTTAGACTCGCATGGCTTTTTAAGCCGCTTCACTCTGATATCAGAGTAACATCCGAACCCGCTAATGATACTGTCCACTTTGGCTCTAAACCCACACGGCTTTAAAATGCGTCACTAGGATGTAAGGCCTACTTACTTATATACCCAACATCTCTCTTGTTTTTTGCCAATGTGGGACTCTTATCCTAAGCTAGGGTGTCACATCATTCGCTATCTACAAAAAATAAAGAAAGTGTTCACTAAGTTGTACTTCCATTAAAACAAATAAAATGAACAGACACATACACAGTTTCTCTCGCAGCACAATGGGGTAATTGCTGAATGTAAATCAACGGAATGCTGGAATTTCTTTCTTAGAAGGAACTTAAATATCTGGGAAGTGAAAAGACTGTCTTTTGTTTCAGCTGCTAAGAAACATAGTTTTGGGCAGTAATATAATAGATTCTATCAGATGGAAGGGACATCCCAGAGGTCTCTTTACAGTCAGAAGTTGCTACAATGTCAGGGTTTCTTGGCCTTGGAAAAAGATCTGGTTTAGCAAGGCTCCTTTGGAGGTCTCTTGCTTCTCATGGATTGTGGATAGGGAAGCTTGTCTCATTCATTCGAACCTGCAAAAGGGGGGATTTCAGTTTTGCAGTAGGTGCCCAGTGTGTGAAAACACACTGAAGATGTTGGCCACCTCTTCTTGCACTGTAGAGTTACTACTCAGGTGTGATGCATGTTTTTTAGCAATATTTGGCATGAATTGGACCATGAGAAAATTCATTTCTGAGACTTGGAATGTCATTCCTCAAACCGTTTGGTGGACCGTATAGCAGGAACATGCACAGTCGGAGTTACAAGAGTATGCTTGTGGCCAAGATGTTGCAATTGATTTAATTAATAAACATCCGATAGCACATAAGAAAAATGTTCTAGCCCTAAAATGTTGTACAACACTACAACTCAATGTCTATCGTCTAGTATTTAGGAATCCCGAAAGAATGCAAAGGAAAATGACAAATCTCAAGCATCCTCAATCTGATTAGAAGACATACATACCTGATTTATGTGAAAAACAGTTTCTACATCTTTTTCATGCCATATTCGACTATGATTCCATGGTTTGTCCCGATCAACATCATGTACCACTTGCTGACCCATTTGTTCTATCAAATCATGCATCTCAACCATTCCTTCTGAAATATAAATAAGTGACTTTTTAGTAAGGACGTCCATTCCAATCTCTGATTTGAAGCCAAAACTATTTAGTATTGTTATCACTTCATCTCTCCGTTTTCCCCTGAAGAAGCATGCAATATCAAGAAATATATTTTTGTCTTCATAGGCCAATCCATCTAGACTTAAGCTGAGCTGCTTAACAATTTCTTGGTATCCAGTATCTTTGAGTCTATCCAATGTACTTCTCCAGTCAGTTATGCCTCGTTTGTAGAGAAAAGAACCCAAGACCTTAAGAGCTAACGGTAAGCCTTTAGCATAATCTACTACAGACTTGGAGAGCTTAAAAAACTCTTTGTCCGGAGTCCTTCTCTGAAAGGCGTGCCTACTAAAAAGTTCAAGAGCCTCACAGTTAGCCAATTCGGGGACAGAATATAACTCATCGTGGCAACGAAGTAAATCTGCATTTCTGGTTGTTGTAATGACTCTACTGCCATCACCAAACCAATCATGCTTTCCAACTAAATACTCCAACTGTTGGTCATTATCCACGTCATCAAAAACAATTAAAACCTTCCTGAGACAAAGCTTTCTTTTAATCATGTCAGCTCCTTCATAGAAACTTGCTATATTCATAGATTTTTCATTTAGGATTCTTGAAAGAAGAGTCATTTGCAAGTGTTTCATCCCATTCTTCTTTGAATCTTCCCTAACATTTGCAAGAAAACAAGACCCTTGAAACTGGTTAGAAATATTGTCAAAGATTTTTCTTGCAACTGTCGTCTTCCCCACGCCACCCATCCCCCACACTCCCACAAAATGGACACCACCTAATCCAACTTTCAACAACGATTCCACTCCACCAATACGAGATTCGATTCCCACTAAATACTTCTCATTAGCTGAAACTGTGCGGTGCAGATTTTGAAATTTCTCATTTATAATCCGGTCGATACATTCTGCTTCATTTCTGTGCTTCAGAAAAAATACAATTACCAATAAGAAAGGTAGTGAAATATATTCAAAGCTAAGCAGAGCCCATATGGAATGTAACTCTTTGAAACTTGCATAATACGTGCAAGGAAACAAGATAGTTTGAAAAACAAGAAATCCTGTTAACGTTTTGGCTCTAGGCTATTCGTAGTGCCACCCATTTTGCAGATTCCAACATACAAACATTTCCATTCTCATTGAACAAGATCATACTTTGTCCAAACAAGATGCAATTCAAACCAGATTTTCATCATTATGAATTTAGCTTAATCCAATTTGAGTTGTGTTTTCTATGAGTAAAAATAATTGAGTAGAGATATATGTTGACATGTCAAAACAAATCCTGGTTATAAAAGGTATAATATTGTTTGCTGAGCTTTAAATTCTGAATAAGAAAAGAAAAAAATTAAAAGATAAAGCAAGATTATTCCAGACAGCTAGAAGTTTATGGAGGACACATGGATTAGGGTAGAGGGTTGTATAGGTAGTTGACGGTTGTCTCACTTAGTCTTTCATACTAGTAGTCGTAGTATTACTCTGGGAGTTTCTTGTTATTCCATTTCTGTTTCTAGCACTTCAGTTATCATATTATTTTGTGGTAGCGTCTGTTCCATTTTTAGGATGCGTTGTCATGTTACTTTCAACTGTTTTCTAATGTTTTCACCCGACCCAAGGGTGTATTGGAAACAGTGTCTCTACCTTGTAGAGGTAAGGCCTGCAACACACTACCTGCCTCAGACCTCACTTGTGGAATTACACTGGGTATGTTGTTGTTATTGGCAGATAGTCATTTGTGCCTGCCACTCTACAGGTGCCAAAGCAGATAGACTAATTTCATGGGATACTTGTCACCTCTCACTATCAAAGGATCTTGTATCTTGCAGCCAAGACTACATAACGGAATCGGATTAATAATGATTGCTGCAATCTGAAAAGGGAAAATTGCTTGATCTTTGTTTAATAGGCAAAGGGTCCATCTGTAAGTTCCTCGACCATTATCTGGTAGAATGAGAAGGAAAGCTTGATAAAATTGAAGAATAATAAGATAACTCAGTCCACTAAGGCTAGGACGGATTGGCCTTTTAATCAGTTTGATTGTTTTTTTTATTTAGTTTGGCTTTTCGGTTCATCTTGAACACCACTATATAGGCATGTGATAACACGTAACGATTTTTTTTCTTTTTCAAACTTATGATGACCATGAGACTCAAAACTCATAAATTAGTACAAGAATATACAACACAACACAATACAATACCATACAATATGATAAACAACAAACAACAATCTGTAAATAATGAATCTTGGGTCTAACACGGCCCCAAAAGCTAGTTCTTGAGGGGAGGATCGTCCAAGTTCATATAATGGTACCAATTACCCATCCCTTTGCCGATGTGCGACTGTTAGCACAATCCAAACACGGTGTAAAGAAGTAGATTTTTATATACTTACCCATTAGCAGTTTTACCAACATCCCATCCTGCTATATTAGCTGCTTTACGTAGCGCATCCCTCCACCTCTGCACTTTCCCCACATCATTCCCCATGTAATCAGCCTCGTGTTTACGCAACGCTATAGCAACGCCATTACTCTGCGTGCGTACATGTGATGGATCAACATTGTAGAATATCGGGATAACTTCTTGTCCCTTCGTCTCAACACACTCCATAATTTTGGCCAGTTCTTCCAAACACCATTTGGATGAAACATAGTTCTCAGAGAATATTATTATGGCAATTCCTGATTCTTCAATGGCTTTTAATAGTTCTGTTGAAATGTGTTTTCCTCTTTCGAGCTTCACATCATCTTTGAACACGTTGATTCCTGTGTTTTCTAGACGTTTGTGGAGATGGGAGACGAAATTGTTGCGGGTATCTTCGCCTCTAAAGCTCAAGAAAACATCATATTTCCATTTTTGGTTCAATTCTTTATGGGAATCCATAGCGAATTTATGAGTCGTTGGAAGAAAAAGAAGATGTGCAGCAAAAAGTAATGAGATAAAAAAGATGCTATAAGATCAATGATCCGTTCACTAAACCAAACGAACAGAGTCAACGGGTCAACTTTGCCCAATGAACATGTGAAGATGAGATATCAAGTAGTATATTAAATATCCCCCCCCCCCCACAATCCACAATGTAATACCACTCTCACAAGTCACAATAGAGAGTGTAATGGCATGTCAGCACCACATCGTTTCCAAGTCATCAACATAAAAATTATTTTAAAAAATAATTTTACTAATATAAATTTATATAATTAATATATATATTATACTTATATATAAGTGAGGATGACAAGTTTTGGTAGTCCTCACAAAACTTTTCATACATTCATGTTGCTCCATATGACTCATTCTTTTATTCATGTCGATCCATATGGCTCTTTCTTTTGTTTTGTTTTTAATTTCTTTTTCCTTTACGATCATTTCTTTCTTTTGTCTTTTCCTTAATTTATTTGACACTCAATACTTTTTCTTTTCTTTTCTTTTTTTTTTTAAAATCTTTTTCTTTTAAGTATATTTTTACATGAATATTTATGATTGATGTATCTTGAGTCTTTAATATTGTACTCCTTCCATTTTAATTAAAGTTTTTGAATTTTGTAATTTTAAATTAAAAATATGCTCCTTCTATTTCATATTAGTTATCTATTTTCTTCATCACACACCCTTACATAGTGATAAATAAAAAGAATAGTTTTACAAATTTTTTAAAAAAAATTGTAAATTTGCACACTTAAAAAAGAATTTCAATTGTAAGAGTAAAATAGAAAAATTTAATTAATTCTATTTTGTTTTGAAAATTGACAAATAATTTGGGCTATTATTGTTCATAATGTGGACAACTAATATGAGATGAATGGAGTATGTAGTTTTTAAATCTTATGGTGTTAAACTTGTCACGTAGAATGTTAAAATTGAAAAACTTACAAAGCATAAAAAAAAATCTTTTTTTGAGACATATCAAAAAAGAAGCAAGACATTTAAATTGAGATGAACGAATAGTAAATTTTTTTGAATTTTTCTAGCTCTTTACTTTCTCTGATTTATATTATATTTTACTTTTAACGTTTATACTTAAATTATAATGAATATGTTTTATATAATGATGATGGTCTTAATAATTTTTTTAAAATCAAAATTAAAACAATTGAACTTTTACATAACCAAAACTTATAATAAATTGGTACTACTTAATTAAGGTAACGTAATAAAGATTACTTATTATTTATGGAGGAAAATAATTTTGACTTTTTATCCGTTCATGTTGCTCGATATGGCTCTTTTTTTCATGTTGCTCCATATGACTCTTTCTTTTATTTTTTTTATAATTTTTTCCTTTACAATTATTTTTTTCTTTTGGCTTTTCCTTAATTTATTTGACACTCAATTCTTTTTCTTTTTAAAAAATCTCTTTCTTTTAAGTATATTTTTACATGAATATTTATGATTGATGTATTTTGAGGTCTTTAGTATTGTACTCCTTCCATTTTAATTAAAGTTTTTGAATTTTGTGATTTTAAATTTAAAATATGCCCCTTCTATCCTATATTAGTTATCTACTTTCTTCATCACATGCCCTTACATAATCATAAATAAGAAGAGTAGTTTTACAATTTTTTAAAAAAAATTATAAATTTGCATAGACTTAAAAAAGAATTTCAATTGTAAGAGTAAAACAGAAAAATCCAGTTAATTCTATTTTGTTTTGAAAATTGACAAATAATTTGGGTTATTATTGTTGATAATGTGGACAACTAATATGAGATGATTGTAGTATGTAGTTTTTAAATCTTGTGTTCTTAGACTTGTCATGTAGAATGTTAAAATTGAAAAACTTAAAAAATATTGATTTTTTTTTTTTGAAACATACTAAAAAGGAAGTAAGACATTTAAATTGAGATGAACGGATAATAATTTTTTATGAATTTTTGCAGCTCTTTACTTTCTATGATCTATATTATATTTTATTTTTAACATTTAGACTTAAATTATAATGAATATGTTTTATATAATGATGATGATCTTAATAATTTTTTTAAAATTAAAATTAAGACAATTGAATTTTTACATAACCAAAAACTTATAGTAAATTGGTACTATTTTACGAAGGTAACGTAATGAAGATTACTTATTATTTATGGAGGAAAGTAATTTTGTAAGGAGTATGTCAAAACTAAAAACACTATAACTATGAATAAAAAAGTCAATTTGTTATGAAATATAAAGCAAAGAAAAAAAAGAAGAATAGAGAGAGAAGAGAGAATGATTATTATTTCTCTTGACAAGTTCTTGATGGGTATATTACAATGAAGGAAAACCCATTTATTTATAAGGGAAAACTAAACTCAGGGTTCTAACTTTTCCATAAATAGACATTCACTATATGTGATAAAGTAGACATTCACAATATATGGTAATATATTTATAACGCTCCCCCTTGAATGTCTAATTGATAGATAATGTGTTTCGTTAAAACCTTACTTAGAAAAAAAATCAGTGAAAAAAAAATCTAGTGAAGGAAAAAGAGTACACATCTATAGCAATATGCATATAGGTTGCCTCATTAAAAACCTTACAAGAAAAACTCAATGGAACAAAACCTCGTAAGGAAAAAAGAGTACAACGCGTATTAACTCCCCCTAATGAGAACATCATTGAACTTTTGCATCCTGATCTAGTGCACTGTCTTCTTAAAAGTTGCAATTGAATGGGACTTGTTGAATAATCAACCATATTATAACTTGAACGAATATGTTGCATGTTAATATCATCATTCTTGTAGCTCGTGTGTATAGAAAAGTTTTGACTAAATGTGCTTCGTTCTATCTCCTTGAGTCCTCCCTTAAGTTGTGTTGTGCATGTTGCATTATACTCATAAAAAAATCATGGGTACTTTATCATATTTTAAACCACATTTTTTTGCGAATGAGATATATCATGGACCTCAATAATACATATTCTCGGCTTGTTTTATAAATAACGATTATCTCAGCATGATTCGATGAAGTGGCTAGATAGACTGCTTTGTATATCTCCAAGATATGGCAGTATCCCCACATGTGAACACATTGCATGTTTGAGATCAAGATTTATGTGGGTTAAATAAATACCCAGCATAAACATAATCAACAAGATCGGAACTACAATCTTTAGAATAAAATCAGATCATGTTGATCCCATTTTGATGTCTCTTAATAGGAGCAGAACTATATCTTACTAACAAATTAACTGAAAAGGCTATAACAGACCTTGTAGTATTTGCAAGATATATTTTGTCAAATGACAATATTCAACATTTTCATCTGTGACATCTTCAAGTGTGTGGAGTGAAAATCAAATAAGTTTTCACTTACCAAAATGCATCCTTTCATGTCACTTGATAAATATTTCTACGTCGGCATACTTAAATAAACGTAGAATTCGGATCCTCATAATCTCTCACAATATTATGCCAATATTGTATCAAAGATATTAATGATATATCATTTTGTATCGGTTCACAGTGCAACATAACATAGAGATGTCATCACTTCATTATTTTCAGGTACCTGAACCTTTCATAAGGTTTCATGAAGTGTTATGTTGTAGGCTCTTCAAGAGCACATTGCCTTCTTATTATAATTATTTGCTTCTTATCCTTTTCAAGGATTATTTCATTTGAAATCGATTGGTCTATCACGCTTCACACATGCATAGACTTTGTCCCTTAGGGACACAAAATAGAAGCACTTGCAGCTTAATATGTTATGCATTCGGCATTTGACTTGAATTATCTTTCGAATGAGGATCTGATGATAATTCCTAACATATTTCTTAGCTGCTTATAATCTCCCCCTTATGTTAGGAAAACTAACATGCATCCTCTATCTTCTTTGAGGAATCTATCTTTGTGCATCATGGTATATTCATTGATTGTATATCGCATATCAACTATTAGATAGAATAGTTGGTTCCTGACCTTGAACCAATTGAGAGGGAAGAAATAATCATAATTTATTGGTCTAATATATACAAATGTTATTGTATGCAGCATATCATATTTTAGACCAACAAATGATGTTTTGTTCTCATTAGTAATGGTTTAGCAATTTATCGAAGACATTCAATGCCAAACCATCATCATTAAGATGAATTGTCTTGATTACACAATCTGAAAATTATGCTCTTGACTCAATTTTGTTGAGCAAACAACTTTATGAATGTCAAACTGCAGGTTGAAAATGAATGTACATGTGATCATCTTATTAATGCATCTTTTCAAGATATCACATAATTGGTTAACGGGCCCTTATTCACCTTTTATACTTTTCAGATTTTTAAGGAATCCAATCCCAAAATTAGTTGGTCCAACCAACTTATCATGAAAACAAGCGACATAAACAATTCTCGAAGAATTTTCTAGTCCTTCAATACATGTCTAATACTCTATATGCACATCTTCGAGATGTCACGATCGTTCATATCAATTTATGAACTTTTAATCTAGTAAACTCCAAGTTTACCATGACATGTACTCTTTTCTTTAATAAATTTTAGATTTAATATTATACGAATAAATTTCAGATTTACTACTTTAGAAGTAGATTTCAAAATAACTCTTCTCAGTTATTTCGCCTCATTCGGTGGTGAGTTGTGATACCATCACAATCAAGTGCACGTTTGCATTAATAAGGTTCTCATCCCCAGGAATGGAATATAATTGTGCCTTAAGCCTATCAAATTATGATAGCTTATAACATCTTTCATGATGTTGCTACTTCAGGAGCAAATCGAGGCATATGTCATATATTGCTACCTCATTCACTTCAAGAATAGAGCAAATTATCATCTTTCATAACTATCATATATTGCTACTACATCCACTTCATGAAATGGAGCATATTCGATGGGTTAGATATCACGATTTTTCATCACATACCCATTATTTTGCTTTAGCCATCATAATATCATCAATATTAAGTCAGTCAAACAGGCCGGGCTGGGCCGGGTAAGCAAACCCGGCCCGGTATGACATGGCTCGATCAGCCCATGGGCTGTAGGGTACCAGGTCCTGAGCCAAGTTATTTTTTGGTTTGGGCCCGGTTAACCCGGCCCAGACCAAACCTAGTCCGGGCCCACCAATTAACTGGTCTGAATATTTTTTTTTAAATCAAATTTTGTACAAAATTGGACCGTTGGGCCCAACGGCTATATTACCGTTTGGGCCCTTAAAACGCCTCAAATGGCATTTTTTAATAATTTTTTTTTCATTTTAAATATTTTTTTAATCCAATTTTTTTTTATAAATACCCTACACTCTCAAATCATTTTTCACACAACTTTTCATTCTCTCAAATTTCATTCTCTCTCAATTCTCAAATATTCTATATATTTAAATTCCTAAAGTGCTCACTTTAATTTTTTAATTTTGCAATTACAAAGTACGAGTGGAAGTTTCTAAAGTCACAACCTTCGGATACTTCCAAAATTTGGTATTATCGTTCCATCTCTTACGTTTAATTTTTAATTAGTGTATTATTGTTGAATATTTCATTTTATTATATTTGTGTTTTGAATTTTTTTAGTTTAATTTATATTATGAATAAATTAAGAAACTTCGTCATTAAAGGTGTTAGAAATTTTTGTTTCGGAAGTAGTAGTGGTAGCAAAAAATAAATTACTAGTTGTAGAGGTACTTCAAGTAGTAGATATACCTGTGTGTCTTCGCCTCTAGTACTGCTTGGTACACCTTTTGAGGAATAAATAGGTGTCGGTGCTCACGATATGGATTATGTAGAAGTTCAGGAAAATTACGGTATAGAAGAAGAAAATGAAGTAGATGTGGTTAATTTAGACGAAGATGATGAAAATGTTGGTGAGACACCCGCAGTAGAAAATGCTAACGTTAGATCTAAATCGGTTAATCTCCCTCCCCGTCCTCTCCGTGCCCCAAGAGCTCGTAAAACAACTAGTATTGCATGATAATTTTTTGAACGTATATCAGATACTGAGGTGCAATGCAATATTTGTCAACAAATATATAAGCATAAAAGTGGAGGCAAGCAAGAGGGTACAGGTACGTTAATGAGACATATAGGTGATGCTCACGAAAGAGAGTTAAATATTGCACGAGGTGGTGGGGGTGTTCGTGAGCCAACGCAAACTAGAATGGACCCAACAACTGGTCAGATAATGAAGAAGTATAATAAATTGAGGGAATGAGAAGAAATAGCTAAAATGGTAGTTGTGGGTTGTTTGCCTTTTACTTTTCCTTTTCTGATGTCTTTATTCATTATATTCAAGCAATTTATAATTCTATGTTAATGGTATTCTTAGAAATACTTGTCGGTCTGATATTTTTAGACTTCATTCATAATATTATTTTTATTTATCAACATTGTTAAAAAATATTCAATGTAGATTGTCCCTAACTTCTGATCTTGGAACATACTGGAGATTTTATTGCTAATTCGATTGTTAAAGTTGCAGAATTTTATGGTATCGAAAATAAAATCTTATGTATTGATTTTGATAATGCTTCTAACAACAAGACTGCTATAACAAAGTTAAAATCTGACCTATCTCCGACGTTACCTGAAATTTTTCATATTAAGTGTGCATGTCATATATATAATTTAATTGTAAAAGATGGTCTTAAGTTTTTTGAGTTTTATATTGAAAAAATTCGTCTTGCTGTTGGTTTTATTCAAGTAAATAATCGAAGAAAAAGAATTAGAGAATTTAAAGTTAAATGTCAAGAAAACGGATTTGCACCGATATTGATGCCTGAGGAAATTGATATTAGATGAAATTCTACGTATGATTTTTTAAAAAGTTGTTATAAATATAGAGTTCCTATTACACTAGCTTTTAACCAACATTGTAGTTCATTTGTTGATTCTGCTGATTGCATGCTACATGATTCTGATTGGGTTGTAATTAATGATCTTGTTAAGTTTTTAGAAAATTTTTATATAGCTACAGTTGAATTTTTCAGTGTTTATTATCCTACTGTTTGTAATATTTTGGCATATATAGCCGATATTTCTGATTTGCTCAAAGAATATAAAAATAAAGAAGGTTATAAAGAAGTTGTCGGTGCCATGTTTACTAAATTTAAAAAATATTTTTTCCCAATTCCCCCTATTTACTTGGTTGGTGTTATGTTAAATCCGTGCATGAAATATAATACTATGTGCTACTTTAGTACTCTTATTTATGCTAACTTAGAAATAAATACTAACAATGATTCTGAACAAGTACAACCTGATTTGTGGACGGCTATGGGTGAGCGAATGAATACATAGAAAAATTATATAATCACTATGCTGATTTAGTTGATTTAGCCGTACCTACAAATATCACTCCAACTGTCGCTCCTCATCCTCCCGAGGAGCCATCATCTTTTAAAAGGCTAGCACATAGTGGTTTTCCTGACTCCTCTTATGATTTACCTTGTTGGAACAGTGTTGATGAGAGAGCTTACACATCAAGTTATTGGGAAGAGCTTAAATATTATCTTTGATCACCGCCAGAGGATCGCAGATGACGTATCAACACATTGAATTGATGTAGGAGTAATGAAACACAATATCCTGTGCTTTCAAGATTAGCTAGAGGTATCTTGAATGTTTCAATGTCAACCGTTGCATCAGAGAGCACTTTTAGTCAGGGACGACAACAACTTGGAGACAACCGACACTCATTGCGAAACAATGCAATGAATGTTCTAGTTTGCCTCAGAGATTAGATTAGAGCGGAAAGAAGAAATCAAAAAATAGAACCGGAGCCAAACAACGAGCATAAACTTGAAGAAATTATGTCTTCACGGGAGAACTCAGCAAAGTCAAGTCCAATGCACGGTTTTGCCCCCGTTGACTTTGACTATCCTATGCAAATTCCCGTTAATATTAACATGAATGAGTTGGAAAAAATGATTCATAATTTGTAGATTTTTCATTCATGTAAATTATAAATTTTGGATCATTTTGCAATCAATAAAATTCAACATTCATTCACTCCTTAGTCCTTATTTTGTAATTTTTTTCATTTAATGATTTAAATCGAATTTCTAGTTTAAATTAAAAACTTACTTTTAATATATTATTAATTTACTATCAAGTATTATTAATTTATTATATTATGTAGCATATGTTTTGTATATTTGTGTATATATCTTCTATACGTGTGTATATTTAATGTATACATGTGTATGTGTTTTATAAACTGTATATATATATTGTAGTATGTATATATATATATATATATATATATATATATATTGTAGTATATGTTTTATTTAAAGTAGTACATATATATTGAATGGTGCGTATATATGTGTATATATCTTCTATAGACATGTATATTTAATGTATACATGTGTATATGTTTTATAAATTAGTATATAACTATATATATATATTGTAGTATATGTTTTATTTAAAGTAGTACATATATATTGAATGGTGCGTATATATGTGTATATATCTTTTATAGACGTGTATATTTAAATGTATACATGTGTATATGTTTTATAAATTAGTATATAACAATATATATATATATATATATATATATATATTGTAGTATATGCTTTATTTAAAGTAGTATATATATATATTGAATGATGCTTATATATGTGTACATATCTTCTATAGACGTGTATATTTAACGTATACATGCGTATATATTTTATAAATTAGTAATTAGTATATAACTCTCTCTCTATATATATTGTAGTGTATGTTTTATTTAAAGTAGTTAATATATATTGAATGGTGCGTATATATGTGTATATATCTTCTATAGACGTGTATATTTAACGTATACATGTGTTTATGTTTTATAAATTAGTAATTAGTATATATATATATATATATATATATATATATATTGTAATGTATATATATTGTAGTATATGTCTTATTTAAAGTAGTACATATATATTGAATGGTGCGCATATATGTGTATATATCTTCTATAGACGTGTATATTTAACGTATACATGTGTATATGTTTTATAAATTAGTAATTAGTATATAAATATATATATAATTATATATATATATATATATATATATATATATATATATATATATATTGTAGTATATGTTTTATTTAAAGTAGTACGTATAGTCGTATATATTGAATGTTACGTATATATGTGTATATATTTTTTAAATTCTAATGTAGTATATACTATATATATATATAGTGTATATATATTGTTTAACGTATTTAAAATGTATATAGGTGGGTATATATAGTGTACATTGAAAAAAAACTTTTTTTTTTAAATTTTTGACTGGGTTTGATCGAATTTTTAACTGGGTTTGACCGGGTTTAGGTGGGTTTGACTGGGTTGGGTTAAGTGGGCTGGGTTAGAGTTATTTTTAAAAATTTTACTGGTCAATCCGGACCCGGCCCGATCCACTTAACCACACCCCGGACCCGGCCCGGCCCGGTCCACTTAACCACACCCCGGACCCGGCCCGGCCCGGCCCGGCTCTCAACCCGATTAAAATTAGCGGACCGGTTTCGGGTTGACCCGACGCGGCCCACTTAACACCCTTAATCAATATGGTGTATTGAGATTCAAACTCAACATCTTATCCATATAAAGACGTCTTAGGCATAAATCGATGGGACTTGAACCCAACATGTTATCATTCCTTTTGATAATATTACTTTTGAAGAATAAAGTTAAAACATAAATGGTTCCAAATCAGTTATTTTTTTCTCAAATCCAACAATAATTATATTATTAGTAGCAAAATACAAAACATAAAGAATTACTAATCTTGAAATTACCGTTAGATTTATAATATCACCTTGTTTGGCAGAGTCTCGTGCTGATAACGTGTTATAAAATATAAAACAAAGAAGAAGAACAATAGAGAGAGAAGAAAGAGTGATTATTATTTCGCTTGACAAAATCTTGATGGGTGTATTATAATGAAGGAAAACCCTTTATTTATAGGGGAAAACTAAACTTGGGGTTTCTAACTTTTTCATAAACAGACATTCACTATATATGGTAATATATTTATAACACAATTAAATTACTCTTTATATTTTTTTAGTGTAAATTTTTGACAAATTTAGTAATAATGAAAATTTATGAACAATTCATTTTGATGTGTCATTAGGTTTTATTAATTATACAGTAAGAGAATATAATAAAAATATTTTTTTAATTAAAGCATTATTATTTTTATATTTAGAGTTTGGCCCAGGCTTAGCACGGGTTACGATAACTAGTATATATATATATATATATATATCAGTCTCTTGACTTTGACTTTTGAACTTGTTAAAAAGAAAGGGGTATTGAGATACTGAAAAAATTTATTTCTTAAATGCATAACATACTCAACTACTCAGAAGTGTAAGTAGAATAAGGACACGACTAGGAGCAACGTAAGCATAACTATTCACCAGAAAGTGAAATAAGGAGATTGCCACAATAAACAACGGTTCTGTTTATAATAATAAGAAGAATAAGAAACAGTTTTCAAATGCTTACATCTGCTCTTTTGTCCACCAGAATTCCAAGGACAGTATCCCCCACGGCAGGTATATACTGTAAAGAAATTACAGCCCATCAGCAAATCAAAGGAAGTTGACTTAAGAGACATCTAAATTTTGCAGATCCACCATAACACACATTGATTGGCTTATTTTCATTCTAGCAACTTAGCTATTTAGACTATATTATGATTTCACAGTTGCAAGTCACATCAATTCCCAAAGTTCAACCTAAACAGTGAATGTATGCTGCTTTATTTAACTTCATACACATTCCCTTAGCGTTTCCCTCTTAAGAAAATCCAAAGTGCAGTTTACTATCTCTATTTCAATACCATGACAAGAATGCCGTAGCGAACAGAAATATAGTTTCAGGCTGCTTTAAACGTATTAAGATTTTGGCCAACACCAGTAGAAAGCAATAAATCTGGGAAACTTTCCAATTAAATCTACTAAAAATAACAGCAGAAGAGTATACTTGATGATTCTAGAAAGATAGCACTGCAGTCACTCTCTTGCGTGAGCTTTCAATCCAGTAGTTGTCTGGCTCCGAAAATCTCAAAATACCTGCTTTGACGACAGTTGTAGTGTCATGGTCCTGCAAAAATGGCAAAAATATGTATCGACTATCAGAGATATGTATCGCGAAGGCTGTGGAGAAAACATAAGATTCGCTGCATTGCAGCATTATACTTTGAGCACAGTAAAGTAGGATAGAAATTTCTCAAGTACCAATATTCAAACCATCATAACTCAAATAATGCTGAATGGAGTACTACCATCCACAGAGAATACAACCATATACAGGCAAAGTGCAAAAACAGTGGAGGAACCAACCACAAGCTAGCTTTTAATACACAACTTTAGGTCTCTTTTTTGGTACATATGGAATGAAACAACAACAACATACCCAGTATAATCCCCTAAAGTGGGTCCGAGGAGGGTGTAATTTACGCATACCTTACCCCTACCTCAAAGGTAGAGAGGCTATTTCCGGTAGACCCTCGGCTCAAGGAAAACATATAGAATGAAAGAAAAAAGGATTTATTTTTTTCCAAAATAGCAAGATTTATGAGTCTTCAAATGCTGAGTTCTTGATGTATCAAGCAAGTAAAATTGTAATAATCCAAAATCAGTGACTGAATTGATGGATTCCAACACAATTACCAAAACAATTAAAGCATTCTACATGTACATAGTTTTCAGCAATTTGCTTGGGGCTCTGAACAATGAATCCCAATACATTTCCAAAACAAAAGAAAAAAGCAAGAACAGTGTATAAAACATATACAGATCCTTTTTTACACTAATATTTGTATAATACAAGAGCAAAAATTGGGTACAAAGCAAAAATTCATAAAACCATGTGCCAGCAATCAGAGTTCAGAAAGGAAAATCAGAAAAATATGACAACTAGAAAAAACTTGTTGGAAGCCAGCAAGAACATTGTATAAAAAGATTCTTTTTTTTTTTTCACTAATATTTGAATGTACAAAAACAAAAAATGTGTACAAAACAAAAATTTATGAACCTTGTGTCGGAAATCTTAGCAGCTCAGTTGATTGGTTGCTAAAACTTTCACCTTGTTGGTTAGGGTTTAATTTCCCACGTGGTAATCCCCTCCCCGTTTCTAGTTCCCCTGCCCCCCAATTTATGTGCCAGATATCAATGTTCAGACAGGAAAATTAGAAGAATATGAATGAACTAAAGAAACCCTGCCACCGAGCTTAATCAGTTGATTAGTCATAGTATTAAGATCCAACATAATATCATCCAAACCAAACATACAAAAAAAATATATACAGTATATTTTTAAAACGTTATTCATGCTGATACAAGAAATCGAAAAATGCAAAAAAAATAAAAATAAACTCACCTCTGGTTTATCAATGAAGCAAGGTTTCGAACCCATTGTTGTGAGATAACATCATAATTTTTTCAGACATTTTTAAAGACCTTCAATTTAACCATATTTAAGAAAATTTCTTCTGCTATATAGAAATGTGAGTTGGGGGACGACCAAGGTAAAAATGGTCATTTTAGACTCTAACAAATATACTAATGTCAGTAATCCGTTTCAGTCTTCCACAATTCAAAACAAGATTTCAGCTCACTCTATACACAAACACTAAAACATACATACGATTCTAGAAGCATCAGTTCTTCCATCTCTCTTGATCCAACAACTCTGAATCGATTCGTAAGTCTTCCTCACTCTAAAAGCCATGGATGATGTGAAGGTTGTTGTTCTCGCCTATCTGTTATTTCTTCTAGACTGCGTTTGTTTATCAACAAGTGTACTCTGTACTTATTCTATCTGTCTCACTCTTTCTCTGTATTAATGTCTATGATATCGAGATACCCTTAAGAGGAGATACACAATTGTTTATTCTATAGTGATTATGCCTTTCGACAAAGATTGAAATTGAACTGGGATCGGTGACTAATGCTCCAAGGGCCCCTCTTCTGCTCGCCCTGTTGAAATCCCACACACTCAACCCTAGCTCATACAGTTGTTCTTGGATGTTTTCCTTTACACTGACCCAATTGAAGAACCCGTCTTGTTATTAGCATAGTCATTCTCGGGAGTTTCTGAAAATAAAACAAAACGATCATGATAGCAAGTTGCTTTGTTTTGTGATGTTGATGACGATAATATTGGTTTTCTTTCAAATCTGTTTTTACATACAAACTGCATTTGATGTAAATTAGCTCAGTTTTATCATATCCCCCTTGCATATATGTTTTATCTAATCCTAATGAAGATCTAAGCTATAAACTATAATCCATTTGAAATGTTACATCTCCTCTCTATTTAATTCAGAGTTGGAGCTGAACCTGACATTTTAGAAAAATATTTTGATAACATTATTTTGTGTAGGAAAAAATTTCCATCTGGACAAAATATCTGCTTATAACTATAGCACAACGTCTGCTGTTGAGGAACCAATCAAGCCAGTTGTCAATGTGGAACATACTAACCTTTTCATCAACAGGCAATTTGTTGATGCTGCATCAGGTAAATTAGTTAATCCATGTCGATCACCATAATGGAATTCAGTTATCTTTTCATATTTATATTTAGCCATTGATTGTGCAACAACAACAGCAACAAACCCAGTGTATTCCCACACAGTGGGGTCTGGGGAGGGTAGAATGTACGCAGTCCATACCACTACCTCCGGAGAGGTAGCAAGGCTGTTTCCGATAGACCCCCGGCTCAGGACAAAGAAAAATAAGTAAAGAATAATAAGTAAATTCATAATAAAGCATGCAACACGTTGGAACAATAAAAATAAGGCACCCACACAGTAGAACCCTATACTAACAAACCAAACGCACCCTCACCCACTAGCCATTGATTGTGCGGTAGTAATAATTCCTTGACCATTAAGATAAATTTTTCCGACCCATGACCTCAGGACAGGAGAGTTAATTGTTCATGTTGCTGAAAGTGATGCAAAAGATATTAATCAAGCAATGTCTGCTGCTTGTAAGGGTTTTGATTAGAGAAAATTTGACAATTAAGCCTCTTCAAGTTTCCAATTAGCAAAATGGTCTGCCCTCTTCAAGTTTTCAATCAGCAAAATGACCTACTTTTATCTGTCGGACAGATAATAACTCTGTCGGATTGATAATCGATCTGTCTATACATCTCTCGGACAGATAATAGATCTTTCGGATTGATCTATCATCTGTCGGGCAGATAATAAATCTGTCTAAAAATGGGTCATCTCCCTAAATAAAAAAAAACTTTTGATTAAGAATCATAGCCTAGAATGACTATTTATGTGTCATTTCTTATCTTTTCGTATAGTCTTATACTATGTTAATGGTTGTGGAGACAAGATTACACTTAACTCTCCATGGTTCATAACTGCAGGAAAGGTTAAAGGTATTGTTGCGCTTTGCTGATATTATTGAGAAACATAACAATCAAATTGCAACGCCTCGGAAACTGGAAGCCATATAAGGAGGTTGCTAAGATTGAAGTACCAACGGTTGTACGTCTCCGTTATTATGCTGGTAAATGAGAAATCCAACTGGAACGGAAGTATATCATCAATTATTTCTTGTCCCTGAAAATATTTATGTTACACTTATCGACGGTGCAGGCTGGGAAGATAAGTTCATGGTAGTGACTATTTCTGCTGATGGACCATATCATGTTCGGACACTGGATGGACTGATTGGGTTTGCTGGTCAGATTATCTCAGGAAATTTTCCTCTTCTCGTGTTTTCTTGAAGATTGGCCATGCTTTAGCTTGTGGTGATAAGTGTCATAGTAAAGATGGCTGATCAAATCCCATGATTTGCAGTCTTAAGTAGCAAATCTATTGCAGGAGGTAACATTCAAATTTCCTCTTTTATTGCGAGTAAATTTCATGGGTGGCTATCCAACTTTACATGTTTTACCCAGAAGTCACTTTTCTTTGTTTTGTTACACAAAAATTAGTTAACTTTGCCTCATCTTTCACAAAAGTATTTTAATATAATTTGGTTAAAAACACTACCTAAAATGTGAGATGGAATTACGAAAAAAATCCTTTGTGTTTGATCACTTGATGGTAGGTTCAAAATGACCCCTTCGCAGATTATAGGATTTGGTGTGGCTTTCTAGATTAATTTATTTAATTGTAGAATAATTTCATAGACCCCTTCACAAATTTCATTTTTGAAAGTTGATCTCTCATGTTACATATGATATCACACTGACGTTAATTGTTTTGATTTCTTTATAACAATTCTTTTAATCTATTTATCACTATACAAAACTGTATATTTGAAATTAATTCTTTTATGAAATAGTTGAAATACCAACGAGTGAAGTACTTTTATAAATTTTTAAAATTTTCATTATGTCATCATTATCAAATTTCAACAAATCTTTCAGCTCCATCCCCAGCCTTTCCAAAATATTTATCATTCAAAACTTTTTATTTTTTTATTTCATAATAAGTAACATTATTTTTTTTTTTTAACTTTATTTAGTAAAAATTATTCCAGTTTACTTTGCATAGTCAATGAATTGAAAATAAAATTCATAGAAATTATTACAAAATAATTTGAAAATCATATCTACTTATTTAATAGTGTAATGATAATATGAACAAAATAATATGTAGCAAAACTAAAAAAAAAAAAATCTATAAATTAATTGAACAAAATAGTATATCAGTAAAAGGGTTAGTAAATGAAAATGTAATTATTGCATATTTATGATAAATAGATTTTAATTTATCTATTTTTTATTTTACCTTTTTTCAATATTTTTTAATTTAGTAGGTGGAGTTTGTCAAACATATGAAAATAAAATGATTCATTTCTATTAGCAATATCGTGGATCAAAACTGCTTAAAAGTATATGTGAGGACCATTTTGAACCTATCTTTAAACATAAAAGATCGTTTTTATTTCATCTCAAATTTTAGGTAGTGTTTTAACCAAATTATATCAAAATGACTTTTGTGAAAGATGAGGTAAAGTTAAATGACTTTTGTGTAACAAAACATAGAAACATGACTTTTGGGTAAAAAAATACAAAGTTGGATGCCACCATGAAATTTACTCCTTTTATTGCCTTAGACAGTAGTTCTGCACAGCAAGTCCACAAAGTTTCATCTTTTTGGAATCATATATGAGTGAAAGAATAAGTTTGTTCTTTCCAAAATTTTCAAAAATATTCTATAACACCTGAATATTCTCATTACTTTTTATAACACTTGAGCAACAACATACTCAATGTAATTTCATAAGTAGAGCCGGAAGCCTAGGGCGTGGGGAGTGAGGAGGGTGGTGTGTAAGCAACCTTATTTCCTACCTTGTGAAGTTAGCGAGGTACTTTTCTTTTCATCACAGTGTTGTTGCCGCTTGCTACATATTGTCTGTTTAGTTATTTGACAACACTTTTTACTGGAATATGTTGGTTGTATTCTGTTCCTAAGAAGTTAGAATGTTAAAACATTATTTAGTTGAACAGAAAATGAACCTCCTTTTCCCATAAATTCCATCTGTATCCCACTTGAAATAATGGCCTAAATCATTTATTAGGGGAACTTTAGACTTTTGAATACTTGTGCAATGTCTCTAACCTGAAATTGAAGAAGACCACCCCGATGTGTCAAAGAAATGGACCTTGGGCCTAACTCAACCTCAAAAGTTAGCTCAAGAGGAAAGGATTACTCAAATCCATATAAGCAAACCACTAGTTCATTCCCCAATCAATATGGGACTTTTACCCACTCTAACACCCCCTCACGTCCAGGCCCAACTGGCACTAGCGCGTGGACCGGGAGGCCAAAACGGGAATGGACCTGGCTCTGATACTATGATAAAGAAATGGACCTTAGGCCTAATGGAGGTTGAGTTAGGTTCAAGGTTCATTTCTTGACACGATGCACATTTCAGTTCCATCTAGAATTTTCATCATCCAGTTTGCCTTCTAGCTTCTCTATTTATTGATTCCATCTGTCGATGAATATTTTTTCCTGTGATTTACCTTATAATGTGGATGTATAATTCAATTTATTCCCATTAAGATTTATTGAGGCTTAACGGCTGAATTCTTGCCTTATTTATTTATTTATTTATTTATTTATTCATTTGTTATTCTTGACATTACTTGCTTGAACATCTCATCTAAAGAGCTATGAGATTTTCTATTTGGCTAATTAAGTAATGACACGAGAAGTTTGTTCCTACACAATATAACTGGTTCTATTCTCTTATTTTTTTTGCCAATAGATTGCATCGGTGTTTTGCCTTCTTACTGAGGAATATTGCTTCAATTGTCTTGCAGAGATTGATGGTATAGGTTTTAAATGATTTGGAAATTTCTATGGAACGTCATATTGGCCTATCTTGATGAAGCGCAAGGCTAAGGTACTTTTCCTCTTAATTTGTCAAGCTACAAATTTGACCCTTTATTGGTACTAAATCAGATTATGAGATTATTTATTTTGTTAGGGAAAACATAGTTAACCAGAAGCTGCACTAAAGCTATTATATATTTTTACAAATTACAATTTTTCTTAATCAAAAGTTGCAATAAAACTCACATATCAACTTGACTATTATTTTTGTTGAACAATTTGATTTGGCATACTTCTCTCAAATAAAGAAAGCTCGCTTCACCAAGGTCATTTTCATATTCATCTTGAACCAATTATTTTGAATATATATATATATTATTAGACAGTGATAAAACCGAGTAATTCAAAAATCTATATTATTCACGTGAGTCACCTGAAAAAAACATGGTTGCCACCAATATTCACTTTTATCTAATGTGTCCTCACGCATAATATATTCCTATTGAAATATCTTTCTTGATTTTGCTGCTAGAATATCACCAGATGAAGTAAGGTATTGAAGACAACGTTGAGCTTTATTTTTATAGGACCTGAAAGGCTATTGTGAGCATAAAAAACTCACGATGGCACCAAAATTTAGTCTTCTGAAATACGTCTAACTATGTGTGATCATTGATTTGCTGGACATTGAAATACAGTTTCGTTGATGGCGCAAATACTTTTGATAGTCCTAATGACACGGTTGCTGACATTTCACCTCTTGCTTACTTTAATATGTACAAGTTTTGCAACTCAAGTTGCTTGTGTTCGGAAAGTGACATGTTATATATGTGGTAGATGCCACAATTGAAGATGGTGTTGATATCATATCCATTTCCATTGGTTTCTTAAAGCTTTTTGGGATGAAACTATTGCACTTGGTGTATTTAGTTCTATGGGAAAGGAAATTTTTATAAGTTGTTCAGCTGGAAATGAAGGTCCATATAATTATACCTTAGCTTTGAAATATGTTTTGAACTTGGACTTGGTTCAATATTAAATTAAAGTGGATGACCTCAAATTTAGTCAAGTAGTTAGTATCATTCTTCTGGAAAGACTTGGGCATCACAAAGAAGAGGAAAATCTTCGATATTTTTTATGATAAAAGTAGAAACTATTACTAGGCAAAATGTATATAATGAGGGTAAATCTGATAAAGTTCACCAACACACGTCAGAATATGTGGTTAACAGGAATAAATATAACCGCAGTGTTTTGTGGTACCCAGAAGTAAATATAATTGCAGTGAAACTTTTCTGTTAACATATATTATAGTATTTGTTCTTTTGAAACTTTTTTGTATTTATAAAAAATAGCTTGACGATATTATTATAGCCTATCTCGTTGTATCTGTTGCATAGCAACAATATCTGTTCATGATAATCAAACTACAAAAGTGAAAAGTAGTAATTTTTCCTTCAAAATCATATACATTAGGCCCGTGAACAACACAAGGATACCATATCTAGTTATTATATAAAAAAGGTGAAGAGTTGGAAATCAAGGGTAGTTTTGTCATTTCAAAAAGATCAACATTGCTGGTAGGGATGGCAATAGGGGAACGAGGTTAGGGCGGGTTGGGGCTGGCGAAGTCTTGCCCTACCACTTATTTAACCGGCCCTGCCCCGCATATTTTCCCCTGTCCTGCCCCGCATATTTTCCCCTGTCCCGCCCCGCCTCATATAGCTCTGTTTAATCTTAACAATGTGATTTATTCATGCTATAGAAAGACAGAGAAGGAGGTCAAAGCAACAAAATGTATAGCTATTTTCATAAGTATCCAATTCTTACTGTGAGATTAGTTCGATATTATTGTAGCGACCACCCTTCTTTGTTATTTTCGTAAGTATCCAATTCTTTTTTCATTTAAGATAATAGTTAAAACTCTCATTTCTCTGAACTTTGTGGGACTGATTTGGGGTTGATCAGGGCTCAGATTATGTAATACCTCGAGTTTTTATGTCCTAAACCTCCCAAAAGATAGCCCATGAGGTTAGCGTTCCGACGCATCAAGCCTCGTATTGATCTGAGGTCATGACAAGAAGTTATGGAAATTTTCCTTTGAGAGCCTGACAAAATGCCATGGCTACGACTCAGGGTAAAGAGTCGTTACCACTCGTGACGAGTTGTCACGAGTGAGTCGTAGCCACTTCAGTGAGTCCCTTGTCCTTAGCCTAGTGACTATGACATTTCACTACGATTCGTAATCAGTGACTATGAGTCGTATCAAGGGACTTGTAGTCACAACAGTGTGTAACCAAGGATCCCCTCCAGTGGTTACGAGTCCAACATATGACTCGTGACCAGACCTTATGAGTCATTGCGTGGACTCGTAGCCTGACCAGTGTATGACCCAAGGACTCAGCTTCTGATTACGACTCCACCCTACACTCATAGTCAGTCATGACGAGTCGTTAGGTGGCAAGTCGTAGTCAGACCAGAATGTACCCAGAATCCCAGTATCCCAGGCTACGACTCAGGTCACAAATCGTAACCAGTCGTTACGAGTCATAACGACTGGAAACGTGTTTTCCTACATGTTTACCAGGGGATTTTATGGTTTTTTCCACCCCCTTAAAATCAAAATCCATGTCGTTTTGTCTTCCCAAGGAGTGGTATAAAAGGACCCAAAAGCCCCTAAATCATCAATTAACCGTATTCCACCCAAAGGAGATCAAAGAGACGAATTTCCCACCTTCGTCGAGCAAACTAGGGTTTCTCAATAAGCAAGATCAATTTCAAAGATTTCCCGAAGGCTCCTACTTCAGGTATGTGGGATATTCATCAATGGGCTCCTTTCACCCATTGAATCCCAAAATTTCCAATCCTCACCCTAAGGCTTCTTAATCGGCTCGTCGCAGAGTGTAATTTCCGCGATGGGCGCGACGCAGACCCTTACTGCCTCCTCACGAAAATGCTCATAACTTTTCGCTCGAATATCGAATTAAGGCAAAATTGACAGCGTTGGAAAGTTAATTCAATCACCTACAATTTGGTGGGTCTTGAGCTCCAAAATTATGCATATTCCAGAAGTTATACACGTTCAAAATTAATCCTTGTAGAATCGAATTTCAAAATTTAATCGATAATGAAAGTTCTTAGCTCCACTTCACTCTAAGTGTTTTCTACAAACACTCTTCCCCTCAAAGGCACTTTTCACACTAGGATAATAATGATGACACTTATATTTATATAGAAAAGAATTGGATTCAAGCTTATACACGTAAGACAACGGTTCAAATTCTAGCCCAAAAATGCAGGGTGTTACACTAGCGTGTAAAAGAATAATGCAAAATATGATGTACTAGTAATGTTTGCATTAGTAATATAAGTATTAATTATGCTTTTAGTAGTTATACAAAGATTATTTCTTACGCAACATCTGATTTGGTGTGTTAAAAATAACTTTCGTTGCATATTTTTAAATAAGAAATTATTTACAAAAATATCCTCCACGGATATAATAAAAATGATGTGAAAAAGGTTCTGAGGGGTTATAGTGTCTTTACCCATGCTAATGCATGCATTAAACACCATTACATTGCTAATACTAAGGGTTTCCCACATATTAATTATGCATAGCATAATACATAACAGAGTGTACATACATAGGTTGAAAAAATGTACCAAGCAAGATATTAATAATACACAGAGCTAATGCATTTTTTTTAATGCATCCTACCAAACGTCTCCTTAGATAGATTGAGTTTGATTTTGTTTGTGTGAATTCACTTATTTTTAAGTGTTGGGTTCAATTGGTGTGAATGGAAAATGGAGGGACACAACTTTTTATGAAAAGACATTATTTTGAAAAAGGAGTGACTGTTCAGATAGTTGTGTCTGATCAGAAAAAGACACGATGTTTTGAATGAAAAGACATGACTCTTCCAAAGAATACGCCTTTTCGGATGAACCATTGCCACCTTTCGGAAGGGGCACTTGATGGCTATATAAACCTGCATTTATCCATAGGTTTTGGTATGAAAAATTTTCTGAAGTACAAACTCTTCTTGTCTTCAAAACATTCCTTGTGATCAATCAAATCGTTGACTGAGTTCGACGAATCCAATTATTTGAGGTACCACTATAGTTGGATTGAAAGTCATTTTATCCTGGGAGGAAGATTCCAAAATCTCGGGTACAGTGAGGGGAATTATTCCTTAAGGACACTCCGCGAAGTCGGGGGACTTGGCTTTACATTTCTGTTTCATCTTAATTTCTGGAAAAATAAAACACACTTCTTAGAAAGATCACTTTGATCTTGTGTTGAGGGTGTTGTTGCACTTCATAGTGTTCTTGTTTTAAACTTGAACTAGTGTTGAAGTTATTGTGTCAAATTACAGATTCTTGTACTCGAAAACGTTGAAAAACAACAATCTTAAGGAATAATTTTGGAAAAAAAAATATTTTTTTTGCTTGTTTGGTGAAATTTTCTTTTCACTAAAGTTTTTTTTTCAGAATCTGTATTGCTTGATTTTTGGAGATTAAAGCTTTTAGCTTTCTACTCCGTTTGAACTTAACTAGTGATTTGAAGACATAAAATCTTCATCACAAGTTAAAGATCACTCGGTTGACGATTGGAAGTCATAAAAACTTCATCGTTAAACTAAAAACAAAAGGTGTTTAAAGTTACTGCAACTTTATTACTAGTATTTTGGCATACTAAAGGTTCTGTCTTATTGTGACAGGAAAATGACGACTGATAGTCAAATGCATGATGCTGGAACAACTATGGCGGTAACTAGAATTGCCACGATGAGTCGTACTAATGCTCCATAAGCTATGGCACCGGAGGATACATTTGAAAAGTTCGCGGATATTGACTTCCAAAGATGGCAGCAGAAAATGTTCTTCTACCTCACAACTCTCTGTCTTGAAAGGTTCACGGTTGAGGAAGCTAAGGAGGTGCCCGAGGGAACCTCTGAACAAGAGCGCTTCGTGATTGTGGAGGCTTGGAAACACTCAGATTTCCATTGCAGGAATTACATCTTGAGTGGTCTCCAAGATGACCTTTACAATGTGTACAGTGGAACAAAGACATCGAAAAAGTTATGGGGAGCGCTAGAACGAAAGTAAAAGACGGAGGATGCAAGAACTAAAAAGTTCTTTGTTGCAAGATTCCTGGAGTACAAAATGATAGACAACAAGTCTGTTGTTTCCCAAGTGCAGGAACTGCAAGTGATCATCCATGATCTCCTTGCGGAAGGTATGATTTTAACAAATACCTTTATTGAACAGTTTAAACATGTTCTTAGTATTCACATATGTAACACCCCGTACTTAATTACGTGCATTAGCCATGGTTATATGTGTTGGAGTATATGTATTGATCATAAGTTAGGTATATATGAGTTTAAGTATGAGTATTGATTATTTTGAGATGGTTTCAAGTGTATAGTTTGATTATATGTGTATGGGAATCGACTTTATTTATACCGGAATTTGCCCGTCGATGGTTCCATACGAAGGTTATTGAATAAGATTTCCAACGATATAAAGATTTCCAAAAACGGATAAGTTTCGGATATAATCTAGCACGTTCGAAAATATAAAACGGTGGCCGGGATATTGTGAATAGTAAATGTGCAGGAAAATTTCCTGCACACAAACTACTGAGGCCTGCCAGTTTTTTGGGTCAACTTTGAACGATCATAACTCCCTTAATATAATGAACCGGGAGAGCTACGACCTATCAAAAGAAATATCTTTGAGTCTTCTTTCCAATTCAATTGGTTTCATCCAAATCCAACGTCTGAGTAAGGAGTTATACTCGTTTTACTTCAGCCTCTCAAAACAGATTTTTAGGTTCAACTTCAAACGATCATAACTCCTTGTACAGGACGAACTGGGTGGCCTACTTTATATAAAATGAAATCCCTTTGAATTATATATCCAACGATACCAATTTCACCCAAATCCAATATCGGAGCAAAGATTTATGGTCGATTTACTTTAGCCTATCAAAACAGTCCACCATGGACAGATTCGGATTTACTTAAATTTTTAAGGGCAATATGGTCATTTTCCATCACCTCATGGATGAAAATTGGTCATTATATACATATACTTAGCCTTATATCCATTATTTATCATCCATTATTGAATAATAAGAAACCCTAGCCAAATTTCAACTCCAATTATCTTGTGATTCAACCGTAGAAAGTCCAAATTGATTCCGTAGTTGTGTTCACCGTCTCGAGGGCTTCGAGAAGCACCCCTTATTTGTGCCAACAGGACTTCGAAATCAAAAAGGGCCATTTTATGGTAAGGATGCAAATTATGTTGGTGTTACTTATATGGATATGTATATATATGCTTGTGAGCATAAGAAGTATGTTATTTGATTGTTGTTGAAAGATGATTGGAAATGATGTTGGATTATTCTTGTGCATGGTTGGATTATGTTGAATTGTGAAGGGATTTGGTGTGATGATGTGGTATTGAAATGATGATTATATATATATAAATACACATAAACCTATTGTTCAAGTTGATTTTTGGAATGCTTTGCAAATATTGGTTGTATGGAATTATGGAAGAGAATTGTGGTGTTGGGTTGCTAATACTAGATGCCAAACATTTCATTGTAGATAAGTGATTTGTAAAGGCGGGAAGTTGTGTTGAATTGGTATCCGAATCTACAACGAGGTATGTAAAACATACTCTAACAATGTTCTTTGGCATGAAAACACCAATGTTCCATCAAATAAGATTCCGAGGTTGTCCAAAAACATGTATTGTTCTACATTACCAACGAAGTTGTTTCCATTCTATAAAGTGTCAAATGTTTCATTGATATACCAAAAGGCTCATATTTCATTGTTGTGATATTGATGATTCTGAAACACATTGTTGATGTACCAATGAGTCCTTGTTGCATCGTTATTGTATAGAAGGTCTATTACTTGATTCCTATTGATGTATCATTGTTCCAAAGGTACTATATTGGCATGAACACTAATGTAATAATCTCAAAAGCTTTTGAACTAAGTTATTGGAAAGATCTCTTATGTGTGTTACTTGATATACGTGTGGGTGGTATCCCAGGGGCATAAGCCTAGCATGGGTTGATTCCTATTTATGTGTTTATGGGTGGTATCCCAGGGGCATAAGCCTAGCATGGGTCGATCCCAGTTGATATGTACTGGGGGAAGCCTAATGGTCACAGTACGGTACAGTATTGATTATTGTTAGGTGGTTGGAGGTTCGGGAGGAGGAGGTAATAGCGAATGATAATTGTAAAGAATAAAATGAACGAATGTATACCGTTCCACAAATGTGTTTGAATTCAAGAACCCAATTCAGATTAATGATAATGTACATGATCCTAAAAGTGTTTATGAAGTGTGGTTCACTTCTATTATGATTTATTCACTTGCGTCTGATTTTCTTGATTCCCCATATCTCATATGATTATTTACAGCTTTACACACTCAGTACATATTTCGTACTGACGTCCCTCACGGGGGACCTGCATTTCATGCTGCAGGCACATGTGCTTCAGCTCATTCACAGCATAGATAGGAGCCAGGTCATACAGCTATTGTTGGTGAGCTCCAGTTTGCTTCGGAGCATTCCGAGTCGGTTCCTTATGTTTTGTTATTGTACAGGAGTCATGTGTGGGCGGGGGTTTGTCCCGACCCTAGTTATGTCATGTATATCCTAGAGGCTTTGTAGACATAAGGAAGGGTAAAGTCATGGAAGTTTATATAGTGATGTTATATTTGTATATGTGGTGGCCCCGACGGCCAAGTATTATATATATATATTTGTGCGTGTTGTGCTGATACAGGTAATTAGACCCTTCTATATGCAACGAAGTGCTGCCCAAATTTTTGGTGACATGTAAGTGAAAGTACAGATATTTGAACGGGTTCTCCCGGGCCTTCTTGGCTTCGGGTGCCAGTCCGGCCAGATGGGATTTTGGGGCGTGACAAAAGTGGTATCAGAGAGGTTCGTCCTAGTGAGTCTACAAAGCCGTGTCTACGTAGAGTCTTGTTTATCGGTGTGTTGTGCACCACATCTATAAACAGGAGGCTATGGACATTTAGGAATTGTTTCTTTTCTTCATGTCTTAGATCGTGCGATAGAGCTTATATTGTATATGAAGTCATAGTTGACCACTGAATCAGTTTGTTTCTCTTATTATAGTAATGATGCCGGTTACCAGAAGCAAGAATACCGGTAAGCAAGTAGATGTGGCTGTCGGAGAGGGGACTAGTAAGTCACCCACTATACCAGCTAATCAAAGTGAGGCTCCAGCTGAGCATGCATCAGAAACTTCCCCCAGTCCGGAAGAAATAAGGGGGAGGAGAACTATATCCCCAGAGCCACCTATTAATGTTGTTGATCAAGATCTTAGAAATGCAGTGCAACTTTTGACTCGTATAGTTGTTGGGCAAGCTCAAGGGCGAGCCATTCCTATTGCAGGTCCTAGTGGTATAGATAGGGCGGCTAGTCTTCGAACACAAGATTTTCTTAAGATGGATCTGCCTACTTTTATCGGATCCGTTCTTAACGAAGATGCGCAGGACTTTATTGATCAGATCCAAAGGGCCCTAGAGGTGATGCATGTATCGGGCAGAGAGACAGTGGAGTTAGCCGCGTATAGATTCAAATGTGAGGCTATATATTGGTATGAAGACTGGAAACGGTCAAGGGGCATTGATGCACCCCCAGCTACTTGGAAAGAGTTCAAAGAGGCATTTATTGATCATTACCTTCCATATGAGACTCGTCAGGCCCGTGCGGATCAGTTCTTAAATCTTTGACAGGGTAATACAAGTGTGAGGGAGTATAGTCTTCGATTTAATTCTTTGTCCAGATATGCTCCTAATGTTATAGCTACTATGGATGACAGAGTTCATCGGTATGTGGATGGATTGGATCCGTATTTGGTTAGGGATTGTACTATTGTCGCTTTGAACAAAGATATGGACATAGAGAGGATCCAAGCTTTTGCACAGAAAATGGAAGATCAGAGGCAGAGGAGAAGAACACAGGAATCAGAAAGAGGATATTCCAAGAGGGCCAGATCTACAGGGAAGTTCATGGCATCTCAAGGAGGGTTCAGACCACAGTTTTCTGCTAGACCACCTAGGCCATTATCTTCTTATTCTGCAGCTAGTGCCCCACCACAGTTCCAAGGGTCCAGAGGAAATCAATTTGGGCATAGAAGTGAGAGTCAGAGTTCGCGGATAGTGGGGTACCAAGGGCAAGGGAATATGAGCCAATCGAGACCTCCTCGAGAGCCATGCAATAAATGTGGAAGGTATCATTTGGGCGCATGTCGGCTGGGGACCAATATTTGCTTTTGGTGCGGTATGTCGGGGCATATGATGAGGGAATGCCCACGAAGGGACATAGGGGGTATGGCACGACCTACGGGGTCATTTGTTGCATCATCATCATCGATGCCTTATTCAGGAAGGGGTGCACAACCAATGGGTCGTGTTAGAGGTGATAGAGGAGCCACGGGTTCTAGCGGGGCTCAAAATCGTACGTATGTTCTAGCGGATCGACAGAAGTTAGAGGCTTCCCCAGATGTGGTTACGGGTAAGTTGTCTATCTTTTCATTCGATTTATATGCCTTAATTGATCCCGGTTCCACATTATCTTATGTTACTCCATTGGTTGCTGGAAAGTTCGAAAGAATACCCGAACTATTAGTTAATCCATTTGAAGTATCCACACCGGTTGGGGAATCTATTATAGCTAGAAGGGTTTATCGAAACTGCATAGTAACTATTTGTGGTCGTGATACGATGGCTGATCTTGTAGAGTTAGAAATGGTAGATTTTGATGTTATAATGGGTATGGACTGGTTGGCGTCTTGTTATGCCACAATTGATTGTTGCACGAAAAAGGTATATTTCTATTTTCCAAATGAATCAGTCCTTAAATGGAAAGGTGAAATTAGCGCGCCAAGAGGTAGATTTATTTCTTATTTTAAGGCAAGAAGAATGATTTCCAAGGGATACATATATCATTTAGTTAGAGTAAGGGATACAGAAGCAGAGCCACCAACTCTTCACGCTGTTCCGGTGGTAAATAAATTTCCTGATGTATTTCCTGAAGATCTTCCAGGTTTGCCTCCTGAACGAGAAGTAGAGTTTGGTATTGATGTAATACCAGGCACCCAACCAATCTCCATTCCGCCGTATAGAATGGCCCCAGAAGAATTACGAGAATTAAAAGAGCAATTGAAAGATTTGCTAGAGAAGGGATTCATAAGGACTAGTATGTCCCCCTGGGGAGCACCAGTGTTATTTGTGCGCAAAAAGGATGGCTCGCTGAGGATGTGTATTGATTATCGGCAATTGAATAAGGTGACTATTAAGAATAAATATCCTCTCCCAAGAATTGATGATTTATTTGATCAGTTACAGGGCGCCAAGTGTTTTTCTAAGATTGATTTGAGGTCAGGTTACCACCAAGTGAGGGTCAAAGAGAAGGATATACCCAAGACAGCTTTCCGAGCACGGTATGGTCATTATGAGTTTCTAGTTATGTCATTTGGGCTAAAAAATGCACCTGCAACTTTTATGGATTTGATGAATAGGGTGTTTAAGCCATTCCTGGATGTATTTGTGATAGTTTTTATAGATGATATTCTAGTTTATTCTAGATCAGAAGAGGACCATGCCAATCACTTACGACAGGCATTGCAGACTCTTCGTGATTGTAAGCTTTATGCAAAGTTCTCTAAATGTGAGTTTTGGTTAAAGTCGGTGGCATTTTTTGGTCATATTGTATCTAGTGAAGGGATAAAGGTTGATGCTCAAAAGATAGAAGCTGTGAAGAACTGGCCAAGGACCACAACACCTAAGAAGATTCGTAGTTTTCTCGGGTTGGCCGATTATTATAGAAGGTTTGTTAAAGACTTTTCTTCCATTTCAACACCCTTAACCAAGCTAACGCATAAAGCATCCAAGTTCCAATGGAATGATGCGTGTGAGGAGAGTTTCCAAGAATTGAAGAATAAGTTGACTTCTACACCTGTGTTGGTACTTCCAGAAGGTACAGAAGGGTATACAGTGTATTGTGATGCTTCGAGAATTGGTTTAGGATGTGTATTAATGTAGCATGGTAAGGTGATAGCATATGCCTCAAGGCAATTGAGGCCACATGAGAAAAATTACCCCACACATGATCTTGAGCTGGCAACGGTTATCTTTGCTTTAAAAATATGGCGCCACTATTTATATGGGGTTCATGTTGATATATATACTAATCACAAGAGCTTACAATATATTTTCAGTCAGAAGGATCTAAATCTGAGGCAGCGAAGGTGGATGGAACTATTAAAAGATTATATGTTGATATTTTGTATCACCCAGGGAAAGCGAATATAGTAGCTGATGCGTTAAGTCGTAAGGCTATGATGGCACCTATAGAAAGGCAAGGGATGATTAAAGATCTTCGTCAATTAGCTAGTCTAGGAGTTCGTCTTCTCGAAACTCCGGACGAGGAGCTTATTGTGCATAATGTCGCGGAATCCTCATTAGTAGCTGAGGTGAAAGAGAAGCAAGATGCAGATCCTATTTTATTACAGCTTAAGGAGAACGTTCAGAGTGGTGCGACCAAGGCATTTGAGCTTACGCGAGAATGAGTACTTCAGTGCCAAAACTGATTGTGTGTGCCGGATGTAGACGGGCTAAGAAAGAAGATTATGACAGAGACACATTTTTCAAGGTATTCCATTCATCCAGGATCAACCAAAATGTATCAAGATTTGAAAGATATGTATTGGTGGAATGACATGAAAAGGAACATCGCAGAATTTGTAGCTGAATGTCCAAATTGCCAACGAGTTAAAGTGGAACATCAAAAGCCCGGAGGCTATATGCAATGCATAGATCTTCCAATTTGGAAGTGGGACATGATCAACATGGATTTTGTTACAGGTTTGCCTCGTACAGCTCGGAAATTTGATTCTATATGGGTGATTGTGGATAGGCTTACTAAATCCGCACATTTCTTACCCGTTAAGACCACTTACACAGTTGAAGAATATTCGAAGCTGTATATTAAAGAAATAGTCCGATTACATGGGGTACCAACTTCTATTATATCGGATCGGGGAACTCAATTTACCGCAAACTTTTGGAAGTTTTTCCAACGGAGTTTGGGAACACAAGTGAATCTGAGTACAACTTTTCACCCTCAGACGGATGGACAAGCAGAGCGCACCATTCAAACACTTGAAGATATGTTACGAGCATGTTTTATAGATTTTAAAGGCAGTTGGGATGATCATTTACCTCTTATTGAGTTTGCCTACAATAATAGCTATCATTCAAGTATCAAAATGGCACCATATGAAGCTTTATATGGGAGGAAGTGTAGATCACCAATAGGATGGTTCGAAGCAGGTGAAACTCTTATGTATGGACCGGATCTTGTGTATCAAGCCATAGAAAAAGTCAAGGTGATTCAGCAACGGTTGAAAACAGCCCAAAGTCGACACAAGTCATATGCGGATAGTAGAAGAAGAGGGCTAGAGTTTTCGTTAGGCGATTGGGTATTTTTGAAGGTATCGCCAATGAAAGGGGTGATGAGATTTGGCAAGAAAGGAAAGTTGAGTCCACGAAATATAGGCCCGTATAAGATTATTCGAAGATGTGGGCTAGTTGCTTATGAATTAGAGCTACCCCAGGAACTCTCATCAGTGCATCCAGTATTTCATGTATCGATGCTTCGAAAGTGCATCGGAGATCCGTCCCTTATTACTTCTACTGAAGATGTGCAAGTAACAGAAGATCTTACCTATGAGGAGATGCCTATTGCTATATTAGATCGTAAAGTTAAGAAATGAGAAATAAAGAAGTAGCATCGGTGAAAGTACTTTGGAGAAATCAACAAAAGGAAGAGATTACATGGGAAGCGGAGGAAGCAATGAAATCGAAATACCCTTATTTGTTCAAAGGTGAAAAAGAAGTGCAAGGAGTGGAACTGGGACACTAACAAGTAAGTTTTTACATATGCATAATATCTATATGATGACGTGAATATCAATTATGAATTAGAACTTGTTTCGGCTAAATAACTACATTCACATTCGAGGACGAATGTCCTTAAGGGGGGAAGGATGTAACACCCCGTACTTAATTACGTGCATTAGCCATGGTTATATGTGTTGGAGTATATGTATTGATCATAAGTTAGGTATATATGAGTTTAAGTATGAGTATTGATTATTTTGAAATGGTTTCAAGTGTATAGTTTGATTATATGTGTATGGGAATCGACTTTATTTATACCGGAATTTGCCCGTCGATGGTTCCATACGAAGGTTATTGAATAAGATTTCCAACGATATAAAGATTTCCAAAAACGGATAAGTTTCGAATAAAATCGAGCACGTTCGAAACTATAAAACGGTGGCCGTGATATTGTGAATAGTAAATGTGCAGGAAAATTTCCTGCACACAAACTACTGAGGCCTGCCAGTTTTTTGAGTCAACTTTGAACGATCATAACTCCCTTAATATAATGAACTGGGAGAGCTACGACCTATCAAAAGAAATATCTTTGAGTCTTCTTTCCAATGCAATTGGTTTCATCCAAATCCAACGTCTGAGTAAGGAGTTATACTCGTTTTACTTCAGCCTCTCAAAACAGATTTTTAGGGTCAACTTCAAACGACCATAACTCCTTGTACAGGACGAACTGGGTGGCCTACTTTATATAAAATGAAATCTCTTTGAATTATCTATCCAACTATACCAATTTCACCCAAATCCGATATCGTAGCAAAGAGTTATGGTCGATTTACTTTAGCCTATCAAAACAGTCCACCATGGACAGATTCGAATTTACTTAAATTTTTAAGGGCAATATGGTCATTTTCCATCACCTCATGGACGAAAATTTGTCATTATATACATATACTTAGCCTCATATCCATTATTTATCATTCATTATTGAAGAATAAGAAACCCTAGCCAAATTTCAACTCCAATTATCTTGTGATTCAACCGTAGAAAGTCCAAATTGATTCCGTAGTTGTGTTCACCGTCTCGAGGGCTTCGATAAGCACCCCTTATTTGTGCCAATAGGACTTCGAAATCAAAAGGGCCATTTTATGGTAAGGATGCAAATTATGTTGGTGTTACTTATATGGATATGTATATATATGCTTGTGAGCATAAGAAGTATGTTATTTGATTATTGTTGAAAGATGATTGGAAATGATGTTGGATTATTCTTGTGCATGGTTGGATTATGTTGAATTGTGAAGGGATTTGGTGTGATGATGTGGTATTGAAATGATGATTATATATATATAAATACACATAAACCTATTGTTCAAGTTGGTTTTTGGAATGCTTTGCAAATATTGGTTGTATGGAATTATGGAAGAGAATTGTGGTGTTGGGTTGCTAATATTAGATGTCAAACATTTCATTGTAGATAAGTGATTTGTAAAGGCGGGAAGTTGTGTTGAATTGGTATCCAAATCTACAACGAGGTATGTAAAGCATACTCTAACAATGTTCTTTGGCATGAAAACACCAATGTTCCATCAAATAAGATTCCGAGGTTGTCCCAAAACATGTATTGTTCTACATTACCAACGAAGTTGTTTCCATTCTATAAAGTGTCAAATGTTTCATTGATATACCAAAAGGCTCCTATTTCATTGTTGTGATATTGATGATTCTGAAACACATTGTTGATGTACCAATGAGTCCTTATTGCATCGTTATTGTATAGAAGGTCTATTACTTGATTCCTATTGATGTATCATTGTTCCAAAGGTACTATATTGGCATGAACACTAATGTAATAATCTCAAAAGCTTTTGAACTAAGTTATTGGAAAGATCTCTTATGTGTGTTACTTGATATACGTGTGGGTGGTATCCCAGGGGCATAAGCCTAGCATGGGTCGATCCCTATTTATGTGTTTATGGGTGGTATCCCAGGGGCATAAGCCTAGCATGGGTCGATCCCAGTTGATATGTACTGGGGGCAGCCTAATGGTCACAGTACGGTACAGTATTGATTATTGTTAGGTGGTTGGAGGTTCGGGAGGAGGAGGTAATGGCGAATGATAATTGTAAAGAATGAAATGAACGAATGTATACCGTTCCACAAATGTGTTTGAATTCAAGAACCCAATTCAGATTAATGATAATGTACATGATCCTAAAAGTGTTTATGAAGTGTGGTTCACTTCTATTATGATTTATTCACTTGTGTCTGATTTTCTTGATTCCTCATATCACATATGATTATTTACAACTTTACACACTCAGTACATATTTCGTACTGACGTCCCTCACGGGGGACCTGCATTTCATGCTGCAGGCACAGGTGCTTCAGCTCATTCACAGCATAGATAGGAGCCAGGTCATACAGCTATTGTTGGTGAGCTCCTGTTTGCTTCGGAGCTTTCCGAGTCGGTTCCTTATGTTTTGTTATTGTACAGGAGTCATGTGTGGGCGGGGGTTTGTCCCGACCCTAGTTATGTCATGTATATCCTAGAGGCTTTGTAGACATAAGGAAGGGTAAAGTCATGGAAGTTTATATAGTGATGTTATATTTGTATATGTGGTGGCCCCGACGACCAAGTATTATATATATATATATATTTGTGCGTGTTGTGCTGATACAGGTAATTAGACCCTTCTATATGTAATGAAGTGCTGCCCAAATTTTTGGTGACATGTAAGTGAAAGTACAGATATTTGAACGGGTTCTCCCGGGCCTTCTCGGCTTCGGGTGCCAGTCAGGCCCGATGGGATTTTGGGGCGTGACAACATAACCTTTGTTGTAGGTTTGATTGTGAATGAAGCGTTTCAAGTAGCATAAATAATAGAAAATCTACCACCTATGTGGAAAGACTTCAAGAACAATTTGAACACACAAACGTAAGGAGATGTCAGTCGAAGACCTGATTGTACGACTACACATTGAAGAAGATAATAAGGCTGCGGAAAGAAGGTCAAGAGGCAATTCTGCAATAAGAGGAGCAAACATTGTAGAAGATGACCAAAACAACTCCAAAAAAGCGAAAGAAGCTGGAAATGAAAGCAATCAACCCAAGAAGAAATTCAAGGGAAAGTGTTTCAACTGTGGCAAGATTGGCCATAAGTCTATGGATTGTCGTGCCCCGAAGAAAGGAAAGAAAAAGGACCAAGCAAATTTAACTAAGTCTAAGAAAGAAACGGACGATCTATGAGCTATGCTTTCCGAATGCAACTTGGTGGGAAATCCTCGTGAATGGTGGTTGGATTCTGGTGCCACCCGCTATGTTTGTGCTAACAAGGATTTGTTTTCGACGTTCGCTCTGGCTCAAGTAGAAGAAAAGATTTACATGCCAAACTCTACTACTGCAAAAGTAGAAGGAACAGGAAAAATATGCTTGAAGATGACTTCCGGCAAAGTGTTGACACTTAACAATGTCTTGTATGTTCCGGAGTTACGGAAGAACTTGCTTTCAGTTTCACTTCTAGACAAGAACGGATTCAAATATGTATTTGTTTCCAGAAAAATTGTACTTAGTAAAGAAGAAGTGTATGTAGGAAAAGGCCACCTCAATGAGGGCCTATTCAAAATGAATGTAATGAATGTTGAAATCAATAAAAGCTCAGTTTCTTCTTACTTGATTGAGTCTTATGATTTATGGCATGAACGTTTAGGCCATGTTAATTACAAAATATTACGAAAACTGATTAACTTAGAAGTTTTGCCAAACTTTGAGTGCAATAAATTAAAATATCAAACGTGTGTGGAATCAAAGTATGCAAATCATCCTTATAAGTCCGTTGAAAAGAATTTCAATCCCTTAGACTTAATACAAACGAACATTTGTGATATGAAGTCAACACCATCACATGGTGAGAAAAAGTATTTCATAACTTTTATCGATGATTGCACGAGATATTGTTATGCCTATTTGCTAAATAGTAAGGATGAAGCAATAGATGCGTTTAGGCAATACAAAACTGAAGTTAAAAATCAGTTAGATAAAAGGATAAAAATGATAAGAAGTGATAGAGGCGGAGAATATGAATCTCCCTTCGCCAGAATATGTGTAGAGAATGAAATTGTCCATCAAACTATGGCCCCGTATTCACCTCAATCTAATGGAATTGCGGAAAGAAAAAACTGAACTTTGAAGGAAATGATGAATGTCTTACTTATAAGTTCAGGTTTACCGTAAAACTTGTGGGGGGAGGCTATCCTTACAGCCAACCGAATACTCAATAGAGTTCCCCATAGTAATACACAATCAATCCCTTATGAAAAATGAAAAAGAAGGAAACCCAACTTGAAATATTTTAAAGTGTGGAGGTGTCTAGCAAAGGTCCAAGTTCCTATGCCTAAAAGGGCTAAGATAGGGCCTAAGACGGTGGACTGCATGTTCATAGGATATGTTAAAAGTAGTAAAGCATGTCGATTTTTGGTTCATAAATACGAACATCCGGATATTAATGAAAATACGGTAATTGAATCAGATAACGCTGAATTCTTTGAACATATTTATCCGTATTAAACTAGACGTGAACAGTCTAGTGGAGGGTCTAAATGACCTCAAGATAAACCAAGTGAGAATGTACATAATGATGAGAATCCAAGACATAGTACCCGTCAAAGAACGTCAACTTCGTTTGGATCAGATTTTGTAACATTTCTCTTAGAAAATGAGCCTCAAACATTTAAGAAAGCGATGACGTCTTCGGACTCATTCTTTTGGAAAGAGGCAGTCGATGGTGAGGTTGATTCAATCTTAATAAACCATACGTGGGAGTTGGTTGATCTTCCTCCAGAAAACAAACTTTTAGGATCTAAATTGATCTTCAAAAGGAAAATGAAAGCGGATGGTACTATTGACAAATACAAGGCAAGACTTGTAGTAAAAGGCTTCAAACAAAAAGAAGGCCTTGATTACTTTGATACATACTCGCCGGTAACAAGGATAACATCGATTCAAATGTTAATTGCCTTGACGGCGGTTTATGGTCTTGAAATCCATCAAATGGATGTGAAAACTACATTCCTAAATGGAGAATTGGAGGAAGAAATTTACCTGGAACAACCTGAGGGTTTTATGGTTCCAGGAAAAGAAAATAAGGTGTGTAAACTTGTTAGGTCACTTTATGGACTAAAACAAGCACCTAAGCAATGACATGTTTGACCAAACAATGTTGGCAAACGGATTCAAAATTAATGAATGTGATTAATGTGTTTATATTAAAGACACTCCAAATCACCAAGTCATTGTGTGTTTATATGTGGATGATATGTTGATCATTAGTAGAGACACTTCAGACTTAAATGCGACGAAACGAATGCTCGAGAGCAAGTTCGATATGAAAGACCTTGGAGTTGCGGTCGTGATCTTAGGGATAAGAATTCCACAAGGGTTGGCATTGTCACAGTTTCATTACATCGAAAAAGTACTTGAAAAATTCAAGTATATGGAATTTGGTATTGCCAAGACTTCATTGGGTATGAGCTTTGCACTTTGAAAGAATGAAGGTGAAAGTGACTCATAATTGGAGTACGCAAGAGTATTGGGATGTCTAATGTATATAATAAATTGTACACGACCAGACATAGCATGCGTTATTAGTAAGTTAAGTCGGTACATGAGTAATCCCAACAAAACTCATTGGTTGGCAATGAAAAGAGTTTTGGGGTATCTCAAATACACTCAAGACTACGCTTTGCATTATAATAAATATCCCGCGGTACTTGAAGGATATAGTGATGCAAATTGGATCATTGGATCGAACGAAGTAAAATCCACGAGTGGATATGTATTTACTATCGGTGGAGGAGCGGTCTCTTGGAAATCATCCAAACAGACATGTATTGCTCGCTCTACAATGGAATCTGAATTTATCGCATTGGATAAAACCGGTGAAGAAGCAGAATGGCTCTGAAATTTCTTGGAAGATATTCCTTATTGTCCCAAACCAGTGGCACCAGTATGTATACACTGTGATAGCCAAGCGACGATAGGTAGGGCAGGGAGCATGATGTACAACGGTAAATCTCATCACATAAGACGGAGACATAATACCATTAAAGAACTTCTCTCTAGTGTAATTATCACTATTGACTATGTGAAGTCAAAAGATAATGTGTCGGATCCACTTACAAAAGGCCTATTTAGAGAAGGAGTTGAGAGAACATCTAGGGAATGGGTTTAAGACCTCGGACAAGTCAACATAGCGGTAACTCTACCTAGTAGACTGGAGATCCCAAGAGTTAGGTTCAAGGAGATCAAACAAAGTTATGTCTGACAGGTTCAACATTGTCAAAATACCAACCCATTCTCATGATGTAGACAATGTTTAGTAAACAAGGATAAGACTTAAGGTAAAAAGTCTTTTAATGATTATCTAAATTTGGCAGATTTGATTAAATAGTTTAAATCTATAAGATTGAGCATTTAGAAATCACATATGTGAGGGAGAAGTGGAAGCCGCTTCAAGGAGAATGTTAGTAAAGGTCTATTCTCTAAGCTCTCATGAAATCGGGACGTGTTCATGGTTGAAAAGAACAAAACCGTGAGAACCATAAATGGTAAAAGGCTGGTTGTGTGACATGTGTTTTCTAGGTGTACATTAAAGCTCGATGGTTCAAAGATATCAAATCTACCGATTGACCGAGTGCATCCGATGCATGTTCACTACGAAAAGTTCAAAGGGAAACCCACTTATCCAGATGCAATCAGTCTTTACTTGATGATCACATATTTGTCCATAAAGTTTTACAAAGAATAGTCATTCTCCATTCATGTGGGGGATTGTTGGGTTCAATTGGTGTGAATGGAAAATGGAGGAACACAACCTTTTATGAAAAGACATATTGTTTTGGAAAAGGAGTGACTGTTCAGATAGTTGTGTTTATTCAGAAAAGACACAATATTTTGAATGAAAAGACATGACTCTTCCAAAGGATACACCTCTTCGGATGAACCATTGCCACCTTTCGGAAGGGGCAGTTGATGGCTATATAAACCTGCATTTATCCACAGGTTTTGGTATGAATTTTTTTTTGAAATACAAACTCTTCTTGTCTTCAAAACATTCATTGTGATCAATCAAATCGTTAAGTGAGTTCGACGAATCTAATTATTTGAGGTACCACTATAGTTGAATTGAAAGCCATTTTATCCTGGAAGAAAGATTTCAAAACCTCGGGTACAGTGAGAAAAATTATTCCTTAAGGACACTCCGTGAAGTTGGGAGACTTGGCTTTACATTTTTGTTTCATCTTAATTTCTGCAAAAATAAAACGCACTTCTTAGAAAGATCACTTTGATCTTGTGTTGAGGGTGTTGTTGCACTTCATAGTGTTCTTGTTTTAAACTTGAACTAGTGTTGAGTTATTGTGTCAAATTACAGATTTTTGTACCCGAAAACGTTAAAAAACAACATTAAGTACTTTTGACTTTTAAACACATTTTAAGTTTTGGTGATGTCAGATAGCTTTAATAGTGTTTGAAGAAACTATAAGGTCCTTTTAAGCGCCAATTTTCAGGTTAAAAAAAGGAAAAAGTACGAATATATCCCTGAACTTTGATAAATGATACAAATATACACTCTGCCATACTTTAGGTACAAATAGACTCTTGTCGTTAATGAAAAGATACGTATATACCCCTGAACTTTTATAAATGATACAGATATACCTTTTGTCATACTTTAGGTACAAATATACTCTTGTAGTTAATGAAAAGGTACATATATACCCCTGAACTTTGATAAATGGTATAAGTATACCCTCTGTCATACTTTAGGTACAAATATACTATTGCCGTTAATGAAAAGGTACAAATATACCCTTCTCACTAATGTCAAGACACGTGTCACAATCTTGTTCATTTGCCCTTTTAAATTTAATGTATCCTCACCCTACTAGAAAATAATTCTAATTTAACCCATAAACCGATTCAAATAATAACACAAACCCAACTCCGTCTAATAGAACCTTCAAGACGCATCTCTATTCATTTTCTCTTTCACTTTCTATTAGACCGTGTCGGGTTTGAGTTATTAATTGGATCGGGTTATGGGTTAAATTAGAATTATTTGGGGTGGGGTTGGGATAAATTAAATTTAAAAAGGTCAAATGAACATTGTGACACATGTTCTGCCGTTAGGGAGAAGGGTATATATGTACTTTTTCATTAATACAAAGTTATATTTGTACCTAAAGTATATCGGAGGGTATATCTGTACCATTTATCAAAGTTCAAGGATATATATATATTTTTTCATTAACGACAAAAATATATTTATACCTAAAAACTGACAAAAGATATATTTATACCATTTTTCAAAATTTCAGTTAAAAAATGCAAAAATAAGAGTAAAGTAGATGTCCCAACTTTTGACAACAATGTACAGAGCTCCTAAGATAAGACAATTACATAATGCCACCAAAAACAAACAAACAAAAGAGCACAGCTCCTTGTACAACTATGCATAGCCATGATCGTTCTTACAAGTGCAAGGCTCTTAAAAGAAAATTAAAAAAGTAGCAGACCTCAAGTCGACAACCGTTCATTTTGTTCCTTCCCACAATTACACTCAAAGTCCATTTCTTTATTCTCTGATTACTGATCTCCCAAAGTTTCCGATGGCTTCCTCCTCCCAACAACAACGGAAATGTGATGTCTTTGTGAGTTTTAGAGGCGAAGATGCATATAAATATCTTGTTTCAAATCTACACACATCTCTGAAATCCAAAGGAATTAACTATGCGCCGTTGAAAGAAGATACATGTAAAGGAATTGACTGTGCGGAGTTCAAAGATGATGACGAAATCAGTCCCATATCACCTGAACACTTGAAATCCATTGAGGAATCAAGATTTGCCATTATCATATTCACGGTGAGCTATTCCTCATCCACTAGGTGCTTGGAGGAGCTCACTAAGATCATGGAATGCGTTCGATATAAGGGTCAGATTCCTATTCCTGTCTTTTATGACGTCAACCCTTCAGATGTGAGGAATCAAACAAATAGCTTTGGTGAATCTTTTGCCAAGCACCTCGAAAATCTAAAGGGCACTGCTGATTTTCACAAGGCAAATATGTGGAGGGAAGCTCTCACTCAAGCAGCAAGTATATCAGGATGGGATGTGCGAAATAATCCTCGTTTTCAAGAGTTAGTGCAGAGATGCAGATTGCAAGTTACAGCTGATGGGTATGGGTAAGTTGAGCTAAAATATTCATTTTGCTGCTGGGCTTGATCTTTCAATTTTTTATTATTGTGTTCTTCATTTGCGTAGTTGAATTATGCCAATTGCAGTTTATGAGTAGAGTGAGATTGACATCACTAAGTAGTACTAAATTGTGAGAAATAATTAATGAATTTCCACCAACTTGAATGCAAGAAAGCGGAAAGTCCTAAGAATAATTTTGGTGTTTGTTCACTTCCCAGCTATCCTTTTGTTTTGCAATACTTATAGACACTCTCATTGGATACTCGTAAATCTCTCTTGCCTCGTGTTTCAATTTTCTTGTAATATCTAACATGTTAATACTTTTTAATCCATCACAGGAATGAATCAGAACGCATTGGGCTAATCGTCGATCAGATTTTTTACAGCATAGACCATCCAGTTTCAGCTGCCGAAGAGAATCAAGTTGGAACGGAACCCGAACCCCCGGGGGCTGTTGAATCTGGAGCTGTTTGTTTCCATGTGGACCCTTGGGTCGAAAGGCAAGGCTTTAGTTTGGCGTCAATTTTAAATAGATTGACAAATATCTCAATTTGACATGAAAATGAATGATGTTTATTTTAAATATGTAAAGTAATTATAAACTGTGTCACTTTGACACCTTTCACTGACATGACAAAGTGAGTACAAAACACTCACTTTTGAGCGTGTGACGACCTTATTTTAGCCCTTATTTATTTAATTTTATCTTCTTCTTCTCCATGTTTTATCCCACTATTTTCCATCATTTGTTCAAGCTCAAGCTCCAATAATACCCTAATTCATACTTCCTTTATTCACTCACTCTTAGCACATTTTGATTTGCATACTTATTAAGAAAATAATTATTAACGTATTAAATGATGATTATTACTGTGTCTTGAAATTAATTTGAAGAATAAATAATTAATGCTAAGAATAAAATAAAAACAAAAAAATTATTCTTTCTTTATATGTCAGCAATAATAAATAAAAATGTAAATCCAATTAGAAATTAAGTGACGAGTAATTCTCAATAGAGGGAGAGGGAGTACTAAACAACATGTGAGCAAGTCTAGTTTTACAGAATTATTTATTTTGGTATTATTGTTGAGTTTTTACTTTGTTCTCGAACACTTCTTTCTTTCTATATAAATCATTGTTTCAAAGTTAATCATCCTTGAGATTCCTTCTCGCTTTAATTTGTATTACTCTTTTATTTTACTTGATTTTTTCGACTTGACATAAAACTTTAATAATACGTATTTTTTATCAAATTAATTTTATAAATGATATTATAAAACTTTTGACTTGACATAAAACTTTAATAATACGTATTTTTTTTATCAAATTTATTTTATTAATGATATTATACAACTTTAAATTTAATTATTATTATTTTATGTAATTATTTAATATTAAGAATAAAAAAAGAAAAATATAATAAGATTTTTAAATTTCATAAATTGAACAAGTAAATTGAAATTATTTTTAATATAGAAGCCGGACATAACAAAATGGAGGGACTATTTCTTTTTGCCTGTGGCTCTACTCGTAAGGAGTCGTTTGGTAGGAGAGTTTATTTTCTTAATCCATGTATTAAAATGTGGGATAAATTAATACAATATTTGATAGCAAATAAGGAGCAATGTATAACTAATACATGGATTAGTTATACACCCTATATGGTATTATAGGGTGTATAACTAATACATCCAATTTGGTTGGATTAGTAATCCATGGATTACAATCCATGGATAAATATTAATAAAGACAAAAATGCCCTTAAATTCTTTTAAATGTTTTTTAAATCTTTTTTACTTTATTCAATATGAGTTATTTCTTTTCAATTTTCAATATGATAATATTCCTCTAAATAATTTTAATCATTAAAAAAACTACTCCATTAACTTAGAAAATACTTATTTGTCAAAGCCCGAAACAAATTGCATGGTTGCATATAACTTTAATTTTGTAAATAGAATATATCACAAATAAAAAAAATATATCTTAAATTTAACACTTTACAGAACACAATTTTATGTTAACAACGATGCAATTGTCTCATTCAAAAGTTACACGTATCCCCTCCAACTTAAGAACACCACAAAGTGAGAACAACAAAAAAATAAAGAAAAGATAACAAATTATTATTTTTGTAAGTGAATGATTAAATCTTAAAATTTCAAAATAAGTTATTACTATAGTTATATTGTTGATTTTTTTTTTTTTAAAAGAATAATAAAGCTTTGCAAAGTAAATAAACAAAGTTATTGTATGTCAAGGTTTTTTTTGTAAACAAATAATATTCTTTTTAAAATATAACAATACATATTGTTTTCAATACATCAAACCAAACTCTGCATAAAAAATAATTCCAGCATTACTAATCACAGCACTACTAATCCCAACATTACTAATACACCCTATTCAGTATTATCTTATACACTCTACCAAACGACCCCTAAGTATTTACCTCGTCTTGCTTGCATATTTGCAGATTCATTAAAAGCTTTACACATTTCACAGCTTCCCAAAATGAAGCAAATCAAAAGTGGAAATATGATGCCTTTTTGAGTTTTAGAGGAGAAGACACCCGCAATAACTTTGTTGCGCATCTTTATAAACGTCTGGAAAATATGAGAATCAATGTATTCAAAGATGATGTGAAACTTGAAAGAGGAAAACACATTTCAATAGAACTTTTGAAAGCAATTGAGGAATCAAAAACTGCCATTATTATCTTCTCTGAGGACTACGTTTCATCCACCTGGTGTTTGGAGGAACTCGCAATGATCATGGAGTGTGTGGAACAAAAGGAACAAAAGGCATATCCTGTCTTTTATAACGTTAAGCCATCTGATTTACTCATGAATGGTACGTCAGAGAAAATTGGGTAAGAGGTGTCAAATAAGTATTCAAATTAAAACGAGAGACATAAAATTGATCAAATGTGATTTAACTAAAAGTAGGTCGGATTGGAGTAATTAAAACTTTGGAATGCATATTAAGGGTGTGTTTCGTATTATGGAAAATGTTTTCCTATTTTCCTTTGTTTGGTTGTAGTAAAATATTGGGGAAATATTTTTCAAAATAACTCATTTTCCTCTATTTGAGGGAAAATGACTTCCCTCATGGATCAAGGGAAGTCATTTTTCAGAAAATAACAAATGTGACTTATGCCTCCACCCCCACCCCTCTTCTCCACCCCAACAACACTCATATTCACATTACTCAAAAATATTTTCACTGTACTTTTCTTCAATTTTTCACTGCTTGAAATAGAAAATAGTGAATCTTGAATTTTCTCCTTTTCAAATGTTCGTTAAATGTACTGTTGTTTCCATATGCATAGAGGAAGACTTACCTATGTTACTTTTGCTAATTGCATATTCCATTTTGTCATCGATATAGCTAGCTTGTTTTACAAAGTTGAATAAGCTTGTCATTCTATTGTATTTCTATTGATTGTAATATTTTTGAGATTGGCCTGACAAAATATTGAAAAATGTCTCCTATATTTGCTAATTAGTAGTTGCTTAAATTTTAATGACTCGTAATGTTTTAGTATTCGATATTGATATTATTTTCTATGCTTAAATTAGTTCTTACAAATTGTTGAGTTGCTAGAGGCAGTGATATACTAGTTAACAATTAGTAATATTTTCAAAAAAATATTTTTTCACTCACCAACCAAATACTAAAAAATATTTTTCTGAAAAAAATTTTCTACTCACCAATCAAACACCATAAAATTTTTTTCGAAAAATATTTTTCACTCACCAACCAAGCATGAGAAAATAAGTAGAAAACCAACTTATTTTTTAGGAAAACTTTTTCCATGGAAAATATTTTTCATCATATCAAACACACCCTAAAATTTCAATTTGTTTTTTAAAAAAACTTCCCTCGTATTTCAAATTTCAAAGTTTTAAAATTTCCCATCTTATTATCTTTTCAATCCTTTTTTTTTTTTTTTTTAAACTCTGTCCAGATTCTCCCTTCATCTTCTTCTTTTTACTCTATCCCCCTACATCTTCTTCTTTGTCGTTTTCGCTGTTGTCGCCACCGACACGTTCATTCTTTTTATCACATTTTTCTTCCTTTTTATTCTTATTTTTACGGACTATTTTGCTTTGATTGAGAATTTTTTTAAGTCATCAAAAGATACTCTATAGAAAATCATGCAACTATGACAATTACCATAGTTGCTTCAACAATTTCAATAATTGCTTAATTTTCTGAAAGAAAGAGAGGTGGAGTAGGAGCTGACGAAGAAGATGGTGGTTGTGGATGAGGAGGAGAAAGTGGTGGTGATGGAAAAGTAGGCCCTTTTTGTAAATAACAAAAATTTGGGATTTTAAAATAATATTATTAAATACTAATCTTAAAATTATCACCCATACTCAATAATCAAGAAAGTATTATTTTTTTCATAATTTTGAAACTATTTACTCAATAATCAAGAAGTATCAATTTTTTCATAGTTTTAAAACTATTTTGTCACCTTAATTATTTTTAAATATTTTTAAGTTATTGATTATTATAATTTACTTTTTATATAATATTTTGATCTGTCCCAATTTAATATGTGAGTAAGTGAAGCCGATCAAAATTTTTTATATGATTTTGAAATAAACATTTTAAACTGTACGAAGGTGAGAAGAGCAGCTTTGGTAAAGCATTGGAAAAACATTTGGAAGATTTCAAGGCTGTTAAACCTAAGAGAAGCACAAGCAAACCAGAGAAGAGGTTAGGCAAGAGGTATCTTGCTCTCAGAGAAGCAAAGAGAAACCAGACAATCAGGGATAATTTGGAGAAGGTGCAGAGGTGGAAGAATGCTCTGCATAGAGCTGCTGGAATAGCGGGACTGGATGTTCGTAAAACTGCTAATGGGTGAGTGAGTAGTTCAAAGAACACTCTTTGAGTTCGAACTCCTTTTGTATGACCAGGCAACACACGTGCAATTCAATTGCTTTTGAGCATGTAAGGTGTATTTTCTACCCATGTCCAAATTCTTAAAGATCAAATTTCCTAATTTACCCTCAATTGCTAAAATACCATTCTATTGGATGTGGTTTGTTTGATTGTTGAGCTTGCTTACTGAGGACATTGATCTTAGATAGGAGGGCACCGTGAAGTACGTTGACTAGGTAGAAGGTTAGTAGATAACAGTGTGTTGTCTTGCTATCCATTCATATTAGTAGTCATAGTATTGCTCCTGTAGTTTCTTGTCCTTTAATTTTTTGTAAATATCTGTTGTTTCTTGTTCCTGGATTATTGTATTATTTTGTTGTAGTTTCCGTTCTGGTATTATCTGCTATTTTTGTTTGTGTCTGTTGTTTCTACTTTCTTGTACATCCATTACTTCTTTGGGAATGTATTGGACTGTTTTTCTTGAGCCGATGGTCCATTGGAAACAACCTCTTTTACCTCTAAGGTAGGGTAATGTCTGCCCCAGACCCCACTTGGTACATTGGGTATGTTGTTGTTGTTGTGTATTGAGCTGCCCCAGACCCCAGGCCGACGAAGATTATTTTCGTTGTTATGTGAAGATTTCTCTTCAATTCATGATCATTAAACTGAAACCAATCCTTTTTACTACAAAGAAAGTGAGAACGTGTTTCAATGTTTGGGTACCATAATATCTGACTGTGGCAAAGATCTAGTTCCAATTGAATCTTGTTCGAGCGAAGTGTGATTTTTGCTGAAAACGCAAATGGAAGTGTTTATGTGGATGTGACAATTAAATAGATTGCATACAGAAGGCCCCTATGAAAATGAAACTTTAAACTAGATTTCTTGTGAAGTTGAACATCCTGTTCCCTAAAATATATTAGACGAGTTCTGGAGAAGCAATGAATGGATTACCGTCTGCTTTTGACTACTTTAACGTTTCTTGTGTTTCAAATGATTAATTTTTTTATTGTTATATTTTTACTAAATGCAGGAATGAAGCAAAATCTATTGACAAGATTATAAATGATAACTTCCGAAATATGCACCACACCGTTTCAGCAACTGAAAAATATCTAGTGGGAATCGACTCCCGTATAGGTGAAGTAGAATCGTTACTGAGGTTTCATTCAGGTGGTGTCTGTTTTGTTGGAATATGGGGGATTGGAGGCATCGGGAAGACAACTGTTGCAAGAAAATATTTTGACAAGGTTTGTCATCAATTTCAAGGGTCGTGTTTTCTTGCGAATGTTAGAGAAGAATCAAAGAAGTATGAGCTAATGTACTTGCAAAAGTCACTTCTTTCAAGACTCTTAAACGAAAAATCAATGAAGATAGCAAGTTTTTTTGAAGGAGCCGACATGATAAAAAGAAAGCTTTGCCGCTTAAAAGTTTTAATTGTTTTTGATGATGTCGATGATGAAGACCAATTGGAATATTTAGTTGGAAATCATGACTGGTTTGGTGATGGAAGTAGAATCATTACAACAACTAGAAACCGAGATTTACTACGCAATCATGACCAGTTATATCCTGTTCCTGAATTGACTAAAGATGAGGCAGTTGAAGTCTTCAGTTGGCACGCTTTTCAGAAACGGACTCCTGATAGAGAGTTTTTGAAACTCTCCAAGTCTGTAGTAGATTATGCTAAAGGCTTACCTTTAGCTCTTAAGGTCTTGGGTTCTTTTCTCTACAAGCGAGGCATGACAGAGTGGAGAAGTGCATTAGATAAACTTAGAGATACTGGATATGAAAAAATTGTTAAGCAGCTCTGTCTAAGTCTAGAAGGATTGAATCATGAAGAGAAGAATATATTCCTTGATATTGCATGCTTCTTTAGAGGAAGAAAACGAGATGATGTGATAACAATACTAAACAGTTTTGGCTTCCGATTAGAGATTGGAACAGATGTCCTCGTCCAAAAATCACTCTTACATATTTCTGAAGGAATGGTTGAGATGCATGATTTGATAGAACAAATGGGCCAGCAAGTGGTACGCAGTGTTGACCAGGACAGGCCATGGAACCACAGTAGACTATGGCATGAACAAGATATAAAAACTGTTTTTTCTGCAAATCAGGTAAGCATGTCCTCTGCTGGAGATTTCCATTTTATCTTTCGCATTATTTGCCCTCACTGGGAGTAAATTTTTCTCAGCCTAAACTGCAGCTCATGGGATAGTTTCTTAATTAAATCATCCAATATATTGAAAACAAGTATAGCCTTGTAGCGTCGAATTTGTACCATATTACTTTGCACTCAAGGATAGCCACCAATTAGGAAGGTTAGTTGCATATTCTGTCTCAGTTTACTGTATGTGCCTTCTTAAGATTATAAATAGAGTAGCTTACTCAATATCCATTTACTAGAGTTCTAGTTCTAATTATGATTTTGCGGTTTTAGATTTTTATCATCTTGAACATTTTATCGTCGAATACAAAGTGAGTGTGAAAACTTCTAGTTATTCATAGGTCTTATCCGTCCTTATGATGAACTTCTACGTCCTAGGGAAATTTTCTGGTACCAATTATTTGCATGTAATGATATTTTTATTGATGTTGTGGGTTAAATCCGTATACAAGAGGAACACCAAGAAGTAGAGAATCTGCACAAAAGCGGGTCTCTACCAATGACATTCAATCATCTGTTCCTACAAGAATTTTGTACAAACTCATGTTCTTTCTCTTCAAAAGATCTCCTGGGCCTTTCCCTCCAAAGTACCCATATAATGGTCTAGTGCAGAACATGCTATGTTCTTCTTCTCCATATAATGGTTTTAATATATATTTACATTCTAAATAATTTGCTGTGTATATTTTAGTATTGTTACCGCTTTTTCTTTTTCCCGTTGAAAGTACTTCGACTAACGACAATTTGTTACTAGTTTATAATGATAATTGTCTTATTAAGTAGTTTGTCACAAAGTTTTCTCCCTCTTACAGAATAAATTTATGCGGAACTCTCTTTAAGAACATGATATTTTAACTTCTAGATTTATAATGAGCTTTATTTTTAAAAACTAATGCAAATTATTCTGTGATACGTTCTTAGCTTTGTTGGATAATAGGGAAAGAACTCCTAATGTAAACATATGTCAAATCGACTCATGAAACAATTTGGTCGAACTCATAATGAAAAGCCATAAATAAATCTTACACTATAGGTATTATCCTAAAGTTATTACACCCTATTAATTCCAGCAAAAATGGAAATAGATTAAGATTTGTATACTTAAGGAGAATAGGTTCTATGCTTGGAAGTATGTTCTGTTTAACGAAATTACTTTAATTTCTTTCCAGAGGACAGAGTCAATTGAAGGCATAATGGTACCAATTGGCTCGGACCGTCATATATGCAAGTGGAGCAAAGCTTTCGAAAACATGCAGTGTCTTAGGTTACTCATTGTCAAAGGGGAGGAGGCCCGACATCATGACCCTATTTGTGACCGTATTGAGTATCTCCCGAGTAACTTGAAATGGCTTGATTGATCATACTACAGTTTTGCAACTTTACCAGCAGAGTTTGAACCAGGAAACCTTGTTGGGCTCAACATGACTTTTAGTTCTCTTGTGGAAATCTTCAAGGAACCAAAGGTATTGTTGATCTCCGTCACTAAAGAATATTTTTTATAAAAAGAAATGACAGTTAAAGCTGACGTTTCTACGCCATCTCTTTTTATGAACAGGCATTTGACAAGTTGACAATCCTCAATTTAAGTTTTTCAGGAATTTTTGTGACACTCCAAACCTCCAAAAGATTATGCTGAAAAGTTGTGTAAGCTTGGTAGAAATTCATCCATCCGTTGGAAATCCCAGAAAGCTTAACTTTTTGAATATGGAAAACTGCAAAAGTCTCAATTCCTTACCAAGCAGTATTCAAATGGAATCTCTTGAAAGCTTCAGCCTCTCGGGTTGTGAGAAATTAGAAAAATTTCCAGAAATTCGGGGAAATATGGAATTGCTATCAGAGCTCCTCTTGGCACATACCGCTCTTTGGGAACTGCCCTCATCAATAGGACTACTAAGTGGTATCAGCTTGCTTGATTTGCGTTCGTGTGAAAACCTTGTGAGACTCCCATCCAGTGTCTGAGAAACCTGAAAATTTTGATTGTGAAAGGCTGCTCAAGATTTGCAAACTTTCCTGAAAATCTTGGTGATCTAAACCAGTTGGAGGAGCTCTATGCAGGTAACACTTCCATTTGTCAACTACCAGATTCTATTGGAAACTTAAGCAAACTCAAGATCCTATCATTAAGAAGAGGGTGGAAGGTAAAGCATCAGCGTGCTCGCAGCTTGATATTACCCTTGGTGTATCATGGTTTGAGGGAATTGAAAAGCTTAGATCTCAGTGGTTGCAATTTATGTGATAATCAAGCTGCTGCTCTTGTGTTTTTTCCTTCTTTATTGGAACTGAATCTGAGCAGAAATAAGTTCATTTCCTTACCTAATAGCTTATGTATACTTTCTCGCCTTCGATATCTCAACATAACACACTGTCAGGAACTTAAGGAACTTCCCTTACTTCCTCGGAGTATAGAGGAATTATATGCAGAGGATTTTTTGGCAAAAGGAAGTATTGTAAAGCTACCAATGTACCCAAGGTTGAATTTGATCTCATTCACTAATTATAGTTTTGATAAACAATCTTATGTAGAGGAGAGAAATGGAAGCTCTGTTTTGGATGAGATTCTCAGTTTATTTTTCTCAAACAATATCCATGATATGACCCGTCCCTCTCTTCAGTCTGGTGACAGGATGACTTGCTCCATTGTCTTTCCTGAACATGCAATTCCCACGTGGTTTAAGCACCAGAGTGTTAATGAAAAGATCAGGTTCAAACTGCCCATTGATTGGTATATGATAAGTTCAAGGGCTTTGCTATCTGCTGTGTGACTCTCATGGGAGCAGGTGTCTGCAATCCTGATTCAAGGCTATCTGAGAAGTTCGACTATGCTTTAATCAAAGCCAAATTGATATGCAGTGAACATTCAGAAGACCTTAAAGTGCTAGAGAAAGAATGTAAAGTGGGCACAGCATCTAGAACCTATGGCTGGTATGTTGTTTTTGCCTACATACCATTGTATTTTTCAAGGCCCATGTACGGCGTAAATGTTGGAATTTTTAACCGGTATGGCTTCTTTGAGGCATCTATCCACGGTCGCATAGTGAGACAGTGGGGAGTTCATTTGATCTATGAGGATGATAGAATGTTTTTTCAGAGAAGACTACAGACGAAGTTGGTTTCAGCTCCCCTAAGCTGAACAGGGGGCTGAATTAGCTCTATGTGCTGGGATATTGAGGGGATTGCCAACAAATAGTTTAAGGTATCTTGAAACGTCTCTTATTTGTTTCTAAAGTTTAATAATTTAAATATGGTTAACAGTTTAATTTCAATGTGATTAAGGGATTGTTTGGTAGAGTGCCTAGAAAAAATTATACTTGCATTAGCTTTTTGTACTACTAGTACCTTATTTGGTACACTTTCTCAACCTATGTATAAGTAATGCAAGTCTTAGTTATACTTTATTTGGTATTAAGGTATGTATAACTAATAGATGAAAATTCATGATATTAGCGATGCAGTGAGTTCTAATGCGTGCATTAGCATGGTTAAAAGGCACAATTGCTCCTAAAAAATTTTCCACATCCTTTCCACCATATTTATAGAGGGTAATTTCGTAAACAATTTTTTTCTTAATTATGCTATTTATGTTATTTTTAATACACCAAACCAAACATTGCATAAGAAAAATCTTAGCATAACTAATGCAAGCACAACTAATACCAACATTATTAATTCACCATATTTTACACTATTCTTATGCACCCTACCAAACGACCCCAAGTGTTAGGTTAACAATGTTGGAAAATATCAGGTAAATTTATTGCCTTATAATTGTTGAATCAATATTAGAACTGTAAATACACAGTAATTCAACAACAACAATATACCCAGTGTATTCCCACATAGTGGGGTCTAGGGAGGGTAGTAATAGCGCATTAGCATTAGTGGTTGACCAGTGTTGTAAAATTGTTTTACTGTGCACATGAACTAATACTACAAATATAATTTGATTAGGATTAGATTTGTTCAACTTATTTAGGCGTTAGTTGTATTAGACGTAGTTATCTGTTCCTACATTCTAGGAGTTAGTTTACGCTAATTTTGATTATTTCAGCTGTATATAAACTGCACTGCAGTCTCATCAAATACACATACTTTCTTCTACTCTATTCCTCTGCTTTTACATGGTATCAGCGCCACAATAACTCTAACGAGTAATTTTTTTTTCCTGCACATCAATGGCTGCCTCCACCCCAATTGCTAATGCTGATGCCTCCCCTATTGTCAAAAACTTAATTCAATCAACCCAGCTTCCAACTGCCGATTAAACTATCTGGCAGCCACAACTTCACTATTTTGAAGGCCCAGATTGCCATGCTACTTCATGGCCATGACCTCTATGGTCATCTTGACGGCACCACGTTGTCCCCTCCGAAAACAATCATCACTAGTGAAATTGAATTTGCCAACCCCGAATACAAGGATTGGTTTCGTCAAGATAAACTAATCCAAACTGCTCTTATGGCGCATCTACTGTCGCTTCCGCAGACAACTCCAAATCTGCTTGGGATCAGCTTCACCCCTCCTTTGCGAACAAATTGCAGACCCGTATATTTAGCCTCCGTCACCATCTCGGTCGGGTCAGTGAAGACAATAAATCTATTGTTGAATATCTGCGTGAGATTCGCTCTCTGTCTGATGAGCTCGCCACAGATGGTTCACCGGTCAATAATGAAAAACTTGTGAAAATTTTGAGTGGACTCGGTCCAGAGTTCCGTGAGATTTCAGCAGCTATACGGGCACGAGACTCTCCAATCAGCTACGAAGAACTTTTTGACAAGCTTCTCGATCACGAAGTGTTCCTAAAACATGATGACCTCAAAAAGGCGACCACACAAGTCACTGCAGCAGTTGCTCAACGTGTCACAAATTCCCAATCAGCGCCACGCAATAATCGACACCCACCTAATAACAACCCACGTCCCCAAAACAGACAACCCAATCAAAGTGTTATTCCTCAGGATTCCAAAAATAGTTCTCAGTGGCGTAACTTTCCTCACCAATCTTCACGAGTCCGTTGTCAGCTCTGTGACAAATTTGGCCATACAACAAATCTCTGTCGGCCCCGATCCCACAACCACTTTGAAGCTAAGGCTAATTTTGCTGCCCAAACACCGCTAAATGACCCATGGATTGTAGACTCGGGTGCATCTCACCACATTACCTCCGATACCAACTCCCTGCACAATGTTCAGGACTTCAACAGGATGGAGAAAGTGACGATGGGTAATGGTAATGTGATTCCAATTACTCAAACTGGTACTACTCATTTATATGCGTCAAATAATGCCTTCAAACTCTCTACTATTTTATGTGCTCCTGCTATCAAGCGCAAGCTTATTTCCATTTCTCAGTTTTGTCAAGATAACCAAACCTCAATAGAATTTTTTCCTTTTAACTTTCTTGTGAAGGATCTGACTACGGGAACACCTCTTCTGTATGGCCCGAATAAAGCAGGACTCTATGAATGGCCAACACTGTCTAGCCCAACCATCAATGTTGCTGTTACCGGCCCTTTGTTACATCTGTGGCATCGAAGATTGGGTCATCCTCATTCTCGAGTTTTATTTTACATTCTCAATAATTTCAGTCTTTTTTATTCTTTGAAAGACAAATTCACTTATTGTAATTCTTGTTGCTGCAATAAAGCCCACAAATTTTCATTTTATTTAAACAAATTGTCCAGTAAATCTTCATTAGAAACACTTTATAGTGATTTGTGGGGGGCCATCTCCAGTGTTCTCAATTGATAAAAAACTTTATTATTGTATTTTTGTTGATCAGTATAGCAAATACATCTGGTTATACACAATGAAAATCAAAAATGAAGTTCAACAAATTTTTCAAAACCTACATCCTGTGCTTGAAAAACATTTTGATAAAAAAATACTCACCCTATACACTGATGGAGGAAGTGAATATCAAATATTAGACCCGTACCTCCACTCCAATGGCATACAACATCTTGTTTCTCCACCGTACACACCTCAACGGGTTGCCATGGCCGAAAGACGTCATCGTCACCTAGTTGAGACAGCTAAAACACTACTTCATTAAGCTGCTTTACCATCTGATTTTTGGTCATTTGCTTGCCATCATGCCTCATATCTCATCAACCATCTACCCACTCGCACACTTAATAACAAGTCATCATTTGAAGTTTTTTTTAATGACAAACCAGCGTACGAATCTCTTCATACATTTGGTTGTTTGTGCTACCCATGGCTTCGACCATATGCCCAAAATAAGTTAGAACCTTACTCCAATCCTTGTGTTTATCTTGGATTCTCCATCACTTATCATTCCCATCAGTGTTTTGACCCCACCAGTTCCAAAATTTTTCTCTCTCGGGATGTAAAATTTTTTGAAGATGTTTTTCCATTTGAAAGTATGTTTTCTCAATTGAACCAGAAATTTTCTTCTTTAAAGTGGGAAAAAGTTTCTTCTCCAAATAACTCTTAACTCTTTCAATCATGGAGAAAATACACTTGATGCTAATAACTCCCAGTTGCTCCCCACTATTCCACTCATGCAAGACACACACCAAGATGCATGCTCAATTCGTGCCACATAGGAAAATTACCCGAAGGCAGATCACTCCATACCTTAGGCACTAGGTAATATCCCCTCTACTTCCTTAACATCTTCTTCTGAAAGGTATAGGCAATCCACTGCTGATAACCTTCAACCCGATTTTGTTTTCCAAAGCCAACCCCCTGATCCCTCTACTTGTCCTATCTCCAAGAATCGCTGCCCACCAATTACCCACGTCTATCGGTGTCGACCACACTCCTCATCCATACAGCCAACTCCACCTTTAAGTTTACCTCCCCCATCTGAATCTGTTGTTAACATTCCACCCATAGAACAACATAATGTAGTAACACGATCGCAAAATAACATCGTCAAGCGACGAAAAGTTGTTGACTACACTGCCCAAATGAACCAACCTGCACCTTCTATTCCTGTAACCCACAAGAAAGCACAAAAATTCCCATATTGGAGAGATGCTATGAAGGCTGAATTTGATGCATTAATGAAGAACCAGACTTGGGACTTGGCTCCACCAGACCATGCCCGAAATATTGTCCCTTGTAAGTGGTTGGTTTGAATCAAAACTAAATCTGATGGCTGTATTGATAGGTACAAAGCACGTTTACTTGCAAAAAGGTTCACTCAAAGGCCCAAATTTGATTTTCACAAGACATTCAGTCCGGTGGTTAAACCAACTACAATTCGAACAGTACTTACAGTTGCTGTACAGATGAACTGGCCACTACATCAAGTAGATGTCAATTATGCTTTTCTTCAGGGAAAGATTCAAGAAGACGTGTATATGTCTCAACCTTCTGGCTATGAAGACACGAATCATCCCAATTATGTCTGCTGATAACGCTCAATCTACAGCTCTCGTAGGAGTGTAAAGCGGTCGTTTGTCAAATATAGAACCCAACTGGGTTGGGTATCGATCCCTCAGGGAATAGCTTGGTCAACAAGTAAGTGAAGATTACTAGACTTTTAGTGCAAGTCTCGTAAAAAGGGGGGAGTCTTGTTGTGCAAGTAATGTAACCAAATAGTAGAGAAAAAACGGCAATAGCAAAGTAAAAAGAAAGAATGTTTAGTAAGATGTAAACGATGAGAATTGAGAAGTTGGGGTTATGTCCACCTTCTGAGTTATACGTCTCTATTGGCTATGAGTGTGCGGAATTCAGACATGCATGTGCTTATAGAGAATTGTATTCGATGGTAAATCCAGGCGTCTTTTGACCTATTCGAGGATTATTTCACTTTAACTCTTTCGAGCTTAAAGCGTGTCTAACGGTACGAATTCTCCAAGAGGTTAATCCAGTTACGGCACTAACTTTTTAATAGGGGATGGGACCCTACTACCTTGACATTATCTCTTTTCCAGACAGATAACTTTTCTTTCGAACAAGTTAAATGTTATACTGGCGTATTCTTGCGTTTGCAACCACAAAGAATTTAGATTAAGATGAAGAGAATAATGATATAAGCAGCATACGTGTCATGAACTCACAAACTCACAGCAATAGATAGTATCTCATGCGGCTTCCATAACCCCAACAGAGAAGTTTAGTTACCCATGAATGCGAAGGAAATCACAATTGACATTGTTGTTATACCACAATTAAGATTTCACGTTTATAATGGTGTGGTAGGCGTTTAGGCGTGAATTCATTAGCAAGGTAACGTTTCTCTTGTTGCGGAATTTAAGAATTGAATAGATGAATAGAAGAAGAAAAATAGAACTAATGGAAGAATTAGAAGAAGAGTTGTAGAGTAATAGAATTAATTCGAAATTTATCAAAATCTCTAGCAAGATAGGGTATTTATAATACCCATATCCTATTCCTACTAAGCTAATGAAATACTTAACCAAATTCTACTAAGCTAATGAAATACTTAACCCAATTGTACTAGGTTAATGTATCATTATCCTAATCCTAATAAGCTAATGAAATACTTAACCCAATTGTATTAGGTTAATGTATCATTATCCTAATCCTAATAAATTACTGCTAGTCCCCAAAGTCTTCAGAAATGCTGTTTTAGCTCGGGACAGATTTTCCATGCGCCATCTTTAGTCCTTGGCGTCCAAGATTGGCTTTTCTCCTTTCGTGAAGCTTTCTTTGGCGTCAAGTTATCCATAAAATGCTGAATTCTGCATCATTTATACCTGAAACTTTGCTAATCATGTTCGTTAGCTCACTTTACAGGAAAAAGGACTAAAAGTGCATGAAATATATAATTTGTTCTCAAAACTAGGCTAAAATATGGGCAAAATATAGTGCTATAGGCGTGTAAATTCGCCTATCATCAACACCCCACACTTGAAGCTTTGTTCGTCCTCGAACAAAATATCATGTCCCTCTAAACATCAACTTAGGGTTTCACAGCAAAAACACAAAATATTCGTCAAGACAAGCACAACAATTATCAACAAAGAGTAGTTTTTCGATCATTAGTAGAAACAGTTTAACCTCTAGCATAGACTCGTGATGGTGGTCAACTCGTATTCAAAAGTTAAGGCACAAAGAATCATACACTACTACCCAAAACTCATCAACCATGTGTGTCTCACAATATATTACCCATAATCACTCCCAAGTATAGCATATTTTTCAAACATGGGTATCAAAATATCCTTGCTCTCACTCTCACAAAGAATTCATATGTAGCAACTGATGACCATAGGCTTGCCCTTAGTGTAATGCTCCACTAAATGTCAGAATGCTAAGCTTAGGATCAAATAGGTCTTTTGCTGGTTGTAATGTAGGCTAAGGGACGGGTAAGACTATTTTGGCCAGAAATAGTGACTATGTTCCTAAGCGCTTTAATACATCACATTGTATCATTAACACTTTTCTTTCAAACAACCTTTCTACTTTCTTTTATTCTACCACTCTTTTTCTCCTCTTTTGTTTTTCAATTTTAAACATAACTAACTTTTCAGTTTTCCTTTCCTTTTTCTTTTGATAACATACCTCTTATGATAGCACTTTCTTTTTCATAACTCATTCAAGCACCAATGCATTCTAAAGCATCATACTCACCCAATTTCCTCTTATTTTGTCACATGACTTTTTCACTTTAAAGCACTTAGGAATTTGGATCAAATTATGGTCTTAAAAAAAATGGATTAGGCTTACATACGAGGTTTGTCAAAGAAAATAGGCTAAAGGCTCAAAAGGGTTTAACTAGGATGATGTCCATGGGTAGGTAAAAAGAAGGTAAATAATCATAGGTTGCCAAAGAAATGCCTAAATCATCTCCTAGACTTGCACTCTTTATTTTCGCTTTACATACATACCAGACAAGTTCTAGCATCAGCCACAAGCACAGAATATACTATTATCTCACACACACAAGGCACATGGTCGACTTTATTGGGAGTAGTATAGACTCTTGACCCAACAGATGAAGGAATTAAACCAAACAATATCACATAGTGAGTCACAATTAGAGCCTAAATGTCTCAATAGTCATGATTTTAGCACAAACTCTTGTCATAATCTCATGCTGCCTATTAGAATAATTTCATGCGAAGCTAAGCTAAAAAAAAAAACAATTAACTACAAACAAACATAAATAAATGCAAATGTGGATGGAGAAGTATAGCATGCAAATACCAGCACCCCACACTTAGACGGGACACACTGTCCTCAGTGGAAAATAAATAAGAAGAACCTGGTTAGTCGGACTCATCCTCTATGTCTGTCTGGGGTCATACCCCTTGCATCGGAATCATCATCAGAGTCGTCATCCTCAGAAGTTCCTCATAAGTATCCCACTTAATTCCAAGAGTGAGTCGAGGTATTTGCAGCGAGGAGGGTTCTCCTTGCTCTTTTCGGCCTCTTTTCTTGCCTTTTTGTGAAGTGGTAGCCTTATCTTTGCCTTGTCTTGCTTTGGGTGCCATTGTACCTAAGACTTAAAACAATGTTCATGTTAGCATCATCTCGATGGATACAATCTATAAACAAGCAGTAGTGGCACCACCCCACACTTAGTTTGTTGGTACAAACTAGTGAAGTGAAAGTGGTCGATTACTCAGACTTCATCGACATACGTTTTAGGGGCTATATTCCAACAAGAAATTCAGATATGTAACACTTCTTGCAAAATCTCTAGCAAGATAGGGTATTTATAATACCCATATCCTATTCCTACTAAGCTAATGAAATACTTAACCAAATTCTACTAAGCTAATGAAATACTTAACCCAATTGTACTAGGTTAATGTATCATTATCCTAATCCTAATAAGCTAATGAAATACTTAACCCAATTGTATTAGGTTAATGTATCATTATCCTAATCCTAATAAATTACTGCTAGTCCCCAAAGTCTTCAGAAATGCTGTTTTAGCCCGGGACAGATTTTCCATGCGCCATCTTTAGTCCTTGGCGTCCAAGATTGGCTTTTCTCCTTTCGTGAAGCTTTCTTTGGCGTCAAGTTATCCATAAAATGCTGAATTTTGCATCATTTATACCTGAAACTTTGCTAATCATGTTCGTTAGCTCACTTTACAGGAAAAAGGACTAAAAGTGCATGAAATATATAATTTGTTCTCAAAACTAGGCTAAAATATGGGCAAAATATAGTGCTATAGGCGTGTAAATTCGCCTATCATCATCTGCCATCTCAAAAAGGCAATTTACGGACTCCGGCAAGCTCCTAAGGCCTATTATGATGCATTGACTAGTCCTTTGATTCAAATGGGGTTCAAGATGTCTGAGTGATAATTCTCTCTTTGTTCTGCACAATATGGGGGTTACTATTTATATATTGATCTATGTGGATGACCTCATAGTCACAGGCAGTGATAAACACTCATTCAACATGTTGTTACCTCTTTTTCGAAAAAAATTTCTCTCAAGTACCTTGGTTTATTACACTATTTCTTTGGTGTTGAAGTACACAGAAATGCTGATGGCTTGTTTCTCAGTCAATCCAAGTATATATAGGAGATTCTACATGACTACTTAGATGTAAGACTGCAAAGGTATTCAGTCACCTATGAGCATGTCCGAGACCCTACTAGTTGATGATGGAGCACTTAAAACTGATGGAAAAGAATACAGAAGTGTGCTCGGTAACATCAATGATCACCACTCTATCTCGGGCTACATTGTTTGTCTGGGCACAACGCCCATCTCCTGGAGTTCTCGTAAGCAACCTACTGTCTCTAGATCCTCCACTGAGGTTGAATATCGTGCGGTTGCTTCCGCCTTGGCTGAAACGAATTGGGTTACTCACTTGCTCAAAGATCTTCATGTGTCACTCCCTGCTACACCTATAATATTTTGTGATAACCTTGGAGTTACGTACATTGCCGAGAATCCAGTACATCATACCAAAATGAAGCACCTTGAGGTTGATCTTCACTTTGTTCGTAACCAGGTCCGCAATGGATTGGTCCAAATGAGTCACATACACTCTACTGATCAACTTGCAGATCCACTTACCAAACCATTGTCCAAGCCAGCTTTCCAGTTAATGCTTCCCAAGTTACGTGTTGTCTCTTCACACCTAACTTGAGGGGGGCGTAATAGCGCATTAGCATTAGTGGTTGACCAGTGTTGTAAAATTGTTTTACTGTGCACATGCACTAATACTACAGATATAATTTGATTAGGATTAGATTTGTTCAACTTATTTAGGCGTTAGTTGTATTAGACGTAGTTATCCGTTCCTACATTTTAGGAGTTAGTTTACGCTAATTTTGATTATTTCAGTTGTATATAAACTGCACTGCAGTCTCATCAAATACACATACTTTCTTCTACTCTATTCCTCTGCTTTTATAGGTAGAGTGTACGCAGACCATACCACTACCTCAGGACAAGTCGAGAGGTTATATCCGATATACCTCCGGCTTAGGACCGATAACAGTATAGCAATCACAAAACATAAATGTGTTAAATACACAGTAATTAATAGGTTAAATTAATATGAAATGTAGGAATCAATGTCGTAGAAAACTAAAGAAGTAGTAGGTACCACCAAAGGTTGTGATTGGATGGTGCGTACCTTTCATCCTTAACAAGAGTTCTTGAGTTCAAGACCTAACAATGAAGTCTCCTTGGTGGAGAGCGCTTTACCCAAAAGTGGAACTTTCGGCATGAATCTTGATTAGTCGAGCCTCAAAGCGGGGATTGGTTATCGGGTGAAAAACCCAAAAAAAAGAAGCAAAGGTTATTAGAATTATAATTAAGGAGTTCTATCTTCTTGTTGACTATGATTCAGAGTTGAGTTAGCCGTTGCTAATCATTGAGGATGCTCAAACCCTTAGTTCCCTGATCTCAGGTGTAGAAATGGTTTGAACTGTTAAGCAGTTTCATTTTCAATTAAGACAGCTATATGAAAGAAAGTTAAACTTCGGCTGAATTGCATATTACATCACTTTTTTGTGTCAAATCGATGTACTTATTTCATTTACCAAGAGCTAGTTTGAAACAACTTCCAAATTAAACTAGAAATAGATTAATTTGTCTTTTGATAATAAAGTTAAAAGATACTAAATTCCTAGTTAGAAACTACCTGAAAGAATTCCAAATTTGGAATTTTACAATTTTAACATAAGTTTTTGTGAGTGCATGCTGTATGCATAAATGTATTTATCTTGTTAAAAATAATATACTTGCATTTATTTGACTCTTGACATGTGAAATAGAGCAAAACTTTCAACCAGTAGTAGTAGTAACTGTTTCCTTTTCTTTTTGCTCTATTTTGTTTTTCATACAAAAACTCAATACTGAAATGACATAACCTCATATATTAAGTGGAATTAGTTATCAGGATTGTTCATCTCCTAAATTCCGCTTGTAGATGATCATGTTTTTTCCTTTTCTGCATTTCTCTTTGTGTTTTCAGTTTTTGGCTTCTAATCATTCAATATTATTGATTTTGCGAAGAAATCTATATTGCACATCTTGTTGTCATATATAGATAAAAAGGACAGCCCGATGCATCAAAGCTTCCACTATGCATGGGTCCCGGGGAAGGACCGGACCGCAGGGTCATATGTAGATATTTTTCGATCTTTTTAATTTTCATTTTCTTTCTCAAAACCTACTCTAAATGAGCAATTCTTTCTTTTTGTCATTAACTTTTATTAGTTCACCAGCTTTTACCTAATGCGCATTTTTTTTTGTTTTCTTTCTGCTCTTGCATTTGGTAAAATTGCAAAAGCCATTTCCCAGGTAGGATGCGTTGCTAGTGATTAGTAACAGAAAAAGTAACTGATCAAAAGTATCTCCAGATCATGATATCTATGCGTAGGAAGTTAATTTAGATCAACTAACTTGATATATTAGTTCTTTAATTTTGAGATTCCTCTCAAAGTTTCATTCCTTGCCCATTGATATGTACTCTTAATGGGTAATATCAAAACCACACCTGCTATGTAGATGACTCCCACTGTTACAGTAAAGCTTTAAGGCTTTGTGATTGTCTCTTATTAAGTTGCAGAATATGATGGGAGTATAAAGCATCTAGCACCCCCTGAACTATGATCAAATTTGCTATAACACACTCCAACTTCACGGAGGTCCTATTACCCCCTGAACTAAATTTTAACGTATTTTTGTCATCCTTTTTAGCTGACGTGGCACCTTTGACTTGAAGTTTTTGTTGCTTGCATGAATTTGGAGTTGAAAGTGTACGATTGTTTGGCGTTTTGCTGTCTAACAGAGCCTAGAGACAGTGTCGTTTCTTTGAGCTCAAATTGGAGACGGACATTGAGCAACCCGTCATATATGTTTTGTATCAAGTGCATCCTTTTTTCTTTTTCATTTTTCTTAACGTTTCTCCTTATACATATTAGTTCTATGTTCTTTTAGATTGCTTTACGATGCTCTAATATTGGGATTTTATTGCTCAATCAATCTCTGCTGGTTTTTGTAATTTAAATTTCAAGCAAAAAACAAGTACTCCCTCGGTTTCGATTTGTTTGCTTGATTTTGGTTGGCATGGAGTTTAAGAAAGTAAAGACTACTTTTGAACTTTATGGTCTTTAAACGAAAGATATGTAGAATCAACCAAAATGCTCTTTAATCTTGTGATCTTAAACATGTCGTGTAAACTCGAAATTAAGGAGTTGGTAAAAAGGGAAAGAGATATTCTTTTTGAAATAGACGAACAAATTGAAACGGATGGAGTAACTAATATAGCCAAGTATCAGAGTTTTTGGTGTTGCATATTCAGATAAATTTTTCAGTGGATTGTATTACAAAAACATTAGGAAATAATCACACGGCTCCTCAGCAAGAATGTATACATCTTATTCTCAAAATTCCAGGTGATGGTAACTTCTTAATCTGTGATTTGTAGGATGGTTGGAAAGTTGGTGAGTGCATGTAGTGCTGTGTCTGGACAGATTTGAGAGCAGGGAAGCACTTCTATGTTAGTCATTGGTCTGACTAATTCTGATTCGTGCTGGGTAGAGTTACTAAATGGATAAAGTGTTTTCTCCTGTATTCACAAGTCTCCGACCCGAGATACCTGAAAAGCGCTGCCATATTACTGAGGAGATTTGAAAGATGATGAGCTCTCCGAGGAAACAGGGATTCCTCGTGTTGTGTTTATCCACAATGGTGGGTACACAAGTGTGAGTGAGTACTTGTGATGTGAAAAGCTGTATCGAAGCTCTTTTATCACCATTTGCTTTACAGGACTTGTGGGTCAATTTTGCACTTTTTGGTTTCTTAAATAATCGAATATACCCTTAAAATACGTTTTCCATTATAGATGAAGTGCAAAAGCATAAAATTGTTGTACTAAAATTTCACTAGAATATATAGAAGCTTACACATGGTTTTTATTTATTTTTTAATCAAGTTGTTTCTCTTCTCGTCTTCTCAGTTGCCTTAATTTTTAGTGCAGTTTTCACTTCGAAAGAGTTGCAGCTGCTCGATTGCCAAGATAATTTTACCATCAGTTGACAATTGCACATTCTGGATAGCCACTGTTTCAGTAAATCATCTGCAGTAAAAACCACTAAGGACACTATTCTTATGTCTATCATGCTTACGTCTTAGTTATATGGTTATTATAACTTTCACAAGTATAAGCATGCTTTTACCTGAGAAGATTATACGAAAACATAGCTATTTACTACTATTGTTGGTTTATTGAACCAATGAATTTTTGTGAACTTATGTGTATATATTTCAATACCTTGTTTGTGAATAATGACTTGTTCATTTGGAAAGATTGTCTGGGAGTTGGGAGAGTTTTAATAGTTATAACAAATTGTTGGGTTTTCATGTTTATGAGGGAAAGAAAAAAAATACAACTTTTGATATCCAAATTGAATGTCCAAGCAAAATTGCAACTCCAAAAAAAAACTGATTTTAAATCTAATGGAGAAATTAAACAAACTTCCCATTGAGTGAAAATTCCTTACCCAAAATAATCCAATTATCATTTATTACCCAAAATGATCATTCAACCCACTTTGTTGTAGGGCAAGTGCGTCATAGTAACTGCTATACAGTGAAGAAAATTAACAGAGAAAAACGGATTCTGATCTTTTTTGTAGCAAGCGTCATAAACTTAAATTTCTTTCTAAAATTTATTTTCTAAACTTTTTAATTGAGTTATTGTGTCAGGTAATTTGTTTATTCTGGATGTAATTTCTTTTCCAAAGTTTATTTAAGCTAATTTTAAGTCACATTGATTCACATTCAATGATATTTTGAATCTAATAGTCATTTGATATACGAGATAAAGGTGGGTATCCTAGGTTAAGGTTGAGATAAGATTTATCCCAAGATAAATTTATACCGTCTATCACACGCATGATAAATCTTATCACATGCTTAATCCTGGAATATCCCACCGTACCTCATTCAACTTGAGATTATTTTGTGACATCTCAGGTGGGATAAATTAATCTAGGGATTGTAATCTATAATCTCAAGATGATTTAATCGAATTTTCATTTACAGATAATAGGTACTTATGTAGTTACCTTAAACTCTTGGAAAGTCCCCTGAAGACACCAGCATATAGAGCTAGTTTCCACAATGCCTCAAGCTCAGGTCTAGCGCCATGTGACAGAAAGTTTGAGTTAGACTCAGTTTTGCATGGTTCAAAGTCCAAGCTATGCTTCATCTATTCGGCTTCTGAAAAATTGTTTATATGTCTTATAAACCAGATGAACTTCCCACTGTCTTGCGATGCGGTTGTTGTTAGATGCCTTAAATAGGCAATACTGGCTAAGGTTTCTAGCATCTGCGCCAGACGCTTGCAGAAGAAAATACAATGGTATGTAGGCAAATCAAACATACCAGCCACAAGTTCTGGATGCAGTGCCCACTTGACATTCTTTCTCCAGCACTTCGGGCTTCTCTGGATTATTATTGCATATCAATTTGGCTTTTATGGAAGTATAGTCATACTTCCCTGATAAACCCGAACCAGGATCATAGACGCCCGCTCCCATGCAAGTGACACAGCAGATAGCAAAGCCCTGAAAATTATAATGGAACCAATCCTTAGGTAGTTCACACGGATATCTTTTCCTCGATACTTTGATGCTTAAACCACGTGGGAATTGCACATCCAGGAAAAATAATTGATATCCCATTCCGACCATAGTTTAGCAGGTAGCCTACATTAACCTTAGCATCTGAGAGGAAAAAACTTAGAATTTGATCCAAAACTGAGCTATCAATGCTCTTTTCCGTATAAGGCTGCTGATCAAAAGAATAATTGGTGAATGAGACTAAAAATAAAATCAGGAAAGTCCGCAGAGCTACAATACTCTCTATGCCCAGAAAATCTTCTGCATACAGTTCCTGACAGTGTGTTATGTTAAGGTATCGGAGTTGGAAAAGATCAATGATAAATGGTAAAGAAGTTGGTTTCTGAGCCCAACAAGGTTTCGCGGTTGAAAATGTGCTGGTTAAAGTGATTTTCTATTAAGGTTGTTAGTGTTCCAATTCCTGAGTAAAATCCAGAGCTACTCAGTATTTTAATCACATTGTTTTTCTGTTTCCTCTGAAGAAGCATGCAACACGAAGAAAGAGCTCCTTGTCTTTGTGGCTTAATCCATCTAGACTTAAGCTAAGTTAACTTAATAACTTCCCCCTCTCCAATGCCTTTGAGTCTATCTAATGCTCATTCATGCCTCCTTTGTAGAGAAAAGAAGCCAATAGCTCAAGAGCTAAGGGTAAACCATTAGCATAAATTACTAGAAAAATCGAAAGGTTTTCAAATCAGGAGTCTCTTTCTGAAAGGCGTGCCAACTGAAAAAGTTCAAGAGCCTCATCGATAGACAGTTCAGGGACACGATACAGCTCATCATGCTTTTGAAGTAAATCAATGTTTCTAGATGTTGTAATGATGATCCTACTCCCATCACCAAACCAGACACGCCTTCCAATTGGTTATCGTTATCCACGTCATCAAGAACAATCAAAACCTTCTTACAACGTAGAGCACTGCTCATCTTTTGAGCACCTTCATTAGAACTTACTACATTCAGTGATTGTTGCTTCAAGATTTGTGAAAGAAGCTTCATTTGCAAAAGTTTCGGGCCTTTCGGTTTATGCCTTTTTGAAATTTCTGCAAAATTTGCAAGAAAACAAGACCCTTCAAATTCATCAGAGATTCAACATTCAACAATGATGTTACTTAGTTCCTTTACACGAGATTAGATTCCAACTAGATGTTTAACTTCAGCAAAGCTTGAAACCGTCCCTATATTAAATAGAAATGTAATAGAAAAATAAAACATCTAAAAATAATGAATGATGAGGAAGTGAAAAACAATAACCACATTGGGACCAACTGAAAATTGGAACAACTACTACTCCAACACCTCAATCCTAAACTAGTAGGGGTGAGTTACACGAGTCCTGATATATATTTAATGTTCTCTATCACTAGCTATACTTTATACTGTCATAGTTATCTATAAACAGACTGCAAACACTCTTAACCTGTGTAAAGGTACGAAAAGGCATACACGAGTAACTTGGGCAAGTTTGCCAAATATTTATTTTAAAAACTTTATTTGCAATTCAGACACAAGCCTTGAAAAATTTATCAAATACCCACTAAAATATGATGTCATCATTTCTTCTTTTCAAGTTAACAAATCCAGCACACAACGTTCTAATAATACACTTTAGCTCCCTCCTTCATCCACAATTATATTTAAAATATTTTTAAAAAAATAATTTTAAAAAAAACTCCAAAAGCTTAAAATAGAAACTCCCGTTTTCCTCCAAAATTCTCCGATTTCGGCAATTTTTTTCGACGACCAACTCAAAATCAGTCCACAAACATAATAATCTTGTCCATTACATCCATTGTTACTCCATTAGTTTGTTATCTTCTCAAACACATTTTCCACCATCATTAAAAAAACTTTCAAATCACTCACATTACTCTAAACCTCTTTAGAAAGTACATTACAGTTGCTCAGGAGACTCCAACTCCGTTTCTCTATTTCATAAACCCAACGATCATTGATTAGAAGCAATATTTGCATTTTCCCTATTTTGTATGAATATCTGCCCAGTCATCGATAAGTCATTGACCGTTCATATACCCGACATATACTAGTAGCATAATCGAGGATCAATTAAAGTGTAATTCTAGGATGCCTATTGCAGGGCTTGTTCTAATTTCTGGTGATTTTCATGGGAGGAGACTCCCACACGTTGAAAATGAAAATCTTTTACTAAGGTAGCATTGCCCATTGCGGTTCGCCGCAACGGTTCATACGACGACTTGGTTGAAAGCGTAATGGAGAGAGAGGATTTAGATTATGAGCCGAGCGACGTGGTCATTAGTTATTTAATGAACTCAAGGAAGAAGATGCATCCTACGATCATAAATAATGACAGACGTGTGTCCTTGTACATGATGGATGTTGATTTTGATGACTTTAGGCCTATTTTAAGAATAAATGTAGTTGAGAGGCCCTTTAAAGAACCGTTGAATTCATCACCATCCTCACCTCAACGCCCGATAGTCGACGACAATTTCAATGATTATGAGAACGATGACGATCATCCAATGAATATGGACTATGATTCTATGGATATGGATTATGATTCATTAGACTCGCAATATGTTGAAGAAGATTGTGGAACGGGATCACAACCAACTCATTCCTTCGCCGATGGAACTAATTTCTATTGTGAACAAACATTCAATAACAAGAAATAGCTGAAATGCTATTACACAGAGCATCACTGAGGGAGACTTTTGATTTTATTACGGGGAAGAGTTGTACCAAATTGTTGAAGGTGAAATATGTATATCGTGATTGCGGCTGGTTGTTGTGGGAAAATAAGTACGAATGCTCTGACAGATTTCGTATATTTAAGTATGCTGGGTTCCACACTTGCGATGTTGAACACGTCACGAGAAGGCATAAGAAAATCTCATTCGAGATCATTGCTTCATAATGCATAAATCATTTTTGTGATGGTAATGGTCCAAGCGTAAAAGAAGTTCAGATATGTTTAGGAAGATGCATTGTAACTTAAGCTATTGGATGTGTTGGAAAGAAAGTGTAATTGCAAAGAACATAGTTCATAGAATACCGGATCATAAATATTCTTGCTTTCCGGCTTTTTTCTATATGGTCGAGTCATTGAATCCCAATTCTTCTTATTCTATCATGATTAACAAGATGGATGAATCATCTGTGTACTACTTTTTAGCTTTTGAAGCTTGCATACGAGGATATGCCCACATGAGAAAGGTAATTGCCGTTGGTGACACACATTTGTATGGAAAGTACGGGGGTGTGTTGTTGAGTGCCATTGCACAGGACACCAAAAATCATTTATCCAATTATCTTTTGTGTTGTGGATAAAGAGAACGATGATTCTTGGACCTTTTTCTTTGAGAAGTTGAAGTCTACAGAAGAAGATGATCCAGATCTATGTGGCATCTCCAATAGGCACATTAGCTCTGCCAATGCCTTCTCCCGCATTTATAATCGTGCGCATCATAGACTTTTCATGAGGCACCTTGCTGAAATTCTTTGTGTAAATCAACACTGTGGAGAGCATCTTTACCTGTTCTACTTCACGACAAAGGCTTATTATTATAATGAGTTTAGCGAGCATTTTGCGGAATTCAAGGATAAATGCCCCGTGGCTGCACATATCCTTGAAAATGTGCTTGGTTTTGAAAAGTGGAGTAGAGCACACTTCCCAGGCAATAAGTACGATGTGATGACCACAAACATCGCCGAATCGCTCAACACAATGTTGACGGATGAACGAGAGTACCCCGTGTCGTATATATTCAATTCTATTGCTAAAAAGTTTGGTGAAAAGCTCAGGGGAGCGACATGCATTTGTCGATAGTTCAAATTACAAATTTGTGCCTTGTACGGAAAAGATCTTAAGGGATAATAAGAGCGCAAGCGATTTCTTGTATGTAACTAATGTGGAAAGGGATCTCGATCAATTTACCGTGTTTGGCAGTGGCGTTACTGTGAAGATCAATCTCTTGGAGAAGACTTGTTCTTGTAGAAAATATGACTTGGTGAAACTGGCGTGCGAACATGCAATGGCTACTTTGTAATCAAAGTATGGCGATGGCGAAGTTATGGTAATTCCATCTACGAGTACTCTTCGCCTATTTATAAAATTAAAACTTACCTCGTTACATACTCTGAAGCTATTAACATTGCCCCTCCAGAGTCCGAATGAATTGTGCCACAGAAATTGCAAGACACAAAGATTGTTCCACCCCCTACGATCCCAAACTCGGAAGGAAGAGAGTCAAATGTGTTAAGGACTTCGGTGAAACTTTCAAGTCCAAAAAGAGGAATAAGTGTGATATGCAAGAAAACCGGGCACAAAAAAACCACATGTAGCATGGCTAACAACTGTTAGATAGGCTTTTCTTCTTATTTTGTAACTCAATATAGATGCATTTTTGTAGAATTTAATGTTCACTTATCGTCGACTATATCCATTGTCTATTATAAACCAAGTTAATCTATGTTATATCTTTCACTCGGTCGATTAAAGAATTATTAAGGGATATATGATTACTCATCAAACATGTTATGTAGTTTTTTTTACCGTCATATCACTCCAATCGATGCATTGAACTGTCGTTTCCTTTTCTCAATTAATTAAAAGCTGCAAACAAGTCTATTTACATCAAAAAACACCTGGTATACACAAACTAATCCTGTTCTATTCCTATACGGGCCGACTGGTCATTGGTTGGAAATATAAAATGCACATTTTATGAATTTATATATATAGTGATAATTTCTGTGTAACCAATCACTTCTACCTATACTAAAAAGTCCAAAAATCTCTTCTTCTTCAACAAAAAGTCATGCCTCCGAGAAGAATTCTCCTTCAGTCAGAAGAATTTTCCAGTGGTACTATGATCTTCTTCTCTTTGAGAACGACTTTGATCGCCTCTTTTATGGGCTTGGTCAGGACAACATTTACCTGGAATGCAAACTCCGATGCATTGCTCGTTTCGTAAGGACAATTATGAAAAGGCTTGGAATGGAAGACAATGACTAAATCACCCCCATACAGACACTATCTCCCTAATTTAGTTTAAGTTTTTGTATTTGTTCATTGCAGAAGAAGCTTTCTTAGTTAGGATTCTTGTTAGAAGAAAGCTTCTTCTTTTTTGCCCTTTTGCTGATTTTAATGTGGGTAAATTTATGTTTGGCAATGAACAATATGAGTATAAATATTTATATTTGTAAATTATGTTTGCCCTTTTTTTTTGTGATTGTTGTTTGTCTTGGTTATTCTTTTATATGAATGTGGAATTTTGCACAACCAACTTTTTAAATTTTTATTGCTTGTTCAATGAATACAACTGTGGATTGCCTTCATTAAATTTATGAAGAGTAAAAATTATTTGATAATAAATTCAAATCACATATATAGTCTATCGTGGACAAACAAATCGATCTATACTATACTAGCTAATGTTTTTATGCAGTATCATCAATCTTAGACACTATCACTTCTCGACCAGACATATAAGTCGATCCTAAATCATATGAATCGATGGACCATCAGTAGATTGTAGTTTGAACGAAAATAATTAAATTAAAAAAGTTTAAACTAGTCACGTAATCACATGATTTGAGGGTGGTGATTGAAGGAGCAAGTAATCACTGTTAAACTATTATGATTTGAGTATGTGGTGACACTTAAACTGTTGAATTGATGATTAAACAAATAATTTTGAACTATTGGTGACACTTAATAGACTGTCATCGATCTTGACCTATGTCAATCCTCAACGATATATAAAAGTCTATCGTAGACACGCGTAATCATTGGATCCTCAATAACATGTTTTAAAAAAATAATTAAGTAAAGAATATACTTGTGCTTTGAGGGTCCATCGATTCATGTGGCCTACCGTATACTTACACTATAGGTAGTGTATGGATTTCTCTAGAGATCAATGGTAGATCACATAGATCTATGTACATGGTTATAGAACCTTACTTGAATACTATTTAAAAATGAATAATTAAATAAAAAATAAATAAGTTGTGGGATTCTACATATATGAAGGAGTTTAAACAAGTCACATGATCTTGTTAGAGTTTACACAAATTGGGGGTGGTGATTGAAGGATTATGTGGATGGGTAGTGGTTGAACAAATAATATCCTAAGAGTAATGTTTGTCAAAACACAAGTATGTGTTGAGGATGTTGATTGTTCAACCACTATCCATCCACAAACTCTTTTGATTGGGGGTGGTGATTGAAGGAGTATGTGGATGGGTAGTGGTTGAACAATCAACATCCTCAATACATACTTGTGTTTTGACACATATTACTCTTGAGGATATTATTTGTTCAACCACTACCCATCCACATACTCCTTAAATCACCACCCTTAATTTGTGTAGGCTCTAATATGATTATGTGGCTTGTTTAAACTCCTTCATATGTGTAGAATTTCACAATTATTTATTTTTATTTAATTATTTCTTTTAAACAACATGCTAGTGAGGGTCTAAAATCATGTACAAAGATCTACAAGATCTATCAATAATTTTTAGAGCAATTCATGCACGACCTACAATGTAAGTCTATGGTAGACCACATGAAACGATGGACCCTCAAAGCACAGGTATATTTTATTTAATTATTTTCTTTTTAAATATGTTATTGAGGGTCCATTAATTATGCGTGTATACGATAGACTTTTATATCTCGTTGAAAATTGATATAGGTCATGATCGATGACAGTCTATTAAGTGTCATCAATAGTTCAAAAAGCATAATTACTGTTCCAATGGTAACAAACGACTAATTTTGTACTCCTTAACACTTTTTTTTACTTCATATATTAAGTCTTTCATCCCTCATTATTTTATTATCTCCACTTTATTTTATTTTAAAATTTTATAATGTCTCAACCATCTCAAACAACCAATTTAAAAAAGACTCTAATTTGTCATTGTGGAAATGCGGTTGTCATGAGGACGTCAAGCATAGACTCAAATCCAAGTCACAAATTTTATAACTGTGCAATTGTGAAGGTGAGTCGTGTATATTTTTTTTAAAAAAAAATTAAGTAAATCGTTATGTAATTATTATTTTTTCTAGGATAACGGCGCATGCTCATTTTTCAATTGGCTTGATGAGGTATCACTCCCAAGCAGCCCTTAAATGTTGAGTTTGGGATTCGAGACATTAAATTTTCATGGCGTGACAAAATCTAATCTACTACAAAGACTCCAAAAATACAAAAAAAATAGAGATTTTCTCATGACTTTGTTCAACGAAGCCGAAGGGTAGAAGGATCACTTGAAAGTATTGCTACAAGACACCCAAATAGAGAGGAATCAACTAAAACAAAAATTAATTTTGACCAAAAAAAGGGAGAATGACCTAAAACTGATGTTATGTGGTATAATGCTAGTATTCGTTATTTAGAAAGGTGAAACATGAATGTAGTGAGAGTGGATAAATAAAAATACTTCTATTTTTCTAGAATGTTAATATAGTTGTTCATATAATCATAGTTGATCAAACTGCACATCAACTTAAAATCGAGTAGCATGATAATGATAGACTATGCTAGCAATATACGAAAGATTAAATATGAATTTTGTGATGTCAATCATACATTGTATTAGTTATGACAACACAATGCATATTCAAATTCCATGCAACAATACAATTTGATAAAAACAGATCCAATGCAAAATTCTAAAAACTTTCATAAAATAAAAAATTATTTGTCATATCATTCGAATGATCATTCAACTCCCTTGTTTCTCAAATAAAAAAAAGTATTAAACATTAACAATATTATCATTCAAATGTATCTTTTCTCATCATCATAAATGTTATCATTGATAAATCAACGATATCCATGATCACATCTTTTTAGCCTATTTTTTTTCTTTTTGTTCTTCGTCTTTTTTGTCTTCTTCTTTTTCTTTGTTCGCTGCTTCTTCCTTTCCTTCTTAGCTGTTTTGACTAATTCTTCAACATTTTTGGCCGGCTTCTTCTTTCTCACCTTCTTATTCTCCTTTTTCAACTTCTGTTGCTACTTCTTTCTCAGCTTCTTCTTCTTCTTCTTCTTCTTCATCTGCTACTTTTTTCTCAGATTCTTCATCTTTCTCACCTTCTTCATCTGTTAATGCTTTTTTTAGATTCTTATTCTTTCCTACATTCCTCTTCTTTATCTGCTGCTGCTTCTTTCAATTTCTTTTTTTTCTTCTTCTTCTTCTTCTTCATACTTGTTTTCTTCTTCTTTTTACTCTTCTGCCGTAAAAATGGCCAACTCATTCATTTTACTCTTTTTTTCTTCCTCTTCATTCCTCTCCGCTTCATAAAGATCCACATGCACTGTATTATATTATAAAGTGTTACTAATATTTACAGCTGAAAATTCATTAACTACATCAATTATTAAATGAATTTACCTCACTCATGTTGTTGCTTATCATTTTCTTTTTTCTTCAGTCTTTGTTCTTTGATATAGGCAGCAATATCCAACACGACTTTCTCGAGCATAACAACAAGATTATGCAGATCTACATCGACAGAGGTGACCACTATAACTTTTGAGGTGCTCGAACAAGCATCATCACCAATGCGTACTCCAATAGGGTTACCATCCAAATCCCCGTCATCATCACTGGATAGTCACCCCTTGTAAATCTTTCTTCAAGCCATCGATGAAGTTATTCTTTGCCTTATCTGTATATGACTTGAACGTAATCATGTAATCCATCTTCATCTCATGAACAGTAAGGATAATGTATGGTTGCACGCTCTACAAAAAATAAATTAACAATTACATAACATTCAATATTACAGTAGTATTATTGCATAATAAAAATAAGTTCATACCTCGGTCATTTCTCCTTTATACTTGAATGAGTCACCTTCGATTATCTTGTTACTTTTTATGGTGTGTCATTTGAAGATGCGGGAAATGGAAAAGGACTCATCTATTGATTTTTTAAGATAGGAAAGGACTTGTAGATCCAAATCTATAATCATTACAGTAGTGTAAAAATAACTCAGAGTCTATGTCAGAATATAAATAAAAAAAAAATCTATGATAAACTGACTAAAAGGTTGATGGTAGATACCATGGATGCCCAAGAAAATTTGAATAGAGCATAGGATGCCTTCTGCTTCTCATAAAATACTTTTCTCTGCTTCTTTAGGTCAGTTTTCTTCTTTAGATAATTCATGATCAATTGAAATGTCTTTTTTCCCCACGAATAATTCTTGAAGAAGCTCAAAGAATCCACCATCCAAATCAGTTTTGTGTCAACAACCTTCATCGAATCTTTTACAAGAAATATGGTGTGCAAGAACTACAGTAAACAACACTTAAATTTCTGCTCCTCGTTCCAACTTATTCCCTCTAATCAACTGTTAAAAGTTGGCTAACGTAATGTTTTTGTTTTTCGTCACTTTAAAGTAAAATGCTCCCCCTTCGCTAACACCTTCTTTAATTTTGATTTACTGGAGTATGATGATCAGTTTAATCTGGTAATCAAACAAAACTCCTTTAAGCCAAAACAACAGGACTTATTGTTCGCACAAAACCATATCTCATGACATATTTTATCGTTCTTAACACATCGCAACAACAAATAATGGACCATCTCTCTATTGAATTTAAGATTTTGCGACATGTTTTTCATGTGTCCAAAATAAGACTGCTTGAATCTTTTCTTCAAATCTTGGTCAACAAGAATTTGCTTAAATTCTCGGTATGCAGTCATCCTTGATCTAATCCATATCTTCTCCTGGAAAGATCCATCCTCGTCCATCAAAGTTCAAAGGTCATATCTCTCCACGAAAATGTACCTTGAACAAAATGGCACGAACCAGGAAGCATTATCTCCATCAACACTATTTTTTTCACTACCCTTCACTATCATCACTACTACTACACTCAGTAACATCATCACTAGACTCATCGACATATCTATTTATCTCTTTTATGGTCTCCAAATCTGATTTTGACTTATCCGCTTCAATTTTTTCCTTTTAGAGGCAATTTCAATTGTCTATTTTTTTTACTACTAGAAGCAGAATCAGACGCAGTACCAACTGTGCGTTTAACACCAACTCTAGCTTTACCCATTTTTAATAGAATCTACACCTAAAAATAATTCTGCCATTGTTAATTCATAGACCATAAGTTTACTAATAGAAACTATTCAATACTCAAAAAATAAATCCAAAATAACTAAGAATTATCCCACCATTAAACAATTTACTACACAAAAATATCAGAAATGAACCAAAATCCAACAACGTGATGAACGAAAATTTTTCAATCAAATATGTGGTATCAAAACTCAACTATTGCTACAAATCAAACTAATTAGGTATAAAATTTTCAATTTGAACTGTTTAATCAATCATATTTTAAAAGAATTTCATACACCTAAAAATTTATTTCAATCTAGGGCATTGTTGATTCATAGACCACAAATATACAAATAGAAACAGGTCAATGCTTGATTCAAATGGCTAAAATATCTAAGAAAATTAAGAATTATCCCACCATTCAACACCGCAGGCTCAAAAAAATACCACTACTGACAAAATTTTTAAAATTCATCACCGTGATCGATAAAAAATCTTGTCGAGACTGCGAAAATCAAACTAATTACCTATAAAATTCTCATATTTTAACTATTTAATCAACCATAGTCAAAAAAAATTCCTATACTAAATCACTACGAAACAGATAACAATAAAAATCGCTAAAATGGATCTGCAAATAATCGGAACTTGATTTTAACTTATCTTACAACGCAAAAAATGAGCCCTTTGCCGTTGTAGAAGAAGAAAAAATAAAAATGGCGTTTGAGAGAATTTTCTTGGGAGTAGCAGGAATTTGAGAAGTTGAAGAGAAGAGAACGAAGAGATTTTGTTTAATATTGAAAGAAGTGGAGGGTGTTAAGTGTAGTATATTAAATTCTCAAAGTTTTCTAAATGATAAAAAAAGGTCCCTTAACCCACGTGTGGATCCCACTTTTTCTACTTTTGGACCCTAACCCTAAAAATTAGATAAAAAAGAAATTTAGTGGGTATTTGACAAAATAAATTTAAAATGTGGGCACAATCTCAATTCTTCCCGAGAAATTTTAACCCCAACTGGGCAGAATTTCCCTAATGTAGATTTGCTCTTACTATATTTACTTTTCACTAAGTGACATGGATGTGGAGATATTCTAGGGTTTGTTGAGGCAAACTTCATTTAATAGAACATTAGGTCTACTCACCCAATAGCAGTTGATCTATAAACATCCCATATATAGTGCAAAATTGGATGATTTGCGTAGCGCGTGCGTCAATCCACCTCATCACGCCTTCTTACTGTGTTTGGCGATCTATCACTACTGCGAAGCTATTTTGTTGTATGAATACATCTATTTAATATTGGAATAGCAATCATTCCCTCGTTTTCAATGCACTCCATTATCATGGTGAGTTCCTCCAAGAACCACATAGATTATGGAAATTCTTGATTCTTCAATGGCTTTCAATAATCCTTTTATGAGTGCCTATCATCTCTGAATACATTGACATTATATTTGAATACGTTAACTCCTCCTATACCTTCTAAACGTTTGGAAAGAACACATCACATTTACATTGAGGGTATATTCGCCTTGAAAGCTTAAGAACACATCACATTTACATTTTCGGAAAGCCATGCGAAAAGTATGACTGCTTTGAATCTAACAAAAGAGACAATGAGGAGAACATGGGATACAATCAATTATTTATTCATTGACTAAACCAAACAAATAAGGGTCGACTCTTCCCATTTTCTTTATTCCTCCAACTTTCTCATACACATTTCCACGAAAATAATCCCTTTTTTAAATTCAAGTTGTCCCTTTATAATTTTAAAATTGAGTAAAGAATCAATATCTCTTTATTTTCAACTATCATCCAATTTTATCCCTAATTATACTTTGGGATAAACATACCTTTTCCATTAACAAAGTAAATAAAACTACCCTTCCTTGAATGAATCCCCGGAATCAGTTTAAAATACTCAATTTAATTAAAATAACCCGACTCACCTAAAATGCCCGTTTGGCCAGAGAAAATATTTCACTTTTTCTAAAATAATTTTTACTTTATGTCAAATTCAAATCCATGTTGATGTTTGGCCATTTGAATTCCAAATACAACTTGGAGTTGAATTTGAAAAAGTGAAGAAACAAAAAAAATTGTTTTTCACTTTTTTCCATCTTCTTCTTTCACAAAAATTCAAAAATAACTCCAATTATATTCATGGAAAAACATGTTAGAGTAAAAGAGTTTTGATGATTGACATATGTTTGTGAAACATGTTAGTCATACTGGTTCTCCCATGTGAAGCACATCAGATAAAATGCAAGGCTGACAAATACGTAAAAGCAGGAGTGGATAAACAAGGAAAGTCAGATATTCTCTCAGTGCTTATCACAAACAACAAAGAAGTTGAGGAGAAGATAAATGCAACACTTAGAGTTTGAGTTGATCAAGTAGTCCTGCCATACTAAGATATAAAGTAGAAGAGTTCTATTCAGCCAAGGAGAGAGAGACTACTGCAGCAAGGAGTGAAACTACCTGAGAGTCCCATTGAAGATAGAAGAGTACATCATCTAAAGGAATCAATCGGTAGATGGTTTAAATACAAAAAATGACATTCAAATGTTTCACTCAAGCACTAAAAAGAAAATCATTATTCAACAAATCAGTTCACTGTCTTGAAGAAGAACCTGATCCTTTACTTAGCAAGTCGTAGACTTTGTAGTAGGTTGGTTCTTTGAGTTGTAATGTGTTTTATTTCTAGTCTCAGTGAAATATAAACTGAGTTAGGATTTGTATCTTCAAGTTTGGGAACTCGAAGACTTGGGTACACTTATCTTGGGAAGATTTGTGTTATTGTAGAAATAGGAGTTAAAAGTTTTAATTCCTAGTTTACAAGAAGTCTTGTAGTTTGTTGATTGTTGAGGCTCAAGAGTATTAGTGACGTTAGGGTTAAATCCTGTAGAGGTACACGTCGTGGTTTTTTACATCTTTCTTGAGTTGGGTGTTTTCCACGTAAAAATAATTGTCTTCTTTTTTACTTACATAAACCACGTTAGTTGACTTATTCCACTAATAGGAATCTATTAGAGTAAAATACTAAAATCAGTAGGGTATCCACTCTAACAAGTGGTATCAGAGCGAGGTTGTTTTAAATAAGGTTAAAACCTAAGAAAAGATCAATATGATGAATTCCGCACCTCCTACTGGTCACAGTGAAGGTCAGTCAACTACTAGACCTCCACTTTTTGATAGTTCTCACTTTATCTTATGAAAAACCAGAATGGAAATGTTCATCCAAGGTGAAGACTACGTATTATGGGATAGGATCACAGATGGTCCTACTATTCCAATGAAGTTGGTTGATGGTGAACAAGTCAAGAAAGTAAGGAGTGAATTTACTGCTGATGACTTGGTGGCATTAAAGAAAAATGCCAAGGCTAAGAACATCTTAGTCTTTGGACTAGGACCGATTGAGTACAATAGAGTGTCAACCTACACCACTGCTAAGCAAATTTGGGATGCACTGGTCAATGCACATGAGGGTACCTCTTAGGTAAGAAAGTTCAGGATTACTCTTCTTTTTACTGAGTATGAAACATTTAAGATGAAGGAGAATGAATCCTTGCATGAGATAATGACAAGGCTTACTGCCTTAACAAATGAGCTGACTTCCTTGGAAAAAGTCATCACTGAGGAGAAATATGCTGAGAAGGTGCTGAGGGTATTACCAAAATAAAAATGGAATGTTAAAGTGACTGCAATTAGGGAGGCAAAAGATCTCACAGGTATGACACTGGATGAACTGGTAGGGAACCTGAGAACTTATGAAATGGAAATTTATGGTACTAAAGAACAAGCATCTCCTGAGAAAATCTTGGCTTTGAAGGCTTCATATAGTGATGAAGAAATTGAACTTGACAAGGAACAAGTTGCCTTCAGAACTAAGAACTTCAGCAAATTCTTTAAGAAAAAAAAAGGAACAGGTAGCAAGAAACATTCTAATGACAATCCAAATGGATGATACATATGTGGTAAGACTGATTATCTGATCAGGGATTGTCCTGTATGGATAATAGAATGGAGAAAGGAAAAGGTTTAAAGAGAACTGAAAGAAAAAACAAAAAGGAAGGAGAAGGAATAACATGCAATGATGAAGTTGATGAAACAACATTCATGGCTATTGGAGATTCAGACGTAGAGGAAAAAGATAATGCCTTTGAGGTAAGTATACTTGAACTTAAAGAAAAGTTGCATATATTTTCTAAAATAAAACTTGTTTCCTTGACGAGTGCTTTAATTGATGATTTCCAAGAATTAACTTTTGATAGGGATGAGCTATTCAATAGTATTGCAAGTCTAAAATTCAATCTCATTGATTTAAAAGCTTGCAAGAATACGGTTGAAGAAAAAAATTGCACTCTCAAGAAACAGGTTGTACAACTTGATTCTTCAAACAATGATCTTAAGTCTGAAGTCTTGAAATTAACACTCACTGAAAATGGAAAAAAGGTCATGACCAAAGAACAAGAAAATGCTGAACTTGAATTAGTTAAGTACAAACAAGAATGTAATGATGCAAATAAAATGGTGAATAAACTGAGTCAAGAAGTCTCTAAACTGAAACTTGATCTTGAAAGAGAAAACAGGCGGACAAATTCTTCAAGAATTGTTCACAAGTTGATTGAAAGAAATCATAGGTTTTCCCAAAAATCCTGATAATCCTCAAGACTTATGCTATATCTGTGGTAATATTGGACATCTAACCACTGAATGTCCTGTGGCTGCCAAAAGCAGATCTAGTAGTCAAAACCTGGCAAATAAATCCTCTCAGACCATGAAAAAAGGAACTAACACTGGTCAGAGAAACATGTCACATTACATGTTGCCTGCATGGACTAGAAAAAATTTAATTCATCCATTTACTCAAAAAACTGGACCCAAGCTTGTCTGGGTTCCAAAAGCTAACTACTAATTTCTTGCAGGAGAAGGTGAAAGGAAGCAAAAAGCATTGGTATCTGGACAGTGCTTGCTCAAGACATATGACTAGTGATAAGAAAAAGTTTCTTTCATTCTCCAAAGTAAATGGAGGAGGAGTTTCTTTTGGTGATGGCAAAAAGGGAATCATTACTGGAGTTGGCAAAATTGGAAAATCTGAATCAAGAGCATTAGAGGATGTCTATCTTGTGAAAGGATTGAAGCACAATCTGCTTAGCATATCACAACTGTGTGATAAAGGTAATAAAATTGTTTTCACTTCTGCAGGAGTCAAAATTAAGAGGATGGACACCAAAGAGATTGTGCTCACTGCAAGAAGATACAGGAATATGTACAAAGATGACATAATGGCAATGCCAGGAACAGAGCTGACCTGCCTGAATGCTATGGAAAATAATCCCCTCCCCTGGCACAGGAGACTTAGTCATGTAAGTCTAAAATAATTAAACATACTTTCTTCAAAAGATATGGTATTGGGCCTGCCCAAAACCAAATTCAAAGAAGAAAAGGTATGTAGTGCCTGTGTAAGGGGGAAACAGGTAAAATTTTCTTTAAATCAAAGAACCATGTCAGCACTACCAAGTGACTTGACTTGATCCATATGGATCTGTGTGGACCAATGAGACCTCAAAGCAGAGGTGGAAAAAGGTATGTTTTTGTGATTGCTGATGATTATTTCAGATTTACCTGGACATTATTTCTAGCTTCCAAAAAATATGCCTTTGATGTCTTTTCCATATTCATCGAGAAAATTGAAAAGAAATTGGGCACTTCTCTAATTTCCATAAGATATGATATGGTACAGAATTTGAAAATGTCAAGTTTTTAGAATTCTGCTCCTTAAATGGTATAGATCACAACTTCTCTTCTCCCAGAACACCTAAAAAAATGGAGTAGTAGAAAGAAAAAATAGGACCTTGGAAGATATGGCTAGAACAATGATATTTGCAGGAAATCTTGCTAAAAAACTTTGGGCTGAGGCAATTAGTACTGCAACAAATATCATAAATAGATGCATGATCAGACCAATTCTAGAGAAGACTCCCTATGAATTACTAAAATGAAGAAAGCCAAACATTTCTCATTTTAGAACATTTGGTTGTAAATATTTCATTTATAATAATGGAAAAGATCAATTTTTGAAATTTGATGCTAAAAGTGATGAGGGAATCTTCTTGGATTATTCACATCATAGTAAGGCTTATAGGGTGTTAAACAATAGAACTAATTAAGTTGAAGAAATTGTGCATGTAGTATTTGATGAATCTTGTGCTAAGAATAACATGCAGGAAGGAAGTGATTCTAAGGAATAGGTTCCACAACATGGTCCATCAGTAGAAGGTGTCAAATCTGGAGGCACACTAACGGGGGGAACTGATTCTGGAGGCTTACTGACAGGGGGAACTGAACCACCAGACACCCCAAATCAAAATGATCACAGTGATCCTAGTACTTCACACAGATTGATTCCAAAATGATATAAGTATCAAGGATCTCATCCTATTGAAAATGTCCTCACTGATCTCACTTATGAGATCATTACAAGGTAAGGGTTGAGGAGCACGTGTGCTTTCAAGGCATTTATGCCAGAAATTGAATCAAAGAAGGTGAATGAGACACTTCTTAATGCTGATTGGATCATAGTCATGCAAGAAGAATTAAATCAGTTTGAGAGAAGCAAAGTTTGGCATTTAGTTTCTCTCCCTAAAGATAGAGCTATGATAGGAACTAAGTGGGTCTACAAAAATAAGATTGATGAGCATGGAACAATTACAAAAAACAAGGTACGATTGGTGGTCCAAGGATATAATCAAGAAGAAGGCATAGATTTTGATAAGACTTTTGCTCCTGTAGACAGAATTGAAACAATAAGGCTTCTGGTAGCCTTTGCAACTTATATGGAGTTCATACTCTATCAAATGGATGTTAAGAGTGCACTTTTGAATGGAATACTGAAGAAAGAAGTGTATGTGAAACAACCTCCGGGCTTTGAAAGTAAGGAATTTCTTGATCATGTGATAAGCTTGACAAGGCTTTGTATAGATTGAAACAAGCTCCAAGAGATTGTTATGAGAGATTATCAAAGTTTCTTCTGGATTATGGTCATACTAGAGATAAAATTAACAACACTCTTTTCTTAAAAACTAATGAGAAAGATCTGTTGGTTGTGCAGGTGTATGTTGATGACATTATTTTTGGCTCCACAAACATGAACATGACTCATGTCTTTGCTAAACTCATGAGTTGTGAATTTGATATGAGTATGATGGGGGAGATTAATTACTTCCTAGGATTGCAAATTAAACAAACAACATTTGGAACCATGATCCATCAACAGGAGTATGTCAAGGAACTTCTCAAAAGATTTTTCATGGAAGAGGCAAAAGAGATCAGTACTTTAATAGCCACTGCCACAAAACTTGATTTGGATGAAACAGGTCCTGTTGTGGAGCAAAATATATACAGAGGAATGGTAGGCTCATTACTATATCTCACTGCAAGTAAACCTAATATTGTGCTCAGTGTGGGACTTTGTGCAAGGTTTCAAGCAAATCCTAAAGAATCTCACTTAAAATATGTGAAGAGAATCTTTAGATATCTCAAGGGAACTAGTAATCTTCAGCTATGGTATCCAAAAGGTAGTAATTTTAACCTTGTGGGAATTCTGATGCTGACTATGCAGGTTATTTGATGGACAGGAAAGCGCCACAGGAATGGCACACTTCCTTGGATCATGTTTAATTACCTGGTCCACTAAGAAACAAAACTCAGCAGCACTGTCTACTACTGGGGCTGAGTATGTTGCTGCAGGATCTTGTTGTGCTCAGTTGTTATGGATTAAACAACAACTCATGGATTTTAGTATTCTGTGATAACATAAGTGCCATTAATATTGCTAAGAATCATGTTCAACATAAAAGAACTAAACATATTGACATTAAATATCATTTCCTCAGAGATAATATTGAAAAAGGTCTTATTTCAACCATGTTTGTTCCACTGAAGAGCAAATTGTTGATATATTCACTAAAGCATTAAGTAGGGAACACTTTGAAAAAAATAGGTTAGCCTTGGGGATGATTAAGATCGCATAAATCTCCTCTAATGATTGACTAGAAAAGTTGATGAATTATTGTTGATTAATCCAGTCTTGCGTATTTAGTTGTGTGTCCTAATTCCAAAATGTTAAGTGATCTAACCTTCGTTTATTTAAATATTTACAGTGTGGTAAAAACACTCAAAGGGAATTTTGTTCAGAATTTTCAGGAGTTCAGGTATGACTATCAACTTTTCTTAAAATTAATTAAGGTGAAACAGGTATGCCCTCTTGGTTCTCTATATCTCTCTCCTAACCGCCAAATCCCAAGAGTCCAAAAATTTCAAAAAGCTGCCATCACAATCCTATCATCACCAAAATTCTTCATCATTATCCTACCACCTGTCACATCCCTCCCTATTTACGCTTCAACTTCTCTCTTCCTTATTAAATCCATTCTTTTTTTTCTCTCTTCTCATTCACCATCTCACAAGAAAGAACAAAATATTATTTCCTCACCATGGCATCCTCATCATCTACTCCATATTCAGACTCCACACCCTCTACTTTAACAACCATTGTTCTTCATCCCATTGTGAGCCTACCATCTCCCATTCCTCCTACAATTCTAATTAAATTATCTAACTTCGCCGCTTTTAAAAATTTCAAAAACCCCTTTGCTCAATTTTTTCCAAATCCCTCATCCTCTTCTAAACCTTTACTGCCACCTCCGATTCTTATTCAAATTATCAACCCTGATGATGGACCCATTGCTAATTTTATTCCAAAAAGATCAAGATCTAAATCACAAAGAAAACCATCTTCCCCCACCATTGTTGTTAAAGACCAAGATCTGGGTGAACCCACTGCTATTGTACCCATTCCTAGAAATCTCACACTCATGGGAAACAACAATGGTAAGAAGCTTCTTTAGCTGAAGCCCTTTAAGAAAGCAAAAGAAAATGTGTTGCTCCATCTGTTTCTCCCCCTCCTCGTTTATCATCTCCTGATATCCTTCTTCGCTCAGTTCGTAAAGTCAACTCAATTAAATAAAAAGTTTGAAAACCTTATTCTTCTCATAAAACCTCATCTCGACCTAAACCCACTCATGCCTCAAAATCCTCCCCATCTTCCAAACCCACTCCAAAGAATTTATCTGTACGTTTAAATAAATAGGTTACCAAACCTATTCCCTCTGAGTCTTATGAGTCTAACTCTCCTCTTGATACTCTTACTGATTTGGATCAATAATTTGAACTTCATAAATCCCCTTCCAATCAGGAGACTCCTAAAGATCACTATCTGTATTTTCAAAAGCGTAAGATAGCTAGAGGTCGTGTTGTTAGTAGTTTTGGGGGTGATGATATGAATATACTGTTAGTAAAACTAGAAGTCCAAGGGTGGTCACACTTATTTCTTCAAGGTGAATTACAAAGAAAGTTTGCCAAACCTGAGGTTTATGAGTTCTATACTAATGGGGTTGCTATTGGTGATATGTTCTCAACCACTGTTAGAGGGATCACCATGAATCTCTATGTTGCTGATATTGCTAGAATTTTATACATTTCTTCAAGGAGTTGGGGTCACTATGTCAAGATCACTTGGCCTCCTCCTGACAATCTTACATTTTCCCTAGATATATCTCATAAGTTTTCTGGCAACCCTCACCTGATCAATCATCGTAGAGTTCTAAAAAGAAAGATGACTCTACTTTATCAACTCTACTTTGGTGTTGTTCACAAATGCTCACCCCTAGGAAGGAAAGAAGGACTGTACCCAACTTCCTTGATCTTACTGTCATGGAGATGCTAGATACTGAGGTGAAAATTGATCTGCCTAGGATTATCCTAAAGCATACGCAAAGGGTTCTCCTTAAAGAAGTGAACGACCATGCTCTTCTCTATGAATTTTGGCTCACATCCATATTTGAAGAGTTTGGAGTGCCTTTACGAGTGTGGTCTATGCAGACCACCAAAGATGTTATAGAGACTTTGGACCATATGCGACTACCTGTTTCTATGAGAAGTGAAGACAATCATATGCAGTGTTTGAGGAATGCTCTCAGTGACAAGTTTGCTGAATTGGAAGCTGTGCAGAATGAAAACTTGCAACTTCATGCTCAGATTACTTCACTTTACCTTGCCCTTGAAAGTGAAAGATCTTCTAATGCTGAAATCGTGCGAAAGTTGACTGCTCTCATCCCTTCTGCCTCCTCTTCCTCAACTTAGATCTCCTCTTAAGCACCTTAGTGATTTCTTTTTGATGGCCTATTTATCTTATCCATTTTTTTTTATTTTAGTTGATGTTAGCCTGATCTTGTATGTAATGAACATCATTATTACTTATGTTTTTCTCGTGATTAATCTAATGAATGATGGTTATTTCCTTCATCTTTTGATTGTTTTAGTGATAGCCCCAGTGGCCCTGGATTATTAAACATCTCTAATTAAATGCTTCTTTTTTAATGATGTCAAAAGGGGTAATTATTAGATTGTACAATGTTTATAACTCAATGACTAACCTGTTTCAAGCATTCTTGTGTCTTATTCTTTTATTGAGTGTGTCAGGAATTAAAGAAGTGTTATGATGATGGTGTGATACTGTGAAACATATGTTGTATGATTTGTCATCATCAAAAAGGGAGAATTTGTTAGAGTAAAAGAGTTTTGATGATTGACATATATTTGTGAAACATGTTAGTCATACTGATTCTCCCATGTGAATCACATCAGAGAAAATGCAAGGCTGACAAATACGTAAAAATAGGAATGGATAAACAAGGAAAGTCAGATATGCTCTCAATGCTTATCACAAAAAGCAAAGAAGTTGAGGAGAAGATAAATGCAACACGTAGAGTTTGAGTTGATCAAGGAGTCCTGCCATACTAAGATATAAAGTAGAAGAGTTCTATTCAGCCAAGGAGAGAGAGAGACTACTGCAGCAAGGAGTGAAACTACCTGAGAGTCCCATTGAAGATAGAAGAGTACGTCATCTAAAGGAATCAATCGGGAGATGGCTTAAATACAAAAAATGACATTCAAATGTTTCACTCAAGCACTAAAAAGAAAATCATTATTCAACAAATCAGTTCACTGTCTTGAAGAAGAACCTGATCCTTTACTTAGCAAGTCGTAGACTTTGTAGTAGGTTGGTTCTTTGAGTTGTAATGTGTTTTATTTCTAGTCTCAGTGAAATATAAACTGAGTTAGGATTTGTATCTTCAAGTTTGGGAACTCGAAGACTTGGGTACACTTATCTTGGGAAGATTTGTGTTATTGTAGAAATAAGAGTTAGAAGTTTTAATTCCTAGTTTACAAGAAGTCTTGTAAATTGTTGATTGTTGAGGCTCAAGAGTATTAGTGAAGTTGGAGTTAAATCTTGTAGAGGTATAGGTCGTGGTTTTTTACACCTTTCTTGAGCCGAATATTTTCCATGTAAAAATAATTGTCTTCATTTTTACTTACGTGAACCACGTTAGTTGACTTGTTCCACTAATAGGCAACTATTAGAGGTAAACACTAAAATCAGTAGGGTACCCACTCTAACAAAACACAACTTCAATTCCAACTCCAGCTCCAACTACAAAAATTTAATTTTCATGGCCAAACGTCCACTAAATTTTGATTTATATTTACGCTTAATCTTCCACATTTGCTGCCCTCTACTAGAGCGGCGCTGAACTAATCGCATAAGTGTGAAAACTATGTAATTCGGCTTTTTGGAGTAAAAATGCAACTCTACGAATTAATATGGAGTATTAATCTATTCATAAAATACAATCCTTCATTAGCCACTAACATGTAAATAATAAGGGTAAATAATACTTGTCCACTATTAATTTAGTATACAGGTTAAGAAATAGTAAATTAAAAAAAGATAATATTATTATACCACCTTTTGAATATAATTAATTCAACGCTTTGAAAAATATATTATTGGGTAATGAATACAATTAATAACTAAGGTATACTAAGTAAAAATGCGTAAATTATCCATCGATTTTTTTAACTGGACAAGTATTGTTGGACATCTATTTTAGCATCATGGACAAGTATTATTGAACGGAAGGAGTAGTCATCCTTTATTATACTCCCTCCGTTTCAAATTGATTTAAATGTTTTGACTTGACAAGGAGTTTAAGAAAATAAAATAAACTTTTCAATCTTGTAGTTTTAATTGAAAAATATGTTAAATGTACCAAAATATCTTTTAATCTTATGATTTTAAACATGTCACATGAGAGATTGAAATTAAATTTTCATGTTTTTCCAGTTTTACACCCGTGGGACTTTCTTCAAGGTCGTTGAGATCCCTGAGTGACCCTCTACTGCATATGTGATTTGTAAATTAATTCCATGACAATAGTTTTAGCCTAAAGTATAGTCTTATTAAATAATAGCGAGTTGTGCGGCTGAAGTAGGCTGCTCTCCGTCGACATATCTGCTTCAACTGCTTGCTATATAAAATATTTAACCGACTCTCAAATTATATCAATGTCTCTTAAATTAGAATAGAAGAAAAGTATTATAAATTACAATAATTAAAAATTTAAATTATTTAAAAAATATAATTGCCTATCAAAGCCACAAAACTTTAGACGGGGAGAGTAATGTATATTATTTGAAAACTACATAAAAGATATTATAAATTACAATAGTTAACAACTTAAAATAACTAAAAATATATCAAAAGCATGATTAATTATCTAAATTCTATTTGTATCGCATAATTGAGATAAAAAAAATATATACCAAGCTCATGTTATCTGAAAAACAGTAATAAAACTCCATTGAATTTTGTTTTTCACACTCTTTATTAATTTGTACATTTGTGGAGTTTTATTTTGATCGTGAATTATTTTTTTTTAAAAATAATTATATATTTGAATAATAAATCACAATAAATAATAATTAAAAATATTTTAAGAATATATGAAAAAATTACTTTGAAAAATAAATTAATTTAAATTCCAAAATTCAGTAGAAGTCACATTAATTGATATGGTTATTATTATAATATTAATTTAGGATAGATGTTGGGATTTAATTGAATAGTAAATCACAATAATTGATAATTTAAAATATTTTAAGAATATATGCAAACTAGAGAAGCATGACCAGTGTCAGCACGGGCCCAACATTAAAATATTTTGATTATGTATAATAAGTAGATTGATGTTAGTTCAAATTATGAATTATAAAAAATTAATACACAAAATATATTAACTACTTGATAATATTTTTCAAGGAGTCAAATTATCTTGCAAGATAATTATGTATAATTTATTCATATAAATAAAAAAATTTGATGCATTTGCTACATTAAGTATAAAATATGAGATTAGAATTAATGCATAAGACTTGACACTTGTTGTATAAAATAGAAAATAATTGTTGAAAAATATAAAAGGTTATCTAGTCATTGCATATTAATCACATATGAGTTGCAATTAATAATCCAAAATTACATCGTATTCCCCTACTAAGCCGACATAAACATTCTTTGCTTTCATTTTTTTTTCTCTTTTATTTGTCAACTTGTTCTTTGAAGTTAAATTAAATTAATATTTTAAATTTAAATTTTAAGTGTTTCAAAATTATATATAAAAAAATTATAAGTTACCATCCATCATATCAATTTAAGTTATTTGACTTTGAGAACACGATAAAACATACTTCTGTAAATGTTTTATCGAACTTTTCTTTTGTATATGTTCCTTCCATTGAAACGTAGGAATCGTTTGTTAGAGTGTATAAAAATAATTTTGAATAGAACATATTAGTAATGTTTGCATTAATAATGCTTGAATTAGTAATATTGGTATTATTTATGCTATCATTATTTCTTATACACTGTTTGGTGTGCTGTATAAGAACTTGCCTTTTCAATCTTGATATATTTAAACAAAAGTTTTTTTATAAAAAGAATTGCATATACATTCTAAGATTCATCCGGGATCTAGCACGGGTTCAATATATATTTTTTTGTCTCAATTTATGTGACACATATAGAATTTAGATAATCAATCATATTTTTTAATATGTATTTAGATAATTTAAGTTGTTAACTATTGTAATTTATAATATTTTTAATGTAGTTTTCAAATATATACGTTGCTTTCTTATCCAAGCTTTTGTGGCATTGATAGTGAATTATATTTTCAAAATAATTTAAGTTTCTTTTAATTATTGTGATTTATAATACTTTTCTTCTATTTCAATTTAAGTGACATTAATATAATTTCGAGAGTCAACCAAATATTTTATATCTTTTAAATTTTTTAAGTTGTTAATTATTGTAATTTATAATATTTTTCATGTATTTTTTTAAGATATATAACAGATTAAATTGTTTTTAGATACTTTAAGTTGTTAACTATTGTAATTTATAATATTTTTTATGTAATTTTTGAAAAATATATGTTACTCTCCTTGTCCAAAGTTTTGTATCATCGATAGCCAATTATATTTTTTAAATAATTTAATTTTTTAATTATTGTGATTTATAATATTTTTTATTTCAATTTAAGTGGCACAATGCTTAGATGACTATAATAATTAATTAGGGGTGATATAGTAAAATCACGATTGAAGTAACGAAACATAAATGTCTTAAATGACTTACAACAACTAATTAAAAGTGACAAAGCAAAATTAATATAAAAAATACTTGTGAAAACAACATTTAAGTGAACCTCATATAAGACGTCAAGTTAATTTAAAATATCAAGAGTTAATTTATCATTTTTATATCCATTTTACCTTTTTTAATTAAATTTTATTAACCTTTTAATACTCAAGTGACTTATGATAATTAATTAGGGGTGATATTCAATAAAACTATGGTTGAAGCAGCTGAAGCAGACATGTCATAAATATCTATTTATTTTTTTTAATTAAATATTTTTAATTTTATAATACATAAATGACTTATAATAATTAATTAGGGGTGATATAGTAAAATCACGTCTGAAGCAGACATGCAATAAATGTTTATTTTATCTTTTTTTGATCAAATATTATTAATTTTTAATACGTAATAACTAATAATAATTAATTATGGGCAATATAGTAAAATCACAGATTGAATATTATTAATTTTTCGTTATATAAATGACTTATAATAATTAATTAGGGTGATATAGTAAAATCATGGTTGAAGCAGCTGAAGCAGACATGTCATAAATGTCTATTTTATTTTTTAATAATATTATTAATTTTTTAATATATAAATAACTTATAATTAATTAGGGGTGATATAGTAAAACTACGGAGCAAACAGCCTGTTGTGAGGATTAAAAGCATGGCTCTTGCTTTCCAATTGACTGTTTTTGCATTAATTGCTACTTCATTAATCTTATTGATTAGCGTACTCGTTGTATTTGCTTCTCCTGATGACTGATCAAGTAACAAAAATGTTATATTTTCTGGTACATCCTTATGGATTGAATTAGTCTTTTTGGTGGGTATCCTTAATTCTCTCATCTCTTGAACCTATTCGGCGCAGACCCAAAATGACCCCCTAATTTTTCTCGATTGTGAAACACATTAAATTTGAATCTAAGTCTCCAAAGAAAATGCAAATCAAATAAAGAAAACACAAAAATTAGAGGGGGTCAAACTTCTTGAATAAAAAAAATACAATTAAAAAAATAATTGGAATCATTCAGAAGAGAATATGTGTCCCGACATTGCACAAATAATATCCGATTATATATCATATATGTGGGTACATATTGTGTATCAAGAACAAAAAAATGTGGATATGATCGAATGGTAAAAGTTTTCTTTGCCAAGGAGAGGATACGGGTTCGATTTTCTCTATCCACCCAAGATCCAAGATAAAGTAATTTTTTTACTATTTATTATTTAATATCATAAATAACATTAAATATATACTAAAATTAAGGATTTCGTATAGTTGGCCGTGATAGTGTAGTGATTATATCCCTCCCTTACGTTTTATTTTGCCTTCCTGATACAAGAATAAGTGTGTATCAAGAGATTCAAGCCAACACAAGAGCAACAAGATGAACAAAAAGGTGATAGTGAATTGAAATAGGCCACTCACGGCTTCACTAGACTTTAGATTTAGTTTTGTGCAAGAAAAGAGATGAACACAAGAACAACAATGCTAGTGAATCAAAAGAGCACCACACGGATTCACTAGACTTCAAAGACCAACAACAATACAATGATAACAAAAGAGATGGATAGATAGTTTGACATACAATATTCGAGAATCTAAGAACCCTAACCACATGTAAGGACCCTAAAATTAATGAATGTTAACACAAAACTCTTACGTTGACAAACGAGGGAATTTACCTCCCTAATCACCAACGTCTCAAGCCAAGAATGCAAACACAAGTGAGAGTCACTTGCGTATCCCTAGTTTCGGTTTTGGAGTTCCTCTCCCAAGTCTAGAGAGAACTTTAGATGTTCAAAATATTACAAGTATTAACAATCATGAAAACTAAGTGAATAAAACCCTAAGTTGTTCTATTTATATTACATTTCCAAAAGACTTAAAATGACAAAAGTGCCATTTTAATGAATAAGGCTTCAAGGCCGCTCCTTGAGTGCACATATAGGGGCGATTTTTGGCTTTTTTTCACACTTAAGCTCGGGTCTTCTCTCGGTTGACTTTGAAATCCACAAAAAGTGTTCATCTACGAGATCACACTTGTATCATCCTCTCTATCTTGAGAGGAGTTTGACCTCAAACTCAAGCAATCTTCACCCGGAAGCTCTCCTTTTCGAATCATCTTTTCTCGGCTCCTCCCAAGGTTAGGATATTCAACTAAAGGTGTCATGAGATCATCAATATTTATACTTGGGCTTGGATGTCTTTCAACCTGCACATAAGAAGAATGGATGCTAGGCAAAGTGCTAGCATCTCGGTTAGTAAGCATAAAAGGGTCTTTGTCGGCAAATCCCACTTCTTAAACTCTCCGCTCCTCCCCTACTTCATCATAACCACCCTCATTTTCCTCTTATAAAACACCATTAAGTATGACTATCCTTGCCATAAACAACGGTACTACACACTCTCCATCAACCGGCCAAATATCTTCCACGCCTTCATCTATTTCTACCTCGGCTTCTTGCTCTCCATCTTGAGCGTTTTCATCAACCTCATTCAATTCAAGACCCACCTCCTTACCAAGGTAATGAAATTTTCCTTCCCTAAGGATTAGATTTCTCCAGTTTGGGCACTCATTATCCTTGTGCCCCCACCCTTGATATTTAAAAGATTGAAATCCTTTAGGACGAGAAGTAGAATTCGGTTTACCTTCGTTTCTCGAAAGATATCTTTGGGAAGCCTTTTTCTTGGCTTGGATCAGCTTGACCTCGGGTTTATCCTCATTATATGAGTCAATATTGTCCTTGTGACAACCCAAAGGTGATTTCCCCTTGAACTTGCTGCCCGCTCTTTCCCGTATCTCTCTCACAATCTCTAAGGCGGCTTGGAAGATGGAGTTAATTGTGTAAAACTTTTGTAAGGTCAACCATGAGGAAATATCTCGATTCAATACCACTTTAAAGAGAATGATATCATTACTTATTTTCTCTCCTCGGTGATCAAGTTTCAAAATGAGTTGTTGGAACTCATCATAGTAAGCCGCGACAGTTTTGTTCCCTTGCCTTAAGTTATATAGCTTGGCAAGGAGCTCTTGTTGGTACATTTCGGGGAGGTATCTTTTCCTCATGAGATGTCTTATTCAAAACCAAGGAGGGGGATTCCCCTCAACTAAAACATTTTCGAAATGCTTAATATACTCCCACCAAGTAGTAGCATACCCCTCAAAATGAGCAATCGCATAACAACTCTTTTTCTCATCGGTGAGATCATTGACTTGGAAGACCCTCTCACATGCAGATTCCCATGTAAGAAACTCCTTGGGGTCACTCTCACCCTTGAATATTAGAATCCCCCTCTTGATGGTATTTAGTCCAACTTCTCGGTTTTGGTTGCCTTGTTGGTTCCAAGGACCAACTCTTTCTTCCCGGCCATAAACTTTCCTTGGATCGACTTGCCGACCCCTTATCTCTTCCCCTCTCATTAAGAATCACCATACAGACCTTACCCCTCACGTTGTTCCCTCCTCTTGTATACCTCTTCATGGACGAGTCTATTTGGGTTAAATGGAGCTTGTAGTGGTGGGACTGGATTTGGTGGATAGTAAGGTCTTTGGTTAAGTGGAGTTTGGATTGGACGGCTCGGGTTTTGGGGTGGCATTTGGGATCTAAGTCCTTCTTGTTGGACTTGGTATAGTGGAGGGTGGATTGGACTCTCATGGTCTTGGCTTTGGGAATAAGGTATGGGCTGGTTCATTACATTGGATGGTTGTCTCAGGGGATGGAACATTTGGTGCAAGGCCTCGGGGTTAGTGGTTGGTGAAATGTTTTGAGGGGTAGAAGGTAGGCTGCTTTGGATTTCCACATGATCTAATCTCCCACCCATAGTCGACATCTCACTTTTCACCGAAGACATGTCTGAGTTTAAAATTTCAATATCCGTATTCACACTAGCAATGTCACGGGACATGGCCTCAAGACGAGCCAATATAGTATTAATGGTATTATTGTTCATTATTTAAGCATTTGAGGCCTCGGGTTCCATTGAGTCTATATCGAAACAATCCCTTCAAGTTTCGGTTCAATAAGTCACCAAATCTGTCAACAATGCCACACACACAACAATACAACACAAACCTACAAAACAAACACACGTTAGTTCAAACAATCCTCACTAGTATCTCACACACTTTGTGGTCTCACACTTGTCGTCATAAATGTTTGCAAGCCATGTTGTAACTTGTGGTGAGTTAAAGAGTAAGTCTACTCCTTAGTCGGACTGGATTTTTGTTTGATGACTCAAGGAAGTAATGTTCGAACTTGAACCAAGAAGTACTATGAATTAAAATGATAAAAGCACTCAAGCAAACGACGTCAAAAACTAATTGATAGCCTAGTAGGATTATACTAGTTTGTTAATTAGTTCTCGAATCAACTAAAGGAAACTAAGAATCAATAATTAGAGACAATTAGACCAAATTTTAGCTTAATAATGACGTGAACAGTAAACTAGGGTGATGTGGCAACATGTTATTGGTCACGACCCTCACAACTTTTCAACAACTTGAAGCTTTTAGTCCTTATACACCTTTTGGAATGGATGACTTAATATTGGAGGGAAAATAAAATCTAGTACCCTTTTCAAATTTTCAAACTCAAAAGGTGAGATTTGACTTTACTAGTCCCACAAAACAAGGCCCTTGATTTAAGAAAAAGTGGTTGTCAAGTCTATGAAGTGATGTGTCCAAGCCTTCTCACAAACAACTTTATAACTTTTGTCTTACAACCTTTTGGATCTATCTTACACTTTTGGTTGTCTTAAGTTGTAAAAATAGATGAAGAACAATATGAAAACCACAACAACCTTTAAGAACTCACCGACAACACAACAACAATGTTCACTTTAACGTCAACAACAACACTATATGGCTAAGAACAACATCATCAAGGTTCGACCAACTCCAAGTTTACTTCAATATTGCCAATATATTAAGATAACCTTTAGATCTTGAAACTCTTTGTGCAAGTAAGAAAGATACCAACACAAGAAATAAAATACACAAACAAAATACCAACCAAACCTAGAGACAACCTCTCGGCCAAAACAATAACAACAACAAGATCTACACCTTCTCGGCCAAGATCACAAACACAAGAACTCATTTTTTTTTGTGGCTTTTCTAACAAGCACGCCTAAGATGGATCTTGTAGGAACAAGATTGAGCCATGCTTTGATACCAAATTATACAAGAATAAGTGTGTATCAAGATATTCAAGCCAATACAAGAGCAACAAGATGAACAACAAGGTGCAAGTGAATTAAAATAGGCCATTCACGACTTTACTAGACTTTAGATTTAGATTTGAGCAAGAAAAGAGATGAACAAAAGAACAACAATACTAGGGAATCAAAAGATCCCCACACGGCTTCACTAGACTTAAAAGACCAACAACATTACAACGATAACAAAAAAGATGGATAGATAGTTTAACGTAAAATATTCAAGAATCTAAGAACCCTAACCACATGTAAGGACCCTAAGATTAATGAATTTTAACACCAAACCCTTACGTTGAAAAATGAGGGAATTTACCTCCCTAATCACCAATGTCTCAAGCCAAGAATACAAACAAAAGTAAGAGTCACTTGCCTAGCCCTAGTTTTGGTTTTGAAGTTCCTCTCTCAAGTCTAGAGAGAACTTTGGATGTTCAAAATATTACAAGTCTCAACAATCATGAAAACTAAGTGAATAAAACCCTAAGTTGTTCTATTTATATTACATACCCAAAAGAATTAAAATGACAAAGGTGCCTTTTTAATGAATAAGGCTTCAAGGCCGCCCCTTGAGTGCATACATAGGGGCGGTTTTTGGTATTTTTCACACTTAAGCTCGGGTATTCTCTCGGTTTACCTTGACATACAAAAAAAGTGTCAATCTATGAGATCATACTTGTATCATCCTCTCTATCTTGAGAGGAGTTTGACCTCAAACTCAAGCAATCTTCACTCGCAAGCTCTCCTCTTCGAATCATCTTTTCTCGGCTCCTCCCAAGGTTAGGATATTCAACCAAGGGTGTCATGAGATCATCAAGATTGATCCTTGGGCTTGGATGTCCTTCAAACTGCACATAAGAAGAATGGATACTAGGCAAATTGCTAGAATCTCTGTTAGTAAGCATCAAAGGGTCTTTGTAGGCAAATCCCACTTCTTAAACTCTCCGCTCCTCCCCTCCTTCATTATCATCACCCTCAGTTTCCTCTTCTAAACCATCATTAATTATGACTCTCCTTTCCATAAACAAGGTTACTACACACTCTTCATCAACCGGCCAAATATCTTTCACGCCTTCATCTATTTCTACCTCGGCTTCTTGCTCTTCATCTTGAGCATTTTCATCAACCTCATTCAATTCAAGCCCCACCTACTCACCAAGGTAATATAATTTTACTTCCCTAAAGATTACATTTCTACAGTTTGGGCACTCATTAACCTTGTGCCCCCACCCTTGACATTTAAAACATTGAAATCCTTTAGGACGAGAAGTAGAATTTGATTTACCTTCATTTCTCGGAAGATATCTTTGGGAAGCCTTGGTCTTGGATTGGATCAGATTGGCCTAGGTTTCTCCTCATTGGATGAGTCAATCTTATCCTTGTGCAAACCCGAGGGTGATTTCCCCTTGAACTTGCTGCCCACTCTTTCCCGTATCTCTCTCTCAATTTCCAAGGCGACTTGGAAGATGGCGTCAATTGTGTCAAACTTGTGTAAGGTCAACCATGAGGCAATATCTCAATTAAATCCCACTTTAAAGTGAATGATGTCATGACTTACTTGCTCCCCTCGGTGATCAAGTTTCAAAATGAGTTGTTGGAACTCATCATAGTAAGCCGCGACAGTTTTGTTCCCTTGCCTTAAGTTATATAACTTGGCAAGGAGATCTTGTTGGTACCTTTCGGGGAGGTACCTTTTCCTCATGAGATATCTTAGTCAACAACTAAAATGTTTCCGAAATGCCTAATATACTCCCACCAAGTAGTAGCATACCCCTCAAAATAAGCAATTACACAACAACTCTTTTTCTCCTCGGTGAGATCATTGACTTGGAAGACCCTCTCACATACGGATTCCCATGCAAGAAACTTCTCGGGGTCATTCTCACCCTTGAAGATTAGAAGCCCCTTCTTGATGGTATTTAGTCCAACTTTTCAGTTTTGGTTGCCTTGTTCGTTCCAAGGACCAACTCTTCCTTCTTGGCCATAAACTTCCCTTGGATCGACTTGCCTACCCATTATCTTTTCCCCTATCATGTAAGTATCACCATACGGATCGTACCCCTCATGTTGTTACCTCATTCCGTATCCATCTACATGGATGAGTCTATTTGGGTTAAATAGAGCTTGTAGTGGTAGGACTGGGTTTGGTGGATAGTAAGGTCTTTGGTCAAGTGGAGTTTGGATTGGAGGGTTTGAGTTTTAGGGTGGCATTTGGGTTCTAAGTCCTTTTTGTTGGACTTGGTGTAGTGGAGGGTGGATTGTCCTCTCATGGTCTCAGCTTTAGGAATAAGGTATGGGCTGGTTTGTTATATTTGATGGTTGTCTCGGGGGTTGGAATATTTGGTGCAAGGCCTCGGGGTTAGTGGTTGGTGAAATGTTTTGAGGGGTAGAAGGTAGGCTTCTTTGGATTTCCACACGTTCTAATCTCTCACCCATAATCGAAATCTCACCTTTCACCGAAGCCATGTCTGAGTTTAAATTCTTAATACCCGTATTTACTCCAGCAATGTCATAGGACATGGCCTCAAGATGAGCCAATATAGTATTAATGGCATTATTGTCCATTGTTTGAGCATTTGAGGCTTTGAGTTCCATTGAGTCTATACCGAAATAATTTCGTCAAGTTACGGTTCAAAAAGTCACCAAATCTGTCCAGAATGCCATAAAATCAACAATAAAACACAAACCTACAAAACAAACACACGTTAGTTCAAACAATCCTCACTAGTCTCTTGCACACTTTGTGGTCTCACACTTGTCGTTATAAATGTTTGCAAGCCGGCTTGTAACTTGTGGTGAGTTGAAGAGTAGGTCTACTCCTTAGTAGGACTGGATTTTTGTTTGATGACTCAAGGAAGTAATGTTCGAACTTGAACCAAGAAGTACTATGAATTAAAATGATAAAAGCACTCAAGCAAATGACGTCAAAAGACTAATTGACAGCCTAGTAGGATTATACAAGTTTGTTAATTAGTTCTCGAATCAACTAAAGGAAACTAAGAATCAATAATTAGAGTCAATTAGACCAAATTTTAGCTTAATAATGACGTGAACAGTAAACTAGGGTGATGTGGCAACATGTTATTGGTCACCACCCTCACAACTTTTCAACAACTTGAAGCTTTTAGTCCTTGTACACCTTTTGGAATGGATGACTTAATATTGGAGGGAAAATAAAATCTAGTACCCTTTTCAACTTTTCAAACTCAAAAGGTGAGATTTGACTTTAATAGTCCACAAAACAAGGCCCTTGATTTAAGGAAAAGTGGTTGTCAAGTCTATGAAGTGATGTGTCCAAGCCTTCTCACAAACAACTTTATAACTTTTGTCTTACAACCTTTTGGATCTATCTTACACTTTTAGTTGTCTTAAGTTGTAAGAATAGATGAAGAACAATATGAAAACCACAACAACCTTCAAGAACTCACTGACAACACAACAACAATGTTCACTTTAACGTCAACAACAACACTATATGGCTAAGAACAACATCATCAAGGTTCGACCAACTCCAAGTTTACTTCAATATTGTCAATATATTAAGATAACCTTTAGATCTTGAAACTCTTTGTGCAAGTAAGAAAGATACCAACACAAGAAAGAAAATACACAAACAAAATACCTACAAAACCTAGAGACAACCTCTCGGCCAAAACAATAACAACAACAAGGTCTACACCTTCTCGGCCAAGATCACAAACACAAGAACTCAATTTTTTTTGTGGTTTTTCTAACAAGCACGCCCAAGATGGATCTTGTATGAACAAGATTGAGCCATGCTTTGATACCAAATTATACAAGAATAAGTGTGTATCAAGATATTCAAGCCAACACTAGAGCAACAAGATGAACAACAAGGTGCTAGTGAATTAAGATAGGCCATTCACTGCTTTACTAGACTTTAGATTTAGATTTGAGCAAGAAAAGAGATGAACAAAAGAACAACAATACTAGGGAATCAAAAGATCCCCACACGGATTCACTAGACTTAAAAGACCAACAACATTACAACGATAACAAAAAAGATGGATAGATAGTTTAACATAAAATATTCAAGAATCTAAGAACCCTAACCACATGTAAGGACCCTAAGATTAATGAATGTTAACACCAAACCCTTACGTTGACAAATGAGGGAATTTACCTCCCTAATCACCAATGTCTCAAGCCAAGAATGCAAACAAAAGTAAGAGTCACTTGCCTAGCCTTAGTTTCGGTTTTGAAGTTTTTCTCCCAAGTCTAGAGAGAACTTTGGTTGTTCAAAATATTACAAGTCTCAACAATCATGAAAACTAAGTGAATAAAACCCTAAGTTGTTCTATTTATATTACATACCCAAAAGAATTAAAATGACAAAGGTGCCTTTTTAATAAATAAGGCTTCAAGGCCACCCCTTGAGTGCATACATAGGGGTGGTTTTTGGCATTTTTCACACTTAAGCTCGAGTATTCTCTCGGTTTCCCTTGACATACAAAAAAAGTGTCCATCTACGAGATCATACTTGTATCATCATCTCTATCTTGAGAGGAGTTTGACCTCAAACTCAAGCAATCTTCACCCGCAAGCTCTCCTCTTCGAATCATCTTTTCTCGGCTCCTCCCAAGGTTAGGATATTCAACCAAGGGTGTCATGAGATCATCAATATTGATACTTGGGCTTGGATGTCCTTCAACCTGCACATAAGAAGAATGGATACTAGGCAAAGTGCTAGCATCTCGGTTAGTAAGCATCAAAGGGTCTTTGTAGGCAAATCCCACTTCTTAAACTCTCCGCTCCTCCCCTCCTTCATTATCATCACCCTCAGTTTCGTCTTCTAAACCATCATTAAGTATGACTCTCCTTTCCATAAACAAGGTTACTACACACTCTTCATCAACCGGCCAAATATCTTTCACGCCTTCATCTATTTCTACCTCGACTTCTTGCTCTTCATCTTGAGCATTTTCATCAACCTCATTCAATTCAAGCCCCACCTACTCACAAGGTAATATAATTTTACTTCCCTAAAGATTACATTTCTACAGTTTGGGCACTCATTAACCTTGTGCCCCCACCCTTGACATTTAAAACATTGAAATCCTTTAGGACGAGAAGTAGAATTTGATTTACCTTCATTTCTCGGAAGATATCTTTGGGAAGCCTTGGTCTTGGATTGGATCAGATTGTCCTAGGTTTCTCCTCATTGGATGAGTCAATCTTATCCTTGTTCAAACCCGAGGGTGATTTCCCCTTGAACTTGCTGCCCACCCTTTCTCGTATCTCTCTCTTAATTTCCAAGGCGGCTTGGAAGATGGCGTCAATTGTGTCAAACTTGTGTAAGGTCAACCATGAGGCAATATCTCAATTCAATCCCACTTTAAAGTGAATGATGTCATGACTTACTTGCTCCCCTCGGTGATCAAGTTTCAAAATGAGTTGTTGGAACTCATCATAGTAAGCCGCGATAGTTTTGTTCCCTTGCCTTAAGTTATATAACTTGGCAAGGAGATCTTGTTGGTACCTTTTGGGGAGGTACCTTTTCCTCATGATATATCTTAGTCAACAACTAAAATGTTTCTGAAATGCCTAATATACTCCCACCAAGTAGTAGCATACCCCTCAAAATAAACAATTACACAACAACTCTTTTTCTCCTCGGTGAGATCATTGACTTGGAAGACCCTCTCACATACGAATTCCCATGCAAGAAACTTCTCGGGGTCACTCTCACCCTTGAATATTAGAAGCCCCTTCTTGATGGTATTTAGTCCAACTTTTCAGTTTTGGTTGCCTTGTTCGTTCCAAGGACCAACTTTTCCTTCTTGGCCATAAACTTCCCTTGGATCGACTTGCCTACCCATTATCTCTTCCCCTATCATGTAAGTATCACCATACGGATCGTACCCCTCATGTTGTTACCTCCTTCCGTATCCATCTATATGGATGAGTCTATTTGGGTTAAATAGAGCTTGTAGTGGTGGGACTGGGTTTGGTGGATCGTAAGGTCTGTGGTCAAGTAGAGTTTGGATTGGAGGGATTAAGTTTTAGGGTGACATTTGGGTTCTAAGTCCTTTTTGTTGGACTTGGTGTAGTGGAGGGTGGATTGGCCTCTCATGGTCTCAGCTTTAGGAATAAGGTATGGGCTGGTTTTTTATATTTGATGGTTGTCTCGGGGGATGGAATATTTGGTGCAAGGCCTCGGGGTTAGTGGTTGGTGAAATGTTTTGAGGGGTAGAAGGTAGGCTTCTTTGGATTTCCACACGTTCTAATCTCTCACCCATAATCGAAATCTCACCTTTCATCGAAGCCATGTCTGATTTTAAATTCTTAATACCTGTATTTACTCCAGCAATGTCATAGGACATGGCCTCAAGATGAGCCAATATAGTATTAATGGCATTATTGTCCATTGTTTGAACATTTGAGGCTTTGGGTTCCATTGAGTCTATACCGAAATAATTTCGTCAAGTTATGGTTCAAAAAGTCACCAAATCTGTCCAGAATGCCATACACACAACAATAAAACACAAACCTACAAAACAAACACACGTTAGTTCAAACAATCCTCACTAGTCTCTTGCACACTTTGTGGTATCACACTTGTTGTTACAAATGTTTGCAAGCCGGCTTGTAACTTGTGGTGAGTTGAAGAGTAAGTCTACTCCTTAGTCGGAATGGATTTTTTTTTGATGACTCAAGAAAGTAATGTTCGAACTTGAACCAAGAAGTAATATGAATTAAAATTATAAAATCACTCAAGCAAACGATGACATGAAGCAAACGATGTCAAAGGACTAATTGACAACCTAGTAGGATTATACTAGTTTGTTAATTAGTTCTCAGATCAATTAACGAAAACTAAGAATCAACAATTAGAGATAATTAGATCAAATTTGAGCTTAATAATGATGTGAACAGTAAATTAGGGTAACGTGGCAGCATGTTATTGGTCACGACCCTCACAACTATTCAACAACTTGAATATTTTAGTCCTTATACACCTTTTGGAATGGATGACTTAATATTGGAGGGAAAATAAAGTCTAGTACCCTTTTCAACTTTTCAAACTCAAAAGGTGAGATTTCACTTTACTAGTCCCACAAAACAAGGTCCTTGATTTAAGGAAAAGCGGTTGTCAAGTCTATGAAGTGATGTGTCCAAGCCTTCTCACAAACAACTTTATAACTCTTGTCTTACAACCTTTTGGATCTATCTTATACTTTTGGTTGTCTTAAGTTGTAAGAATAGATGAAGAATAATATGAAAACCACAGCAACCTTCAAGAAATCAGCGACAACATAACAACAATGTTCACTCCAACGTCAACAACAACACTATACGGCCAAGAACAACATCATCAAGGTTCGACCAACTCCAAGTTTACTTCAATATTGTCAATATATTAAGCTCAACTTTAGATCTTGACACTCTTTGTGCTAGTGAGAAAGATACCAACACAAGAAACAAAATACATAAACAAAATAACTACCAAACCTACATACAACCTCTAGGCCAAAACAACAACAACAACAAGGTCTACTCCTTCTCGGCCAAGATCACAAACACAAGAACTCGATTTTTTTTTGTGGTTTTTCTAACAAGCACACCCAAGATAGATCTTGTAGGAACAAGATTGAGCCATGCTTTGATACCAAATGATACAAGAATAAGTGTGTATCAAGAGATTCAAGACAACACAAGAGCAACAAGATGAATAACAAGGTGCTAGTGAATCAAAATAGGCCACTTACGGCTTCGCTAGCCTTTAGATTTAGTTTTGAGCAAGAAAAAAGATGAACACAAGAGAAACAATGCTAGTGAATCGAAAGATCCCCATACGGCTTCACTAGACTTCAAAGACCAACAACAATACAATGATAATAAAAGAGATGGATAGATAGTTTGACATACAATATTCAAGAATCTAAGAACCCTAACCACATGTAAGGACCCTAAGATTAATGAATGTTAACACCAAACTCCTACGTTGACAAACGAGGGAATTTACCTCCCTAATCACCAACGTCTCAAGACAAAAATGCGAACACAAGTGAGAGTCACTTGCCTAGCGCTAGTTTCAATTTTGGAGTTCCTCTCCCAAGTCTAGGGAGAACTTTGGATGTTCAAAATATTACAAGTCTCAACAATCATGAAAACTAAGTGAATAAAATCCTAAGTTGTTCTATTTAAATTACATTCCCAAAAGACTTAAAATGACAAAGGTGCCCTTTTAATGAATAAGGCTTCAAGGCCGCCCCTTGAGTGCACACATAAGGGCGGTTTTTGGCTTCTTCCACACTTAAGCTCGGGTCTTCTCTCGGTTGCCTTTGACATACACAAAAAGTGTCCATCCACGAGATCACACTTGTATCACTTTCACCCCTAAAAAAGCAAAAGGCGTGAATTAATTATTAGTTATCAGAGTCATCCCTAAAATAGTTTAAAAAAATAAGATGTTGCGGAGACAGAATTTGAACCCGTGAATACAACTTTTTTTGGTAATAAACCTAACCTATCTTAGAGTTTATGGTCCAATGTAAAAGAATCACATGCATATAGCATCTAAGTATAGCAACTTCAAAGAACAATAAAATATAAAATACCTAAAATACCCTTAAATAAACTACTAATTCCAACAAGCACACATGACAACATCATTTGACATAAAAAATATACCTGGTAAGAAAACAGGCAAAAGAGTAACATTATGCTTACTTTTATTGTTTCTTGTTTAATGGAAAATAGGGCTTCTTGTTCATCAGAGAAGAGGAGATTGATACAAAGGTACTACGTGTCCATTCTAGAAAATTAATTAAATATATTTATGGTAAAGCTTTTTCTTATTAGATGTCATCAGAACTAATGACAACTAATACTTTTTCCGTCAGTTTAAGAATTATAAATCAACTAAATTTGATTTTAAGAAGATTTGAAAAATTAATTGAGGGTTTCGACATGCCTGCTTCAGCAGACTGCTTGCTCCATGATTTTACTATATCACCCCTAATTAATTATTGTAAGTTATTTTATATATTTAAAAATTAATAATATTTAATTAAAAAATAATATAGACATTTATGGCATGTCTCTTTCAGCTGGTTCAACCATGATTTTACTATATCACCCTAATTAATTATTATAAGTCATTTATTTATTGAAAAATTAATAATATCCAATCTGTGGTTTTACTATATCGCTCATAATTAATTATTATAAGTCATTACGCATTAAAAATTAATAATATTTGATTCATAAAAGATAAAATAAATATTTATTACATGTCTGTTTCAGCCGTAATTTTACTATATCACCACTAATTAATTATTATAAGTCATTTGTGTACTAAAAAATTAATAATTTTTAATTAAAAAAGGGTAAAATAGACATTTATGACATGTCTGCTTCAGCTGCTTCAATCATAGTTTTACTGATATCACCCCTAATTAATTATTATAAGTCACTTGAGTATTAAAAAATTAATAAAATTTAATTAAAAAAGGTAAAATAGATATAAAAATGATAAATTAACTCTTGATGTTTTAAATTAACTTGACGTCTTATATGAGGTTCACTTAAATTTTTTTCACAAGTATTTTTTATAGTAATTTTGCTTTGTAGTTCTAATTAGTTGTTGTAAGTCATTTAAGACATTTATGTTTTGCTGTTTCAATCATGGTTTTACTAGATCACCCCTAATTAATTATTATGGTCATCTAAGCATTGTGCTACTTAAATTGGAATAGAAAAAATATTATAAATCACAATAATTAAAAAATTAAATTATTTAAAAAATATAATTGGCTATTGACGATATAGAATTCTAGACAAGGAGAGTAACATATATTATTCAAAAATTACATAAAAGTATTATAAATTACAATAGGTAAAAACTTAAAATATCTAAAAATAATTTAATTTGTTATATATATCAAAAAAATACATAAAAATATTATAAATTACAATAATTAACAACTTAAAAAATTTAAAAGATATAAAATATTTGGTTGACTCTTAAAATTATATTAGTGTCACTTAAATTGAAATAGAAGAAAAGTATTATAAATCAAAATAATTAAAAACTTAAATTATTTTAAAAATATAATTCACTATCAATGTCACAAAAGTTTGGATAAGAAAGCAACGTCTATTATTTGAAAATTACATTAAAAATATTATAAATTACAATAGTTAATAACTTAAATTACCTAAATACATATTAAAAATATGATTGATTATCTAAATTCTATATGTGTCACATAAATTGAGATAAAAAATAACATATATTGAACCCACGCTAGATCCCGGATGAATCTTTGAATGTATATGCAATCCTTTTTTTATAAAAAAACTTTTGTTTAAATATATCAAGATTGAAAAGGCAAGTTCTAATACAACACATCAAACAATGTATAAGAAATAATGATAGCATAAATAATATCAATTTTACACATATAAGCATTATTAATGCAAACATTACTAATACGTTCTATTCAAAATTATTTTTATACATTCTAACAAACGACTCCTACGTTTCAATGGAAGGAACATATATAAAAGCAAAGTTAGATAAAACATTTTCAGAAGTATGTTTTATCGTGTTCTCAAAGTCAAATAACTTAAATTGATATGACGGATGGTTACTTATAGATTTTTAATATATAATTTTGAAACACTTAAAATTTAAATTTAAAATATTAATTTTATTTAACTTCAAAGAATAAGTTGACTAATAAAAGAGAATGAAAAATGAAAGCAAATGATGTTTATGTCGGCTTAGTAGGGGAATACGATGTAATTTTGTATTATTTATTACAATCCACATGTGATGTAATATGCAATGACTAGATAACCTTTTATATTTTTCAACAATTATTTTCTATTTTATACAACAAGTGTCAAGTCTTATGTATTAGTTCTAATCTCATATTTTATACTCAATGTAGCAAATCTCAATCATATGATTAAAGATCTAAACTTTAAAATGCATTAATTTTTTTTTTATTTATATGAATAAGTTATACATAATTATCTTGCAAGATAATTTGACTCCTTGAAAAATATTATCAGGTAGTTAATATATTTTTTGTATTAATTTTTTATAATTCATAATTTAAATTAACATCAATCTACTTATTATACATAATCAAAATATTTTAATGTTGGGCCTGTACTGACACGGACCATGCTCCTCTAGTCAATGAATATGAATAGGGAAATTTTCAAAAGTAGCAGCTTAACAACTATAATTATAACTTTTATAGCAACTGTTTCATAATTACGAAAAATAGAAAGTTGTATTTTGAATTTAAGTAAAATGTTGCTATATAAATACATATATAAATTGAATAGTAGTTCCTATTTTAACTCCCATCAGTTAGAGTTAAATAAGGGAAGTAACCGTCCCTTAATTCATGCTGCTTTTAATTATAAAGATTCATTTTCCTTATATGACTCTTCTATTTCTCTTCTTTTTTTATCCTTTTTCATTTTTTTTCTTTTTTCTTTTTTTCCTTTCTCACATTTTTCTTTTTTCTTTTCCTATTTTCATTTCTTTTTTTATAGTTTTATTTTTTTATTTTGATTTTTTTCCTTTCCTTTTTTCTATAGTATTAATTTTCTAATACACAAATGATATATAATAATTAATTAGGGGTGATATAGAAAAAATACAAAACAAGCAGGCAACTGGAAGCAAACATGACAACCGCCAGCTTCTAGCTTCCTGCTACTCACGCTTATATATAGTAGTAAGCTGATATGGTAAAATTAGATTTGAATTTTAAAAATACTCATAGACAAATTCTGAAGCACAGTTTGATTAGAAAGTTGAAGGAAAGGTGTCTTTTAGGTCTTGAATGAAGGACTGGTGACATTGACCAACTTAAGGGTCAAACATAATTACGAAACTTAATTAAGTTAATTGTAGACTTGATTAATATTTTTTAAAACTTTCTAATCTTTTTAAAAATATATATCAACCCACACCCCTCTCCTTTCTAAATCAAGCATCTCTCTCCTCTCTCCCCTCTATCTATCTCTACTGTTTCTCTCAAGCTTCTCCCATCTAACAGTTCTGCAAATTTCTTCCTTCAATCTCTGACGTCTTCAACCTCCCGATGATAAATAGTTGGACTTTGAGTTTTGTTTTGACATTCAACCGACAATCGACGTGACAACATTGCTTTTCGATGACAACAACTTTGAGTTCTTCATCTGTAATGTCCTGAGTTTGTACATCGGACTCGGGGCATTACAAACTTGGTATCAGAGCCTAAGGTTCAATAGAGTCCTATGGAGTCTGACAGTCGCATCAAGTAGAGTCTTGTGCATGGGTGTGTAGCGTGCCACATTTATGGACAAGAGGCTAAGAGATGTTTTAGGAAAAGTTTCCCTTTCTTCAGTATTCATGTCGTGTGAGTGAGCAGGAGCTCAAGTTAAAATCTCAGTCTAATCCTTTTCTTCCTTCCATTTACAGAACATGCCTCCCAAAAAGAATGGAAGAAGAACAAGGAATCAGCCAGCCCCCCAGCCCATTTAGGCAGATCTTTTGGACGAGTATGTTTCCCATAAGGAATTCAGGGCTGCATTTACTAGTCTAGCCAATTCAGTAGCACCCCAGAATGAACGCCCAACTGTTTTTCCAGCCAACCCAGTGACCAATACTACTGCAGCTAGAATTCAGGACTTCGCCCGAATGAATCCTCCATTATTTATCGGTCTAAGTCCGATGAGGACCCACAAGAATTCCTTGATCAGGTGCAGAAAGTCACAGATATTATGGGGATGACTGCTATTGAGAGTGTTGAGTTTGCCGCATATCAGTTGCAGGATGTGGCTTACTCATGGTTTAAGCAGTGGAAGGTAGAAAGGGCTGCAGATGCAGGGCCCATAGAATGGGAGGAGTTTGCCACTGCTTTCCTTGATAGGTTCTTCCCACTAGAGTTAAGGGAAGCTAAGGTTCTGGAGTTTATAAATTTGAAGCGGGGCAACATGACAGTACAAGAGTATTCTCTCAAGTTTACCAGTTAGCCAGATATGCCCCTCACGTGGTAGTAGGTAGCAGGTCTAAGATGAGTAAGTTTGTGCCAGGTGTGTCTAACAGTGTGATCAAAGAGTGTAGGACCACAATGCTGATTAAGGAGATGGACATGTCCAAGCTCATGGTCCATGCTCATTAGATAGAGGAGGCTAAGAATAAAAAGAAGGAGAGGGAGAACAAGAGAGCAAGAACAGGTAGTTTCAACTTCACTCAGCCTAAGTCAGGGGGTGAAAATCATTTTCAATTCCATCCAAAATCTTCCATTCCAGCTCCGTCCTCAGCCGGTGCTCCAGTGCTGAAATTTAGAGATGGCAATAGAGATAGGGCATCAGGACCTAAACCCCAGGGTAGTGTTAGCAGTTCCCGAACGAATCCTCTTTTCTAGAAATATGGTAGAAAATATCAGGGTAAGTATAGAGCTGGCAGTGATGTGTACTTCAGATGTGGCAAGCTAGGCCATCGGATTCGGGAGTGTCAGGTAGTTTCTCAGAAAGGTAGGGAGTTGTACCAATAGGGCCAGTCCCATCAGTCGTCAGTTCCAGCCGGCCGACCAACTCAATAGGGTGCCGCTTCCAGTGCCATTAGCGGGCAACGCCCAAAAAAACTCTACATACTTCATTCCCGATAGAATTAAGAAAGTTCTCCTGATATAGTCACTGGTATGTTACAAGTTTATCATTTACATGTTTATTCTTTGCTAGATCCAGGAGCTTCTTTGTCCTTTGTGACTCCTTATATAGTTGTTGACTTCGGAGTTAGTCCTGAAATCCTAGCAGAGCCTTTTTCAGTCTCTACCCCAGTAGGTAAATCTATCATAGCCCGACGGATATAAAGGAACTGTCTTATTATGGTATCTCAGAAAATCACTTCAGCAGACTTAGTAGAATTAGAGATGACAGATTTCGATATCATCTCGGCATGGATTGGATTCATTCATGCTATGTCTCAGTTGACTACAGAAATAGAATTGTCCAATTCCAATTCCCGAATGAACCTGTCCTAGAGTGGAGGGGTAGTACTTCAACACTTAGGGGTCGGCTTGTTTTTTACCTTAGGGCGAGAAAAATAATATCTAAGGGATGTGTCTACCATTTACTTCAAGTTTAAGACTCCATTTCAAAGACCCCTAATCTTGAATCTTGTTAGTAGCATGTGAATTCCCTGATGGGTTTCTCAAAGATCTTCCTGGAGTTCCTTTCGAAAGAAAAATCGACTTTGAAATAGACCTTCTTCCAGATACTCAGCCCATATCTATTCCGCCATATAGAATGGCTCCAGCCAAACTAAAAAAAATAAAAGAACAGTTGAAGGATCTCCTAGATAAGGGATTCATCGGGCCCAGTGTCTCCCCGTAGGGCGTACCAGTTCTATTTGTGCGTAAGAAAGATGGTTTCTTCAGAATGTGTAATGACTACCGTCAGTTAAACAAAGTCACCATCAAGAATAAATATCTACTTCCCAGAATTTATGACTTGTTTGACCAACTTCAGGGTGCCAGCTACTTTTCTAAGATAGACCTCAGATCAGGCTATCATTAGCTCAGACTCAAAGAATGTGACATTCTGAAGAAAACTTTCAGAACTTGGTATGGTCACTCGAATTCTTAGTCATGTCATTTGGTCTTACCAATGCCCTAGCAGCTTTCATGGACTTGATGAACCGTGTGTTCAAGTAGTACTTGGATATGTTTGTCATAGTCTTCATAGATGACATTCTTGTCTACTCCCGCGGTAAACTTGATCATGCAGACCATCTCAGAATAGTATTACAGACTCTCAAAAACCATCAACTGCTCGCCAAATTCAGTAAGTGCGAATTTTGGCTAAGGTTAGTAGCTTTTCTTGGCCATATTATTTCTGGTGATGGCATTAGAGTTGATATCCAAAACACCGAAGCAGTGAGAAACTGGACCAGGCCCATCTCTCCATCAGATATCAGGAGTATCTTGGGCTTGGCTGGCTATTATCGATGGTTTTGTTGAGGGATTTTCATCTATTGCATCCTCTATGTCCAGATTGACTCAGAAGAAAGTCAAATTCCAGTGGTCAAATTCTTGTGAGAAGAGTTTTCAGGAGTTGAAGGCTCAACTCACTATAGCCCCAGTTTTAACCCTACTAGATGGTTCGAATGGGTTTGTTGTATATTGTGCTGATTTCAAAGTTGGTTTGGGTTGTGTTTTGATGTAGATAGGTAAGGTCATAGCCTATGCCTCTAGACAGCTTAAGCTCTATGAAAAGAACTATCCCACTCATAATCTTGAGTTAGCAGCAGTAGTATTTGCCTTAAAGATTTGAAAGCACTATTTGTATGGGGTGCATATTGATGTGTTCACAGACCATAAAAGCCTACAATATGTGTTTTCTCAGAAAGACCTGAACCTCCGTCAGATAAGGTGGTTGGAGTTGTTGAAAGATTACGACATGAATGTTTTGTACCATCCAGGCAAGGCCAATATAGTGGTTAATGTTCTCAGTAGGACTGTCTATGGGTAGTGTTTCTCACGTGGATGATGATAATAAAAAGTTAGCTTAGAAAGTTCATCATCTTACTCTACTAGGTGTCCACTTAGTCGATTCAGCAGAAGGTAGTATATGGGTGCAGAGTAGTTCCAAATTATCTCTAGTTTCTGAGGTAAAAGAAAAGTAGGATAGGGATCCCAGTCTAGTTAAGTTGAAAGAAAAAGTCAGAGATCAGAAAGTAGAGGTTTTCTCCTAAGGTAGAGATGGTGTGTTGTGTTGCCAGGGTCGACTATGTGTGCCACGTGTAGATGATTTGAGGCAGTAAATTCTTGTAGAATCGCATGGTGCTCGTTACTCTATTCATCCAGGGGCCACTACGATGTACCACAATTTGTGGGAGATCTATTGGTGGAGTGGGATGAAGAGAGATATCACAGAGTTTGTATCTAAAAGGTCTACATATCAGCAGGTTAATATTGAGCACCACAAGCCTAGTGGGTCCATGTAGGAGTTCAACATTCCCACCTGGAAATGGGAAGAAGTGAACATGGACTTTGTGATGGGTTTGCCTCGTACTCGTCGTCAGCATGATTCTATATGGGTTATCATAGACAGGATGACCAAGTCAGTTCCTTTCTTACCATTCTATACTTTCTATTCAGCCAAGGATTATGCCAAACTCTATATCAGAGAGTTGGTCAGGTTACACAAAGTTTCATTATCCATCATTTTAGATAGAGGTACGTAGTTACCTCTCATTTCTGGAAAGCCTTCCAAAACGGTTTTGGTACCCAAGTTCACCTCAGTACAACCTTTCACCCTCAGACAGATGGTTAAGCATAAATGACCATTCATACTTTGGAGGATATGTTAAGAGTGTTGCCATTGAATTTAAGGGTAGTTGGGATGACTACTTGCCCTTGATTGAGTTCGCGTATAACAACAGTTATCATTCCAGTATTTAGATGGCTCTGTTTGAGGCACTCTATGAGAGGAGATATAGATCTCCCATTGGTTGGATTGAAGTAGGTGAGGCCATAGTGGTAGGGCCTGACTTGGTATTTGACGCTTTAGAAAAGGTTCAGTTGATCAGGGAAAGACTTAAGATAACTCAGAGCCGACAGAAATCATATACCAATGTGCACAGAAAGGATCTCGAGTTTGAGATTGGGGATTATGTGTATTTGAAAATCTCTCCTATGAAAGGAGTGAAAAGGTTTAGCAAGAAGGGGAAGCTCAGTCCCCGATATGTCGGTCCTTACCGAATTCTCAGTCATTTCGGAAAGGTAGCTTACGAGCTTGAGTTGCCTTCAGACATAGCTTCAGTCCATCCAGTGTTTCATGTCTCCTTGCTGAAGAAATGCATAGGTGACCTAGCAGTTGTAGTCCCTATAGAGGGTATAGATGTTCAGAACAGTCTCTCTTACGAAGAGGTTCCAGTCAAAATCCTTGATTATCAAATTCATAAACCGAGGAACAAAAAAGTCCCTCTAGTCAAAGTTTTTTGGCAGAATCAGTCCGTTAAGGGAGCTACTTGGGAAGCAAAAGCAGATATGCGGACCAAGTATCCTCACCTCTTCTCCACAAACTTAGATTCAGCTCAAGGTAACAATTTTCCTTGAATTTACTTAGTTCCATATTCAGCTTTTCTTTATGAGTTAGATATCAGTTCAGTTGCATAACATTCTCATATTATGCATACCCTCACGAAATAACTCAGTTATGTGTTATGTCTTCAGAATTCAGTCATGCTTCAGTTAGTTCAGTGTAAACCTCAGTATATCAGTAGTTTCAGTCATAAAATCATGCTTCAGTTGTGCATGTCCTGTATGTAAATTCAGTCTATCAGTATTCCCAGCTCAGTCAGTCTTATTCGAGGATGAATGTTCCCAAGGGGGAGATATTGTAAGACCCCACAGAATCCTAAGCTTAATTCAGTCCTTTAAAGCTTGTAAAGGGGTCCCAGACTTAGAAATTTTAGCTAAGTATTTATACTTAGAGTTATTTTAGCCTTCATAAGTTGGCGATCCTATTTCTCAATCCTTACTACCTTTAAATATCGATTTTAGATTGATTCATGATCGCGAATGTCAATAGGTCACTTTGGGTGAGTTTTAGAATTTCTGGACCTTGTTTGAACCATATTTGAAAGTCCAAAATAGTGGATCGATGCAATCTCGATGCGCCGCGTCGCCTATCGCGTCGATCAATATTTTTTTATCTCTTAGTGATAATTTCCAGTGAGTCAACGTGGACTCGATATGATGCGTCGGCCATCGGTTGATCCCCTCGATGCGGTGCGTCAGGCTGCGCGCCACTGGGCCTGTTTTCAGTCATTAAAAATTTATGTCCATAAGGGTATTTGGGTCATTTTCCCACCCTTAATCAGCCCCAAAACACGAAATTCATCCCCCAATAAGCAAAATACACTCACTTTCTCTCAAAGTCTCTCAAGAACAAACCCTAACCTATCAAATTCAAGATTCAAGTCCTAAGGATTTCGCCATCAACCTTCATTAATTCAAGCACCAAGGTATGTGAAGTGTTCATCCAAGGGTTTCCTTCCACCCTTGGAGTTCAAGAAACTCTTTTAAACTACAAGTTAATTGATTTTATAGATTTTATGTTGGATTTGAATGTAATCTTGATTATGATGTTAAATGGGTTTTCAATTCCATGATTCAACTCAAGTTTCATGAAAACTAGTTAATTGTGGATTGAATTATGTGAACTTCATGTTGAACTCTTGAATAGCAAGTTGAACGTAGTATCCATGATAGTATTACATGTTTATTGATATGTGCAATACCCATGCTCCCCAAGTGTTTGTGAAAATGCTTATGTGAATTGACTAGTGCAAGCTTGACATGTTATTATGTCATTTTCATCCATGCACAAGCTCATGTATATCAAGTGTTTGACAAAAGGTCTATATGAGTGCATTATTAGTAAGCTAGTACTATTATGCTACTAAAGTCATGTTGTGTTTTACTTTCTATGCTATCGAGTCCTGGGGGTATTCAATACCCAAAAATTTAGCTGTTTACCAAGAGCCACAGTAGTTACAGAACAGTTTCAGTAGTGTCACAAATAGTAGTACTTAATGATTAGTCATAGTCTCAGTATTCAGTTCAGAACTCAGTCAGTTAACCAAACTCAGTATTATTTCGTCAGTCAGCAGAACCCAGTGAACTCAGTTTAGTTCAGTTAGACAACACGATCAGTAACAATTCAATCAAGTCTAGTATAGTCTAGAAATCAGTTCAGTGTCTATTCAGTTGGAAGTAGGATTTAGCACTGAGCGAGTGCAGGCATGACAACTTTCCTATCAATTAGGAAGAGTTGTTAGTAGCATTCCCTATGTTTCAGAACTACGTAGCTAGCATAGGATGAGGATTCACCCCTCAGTTTAGGCTTGACTACCTCTCTGGGGTCACCCATCAAATTATGCTTGACTCCGCCCAGGTGTCACCCATCAGTTTAGGCTTGACATCTTGGTTTTCAACAGCTTAATGGATTTACATAGCCATTGTTAATACACGTGGAATGGTACTAACACTTTTTCAACTGGGGTTACAGGTTGAACCCCAATCAATTCAGAGCGGGGCATGTCGGTTAGATGATACCTCTCACAGTTTCAGTTTTAGATTTAGTCTCAGTATAGAACTCAGTTCAGTTCTATAGATTCAAGTTTTTTATACACAGTTACCCAGCTCAGTCTAGAACTCAGATTAGTTCTACAGAATCAGGACTGTCAGAAATAGTCACTCAGCTATCAGTATTATAGTATTAGTAAACTCAGATATCAGTAAATTAGTATTCAGAACTCAGTAACCAGTGTTAACATGATCTTAGTTATAGTTTATGTATTCATACATGTACTCTCATTCAGTTATGTTCATGTTACTCAGTCAGTTATTGTTCATGCATATGAACCCATGCGTATCAGCCTACCTTACTTAGCATACCAGTACATTCAAAGTACTAATGCATACTTTTATTTTGCACTATGATGTCTTATATTATAGGTTCAGATGCATGGGCTCCTAACCGTACTTAGCAGCCCTGACTTTCAGCAGCAGATTTAGTGGTGAGTCCTCATAGTTTGAGGATAGAGTTATTATTTCAGTCTATCAGTAGTTCAGTAGTCAGAGTTAGTTAGGGGCTTTTCCCATCAACTCCATGTTCAGACAGTTAGAGGCTTCCATACTATAGTATTTCAGACATATATTTCAGTATTCAGTAATTGTTTTTAGTTATGAACTTTATGGAGATTTCAGCCTACCTTTCGCATTTCTTTCATTAATATCATTATTATAGTGTTATTATTATTTAGTGCTCATAGTAGGTACCATTCATGGGTTAGATGGTGGTCTTTCGGGGTCTCTATCACTGTTAGCATCCGGGGTACAGACTCGGCGCATTACATCATCGTCCCTTTTCTTCTTTCATACGTAAAAAATTTGGGGTTTTTAGTTATTAGGTAAAAAAGGAACTTGAGCCAATTCTCTTCTAGTATAGGTTAACAATTTCAATATTTGTTGGTTAAATTTGAAATGGGTATTGAAGAAAAACCTAATTTCTGATATTTTTTTTATTTTTTTTTCGAAGTGAAATATGATTTTTTGTTGTTATTGTAGTTCTTGTTGTCGAATTTTTGATTCGATTTGTTGGTTTCTATTGAGTTTTTTGAAGTTTGATTTTTGTTGTTTGTGTTTGTACAAACAAAACAACAATTTTGGTATTTTTGGGCACTGTTGATATTCTTGGTGTTTGTGTTGTATTAGTGTTGTTGGGTTGATTTGTTGTTGTTCTTAGTAAAAATGATGTATTTGATATTAAATGGTGATATTGTCGTTGTTCTATTGAACAAAATCTTGCTAATGATTTTTTCCCTATAACAGATGAACCATTTGATGCAACAACTGAACTATCTTATGCAACAGATGAACCATCTGATATAACAGTTAGACCATCTGATACAACAGATGAACAATCTGTTGGATGAAATCCTATCAACTGTTTCAAAAGTCGACATGTCTAAGACTATGATTTCTCCCAATAAATAATTCATCTGTTGTGACAGATGACACTTTTGTTGGAAGAAATCCAAACAATATTGATAGTTGATCTGTTGCACAGACCAGTCATCTGTTTCAACAGATGAGTGATCTGTTAAAAGAAATTACAGTAGTATAGAAACTATTTTTATTATTTACAACAAATTACTCATCTATTGCAACATATTAGTTATATGTTGCAATAGATAACACACCTATTGCAACATATGTATTTACTATTATCCTTTTTCTAACGATGTTTTAATCAGTTATAATCTTTTTTATTTTCCTATTATTTTTAGATAATATGGCTCCCAAAAAAATGAATCAAGTTCAAGTAAAGAAATAAGTGAAGCAGTTATTCAACATCCACTATTCTATGAGCTTGCTTTACAAATGTTATCTCAATCAGAAGCAGAAGATAATGAACATAGGGATGAGGAATGTTTCAAAAGAGATGATCCAAATGCTAATAGCCCTTCCACTGAAGAGTTTTTCAAAACCTTCAGCATTGATAGTTACCTGTGAGAATACAGTGTGATGGTGGCATAGATTTAACTGGCGATTTTGTGGTTAAGTTAGCCATAGGAAAATCTTTTGACGCCTTTAGAAATTACTTTAATATCAAAAATTAAATGTTTATTTTAAGGACAACTGCTTTGGGTAATATCTTGATTTTTCGGAAGACAACAATGCTCCTTTCCAAAAAAAAAAGTGGTATATGATCTTCTCAAACATAGGTTTATGTATGAAAATAAAATAAGATGGATGAGGTGTGGATAAATTACTGTGGCGTGCCTGTGTAATACCCGTACCTTTTCTTAGTTTAAATCAACTCAAAGATGTTAGAACTTTCTCTAAAATATGAATCTATTTCTGTACACGTGGTGTTGAGATTTTCACTTACCATCACATGAAAAATTGAATAAGCTTTCCATCGATACCTATTTCATCAAAATGTGGTATCGGGGGAAGAAGTTATGGACTTTTACGAAAGCAGATCGGACTGCCCAGAGCCGACGGCTAGGTCGACGGACCGTCGCTAGGTTGACGGACCGTCGCTAGGTCGACGGACCATCGCTAGCTCGACGGACCGTCGCTAGCTCGACGGACCGTCGGAGCTTGTCGTCAAATTAAGGAAGTGGACCTACTTTTTGCCCAGGTACGACGGTAGCAGTCAACGGACTGTCTCAGTCTCAACGGACCATCAGGAGCCACCGTCGCACGAATCTAGTGGGACTAGTTTCTGTCCAGGTCCGACGGTAGGGATCGACGGACCATCACAATTCCGACGAACCGTCGTCCTAGACCATCGCACCCTACGTTCAATTTTTCCAGGTTGTTTTAATAGGGGTATTTTGGTCATTTACCACCCGCCTATATATACCCAGTTATATCCGATTTCAGCCATTATATCCATTATTATTTCACAACAACAATTAGGGTTTCTCTCAAGAATCAATCCCCAAGAACAAGAAACCTAGGTGCTTAATTCCAAGCTAATAATTCAAGTTTTCTTCCATAAAACTTCAAGAAATCACAACCCAGGTATGCATAGTGTTCATTCATGGACTTCTTTGGTCCATGAAGTTCAAGAATCCCCTTTTTCAACTTCAAGTTATGGATTTTCATTATGATTTCATGATTGGATTGTTCTTGTTCATGTTGATAAATACGAAATTTAATTATATTTCATGTTGGGTGATAGTTGCTATGTGGGTTTAATTACTATAGAAATAGATTCATGCTACCCTATGATTAAACCCTTGAATGATGAATTTAGAACTGAAGCATGATGTTTAATTGTTGTATAATGCGGTTTATACATACTATGCCTACTATGTGTTTGATTAAATGCTTAGGTGAAGGAAAATGTCCAACTAGCATGATATCATGAAATCCCCATGTGTGTACAAGTTTATGCCTATCACATGTTTGATGAAATGCTTCAATAAATGTATCATGGTGATTATTATGTATTCAAGTAAGTCATGTTTGTCAGTTTCCTTCCATCGAGTCCTGGGCGTACTTGTACCCAAAATATTAGTTGTGTGCCTAGAGCCATGTCATGTTTTCATGATACTCTCAATCAAGCTATGATTTTTAGAATTCAGACAGTCTTATGACTCAAGAAATCTCCATAATCTCATGAACTCGGTCAGTTATCAGACATCAGTAGTATTCCATCAGTCAATAGAATTTAGTAAACTCAGTCCATGTACAGTTCAGTAATTATGTTCAGAGTCTCTTCAGATGGGAGTAGAAATTAGCACCGAGTGAACCCAAGGATGGGAACTCACCTGCCAGTTTAGGGTGTGATTCCTAGAAGCAATCCTTGTGTTCCAGAACTATGTAGCCAGTGTAGGTCAAGACATCTAACCTATCATTTTAGGGTTGATGAGGTGGCTTAACCTATCAGTTTAGGGTTCCCACCATTCTCATTTTGAGTACCTGCCAGTAAAGGATCCTCACAGCTTGTCCTTACCAGTGGCGTGGTATTGACACCATTTCAACTGGGGTTGCAGATTGGACCCCAACTTAGCTATAATAGCATCTTTGGGGCATGTCGGTTAGATGACTACTTCCCATAGTTTTAGTATCAGTCTCAGTAAAAGAACTCAGATGGTTTTTCAGAATTCAGGACTGTCAGATGCAGTATGAAACTCAGATAGTTCCATTAGGTTCAGGACTGTCAGATACAGTCACTCATGTTATCAGTTACATTCAGATTCAATCATTCATGTTACCAGTCGTATCAATTATCAGTATGTCATGTTATCAGTATTCAGTTATCAATAGTCAGGTTCAGTTATCATGTATTCACGGTATCAGTGTCAGTTATCACGTCTCATGCATGTATTCTCACGCTCATGATAGTCAGTCAGTTATTATTATTTTTCATGCATATGAACCTCATACATTTAGCCTACCTCACTTGCATACTCAGTATATTCAAACGTACTGACGCATTTGCGCTATGGTGTTTCTTTTTACTTTACACCATAGGTTCAGAGACACGAGCTCTAGAGCAGCAGTAGATTCTAGTCTCAGTAGACAGGGTTTAGAAGTGAGTCCTTATCTTTTGAGGACATGATTAGTTATTCCTCTATTATCTCATTAATTAGTTTATTAGTTGGAGTTAGTTGGGAACATGTCCCATCAACTCCTCAGTCAGACAGCTCAGTTAGTTAGAGGTTTTCCAGACTATTATGTTTAGATAGTCATTTTAGTTTTGTTTTGGGTATTTCATACCCCACCATGCGATATACTTTTATCAGATCTTATGTTCAGTTTGAACCTTATGGCCTTTCAGTCTTGTTTCCGCATTTTACAGTATATTATGCAGTTTATAGGTACAAATATTAGTCATGGGTTAGCTTGTGGTCCTTTGGGATCATGAGCACCGTGTATCATTTCGGGTACCAGATTCGGGGCATTTAAAACTTGGTATCAGAGCCTAAGGTTCAATAGAGTCCTAGGAAGTCTGAAATCCGCATCTAGTAGAGTCTTGTACATGCGTGTGTTGCACGCCACATTTATGTGTAGGAGGCAATAAGATGTTTAGGAATAGTTTCTCCTCTTTCAGTATTCATGTCGTGCCTGTGAGCATAATCTCTAGTCAATCTCTCAGTCTAATCCGTTTCTCCTCTTGATTTCAGAACATGCCTCCCAAGAGAAGAAATCAGTCAGACCCTCAGCCCGAAGAACCTTTGGGGGATCATGTTTCTCATACGGAGTTCAGGGCCATATTCACTACTCTTGCTCAGTTAGTCGCTGCTCAAAATGAATGACTAGTTGTCGTTATGGACAACCTAGTGCCTAATTCGGCTGCAACCAGAATTTGGGAATTCACCTAAATGAATCCTCTATCCTTTCTCGGGTCTAAGTCAGACGAGGACCCTCAAGAATTCCTAGATCAGGTGCAGAAGGTGACAGGTATTATGGGGGTGGCTACTATTGAAAGTGCTGAGCTAGCTGCATATTAGTTACAGGATATGGCTCATACTTGGTTCAAATAGTGGAAGTCAGAAAGGTCAGATGATGCAGGTCCTATAGAATGGGAGGAATTTGTCACTGCATTCTTAGACAGATTCTTTCCCCAAGAGCTTAGAGAAGTAAAGGTGCTAGAATTCATCAACCTCAGGCAGGGAAACATAACGGTGAAAGAGTATTCCCTCAAGTTTACTCAATTAGCCATATATGCCCCTCATGTAGTTGCAGACAGCAGGGCTAAAGTGAGTAAATTCGTTTCAGGGGTGAATGATAGTATGGTTAATAAGTGCAAATCCGCCATGCTGAATAATGACATAACTTTATCCAGACTTATGACCCATGCTCAACAGATAGAGGAGCAGAAAATTAAGATGGGGGAGAAGCAGAATAAGAGAACAAGGTTAGGCAGATTCAACTTTGCTCAGCCTAAATCAGAAGGAGGAAATTGTTCTCAGTTTCATCCTAAGCCATTAGTTCCAGTTCCTTCTTCAGCCAGTGCTCCAGCTTCTAAGTTAAGAGATAGAGCGCCAGGCTCTCAGTCTCAGGGAAATGTTAGCAGCGCCCACACTTATCCCCTTTGTCAGACTTGTGTAAGAACCACAAGGGTGTTTGCAGATCTGGTAGTGATGTTTGTTTTGGATATGGCCAACCAGGCCACAGAGTTCAAGAGTGTCCTCAGACAGGTTCCCAACATCAGCACAATTGTTTCATAGCTCAGTCCGGTCTCCCAAATCAGCGAGGCGTCACTTCCAGTGCTACTAGTGGGCAACGCCTAAATAGACTCTATGCTCTCCAGACCCAAAAGGATCAAGAAAATTCTCTTGATGTAGTTACTGGTATGTTACATATCTTTCATGTGCATGTTTACGCTTTGCTAGATCCAGGTGCCTCCTTGTCTTTTGTTACTCCCTTTATAGCAGGCGATTTTGAAGTCAGTCCCGAAATTCTAGCAGAGTACTTTTTAGTCTCTATCCCAGTGGGTAAAACCATCATAGCTCGGTGGGTATACAGGAACTAGTCGGTTATGATATTTTAGAAAGTCACTTCAGCAGACTTAGTTGAATTAGAGATGACTGATTTTGATGTCATTCTCAGCATGGATTGGCTTTATTCCTGCTATGCCACAGTCGACTGCAGAAACAGAATAGTCCAGTTTTAGTTTCCGAATGAACCCATCTTAGAGTAGAAGGGTAGTGTATCCGCTTTCAGAGGACAACTTGTTTCCTACCTTCGGGCAAGGAAAATGATATCTAAGGGATGTGTCTATCATCTCATTCATGTTAAAGATTTGAGTTCCGAAACTCCTAGTCTTGAATCAATTCCTGTTGTAAATGAATATTCAGATGTATTTCCTGAAGATCTTCCAGGAATTCCTCCCGAAAGGGAAATAGACTTTGGCATTAATCTTCTTCCAGATACTCATCCTATCTCTATTCCGTCATACTAAATGGCACCAGCAGAACTCAGAGAATTGAAAGAACAGTTGAAGGATCTCCTAGATAAGGGATTCATTAGGCCCAGCATTTCCCCATGGGGTGCACCAGTATTATTCTTACGCAAGAAAAATAGTTCTCTCAGAATGTGTATAGACTACTGTCAACTCAATAAGGTTACGGTCAAGAACAAGTATCCTCTTCCCCAAATCGATGACTTATTTTACCAACTTTAGGGAGCCAGTTATTTCTCCAAGATAGACCTAAGATCCGGCTATCATCAGCTCAGAGTCAGAGAATGTGACATTCCAAAAATAGCTTTTCGTACTGGTATAGTCACTTCAAATTTGTAGTTATGTCCTTTGGTCTTACCAATGCCCCTGTAGCCTTCATGGACTTGATGAACCGGGTGTTCAAGCAGTACTTGGACATGTTCATGATAGTCTTTATAGATGACATCCTTGTTTACTCCCGCAGTGAGCAAGACTATTCAGACCATCTCAGAATTGTTCTTCAGACTCTCAGATATCATCAGCTATTCACCAAATTCAGTAAGTGTGAATTTTAGCTAAGGTCAGTAGAATTCCTTAGTCATATTTTTTCTGGTGATGGCATTGGAGTAGATCCTCAAAAGACCGAAGCAGTAAGAAACTGGCCTCGCCCTGTCTCTCCATCAGATATCAGGAGTTTCTTGGGTTTGGCTGGCTATTACAAATGGTTTGTTGAGGGATTTTCTTTTATTTCATCCCCTATGTCCAGATTGACTCAGAAAAAAGTCAAGTTTCAGTGGTCAGATCCTTGCGAGAAGAGTTTTCAGGAGTTGAAGACTCGACTCACCTCAGCTCTAGTCTTAGCTCTTCCAGATGGCTCAGATGGATTCGTAGTGTATTGTGATGCATCCATAGTGGGTTTAGGTTGTGTCCTCATGCAGCATGGTAAGGTCATAGCCTATGCCTCTAGAAAGCTAAAGCCCCATGAGAGGAATTATCCTACTCATGATCTTGAGCTAGCAGCCATAGTATTTTCTTTGAAGATTTGGAGGAATTATCTATACGGTGTTCATGTAGATGTCTTCACAGATCATAAGAGTCTTCAGTATGTCTTTTCTCAGAAAGATCTCAATCTTCGTCAGAGAAGGTGGTTAGAGCTCTTGAAAGATTATGACATGAGTGTCCTTTATCATCTGAGCAAGGACAACGTAGTGGCCGACGCTCTCAGTAGACTATCCATGGGTAGTGTTTCTCATGTTGAGGACAGTAGGAAAAAGTTAGCTCAGGAAGTCCATCAGCTTGCCAGACTAGGCGTTCTCTTAGTCGATTCTTCAGAGGGTGGTTTATGTGTTCAGAGTAGTTCAGAATCATCTCTAGTTTCTAAGGTGAAAGAAAACCAAGATAGAGATCCCAGCCTTGTCAAGTTGAAAGAGTCAGTTCAGAATCAGAAAATTGAGGTTTTCTCCCAAGAGGGAGATTGTGTCCTTCATTATTAGGGTCGTCTCTGTGTTCCAAATACAGATGACTTAAGGTAGTGAATTCTTGCAGAAGTGCATGGTGAGCGCTACTCTATTCATCCAGAGGCCACTAAGATGTACCGCGGCCTGCGGGAGGTCTATTGGTGGAGTGGGATGAAAAGAGATGTTGCAGAGTTTGTGGCTAAGTGCTCTATATATCAGCAGGTTAAGATAGAGCATCAGAAGCCTAGTGGTCCTATGTAGGAGTTTATTATTCCTACTTAGAAGTAGAAAGAAGTGAACATGGACTTCGTGATGGATTTGCCTCGAACTCGTCATCATCACGATTCAATTTGGGTCATTGTAGACAGAATGACCAAGTCAGCTCATTTTCTTCCAGTTCATACCTCTTATTCAGCCGAGGATTATGCCAAACTCTACATCAGGGAGTTGTTCAGATTACATGGTGTTCCATTGTCTATTATCTCAGATAGAGGTACCCAGTTCACCTCTTATTTCTAAAAAGCATTCCAAAAGAGTCTTGGTACCCAAGTTTATCTTAGTACAACCTTTCATCCTCAGACAGATGGTTAAGAAGAAAGGACCATTCAGACCCTAAAAGATATGCTAAGGGCGTGTGCAATTGATTTCAAGGGAAGTTGGGATGACCACTTGCCTTTGATTGAATTTACATACAATAATAGCTATCATTCTAGTATTCAGATGGCTCCGTTAGAAGATCTCTATGGTAGGAGATGTAGATATCTAATTTTTTGGTTCAAAGTTAGTGAGGCCTCAGTCATAGGGCCTTACTTGGTATTCGACTCCTTAGAAAAAGTCCAGTTGATTAGAGAAAGACTCTGGGCTTCTCAGAGCCGACAAAAGTCCTATGCAGATGTTTGTAGAAAAGATCTCGAGTTTGAGATTGGTGATTATGTCTATCTAAAGATCTCTCTCATAAAAGGAGTGAAGAGATTCATCAAAAAGGGAAAGCTCAGTCCCCGATATGTCAGTCCCTTCAAGATTCTCAGTCATTTCGGCAAGGTAGCTTATGAGCTTGAATTGCCTTCAGATCTAGCCTCAGTTCATCCAGTATTCCATGTCTCTTTGCTCAAGAAGTGTATAGGTGATCCAGAAGTTGTAGTCCCTATTCAGAGCATAGATGTTCAGAACATCCTTTCTTATGAAGAGATTCCAGTCTAAATCCTAGACTATCAGACTCGTAGATTGAGGAACAAAGAAGTCCCTCTAGTTAAATTTCTTTGGAAAAATCAATCCGTTGAGGGAGCTACTTGGGAAGCAGCAGCAGACATGTGTACCAAGTATCCTTACCTCTTCCCCGCCAACTCAGACCAAGCTCAAGGTAACAGCTTTCCTTAAGCTTACTCAGCTTCATGTTCAGTGTTCATCACAAACTTGGTGTTCAGTTTCATGCTCATGATCCCATTATAAACTTGGTAGCAAGTACCATTGCATTTCAGTCATGCATTCATGTATCAGTTTAGTTATAAAATTGTGCATCAGACATGAATTCTCATTGTGAGAAACTTAGTTCCTCGGAACTTCCAGTTGTGCATTCATGAATCAGTCACACATGTATCAGATATGCATGTTCAGTATTATACGTTCATCTTGTGAGTCATGTCAGTCATGAGATCATGTTCCAGTTATTCATGTTCAGTTCATGTTCATCTTATTGTTTCCCCTTTTAGTTAGTCTCATTCGAGGACGAATGTAATACCCGTGCCTTTTCTTAGTTTAAAATCAACTCAAGGATGTTAGAACTTTCTTTGAAATATGAATCTATTTATGTACATATGGTATTTTTTATATTTTCACTTTCCATCACGTGGGAAATTGAATAAGCTTTCCATCGATACCTATTTCATCAAAATCCGGTATCGGGGGAAAAAGTTATGGACTTTTACGGAAGCAGATCGGACTGCCCAGAACCGATGGTCAGGTAGACGGACCATCGCTAGCTTGATGGACCGTCGGATACTGCCGTCAAACTAAGGTAGTGGACCTGATTTCTGCGAAGGTATGACGGTAGCAGTCGACGGACCGTCGTAGTCTCGACGGACCATCAGGAGCCACCGTCGCACGAATCCAGTAGGACTAGTTTCTGTCTAGGTCCGACGGTAGGGACCGACGGGCCATCACAGTTTCGATGGACCATCGCCCTAGACCATCGTACCCTACATTCAGTTTTTCCAGGTCATTTTAATAGGGGTATTTTGGTCATTTACCACCCGCCTATATCTACCCAGTTATATCCGATTTCAGCCATTATATCCATTATTATTTCACAACAATAATTAGGGTTTCTCTCAAGAACAAGAAACCTAGGTGCTTAATTCCAAGCCAATAATTCAAGTTTTCTTCCACAGAACTTCAAGAAATCAAAACTCAGGTATGCATAGTGTTCATTCATGGATTTCTTTCGTCCATGAAGTCCAAGAATCCCTTTTTTCAAATTTAAGTTATGGATTTTCTTTATGATTTCATTATTGGACTGTTCTTGTTCATGTTGATAAATGAGAAATTTAATTATATTTCATGTTGGGTGATAATTGCTATGTGGGTTTAATTACTATAGATATAGATTCATGCTACCCTATAATTAAACCCTTGAATGATGAATTTAGCACTGAAGCATGATGTTTAATTGTTGTATAATACGGTTTATACATACTATGCCTACTATGTGTTTGATTAAATGCTTAGGTGAATGAAAATGTACAACTAGCATGCTATCATGAAATTTCCATGTGTGTACAAGTTTATGCCTATCACATGTTTGATGAAATGCTTCAATAAATGTATCATGGTCATTATTATGTATTCAAGTAAGTCATGTTTGTCAGTTTCCTTCCATCGAGTCTTGGGGGTACTTGTACCCAAAATATTAGTTGTTTGCCTAGAGCCATGTCATGTTTTCACGATACTCTCAATAAAGCTATGATTCTTAGAATTCAGATAGTCTTATGACTAAGGAAATATCCATGAGCTCATGAACTCGGTCAGTTATCAGACATCAGTAGTATTCCATCAATCAACAGAATTTAGTAAACTCAGTCCATGTACAGTTCAATAATTATGTTTAGAGTCTCTTCAGATGGGAGTAGAAATTAGCACCGAGTGTACCCAAGGATGGGAACTCACTTGCCAGTTTAGGGTGTGATTCCTAGAAGCAATCCTTGTGTTCCAAAACTACGTAGCCAGCGTAGGTCGAGACATCTAACCTGTCAGTTTAATGTTGATGTGGAGGCTTAACCTTTCAATTTAGGGTTCCCACCGTTCTTATTTTGAGTACCTTCCAGTATAGGGTCCTCACAGCTTGTCCTTACCCTTCCAATTGGGGTTACAGATTGGACCCCAACTTAGATATAATAACATATTTGGGGCATATCGGTTAGATGACTACTTCCCACAGTTTCAATATCAGTATCAGTAAAAGAACTCAGATAGTTCTTCAGAATTCAGGATTGTCAGATACAGTACGGAACTCAGATAGTTTCATCATGTTCAGGACTGTCAGATACAGTCACTCATGTTATCAGTTACATTCAGATACAATCATTCATGTTACCAGTCATATCAATTATCAATATGTCATGTTATCAGTATTTAGTTATCAGTACTCAGGTTCAGTTATCATGTATTCACAGTATCAGTGTCAGTTATCACATCTCATGCATGTATTCTCACGCTCATGATAGTCAGTCAGTTATTATTATTGTTCATGCATATGAACCTCATGCATTTAGCCTACCTCACTTGCATACTCAGTACATTCAAACGTACTGACGCATTTGCGCTATGGTATTTATTTTTACTTTACACCATAGGTTCGGAGACACGAGCTACAGAGCAGCAGTAGATTTTAGTCTCAGTAGATAGAGTTTAGAAGTGAGTCCTCATCTTTCGAGGACATGATTAGTTATTCCTCTATTATCTCATTAATTAGTTTATTAGTTGGAGTTAGTTGGGGACATGTCCCATCAACTTCTCAGTCGGACAACTCAATCAGTTAGAGGCTTTCCAGACTATTATGTTCAGATAGTCATTTCAGTTTTGTTTTGAGTATTTCATACCCCACCATGCGATATACTTTTATTAGATCTTATGTTCAGTTTGAACCTTATGGCCTTTCAGATCATGTTTCCTCATTTTACAGTATATTATACAGTGTACAGGTACAGATATCAGTCATGGGTTAGTTTGTGGTCCTTCGTGGTCATGAGCACCTTGTAGCATTCCGGGTACCAGATTCGGGGTGTTACATCCTATTTGTTTTGGTTGGAAGGAGTTTACCATAGTTACTGGACTAAAATGTTATCCTCTTTCTCCCTCTAAAGTAATGCCTATTCTAACCTAAAAAAAAAAGCACCCCACACACCCAAAAAAGGCAAAGGTAAGTCAAGTGATGGTGATAACTTGGTGTATCTTGTTGGTCTAAGCTTAAAAAACAAAAATCTGATAGAAGCGTTGAAAGGTAAAAGACTTTAAAAGAAGCATAAGCAATCATTGTGCTTGGTTTTGTTTGTACATAATATTTTTTGGGCGAGAGACATAAACAACAACATACCACTTGGCTTAATAAAACTCTCCGAGGATCTTGAGGCATTTAACAGATATCCTTGGGGTTATGAAAGCTTCAAAATGATCGTCAAATGTTTGTTGACTCCATTAACGCCAAAGACAGTCAACTTATATGGATTTTCATAGGCTTTCATGGTAAATATTTCTTTTATTATGATTCATTCATTTTTTATTGAATAATATTTTTGATTTATTGGCGTTATTTTATAGGCTTGGTTATTTGAAGCCATTTCTTATTTTAGACAACAAGTGAACTACCGGGAAGAAGTTTCACGTCCAAGAATCCTGAGATAGTTGTTGGCCAAAACTGATAAAAATATAAAAAAAATTGATCTTTTCAACCCCCCGAAGGAAGCAATAAGTCTAATTCTAATTAAGTTTTTATTTTAATTAATGATTTTTTAAATGATTTAATCATCATTCTAATATATGTACTAATTTATTTTAGATTGTGCATCCGCGACTTGTTCTGACAAATTGAGAGTTGAAGATGACATTTTTTCTTACTTTACGGTCTATGAAAACTTTGTTGGACCCTAAGGTCATTGATAAAATAAAAAAGGAATTGTTTGGAGCAACAATCATCATAAGAAAAATAATAATTTTGGAGGGTGGGCTTGTTGTTGCTGATGGTGGTAGTGGTTATGGAGTTGTTGTTGTTGCTGGTGGTAGTTGTGTTGTTGTTGGGGATAATGATGCTCCTCTTGCAGTTTTTAAAACAACAAACCATTATGATTATGATCATATTGGTTTTACATATTTTGCCCCTTCTAGTGAATGTTCTTCATGCAAATGTCAAGACTGCAAGGCAAAACATGATGGACTGATTAATGTTATTAATGTATTAAATACTTCTGTAAATGAATTGACATCTAAGAGGGGTGTCATTCCATCAAAGAGAATTTTATATCCATATACTCTATTAGAGATTAAGGCGGCTAAGAGGAGAAGGAAAGAAATTTTCAAGGCATCATCAAGCATCGAAAAAAGCAAAATTGCACCTCCTCTGTCTGTTGTCTTGCACTTTTGATCAATGTAAAAGGGACACAAGAAAGAAACAAGAGCTGAAAAAGGTGAATATATATTAGTTGTTCCAACAAACAACCAAACTACATATCTGTTTTAATAGATGACACATCTATTAAAAATTATCAAATAAATATATGCATCTATTGCAATAGTTGACTAACCTATTGTATCAGACGCAATATCTGTTGTAACATATGTCTCTTGTATTTTAGCAAATCAAACAGGTCTTTCTACTATTTTAATTTATACCAACATATGACCTATCTGCTACAACAGATGGGTCATCTATTGGGCAAATTAAATCAAGACTTCCTACTATTTTAGTTTGTCTAAATAGATGAGTCATATATTACAACAGATGGGTCATCTGTTGAAAATTATTGTATAGGTCTTCCTCCTATTTTAATTTGTCCTAATAGATGATCCATTTGTTATAACATATTGGTAATCTATTGGTACAATTTAAAACAGGAGGAAGACTTGTTTGATTTGCTAAAACAGATGAGTTATCCTTTTCTATTTTTTTGTATTTTTTTTATTAGCATTGATAATTCTATATTTCCAGGTGGATGTCACAGTAAAAGCTACTGCTGAACAGCATAATATCAAAGTTGATAATACATCAACTACTTCTAAAGACGAAGAAAAAGTAAAGCCTATCAGTCCAAAAGAACGGAAGAATTACCCATTAAAAGGGTTTAATATCTCGAACGAGGCTCCAAAAAAAACTAATGAAGTTGATCAATGACTATTTAGAAAGGACTAAGGATGGGCTATTAAAGCTTCATGCTGGCAGGTACATAAATTATTTTTAAAGTTATTGATTTATACAATTCTTATTGTAAAAATATGACATTAACACATATAAATCATGTAGAAAATAAAATGACGAATACAACAAAGTGAACAAATTGGGTCTTGTTTTGATATGTACAACTTTGTTGTTGCACATCCCAAAATGAAGAATTATTTCTATTTGATGTCACAACCCCCAAATTTGCTGGAATGATGAGGTTTAAATATCATACGTCTTACTATTAATACTTTATTTAATTGTATCTTTGTATTAATTTTATTATCACATAATCTAAAATGTTTGATAATATGTGCAGCACATCGATGTCATTTTTAATACCTCCAAAAAAGTCCAAATTGCAAACACAAGAACAATACAGATACATGACCTACAAAGACAGGTAAGTTGCAATCATAAACCTTCATCATTCCCTCCTCAAGCAGTATCTCAAGAGCCAAAAAAATTTTTATCTCCACGTTCATGACTGCAAAAATTCTCTTTTCTTTGGTCCAGTCCTTGTGTGGATATGGCCTCTTTTCTCTAACATAATTAATCATATCTCTATCCCATTCGAACCCAGAAACTAATGAATTAAATACCAGGCCAGCGGGAGTTGACACTAGCTAAATGAGCTCATCGTACCTATCCTTGAAATTATTGTAGAAGTTGAGGTCCATTATCCTATCGCCAACATCATAAACATCCGGTATACTAATTGTCTGCTCCTCATGAGGCAGAGAATTTCATCAACATACTGTGATATAAGAAGATAATTTTTAAATAGGTTAGTTATTTTTAAAAGAAAAAACAAAGTGGAAAGATACAACAGATGGACCATCTGTTGCACAGGGTTCTTTGAATTTGTTAACAAATTACCCATATAATGCAAATTATGCAATAAATGGGTAATTTGTTGCAACAGAACCACCACCAGCTGCACCAGAATATACAACTGTTGCAACAAATGACACATCTATTGCATAGCTTCTTCTTTATGGAGTAGATTAGAAGGCTAGTCTAGGAAAAGTAAACTTATCGTATCCATGTACCACACGACCATATCTATCATCTTCTTGAAGTCTTAGCGGGGGAAAAGTATTCATGGTGAAGGTTTTTGCGCGTTTCTTGGAATTTATGGTCTTTCTCAGAACAACCTTCTATTTGGTATCAAGTTCCACGTATATGTCCACCTTCTTCAATGGTTCCTAAACTTCAACAACTTTTGGAGGAGGTGGAGTTGCAATATTTTTGGTTTCATAATTGAGAGTATATGTATAATGGCTTTTTTCTTCTTCCTAACCTCCACTGTAGGAGTGTATGAATCACTCACCTTCTTGGATGGAATGACACCATTGGATTTCAATTCCTAGATAGCTTTAGCGATAGAATTTATTTTTTCAAAGAGTTTATCCTGTCTGTCCATGTAATCTTTGTATTTGCAATGAGAACATAAGGGTGAAGAAGGGTGAGAAGGACCACTGTAAGGGTGAGAGGGACCGGTGTAATGGTGAGAGGGACTAGTGTAAGGGGTGATTTCAAACATATTTATTTTTTCTTGAGAATTAATATACTCATCATCACAACTGTCATCATCAGTATGGCTTCCACCAACATAAAAAACTCTACCAGTAATACCCCTAGAATCAGCACCTGGATCTGTTGCAGTAGGTTGGTCATGAAGAGCCTCAACATTAGGCTGACCTTGCCTAACTGCTCTTCTTATGGTTGTTTCTCCAGCCAATTCCCTCTTTATTAACTCCATCCTTGGGTCTACGATTATATTAACAAGACCTAGAATAAGAAAAGAAGTCATCTCCAACTCTTGTTGAGTTGGTCGATCCATGGATGTACAACCTAAAAAAGAGTAGATATGTTTAAATCAAATAATAATTTGCAATCAATTAGGTAATTGTAATACCCCAAAAAATCCAAACCAATATTAGCACTATGTTTCAAGCTCATAATAATACATCATGGTTATTTTATAGTTTTATGATCAAGCTATATGTATATTAAGTCTTCAAATAACTCCCAGCTATCAGACTAATCAAAACATTTCTTACCGATTGAATTCTTGGGAAGGATATTGCTAAAGTCAACTTCAAATGAGAATATCTCTCATTATACTACGAATTATTGAGGTCATGACCTACCAAAATATATATAATTGAATTAACTTTCCAACGATACCAATTTTTCCTAAATCCGATATCGGAGCAAAAAGTTATGCCCATTTTACTCCAGCATGTCAGGCTGGAAACTGAGTGACGATATTTTGTGATAACTTATCACAAGTCTGACGGCTTATAACGAATGTCGTCAGACTTAGGCAGAAAAAAGCCCCCAGTGATGACATTTTGTAATAACTTATCACAAGTTTGATGGCTTATCAACCTTGTCGTCAGCTGATAAATTCAGCAATTAGGAAGTGGTTTCGTAAGGGTATTTTGGTCTTTTCCTTTGCCTCCCACGACTTAAAACCCTCAAGGGACGTAACTTTCTCCTATTTTTCTTCAGTTAAACATCTCAAAAATTTTCTCTTACACTTTCAACCACAAGATTAGGGCTTCTATTAAAATTATCTCCCAAAAGCAAGATTCAAGCCCTTTTTCCAATATAATCAAGAATTAAGTTTCCCAATCCTAGAACTCTCCAGCAAATCATCAAAGTTTCCTTTCTAAGGTATGCGTAGTGTTCATCCACAAATTCCTTTCATCTGTGGAGTTCAAGAACACTCTTTTAAATTATGAATCATGAAGTTATGTTGTGGGTTGATTATGTTTGTGTGATTGATTGTTATACAACTCCTAAATTAGAATCTTTATGTGATTTTATGAAACTAGGATGACATGCAAATTGAAATATATGAATTTTGGGTGGTTTAAATCATTAAGGTGATGAATATTCCTATGCCACAAGGTGTGCATGCAAGGTGTTCGATAAAATACCTAAGAGACTAGAAATAATGTATTATAGCTAAATAGAACTTAAAGGACAAGTCCATGCTCTATTCCTTATGACTCAATAGGAATCCCATGCTAATTGTTGTGTATTGTTGTTGTGATATGGAATGCTTATAAAATTGAAGTTATGCGAGTATGTACATGTTATATGTATTCTCTCTCATGATCAATGATATGATAACCATGTGTAGTATAAAATCCCCTATTTATGGTATTATGAATTCTGAATGTTATTCCTATGACCAAGAAGTGTCAGTTTCCTTCCATCGAGTCCTTGGGGTACTTGTACCCAAAAAATATAGTTGTGTGCCTAGAGCCATGTCATGTTATCACGATACTCTCAATCAAGCCATGATCCATAGAATTCAGTCAGTCATGTGACTCAGAAAAACTCAGAAATCTCAGCAGTCTCAGTAGTTCAGTAATCTTAGTGATCTCAGTACTCAGTAATCTCTGTAACCTCAGTATTCATAGTCAATCTCAGTAACTTCAGTACTCTCAATCAGTCCTCAGAACTCAGTACATTCCGTCAGTCATTGAAATTCAGTAAACTCAGTTCAGCTCCGCTAAACAATACCACTAGTATCGGTTTAGCTAATCAGTTCAGCTCAGTTAATCAGTTCAGTATCTTTCAGTTGGGAGTAGAATTCATCATCGAGTGAGCCTAGGAATGGGGACTCACCCTCTAGATAGGACTGAGATCCCTAGAAGTAATCCCTAAGTTCCAGAACTACGTAGCCAGTGTAGGTTGAGATGTCCCTACACCTAGGGCTAATGCATCTCATTTGAGTTTACCTGATAGCATGGGCAGATGGAAAGAGCTCCCAAACAAAATGGGGTTTACTCAAATGTTGTCTCTACCCGTGGTACGGTATTGACACCCTTCCAGTTGGGGTTACAGGTTGGACCCCACCTGTTTATATTCGGGGCATGTCTGTTAGATGAATACATCCCACAGTTTCAGTTTTATTCTCAGTCTCAGTAAAAGAACCCAGACAAATCTTCAGATTTTAGGACTATCAGCTACAATCAACTCAGTACAGTACGGAACTCAGATAGTTCCATCAGATTCAGGATTGTCAGATACAGTCAACTCAGTACAGTATGAAACTCAAATAGTTCCATCAGATCATATTCAGGACTATCAGATATAGTCACTCATGTTATCAGTTATATTAGTTATCAGAACTCATGTTATCAGCTATCAGAACTCATTTTTTAGTCATATCAATTATATCAATTATCATAACTCATACTATCCCTACTCAGTTTTAGGACTATCAAATACAGTCAATCAGACCAGTTTTTCATAATCAGAACTGTCAGAAATAATCATTCCTTCATTAGTAATATAGTATCAGACTTTTGGTATTCAGTAATACAGTATCAGTTCTATCACTTATTAGTGATTCACATATCAATATCAGTAAACTCAATCAATCAGTATCTCAGTATTAGTAAGCTCATGTTGTCAGTGTTCAGACTCTGTAGTCAGTATCACCACAAGTTTAGTTACAGTTACTTATGTATATATGTATTCTCATGTTCATATCAGTGAGCATTGTTCATACATATAACCCTTTGCATTTAGCCTACCTCACTTGTATACCAGTATATTCAAAGTACTGACGCATTTGTGCTATGGTGTCTTATACCATAGGTTTAGAAGCACGAGCTCCAAAGCATCAGTAGCATTCCAGATTTCAACAGACAGAGTCAGCAGTGAGTCCTCATCATTTGAGAATGATAGTATTTGATTAGTTCATTCTTTCAGTACTTATTTATTTTAGTAGATGGAGTTAGTTGGGGACATGTCCCATCAACTCCTTATTCAGACAGTTTAGAGGCTTTCAGACTTTATCATGCTAGACAGTTATTTCAGATTTATTTTGGTATTGTTATACCATTTTCAGACATTATTCTTATAAGATGTTTATTTAGATTTGAATCTTATGGCCGTTCAGTACATGTTTCCATATTTTTTAGTATTCTATGTAGTATACAGGTACAAATATCAGTCACAGGTTAGCTTGTGGTCCTTCGGGATCATGAGCACCATATAGCATTCTGGTTCAGAAAATCGGGGTGTTACAAACTTGGTATCAGAGCCTAAGGTTTAATAGTGTCCTAGGAAGTTTAAAAGCCGTATCTAGTAGAGTCTTGTACATGTGTGTGTTGTGCACCACACTTATGTGCAGGAGGCTATGAGATGTTTTAGGAACAGTTTCCCTTCTTTCATACTTTTGATCGTGCTATATAAAGGTTTTCTAAGAAACTCATGTAGATTCTCATCATGCTCCACTCATGTATGCTCCACCTTACTTTCAAGGTAATAGAAGTAGTAAAGCTCAAGTCCTACAGATAGGGCTTTCTCAGACATTCCCTATAGATAGTTATGGGATTTTCCATATGCTCCGATAGTATCCCTCAGTTCCGCTATGTTCCAAAGTTGTACGAATCTCCTTCATGATCATGAGAACTCATTCTTGAATCCAAATTTAGATATGTCATTAGATCCCTTCTCAGAATCCTATGATAGCATAGACCTAGAGTTAGAAGCATGAACTCAGGGGTTTAGCAGTAATGAAGTTGGGATAGTGTTATCCAGATTGAACAGATTATGTATTCATGGGGATAGTTGTGCCAGAATGAATCAGTAGGCTTGAATAGTGTAGGTTAGAAATTTATGTTTATTGATTTGAAATTAAGCATGAAGGTGTGAATGTGATATTAGTAGTATGTGAGGAAAAAAAGGCAGATGATGTGTTTAGTAAGGCGAGCATATGTCGATCAGAGTGTAAGTATGTGATGATGATTGCAGTTCAGTTCAGAGATTAGTTTAGTATTCACAGACTTATGATGATGGCTTAAAGCCAAGGGGGAGATGGTAGATCAAGTACCTAAGTCAGGCTCTCAGATTTCAGTAGTAGTGCCAGTATGTACAGAAAAGTAGTTAGGGAAGACGATTCTCAACCTATCCTTATCTCAGTGTAAAGTTTCTCACTCCAGTCAGTATGATGCCTATGCATGCTTCATGTCTCAGTTCTATGAACACAACTTATATTCACGCTTTTCATCAAATTATGTACGATTCCATTTCCCAGCATAAGAGGTTCGGTTCTATTCCCCTCAGTAATATAAATCATGTCCCACGAATACAGAAAGCTCTCAGCTCAGGTCATGCAGCTCATGACTCATGTACACATGTCACGCTTCACAGATTGCTCGGCTCCCATGACTCATGTTACACTCTGATTGATTAGTTAATCCAGGATATGTTATGTATATCCTCAGTTCAGACCTTTTGGGTACATCCATATTATTTGTATCCTATTCCTCAGGCCTCAGTCATGTGTCAAGTTCAGCTAGTGTCCATTCATGTTTTAGGCCCTCTTAATTCAACCCCTTCAGTGAGATCTCTTTGTGAGACTAGTGTAGTGATGAGCAGTTGCTTAGATAAGTGAGAGAGTAAATGATACTTGTTAAGAGAAGATTGTTGCATGCCTATTTTACACGAGGGTGTAGTTATAGAGATAGGCTTGAATGTCATGCTAATATGCAAATAAATTCCTCTAAAGAAGTTGTACTTAGAAATCAGGAAAAGTTCAGAGTGTGAGTGTCCATTCAGATCCTTGACTTATGACAGCCTTCATTATGCGACTATCATAACTCAGTTGCTATCTCAGTTACAGTTTCAGTATTTAGTACCCAGTAATTAGTGTTCAGTTCTAGTAAGAATCTCAGTTACAGTCTTAGTTATAGTGTCAGCTTCAATTCCGTAGTCAGATCAGAAAACTCAGTTTAATTTCATACTTTCTTGACCATAGCGTACAGTTATCAGTTACTCAGTTATAGGTATTTCAATACCTCAGTCTATGAAATGATTCCAAATCATGTAGTACGCTTGGTCTCACATTCGTAAATAATACAGACTTCATAAATCCATGCTCAGTCACCTCATGTTACTCAGTTAGTCAATACCTCCTATGCATAATATTTGACAACCTCAGTTCCGATCAGACTAAGTATAGATCGGTATCATATGCCCAGTATTCATCTATCATTTATTCAGTTAATCAGATAAGTTAGTATATTTATGCACTCGTGTTCAGCTCAGTTCATGTATCATGTCTCAGTTTTAGATCCAGTTATTCAGTCATGACTCAATTCCTAGGTGCCTTGTGCATCTCCTTGGTTTTCCTTAATATCTCAGCAAAGGTAGTCCAGCATTCTTCGAGGGACATAGTGTCCCAAGGGGGAGATACATAATAACCCCCAAACTTTCATGACATAAACATATTGCTCTCTTTTCTTTTAATGAATCCAGTATGGAGTAGGGGATACTCATAAGTTGACACTTAAGCTCCAACCTCAGTTGCACACCATGTATTACAGACTCAGTTCAGTTCATGTATCACGCTCCAGACTCAGTTATGTTCTCATGTTTCTGCTCATGCATATTGAGTAATTAGTCTCAAACTCATCGGTATTTTTATTTCAAGGTAACAGTCTTCCTTGAAGTTACTCATTTTCATGTTCAGATTTCAGTAACAGACTTGGTATTCAGTTCCATGCTCAGTTTTCAGTTCAAACTTGGTATCTTTACCATTACATGTTAAGTTGCATGTTCATGAGTCAGTTAAGTTATGTATTCACGCATCAGATATGCGTGATCAGCTTACCAGTACTTTCAGTCATGCATTCACGTACCATGTTAGTCATAAAATTAGGCATCAGATATGCATTCTTATTATGAGAAACTCAGTTCATCAGAATACTCAGTCATGCATTCATGAATCAGTTACTCATGCATCAAATATGTATGTTCAGTATGATGTATTCAACTTATTAGTCATGTCAGTTCCAAAACCATGTTTCAGTAGTGTATGTCTTGTAAGTACTTCAGTTGATCTTTTCTTTCATCTCAGTCATTTTCATTCGAGGATGAATGTTCCCAAGAGAGAAATATTGTAATACCCCAAAAAAATCCAAACCAATATTAGCGCCATGTTTCAAGATCATGCATCATACATCATGGTTCTTTTATAATTTTATGAGGAAGTTATATGTATATTAAGTCTTCAAATAACTCCCAGCTATCAAACGAATCAAAAAATTCCTTACCGATTGAATTCTTGGGAAGGATATTACTATAGTCAACTTTAAATGAGCATATCTCTCGTTATACTATGAATTATTGACCTAATCACCTACCAAAATATATATAGTTTAATTATCTTTCCAATGATATCAATTTCTCCTAAATTCGATATCGGAGCAAAAAGTTATGCCCATTTTACTCCAGCATGTCAGGCTGGAAACTGAGTGACGACATTTTGTGATAACTTATCACAAGTCTGACGGCTTATCACGAATGTCGTCATCCTTAGGCAGAAACCATCCCCCAGTGATGACATTTTGTGATAACTTATCATAAGTTTGACGGCTTATCAGCCTTGGTCGTCAGCTAATAAATTCACCAATTAGGAAGTGTTTCATAAGGGTATTTTGGTCTTTTCCTTCACCTCCCACGACTTAAAACCCTCAAGGGACGTAAATTTCTCCTATTTTTCTTCATTTAAATATCTCAAAAATTCGCTCTTACACTTTCAACCACAAGATTAGGTTTTCTATTAAAATCATCTTGCAGCCCTTTTTCCAAGATAATCAAGAATTAAGTTTCCCAATCCAAGAACACTCCAGAAAATCATCAAAGTTTCCTTTCTAAGGTATGTGTAGTGTTCATTCACGGATTCCTATCATCCGTGGAGTTCAAGAATCCTCTTTTAAACTATGAATCATGAAGTTATGTTGTGGGTTGATTATGTTTGTGCGATTGATTGTTATACAACTCCTAAATTAGAATCTTTATGTGATTTTATGAAACTAGGATGACATGCAAATTGAAATATATGAATTTTGGATGGTTTATATCATTAAGGTGATGAATATGCCTATGCCACAAGGTGTGCATGCAAGGTGTTTGATAAAATACCTAAGAGACTAGAAATCATGTATTATAGCTAAATAGAACTTAAAGGACAAGTCCACGCTCTATTCCTTATGACTCAATAGGAATCCCATGCTAATTATTTTGTATTGTTGTTGTGATATGGAATGCTCATGAAATTGAAGTTATGCAAGTATGTACGTGTTATATGCATTCCCACTCATGATCAATGATATGATAATCATGTGTAGTATGAAATCCCCTATTTATGGTATTATGAATTGTGAATGTTATTCCTATGACCAAGAAGTGTCAGTTTCCTTCCATCGAGTCCTGGGGGTACTTGTACCCAAAAAATATAGTTGTGTGCCTAGAGACATGTCATGTTATCACGATACTCTCAGTCAAGCCATGATCCATAAAATTTAGTCAGTTATGTGACTCAAGTAAACTCAGAAATCTCAGCAGTCTCAATAGTTCAGTAATCTCATTGATCTAAGTACTCAGTAATCTCTATAACCTCAGTATTCACAGTCAATCTCAGTAACTTCAGTACTCTCAATCAGTCCTCTGAACTCAGTACATTCCGTCAGTCATCGAAATTTAGTAAACTTAGTTTAGCTCCGCTAAACAATACCACTAGTATCAGTTCAACTAATCAGTTCAGCTCAGCTAATCAGTTCAGTATCTTTCAGTTGGGAGTAGGATTCAGCATCAAGTGAGCCTAAGGATGGGGACTCACCCGCTAGATGGGAATGAGATCCCTAGAAGTAATCCCTAAGTTCCAAAACTACATAGCCAACGTAGGTTGAGATGTCCCTACACCTAGGGATAATGCATCTCATTTGATTTTACCTGATAGCAAAGGCAGACGGAATGAGCTCCCAAACAGAATAGGGTTTACTCATATGTTATCTCTACCCATGGCACGGTACTGACACCCTTCCATCTGGGGTTATAGGTTGGACCCCACCAGTTCATATTTGGGGCATGTCGGTTAGATGAATACATCCTACAGTTTCAGTTTCATTCTCAATCTCAGTAAAAGAACTTAGACAGATCTTCAGATTTCAGGACTGTCAGATACAACCAACTCAGTATAGTACGGAACTCAGATAGTTCCATCAGATTCAGGACTATTAGATATAGTCAACTCAGTACAGTACGAAACTCAGATAGTTCCATCAGATCAGATTCAGGACTATCAGATATAATCACTCATGTTATCAGTTATATCAGTTATTAGAACTCATGTTATCAGCTATATCAGCTATCAGAACTCATTTATGAGTCATATCAATTATATCAGTCATCATAACTCATACTATCAGTACTCAGTTTTAGGACTGTCAAATATAGTCAATCTGACCAGTTCTTCATAATTAGAACTGTCAGAAACAATCATTCATTCATCAGTAATATAGTATCAGACTTCTTATATTCAGTAATACAGTATCAGTTCCATCACTTATTAGTGATTCACATATCAATATCAGTAAACTCAATCAATTAGTATCTTAGTATCAATAAGCTCATGTTGTCAGTGTTCAGACTCCGTAGTCAGTATCACCGCGAGTTTAGTTATAGTTACTTATGTATATATATATTCTCATGTTCATATCACTTAGAATTTTTCATGCATATAACCCTTTGCATTTAACCTACCTCACTTGTATATCAATACATTTAAAGTACTGACGCATTTGCGCTATGGTGTCTTATACCATAGGTTTAGAAGAACGAGCATCAGTAGCATTCCAGATTTCAGCAGACAGAGTCAGTAGTGAGTCCTCATCATTCGAGGATGATAGTATTTGATTAGTTCATTCTTTCAGTACTTATTTATTTTATTAGATGGAGTTAGTTGGGGACATGTCCCATCAACTCCTTATTCAGATAGTTTAGAGGCTTTCAAACTATAGCATGTCAGACAGTTATTATAGATTTGTTTTGGTATTATTATACTATTTTTAGACATTGTTCTTATCAGATGTTTATTCTGATTTGAACCTTATGGCCGTTCAGTATATATTTCTGCATTTTTTAGTATTTTATGCAGTATACAGGTACATATATCAGTCATGGGTTAGCTTTTGGTCCTTTGGAGTTATGAGCACCGTGTAGCGTTCCGGTTTAGAAAATTGAGGTGTTACAGTAGTATATTAACATAGACAACATATGCAATAGATGATCTTTATGGTACAACAGATGATTTATATATGGCTACAGATTAACCCTCTGTTGCATCAAATTACCCATTTATTGCCTAAGTTGCAATAGATGTGTAATCTATTAAGTCGGGTTCAAAGAACCAAAGAAATAGATGGGTAATCTATTGTAAAAATGACCCATCTATCATAATAAATTACCAATTTGTTATACCAGAAGGGTAATCTGCTAAGATAAATTACCACAGATTACTAATCTATTGCAATATATGAATTATCTATTTCAATATCTTTCTTTGAGTCAAATTATTTTACTTAAAAGAAGACTTACTGCATCATCCATAGGGTTAAAGAGATCAACCTCCTTAATTCTTGTGTTGCTCTTTGCAGCCAACCACCTAAGGATCCTTGGATGAGAAGCCTCATCCGGGTAATCCTTGACCTACTTTCAGAGGAAGAAATGACTTCAAATGTCCAAACCTAAAAAATGTAAACAGGAAACAGACCAAAAAAAGTCATAATAATTATTCAATATAAACTAATGTAAAAGTATACAAATAGTGATTATATTTACCATGAAAGCCCAAGAAAAGCCACACAAGGTGATCGTCTTTGGGGATAGTTTTGTCAATAAATATTTGACAGTCAACTTGTAGCTGTCATATCCTAGGGATAATTGTTGAATTTCCCTAGAACCTCAGCAAGCTTAAATAAATAATATTCTATGACTTTGTAGACGTCTCTTGCCATTATAACAAAATGGACAAATCAAGCTAAGCACAATTTCTCTTTGTACTTCTTTGGTATGGCTTTATCCTTGAGATCTTCTAACAACATCGTGGCTCTATAGACACGTCCAACAATGTCGAACAACCCATCTATTTTTTCCTTACGTTTGTTAGTTTTGATGGGTAGTCACTTGGACAATGCCTTGCCTTTATTTGATGGAGGTGGTTTGTCTATCCTGCTTGCCTTAGACTTTTTGTGGGATGTTTCCTTGATGAGAGGTTCTTTTAGATGATCGTATCTCAAGCCTGTCAATATGGCAAACTCTTTCATGCCAAAACAAACCGGCTTGCCACAGTGGTTGATTCAGATTTCATCCATCTTTTTACCCCTTCTTCAAATCCTTATCATCCCCCACGTACTTGATCTTGCGCTTGAAAAGACAATATACCATGCTCATTTGGAAACGGGCATTATTATTCTCCGACGAATCAAGATATTGCCCTAAGTATCTCTTCTTACAAAATTCCTCTAGTTTTTCCTTCTTCATAGTATTCCCTAAATTCATCAAAAGGTTTTTCCAACTGAGATTTAACTACAAATCACTAGACAGTTTTGCAGGGTTATCTATCGAAATCTCAACTTGAAACCTGTCAATACTAATAGTTTTGACAAGATCATGCTGGGATTTCGATCTTAATTCATGCCCCATTGGTGATGCATTATCATCATGTTGATCATCATCTTTCTCACTTTCTATTTCCTTCTCTTCTTGTTTATCTTCTTCTTATTCCTTCCCACTTTTATTTTCCTCAACAGCCTATACATATCCTTCTTCGCCTCCCTCTACATCATTTTAATAACTTTCCTCATCTTTACTTTTCCCTGAGTGAGATTATTCAGGAAGTTCCTTCGAATCCATCTATACTCTAGCTTTTTTTGTTAAGTGGTCAGCAGTTGATCCACCTTCAGTTTCTTTTGGGAGATATCTTTTAACTAAAAATAACAAAAAAACAAAAAATACATTTCAATTGATGTCTGCATGGTTTTAAAAAAAAAGGAAAGACAAATTTCAATAAATTTTTATACACCATATTACAAAAAAAATATTCCAAAAGATAATCCATTAGTTAGAACAGATGAATCATCTATTATGAAAGATGCATAAGATATTGCAACAGATGAACAACCTGATGGATAAGATCAAAATAGTCTTGCTACTGTTCTATTTTATGCCAACAACTGAAACATTTGTTGCAACAGATGGGGAATCTGTTTGAAGAACCATGTTAATATCTCCCAATAGATGTTCCATCTGTTGCAACAGATGGACCACCAACACCACTAAAACCACCACCAATGCCACCAATACCAACACCACCACCAATACCAACACCAATGCTACCAATACTAATACCACCACCACATCCACCAATACCAACATCACCACCAACATGATATGAGTCAAATGACACTCATAGTTTTTTATGACGTCCTTAGAGACCAACACATAAAGGCTTAATTCTTGGTCGTCTCGAGGACATAAGAGCATTCATATAGAGACTGTGATGGACACTTGATGGAGCAGTGTCAAGTATGGAAGGTTGCTTGGAGCACTAAGGACTTGAGGACTCATAGTTTTTTGGAGCTTGAATAAGACACCTTTGGAATGTTAGGACTCAATGTGAGAAGTCCTCAGCACACCAAGGCCACACCTCATTAAGGGTGTTTTGGCCATTTCATCTTTCCTTTCAATACACCAAGGCCACCCCTTTGTCATTAAGGGTATCTTGGTTATTTTTCCATGTAATAAGCTAGGCTATATATAGTTCCTTAGTAGGTCTTTTCTTCTTAGTTGTTTATTGATGAAAGACAAACTCTCTCTCTAGTGTGAGGAGTGTAACACCCTATAGTTGTGGGGCTTGGAAAAGCCACTAATTTATAACTAGGGATGCCCAATTGTATCATTGGCTTGATACATTGGTGATTAGGGAGGTAAAGTCCCTCTTTTGTCAACGTAAGATTTTGGTGTTAACATTCATTAATCTTAGGGTCATTACATGTGGTTAGGGTTCTTAGATTCTTGAATATTGTATGTTAAACTATCTATCCATCTCTTTTGTTAACATTGTATTGTTGTTGGTCTTTAAAGTATAGTGAAATCGTGTGGGGCTCTTTCGATTCACTAGCATTGTTGTTCTTGTGTTCATCTTTTTTCTTGCTCAAAACTAAATCTAAAGTCTAGTGGCCTATTTTGATTCACTAGAACCTTGTTGTTCATCTTATTGCTCTTGTGTTGGCTTGAATCTCTTGATACACACTTAGTCTTGTATCATTTGGTATTAGAGTCATCTTTGATTTTGTTCTAACAAGATCAATATTGGGCTTGAAAGTTGGAAAATAAAAAAAGAGAAAGAAGTAAAAAAGAAGTGTTCTTGTGTTTAGTGTTCTTGGCCGAAAACTTGTTGCTCATTGTTGTTACCTTCTCTGACGTAGGTTCAGGTCTTTATGAGAAAACACATATTGTAGGATTTTATGATTTGAGAACACATCAACATGTACTCCATACAAATAGTTCCTCCAAATCTTTAAGGCAAACACTACAACTGCTAACTTAAGATCATGAGTGGGATAGTTCTTTTCATGGGTATTAATCTATCTAGAGGCATAGGCTATGACCTTACCTCTCTGCATCAAAACACACCCAAACTAACTTTGAAAGCATTATAATATACCACAAACCCATCTGAACCATCTGGTAAAGTCAAAATTGGGGTTGAAGTGAGTCGAGTCTTCAACTCCTGAAAACTCTTCTCACAAGAATCTAACCACCGAAACTTGACTTTCTTCTGAGTAAATCTAGATATAGGGGATGCAATAGACGATAATCCTTCAACAAATTGGTAATAGCCATATAAACCAAACAAACTCCTAATAGATGACAGAGAGATAAGTGTCGGATAGTTTCTCACTGCTTTGGTCTTTTGAGGGTCAACTCTAATGCCATCACCAAAAATGATATAACCAAGTAAAGCTACTGACCTTAGCCAAAATTTGCATTTACTAAATTTGGCAGACAACTGATAGGCTCTGAGGGTCTATAACACTATTCTAAGATGGTCTGCATGATCATCTTCACTGCGGGAATATACAAGAATGTCATCAATGAAGACTATGATAAACATGTCCAAGTACTGCTTGAAAACATGGTTCATCAAGTCCATGAAAATTTCTTGGGCATTGGTAAGACCAAATGACATGACTAAGAATTCAAAGTGACCATACTGAATTTTGAAAGCTATTTTCAGAATGTTACATTCTCTAACTCTGAGCTGATGATAGCTTGATCTGAGGTTTATCTTAGAAAAATAACTGGCACCCTGAAGTTGGTCAAATAAGTCATCGATTCTAGGAAGTGGATACTTGTTCTTTACCGTGACTTTGTTTAACTGATGGTAGTCAATGCACATTCTAAGAGAACCGTCTTTCTTATGCACGAATAGAAATGGTGCACCCCAAGGGGATATGATGGGCCTGATGAATCCCTTATCTAGGAGATACTTCAACTGTTATTTTAACTCTTTGAGCTCTATTGGATCCATTTTGTATGGAGGAATAAAGATAGGCTGAGTATCTGGAAGAAGGTATATTCCAAAGTTAATTTCCCGCTCAGGAGGAACTCTGGGAAGATCTTCAGGAAACACATTTGGAAATTCACATGCTACTGGAACTGACTCAAGACTAGGAGTCTCGGAATCAGAATTCTTAACTAGAAAAAAATGGTAGACACACCCCTTGAATATCATTTTCCTCGCCCCAAGGTAGGAAACAAGTTGACCCCTAAGTGCTAAAGTACTACCCCTCCACTCTAGGACAAGTTTATTCAAAAACTGAAAATAGATAATTCTGTTTCTGCAGTCAACTGAAGCATAGCATAAATGAAGCCAATCCATGCCAAGAATGACATCAAAATTTATCATCTCTAGCTCTACTAAGTTGGTTGATATAACTTTTTGAGACACCATAATCGGACAATTCATGTATACTTGTCAAGCTATGATAGATTTACCCACTGGGGTAGAGACTGAGAAGGGCTCTACTAGGATTTTGGGACTAACTCCGAAGTCAACAGCTATATAAGGAGTTACAAAGGACAAAGAAGCTCCTAGATCTAGAAAATCATAAACATGTAAATAATAAACTTGTAACATACCAGTGACCACATCGGGAGAACTTTCCTGATCCTATCAGGACTGAAGTGCATAGAGTCGGTTTGGGCATTGACCACTGGTGGCACTGGAAGCAGCACCCTTCTGATTCGGGCAACCAGACTAAGCTGGGGGATGATTATGCTAACTCTACGACCACCTGAGGACACTCTCTAACCCTATGGCTTGGCTTGCCATATCCAAAATATACACCACTTCCAGCTCTGCAGACACCCTGATGGTTTCTGCCATACTTCTAGTAGAAAGGATTTGTTCGGGCACTACTAACACTACCCTGAGGTTTAAAGCCTAGCACCCTATCTTTGTTTCCATCTCTGAATTTCGGCACTGGAACATTGGTTGAGGACAAAGCTGGAACTAAAGATTTTGGTTGGAACTGAGAATGATTTCCACCCTATGACTTAGGCTAAGTGAAGTTGAAGCTACCTGTTCTAGCTCTTTTGTTCTCCCTCTTATTCTTCCTATTATTAGCCTTCTCTATCTGCTAATCATGTACATATGCTTGGATATGTCCATCTCCTTAATTAGTATTGCGGTCATCCACTCCTTGACTATACTATTGGACACACCTAACACAAACTTACTCATCTTAGATCTGCTATCTGCTTCCACATGAGGGGCATATCTAGCTAACTGAGTAAACTTGAGAGAATACTCTTTCACTGACACATTGCCCCATTTTAGATTAATAAACTCCAAAACCTTAGTTTCACTCAACTCCAGTGGGAAGAACCTATCAAGGAAAGAAGTAGCAAACTTCTCTCATTCTACGTGCCTTACATCTTCGCCCCTATCTTCCTTTTACTGCTTAAACCAAGTATGATCTATATCCAATAATTGATATGCATCTAACTCATCACTCTCACTGGAAGTCACCCCAATGATATCTGTGACTTTCTTCACCATGTCAAGGAATTTTTGTGGGTCTTTTTCAGGCTTAGACCCTGTAAATGATGGAGAATTCATTCAAGTTAAGTCCCAAATTTTGGCTGTAGCGGTATTGGACACTGGGTTAGCTTGAACGGTAGTTGAGCATTTATTCTGGGCAACTATAGAATGAACTAGAGTGGTGAAAGCTGCTCTGAATTCTGCATGGGAGACATGCTCGTCTAGGGTATCTGCCTAAACGGGCGAAGGAGCTGGCTGATTTCTAGTTCTTTCATTGGTTCTTTTGGGAGGCATACTCTGTAAATGAAAAGGGAAAATTGGATTAGACCAAGACTTTAACTTGAGCTCATGCTCACTCTCACGATATGAATACTGAAAGAATGGAAACTTTTCCTAAACGTCTCATAGCCTCTTGTCCATAAGTGTGGCGTGCTACACACCCATGCACAAGAATCTACTAGACACGGGTTTTAGACTCTCTAGGAATATGTTGAACCTTAGGCTCTGATACTAATTTTGTAATGCCCCAAATTTGCACCCCGGACGTCATACGGTGCTTACAACCCCAAAAGACCACAAGCTAACCCGTGACTGGTACCTGCTTTGAGCACTGAATAATAATACTGAAACAAATACAAAAGTTAGGCTGAAGTTTCCATAAGGTTCATAACTATAAAACAAATACTGAATACTGATAAATAAATACTAAAAACCAAACATCTATCTGAAATAATCTAGCCTGAAAGCCTCTAAATGTCTGAACATGGAGTTGATGGGATAAGTCCCCAACTAACTTCGACTACTTCATATACTGAACAACTAAAATACTAAAATTATAACTCTGTCTTCAAACTATAAGGACTCACCACTAACTCTGTTGCTGATAGTTTGGGTTGCTAAGTACGGTCAGGAGCCCATGCATCTGAATCTATGATATAAGACATCATAGCACAAAAGAAAGAGTATGTGTCAGTACTTTGAATGTACTGGTATGCTAAGTGAGGTTGGTTGATATGCAAGGGTCCATATGCATGAACAATATTTAGCTGAGTAACATGAATACAACTAAAAAAATGTATATGTATATCTGAAAGTGTTGTAATTTCTGATTATGCAATGTTACGTATGAATCTACTTTACTGTAATTGAGATCTCTGATAACTGAATTACTGATAACTGGGTGACTATTTTTGACAGTCCTAATTTTGTGGAATCAAACTTAGTTCTGTACTGAGCTGGGTGACTGTGTCTGACAATCCTGATTTTGAAAACTAAACTGAGGTTTTATACTGAGTCTGAAACTAAAACTGAAACTGTGGAAGTGTTCATCTAACTGACATACCCCGATTATGGACTGAGTTGGAGTCCAACCTGTGACCCCAGTTGGAAGGGTGTTAGTACCTTTCCAAGGGATACTAACAATGGCTATGAGTTATCCCTCTCTAGCAGGAAGATATTTCGTCAACCCTCACTAGCAAGAAAACTCGTATGAGATGTATCAAACCTAGTCTGGCAAGAAGATATCACAACCTACGTTGTCTACGTAGTTCTGTAACACAGGGATTACTACTAAGGGTCAAACCCTCTGCTGGCAGGAATGCCCCCATCTCTGGGTTCGCTAGGTGTTGATTACTACTCCCAACTAAATAGACTCTAAATTGATTTCTAGACTATACTAGGCTTGACTGAACTATTACTGACTATGTTGTCTAACTAAACTGAATTGAGTTCACTGAGTTCTATTAACGGACTGAGCACACTGAATTCTATTAACTAAATGAATACACTGAATTCTGTTAATTGAGTGAATACACTGAGTTCTGTAACTGACTGAGTACTACTGTACGTGACATCACTGAGACTATTCTAAAACTACTATAAATCTAGGTAAACAGCTAGATTATCAGGTATTAGATACCCCCAGGACTCGATTGCGTAAATTGTAAAACATGGCACAATCTTTAAAGCATGATAACTAGACACTTTGTCACAATTCATCCATTTAGGCATTTTATCAAACACTTGCATGGTATAAACTTGTACACATACTAACATGTTATGATTTCACTATTCAACTAACATAGACATTTTGAATTCAATAATCAATTGTAATTTCAAGGGTTTAATCATGCAAATTATATAATTCACCACATATTCTATTTTAATTTCATGAAACTTGTAGTAAAACACGGATTGAAACCCAAGAAATATCATAAACATGAATACAATCAAATTCAACATGAAATCCATGAAAGCAATCAACTTATAGTTTTTAAAAGAGTTTCTTGAACTCCAGGGGTGGAAGGAAATCCTTGGATGAACACCTAACATACCTTGATTATCAATTCTCTAAAAGTTGTGGTGAATTTCTTGGGACTTGAATCTTGAATTTGATGGGTTAGGGTTTGTTCTTGAGAGGATTTGTGAATAATGAGTGAATTTTTCCTTTAGAAAGGATTAATTACGTGTTTTGGGGCTGAATAGGAGTGGGAAAATTGACCTAAATATCCCTCTGAACGCGGAATTAAAAAAGCAAAAACTGTGCCTAGTGATGTGTAGACCGGCGCACCGCGTCGATGCCATCGACGCGATGACCAATGCGTCGCATCGAGTTTGTGCTGGTTCACTGGAATTGCACTAAAATCTTGGGAAAATTATTCATTGACGTGATGGGCGACGCGACGCGTTGAGATCACGTTGATTCACTATTTTGGTCACCCTATTATAATTTAAACAAGGTCCAAAAAATTCGAATCTCACCCGAAGTGACTTATTAACCCTCCTGATCATGATTCAATCCAAGGATCGATAAGTTAAGGTCATAAGGGTCGTAAAATAAGATTACCAACTTATAAAGACTAAAAATAATTCTAAGTGTAAACACTTAGCTGAAATTTCTAAGTCTGAGACCTCTTATCATGCTCTAAGGGACTGAACTAAGCTAGGATTTTACGAGGTCTTACAGTTTGAGCCTGTATTTTGTGGGTCTTCATTCAGGCCACTCTATCTAGTTGCAGTTCCACAGAAAAGTGTCCAACTATAATCCACTTTACCATTTTTCTTTTCAACAACAACTGACGAATTTTAATTTTTGGATACACTTTCATATTTGCAGCTCATTCAATTTTTTAATCTTTTAAGTAGATTTCATCGGCGAGATTGGCTAGAAGTTCCTTACTTGTTGCCCCGTGTTTCCTCTTAACCAAGGCCTGAGATGATATATGGTCTCTCCACCTCCTCTTTCCTGCACAGGTATTCTCTTAAGCATCTTCTAATGTATAATAGTCTCCCCAAGCAACCTATCCATATAAATTTGGATCAGGGGAATTTCTATTGGTTTTCCATTCTTGTTTGTTGCAGTGGGAGGTTTTGAAGGCCTTCTTAAAGTCTATTGAATCATTAAAATCAGTCCAATCACTATTGAATCTCTACACTGAAATTAAATATTGATCCCTTATCAGAACTTGATGCATAAAAATGAGCAAAATCGACATTAAATTGTAATAAAGTATCGACACCACCTTCTTGGAACCCTTCAGCCTTATCAGTTCACACCTATCAAACTTAAGTATAAAATATAGGATCTTGTTTGAAGGATCAATACCTAATCGGTAAGAAACCGCATTCACAAAATCATCGTCCTTTACATATGTTATCACGATAACCTGATCAGTAATACATAACTGTCATGCATGAAAGTGGATCCATCTATTTGAACGTACCTTATTCTTCCTACCCCATCAATATAAAAAAGTGTTTAATCTTCAGTTTTCATCATGAAGTAGTGTACAAAACTATAGAGGCTCAATGGGTAACCATCTTGAACATCAAAGGACTATATGATCTTCAAGAAAAAACAAGTGTTATATATGTAATGCACTATGATCGTTGTAATAGTGAACTTGAGTTGTTGTTTGATATAGACTTTGATAATTTTAACTCGTCGATGGGGATGTAAATGTTATTGTTATTATATAAAATATATTTTTAATAATTTGTGCATTAATAAAAAGAGGTAACCAAACAGGAACTAAATACGACATACTACAAAAAATATATTCAGCAGATTACCCATGTATTACTACAGATGGACATTGGCTGGAAGAACACAATATAGTTCATCAAACTACATAGTGTTCAACTAACAGATGACCAATATGTTGCAACAGATGGATCATCTGTTAGAAAAACTCAAAACTCCCTTCTTGCAAAGAAGGTGACATCTGTTGCAACAGATCTGCTGAAAGAACACAATACAGTTCTTGCCACTGGTTTGTGTTCTTCGAACAGATAACAAATCTATTTCAATAGATGGTCCATTTGTTGAAAAAACTAACTAAAATGGTTATTAATAAAAAATAAAAAAAAAGGTTATTGAAAGGGTAAAAAATTATGACTTTTCAATTATTTAATAAAGAAAAATGGTTCATAAATAAATAATAAGGAAATGAATGAAAACACAATTTACAACCATAAAAAATAGCTATTTAATTTTAATTAACTGGTGTTAATATTAAATAGGCAAAAAGTCATGACTTTTCTCTTTTTTTATTTTTTAAATTTAAATAATAGAAAAGTCACCAATTTGAATTGGCTAAAGTATATGAAGATTATTAAAAAAGATGGTCCCCTAACAGATGGTTCTTCTGTAGCAATAGATAACCCATCTGTTGCAACAAATAGATCATCTGTTGCACAGATGGATCATCGATTGCACAAATGGATCATTTGTTGAAATAGATGGCAAATCTATTGCTGCAGATGGTTTTTTTTATGCTATAGATGACCATCTGTTGCCATAACTCAATAAAATAGATTATTAAAAGAAACAGTTATTGAAAAGGTGAGAAGTCTTTGATTATTTAATTGAGAAAAATAGTTATTTAATTTTAAGAACTAATTAATATTAAGAAACTGAAGAGTCATGACTTGTCACAATAATTAAAAAATCACCATCTTGATTTAATTAAGTCATGACTTTTCACTATAATAAAAAAGTCACCAGTTTGAATAGAATTAAAAAAATAAAGGTGAACAGTTGTGCCTTTTTGCCTAACACTTTCAAATTCAGTCCTCTATAAATAGGTTCTTCCTTACTTGTTCATTCTGCTACACTTTACTTATTTCTTGTATCTTGACTTTCATATTACATCTTCAACCACTTCTCTTCAAAGATCAGATTCCTTATCCTGACTCAGGTAAGTTTTTTTTTGTGTAAATCTACCCAGTTGGTAGTATACATAGTATTACATTAGAACTTTTTTTTTTTTACTTTTGTGTTTACATTTTTTGTCAATTCATGCATGTTTAAGCTATGGCTGATTCTGTTTGGGACATTGCTACTTTGTGCGACACCGTGCAGACATTTCAGAGGCGAGTTAATGACCTGCGGTGGGAGTTGGGCGCTGTAATAGCAAGGATGCTTCGAGAGGTTCACAGGCTGAGAAGGGACCTGCTACTGCCGGTTGACGATTGATCGGCTGACAATAATAATAATAATAATAATAATAATAATAATTAGGTTATCTTTTTTCTTTTAGCGTATGTATTTTTTTATTTTATATCTGATCTACCTACCTAATGTATTTTGTTTTTATTTAATACAAAAAATTTATGTTTGGTCGACTTGGACTTTATAATTCTTATTTAATTTTTATTCTGTCTATTTCTTCTTCTCAACATGTCGACAGCTGGAGGTAGAGATTGAGCATTTGGCACAATTTTGAATCCAGTAACAATAGCAAGAGCTTTGAGTTCTTTTAATATATGGGTCATCTGTTGAAACAGATTGGTCATCTATTGGAACAACACATATCAATGAGAATAACTGTATTGTGTTGTTCCAATAGATTACCCATCTATTGCAACAGATTGGTCATCTGTTGGAGGAACAATTCTAGTTTGATGAACTATATTGTGTTCTTCCAGCAAATGTACATCTATTGCAACAGCTAGGTAGTTTGCTGAAAATAATTTTGTGGTCTGTTGTATTAGTTCCTGTTTTACCTTTGTTTATTGATGCACAAGCTAATAAAAAAGAAATTTTATATAATAAATAATAACATTTAAGTTCACATTAATGAGTTAAAAATATCAAAGTCCATAGCAAACAACAACACAAGTTTTACTATTACAACGATCATGGTGGATTATGATTTAGGCATATAGTTCTTTTGTGTCCAGCATTCTTACATACGGAGCACTTGTTTTTTCTTGATGAAAATGATTATCCGACTCCACGCCTCCTCTTATATCACTTTATTCCTGGTTAGATAGTGCATGGTTCAATATATGTAGGAGGTATTAATCTCTCCAAATCTATACAGGAACAACCCAAGATTCTTCGGGAGGCATCAGATTAATATTCTCACTATATGTCATTATATATCTTGCCACCGAATAATATGAAGAAGACCACTCATAAAATTTAGCTCCATATTGTGCACCGAATTAGTCTCAAACCGCTACCATAGCATGTGGACAGGGTATTTTGTCCAAGTCAAAAACTTTGCATGTACAAGATCTTATTTGAAAATTGACCGTGGCAACATCACCATGGCCGTTGATACTAAACTTATAATCTACAATTGGATGAGCAAATAACCTATTTACCAAACTGATATTCATTGATATTTGTTTTTCTTCTTCTAGAATAAATCTGGTTCTTGCATTCGCGAACTGTAGACGCCTTTTGTGAAATAATTTTCCATACTTCTATTTCATCAAATAACGCCATGGTGAAAAATACTTTTTCAATGCCAAAAAAATGAATTCACTGATTCAACTATGTTTGACGTCATAATATTATACTTATACAAAAGAATCACTTAGTACGACATCATATTAAACTTGCAGCTCAAACAAGATATTAAATTCATAATGTACCTATTTGCCAGACAAATATCCGACTCTATCTCTTAAAACCGATACGTACGAGATGTTCTGCTGCCTTGAGATGCATATCCATTATTTGATTTAAATGGTCAAAAAACTCATCTCTATTATATGCTTTAGCTACTCTATAAAAAAAAGTCAAGACCCTTTCGTTGTGAAAGTTGTTTCGAATATTACCTCCAAGATGCCTCATGCAACAACCAAAGTGGGTTGAAGTGTAGAAAATTGAACCCATCTTTGGGATACTTGGATGCCTATCCGAAATAAAACACAACTCTTCGGTATCTTCGATGCAGCTTCACATTTGTTCAAAAAAATATCCATACAAGGCATCACATTCTTTGTCCGCTACACAAAAAGCGACAGGAAAAAGTGACTCTCCCATCTTGTGCCACCGCCTCTAGCAAAACTCCATTATCTTGCTCCTTAAAAAAGTCCCATCGATGGCTATGACTTTTCTCAAATGTTGAAAACCAAGAATCCAAGCACCATAGGTTACAAAAAAGTACTTGAACCTTCTATTTTCATCAACATGCAATGCCGTCTTACTTTCGGTATTTGTAGACTCAAGCACGTAATGGTAAGCATTGAGGACTGCATACCCGTGCTCGTGTATCCCCCTAAACAAGTCCTTGGAAATCTCCATGGTCATATATATCTTCCAATAACCGACTGTAACACCCAATTCTGTATGGAGTTGATTGGCCATATCACTTGTAGAAGGGTCTTTGCCATTAGGGAATCTATTCTGGAATATTGACCGGGGACCTTAACCACCACGTGAGGATTTTCGCTAGTAATGTGCTCCAAACCTCATATGTGATACTTTTCATAAACATTAATGACGAATCTATTAGAATTTAAGTATTTCATAGCCCTCAACCACCACTTGCAGTTTGGATTAACACATCTAAAGGAAAAGACTTTGCTCGAATTAATCACCTTCTTTAGTCTGAAATATTTTTTCAAGTGAACAATAAAGAAAGAAGTAGATAGTTCTGTCTTATCCTTGAATTACATTCCCTTGTAAAAGCCAGAATCGTCATCTTGATGATTGCCTTGACTGTATTGATTAAGAAGAACTTCTCACCATATTGCTCACAACAACGGGCGTAGGTGTTTAATCATCATCTGGAATATTCATTTCCAGATCATCCAACTTATCATCAAAGATGTCTTGTTGTTCTTCTTCTTCTACATTCTGATTCTCATTCTCTTTTGTTTTTTCAACCACGTACACTCTTAACACCGGCCTAGCTGAATCACTAAGATAAGCACGCAGCCGAACCTGATCGGTTATCTTGAAAGGTAGTACCCTCTGATCTTCAAAGGAGTTATGCTTTTAGCTGATGATAAGTTCTTTCGGTTGACAATTCAATCCATAATAGCTGATGATTAAGTTCACAAAATCATTATATGAAACATCACTTTGGACTGTCATAGCTATCGTCTTTAGCATTTCACCCTCCTTCCAACACCATACATATCAATTGCTCTTCTCGATCCATTCACCATGATAATCTACCCCTATTGTTATTGATCCCTCCATTAGTGATACCTAAATAAAGTCATTTGTTAAAAAAAATTATTAATGACATCATAATAAAATTAATAGTGATTTGAACCCCAATAGATGAGTAATCTATTGCATAGGTGAAAAATATGTTGTAATAGGTCATTGATCTGTTGCAAGAGATGACTAACCTATTAGAATTCCTGTTACGGTATTGTAGAACCTGAAGTTGATTCCAACAGATAAGTCATCGGTTGTAACAGGTGAATCATATGTTAAAACAGATTATCCATCTGTTACAACAGAAGAAGCGCTTGTGGGATAGATATTACAGTACAAAGAACCTTTGAAACTGATTCTAACAAATAAGTGACATATTGTACAGATAACTAACTTGTTGAAACAGATGAGTTACTTGTTGCGACAGATGAATCGTCTGTTGAAATCGAGTTCAGGTTTTGTTCCAACATATGACTAATCTAGTTCAACAAATGATTCCTCTATTGTAACAGATAACTTGTTTGTTGCAACAGATGACCACTCTGTTCGATTCATGTTACGACACTATAGAACCATAAACATGAATCTAACATATGAGTCTTCCGTTGCAAAAGATGACTCATCTGACGCAACAAATGAGTGATCTGTTAAAATAGATGGATTTTATGTAGGATTAGTGTTCAGGTTCTATCCATTGTTGAAAAAACAACACAATAGCAGTGTACCCAGATGAAAAATTCAACTAAAAATCATAATTTCACTTACCAAAGTCACCTATGAAGTAATGCTAAAGTGGTGTACCAAACAAAACTTGACCTAAAAAATTAGTAAAGTAGTAGCAGTAGCGGTAACAACAACAACAATTGTCAACAACAAGAAGATGATGATGATGATGATAACAAAGAAGAAGATGAAAATGATGAATAAAGTAGCAACAATAATGAACAACAAAAATTGCAAAGAGAGAGAAAACAACAATGAATGAGAAGAGAGAGAAACACACATTTTTTTCCTCCGTTTCCTGTTATATTAGGTTAACATTTGGATCAAAATGTAAATTTAAAAACCTGTGGGCTATTCTCAAACTTTCCTAATCTTCTTAATTAATTATCACCAACACTCACTTATTAAAATTTGAGTAACCTACACCTCATTTTGAAACTCTTTTTTCACTTTTAACAAAATCATTTAGCACATATTTGACATTTTGAAGCTTCAATTTTGCTTGGACATTCAATTTGGATATCACAAGTTGTATTTTTCTTCTCATAAATATGAAAACCCAACAATTTGTTATAACTATTAAAACTTTCCCAACTCCTATATAATCTTTCTAGATGGGCAAGTCATAATTCATAAATAAGGTATTGAAATATCCAAAGGCGTCGCATTATTAATCACATATCTTCATGTTCATTAAATAAATAAATTCTTTCAATTATCCGCTACTACAAATTTTTAAATACACATACATTTACAAAAATTCATTGGTCCAATAAATCAATAGTAGTAAATAGCTATGTTTTCATATAATCGTCTCAGGTAAAAGCATGCCTATACTAGTGAAAGTTATAATCTATAATCTATATCTATAATCTATAATATATTAAAAGTGTGAAGACCCTTAAAAAAGTGATTAGAACTTTTTGCCCTTCATTAAAAGACTCTTCTGTAGACAAAATTGTCTTTTCACTATTTTTTAAAATTTATTATTTAATTATTTTTTATTACATTAACTAGACTTCCTAAAATATGAGGCTCCTAAAATATATGGTTGAAGGATTATTTAATATTTTCCTTTCTTCTACACTTCCTAAAATATATGAGACTCCTAAAATACATAGTAGAAGAATTAATTAATATTTTTCTATCACGACCCGAACCATGGCCCTGGCCGTGACGGACATCCCAAACCATGAAGGCCCGAGAGCCCTTCTAACTTGTAATCATATACACCATTCATATATAAATAGGAAATGCGTAAATAAAATCTGCTACGGAAATATGGTCATAATCTAAATTTAGTTTAACAATGAGGAACAAAATCCAATATCAACTAAATACCGTCTGAAAACCATCTGTGAAATCTCTACTACATGATCAAATAACACCTGTCTGAAAACTGGGACAAGACCCCCAGTAGACCAAAACCATAATAAATAATAATTGTCTGAAATAAACTAGGCCTTTTGAAATATAAAAGGCTCACCAAATGGCACTTTTCACTCCTGTATAATGAAATCTACTGCTTATCAAGACCCCTAAACTGTGCCTCAGAACCTAGAGAGAGGGGGGTCAATACAGATGTACTGGTACGCAAAGTAATCCAAAATAAAGCTTTTGTATAAATAAAATAATGGAGAGAAATTTGTCAAAACATCATACATAAAATAGTTTTCAAACCACATGGGCACCTTTCTGAAAAATCATAAATCATTCTTGACAATGCAGTTTCTGATCTTCGTATTAATCTTAAGTTAGGTGGTACACCCCTACAATTCTAAAATCCCATGGGCTGTATGGAATCCGCCATTGACTCGGCGGGGAAGCCCCCAACCCAAGTGTGCCGCAAGGATTGGAGTTTCTAATTCTGATACGCCACACGGCACTAGGCCAGTGTAATATAATACACCGGGATCGGCAAATCACGATTTCAGGCAACGAGTTGTCTGAACTCGTGCCTTCTTCGGGGAACCACCTAACATCTCTTTATGCCTAAATTTTTTCCTGTTCTGAATCATGCATTATTCTAGTTTCAACATCTGAAAATTCTGACTTCAAACATGCATTCTATTCTATTCTGAATTACCATGGCATAATCTGAATTGGTGTCGTCACACCAAGACTTGCAGGTCCTATTTTCTGAGCCATATTGTACCATACAGGATTCTTTCATGAAAACTCAATTCAAACCACCCAAACATGCAATTAGTTTAAGAGATTTTATGTTCTGAAACATAAGTCAAAACTATGCAAAAACTCTTCAAACATATGGTGGTCATGTGCCTTTAGCAAAATCATGCACTCTTTCATTATATGAATATTTTTAATATTTATCAATATGTGTAACCCTCTCTTTTATTTCAAGACTCATATTCAAGTCATAGTATAAATCAATACATTTCGTATCATACTTTCAAGATGCAATTTAGAACAATTCATATCATATGAAAGATGGGAAAAATCATAACAAGAGAGGGATTCATTATATTTCATGCTCTCAATTGAATATTCATCCTTAAACAAATTCATACATACATATATATATATATATATATATATATATATATATATAATTTTTTAATCAATTTGGGGGAAGGTCTAAAGACCAAAACCATATCGTCAAAACTTCTAAAACATGATTATATTCATAAATCTGAAAACTCCTTTCTTAAAATCATGATTTCTATGCCCATGAGATTTTAGGAAAACCCCATGTACCTTAAATTAGAAGCTTTTGAATGAACTCTAGATTTGGGGATGCTATACATACGATTGATGGGTTCCTTTTGTAGCCCTCGCTATGAAAATTCCGAATCTTGAAGAATTAAGGAAAACCCACGGTTAAATCTTGAGATATTTGGATTTTTAGTTTGAAACCCTAGGGTGAGTTCTTGATGAATTTGAGAGAAAAGAATCATATTTTGGTGTTTTAGGAGTTTAATCCTGTGTTATAGCTGAATAAGGGATGAAAGATATCCATTTTGCCCTTAAAAATGCGGAAACAGAACCTGAAATTTTTGTGTGTGCGATAGGGCGTTCGTCGCACGCTTATCGCATGATGCTACTGTCTCAGTCACTAAAATGGCCATAACTTTTCGCTTGGGTATCGGATTTAGGCGAAATTGGTATCGTTGGAAAGCTAATTCGAAGATATTTCATTGGATATATAGTATCCCACCCAGTTCTTCATATACAAGGAGTTATGGTCGATTGAATCTGATCCAAGTTTTGACGCTCACTCAAACTCGAACGATAGGAAAACTTTCAACTCGCCCTTGAGTTTGGGGACCTCTATGATCTCAATTTATGCTCAAATAGGTTCCCACACAACATAATTGATTAACATGTCAAATTTGCATAGGATTTATGGCTTTTGGATCATCTACGCATAGAAACTATGATTTTTTGTTCTAGCCTGAAATGCGGGGTGTTACATTATCTCTCCCTTGGGATCATTCATCCCCGAATGATGGGTAGGAATGTTGAAGTCTTAAAGGTATGGAATAACGTGGATATGATATGTCTTCTAAAAAAGAATATACTGATCTGAAACATTTAAATTTCCATCATGAATCTGAATTATGAGCTGACTTTCCCTTACTTGCTTTAAGGAGCTGATTCATGCTGAGAAATTTTGGATTCCCTTGAGGTGTTCATGATCCAATCATACGTATTGAATAGAGAAGTGATAACTTATGTAAGTACGAATCTTGAGACAACAAGATTTAGATCGTACAAAGGTATTACACTATCTGAGCTAAAATACCTAGAAAGATTTGAGACTATGCACTAAACTCTTATGAACTGGGTCATGACTAAATAGATGAATCTAAAACATGATGTTCGGACTGAACTGAATTCACAATTTACATGGATGGAATAGATTATCTCTTGGGATGGTCATACACATGAGACTTCGGATAGCAGGAATGGGTGTAAAGGTGGAAAATCACAGTAACTTGTCTGCCTGACTGTTAAACTGAACTGCTGGTCATACTGGCTGAATTATACTGGAAAATTATACTTAACTGGAGTATCTCTTCAACCCTCTTTCTAAAGAATTCTAGTAGCATTCGGGAGCAAAGAACCTTGGGCATGAGTTACACAAGACACCCAACTAAGAATCACAACAATGACACCACTCTATAGCATGGAATATAGACAGATAACTCATAAACTAGGATGGAATTACCAGGCCTTAGGCAATGCAACTTCTTACTTTCAAGCTTAGCGCACTTCTCGAATATTCCCTTAACTATATTATTCCCTTTAAATACCATACTCATTTGATTCAACTTAGAATTCTTATATGGGCATTGATAAATCTTTCTACTAATGCCTAAAGTAGCATAAGTCCTCTCACCATGATCAAGCCTAACTTCAAATCACAAAATACAACATGTCACACCACGATACTAGTCTAAACCATATGATTCAATCTTCTATATATTTTTTTTAGAGATCACACCCTAAGCATAACATGCCTCACCACTTCAATGACTAACTCTGAACTCCTATTATGGATCCACTAGAGCATAATGCGTTCCTCCACTTAAATCCTAACATGTTATTCAAGCCTATCTTTATAACCAGCTATGAACTTAAGGGCAACCACCCATAAGGACTTACTTCACGTATTCTCTAAATCACTATCAATATAACTCCTACGCGTTTCCCCAAGAGCATACACACACAAATTTCCACTAACCATCACATATATCAGAGACTTGGCCCCAGATCTTACTTCACGCTTATGGGCTTGTCTAAAATAAGTATATTATGACCTTCATCAACAAGAAATATTTACTCATCACCACTATCATTACATAAGGAGGAGTCACTAAAAGGTTAGAACATAAGACCTTGAAGCATGGAAGGATATTATACGAGACTTGACACTTAACTGAGGCCGAAGGAATAACAAATCAATATCAGGGATTCATCAAAGTGATCTGAATTGGGGCATACACGACTATAAGCTGAATCTCGTCAATCGTAAAGAGTATAGCATGAATTATGGGAACTGAGCACACTATAAAGCGTGAGTACGTGAGTCATGAGCTGCATTACCTCAATTTGGAGTTCATAGCATATGAAATGTGATTCCGACTACTGAATGAACTGGAACTCCTCATTTTGGAACAGAAAGAGTACATGATTCTCTATCATATGCATGAACATGAACTATGATCATGGAACCGAAATGTAAGGCATGAGTAGGTATTGGGATAGCTAAAAATTACTGAGATAAGAATGGGTTGAGTCCCACCCACACTTTTTGATGTTCTATATCATACTGGCAATACTATTAGAATCTGAGAGTCTGACTTGGTTACTTGTTCTATCATCTCCCCCTTAGCTTTAAGCCATCATCTTAAGCTCAAGAGATCTCTTACTAGACTCTAAACTGAACTACACTCACTGCACTCTGGGGTCTGGAATGCGACAATACACGCAATTAATAGAACTTAACCCGAATGACCACACCTGAAAGTGGAAAACCCACTGTTAATACTACCTTCTGAGATACACTCTATCTTTCTATAGCCACCAATAGTCACCATATAATACTTGAACACTTACTAACTTCGAATCTTTATAAATATACCCATGGTTGAAGTGCACACCCTCTAGTGCTTCTACTCTTATTTCTATTAGTTCAACCTTCAAAACTCAAACTTAGATTCTAACACTTAACATGGATATCACCAAGCCTTTGATGAATCATTCTACTAGTCTTTCTCCACCTAGCAACTCACGGTACTACTATGTCTACTAGACACACGCAACATGTAATAGTCTTAGAAAATGCAGCAACTCCATATCACCTTGGTCATACTTCTATCTCATACATACAACATCATACTTTGTTACGAATCAAATAAACTTAATCTATTACATACACCATTCAACACTATTAGATCACCTCCATATAACTGGTATCATTAACCAAGAATTCATCACATCCACCTTTATAGACATCAACTATTTAAACTTAATGTCTAGTGCTAAGCATGATTTACAACCCAACCTGACACACAATTCTCACAAAACATTCATCATTAATCTTAAGCCACTATTCTTACATCCACGTCCTATATTAAATTCAAGACAATAGTCTAGCATCAATCATCTACCACCAATGAAGAAGGCAACATAATATACTAGTCCATTAAATTGGGACATTCTATCCAAATACCATAAAAATCTACTACATACCTTCTCACAAGTAGTACTAGTTTACAACTACCAACGAAAAGAAGGTCAGATGGGGGGGGGGGGGGGGGGGGTAAAGTCACATAATAGACATGGTCAACCTTAATCTTATATTATAACCCCATACAATCTTGTTTACTTATACGGCTTTCTCACATCACACTTACTTACCCAAGCGTACATTTAGACTACCTTCAAATTCCACAAATAACCATGAGTCTATGATTATAACTTACTGGCTCATCGAGCCATTTTCATACTTCAAGCAGACAACAATTCACCTTAACTAATAACTCTTTCTCTACCTTCTACTAAAATAACACACAAGGACGCATCACTTCATTACCAACTCAATCTCATGCGAAAAGATTCTACTACACATATATTCAACCAACACAAGAACAACAAGTTGAACAATAAGTTGCTAGTGAATCAAAATAGGCCTCACACGGCTTCACTAGACTTTGATTTTTGTGTTTTGAATAAGAAAATGAAATGAATAACAAAGAAACTATGATAGTGAATCGAAAGAGCCCCACACAGCTTCACTAGACTTTGATTTAAAAAAAAAAATACTATGATAACAAGATTACATATTACAAGAGATAGAAAATTGACACACAATATTCAATGATCTAAGGATACACATCTTACTCTGTATAAATAAAAATCCGAGTCAAACATTTCCCCCACAGACTACCATACAATCCACACATGCTACTAGCTACCGCATTAGTCTATCACTATAAAGTGGTAAATCATCCTCAAACATCGGTTATTCAACTAAAATATTTATTTACACAAAAGTCACCCTCACTCTAACTTCTAACTTTGTGACTTCATATCACCAAGTTCTTGGTCTAATCTCACTACCAATAGGTCATGACACCGACACTTTAACTTATACTACTAATCGGGTGGAAATACAGTTCCAACATTCTGCTACACATCATTCCCCCTGAAGCATGACATCTGCAACATAAATTTTTGAAAAGAGACGGAATACTCTTAATACCGCAGGCCGAAAAGCACGATTTCATCAGAATCAAAGTTCACACAAAAATTAATACACTTTGAGGCACTAACGGACTCTTCTCAAGTCCTTGCACAAATTTTAAACTCTTATATGTCTCAATCCAAAAGGACCATACCATTTAGAATCTAAACTTCTGCACTTGAATCACCCCAATAACGAGACATATCTAGGCACATCAAAGTAAGAAAAGAATTGGGATAACTTTACTTTTGTATGGGCGACACCATAGCACTAATTAGAGTATGGAAGAGGAACATTCTGGCTCAATAGCACGAACTAGAACATGAAGAAAGGAAAACATTCCTAAATGACTAGTAGCCTCCTGCTTATAAGTGTGGCGCGCTACACACCCATAAACAGGACTCTACCCGATGCGATTTTGCAGACACCCTAGGACCATGAATTATGCTCTGATACCAAGTTTGTCACGACCCAAACCAGGGTCCTGGCCGTGACGGACATCCCGAACCATGAAGGCCCAAGAGCCCTTCTAACTTGTAATCATATACACCATTCATATATAAATAGGAAATGCATAAATAAAATCTGCTACGGAAACATGGTCATAATCAAAATTTAGTTTAACAATGAGGAATAAAATTCAATATCAACTAAACACCGTCTGAAAACCGTCTGTGAAATCTCTACTACATGATCAAATAACAACTGTCTGAAAACTGGGACAAGACCCCTAGTAGACCAAAACCATAATAAATAATAACTGTCTGAAAGAAACTAGGCCTTCTGAAATATAGAAGGCTCACCAACTGGTACTCTTCACTCCTGTCTGATGAAATCTACTGCTTATCAGGACCCCTAGATTGTGCCTCAGAACCTGGAGGAAAAGGGGTCAATACAGATGTATTGGTATGCAAAGTAATCCAAAATAAAGATTTTGTATAAATAAAATAATGGAGAGCAATTTGTCAAAACATCATACATAAAATAGTTTTCAAAACACATGGGCACCTTTCTGAAAAATCATAAATCATTCTTGACATTGCAGTTTCTGATCTTCGTATTAATTCTAAGTTAGGTGGTACACCCCTACAATTCTAAAATCCCACGGGCTGTATGAAATCCGTCATTGACTCGGCGGGGAAGCCCCCAACCCAAGTGTAACGCAAGGGTTGGATTTTCTAATTCTGATACACCACACGACACTAGGCCAGCATAGTATAATATACCCGGATCGGCAAATCACGGTTTCGAACAACGAGTTGTCTGAACTCGTGCCTTTTTCGGGAAACCACCTAACATCTCTTTATGCCCAAATTTTATCCTTTTCTGAATCTGCATTATTCTAGTTTCAACATTTGAAAATTCTGACTTCAAACATGCATTCTATTCTATTCTGAATTACCATGGCATAATCTGAATTGGTGTCGTCACACCAAGACTTGCAGGTCCTATTTTCTGAGCCATATTGTACCATACAGGATTCTTTCATGAAAAATCAATTCAGACCACCCAAACATGCAATTAGTTTAAGAGATTTCATGTTCTAAAAAATAAGTCAAAACTATGCAAAAACTCTTCAAACATATGGTGGTCATGTGCCTTTAGCAAAATCATGCACTCTTTCATTATATGAATATTTTCAACATTTATCAACATGCATAACCCTTTCTTTTATTTCAAGACTCATATTCAAGTCATAGTATAAATCAATACATTTCGTATCATACTTTCAAGATGCAATTTTGAACAATTCATATCATATGAAAGATGGGAAAAATCATAACAAGAGAGGGATTCATTATATTTCATGCTCTCAATTGAATATTCATCCTTAAACACATTCATACATATATATATATATATATATATATATATATATATATATAATTTTTCAATCAATTTGGGGGAAGGTCTAAAGACCAAAACCATACCATCAAAACTTCTAAAACATGATTATATTCATAAATCTGAAAACCCCTTTCTTAAAATCATGATTTCTATGCCCATGAGATTTTAGGAAAACCCCGCGTACCTTAAATTAGAATCTTTTGAATGAACTCTAGCTTTTGGGATATTATACGTACGATTGATGGGTGTCTCTTGTAGCCCTCGCAATAGGGATTCTGAATCTCGAAGAATTAAGGAAAACCCACGGTTAAATCTTGAGATATTTGGATTTTTAGTTTGAAACCGTAGGGTGAGTTCTTAATGAATTTGAGAGAAAAGAATCATATTTTTGTGTTTTGGGAGTTTAATTCCGTGTTATAGCTGGATAAGGGATGGAAGATACCCATTTTGCCCTTAAAAACGCGGAAGCAGAGCCTGAAATTTTTGTGCGTGCGATAGGGTATGCGCCGCACGCTTATCGCATGATGCTACTGTCTCAGTCAATAAAATGGCCATAACTTTTCGCTCGGATATCGTATTTAGGCAAAATTGGTATCGTTGGAAATATAGTTCGAAGAGATTTCATTTGATATATAGTAGGCCACCCAGTTCGTCATATACAAGGAGTTATGGTCGATTGAATCTGACCCAAGTTTCAACGCTCACTCAAACTCAAACGATAGGAAAACTTTCAACTCGTCCTTGAGTTTGGGGAACTCTATGATCTCAATTTATGCTCAAATAGGTTCTCACACTATATAATTGATTAACATGCCAAATTTACATAGGATTTATGGCTTTTGGATCATCTACGCATAGAAATGATGATTTTTTGTTCTAGCCCGAAATGCGGGGTGTTACATTTTCTTTCTACTGTTCAATTAGAAAAATACTCCTAAAATAGAACTCTATTAAGGAAATACTTCTATAAATATTGAGATGTACGTTAAACTAGAGAACAAGTCTGTTTGCCTATTAGGAGAATATGATTGATGCTCATCTAACTTGATTCGATTGTATGTCTAGATTGGTGGATGCTTGATTTTCTAACCCTCAACTTTTTCATTGTATTTGTCAGCATAATAGAATTCAACATGTGTGTATATATATGTATCTTCTTTGTTTTCATTCAAAATCATTCTTTAGGGTCAACATTTTTGCTCAGACAAGAATTAGCTGGATCAAAATCGAAGCTTTGTGATCACTATTATATTTTTTTTATAGTTTACAGGTCGTAGATGAATGTCGGCTGACTTTGAAGAATTTCTTGTGTAAAGGTCAGGTTTAATTGTATTGTTTTTATATCTTTATAATATTATTGTTTTATTGTAATTTAAAGATGTTAGATGAATGTGGGTCGGTTTTGAAATATTTTTTAGGTAAATGTTAGGTTTAATTGTATTATCGTAATATATCTATTAGTTTGTTATTTTGTGGTAGTTTACAGTTCGTAGATGAATCTCGATCGGATTTGAGAAATTTTTGTGTGTAAAATTCAAGTTTAATTGCATTGTTTTGATATCACTTTTATCGTATTATTTTGTTGCAGTTTACATGTAATAGATAAATGTTGGTCGGGTTTGAGGAATTTTTTTTATGTAAAAGGTTTAGTTGTATTATTTAGTTATCTCTATTATCGTATTTTTGTTATTATTTATAGGTGGTAGATGAGTGTCAGACGACTTTGAGAAAATTTTTGTGTGTAAAGATTATATTTAATTGTATTATTTTGACGTCTCTATCATTGTATTATTTTATTGCAATTTACAAATGATAGATGAATATCGATTTACTTTACAAAATATTTTTGGTAAAGATTAGGTTTAATAAATAAATTCTGCATCTTACATACCCAAAAGATATTAAATTAAATTATTATATTCATCTTTATTATTTAAACAAATATCATATTTAGTGTAATGTTTGAACCCATTCAAGTAAGGTAGACGCGAAAGGTTGCGTACATCTAAACTAGTAACCTTATAACTAAGAAGCAAGCATGATAGACGTAAGAATAGTGTCTTTAATGCAGATGATTTACTGAAACAGTGGCTATCCAGAATGTGCAATTGTCAACTAAGCCTTTGTTCCAGTAATACCTAACCACTCCTAATATCATATTTTTATTTGAAGTTTCTTTTGTCGATTTCTCCATCCGATTAGTGCATTTTTTTTTTTCAATCTACTATTTGATTTAGAATTTGGATTGTAATAATGTTGCATGCATTTAACTTAGAGTTCATTGAATGTTGTGGCTGCTGGTCCTTTTGCTCCTCCTCCCCGTCTTCTCTATTTAGGGGATTGTATTTCAAATGCTGTTATTTTCTTAATTCTTGATTATTAAAATGTAATGTTTCTTCTACTTACTTCTTGATGTGCATGTATTTTCAATCTGTTAATTTCTCATGTGTAGGCCGTTGTATTTATGTGGAGGAGAAAGAGAAGGAATTGCAAAGATGAGATACATATAGAAAGCTTCATATTTTAAAATTCTACCCATTTCTGGAGAAATTGATATATCGTTATACTGCAGCTACACCAAAACTTAATTCTATGGATTAATCATGCATAGATTAGTGTGGTGTCTGTAATCGAAGATAGATTAGTGTATTACCTGCTTTGATTGAATGCCATTCTTATCTTACAACACTGAGACCAATTGAAATTGATTTTTCCTAATTCATGTTATTTTTACTACTCTCTTACCAATTTTTCATGGAGAAAATATTTTAACAACTTCAGGTAACCAAAACACTAAATTTGCAGCAAAGCATTTTCAGTGCTTAAATGTGAAAGTTTCAGTTTAAAGAATTTGCTCGGCTCTGCATTGAGGTGAAAATGTGTTTAAATCGAATGTATACTATGCTTGGATTAACTGTCAACTGTATGGCTCAATATGTACTATAGTATTATATATTTTACTTGCTTACGACTTTGCTTTCTGAGAATCTTCTTGTGTTTCGACTGCTTTCTTGTTTAGGGAGTCCATTGAGTTTGAACTAGATGGACCAGGTAAGGAAGTTATTATTTGTATATTTAAATTTCGGTTGCTTTTTGGTTTAGGATTATTCTTATGTTCATAGCGATTTTGTTAGTAATTAAAGTATGAGGAAGTTGATAAGATTGGGGAAGGAACATATAGTGTAGTGTACAAGGCTCATGATCGTGTAACTAATGAAAGGGCTTTGGGATATAATCTTCTCAGCATCACAATTGTTGCTGGCGTGCTGTTCCTATCTACTCATTTTCCGTTACCACCATGGATTGATGGGGCTGCAATGGCTGCCCCTTCGGTGAGTGTTGTTTGCAGCTCTCTTCTGCTGAAAAACTACAAGAAACCTATGAAGCTGAATACTCTGGATTTACAAGGGATCATTGTTGAGTAATTCTTGGCTGCTAACGTAGTAGCTAACAAAACTGTCTAATTTTTGTCCACGGGGAGAAAAGATACAGCCAGTGGATTATTTACTACCGAACCATGTTCTTCATGTTCTTCATGGGGAATTTTGGAAGTAAAGGATACTCATTGTTGCAGTAGGTGTCATTTGGAGCAGATTCTGTAAAATCGTGGGGCTCTAAGCTGCGTCACATCTAATTTACCTATTTAATATCCATGGCTTGTGTTCTTTAGTTAGTTTATGTTTGTTTCCCTCAAAGTATATTCAATATTTTGAAAAAGAATGAGAGATCATTTTTATTTTATTTTTTAGAAAATTCAACAAGTGGATGGTAATGCTTTTTGGGCAGGGAGTAATATGTTGGTTAATCAAGCATTTTGGTTATTTGTTTAGCATTTTAGGCTCTCTCTGGCAATTACATGTATATAGGTGTTTAGAAATGTTTGGAAACAACCTCCGACAGAAATGCAAGGTAAGGCTGCATACAATACATCTTTGTGGTGAGGCCCTTTCCTGTCATAGCGGCGGGAGCTTTAGTACATTGGCCTGCACTTTTAGGGGTCTAGGTATGTTGCTTCTTGATTTGCACCTACTCTTTTTTATTTGGAGTAGCTTGGACCCTTCTTCAATGAGCCACATCGTTGGGGGCTAAGATTAAAATTTTTTTTTTGTTCTTTAATATTATCCGTCGTGATTAAAAAACATCTATAAATTGATCATTGCTGAAAATGTAACATGTTGGGTCCGTGCTTGAGCACGGGCGGTGCCCATCTAGTCTGGATATATAGTACTTGTTGGTGATAGTCCCATCAGTTGGAAGTCCAGGAAGCACGAAACTATCTCACAATCAGCATCTGGATATATAGTACGCTCGCTTCTCTCTACTTTCTTAGTTCTTCTTCTTAGCTCCATACAATCTGAACTTTGACAGTTCTCTCTAGTAATATAGCTTGCGATGCAGTTAGCATTAATGTTCCGCAGCCAATATCTGTGAGCTGGTGAAAACTGAAAACTCTGATCTAAAATTCAAGGGATAGCAACCTTGGCATTCTAGAGCAGTTGGAACAGCTATATGCTGATGGCACCGGCAATCGAGCAGCTGCAACTCTTTCGAAGTGAGAACTGCACTAAATATTACGGCAACTGAGAAGACGAGAAGAGAAACAACCTGATTAAAAAAATAAATAAAAAGCATGTGTAAGCTTCTATATATTCTAGTGAAATTTTAGTACAACAATTTTATGCTTTTGCATTTCATCTACAATGGAAAACGTATTTTAAGGGTATATTCGATTATTTAAGAAACCAAAAAGGTGCAAAATTGACCCACCAGTCCTGTAATGGTGATAGAAGAGCTTCGATACAGCTTTTCACATCACAAGTACTCACTCATAACTTTAATTTACACTTGGGTACCCACCATTGTGGATAAACACGACACGAGGAATCCCCGTTTCCTCGGAGAGCTCATCATCTTTCAAACCTCCTCAGTAATATGGAAGTGCTTTTCAGGTATCTCGGGTTGGAGACTTGTGAATGCAGGAGAAAATAATTCATCCATTTAGTAACTTTACCCAGCACGAATTCGAATTAGTCAGACCAATGACTAACGGAGAAGTGATTCCCTGCTCTCAAATCTGTCCAGACACAACACTACTTGCACTCATCAACTTTCGCTTCAACCATCCCTACAAATCACAGATTAAGAAGTTAGAATAAGATATATACATTCTTGCTGAGGAGCCATGTGATTATTTCCTAATGTTTTTGTAATACAATCCACTGAAAAATTTATCTGAATATGCATGACCAAAGACTGCAATAGTTGGCTATATTAGTTACTCCATCCATTTCAATTTGTTCGTCTTATTTTCCTTTTAAATCTATTTCAACAAGAACATATCTTTCCCTTTTTACCAACTCCTTAATTTCGAGTTTACACATGACATGTTTAAGACCACAAGATTAAAGAGTATTTTGGTTCATTCTACATATCTTTCATTTAAAACCACAAAATTCAAAAGTATTTTTTACATTCTTAAGCTCCTCCGTGCAAACTAAAATCAAACAAACAAATCGAAACGGAGGAAGTGCCTGTTTTCTGCTTGACATTTAAACTATAAAAATCTGCAGAGATTGATTGAGCAATAAAATCCCAATATTAGAGGATCGTAAAGCAATGTAAAAGAACATAGAGATAATATGTATTAAGGAGAAACGTTGAGAAAAATGAAAAAGAAAAAGGATGCACTCGATAGACAGCAAAAAGCCAAACAATCGTACATTTTCGACTCCAAATTCATGCAAGCAACAAAAACTTTTGACACTTATATCCCATTGTTTCAACAATGTGTGCATATCCTAACATTGAAAAAAGGAGATACTTAGCCAAGGTTTGCTTCTTAGTATAAAACTATCATATTCTGCGACTTAATAAGATACAATCACAGAGCCTTAAAGTTTTACTGTAACAGTGGGAGTCAACTACATAGTAGGTGTGGTTTTGATTTTTTATATTGTTTCTCTCCACACTTGGCCTTCCAAAAGTATTTATTACCCATTAAAAGTAAGGAATGAAACTCTTGAGGGGAATCTCAAAATTAAAGAACTAATATATCAAGTTAATTGATCTAAATTAACTTCCTACACATAGATATCATGATAGGGAGATACTTTTGAGTATGAGTTACTTTTTCTGTTACTAATCACTAGCAATCCTACCTGGGAACTGGCTTTTGCAATTTTACCAAATACAGGAGCAGAAAGAAAAGGAAACCAAGTGAGCATCAGGTAAAAGCAGGTGAACTAATAAAATATAAATGACAGAAATAAAGAATTGCTCATTTAGAGTAGGTTTTGAGAAAGAAAATGAAAATTAAAAACATGGAGAAATATCTACATATGACCCTGCAGTCCAGCCCTTCCCCGAACCTCACGCATAATGGATGCTTTAATGTATCAGGCTGCCGTTTTTATCTACATATGACAACAAGATGGTGCAATAAAGATTTCTTCGGCAAAATAAGTATATCAATTTGACATAAAGAAGTATATCAATTGAACCGAAGTTTAACTCTCTTTCATATAGCTGTCTTAATTGAAAATGGAACTGCTTAACAGTTCAAACCATTCTACACCTGAGATCAGGGAATCAAAGGGATTGAGCATCCTCAATGATTAGAAAATTCAATAAGAAAATTGAATCTTAAATCACATCCGAGCTTAAATTTCAACTCTGAATCATAGTCACCAACAAGATACTCCTTAATTATAATTCTGATAACCTTTACTTCTCATTTGTTGGATTTTTCGCCCGGCAGCTGATCTCCCCTTTGAGGCTCGACTAATCAGGTTTCATGCCGAAAGTCCCACTTTGGGGTAAAGCACTTTCCACCAAGGCGACTCGATTGACAGGTCTTGAACCCAAAACCTCTCGTTAAGGATGAAAAGGTGCATACCATACCATCATGGTACCTACTACTTCCTTTAGTTTTCTACGACATTTTGGTCCTACATTTCATATTAATTTAATTTCTTAATTAAAATATTACTTTATAAATTTAACAAGGAAGAAGTACTATTACGCTTTAGATTGGTTACACAACTATATCTCTACTATTAGAGTAGCATTTGAAGGTCAATATAAGCTACATTATTCCAAATAGGACTACAAAATAATGAGAATATACGATCTCAAGAATAATATGCAATTTAAAATGTCACTACTATACTGGTATAATCTCATTCAATTTTAAATTGAAGTTATCAGATTGATACTTACTTTTTTTTTTTAAAACCTATTAATTACTGTGTACTTACAGTTCTAATTTAATTATTGATTCAACAATTATAAGGCAATAATAAATTTGCCTGATATTTTCCAACATTGTTAACCTAGCACTTGGGTTCGTTTGGTAGGGTGCATAAGAATAGTGTAAACTATGGTGAATTAATAGTGTTGGTATTAGTTATGTTTGTATTAGTTATGTTAAGATTTTTCTTATGCAGTGTTTGTTTTGGTGTATTAAAAATAACATGCATAGCATGATTAAGAAAAAAATTTATCTACAAAAATACCCTCTATAAATATGGTGGAAAGGATGTGAAAAAACATTTGAGCAATTGTGCCTTTTAACCATGCTAATGCACGCATTTGAACTCATTGCATCGCTAATATCATATATTTTCATGTATTAGTTATAAACACCTTAATACCAAATAGAGTATAACTAATACTTGGATTAGTTATACATAGGTTGAGAAACTGTACCAAACAAGATGCTAGTAGTATATAAAGCTAATTCATATATTATTTTTTCTAATTCACTCCACCAAACAATCCCTTAATCACATTGAAATTAAACTGTTAACCATATTTAAATTATTAAACTCTAGAAACAAATAAGAGATGTTTTGAGATACCTTAAACTATTTGTTGGCAATCCCCTCAATCCCCCTGTTGAGCTTAGGGGAGCTGAAACCAACTTCTTCTGCAGTCTTCTCTTAAAGAACATTCTATCATCCTCATAGATCAAATGAACTCCCCACTCTCTCACTATGCGACCATGGATAGATGCCTCAAAGAAGCCATACTGGTTAAAAATTCCAACATCTACGCCGTACACGTGCCCTGAAAGATACAATGGTATGTAGGCAAAACAAACACACCAGCCATACGTTCGAGATGCTGTGCCCACTTTACATTCTTTCTCTAGCATTTTAAGGTCTTCTGAATGATCACTGCATATCAATTTGGCTTTGATGAAAGCATAGTCATACTTCTCAGATAGTCCTGAATCAGGACTGCAGACACCTGCTCCCATGAGAGTCGCACAGCATATAGCAAAGCCCTTGAACTTATCATTATACCAATTATTGGGCAGTTTGAACCTGATCTTTTCATTAACACTTTGGTGCTTAAACCACGTGGGAATTGCACGTTCAGGAAAGACAATGGAAAAAGTCATCCTGTCATCATGGTGAAGAGAGGGGCGGGTCATATCATGGATATTGTTTGAGAAAAACAAACTGAAAATCTCATCCAAAATAGAGCTTCCATTGCTCCCCGCTGCATGAGATTGTTGATCAAAACTATAATTAGTGAATGAGATCAAATTTAACCTTGGGTACATTGGTAGCTTTACAATACTTTTTTTTGCCAAAAAATCTTCTGCATATAATTCCTCTATACTCCGAGGAAGTAAGGGAAGTTCCTTAAGTTCCTGACAGTGTGTTATGTTGAGATATTGAAGGCGAGAAAGTATACATAAGCTATTAGGTAAGGAAATAAACTTATTTCTGCTCAGATTCAGTTCCAATAAAGAAGGAAAAAACGCAAGAGCAGCAGCTTGGTTATCACATAAATTGCAACCACTGAGATCTAAGCTTTTCAATTCCCTCAAACCATGATACACCAAGGGTAATCTCAAACTGCGAGCACATTGACGCTTTACCTTCCGCCCTCTTCTTAATGATAGGATCTTGAGTTTGCTTAAGTTACCAATAGAATCTGGCAGTTCACAAATGGAAGTGTTGCCTGCATAGAGCTCCTCCAACTGGTTTAGATCACCAAGATTTTCAGGAAAGTTAGAAAGTCTTGAGCAGCCTTTAACAATCAAAATTTTCAGTTTTCTCATCTCAGAGACACTGGATGGGAGTCTCACAAGGTTTTCACACGAACGCAAATCAAGCAAGCTGATTCCACTTAGTAGTCCTATTGATGAGGGCAGTTCCCAAATTGTGGTATGTGCCAAGAGGAGCTCAGATAGCAATTCCATATTTCCCTGAATTTCTGGAAATTTTTCCAATTTCTCACAACCCGAGAGGTTGAAGCTTTTAAGAGATTCCATTTGAATACTGCTTGGTAAGGAATTGAGACTTCTGCAGTTTTCCATATTCAAAAAGTTGAGCTTTCTGAGATTTCCAACGGATGGATGAATTTCTACCAAGCTTACACAACTTTTCAGTATAATCTTCTGGAGGTTTGGAGTGTCAGAAAAATTGGGTGTTCGGAGTAAACTTCCTGAAAAACTTAAATTGAGGATTGTCAACTTGTCAAACGCCTGTTCATAAAAAGAGAAGGCATAGAAACATCAGCTTTAACTGTCATTTCTTTTCTTTTTTTTTAAATATGATTCTTTTGTGACGAAGATCAACAATACCTTTGGTTCCTTGAAGATTTCAACAAGAGAACTAAAAGTCATGTTGAGCCCAACAAGGTTTCGTGGTTGAAAACTTGCTGGTAAAGATTCAAAACTGTAGTAAGACCAATCAAGCCATTTCAAGCTACTGGAGAGATGTTTGATAGTGTCAGAAACTGGTTCGTAATGTCGGACCTCCTCCCCTTTGACAATGAGTAACCTAAGACAAGGCATGTTTTTGAAAGCTTTGCTCCACTTGCATATATGACGGTCCGAGCCAATTGGTACCATTATGCCTTCAATTGACTCTGTCCTCTGGAAAGAAATTAAAGTAATTTCATTAAACAGACTTCCAAGCATAGAACCTATTCTCCTTAAATATTCAAATCTTAACTATTTCCTTTTTTTCTGGAATTAATAGGGTGTAATAACTTTAGGATAATACCTATAGTGTAAGATTTATTTATGGCTTTTCATTATGAGTTAGATCATATTGTTTCATGAATCAATTGACAACAACAACAACAACAACAACAAAAAACTCAGTGTATTCCCACACAGTGGGGTCTGGGGAGAGTAAGATGTACGCAATCCATACCACTACCTCCGGAGAAGTAGCAAGGTTGTTTCCGATAGACCCCCGACTCAAGACTCATGAATCAATTGAGAACTTCAAATATTCTCATTTCCACTTCCTTTCTGTTATTAGCTAGTATGAAATCCATTCATAAAGCTATAGAAGGTATGATTTGACATATGTTTAAATTAGGAGTTCATCCAACAAAGCTAAGAAGTTATCACAGAATAATTTGCATTAGTTTTTAAAAATAAAGCTCATTATAAATCTAGAAGTTCAAATATCATGTTCTTAAATACTCCCTCCGTCCCAAATTTTCTAATTTGACTTCCCATTTTACTTGTCTTTTTCCATTAATCAAGAAGAGACAAAAAAAGTTTCCATGTTTTACCTTTTGCATTAATTACTTTTTCTTCCAATTAAAATGTAAACATCATTTAATAGGAGTATTATGGTAAACTAGCCATTTTATTAATTATTTTTCTTAATCAATGTGCCATCTCAATTTGGGACGAGTAATTTGGGACGTAGGGAGTAGTAGATCCGCATAAATTTATTCTGTAAGAGGGAGAAAACTTTGTGACAAAACTACTTAACAAAACAATTATTATTATAAACTAGCAACAATTTGTCGTCAGTCAAACTACTTTCAAGGGGGAAAAGAAAAAGAAGTAACAATGCTAAAATATACACAGCAAATTATTTAGAATGTAAATTATTAAAGGCATTAAAACTGTTACATGGAGAAGAAGACCATGGCATGTCTTTGTTTTTGCTTGATTTTAGGAGCACCCGCAAAATTCTTGTAGGAACAGATGATTAAATGCCATTGGTAGGGAACCATTTTTGTGCAGGCTCTCTACTTCTTGGTGTTCCTCTTGTACACGGATTTCACCCACAACATCAATAAAAATATCATTATATGCAAATAATTGGTACCAGAAAATTTTCCTAGGACGTATAAGTTCATCACAAGGACGGATGAGACCTATGAATAACTAGAAGTTTTCCCACTCACTTTATATTTGACGATAAAATGTTCAAGATGATAAAAATCTAAAACAACAAAATCATAATTAGAACTAGAACTCTAGTAAATGGATATTGAGAAAGCTGCTCTATTTATAATCTTAAGAAGGCACATACAATAAACTGAGACAGAATATGCAATTAACCTTCCTAATTGGTGGCTACATGAGACATCCTTGTGTGCAAAGTAAAATGGAATTACAAATTCGACGCTGCAAGGCTATACTTGTTTTCAATATATTGGATGATTTAATTAAGAAACTATCCCATGAGATGCAGCTTAGACTGAGAAAAATTTACTCCCAGTGAGGGCAAATAATGCAAAAGAGAAAATGGAAATCTCCAGCAGAGGACATGCTTACCTGATTTGCAGAAAAAACAGTTTTTATATCTGGTTCATGCCATAGTCTACTGTGGTTCCATGGCCTGTCCTGGTCAACACTGCGTACCACTTGCTGGCCCATTTGTTCTATCAAATCATGCATCTCAACCATCCCTTCAGAAATATGTAAGAGTGATTTTTGGACGAGGACATCTATTCCAATCTCTGATCGGAAGCCAAAACTGTTTAGTATTGTTATCACATTATCTCGTTTTCTTCCTCTGAAGAAGCATGCAATATCAAGGAATATATTCTTCTCTTCATGATTCAATCCATCTAGACTTAAACTGAGTTGCTTAACAATTTTTTCATATCCAGTATCTCTAAGTTTATCTAATGCACTTTTCCACTCTGTCATCCCCCGCTTGTAGAGAAAAGAACCCAAGACCTTAAGAGCTAAAGGTAAGCCTTTAGCATAATCTACTACAGACTTGGAGAGTTTCAAAAACTCTCTATCAGGAGTCTGTTTCTGAAAAGCGTGCCAACTGAAGACTTCAACTGCCTCATCTTTAGTCAATTCCGGAACAGAATATAACTGGTCATGACTGCGTAGTAAATCTTGGTTTCTAGTTGTCGTAATGATTCTACTTCCATCACCAAACCAGTCATGATTTCCAACTAAATATTCCAATTGGTCTTCATCATCAACATCATCAAAAACAATTAAAACTTTTAAGCGGCAAAGCTTTCTTTTTATCATGTCGGCTCCTTCAAAATAACTTGCTATCTTCATTGATTTTTCATTTAAGAGTCTTGAAAGAAGTGTCTTTTGCAAGTACATCAGCTCATGCTTCTTTGATTCTTCTCTAACATTCGCAATAAAACACGACCGTTGAAATTGATGAGAAACCTTGTCAAAATATTTTCTTGCAACAGTTGTCTTCCCGATGCCTCCAATCCCCCATATTCCAACAAAACAGACGCGACCTGAATGAAGCCTCAGTAACGATTCTACTTCACCTATACGGGATTCGATTCCCACCAGATATTTTTCAGTTGCTGAAACGGTGTGGTGCATATTTCGGAAGTTATCATTTATAATCTTGTCAATAGATTTTTCTTCATTCCTGCATTTAGTAAAAATATAACAATAAAAAATTGAGCATTTGAAACACAAAAAATGTTAAGTAGTCAAAAGCAGCCGGTAATCCATTCATTGCTTCTGCATAACTCGGCTAATATGTTTTAGGGAACAGGATGTTCATATTCACAAGAAATCTAGTTTAAAGTTTCATTTTCAACAGTTGCCTTCTCTATGCAATCTATTTAATTGTCACATCCACATAAACACTTCCATTTGTGTTTTCAGCAAAAATCACACTTCGCCCAAACAAGATTCAATTGCAACTAGATTTTCGCCACTGTCAGATATTATGGTACGCAATCATTGAAACACATTCACACTTTCTTTGTAGTAAAAAGGATTGGCTTCAATTTAATGATCATAAATTGAAGAGAAATCTTCACATTACAACCAAAATAATGGAGATGTCTATATTCTTGCTGCATGAGAAGAATCTATCAAAGAAATTTTGGGCAGAAGCAGCAATCTCTGCTGTTTTCTTGCTGAATAGAGTTATAGACTGCCTATGGGGACAGTGGAAGGGAAGAGACTGTTTGAGGCTTGGTATGGTATCAAACTTGTTTTAAAAAATATCAAGATATTTGGATGTCTATGTTTTTCTTATGTTGCAGAGGTTAAGACTGCAGCATTATCAAAAGCAAAAAGTGCAAACAAGCTCTGAAGTTCATTGGGGCATTAAGCGCAAAATGCGAATAAAACGTGAGCTTTAATTAAAAAAAACGCAAAGGGAAAAAAATACAAATACATGTGTTTAGTCCAAGATTAATAATTATAAGCATGAATGACAAATATATGAACAAAAAAATAGAAAAAAGATTACGATAAAGTGAAATATCAATTGTTCCATGTCTCCTCTTCAGAAGACGCTCATTGGCAAAGAAAGGTAAGTCTTAGAAAATTGATGAAAACACTGAAGCGCACATTAAGCGATGCTGAAGCGCTCAACACGTTTTGAGCCTCACTTTAGAGCTTAGGCGCGCCTTCGATAACATTGGGGTCGACTAGGTTCTTTTTGTAGCAACATTGGCTCATTGCCAAGGAAAGGTATGCCTTAAAAAATTGATGACGACACTGAAGCAAACATTAAGTGAAGCAAAGCCCACAACACGTTTTGAGCCTAATTTGGTGCTTAAGCGTGCCTTTGATAACACTAGACACAAGTTAGATAAGAAGGCTGGAGCAGGAATCTTCATAGGCTAAACTCTATTTTCTAAAGCTTACAAGATCTTTCAACCTTGTAAAAATATGTCACCTGGGCCTAATTCAAACTCAAAAGCTAGCTCAAGAGGGGAGGATTGTCTAAGTCCATAAAAGCAAACCATCAGTCCAATCCCCAGCCAATGTGGGACTTTCACCCACTTCAACAACACCCTTCAAGCCCAGGGTCCAACTAGCGTGTGGACCAAAAGCCCAAATGGGGATGGACCTGGCTCTGATATCATGTAAAAATATGACACTTGAGCCAAACCCAACCTCAAAAGCTAGCTCAAGAGGGGAGGATTGCCCAAGTCCATATAAGTAAACCACTAATCCAATTTCCAACCAATGTGGGACTTTCACCCACTTCAACAAACCTCAATCAGGAAAGATTCTGGTAAGTAGAGACGTTCAATTCTTAGAAACTGAACAATGGAACTACAATGGGGAGTCTCGAACTAAAAATGATAATTCACAGCTTGATAATGATAAATTGGTGGATGACCAACCTATGAGGGGACTCTAATATTTATCAGAGATGCAATGTTGTTGTTTTTGAACCTGGAGGATATGTGAAAGAAAAAAAGATAAAAAATGGACAGAAGTAATGAAGGAGGAGCTTGCTATGACAGAAAAGAACAAATTTGAGAAGGTGGTAGAAAGACTCCAAGACAAAAGTTAGAATAAAGTTCAATCCAAATGGTTTGGTAAACAAGCACAAAACTAGATTGGTGGTGAAAGGTTGTGCACAAGTTTGGGGAGTAGATTTTCTAAAACTTTTGCCCTAGTAGCCAGAATGGATACATTAAGAATGTTTTTGGATATAGCAACACATAAAGGTTAGAAAAGTTTTCAAATGGACATGAAATCTACTATCTTGAATGGTCTCCTACAAGAAGAAATTTATGTTGAGCAGCTAGAAGGCTTCAGTGTCCCTGGACATGAAGAGAAGGACTATGGACTAGAACATGATCCTTGAGCTTAATACATTAGGATGGACAAATATTTTCTAGATTTAAACTTTGAAAAAAGCTTATTGAATCAACTTTTTATGTCAAAAAAGCTGACTTTAACATTATTATTATTCTTATTTCTCTTATGTGGATGACTTGTTACAGGAAATAATGATGTGTTGCTTGAAGAATTCAAGGAGGAGATGATGAAAGTCCTTGAGATGATAGATCTTGGGGAGATGACTTATTTTCTAGGAATGGAGATCAAGCAAACTCAAAATGAAGTTTTTCTATGCCAAAAAGAAATATATAAAGGAAATTCTAAAGAGATTTAGAATGGAAGATTGTGATGGTGTGAGTACTCCAATGAATCAAAAGGAAAAACTGCATGATGGAGCTGAATGAGATCAAGAAAACTCAAAATGAAGTTTTTCTATGCCAAAAAGAAATATATGAAGGAAATTCTAAAGAGATTTAGAATGGAAGATTGTGATGGTGTGAGTACTCCAATGAATCAAAAGGAAAAATTGCAAAAAGATGATGGAGCTGAATTAGTTGATGAAGGATAGTATAGAAGTTTAATTGGATGCTTGATGTATCTCACAACAACAAAATCAACATCTTATTTCCTGTGAGTCTGAGTTGCATATGAAGGTTGCAAAAAGGAGTGGTTAAATATCTTAAAGGAACTCTAACCTATGACATCAAATTTAGCAGAATTCGAAATTTTCAGCTTAGTGGATATTCCAATAGTGATTGGGCTAGGTGATTTGATGATATGGAAAGTACTTAAAGTTCGGATCAAGGTGTTTTTCTTAAAGTTCAAAGAAACAGTAAATATGGCAACAGATTTACAAATTTTGTCTTGCATAGGGCTATGCCAAGAGGAGGTCTTCTTCCTAGGTTCTTTGTTTTGCTGTTGTACCTAATGTTGATTCATTGCACACATAAAGCACAATCTTAGTGCTGCCTATTAATAATAAAAGCTTACCACTGATAATAAAAATTGTTTTACCATGTAGAAAGTCATATTAGAATGTTTAACAGGCAAAATACATAGATATCTTGATAACAATCCCGATTAGAGTTGAATCCAATCAAAATCAAAATGTGGAAATCAAACAACACAAAGTAAAGATAGATGAGAAATTGGAGATGGGAATAGAAGAAAGAAAGGCTAATTGAATCTACAATTAACCAAGAGAGAAGAGACGTGATTTTAGAACAATTGAGAAACACAATTGAATCCATAAATGAGTAACTCAATAATGAAAATCAAGGTTAAAAGAGTTTTAGATCAACAATAGAAATCCACCCGTCACTACCCTCATTAACACTGCAACTGCTCCTAACGGGATTCCACCCTAAAACACTCAAAGAGCAATATTCTCAATTCATAAAAATCTAAGAAAGAAAATAACTAAGACACCTATTTATAGTTATTGCCTTTACACAAATAGCCTATTACAAAAATACCCAACAGTGGCTATTTGAAAAATAACCCACAAGGTTCTTCTTGATTGCTCATATAGCCTCTTCATCGTCCAAGGCCTTTGGATGATCACCCAATAGGCTTGATGCTCACCCAAAAGGCTTGAGCTCACCTTGCCATCGCCAAAGTGGGCCTTGGGCTCGCCTTAGCTCACCAAAGGGTGTCAGTCGCCAAATTGATAAACAGCTAGCCGAACTTGTTGTGCCATCACCAAAAAGGCCTTGAGCTTGCTAAATTTGGCAAGATACTCTTGGCTCACCAAAGTGGTAGCCTAGATCGCCAAAATGGGCAGTGGGCTGCCCTTTCTTTCTCTCCATTGTGCTCCAAGCCATCATCCATAGGAAAGAGCCTTTATATTGGTGCCCCATAAGATCCATCCTAACTCCTCTTAGTATCATCATGTCTTGTGTAGCTCAGGGTATGGGTCTAGCACGAATTGAGCTATACGTCCTTGTATCATATCCCCTTAAACTTGTCAGGTGTCGCTAATAGTCACGTAGATACTTCAACTCTATTAGCTACGATATAGACACCTCATGTTGGCATATGTGTGTCTTGTAAATACATGTGTCCATCAGACCATCCACGTGAAACGCACCCTCTATTGATATGTTAAATGGACAAACGAAATGATGACAAGTATAGTTTTTGAATAAAAATATTTCCACTCGTAATTAAGAAGGAAATATAATAATTAAAAATATTAAAAATCAATTTTCCTATCTTCCCCAACTTCTTCTTCTGTTCCAGACCAGTCACCCTATTCCCCTCCCCCCAACCCCAACCACCACCACAAACACAAGTTCCCTTTATAGTACATGAAAGGCAACAAAGCTCAATACACAACAACAACAACATACCCAATGTACCAAGTGGGGTCTGGGACAGACATTACCCTACCTTAGAGGTAAAGAGGTTGTTTCCAATGGACCATCGGCTCAAGAAAAGCAGTCCAATACATTCCCAAAGAAGTAATGGATGTACAAGAAAGTAGAAACAACAGACACAAACAAAAATAGTAGATAATACCAGAACGGAAACTACAACAAAATAATACAATAATCCAGGAACAAGAAACAACGGATATTAACAAAAAATTAAAGGACAAGAAACTACAGGAGCAATACTATGACTACTAATATGAATGGATAGCAAGAAAACACACTGTTATCTACTAACCTTCTACCTAGTCAACGTACTTCACACCCTCCTATCTAAGATCAATGTCCACAGTAAGCAAGCTCAACAATCAAACAAACCACATCCAATAGAATGGTATTTTAGCAATTGAGGGTAAATTAGGAAATTTGACCTTTAAGAATTTGGACATGGGTAGTAAATACACCTTACATGCTCAAAAGCAATTGAATTGCACGTGTGTTGCCTGGTCACACAAAAGGGGTTCGAACTCAAAGAGTGTTCTTTTAACTACTCACCCGTTGGCAGTTTTACGAACATCCAGTCCTGCTATTCCAGCAGCTCTATGCAGAGCATTCTTCCACCTTTGCACCTTCTCCAAATTATCCCTGATTGTCTGGTTTCTTTTTGCTTCTCTGAGAGCAATATACCTCTTGCCTAACCTCTTCTGCATAGCATAATCCATATGATCTGCCTCAGGTTTATAAGCCTTGAAATCTTCCACATGTTTTTCCAATGCTTTAGCAAAGCTGCTCTTCTCACCTTCACACAGTTTAAAATGTTTATTTACCTTCTGTATATATTAAAAGCAAAATATTTAAAAATCATACCAAAAAAAAAAAAAAAAAAAAGGGTCACTCTCTACATTACACTTAGGTCGCATATAAAATTGAGACAGATCGAAAAATTATACAAAAGTATCATAAACTACAATACAACAACTTAAAATATTTAAAATTAAATAAAAATCTTGATTAACTTTCTAAATTTCATATGTATGCATTAATTGGGATAAAGAAAGTAGTAGATATTGGGCCCGACCAAAGAAAGACGAAAAAAATAATTAAAGGTGACAAAATAGTTTCAAAACTCTAAAAGAAAATGAAACTTCATCATTATTATAAGCACAATTTTGAGATTAGTATTAATAATACTATTTTAAAATTCTAAAATTTTATTATTTACGCAAAGGCCTACTTTTTTCATCACCACCACTTTCTCCTCCTCCACCACTACCACCTCCTTATCCACAACCACCATCTTCTTCGTCGGCTTCTACTCCACCTCACTTTCTTCCAAAAAAATTAAGCAATTATTGAGGCATCTACTGTAACTATCATAGTTGCATGATTTTCTATAGAATTTCTTTAATGACTTAAAAAATAATTCTCAATCAAAGAAAAATAGTCCATAAAAATAAGAATAAAGAAGAAGAAGAATGAGATAAAAAGAATGAACGTGTCAGTGGCGGCAGCAGCGAAAACGACAAAGAAGAAGATGTAGGGGGAGAGTATAGAAAAGATAATAAATAAGATGGGAAATATTTGAACTTTGAAATTTGAACTATGAGGGAAGTTTTTTAAAAAAAAATTGAAATTTTAATATGCATTCCAAAGTTTTAATTACTCCACAATCCAACCTACTTTTCATTAAACCCATTTGATCAAGTCAATGCCACTCTTTTTAATTTAAATATTTATTTTACATTTTCTACTCAGTTTTCTCTTACGTACCTTTCATGCGTAAATCAGATGGCTCAACGTTATAAAAGACAGGATATGCCGTTTGTTCCTTCCGATCAACACACTCCATTATCGTTGCGAGTTCCTCCAAGCACCAGGTGGATGAAGCATAGTCCTCAGAGAAGATAATAATGGCAATTCTTGATTCCTCAATCACTTTCAACAGTTCTGTTGAAATGTGCTTTCCTCTTTCAAGTTTCACATCATCTTTGAATACATTGATTCCCATATCTTCCAGACGTTTATAAAGATGCGCAACAAAATTATTACGGGTGTCTTCTCCTCTAAAACTCAAAAAGGCATCATATTTCCACTTTTGATTTGCTTCATTTTGGGGAGCCACGAAATGTGTAAAACTTTCTACTACTCTGCAAATATACAAGCAAGACGAGGTGAACACTTGGGAGTAGAGCCACAAGTAAAAAGAAATACTCCTTCCATTTTGTTTTGTTTGATTTCTATATTAAAATAGATTTAACGAAAAATGGTCAAAAATACTCCTGAACTATGTGAAATGGATCAACAATATTCCTGTTAATTTTTTGACTCAAAAATACCCCTTCGTTAAATATTTAATTTAAAAATGCCAACAGAATTCCACCAAGCATGCCACATGTGTAAAAAGGGTCACATGGACATGCCACATCATTGTCCACATGTAAAATTCACTCTTTTTTTGCAGCCATTTGGCTGTGATTTGTTCTCTGTGGACCCATTCGTAAGAATAAGTGTTTCAGTAACTAGATTCATGCGTTGTATTTTTAGAATAATTCGATGTGAAAATTTATTTTCTCCTTCCTTGACTAGAAATAACCTGTATGATGACTATTTTTGGATATTATGTTATGTTTCACTTTTACCGTCAACATGAGATGATCTTCTTTAATTAGCTTACTCCAGTTTTAAATTTCTCCTCATTTCATTGACAACATAAAACTTTTCGTTGGAGCTGATTGGACTGAAAAATACGACAGTTGTTTTTTCGACTTTGATTTGTCGATTCTGTGTTATTTATTCATTTTCTCGAATCAAGCTTGTTAAATTTCTTGTTGCTCTGTGTAAGAGTTGAAGAAAGTTCTCAATATGTATACAAAATATAGAGTTGAAGAAAGTTCTCTTTGCCTCTTATAGGCAGTGACACAGAGCCAAGAAGGTCATTAAGGGGTTCGAAAGTACACACACGAACTAACCAAAAGGGATTCAACATATACAATATATACATAAAAAATAATTTTAACCGTATATAAATAGTGTAATTTTTCGCCGAAGGAGGTTCGGCTGAATCCCTGAATATATGCTAGATCCGCCACTGCTTATAGGACGGCAGTTTACTATTAAGTACACAGTAACACGAAAATAGTTTTTCTTTCTGCAACTTTTTTGATCAAATTTGTTAATATTAGTGATGTAAATGTTAGTTAAACTGTTAGATTAATAGTGCAAGTGGGAGTAGTTCATAAGTTAGTTAAGATCTTTTGTTCACAAAGTTAGTTATCAAGTTGAGTAGTTACTTGAAGTGTATATATACTCTAGCATGTACAACATAGGAAAGAAGGTTGAATAACAATTCAATAAGATTTGGCTCTCCTTCCCCTATTCTACCACATCTCTACTCTCTTCTTCTTCTACTTTCTTTCTTCTCTGATCTTAATTTCTTTCTCTGCATTGTGGAGTTCATCAAGAACTACCACTCTTACATTGATAAGTTCTTAAAAACGACAAAGTTATCTGGCATGAAGCACGGTGACCTAACAGTACTGTACCCAAACGTTGGCAGATAGTAAGATGTTCCGTTTTTCTCTTTGTAGGCCAATAACTTTGGCTTGAAAAACAACATTCTTGATTTCTGTATAGCTGGATCTCTTTCTTTATCTGAATCAAACATTCATATGTTCTGGTTGTAGCTGCTACTTTTGAAATTTCCGTTGTTTAAAAGTTTAGACAGAGATAGCAATGAAACTGATGCGGTTATCCCATTTAAATTGGGTTGATGGAATTAAAGAGAGGATTTTACGCATGGACGACGATGATGTGACATGTTCACGTGGCCCTTTTTACACATGTGTCATGATTGGTGGAATTTTGTTAGAGGGAGGAGCATTTTTGAGCTAAATATTTAACGGAAGAGTATTTTTGAGCCAAAAAACTAACGAGGGGTATTTTTAATCCATTTTATATAATTAGGGATATTTTTTACCCTTTTTCGTAGTTTTAATTTATGAAATCTTGAGAATTCTATTATATATAATTTTTTATTTTAAATATTAAATGACTATATAAAATAATAATAATTAAATTTAGAGTTTCATAACATTATTAATAAGACTATTTGATAAAAATATTTATTATTAAAATTTATATCAAATTAATAAGAATTAACTAAAATAAAAGAATAATATAAATATAAATTAAAAAGAGAAGGAATCTCAAGGATGGTTGACTTTGAAAGAATAAGATATATTAATTAATTAATTGAAAGAAGAGTTGGGAACAATGGTAAAAGCTCAACAATAATACTAAAATAAATATTTTTGAAAAAATAGACTTGCCTGTATGTTGTCTAGTACTCCCACTATTCAGAATTACTTTTCACTTAATTTTTTAATTAAATTTTCATTTTTACTTGTTATGTTTTGATATATAAAGAAAGGATAGTTTTTTCTCTTATTTATCCTTAGCATTTAGTTATTTATTCTCTAAACTAATTTCAAGACACTTATATAATCATCAATTAATAGAATATGATAAAATAGTCATGTTAATAATTATTTTCGTAATGAGTATGCAAATCAAAATATGACAAGTAAGAATGAATGGAGAAAAAATGAATTAGTGTATTAATTAGGCACTATACATAAACATGTCCTTTAACTTGACTTCATATCATATCATATCTATGACCTTCAACTTTGGGTGTGCACAAGTAGGCTCTTAAACTTATATAAAATTGAACAAGTAGATACATATGTCCTATGTGTCATCCTACGTGGCCAATTCTTGTCCTTCATGACATCCTAGGTGTATTATGCCACGTAAGACATATATGTCTACTTGTTCAACTTTATACTAGTTTAAGGACATACTTGTGCACACCCAAAGTTAAAATTCGTAGATGTAATTTAAAATCAAGTTAAAGGACATTTATGTATTATGCTTATTAATTAATTATTTGAGAATGAACGGAGAAAATATGAATTAGAGTCTTGATTTTTGAAATGCATGTATTGGAGTTAAGGGTGTCAAACGGGCCGGGCCGGCCCGGCCCGACCCGGCACTATTATGTAATCCGGCCCGGTAAGCCCTAGGGCTTAAGGGTTCCGGGTCCCGGGCCGGTTTTTTTGTTAAAATGGGCCCGGTTAACCCGGTCCAGGCCCGCCAGTTAACCGGCCCGGCCCGAAAATTAAAAAAAAATAAAAAAATTGGATTTTTGGCCAACTAGCCGTTGGCCCAACGGCTATATAGCCGTTTTTGGGTCCAAACGGCTAGTTTGGGCCCATTTAATTAAAAAAAAAAAAACTTTAAAAAATATTTTTTAATCCCCAAAAAAAATCTATAAATACCCTACAACTTCAAATCATTTTTCACACAATTTTTCACTCTCTCAAATCTCATTCTCTCTCAAATCTCAATTCTCAATTCTCTAATATTCAATATATTTAATTTCTTAAAGTGTTCACTTTAATTTTTTAATTTTCGTTTACAAAGTACGAGCGGAAGTTTCTAAAGTCGCAATCTTCGGATACTTCCAAAATTTGGTATTGTCGTTCCATCTCTTACGTTTAATTTTTATTTATTGTATTAATTGTTTATTATTTAATTTTATTATATTTGTGTATTTTGAATATTTTTAGTTTAATTTAATTTATATTATGGATAAATTAAAAAACCTCGCTGCTAAAGGTGTTAAAAAATTTTGTCCCGGAGGCGGTAGTGGTAGTAAAAAGCGAATTACTAGCGGTAGAGGTAGTTCAAGTAATAGATATACCCGTGTGCCTTCGCCTCCGGTACCGCTTGGTACACCTTTTGAGGAAGAAATAGGTGTAGGTGCTCACGATATGGATTATGTAGAAGCTCAGGAAAATTATGGTATAGAAGAAGAAAATGAAGTAGATGCAGTTAATTTAGACGAAGATAATGAAAATATTGCTGAAACACCCGCAGTAGGAGATGCTAACGTTAGATCTGAATCAGTTAATCTCCCTTCCCGTCCTCCCAGTGCCCCAAAACCTCGTAAAAGAACTAGTATTGCATGGCAATTTTTTGAACGTATATCAGATATTGAGGTGCAGTGCAATATTTGTCAACAAATATATAAGCATAGAAGTGGAGGCAAGCAAGGGGGTACAGATACGTTAATGAGACATATAGATGAAGATCACAAAAGAGAGTTAAATATTGCAAAAGGTGGTGGGGATGTTGGTGGGTCAACGCAAACTAGAATGGACCCAACAACCGGTCAAGTAGCGAAAAAGTATAATAAATTGAGGGACAGGGAAGAAATAGCTAAAATGGTAGTTGTGGGTTGTTTGCCTTTTAGTTTTCCTTCTTCTGATGCTTTTATTCGTTATATACAAGCAATTTATAATCCTATGTTTAATGGTATTCCTAGAACTACTTGTCGAACTGATATTTTTAGACTCCATTCACAATATTGTTTTTATTTATCAACATTGTTAAAAAATATTCAATGTAGATTGTCCCTAACTTCTGATCTTGGTCGTGCTGTAAATAAAAATGATTATTTAACCGTTACTTGTCATTGGATGGATAGTAATTTCGTGATGCAAAAACGTATTCTTGCTTTTTTATATGATGAAGATCGTAAACATACTGGACAATTTATTGCTGATTCTATTGTTAAAATTGCCGGATACTATGGTATAGAAAATAAAATTTTATGTATTGCTTTTGATAATGCTTCTAACAACAAGACTGCTATAACAAAAATAAAATCTACGCTATCTCCGTCCTTGCCTGAAATTTTTCATATTAAGTGTGCATGTCATATATATAATTTAATTGTAAAAGATGGTCTTGAGTTTTTTGAGCTTTATATTGAAAAAATTCGCCTTGCCGTTGGTTTTATTCAAGGAAATAATCGTAGATCGAGAATTAGAGAATTTAAAGTTAAATGTCAAGAAAATGGACTTACACCGATTTTGATGCCTGAGGAAATTGATACTAGATGGAATTCTACGTATGAATTTTTAAAAACTTGTTATAAATATAGAATTCCTATTACACTAGCTTTTAACCAACATTGCGGTTCATTTGTTGATTCTGCTGATTGCATGCTACATAATTCTGATTGGGTTGTAATTAATGATCTTGTTAAGTTTTTAGAAAAATTTTATGTAGCTACGGTTGAATTTTCCGGTGCTTACTATCCTACTGTTTGTAATATTTTGGCATATATAGCCGATATTTCTGGTTTGCTCCAACAATATAAAAATAAAGAAGGTTATAAAGAAGCAGTTGGCGCCATGTTTACAAAATTTAAAAAATATTTTTTCCCGATTCCCCCTATTTACTTGGTTGGTGCTATGCTAAATCCGTGCATGAAATATAATAATATGTGTCACTTTAGTACTCTTATTTATACTAACTTAGAAATAAATACTAACCATGATTCTGAACAAGTACAGCCTGATTTGTGGACGGCTACGGCTGATGCAAAAGATTATATAGAAAAATTATATAATCACTATGCTGATTTATTTGATTCAGCCGTACCTACAAATATCACTCCAACTGTCGCTCCTCATCCTCCCGAGGAGCCATCATCTTCTAAAAGGCCGGCACATAGTGGTTTTTCTGATTCGTTTTATGATTTAAATTGTTGGAACAGTGTTGATGAGAGAACTTACACATCAACTTATCGGGAAGAGCTGAAATATTATCTTCGGACGGCACCAGAGGATCGCAGACGACGGATCAACACGCTGGATTGGTGGAGGAATAATGAATCACAATATCCTGTGCTTTCAAGATTAGCTAGAGATATCTTGAATGTTCCAATGTCAACCGTTGCATCAGAGAGCGCCTTCAGTCAGGGACGACAGCAGCTTGGAGACAACCGACACTCATTGGGAAGCAATGCAATGAATGTTCTAGTTTGCCTCAGAGATTGGATTAGAGCGGAAAGAAGAAACCAAGGAATGAAACCGGAGCCGAGCGACGAGCTGAAACTAGAAGAAATTATGACTTCACGGGAGAACTCAGCAGAATCAAGTCCAATGCATGGTTTTGCCCCCGTTGACTTTGATTATCCTATGCAAGTTCCCATTAATATTAACATGAATGAGTTGGAAAAAATGATGCATAATTTATAGATTTTTCATTCATGTAAATTATAAATTTTGGATCATTTTGCAATCAATAAAATTCCCCAAATTCATTCAGTCCTTAGTCGTTGTTTTTTATTTTTTTTTGAATAAATTTTGAATATTTGTGCATATATCTTCTATAGAAGTGTATATTTAACGTATACATGTGTATATGTTTTATAAATTAGTATATAAGTATATCTATACATATTGTAATGTATATATAATGTAGTATATTTTATAAGTAGTAGTATATATACATTTAATGGTGCGTATACACGTGTATATATCTTCTATAGAAGTGTATATTTAATGTATACATGTGTATATGTTTTATAAATTAGTATATAACTATACAAATATATATTGTAATGTATATACATTATAGTATATTTCATTTAAAGTATTACATATACATAGAATAGAGTGTATATATGTGAATGGATCTTCTATAGACGTGTATATTTAACGTATACATGTGTATATATTTTATAAATTAGTATATAACTATACAAATATATATTGTAATGTATATATATTGCATATATCTCATTTAAAGTATTACATATACATAGAATAGAGTGTATATATGTGAATAGATCTTCTATAGACGTGTATATTTAACGTATACATTACTTTATGTTTTATAAATTAGTATATATATTGTAGTATATACTTTTTTTAAAGTAGTACATATATATTGAATGGTGCGTATATATGTGTATATATCTTCTATAGACGTATATCTTTAAAGTATACAAGTGTATATGTTTTATAAATTAGTATGTAACTATATATATATACATATTATTGTATATATATATATGTATATCACTATATTGTAGTATATATTTTATTTAAAGTAGTACATATATATTGAATGGTGCATATATATGTGTATATATCTTCTAAAGTAGTATATATTTAACGTATACATGTGTATATGTTTTATAAATTAGTATATATATATATTGTAGTGTATATATATATATATTATACTATTATAGCAAATGTTTTATTTAAAGTAGTACGTATAGTCATATATAATTATATATTGAATGGTACGTATATATGTGTAATTGTTTATACTTTATATATTTTTTTAAAAATATATATTGTATATTGGAGTGTATATAGTGTATATTGGATTTTTTATTTATTTTTTAAACGGGTTTGACCGGTTTTTAACCGGGTTTGATCAGGTTTGACCGGGTCTTGGTGGTTTTGACCGGATTGGGTTTAGTGGGCCGAGTCCGGGTGGGTTTTAATTTTTTTACTATTTGGCCCGGCCCGGCCCGGCCCGATTAACGCCAAACCCGGCCCGAAACCCGAGTAAAATGAGAGGGCCGGTTCCGGGTTGACCCGGCCCAGCCCGTTAGACACCCCTAATTGGAGTAAGAATTTGGTCATGTACCTCGAAAGAAGATAAGTCTGGTACTCCCTTCATTACATTTTACTCATTCTAAATTTCCTAATTTGATTTCTCATTTTACTAGTTATTTTTTATTAATCAAGACAAGATCATTTTTTACTCTTTTTACTCTTAATATTAATTAATTATTTTTTAAAATCAATGTACAATGTCAAATTGGAACGGAGAAAATAGTTTTATCCATGTTCTTGGCAAGATGTGAAGAGTGGACTTATCAATAGTGACGCATGCATGTTAAGCTAGATACAAGAAGGACTTCATCGATCTATAAATAGTCATGTACTCTAGCAATAAGTTTTTCTAGTTTGTGTTTTTATTGTCAGATTCTCCGAAAATTTCCAACGGTGTGGTATTAAAGCCTGTGTTCTCAAGACAACTAAACACAGAAAGAAGATGACTAATGCCAATGGAATTCTGTTCTAAGTTCCAATGCTTACTAAAGAAATCTATGGAAGTTGGTGCATCTGAATGAAGGCTTTGCTAAGAGAAGGGTTGATGAAAAAGAAGATGTTGCTGCCACAAAAGAAGAAAGGCCAAAAGGATGACAAATGTGGGAGGCGAGGGTGAGATATTCAGACATGTAAAAAAAAAGATGCACAGACGTTCTAGAGATTGACCAGAGATCATGTCAAAAAACTCTTTTGTGATAGTTGTCTCTTTCCTAAATGCTAAACATAATGAAGGTCTCAAGTTCGAAATTCCTTGACTGTGAAAGAGAATTGGCCTTTTGGGTCGAGCTCATCACACCTTGCCTCGTATAATTTACCTTTTTTTTATGTAATTTGCAAGCTATTATACAAAAATTAGGTTATATAAAAGCTATTAGGTTATATACCTCGTAGAAAAGTGAATTGACCTTTTTGCCCTTCAATAAAAGTTTTCGCAATAGACAAAATTATTTTTTCACTTTTTTTCTTAAATTATTATTAATATATAGAAATAATTTTAAATTTATAAAATTCATTAAATTTGTTTTTCTTATACGAATTTCCCTAGGATTAGGATCCTCACCATATATTTTAGGACTCCTTACGCAATTAAAACTAAGTCAAACTAATATTTCATAATATATAAGTTCCATTGTGAATTCGCATTGCTTACGGAAAACATTGAATTATCAATGTTGACAACCAAAATTATCAATGTTTACATGAAATTTCAAACAAGATATAGCTAGTGAGTCCCATATAATTTATTTTTTTATTAATTTTTTCCTTTTTACAACTAATCTATTCTTTTTGTTTTTTTGTTTTATTTACTTGGTAGTCTCTCTCAATTGCTAAAGAGTTGATTGATATTTTGATGACGTCATATCAAAATTATGTATAATATATTTCTGAACATGAGGTTCGCAAACTTTGAATTTATATTTTATGTTACTTTTTTCTTTAATCTTTTGTTCTTCTTTGTTAGTAAAATCCAAGAGTTGGTTTTGATTCAATAAGGAATTTTTTAACATATTTTATATGGATCCTTTTGACTACATAATATTGATACGTCATAAGATTTATTAATTGTAAAATTAATTTATTAATTATTTTTTTATGTGATAAAGAAAATATATTTTAAAAGTTAAAGAATTCCTACAATCTATAATAATATAATAATATATAGTTTTATTAGGTTTTTATGGTTGTTCACTCAGTTGTAATATCTTTTTTGTACATAATTCTTATTCGAGAATTGTTGCTAACCACACCCAAAATTAAATTTATCTTAAATGTGAAGAAATAATCAGCTTGAATTATTTATAAATAATTCTAGATATTGGACTACAACTATAATTTTAATTAAATTATTATGAATAATTTAAATTTCATTCATAAAACTGTACTTAAACAAAATCTAATCTCATACCAATCATAATAATAATGGCAACAATTATAGAATGACGAAGTTAAGATAATCGCATAAATAAAGTTTAACAATTTGTAAGTATCGATTCTACTAACAATTTGTAAGTATAACATTTATTTTAACCTTAATTGATATTTTCTAAGAATTTTTTATATGCTATTTTAAAGTGTGAAGGGCTTTAGAAATATTGTTTAAATTTTTTGTCCTTCATTAAAAGTCTCTACTTTAGATAAAATCGTCTTTTCACTATTTATCTAATATTTAAGATTTTAAAAATTAATTAAATAATTAAAATAAACCCTTCCTTATTAAAAGTCATCAGAATTAATGACAATTAATAAAAACTTTGATAGAATAAAAACTTCTAAATATATGGCAAAAAGTATTAAGGGAATTAATTTTGGTGGATTTCTTTTCCTTATACATGAAAAAGAAAATATTGGAAGAGAAATGTAGGGAGATATGACAGGTGTATTGTGGTCTGCGGACAATGGCAATGAGTACTAGAATTAATAATCCTCTATATTACTAATAATATTAGATCCCAATAAAAACTATAATAATGTTTTTTTTTTTTTTGGAAAACTTTTAGTTTGTATATTTATTTAAACTGTGTAATACAATTAAAAACTTTATTTCATATGAGATTTGCTCTTCATAATAGGTCACGCTTAAAGTTTTTCTTACTTTTGTCTTCTATTTTGTTCTCTGGATAATTATTGCTTGATGACTTTATTTAGATTTAACTTTTACATTCTAGATATTCAATATGAAAATATTTATTATTGATTTCAACGCTAAATATTCTCAACGTAAAGCAACAACCTCAAAGGAGTGAAGGAGTCATTGCTTTTGTACATAATATTGTATACACTAACTATTGTGTTGTTAATATCTTTGATTTATTAATCTCTAAATATTTTCTTTTATAATATCAAAGTGATATTTTATAAAATTAAATTTATTGAAGCTTCTAATGGTAAAATATATATGTGTTTTTAATAAAATATATGTTATGTTTATATTATTATATTAAAGTAGGAAGGATTTTTGAGAAGTGATTTAAACTTTTTGCACTTCATTAAAAACTTTTGCAATAGACAAAATCGTTTAATTTTAAATAATCAAAAGTTACACGTGCAAAGCACATGTGGCTAAACTAGTAATATATTAAAAGTGTGAAGACCCTTAGAAATATGATTTGAACTTTTTATCCTTTATTAAAATACTCCTCAATAGATAAAATAGTTTTTTTATATTTTTCCACCAATTATTATTTAATTATTAAAAAATAAAGAATCCTAAATATATGGTAAGAACAAAATATATGGAGAACTAATATTTGTAGTTTTTTTTTTTCATACATGAAAAAGGAATCCTAAAATATATGATTAAAAAAATATTTCTTAAAAATTTAATAAAATATATGTAAATAAGAATTTAATATTTAAATTTATGAAGAGACTCCTAAAATACAAGGAAATAAGAATTAAATATTAAAATATATGAAAAACTTCTAAAATACATGAAAATGAAAATTAAATTCTAAATATATATGAGGTTTTACGAAGAAACCTCCTAAAATATGGTAAATGTTATAAAACAATAAAGAACAAGAAGAAGAGTAGAGAGAATAAAGAGAGTGATTCTTATTTCTTCTCTTGAGGGATGATTTACAATGAAGGAAGTCCTTATATTTATAGGGGAAATTTGCTCCTAGTTTCACACTAAAAGACAAATACATCAAATCCTGATAGATATCAACTAGATCTTATTAGATCTTGATAGACATTCAATATAATGTAAATACATTTATAACACTCCCCCTTGAATGTCTAGATAGATAATGTGCCTCGTTAAAACCTTACTAGAAAAAACTCAGTAGGAAAAAAAATCTAGTGAAGGAAAAAGAGTATACATTTATAACAATACGCATATCGGCTGCCTCATTAAAAACCTTACAAGGAAAACCCAATGGGACAAAACCTCGTAAGGGAAAAAGAGTACAACGCGTATTAAACCCCCTAATGAGAACATCCTTGAACCTTTGCATCCCGATCTTGTGTACCATCTTCTTAAAAGTTGTAATTGGAGAAGACTTGGTGAATAAATCAGCCACATTTTCACTTGAAAGTATTTGTTGCACGTTGATATCGCCATTCTTTTGTAGCTCATGTATGTAGAAAAGTTTTGATAAAGTGTGCTTCGTTCTATCTCCTTTTATGAATCCTCCATTAAGATGTGTTTTGCATGATGCATTATCTCCGTATAAAATTGTGGGTAGATTGTCATATTTCACACCACATTTTTCTCGAATGAGATGTATCATGGACCTCAACCATACATATTCTCGGCTTGCTTCATGAATAACTATTATCTCAGCATGATTCGATGAAGTGACTACGATAGACTGCTTTGTATATCTCCAAGATATTGCAGTACCACCACATATGAACACATAGCCTATTTGAGACCGAGCTTTATGTAGGTCAGATAAGTACCCAAAATCAGCATGACCAATAAGATCGGGACTGCAAACTTGCTAACAAATTAACTTAAAAAAAGGCTATATCAGACCTTGTAGTATTTGCATTATACATTAGTGCATCAATTGCACTAAGATATGGTACTTCATAACCAAGGAGCTCCTCATTCTTTTCTTGAGGTCGGAATGGATCCTTATTCAATTTTTGCATGTTTCTCATTTAAGCAAATACTTTATTGTTTTTGAAAACGCTCCAAGAGTTTCAATGATACTCAAATCATCAAATTATATCTTATGAAGATAATAAAAAGTTTTCTAGAAACTTTATATGCTTCAGGCATTTTGAATCCATTAGGAATTTTCATATGGATGTTTGTCAAGTAACACTATCCAACATATCAAGTGTGACATCTTCAAGTGTCTGGACTGCAAATCAAATAAATTTTACGCTTACCAAAATGCATCCTTTCATGCCACTTGATAAATATTTCTACGTCAGCATGCTTAAATTAACGTAGAATTCAGATCCTCATAATCTTTTACAATATTGCGCCAATATTGTATCAAAGAAATTGTCAACGATTTCTTATTTTGTATCGGTTCACAATGCGATATAACATTTTGAGATCTCATCACTTCATTATTTTCAGGTACCTAAAACTCTCATAAGGTTTCATGAAGTGTTATGTCGTAGGCTCTTCAAGAGCACATTGTCTTCTTATCATGATTATTTGCTCCTTATCCTTTTTAAGGATTATTTCATTTGAAACCGATTGGTCTATCATGTTTCACGCATGCATAGACTTTATCCTTTAAGGACACAAAATAGGAGCACTTGCAGCTAAATATGAGATGTTTTCGGCATTTGACTTGAATTATCTTTTGAATGAGGATCTGATGATAATTCCTAACACATTTCATAGATGCTTATAATCTCCCCTTTATGTTAGGAAAACTAACATACATCCTCCATCTTCTTTGAGGAATCCATCTTTGTGCATCATGGTATATTTATTAATCGTATACCGCATATCAAAACTATTAGATGGAATAGTTGGTTCCTGAACTTGAACCAATTGAGAGGGAAGAAATAATCATAATATATTGATCTAATGCATACAAGTGTTATTGTATGCAATATATCATATTTCATATCAATACATGAAACTTTATTCTCATTAGTAATGGTTCAACTATTTATGGAAGGCATTCAATGCTAAACCATCATCATCAAGATGAATTATCTTGATTACACAATCTGAAAATTATGCTCAATTTATATTGAACAAGTAACTTTATGAATGTCAAACGTAGGTTGACCATGAATGTACATGTGATCATCTTATTGATGCATTTTTTCAACATATCACATGATAGGTGAACGGACCCATATTCACCTTTTATACTTTTCAGATTTTAAGGGATCCACTCCCAATATTAGTTGGTCCAACCAACTTTTCATGAGAACAAGCAACATTAAAGTTCATGAAGAATTTTCAAATTCTTCAATATATGTTCAATACTCAGTATGCACATCTTCGAGATATCACAATCGTTCATGTCAACTTATGAACTTTTAATCTAGTAAACTCCAAGTTTACCATAATATGTGTTTTTGCTTTAATAAATTTCAGATTTACTATTATATGAATAAATTTCAGATTTACTACTTCAGAAGTGGATTTCAAAATTATTCAACCTCTTTCAGAGGTGAGTTTTGATACAATCACAATCAAGTGCACGTTTGCATTAATAATCTTCACATTCCCCAGGAATGGAATATAATTGTACCTTAAACCTATCAAATTATGATAGCTTATATCCTCTTTCAAGATTTTGCTACTTCAGAAACAAATCGAGGCATACATATGATGTAGAGAATTTTTCTCTAGTATATCTTATAATCATATAAGCGTGTGAAAATATCATCATTTTTTATGATCATTATCATATTGTCCCTCCTCGCATATATTCGTGCATTCAATCACTTGTCTTCTTTCAGACATATTATGCACTGCTACCACATACACCTCAAGAATAAAATAAGTTGTCATATTTCAGACTTATCATATATTGCTACCACATTCACTTCATGGAATGGAGCATATTCAATGGGTCGAATTTCATGACTTTTCATTAAACACCCATTATTTTGCCTTAGTCATCATAATATCATCAATATGGTGTATTAAGATTAAAACTCAACATCTTATCCATGTAAAAACGTCTTAGGCATGGATCGATGGAACTTGAACCCAACATATTATCATCCTTTTTGATAATATTGTTCTTGAGGAATAAATTTAAAATATAAATGGTTCCAAACCAATTATTTTTTCTCAAATCCAATAATAATTATATTAGTAGTAGCAAAAGAAAGATAACATAAAGAATTAATAACCTTGAAATCCTTCAGATTTATAATCTCACCTTGTTTGGCAGAGTCTCGTGCTGATAACGTGTTATAAAATAATAAAGAACAAAGAAGAAGAGTACAGAGAATAGAGAGAGTGATTCTTATTTCTTCTCTTGGGGGATGATTTACAATGAAGGAAGTCCTTATATTTATAGGGGGAATTTGCTCCTAGTTTCACACTAAAAGACAAATACATCAAATCCTGATAGATATCAACTAGATCTTATTAGATCTTGATAGACATTCAATATAATGTAAATACATTTATAACAGTAAATTTTTTGTTTGTTTGTTTCTTAAACCTCCTAAATGTGGGTGTAATATGTAATACTAATTTTTTCACTCTAAATAAACCTTTTTTTATGTAAATTTCTAACTAATTACTTTGGTTCAACTCCATTAGGTCTTAGGATACTTTTTTTTTTTGTTATTATAATTATAACACGATAAATTGCTAGGAGTCCTAAAGATTGAAAAAACGCTTTGTGTATTTCTTCTATTGATGATAGGCGTATTTACACGCCTAAAGTACTATAATTTACCCATATTTTAGCTAAGTTTTGAGGACAAAATATATAATTCATGCACTTTTAGTCTTTTTTCCTGTAAGTGGCTAACAAACGTGATTAGCAAGTTTTCAGGTATAAATGATGAAGATTTCAGCATTTTATGGATAACTTGACGCCCAAGGAAGCTTCACGAAAGAAGGAAAGGAGAGCTTGGACGCCTAGGGACTAAAAGTGACGTATGGAAAACCTGTCCCGGGCAAAAACAGCAATTCTAAAGACTTTGGGGATCAGCAGTAACTTATTAGGATTTGGATAAGTACGCAGTATCCTAGTAGGATTAGGATAAGTACACAGTAGCCTAGTAGGAATAGGATATGGGTGTTATAAATACCCTATTGTGCTGAACTTTTTATTCATTCACTCATTAATTCATTCAACCCTTACAATTCAACGCATTCATCCTATTTTCTATTCAATTCTATTTTCTTCGACATTTAGTACTATTCACGTTACTTTCTGACAGAGAAAGCACGGCCTTTGTGACCAACGTGAGATCATGATGATGTTTATTGTGTTCTCTGTTGCAATCATGAGTAGCTAAACTTCTCTGTTGGGGTTATGGAAGCCTTATGAGATACTATCTATTGCTATGAGTTTGTGAATTCGTGACACGTATGCTGCTTATATCATTACTCTCTTCATCTTAATCTAAATTCTAGTGGTTGCAAACATATAGAATACGCCAGTATAGCATTAACTTGTTCGAAAGAAAAGTTATATGTCTGGAAAAGAGATAATGTCAAGGTAATAGGGCACCAACCCCTGTTAAAAAGTTAGTGTCGTAACTGGATTAACCTCTTGGAGAATTTGTACCGTTAGATACGCTTTAAGCTCGAAAGAGTTAAAGTGAAATAATCCTTGATGGTCAAAAGACGCCTGGATTTACCATAGAATACAATTCTCTATAAGCACATGCATGTCTGAATTCCGCATAACTCATAGCCAATAGAGATGTATAACTCATAAGGTGGACATAACCCCAACTCTCAATTCTCATTGATTAGAATCTTACTAAACATTCTTTCTTTTTACTTTGCTATTTTCCGTTTTCACTTTGTTACATTATTGCACGTTACAATCCCTCCTTTTACGAAACTTTCACCAAAAGTCTACTAATTTTTGCTTACTTAGTGACCAAGTATTCTCTGTGGGATTCGACACCCAACCCAGTTGGGTTCTATATTTGACAACGACCGCTTACACTCTTACGAGAGCTGTAGTTTGAGCGTTATCATCTATGCAATTATTGTATATGCTTTGTATTATTTTTGTGTTGGTAGGTACTATGGTTTGATGTGTTTATAATGTCCTGTTTTGCTTGATACAAGTGATAGATTGACGTTCAGTCAATTTTGAAGAATTTTTTGTGTAAAGATTAAGTTTGATCTTATTAATTAATATCCCAACTATCATATTGTTTTATTGTAATTTCTATTCTGTTACATCTATTACTTTTATTATTATCTATTGTATCTTGTACTTCTGTAATTACTTCTATTTTGAACAGCTTTAAACTGTTTTCAATTCCTTGAGTCGGGGGTCCTTCATCAATTTAAAGTGTGAAAACTAATGACTAATGGGTGAGTATTTTCATGTTGTAAGCAGTTGAGAGTATTCAAATTTTAAAGATGCGAAAGAATTCATCATCCGCTTTTGGATAAGCAATTTATTATTTTTCATCGAAATTTGAGTTTTGCTTATTGAGTGTGTTTTATTATTTTCTTTTTTCAATTTAGTTTATATTTGATTGACATGTTATGAAATTTATTTTGTGAAATTGTAGTCTTGCAGATTTTGTGGTTGTGGCACTAGAAAAAACATACTTATGTTCATTGGTGGACTCCTTCAAGGCAAACTAGATGGGACTCCTTCAAGGCAAACTAGATGGACTCCTTCAAGGCAAACTAGAGTATTTGTTTATTTGCTTGAAGGAGTTGACTCCTAAAAGTTATCACATTCGTAAAGTTTGCGAAAGTCCACTTTAAAGGCAAACAGAGGATGTTTATTGAATTTTTATTTGAATTGGTGCAAAATTTCTTGTAAGAACACTAAGGTCCAATGGCTAGACTAGAATATTTGAATAGCTATCCTTACTAGTTTCTACTTCTTTGATTTCACTAATTGTAAGACATAACTGTGCTGATAAGTTGGGGTTGAATTGTCCATTTACATACGTTGAACACTTGACCTTTTTATATAATAGAAATAATATTTAATTAAACGTTATCTTTAAAATGTAATTTTATTCTTTTTGTACATAATTTTATTGATTGACGTGAGATACACGTGCAAAGTACGTACACTAAATTTGTATTTATATAAGCTAGTAGTCCATTTGCTTGGCCATATTCCAAGAGTACTTCTTGGACAAAGCCATTTGCTTGGCCAAGCTTCTAGGAATAAAAATAAGTGATTTTAAACGATATCACAAGTAGGAAAAAATAGCTTTGTCCAAGAAGTACTCTTGGAATATGGCCAAGAACAAATTGTTACTAATATTGGCAAAAATATTTTTAAAATTGATTATGTAGACATTCTATGTAGATTTTTGAAGAGCAGTCTAACAAAACGAACTATTTAAAATAAGCAAATTTATAGAAACTATGCAAAATAGACTACTGTCAATTTGTTTATTTAGTTTTGTCTATTTTAAAATTCTTTTTTTTTATGAAAAAATTGTATGATATTGTTCAAAACTATTTTAAAGTTCTATTTTTATGGAAAAAAATGTATATTTTACTTTAAGACAGTCATTTATAAATAATAATACTCCCTTCGTCTCATTTTATATGACAATTTTTTCTTTTTAGTCCGTCTCAAAGAAGATGTCACCTTATTATAATTCAGAAAAAACTTTAATTTTTCTTTTACTCTTAATGAAATGATTTACAATTACATAAATATTCAAGAATTATTTTGATCATAAGTTTTTTTTAAAAAAAAAATTGTTGTTATTAAATATTATGTCTTATAAAATGAGACGGGGGGTTAATAATTTACAAATCTAATATTAGGAAAAATTGGCCCTAAATATTGGGGCCTAACGCCTTGCCTTTCGACCCAAGGGTCCACACGGGAACAAACAGGGACAGATTCAACAGCCAACGAGGGTTCCATTCCAACTTGATTCTCTTCGGCAGCTGAAACTGGATGGTCTATACTATAAAAAATCTGATCGACTATTAGCCCAATGCATTCTGATTCATTCCTGTGATGGATTAAAAAGAGTTCACATATTAGATATTACAAGAAAATTGAAGCATGATCGATCCAATGAGAGTGTGCGTCTGTCTGTATTGCAAAACAAAAGGGTAGTTGGCAAGTGACCAAACACCAAAATTACTTCTTAGGCCTTTTCGCTTTCTTGTATTCAAAGTTGGTGGAAATTCATTATTTCTCACAATGTTTATCTATCAGTACTAGCTACTTAGTGATGTCCATCTCACTCTAGTCATAAACCGCAATTGGCATAATTCAACTACGCAAATGAAGAACACAATAATAAAAAAATTGAAAGATCAAGCCCAGCAGCAAAATGAATATTTTAGCTCAACTTACCCATACCCATCAGCTGTAATAACTTGCAAGCTGAATAGTTCGACTTTCGCTGGAAAAAGAGCATCATTTCGCACATCCCATCCTGATATACTTGCTGCTTGAGTGAGGGCTTCCGTCCACATCTTTGCCTTGTGAAAATCAGCAGTGCCCTTTAGATTTTCGAGGTGCTTGGCAAAAGATTGACCAAAGCTATTTGTTTGATTCCTCACATCTGAAGGGTTGACGCCATAAAAGACAGGAATAGGAATCTGACCCTTATATCGAACGCATTCCATGATCTTAGTGAGCTCCTCCAAGCACCTAGTGGATGAGGAATAGCTCACCGTGAATATGATAATGGCAAATCTTGATTCCTCAATGGATTTCAAGAGTTGAGGTGATATGGGACTGATTTCGTCATCATCTTTGAACTCCGCACAGTCAATTCCTTTACATGTATCTTCTTTCAACGGCGCATAGTTAATTCCTTTGGATTTCAGAGATGTGTGTAGATTTGAAACAAGATATTTATATGCATCTTCGCCTCTAAAACTCACAAAGACATCACATTTCCGCTGTTGTTGGGAGGAGGAAGCCATCTCAAACTTTGGGAGCTCAATAATCAGAGAATAAAGAAATGGACTTTGAGTGTTGTGGGAATTAAGTAACAAAATGAAGGGTTGACTTGAAGTCTTCCGGCTAATTTTTTTTTATTTTCTCTTAAGAGCCGTGTACTTGTAAGAACAATCGTGGCTATGTATAGTTTGTAGTACAATTCAAGGAGCCGTACGCCTTATCTTATTTTCTCACTAAAAACGCCTAAAACATATATATGGCTGACTAGAGATTGTGTAAATTTAAAACCTATTAAAAAGGTAAATCTTGAAATATTTATTTATTAATTTTTTAAAAATAAATTACCATAAATAAGGAAAAAAATACTACATTTATATATATATCTAATTTATGATGATTTTATTTTCAAAAAATACAAAACTCCTACGTATTTTTTCTATTTTTATCATCATTGGTCAATTTATAATTTATATGTTCTGCTTCTCTAACACAATTGAAACATATTAACATCATATACTTTAGGAAAGTAGTCATCATTATTGTTATTAAGAGTAACAAACTATTTTTAAACTGTTAATCCAACAATACAAAAATTATTTGCGATAATTCTTTCATTTAATAATCAAGTTAAAGCGAAAATAACTTTTTGTTCATCATATTAATATTAGAAAGATTGTAACTTATAGAATTTTTTGTATAGTTTTTGAACATTCAAATTTTATATTTAAAATATTGAATTAATCTAATTCAATTTAACTTTGAGAAAGTTGTTTTCACTTTAACTTGATTGTCAAAAGAAAGAATTGCTGCAAATAATTTTTGTATGTTGGATTAACAGTTTAAAAATAGTTTGTTATTTTTAATAACAACAATGGTGATTGTTTTCCTAAGTTATCTGTCTATTGGATGCTAAATGTTTCAATTGTGTTGGAAAAGCAGATTATGTAAATTGTAAACTGGCCAATGTTGATGAAAATAAAAAACACGTAGAGATTTTGTATTTTGATAAACAAATTCATCATTAATTAGGTAAATATAAATATAGTATTATTTTTCTTAATTATAACTATTTAAAAAAAAAAGGTAAATATATTAAGATTTACATTTAATAGGCTTTAAATTTATATAAAGGCGTAAAAAAAAAAATTACACCCACCGACAATGAATATTAGTTAATATCGACTGACAATTACATTTTTGCTGGGAGTAGTCATAAGTTGGGATATCCTACTTTAGCCTTATTTTTTCATTTTCTTTATACTTAAAAGTACTATTTAGTTTTTTCAAACACCATTAAACTCATGTAATTCCATCAAAATTTTAAAAGTGCTTAAAAATAAAAAATAATTTAAAATAAATTGATTTAAACACTTTTTTAATACTAATAAAATCAAAATCTCTCAAAGGAATCGTTTGGTAGGATGCATTAGAAAAAATAATGCATGAATTAATTCTGTGTATTACTAATACTCTGTTTGATATATTTTTTCAATTTATGCATATACATTCTATTATATATTATGCTATATATAACTAAATCATGAAAATTTTTTGGTATTAGCAATGCAATGAACTTTAATGTATGCAAAGACATAATAGCCTTCAAAATGTTTTTCACACCATTTTTATTATATTTGTGGAGGATATTTTTATAAATAATTTTTTTATTTGAAAATATGCAGTGAAAGTTATTTTTAACACACCATATCAAACACTAGATTGAAATTATCTCAGCGTAACGAATGTAAGCATTACTAATACATCATATTTCGCACTATTCTTATACAATATACCAAACGACTCCTAATTCTCTTGGAACATGTTTCAAAAGTCTGGTAATTAAATTTAATGTAATTGGGTGTAATTGCATTATTTGACCTATTTGGTTAGCCAGATAACAACTTAATTGACTTGGTAATTGAATTTGGTGTAATTGACAAAGGATAATTATACTCTTCAATTCTTGGGTGGGGGTGGGAGGTTGTGAATTGCTGGTAACTACATGGTGTGATTACAAACTGATTACTTCTTAATTTCTTTATTTTTTATTTTTATTATTATTCTAATATTTTCTCAAAAAAAAATATTTTAAATTTATTTATATTTCATTTCCTTACTTCTCATTTCCAAACTTTTACTTTTTGTGATTCCATTCAAATGTTCGTTCTACTTATTGTTTCTTTTTTCATTTAGCATATTGTGTTAGTGTTTTAATGTTTCAATTAAAGTATAATTTATTGTTGCATAAGGTTATAAACTTACATTTTTCTTTTCTATTGAATTATATTTATATACGTTATGTTGAAAATTGACATAAGCATATTATATTTTTTTTGGTTGAATTTTAAACTTATGTCGTATTTTTGGTTTAAATTTATTTATTTTAGTAGTATTGACTTGATATTTCACATTGTTTTAGTAGTTAGAATTGATAGATTATCTTCTTGTCAAATGTTTGAATAATTTTATGACATTATATCTATAATATTAATCTTTTTACCCACCATGCATTTCATGATCTTCTTAAAAATCACGTATTTTTAGTTTTATGATTAATTTAATTAAAGTATATATTAATTATGTTTTAATAATATTAGTTAAACGCATTTTTTAATTAATATATTTCAAAATAAAATATATATTTTAAAAGCCTAATTTAAATATCCTTTGTGGAGCCCTTATTTGTCAAATGTTAGCAATTTTTGATAATTAATTTTGATTTTAAAAATTTAATATAATTATGTAATTACGTTGGTACGATCAAGCAGTACACTTATAATTACACTGTGACACATAAATATATAATTGTAATTACTACCTTATTAATTACACCAATTTCAGTTATCAAATGACTTTTCAAATGGCCCCTTAATCTATCCAAGTTTTGGTGTTTTTATGATCCACTTATTTATTAGCTTAATTCATTTCAATCCAACCATTTAAGTTTTTAGCTTTAGAAATTTAGTTGATATCTAGCTCAAACTAATTCAAGGAAAATTTTATTAATTCTTTTTTTTTATTCGATATGTTATATATAAAAATAAAGAGAAAAAAATAATCTCATTAGATCCTAAAAGTTTATAGAATAAGAAATAAAGCAGTTAAAATTTAATAAAAAATAGACCAATTAAATTATGATTGCATTTAAACTCATTTTAAAAGTGGTCGATAACTCACTCATTTATTAACTCAATCCAATTTATCCGCCCAAATTCAGCTTAAATCATCCATTTGGCACCTGTATCTTCCCCATTCTCTTAATATCATGTAGCTATAATAGTTTAGTATTTCTTTTTTGTTTTTTCATTCGATGTTTGGTGTCCGCTTTGAAGTCCCGATTAATTCGGATCGCGTGTTGCAGGGCCATTAAGATGGCAGCGCTCCCAACAGAGTTTTCTCCATATTCAGGGTCGAACCCTCGATCTCTAATTAAGAATGGAGCAGCCCCAGTATCCACTAAAACACAACTCATGTTGGTTAGTACTTTTTTCTATATAGACTTATTCAACCCCAACTTTCAACTATTATCAACTTTCATTTATGTTATGTTCTTTTAACTTTTCTTTTGGTTTAAAATAGTTTTATTTTACTCATTATTTGTTATTGATAGAGCGGTACTTTTAAAAATCAAACTGTGCTTTTGAATACGTCTCTGAGTATTTTCAAAACTCAAATCTTCGAAAATTATATTTTGGCCCAAAAATATTGTCAAGAACTTAATATTAAAACATATAAAATCCATTGGTATTAATTTATAAACAGTATGTGAAAATTGTGTTACTCCCTCATTTTAGAAAATAATGACCTACTTTGACTTAGCATGAAGTTTAAGAAAATAAAGAAGAATTTTGAATTTTGTGGCCTTAAATTAAAGTTGTGTCAAATGTACCAAAATGTACTTTAATTTTGTGGTCCTAAACATGCTATGTAGAAAGTTGAAATTAAAGTATCGCTAAAAAGGAAAAGAATCATTCTTTTTTAAACGGACTAAAAATAATAAGTAATTCTTCTTAAAGTAGAGGGAGTGTTAAAAAAGTTGAATTCCTTATTAGAAACAGAGGGAGTTTTAAAAAAGCTGAATTCCTTATTTGTAATTTAGCATTATATTTTTGTTTTGGTAAGTAAAATTTAGTATTATATTTAAGTTAAAGATTGCAATGAAATAAGAAATTGTGGCGGAATTGAACCGAAATATATATATATATATATATATATATATATTATATTTGATATATATTTCATTTAACGACAACAAGAGTGAAAAGTCTCTTTTATTTTCTTAAACTTTTTGTCAAGTCAAAACACGTAAATCAATTTAAAACGAAGGGAGTATATATAATAAAATATGACTACTCCCTCCATTCAACAATACTTGTGCATGATGCTAAAATAGATGTTCAATAATTGTCTAGTTTTTCAAAGCATTGAATTAATCGTATTCAAAAGGTGGCATGGTAAAATTGTTCATATTATTTATTACTATCTCCATTTCATTTTATGTATCGTCATTTGACTGGACACGAAGTTTAAGAAATAAGTGATGACTTGATAAAGTTTACAAAATTGTCCCTCTAAGTTATTTTAATGTTTACTTTTTAATTTTTTTTCTTAATAAGTGGACCCACTAAGAATAAAATGAGAGTGATGTCATTAAATAATTACCAAATAAGGAAATGTGACATTCTTTTGGGATAGACAAAAAAAAAAATAACGACACATAAAATAGAATAAAAAAAGTATTTTTTAATCTGTATATCAAATTAATAATGGACAAGTATTATTTACTCTTATTATTTATGTGTTAGTGGCTAACGATCGATTGAATTTTATGGAAAGATTAATACTCCATGTTAATTGGTAGAGTAGCATTTTTGCTCCAAAAAGCCAAAATTACATGGTTTTCACACTTAAACGATTAACGACATGAGATACTGGTGGAGTTAAAATTTTTATTAAAAAAGTTTTAAAATGTACACATAAATTAATCGAAGGAAATTCAACATCTACTATATATATACAAAAAAAAAAAATTCTAACTATGTATAAATAGTATAATTTTCTTTCTTATAATTATATGCTAGCTCCGCCCTGATATGAGGATTCCGGCTGAACCCAATTTTATAATAAAGGTAAACCATTTGGCAAAATTACAAAGCCAAATTTTGTTTCCCATAAAAAAAATTCTATAAAAATAACTTTAATAAGGAATTGTTTTGATTTTCCGATCCCGCTTAATAAATTTTGCCCCTGAGGCAGGCGTATCGACAAGACATTAAAGACATTTTAAAATAATGAACCTGCATAATTGACTAGAAACTCCTCATCTTATAGGCAAAAGTTAAACTTAAATATGTTGATAAACACATTTTTTTTTTTTTTGACTTAGACCCAAAAAGTTCTCTCTAGTTCATGGTTGCTCTAGTAGAGGGCAAATGTGGAAGATCAAGAGTAATTGTAAACCAAAACTTAGTATTTTAGGTGGGTCGGGTTATTTTAATTAAATTGAGCATTTTAAACTGATTTTGGGGATCCATTCAAGGAAGGGTAGTTTGATTATTTACTTTGTTAATGAAAAAAAGTATGTTTAGCCCAAAGTATAATTAGGGATGGCTGATAGTTGAAATAGAAAGATATTTTTGATCCTTTACTTAATTTTGAAATTATAAAGGGGATTACTTGAATTTAAAAAGGGAATATTTTCACGGAGACTATGAGAAAGTTGTCGAAAATAAGAAAATGGGTAGAGTCGACCCTTGTTTGGTTTAGTCAATGAATAATTGATTGTATATATCCCATCTTCTCCTTTTTTAAAAAAAATAAAATAAAAAAAATCTCATTGTCTTTTTTGTTAGATTCGAAGCAGTCATACTTTTCGCATGGCTTCACAAAAATGTAAATGTGATGTGTTACGTTTAGAAGGTCTAGTATGAGTCAACGTATTCAAAGATAATGTCAACGTATTCAGAGATGATAGGCAACTCATAAAAGGACTATAAGCCATTGAAGAATCAAGAATTTCCATAAATCATATTTTCCAAAAATTATGCTTCATCCATGTGGTGCTTGGATGAACTCACCAAGATAATGGCGTGCGTTGACAGCTATCCGAATATTCTACGATATGAAGTTGACCCATTGGATGTATTCATGCAACAAAATAGCTTCGAGCAATGGCTTAACACAGCAAGAAGGTGGTGAAGAGGTGGATTAACGCTCTATGCAAAGCATCCAGTTGGTCCCAATGGGTTATTGCTTTTCATTTCCTCATCATTCATTATTTTTAGATGTTTTATTTTTCTATTATATTTCTATTTAATATAGGGACGAGACAGAATGTATTACGCTGATTGACAACAAGATCAAGTTTCTAATTATTAGTGTGAGTGGGACGGTTTTCAAGCTTTGATAAAGTTAAACATCTAGTTGGAATCAAATCTCGTGTAAAGGAAGTAACATGTTGAATTAGGTGGTGTTTATTTTGTTGGGATATGGGGAATACGTGCGCCCAATTTTTGATGAGGTCTCTGATCAATTTGAAGGGTCTTTGTTTTCTTGCAAATGTTGCAGAAATTTCAAAGAGGGACGAGTAGTGCTCTACGTTCACAAATCTTGAGGCAACAATCACTGAACATAGCAAGTTCTGATGAAGGGATGGGTAGTGCTCTACGTTTTAATTAGAAGGTTTTGATCGTTCTTGATGACGTGGATAACGATAACCAATTGGAAGACGTGGCTGGTTTGGTGATGGGAGTAGGACCATCATTACAACATCTAGAAACATTGATTTACTTCAAAAGCATGATGAGCTGTATCGTGTCTCTGAACTGTCTATCGATGAGGCTCTTGAACTTTTTCAGTTGGCACGCCTTTCAGAAAGAGACTCCTTATTTGAAAACCTTTCGAGGTATAGGGTTCTTTTCTCTACAAAGGAGGTATGAATGAGTAGGAAAGTGCATTAGATAGACTCAAAGGCATTGGAGAGGGGGAAGTTATTAAGTTAACTTAGCTTAAGTCTAGATGGATTAAGCCACAAAGACAAGGAGCTCTTTCTTCGTGTTGCATGCTTAGCTTCTTCAGAGGAAAACAGAAAGACGATGTGATTAAAATACTGAGTAGCTATGGATTTTACTCAGGAATTGGAACACTAACAACCTTATTAGAAAATCACTTCTATATATTACAGAAGGAACGGTTGAGATGTATGATTTAATTGTACAAATGGGTCAACAAGTGGCACATGATATCAATCAGCACCGCTCATGGAGATATAGTAGATTATGGCATGGCAAATATAGAGAAACTATATTGGGACGGAGGGAGTATGTTTCATGAACACATACAAAATATACAAAGAAGAACACAGGATGAATGGTTAATAATATGAACACCAAAAAAGAAATTTGAAGTTTGAAACACGTGCGAAACGCTTTCTAAAAACGATATTTGCTCCATCTCCTCTGCTAGATTGCTATCGAATTTAACGCAAATAATTTTAGTGGATATGACAAGCCTTTAAATTTTCGCATCAAGCAAATAGTGAAGATAATCCTATTGGAAAACAAGAACTTTGAACTTGATCTTTTTGAAAAACAATAATCCACATATCAATAACTTATTGTTACTCTTTGAACCCATAACTATTCATTTCATAGTGCTAGGTACGGTTGCCATTATTGGTGGACCTAATTAAGGAATTTTTATATAATTATACTTGAAGATGTATTCAACAACTTCCTTTTAATAGGTTTAGTAAATAGTTAGTCAAATTAATTTGACTCCATCAATGTGATAGATCATAGAAGTCATTCCCTTTTGAATTAACTTTTTCTAACGCAATCATGCCAAAAACTTATGCGTTTTGACTTCTCATTATATACAGTGGCGGAGCCAGACTTTTGGTTAAGGGTGTTCATATTTGCCCTTACTGTTTAAAAAAAGAAAAGAAAATAAAGCACTGTTGTACCTGACAAGGTTCGAACCCGGATTGTTGATGCGGAAATGCACACTCTTGATCACTAGGCTATGCTTCTCTATCTTGTCAAGGGTGTGCAATAACATATATATAACCATAAATATCTATATTTAGCCTATATACTCGAAAAAATTTTCCGACGAAGGGTGTTCATCTGACCACCCTTCGTCGGCAGTGGCTACGTCACTGATTATATAATCTCTATATGTTCAAGACAGAGTGGCTTGATATCACAAATTGAGCTTATATTTTGCAAAATCAATAGATTTTATTAATGATCCCTCAATCACTCAACTCCTTAGTTTGCTTGCTTCTACTAAAACAAGGTTTTCTTGGTTTCAAGAAATTATACCTCCTTGCAAGGTAAATATCCATCATATGATAAATTTATTTTTCTCACATTTTCGATACCACTTGTATCGATATATCGTTATAAAATAGTATGAAACTTTAGGTTTCGTAAATCTTTAGTTCTTTACAGAATACAAAAAACTTGACTACTGGCGCCCTTACTTGCTTGCACCTTGGACCAAATAGGTTACATATTGACCTCTTTTATGTTTAAGTGAATAATTAATTTATTAGCATTTTTCTCAATATAATGAGATTAACTCAATAGTCATCCTCACTATTTTGTTTAATCTTGATACACAAGTATCCGCAATATCACAGATCCATCAAAACAGAAAGTTAGGTCATACTAAATGTTAAGTCTAATATATACTAGTCACATGCCAAACACTCCCACACTTTAAATATATCTAATGTTTTTCATATCACATATAGAGAAAACTCATTTCACCAACTCATATTCTCTAAATCCCAGATTCACTTATAATAAATTTTCAAATATAGACATGCACTTGTAAAAAATGTAATATTTCATGTCATCCTATAATTTGACAATAAATTTCACATATGATCTTTATGCAAGAACAACGATCTACAATGATCACATAAGAAAATATTATTTTTAAAATTATCAAGCATTTGAAGATCATCACAAATATCATCTACCCTATCATTTATGAAAATAAATTCATAAAATCAAAAAGGATAAAAACTTTTACATAAATAGTAAGTAAGGTTAAAAAATAGAATCCAAATTCCGTTAATTTCTTCTCCATTCAGTGCTTTACTTATATGACTCCAGTGAAGTGCTTTGAATGCTGCACTTTCTTGAAAGCCCCAATTTTCTCAAGATATATGCTTCATTCTATTTGGATAATTGATGTCCTCAAGTTACTTTCCACATGATATATCTTCAATTTTCACTCCATTACTTTATTTCTCTCACTACTAAAAAAAAAAAAAAATCAACCACAAAAATTTATCACGTGTGGTCGGTTTTTCCCAAAAACTGACCACAAAACCGATCAAAATGTGTGGTCGATAAAGTTGTGGTAGTTTTTTAAAAATCGACCACAAGTGATCATTTCTTTTTTAAAAAATATATTTTTAAAAAATTCATTATTATTTTATTAAAATTAAAAAAAATAATTTTAGGAAAAAAAACCGACCACGAGTGGTCGATTTTTTAATAAATTAATTATTTAATTTATTAGAAAACCGACCACAAGTGGTCAGTTTTCAAATTAATTAATTAATTTATTATAAAACCGACCACTCGTGGTAGGTTTTCCGCAAGTGGTCGGTTTTTCTAAGAATTTAAGAAAAAGAAATCAAAATCCAAATACAGCACGCAACAACAACAATGTAATACATCAGTATCAAATCAAATATAGCAACAATAACAACCAAAAACCAAATGTAAATACTTTCAAAAGTGTACAAGACATACAAAATGTCCAACAAAAGTGAGTATAAAAATACTACAACAATAGTTTCATACAACAAAGTACAACACATACAAAAATATAAAAACTAAAAGTCATCATCATCGAATTCGTCCTCGTCTTCCATATCATCATTCGTGCTGAAATCATCCAGGGGGCCTAAACCCTTTGCAGCCCGAACTGCATCATCAGGACACGGAGGAATAACCCCTGTAGTCCTAATGAAAGAGCTCAACTGCTGCTGCAGCTTCTTGAATTGTGATGTTGTTGCCTTCTCCGTCTTCTTCTACCTCTCTCTCTTTCCAGCAAGCTCTTCAGTGATTTGAGAAACCATTTTTTGTAGTATTTCAATTGTTTCTCTATTAACTGAAGAGCTAGAGTAAGAAGGACCGGACGAACACCTAACATTATCGCCAAAAAAGTTTTTGTGGTATCCGACCAAATGGCCTTTATTTGCAGGACCCACAACTTTTGCCCATAACTCCTCCTCTACATGTTGGGGTATTGGGTCACCTTGACTTTCAGGAGGTTGACTATTACGATACGCACCAACAAGACACATATATTCGTCCTATATTCAAAGTAAAGTTAATACTAAAAGTAAAAAAATATTAAAGTAGTTATAATTGAATAGTATTAATTTTAAGAAAAAGATTCATAAATTCAGAATTTGTTTCTTACATGAACACCTTTTGTACGAGCTTCAACCCAGACATCTTCATCAGTCTGTTTTTTTTTTTCATTACATGAGTCTCCTCGTATAGCTCATAATGTGGTATTTCTCTACCCTTTACTTTTTCCTGCATATGAAAAAATTATCAATGTTCAAATAATAAAAATTTTTAAATAAAAACAAACAATTAAAACTGTAAAAGTTACATACCATTTTTTTCATCACAACAAGAGTATTTCTGGCACCCGCAGTATGTAGGGAGCCACCCTTGGATAATGCCCTGACTTTCTTTCCTTTTTTACTCAACAATTGGTATTCTGTGCTACTTCAATGGCGAAGATAAGTTGCCATGCGAGTTCAGGAATCCACTTAGGTTTTACCAATTTCTTTCGGTCATAATTCAAAAGATCGTTAAATCTGGCTCTACATCTTATGAAAAAGTTCTTCTTTATAAGAAATGTATTTGCATCATCCCACCAGTAAAATTTCTACAACAAAAATATAATATTCAATCTTTTGTTCTAACAAAGTGTTAATAAGTAGTCGATAAGATAAATTCTTACCTTAAATTCTTCAAACATTCTATCCCTGTCAAGTTCTGGAACCTTTTGCCAGCTGGTCCAGTAGCCGATGAAGTGCCGAGTAATGCATATTCGCGCCTTTTGTCCAACTCCACCCTCCGATCTAAACCTACAACACAAGATAAAACAGTAATTTCATAAAGCATAATGATATAGTAATGAAAAAATGAGTAACGTTATTATATTTAGAAATCTTACCTTCTCGCAACTGGAACAAGATAAATCCTCCTAAAATTATCTTTGTCTCCTGGCTTCCTGGTAAGTGATGGTGGATACACTGGCGTGGGAGGATCTGAAGCACTAAATGGAGTGCCTCCAAGCTGAAGATCTGACAACCCAATAGATACAGTGAAATTACTGTGCGAAGCTGCGTGACTGCTACAGGATAGTATCGATGATGGTAGATGTCTGGAGGGGCCAGCGGCCGTCCGATAGTATTGTGCTGGTGATGGCACGGTCATAAGAGCAAAATGAATCGGTGTAGACCCATGTAGTGTCCCCACATCCGTAGGAGCAGGTATCGGATACTCGGACGGCCTATAATATAAAGGTCGTGCTGTCGCATCAGCAAACCGACCCTCAGATATATGAATACCTGTGGGTCGTCTATAAGCTAGAGGTTGTCTATTCTTTTTTGGTTTCGTAGTATCAATTTTTCCCTTACCCTTTTCACCTCTGCCTGATATCTAAATTAAGTTAAGTTAACAAGTAGTTAGTTCCTACAAAATGAATATATAAGAAAACATTCTAAGTAACTAATTTCAAGTTACTAATTCACATTTCAAATCGCTCTAATACAACACGAGATATAGACAAGAATATTTTTATTACTATATAAATCATGGAAAAGTGGAAACAACAAACTTAAACAGTATATTACATATCAATCTTAAACAAGAAACATAAAGGTAAATATATAGTACAAAGCATAAAGACATCAATACATAATAAATACAACCTACACAACTAATCCTTCTCTTCTGAAGACTCTCCACTAAACCATTCTCCCTCTTCGGAGGTTTCCTCATCTCCTACCCACTCAGCCTCTTCTTCCGTAATATTAACTTCTTCAAATGTATTTTTCGGGTGATTCAAACCGTCCACTAATTCAATGTTCACTAGCTGGTGATCAATCTGCATTTTATTTTGATCCGCAGTCTCCAGCACATTCTCAACTTCCACCCGGCCTATAGGCTTTGTTTTTATTACAACCCACCAATCAGTCTTGTCATTGCGCAATGGATAAGGAGCATAATACACCTGTTTAGCATTTTGCGCTAGAACAAATGGATCATAAATAGGATACGAGCTATTGTGCTTCACTTCAATGATGTTATGCACCCTATGTACTCTTGTGCCTCTTGTGCTTGGATCAAGTCACTTACATCGAAAGAAGACAATTTTTTTTATTGAGAAACCAGCATACTCCAGTTTTAAGATCTCGTGTATGATGCCAAAGTAATCAACATCATCATCACCCTTAACCCAAACACCACTATTGTTTGTTTTCCTTGTTCTGGAGTGTTGTTCGGTGAAAAATTTAAACCCATTTACTTTGTATTGGGACATTGCATTAGCTTGAACTGGACCTAAAGAAATATCTCTCAAGAGCTGATCGTATGCGGCTGCATTTGGTGAATGGTGTACCTAAAAATATTATACATATATATATATATATATATATATTAGTTGAGGAATGTGTAAATTTTTAAATTTTATAGAAATATTAATACACTTATGAACCACTTTTTTAAACCACGTTGCAAAGGATGCATACACTTGATTTTCGTGAAATTGAGTCTTAAATGAACTGAACATCCAACATGGGAAACACAATTAGTTTCTTTAAGGGAATGAGTAAACAAATAAGATATGTTAAAATTTTAATCTCCTTACTTCAGAAAGGGCTCAATTTTTGGGCAATTCAGCATGACATACAAAGTTGCTGACTTGCGCTCCGTGGGAGTGAGCCGGCGAGGTATGGTCTTTTTAGCCTTACAACTAGATTGATTGAAAATTGATATCGGTTGCAAATAAGTCTTATTCACATCGTCCTGATGACGATTTGATCGGTTTCTTGAACAAGCAACTTCATCACAAAAGTAGTATGAACAAAATTGAGAAGTTTCTCTTGCAAGATATGCCTCGACTATAGAGCCTTCCACCTTATGTTTGTTTTTGGGACCCGTTTATAATTTTCCAATTTCCCTGTATAATGTTAAGGTTAGATGTTTACTATAGTTAAAAAGATATGTATGAATTTAAATATGTTGCGAATTCTTACCGTTCGAATGGATACATCCATCTAGTTTGAACTGGACCACCTAGCCGAGCTTCGTGCACAAGGTGAATAGGAAGATGTTCCATCACATCGAAGAATGCTGGCGGGAAAATCTTCTCCAGATTGTTGGTGATAACAACAATATTACTTTTCATTCGCGCCAGATTTTCTTCTTTTAATGTGGTGGCACATAAGTCTTTGAAGAACAAACTGATCTCTGCTATTGTTTTCATATGTTTTCAGGTAAACCAATAAAAGCAATTGGAAGTAATTGTTCCATAAAAATATGACAATCATGGCTTTTCATTCCATGCAAGATTCCTTGTGTCATATCAACCCTTTTTCCAAAATTTGAGGCATATCTATAGGGCATCTACAAACTTAGAACCCACTCACATATTTGACGCTTTTGGTCCAACTTGAATGTAAAACTAGCCTTGCACTTAAGAACATAGTCGTTGGGCCCCTGCTGTAAGTGTAATTCTCTGCGGTTGTAATATTCTTGTAAGTCAAGTCTGGCCTTAGGATTATCCTTTGTTTTGCCAGTGACATCCATAACTGTGTTGAACAAGTTGTCAAAATAGTTCTTCTCAGTATGCATGACATCAACACTATGTGTAAGTAAATTATCTGGCCAATATTCTAACTCCCAAAATATACTTTGCTTAGTCCAGTTATGCGAAACGCCATATCCATCAAGCCTGTACAATCATTCCTCACTGGCTTTAGGAAAATCCTGAACTATTTCCCAAATGTCATGACCAAACAGTCTTGGAGGTGGACCATCATATTCCCTTCTATTCCTTCTGAATGCATTCTTGAGTCTCCTAAATTCATGAATAGGTGGCAAGAAACAACGATGACAATAAAACCAAGAATTTTTCCTGCCATGTCTCAATGTGAAAGATTTTATTTTTTCCATGCAGTATGGACAAGCCAGCTTTCCAGCTGTCATCTACCTAGACAACATTCCATAAGCAGGAAAATCATTAATAGTCCACATTAGATATGCATGCAGATTGAAATTCTGTTTAAGAGAGATATCCCAAGTTTCAACCCCCTCATGCCATAAAATTTAAAGTTAATCAATCAAAGGTTGCAAGTAGACATCTATTCCACTTTTTGGATTACGCGGGCCAGGAATAATACAATTCAAAAATATATAGGGACTAGTCATCAACAGTTCAGGAGAAAGATTATAAGGAGTGATAAATATAGGCCAACATGAATATGGCGCACCACCAACTGAAAAGGGAGAGAACCCATCTGCACATAATCCCAATCAAATATTTCGTTGCTCAACTGCAAAATTTGGATAAGTTGCATCAAAATGCTTCCAAGCCTCTCCATCAGATGGATGACACAAAACACTAGTAGACCTTCTATTTTCACTGTGCCATTTCATATGAGGAGATTAGCTGTTTGAAGCATACAACCTCTTCAACCTTGGTATAAATGGTAAATAATGCATCGCCTTAATAGCAATTTTATTTTCCAGTAGAACCACGCTTATATCGAGAGTGCTGACAAAACTTACAGAACTCTAGCTTAACATCTTCCTTAAAGTATAACATGCATCCATTTTCACAACAATCAATTCTAACCGAGGAGAGACCTAACTTTGACACCAATCTTTTTGCCTTATAGAAAGAATCAGGAACCTCCAAGACGGGGTCAACTAACTCTTTAATAAGGTTTATCATTGAGTCCATTCCTCCTTCAGTAATATTCCAGTCATATTTAATACTTAATAATCTAACAGCAATAGACAAATGAGAGTGCGAACATTCATCAAACAAAGGATGACTAGCAGCATGCAATTCTTTGTAGAAATTGCCCGTTTCGCTATTAGGAACATCTTCAACATTTTTCCTAAACTCAACCCCGTGTTGCATCCCAAAAGCATCATGCACCATTTATATCATCCTAGTATCTTGGTATTCATTATGCCCTGCAAACCTACTACTTTCTCCAACAATAAAGTTATTTTGCACAACATTCCCATGAATGCCACACAATCTTAAAAAATCCTTGTGAAACCCCTTTCTGTAAAGATGTTTCTTTACATCTTCTTCACTTACAAGATTTATCCCATCACATCTAACACAAGGACAACGAATAACCCGATAACGTGTCCACATATCAAGTGTCTTAGCATGTTCAACAAATCTTTTGACACCTTCAGCAAATTCCTCCCTAATACCCATTCTATTATCATTGTTCCGTTGATATATCCAGTTATAATCAGGTTCCATCTACGCAATCAATGAGATTCAACTAATTAGATCAAGTCACAAAAATTTAACCATTTTCAAGCAACTAAATCACCTAACAAACCACATTCAAAACAAAAAAAAATCCCTTTAAAGTTCCTACGCTTAACCATTTTCAAGCGACTAAGTCACCTACCAAACCACATTCAAAACAAAAAATCCCCTTTAAAGTTCCTACACTTAACCATTTTCAAGCAACTAAGTCACCAACCAAACCACATTCAAAACAAAAAAGTCCATTTAAAGTTCCAACACTTAACCATTTTCAAGCAACTAAGTCACCAACCAAACCACATTCAAAACAAAAAATTTCCTTTAAAGTTCCTACACTTAACCATTTTCAAGCAGCTAAGTCACCAACCAAACCACATTCAAAACAAAAAAAATCCCTTTAAACTTTCTACACTTAACCATTTTCAAGCAACTAAGTCAATAACCAAACCACATTTCAAACAAAAAAAATCCCTTTAAAGTTCCTACACTTAACCATTTTCAAGCAACTAAGTCACCAACCAAACCACATTCAAAACAAAAAAAATTCCCTTTAAAGTTCCTACACTTAACCATTTTCAAGCAACTAAGTTACCAACCAAACCACATTCAAAACAAAAAAAATTCCCTTTAAAGTTCATACACTTAACCATTTTCAAGCAACTAAGTTACCAACCAAACCACATTCAAAATAAAAAAAATCCGCTTTAAAGATCTTACACTTAACCATTTTCAAGCAACTAAGTCACCAACCAAACCATATTCAAAATAAAAAATCCCCTTTAAAGTTCCTATACTTAACCATTTTCAAGCAACTAAGTCACCAACCGAACAACATTCAAAACAAAAAAATTCCCTTTAAAGTTCCTACACTTAACCATTTTCAAGCGACTAAGTCACCATCCAAACCACATTCAAAATAAAAAATTCCCTTTAAAGTTCCTAGACTTAACCATTTTCAAGCAACTAAGTCACCAACCAAACAACATTCAAAATAAAAAAAAATCTCTTTAAAGTTCCTACACTTAATAATTTTCAAGCAACTAAGTCACCTACCAAACCACATTCAAAGTTAAAAAATTCCCTTTAAAGTTCCTACACTTAATCATTTTCAAGCAACTAAGTCACCTACCAAACTACATTCAAAAAAAAAATTCCCTTTAAAGTTCCTACACTTAACCATTTTCAAGCAACTAAGTCACCTACCAAACCACATTCGAAACAAAAAATCCCCTTTAAAGTTCCTACGCTTAACCATTTTCAAGCAACTAAGTCACCAACCAAACCACATTCAAAACAAAAAAATTCCCTTTAAAGTTCCTAGACTTAACCATTTTCAAGCAACTAAGTCACCTAACAAACCACATTCAAAACAAAAAAATCTCCTTTAAAGTCCCTAAACTTAAACTATCTTCAAGCAACTAAGTCACCTACCAAACCACATTCAAAACAAAAAAATTCCCTTTAAAGTTCCTACGCTTAACCATTTTCAAGAAACTAAGTCACCTACCAAACCACATTCAAAACAAAAAATCCCCTTTAAAGTTCCTACACTTAACCATTTTCAAGCAACTAAGTCACCAACCAAACCACATTCAAAACAAAAAATCCCCTTTAAAGTTCCTACACTTAACCATTTTCATGCAACTAAGTCACCAACCCAACCACATTCAAAACAAAAAATCCCCTTTAAAGTCCCTACACTTAACCATTTTCAAATGACTATGTCACCAAAAAAGCAACAACAAGACCGACAAGATGTCAACAACAATGCTAGTGAATCGAACAAGGCCACACATGGCTTCACTAGACTTCAATATGAATAATATCAAGAAGATAACAACAATAATCGAACAAGGCCACACACGGCTTCACTATACTTCAATATGTACAATAACAAGACTTAATTATAAGAAAATAGAGACAAATCATTTTACCTATGCTTGGCATAAATTAAAGTGAAAGAGATAAGCGGTCACCCGAAAAAATAGCAAAGCAATCCTTTTATCGAATTTGAAATCTAACAAATAGTAAAATTATTACAAAGAATACTCTTTCGCTTAAATAATTACAACAATTTAGTAAAGGAATAGGAATAAGATTTTTCCCCAAACCTACTAAATAATTAATGAGTAAGATAGAGAAATAAGTGTCAAGACTAACCGAAATTTAGGTAATTCAAAATCAAATTAATGTTGGAACAAGCCTAGATTAGCTAATTCAATCTCAAATTCCAAAAATTAGCTAAAATCTAGCTAAATAAAATAAATATCCAAACCCTAAAACTCAAACCACAACCATTTGACGAAATTAACACTAAGATATTTGTGTGTAGACGTTTAACATTTCTAGCTATTAAAAAATGAGTTTGTGGATACAAGAATAAGCTAAATTTAGTTAATGAAAGTTAATTGTTACCTTGCACAAAATTGAAACTTAGGATGGAATAGTTCCTTGAAAATGGATTAAAGCCAAAATTGAAAGTTAGGATGGAGTACAAACTTCCTTGAAAGAGAAAGAACAATGGAGATTATTGTTAAAGTGTGAGATTTGGAGGTTTTAGGGGGTTGGTGACTGTTTTGGACGGGAAATGGGTGAGGTTTTAGAGTGATTTTGTGTTTTATTATGTATTACGGGTCGGGTCGGGTTAAAGATTTATATATATTTTTTCAATTATTACGAAAACCGACCACATGTGGTTGGTTTTCGTAATAATTTAAAAATTATTTTTAAAATTAAAATTTAATAAATTACAATTAATAAATTACAAAAATAAGTTAATAAATAAAAATTATTTTTTAACAAATTAAAATTTTAATAAATTCAATAATATTTATAACAACATTCAATTAACTTAATACAATTCATATATATATAAATACACAGTACATACACTGTGTATGGTACCGGGACAACATCCAATTAATTTAATACAATTCGTACATATATAAATCAGATACTGGTTATTTTATCATCACATTAACACGATTAGTATATTTCCTCAATCGTATAATAATATCAATGATTTTTGCAAATTACGATAAATTTTTGGTTAATTAGCTTTTAAATACGATATTATATGTATATTTATATATACACACCTCGTAATACTAGTCTTACGTTATTACAACTTCAACAACATACGCGTGTCTACATTGACCCAAAATAGTATATCTATTTCCTCAATAGTATAATATATATCAACGTATCATTCAAACTATACTGATATATACATTTAGTGATCTAGCTTTCGATTACTACGTCACTACACAAGATATACGCATATATACATATATTCAATTGTCTATCAGCTTTCACATACGTACTATAAACATCACATACACGATTCACTACCCCATAATAATATATATACAACATATTTCACAAATACTCAAATGAATTATAGATTATATTATCTTATGTATGTCATTAGTATACCTTCACCGTATAATATGTATATACTATATACACACACACACACATACACACATATACACATTATCGACTATATCAAATTCTAAATATGTACTAGATATATCATATACACAAACAAGTATATTATCCAATAATATAACGCAATGTGTTTCTTATAAATACTCAGACGAGTGATCGATTAATTATATATATATATTTATATATATATAAGATATTTATATACATGAACTCTTGAATGCGTATATATATATATATATCACGTCCACAAGTATATATTACCTTATAATAGAACACGTTCATTATATTCTGATGAATTATCGGTTATATATTACATTATTATGACTGAAATAGTAACATAATATCATTATCTCAACGGTATGATATATATGTGTATATATGTATATATACACACACATATTCATTATACAAAGATTATGCATGTTTAACGTCATTTAACGTATATACAAGGAAAATATTTATTCCATATACTGAAACATAAGTAAAAGATAAATATTATGTTTAACGTAATTTTCTTATTTTATTTGATATATTTTTTAGTGTAATTTTTTTCACAAAATTTAAGAATGATTGATTTTTATTATTATTATACTGGTTATCGACTACGTGTGATCAGTGTAATTTTAAAAATTTATATATAAATTATATTACATATATATAATTATTTTTAATGAAAATAATATATATTTGATTACATATATATAATTATTGGTTACTAAAAATTATTTACTTTTTAATTTTTTTTAGTTCAAAAACCGACCACATGTGGTCGGTTTTTAATATATATATATATATATATATTTTTAAATATTAAAAACCGATCACTAGCGGTCGGTTTTGATTTTTTTTTAATTTTTATTTGTAAAATAAATAATAATTAATATAAAAATTAATAAAATAATTTTTTTGTTATTTTAAAATAAAAAAGCTACCACTTGTGGTCGCTTTTTTTCAATTTTTTTTCTAAAATATTACGAAAAACCGACCACTTGTGATCGATTTTTTCCGACCACAACACGTGGTCGGTTTTGTGTGGTCAGTTTTTTTTTTTTTTAGTAGTGTCTCCTATTTTCAATAAATATCATGCTCCATCAAATAAAGTAACTATCAAATTACAGTTATTGCATGTTATCTCTTCCATATATTCTATAATTTTTTTTATTTTTTTATTTTTTGTTCAACGTTGTTCTTGCAATTTTTCTTTGGGATTTTGTTAATTTTTTGTTGTAAGATTGTGGAGGATTAACACAAGATGAAGATCTTAAATTTGTTTCTGCACCTATTTAGTCGAAGAAAGCAGCGAGCATAGAAGAGGTGATATTAAAGCATCGTAACAATCGGGAGAAGATTATAAAAATTATGAAACAAAAAGGATTGAGAAAACCTTCATCTCCAAATCCCTCAAAAATGCAAAGATCTGAGAAAAAGAGAAAGTCAAAGAAAATGTGAGAATCAAGTAAAATTTCAAGCCCTGTTGGTCAAAATTCTTCTAAATACGATTTCAAAGAGATAAATTAAAGAGATATTTGTATTTATAATTTTATTAGCTTATGGGTCATGTGTAGTATATATGTACTTTTTTATATACATATGGTTATTGTTGATATATTTTTTTAGAAGGTAACATATATATATATTTTTTAGTATTTTTTTATCTTTATGATATGTATTATTTATTTTTGGTTTAGTTATATGTTTAGTTATATGTATATATACATAGTTGTAGTTGTTGCTGTTTAAGATATGCGTTAGTATTTTCTTGTTTTATATGAGTCACTTGAGAAAAATGAAGGAAAGGTGTTTTTTAAGTCCTGAATGAAGGATAAGTGACATTGACCAACTTAAAGGGTCAAACATCATTAGGAAACTTGATTAAGTTAATTGTGGACTTGATTAATATTTTCAAAACTTTCTAATCTTTTTAAAAATATAAATCAACCCAACCCACACCCCTCTTCAATCCAAATCAACCACTCTCTCCTCTCTCTCGATAACTTCTCTCAACTCTCTCCCAACCAACAGTTCTGCAAAAATTTTTCCTTCAACCCCCGACGACTTCTACCTCCAGAGACAAATAGTTGGGCTTCGAGTTTCCCTCTTCAATTCAAATCAACCTGTCTCTCATTCCTCTCTTGACAGCTTCTCTCAACTCTCTCCCAACTAACTGTTCTGCAAATTTCTCATCTCAATCCTCGACGACTTCAACATCCGACTACAAATAGTTGGGCTTCGAGTTCATTTTTGAATTCAACCACCAATCGACGTGACAGCCTTGCTCTCCGGCCACAATAACTTCGAATTTTTCATCGTTCTTTTCTTTTTTCACAGGTAAAAATTTATGGCCTTTTTAGTTTTGAATAAAACGAGGAACTTGAGTCAACTTCTCTTATAGTATTGGTTAACAATTTCAATATTTGTTACATTAATTTGAAATGCGGTCTGAATAAAACCCTAATTTCTGGAATTTCTTCTCTTTTCGAAGTGAATTATGATATTTTATTATTTGTTGCATTTTTTTGAAGTTTGATTTTTATTGTTTGTGTTTATAAAAGTAAAACAATAATTTGGGTTGATTTGTTCTGTTCTTGTTCTTAGTAAAAATGGTGAGATTGTTGTTTTTTTGTTGAACAAAATCGTGCTATTATTTTTTGTTTCCTCCAACAGATTACCCATCTGATGCAACATATTAACCATCTGATGCAACAGATTTATCATATGATGCAATAGATCAACCATCTGATGCACCAGAGGAACCATCAAGTTATAATTTTGATGCAACAGATTAATCATCTGATGCAATAGATTAACTATCTGATGCAACAGATTAACCATATGTTGCAACAGATTAAGCATCAGATAAAAAATCTGATACAACTAATTAACCATCTGATGCAATGGAAGAACCATTAGATTAATGATCTGATGCAACAGATGAACCTCCTATTGGATAAAATCCTATCAACTCTTCCAATAAGAAATGTCCAAGACTTAATTTTTCCAACTGATCATTCATCTGCCGTGATAGTATGTTGGAAGAAATCTAAATAATATTGACCGTTGATAACTGTTTCAACAGATCACTCATGTGTTGCAACAGATGTGTGACATGTTGCACAGACCATTCATCTTTCTCAATAGATGAGTGATATATTTTGTATTGTCGCAATAGATTACTCAGCCGTTGTTGCAGGTTAGTTAACTACTCTGACAGATCACTCATATGTTGCAACAGATGTATGATCTATTGTACAAACCATTCATCTTTCTCAATAGATGAGTGATATATTTTGTATTATTACAACAGATTACTCAACCGTTGCTACGGGTTATTTAACTAGTCCAACAGATCACTCATATGTTGCAACAGATGATGTCACAATAGATGTGTGATCTGCTGCACAAACCATTTATTTTTCTCAACAGATGAGTGATTTATTTTGTATTGTCACAACAAATTACTCATCCGATGCAATAGGTTATTTAACTATCCCAACGGATCTCTCATATGTTGCAACAATGTATGATATGTTGCACAGACCATTCATCTGTCTTAAAAGATGAGTGATATGTTTTGTATTGTTACAATAGATTACTCATCCACTGCAATAGGTTGGTTATATGCTGCAACAAATATACTACCTGGTGCAACAACAAATTAGTGATCTGTTGCAACTGTTATTTTACTATTTTGCTTGTTTGATTTACTGTTATCCCTTTTTAACGATGCATTAATCAACTATAATGTATTTTTTTATGTTCCTGTTAATTTTAGATAATTGATTCCCAAAAGAACATAAATCAAATCAAGTCCAAGTAAAGGAACAAGTGAAGCAACTAGGCTACATCCATCACTCTATGAGCTTGCTTTATAAGCGTTATCTCAATCGGGAGCAGAATATGATGAACACGGGAAAGAGAAATGTTTCAAAAAAGATGATGCAAATGCTAATCGCCCTTCCACCGAAGAGTTGGTCAAAGCCTTCAGCATTGATCGCTATCCTGTGAGAATGTAGTGCGATGGTACCGCAGATTTAACGGGTGATTTTGTGGTTAATTCAATCATGGGAAATTATTTCGACGCCTTCAGAAAAATACTTCGAGAAAAAAAATTGGATGCTTATTTCAGGTACAGCTGCTTTGGGAAATATCTTGATTTTTCGGAGGACAACAATGCTCGTTTCCAAATGAAAATGGTATATGAACTTCTCAAGCGTAGGTTTATGTATGAAAAGAAAGATAAGATGGATGAGGTATGGATAAATTACTGTGGCATGCCTGTTTGTTTTGGTTGGAAGGAGTTTACCATAGTTACTGGACTAAAATGTTATCCTCCTTCTCAAGCTATACCTATTCTAACCCCAAAAAAGCACCCTGCACACCCAAAAAAGGCAAAGGCAAGTCGTGTGATCGTGATGACCTGGTGTCCATTATTGGTCCAAGCTTCAAAAATAAAAATTTGATAAAAGCGTTGAAAGGTAAAGGACTTTCAAAGAAGCACAAGTAGTCATTGTGCTTGGTTTGGTTTGTATATAATATTCTTTGGGCGAGAGACGTTAACAACAACATAAGCCTAGATTTAATAAAGCTCTCTGAGGATCTTGAGGCGTTTAACAACTATCCTTGGGGTTATGAAAGCTTTAAAATGACTGTCAAGTATTTGTTGACTCCGTTAGTGCCAAAGACAGTCAATTTATATGGCTTTCCATGGACTTTCATGGTAAATGTTTCTTTCTTCTATTATGATATCATTCATTTTTTTACTCAATAATGATTTTGATTTATTGGCGTTATTTTATAGGCTTGGGCGTTTGAAGCCATTCCTTATTTGAGACAACAAGTGAATTACTAGGAAGGAGCTTTCTGTCCAAGAATCTTGAGATGATTGTCGGCCAAAACTTATGAAAATGCAAAATTTCTTGATCTCTTCAACCCTCCGAAGGAAACAGTAAGTATAATTATAATTAATTTTTTCTTTCAATTAATGATTTTTTTTGAATGACTTAATCATCATTCTAATGTATGTAATGATTTATGTTAGATTGTGCATCCGTCGCTAGTTCCGACCAATCGAGAGTTGAAGATTCTATTTTTTCTTACTTTATGATCTGTGCAAACTTAAACGGACCCTAAGGTCATCGACAAAATAAAAATAAAATTGTTTGGAGCAACAACTATTACAAGAAAAATAATTTTGGAGGTGGGCTTGTTGTTATTGATGGTCTTAGTGGTGATGGAGATGTTGGTGGTGGTAGTGGTGCTGCTATTGGTGATAATGATGCTCCTTTTACAGTATTTAAAACAAACCATTATGAGTATGATCATACTGGTTATACAGATTTTGCCTCTCCCAGCGAATGTTCTGCATGCAAATGTCAAGACTGTAGGGCAAAACATGATGTAGTGATTAATGCTATTAATGCATTAACTGCTTTTGTAAAGGATTTGACATCTAAGAGGGGTCTCATTCTATCAAAGAGGATTTTATTTCCATCCTCTTCATTAGAGATTAGGGCTAAGAGGAGAAAGAGAGTGATTTCCAGGGCATTATCAAGCATCCAAAAAAGTAAAATTTCAACTCCTCTGTCCGTGTGTTGCACTGAGCAATGTACAATTTCTAAAAAAGAGCAGCACGAGCTGAAGAAGGTGAATATATATGTCTTCCAACTGACAAAACAAACAGACACATATCTATTTCAACAGATGACATATCTGCTGTAAATTATCAAATAGATATATACATCTGTTGCAACAGTTGACTAACTTGTTGCACCAGATAAAGTATCTATTGTGACATATGTCTTGTCTGTTTTATCAAATCAAACAGCTCTTCGTACCACTTTTATTTGTACCAACAGATGACCTATTTGCTGCAACAAATGATTCATATGTTGCAACAAATGGTTCATCCATTGAAAATTATCATACAGAGTCTTCCTCATGTAGAAATTTGTCCCAACAGTTGATTCATTGTTGCAACAGAAATATAATCTGTTTGGTATAATTTAAAACAAGAGAAAGACCTGTTTGATTTGCCAGAAGAGATGAGTTATCCTTTTTTGTTTTGTTGTATCTCCGCGATTAGCATTGACCAATTCTGAATTTCCAGGTGGATGTGTTAGAAGCTACTGCTGAAAAGCATTGACAATATGCTACTTTTTTTATGGAAATACGGAGAACAGAAAGCGCAGAAATCGTACGTAAGCGACAATAAAGATCCACGACGAGAAAAGCCAAATTCCATAGCACCGGATGAAGAACAACTTGTCCATACTGTGTAGATCTTTATAGCTTGAGCCTGTCAAAGTAATCCTTGGCATCATACTTAAATTATTGTTGATGTATTTGTTGAGATCTATACCCATAATAATTTTTTTACATTTCATTTATTCGTTGACTTATTTCAGCTAATTTCTGAAGGCTTCAATTTATTTTATTTTGTCTATGAATTTTATTTATTCCTTAGATTTAAACTTATTAATTGAAAAGGAATACTAGATTCAAATATTGCAACAGATAACACATTTATTGGAAAAATCGAACAGATTTAGACATATGTTGCAACAGGTAGGTAATCTGTTAGAATTTATAAAATAGGTCTTCCCACTGTTGCAATAGATGGACTTAGATAGAAACATCGAGATAATATAACAGATGACCAACCTATTGCAACAGATAAACTATATATCAGAACAGGTATAATAACTATTACAACAGATGGAGAATCTATTGCATTATAAAAATTCAACTTTCGTTGGAAATAAAAAATTGCCAGTACGTGTAAAAAGGTTAAAGTGAATTGAAATAAAAAAGGCGGAATCCATTGACGGTCTTCAGTTCAAACACCTAAAATAAAATAGGCATCAAGTAGACAGTGTTCATTTTAAACACGTAAAATAAAATAGGCATCAAACGTGTCAGTCTGGCACATTTTGCTGACTTGCCATCACTTGGCCCCCAACGGCCATTCCCCCCATTGTCTTATATATTCATCTTCTTCCTAAAATTTAACCCTAAATTCCTAAATCTTCTTCTTCATCGTCATATTCTTTTATCTATCCAAATTCTTCAAATTATTTCTTTCATTTTTTCCAACTGAGCTTGACAATGTCGAGCGCATCTTCCACTATTTTTTGTGATAAAGATTTTTGATATTGTAAGTGCGGTCATAAAGCTCTGTTGAAGACTTCTTGTACTGAATAAAATCCGGGTCGTAGGTTTTTTACTTGTAAGATTTCAAAGGTAATATTTTTTTATTTAATTAGTTGATTAATTATTGACTTGTAATTGTGTTCTCATTTTTCTAGAAATTGGGTGGATGCGATTATTTCTATGATTGGTATGAAGAACGACACCCTTCATAAGCAAATCGTGTAATCTGGGGTTTGTTGAACAAAGTCAAGACTTCTGAAGAGAAAAAAAATAAAGCAAGAAGATACTACATTGTTGTCGTTATTGCTACTGGTTTGGTGTTGTTGGGCACATGGATATTCAAGCCTAATTGCTGAAATTTTCATGGTGGTGTGTGTATTTTCTACTGGTTTGGTGTTGTCGAGCACATGGATATTCAAGCGTAACTGTTGGAAAATATCAAAAAGATTTAGGCTTATGTTGTAAAATTTAGGTCATCTATTGGAAATTATCAAACAGGTCTTCCCACTGTTGCAATAGATTAGACTTAGATTATTTGATTATTCATAGAAATAACATCGGCGTAATGCAATAAATAACCAACCTATTGCAACAGATAAACTATCTTCCAGAAAAGATTAAATATATTTTACAACAGATTGAAAATCTATTGCATTATAAAAACTAGACTTTCATCAGAAAAAAATTATTGCCACTATATGTACATGTAATAAAGTGAAGGGTGACTTGAAATTAAAAATTGCTATTTTACACGCTCTTCTTTATACACAGGCTTCAAGCATCCAGTTAGTACCCCATAAGCCCAGACCTCTTGCAGGTTTTCCACAGCGTTGTCGCATAGAAAAGTCGTTGGCTCAGCCATTTCTATGCCCGTCAGCAAACATTCGATATGTGCAAGAGCGTGCGAGCCGCTTGCTTTAGTGACATCATATTTTGGAAGGATTATTCCCTTGTTTCGACCTTTAAAATCCCATGATTTCTTCATCAACACTTCCTTTAGCAAATGATTCATTAGTTTACTCTCCCTCAACAAGATGAGAAACAACACCATCAGTAGCTCCACGGGGAAAAAAAGATCGAAATCATCGACGAGAGGTATGTTGGAGTCATAAACATTGATCTTTCCCTCCTCAAGTAGTATCTCAATAGCCTGATAATGCATGCTGTTCATGCTAATGACTGCAAGAATCCTCTTTGCCTCGATCCAGCTCTTGCCGTGTGGATTTGGCCTCTCTTCTCTAACATATTTTATCATTTCTTCTTCATCCAAGACTAACGTAGGAACTAGGAAATCAATTCCCACGCCAAGGGCTAACGCCTCCCCATTGAGTTGATCGTACCTATCCTTGAGCTTCTTACAGAAGTCGAGGTCCATTATCCTATCGACATCGTCATAAGCTTCCCGATACATTAATTGTCTTTTCCTCATGAGGCAGAGAATTATATCAACATGCTGTGATATAAGAAGTCAATTTTTAAAGATGCAACGGATGGTCCATCTCTTGCATAGGGTTCTCTGAATCAATAATCTTAGTATCCAACACAACTTATGCAACAGATGGATAATAAGTTGCAACAGAACCACTACCAGTTGCACCAGTATACCCAGCTGTTGCAATAGATGTGAAATATGTTACGTAGTTTCTTCATCGTGGGGTATATTAGAAGGTATAGGTTAGGAAAAGTAAATTTTCCTTGTCCTCGTATGACATACGCATATCAGTCATAGTTTGGAAGTCTTGAGGGGGGAAAGAGAGGCCTGGGGAAATCAGGTGCGCCTGGCTTGGCATTATTGTCCTGTCGCAGATCCCTCTTCTCTTCGGTGCCAAGTTCCGCATATATGTCCACTTTTTTGACTGGCCTCTGAACTTCAACAGCTTTTGGAGAGGGAGGAATTGCAATTTCTATTGATTTTCAATCGGAGAGTACCTCTCTAATTGCTCTTTTTTTTCTCCTAACCAACACTGTAGGAGTGTGTGGCTCCCTCACCTTCTTGGATGGTATGAAACACCTCTTGGATTTAAATTCCTTGATGGTTTTAGTGATAGCCTCTACTTTTTCAAAAAGTTTATCCTGTCTGTCCTTGCACCCTTTGCATTCGCAATGAGAACACGAGGGTGAAGAAAGTGAGAGGGACCTTTGTAAGGGTGAAAAGGGGTGTTTTCAAACATATTTATTCTTTCTTGAGCATCAACATGCTCATCATCATGAGTGGTAGCAGCATCAGCATGCCTGCCACCAATACCAACAACTCCACCAGAAAAAGCACCCGGATCTGCCTTAGTAGGTTGGTTATGAAGAGCCTCAATATTAGGCTGACCTTGCCTAACTGCTCTTCTTATGGCTGTTGCTCCAGCCAATTCCTTCTTTATTAACTCAACCGTTGGGCCTGCTATAGTATCAACATGACCTAGAGTAATATAAAACGTCATCACCGACTCTTCCTCAGTAGGCACGATCCATGATGCACAACCTATAAAAAAGAAAAAAAAGACAGATGCATTTAAATCATATAATATAATAATTTTCACAGTTGGGTTACATTTTAAAAGAAAGACCTATCTGTTGCATAGTTTGCAGTATATGGTTAAAATCCATTTGAGTTTAGTTCAGAGAAACAGAGCAACACATGGATAATCTGATGCAAAATATCAATCATCTGTTGCAACAGTTGCACAAGACGGGTAATCTGTTATGCAACGGATGATCTGTACGTCACAAAAGATGAATAATATGTTATCAAATTACACATTTGTTGCATAATTTACAGTAGATGGTTAATTTATCAGGAGTCGGGTTCAGAGAACCAAAGCAACAGATGGATAATCTGATGCAAGATATCAATCATACCCTGTCGCAATAGATGTCCCATCTGGTATATCAGATATAAATCTGTTGCACCGGATATAACATCTATTCAATACCTTTCTTTGAGTAAAATTATTTTACTTAAAAAAGACGTACTGCATCATCCGGAGGGTTAAAGAGATCAGCCTCCTTAATATTGGTGTTGCTCTTTGCAGCCAACCACCTAACCATCCTTAGATGAGAAACCTAATCCAGGTAATCCATTAACTGCTTTCGGAGGGGAGGAATGGCTTCAAATGCCCAAGCCTAAAAAATGTAAACAAGAAGCAAGAAAAAAAGTCATAATAACTATATTCAATATAAATTAATGGATGAGTAAAATTAATGATTAATTTTACCATGAAAGCCCAAGAAAAGCCGTATAATGTGGTCGTCCTTGAGGATAACTTTGTCAGTAAATATTGAATAGTCAAGTAGAAGTTGTCATATCCCCAGGGATAATTATTGAATTTATCAAAATACCCAGCACGCACCAACAAATCATCTTCTATGACCTTGTTGACGTCTCTTGCCAATTTAATCGAATGAGGAAACCAAACTAAGCACAATTGCTCCTTTTATTGCTCTGGTATGGTTTTATCCTTGAGATCTGTCAAACAACCCATCTATTTTTTCCTTGCGTTTTCTTGCCTTGGATCTTTTGTGGGGTGGTGGTTCTTCTGGACGATGGCATCACAAGCCCGTCACTATGGAAAACTCTTGCATGCCTAAACAAACAGGCATGCCAGTTTCATCTATCTTCTCTTTGCCCCCTATTTCGGATCTTTATCATCCCCCACGTACTTGATCCTGCGCTTGAGAAGACCATATACCATCGTCATAGGGAAACAGATACAGGTAGAGGGGTCCTAAGGCAGCTCAATAAACCATCCAAATCAGCTCTTCTTAAAAAGTCCGCCTATGTTTTCGTTCTTCATATTTTTCATAAATGTTCAAAAATTTTCCCTATCTGATATTTAAGTACAATTTGACCAGTTAGTTATTTTGCTTCTAGATCATTTATCGGCATCGCAACTTGAAACCCGTCAATACTAAAAGTTTTGACAAGATCATGCTGGGATGTCGATATTAATTCACGCCCCATTGGTGATCCATTATCATCATGTTGATGATCATCGTTTTTCCCTTTCTCACTCTCCAATTCCTCTTCTTTCTCACTTTTATTTTCTTCATCACCATCTACAGACCCTTGTCCACCTCCCTCAATGTTGTTTTCACATCTCTCCTCAGCTTCACTTTTCCCTGACTGAGATTGTTCAAGAAGCTCCTCCAAATCCCTCTGTACTGTAGCCTTTTTTTAGGTGGTCAGACGTTGATTCACTTTCACTTTCTTTTCTTTTGGGCGACATGTTTTACCTACAAACAACAGAAAAACAAAAATTAACTTACAATTAATGTATGCATAAATTTTAAAAAATACATCACAAATACCAATGCCACAAACAAACACCATGAATACCGACACCATGAATACCAACAACCACCACCATAAATACCACAAACCAATGCCATAAACAAACACCATGAATACCGACACTATCGACAGCCACCACAAACACCACCAACCAATGCCACCACTAGTGCCACCACGATGACCACAAACACCACCACCACCACAAACACCATCCAAAAATACCACAACAGTCAACAGAACACTGTGATGGAAACTAGGGATTTCTCAAGTTCTTCCTACAATTTTACCATCAAAACTCAAAATTGTAAACCCATTCTCGAAGATAATACAACTAAAAGTTTTATTTTTCATCATTAACTTAAAAGACCTTATTTTTTTTTTAAAAAATAAAAAATATAAAACTCTTCTCGAACTCTGTTGCCTATGAAGACAAAGAAAATGACTGATACAAGCAAGAATGAAGTCAAAAATAACACCTATGTGGTCAAAAATGAGAAAAAAATGATCTGTTGTGGAGGGTTGAGCAAATTTATTGAGTAGTTATTGTCTGTACTGTATTGTTGAGTGACAAGGAGAGAGAAAAAGTGAGAACTCGAGATTTGAAATGATGAAACGTTTTGTATGGGTTGGTTTGTATTTTGGAAAAGAATGATAAGTTTTGAAAATGTTAATTTTGTCTGAATGATCTTAATTATTTTGAAAATCATAAAAGATATGTGTAATTTTTAACCCTCTCATCATGCAATTGCCAAAAGGGTAACTCAATTGAAATTGTATAAAAAAAATTGAAGTTGCAGTTGACCGAGTACTCTAGTTGACCCTATGAACTCACCCTTGGTCCTAGATTAATCAATTTAGGTACTATTAGTCTAACATATGTCGCGTCCCATTTTTCTCGTGGAAGGCGGGATTCGACTTGACAAATTCTTTTTGGGATTGCATTTGAAGGGTGTGAAGAGTCGCCACCTAACGTATTAAGGTGCGTTAGGGCACCGGTATAGGCTAACTACGAACCTATTTTTGTTATTTTGTCTTAATTCACCAGAGATTAAGATAAGGATTCAAATTACCTCAAAAGGAAGGTGTTAGGCACCTTTCGAGATAAAAAAGTTAAAATACTAAGGCGATAAAAAATATTACTCGGTACTACTTGGATAACTCAAAAATCTCCTGAGAGAGTAGTCTTATCTGATCTTTTCAATGTCACCGTCTCCTCGTGCCCCTCAAAATTTATTATCTAGAACTCTCTCCTTCAGCCATAAAGTAGTATAGACTTAACTCATCAATCTTCTTTATTTTCAATTCTCAATTATCTTTGTTTCCTTTTTTCCTCTCTTTTCTCTCTTCTTTCAGATGAGGATCCTTTAGGATCTCAACCAATCAATATATTTTCTCAACTGAACTGGATGTTCTGATCCGTTTGCTTTTTTGACATTGCAGGTACGGTTCACTATTGCTCTTTCCATCTCGTCTTCTTCTTTGTATGTCATTTAAATTAGATATTTACATTTGTTGCTATTAATGATTTACCCATTACCAGTTTTTTATTTATTGAGAAAATTGAAGAAAAAGTGACTTTTAAGTCTTGAATGAATGAACCGTTGTTTTTATTAAAATATGTGAAAAAAGTCATCTATTGGGAGAATTTTAAAAGCCTTATTGTCAGTATAGTTTTTTTTATGTCTTTTGTTTGGTACTTTGGTGGTGCTATTATTGGGGGTGGTGGTGGTTGTGTTGGAACATGTGATGTTTGTGTTTTGGATGGTGTTGGAACATATGGTGTTGTTTCTTTGTTGTTGATGTTGTTGTTGGTGGTGTTGCAACAGTTTTCTCAACTGTTGCAACTGATGAATCAGCTGTTGGAACAGACGGAGCAACTGTTTGAAGAAATCAAACCAGTAGCAAGGCTGGTTTAATTTATTCCAACATATGATCCATCTATTGCAACATGTCATCCATCCGTTGCAACGATGCCTCATCGGTTGAATAAATGGGTAATCTGTCGCATTATATTGGTCATTTGTTGATTCACTCAATTTTGTGTTACCCTTTTGTAATGTTCTTTTTGTTTTCTTTTTCTTCTTCTTTTGTTTGACATCAAATGTATTTCTCTTATTTGCAGACAAAAGGAAGTGAAACTGGATCCACTTTTGCCCGACTAGCATAAAAGGCTAGAGTAAATATGGGTTCGGAGGAATAAGCTGCTTGCAGCTGGAACCACTTCATATGATCAACCTATCATGAAAACACACATCCAGTACAATGATTTTGTGAATGTTTGTTCTTTACCTATTAGGAATTAATCCTTGAAATAAGATATGTCATTTTACAGTTAAGATTGTTAGGTTCGAACTAGTAAGGCTGAGGAACCAAACGGTGGTGTCGATACCCCGTTACAATTTAATGACGGTTTATGCTCATGTTTATGTGTCAATTTTGGGGAAGGGTTCAAGTTTTTGGCGACAATGTAAATATCCAATAGTGATTGGACCGGTTTTAATGGCTCAATGGACTTGTGGAAATGCCTCCGAAGCCTCGCACTGCAACAAATAATGGTGGATCTAATAGAATTTTCCTTGGTCCAAATTTATATAGATGGGTTGTTAGAGGAGACTATTATACAACAAAAGGTGTTTGGGTGAAAACCTGTGTGGGAAGAGGGAGGTTGAGAAGGCCATATATCATCTCAGACCTTGTTTAAGAGGAAACACAGGATGGGAAGGAAAGTGTAGAAAAATTAGCTTATGAAATTGACATAAAAAATGAAAAAAATGGATGATCTGCGAATGTGAAAGTGTATCCAAAAATGAAAATCCATCAGTCGTTGAAGAAAAAAAAGAATGGTCAAGAGGAATTGGGCTGGTCACTTTGCTAGATACTGCAACTAGCGAGCGCGGCCTTAACAAAGACCCACAAAATATAGGACCAGAACTCTATGGAAGAAGCTTCGCGAGCATGGAAGGTGGTAAGATTGTCGGTATGAATTAAAACCTGAACCAACTACTCCTGCATTAAAAATACGGGATCAATCCAAGGTGGCAATTTCTCAAGTTAAATTTGCATCCCATGCCTCCTGTTTATGGCTCTAGTCAGGTCAAAGGCAGTGGAAACAACAAAGCATGGGATTTCGGGCCAACTTTGAGCCTTTTTGTTTCTACTGCCATTAACCTGATCATAGCCACAAACAGAAGGCATGACATGCAAGTTAGACTTCAGAAATTGACGCCTTGGCTCCTCGTATTTTTATTTCAGGAGTTGTTAGTTCAGGTTTCAATGCTAACCGAAAATCTTACCACCTTCCGTGCTCGCGAATCTTCTTCCTTAGAGTTCTGGTCCTGCACTTTGTGAGAGTCTTCATTGATACCACGCTCACTAGTTGCATTCTCGAGCAAAGTGTCTAACTCTAGTCCTATTGACCATTATTTTTTTCATCGACTGACGGATTTTTATATTTGGATACACTTCCACATTTGAAGTTCATCCAGTTTTTTCATTTCTCATGTCAATTTCATTGGCCAATTTCGCTACACTTTCCTTCTTACCCTGTGTTTCCTCTTAAACAAGGTCTGAGATGATATATGGCCTTATCCACCTCTCCCTTCATGCACAGGTATTCTTCCAAGCACCTTCTGCTGTATAAAAGTCTCCTTCAGTAATCCTTCCATATAAATTTGGACTAGGGTAATTTCTATTGGTTCCATCATTGTTTGCTGCATTGCGAGGCTTCGTAGGCCTTTCAAGAAGCCCATTGCGCCATTAAAACCGGTCCAATCACTATTGGATATTTACACTGCCGCCAAAAACTTGAACCCTTCACCAAACTTGACACTAAAACATGAGCATAAATCGGATTTATCAGTTCGCACCTATCAAACTAAACTGTACAAGACTAGTTATACATTCAAGTTGGAGCAAAAGCGAAAAATATGTGAGTGGGTCCAAAGTTTAAAGATGCCCAATGAATATGCCTTAAATTTGGGAAAGAGGGTTGATATGGCACAAGGAATCTTACATGGAATGAAAAGCCATGATTGTCATGTTTTCATGGATCAATTACTTCCAATTACTTTTATTGATTTACCTGAAAACATATGGAAACCAATAGCAGAGATTAGTTGGTTCTCCAAAGACTTATGTGCCACCACATTAAAAGAAGAAAATCTGGCGCGAATGAAAAGTAATATTGTTGTTATCACCAACAAGTTGGAAAAGATTTTTCCGCCAGGATTCTTCGATGTGATGGAGCATCTTACCATTTACCTGGTCCACGAAGCTCGGTTAGGCGGTCTAGTTCAAATTAGGTGGATGTATCAATTCGAACGATAAGAAATTGCAACATATTTAAATTCATACATATCTTTTTTAATATAGTAAACATATAATCTTAAGATTGTGCGGGGAAATTGAAAAATTGAAAAGGGGTCCCAAAAATAAACTTAGGGTGGAAGGCTCTATAGTTTAGACATATCTTGCAGGAGAAAAGTCTCAATTTTATTCATACTACTTTGTTGATGAAATTGCTTGTTCAAGAAATAGGAAAAATCGTCATCAGGACGATGAAAATGAGCCTCATTTGCAACCGATATCAATTTTCAATCAATCTGATAGTAAGTCTAAAAAGACCATATTTCGCTGGTTCATTACCATGTAGCACAAATCAGCAACTTTGTATGTCTTGCTGAATTGCCCGGAAGTTGAGCCCTCTTTGAAGTAAGGAGATTAAATATTAACATATCTTATTTATTTACTCGTTCCCTTAAGGAAACTAATTGTGTTTCACATGTTGGATCTTCAGTTTATTTAAGACTCAATTCCACGAAAATCAAGTGTATGCATCCTTTACAATATGATTTACATATGAGGTTCGTAAGTGTACTAATATTTCTACAAATTTTGAACATTTACACATTCTTCAACTAACATATATATATATATGTGTGTGTGTGTGTGTAAAATATTTTTAGGTACACCAGTCACCAAATGTGGCCGCATACGATCAATTCTTGAGAGATATTTCTTTGGGACCAGTTGAAGCTCAAATAATGTCTCATTACACAATAAATTGGTTCAAATTTTCCACCAAAGAACACTCAGGAATAAGGAAAACAAACAATAGTGGTGTTTGGGTTAAGGGTGATGATGATGTTGATTACTTTGGCATCATACAAGAGATCTTAGAATTGGAGTATGCTGGTTTCCCAATAAAAAAATTGTTCTCTTTCAATGCAAGTGGTTTGATCCAAGAACAAGAGGCACAAGAGTACATAAGTAGCATAACATCATTGAAGTGAAGCACAATAGGTCGTATCCTATTTACGATCTCTTTGTTCTCGTACAAAATGATAAACAAGTGTATTATTCTCCTTATTCGTTGCGCAGTGATAAGTCTGATTGGTGGGTTATAATCAAAACAAAGACTATAGGACGGGTGGAAGTTGAGAATGTGCTAAAGACTGCGTATCAAAATGAAATGCAGATTGATCATCAGCTAGTGAACATTGATTTAGTGGATAGTTTGAATCACACAAAAATATATTTAAAGAAGTTAATATTGCAGAAGAAGAGGCTGAGTGGGTAGGAGATGAGGAAACTTTCGAAGATGGTGAATGGTTTAGTGGAGAATCTTCAGGAGAGAAGGATTACTTTGTGTAGGTTGTATTAATTATGTATTGATGTCTTTATGCTTTGTACTATTTACCTTTATGTTTCTTGTTTAAGATTGATATGTAATATACTGTGTAAGATTGTTGTTTTCACTTTTCCATTATTTATGTAGTAATATAAATATTCTTGTCTATCTCGTGTTGTTGGAGCGATTTGAAGTGTGAATTAGTAACTTGAACTAGTTACTTGGAATGTTTTCTTATATATTCATTTTGTAAGGACTAACTACTAATTAACTTTACATAATTTAGATGGCAGGTAGAGGTGACAAAGGTAAGCAAAAAGTTGATCCTACAAAAACAAAAAAGAAAAAACAACCTCGCTAGTACGACCCTCATATTCTAGGTCATCGCAACATTCAGTTCCTGCTCTTACGCATGTGGGTCCACTTCATGGGTCTAGAGCGACTCATTCTATTCCCATACCCATGTCACCACCATCACGGTACTATCAGATGACCGCTAGCACATCCAGGAATGTACCATCATCTGCAGTACCCTCTACTAGCAGTCACCCACGTTCTCACAGTGATTCTGCTGGATCTATTGGGTTGACGGATCTTCATCTTGGAGGCACTCCATCCAGTTCTTCAGATCCGCCCACGCTAGTGCATCCATCAGCACTTGTTCCGCAGTCCGGAGACAGAGATGATTATCAGAGGCGGTATATTATTCCATATGGAATAGGATAAGATTTCTAAATATAACAACGTTATTCATTTTTCATTTACTATATTATTATGCTCTATGAAATTACTGTTTGATCTTGTGTTGTAGGTTTAAGCCCGATGATGGAGTTGGAAAAATTATGACTAAATGTACTAGTCGGAACTTCAACGGCTATTGGACCAGTTGGCAAAAGGTTTCAGAATATGACAAAGAAAAAATGTTTAAACAATTTCATGTAAGGATTTAACTTATCGACTACTTAACACATTGTTAGAACAAAAATTTGAATATTATATATTTATTTTTGTTGTATAAATATTTCTGGTGGAATGACGCACATGAAAGTGCTATACGGAGGAATTTTTATAGAAGAGCTAAAGCCAGAATAAACGGTCTGTTGGATTATGCCAGAACGAATAGGGTACGACCAGGGTTTATACTCGAACCCATGTGGCAAGATTTTCTTCACTATTGGAATAGCGAAGAATACCAATTGTTGAGTGAGAAAGGAAAGAAAGTCAGGGCATCATCCAAGGGTGACACTCTACATATTGCGGGTGCAGTTAGTCGGATTACTGTAGAGCAAAAAATGGTATGTAACTTTTACTATTTTAATTATTTGTTTCTATTTAAATTGTTAACTGTTTGAATATTAATAATTTTATCATATGCAGGAAAAAAATTGGGTAGGAAGGTAAGACATAATGAGGTATTTGAGGAGATGCATGTGAAGAAGATAAAGAACCCAACTGATTAATATGTCTGAGTTGAGCCTTGTGCAAAAGTTGCCCATGTAAAAATCAAATTTTGTATTTATGAATATTTTTCTCAAAGTTTATATTATTCAAGTACAAGTAGTTAATATTTTTTTACTATTAATTTTAACTTTACTTTGATTATAGGACAAATATATGCAGCTCGTTAATGAGTATCGTAGTACTCAGCCTCCTGAAAGTCAGGGTGACATAATACCTGAAGATGTAAAGGAGGAGTTATGGCAAGATATTATGGGTCCTCCAGTTAGAGGCCAATATTAGGGATACCACAGAAAGTATTTTGGCAAGAATGTTAGGTCTTCGTCCGTCCGTACATCCTATCCTTCATCAGTTGATAGAGAAATCATTTAATCACTAAAAAATATGATTTCTAAACTCACTGAAGAGCTTGCTGCACATAGAGAGAGAGAGCGAAGGAGAAGGAGGAGGAAACAACATTACAAATCAGGATGTTGCAGCAGCAGTTCAGCTCTTTTATTCAATTTGCAGGGGTTCTTCCTCCATGTCCTGATGATGCAGTTTGGGCTGCAAAGGTCTAGGCCCACTGGATGATATCAGCACATATGAGGAATCAAATCCTATGTGTGCAGCTGAGGATGCGGATGACGAAGACGATGATGATGAGTGGTAGTTTTTTTTACTTTTGTATGTGTTGTAGTTTGAATTTGGAGATGAGTTGTAGTTTTTACACGTTTGTATGTTTTGTATGTTTTTAGACTTGTATTGTATGTTGGTTGTTTGAATAGAAAGTAGCATATTTATTGTATGCTAGTGTAGCATATATAAGTTTTTTATTTTTTAAAAAATATTACCAGAAAAATCAACCACATGTGGTCAGTTTTTTTGGTAATTTTACAAAAACCGACCATGAATGGTCAATTTTTTAAAATAAATAAATTAATTTAAAATAAAATCGACCACATGTGGTCGGTTTTATTAAAATTAATTAATTAACTTAAAAATAAAACCGACCACTTGTGGTCGGTATTATTAAATTAAATAATTAATTTAAATAAAAATACCGACCACAAGTGGTCGGTATTTTTAAAATTCATTAATTAATTGAAAAATGAAATCAACCACTTTTGTTTGGTTTATTTTGAATTTTTTTATTTTTAAAATCTTTTTTTAAAAAAATAATATTGAATTTTAAAAATATATTTTTTTCCAAAAAATCGACCACGCATGGTCGGTTTTAAAAAAGCTACCACGCTTTTACCAACCACGCATTTTGGTTGGTTTTGTGGTCGAAAATGTAGAAAAACCAACCACATGTGGTCGGTTTGTGTGGTCGATTTTCCTATTTTTTTAGTAGTAAGAGGTAAAGTAATGGAGTGAAAATAGGAGAGAGGTAGTAAAACACGCGTGTTTGAAATTTATGGACAAACAAATATTATTTTTTCTACAAAATATAATTTTGTGAAAGTGTTGCTATTTATTGTAATTATGATCTTAAACTTGTCGCTTCCTATAATTTTTCCTTATATCATAAATTCTACCTAAATAACAGGCTTAGAAGGCTTTTCTCCTTGCAAAAACACAACTAGTCAATTATTTAAAAGTAATTACATGTCGTATTAAGCAATTATTATTTCATGAAAACTAAGGCTACATTTGTTTTTGTTTTTTTAAGATTAAGACGTCTGAATCTGAATGCACATTCGAATGATTAAGATGTTGTCTCTAGATCTGAACTCTGAAGGATTAAGACTATTTGTTTTTTCTTAAGAACTGAGTATGTACAATTTATAGAATTGTTAAATATAAAATTTAAACAATATTAGTTGAATATTACATCAACATTATATTCAAAAAATATTAATACAACATAACAAGATCACTAAATTGACAAAAACATGAACTATTTAATATGCAGGAAATTATGTGCTATAGCCAATAGTGGGTGGCTTTGGATTTTTGATCCTAATAAGAAAAATCTTTAAAGACTAGCCTTCCTTCTCTTTTTAGTATAGTACAAGTACAATTTTACCCTCTACACCTCAAATATTTTTAAACTTCTCATACTCATTTGTCTCTCAAATTCTATTTTTATTTTTATTATTTTCACTTTTTTTTATTTTTTCCCTTTAACTTTATTTTCATGTTTTAATTTTTGTCTCAACCTTTATTTTTTTTATCATTTCTCTTTTTTTGCCCTCATTTTTCTCAAACTTTACTTTTATTTTTCCTCTCATTTTATTTTTCTCAATTTTTTTAATTCTTCGATTTTTTTCTTAATCTTTATTTTTTTCTTGCCTTTTTTTTGTCAATCTCTTTTTTTTTTATTTCTCTATTTTATTTGATCACTTTTTTCTTTTTTCTCAACTTCTATTATATTTTGCTAATAAATAAAAAATTGGATAATCCGCAAAGAAATCTTTTTTTTTGACATCAAAACAAATTTAAGGGCATGAGTTATTTTTAGGAAGTTCTTTGGAATAAGTTTTGTCTCTAAGACAAAAATCATAAAACAACTCATAATCAAGGCACAATGTGGTAGTGTCAAGTCTTTCTTATGGAGCATAACTTGTTGTTTGAAAATTCTTGAGTTAAGTTTTGCTTCTAAGACAAGAGTTATAGAACATCTCATAAATCAAAAATAATGTGGTAGTGTCAACACTTGTTCATTGGGCGTAACTTGTTCTTTTGGAAGGTTCTTGTGCTAGGTTTTGTCTTAAAGGCAAGACTAATAGAGCATCACATAAATCAAGACACAATATGATAGTGTCAACTCTTGTCCATGGGGCGTAACTAGTCGGTTAAGTCTTTCCTCTAAGGCAAGAGTTATAGAATATCTCATAAATCAAGACACGATATAGTAGTATCAGCACTAGCCCATGAGGCATAACTTGTTGTTTGAAAGCCCTTGGACTAATTCGAGCCTCTAATGCAAGATTTATAGATCATCTCACAAATCAAAACATAATGTGGTAGTGTCAACTCTTACCCATATGGCATAACTTGTTGTTTAAAAGTCCTTGATTTATAAAATAACTCATAAATCAAGACATAATGTAGTAGTGTCAAATCTTATCCGTGGAGCGTAACTTGTTGTTTAAAAGTGCTTGGGCTTTGTCTTGTCTATAAAACATGAGTTATAGAACATCTCATAAATCAAAACATAATGTGATAGTGTCAACTCTTACCCATGGGACATAACTTGTTATTTGAAATTCTTTGGATTAAGTCTTGCCTCTAAGGTAAGAGTTATAGAATATCTCATAAATCAAAACACAATGAGGTAATGTCAACTCATGCCCATGGGGCACAACTTGTTACTTGAAAGTTTTTGGTCTAAGTCTTGCCTCTAAGGGAAGAGTTATAAAACATCTCATAAATCAATACACAATGTGGTGGTGTCAACTCTTGTCTGTGGGGCATAACTTATTATTTAATGGTCCTTAGGCTGAGTCTTACCTCTAAGACAAAAGTTATAGTGCATATCATAAGTTAAAAACACAACGTGTTAGTGTTGACTCTTGCCCAATATACGTAAATTATTTGAAAATTCTTAGAATAAGTTGTGCCTCTAAGGCGAGAGTTGTAGAACATCTCATAAATAAAGACATAACGTGGTAGTGTCAACTCTTGCCCGTAGGGTATAATTTATTATTTGAAAGTCATTGCACTAAGTCTTACCTCTAAGACAAGAGTTGTAGAACATCTCATAAATAAAGACATAATGTGGTAGTGTCAACTCTTGCTCGTGGGGCATAATTTGTAGTTTGAAAGTCCTTGAACTAAGTCTTGTCTCTAAGGCAATAGTTATAGAACATCTCATAAATGAAAACATTACGTGGTAGAGTTAACTCTTGCCCGTGGGGTAGAATTTGTAGAAGTCCTTGAGCTAAGTCTTGCCTCTAAGGCAATAGTTGTAGAACATCTCATAAATGAAAACATAACGTGGTAGAGTCAACTCTTGCCCGTGGGTCATAATTTGTAATTTGAAAATCCTTGAGCTAAGTCTTGCCTCTAAGGAAATAGTTGTAGAACATCTCATAAATGAAAACATTACGTGGTAGAGTCAACTCTTGCCCGTGGGGCATAATTTGTAGTTTGAAAGTTTTTGAGCTAAGTCTTGCCTCTAAGGCAATAGTTGTAGAACATCTCATAAATGAAAACATAATGTGGTAGAGTCAACTCTTGCCCGTGGGACATAATTTGTAGTTTGAAAATCCTTGAGCTAAGTCTTGCCTCTAAGAAAATAGTTGTAGAACATCTCATAAATGAAAATGTAACGTGGTAGAGTCAACTCTTGTCCGTGGGGCATAATTTGTTGTTTGAAAATCCTTGAGCTAAGTCTTGCCTCTAAGGCAATTGTTTTAGAACATCTCATAAATCAAACTACAATGCGGTAGTGCCAACTCTTTTCCGTGGGGTATAACTTCTTGTTTTAAAGTCATAAGTCTTGCCTCTACAATGTGGTAGTGTCAATTTTTATCCATGAAATGTAATTTGTTGTTTGAAAGTCATAAGTCTTGCTTTTATAATGTGATAGTATCAACTCTTGCTAATGAGATGTAACTTGAATTGAAGAAATCGAAGAAAAGAACAAAAAGAATATAAATTGCGGAAAAAGAAGAAAATGAAAAAAATATTAAAAAAATAAAAATTTTAAAAAAATTAGAAGTTGAGAGGCATGAAAAAAAAATAAAGGTTGATCAATAAAAAAGAGTAAATAAAAATAAAGGTCGAGAAAAAATGAAAAAGAAAAGAAAAATAAAAATCAAAGAAAAATATATATATATTTTTTATAAAAGTAGACATTGAGAGGTGTAAAGAAAAAAGTAAGGGTTGAGAAAAACTAAAAAGAACAAAAAAAAAAAAAAGAGGAAAGAAAAATAAAAAATCGAAGAAAAATAAAAAAGAAAAAAAGAAGAAGTTGAGTGGAAAAAAGTAAGGATTGAAAAAAATTAAAATAAAAAGGAGAAAATAAAAAATAAAAATCAAAGTAAAATTAAAAAGAGAAAAAAAAATGAAAGTTGAAAGATATAAATATGGAGTTGTTATCCATTATAAGGATTATTTATGTAATTTACTTCATTGATCAGGGGTAATTTTATCCACAAAAAATATTAGTTAATAAGTAAAATACTATTTTAACAAAGTTTTTTCATTTGGGGCTAAAATTTGAAAGTCACTCCAATTTGGGTCTATTGTTAAGATTTATCCTTTAATATGCAATAACAATTTTAAAGGGGTTGTTTAGTACCTAATAGAGAAATAACATGTTCATGTATTAATTTTTGTATAAGTCATACAAAGTTTGATAGTTAATTAGAAAAAAAGTTAATCGTACATAAAATCAATACAACATTTGATTTGCAATTTTAAAACCCACATAATTATTACCTGCACAATTTATACTTGGATAATTAATACCTACGTAATAGTTAAAACTTACACGCACCCGGTGTATACATCAAGACAATATATCCATGAAATGTGTTTGAATTTAGAGTTTATGTTACTTAATCGTGATTAATTATCAAGTATTTTACTTAATTAAATCACTTAATTATGATAAAGAATATTAATTTAATGTATACACTGGGTGCGTGCAAATTCTTACCCTACATAATTACCACATAGCTAAAACATATATAACTAGTAACTGCATTACGCATATTTGCACAATTCTAACCAACTATGATGCGATCCCGAAAATGCATCCAACCTACAAACAATATGAATATTCAACTGGCATTTGATTGAGAAGACCAGTAGATCCCTCTCGTTCTCCTCTTCCTTTCTTCCTCATCTCCCCTTCTTAATTATATGATTTTATGCCCACACAAACCCACAAAAATTTCAAGAAAAAAAAGAATAACTATTCCATCAAACTTTCTCAAGCAAAAAATAAATAAATAGTAAAAGTTAAAGAATCAAAGTAAAGTGTTGAAAGTTGCTTTAAGAATGCAACTGTTTTTTTTTTCTCCAGCAGTTTTTTTACGTACAATCCTAGTTAAATTAGGAGTCCTAAAATAATTAGTTATTTTAATTTTGGTAGAAATAGGTTGTTTCTTTGTCCTATTTGCAACGATTTAAGTTGCTAATTTGATGATCATACAGACGGTTTTTACAAGAAAAAATCAACTGCTATGCGTATTCTCTTCTTTAAACTCCCACTTCTGTTTCAGCGGCCAACTTTTTGACTATTGAATTCCTGCGTTATTTTCTTTTAAAGGTTTTAAAACCAACATAAAGGAATCACAATCAACTATGATATTCTTTATCTTCCGTGTCTGTTAATTCACATTAAAAAAGCCTCTTATTGGATGTAATCAAAATCACAGACTCTGCTGTGTTATTCCTCCAAAGAGGCAAAGAGAAAGATAGCGGTAAAGGAAATGTGAAAGTGATCAATGTTAGTAATATAAGGGTTGTGGAAAAATCAGGTTCAAAGGTTTGTAGTTCGAAAAAGAAAACGTTGGTTTTTTAGGTCTGAATAAGTTTCAGACTTGTCCACAGATTTGATCGAATCAGATCAATTAAGACCCAATAAGTGATAATAATTTAATTTACTAAAAATTAAATAAATACACAACTTATATTTTTAATATTACAAAAAATCTCAACTCCCTAAACATATTACAAAAATCTCAACATATATACAAAATGTTATGTATATGTTGGCTATGTAATGTATATTAATAGGGAGAGAGAATAAAGTAATTAAAAAAGTCGGAGAGAGTGTAATTACTTCCAAAAAAGTTGATATTTATGTTATTTATACAATAATTTATGTACAAATAAATACACTTAATGGTTTGAAGTATGTCAGATTCAAACATTTATTAAGTGCAAACAAATAAGGCCTAAATATTAACACATATAATGACTTCCAAATAATAATCCCTAGATTTTAGTTGTATACGGTTTAATAAACTTTTCCTATTCTTTTGGTCCTTTTTTTTCTTCTTTATTTAATTTCTATTCTTTTTTGTGAATAAGAAAAATTTAAGAAGTATTAATTTTTTAAAAGTTTTAAGTACATAATAAGTATGTAATCAATGATATTGTAAAAATTTTAATATTAAATACAAGAAAATATTTTAAACATAGAAAAAAAGAAAAATAATTTTACCACAAATATGGTTCAATTTGATGCGTCTCTCTTAACCTCTTACAGAAAGGAAAGAAGTACTACATGACAAGCGCAAAAGTTGATACAAGACAAACAAGAGGAACACGAAACAACCACAAAATAGTCCAATACACCCTCCAAAACAGTCCACAAATCACAACAAATCGTGGGCCAAATGGAGACCTCACTCGGATTCGACAAATACAACAAGAATACAAGAAACAAAGGTGTATTTGACACCCAAAATAGCCACAAATCGTGAAGAACAAGATGAAAACAAGAACACAAATTTTCGGATTCAACAAGACCCAAAAACAGTCCACTACAAACAATAACAAGATTACAAGAATAAAAGGATAGATAGTGAGATATAAATTTGTTACAAGACTTAGGAACAAAGTGTGATTCAAACACTAAACCCCTAATTAATGTAACAACAACAACACACTCTTACGGTGACCGCCAAGGGAATCACTTACCTCAAGATCCACCGTTTTCAAGCAAAGAACAATATTGATTTTTCCAAGCCCTATACTAAGGATGACTTTTTCAAGCCCTAACTAAGAACTATACTAAGGTGTTGCACTCTCCAAAGAGAGAATAAGTCTTTCAAATGTTCATCATTCATTAACTAAAGAGAAATGACCTAAAATAGACTATATATAGTATATTACAAAAGAAAGATAAAATGAATCCAATGCCCTTAATGAGGTGGGTGGCAATGGAGTGTCATTTAGACAAGTCTAAAAGACCAAAATGACCTTGAGGCTAAGTGACCAAAATGACCTTAATAAAAGGGGCCAAAACTGTGAACCATCAAATGTGGTTCAAACCCGTGAGTCCTCTAGTCTTCAAGGCTCCAAGCAATCTTCCACACACGGGTTTGTTTTATAGCATGCTCAAAATAACCCCTACAAGTATGATCCCGTTCCCTCCATGGGACCAAAGCTTGATTCTTCACATAGTGACTTTGAATGATGCCATCGAAAGCTAAATCGGCCATTTCACTTGTATCATCCTCCCCTTCTTGAAAAGGATTCGACCTCGAATCCGTACCTTGCAAAACAAGAGAAAGGACAAAGAAGCACAACATCCTCATGGCATGAGGGTTAGGATTAGAACAATAATAAACATCATCACGCCAAGGGGGTACATACTTGAAGTATAACCAAGAATCCTTTGAAGTGAGTATTAAAAACTCAATGAAAGATGTACAAAAGATTTGGTTATGGGATACACCAAGAGTGATACTTTTCTTGTCATGTAGACCAAGCAACAAGTTGGGTGCACCAACATCACCATTTCTACATTTGGCACCGGGGTCAAGTGGGAAAAGTCGCCATAGACACGGGTCTAGACAACACTTCCCTTTCCCGTGGTCTACTCCCAAACTAAACGACATACTCTCTATAATAGCATACATATCATCCAAAGAAAATAGAGAGTAGAGAAAGGTATCACTCAAATCGACTTCTACCAAGGTGCCCTCATGTGTGTACTCCCTACTAGTTTCTCAATAATAACCATGAGTACTCTCAACAATAAAGTCACACAAAGTAAAAGAAGAAGTAGATTCCGGAACTACACATTCCTTACCCCTAAGAGTACTCTCATATTCCAAGAAGAGATCTCCATTCTTAGGAGGAATGTTGTCACACTAAAGTGGGTTAGCATATAGGCTATAGCTTCCAAGGCAAGCTATACCATCATTTTCACCACTAGCTTTATTAGAAGTGTTTAAATCATCTCCAAACAAAACATTACACCTAAAGAGAGTGTGATCTACCTCATGGACAGATTTGGAATAAGCAAGTTCCTCACACTCTAAATGATCAATATCAAGTTTCAAGGATGTTCCAAACACAAGATTACCCCAAGAATAGATCTCGGGTTCACTCCTACTTTGTTGACCAACATTTTCAAATACTTCACTCACTTGAGTTCTATTAAGCACATCACACACATACTCAAGTGGGGGACAATTTTCACAAACAAGTTGATCAACACAAATTACACAAGACGATGTACTTCCGTTCAACATATAGGCTTCAACACTAGGTGGACATAAATTGATCATACAAGAAGAGTCAATTTCATCATCAATAGGATCAACTAGTGTATCCAAAATCAAAATATGTACATAATCAACAAGAGGCAAAGAATCACTAGACTCATAAATAAGTAAGCTACACTCACACTCAATGGCTTACTAGCCACACAATTGTCATTCACATGCACTAAAGTGTAAGAGTAGCTATTTTACCTTTAAGATCTTGAGTAGACTCTTCCTTGCCGTGAGGTGAAGGTACTCCACAAACTTGGGAAGAAACTTCCTTTTGGAATTGTTCGCCTTCGCTTGCCATGTTGGTACCTACACAAATGTCCTTAGAAATGGAAGGACAACTAATGTTAGCACGGTTTGGTGGAAATCCTCTCACTTCTCTTCACATATCCTCTCATTTTTCCACTCTCAGATTACCACCTTGCACTCCCTTACTCCTCTCAATCTTTCGTCTCTCATCATAAATTGGATTGGAGTAGGTAAGCATTTCTCTTTGCGGTTTGGGTAGTAAGTACGTTATGAGGCGATTTCCCCATTGGTCTCTTACAATATTAGGCCAATTTTGCACGTTAGGAACTTGATGTCGTGCAAACCAATTAGCACCCAAGCTCATATGACCATAGGTTAAGGAAAAAACATCGCACCACACCTCCTCATGGTAATCAAATTGGGAAAAGACAACTTTTACCCTCTCGGTAACCTTGAACTCTCCCAAGTAGTATGGAACAAGTAAAGGCTCTCGAAATAACCCCAAGTAGTTAACCATGGACGGAAGAATGTAATTTTCGTAGTACCTATCATTCAGCACCATAAGGCAGCCCGGTATCCCACAAATAGTCACCTTTCCGGAGTGTACACTCCTCCTTGGATCAACATTGTAAGGCACACGAGTACCCATCGATTTTGGAGATGCTTTCCCTCTTCTTCTCATAGGACAACCTCTACTATAGCTAGTATAAACAATCACACCATGTCGACCTTGATAAGAAGTACTACAAGGTGAAGAATATGTTCTTTCACATTCCACACGCGTACTCTCATCATAGCTCTCATAAGCTTTGCGAATGAAAGGATTATACCTAACACTAAATGTAGGTTCAGTGTGGGAAGTATAAGACTCCTCACATACCCCAACTTCATCATAAGAACCATCACGAGGTCCTACATTATCTCCAAATTCACCATAAGCACTAGGCACATCATTCCCCTAATTTTCTCCCCTAAACCCGAGACCCTTAAATCTGCCCAAGTTTTGATCATGGCTATTTTCATAGCCCCCACAATCTCCCTCAACTTCGTAGCCATAAAACCCCTCACTACAATCATAGTCTCCCATATTTTAGTCACAATAATCCCCGACTATTGAAGACATGTTCCCCTTATATCACCTTTGTACCTACAGAATGAACAAACAAGATTAGTAGTAAAGCTTCTCACTAACACTCGTATACACTCACCTTTGTGATTCTCACAATTGGAGAGACGAATATTGAAAGTTGCTTATACTCCGGTAGTCAATAGGATGTCAATTCTACTTGGCGGTCGAAATAGATTCTTGTTTGATTGACTCAAGACACAAAAAAATAAAATTTACTTACGAACTTGAACAAAGAAGTTACTACGAGTTAAAAATGAGAAAAAGCACACAAATAACGAAGACACGAAAGGAACAAATTCAACAATTAATCTACAACTAAGTAGGTGATTACTACTTGTTAATTAATCCTAGAATCAAGACAGGAAACTAAGGAAACAATAAAGTGAAACTAATAATCTAAAATTTGAGACAAAATTTGATGCGTGAACAGTAACTTGATGACGTGGAATCCACGTATTGGTTGCGGTTTCTATAATTTTTATTTTTCAAAGCCCAAGTCTTGACCAATTTTAATTTGGATGGGTGGAATTTGTTTTAAGGAGGGAAGAATAAATCTTGAGCCTTTTTTTTCAAGTTTCAACTTTCAAGAGTTGACTTTTGTAGTACTTTTCCTTAAAACATGGATCCTTATTTTTTTTGGAAAAATGATTGAGATGTGATTGACTTATTGGTGAGTAATGGTAAGTCTTTCAAGACTAACAAAGTTCTCACACATTTTCCTTCACCTTTTTGGATCTAACTTTCACCTTATTTTAACAAGGTATGAAGGTTTGGAAGAACATCAAGAACACTTCAACAATCACCAAGAAAATCAACAACAATCTCCCAAGAACAACAATAATTCCGCAACAAAAAGGTCAACTGCAAACTTCCAACAAATGGCCAAGTCCTTTAGTGTGGTGTTTTAGTCTTAACAAGGGGTGAAGATTGGGATGAACAACAAGAACACAAAAACTTTTCAAGAACAATAACAACACCAAAAACATCCAGCCCAATTCCTCAAGAAAGGTCACCACACGGCCAAGAACAACAACATCAATACACGACCATTAACGTGTTCACAACAACCATCTCAACAATTCAAGCTCAACTTTAGATCCAGACTCAAGAGTGTTAGATAAGAAGAAAGCTAACACTAGAAATAACAAATCAAACAAAAGATCACCTATATCTAGACTCAACTTTTCATCCAAGACAACAACAACAAGAATCCAACTTCTCGGCCAAGGACACAACTTTTTTTTTCTGTATTTTTTCAACTACCAAGCCCAAGATTAATCTTGTAGGAACAATATCAAGCCATGCTTTGATACCAAATGATACAATACAAACAAGAGGAACACGAAACAGCCATAAAACAGACCAATACACCCTCCAAAACAGTCCACAAATCACAACAAATCGTGGACCAAATGGAGTCCTCACTCGGATTCAAAAAATACAACAAGAATATAAGAAACAAAGGTGTATTTGATACCCAAAACATCCACAAATCATGAAGAACAAGATGACAACAAGAACACAAATTTTTGGATTCAACAAGACACAAAAACAGTCCACTACAAACAATAACAAGATTACAAGAATAAAAGGATAGATAGTGAGATATAGATTTGTTACAAGACTTAGGAACATAGTGTGGTTCAAACACTAAACCCCTAATTAATGTAAAAATAACACCACACTCTTACGGTGACCACCAAGGGAATTACTCACCTCAAGATTCACCGTTTCCAAACAAAGAACAATATTAGATTTTTCAAGCCCTATACTAAGGATGACTTTTCCGAGCCCTAACTAAGAACTATACTAAGGTGTTACACTCTCCAAAGATAGAATAAGTCTTTCAAATGTTCATCATTCATTAACTAAAGAGAAATGACCTAAAATAGACTATATATAGTATATTGCAAAAGAAAGATAAAATGACTCCAATGCCCTTAATGAGGTGGGTGGCAATGGAGTGTTCTTTAGACAAGTCGTAAAGACAACTGAAGAAACCCTCACTGTTGATAGTGATCATGCTACTTTTAGGTTATTATCTGAAAGTGATTTCACTACATATAGGGAATCATGTAGATTCATGCATATTGGTTTAGTGCAAGTTTCTTTTAAACCATTAACCCTGAGAGGTTTGCTTGAAAGCTTTATTGCAGCGTTACGAGATGACAAAAATCAAAACTGGAAAAAGTCTCTTATAGGGACTGTCCAAACAAGCTTGGCTTATGACCCAATTTATTTTAATGCTTACCCTAATCTACTGATTTCTCTTGGTGATGAGAATTTGTTGAATGCTTTAATTCTGAGCATTAAATTGCATGGTTATAATTACATACCAGGAACTGAGGTAATATGTATTTGTTATAGAATATATTATAAACCTTTGTCCATATTAAATCCTATGTGTAAAATGATGGATTTCAAGAATGAAACCATTCTGATGGAAACCAACTTTTGTAGGTATAAAGTTGTTACTAGGAGACCTATTAAATAGGATGAAATAGACTTCCCAAAAGAATGGATCCTTAAGGATGCAGCCCCTCCTCAAAATAATCTTAATAGTGAGATTTCAGAAGTAGAACAGGCCGTTGATGGCACTGTAAAGATCAAATTTTTTGATTCTTTACCTCTACTTAATAGGGCAGATGATTTGCGTATAACATCATTAGCGAGACTGACAAGATCAATATCTTCAAACATATCCCCTGTTGATTATATTGTTAGATCTCCATCTAGAGCTTCTACATCTCAGATTAGAGAAAGTTCTAGGATGCACAATAGCAGAATCGATAACGGCAATATTGCTAATGAAGTTTCTAATTTGGATCCAACTGAATCCGAAATGGATTTCCCCACAGGTCTAAAATGAATCAAGACAAAATTGATTTTAGTTCGGGATCTCCGGCAAGAAAAAAGATCTCTGAAGAGTTTTTTAAACCTAGATGGAAGCTTTTCAGATCATAGATTTTTCAAAACTTTAATAAAGATCAAAAAATTATTTTTCAGAAAGAATTTTATAAAGATCTTTCTGATCATAATAAAATGATTGCTTTTGTGCCTTGGTTTATGGCCAAATATGTGGACGATTACCTTTCAATGCTTGCTAAGGATTTTAAATTGACTGATGGTAAGGTCAGCTCATCAGTTTTCCCTCCTCAAAAATCTTTTCAATTGGAAAAGGAAACTAAAGTAGTTCATTTTACTGCTTTTGCAAAATTGATTAAAGATAATACTACTCTAGTTACTTCTCAAAATGTCAACATGAAGTTGAAATAGCATAATTATGCAAATATCTACATGAGTATATTGGGAGAGAAAATTATGTGTTTACATAAAAAAATAGATAAGATTCTTGCTGAGATCAAGAAGATAGAACTTAGTAATACTAAGCAAAAAGATACAGACAAGGTTGTTACTGCTACCTTTAGTATTCAGCCTCCACCTGAAATCAAAGATTTCAAAATAACTAATTACTTAGATGATATACAGAAGTTGTTAGAAAAAAAATTTAGTGGGCTGAAAATAAACCATATCCATGATGATAAGGCTATAACGGACAATGATGGTCCTACTGAGGTTAAGAAACTCACAGAAAAATTTGCGAGGAAGCCGGCCCAGAAAATGTTCTATCATCCAAGGCATACACCTCAAGATGTTTTGTTTAAAGAACAGGGTTTGTACGTTCCTAGCAGTTTTAGAGATAATAAAATCTATGAATGGAACGTAGATGGTCTAACTGATAGGCAGATCTCTGTAATGGTACACAGAATGCTAATGTACTGTACCATATTCAAAGTCAATAAAAAACAACAACGATAAGGCAATAACAGAGATGATTACTGCTGGTTTTACTAGACATCTTAAAGGCTGGTGGGAAATTATCTCACACCAGAACATAAAACCAAAATTTAGGTGCAGTAAAAATAGAGAATGGTCAACAGACCTTGAATGCGGTCTATACTTTAGTAATTAATTTTATAGAGCACTTTTTGGGGGAAATGGACTAATAATAGTGAAAGTATCAGAACTTTACTCCAAAATCGTAGGTGCAAGACTCTTACATCTTTTAGGTGGTATAAAGACGTTTTCTTATCCAGAGTCATGGAATTTCTGGAGAGTAATAGCAGTCATTGGAAATCCAAATTTATAGATGGTCTTCCTATGTTGTTTCTTGAAAGAGTTAGAAAAACCCTGCGAGGTTCTAACCTGAGTATAAACTATGATAAGCACACATATGGAAGCTTGATCAATGTTTGTACTCAAGAAGGTCTAGCTTTGTGTAATAAAATTAAGCTAAACCAACCAATTAAGAGACATCGTCTCAATAAGAGACAATAGTTAGGAGAATTTTGTGAGCAATTTGCCATGGATATTCCTAACACCTCGAAAAAGCCCCATGGGCACAAGAAGAAAAATTCCTCTGACGATAGAAAGAAAAAGAGAATTGAGAAAAAACATAAGAGAAAAAAGGTTTACATATCTCGTGAAGAGTACAAAAGAGCCAAAAGGACCAATGCTTGTTACAGATGTGGTAAATTTGGTCACTTTGCAAAAGATTGAAAAGTTAAAGAAAAAATAAAGAGCATTACCTTAGATGAGGAAGTTAAAGATTATTTATGCAAAATATTGCTTAATTCCTCTCCGAAAAATTCAAATCTGGATCATAATGATAATGAGGAAAATCATTTGTCAACAGACGAAGATCTAAGAATCCTTCATAATGAAGATTATATGGCTTCATAAGAAGAATATCTTCCTTACCAGCAAGGACAACCTTGTAGTAAAAAGGAATAAAAAGATGTTTTCTATAACATCTACTCCCAATTTCAAGATATGGAAAAAAATATCTTGAAAGAAGACAAATTAGCAACTCTAATTGAAATACTAAAAAGATTTATCCAGGAGGATAACCAACCATCTACTAGTTATTCTCATAAGGAGGAAATTCCTGTTATTCCCTCCCAAAAGGGACCGTATACCATGACAGAAGTTCATAAACTTCTAAAAGAAAGACAAAAAGTTGTCCGTATTCCTGCAACGACCCAAGACCATAGGATAAAGATTAATAATCTCAAAAAGGAAATATCCTTTCTTAAGAATTAGAATTTGACTCTGGATCAAAGGGTTGCAGCCCTAGAAATCCAACTGTAGTGCCTACCGAGGTAAGCTCTACTCTTCCTATGCCGGAGGAAAATTTTCTTCAGACTTTGGTAGTTGTTACTCAACAATATTTTTATGCAAAGATAACTCTTTTAATTGATTATAATTATAAAAAAGAGTTTACAACTCTCATTGATAGTGGGGCAGGCTGTAATTGTATTCAAGAAGGTCTGATACCTTCTAAATATTTTGTGAAAACCACTCATGTTTTAAGAAATGCTAGTGATCATAAGATGGGGATAGAATATAAAATCCCCAAGGCATATGTTTGCCAGGATAAATTATGCATATCGAAAACTTTCGTCCTAGTAAAAGACATCAATGAAGAAATTATTCTGGGAAAATCTTGGTTTGTGCACAAATACCCCATAATTAGGTGGGATGAGAATGGTATAATTAGCACTTTTGAAAACAAAAAAATTAAATTTGAATGGTGTGAACCTCCTTATACCAGATATATAAATCTTATTAAATAAAAAATACTTTCAAAAAATAAACAAATGAAATTTTTTGAAAAATAAAATTTGTAGTTTGACTATTGATCAAACTCTTCAGAATCCTAAGTTGGTTGAAAAAATTGAATTGTTAAAAAATCAGTTTTCAATAGAAATTTGTGGAGATCATCCAAATACTTTTTGGCAAAGGAAACAACATAAGATTAGCCTTCCTTATGAGGATAACTTTCAAGAAGGAAATATTCCCACAAAGGCAAGACCTTGCCAAATGAATGTTGTATATTTAGAATTATGTAAAAAAGAAATTGATTCTCTTTTGCATAAAGATTTCATAAGACCTTCCAAATATCTCAGGTCATGCACGGACTTTTATGTCAATAAACATGCTGAAAAAGAAAGAGGAGTTCCGAGATTGGTTATAAACTACAAACCTCTCAACAAAGTCCTTAAATGGATCAGGTATCCAATTCTGAATAAAAAGAATTTATTGGATAGATTGCATGATGCTCTTATATTTTCCAAATTTGATTTAAAATCAAGGTACTGGTAAATCCAGATAGTAGAAGCAGACAAATATAAGACTATTTTTAATGTTCTAATGGGACAATTTGAATGTAATGTAATGCCTTTTAGACTGAAGAATGCTCCTTCAGAATTTCAGAATATAATGAATAAAATATTCATGCCACATAGCACTTTTATAATTGTTTATATTGATGATATTTTGGTATTTTCAAAAATCGTGGAGACATACTTTATACATCTAGATCTTTTTAAGAAGATCATCATACAAAATGGCTTAGTTATATCGAAGCCAAAGATGTTGTTTCAAATAAAGGACAGGTTTCTTGGCCACAATATTGATCAAGGGAAAATTATCGCTATAACAGGAAGTATTGAATTTGCTTCTATATTTTCTGATGCAATAACAGATAAAACTCAATTGCAAATATTTTTGAGAAGTTTGAATTACATATCTACTTTTGTTCAAGATTTGACAAAGAATACAACTATCTTGTATGATAGACTGAAAAAGAGTCCTAATGCATGGACTGAAAAACATACTTTTTCAGTAAGAAATATTAAGGCTAAGGTTAATAACTTACCCTGCCTTACTTTAGAAAATCCCAATTTAGATAAAATTATTGAGACTGATGCCTCAGATATAAGTTATGGAGGAATGATACTCAAAAAAATTATCCAGTTCCATTGCGACTGATGCCTCAGATATATTATCCAGTTCTATTCTGGAAAATGGAATGATACTCAAAAAAATTATTCCACAATAGCTAAAGAAATCCTTGCTATTGTTAAATGTGTATTAAAATTTCAAGGTGATCTTTATAATAGAAAGTTCTTGATAACAACCGATTGTCAGTCTGCTAAATTTATTTTTAATAAAGATGTGAAACATGATGTTTCTAAGCAAATGTTTGCAAGATGGAAGGCCCTGTTTGCCCCATTTGATTTTGAAATTTAATATTTAAAAGGATAAAAAAATAGTCTACCCGATTTCCTTACACGTGAATTTCTAAACTGATGTTTTTTATTATGACATACAGGATGACATCACAAGCATCCTTGTACAGAGGAAGAGGAGGGAGAATTAGATCAACCTCAACCTCAACCCCAACCAGAGGAAGGGGAGATACTGTCCTTGCCCAAATTGGAAATCAAAGGCTGATTGCTTCAAACATTGCAAGTTCAAGTTCAGATTCATCAGGTATGAATACAGATGAACAACTATATCAGCAATTTCTGGATTTTATGAAACCAAAATCCAAAAAACAAGAGGAATCTGATGTTCATTCATATGCTATTGCCTTGAAAGACATTAATAAAAATATTGAGTGGTATGAATGCAACAAAGAAGAAGAAGTGATATTACTTCTTGAGTGCCATGATCTTAGATGAAAAGATAACCCATGAAAACTTATGCATAAATATTTAGACAATACATTTTACACTACGGCTACATACAAGTACCGTAGACATTATGAAACTCTATTGTCACAAACTGCTTCTGCAGAAATTCAACACTGCTATGCAAGTGTAACTATCAGAAAAGATTATAGATTTTGTAAAATTATAATCAAAAAGATATGTTCTCATGAAGAATGGGGTTTGAGTACCCTTAACGAAAAAGAATATGTTCTGCCTGAACAACAAAAAGTCACAGTTAAGTTCAACTATTGGGACTATGTGGAAAGTTTTGATAAAGCTTTCTTATGTGAGAATCCTGAGAGATCTCATTCATGGTTTATTAAAATTTATGAAAATGTCTATAAACAAAGCATACCAAACTGGTTTGCTAAATGGTGGATCTTGCATGATCCTTCACAAAAAATATTACCAAAGCCTTTTAAAAGTCTCTATAATGATTGGGTGGAAGTATCACCAATACTGCTTTAAATGCAAAGAGAAAATATATACTTTAAGGTATATCAACAATGTATTTTTTCATTGAATTTTCTATTCTTGAATCTTGAAATGGTCTATAGAAGTAAAATAAAACCATGACAATATCCCTTGTTTAATGAGAATTTATTACACTAAATTCTGGAAAAAATTAAATCAACAAACGGCTGAAGAAAATGTCCATGGCCACCAACTAATAGAAATAATCAAAGCTGCCATAAACAATTACAAGTAGCAAAAAGAAATAGCTCCTCTTTATGAACAAGTGGAACATGGTCCATTCAAGAATATTGCCCAAAAACTCCAGATGAAGAAAGGGACAATATCGAAGTCAGAAATTCTTGCTTCATCTATGGAGGAAGTTAAACGAGATTTAATGAAGAATCTCGATCAAGGATGTTCTTCAGACATGTCAATATCGTCAGCAGGTCATGAAGAAGATTTCTTGGCAGGGGAATCCCAAAGAATCCAAAGTGATGAAGAAATTGACTTGGATGCTTATCTTGCCAAAATTTCAAGACACCCTGGAAGAATCTTCCATGTTCACAAAAAACAAAGAGAAGAAATAAATAAAAGGACCCCACCACTACTTACATTATTGGGGAAACATGCTTGATGGCAGACAAACTTTTGAAAAAGTAAAACAGTAAGGGCCATTAGTTTTTTGATAAGGCAAGAGCCATTTGTAAATAGTAAGGGTCAAATAGTAAAGTCCTCTTACTTTATTTTGTTATTTTTCGATGATTCTATTATATAAGGAGCCCATTATTAGTAGTAGCGGATAGTTTTTTCATAACCTCTCTCTCTAGAATACTCTCTCTCCATCTTGTAAAAATATTCTGTGTATGGAATAAAAAAGTGTTTTGCTTCTGAGCACAATTCATCTGTATCAAGGTTAATTTAAATTTTTGTAATTTTAATTTTAATTTCTTTACTTATTCATTAGCTTATGATGGGCTAAACTCTTTGTGTTGAACTATGACAAATTATATTACAAGTATGATATGACATATGTTATGAAATAAGAATTGCAATCACCCAATGATATTAAGGTCGCAATACATTCACTTGTAGTTATAACTTTGATTTAGGCTTCATGCCAGAGGTCCATATAAAATGCTTGTTAGCCAGGAGGGCCTTGATGACTGTGTATTAGACCCGTTTAGATTAAAGTTATAATAACTTGGGTATGCTTTGCTTGTAAATGTTCCTGGAATATCATTGAAGCGATCCTGTTGTTATTCCAGGAACATTTACAAGCAAAGCATACCCAAGTTATTATAACTTTAATCTAAACGGGTCCAATACACAGCCATCAACGCCCTCCTGGCTAACATGCATTTTATATGGACCTCCGGCATGAAAACTAAATCAAAGTTATAACTACAAGTGTATGTATTACGACCTTAATATCATTGGGTGATTGCAATTCTTATTTCATAACATATGCCATATCATACTTGTAATATAATTTGTCATAGTTCAACACAAAGAGTTTAACCCATCATAGACTAATGAATAAGTAAAGAAATTAAAATTAAAATTATAAAAAAATAAATTAACCTTGATACGGATGGATTGTGCTCAAAAGAAAAAAAAATTATTTCATACATAGAATATTTTTAGAAGAGAGGGAGAGAGTATTCTAGAGAGAGGGGTAATGAAAAACATGTCCTCTACTACTAATAATGGGCTTCTTATATAATGGAAGCACCAAAAAATAATAAAATAAAGTAAGTGGCCTTTACTATTTGACCCTTACTATTTACCAATGGCTCTTGCCTTATCAAAAAGCTAATGGCCCTTACTGTTTTGCTTTTTCAAAAGCTTGTCTGCCATCAAGAATGTTTCCCCAATAATGTAAGTAGTCGTGGGGTCCTTTTATGTATTTATTCTCTTTGTTTTTTGTGAACGTGAAAGATTCTTCTAGGGTGTCTTGAAATTTTGCCAGATAAGCATCCAAGTCAATTTCTTCATCACTTTGGATACTTTGGGATTCCCCTGCCAAGCAATCTTCTTCATGACCTGCTGACGATATTGACATGTCTGAAAAATATTTTTGATCTAGATTCTTCATTAAATCTCGTTTAACTTTCTCCATATATGAAGCAAGAATTTCTGACTTCGATATTGTCCATTTCTTCATCTGGAGTTTTTGGGCAATATTTCTAAATGGACTGTGTTCCTCTTGTTCATGAAGAGGAGCTGATTCTTTATGCTACTTGTAATTATTTATGGAAGCTTTGATTGTTACTATTAGTTGGTGTCCATGGACATTTTCTTCAGCCGTTTGTTGATTTAATTTTGCACAGAATTTAGTGTAATAAATTCTCATTAAACAAGGAATATTTTCATGGTTTTGTTTTACTTCTATCGACCATTTCAAGATCCAAGGAATAGAAAATTCAATGAAAAAATACATTGTTGATATACCTTCAAACTATATATTTTCTCTTTGGATTTCAAGCAGTATTGGTGATACTTCCAAACAATCATTATAGAGACTCTTAAAAGGATCTGGTAATATTTTTTGTGAAGGACCATGCAAGATCCACCATTTAGCAAACCAGTTTTGTATGCTTTGTTGGTAGACATTTTTACAAATTTTAATAAATCATGAATGAGATCTCTCAAGATTCTCACATAAGAAAGATTTATCAAAACTTTCCACATAGTCCCAGTAGTTGTACTTAACTGTGACTTTTTGATGTTCAGGCAGAACATATTCTTTTTCTTTAAGGGTACTCAAACCCCATTCTTCATGAGAAAAGATCTTTTTTATTATAATTTTAGAAAAACTATAATCTTTTCTGATAGCTACACTTGTATAGCAGTGTTGAATTTTTGCAAAAGCAGTTTGAGACAATATAGTTTCATAATAGGTATTTGTATGTAGCCGTAGTGTAAAATGTATTGTTTAAATATTTTTGCACAAGTTGCCATGGGTTATCTTTCAATCTAAGATGATGGCGCTCAAGAAGTAATATCACTTCTTCTGCTTTGTTGCATTCATACAACTCAAAGTTTTTATTAGTGTCTTTCAAGGCACTAGCATATAAGGGAACATCAGATTCCTCTTGTTTTTTGGATTTTGATTTAATAAAATTCAGAAATTGCTGATACAGTTGTTCATCTGTATTCATACCTGATGAATCTAAACTTGAACTTGCAATGTTTGAAGCAATCAACCTTAGATTTCTAATTTGGTCAAGGTTAAGGACAGTATTTCCCCTGCCTCTGGTTGAGGTTGAGGTTAATTTAACTCTTCGTCCGCTTTCTCTGTACGAGGATGCTTGTGATGCCATCCTGTATGTCATAATAGAAAACATCAGTTTAGAAATTCACGAGTAAGGACATTGGGTAGACTATTTTCTGACCCTTTTAAATATTAAATTTCAAAATCAAATGGGGCTAACAGGGCCTGCCATCTTGCAAACATTTTCTTAGAAACATCTTGTTTTAAATCTTTATTAAAAATGAATTTAGCAGACTGACAATCGGTTCTTATCAAGAACTTTCTATTGTAAAGATCACCTTGAAATTTTAATACATATTTAACAACAACAAGGATTTTTTTAGCTATTGTGGAATAATTTTTTTGAGTATCATTCTATTTTCCAGAATAGAATTGGATAATATAGGCTCGTTTGTCTTGTGGGGAATACTGTTTTAAAATTCCTCCATAACTTATATCTGAGGCATCAGTCTCAATAATTTTATCTAAATTGAGATTTGCTAAAGTAAGGCAGGGTAGGTTATTAACCTTAGCCTTAATATTTTTTATTGCAAGAGTATGTTTTTCAGTCCATGCATTAGGACTCTTTTTTAGCTTATCATACAAGATAGCTGTATTCTTTGTCAAATCTTAGACAAAAGGAGATATGTAATTCAGATTTCCCAAAATTCTTTGCAACTGGGTTTTGTATGGTATTACATCAGAAAATTTAAAAGCAAATTCAATACTTCTGGTTATAGGGATAATTTTCCCTTGATCAATATTGTGGCCAAGAAACCTGACCTTTATTTGAAACAACATCTTTGACTTCGATATAACTAAGCCATTTTTTATGATGATCTTAAAAAGATCTAGATGTCTAAAGTGTGTCTCTATGGTTTTGAAAATACCAAAATATCATCAATATAAACAATTATAAAATTTCTATGAGGAATGAATATTTTATTCATTATATTCTGATATTCTGAATGAGCATTCTTCAGTTCAAAAAGCATTATATTCCATTCAGATTATCTCATTAGAACATTAAAAGCAATCTTATATTTGTCTGCTTCTACTATTTGGATTTGCCAGTATCCTGATTTTAAATCAAATTTGAAAAATATAAGAGCATCATACAATCTATCCAATAAATTCTTTTTATTCGTAATTGGATACCTGATCCATTTAAGGACTTTGTTGAAAGGTTTATAATTTAAAACCAACCTCGAAACTCCTCTTTCTTGTTCAACATATTTATTAACATAAAAGGCCGTGCATGACCAGGGAGATTTGTAAGGTCCTATGAGACCTTTATGCAAAAGAGAATCAATTTTTTTTTTACATAATTCTAAATATGCATCATTCATTTGGAAAGGTCTTGCCTTTGTAGGAATATTTCCTTCCTGAAAGTTATCCTCATAAGGAAGGCTAACCTTATGTTGTTTCCTATGCCAAAAAGCATTTGGATGGTCTCCACAAACTTCTATTGAAAACTGACTTTTTAACAATTCAATTTTTTAAACCAGCTTAGGATTCTGAAGAGTTTGATCAATAGTCAAACTACAAATTTCATTTGTTTATTTTTTAAAAGTATTTTTTCTTTAGTAAGATTTATATATCTGGTATAAGGTGGTTCACACCATTCAAATTTAATTTGTTTATTTTCAAAAGTGCTAATTATACCATTCTCATCCCACCTAATTATGGGCTATATGTGCACAAACCAAGATTTTCCCAGAATAATTTCATCATTGATGTCTTTTACTAGGACGAAAGTTTCCGGCATGCATAATTTATCCTGGCAAACATAAGACTTGGGGATTTTATATTCTACCCCCTTCTTATAACCACTAGCATTTCTTAAAACATGAGTGGTTTTCACAAAATATTTTAAAGGTATCAGACCTTCTTAGATGCAATTACAACCTGCCCCACTATCAATGAGAGTTGTAAACTCTTTTTTATAATTGTAATCAGTTAAAAGATCTATCTTTGCATAAAAATGTTGTTGAGTAATAGCTTCCAAAGTCTGAAGAAAATTTTTCTCCGGCATAGGAAGAGTAGAGCTTACCTCGGTAGGCACTAAAACTGGATTTTCTAGGGCAGCAGACCTTTGATCCAGAGCCAAATTGTGATTCTTAAGAAAAGATATTTCCATTTTTAGATTATCAATCTCTATCCTAAGGTCTTGGGTTGTTGCAGGAATACTAACAACCTTTTGTCTTTCTTTTAGAAGTTTATGAACTTTTGTCATGGTATACGGTCCCTTTTGGGAGGGAATAACAGGAATTTCCTCCTTATGAGAATAACTAGTAGATGGTTGGTTATCCTCCTGGTTAAAATTTTTTAGCATTTCAATTAGAGCTGCTAATTTATCTTCTTTCAAGACATTTATTTCCATATATTAGAATTGGGAGTAGATGTTATAAAAAACATGTTCTTCTTCCTTTTTACTACAAGGTTGTCCTTACAGGCAAGGAAGACATTCGTCTTCTTAAGCCATATAATCTTCATTATGAAGGACTCTTAGATCTTCGTCTGTTGACGAATGATTTTCCTCATTATCACTATGGTTCGGAGTTGAATTTTTCGGAAAGGAATTAAGCAATATTTTGCATAAAGAATATGTAACTTCCTCATCTAAGGTAGGGCTCTTTATTTTTTCTTTTACTTTGCAATATTTTGCAAAGTGACCAAATCTACCACATCTGTAACAATCATTGGTCTTTTTGGTTCTTTTGTACTCTTCACGAGATTTGTAAGCCTTTTTTCTCTTATGTTTTTTCTCAATTCTCTTTTTCTTTCTATCGTCAGGGAATTTTTTCTCCTTGTGCCCATGGGGCTTTTTCGAGGTGTTTGGAATATCCATGGAAAATTGCTCATAGAATTCTCCTAATTGTTGTCTCTCATTGAGATGATGTCTCTTAATTTGTTGGTTTAGCTTGATTTCATTACATTAAGCTAGACCTTCTTGAGTACAAACATTGATCAGGCTTCCATATGTGTGCTCATCATAGTTTATACTCAGGTTAGAACCTCACAGGGTTTTCCTAACTCTTTCAGTAAACAACATAGGAAGACCATCTATAAATTTGGATTTCCAATGACTGCTATTACTCTCAGGAAATTCCATGACTCTGGATAAGAAAACGTCTTTATACCACCTAAAAGATGTAAGAGTCTTGCACCTAAAATTTTGGAGTAAAGTTCTGATACTTTCACTATTATTAATCCATTTCCCCGAAAAGTGCTCAATAATATTAATTACTGAAGTATAGACCGCATTCAAGGTCTGTTGACCATTCTCTATTTTTACTGCACCTAAAATTTTTGTTTTATGTTCTGGTGTGAGATAATTGTCCCACCAACCTTTAAGTTGTCCAGTAAACCAGCAGTACTCATCTATGCTATTGCATTATCGTTTTTTTTTTATTAGCTTTGCATATGGTACAGTACATTAGCATTTTGTGTACCATTACAGAGATTTGTCTATCAATTAGTTCATCTACGTTCTATTCATAGATTTCATCACCTCTAAAACTGTTAGGAACGTACAAACCCTGTTCTTCAAACAAAGCATCTTAAGGAGTAGGCCTTGGATAATAGAACATTTTCTGGGCCGGCTTCCTCGCAAATTTTTCTATGAGTTTCTTAACCTCAGTAGGACCATCATTGTCCGTTATAGCCTTATCATCATGGATAGGGTTTATTTTCAACCCTCTAAATTTTTTTTCTAACAACTTCTGTATATCATCTAAGTCATTAGTTATCTTGAAATCTTTGATTTCAGGTGGAGGCTGAATACTAGAGGTAGCAGTAACAACCTTGTCCGTATCTTTTTGCTTAGTATTACTAAGTTCTATCTTCTTGATCTCAACAAGAATCTTATCTATTTTTTCATGTAAACACATAATTTTACTCTCCCAATATACTCATGTAGATATTAGCATAATTATGCTATTTCAACATCATGTTGACATTTTGAGCACTAACTAGAGCAGTATTATCTTCAATCGGTTTTGGAAAAGCAATAAAATGAACTACTTTAGTTTCTTTTTCCAATTGAAAAGATTATTGGGGAGGGAAAACTGATGAGGTAACCTTACCATCAGTTAATTTAAAATCCCTAGAAAGCATTGAATCGTAATCGTCCACATATTTGGCCATAAATCAAGGCACAAAAGCAGTCATTTTATTATGATCAGAAAGATCTTTATAAAATTCTTCCGGAAAAATAGTTTTTTCATCTTTATTAAAGTTTTGAAAAAATCATGATCTGAAAAGCTCCCACCTAGGTTTAAAAAACTCGTCAGAGATCTTTTTTCTTGTTGGAGATCCCGGACTAAAATCATTTTTTTCTTGAATCATTTTAAACCTGTGGGAAAATCCATTTCGGATTTAGTTGGATCCAAATCAGAAACTGCATTAGCAATATTGTCATTATCAATTATCATATTGTGCATCCTAGAACTTTCTCTAATCTGAGATATAGAAGCTCTAGAAGGAGATCTAACAATATAATCAACAGGGTATATGTAGGAAGATGTTAATCTTGTCAGTCTCGATGATGATGCTATACGCAAATCATCAACCCTATTAATTAGAGGCAAAGAATCAGAAAATCTGATCTTTACAGTGCCATCAACGACCTGTTCTACTTTTGAAATCTCACTATTGAGATTATTTTGAGAAGGGGATGCATCCTCAAGGATCCATTCTTTTGGAAAGTCTATTTCATCCCATTTAATTGGTTTCCTAGTAACAACTTTAGACATACAAAAGTTGGTTTCCATCAGAATGGTTTCATTCTTGAAATCCATCATTTTACACATAAGATTTAATATGGACAGAGGTTTATAATATATTCTATAACAAATACATATTACCTCTGTTCCTGGCATGTAATTATAACCATACAATTTAATGCTCAGAATTAAAGCATTCAATAAATTCTCATCACCAAGAGAAATTTGTTGATTAGGATAAGCATTAAAATAAGAGACTCTTTCTAGTCTTGATTTATGCCGTCTCGTAAGGCTGCAATAAAGCTTTCAGGCAAACCTCTCAGGGTTAATGGTTTAAAAGAAACTTGTACTAAACTAATATGCATGAATCTACATGATTCCCTATATGTAGCAAAATCACTTTCAGATAATAACCTAAAAGTAGCATGATCACTATCAACGGTGAGACTCTCTTCAGTTGTCTTTATGACTTGTTTGAAACCTATTTTTTCAAAAGTACCCAGTTCATACAACGTTCTGGGTGCCACCTTTGGGATCGTCCACTTATTAAGTAGATCCAAGTGTTGATGAATATGATACTCCTCTTTTTTACTATTTTTAAGAGTATTTTTCTTCCTTATGATATTCATGAGGAAAGGTATGTTGAACATATAACAATCATATATACAAATATAGTATGGCTCTGATACCTAATAACAACAGGATCGCTTCAATGATATTCTGAAATACTGAAGGAGCATTCTTCAGTCCAAAAGGCATTACGTTCCATTCATTGTAAAGAAAATAAAATAAAATAATAATAATAATAATAATAATAATCTATATCTCCAATCTCTAATCTATACTATATTTAAAGTGTGAAGAGCTTTAGAAATGTTGTTAGAACTTTTTGTTCTTCATTAAAAAAATTTGCAATAACAAAATTGTCTTTTCACCTTTTTCTATTATTTTTATAATATTAAATATTGACTATGATAAATATATTAAAAATTATATCCAAAAAACATCCAATGATAGGTTCAGAAACCTTTTCCAACTACAATTTGTTTGGTCCAAAAACAAAAAGGCAAACATCCACAAAATATTGACAAAAAAAACCCACTCTTTTTCAACTACCAAAAAAGAAAGACGAACCGTCCAAAAAAAGGCCCCAAAAAATAGAAAAAATAAATAAACATTCTCCAACTACAATTCGCTTGATTCATAATTATATTAATAATTATATTATTATTTTTATAATATTAAATATTGATTATACTAAATATATTAGAAGTTATATGAATATAGACAAAAAAAACTTGTTCAACTAAAATAGATTTTGTCCAAAAAAAAATAGACAAAAACTCTTGGTTGTTTCGTTTAATTATTACTAGTCTAACTGCATGTGCCTTGCTGTAACACCTCGATTTTTTGAACCGGAATGCTACACGGTGCTCATGACCTCGAAGGACCACAAGTTAACCCATGACTAATATTTGTACCTGTATACTGCATAATATATCATAAAATGAGGAAACATGAACATGAAAGGCCATAAGGTTCGAACTAAATAAACGTCTGATAACAAAATGTCTGAAAAAGGTATAACAATACAAAAACAAGTCATAAATACTGAAAATAATGAGATCTGAATATCTAATCTGACATCTAGTCTGAAAGCCTCTAACTGAACTGAATAAGGAGTTAAAGGAACATGTCTCCAACTAACTGCATCTAGCAACTAAATAGTAAATGTAGCAATAATCATATCGTCTTCGAATGAGAAGGACTCACTGCAAACTCTGAACACTGGAATGCTACTGCTGATCTGGAGCTCGTGCCTCTGAACCTATGGTGTAACATAAAAGAAAGCACCATAGCGCAAGTGCTTCAGTACGTCTGAATGTACTAAGTATACGAGTGAGGTAGGCTAAATGCAAAGGGTTATATGCATGAACAATGCTAACTAATATGAACGTGAGAATACATACATGCATAAACAACTATAACTAAACTCGTGATGATGCTAACTACTGAGTTTGAATGCTGACGACATGACTTTACTATTACTGAGGTACTGAATAGATTATTGACTATTTCTGACAGTTCAAATTATGAAAAACTGGTTTGAATGACTGTGTCTAACAGTCCTGAAACTGAATACTGGTAACGTGAGCTATGACAACTGATATAGCTGATATAACTGTAATGATCGAACTAATCGATATAACCGATACTGAGCGACTGTATCTGACTGTCTAAGTTCTGATGGAACTATCCGAGTTCCGTTCTACTTAGAGTAACTAAATCTGAGATCAGTTCTATCTAGCGGGTGATCATGAGTATAGTGAAAATAAGGATGATTTGACTTAGTCTGAGATCAGTCCTATCTAGCGGGTGATCTTTAAATATGATGATTCTGATACTGATTAATCGTAGTTGAGATCCATCCTAGCTAATGGGTGATCTTGAAGTCTATTTATAATGATAAACATTGATTGTATCTAACAGTACTGAATCTGTACTACTAAGCTGAGTTGACTGTGTCTGAACGCCCTGATTCTATAACTGAAACTGTGGGATGTGTTCATCTAACCGACATGCCCCAAGCTAAGCTGACTGGGGTCCAATCTCTTTCCTGACTGGAAGGGTGTCAGTATCGTGCCACCAGTAAAGATATCTATTGTGAAGTCAGTCCTAATCTAGCGGGTAACTCCTGGGATCAGTCCTATACATATAAATGTGCTAACGGGTGACCCCTGAGTATGTTAGTCCTATCTAACGGGTGACATCTCGTACCTACGCTGGCTACGTAGTTCTGGAACTTAGAGATTACTTCTAGGGATCTCAGTCCTATTCTAGTGGGTGAGTCCTCATCCCTAGGCTCACTCGGTGCTTAATCCTACTCCCATCTAAAATACACTAAACTGAATAGCAGAGATGAACTGAATAACTGAACTGAACTGATTAGCTGAACTGATACTAGTGGTATTGTTTAGCGGAGCTAAACTGAGTTTACTGAATTTTGATGACTAACAAAATGTACTGAGTTCTGAGGACTGATTGAGAGTACTGAAGTTACTGAGATTGACTGTGAATACTGAAGTTACAGACTGAGTACTGAGATCACTGAGATTACTGAACTACTAAGACTACTGAGATTTTTGAGTTTTCCTGAGTCACATGACTGACTGAATTCTATAGATCATGGCTTAACTGAGAGTATCGTGATAACATGACATGGATCTAGGCACACAACTATATTTTTTGAGTACGAATACCCCAGGACTCGATGGAAGGAAACTGACACACATGACTGACTTGAGTACGTGACCAACATCAACAACCCATAATATCATAACTTGGGGAATTCCATGAAGTGCATGGCTATCATACATTTTGTACATAAGTAGGATTTGCAAGTAAGCATGGCATAATCTCATAAGACTAGTTCATGAACATCCCAACAACATTTACAAGACACAATATCAACATGAAAATCATTGGAATATGGGGACATATCATGACTCCTTCACTTAGTCACAATTTAGATATAATGCATGATTTATAGTCTCTTAGGTATTATATCAAACACCTTACATGCACAACGTAGGCATAGGTGTAAATCATACAATTACTCTTCATAAATAATCAAACTTACATGTTTTCAACTCATATGATGTCATACATTCATAATAACACATAAAGATTCTATCTTGGCATCATTCAACACATAAACATGATCAACAATTTATTCATAACATAAAAACCATAATATATAGTTTTAGAAAAGGATTCTTGAACTTCATAGACGAAAGGAGTCAATGAATGAACACACGCATACCTTAGAAAGAAAACCTTGATGATTTGCTGGAGAGTTCTTGGATTGGGAAACTTAATTCTTGATTATCTTGGAAAAAGGCTTGAATCTTGGTTTTGAGAGATGAATTTGATGGAAACCCTAATCTTGTGGTTGAGAGTGTAAGAGAGGGTTTTTAAGATGCTTAACTGAAGAAAAATGGGAAAAATTACGCCTCTTTAGGGTTATAAGTCGTGAAAGGTGAAGGAAAAGACCAAAATACCCTTATGAAAAAATTTCTCAATTGCTAAAAATCATAGCTGACGACCTTCGTGATTGGGCTCCACAAATGTGATAAGATATCACGAATGTCGTCACTTAGGGGCTGGTTTCTGCCTAAGGCTGACGACCTTCGTGATAGGGTGTCATAAATGTGATAAGCTATCACGAATGTCGTCACTTAGGAGCTAGTTTTTGCCTAAGGCTGATGACCTTCATGATAGGGCGTCACAAATGTGATAATCTATCACGAATATCGTCACACTGTTTCCAGCCTGACATGCTGGAGTAAAATAGGCATAACTCTTTGCTTTGATATCGGATTTAGGAAAAATTGGTATCGTTGGAAAGATATTTCATTTGATATATAGTAAACCACCCAGTTCATCATATACAATGATTTATGGTCGATTGAAGTTGACCCAAGTTTTGACGCTCACTAAAACTTGAACGATAGGAAAGCTTTCAACTTGTAATTGAGTTAGGGGACCTCTATGATCTAAATTCATGCTCAAATATATTCCCATGCTACATAATTGATTAACACACTAAATTTATATAGGATTTGAGGCTTTTGAAACATCCACGCATAGGAATGACAGATTTTCATTCTAGTCCAAAATGTGGGGTATTACAATATCTCCCCCTTGGGAATATTCATCCTCGAATGATACTGGCTGAGATGAGAGAAAAGACAACTTACACGAATATATAACATAAATGACTGATCATGATTTCATGGCTGACATGACTGAAAACTGAGTATTTCATACTGTACATGCATATCTGATGCATGGGTAGCTGATTTATGAATGTAGAACTGAGTGTTACGATAAACTGAGTTTCTCAAACTGAGAATGCATATCTGATAAGTTGAATCCATGCATATCTGATGCATGATTATATGACTGACATGATACGTAAATGCATAACTGAAAGTACTAATAAGCTGACCACGCATATCTGATGCGTGAATACATGAATGAACTAACTCACGAACATGCGACTGAACATGCAATGGTAAAGGCACTAAGATTGAACTGAAACATGAGAACTTGACTGATTCTGCTACGTGACACATGGACTGAACATCATGAACTGAACTGAACTTCTGAATACTTAACTTACAGCTGAGGTCTAACCTGAAGGTCAACTTATGAGTACCTTTTATTCTAGACTGAATTCGTTATGCAAAGAGAAATTGAAGGATCTAAGGCATGAGAGCGTTAAGAGAAAGTGGGGTATCTCCCCCTTGGGACGCTATGTCCCTCTAAGAACGCTTACCTTACGGAGATACTGGGTGATGCACAGGGCATCTACGAACTAGATTATAACTAAACTTTGGGAGTCTGAAACTAATTCATGATGCATGAGATGAACAGAACTTGAAACTACTAGGAGGTTCTACCTTGAAATAGTTACATTCTCTGAGATTTTGGATAGCATGAATAGATGCAAGGATGAGAAAACAAGTTATACAAATCTGACTGCTCACTGGCATGACATGACTACTGAAAAAAGGGAAACTATTCCTAAAACATCTCATAGCCTCCTGCACATAGGTGTGGTGCACAACACAAGCATGTACAAGACTCTACTAGATGCGGCTTTCAGACTTCCTAGGACTCTATTGAACCTTAGGCTCTGATACCAAGTTTGTAACACCCCAATTTTCTGAATCGGAATGCTACACAGTGCTCATGACCCCGAAGGACCACAAGCTAACCCATGACTGATATTTGTACCTGTATACTGCATAATATATCATAAAATGTAGAAACATGAACATAAAAGGCTATAAGGTTCAAACTGAATAAACGTCTGATAACAAAATATCTGAAAAAGGTATAACAATATAATTCATAAATACTGAAAGTAATGAGATCTGAATATCTAATCTGACATCTAGTCTGAAAGCCTCTAACTGAATAAAGAGTTGAAGGAACATGTCTCCAACTAACTCCATTTAGCAACTAAATAGTAAATATAGCAATAATCATATCGTCCTTGAATGAGAAGGACTCACTGCAAACTCTGAACACTGGAATACTACTGTTGATCTGGAGCTCGTGCCTCTGAACCTATGGTGTAACATAAGAGAAAGCACCATAGCGCAAATGCGTCAGTACGTCTGAATGTACTGAGTATACGAGTGAGGTAGGCTAAATGCAAAGGGTTATATGCATGAACAATGCTAACTAATATGAACGTGAGAATACATACATGCATAAACAACTATAACTGAACTTGTGATGATGCTGACTACTGAGTCTGAATGCTGACAACATGACTTTACTGTTACTGAGGTACTGAATAAATTATTGACTATTTCTGACAGTTCCAATTATGAAGAACTGGTTTGAATGACTGTGTCTAACAGTCCTGAAACTGAATACTGGTAATGTGAGCTATGAAAACTGATATAGCTGATATAACTGTAATAATCGAACTAATCGATATAACCGATACCGAGCGACTGTATCTGACAGTCTAAGTTCTGATGAAACTATTTGAGTTCCGTTCTACTTAGAGTAACTAAATTTTAGATCAGTCCTATCTAGCGGGTGATCATGAGTATAGTGAAAATAAGGATGATTTGACTTAGTTTGAGATCAGTCCTATCTAGCGGGTGATCTTTAAATCTGATGATTCTAATACTAATTAATCATAGTTGAGATTAGTCCTAGCTAATGGGTAATCTTGAAGTCTATTTATAATGATAAGCATTGACTGTATCTAACAGTACTAAATTTGTACTACTAAGCTGAGTTGACTGTGTCTGAACGTCCTGATTCTGTAACTGAAACTGTGGGATGTGTTCATCTAATTGACATGCCCCAAGCTAAGATGACTGGGGTCCAATCTCTGCCCTGATTGGAAGGGTGTTAGTACCGCGCCACCAGTAAAGACATCTGCTGTGAAGTCAGTCCTAATCTAGCGGGTGACTCCTAGGATCAGTCCTATACATATAAATGTGCTAACGGGTGACCCCTGAGTATGTCAGTCCTATCTAACGGGTGAAATCTCGTACCTACGCTGGCTATGTAGTTCTTATACTTAGGGATTACTTCTAGGGATCTCAGTCCTTTTCTAGTGGGTGAGTCCCCATCCCTAGGCTCACTCGGTGCTGAATCCTACTCCTATCTGAAATACACTAAACTGAATAGCAAAGATGAACTAAATAACTGACTGAACTGATTAGCTGAACTAATACTAGTGGTATTGTTTAGCGGAGCTAAACTGAGTTTACTGAATTTTGATGACTAACAAAATGTACTGAGTTCTGAGGACTGATTGAGAGTACTGAAGTTACTGAGATTGACTGTGAATACTGAAGTTACAGACTGAGTATTGAGATCACTGAGATTACTGAACTACTGAGACTACTGAGACTACTAAGATTTCTGAGTTTTCCTGAGTCACATGACTGACTGAATTCAATAGATCATGGCTTAACTGAGAGTATCGTGATAACATGACATGGCTCTAGGCACACAACTATATTTTTTGAGTACGAATACCCCCAAGACTCGATGGAAGGAAACTGACACACATGACTGACTTGAGTACGTGACCAACATCAACAACCCATAATATCATAACTTGGGGAATTCCATGAAGTGCATGGATATCATACATTTTGTACATAAGTAGGATTTGCAAGTAAGCATGGCATAATCTCATAAGATTAGTTCATGAACATCCCAACAATATTTACAAGACACAATATCAACATGAAAATCATTGAAATATGGGGGCATATCATGAATCCTTCACTTAGTCACAATTTAGCTATAATGCATGATTTCTAGTCTCTTAGGATTTTATCAAACACCTTACATAAACAACTTAGGCATAGGTGTAAATAATACAATTACTCATTATAAATAATCAAACTTACATGTTTTCAACTCATATGATGTCATAGATTCATAATAACACATAAAGATTCTATCTTGGCATCATTCAACACATAAACATGATCAACAATTCATTCATAACATAAAAACCATAATATATAGTTTTATAAAAGGGTTCTTGAACTTCATGGACGAAAGGAGTCCTTGAATGAACACACGCATACCTTAGAAAGGAAACCTTGATGATTTGCTGGAGAGTTCTTGGATTGAGAAACTTAATTCTTGATTGTCTTGGAAAAAGGCTTGAATCTTGCTTTTGAGAGATGAGTTTGATGGAAACCCTAATCTTGTGGTTGAGAGTGTAAGAGAAGGTTTTTAAGATGCTTAATTGAAGAAAAATGGGAAAAATTACGCCTCTTTAGGGTTATAAGTCGTGGAAGGTGAAGGAAAAGACCAAAATACCCTTATGAAAAAATTTCTCAGTTGCTGAAAATCATAGCTGACGACCTTCGTGATAGGGCGTCACAAATGTGATAAGCTATCACGAATGTCGTCACTTAGGGGATGGTTTCTGCCTAAGGCTGACGACGACCTTCGTGATAGGGCATCACAAATGTGATAAGCTATCACGAATGTCATCACTTAGGAGCTGGTTTCTGCCTAAGGCTGACAACCTTCGTGATAAGGCGTCACAAATGTGATAAGCTATCACGAATGTCGTCAAACTGTTTCCAGCCTGACATGCTGGAGTAAAATAGGCATAACTCTTTGCTCTGATATCGGATTTAGGCAAAATTGGTATCGTTGGAAAGATAATTCAAAGAGATTTCATTTGATATATAGTAAACCACCCAGTTCGTCATACACAATGATTTATGGTCGATTGAAGTTGACTCAAGTTTTGACGCTCACTAAAACTTGAACGATAGGAAAGCTTTCAACTTGTACTTGAGTTAGGGCACCTCTATGATCTAAATTCATGCTCAAATAGATTCTCACACTACATAATTGATTAACACACTAAATTTATATAGGATTTGAGGCTTTTGAAACATCCACGCATAGGAATGACGGATTTTCATTCTAGTCCAAAATGTGGGGTATTACACTTACACGTGTAAAGTTTGATTATTTAAAATTAAATATTGTTTTTGATATAACAAAAATTGCCTTTTTTTGATAATGTTTTCTATTTTATATTGTATCATTGAAAAGTATAGCATCAAGTTTTGTGTACTAAAATATTGCGGAGGTGTTAATTTTAATGAATGTAAAATAAAATAAAAAAGAAAATTAAAGACAAATTAAAAAAATTCTGACCTCTTCATAAACTAACTTTAGAACCTTTCGAGTATCCGTTGTTGCTTTATTATATTCCTTTGTTGGATCACTCTCTATGATCAGGAATTTTTATTATGGACATGACTTCAATGTACTAATTGCAACAACTTTGATAATTGTATTTGTTTCTAAAAAATGAGTTAGAATAGCATTAATGCATGATATAGAATGAAGAAAAACTGATGAGTTGAGTAAACTATACCTGAGTATGTAAGTTGTTTTAGTATATTTAACCGAGGAAGAACGACAATTATTAATGGATCCAACAAGAAATTCAAATTAATCAATTAATAACATTAAACCAACTAATAACACAAATTAGATCGATTAAGAATATAAGTTAAATTGTTGGCATAACAATTAATATTGTGTTTAAATTGTTAAAGAAAAAGGGATGAATTGAGTAAACTATACCTGAATATGTAAGTTGTTTTAGTATATTTAACCAAGGAAGAACGACAGTTATTAATAGATCCAACAAGAAATTCAAATTAATCAATTAATAACATTAAACCAACTAATAACACAAATCAGATTGATTAAGAATATAAGTTAAATTATTGGCATAACAGTTAATATTGTGTTTAAATTGTTAATGAACAAGCAACAATTAACAATACAGAAAAAGTGAAAGAATTTTTGAATTTTCTTATCCTATTTTACATGAAAAGGTCATGTTAAAATCCATGGGAGATGGAAATTCTTTCTTTTATTTGACAAAATGCGTCAGCTTGGGGGAGGAAACTTTTTTGAATTTTGTTTAATAATTTTTTGGTTTCACGTTGGTACAAGAGAAAAGCTGGGAGAAGGATAATTTCTTTTTATTTATTTTTTTTGGTTTCACCTTGTGAGGAGAGGTTTTATTGTTTTGGTTTCTGGATATTAAATTTGGGGTTTTGAGTTGTGTCTTTTAGTTAGGAATGGTTAATTGATTTTTACATGGTGGAAAAAGAATCTTATGTTTGTGAGGAAAGGTTTTTTATTTTTAATAATTTAATATTATTAAAATAATAGGAGAAGGATGAAAAGACGATTTTGTCTAAAGCGGAGACTTTTAATGAAGGGCAAAAAGTTCAAACAATATTTCTAAAACCCTTCACACTTTTAATATATTATAGATATAGATTATAGAATAGATAAGGAGTTTTCCTTCTCCAGCCGCCTATTATTTCATGAATTTCATATTGGTTTCTTATTGTTTTGACATTTTTCATACTTATTAAATGTTAATCTAACCCTGAAATAGAAATGGTAGAAGGCATCAAAGAAGCAAGAGATCTTTGAATTTTTTTCATAAGGATTCTCCATGTTAACTTTTAACCATAAGGATGATAATTTTATTTTTTTAAGTATACATAGCAACAAGGCTATAAAGTAGACAATGAAATATTAGTGTGGTCACTCTATGAAGAACATTCCAACTACTACTATACATATGTATAAGTTTCTTTTAATCTGTCTTGGTTTATCAAGTATGTCCTTCTTTTCAATGAGGACACCTGTTTGAATGTGGGAGGTAATAGTGCATCTCTTTTATTCTTGACGTGTTCTTATTAAGAGAAATAGATCGACAAAGTTGTTGCTAATTACATATATGTAACGACCCTACAAATTTATTTAATAAATTTGGTCTATTTTAACCCATCTCGTAACTTTTAGTCATTATTTTTAACTCTCGAGACCTATGTATAAAATAAACTAAGTGGGAAGGGTTTAAATAAAATTAGAAAGAGTATTATTAAATAAAGTTAAGCAGTTTGCATCTTATTTTTTCCCCCTCTTCTGTTCACGGCTTTGGGATATCTTGAGGTTAGTATGTAAGTTTTTCTTTTTCTTGTTCCGTGAAGTTGTTCCTATGGTTATAATCTCTTATGTATAATGAATGAGGGGTGAATAAAGCCTTGATAGTGGCGAGAAATTTGCCAAATATGAGTTTGTGGTAAAAAATTTGGGATATTGTAAACCTAAGTGGAACGAATTGAAGATGCCAGTAGTACGTGTTAAACCTGGTGGATTGAAAAACTTTGGTTCTGGAAAGAAATTTGAGGCCATGATGCCCAGAATGTCAAAGTAGCCTATAATTTGACTAATGATGGCCAAAAATATGAAAATAATAATAATGGCCAATCATTGTTTTCATTATAATTCTCTTCTGTTTTTGTTTCTTGGCCTAATGATTTTGGTCAATATTGATGGCTTGACTTTTTCTTTTGTCCTATTAGAAGTTATTATAGGGACAATTGGCAAAGTAAGGGGTCAGTAAGGAAATTTAATAATATCGTTACTGCTATACAGTCGTTCGTCCAGTGTGTTGCCAATGTTCTTGATTATACTTACTTAGTGGACAAGATTAAGGTGAGAATTATAGTTTAATAACTAGATAATTATGGTAAAGTAATTAATTAATCATGGAATGTCATGGCTTTACATGTTTTCTGCGAAATTGTCACCTTGCCAGGCTACTGTTTCACACCTGGCCAGGCTACTATATATTCATGAGTGAGAGTTCTTGATTTGGGGTTGGAATAATGATGAAGTTTAGTTGAAAATTTGAGGTGCTAGTTCGTATTCTTATGGGACTATATATATTTGAATTGATTCTAACTATTTGGAAGCTTTTTGCGTAAGGGCAAGTTTATAAATTGATGTTTGAGCTTCAATTTGAGGTAAGTTGAGGCTTTCCTTAACTCTTTTTCAAAGTACTTATTTGAATATTTGCTAGTTATGTGTAATTGGGAGTAATGGAAATTGGGGGTCCCGTATAGATGATTGTGACGAGCATCTATGCGGGTACCGGTATTATTTGAGGAGATAAAATAAGTTAATTGTATGTTTGAACTGTTTTTTTGTTATTTGCTAGCCTGATGGACTGATTGGTTATGGTACATAAATTATCGAAAAAGTTAGCTAATGATGATGCTTGCACTTGATAAATCAAGTGACTTTGAAATTGATGTCTGATATGGTCTAAGACACGAAGTGCTTTGCTTGACTTTATTGATGATTTGGGGTCGGAGTTGCACGCCTGCACATCGTGCATTGCATTTCATATGGGATCGGAGTGCACGTCTGCACAGTATTATATATATTTATTGGTATCGGAGTGCACGCCTGCACAGTATTATATATATATATTGGGATCGAAGTGCACGCCTGCACAGCATTATATATATTTATTGGGATCGGAGTGCACGCCTGCACAGTATTATATATATTTATTGGGATCAGAGTGCACGCCTGCATAGTATTATATATATATTTATTGGGATCAGAGTGCACGTTTGCACAATCTTATATATATTTATTGGGGGCGGAGTACATGCCTGCACAATATATTTATTAAGATCGGAGTGCACGCTTGCACAGTATATTTATTGAGAGCGGAGTGCACGCCTGCACAGTATACATATTGGGATCGGAGTGCACGCCTGCACAGTATATGCATTTGCATTGCATTGATTCATTTGGTTCAGAATTGGTTAAAGTGTGTTTGTTGATCTGGTACTTACTGTATATGTGTTATTTATCTCACTGGATTGAGAATTTCTTGAATTGTGTATGATATCCTTATGGTTGTTAAACTTGACTATTCAGTTAGATTAGGATGATTTTTCCCGAGCGCAGGTCGTATGTTTGTTTTTAGATGATTTACGTGGTGTCACTCGTCACCACTTTGAATTAGGATCGGTCGACGATGCTTGCTGAGTACACATGGTTCCGTACTCACCCTTACTTTTTCTGCACCCTACATGCAGGTACCGATCCAACGACCTCCGGATATTGACTCCCGTGGTTTCTTCTTTGCTAGCATCATTGGAGATTCGAGGTAGCTGCTACTGGCTTTAGAGACTACTGAAATCTACTTCTACCTTGTTCTTATGCATTTTCCGCATTTTGAAACACTTAAACTTTCTTTTGATTCTGTATTTAATGGCTTGTATTAGTGACTTTCAGACCTGGGATTATTTACGATTTATTTTTTTCTAGTGTATTAATCTACTTATGAGATTATTCGAGATTGGTTATGTTCGTATTGTCTTCCGCTTATGTGAGTTTGGATGTTATTCTTGAAATTGGGTATTTAGCTTACCTATCACGGAGGATGGAATAGGTGTCATCACAGTTCCGAATTTGGGCCGTGACAATATATTTTGAGATATCTTATTAAGGGGGGCGGAGCTACATTTGGGATAGGGGTTCGCTCGAACCTCCTTCGACGAAAAATTATACTATATATATATATATATATATATATATATATATATATATAGTTAAAATTATTTTTTTACGTATATATAATAGATGTCGAACCCCCTTCGATTAGTTCGTATATTCATTGAATCTCCTTAGTGTAAATCCTGGCTAGGCCACTGCTTATTATGGATATACAGACTCTGATCATTCCATTACAGCCTATATCTGATTGCTATTTATAAATTTGTCAATGGTCCAAAGAATCTGTTTGCTACTTATAAATTTGTAAATGGTCCAAAGACTCAATGGCAAATATGATAAGCATTTATATGTCATAGCATATGAATTATGATAGAGATTAGGTAAATAAATGTTTGATTAGATATTTTTTTCTCTTGAAATAATTTTCTCTTTTTTTTTTATTCTAAAATTTGTTATTTATCTTTCTCAGCTAAATTTTTTACTTGTTTAGAAATCTTGCTTTTCGTATTATAGTTCTTTTACATTATAGTTAATTTGTTATAAGTAATTATGTTACATTATTATGTATCAATCGCCAGATTGAGCGTTTGTGGACGCATGCATCGCCCTTGATCCTCCGGACTGGCTATTTACATTCTGCGAGTCATCATAACGATACCAGCAATTAGCCGCAGAATGGCCCCGTTTAGCACAAATTTGGCACGTCGGAAGATCTCGTGTGGGCATCCGCTGGTTTCCTCGTCCCTGTCCGCGGCCTGACTGGAAGCCGTCCCTCGGTGGAGGCCCGCCTCTGCCTTGCTGCCCGGTGTTTCGACGGTCACCGCCGCCGCTGCCTCGCCCTTGGTTACGGCGATCGTCACCGCGACCCCTGGCCGAGCCTCCGCTGCCAGCCGAGTAAAGAGCCGTGACGCCAGGGGTGGAACTGGCTTCTCCGAGCAGTAATTTGTGTTCCATGTCTAGATTCAATTCTTCTGCATTAAGCCATCCAGACAGTTGATTCAGAGTGATTTCGACAGGCGAGAGGCGAATATGCTGTTTGAGAGAGGAATAGCCAGCCGGAAGACCACGTATCACGGCATTCACCACGTCTCGTTCAGGAATAATCTCGTTCACAGCATCTAGGTCAGACAGAATAGAGGCCACATCATCAAGGTATTGAGTCATCGTCTTCGTTCCCTTCCGAAGAGTATGCAATTTGTCACGCAACTGAAAAATATGAGCCGTGGACACAGAGTTGTACCTTGTGGCTAGTGCGTCCCAAAGTGAAGCCGATGTGAGAAAACCCCGGGCGTGTTTGTGCACAGAGGGGCTAATAACTGCGAGAAGACAGGCTCGGATCTGAGTGTCTACGATCATCCACGGAAGGTAGTCGGGATTTGGGAGCTTGACGCCGTCCTTCTCGGCTGTCTCGGGCTGCGGCTTCTCCGCACCGTCAATCCATCCGAGCAGCAAGTTGGCTGCGAGGGCGGTGCGGACGTTAAGTGCCCAGGCCGGGTAGTTGTTGTCAGATAATTTTTCGGGGATGAGATTGTGGAGATTCCTGAGCAGTAATTTTACTCCAGACGGTAATTTTGACAGAGGATCAATAACCTTGTCCATGGCGCCGACCTACGGCGGAGGAGGGAGGCCGTGCGGCGTGGTGTAGACGGTGGCGGCGGCGCACACACGTCGGAAAAGAGGAGAGATTAGGGTTTGGGCGGAAGAAGAAACCCTAGCTTTGATACCATGATACAGATTTAATAATAATTGATCTCATTTAATATTGAAGGGGTTACAGCTGTATATATAGAGAACTGAAGAATAACTAATTACAGAATAACCCAGATGTATTTAATAATTATATATGTAGTCTATTAGTTATTTTCTTAATCTTTATAATTTTGAAATTAACTGAAGTAAGAAAATAGTTACATTAATTTTTTATTTTAAATAATCAAAGATTACACGCGTGATACACGTAGGGTTATTACTAGTATATATATGTGCTTAGACTAAAATATATATTTATGTTTACATCATTATATTAAAGTGTGAAGTATCTTTCAAAAGTGATTTGAACTTTTTTACACTTCATTAAAAAGTTTCGCAATAGACAAAATTATTTAATTTTAAATAATCAAACATTATACGTGCGAGACACGTACGATTAAACTAGTTAATGAAATAGCATAAGCATATGAATAGATTTGGAACCTATAATTTTGTGTAAGCTTTCAAAGAATTAATTGTTAGATAAAATGAATTTTTTTAATTAATTTTGTCTTGATGTAGTAAATGGACAAGTAATTAGCTATAACACTGCATGATCGATACACACAAGTTACAACACAAAGTATCCATTGTTTACTGCTAGGGGTTCTAAGGTATCTAATCTCATTCGTTCTCCTAATTTTTTCGTCTCTTACACTCTGTTGGGATGATGGTTTGTTATGGTTTCATAATGTATGGTATGGTATTGTACTGTATAGTATATTACAATACAATATTTGGGTGAACTGTATCGTTCACTGTTGTTTAATAATGATTTTACTATTTGGTTTGACAGTATGGTACTGTATCGTAACTGGTAAATTTACCAAAATGTCCTTAATTATTATAAATGTTAAATTTATCAATTATAATTAATAAAATAATTTTCTTCCTACTAATTTGTTACAAACTATGTCATGTAAATATATTAAATTGTTAAATTCATGTAAGTTTTAACAAAATCAACACAAAAGTAGATCAAAATAAATGTAATCCAATTCATTTTTTATATTAACAAGTTTCATTTCCTTTTGGTGTTTTGAACTGTGACCACCAACGACAAGTACGATGTTGAAATACATCTTTTGTGTATGTTACGGGTGTGTTCCGTATGGAAGACAAAAAAAATTCTAGGAGAATAAATTGTTTTACTTATTTTTTTGTATTCGTTACACAAATAGAAAAATATTTTCTAAAAATATTTATGTATATTTAACACAAAATATGAGAACGAATATGATAAGCGGATGAAAAAAAGATCTATGATTTTTAAAAAAAAAATACTTAGAAATGGGGTAGTGGAGTGGGGGGGTCGAGGGTAGGAGTAGTAGGTGAGATAAGAAAAAAAAATTATTTTATTTTTTTAAAATAAATTTTAAAATATTTTTTTCTGAGTGGGTTGGGGGTGGGGTAGGGGGGTTGTGGTGGTGGTGAGGTAGGAATTTTTTTTTGAAAATTTTGAAAAAATAAATTTAAAAAATAAAAATTAATGCGGGGAGGAGGGCTAGTAAGTGGTGGGGTAGGGGTAGGGTTGATGAGGGTGGGTAAGAAATTTTTTTAATTTTTTTTGAAAAATAAATTTAAAATAAAATTAGGTTGGGGGTTTAGTAAAGGATGGGGTCGGGGTAGGGGCAGGGGTGGGATAAAGAAATTTTTTAAAATCATCTAAAAAAGAATTTTATAGGATAAAAATAAAGTAGGAATATGCTATATTAAACAGGTATATGATTGAATAATAAATAAGTAAATCATACCAAATTAATGATTACCTAAAATGAGGTTTCATGATTAGCAAATCATGAAACTAAATCATATAATATGCCATGCATTTTAAAAAATGTTCAAAACAAACATCTATACCATACCATGAGCGACCAAAATGAGTCAAGAGGGATTGGATTATTTTGCTATCTTCTCCCTAATTCTCTTTATTTTAATTTATCCCATTAAAAGTGGCACAGCATTAGCATTTTTTAAAGATGGTGGAAAGTTGACCCATCAGGTCTTCTACGTTTACTTTCAGTCTAAGGAATAAATGATTGTTGTCAGATAGTTCAATGGTAATGTGATTGTTGCCCCCACATATTTTGTCAGATTAGCAGAACTCCCAAATCACGCTGATGGCTTCCCAAATACAATCAGTCAAAAAATGGAAATATGATGCTTTCTTGAATTTTAGACAAGAAGACTTGGATGGGTACTTTGTTACCAATCTTTACAAACGTCTGGAAGATATAGGAATCAATGTATTCACACCTGATTTCGAATATGAAAGAATTACAGCAGAAATATCAGAAGCCATAGAGGAATCAAGGTTTGGTATTACCATATTTTCGAGGGACTATGCTTCATCGAGACGGTGCTTGGAAGAACTCACTCAGATCATGGAGTGCGTTGACAATAAGGGACAGGAATTCATCTCTGTTTTCTACCGCGCAGATACAGTACAGGTATCAGGCATCATTGATCACGTGTTGGACAAACACACGGCAGGTCTCATGGATTATGAATTAGAGATGACGCAGAGGTGGAAGAACGCTCTCTGTAAAGCATTCGAAATTGCGGGATCAGAAATGGATTATGTTAAAATGTGGTCAGGACTACTCCCTCTATTTTTGTCCACTAGACACAGATTAAAAATGTATATTTAATTTTGGGGATAAGAAAAATAATCCAACATATTAATGCTTCATCCCAGAAATATTTTATTCCACCATTTATACTAAAATGGTGAGATTATTATCCATTTCCATGTTTGGTAGAAGGATTTACTTAATCCCGGAACTATTTTATTCCACCATTTGTGCTAAAATGGTGGGATTACTATTTCATGAGGAGGGAGAAATAAAATAATCTCATGTTTGGTAGAAGGACTTACTTAATTCTGGAACTATTTTATTTCATCATTTGTATTAAAATAGTGGAATTACTATCTCATGAGGAGGGAGGGAGGGATAAAATAATCTTATGGGATATTCCACATATCCTTACTTATCCCGTACAGTGTACCAAAGCAATGTATTTGATAATGTCTGTAATTAATAACTAAGGGAAAAATGGGTATTGGATAATGTCTGTAATTAATAACTAAGGAAAAAATGGGTAGAAATGAATAAATTATTTATTGGTTTTACAAACTGAATAAGTATGGTTGGACATTTATTTTAGTACAATGGACAAGTAAAAATAAACTTTTTTTTTTCTTTTTAAATTGGGGGTAGGAGAAGGAAAATGGTGAAGAGATTATAATGTTGGGAATCGAACCCTCACTAATAAGGTGGAAGTTCAGGTAACTAACTAACTAAGCTACTAAGATTCTTAAATGGACATCTATTTTTGTATGATGGACAAATCAAAATAAACATTTATTTTTAATATAATAAACAAGTAAAAATGAACATTCATTTTGTATAATGAACAAATCAAAATGAATATTTATTATTTTTAGTATAATGTACAAATAAAAAAAGACTAGTGGAGGGTGGTTCAGTTACTCAGTTGAACACGCCATTAGACCCAGCTTTTTTTTTTCAGTAAAATAAAGTATATGCTATTAAAATTTAAATCCATTAGACTTTTTCTTGTTTTTTGATTGGGGATAGGGGAACAACCATACCATGATTTGCCTGTCATTTCGTACCTTAATTATATTCTTTATTAAATAAGTTCTTATGGAAATTCACGTAGCCAACCAACTAAGCTACTACAATTCTCCATTAAATCCGTTAGTCCAAAATGCTGCTGCAGTGACTTTGATTTAAGGTATGTTTTTATGTATACTTTTGAAACTGTCGAGCTTGTTTTAGATATTAGGTCATCTGGTATCATGCAATTTGATGTCATTTGGATCCCTGAGATACCTCTATTTTGGTCCTTAGGTTAAGCCTACCTTTAAAGTTCCAACCTGTGGCAAAGAATAATTTTTCTAAGGCTATTAATACTTCAGGAAGTTAGTTATTACTAGCTCATAGCTAAAAAAATGTCAGTTTTGGCATCCATTTTCCAGCCTAGGGGTTGCTGAAACTAACTCGGACACCTCAACTGCCAATTTTCAAATCCTCTAGTTGAGGTTTCTAGAGGTGCATTCTCAAAGTTGGAGTGCTTAGTTGCCAATTGAGACCAAGTTAACTATCCAGCTATATATTATGCCTTCTTGGAAGACATGATACTTGTCTATGGGTGACAGATTACTCTCCTTAACTCAATTCTTGATGCCCTTCCAACATACATGATGTTCTTGGTCTGTATCGTAATAGGGGTCATCAATAAGTTGGATAGCACTGACCAAAGAAATGAAAGGATTCCACTTGGTCATGTGGAAAACTGTTATCCCTGGAAAGAAGCATGGAGGTATGGGGATCAAGAACTTGAAGGTACAAAGCAAAGCTCCCAGAACGAAATGGCTGTGGGAGTTTGTCGGTGAACATTAACTACTGTGGGGAGAAGTTTTTAAAGCCAGAGGGATGACTAAGGAGGTTACTACACCATATGAGGTTAGTATATGGAGATCCATCAGAGCACTGTGGAGTGGGTTGAAAGTTCCATCCAAGATAAAAGTGTTAGATGAGAGCAAAACTAGTTTCTGGAAGGATAATTGGCATGTGGTTGGAAACCTGGAAATGGTCTTTCCATATATATTCAACTTAGTCACCAACAAATGACTGTAGCCGATATGAGGACACTTCAAGGTTGGAACATCAATTTTAGAACACGAATTAACGATTGGGAAGTATAAAGAACGGCTGACTACTTCAGTACACTTAAAACAGTTTTCTAGGTTACAAATAGGTGAAGATGTTCTATGATGGAAGGCAACACCAAGGGCCTGTTTAAGGTTAATGCAACATACAAATTGATGAATCAATCCAACCAACAGGCCTGTAATCACTAGCCATAGAAACATACTTGGAAGACAAAGTAGCCTGTTTTGTGTAGCTACTAGCAAAAGAAGTGGCCCTTACATTGGACATTTTGATGAGTAGAGGGCTTCCATTGTGCTCAAGATGCTTCATGTGTAAAGAAACAACAGAGAAAGGTAATCACCTTTTTGTGCAATGTCCATTTACAGCTCAGCTGTAGAGTGGTGTATTAAACCTCAAAAGGCATACCCTGGACTATGCCAGAAAAGGTCTCAGAAGCTCTCAGTAGCCAGGAGGAAATAGGCTCACAGGCAAAGGACAAGAGTAGATTGAGAATTATCCCAGCATGCATTTGGTGGACAACTTGGACGGAAAGGAACTCCAAATGTTTTGTTAGTATAGAGGATGATGTACAGAAGATCAAGTTGAACTTCATTTACTGTTATGCTTTTGGTGTAATCAGATTTACTCTAATGATACTATCTTTGTCATTGATATTTTAGACTCATTATAGGTAGAGAATAGTAGATTTTCAGAGCTTTCATGTAAAATGGTTTCAGTACTACCTAAATACTGTTTTGGTTCATTAATATAATGTACAGTTACCAATTAAAAAAGAAGAATTAATCTAATATTATCCGCTCTGCCCTCCATGCTCCAAAGGGGTTCGATGGTACACTTTGTTGAATGCTAAGTTCTTTACCTAGAAGAATAGGGATGAATGCCCACTTAATACTTCCTTTTTTTTCCCTTTATCTAATATTGCACTATGTTCCATAAATCCTAAATCTTCCTCTAGTCCTATCTAAACTGTTTCCTTGTCTGGTAATCGATTGTTTGGTACTTCCATATATTGTTGCACTAGGATGACTTGGCTGCGAACGACATGTTTGGAAGATAAGGTGGTGGAGCAGTTTTTCAGTGGAGGGGAGACCATCTTTCACACTTGCTAAACAATTGAAGTTGCTTAAGAATGACATAAGGGTGTGGAATAAGAAAGCGTTCGGGAGGTTAAAGGTGAAAATGAGGGAAATTATGAATGAACCGGGGGAGTAGAAAGAATAGAGGTGGAATGGGAGTTAGATGAGAGAGAAAAGGAGAAGAAAGAAGTTCAGAAGAATAGAGGTGGGAAGGGAGTTAGATGAGAGAGAAAAGGAGAAGAAGGAAGTTCTAAAAGGGTAGCTAGCTTCTTTGACTTTGGCTCAAGAGACTAGTTGGAGACAAAATCAAGAGCGTTGTGGTTGGAAGAGGGGGGGTTCTAATACTAAGTTCTTTGGGTAGAAGTCAAAAATAGGAGTAGGAATTTGATAGTTTGTCGAGGTTGGAGAGGAGACTTACTAGGGAGGAGGAAGTGGAGGGAGCAGTTGTTCGTTTCTATGAACGGATCTTCAATGAGGAAGCAGAGAGGAGGCCAAGTTTGGGTGGGATAGATTTCAGTCAGTTTCTAGGGGAGAATAACGGATGGTTAGAGAGGGCTATAGAGGAGAAGGTGCTTGGAGTGGTGGAATATTGTGTAGGTTACAAGGCTCCAAGGCCGGATGGCTTCACGTTGGCTTTCTTTCAATGTTGTTGGAGCACAATCAAGTACGATATTTTAGCACTATTGATGTGTTCTGGGAGGAGTGAATTTGAAAGAAGCTTATATGCTTCTTTCATTGTCATCATCACTAAGAAGGATGGAGCTACTGCTGTAGGGATCACATATCTATTAGTCTAGGGGGGAACATATACAAGATTATTTTTAAGTTGCTTTTTAATAAACTCAAGAGAGTTCTGTACAAGACCATTTTTTTCGCAAATTTCTTTGTCAAAGGAAGGCAGATTTTGGATGCAACTTTAGTGACTAATGAAGTAGTAAATTTGAGGAAGAAACAATGGGAGCCGGGTGTGCTGTGCAAGTTGAATCTCAAGAAGTCTTATGATCTTGTTAATTGGGAATTCCTGGATTTAAAGTTGTTGAAAATGGCCTTAGGGAAGAAATAGAGGAAGTGGATCAATTTTTTGCTTCACTTTAGTGAGATACTCGGTGTTGGTGAATGACAGTCCATGTGGTTTCTGTGGTTGTTCACGGGGTTTGAGACAGGGAGGTCCTTTATCACCTATGCTCTTTATCTTAGTGATGGAAGCTTTGAGCAGAATGATGGACAAAACAATTGACATTTTTAAGGGGGTATAATATTGCGGTTAGTTCTATAGGTACCATGACGGTTACCCGACGGTACTTTGTGTTTTGCAGATGGGATTCAGGTGGACTTTCAGGGGAAAATATTAACTTGGTTGTTGGTGGTGTCATGCTGAAAATGGACCTTAGAAAATATGCAATCATACCCATAGGTATAATGGATAATATTGACTAGTTTGCCCAAGTTATGCAATGCAGGGTAAGGGTTCTCCCTACTACCTTTCTGGAATTACGTCTAGGTGCTTTGAACAAGGATATTGGTGTTGGGAATTCGTCCATTCATAGGGTAGAGAAGAGGTTAGCAAGTTGGTTGAAAAAATTCTTGTTTAAAAGAGGCAAGAAAGTGCATATTAACACACTTTATTGAGTATCCTTACTCATTGCATGTCCTTGTTCAATGCACCTATCTTTGTGATAGGTAAGTTGAAAAGGTTACAAAGAAATCTCCTTTCGAATGCGGTGGATGGGACAAAGAAGTTTCATTTACTTCATTGGGAGACCGTGACATTTTCTAAACAGTGGGGAGGACTGGAGGTTAAGGATTTGATGGTCTTTAATAAAACACTTTTGGGCGGCATAGAGAAGACAACTATTCCAGCTAAGATACTTGACAAGATCAGTTGTCAATTTCGTGTTGCAAACTTAGTGATATTTTAATGTTGCATTTTCTGAAACATGGGTAATGCCTTTTACTTTTAAATTCTCATCAGTGTTATCAAAAGAGAAGCACAAAAAGGCTCTAAGGTCTGATGGGGCTTAATGAGAAAAGGCACAAAGCAGAAAAAGTTCAAATATTCACGTTAAGTCCAAGACTAATAATTATAATAATGAATGACAAATATATGAACAAAGAAACTGAAGAAAAGTTACAATGAAGTGTAATATCAATTATTTAGTGTGGTCTCTTTAGAAGAGACTCATTGGCAAGAAACAGTATGCTTGATGACGACAGTGAAGCGCACATAAAGCGAGGCAAAGCGCTTAACACGTTTTGAGCGTCGCTTAGGGTTTAAGCGTGCCTTTGATTACAGTGATTATCATGTTTCAAATATTTCATTGTTCTAATATATTTTATTTGATATAGGAACGCGGAAGAATGTATTCAAAAAATTGTTGACAAGATTTCTCTTTTTCCAAGTATTGCAAAATATCACGTGGGAATCAAAACTCGTATAGAGGAAGTAAAATCGTTGTTGAATGTTGAATCTGGCGGTGTTTATTTTGTTGGGTTATGGGGGTTGGGTGGTGTAGGGAAGACAACCATTGCAAGAGGTGTTTTTGATGAGATCTCCTGTCAATTTGAAGGATCTTGTTTTTTTGCAAATGTTAGGAGTGTCTTAAAAAAGAGTGGACTGGAAGGCCTACAACATTTGCAACAGAAGTTTCTTTCACAAATCTTGAAGAAATACTCTGTGAATGTGCCAAATTTTGCCAGAGGAGACGAAATGATAAGCCAAATGCTTCGCTTCAAGAAGGTTCTAATTGTTCTTGATGATGTGAATGACAGCCACCAACTGGAATATTTAGTTGGAAAGCGTGATTGGTTTGGTGATGGAACTAGGGTCATTACAACAACTAGAAACTTCGATCTACTTAGCAAGCATGATGTGCTATATCGTGTTCCAGAACTGACTAACCATGAGGCTTTAGAACTTTTTAGTTGGCACGTCTTTCAGCAAGGAACTCCGGTTGAAGGCTTTGAAAAGCTCTCGTGTTGTATAGTAGATTATGCTAAAGGCTTACCCTTAGCTCTAGAGGTTTTGGGTTCTTTTCTTTACAAGCAACGTACAGAAGGGCACATAAATGCCTTATATAGAGACAAAGATTTCAGAGATCGGAAGATTGTTAGGTTACTCAGCTTAAGTCTAGATGCATTGGGCAACGAATACAAGAATATGTTTCTTCATATTGCATGCTTCCTTAGAGGAAAAAAGAAAGAAGATGTGATTACTGTACTGGATAGACTTGGCTTCAAGTCAGTAAATGGAATAGATGTCCTTAAAAGATCATTTTTGTATATCTCTGAAGGAAAGGTTGAGATGCATGATTCGATAGCCCAAATAGGTCAGCAAATGGCACGTGATGCTGAGTGGGGAAAGCCATGGAATCGCAGTAGACTATGGCATGAAAAAGATATGGAAAATGTTTTTTCTGCAAATCAGGTGTGTGGTCCTCTAACGGTTGAGAATTCTGGTAACGTTCTTTTTTCTCTTGTGCATTATTTTTCGTTTAAAAAGGTAGATGTCAATTTGAGTAGGTTATAGGAACTAGTTAGTCCAAGGCTTTGTCGTGCTGATACACTTGTTTAGAGATTTGTATGTGAGTAGAGAAATAATAGAGACCCACACTACCATTTGAAGAACATATAGAAACCCTCCTGTACTAGAGAGCTCCCTAATTAGTCTTTAAAGGAAATTATTGAGTATTGAAGTGAAACTAGTCCAAATCACATAGAATAAATTTGAGTATTCATATAGTGGACCCCAATTCGATTCCTATTAGTTTGGGATTAGAACAGGCAGAATAAATTTGAGTTCATATAGCTGACCCCAATTAGTTAGAGATTGGAGCATAACTATATTGTCATCTACTTTATGTTTCTGAGTGGGCAAAGTTGGCATGCAAACCTCTTCCTTTTCTCTGTTATTGTGTGAATCATTGTTTTGTCAACCATTCCTGGAGATTTTCTTTTCTTCTATCTTATTATTTCTTTCCAATTCTGGGCTCTAACACAGGTGTTTACCTCATTCTGCCCGTATTTGCAGATCTTGAGAACTCTTACTTTTCCCATGGCTCCCCAAAATGAATCGATTCAAAAATGGAAATATGATGCTTTTTTGAGTTTTAGAGGAGATGATACGCGCAATAACTTTGTTGCCCATCTTTATAAACGCCTGGAAGACATAGGAATCAACGTATTCAAAGATGATGTGAAACTTGAAAGAGGAAAGTTCATTTCAACAGAACTCTTGAAAGCTATTGGGGAATCAAGAACTGCCATTATTATCTTCTCAGAGGACTATGCTTCATCCACCTGGTGCTTGGAGGAACTTACAATGATCATGGAATGTGTTGACAAGAAGGAACAAAAAGCATATCCCGTCTTCTATAACGTCGATCCATCAGATATACGCATGAAAGGTAAGTCATCAGATATTATTACTGTTCTGACTTATAACTAATCAAACTTAAAATTTCCTTCAAGACAACTTTTCTAATCATTAAAATAATATTTTCTCTTCTGTAACTAGTAAATACATATCTGAAGAATTTAAGCTCTCTGTGAAGGAGAGGGAAGCAGATTTGCTAAAGCATTGGAAATACACGTGGCAGATTTCCAGGCTAATTCTGAGAAATTGGTAACCAAACACAAGGTAGATTTCAAGTGTGGTTGGCAGAAGGTGTTAGCCCACAAAACTGATCTTGTTGTTGGAGAGAAAGACAAGACAAACCTCAAGGATAATTTGGAGAAGGTGCAGCAATGGAAGGATGCTCTACACAGAGCTGCTGGAATAGCAGGATTGAATGTTCGTAAAACTGCTAATGGGTGAGTAGTACAAGAACCCTTGAGTTTTCACTTAATTATTGGGACATATACTCTGGAAAATTCTATCCACAGTAATGGTTCCATAGTCTTTGAAATAAACATGCTTTCAAGAATAGCATGAAAACATCTGCTACGGGCGCCGTTGCCCAAAAAATTCAATAAAATTATCATTCCATTAAAAAAGAGCAGCATGAAAACACATCGGCTTTTTATATAATTTCCAATAAGTAACCAAAAGCTCCAACGCTAATTAAGAGTATCTCAAGATCTCTTCTTCTTTTACCTATAGAAAGGCTCTCTTCTACTTTAAAAGGTCAAATTATCTTCTGAAAAGACCATTCAATTGGATGTGAGATTAAAGCTTTTGGGCTAATATACACTTTTGATTAACCCGTTTGCAGATATTTTTCCGGGGGTGGGTGGAGCCGGTAGGGGTGAAATTCAAGAGAGAAACCGAATCATGTGAACATACCACAATTGTGGTTACAGTATGCTTCTATATTTTTGTTTGATGACAGACTTCAATTTTGTAATTTCCATGTCATTTAGGCTCATGAAATGTGTCTAGACTCTGTTTAAATCAATCAACAGCCGTGTACATGACAGAGAGGAATCAAGTTAAAGGTGAAAGCTAATAGTTCGCTTTGTGCTCACTGCATGGGTAAATAAAGAGTTTCTTTTAAAAAACTCTGGGCCAGACCAAAGTGGGTTGACTCTACAAAAGATAGTTGGCATCTCACTAACCAAAAGTAAGGAAAAAGGACGTTTAACTGCTGAACCTTTCACAGTTAATATTAAAGCAAAACTGGGAGAGAAAACAATCGGCCATGTGCCGTTTGCTTTCAGAAGTGAGGTGTGACACAGAAAGAAGCGAATATCCATGATGTTACCAGCAAAACAACAATCTCTGAGGAGGTTAGAAATCTAGTTTTTGACATGAAGTTTAAAGATGGAGAACCAAGGAACAGAGGGATAATAATTAATACCAGTCAACGATCAATGAAGACCAAAATTCTTTCATGGAATGTGAGGGGTTTAAACAGGGAGAATAAAAGAAGTTTAGAAAGAAATATACTATTACACTGGGGGCTGATATCATTGTTCTTGTGGACACAAAACTAACAAACGGTGAAGCCAATTTGTTCCAGCAATTGTGGTCCAACAGGTGGTTGGGAGAGGTGCATTTAGATGCTACTGATAGAGCTACTTTAACATTTCTTGTGCTTCTAATGTTTCATTTTTATTATTATTGTAAAGATATGGCACCTAGGCCTAACTTAACCCCAAAAGCAAACTCACCCGGGGGGGGGGGGGGGAGGAGCATTGCTCATGTCCATATAAGTAAACCACTAGTCCATTTTCCACAAATGCGTAGCCCACTCTAACCATTATATTTTTACTGAGTGTAGGAATGAAGCAGAATCTATTGACAAGATTATAAATGATAACTTCCGAAATATGCACCACACTGTTTCAGCAACTGAAAAATATCTAGTGGGTATTGAATCTCGTATGGGTGAAATAGAGTCATTACTGAAATTTCAATCAGGTGATGTCTGTTTTGTTGGAATATGGGGGATTGGAGGCATTGGGAAGACAACTGTTGCAAGAAAATACTTTGACAAGGTTTCTCATCAATTTCAAGGGTCTTGTTTTCTTGCGAATATTAGAGAAGAATCAAAGAAGTATGGGCTGATGTACTTGCAAAAGACACTTCTTTCAAGACTCTTGAAAGAAAAACCAATGAATATATCAAGTTTTTATGAAGGAGCCGATATGATAAAAAGAAGGCTTTGCCACAGGAAAGTTTTAATTGTTTTCGATGATGTCGATGAGGAACACCAATTAGAATATTTAGTTGGAAATCATGACTGGTTTGGTGATGGCAGCAGAATCATTACAACAACTAGAAACCAAGATTTACTTCGTTGTCATGACCTACTATATTCTGTTCCTGAATTGGCTAACGATGAGGCTGTTGAAGTTTTCAGTTGGCACGCTTTTCAGAAGCGGACTCCTGATAAAGAGTTTTTGAAACTCTCCAAGTCTGTAGTAGATTATGCCAAAGGCTTACCGTTAGCTCTTAAGGTCTTGGGTTCTTTTCTATACAAGCGAGGCATAACTGAGTGGAGAAGTGCATTAGATAGACTCAGAGATACCGGATATGAAAAAATTGTTAAGCAGCTCAGTTTAAGTCTAGATGGATTGAGCCATGAAGAGAAGAATATATTCCTTGATATTGCATGCTTCTTTAGAGGTAGAAAGAGAGATGATGTGATAACAATACTAAACAGTTTTGGCTTCCGATCGGAGATTGGAATACATGTCCTCATCCAAAAATCACTCTTATATATTTCTGAAGGAATGGTTGAGATGCATGATTTGATAGAACAAATGGGTCAGCAAGCAGCACGCAATGTTGACCAGGACAGGCCTTGGAATCACAGTAGACTATGGCATGAACAAGATATAAAAACTGTTTTTTTGGCAAATCAGGTAAGCATGTCCTCTGCTGGAGATATCCATTTTCTCTTATGCATTATTTTCCCTCACTGGAAGTAAACATCTAAGTTTTACCACTTACTTTAGCACTAGTTCATTTTTCTCAATGTAAACTGTATCTCATGGGGTAGTTTCTTAATTAATTCATGCAATAGATAATTCCGAACAAAAAATGTTATACTAGTAAGCATTTATTCCAACAAAAAATGTTATTGAGTAACATTAGTATATTTCAGGAGAATAGGTTCTATGCTTGGAAGTATGATCTGTTTAACTAATTTTCTTTAATTTCCTTCCAGAGGACAGAGTCTATTAAAGGCATAATGGTGCCAATTGGCTCAGACCGTCATATATGCAAGTGGAGCAAAGCTTTCAGAAACATGCCTTGTCTTAGGTTACTCATTGTCAAAGGGGAGGAGGTCCGACATCATGCCCCAATTTGTGACCCTATTGAGTATCTCCCCAGTAACTTGAAATGGCTTGATTGGTCATACTACAGTTTTCCATCTTTACCACCAGATTTTGAACCAGGAAACCTTGTTGGGCTCAACATGACTTTTAGTTCTCTTGTGGAAATCTTCAAGGAACCAAAGGTATTGCTGATCTCCTGCAAAAAAAGAATCATTTTTAAAGAAAAGAAATGACAGTTAATTCTAATGTATCTGTTACTTCTATTTTTATGTACAGGCATTTGACAAGTTGACGATCCTCAATTTAAGTTTTTCAGGAAGTTTACTCCGAACACCCAATTTTTGTGAGACTCCAAACCTGCGGAAGATTATACTGAAAAGTTGTGTATGCTTGGTTGAAATTCATCCATCCATTGGAAATCTGAAAAAACTCATCTTTTTGAATATGGAGAACTGCAATAATCTCAAGTATTTACCAAGCAGCATTCAAATGGAATCTCTTGAAGACTTCAACCTCTCGGGTTGTGAGAAATTAGAAAATTTTCCAGAAATTCGGGGGAATATGGAATTGCTCTCAGAGCTCCTTCTGGCACGTACTGCAATTTGGGAATTTCCCTCATCAATAGGACATCTTAGTGGTATCAGCTTGCTTGATTTGCGTTCATGTGAAAACCTTGTAAGACTCCCTGCCAGTGTCTCTGAGATGAGAAAACTGAAAATTTTGATTCTGAAAGGCTGCTCAAGACTTGTAATTTTACCTGAAAATCTAGGTGATCTAAACCAGTTGGAGGAGCTTTATGCTGGCAACACTGCCATTTGGAAACTACCAGATTCTATTGGAAACTTAAGCAAACTCAAGATCCTATCATTAAGAAAAGGGCGGAAGGTAAAGCGTCAATCTGCTCGCAGTTTGATATTACCCTGGGTGTTTCATGGTTTGAGGGAGTTGAAGAGCTTAGATCTCAGTGGATGTAATTTATGTGATAACCAAGTTGCTGCTCTTCTGAACTTAACTTCTTTATTGGAACTGAATCTGAGCAGAAATGAGTTTATTTATTTACCTAATATCTTCAGTCGGCTTTCTCACCTTCGCTATCTCAATATAACACACTGTCAGAAACTTAAGGAACTCCCCATACTTCCTCCGAGTATAGAGGAATTATATGTAGAAGATTTTTTGGCAAAGGAATGTATTGCAAAGCTACAAATGTATCCAAGGTTGAATTTGGTCTCATTTACCAATTATAGTTTTGATCAACAATCTTATACCGAGGAGAGCAATGGTAGCTCCTTTTCGGATGAGATTCTGAGTTTGCTTCTATCAAACAATATGGATGATGTGATCCACCCCTCTCTTTACTCTGATCATAGAGTGACTTGTTCCATTGTCTTTCCTGAACGTGCAATTCCCATGTGGTTTAAGCATCAGATTGTTGATGAAAAGATCTTGTTCAAACTGCCCATTAATTGGTATAATGATAAGTTCAAAGGCTTTGCTATATGCTGCGTGACTCTCATGGGAGCAGGTGTCTGTCGTCCTGATTCAATGCTATCTGAAAAGTATGACTATGCTTTCATCAAAGCCAAATTGATATGCAGTGATCATTTGAAAGACCTTAGAGTGATACAAAAAGAATGTAAAGTGGGCACAGCATCTAGAACATATGGCTGGTGTGTTTGCTTTGCCTACATACCATTGTATTCTTCACTGCAGGTGTCCGGCACATATGTTGGAGACATTAACCAGTATAGCCTATTTGAGGCATCTATCCACGGTTGCGTTGTGAGACAGTGGGGAGTTCATTTGATCTATGAGGATGAGTGAGTATTTTCAAAGCGCAGACTGAGAAGGATTGCTCTGAGTCAACCGAAGCTGAAAAGAGGCCAAATTAGCTCTATATGCTGGGATATTGAGGGCATCACGAAGAAAAAGTTTTAGGTAACTTGAAATGCCTCTTATTTGTTACTAGAGTTTAATAATTTGAATATGGTTAGAGTAACAATTTTATCTCAATGCGACTAAGTGTTAGGCAATAATGTTGGAAAAGATTAGGCAAAATTAGTATTTACTTAGAATTGTTGAATAAATAATGCAATTAAAATTATAAATACAAGGCAATTAATAGGATTAGAAAAATATAAGAGTCAATCGCATATTATTCTTGAGAGTGTACATTCTCATTACTTGTAGTAACCTATTTGACATAAAGTAATTGATCTATCAGTACCTACAAGCTGTAATCTAATAGTAGAGATAGTTGTGTAATAAGTCTTCAAAACTTAAAAGCGTAACTGTTCTTCTTCCTTGTTATTTTTTTTTTATAATATTGCAGTTAATATTTATTTTAATGACCGTTGTGTCCGGACTAGCTTTCGCGTACGTCCTAGTAGTAAGTGTTTTAGAAAACTAAACACAGTAGTATGTATGACCAAAGGTTGTGATAGGGTGGTAAGCATCCCTCCTTCCTTAACCTGAGGTCTCGGAGTCGTGCCCTAGGAATGGAGTCGCCTTTCTGATAAATTTAAAAAGCACCTTTGTGCATCACTTAGTGTCGGGACAAAATAATTTGTGGGGAGCACAAACAGAAAGGTATACACAGTGAAGTCAGGTTATCATCTCTCACTACCTCAATCGGTGAATGCCACACAGTGGCCTTAGAAGCTCATTCACAAACCTACCTCCAAATATCAATTGTTTCACCTGAAAAACAATATATGAAGCATGCCCAACATGGGATGACGTAAATAAAAGAAAATCCAGATAGTGAACAGATGTTATATTTGTCATCAATTTTTGGAGTCTTAACATTTATCTCTTCCTACACTGTCCAGCATCCATGGATATTTGGAATATGTTTTTCTCTCTTATCTATCTTGGGTCATACCCAAGAACATCAAGGATGCCGATGAAAGTTGGAGCTTGTGGAAAGTTGATAAAAACATCAGGAAGATCTGGAGGACGATACCAGCCAGCATTTTTTGGTGTATTTGGACAGAAAATAAACATAGATGCTTTGTTGGGGTATGAATTTCCTTTCACTCTGCAAAGGCTAGGGGTATGTTAAACCATTTTAGTTGACATAGTATATTCCCAGTAAACTTCCAAGATAGTCTTTTTTAGACTTTATTAGCTCCCTAAACCTTTAGACTTATTCTCTGTAGGGAGTTAATATATATTCTTCATTTTCTTCATCTACCGGATTCCATCCATGAAACAATTACTTCACCAAAAAATGGAAGACTTTGTTATAAATCTATAAATCTTTTAGATATATTCAGACCTATTAAGTGGTTGTAAAATAAGAAAAAAAAAAAACTTAATGGTTAGGATTTAAATAATTAAGATTCAAACCTAAAAATCAAACAATTTAATAATTGAGATTTGAATGATAAGATTAATACCTTTATTAAGTCAAAACAAATGTGGCTGAAGAATGGACTATTGTTTCTTTATATGATCTTTGACTATTCTAATCTCATGAGGTAGTTTCTATGGTTGAGTTTGATCACCCAAAGTATATTTTCTTAACAAGACCTTATCTAGTTTGGTGCAGATGTGATGTGTTTCTATGTATATATTTTTGTGTGTATGTGTACTGATAGAATTCACTATATAGAATTATATATAGGCTTCTTGGCGCAGAGCTTGCTCATTTTTGCACATGGTGTGAACAGCTCTGTTTAAAGCAAAGTTGAGATTTCAGAACTTGCTCAGCATATTGCATTTTATCAAAATCTGATTATATCATTCACTTCACCATTTTGGATGATTACGGATAGTCAACTTTCTATCTTTTTCAGTAATTAATCATTATATGGTACTTGGCATGAAAGATGTAATTTTCAATATGGGTGATTTCAACAAAAATTATACAATTTATTTAGTCCTGATACTTGATTAATAATGAAGGTGATATATGGCTTATTCACAGTTCTTTTGGAAATTCAGTGAGAAGATAGTCGAGTTCTTGCAGAGGTCAGTTGGAATCACACATAGAAACCATGCTGAGAGTATCACCGTGTTTATCAAGAAGACTGTGGATGAAGAGTTGAAGGATATAGACTTGGATGCTGGTGTGAAGTCATCCCAAAAGAAAAGTACTATGTTTTATGTTGAGGGGAATATTAGTGACTTTTCTGCAAAGAATAGTTCCTGAGTCTATTGAAATATGCTTACACTTTTCAAAGCTATGTTCTAGTTACGAGAGTTACACAGGAGAGAATCATTTGGTGGTATAAAGCCCCTCGGTTTGAGCGACAGAAGTGTGTTCAGTGACGGGACGGTATGTATCTTACCTTTTGTGAGTTTGTTAACGAGCAAATGAATGATTTAGGTCTTTAAAGATGTACATAAGTTTTGGAGGAGCAATATCCATCTAATCAACTGAGGTTTCACTTCTTTTTTCGCCATCAAATACCTAAGAGTGTGCACGACGACTTTTGTACCCAACAAATAGGCCCGAATTTCTTCAAAAGCATATACGCAAGCAACTCTTGCTCCGTAATTGTGTAGTTGTGTTGGGCATCATTCAACAATTTGCTAGCATAGTGGATCGGAGGAAGTAGCTTATCTTTTCTTTGACCCAACACCGCACCTAATGCCACACCACTCATTTCACACATCACTTCAAAAGGCATTGTCCAATTCGGAGCCACGATGATAGGAACCGACACAAATAGCTCCTTGAGACAATTAAATGCTCTCAAAAAATGTCCATCAAATTCAAACTTTGCTTCCTTTTTGAGAAGTTTGCACAAAGGATGAGGAATCTTAGCAAATCTTTAATAAACAGTCTTTAGAACCCGGCGGTGGCCAAGAAAACTTCTAAAACCCCTTACGGAAATGGGAGGGGGTAATTTAACAATCACTTCTACCTTTGCTTGATTGACTTGGATGCCTTTACCTGAGATCTTGTGGCCAAGCACGGTACCTTCTTTAACCATGAAATGACACCTTTTCTAATTCAAAACAAGATTTGTCTCCACATACCGCGCAAGGACGTTACTCATGTTCGAGGCATGATTCGAATGAGTCACCAACAATAGAAAAATCGTCCATGAATACTTCCATGGTATCCTCGACCATATCCGAGAGTATAGCCAACATACAACGTTCAAAGGTAGCGGGTGCATTGCATAGCCCAAAGGGCATATGTTTTAAGGCGTGGTGTATTTCGGTCCGAAAATTCAATTTTTGATAATCCATACCCATCCTCCAACCCGTGACTGGACGAACGGGTACACGATCATTATTTTTGTTTGGAACTACCGTCAAACCACCCTTCTTGGGAACATATTGAACTGGACTAACCCACGTACTATTCGAAATCAGGTATACAACACCCGCATCAAGCCACTTGATGATCTCCTTCTTGATCACCTCTTGCATTGGTGGGTTTAGTCTTTGTTGGTGCTCCACATTAAGCACATGATCAACCTCCAACTTAATTTTGTGGGTGCAAATGCCAAGAGCAATCCCGATGATGTCCGCTAATGGTCCACCCTGCAAATACCGAGAGCAATCCCGATGATGTCCGCTATGGCCCACTCTATGGCTCGGATGAACTACTTCACAATAGATTTCACGGCCTCCACTTGCCAAGGCAATAGATCTTTCGCAACAATGATTGACAAAGTATACTCTCACCCGAGAAGATATAACGAAGATGTGAAGGCAACGACTTAAGTTCAAGTTTAGGTGGTTCAACAATAGAAGGTTTGGCGGATGGGCTTTCTCGATGAGAATCATGAAATTGGACCATAGGCCAATTGTGATCTGTATGTCAGTCTTTCGTATATATATAATATTGTGTTTTAGTTTGTTTATTTTGTCTTTAAAGTTGGCTTTAGTTGGGACTTTGCAATGTATTCACTACCTGTTGTTCTTGATGTTTTACCCCCAATTTTCTACTCGGAATTCAGTTATTTATATTCACTGAATTTTAAGGTTTGTAATAGGGTGCTTATTGGTTGGAGTGCTTCTTCGCTAAGTTGCTCGGATTCTTCAAAAATATCGGCACGTGCATATCAGATTCTTCAAAAGTAGTATAGACTCCTTCACAGTCTGATCAATTTAATTTCTATTAGGTATTGAGGTAGCAGTAAGTGAAAATTGGGTCAGATTTTGAACTCATGTTGAGGAACCCAATAACTATTTTGGAGTTGTTTCACAAATTACCATTAGAACTTTAGAAGGTCGAATGCAATTTTTCTGAGACACTTTCAAGTGTTGGTTCTAACAGAAAAGCATGTTATAAGCAGCCACACCAATACAGTGTTCAACTTCTACCCACACAATTAAAGCAGTTTTTCCACTAACAAGGACATGGGAATACTAATAATAGTAAGTTTAGATATTGCCCATAATATAGTTCATTGTTCGTAAGTTGTTTTACATACAGTTGGCAAGTTGTTGATCCAGTTTTTCATTTTTCTGCTTATCTTCTTCTATTTTTGTTTTATATCTCTTCTGATTGAGTTAGTAATACATGCCTCGCTTCTGTAGAAGATGAGAGATTTTAACATGCCTCTGTGAAGTTTTTGCTATACTCAAATAGATGCGAGTTAGAAATAAAGGTTATATGGGAGATGCAAAATGATCCTATCTGTTGTAGTTAGATGCAAGTGAGTAATCCCTCTCGCCCTAGGTAATTTCTTTTAATCCCATCTTGAATTTATTTATCACACCATTCATTTTATGTTTATCGTACGACTCAAATTTCAACCTTTTAGTTGTTTAGTTGTTCCCTTAACGAATTAAATAAGTTTTATTTGATATAATTTTGCAGAAGCTATCAATCATATAGATACATCAGTGATTGGTAATGGTAACAAATTTTGTGAAGAGATCGACGTAGACAACAGAAGTGATGGCACCATCAAGGCAGACAGGAAAGAGTGTCCTTAAATTCTCCAACAACTGCCAGCATAAAAGAGTCGTCACTGACATAATATACCTCTCTCAATAGAAAGAACGCAAACTATCCGGTGGGTAGTCCTTATCCTCTCTCAATCCCCTTCTCTTTTTTCTTTTTCTTTTTAAATCTTATATTTTCATCTGATAGTCTTTTGTGCTCCCATTGCCCCCATTATGTTTGCATATAGTTAGATTCTGGGTATATCCGGAGAGATATGTAATATTCCGAACGTCAGGAGCTCACTCTAAGTCTCCGGATCAGGGCTACTCCACACGATGCACACATCAACGGCGATAACCCGTACTATGATCTGCAGGCTGCAGAGGTGTAGTATGAGTACCAAATGAATGGTACTCAGTAGGCAACTGTCAACTGAGCTCCAAAGATAAAGTAAATATATACAGCATATAAAAAGAATGGAAACTACAATCAAGAGTCCATAAATCATGTAATAAGTCAATGAGAATAACAAGGGACAACTATCCTATTCATGTCCAAGAGTCTAACATAATAAGACTAAGGAAGTATCAAGGTGAACTATCCTATTCCAGCTACATTCAATCTATGCCAATGCTATACCGTATATCCCAGGTCAATATACAAATAAAGAGCGAAAGAAAGATATATTGTAATGTACAAGGCGAAGGAACGACTATACAATATGAACAACGAAGGAAGGGATATCCGATAGTACCATGGCTTTATATAGCTATAAATATATATATACAGGAGGTCATCTCAAACATAACCTAGATCGTCATGTTCTCATTTTAAGACCTCATTATAATACTATCAGAATTCAATACCAACATACTCAGGATTTCTAATCAATATGGCTAGACATAGAATAATCGTGCATAGTTTTGCAATCATAAGATAGCAAAGGCCGAAGACATACCTCAATCCCAATACTAGATCTATGACCAACCTGTCATAGGCTAGCCATAATAATGATCATAACAATGATAATAACAATATCAATAACATCGTAAATAATCGGCTACTCTGGACAACCAAATACCTAGATGAGCCTATGCGTACCCCCACCGACCCAGACTCGGAAGGTTCAATCAACATACAGCAACACAAGACATATTCTTCACCCATATCTATGCGACCGTCCTATACCGGCTGATAGACATAGGTGCATACTGGTGATAAGCGATACGCATGCAGGAATGAATGCAAAGTATACCATCAATATCACAACTCATAATAACTGTCCTCATCAGGACCATCATCATCTTAATCAAACTCCGACCTTGCCGGAAATCAATATCATCTCAATAGTATCCTCTGGACTCGAACCGAATATCAATATCATTATAATATCCTCCGTCCTTGTCGGAAATCAATATCATCTCAGTAATATCCTCCGGACTCAAATCAGGTATCAATATTATCATAATATTCTCCGGCCTTGCCAGGTATCGGTGCATCATCACAATATCCTCCGACCTTGTCGGGTACCAATGTATCATCATAACTCTCGACATATAAATATAGGCATATAATAGGTGCACAGACACAAGTCGATATACTCATAACCATAAAGATATCTGTCTTATCAATACATCCCAACTACTCGTTATTAGCTAACCAACACTTATTATTATTAAACCGCTAATTCGCTAGTCATCACATAAACTCTAGTTATTAGCCTAAACATTATCCTTCACCTAATCCTTGTTCATGGAATAACAACTAACAACTATTCATTTAATAGTCAACATCTAACATCTAGTCTAGGTTCATCATTAGACCAAAACCGTCATTTATCCACCATTCATTATTATCAACTATTCATCCTATTTTTGTTAATCATTACTAGACAATACATTACTACTTGTCGCCTAACCATCTTTTATTAAATGACATCATTCATTAACTGACCATCGTTAGCTATCATGTTCCAACTAAGCAAGATTCATTAACTAATACATTAGCTTCTTATCCATCAAGTGCAATAGTCAGCTAATAGACAACTAGTTACCACATAGCTTAACTGTCTAACAAGAAGAATAACCATAAGATCATATTTCAGCTATAATCACATCATTTATAGTGGTAAGTAATCATGAACGTACCAAACCTATGTATGTCATCACCAGTATTCAATCAGTGGAATAATAAGCATCCTATCGCATTTTTCTCCGTTCCATACCGGAGAGATGTGTATACAAACATATACATATTCATATTCATAAATTGCAATCACATTATTCATAATGATAAACACTTCTTGGATATTTAATCAGTACCATAACACGATACTTGGCCCATTAATTTATCCGGAATAATTACAACATTGTAATCATGACCTTAGGCCAATATACATTTCTGAAACTCATATCAATAATCATATGTATAAGTCGTAGCATATCTCTAATCATCTCACATATAAGAGGCATAATATCAATAAATATGTTATCATCTCTCACACAAGAGACATCTCACATCTAGGAGGCATAGTATAGATAGACGTGTAATTATCTATAGGATATCATATATCAATAGGTCATACGTCAAGACAACGAGGAATATCTCTTCTCTAGGCCAATTTACATATCCAAAAGGACCATCATCTATATAGGTCCAACAATCATGACTAAAAGAAGTAGCAGCTCTATAGGCCAAATATCAAGTCTAAGAGGAAATAACATCTCTATAGGTCAATCATCAAGTCTAAGAGGAAATAGCATCTTTATAGGCCAATCATCAAGTCTAAGAGGAAATAGCATCTCTATAGGCCAAATATCAAGTCTAAGAGGAAATAGCATCTCTATAGGCCACGTAATGTATCTAGGAGGAATATCATCTCTAAATGCTCAATATCACTTCCACAAGTAGTATCATAACCATAACTAAAAATCCACAATTTTGAAACACCAATACAAGTTACCAAGTTATGAACTAACCTTATTCTAAGGTTTACTAGCCTCATCTATGTCTAACATCCGAAACTAAGTCCACAAGACTTAACATAAGCTTAGGCCTAAGTAGGCCGAACGATTCCACTTCTAATCCATAATTTCCATAATTAGGCATACTATGCCCTAAACTAGGCTAAGGTATCTAGTTCATCTTTTAGATATCAAGCAAGCCATATTAAAGCCTAAGATAGTAACTTCGACTAAAAACAAGGGTACTCAAGTCAACTCTACCAAACTTACGGTTCCAAAACTATCACACTAGCTTAATAAGGCCAAATATACAAATCATGCTTCAAATGCTAAAACCATATTCCAAGCACAACATTATATCATATCCATGCTACAAATATACCCAAACTAGGGAGAAGAAAATAGGATTCTACAAGGGTATTAAGTAATTCAATCTACGGGTCAAAATCCCCATCTAATCCCCAAACTTATATGTATAATCAATACTAAGTCATTCTACCCAATATCAATCTTAACATTCACATTCACACGCAATATATCTCATACATCATCCATGAAGAAGAATAGACAGAAGCGTACCTCAAGGCTAAACCGCAAAATCACACTTCAAGCACCGCATGCTCGTCTTCACTTCACAATTCCCAAAATGTCATCACACTATCAAAAATATAATCTACTCATTAATACGAGTCTAACGATACTCATATTGCACTATTGTGCTTCGGGTCCAAAAATAACATTAAAAACCCCAAGCGGGTCCCACGTACGAAAATCGCGTTTTCGAGGTCAACCCAATGCTCATACATCACCAAGAAATCATAACCCTCAATCAATGGGTGAAAACAAATCAAATTTAGGACTAAATGAAGCCCTAAGCTAAATTGGGGTTTTGGGTCAAGAACTAAGAAATTCACCAATAAAGTGATAAAATCTTACTTAATCCGGATGATAATCATGATAAAAGATGTTTACCAAGCTCCCTAGACACCCACAAGACTCAATTTTGAGTTATCATAACCATTTAGGATTTTAAGCTCTCAAAAATGAGTGAAAAATGGTGAAAAACGCGGCCTATAGGGTGCTTAAATACCCCTACCAGCTTTGGAGATCCGCAATCGCTATCTGGGCCACCAACAAAGTCAAAAACTTATTTTTGACCCTCGAAACTCATTCGGAATCCAAAATATATGATCCAATAGTGAAATTTGAGTGTAAACCACATTTCAAATTCATTTCAATCATCAAAACTTTCATCCGAGATCGTTTTGGCAAAAAGTGGGGCCCACGCCTATAGTTTCATTTTTCATAAATTTCGCTCAATAGCTCGAAATGAGCTCGGGTGCATTGGAACTCGAATCAAAGGTCTATCTAGACTAAAATCGATATTTCGGATCTACTGGCGTATTCGGAATTTTCATCCGAGATCATTTCGCTGAAATTTTCACTCGGTGGCCATTTGGAACCAGTAAAGACTTCTAAGCAGAGAATTGTTTCTAAAAAACAAACGAACTGCCCAGTAACTGAACCGTCGGTCCCAACAAGTCATAAATGACTTGGGAAGCTATGGAGAAACTCAAACGGTGAAGATAAGCATAAATATGAAAAATGACATGAAGGGTCATTACATATTATTTGAAAGATATTGTTGTATTTCTTCACGGCATATGCTTATGTCCAATAACTGCAATTTGCTTATTTTAAAACTTAAAGAAGTGCCCTGTGAATAATATGCATGAGTAACAGACAACCATTTAGGGAATACACTATAAATACTTATTTATTCTACATGTTTATTCTCACTATTAATTATCAATGCTCTTCACTCATTATCATCCTTATTTATCGTGCTATTCTTACGCGTGCTTTGAAATTTTACTCCAGCCCATATTTAATTCACTTCTTCGTCGTTACCAGTGCATATATACAAAACTTGCTCACGAGTCATGAAACATGTGTGTTTACGTACCATAGAAGATTGTGAACTTGATTATTGTTATCATTCTATGATAGTGCAAAATTTTTGAGATCATGGCCCTCATGCCTTATGTGGGGGTTGCCTTATGTGAGGGTCAGGATCCTACATATGCTTGCATGGCTTTTCACAATCTCATTTTCCTTTGGTTCATCAAAAATTTATATAAAGTCTCGACTTTAGGAAGTGTCCGGTCTAATTGCTTCAATTCTTTGTCTGAGTGTGGACTAATCAAATTAATTATCGTCAATTTTTACAGAAGTTGTGATTTTGCTTAAACATGAAGGAGGAAGCACTAACCAAGCCATGAGGAATAGCAGCTGAAGGAATCCAACCATTATAAAAGGCCTTCCGGATAGATATAATGCAAGTTTCCTTGTCAAATTCTCATAATTAAAGCCCCGCATCAACCTATTGGGGTTCTGAGCATGAAGTACTAAAAAGAACTTTCTTAAATTTTCCAATGATTCAACAATAATATTAGGATATTGTTCAAGAATGGAGGGACAAGTCTTGAGGTTCTTAATGTAATTATATTGGCCGGCGACTATGTCAATTTCTGAGAAACTACAATATTTTTTCATCAACCTCACGAAGTGGATGTCATTTGATTCTTTGATGCTATTTTATATTGTTAGGGTGGAATTTGAGAAGAGTGCATTTGAAAAGTCAGTACAGTTGCCTCGTAAAAACTTAAAATAACTTCCACACTAAGGATGAAAATCCTTTACCCCCTCAATTTTAATTTAAAATTTAAACTCCCTCTTCAACTATAAAAAATAGACATTCCCCCTCCACCTCCCACCCCCACCTCCAAACCTCCAATCCTATACAATGTCTATATTATCTTTGACATTTCTAATCTCCATATATAAAATATATTTTATAATAATATTATATACTATTTATTTATTTTACTTATTTATTTTATTTAAATCCGTTAATATTATAAGTAGAGCAATCCTTTTATAAATTTATCACAAAAGCTAAAGTATTTTTCATGAATGTTATTTTATAACGTGCATTGAGCACTTATATGTATGTGTATGTATATTTAAGTTTCATTTTCCCCTTATTTTCTGTTATTTATATAGTTAAATGATTTTTGATTGAGATTAATGAGATATTCTAAATTATAACGAAAAGTTATTAACAATGTAAATAAATTTTAGGAATTAAGCTATTTTAATATATATCTTTTATTTTTATTAATTATTTTTGTATTGCATGCATCAAAATATATTAGAGTTGGACCTCCGAGAACTCGATAAAGACCTGACCTTGGAGGAAATTTTTTATTTAGTTAAATCCTTCTCACCTTATAAATCTCCAGGGCCAGATGGATTACACCCTTTCTTCTATCAAAAATATTGGAGTATTGTAGGAGACTCTGTTATCAATTTTTGTATGAATATCTTTAAAAATACCTCATTACCCCAAGGGGTAAATTGAACCTAGATTTGTCTTATACCAAAAATTAAAAATGCGGTTAGTCTCAATAATTTCAGACCTATCAGTCTTTGTAATACAAATTATAAAATTATCACAAAAATAATTGCAAACCGACTAAAACCTTTTATGAATAAATTAATAGGTCCTTTTCATTGTAGTTTTTTTGAAAAACAGACAAGCCTTGGATAATGTACTCCCCCGTTTCAAAAAGAATGACCTACTTTTCCTTTTAGTCCGTTTAAAAAAGAATGACCTCTTTTCTTTTTTGGAAATATTTAATTTCAACTTTCCACGTGACATGTTTAGGACCACAAGATTAAAGGGCATTTTGGTACATTTGACACAACTTTAATTTATGGCTACAAGATTCAAAAGTCTTCTTTATTTTCTTAAACTTTGTGTCAAGTCAAAGTAGGTCATTCTTTTTAAAACGGAGGGAGTAATAATTATTCAAGAAATAATATCACATCTGAATAAAATGAAGAGTAGAAAAGCTAATATGCTTATTAAAATAGATCTTGAAAAAAGCTTTTGATAAGTTGGAGTGGAGTTTCATCCATAAAACTCTTCAATACCTCAATATTCCTACTAACCTATCCAAGATTATCATGAATTGTATCTCTATTAGTGAGACAACAGTACTAGTTAACGGGGATCGTACCGATTTCTTCTACCCCAATAGAGGCATTCGATAGGGAGACCTGTTATCCCCTTATATTTTCATTCTATGCATGGAGATGTTATCCAGAAATATAAAAAAAGAAGTACAATGTTGATAACGCTCAATCTACAGCTCTCGTTTGAGTGTAAAGCGGTCGTTAGCAAATATAGAACCCAACCTGGGTTGGGTGTCGATCCCACAGGGAATAGCTTGGCCAACAAGTAAGTAAAATTACTAAACTTTTGGTGCAAGTCTCGTAAAAAGGGGGGATTGTAATGTGTCACCAAAACAATTAAATAAAAGCTGAAAATAGCAAAGTAAAAGAGAAAGATTGTTACGTAAGTTGTAAACAATGAGAATTGAGGCGTTGGGGTTATGTCCACCTTCTGAGGTATACGTCTCTATTGGCTATGAGTGTGTAGAATTCTGACATGCAATTGCTTATAGAGGATTGTAGTCGATGGTAAATCCAAGCGTCTCTCGACCTAAACAAGGACTATTTCACTTTAACTCTCTCGAGCTTAAAGCGTGTCTAACGGTACGAATTCTCCAAGAGGTTAGTCCAGTTACGGCACTAGCTTTTTAATAGGAAAGGGTGTCCTACTACCTTGACATTATCTCTTTTCCAGACAAATAACTTTTCTCTCGAACAAGTTAAATGTTAGACTGGCGTATTCTTGCGTTTGCAACCACAAAGAATCTAGATTAAGATGAAGAGAATAATGATATAAGCAATATACGTGCCTCGAACTCACAAACTCACAGCAATAGATAGTAACTCATTCGGCTTCCATAACCCCAACAGAGAAGTTTAGTTACCCATGAATGCGAAGGAGATCACGATTGACATTGTTGTTATACCACAAGATTGAGTAATTTCGTGTAGCTTAGGTGGTAGGCGTGAGGCGTGAATTCCTAGGCAAAGTAACGATTCTCTTGTTGTGGAATTTAAGAATAGAAGAGTAGAAGAAGAAAAATAGAATTGACTTGTAAGATGAGATGTTGAGAAGATGTAAAAAGATGAGAGAAGATGAGAGGGATGGAAGGAAGTATTGTGTTCTCCCTCCTTCCTCCCTCCTTGTTCTCTAAAATCTCAAGCATGATAGGGTATTTATAATACCCATATCCTAATCCTACTAAGCTAATGAAATAAATAACCAAATCCTATTAGACTAATGAAATCCTTAACCCAAATGTACTAGGTTAAGGTAACATTATCATAATCCAAATAAAATAATGAAATACATAACCTAATTGTACTAGGTTAATGTATCATTGTCAAAATCCAGCTTTGTGTCTGTAAGTCCCCAAAGTCTTCAGAATTGCTGTTTTAGCCCGGGACAGATTTTCCATGCAGCAGTTTTGGTCCCCCAAAGTCTTCAGGAATGCTGTTTTAGCCCGGGACAGATTTTCCATGCAACAGTTTTGGTCCTTAGGCGTGTAAACTCCCTTCCCTTCCTTCGTGAGCTTTCTTTAGCGTCAAGTAAGCCATAAAATGCTGAATTATGCATCATTTATACCTGAAACTTTACTAATCATGTTCGTTAGCTCATTTACAGGAAAAGGGACTAAAAGTGCATGAAATATATAATTTGTTCTCAAAACTAGGCTAAAATATGGGCAAAATATATTGATATAGGCGCGTAAATTCGCCTATCATCAACACCCCACACTTAGAGCTTTGTTCGTCCTCGAACAACATATCATGTCCTTCTAAGCATCAACTTAAGGTTTTTACAGAAACAACACAAAACATTCTTCAAGACAAGCACAACAATTATCAACAAAGAGTAGCTTTCCGATTATAAGTAGAAACAGTTTAACCTCTAGCGTAGACTCGTGATGGTGATCGACTCGCATGCAAACGTTAAGGTGCATAGAATCATATACAACTATCCAAAACTCATCAACCATGTGTGTCTCACCATATAGTACCCATAATCACTCACAAATATAGCATATTTTTCAAACATGGGTATCAAAATGTCCTTGCTCTCACTCTCACAAAGAGTTCATATGTAGCGACTGATGACCATAGGCTTGCCCTTAATGTAGTACTCCACTAAATGTCGGAATGTTAAGATTAGGATCAAGTAGGTCTTTTGATGGTTGTAATGTAGGCTAAGGGACGGGTAGAACTATTTTGGCCAGGAATAGTGACTAAGTTCCTAAGCGCTTTAATACATCACTTTGTATCATTGACACTTTTTTCTTTCAACCTTTCTTCTTTCTTTTGTTATACCACCCTTGTTCTCCTCTTTTGTTTTTCAATTTTAAGCACAACTTGCTTTTCAGCTTTCTTTTCCTTTTTCTTTTCACAACATACCCCTTATGATAGCATTTTTTTTTCTTTTTCATAACACATTCAAGAACCATTCCAATTTATAGCATTATACTCCCCCAATTTCCTTTTATGTTGTCACATGACTTTTTCACTTTAAAGCACTTAGGGATTTTGGGATCAAATTACGGTCTTGAAAGAAATGGATTAGGCTTACATACAAGGTTGTCAAAGAAATAGGCTAAAGGCTCAAAAGGGTTAACTAGGATGATGTCCATGGGTAGGTAAAACTGAAGGTAAACATGTATAGGTTGCCAAAGAAATGCCTAAATCATATCCTAAACTTACACTCCTTATTTTCGCTTTGCATACATACCAGGCAAGTTCTAGCATCAGCCACATACATAGAATATACTATTATCTCACACACACAAGGCACATGGTCGACTTGATTGGAAGTAATATAGACTCTCGACCCAACAAGTGAAGGAATTGAATCACACAATATCACATATTGAGTCACAACTAGAGCCTAAACGTCTCAATAGTCACAATTGTAGCACATACTCTTGTTATAACCTCATGCTGCCTATCAAAATAATTTCATGCGAAGCTAAAAAAAATTTTCTACTAAAAAAAAAATGAAACAAAAACAACGCAAGCAAACATAGATGCGAGTAGAGAAGTATAGCATGAAATACCACCACCCCACACTTAGTCGGGACACTGTCCTCAGTGGAGAATAAATACGAAGAACCTGGTCAGTCGGACTCGTCCTCGGGGGTCATACCCTTTGCATCGAAATCATCATCAGAGTCGTCATTCTCAGAAGTTCCTCATAAGTATCCCACTTAATTCCAAGAGTGAGTCGAGGTATTTGCAACGAGGAGGGTTCTCCTTGCTCTTTTCGGCCTCTTTTCTTGCCTTTTTGTGAAGTGGTCTTGCTTTGGGTGCCATTGTACCTGAGACTTAAAAAAAAATGTTCATGTTAGCATCATCTCGATGGATACAATCTATAAACAAGCAGTAGTGGCACCACCCCACACTTAGTTTGTTGGTACAGACTAGTGAAGTGAAAGTGGTCGATTACTCAGACTTCATCGACATACGTTTTAGGGGCTATATTCCAACAAGAAATTCAGATATGTAACACTTCTTGCAATCTTTGCAATACTTTCATGTTAGGTATATCAAGACTTCTTCATAGGGATTACATCATGGTATAGTTTCTATCAATAATCACAATCTCCTATGTCGGTAGGCAACTATAAGTCTTATTCCGATGAGCGAGACATCCCAACATGTAAGTATTCAAGTGACAAGAGCATGCAATGTTCATGACTATAGCAATTCCGCAAGTAGTATAACAATGCATCAAAATCAATTTCTAGTTGGAAACAAGTTAAGAGTATCCTAACGTTCATGTTCACTCACTTGGTTTTGTATCAACAATTCAAACACATTAATATCACCAATATTTCTTCAAGATGTAGCAATTCGTAATAGACATAGCAACGTAGCACTTACGAAAAATAGATGAAGAACAAGAGAGTACTTACGTGATTGAAGCCTTTGGAGATGTTCTTGTGAAGTGGGAGAGCAAAAAGAAAAGTTTTGAGATGATTTGGAGAGTATATGCGGCGCCTAGGTCAAGTTTTCAATGTGTTTGTGTTTCAAGACTAAGTCTCCTTTATATAGGAAGAGAATGGGTCGGGTTTTGACCCATTTACAATCGGTTTTGGAGACAAAAATGCTACATATGTGGCGCATAATGCTTGGCATAGTCATGGTATATGCGGCGCATTGTCTATAGCATAATGGGACATATGCGCCACATAGTCTATGGCATTTATAGACATATGCGCCGCATAGTCTATGGCATATGAGATACTGAGACCAAATGCCATAGCATAGGCGGCGCATAGTCAAAAGCATACCTAGGAATAGGCGGCGCATAGTGTATAGCACACTAGATTCCGAGACCTTAGGCTATAGGATAGGTTGTGCATCGTTCGTGGCCTAGTTTTACCCAGGCCTAGCCTTCCTCGATGCCTATTTTGGCGTGCGAAATGCTCAATCCATAGCCTTATGCATCACCATTCCTAACTTACCAACTTTACCATACAATGCGTCCAAATCGTCAATCTCTTCGTTGAATACCTTTTTCACCTATATTTGCTCAAAACAATAAAAACGATTAGTACGATGGGTTGCCTCCCACCAAGCGCCTTAGTTTTGGTCGTGGCACGACTCTTATTTTTGGATTTTCATTAATTAAAAACAAATCAAGTACTAGAATGAAAGAAAACGATAAACGATAAATGAAAAATGATAAACGATGGGTTGCCTCCCATCTAGCGCCTTATTTATTGTCGTGGCACGACATGGTTACCTCGAGTACTCAGACTTCGTCGAGATAGATGGTGGATCGTTTTCTGAATGGATTCAGACGACAATGAGGCTTACTTATAGGAGGGATACCAATTATATCATCAATAGTCCAACCCATAGCTCTCATGTATCTCTTCAGAGCAGAGATGAGAGCCTCTACGTGCTGTTTACTTAAATCATCCGCACTCACCGGAAGTATCTTTATACTTTCCAAGAACACATACCTTAGATAATCGGGGAGCTCTTTCGATTCTTGCATTGGTGGCTCTTCAAGGGAAGTCTTCGCTGTAGGTGAAGGTTGATTCTTAAGATCACGGTCCGGTTGCTTAGGAGTATGGGAATAGGACTCTATTTCTGTTAGAGCACCCATAAGTTCTTCATAATCTTCATTATCCTCATGCTCAACTTTCAGTGGCGCAGCAGACAATGGATCAACAGTAGGCTGTTTCTCTATAGATAATGCTTTCATATCCTCATGATGAACATCAGCTACAGATAACTCATTCATATCGCTGGGCTGCTTCATGGCTTTGCATATATCAAAGCGGACCACTTCGTCATTAATTCGAAACAAAAGCTCATTATCTTTCATGTCAATAAGCACACTTCCAGTTGCGAGGAAGGGGCGTCCCAAGATTATGGGAACGTCAGAATCCACCTCACAATCCAGAATAACGAAGTCTGCAGGAAAGATAAATGAAGATACCTTCACCAACACATCATTCAAGATACCCACAGGTCGTTTTACCGTCCTATCAGCCATCACGAGCCTCATATTGGTTGGTGTTGGATCTCCTAGCCCCAACTTCTTGTAGACGGATAGTGGCATCAAATTGATGCTAGCACCCAGATCGCACAATGCCTTGGCAAAATTCATAGATCCAACCGTGCAAGGAATAGTGAAGGCACCAGGGTCTGCCTTCTTCTGTACTAAGGACCTTGTGGCAATTGCACTGCAATGATGAGTATTATCTGCCGGCTCATAGCTTACTGCCCTCTTCTTTGTCAACAGGTCCTTCATGAATTTAGCGTACCCAGGCATTTTTTCTAGCGCCTCTACCAACGGAACATTAATGGTCAGCTGCTTCAACATGGTCATGAATTTGCTGAACTTTGTATCATCCGCCACCTTCTTCAATCTTTGGGGAAAAGGTGGTGGTGGGTATGGCATTGTTCTCTCCACGGCTTTCTTCTCCTCTTGCTTCCATTTTTCAACTTTTCCAGGCTGCACGTCGTGAGGAGTGACGTTAAGGACATTAGGATCGGCTGCTGCGGCATCTTCCCCTTTTGCCTTATCATCAATTTTCGCCTCTTCGTTAGCCACTTGCTTGCCTTTTTCTGAAGTTTCCAGCACCTTACCACTTCTGGTAGTAATGGCCATGCATGACCCATCATTCCTTGGGTTTTGCACGGTGTCGCTAGGTAAAGTGCCAGCCTTTCTTTGATTGAGTGCTGCTGAAAGTTGGCTCAATTGCTGCTCTATTTTCTTGATTGAAGTGGAATGTGAATCAACTAATTGCTTCATAGAGGACAAATCATTTATTACCTCCGTTACTCCCGCGCTATTTGCTTCCACTCCTTTCAGTAATTTAGCCATCATGTCTTCCATACATCCAGAACTAGATGTGGTGGTGTCACGTCTTCCAGGGGGAACATACACACCACTATTGTCATTCTTGTTCTTCCAACTACCTTGGTCCTTGTTTCCAGATTTCTCATAGTAGTTCCGACCTTGGTTTCCTTGGGCATTGCCTCGGAAACCCCCCTGATTGTTCAAGTAGTTGGCCTCCTCTTCCGAATCAGATTCGTCTCTTCCTTTTAGCGCCATAACTTTCACTTTTTCGGTCTTCCCTGATAATAAATGCTTTGTAAGAAGATCCATTTGTGTTTTCATGTGCGTCATATCTTGATCACGTTCTTCTTGTCTACGCCTCTGCTCTGTGGTCATGCCAATAGATAAAATGGAGCTTGCTACCTCAGAATCCCTGGTATGCCAAGCTCTACTTTGTTTCGTCATGCGATCTAACATATTGCTTGCTTGACCAAAGGTGAGGTCCATAAAAGATCCTCCAGCTGCGTTATCCACCACTGGTTTAGTTATTGAATTCAAGGCTCTGTATAGTATCTCCATTAGGTGAACGTTAGTCATATGATGGTTTGGACACCTCGCTAGCTTTGTCTTAAACCTCTCCCATGTTTCATGAAGAGCTTCAGTGGGAAGCTGACGAAAGTTGCTGATTTCATCTCTCAATTGTGCTCTTTTGGATGGCGGAAAGAATCTTTCTAGGAAAGCGTCTCTCAATTGCCTCCAATTTGTAATAGAATCAGGAGTCAGCCCATTCAACCATAGTGTTGCCTCCCCAGACAGAGACAATGGAAATAGTCGTAATCGAATTGCATTCTGACCAACACCAGGATTGTCAAAAGACTTGCATGTAGAAATAAAGTTGATGAGATGCATATTCGGATCATCGCCTGCTAGTCCACCAAATAATCCCTTGAGTTGCAATAACTGAATCATGGTGCTTGTGATGTTGAACTTGGCTCCGGGCGCTAATGGTGGTGGAATTATAGCTCCAGTGGCTCCGGCACCATCAAGATCATCATCATCATCGTCGAAAGCTGGTTGCATGGGTTGGCGATCATACCTAAACCGAGCTTGTCGATCTCTTCTCTGCATGGGTGCCGCCATCTCAGCAGTATGCCGTGGGTTTAGTAGCTCCTCATCACCCAGGTCCTCCTCATCAAGATTTGTTGCACGCCCTGGGTTATCAATATTCTGCTGATGCGCTTGAGCATCCATCCTTTCAATTTCACGTTGTGCATCCATTGATGCACAGAACAAACCTGAATAAAACAAAAACAACAACTAAAAGTAAAAGTACGAGAATCTTCGACCAAAGGGTCTAGTAATTATTACGAACTTGATTGACACTTGTATTCCCCGGCAACGGCGCCAATTTTTGATAACGCTCAATCTACAGCTCTCGTTTGAGTGTAAAGCGGTCGTTAGCAAATATAGAACCCAACCTGGGTTGGGTGTCGATCCCACAGGGAATAGCTTGGCCAACAAGTAAGTAAAATTACTAAACTTTTGGTGCAAGTCTCGTAAAAAGGGGGGATTGTAATGTGTCACCAAAACAATTAAATAAAAGCTGAAAATAGCAAAGTAAAAGAGAAAGATTGTTACGTAAGTTGTAAACAATGAGAATTGAGGCGTTGGGGTTATGTCCACCTTCTGAGGTATACGTCTCTATTGGCTATGAGTGTGTAGAATTCTGACATGCAATTGCTTATAGAGGATTGTAGTCGATGGTAAATCCAAGCGTCTCTCGACCTAAAAAAGGACTATTTCACTTTAACTCTCTCGAGCTTAAAGCGTGTCTAACGGTACGAATTCTCCAAGAGGTTAGTCCAGTTACGGCACTAGCTTTTTAATAGGAAAGGGTGTCCTACTACCTTGACATTATCTCTTTTCCAGACAAATAACTTTTCTCTCGAACAAGTTAAATGTTAGACTGGCGTATTCTTGCGTTTGCAACCACAAAGAATCTAGATTAAGATGAAGAGAATAATGATATAAGCAATATACGTGCCTCGAACTCACAAACTCACAGCAATAGATAGTAACTCATTCGGCTTCCATAACCCCAACAGAGAAGTTTAGTTACCCATGAATGCGAAGGAGATCACGATTGACATTGTTGTTATACCACAAGATTGAGTAATTTCGTGTAGCTTAGGTGGTAGGCGTGAGGCGTGAATTCCTAGGCAAAGTAACGATTCTCTTGTTGTGGAATTTAAGAATAGAAGAGTAGAAGAAGAAAAATAGAATTGACTTGTAAGATGAGATGTTGAGAAGATGTAAAAAGATGAGAGAAGATGAGAGGGATGGAAGGAAGTATTGTGTTCTCCCTCCTTCCTCCCTCCTTGTTCTCTAAAATCTCAAGCATGATAGGGTATTTATAATACCCATATCCTAATCCTACTAAGCTAATGAAATAAATAACCAAATCCTATTAGACTAATGAAATCCTTAACCCAAATGTACTAGGTTAAGGTAACATTATCATAATCCAAATAAAATAATGAAATACATAACCTAATTGTACTAGGTTAATGTATCATTGTCAAAATCCAGCTTTGTGTCTGTAAGTCCCCAAAGTCTTCAGAATTGCTGTTTTAGCCCGGGACAGATTTTCCATGCAGCAGTTTTGGTCCCCCAAAGTCTTCAGGAATGCTGTTTTAGCCCGGGACAGATTTTCCATGCAACAGTTTTGGTCCTTAGGCGTGTAAACTCCCTTCCCTTCCTTCGTGAGCTTTCTTTAGCGTCAAGTAAGCCATAAAATGCTGAATTATGCATCATTTATACCTGAAACTTTACTAATCATGTTCGTTAGCTCATTTACAGGAAAAGGGACTAAAAGTGCATGAAATATATAATTTGTTCTCAAAACTAGGCTAAAATATGGGCAAAATATATTGATATAGGCGCGTAAATTCGCCTATCATCAAATGTGGCAATTGAACCCCCGTCAAAACATCTCCCAAAGGACCTATCTCACCTATTCTTCCCCGATGATTTAACCCTAATGGCTCAGGTCACACAAGAGAATTGTAATACTATCTATAGAGTGTTGACCCAATTTTGTCTTGAATCTGTCCAAACCATCAACTTAACTAAATCTAGGATTCTCTTCCCCAGAAATTGTCATGAGGATCTTATTTCCATGGCCACGAATACTCTAAACATAAATAGAGGGAAATCTTTTGGGAAATACTTAGGGGTTGTAATACCTTGTATGCTTCTAAGCTAGAAATCGGACCTTCATTCCTACTAGTGTAAACTCTAGTCCATGCTTCATGATCATTAACCTAGTGTGAAGAAAGATTGTGAGGTGGGAAAGATGTTCATAAGTGTCACTTAGAGCAAAGTGAGTTAAGAGCTTTGATTCGGCTAATTTTTGGGGTTCAATTTCACAAAGGTCATCTTTGAACGAGTATAACTTTATGTATATGTGGAATTTGGCAGATTAAGACCCACCAAATTATAGATAATCGAATTAGCTTTTCAATGATACCAATTTTTTCTTAATTCGATATACGAGAGAAACGTTATGGCTTTGCAAAGGGGTGTGTGTCTCCTAACAATCGTAAACGTTCACTGGAATGAGTTTGCCATAGGGTATGCACCACAGACCTTAAGGTTTGTCATAGGTTTTGTGACGCAAACCTTAAGGTTTTCCATGGGTTGTGCATCGCAAACCCTATGGCCAAGCGGCGTAGACACTCCATTTTGAGTTATTTCGAGGGCAACTAAGTCATTTGACACCTCATAAACGTTCCTAATCATAACTACACGAGATTAATAGCTCCTAAACACATTTTAACCTTATTAACATCATCAGTTCATCATCTAAAACACAAAAGGAGAAAAACAACTAGGGTTTTCACAAATAAGCTTAAAGGTCCAATCTTTTCAAAATTTCATCGTCATTAAGGTACGTGGGGTTATGAACAAGGATACTCCTTTCATCCTTGTGCCCAAAACTAGTTTTAAAAGTTGAATTTAAATGAATTTCAATTTAGAGTTCATACCTAATTATCATTACTTGAAGATTATGAAGTTACAAGTGATTTAAGTGTTGAATTGCATATCTACTTTCACATGTTTATGCGTGAGACTTGATTTCACATATTGAGAATTGAATTTCATTATCTTGGATAGAATTGTTAAAGTATTTCAAGATTATTACTGTTGAGCATGACATTTGTTGTGATTTGACATGATTTTCAAGAATGGGGTTTTAAGCCCCTAGTTTGAGTATTGATATTTCAAGAAGATTTTGCTTTTAAGCACCCTATGACTAGCTTATATTTAAATTTTGAGAAAAGATTTGATCTTTCGATCCTCGTCTTAGATATTGAATCCATATTACAGTTTTTATTACAGTTACAGTAAACAGATGCATAAATAGTTTTCATTATAAACTCTTATGCTAGTTTTAAGGTGAATTTCCTACAGAATGGGCATATAGATTAAAGAAAGTAGTATTTAGCACAGAGATGGGTATGATTCCAAGGTCTCATACCCCAGAACTCTAAGCCAATGTAGGTATAGATTCAGATTTTTCTCATTTATATGGATTCAAATACAGATGTTGATCACTCAGCTCAAGTTATACTCTTTGCCAAGAGTATGTCACCTCTCCCCAACGTGAGGTTTTCCCCTTAGGAAAATTAGACGTTGGACTCCATGATAGCTCACATGGTTTATGTCGGTTAGAAGAACCTCCATAACAAAAAAGTTTTTAGAATAAACTCCCTAAGTCCTAAAACAGAATAACGGAACAACTTTTAGAAACTAAGTGTAAAGGCTCATAATTTTATTCAGATACTATTTTACACAAGACATTAGCTATGAGATTTTAGCTTTTAGTTTACAGATGATAAAGGTGAGTCGTTTTTTTTACACTTAGCCTGCATGATTTGAAAAGAGTCTCAACTTCAGTGCTACTTATTCCACTAGCAGAAAGAGTAAAAGTACAACTTTTAGAACTAAGTGCTATGCCTCACAAGATTTATACAGTATACTTTATTTCTCATTATTTATGATTTTCAGTTTTCAGTTATTCAAGCCAATGTGAGTCATTTACACTAAGCATGTATTCTTTACAAGTTATTTGAACATTTAGTTACTGTTTTACATATGCATTCACCCCCACATTCTCAATACATTCTAAAAGTACTGATCCACATATATGTCTATGTGCTATATTATTTAATAATGTAGGTGTCGCGACCCCCTTTGGAGTCATGATGGAACCTACCACATCCCACCGGTAGTGATACAAGAATTACAAGGACAACACAAAACACACTTCAAAATCAGTCCCTAAGATCAAAGATCCGAGGACCCTTTTGAAGACCACACTCAGATTCAACAATACAATATAATAACGAGATATAAGGGTGAGATTTAACACCAAGGAAACCACCCAAACTAGATTTAGCAACAAACAATATGAAGACAAGATGAACAACAACAAGGTGGTAACAATAACAACACCTCACGGGTTACATTAACAAGAACATAAAACAACGATTACAACAAAAGAAAGGATAGATAGATAGAACACATGAAAGTATAATCTTAAGAACCCAAGAATGGACACTCTTGGACCCTTAACACTACACACAACAATAAAACTATCTCCTACATTGACACAACAGGAACTTTACCTCCTCTAAACACCAACGTCTCAAGCCAATATTGCATCACAAGTGATATCCACACTTGATGCCCTCATTTCGGTGTGGTGGCTATTCCAAGACCTACAACTAAAGGTGTTTCATGTTTCAAGTCTTACATCAATGAACAACCAAGGAGAAAAGACCTAAAATTTTCTATTTATATTATATTACAAGAAAAGACAAAATGACAACAATGACCTTAAAGGGAGGGGTGGCCATGAAGTGTATTTGAACCCAATAAAGTGACCAAAATACCCTTAATGAAGATGATCAAACCGTGACCCATTAAGTGTTATCCAAAACCGTGAGTCCTTAAGTCTTTGATGCTCAAAGCAATCTTCCACACACGACCTTGCTTGTCCTCAAAAAAGGTCTTCCTTGCATATTCTTGTGCCCTCGGGGTGACCAAGTCTTGAGCCTTTAAGTGATGCCCTCTAATTATGTCTTCAAAAATTAGGGTGGCCATATGACTTGTATCATCCTCCCCTTCTTGAAAAGGATTCGACCTCGAATTCAAACCTTGAAAGAACAAAGAGAAGACAAATAAACACCACATCCTCATGATATAAGGGTTTGAGTTAGTACAATAAACAACATCAACATGCCAAGGAGGTACACACTTAAGGTATAACCACACATCCTTTGTTGTAATCACGAGGAACTTAGCAAAAATATTACAAAGGAGTGGGCGAAAGGAATCACCATCAAGGGGTGGTGCTCTAATTGAAAGTAAAGTCCACGCAACACATATAGCAATGTCACTTAAACAAGTGGACCTACCAACAACTATCCGTTCTTCACACCCTAAGAAGTTATCGGGGTCAAATGGGAGACATAACCAAGGACTTAGGTCTCGGCCATTCTCATTTTCCCCTAGGGTGTCATCCTCGAAATTAAGAAATCCCTCTTTATCACCATTGGAAATATCATGAACAAAAAGAGGATTGAGAAAGGTGTTCCATAAGTTAACTTCGAATAAAGGGTTCTCATGCATGCACTTACTACTAGTTTCAAAATCCCCACTAGGAATATGTCCAACATAAGAAACACATAAAGAAGAAGTAGATGGCATTTCTAAGCACACATCACCTTCTCATTCACAAAAGTAGTCCTCACATACATACAAACCATCAAGGGCAGCCAAAGGACCACAATTAAAATTGTCTTCACAAGTACAATCACAACTCGGGTTTTCTAAACATTCAAGCAAGTCAAGATCATCTATGCTCGGTTGATCATTTTGCTCACCCTCACTAGTTATTGGAAATTCACATACCAACGTAGACTCGCCTTGTTTTTTACAAGGTTCAACTAGTGTTTGAATACCCTTGTCACTTGGTAATGGAACCTTAGTCAAGTTGTAAGTGCTAGCACTAGATGGACACAAATCATTCTTACGAGGAGAATTAATTTCGTCATCTAAAGGATCAACTAGTGCCTTCGTACCTAAAACAAGAGTTTGGTCCTCATGTGACCTAACAATATCAAGAGTATCACAAAATGAACACTCATGCACTCCTACACTAGGTAAAACCGGAACTACGTTCATAAGAGTGCAGGGGATAACATTTTTACCTCGTAGCTCACATGAGCTACGGTCTTCATCTTGACGTGTGTTCGGGAAGCCCAATTGCTCCCTTGGAACTCCCATACGATCCAACCTTTCATTTATAACTTCCCATTAACGGGTAATGGCTTCAAGTTTAGCCAAAATAGCACTTGCAGCCGCAACTTTCATTTTAATTGCACCTAAAAAAAAACAAGCATACAAAGAAAATCACTAGTTAGTTCGAAACAACCTCACCACACTCTCACACACTTGATCGTCTCACACTTGGATTCACAAGTGTTGCAAGTCGGCTTGTAGTTCGTGATGCGTCGAGGGGTGAGTCTACTCCTTGGTCGGAATGGATTCTTTGTTTGAAGACTCAAGAAAATAATGTTCGAACTTGAACCAAGAAGTACTACAATTTATAAAAACGACAAAAGCACAAAAGAAACGTAGAAATGAATAATGGATGCAAAGGACTAATTGACAATCTAGTAGGTGTTTACTAGTTTGTTAATTAGTTCTAGGATCAACTAATAAAACCAAGAATCAACAATTAGAAACTAGGAAAATCCAAATTTGAGATTAATATTGATGGTGAACAGTAATTAGGGTAATATGGCAGCATGTAATTGGTCTTGGGCCCACACAACTTTAATCACAAATTTGAAATTTCAATTTTCACACAATATGGAATGGAAGACAATTGGTTTGGGAGGGAAAGTATAAGTCTTGAACCCCTTTTAAGTCTAATATCCAAAAAGACGATACTTGACTTGTACTAGTCCCACAAAACAAGGTCCCTTGAAACAAGAAAAAATGGGTGGAAAGTAGATGTCAAGTCTAGGAAGTGATGGGCTCAAGTCTTCTCACAACCAACTTTACAACTTTTATCTTCACCCCTTTGAATCTATTTTGCACTTTTTGGTTGGCCAAGATATGAGAGTGGATAAAGAACAGCAAGGACACCACAATAATTTTTCAAGAACACCAACAACACACCCAATGTTTTTTTTTTCCAACCAAATCCACAACAACAAGATCAACAATCCCACGGCCAAGACCCCTTTTGTGTTGTGTTTTCGATTTTTACAAGAGATGAAGGTTGTGATGAACAACAAGAACACCACAACAATCTTTCAAGAACAACAAAAATAACACAATAAACTCCACTCCAACCTCCAACAATAAATCCACAACTCACAGCCCAAAACACTCTGTCACAACAATTGTTCAACAACAAGCGGTCAAGTATTATGTTCACAACAACAACATCAATTTTTAAAGCTCAAATATAGATCTAGACTCAAGTGTTAGTGAAGAACAAAATCTAACACTTAGAGACAGAAAAACAAGTAAAAATCTCGGCCAAGACACAACAATAACATAATTTCGGCCAAGACAACAACAATGGACAGATTGCTATTTTTCTGAAATTTTTAGTTTTCACCAAAAAAAATTTATTTTCAAGTTTACGAGCCCAAGATTGATCTTGTTAGAACAAAATTAAAGATGGATCTGATACCAAATGATACAAGAATTACAAGGACAACACGAAACACACTTCAAAATCAGTCCACAAGATCAAAGATTTGAGGACCCTTTTGAAGACCACACTCAGATTCAACAATACAACGCAATAACGAGATATAAGGGTGAGATTTAACACCAAGGCAGCCACCCAAACTAGATTTAGCAACAAACAATATGAATATAAGATGAACAACAACAAGGTGGTAACAATAACAATACCTCACGGGTTACATTAACAAGAACAAGAAACAACGATTACAACAAAAGAAAGGATAGATAGATAGACCACATGAAGGTATAATCTTAAGAACCAAAGAATGGACACTCTTGGAACCTTAAAACTACACACAAAAATAAACCTATCTCCTACATTGACACAAGAGGAACTTTACCTCCTCTAAACACCAACGTCTCAAGCCAACATTGCATCATAAGTGATATCCACACTTGTTGCCCTCATTTTGGTGTGGTGGCTATTCCAAGACCTACAACTAAAGGTGTTTCATGTTTCAAGTCTTACATCAATGAACAACCAAAGAGAAAAGACCTAAAATGTTCTATTTATATTCTATTACAAGATAAGAAAAAATGACAACAATGACCTTAAAGGGAGGGATGGCCATGGAGTGTATTTGAACCCAATAAAGTGACCAAAATACCCTTAATAAAGATGATCAAACCGTGACCCATTAAGTGTTATCCAAAACCGTGAGTCCTTAAGTCTTCGATGCTCCAAGAAATCTTCCACACACGACCTTGCTTGTGCTCAAAACGGGTCTTCCTTGCATATTTTTGTGCCCTCGGGGTGACCAAGTCTTGAGCCCTTAAGTGATTCCCTCCAATTATGTCTTCAAAAATTAGGGTGACCATATGACTTGTATCAGGTAGGTAAGCCGACACCGTAACCCGAAGCTATGGAAATGGGTTACCTCGGTAAGAACGTCCAACATGGACTCTATGTATGAACACAATATATAACAACAATATTTCACAACTAAGGACAACTGATACTCAAACACATATCCCACGATTTGATAGTATTAATACAAGATCTTCTAAACTTGACAAGAGGAATTTACAATCTCAAAATCTAAAATTTCTTAAATAATCTCATACATTTGTCTCGAAAGTAAAAGACAAATAAAGATAGAGGAGAAACAGGGCAACTCGATCTCCAAGAGTTCACCCTGTCTCTGAATAGTCAACTCGCATGAACTAGATCAACAACGGCAACTAGGACCTAAGTCTACACCAAAAAGGTACAGAAGTGTAGTATGAGTACCAAAATACGGGTACTCAGTAGGCATCATCGGCCGACTGAGCTCAAATATAATGTAAAGACGATATAAAGTAAGACAATGTTCTTAATGTCAAGGGATAGGATCAAACCTGAATCTGCTTTGATACTGCTGTAACAACATCTATACTACTAAAGCAATAATATGACATACTATCTCTATATACTCCACAATCTCCATAGCAACTGAGTATCATTTCGAAAACGTAAAGCCATATACATAATCGCAAAGCATCTACTTGACATAATCATCTTCAACCATCTTTAGAACATAAACACAAGAACTTACCACAAAGTCCATACTAATTAACCTTATTTTTTCCAAAAATCCATATTAATTCTAACCAATACATCACATAACAATGATACATCTCTGCTTGGCAGAGATTACAATTTTGCAATGGCTTTAGCTGCTAGCTTATAAGCTTTCAAAGCTCCTACTGTAGGTACAGGGATATCATCTGGATTTACAGGCTCCAAATCTATTACTAATCCAACATCAATGCGGTGCAAAATCGCATAATATAGCTTATCTGAGTTTTTACAGTGAACCAAAATAGTATTTAGCAAACTAAGTTCTCCAAAGCTGGCTACTTTTTCAAGAGAAGAAGCACCTGAAGATAGAAACAGTGTCCTGACATCTGTTCCAAAGGTCAGATCCTCTTGTTGTTCGATGGTTGGAACTACATGAGGTATCAAGTCTAATATTTCTAGTGCATTTTCACTATATGCTATGATAGCAAAGCTATGCTGGTAGATGGCAATCATACAACCAAATGGTTGAATTAGACTTTCCCTTTGCATTTTCTGGAGATAAGCAGATACAGTTGAAGATGGGACATTGCTAGTGGAATTACACAAGCTAACTGAATTAAAGTAATCAAATAGTTGCTCAGAGTCCTCAAACCACACATGTTAGGAGTGTAGACACCTAATTTCGTCCCTCCCCGATATCGTTTTTACCCTTTTTTTACTTTATCCTACCGTGTACCCTCACCCATGTAATTATACCACATAAAAATACAAAAATAACAAACTCCCTAACAAATTAACAACCTTATCCTAACCAACCTACCCCACCTACCCCTACCCCCACCTCAGCCCCCCTCATATTTTTATTCTTTTTCTATAATAAAAATGAGGCCCACAGTGGAGGAAGGGAATCTTCCTTTTCTTCTTCATTCACGATAACATACAGGACAGATGACTCCAGTTTTATCATTCCATTCACACACCATTACTCTTAAATACCTGCACACACTGCTCTTTTTCTTTCGGATTCACACTCCCCTTACCACAGCAACACACGCAGATCGAGAGAGAAAGAGGGAAAAACAAAAGAGAGGGGAGAAAATCCATGCACACAGTGGAGGTATAATGGAATTGAATGTGAGAGAAGACATAAAACCGAGTGATAGAGAGTGGATTTGAGAGAGAAATCAATGAGGGAGAGAAAAATGCTAAGAATCTGAGAGAGAAGGATCGAAAATGCGATCTGGCCGGCGTTCTTGGACGGAAACAACATCCCATTGCTGGAAAAACTTTGTTACCATCCATTTCGGCTTGTTTCGGTCACTGTTGGTGCTCATCGGAGTTCCAACGAGCTGATAATATTGGATTCCGACCCAAATCCAATCCGAATCAATCAAGTTTGACCGGTTTTGGATTTGATTCCGGAAAGGTTTTGTCGGAAATCATCACACGAGGTCTTGGTTTTCCTTTAGAAGTTTTTTTTGGGGTTCGGGCTATTTTTTTTTTTTGGTTCGGGTTGGAAAGAAAAATAGAACAAAGGGGTGAAACCGAAGCTTGGATGGTTCGTTGTTGAGGTTCACCTCGAGGATTTTGGACACGAATTCTACCGGATTAATTGGAATAATACATCGATTTTTAAAAGAGGAATTGAGGTTCAATTCTATCTTCTCTACTTTTATTTTTTTACATGAATGATTTATGTGTTTGGCATGTTTGAATCTTCGTGACGTGTGGGGTGATGTTGGATTTGGATATGAAACTTGATCGGTGGATTGTCTATTGAATTGGTTTAATCGTGTTGAAGAGAATTTGGGGCGCAAATTGAAAAATTGCGAAAGTGAATTAGGATTAATTTTGATTTATTATTGTTTTGATTCATTGATGTCGTCTATCGTGATAGTGCCATGATAGGTCGAGTTGGGTAGGCAAAAGGTAGGTTGGGTAGGCAAAGTTTAGGATCTGTGATTATTGAATGATGAAATGTTTGTGGAGTGGTTTTGATTTTTGCATTGGGATCTATTGTATTCATTTGGCCGAGGAATGCCTCGAGGGATTTGTATTGATTTATCCGGGGAATGCCCCAAAGTAACATGTACTTGAAGATGGCGCACGATCAAGGCCCGAAACATTGGGTGGAGAAAGCAATAGAACGTAGTTAGGATTAGCCTAGAATAGAGTAGGTTTACATTTTCGTATTTTTCTATTTTTTGGACTGTATAATTGGACTGAACATTATTATTTTGGTTTTAGATTATTGTTTGACATTTTTTGGTGATTATTTATGTTTTACGTGGTTTATATATTTGTAATGTCAAATTAGTCGATACGCTCCATCAAGCAACCGTGGTCGAACCACGGGATCGAGGGATGCCTAACACCTTCCCCTCGATCAACAGAATTCCTTAGCCAAAATCTCTATTCGCGGATCAGTTTTATAGAGTCAAAACCATTTTGAAAAAGGATATCCACGGGTGACTTGGCACACCTGATTTATGCCAAGTGGCGACTCTGACTTTTGAAACTAATGAATCCTTTTTCGAAATAATTTTCATCTTTTGTCACTTTAATAATAAAACCCTTTCGAAACTTAAAAATCAATTCTTTTTAGGAGTAAAAAATGGGGTGTGACAGTTCTGGCGACTCTGTTGGGGAAAATATTTCAGAATTTGAGCTTATTTTTGGAGTTGTATAGGCTTAGTTTGGCATTATGGGTGTATAGACATTTGTGTTGTTTTGTGTTATTATTTTTTCATTGTTGAGTGCCTACATGCTCTTTGTTTACAGTTTTTATCTTATGTGTTACCGCTTTATATCTGGCATCATGTGCATAACCCGAGTCATTCTTTCTGTAACAAGTACTTAGTACACGCTGTGTACACGACCTATAGTTGAGTCACCTTTAATTTTAGGAGGGGGAGCTATCGGCTGGTATGGAGTGGGTGGAAAGCTAGCGCAACCACTATCAACTATACGCTCCCCCGAACAGCCTTGTTAGTGAACCCCAACGTAGGTCAGCCTTTAGGTCATGCTTATTTGCATCATATTGAGATCTAGCGGGACCCACGTGGCCCTTTGTAGGAGACTCACCTCTAAAGCATCCCTACGTGCTAAATGTTGCATCTCTGAGAGTAACGAGGTCATTTGACAGACTGATTTGGGCAAAAACATGAGTTAGAAGCAAAGTGTGTAGGCAAAAAATTGTTGAAAAAGGAAGAAAAAAGAGTGAACAAAAAAGAGATTTGGTAGTTTTTAGGGTTCTTTATGGCTTTTGTTTTTCACAATTCAAAAAGAAATTTTTATTTTTTTTTACTTTTTGTACTCATTTCCCGAAAAGTCAAAAACTTTTAAAAGATTTTCCTTTTATTTCTTTAGTAAGTATTCACAATTTGAAAACTCAAAAAATATTTTTTTCCTTTCAATAGGAGCTTTGTACATTTTTATATAACAAAAATATCAAAAAGATTTTTTCTTTCATAGTTGTTGGTGTTAGTTTCTGATTAAAAACCCCAAAAAGATTTTATTTTTCATCGTCTGTCTTTAGTTGTGTCTCTCAATTTAGGGTTTAGTTTGTCATTTAATGCTTAATTGTCCAATCTGGACGAACTACGCACCCCTGATTCTCCTCTCTCGGGAGTGAGATACATAGGCAGCCTATGGTTGGTTCGGGGATCTTATTTGAAAAATCTAAAAAGATTTTCTTCACTCTTTATTTAGAGTAAGTGTTTCATATGTATCTCTAAAAGAAAACTACAAAAAGATTTTTCTTTAATAGTTTCAAGTTTCATTTTCCTATGAAATTCAAAATCGAAAACCCAAAAAAGATTTTTCTTTGGTAATCATAGATTTCATTTTTGTATAGGGATGTTAAAGCTAAAAAAATTCAAAAAGATTTTCGTCAATTCTTTTGACAATTTGTTATTGACTTTTCTTCTTAAAGTTCCAAGGAATAGAAAAAGAGTTTAATTGGCCATTTTAGCAAGACTTCACGAACTACGCATACCTGATTCTCCTCTCTCGGGGGTGAGATACGTAGACGCCCTTCTTGGGTTCGGTGACCTTTTCAAAAAGAAAACAAAAAAGAGATTTTGAGAAAGTGTTGAACTCTAACACATTTACTATCTCTTGTTCAGTTAGTTTGAGGTGGTTGGTTTGTGGCATTTTGGATGATCTTCCATAATGCACCAAGTCACGGAGAAGGTTATGGTCAACAAGGATACCGAGTTTGTTGTCACTAATCAGATAGGGAGTTCAGGAAATGAGAATTTAGGATCTAATGAAGAGATTCAAAAATTAAGGCAGCAAATGATAGAAATGCATCGAGCTTGGGCTAATGTGTTGCCACCTCCCTCAGTTCCCACTGATAATCTGGAATAACTTTTTAGCTTGCCTCCCATGTCATATGCCCAATTTCCCATTTTTGTTGATATGCCACAACATGCATCAGGATCAACTCCGGGGAAACAATATCCAATCACTTCCAATGTTCATTTCCTCACTCCCCAATCCAAGACTACCACATACTCGGTTCCACCTGTTGTTTATGTTTTTTGCGGCGCCACCCCCACCCGAAGCTCCTACTTTTGATGTTCATCCACAAGTTGTGCCTCTCTACTCTACAAGAGAGTCTGCATTGAATATTACTGGTGATCAGCATTACACTTCCGAGCCTATATTCAAGTTGACTAGTCTTTACGGTGATACTCACCCGCCTGAATTTCCTTCTAACACTGAGAAACTTGTTATGACAGAAGAACAAGAGGAAACGACCAGAAAATTGAGAAGTTTGGAACTATCTATGAAGAACTTGCAAGGACTTGGGGGTTACAAAAGTGTCTCATATAAGGACTTATGCATGTTTCCAAGTGTTAACCTTCCTCCTGGATTTAAAATGCTAAAGTTTGAGAAATATGACGGACATGGGAACCCAGTGGAACATTTGAGGCGCTATTGTAACCAATTAAGAGGCGCTGAAGGGAAGAAAGAACTACTCATGGCTTATTTCAGGGAGAGTTTTTCAGGCCTAGCTTTGAAATAGTTTGTTGACCAATATATTAACAAGTGGATTAGTTGGGATGACCTAGCTAATGGATCTGTGCAACAATTTCAATACAATGTGGAGTTGATCCCTGACAAAAAATCCCTAACTAGTATAAAAAAGAAGAATACTGAGAGTTTCAGGGAGTATGCGATCAGATGACGCGAACAAACTGCTAGAGTAAAATCGCCAATGAAAGAAAGCAAAATAGTGGAGGTGTTTATTCAAGCACAGGATGAAACATATTATCAACACTTGTTACCTGCATTAGGAATGTCATTTATTGAGGTCCTTAAAATGGGGGAGATGATAGAAGAGGGAATTAAGACTGGTCGCATTGTGAGTTTTGCAATATTAAAAGCGATAACTCAAGCAATTCAAAAGAGTTCAGGAAGTGTCGGGGAGACAAATAATGAGGAAGATGCATCTTCTATTATAGTTGGAAAGCGGGCACGGTCAAGAAGACCCCGTTGTCGTCACTTTCAGGCTCAAACCCTAGTTCGTTCCCAAGCTCCATATAATCACTCCCAAAATCCATTATCTCTGCTTCTCTACCTCTGTATCCATTATATAATGCACAACCATATGTTCAACCCCCATGTTACCCACAGTGGAACACACCAACTCCTCAGAGTTGTCCTCTAACTCCATAAACATACCAAAACCCTTCTAAGCCTGATTTTCGATCCAAGTCAAATGATGAAATAAGGCAAAAGTCTAGAGATAGCTTCACACCAATTGGAGAGTCGTATGACAGTTTATTTCAGAGATTAGTACAATGGGTCATGATTACTCCTCTCCTTGGGTGCACTTTTAATCGACGTTCAAGAAATTTTGATCCTAATGTACGATGTGCGTATCATTCTGATGCTTAGGGTCATAGTATTGAAGATTGTCGAGATTTGAAAAGAGAAATTAAAAAGATGATTCAAGATGGATCAATTATGGTGCAGAACATTGACAGTGAGGGAAACTCTAGTCATGCTAATATGCAAACCAATGGCTAAGATGTCAAGCTGAGCAATTGAGAAGTCATCCTTCTCCCTACTGGGAAGAGGTTTGGTAGTTTGTTTTGTTTTATTTTCTGTTATCTGAGTTATTTCAGGGTTGTAGTTTGGGATCTATCTTGTTTTGTCCTTTTGTCATTTATGTTCAAACCCTTCTATCTTTTATTTCAACTAAATGAAGTGTCCCATTTTCCTTTGTATTTTAAATATGTGTTGTTTGTTTGTTTTCTTTACATAGTACATTTTATGTTGACTCTAGTGATATGACATGCTAGTGAAATTTTCAACCAGATCTTAAAATCCAGTTTAAGCATGAGCATTGAATCAGAGGGTTAAAGTTAGAAAAGAGAGCGTCTGAGAAAATAGATAGAGTGTTGGGGCATTTAGTGATCAAGTTGAAGCCTTCTTTGAAAATTAAGGTAATTATTTTGAGAATCGTGAGAATAACTTGGTCAGCATTTGAAAGACATGTCTCAATTAGGTCAAATAGTGGATGTGTGATCCTACATCAAAAGTAATAGAAAAATTAGCTCCACAAAAGCATGAGGAATGTACAACAAAGATGGAGTTTGCAGAAGAAGTAGCGACGCACAGTCTCAGTTAAAATTAGCGTTATAAAAAATATCACAAATGATCTTCATCTCTCACTTTCATATTGCATGATATGTACATATATTTTCAAGGATTGATATGATGAAGGCATTTCATTCTACTAACCAAACATTGTGTCATCCTTTGTTTACCCCATTTGAGCTTTAGTCCTATTTTCTTTCATACCCCTCTTTTAGAATCAAGATAGAGTCAGCAAAGCTTAAAAAAAAGTGTCGAGCAAAACAATAGAGTCAGAAAGTTTCAAAAAAAGAAACGAGAGAAAAAATGTGTCCAAAAGAAGGAAAAGAAAAGAGCGTCAAGAAAAAAATAGAGTCAGAAGGTCCCAAAAAGAAAAAAAAAGTCAATAAAAGAGTCAAAAAAAGAAAAAATCAGCATCAAGCAAAAGAACAAGCCGCCAGAACTACGCGTGACCTGATTCTCCTCTTTTAGGGGTGAGATACGTAGGCTGCCCTACTCAGGGCTCGGTACAACCAAATAAATTTAGAAATGCCCAGTCAAAAGAAACTGGGGCATGGGTTAATCCTCATCGTTTGAGTCGATTCCAAAAGTTGTAAGTCCCACCCCACTTCAAGTGTCGATTGGGCCTTATGCCATCCTTTCTTTCTAACCCTATCCAAAAGCCAAGTTAAAACCAAAGAAAGACCTTCAGATCAATCTTTGAGGATGTTAAGGCTAAGCATGCAAGGGATATGATGATGCATTTGGGAGCTACTTGTCTTCCTTAACATAAGGAATACAGAGAGAAATAAAAATGAGAGAGTCTTATTGGTGAAAACTCTCACGGGCACCATAAGGCGATGGTGAGCCGAGAGAAAAATGAGAGAGGCTTGTTGGCGAAAACCCTTCAAGGTGCCACTAGTCGAATGAGGTCGTAAATGCAATTGTCTTAAGAGTGCAACTCAATTTCAAGGTCGTTAACTCAACAACAATTGGTAGAAAGTTTGGATGAAAATATCAAGCTGCTTAATCCAAAATGCATGGCATAATCATTAGAGTTGACTGTCATTTTTCGATGAATTTGTCATTTCTTTGTTTCAAAAGGGGACATTCATTATCTTTTCTTTCTTCTCTTTATTTTTGTTTATCTTTGAGTCAGTTATCCAAATAAAAATTATCATTCTGTTTTCTTTTCTTGTCTTTGAGTCAAGTCCGTGTCAAAACAAGTGAGAAAATATTCCAAAACTAGCTACCAACTTCATTAATTGCACAAAGAAAGACAAAATCTAGCATATTAAAGAGACATGATTGTGAGCCAAAAAGGGCATGTAGAAGTTTTGTCAACAGAGAAGTCTGGGAACTCATGAAATACCAAGGTTCCAAGGGGTCTATCTGAGAAGCATGGCAAAGCAGAGATGTTGTGTTTGTCTCAGTCACTCTTAATAATATGAGTTTGGTCAATGAAGAAGTAAGTTAATGACACAGGCTAATGGTTGGAAGCAAGGTTAAATGTGATAACGGAAAGAGCGTTTGCCACGAAAGCCAAAGCCACAAACCAGCCACCATGTTTTTAAACTCACAACCTTTGTTTGCATGAAACAGGAACACATGTTACCTTTAAATCAAAGATTTCAAAGCCTAAACATCAAGGACTGTAATTTCTCACTTTTACAAATGCAGGAAGCAATGTTGCTGCGCAGATTTGAAAATTAAATCATGGTAAAAATTCATCATCTTATGTCCCTCGGAGACACTTTCTTGTCCAGGGATTTCAGTTTTTATTTGTTGGATGATACATTTCTTAAATTGAACCTTCACTCCTTGAAGACGTACCTTTTAGTTGAGTCATTCCCTTTGATTCCTATAAGACGTACCTTTTAGTCAAGTCATTTACTTTGATTCCTATAAGACGTACCTTTTAGTCGAGTCATTCACTTTGATTCCTATAAGACGTACCTTTTAATCGAGTCATTCCCTTTGACCCCTAAAAGACGTACCTTTTAGTCGAGTCATTCCCTTTGATTCCTATAAGACATACCTTTTAGTTGAGTCATTCCCTTTGACCCATAGAAGACGTACCTTTTAGTCGAGTCATTCCCTTTGATTCCTATAAGACGTACCTTTTGGTCGAGTCATTCCCTTTGGCCCCTAGAAGACGTACCTTTTAGTCGAGTCTTTACCATTTGATTCCTATAAGACGTACCTTTTAGTCGAGTCATCACCCTTGGTTCCTATTAGACGTACCTTTTAGTCGAGTCATCACCCTTGATTCCTATAAGACGTACCTTTTAGTCGAGTCATCACCCTTGATTCCTATTAGACGTACCTTTTAGTCGAATCATCCCTTGATTCCTATAAGACGTACCTTTAGTCGAGTCATTCTCCTTGATTCCCATAATGATGTGACTTTCACAAAAGTCCTTTGATGCTAAACTAGGGAAAAATTTAATTCTTGTGTTTGGAACTTCATTTTTCTGGCAAATGAAATATCTTTATAATAATCTTTGTTTGGGATAATTTTCTTTTTAGTTTTGATGTGATTTCAGGAGCCCGCCTGAAGAGCAGGACGAATAAATAAAAAGTCAAGCAACATGGTGAAGAAGTTGAAAGTCAAGCAACATGGTGAAAAGTTGAAAGTTAACAGATTGATGAAATAGCAAGTAAGGAGCCCACCTGAAGAACAAGGTGATAAAATTGCAAGTCAGGAGCCCGCCTGAAGAACAGGGTGATGAAATTGCAAGACAGGATCCCGCCTGAAGAACAGGGTGATGAAATCGCAAGTCAGGAGCCCACTTGAAGCACAGAGTGAATAAATAGAAATTTAAGCAACAAGGTGAAGCAATTGAAGACCAAGAAACAAGTGATGAAATTACAAGTCAGGAGCCTTCCTGAAGAATAGGGTGATGAAACTTAAGTTGGAAGCCCGACAGAAGCTGTATAGATAGGATTTTGTAATTTCATTTATGTTTTAACTTGTAATTTTCATTTTGATGTAATGACAGAGCCACGGAACGGAACCTCGATGGAACCTCACTCGACTCTCCAACTCGGTATAGTCCATTTCCTTCCAATCCTTAGAGACACTATCACTTGATTCCTCCATAACTTGGGTGAGTAGGATGGCTTAAGTCAGAACTCAGTTGTTCTTCTTATTTCTATTTCTTCCTTTGAATAATGGTCGGGACAAAATTCTGTCTTGTTGTCTACTTCTTTGCATGAAAACACTTCGTGTTTACATTCAAATGGGGCATGATGTAGACACCTAATTTTGTTCCTCCCCGATATCGTTTTTACCCATTTTTACTTTATCCTACCGTGTACCCTCACCCATGTAATTATACCCCATAAAAATACAAAAATAACAAACTCCCTAATAAATTAACAACCTTATCCTAACCAACATACACCACCTACCCCTACCCCCACCTCAGCCCCCTCCCCCTTCATATTTTTATTCTTTTTCTATAACAAAAATGAGGCCCATAATGGAGGAAGGGGATCTTTCTTTTCTTCTCTATTCATGACAACATACAGGAGAGATGACTCCATGTTTATCATTCCATCCACACACCATCACTCTCAAATACCTGCATACACTGCTTTTTTTCTTTTGGATTCACACTCCCCTCACCACAGCAACACGCGTAGATCGAGAGAGAAAGAGGGAAAAACATAAGAGAGGGGAGAAAATCCACGCACATAGTGGAGGTTGACTGGACTTGAACATGAGAGAAGAGAGAAAACCAAGTTATAGAGAGTGGGTTTGAGAGAGAAATCGATGAGGGAGAGAAAAATGCTGAGATTCTGAGAGAGGAGGATCGGAAATGCGATCTGGCCGGCGTTCTTGGCCGAAAACAGCATCCCTTTGCTGGAAAAACTTTGTTTCCATCCATTTTGGCTTGCTTCGGTCACCGTTGGTGCTCATCGGAGTTCCAACAAGCCAATAGTTGTGGATTCCGACCCAAATCCGATCCAAATCAGTCAAGTTTGACTGGTTTTGGATTCGATTCCGGTAAGGTTTTGCCGAAAATTGTCACACGAGGTCTTGGTTTTCCTTTAGAAGTTTTTTTTGGGGTTCAGGGTGCTTGTTTTTTTTTGGTTTGGGTTGGAAAGAAAAATAGAACAAAGGGGAGAAATCGAAGCTTGGATAGTTCATTGTTGAGGTTCGCCTCGAGGATTTTGGACGCAGATTCTATCGGATTAATTGGAATAATACATCAATTTTTGAAAGAGGAATTGAGGTTTAATTCTATCTTCTCTACTTTTAGTTTTTTACATGAATGATTTATGTGTTTGGCATGTTTGAATCTTCGTGACGTGTGGGGTGATGTTGGATTTGGATATGAAAACTTGATCGGTGGATTTTATATTGAATTGGTTTAATCGTGTTGAAGAGAATTTGGGGCGCGAATTGAAAATTTGCTAAAGTGAATTAGGATTATTTTTGATTTATTGTTGTTTTAATTCATTGATGCAGTCTATCGTGATAGTGCCATGATAGGTCGAGTTGGGTAGGAAAAAGGTAGGTTGGGTAGGCAAAGTTTAGGATCTGTGATTATTGAATGATGAAATGTTTGTGGAGTGGTTTTGATTTATGCATTGGGATCTATTGTATTCATTTGGTCGGGGAATGCCCCGAGGGATTTGTATTGATTTATCTGAGGAATGCCCGAAGTAACATGTACTTTAATACGGCGCACGATCAAGTCCCGAACGTCGGGTGGAGAAAGCAATAGAGAGTAGTTAGGATTAGCCTAGAATAGAGTAGGTTTACATTTCCGTATTTTTCTATTTTTTGAACTGTATAATTGGACTGAACATTATTATTTTGGTTTTAGGTTATTGTTTAACATTTGTTTGGTGATTGTTTGTGTTTTACTTGGTTTATACATTTGTAATGTCAAATTAGTCGATACGCTCCATCAAGCGACCGTGGTCGAACCACGGGATCGAGGGATGCCTAACACCTTCCCCTCGGTCAACAGAATTCCTAAGCCGAAATCTCTGCTCGCTAATCAGTTTTATAGAGTCAAAACCATTTTGAAAAAGGATATCCACGGGTGACTTGGCACACCTGATTTATGCCAAGTGGCGACTCTGAGTTTTGAAACTAATGAATCGTTTTTCAAAACAATTTTCATCTTTTGTCACTTTAATAATAAAACCCTTTCGAAACTTAAAAATCAATTCTTTTTGGGAGTGAAAAAAGAGGTGTGACAAGGAGATAATGTAACTAACCATCACGCAATACTAGATCCATCATCACTAAGCATGTCACAACCTTAAGGACTAGTTTCCATATTTTAATCAAGTAAAGTTCACTAACTAGTTTACTAGGTTTCCAGGTTCCAAATAATAATCATATATTTTAGAAGTAGCTAGTTATCACATAAGCCACCTTACTAGGCAAGATTTCATGATATAACCTCTTATTCAAGTCAAGTATATATTAGGTTAGCCCTTGAATTTGTATGCAAGTTTACACATAGCGCTAAGTCTTAACTTAATATTAGGCAAATTTCCTTTAGTAGCTAATTTAGAATCAACAATGGTCACACCTCTTATATAGTTATTTGGAACAAGAAATGAATAATAATTTACCAAGAGAGACCTCATAATTCAAGCACATAGGCGGTTGGCCCCACACGGCCTAACCTTACAAATTTCAATGCATATAAGTAAATTTTCCCCACACGGTATCATAATATTCTTACCTCTTCTGGATTCACCGGGCATCATCACAATATCAACATATTCCACCGGATTTATCGGGTATCATCATAATATCACACATTCCTCCGTTTCGAATTGGGCATCATCATAATATCACACATTCCTCCGGACTCGAACCGGGCATCATCATGCTATCACATATTCCTTTGGACTCAACATATATCCACATGTATAGCCAAACTAATAAGCATACACAAAAGCTCATAATATATAAAAAAAGTAGGAATGTGGAATAACACTTTCCATTTTACCTTACTAATAAGCTTCACACGTAATATGAGTATCAACAAGAGCATGAGTATTTGCAAGGTATGAACAAATGTCACTTAACAAGATTAATAAAGTCATGATCACAAGATAATCTGATAATCGAGTTCAACCATCACAACTCCTATGTACAAATAGTTTAGACAATTACCACGTATCTAGGTCGCTAAGCATTTACTTAGTCCAAGCTTAAGGTGGGTCAAGTCCCACTTCTAAATACCGAGAATGCCAAGCTTACTAACACAAGTCTAGCTTCTACCCGTAATTAAGATAGGTTATCCATACCTCACCATAAGGGCTTACCAATCCTTTCTAGGTCCATAGGGAAAGTCTCTTCAAGAATCCTTCCTAAGTCAACCCACCACCAAGGTCATATCCTATCTAGGCATTATATAGGTCAATACACTCCTAAGGATAGAGAAGTATACCATTTATGTCTACTTAGAATAACTATAGTGTTCTCACACTAGTCATGAGACCATAATTAAGCTAACCAAGGTCCTAGACTAAGGGTCAAATATCATACCATACAAATCCATGGCCTATAGAAATTAATGAATCCCAAGTTCACCATTTAATCAACTAACATCTAAATTCAATATCACAAGATATCAATGATTAGATTAAAAACAAGCTCAATCTATACTACGGGTAAGCCTAACCTACCTTGAATCCAAGCAACTCACGAACCAACTAGCTTTTCCTTTCCTTTTTGAGAAGCTTTCCCTTCCACAAACAATGCTATCAACAGTACAATCTAAGAATTACAACAAGAATGAAAATACACATTATAGCACCATTGTGCCATGGGTTTCAAATGGACACCAAAACCCCAATTGGGTTTCACCATTGGAAAGGAGTTTCCAAGACCAACTCATAGCCTAATTATCTTTAGGGAGTTAAAACCCTCAAGTAATTTGAGTCAATAACTCAATTTTGGGGATACAATTGGCCCACAATGATTTAGTATTTTGAGTCAAGAAACCTTGAAATCAATATCAAATTAGAGGAATTCTTACCTTAGATTTGTAGCAAAAGGATGGATTACACAAGTTACTAAGCTCATAATCAACCCACAAGACCAATTTTTGAGTCACCAATCTCCTATGGATTCTAGGGTTTTAATAGAAATGAAGAATGCCTAAAATCTGCCAAAAAGACCCCTTTTATAAGATTTTAGATGGGCCCACAAGGTTAAAACTTGTTTTTGACCTCCCAGGCTCATTCGAAATCCATTTTTCGCAAACAAACTATATAACCCCACTAAATTCGACATTATGGATGCATTGGAGAAGTTATATTTTCCATCCGAGGTTATTTAGGCCACTTGTGAGTCCCACACCCATATATTATGATTTTTGACTTTTTTGACTAATGGGTCGAAATACTGCGGGATTCGAACCAAGGGTCTATCTATCCTAAAATTGATATTACATAGCTGCTAGCACAGTTTAAATTTGCATCCGAAATCATTTTACTAAATTTTTTGCTCGGCGGTCATTTGGAATCGACGAAGACTTCAAATTGAAAAAGTGGTTCTAAAAAACAAACGAACCATCAGGTAATCGAACTATCGGTTCCAGCAAGTCACTAATGACTTGGGACATCTATGGAGGATCTCTATCGGCTAAAATAAGCAAGAACACGACAAATGACCTGAAAGGTCATTACAGTAGGTACCGGTTCAGTTGTAGTCCATATATCACGATCAAACAGTTGCAGATTTCAGCCAACAGATAATGAGTCCTCCTACTTACGGGACTTCAGTTAGATGTTATTCATGTACCTTAATTTCTTACTCATATGTATTGATTAGTGGTAGTTGGAGCCGCGTCCCAGCTATCTATAGTCAGTATAGTTGAGGCTTCATAGATGTCAGTCAGAGTCAGTCATGTAATTTCAGTTCCTCTTTTCAGTTTTATCAGAATATAAAATTATATAAGTATTGTATTTTTTCTAGAGTTCATCATAATTATGTTTCCACACAGTAAACTCAGTTATTTTATACATATTTAAATCAGTTGCTTGACAGTATGCCAGTTTATGGGTTAGCTTGAAATTACTTGTGGTCCTAAGCACCGTGTGACGTCCAGGGGATAGTCTCGGGGGGCATTATAGGGGTTTCAAAATTTGATATGAAAGCTTTCATTCATGATTATCAGTTCATAATTGATAATCTCTAAAGAAACTAGCGGGATGGACGACTAACCTACTAAACATGGCAGGAAGAACTACCCTGGAAAAAGTTACCCTCAGTAATATCCCAACTCATGTTATGCAAACTATAATCCTTCCAGAAACTATTACTCAGAAAATTAACCAAATACAATGACAGTTTATATGAGGCTCCTCCACAAACAAAAAAAAATGCACCTTTTAAGCTGGTCAACCATAACTTCTAACAAAGATATATGTGGATTGAGTCTTCAAGATGCTAAGATTAAAAACAAAACTTTAATAACTAAGCTAGCCCGAAGATGTTTTTCCAATCAACAAAATCTCTGGGATTCTATTTTAATAATAAATATGCAAAATACAAACTTTTCTCAAGTAAAAGAAATACAAAAACCCATAGTAGGACTTGGAAATACCTTCTCCAAGGATGGGAAATATGTTCCAAGAATCTATTTTGGGCCATAGGTAATGGAGAAAGAGCCTCCTTATGGGACGATCATTGGATCCCATCTACGGGTAATCTTCGATCGCTCATTCAAGGACCATTACCTAGGAACGAAGGGGGAAAACAGTGAAAGACATTCTTCATCAAGGTAGCTGAAATCTTGATAATATACCTTTTAATCTACCATTGGATATTATCAATCTCATCCAAGGGGTTTATATCCCAAACAACCGAAAGGCTACTAATACACCCGCTTGGAAATATACTAAGTCCGGACTCTTCTCTACTGGTTATGCATATTGGGCTATCAGAGGTGAGTTATTTCCAAATGAAGAAGCTAGGAAACATTTTAAATAGATATGGAAAATTCATTGTCCCAATAAAATTAAATTCTTTTTGTGGCTTTGTAGACATGTTAGACTCCCCACTAGTTAGTGTCTATACTCAATAGGTTTAAAAATAAACCCCAATTATTATTCTTGTGGAATCCCTAAAATTATAGAACACATATTTCTCTATTGTAGAAAAGCTAAAACAATTTGGAACAAAATTGGAATGATTGACCATATTGACATGATTAACACAAATAACCATTGGCTTGATCAACTAAGAGTTGCACGTACCAACCTGTAGAGAGGCATCTTAAAATGGGACAATATTTCCCTTTTTATCTTTAGAGTATATGGCTTACTAGAAATTAAAATCATCATAAGAAGCTTAATAATCTCATCAAAACGGACCTGCCTCTCATAAGGGCAATCCAATTTGCATCACTTGCTGGAATAACTAAAACCACTACTAAACCTAGTATCCAATACGTTAAATGGCACCCTCCTGTCAAGAGATATAAATTAAATATGGATGGATCATCTTTCGGTAATTCGGGAAACGGCGGAATAGGAGGACTTATTAGAGATCAAATAGGAAGCTGGGTTATGGGAATCATAGGAAGCTACTTACTCATTAACAACACTAGAGAAGAATTACTATCTCTATTACATGGACTTCACATTGCTTATAATCATTCTCTTGCTTCGCTAACTATAAGCATGGACTCCAAGATAATTCTTTTCTTTATAAAAAATGATCATCCAATGTATACTAAAATTATTAATGAATGCACGGAAATTAATCCGCAGGCTAGGGGATCCGCCCATTCAGCATAGCTATCGTGAAGCTAACCAGGTAGCAGATGTCTTAGCAAAGAGACGAGCAATATCTGCTAATTCTGACTACGTCTAAGAATGTGTAGTTCCACCTTTGTTTATGGACCATGTTTTAGACGCAGACAAAAAAGAAACTACTTTTGTTAGGCTTAAACGGCTATCACATCTAAACTCTACCACTGGCTCTTCGGATACTAATCTTGTTTTTTGTTCTAGTCTAGCTGCATCAAGACCAATGTTTTGTACTGGTGTCTCCAGTTTTACTTCTCCTACTACTAATGTTTGTACTACTAGCTCTCTTTCGGGCAGTGCTTCCCCAATATCATGTAATAGCTGGTGTTTTTGTTATTATGTTCATTTATTTTATTTAGAACGTCATTAATTTATAGGCTAAATTAATTCTTTTCACTTTATTTTTTTGTCTAAAAAATAATATCTATTTTCTCTAAATAAAATTTACTATATAGATTAAAAAATATAATTTTAAATAAGTAAAAAGAATAAATATTAATAAAGTATGGGTAAAGTAGACATTTAAAAAGGATAAATAGAATAAAAGGGAAAGAATGATTATAGTTCAAAGTGGAGAAGAGAGTTTGATTTTTGAATCAAAGTTAAAGGGGTAAATGATTTTCACTCCAACACTAAAGACAGACTTCATGCATCAACAAGAAAGGTCTCAAGAAGAAATTGTACTAGAAGAATGGGAAGGTAGATTGTGAAGGCGTTAAAACAACCTAAAACAAAGGTCAATACAATTACTTCGATGATAGAATTAATACTTTTAGGCTTACTTTTTAGCTATTCTTATCACAAGAAAAAAGACATTTTCTTTCTTGTGTTGACTAAACTTTCGTATTCCACATAATGTAAATGAACTTTCATTAGCTATCTTTGTCAACTATTTGATTAAAGGTCAAAAAATCGACAGGTCTCTCAGTTTGGCACGATATTTCACTTTGACACCTAAAGCAGACGTTGTTCATTGTAAGCACCTAACGTAGTCATAAATTGTGTCACTTTGACACCTTTCACTAACATAGCAAAGTGAGTGTAGAACACTCACTTTTAGGCACGTGACAACGTTATTTTAGCCTATTTTTTATCTAATTTTATCATCTTCTTATTCATTTTTTCATCCCACTATATTTTGTATCATTTTTTCAAGCTCAAGCTCCTTTAATGGTACTCTCAAACCCCTTCTACCTCTTAGAGAATAATTTATTTGAATGTTTCTTCATACACCTCTAACAATATAGTCTAAAAAGTAAAGAAAATAAAAATTTGACTAAAATATATCTACAAAAAAAAAATTAATAGAATTGAGTTACTAATTCAAACATGAAGAGTAATATATTGTATCAATATGATAATTAACTCTTGAAGAATATTATTAAAATACAATTTGATATGCAAGATTCACTTCCAAGCACCTGGCCTCTGTAAATTCAACTCTCAACTATACCCATGATTTCTTTTGTTAATTAATTTTTAAATTTTTTAAAAAATTAAGGCTCAAATATGTGAATAAAGTTTAAAAAGACAGAGAGAGAGATTCTGACGACTCCATGGTTGCAAATGCCTTGATTTAAAAAGCTCATAAAGGGAATGAAAAATTCATCCTCCATTAATGGAGGTTAAAAAAGATGAGTTGATTGGGAGTTGATTTTTTTAAAAAAAATAATAATTGTTGGTGATATAATGATGTGGCAATTTAAAATGAGTTGGCACAAATTAATTGATCGTTTAATTCACGTCGGAAAGAGTGCACCCCACGCACCAAATCTATACAAAAAGGTGACAAAATGACATAGTTTGTAGTTGTTAGGATGCTTAAAATGAACGTTATCTATTTTAGGTGTCAAAATAATAGTTCGTGCTAAGTTGAGGGACATGACTATGTGTTTGGCCTTGATTAAAATAAAATACTAACAATGTCGTACATTGTGTATCTCTATTAAAATACAATTTTTACTATTTTTCCACTAAAATGTAAAATATACGTTAGTTTAATTATTAACGGTGCACCCATATCTTTTTAAGAATGCTAATAGTCTACTAGGCTTTTGTATTTGTTTGAGTTTATAAATCAGACATCTCTACTTAATTTTTTGTGATTTGAATCTTTAACCCATCAAAACACGATATTTTAAACTTCTTTGATTATTTATCGAACTTATGTGACATTAAAATGACTGAATTAGACATGTTACGTGAGTAGAGAAAATTGAAGAAAAGGTGTCTTTTAACTCTTGAATGAAGGATTGGTGACATTGACCAACTTAAAGGGTTGAACATAATTAGAAAACTTGATTAAGTTAATTGTGGACTTAATTAATATTTTTAAAACTTTCTAATCTTTTCAAAAATACAAATCAACCCAATCCACACCCCTCTTCAATCTAAATCAACCAGTCTCTCTCTTCTCTCTCTCGACAGTTTCTCTCAACCCTCTCCTAACCAACAGTTCTGCAAAATTTCTCTCTTCAATCCCCGATGACTTCAACCTCCGGATACAAATAGTCGGGCGAGTTCCTTTTCAATTTTCAACAATCAATCGATGTGAAGACTTCTCCGACAACAACAACTTTGAGTTCTTCGTCGTCCCATTTCTTCTTTCACGGGTAAAAAGTTATGTCTTTTTAGTTATAAAGAAACAGAGGAACTTGAGCCAACTTCTCTTCTAGTTTTGGTAAACAATTTCAATATTTCTTGCTTAAATTTAAAATATGTACTAAAATCCTAATTTCTGGCATTTCTTCTTCTTATTGTCGACCTGTTGATTCGATTTGTTGGTGAATTTTGGTCACTGTTGATGTTATTAGTGTGTGTGTTGTGTTGGTGTTGCTGGATTGATTTGTTATTTTTTTGGTAAAAATGGTGTTGCAACAGATAAATTATCTGATGCAACAAATAAACCATCTGATGCAATAATGAAAATCTGATGCAACAGATGAACAATCTAACAGATCATTCATCTGTTGCAACAAATGAATCTTCTGTTTGGAAAAAATCTAACGGATAACTCATTTTGCAACAGATGAGCGATCTATTTCAAAAGATTAGTGATCTGTTTTTACTGTTTTCCACCGGATTACTTATCTGTTGCAACAGGTTGATTATATGTTGCAGCAGATAAACTATCTAATGGAATAGATTAGTGATCTATTTTTATGGTTTCCAACAGTTTACTCATCCGTTGTAATAAGTTGGTTATATATTGCATCCGATAAACTACCTGGTGCAACAAATTAGTAATCTATTTTTACTGTTTCCAACGGATTACTCATTCATTACAACAGGTTGGTTATATGTTGCAACAGATAAACTACCTGGTGCAACATATTAGTGATCTGTTTTTATGGTTTCAAATGGTTTACTCATCCGTTGCAACAGGTTGATTATATGTTGCAACAAATAAACTACCTGGTGAAACAAATTAGTGATCTATTTTTACTATTTCCAATAGATTACTCATCATTGCAACAGGTTGGTTATATGTTGCAACAAATAACTACCTGGTGCAACAGATTAGTGATCTGTTTTTATGATTTTCAATGGTTTACTCATCTGTTGCAACAGGTTGGTTATATGTTACATCAGATAAACTACCCAGTGTAACAGATTAGTGATCTACTTTTATTTTTTCTAACGGTTTACTCATCCGTTATAACAGGTCGGTTATATATTGCAACAGATAACATATCTAGTGCAACAAATGTGTGGTCTGTTGGAACTGTTATTTTATTGTTGTGCATGTTAGATTTACTGTCATTCTTTTTTAATGATGCATTAATCAATTATAATCTATTTTATGTTTCTGTTAGTTTAAGATAATATGACTCCCAAAAGAAAAGAAATCAAATCAAGTCCAAGTAAAGGAACAAGTGAAATATCTCGACTACATCCACCACTCTATGATCTTGATTTATAAGCGTTATCTTAATCAGGAGCAGAAGATAATGAACACGGGAAGGAGGAATGTTTCAAAAGATATGATCCAAATGCTAATAGCCCTTTTGCCAAAGAGTTGGTCAAAACCTTCAACATTGATCGTTATCCTGTGAGAATGCAGTGTGATGGTGCCACAGATTTAATGGGTGATTTCGTGGTTAATTCATCCATGAGAAAATCTTTCGTCGCCTTCAGAAAAATACCTCAAGAATAAAAATTGGATTCTTATGTCAGGGAAATCTGCTTTGGGCAATATCTTGATTTGCTGGAGGACAACAATACTCGTTTCCAGATGAAAATGGTATATGATCTTCTCAAGTGTAGGTTTATGTATGAAAACAAAGATAACATGAATGAGGTGTGTATAAATTACTGTGGCATGCTTATTTATTTTGGTTGGAAGGAGTTTGTCATAGTTACTGGACTAAAATGCTATCCTCCTTCTCCTTCTCAAGTTATACCTACTCTAACCCAAATAAAAAACACCCCGCACACCCAAAAAAGGCAAAGGTAAGTCAAGTGATCTTGATTACCTGGTGTCTATTATTGGTCCAAGATTCAAAAAAAAAATTGATAGAGGCGTTGAAAGGTAAAGGACTTTCAAAGAAGCACAAGCAATCATTGTGCTTGGTTTGATTTGTACATAATATTCTTTGGCCGAGAGATATTAACAACAACATAAGCCTCGGTATATCTCTCGAAGGATGTTGAGGCATTTAACAACTATCCTTAGGGTTATGGAAGCTTCAAAATAACTGTCAAATATTTGTTGGCTCCGTTAACGCCAAAGACAGTCAACTTATATGACTTTCATGGGCCTTCATGGTAAATATTTCTTTTATCATGATATGATTTATTTTTTTATTCAATAATACTTTTGATTTATTGGCGTTATGTTATAGCCTTGGGCATTGAAGCCATTCCTTATTTGAGACAACAAGTGAACTAGCAGGAAGAAGTTTACTGTCCAAGAATCTTGAGTTGGTTGTCGGCCAAAACTGATAAAAATACAAAATTTCTTGATCTTTTCATCCTCCGAAGAAAGCAGTAAGTCTAATTCTAATTAATTTTTTATTTTAATTAATGATTATTTTAAATGATTCCATCATCATTCTAATATATGTACTGATTTATTTTAGATTGTCCATCTGTGGCTTGTTCTGACCAATCGAGAGTTAAAGATGTCATTTTTTCTTACTTTACGATCTATGCAAACTTTATCGAACCCTAAGGTCATTGATGAAATAAAAATGGAATTGTTTGGAGCAACAACCATCACAAGAAAAATAATTTTGGAGGGTGGGCTTGTTGTTGTTGATGATGGTAGTGGTAGTGTTGTTGTTGTTGGGGCTAATGATGTTTTTCTTACAGTTTTTGAAATAACAAGCCATTATGATTATGATCATACTGGTTGTATAGATTTTACCACATCTAGAGAATGTTCTGCATGCAAATGTCAAGACTACAAGGCGAAACATGATGGAGTAATTAATGCTATTAATGGACTAACTGCTTCTTTAAAAAAAATGACATCTAAGAGGGGTGTCATTCCATCAAAGAGGATTTCATATCCATACACTCCACTAGATATCAAGGTGGCTAAGAGGAGAAGGAAAGATATTTCCAAGGCATCATCAAGCATCGGAAAAAGAAAAATTGCAACGCCTCTGTCTTTGTCTTACACCAAAATTATCGTACCGCTCTATTTTGCCTATTCTAATTTATCCCAATAGATAATCCATCTGTTGTAACATAAGACTCATCTATTGCAATAGATGGACAATCTGTTGTATATCTGTAATTAGTATTGACAATTCTGGCTTTTCGGGTGGATGTCACAGTAGAAGCTACTGCTGAAGAGCATAATATCACAGTTAATAATCCATCAACTGCTTCCAAAGAAGAAGGAAAAGTGGAGCCTGTCAGTTTGGGAGAATGAAAGAATTACCCATTTGAAGGGTTCAACATCTTGTACGAGGCTCTAAAAAACTAACAAAGTTGATCAACGACTATTCAGAATGGATTGCCAATGGGCTATTAAAGCTTCATGCCGGCAGCTACATAAATCAAATTTAAGGATATTGATTTATATAATTCTTGTTGTAAGAATATGACATTAGCACATATAAATCATCATGTAGAAAACAAAATGACGAACACTACAAAGTGAACAAGTCGAGTCTTGGTTTTGAAATGTTTGACTTTGTTCTCGCACATCCCGAAATGAAGAATTGGTTCTATTTGATGGTTCTATTTGATGTCACAGCCCCAAACTTAATGGAATGATAAGGTTTAAATTTCATACATATTACTATTAATTAATACTTTATTTAATTAAAATTGTGTATTAATTTTTTCGTCTCGTAATTCAAAATATTTGATAATAAGTGCAGCAAATTGATGTTATTTTTTACTACCTCCGAAAGAAGGCCAAGTTGCAAACACCAGAACAATACAGATATACGACAGACAATTATTTGTATAAAGTTTACATCAATAATGCCTACGATAGGTATTTTCAACAACAGCCGAAAGTTTTTCGAAATGAGGAATGCTTAATCAACATCATCAAAGGTTTTAGCATTCCAGCTGGCTTACCTTGGGATTTGATCGACGAAGTATATATCTTAATTAATTATGGTGATGAATTGCATTGGGTGTTAGTTGACATCGTTCTAAACAAGAGGTGCATCTGAGTTTATGACTCGATGTCGCGAAGGAGACATTTTGGGCCATCGTCTGAGATACAAAAGCTGGCCAAAATATTGTCTACTTACCTTGATATGAGTGGATTTTTGGACCAAAAGGTTTGTACTGATTGGTCGATGATTGAAGCATACCGAAATAAAATGGGTAATTCATTTAATGTACAATATATTGAAAGAATTGCTCAATAAACCATTGGTATCCTGTAAGTATAAGTATCATGATTTAGTTTCATTTCATAATTTCACAGTGCTTACATGAACTGCAAGATATGGATTATCTATTTTTTTTTTAAAACACAGGGATTGTGGTTCTTTTGTTGTCGCTTACGGCGAGTATTTGAGCGATGGATTAAAAGTACCAAATGATGGCCTTGATGCCGGATTACTAAGCAAAAGATATGCTGCTCTTTTATGAAAATACAGAGAAGCAAAAGCTCAGAAACCGTACACAAGCGACATTAAAGATCCATGACGACCAAAGCCGAATTTCATAGCACCGGATGAAGAACAACTTTTCCATATTAAGTAGATATTTATTGAGTGAGTCTGTCAATGTAATAACCTATCCCCCTTGATTTAACTTGTTGATTTATTTGTAGAATAGATCATTTGTACCCATAATGATTTTTTTACATTTCATTTATTTGTTGAGTTATTTTATGTAATTTGCTTTATGCTATCGATGAATATAATTTAATCCTTAGTTTTAAACATGTTAATTAAAATGAAATACTAGATTCAAATATTCCAACAGATAATACATCTGCTGCAATAGACGACATATCTTATCAAACATATTTAGACATATGTTGCAATATGTAGGTCATCTGTTGGAAATTCTATAATAGGTCTTCATACTTTTTTTATTTATTCCAACAGATTACCTATCAGTTGCAACAGATATATTATATGTTGCAATAAATTATATATTTGTTGCGACAGACAGATCGGGAAACATTTGCATAATGCAATAGATGATCAACCTATTCCAACAGATAATCAATCTGTCACAACAGGTATTATATCTGTTACAATAGATATACAATCTGTTGCGTTATAAAAATTCAACTTTTGTCATACATAAAAATTATTGTCACTACATGTAATGTAAAGTGAAGTGGCTTGAAATAAAAAATTGTTATCGTGTTTGTCTCAGTCTTTGTACATATTCTTCTTTATACACGGGCTCCAACCATTTAGTTACGTCATCTGCTCAAAATTATATAATAGTTTTTCCTACTTTTTTATTTGTTCCAATAGATTACCTATCAGTTGCAATAGATAGATTATATGTTGCAATAAATTGTATATTTGTTGCTACAGACAGACCGGGAAATATCTGCATAATGCATCAGATGACCAACTTATTCCAACAGATAATCAATCTTTCACAACAGGTATTATATCTGTTACAACAGATAAACAATCTGTTGCGTTATAAAAATTTGACTTTCGCTAGACATAATAATTATTGTCACTACATGTAATGTAAAGTAAGTGAAGTGGCTTAAAATAAGAAATTGTTATCGTGTTCGTCTCTGTCTTTGTACGTGTTCTTCTTTATACACGGGCTTCAACCATTTAGTTAGTACCTGATGATAGGCGGATTTACACGCCTATATCAATATATTTTGCCCATATTTTAGCCTAGTCTTGAGAACAAATTATATATTTCACGCACTTTTAGTCCTTTTTCCTGTAAGAGAGCTAACGAACATGATTAGTAAAGTTTCAGGTATAAATGATGCAAAAATCAGCATTTTATGGCTTACTTGACGCAAAAGAAAGCTCACAAAGGAAGGGAAGAAAGTTTACACGCCTAAGGACCAAAACTGCTGCATGGAAAATCTGTCCCGGGCTAAAACAACATTTCTGAAGACTTTGGGGACTTACAGACACAAAGCTGGATTTTGACAATGATACATTAACCTAGTACAATTAGGTTATGTATTTCATTATTTTATGTGGATTATGATAATGTTACCTTAACCTAGTACATTTGGGTTAAGGATTTCATTAGTCTAGTAGGATTTGGTTATTTATTTCATTAGCTTAGTAGGAGTAGGATATGGGTATTATAAATACCCTATCATGCTAGAGATTTTAGAGAATAAGGAGAGAGGAAGGAGGGAGAACACAATACTTCCTTCCATCCCTCACATCTTCTATCATCTTTTTACATCTTCTAACATCTTCTTAACATCTCACAATTCAATTCTATTTTTCTTCTTCTACTCTTCTATTCTTAAATTCCACAACAAGAGAATCGTTACTTGCTAAGGAATCACGCCTCACGCCTATCACTTGATCTACACGCCATTACTCAATATCGTGATATAATAACAATGTCAATCATGATTTCCTTCGCATTCATGGGTAACTAAACTTCTCTGTTGGGGTTATGGAAGCCGAATGAGTTACTATCTATTGCTGTGAGTTTGTGAGTTCGAGGCACGTATATTGCTTATATCATTATTCTCTTCATCTTAAATCTACATTCTTTGCGGTTGCAAACGCAAGAATACGCCAGTCTAACATTTAACTTGTTCGAGAGAAAAGCTATTTGTCTGGAAAAGAGATAATGTCAAGGTAGTAGGACACCCTTTCCTATTAAAAAGCTAGTGCCGTAACTGGACTAACCTCTTGGAGAATTCGTACTGTTAGATACGCTTTAAGCTCGAGAGAGTTAAAGTGAAATAGTCCTTGTTTAGGTCGAGAGACGCTTGGAGTTACCATCGACTACAATCCTCTATAAGCAATTGCATGTCAGAATTCTACACACTCATAGCCAATAGAGACGTATACCTCAGAAGGTGGACATAACCCCAACACTTCAATTCTCATTGTTTACAACCAACGTAACAATCTCTCTCTTTTTACTTTATTATTTTCAGCTTTTGTTTACATTACTTGCAAAACAAGAATTCCCCCTTCTTACGAGACTTGCACCAAAAGTTTAGTAATTTTACTTACTTGTTGGCCAAGCTATTCCCTGTGGGATCGACACCCAACCCAGGTTGGGTTCTATATTTGCTAACGACCGCTTTACACTCAAATGAGAGCTGTAGATTGAGCGTTATCAGTACCCAATAAGAACAGACCTCTTGAATCTTTCCCACAATGGCGTCGTATATATCGGACATTTCTGTACTGGTCAGCAAACACTTGATTTATGCAAGCGAGTACGACCCACACGCTGCATCAATTTTATTTTTTTGGAGGTGGATGTTCTTATTTCGACCTTCAAAATCCCATGATTCCTTCATCAATACTTTCATCGGCAAATGATCCATCAACTCTGCGTCAACAACTTGGGGAACAAATTCAAGAGTGGCTGCACGTGGGTTAAAACGTGTCCTCATTGAAGACAGGTAAGTTGCAATCATAAATCTTAATATTTCCCTCGTCGAGTAGTATCTCAACAGCAAGAACATATTCGACTTCCACATTCATGACTGCAAGGATACTTTTGCCTTGGTCCAGCTCTTGCTGTGTGGATATCGGCTCTTTCCCTCTAATATATTTAATAATGTCTTCATCCCATTCGAATGTAGAAACTAAACTAACTTATCAAATCTCCGACCACCGGGACCATATCGCTTACGGAGATCATCGTACCTATCCTTGCAATTATTGTAAAAGTTAAGATCCATTATCCTATCGGTAGCATCATAAGTATTCGGGTACGCTAATTGTCTTCCCCTTATGAGAAAGAGAATTTCATCAACATACTGTGGTATAAGAAGATAATTTTTAAATAGGTTAGTAATTGTAAAGAAGAAAAACATAGTGGAAAGATTCTCTTGCAGAGGGTTCTCTAAATCAGTTTATAGATTACCCAGCTAACACAACTTATGCAACAAATATGTATTATGTTGCAACAGAATACCCCGTTGTTGCAACAGATTACACATCTGCTGTGTAGCTTCTTCTTCATAGAGTAGATTGGAAGGATAGGTTAGCAAAAGTAAACTTACATTGTCCACGTATCACTCACGCATATTTGTCATACTTATGAAGTCTTGGGCGTCAAATGAATGCATGGTGTATTCTTGTGGAGGTTTCTTCTTGTCAGTCATGATTTTTTCCAGTTCCTCTATCTCCTCGTCGCCAAGTGCCACATATATGTCCACCTTCGAAAGCGGCCCCTGAACTTCAACAACTATTGGAGCGGGAGAATTTGCAATTTTTTTTATTTTCAGAATGGAGAGTATTTGTCAAATGTTTCTTCTCTTCCTCCTAACCGCCACTGTAGGAGTGTATGACTCCCCCTCCTTCTTGGATGGTATGACACTCCTCTTGGATTTCAACTCCTCGACAGCTTCAGCAATAGCCTCTAGTTTTTCAAGGAGTTTATCATCTCTGCCCTTGCACACTTTGAATTTGCAATGAGAATATGAGCGTGAAGAGGGGTGACAAGGACCACTGTAAGGGTGGGAGGGACTAGTGTAGGGGTGAGAGGGACCTATGCAAGGGGTGTTTTCAAACATATTTGTTTTTTCCTGATCACCAACATGCTCATAATCATGACTGGTAGAAGTAAAAGCATCAGGATGGCTGCCACCATTATCAACAACTCCACCAACAACACCCCCAGAAGAAGTACCTAGATCTGTTGCAGTAGGTTGGTCATAAAGAGCTTCAACATTAGGCTGACCTTGCCTAACTGCTCTTTTTATGGTTGTTTCTCCAGCCAACTCGTTCTTTATTAACTCCACCGTTGGGTCTGCTTTTGTATTAACAAGACCTAGAGTAATAAAAGAAGGCATCCCCAACTCCTTCTCAGTACGTATGATCTGAGGATGCACAACCTATAAAAAGACAGGAGGCATTTAAATCATAAAATAATAATTTGCAGTCAGTTACGTTACATGTTAACACAGCCAACTTATGCAACAAATGATCTATCTGCCGCAATAGATGATCTGTATATCGTAATAGATTGACAATATGTTGCATCAAATCACCCATCTGTTGTATAATTTACAGTAGATGGGTAATTTGTTGAGTCAGGTTTAGAGAACCAGAGCAACAAATGGTTAATTTGTTGGGAAATCTGGATTGTCTGTTGCAATAGATTACCCATCTATTGCACTAGTTGTAGTTGACGGGTAATTTATTGCAACAGATGACCCACCTGTCGTAACAAATAGCACATCTATTTTAATATCTTTCTTTGAGGCAAATTATTTTAGTTGAAAGAAGACCTACTGCATCATTTGAAGGGTTAAAGAGATCAGACTCCTTAATATTTTTATTGCTGCCTTTTGCAGCCAACCACCTAAGGATCCTTGGATAAGAAACCTCATCCAGGTAATCGTTGAACTGCTTTCGGAGGGAAGGAATGGCTTTACATGCCCAAGCCTAAAAAATATAAACAGGAAGCAAGCAAAAAAATGTCATAATAATTATAATATAAATTAATGGATGAGTAAAAATAGTGATCAATTTTACCATGAAATCCCAAGAAAAGGCGTATAATGTGATCGTCCATGTGGATAGCTTTGTCAGTAAATATTGGACAATCAAGTAGTAGCTGTCATATCCCCAGGGATAATCGTTGAATTTCTCAAAATCATCAGCAAGCTTCAACAAATCATCTTCTATGACTTTCCTGATGTCTCTTGCCAATAAAACGGAATGGACAAACCAAACTAAGCATAATTTCTCCCTGTAGTGCTTTGGTATGTTTTTATCCACGAGAACTGCCATCAAATCCTCCCCTTTGTATCAATGTCCAACAATGCCAAACAACCCATCTTTTTTTCCCTTGCGTTTGCATTTGTTGGACCCTTTTGTGGGGTATTTCCTTGATGAGAGGTTCTTCTGGATAATGGCATCTCAATCCCGTCACTATGACAAGCTCTTTCAATCCAAAATAAACCGGCATGCCATAGTAGTTGATCCAGATTTCCTCCATCTTTTTTTTGCCTTCCATTAAATCTTTATCATCCCCCACGTACTTGATCCTGCACTTGAGAAGACCATATACTATGCTCATTGGAAAACAAAAAGTGCGGTCCTCAGGCAGCTTAAGAAAGTATCCAAAGCAACTCGTCTTAAAAAGTTCGTCTATGTTTTCATTCTTCATAATACTCTTAAGCTCATCAAAATGTTTCCCCAACTGATATTTAAGTACAAGATCACCAGTTACTTTTAGGGCTATCCATCGGCATCGCAACTCAAAACCTGTCGATACTAATAGTTTTGAAAGGATAATGCTGGGATTTCGATATTAATTCACGCCCCATTGATGAGAAGGTGTTATCACTTTTTTCAGCTTTATTTTGCCCTGACTGAGATTGTTCAGGAAGTTCCTCCGAATCTATTTGTATTCTAGCCTTTTTTGTTGGGTGGTCAGAAGTTGATCCACTTTCAGTTTCTTTTCGTTAGGGAGATATCTTTTAATTACAAACAATAGAAAAAACAAAAAATACATTACATTTTATGTCTGCATAATGTTTTAAAAAAGGTAAGACAAATTTCACTAAATTATTCTATGCCACATTACAAAAAAATACTCCAACAGATAACCCATCAGTTAGAATAGATGAAAAAACTGTTTGAAGACCTATTTGATATCTGCCAATAGATCTTCCACCTGTTGCAATAGATAAACCACCAAGACCACCACCAATGCCACCAATACCAACACCAAGACCACCGACACCACCACCAAAACCATAAATACTGACACCAACAACAACAGCCACCAACAATACCACAACACCATCCAACAATACAACAACAATCAATAAAACACTGAGATAAAAACTAGGGTTTTCTCAGGTGCTTCCTACCTTTTTAACATCAAAACTCAAAATTGTTAACCCATTCTCGAAGATAATACAACTAAAAGTCTTTTTTTTTATCATTAACTTACAATCCCTAATTTTTAGAATAAAAAATAAATGTAGAACTTTTATTGAACTCTGTTACCTGTAAAGATAGAGAAAACAATGGATACAAGCGAGAATGAAGTTGAAAATAACAACTATGCGGTCGAAAATAGGAAGAAAATTGATCTGTTTTGAAGAATTGAGTAATATATTGAGTAGTTGTTGTCTGTATTGTTGAGAGAGATAAAAAGAAGAGCGAGAACTTTAGGTTTAAAATGAGGAAAAGTTTTTCACGCAAATGGATGATTTGTATGGGTTGATTTATAATTTTGGAAAAGAATGACAAGTTTTAAAATTGTTAATTTGGTTCGAATTGATCTTAATTAATTTTTAAAATTTTAAAAGATATAGTTTTTAAAATACTAAGTTAATGAGAATCTCTTCAACTCAGAGTGATCGATCGATGACTCGGGTTGGGATGAACGCAATACCAATACCATGCAATTGCAAAGACTCAATTGAAGTTGTAGTTGACCCTACGACTCATTCATCCCTAGTTCTACCTAAATCAATTAAGGTACTAGCTTAACATTAAGTTAATGAGAATCTGTTCAACTTAGAGTGATCGATCGACGACTCAGGTCGGGATGAACACAATACCAACACCATGCAATTGCAAAGACTCAATTGAAGTTGTAGTTGACCCTACGAACTCATTCATCCTTAGTTCCACCTAAATCAATTAAGGTACTAGATAAAAATTAAGTTAATAAGAATCTCTTTAACTTAGAGTGATCGATCGATGACTCGGGTCGGGATGAACGCAATACCAATACCATGCAATTGAAAAGACTCAATTGAAGTTGTAGTTGACCCTACAAACTCATTCATCCCTAGTTCCACCTAAATCAATTAAGGTATTATCTTAACATTAAGTTAATAAGAATCTCTTTAACTTAGAGTGATCGATCGACGACTCGGGTCGGGATGAATGCAATACTAACACCATGCAGTTACAAATACTCAATTAAATGTATAGTCGGCCCTACGAACTCATTTATCCCTATTTCTTCCTAAATCAATTAAGGTACAATCTTAACATTAAGTTAATGAGAATCTCTTCAACTCAGAGTGATCAATCGATTACTTGGGTTGGGATAAACGCAATACCAACACCATGCAATTGCAAAGACTCAATTAAAGTTGTAGTTGAACCTGCGAACTCATTAATCCCTAGTTCCACCTAAATCAATTAAGGTGCTAGCTTAACATTAAGTTAAAGAGAATCTCTTCAACTCAGAGTGATCGATCGATGACTCGGGTCGGGATGAATTCAATACCAATACCATGCAATTGCAAAAACTTAATTGAAGTTATAATTGACCCTATGAACTCATTCATCCATAGTTCCACCTAAATCAATTAAGGTACTAGATTAACATTAAGTTAATGAGAATCTCTTCAACTCAGAGTGATTGATAGACGACTTGAATCGGGATAAATGCAATACCAATACCATGCAATTGCAAAGACTCAATTGAAGTTGTAGTTGACCCTAAGAATTCATTCATCCCTAGTTCCACCTAAATTAATTAAGGTACTAGCTTAACATTAAGTTAATAAGAATTTCTTCAACTCAGAGTGATCGATCGATGACTCGGGTCGGGATGAACGCAATACCAACAGATACAATTGCAAAGACTCAATTGAAGTTGTAGTTGACCCTACGAACACATTCATCCCTAGTTCCACCTAAATCAATTGCAATGAAATCTGTTGCAACAAACGACTAAGCTGTTGGAATTTTTCAAATAGGTATTCATATCTATTACAACAGATGACATATCTAATTAATTATAAAATAGACATTTGCATCTGTTGTGACAGATGACTGAGCTGTTAAAAATTTCAAACAGATATTGATATCTATTGTAACAGATGACATATCTGATTTAATTATCAAATGGACATTTGTATCTGTTGTTACAAATGACTGAGTTGTGGGATTTTTCAAACAGATATTTCTATCTATTGCAACAGATGACACATCTGTTTGAAATCTCTTTTTCTTTTAATTTTAAAGCAAGCTTCTGTCCGAGTAGATAAAGTAGTACTACTAAAGGTGGTAAAAAATATTTCTTGGATAACTCAAAAATGAGTTCATTGAGTAGTCTTATCTTGTCTTTTCAATATCACCCGTCTTCCTCGTGCCCCTCAAATTATTAATGAATATGAATTAATGAATATTGAAACCCATATCTACATACATCTAGAATTATCTCATCTCTCCTTCAGCTTCAGTCCTAAATTTATTTTATTCATCTCTCATATTTTTATTTCTCTCCTCTTTAGGGCTATCACAATCTTTTTCTCTCTTTTCTTTTCTCTCTCGCATAAATATACTTTTGGGTCTAAACCGATCCATATCTTTTCTCGATTAAAATTGTTGTTTTGATCCTCTTTTGACATTAAGGTATGGTTCACTATTGCTCTTTCATTCTCGTTTTATTCTTTGCAAGTTATTTAAATATATTTTTGTATTTAATTACCATTTACCCATATCATATTTATTTAGAAAATTTGAAGGAACTTTTAAAGTGTTGAATAAAAACCAAAAAAATTTATTACAATATGCGAAAAAAGTCATCTGTTGGGAGAAGTTTAAAATCCTTGTTGGCAGTATCATTTTTTTGTATGTATTTTATTTATTTCTTTGTTGTTGATGTTGTTGGTGGGGTTGGCATTGTTGAAACTTGTGGTGTGTTGTTATTGATGGTGTCTGAACAAAGGATGTTGCTTCTTTGTTGTTGATAATATTATTGATGGTGTTGGAACAAATGATGTTATTTATTTTTTATTGATGTTTTTTATTTGTTGTTTCTTTGTAGTTTATGCTGTTGTTGATGTTGCAACAGACGGATTAACTGTTGGAATAAATCAAACCACCAGCAGTCTGGTTTGATGTATTCCAACAGACTCCACATCTGTTGCAACAAACTCCACATCTGATGCAACAGACTCCACATCTGATGCAACAGATGGATAATGTTCTTTTTGTGACATTAATTTTTTCCTCTTCTTTATAGATATAAAAAATTGAAAGTTGATCAACTTTTGCCTGACCAACACAAGAGACTATAGTAAATGTGGGTTATAAGGAATAATTTGCATGCAGTTGGAATACTTCATATGTGGGAGGTATGTATTACTAATAATGTTATAGTGGAAACACACATAGAGTACACTGATTTTGTGAATGCTGTTTTTACCGATTAGTCATTGATCATTCAAACAAAATATCTGCAATTTTATATTTACGTTTGGTAGGTCCGAACTGATAAGGATGAGGGACCATGAATATGGTTTTGATACCCTGTTAAGATTTACTATCAGTTGTTGCTCATGTTTATGTGTCAAGTATTGTGAAAAGACCTAGTTTTGGTGGCATTGTAAAGAGATTCAATAGCGATTGAACTAACTTTTAGGGTGCATTGGACCCTTAGAGGGCCTTCGAAGCCTCCCACTGCTTCAACCAAGAATGAAATCAATATAGTTATTGCCCTAGTCCAAATTTATATGGTTGGTTTGCTCGGGGTGATGATTATACACCAGAAGGTGTGGTAGGAGAATGCCTTTTAGGTAAAATGGGTGGTTGATGAAAGACTATATCATCTGCGAGCTAATTGAAGAGGATACATAGGGTAGAAAGTAACTTCTAGCGAATCTGACCGATGAAACTATCTTAGAACATGAGAAATATGTATCAAGTGCAAATATAAAATTGTATCCGGTAATGAAAAAAAATTCATCTGTTGTTTCTTTAAAAGAAAAATAGTGCATATGGTCTCTTTGCTAGGGATCGGCATCTAGGTAGCGTGGTCGGGATTATCACCTAGATATAAAATAGCAGAAGACAAGGAAAGCAGCCTTACGGGCATCGAGGGTTGAAATGATGTACAGTAAGTCTAAAAAACTTCCGCCAACAACAACTGCAGTTAAAATAAGGAATCTAATCGAAGGCGGCAATTTATAAATTTTAAATTGTATTCCATGCCTTGTTGTTTGTGGTTTCGATTAGGTCCACTACTTCTGACCTGATCGAAACCACAAACAAGATTGAAAGATAGTTTGAGTGTCATTACTTCCTTAGCCAGATGGTTATAATTGATTGTGTTTTCTAGCCTTAGCATGCTTTCAACATATCTTGGAGAAGATTAGAGGCTTGCTGTAGTATGTGAATTTCGATAATTTTCAAGCTTGCCTCCAGCTTGCTGATTTGGTATTCAAGCTTGTTGTTGTCGTCTTTGAAGTTGGTATAGAGTTCTTGATCTTTTGTGGGCTCGATCAGGAACACTATCTTCGAAGTTGTGGCATTCTAGAATCCCTTCAAAACACTTTTTTCAGAAGCATTAAAGGATACATGTAGGGTCGTTGTGTATGTTTTTAGGTCAAAATATGTTGATGCACAGTCAAGATGTGGTCCCAACAGTTGAATAGCTCACTTTTATCGGGTGTTGTTCAATACAGCTTGCTCAACCAACCTTTAAGGGAGTTAATAAATTAATAAGTAAGGAGTTACATAACTTTGATCTAAACTGACTCTACCAAGCCTATCAAACGTTACGTAACTCCAGGCTCATTACCCAATAAAAAAACTTTGCTCGAGTTAGTGGACAAATCAAACGACTTCAATCTCTCAGCCTTTCTGCTGATCGCTCTTCTCTAAATAGATGACAAGATATCCGTCATGCAAAAGTCTACACCGTCAGTAGAAATTTTTTTCAGGGTACAAGTCTTCAAAAGGCATCAATAGTAATCTCTCGATATCAAGTGATATTGAGAGCTTACTAGTCATTCCTTTTGAAGACCTTCGCTCTTGCAAGAATTTCTGCTAATGGCAAGATATCCTCATGCAAAAGTCTACACCATTTCCAGAAATTCTTGCAAGAGAGAAAGTCTTTAGAAGATATTATTATTAATCTCTCAATACTAATAATGCCTTCTAAGGACTTTCGCTCTAGCAAGAATTTATGGCGACGGTGTAGATTTTTGCATAGCGGATATCTTGTCGTCAACAAAAATTCTTGTAAGAGAGAAAGTCTTCAGAATGCATGACTAGTAATCTCTCTATGTCACTTGATATAAAGAGATTACTATTGATGCCTTATGAAGACTTTTGCCCTGACAAGAATTTTTTCTGATGGTGTAGACTTTTGCATGGCGGATATCTTGTCATCTATATTGGAGAAAAGCGATCAGCAGAAAGGTTGAGAGATTAAGCTCGTTTGATTTATCCACTAACTTGAGCAAAGTTTTTGGATAGGTAATCAGCCTGGAGTTACGCAACATTTGATAGGCTTGGTAAAGTCAGTTTAGATCAAACATTACGTAACTCCTTGCTTATTAATTTATCAAATTCCTTGAAGGTTGGTTGAGAAATATGCATTGAGCAAAACTCGATAAAAGTGAGCTATTCAATTATTGGGACTACATCTTGATTGTGCATCAACACATTTTGACCTAAAACAAACACAACGACCCTCCTTGTATTCTCTAAGGCTATTGAAGAAAGTGTTCTGAAGGACTTCTATAATGCCACCACTTCGAAGATAGTGTTCTTGATTGAGCTCACAAGAGACCAGGAACTCTATACCAACTTTAAAGACGGCTACGACAAGATTGGATACCAAATCGGCAAGCTAGAGCCAAGCTTGAAAATTATCGGGATTCACACACTACAGCAAGCATCTGATCTTCTCCAAGAAATATTGAAAGCATGCTAAGTCAAGAAAATACAATCAATTAATCCATATTGCTAAGGAAGTAATGTTACTAAATCTGTCTTTCAATCTCGTTTGTGGTTCCGATTAGGTTAACAACAGTGGACCTAATTGGAACCACAAACAAGAAGGCATGGGATGCAATTTAAAATTCAGAAATTTTTGCCTTCGCTTAGATTCCTTATTTTAACTACAGCTGCTATTGGCATAAGTTTTCTAAACTTACTGTACATCATTTCAACCCTCGATGCCCGTAAGGCTTCTTTCTTGGTTTTCTGCTATTTTCTATCTAGGTGATAATCCTGACCACGCTCTCCAGTCGCAGCTCTCTAGCAAAGTGTCCATCTACATTATTTTTCTTTCAGAGAGACAACAGACGAATTTACATTATCAGATACACTTTTATATTTGCACTTGATTCAGATTTCTCATGTTTTAAGATAATTTCATCATCCAAATTTGATAGAAGTTCCTTACAACCCTATGTTTCCTCTTTAATTAGCTCTTAGATGATATAGTCTTTCATCAACTCCCCTTTCCCTCGCAAGCATTCTCCTTCAGCTCCTTCTGGCATATAATCATCTTCTCGAACAATCCTTCCATATAAATTTAGGCCAAGGGAATTTCTATTGGTTTTCCATTCTTGTTTGATGCAGTGCGAGGCTTTGAAGTCCTTCTCAGAGTCCAATGCATACTTAAAGTTAAGTCCAATCGCTATTGAATCTCTGCAATGACACCAAATATTGATCCCTTCTCAAAACTTGAAATGCATAAACATGAGCAACAACCGTCAATAATTCGTAATAGGGTATCTGCAATATCTTCATGGGGCCCTCGACCTTATCAATTTGAACCTATCAAACTTAAATGTACAATGCAGGATCTTATTTGAGTGATCAGTGCCTAATCAGTTAAAAATTGCATTCAAAAAAATATTATACTTTGTGTGTGTTGTCCCGATGACCTTATCGGTAATACTTAACTCCCACACATGATAGTGGATCTATCCATCTGCACGCACCTTATTTTTCCTAGCTCATCTATGGCTTAAATTGAATAAACAGATGACTAACAAGTTGTAACAGATGTCACATTTGATTAAATTGTCAAACAATTATAGACATCTGTTACGAAAAATGATCAATCTGTTGCGACATAGGGCTTATCTGTTGGAAATATCAAACCGGTATATACATCTGTTTCAACAGTTCAATATGTTGTAAATTATCATACAGATAGAATAGAATGTATTTTGCAATAGATTACCCATCTGTTAGATTTATTTTAAAGCAATTTTCTTTTCTTTCCAAAATACAATAAAAGATAAAATGTTGTATTTAGATCCATTTTTTTAATTTACATATTCAAACCAGTTTTATTTAATTAAGGGATGAACAGTCCTTGTTTTTTAACTAACTAACCCCTTCGAATTCAATTATTTATAAATAGGTCCCTTCTTTTTTACTCGTTCATTCTACTACACTGTACAGATATGGTTGATCCAGATTTGTACAAGAAGATTCATATCGAGTCCTTATGGGAACTTCAAAGTCAGTTTGATGAACTCCAAAGGTATTTGGCCAACTTCAGAGCAAGACTGAGGAGGGCCCTGCTGCTGCCGGATGAAAATTGTCCGATTGACAATAATAATAATAGTAATACTACTACTACTAATAATAATGATAATAATAATAGTAATAATAATAATTAGGTTATGTTTTTCTTTTAGCGTATCCTTTTTTATATCGGATCTACCTAAGGGATTCAAAAATCTATGTTGCTTGGTTGACTTTGAATTTTTAATTCTTAATTAATATTTAATTATCATTCTGTTTATTTCCTTATTCTCAACATGTCGACGGTTGAAGGTAGGGATTGAGAATTTGTTGAAACAAAAGTTAATCTGATGCGATAGATGGATCATATGTTGCAACAGCCGGTTATTAATAAAAAAGGGTTATTGATGTTATTGAGAGGGTGAAAAGTCATGATTCTCCGATTATTTAATATGAAAAATGGTTCGTAAATAAGAAATCACAACATTAAATTAATTAAGTGTTATTTGATGATTGTTAAGACTGTGACTTTTTGTTTAAACACATTCAACAAACAAACAATGTTGCAGATGCATCAGATTCCCTATCTGTTGCGACTGATGAATAGTTGTTAGAAGAAATAAAAAAAACTCCTAAAACAGATGATTGATTAGTTGCAACAGATGGTATATCTATTGCAACAGATGGGTTATCTGATGCAACAGATATACAATATGTTGTCATAACTCAATAAAAATGGTTATTATTTTATTAAAGAAACGGTTATTGAAAAGGTGTCTTTGATTTTTAAATTGAGAAAAAGGTTATTTAAATTTAAGAAATAATTAAAATAATAAGTTGAAAAGTCATGACTTGTCACAATAATAAAAAACTTACCAGCTTGATTTAATTAAGTCATTACTTTTCACAGAAAATAATAAGGAAATAAATGATAAACACAATTTATAACCGTAAAAATGGTTATTTAATTTGAATAATTGACGTAAATATTAAATAGGCGACATTTCTTTTCTTTTCACAGAAAATATTTTTGTTTTTAAATCTATTTTATTAATTTATAAAATAAAGTTAGCAAATTTGAATTAATGATATGATGATAATTTTTTCTTAAAAAAGATAGATTATATGTTGCAACAGATAGATTATCTGATGCAACAGATGATATATCTATTGTCACAAATGAGTTATCTTGGAAAAGAACTAATTAATAATAATAATCTAAAAAGTCATGACTTATCACAATATTGCTTAATTTAATTAAGTCATAACTTTTCACAATAATAAAGAAATGTCATTAACAAATGGAGGTGAATAGTTGAGCCTTTTTGCCTATCTCATTCAAGTTCAATCCTCTATAAATAAGTCTCTCCTTACTCAATTGTTCATTCTACTGCACTCTATTTATTTCTTGCTCTTGTTACACCTTCAACTACTTTCTCTTCAAGGACTTGATAGTTTTTCCCTGTCTTTGGTAAGTTTTTTTCTTGCTTTTTTGTGTAAATATACGTTGTATTACATTTAGATTCTTTTCTTTACTTTTATTTTTACGTCTTTTGTCAATTTATGCATGTTCTAGATATGTCTGATCCAGTGTGGAATATCTCTACTTTATGAGACGCCTTGCGGGAACTACAGAAGGAGGTTCATGACCTACAATGGGAGTTGGCCGCCGTCAGAGTAAGTATGCTGTGGGAGATCTGCAGACTGAGGAGGGCGCTGCTGCTGCCGGTTGAACATTGGAAGACTGACAATAAAAATGATGATGATGATAATAATTAAATTATTTTTTCTTTTACTTATGTATTTTTATTTTTTTTTGTTTAATAAAAAATTTATGTTTGATCCACTTTGACGTTTTAATTCTTTTTAAATTTTTATTCTGTCTATTTCTTCTTCTCAACAAATATGTCTATGATTAAGAAATAATTTGAATCCGGTATCAATAGCAAGAGATCAACATATGGGTTATCTGTTGGGTTTGTGACAGGAGTTGTATTGTGTTGTTCGAAATAAAATATTTATCCGTTGCAACAGAATAATTATCTGTTGCAAAAGATAAATATACTGTTACAACAGATATATATTCTGTTGTAACAGATTACTTGTCTGTTGGAACAATTACTAATCTGGTGTAACAGATTAATTGTCTGTTTGAACAAATTACTAATCTGTTGCAACTGATTAATTATCTGTTTGAACAGATTAATATTTTGTTGCAACAAATTAATTATCTGTTTGAATTGATTACTAATCTGTTGCAACAAATTAATTATTTGTTTGAACAGATTACTAATCTGTTACAACAGAATACCCATCTATTCGATTCATATTACGGACACCTAGAAATCATAAACATGAATCCAACATATGAGTCTTTTGTTGCAATGGAATATTTATCTGGTGCCACAGATGATGGATCTGTTTAAACAGATTGCTCTTATGTTGCATTCATGTTCGCGTGCTAGCTATTGTTGAAAAAACAACACACTAGCCGTTACCCAGATGACAAATTCAACTAAAAAGCGTAATTTGACTTACCAAAGTCTCCTATCAAGTAAATGTCAAAGTTAAAACAAAATTTAACCTAAAAAATTGGTCAAAGAGTAGCAGTTGCGGTAACAACAACAACAACAATGGTCAACAAGAAGAATATGAAGATGATAATGAAGTATAAGATGATGATAATGAATCTGAAGATGATGAATAAAGCAGCAGCAACAATGAACAATAAAAATTCCTAAGAGAGAGAAAACAACAACGAATGAGAAGAGAGAAAAACACGTTTTTTTTTCCTTCGTTTTTCGTTATATTAACTAACATTTGGATCAAAGTGTAAATTTAAAAACTTGTGGGTTATTTTGAAAATTTTCAAACTTTCTTAATCCATAATTAAATAATTGTCACCTCTATTCAATTATTAAGACTTATGTCATCTATACCTCATTTTAAAATTTTTTTGTCACCTACAGTCCAAAGCCCCACATGAGTACACACATTTAGATTAAAATTATTAAAAAAACTTCTCTTACACCCCTCGCCCCCTCCCTCCCGCCTCTCTAAAACCCACTCCACCATCCACCGGCCAACAGTGGTCGACGGTGTTAATTTGGAACAGAGTAGATGAAATTGGAAACGGGTTTATATTTTTTGGTATTGTTGCTCAGGTCTAATATCACTTCTAATTCAGATAAAGGGCCAATTTCATAGGGGATTGGGCCAATTTCATAGGGGATTGGGCCAATTAAGTTGTTTTCGGAGAGCCTTAGCTCATAGAGCTTTTGGCATTTCTGAAGAGTTGAAGGAATGGAATCAAAAAAATTGTTTCTTTGAAGATTCAAGACATTTAAACTTGTGAGATTTCTCAATTCTTGTGGTATATCACCTGATGATCTGTTGTGACTGGGAAAATTTGAATAATTTTGAAGAGTTTTCAAGTTCTACCGAAATTGTTTCTTTGAACATTCAAATTGTTGTTGTTGATGTGGGTTGGGGGGAGGTGGAGATGGTGGTTGTGGGTTTAGGAAGGTGGAGGGTGAGAATAATGAATTTATTTTAAAAATTAATTTTTAAATTTATTATTTTATTTTTTATTCAATATTGTTAGATTAATAATTTTTAAAAATAATTGATAAAGATATTTATGATATGACATTAATTTATGTGACAGTGGATATAACGTGTAATTTATTAGGAGAGTATGTTATACACATGGTAAAAGAGTTTAAAATCTTGTGTTTTGTTTGGTTAAGAATTCAGACCACAAAAAGTCAAGCAAAAGGTGTCTACTTTATAAATTCAGATAAATATAAGGATCGTGCTAAATGACTATAAAATTTGGCCCAAATTTGGCCACAATAATAAAAAGATTATATTACTCTTTTCTTTCAAATAGACAAAGTTATTTACTCCCTCCATCCCAAATTACCCGTCCTAAATTTTCTAATTTGATTTTCTATTTTACTTGTCTTTTTTCATTAATCAAGAAAAGACAATTTTTTTTTCATGTTTTACGCTTTGCATTAATTATTTTTTCTTCAAATTAAAATATAAACGTCATTTAATAGGGGTATTATGGTAAACTATACATGTTATTAATTATTTTTCTTAATCAATTTGTCATCTCAATTTGGGATGAGTAATTTGAGACAAAGAAAGTAATTTTTAAAGTAAAAAGGTAAAAATATTCAAAAGCTAATTAGTTCATAGTGTGAACATAAATTTTTTCTGTCATGTCCAAATTGTGGTTAAAAAAATTGTGGCCAAAGTAAAAAGTTGACTCATCAGCTCCCCAGCGTTTACTTTCTGTCAACGGATAAATCATTGTTAGTGAGATGGTTCAAGTTCCTGGAAATTTCCAAAATATGATTGCTGAGAATGTCACATATTCTTTCTCAGATTAGCACAACTCCAATGGCTTCCCCAACTTAATCTGTCAGAAATTGGAAATATGATGTTTTCCTGAATTTTAGACCAAAAGACTTGGACGGAATCTTTGTTGCCCATCTTTACAAACGTCTGGAAGGCCTATTTTAAACGTTCAAAAATAGGACTAGTTAATTTGAGTTCAAAAACTTAAATAACAGTTGATGGTCGGTCATGATGTTATTTAATTTGAAATGGTCAGCAATTAGACTTAGCTTACTTATACTACAATTTCCAATTAGACTAGCTTACTTATACTACAATTTCCTTGACCAAAGACTGGTCCAAGGAAACTATTCTTCAGTCAAACTTTCTCTAATCCTTTTTAATTGTTATTTTATATCTCTCTTCTCTTCCTCCTATTTCTACATTCAAAATTACAACCTTTAGCAACTTACAACAAGTGACAATTCTTGTATGGTTCACCAATTAGCCTTACAATTTTCTTTACCCCAATTATACTCTGTCTTCCCCTACACCTTGTGTCTTGTATTCCACGTAAACACCCACTTCACATCGAGTTAATTTCTCAAATGGACAAGTACGGAGCTGACAATAACATTGAGTTTAATAGGATGATAAGTGAATTAACACAAGGCCGGGACCTTGTTCAACAGCTCCAACTCCATCTAAATGCTACTAACTATAATTCCTCTGCTTCATCCGAAAATACCCGGGAATTCTTGCTTCACAATATCCAATCCAAATTTGGCAAGGCTCTGTCCATGCTGCAATACAATAGTACTACTGGAGACAATTCTAAGTCACTAATAGCAAATTCCAATTCCCTTACCATTCCTGTTTTTGGAGTGTCTGATTCTCCACGATCGAGCCCTCCTCATAGTGAAGATTCTAACCGTGACCTCGAGTCCAAAGATCCTCATGCTACCCGCAAGAGGTTTATAATCTTTTATTCCTATAAATTTGTATAATGCATGTATATATAATTTGCTGAAAGTTAGTTTATTTCTAAAACCTTCTCATATTTTAAACTCTTTTGATCATTACTCGAACATATATCTCATTAAAGGGTCGTTTGGTGTGAGGTATAAGGGATAAGTAATCCCGAAATAAAATAAAGTATCATTTTATCTCATGTTTGGTTGGAGGGATTAATCAATACTGGGATAGCTTATCCCACCATTTATACCATTGTGATGGGATAACTTATCCCATATGCATGGTGGGATAAGTTATCCTGAGTAATCCCGAGATAACTATTTCCCAACCAAACGATCCCTAACTTGTTGAGTTAGAATGCGTATTTGTACGCGTTTTTAAGCGAGTTAGATCAAACATAGTAATTTAAACTAAAGCGAGTTACATTTAAAAATATTTTTAAAATATCGAACATAGTAATTTTTTTGAAAAAAATCTCAAAATCCTACATTTTCTTCTTCATCAACCCCTCGCGTGCCTCTGGTCCCCTCCCCCCAATCTATCACCACCACCACATTTAGCCAACCATTTCCGCCACCCCACCCCCAAACAAAAATTCACTTCGACATTGGATGACACAACCACCTAACACCACTCACTTTCTCTAAGTTGATATTGAAGTATTGTAAAAGGTGAAAGTTGATGTTGTTGGGTTGAGGGTGGGGAGTACGAAGAAGAAGATAAAGAAAATGACTGCGTTTACTTTCAGTCAACGGATAAATGATTGCTAGTGAGATGGTTCCAAGTTCCTGGAAATTTCCAGAATGTGATTGTTGGCCCCTCCCTGCATATTCTTGAGAATGTCGCATATTCTTTCTCAGATTAACACAACTCCAATGGCTTCCCAAATTCAATCTGTCAGAAAATGGAAATATGATGTTTTCCTGAATTTTAGACCAGAAGACTTGGGCAGAATCTTTATTGCCCATCTTTACAAACGTCTGGAAGACCTAAGAATTAACGCATTCAGACCCGACGATGTGGAGTCTGAAAGAGGCGAAGGAGAACCAATCTCAACAAAAATCTTAGAAGCCATAGAGGAATCAAGGATTGCTATTACCATCTTTTCCAAGTACTATGCTTCATCGAGACGGTGCTTGGAAGAACTCACAAAGATAATGGAGTGCGTTGACAACAAGGGAATGAAATTCTTCTCTGTCTTATATCAATCAACTGCATCACAAGTATTATGCAACTTTGATCAAGTACTGTTGGCCCAACTGGGGATATATGGTTTGAATGGTTCTTACATGGTGGAGTTCTTGAGGTTGAAGGACATTCTCTGTAAAGCATTCAACATTGCGGGCTTAAATTGTTTGTGAGTAGTAACTAACTCAAAAGAACTAGTAGTAATTTTTGAGAGACATGTTCATAATAGCATTTCTCTACAAATTGGTTGGAATGATGAGGGTCAGTTTATTAATGCTTTAAAATGTCAAATTACCACCTCTAGACACCACTTAGCTGGACATGCCATTGAAACCTTCATTTTTTTCATTAGGAAAATAAATATACTATTAAATCCATTACACCAAAATGAAGCTGCTATGACTTTGATTTAAGGTATATATCATGCAATTTGATGCCATTTGGATCATAGAGATACCTCTATTTTGGTCCTTAGGTTAGGCCTACTATAAAAGTTCCAATCCACGACAAAGAATAATTTCTTTTAGGCTACTAATACATCAGAAAGTTAGTTATTACTAGTTCATAGCTAAATAAATGTCAGTTGTTGCATCCATTTTCCAGCCCGGAGGTCTCTAAAACTAACTTGGACACCTCAATTTCCAATTTTCACATCCTCTAGTTGAGGTCTCTAGATGTGCATTCTCAAAGTTGGAGTGTATAATTTTCAGTTTAGATCAAGTTAAGTATCTATATATGTATTTTGCCTTCTTTGAAGACATGATACTTGTCTATGGGTGGCGGATTGCCTTTCATTAACTCAATTCTTGATGCCCTTACAACATACGTAATGTCCTTGTTCCGTATCCAATAGGGGTCATCAATAGGTTGGATAGCACTATTAGGAATTTTTGTGGCATGGAAACAAAAAAATGAAAGTATTCCACTTGGTCATGTGGAAAAATGTTATCCCTGGGAAGATACATTGAGGTCTGGGGATCAATAACTTGAAGGTACAAAGCAAAGCTCACAGAACAAAATGGCTGTGGAAGTTTATCAGTGAACATTAACTACTGTGGGGAAAAGTTATTAAAGTCAAATATGATCAGGAGGATAACTGGATGACTAAGGAGGTTACTACACCATAGGAGGTTGGTATATGAAGATCCATTAGAGCATTGTGGAGTGGGTTGAAAGTTCAATCCAAGATTAAAGAGTTAGATGAGAGCAAAACTAGTTTCTGGATGGACAATCGGTATATGGTTGGAAACCTGGACATGGTCTTTCACATAGGACATTTTGATGATTAGAGGGCTTCCATTGTGCTCAAGATGCTTCTAATCACCTTTTTTTGCAATGTCCATTTACAGCTCAGCTGTAGAGTGGTGTCCTCAAAGGCATAAACTGGACTATGCTAGAAAAAGATTTCAGAAGCTCTCAGTAGTCGGAAGGAAATAGGTTCACGGGCAAAGGACAAGAGTAGATGGAGAATTGTCCCAGCATGCATTTGGTGGACAATTTGGAAGAAAGGAAACTCCAAATGTTTTGAGACTATAGAGGATGATGTACAGAAGATCAAGTTGAACTTCGTCTTACAGTTATGTTTTTGGTGTAATGAGATTTACTCTAATGATATTATCTGTCATTGATATTTTAGACTCGCTATAAGATAGAGAATAGTAGATTTTCGGGGCTTTCATGCAAATATGGTTTCAGTACTACCTAAATACTGTTTTGGTTCATTGTTATAATATACAGTTATCAATTCAAAGATAAAAAGAATTAATCTAATATTATCCGCTGCCCTCCATGCTCCAAAGGGGTTGTATCATGCACTATGTTAAATGTTTAAGTTCTTTACGTAGAAGAATAGGGATCAATTCCCATTTAGCACTTCCCATTTTTCCTCCTTATCTAATTGTGAGAAATAATGGAGAAAAATATTATTGAATTGTTGTCTACATAATTACATTGACACCCTATTTATAGACACTACAATACAATCCTTTTCGAAGTAGGATTAGGATCTTGTATACTATTTCTATTTCTACTCATATTCTAACACTCCCCCTCAAGCTGGTGCATACAAGTCATATGTACCTAGCTTGTTACAAATGTTATTAATACGATGACTGGTGAGGGACTTGGTGAAGATATCTGCAAGTTGTTCACTTGACTTCATAAATTTTGTAACAATATCTCCCGAGAGTATCTTTTCCCTGACAAAGTGATAATCAATCTCTACGTGCTTGGTCCTCTCATGGAACACTAGATTAGATGCAATACGAAGGGTTGCTTGATTATCACATACAAGTTCTATCTTACCGGGGTCTCCAAATTTTAGTTCTCCCAGCAATTGTTTGATCCAAACCAGCTCACAAGTTGCTGCAGCCATTGCTCGATATTCTGATTCGGCACTAGATCGAGCAACCACACTTTGTTTCTTACTCTTCCAGGACACCAAATTACCACCTACTAAAACACAATATCCGGATGTAGAACATCTATCAGAGGGTGATCCTTCCCAATCAGCATCGGTATATCGAATGATATGCTCATGGCCTCGATCCTCAAAGAGTAGTCCTTTACTTGGAGATGACTTTATATATGGCAAAATACGAACAACTGCATCCCAATGACTATCACAGGAGGAAGTCATAAACTGACTTACAACACTCACGGGAAAAGAGATGTCAGGTCTAGTCAATGTGAGATAATTCAACTTTCCAACCAACCGCCTATACCTTCCAGGATCACTAAGTGGTTTCTCCTGTCCTGACAGAAGTTTAGGATTTGGATCCATAGGAGTGTCAATGGATTGACATCTCATCATTCTTGTCTTCTCAAGAATGTCTAAAGCATACTTGCCTTGAAAAACAGCAATACCTGATCTAGACTGTGCAACCTCAATACCTAGAAAGTATTTCAGTTTGCCAAGGTCTTTAGTCTGGAAATGTTGAAAGAGATGTTGCTTCAAGTTAGGGATACCCTTTTGATCATTGTCGGTGTTAACAATATCGTCAACATAAACAACCAGATAAATACACAAATTTTGTTCAGAATGGCGATAAAACACTGATGTATAGTAAGTTTGAGATTCAAAGAATATGACATCGGCGGACATAAGATAGCGACCCAGATCAGGTGAATAGCAGCGATACCCTTTTTTAACTCGAGAATAACCAAGGAAGACACATTTGAGAGCACGAGGGGCTAATTTATCTTTTCCTAGGGCTAAGTTATGAACAAAACAAGTGCTCTCAAAAAACACGAGAGGAGGTAGAGTACAGATGTGACTAAGGAAATAGTATGGAATGAGGAACCTGATTTTGAATCGAAGATGATGGCATTCTATTAATGAGATAGCAAGATGCGAGGACTGCATCGCCCCAAAAACGTAGCGGAACATGGGATTCAATGAGAAATGTGCGAGCTGTCTCAATTAGATGTCCATTTTTCCTTTTTGCTATACCGTTCTGCTGAGGGGTATATGGACATGATGTCTGGTAAATAATTCCTTGGTAAGTCATAAACTCCTGAAACTGGGAGGATAAGTATTCTAAGGCATTATCACTATGAAAAGTAAGAAAGAAAACACCAAACTTATTTTGTATTTCAGCACAAAAACTTTTGACTATAGGAAATAAGAACGATCTTTCATTAGGAAAACCCAAGTACACCGTGAAAAATCATCAATGAAACTAACAAAGTAACGAAATCCTATTAGGACCCCCAAATATCAGGATGAACTAATGAGAAAATATTCTGAACGACTCTCAATACTACGTGAAAATGTAGCACGGATATGTTTTTCAAGTTGACAGGACTCTCAAATTCAGCTTGCATTGCAGAGTTCCATTGGGGAATTAGCTTGGCTTGCTTATAGGTTGTGGGGATTTTTGGAGGCGGTGTAGTGGTTGTGAGAAACTGGCGTGGTTTAAGGCTATTAGTCTGTGAGCGGGTGGTCATTGGGTGTACTTTGGTGGCTGGCTGGGTTGGCCGGGGCTGGTTTGGCGGGTCAAGCTGGGTAGGAGAGGCTACTAGTTGGGGCGGGGGAGAAGCCATTTGTGGATGATTTTTTGCCGGAGCAGATGCATTGGGAGAAGGATGTGGAGTTTGGCTAGGAATGGGTGGTCTTTCTCGTCTGCGGTACATTATAAGTGGTCGTGAGGGCAATGTTTAAGGTGCTGAAGAAGCAGAAGTAGAGTGTGTTTGTGGAACTTGTGTAGTGGGTAAAGGAGTGGAAGTTGATGAGATTTGAGGAGAAGGAATGTTACCTAATTGTGGAGAGACGCCATCTGAAGCGGAGGAGATAGTTTGCAGGCGTTGAGCGGCCGTGGACAACGTAGTTACTGGTGGGGGGAGTTCATAGGAGAAATGTGAAATTGAATGAGTGTCCTCCTTGGGTTGTTGTTCAACAAAAATAGTATCCCAAGAAACATTAACTTTATTTTTAAATCTGAAAAATATATTTTGAAAAGGGAAATTGTCTTCCAAAAATATTACATCCTTAGATAAATATAATTTGGAGTTGACAGGATCAAAACACTAATGGCTAGAATATTTATTAGAAAACCCTAAATAAACACATGGTGTGGATCGAGGTTCCAATTTATTGCAGGAATAAGGTTTGAGCCATGGGTTGCATAAGCATCCGAAAACCTTGAGGGATTATAGTTAGGCATGGCCTGAAGTAGGGTTTCAAAAGGTGATTTGTTTTGAAGATTGGGTGTAGTCATCCTATTGATCAAATAAATAGCTTAATGACAAGCAGAACTCCAAAAAGTTGGAGGTAGGGATGCTTGGTCTAGTAAAGTGCGCGCTGTCTCGATGAGATGTCGATGTCGGCGTTCAACTAAAGCTACCCTTTGTGGTGTATATGGGAGGGGGGACACTAAGTGTTCAATTCCATGTGTTTTTAGATAGGAATCCAATTTTTGACATTCACTACCACCATCAGTATAAAAGGATAAAATTTTTGTTTAAAAATGCCTTTCAAGCATGGGATGTAAAGTTTTGAGGATTTTCAAGACTTCTGTTTTATCTTTGGGAGTGAATAACCACATATATCTTGAAAATTGATCGACTAATAAAACGTAGTATCGTTTTTTGTCAATCGATATTACCGGAGACGGCCCCCACAAATCACTGTAAATTAAATTTAATGGACTAGCACTGTGCAAAGAACCTTTTGAAAAAGGCATCTTGTGGCTTTTATTAGAATAGCATGAATTTTGCAAACAGTATTAGTTTTGGAACCAACAACTGGAATGAAAAAATCATGCAAAAATTTATTTAGAATTTAACGATTAGGGTGGCCTAATCGTTGATGCCATAGGTTGTATGAAACAGCAACGTTGCATTTTGGTGGACCATTAACATCCCCCGGTGGCCACTCGTACAACCCGTTTTTACTCCATCCGCGAGCCAATAGCGCCACCATAGTCAGATCCTTTACAAGATAAGAGAAAGGAATAAATTCCATACATGAGTTATTATCTTGACAAAACTTAGAGACAGAGATTAGATTATCTTTAATAGCTGGAGAGCAAAGAATATGTTGAAGCTGGAATTGGTGATTTGATGCGTTAAAATTCACATTACCGGTATGAGGGATTAGAATGGTATTACCATTACCCATGACGATCTCCTCCGAACCGTGGTAGTTTTGCATAGTGGCTAGACTCTGCGTGTTTGAGGCTATATGGTGGGTGGCACCACTGTCAACGATGCACAGAGCTGATTGATTCTAAAGGCTTGCAGCATAATTAGCACACACTTGAAGATGATTGTGAGAACGTGTACGACATACACAAGGAGTATGACCTCTACGATCACAGAGTTGGCAGTAACGGTTTCTGTCGGAAGATTGTTGTGGATTATTACGTCGGGATTGTTGATTGTTACTCCAGGACTAATAATTATTTTGTTGGTTTGGTGCATTTGATCGTCGATTATTGTTCTGGTGATTGGTGGAGCCTTGATGTATGGGACTGGAAGTAGTTCCCTAAGCAATGTTGGCAGTGATTGGAGCAGAAGGTGTCTTTTTGGCTTCCTCCTACTGCCGAAAAAGCTCATGATTAAGGAGCTTTTCATATAGTTCTTCACAGGGGATTGTTGAATCTCGAGCGCGGATAGCAGCGGAAAGTTCTCGAAATTCAGATCCAAGGCCAGTGAGAATCTTGACAATCAATTCTTCATTGGATACGGGGGATCCAGCAGTGGCAAGTTCATAACAAAGAGACCGAACTTGATGGAGATAGTCTGCAACAGGGTGAGAGTCTTTGGAAACGCGGGCTAGACGATCTCTAAGACTAAAAATACGAGTTTGAGACTTATTTGCATAAGCAGGATGCAAGGCGTCCCAAGCGACTTTTGCATTTGTAACAGAAGCAACTGTACTGCCAATGGTCGCATCCACAATTGCCAAGATAGCATTTTGTATAAGTTGATCTTGTTGAAACCTGGAAACATAATTAGGATTAGGTACTTCTAGGTTATTTTAAGATATAGTTTTGGAGGGGGTTGGTATCGATCCATCAAGGTGACCAAAGTGGTTGTGTCCACGCATAATCATGGACACCTGCGCCTTCCACAATGAAAAATTATGGCTACCAGCAAGTTTGATGGGGAGATGAGTAACCAGATTGAACTGGACAACAGTCTTTGAGTTGGAGATGTTGTCGACATTGACGATGCTTGTATTTGGGTCCATTTAGGCGTGAGGTGTTTGGGTTGGGAAAAATAGAAAAGAAAAAAAAAAGGATCAGGCTTGTTAAAGCTATAGAGATCTTGATACCATAAAGAGGAAGAGAACTGATAGCAGCAGGTTAAGGTTGATTTTATTGATTCTCTGTATTGGCCTTTATTTCTTATTCCTTATTTCGTAGTGCTCTTATTTCGTATTTCTCTGATTTCTATTTTTGTTATTTCTGATTCCTTATTTCTGTTATGTCATCCATCTTGGTTCTTGTTTCATTACGACCTTGTTTACTATTCTTTATCTTGAGCCGGGGGTCGAAAACAACCTCTCTACTTCTTCGGAGGTAGCGGTATGGACTGCGTACATTTTACCCTCCTCAGACCCACTTTGTGGGAATACACTGGGTTTGTTTTTGTTGTTGTTGCTCTGTATTGGCCTTTATAGCCTGTGGATTACATACAAATCTGAACAAATCTATGTAACAAAGAGACCTACTAAAATACAATCCTATATATATACCAAAGCTGATAAGTACAAAAATAAAACAGGAGTCCTAAAGATATCAGCTAGCCGTTATTATTGTTTAGTGTCGCCTCGTCGGAAGAGACTCATTGGCAAGGAAAAGTGTGACTTAGAAACTTGATGACAACAGTGAATTGCACATAAAAGCGAGGTGAAGCGCTCAACACGTTTTGAGCCTCGCTCTTCTGATAACACCGATTATCACGTTTCAAATATTTCATTGTTCTGATATATTTTATTTGATGCAGGAACGTTGAAGAATGTATTCAGCAAATTGTTGACAAGATTTCTCCTTTTCCAAGAATTGCAAAATATCACGTGGGACTCAAATCTCGTATAGAGGAAGTAAAATCGTTGTTGAATGTTGAATCTGGCGGTGTTTATTTTGTCGGGTTATGGGGGTTGGGTGGTGTAGGGAAGACAACCATTGCAAGAGGAATTTTTGATGAGATCTCTTGTCAATTTGAAGGATCCTGTTTTCTTGCAAATGTTAGGAGTGTCTTAAAAAAGAGTGGGCTGGAAGTCCTACAACATTTGCAACAGAAGCTTCTTTCACAGATCTTGAAGACGCACTCTGTGAATGTACCAAATTTTTCCAAAGGAGACAAAATGACAAGCCAAATGCTTCGCTTCAAGAAGGTTCTAATTGTTCTTGATGATGTGGATGATAGCCAGCAACTGGAATATTTAGTTGGAAAGAGTGATTGGTTTGGTGATGGCACTAGGGTCATTACAACAACTAGAAACTTCGATTTACTTAGCAAGCATGATGTGCTATATCGTGTTCCAGAACTGACTAACCATGAGGCTTTAGAACTTTTTAGTTGGTACGCCTTTCAACAAGGAACTCCGGTTGAAGGCTTTGAAGAACTCTCATGTTGTGTAGTAGATTATGCTAAAGGCTTACCCTTAGCTCTAGAGGTCTTGGGTTCTTTTCTCTACAAACAAGGTACAGAAGAGCACATAAATGCCTTATATAGAGACAAAGATTTCAGGGATGGGAAGATTGTTAGGTTACTCAGCTTAAGTCTAGATGCATTGGGCGATGAATACAAGAATATGTTTCTTCATATTGCATGCTTCCTTAGAGGAAAAAAGAAAGAACATGTGATTACTGTACTGGCTAGACTTGGCTTCAAGTCAGTAAATGGAATAGATGTCCTTAAGAGATCATTTTTGTATATCTCAGAAGGAAAAGTTGAGATGCATGATTCGATAGCCCAAATAGGTCAGCAGATGGCTCGTGATGCTGAGTGGATCAAGCCATGGAATTGCAGTAGACTATGGCATGAAAAAGACATGGAAAATGTTTTTTGTGCAAATCAGGTGTGTGGTCTTCTAACGGTTGAGAATTCGGGTAACATTATTTTTTCTCTTGTGCATTATTTTTCGTTTAAAAAGGTAGATGTCAATTTGAGTAGGTTATAGGAACTAGTCAGTCCAAGGTTTCGTCGTGCTGATACACTTGTTTGTATGTGAGTAGAGAAATAATAGAGACCCACCTTACCATTTAAAAAACATATAGAAACTAGTCCAAATCCGATGGAATAAATTTGAGTGTTCGTATAGTTGACCCCAATTAGTTTGGGATTAGAATAGGCGGAATAAATTTGAATAGCTGACCCCAATTAGTTTGAGATTGGAACATAACAATTTTGTCATCTACTTTATGTTTCAGAGAGTGCAAAGTTGACATGCAAGCCTCTTCCTTTTCTCTGTTATTGTGTGAATCATTGTTTTGTCATCCTTCATGGAGATTCTCTTTTCTTCCATCTTATTATTTATTTTCAATTCCGGGCTCTAACTCAGGTGTTTACCTCATTCTGCTTGTATTTGTAGATCTCCAAAACTCTTACTTTTCCCATGGCTCCCCAAAATGAATCGATTCAAAAATGGAAATATGATGCCTTTCTGAGTTTTAGAGGAGATGATACGCGCAATAACTTTGTTGCCCATCTTTATAAACGTCTGGAAGACATAGGAATCAACGTATTCAAAGATGATGTGAAACTTGAAAGAGGAAAGTTCATTTCAACAGAACTCTTGAAAGCTATTGAGGAATCAAGAACTGCCATTATTATCTTCTCAGAGGACTATGCTTCATCCACCTGGTGCTTGGAGGAACTTACAATGATCATGGAGTGTGTTGACAAGAAGGAACAAAAAGCATATCCTGTCTTCTATAACGTCGATCCATCAGATATACGCATGAAAGGTAAATCATCAGATATTATTTACTGTTCTGACTTATATAACTAATCAAACTTAAAATTTCTTTCAAGACAACTTTTCTAATCATTAAAATAATATTCTCTCTTCTATAACTAATAAATACATATCTGAAATAAGAATTTTTAGCTCTCTGTGAAGGAGAGGGGAGCAGCTTTGCTAAAGCGTTGGAAAAACACGTGGAAGATTTCAACGCTAATTCTGAGAAGTTGGTAACCAAACGCAAGGCAGATTTCAAGTGTGGTTGGCAGAAGGTGGCCCACAAAACTGATCTTGCTCTTGGAGAACAAGACAAGAAAAATCTCAAGGATCATTTGGAGAAGGTGCAGCGATGGAAGGTTGCTCTACATAGAGCTGCTGGAATAGCAGGACTCGATATTCGTAAAACTGCTAATGGGTGAGTAGTTCAAGAACCCTTGAGTTTTCACTTAATTATTGGGATATACATGGAAAATTCTACCCACGGTAATGGTTCCATAGTCTTTGAAATAAACATGCTTTCAAGAATAGCATGAAAACATTCGTAGGTTCTCTACCTTCTTGTATAAGGGCATGTTGCCGTAAAAATTCAATAAAATTATCACGCCATCAAAAAGAACAGCATGAAAACACAAGAGACAGAGGGATAATAAGCAATACCAGTCAAGAATCAATGAAGATCAAAATTCTTTCATGGAATGTAAGGGATTTAAACAGGGAGAATAAAAGAAGTTTAGTAAGAAATCTACTATTACAGTGGGGGATAATATCATTGTTCTTGTGGAAACAAAACTAACAAACGTTGAAGCCAATTTGTTCCAGCCATTGTGGTCCAACAGGTGGTTGGGAGGGTTGCATTTAGATGCTATTGGTAGAGCTACTTTAACATTTCCTGTGTTTCTTTGTTGCATTTTTTATTATTATTGTAAAGATTGGCACCTAGGCCTAACTTAAGCCCAAACGCAAGCTCATGAGGGGAGCATTGCCCATGTTCATATAAGTAAACAGCCTCTCTACTCCTTCGGGGGTAGTGGTATGGACTGCGTACATTTTACCCTCCCCAGACCCCACTATGTGGGAATATACTGGGTTTGTTGTTGTTGTTGTTGTAGTCCATTTCCCAACAAATATGTATCCCACTCTAACCATTATATTTTTACTGAATGTAGGAATGAAGCTGAATCTATTGACAAGATTATAAATGATAACTTCCGAAATATGCACCACACTGTTTCAGCCACTGAAAAATATCTAGTGGGAATTGAATCTCGTATGGGTGAAATAGAATCATTACTGAAATTTCGATCAGGTGATGTCTGTTTTGTTGGAATATGGGGGATTGGAGGCATCGGGAAGACAACTGTTGCAAGAAAATATTTTGACAAGGTTTCTCATCAATTTCAAGGGTCTTGTTTTCTTGCGAATATTAGAGAAGAATCAAAGAAGTATGGGCTGATGTACTTGCAAAAGACACTTCTTTCAAGACTCTTAAAAGAAAAATCAATGAATATATCAAGTTTTTATGAAGGAGCCGATATGATAAAAAGAAGGCTTTGCCACAGGAAAGTTTTAATTGTTTTCGATGATGTCAATGAGGAACAGCAATTAGAATATTTAGTTGGAAATCACGACTGGTTTGGTGATGGCAGCAAAATCATTACAACAACTAGAAACCAAGATTTACTACGTTGTCATGACCAACTATATTCTGTTCCTGAATTGGCTAAAGATGAGGCTGTTGAAGTTTTTAGTTGGCACGCTTTTCAGAAACAGACTCCTGATAAAGAGTTTTTGAAACTCTCCAAGTCTGTTGTAGATTATGCTAAAGGCTTACCGTTAGCTCTTAAGGTCTTGGGTTCTTTTCTTTACAAGCGAGGCATAACTGAGTGGAGAAGTGCATTAGATAGACTCAGAGATACTGGATATGAAAAAATTGTTAAGCAGCTCAGTTTAAGTCTAGATGGATTGAACCATGAAGAAAAGAATATATTCCTTGATATTGCATGCTTCTTTAGAGGAAGAAAGAGAGATGATGTGATAACAATACTAAACAGTTTTGGCTTCCGATCAGAGATTGGAATACATGTCCTCATCCAAAAATCACTCTTATATATTTCTGAAGGAATGGTTGAGATGCATGATTTGATAGAACAAATGGGTCAGCAAGCAGCGCGCAATGTTGATCAGGACAGGCCATGGAATCACAGTAGACTATGGAATGAACAAGATATAAAAACTGTTTTTTCTGCAAATCAGGTAAGCATGTCCTCTGCGGGAGATATCCATCTTCTCTTTTGCATTATTTTCCCTCACTGGAAGTAGACATCTAAGGGGTCGTTTGGTAGGGTGTGTTAACAAAAATAATGCATGCATTATTCTTGTGTATTATTAGTGCATTGTTTGGTATATTTTTTTGTCTATGTATAACTACTATATTGGGTATTGGGCTATGTATTACTAATACCTCTCTTTTCTAATGTATTAGTAATACAACACATTTCAATACATGTATTAACTTATTAAATTACAAATTTACCTCTCAAAATATCCAACTTCTTTTCCCTCCATTTCTCCACATCTTCTTCCTTCTTAATCAAACATCTTCTTGTTTTTCAATTTCTTTCTCTTTGTTCCGTTCAAATTCCGTCAATTTCATTCTCATGCCTTTTGGATATGGAGAATACGTGAAAATTGAGTTTTCAAAGAAAAGTGGGTTTAGAGAGGAAGTAAAAATTGGATTTTCAAGATTGCATACCTTCCTTAAATTTCTTTTTTCAATGAAATTGAGCAAATAGAAACTGGGTATTTGGGTACAACAGTGGTGGTTGCTTCCATATTTATTTTTTTTGACTTTGCATTGCCGCTGGTACTCTCTCATTTTTCGAACATGGATGCTCATTCCTTTTGATTTGAATGCCAAACAAACAGATCTCATTTTTTTAAAAAAAAATTATGTTAGAAAATGTGGGTTTTACCATAGAATTGAAATCTACAAAGGTGTTGATGCTACTTTCCTTTAAGCTTGAAAAGATAGTAGTGTATAAAAGGGGTATTTTGGTAAATAAATATCTTTCTATAAAAATTATACAAATATATATTATTTTTAATACATCAAACCAAACACTGTGTAAGAAATAATGTTTGCATAACTAATACCAGCATTACTAATACTTGTGTTAGTAATGCAAGCATTACTAATACTTGTGTTAGTAATGCAAGCATTACTAATACACCTTATTCAGCATTATTCTTATACACTCTACCAAACGACCCCTAAGTTTTTAAACTTACTTTAGCACTAGTACATTTTTCTCAATGTAAACTGTAGCTCATGGGGTAGTTTCTTAATTAATTCATGCAATATCTTGGCAACAAGTATAGCCTTGTAGCTTTGAATTGTACTTCCATATTACTCTGCACTCAAGGTTGTCTCCTGTAGCCACCAATTAAGAAGGTTAGTTGCATATTTTGTTTCATAGATTACTAGATGTGCTTTTCTGAAGATTTTAACTAGAGTAGCTTACTCAATATCCATTCACTAAAATAGTTCAAAAATTACTTGATAAGAATATCCAAGGCCCTTTAATATGCAAAATTATTCATTTTTTCTGTTTTTTAAAAAAATGTTCTTTTGTAAGTTCAAATTTTAGCTTTTTCTCTTAATAGGGAAAGAAGTCCTAATGTAAACATCCTTATATTGATTGGAGAATGGATTTGTTATTAGGTAATTATTGAAAGATGCAGTGAGTTAGGGATGAAATAGTTTTACTGTTTCATTGAACTGCTTTTACTGTTTTCCTGATTTCTGTTTTTACTGTGCGTAGCTGTCAGTTGAGAAGTTTGTTGAGTTGGTTAGAAAATAATTTTGAGAGAGGTATAGGATTGTATCTAAATGGTGAGCACTAGGAAATTTTGTAGTTAGTTATTCCGAAAATTCAATAAACATTTTTCTTCTATTTTTACTCTCTTCTGTTTCCCTCAGTGTTCCATCAATGGAGAATTGAGCCTCCATGCTCAATTTTGTCAGTAATTATAGAAAGGAGTGGAAATGAGAATATTTGAAGTTCTTAATTAATTCGTGAAACTATTTGACTGAACTTGTGATGCAAAGCCAGATATAAATCCTATACTAGTAGTATTAATTCCAACAAAAAATGTTATTAACTAATTTTCTTTAATTTCCTTCCAGAGGACAGAGTCTATTAAAGGCATAATGGTGCCAATTGGCTCAGACCGTCATATATGCAAGTGGAGCAAAGCTTTCAGAAACATGCCTTGTCTTAGGTTACTCATTGTCAAAGGGGAGGAGGTCCGGCATCATGCCCCAATTTGTGACCCTATTGAGTATCTCCCCAGTAACTTGAAATGGCTTGATTGGTCATACTACAGTTTTCCATCTTTACCACCAGATTTTGAACCAGGAAACCTTGTTGGGCTCAACATGACTTTTAGTTCTCTTGTGGAAATCTTCAAGGAACCAAAGGTATTGCTGATCTCCTGCAAAAAAGAATCATTTTTAAAGAAAAGAAATGACAGTTAAATCTGATGTATCTGTTACTTCTATTTTTATGTACAGGCATTTGACAAGTTGACGATCCTCAATTTAAGTTTTTCAGGAAGTCTACTCCGAACGCCCAATTTTTGTGAGACTCCAAACCTGCTGAGGATTATACTGAAAAGTTGTGTACGCTTGGTTGAAATTCATCCATCCATTGGAAATCTGAAAAAACTCATCTTTTTGAATATTGAGAACTGCAATAATCTGAAGTATTTACCAAGAAATATTCAAATGGAATCTCTTGAAGGCTTCAACCTCTCAGGTTGTGAGAAATTAGAGAATTTTCCAGAAATTCGAGGGAATATGGAGTTGCTCTCGGAGCTTCTTCTGGCACGTACTGCAATTTGGGAATTTTCCTCATCAATAGGGCAGCTTAGTGGTATCAGCTTGCTTGATTTGCGTTCATGTGAAAACCTTGTAAGACTCCCTGCCAGTGTCTCTGAGATGGGAAAACTGAAAATTTTGATTCTGAAAGGCTGCTCAAGACTTGCAATTTTACCTGAAAATCTAGGTGATCTAAATCAGTTGGAGGAGCTTTATGCTGGCAACACTGCCATTTGGAAACTACCACATTCTATTGGAAACTTAAGTAAACTCAAGATCCTATCATTAAGAAAAGGGCGGAAGGTAAAGCGTCAATCTGCCCGCAGTTTGATATTAGTACCCTGGGTGTTTCATGGATTGAGGGAGTTGAAGAGCTTAGATCTCAGTGGATGTAATATATGCGATAACCATTTTGCTGCTCTTCACAACTTAACTTCTTTATTGGAACTGAATCTGAGCAGAAATGAGTTTATTTATTTACCTAATATGTTCAGTCAACTTTCTCACCTTCGCTATCTCAATATAACACACTGTCAGAAACTTAAGGAACTCCCCAAACTTCCTCCGAGTATAGAGGAATTATATGTAGAAGATTTTTTGGCAAAAGAATGTATTGCGAAGCTACGAATGTATCCAAGGTTGAATTTGGTCTCATTCACCAATTATAGTTTTGATCAACAGTCTTATACAGAGGACAGCAATGGTAGCTCCTTTTCGGATGAGATTCTGAGTTTGCTTCTATCAAACAATATGGATGATGTGATCCACCCCTCTCTTAACTCTGATCATAGAGTGACTTGTTCCGTTGTCTTTCCTGAACGTGCAATTCCCATGTGGTTTAAGCATCAGATTGTTGATGAAAAGATCTTGTTCAAACTGCCCATTAATTGGTATAATGATAAGTTCAAAGGCTTTGCTATATGCTGTGTGACTCTCATGGGGGCAGGTGTCTGTCGTGCTGATGCAATGCTATCTGAAAAGTATGACTATACTTTCATCAAAGCCAAATTGCTATGCAGTGATCATTTGAAAGACCTTAGAGTGATAGAAAAAGAATGTAAAGTGGGCACAGCATCTAGAACGTATGGCTGGTGTGTTTGCTTTGCCTACATTCCATTGTATTCTTCACTGCAGGTGTCCGGCACATATGGTGGAGACATTAACCGGTATAGCCTATTTGAGGCATCTATCCACGGTTGCATTGCTAGACAGTGGGGAGTTCATTTGATCTATGAGGATGAGTGAATATTTTCAAAGCGCAGACTGAGAAGGATTGCTCTGAGTCGACAGAAGCTGAAAAGAGGCCAAATTAGCTCTATTTGCTGGGATATTGAGGGCATTACCAAGAAAAAGTTTTAGGTAACTTGAAATGCCTCTTATTTGTTACTAGAGTTCAATAGTTTTAATATGGTTTAGAGTAACAATTTTATTTCAATGCGGCTAAGTGTTAGGATGTTGGAAAAGATTAGGCAAAATTAGTATTTACTTAGAATTAATGAATAAATAATGCAATTAACATTATAAATACACGGCAATTAATAGGATTACATATAACAGTCAATCAAATAAACATAAAATTAGATGAAATTATATCAATATAATAGGTACATTTTAAATTGCATATTATTTTTGAGTTTGTACATTGTCATTATTTTGTAGTAACCTATTTGATATAAAGTAGTTGATCTATCAGTACCTACAAGCTGTAATCTAATAGTAGAGATAGTTGTGTAACAAGTCTTCAAAACTTAAAGGCATAACTGTTCTTCTTCCTTGATAATTTTTTTTAATAAAACTACAATTAAGATTTTTTTCTAATGACCATTGAGTCCGGGTTAGCTTTAGCGTACCTCCTAGTAGTAAGTGTTTTAGGAAACTGAACACAGTAGTATGTATGACCAAAGGTTGTGATAGGGTGGTAAGAATCCCTCCTCCATTAACCTGAGGTCTTGGTGTCGTGCCCAAGGAATGGAGTCGCCTTTGGTAGGCAGCACTTTATCCCCAAAGTGGGACATTTTAGCGCAAATTCTGATTAGTAGTCGGGTTCCAAAGTGGGTATCAGACACCTGATGGTAAACCAAAAGAAAGTAGTATGTTAGCTGAATTATTTATCAGGAGTTGTATTTTATTGATGGCGATTATTAGGAGTTGAAATTTAAGCTTGGATGTGATTAAGACTTCAATGTTTTGATGTCTCTTATGTTTTAGAATCTTCAGCTTATAATAGGTAATAAATGTAACCTTTAAGTTTACCCCTATCCAAAAAGAAAGTAACTAAAAGGCTGGTAATATTCAGGAATTAAGATGTTGGAAAGTCTAGTGGTCAGAGCTTGGTCTAAAAGCCTATTTGGCCAACCTTTTAAGATCAATTTATTTTGAAAGTGTTTTTTTTTTTTTTTTCCAAAAGTGTTTTTAGAAAAAAGTGGTTTTGGTGAGAAGTAGTTTGTGTTTTGCCGATAAATTTAAAAAGCATTTTTGGGCATCAATTAGTGTCGGGACAAAATAACTTGTGGGGAGCACAAACAGAAAGGTATACGCAGTGAAGTCAAGTTATCATCTATCACTACCTCAATCGGTGAATGCCACACAGTGGCCTTAGAAGCTAATTTAGGGCACAAACCTACCTCCAAATATCAGTTGTTTCACCTGGAAAACAATATATGAAGCATGCCCAACATGGCATGACGTAAATAAAAGAAAATCCAGATAGTGAACAGATGTTATATTTTTCATCAATTTTTGGAGTCTAACATTTATCTCTTCCTACACTGTCCAGCATCCATGGATATTTGGAATATGTTTTTCTCTCTTGTCTATCTTGGGTCGTACCTAAGAACATCAAGGACGCCGATGAAAGTTGGAGCTTGTGGAAAGTTGATAAAACCATCAGGAAGATCTGGAGGACAATACCAGCCAGCATTATTTGGTGTATTTGGACAGAAAATAAACAAGATGCTTTGTTGGGGTATGAATTCCCATTTACTCTGCAAAGGCTAGGTGTATGTTAAACCATTTTAGTTGACATAATATGTTCCCAGTAACCCTCCAAGATAGTCCCTTTTAGACTTTATTAGCTCCCTAAATCTTTAAACTGATTCTCTGTAGGGAGTTGATATATATTCTTCAACACTTTGTACTCTTCATTTTCTTCATCTACTGGATTCCATCAATGAAACAATATCTTCACCAAAAAATAAAAGACTTTGTTATAAATCTAAATCATTCAGATATATTCAAAACACACACACACTTGATGGTTAAGATCTACATAATTAAGATTCAAACCTAAAAAACAAATAATTTAATGATTGAGATTTGAATGATTAATGGTTAAGATCTAAATAATTAAGATTCAACCCTAAAAAACAAATAATTTAATGATTGAGATTTGAATGATTAAGATTATACCTTTATTAAGTGAAAACAAAGGTGGCCTAAGTGTCCTATGCTGGTTTAAGAATGGACTATTGTTTATTTATATGATCTTTGCCTATCCTTATCTCATGAGCTAGTTGTTATGGTTAAGTTTGACCCAAAGTATATTTTCTTAACACGACCTATCTAGTTTGGTGCAGATGTGATGTGTTTTTATGTATATATTTGTGTGTATATATTTACATATAGAATGCACTATATAGAATTATGTATAGGCTTCTTGGCGCAGAGCTTGCTCATTTTTGCATGTGGCGTGAATAACTCTGTTTAAAGCAAAGTTGGGATTTCAGAACTTGCTCAGTATATTGCATCTTATCAAAATCTGATTATATCATTCACTTCACCATTTTGGATGATTACGGATAGTCAACTTTCTATCTTTTGCAGTTATTAATCATTATATGGTACTTGGCATGAAAGATGTAATTTTCAATATGGGTGATTTCAAGAAAATTATACAATTTATTTAGTCCTGACAATTGATTAATAATGAAGGTGATATATGGCTTATTCACAGTTCTTTTGGAAATCCAGTGAGAAGATGGTCGAGTTCTTGCAGAGGTCAGTTGGAATCACACATAACCATGCTGAGAGTATCGCCACGTTTATCAAGAAGACTTGGATGCTGGTGTGAAGTCATCCCAAAAAGAGAAGAATTATGTTTTATGTTGAAGGGAATACTAGTGTCCGGAAAACAACTTTTCTGCAGAGAATAGCTAAGGAGACACATAAGTTGCAAGATCTTGTTGAAATAGTTCCTGAGTCTATTGTCAAGTGGCAGGGTATTGAGTCAGATCACTTTAACGTGTTAGACTCATTTATGCTGATCCACAGAAATATGCTTACACTTTACAAAACTATGTTTTTGTTACAAGAGTTACGCAGGAGAGAGAATCATTTGGTGGTATAAAGCCCCTCGGTTTGATGGAGGGAAGTGTGTTCAGTGACAGGACGGTATGTATCTTACTTTCTGTGAGTTTGTTTACGAGCAAATGAATGATTTAGGTCTTTAAAGATGTACATAAGTTTTGGAGGAGCAATATCCATCTAATCAACCGAGGTTTCGCTTCCTTTTTCGCCATCAAACACCTAAGAGCTGCATGGTCGGTGTGCACAACGATTTTGTACCCCACAAATAGGTTCAAAATTTTTCAAAAGCATATACCATCGAAAGCAACTCTTACTTTATAACCATGTTAGTTGTGTTGGGCATCATTCAACTATTTGCTAGCATAGTAGATTGGATGAACAGCTTATCGTATCACACACCACTTCAAAAGGCATTGCCCAATTGGGAGCCACGATGATAGGAACCGACACAAGTAGCTCCTTGAGACAATTAAACACACTCAAACAATTGCCATCAAATTCAAACTTCGCTTCCTTTTCGAAAAGCTTACCCAGATGATGAGCAATCATCCTTTGTGTAATTTAGAAAAATCTTTAATAAATCGTCTATAGAACCCGGTGTGGCCAAGAAAAGCGGAAATGGGAGGAGGTCATTTAGCAATCACTTCTATCTTTGCTTGATTGACTTGGATGCATTTACCCGAGATCTTGAGGCCAAGCATGATATCTTTTTAACCATAAAATGACATTTATTCAATTTAAAACAAGATTTGTCTCCACACACCGCTCAAGGACCTTGCTCAAATGTTTGAGGCATGATTCAAATGAGTCACCAACAATGGAAAAATCGTCCATGAACAGTTTCATGGTATCCTCGATCATATCCGAGAATATAGACAACATACACTGTTGAAAGGTGGCGGGTTCATTGCATAGCCCAAAGGGTATACGTTTGAAGGCAAAGGTCCCATAAGGGCAAGTAAAAGAATTTTTTTCTTGATTTTCAGAAGTAATACAAATCTGATTATAACCGGAGAATCCATCAAGAAAACAATATCACTCACTCCCGACCAATAAATCTAGAATTTCGTCCATGAATAACATAGGAAAGCGGTCTCTTTCGATCCAAGAATTCAATTTTTGGTAATTCATACACACCCTCCAACCCTTGACCGGACGGCCTGGCACAAGATTATTATTTTCATTTGGGATGGCTCTTATACCATCCTTCTTAGAAATGCATTGGACTGGACTAACCCACATACTATTCGAAATCGATTATACAACACCCGCATCAAACTACTTGATGATATCCTTCTTGACCACCTTTTGCATTGGTGAGTTTAGTCTTCGTTAGTGTTGCACACTAGGCACATGATCAACCTCTAACTTAATTTTGTGGCTGCAAATATTAAGAGCAATTCTGATGATGTCTGCTATGGTCCACTCTATGGCTCGAATGAACTTCTTCACAATAGATTTCACGACCTCCACTTGCCAAGGCAATAGATCTTCCGCAACAATGATTATCAAAATATAACACTCACCCAAGAAGATATAATGAAGATGTGAAGGCAACGACTTAAGTTCAAGTTAAGGTGGTTCAGCAATATAAGGTTTGGCTGGGGGGCGTTCTCTATTCTTTAAGTCAAGATCCAACTTGCAATGATTCTTAGTATAAGATCTAAGACCCATCAATGATGCAACTACGTCATCATATTCTTTAATTTTCTCGCTCCCCGAGTTCCACAAGACACCCACCAAAGGATCACTTACAAAATTTACTTTCGTAGGACTAGGCACTTCATCACATCGATCACGGAAATAACTTGCAAATCCATAGGTTGTTTAAGGACACCTCCTCATTGTTTACCCAAAATTTTATTTCACCACACTTAACATCAACTAAGGCTCGTACAATAGCCAAAAATGGCCTACCAAGAATAATAAGGACCTCGTGATCAATTTTATAATCTAAAATGATAAAGTCAGCCAAAAAATAAAGCGGTCCACCTTCCCAAGTATGTCATACAACACAATCATGAGCTTCTTGGTAGATCGATCGATTATTAAAATTCTCATTGTAGTCGGCTTAGGAGCACCAAACCTAGCTTCCAAAATATGGGAAATGACATCAAATTAATACTCACCCCAAGGTTACATAATGTCTTTCCAAACTTGTACACTCCAATAGTGCAAGGAATGGTCAATGCGCCTGAATCCTATTTCTTCACAATCATTGTGCTAGACTATAATTATGCGTCACTACAATTGATTCAAAATCCATGATTTATTTCTTTGTGACCAAGTCCTTTATGAATTTAGCATATTCGGACATCTCTTGTAAAGCTTCTAACAATGGTATGTTTAATGATATGTTGCTAAATTTTTCAAGAAACTTCTAGAACTTAGAATCATCTTCTTTCTTCTTAAGCCTTTGCGGGAATGAAGGAGGGATTTTGATTTGTGGCCTTAATACAACCGAACTTTCATCTGATTTTGAAGCATTACTGTCAACCGCTTGTGATGCTTCTTCATTTTCAACCTTTTTTTTCACTACTCTTGGTGTATTAACACTGGGCTCATTAAGATTAGTGACATTTTCATTTGACTTATCTAGACGATTTCTCTTTCCACTAGCTTAGTCATCACTTCCCCTTTCATTGGGGTCTTCATCAAGATTCCCCATATCATTACCAAGAGTCCTACCACTCTTAGTGACGATTGTCATGATGTGAACATCATTTTTTGGATTAGCCACCATGTCACTAGGTAGTCCACCATTTTACCTTGCATTTAGATGAGCCGGGATTTGGCCCAATTGAGTTCAAGTTGCTTGATAGAGGTCGAATGTGAGGTGACCATTTGATTGAGTTGTGAAAAATCACTATTCATATCCCTCAACATCCTAGCACTTCCCTCAAATTAAATCCCATAAGGTTACGAGCAAGGACATCTTTATTCTTAAAAAATTTTGAATTAACGAAGGTTGTCTCTTTACCTTTAGCCCAATCGGGTGGAGGAATGTGTCGATCATGGTCATGAATCTCTCTAATCGCGATCACTATCTCTTTTCTTATCTCTCCAATCTGTATCTCGTTCATGGTTCTTTCTTTCGCAATCTTTCCATTCATGACCCATTTTCTTCCAACCTCGATTCCCGCCTTGCCTTTTATAGGTAGGTCGGAAACCCCTCCGTTTGGTTTGACATGAATCAAATTTTTGTATCAAGAGATTCAATATCATCATCATCATAAGCTTTGGTACTCTTAGAAGCAACGACATTGACGCCTTTGAAGTTACGCCCATCAGAAGATCCAATTGTGTCATTACTTTAGCCATATTCTCATCTCTCTCTTCATCATTTTTCCTTTGTTCTTGACTTACAAAAAATATGAAGGGAGCCCCCCGGCCACTTCGATATCTCTTGTATGCCAACCTCAATTTTACTTAGTTACTTGATCTAATAAAGCCACTGCAATACCATAAGATTGTTTCACTATAAAACCGCTGGCTGCATTATCGACTACCGTCTTGTTCAATTGATTCAATGCCCTATAGAAGATTTGAAGGAGCATTTTATCTGGGGCCTCATGATTTGGGCATTGCAATAACTTCTTGTCTTGTTGAACCTTTGTCACGCCTCATGTAATGATTCTCCACTTAATTGACGAAAGTTAATGATTTCATCCCTTAATTACAATATTCATGATGGAGGAAAGAACCGATCCAAGAATGCTTCCGTCAATTCAACCCATAAGGTGATAGAACCTGCGGGCAACTCCCTCAACTATAATACCACTTTTCTCATTAATGAGAATAAAAAAAGTCGCAAGCGGATTGATTCTCGAGATATATGGTCTATAGCAAACGAAAGACACACATTAATGAAATTATTCAAATGAAGGTTGGTATCTTCATGGGCTTGACCCCCAAACAGTCTTTTCATCTGAAGCAAATAAAGCATTACGCTAGTAACATGAAACACTCCATTCCCTTCCACCAGTGGTGTATGAATGGTGCTAGGTCGACCCGCATCTCCAAGGTGATCCTCGTCCTCTAGATGTCCATCAAAAGTAGCGGTATTGCTACCATTTTGGCTCTGATATCGTGGAGACTTCTGTCGTCGCCTAAGAGAGAACAAAAACAACAAATAAGGTAAAATAAACACTACGACTATACTTGAAGGTATAAGCGATCTTTGTCAATATAATTTACCCAATAAGAATCGGGGTTGAATCCTTAGGGAATGAGAACACGGAATCCAATCTCAAGTGTTAGGAGTGACTAGAATTTGACTCGCAATGCAATGAAAATCAAACAAAAAAATAATATTGGGGGTTTACTTCAAATAATTTATAGTTAGCAAGTTTATCGTAGTTGAAATGCAAAATTTGAAGTTTAGAGGAATGGAGTTTTAGTCAAGTATAAAATGAAACTTGGGGTTTGCCTAATTTCTCGCAACGAATTCCTCTTTCTAGGTTCCAGCGATCGCTCCAATAACTGTTGATTCTCTCATTCAATAATTTGTGCTTTCTTCTTCAACTGCACTTCTAAAATTTGTTTAGTTATTGTAGTGAAACACTCAACTTAAATAATTTGTTATTCCCTCTTGTGTTGTGATTATGTATAACATTGTGTTGGTGAAAATATCAATAAATTGTTGCGATATTACAACTGAAAATTACAAATGAATAAAGAAAAATATTATTTCTCCTTATACGGCTGAGGCGCGGATATCTCGCTCTCTTTAAGGAGATTCAAGCACACTGCGAGAATTATTTCTCCGGTCCAACAGTAATACTTATTGGCCTGTCCCCTCCAGGATACAACAGCCTACACAATATAACTCAATACTCTGGACTAGAATTGAGTTCAAAGCTCCACATAAATAACACCTCCCTTCAACTATTAAACTCTCTTTAATAATATATGAATTCTCAGTTTTATTTCTTGTTCTTTCGCGTGGCTCAGGGGCGGACCCACGTGTATTTTTTGGGTGCTCCGTCACCCACTAAACTCAACGTAGATTAGGTGTAATTATATAAGAAATACAGAATAAATGATATAATATATTAAAATGCACCCAGTGAACAAACGCATGGCTGGGTGCAATGGCTTGAGGTGTGACTTCCATGTCCAGGGTTCTGGGTTCGATTCCCTTAAGATACATATTACTTTATATAAATTTTTTTGAGCACCCACAACCTTGAAAAGCTGAGTCCGCCACTGGCGTGGCTCTGTATACTGTTTTTGCCGTGCATGCCTTCTTGTTTATATTGAAGGAATGCTTGCAAAAAAGAATGTAATGAAATCATGAGAATGCACCAGACAAGACATTGTGGAAGTTAAAGATATTCCTATCTTTAGACACTGAATGGTGCTAAAACAGAATGATCCCATAAAGCAGCATAAGGGGTGCAACACTTAGTGCTACTTTTTAAAAAAGTTGTAAGGCTAATGATAATAATATGATAATAATAAAAAATGTACCCATCATTCCCCCACTCATTTTTTTAATATTATCAAGAGTGTCCAGTAATAGAAGGAAGACTATTATACATAATGGAGGTGTGCTCTGTTAGAGTGGGTAAAAGTCCCACATTGGTTGAGGAATGGACTAGTGGTTTGTTTATATGGACTTGGGTAATCCTCACCTTTCGAGCTAGCTTTTGAGGTTGATTTAGGCCCAAGGTCCATTTCTTAACATGGTATTAGAGCGTAGAATTTAGAGCAGATTGTGGATGTCATTGCAGCGATCATTTCGAAGCATAGATTGACATTCGTCGTGCTCATGAAGATCGTTTGAGACGATGCTACCTTGTGAAGGGAATTGGTTGTATGTTGAGATGCTTGAGTTAGCTATGTAAACCAAGGCCCATCATTTCAGAATCTCTCCATGTCACAACCGTTGATTCCGTCTTCGTCTGTGTGGGTTGATTCATCTTCAAAACATCCAAGAGTGATTGAGATATCTTCAAGGAATGACTTCAAGTCAGTGGGTACCATATGTAGAGGGATTCTATAGAGGCACATTGGGCCAATAGGTGTGGTCATTGTGCGATGTTGTTTGAGTGAAACCACAAAGTTGGACAATCGGATAGCTGTTGCTCAAATGTCCTTGATTGTGGGGAACCGTCAATTCTTCAGAAACTCTGTTAGCGGTATGTTGAAAACTATGGTAAGAAGAGAGCATGGACTTGACGAGGACGTCAAGCAAGGTTGGTGGAGTGCATCAGAAGCTTTTCAGTCAAATAGTTTATTCGTGCAAAGCAACAAGCCCGGGTTGTCAACCATGAAAGAGTCTAGGCTGAGGTAGAGAAAGGGATATGTCGATAAGTCGGGTGGTCAAGAGAATGAGCTAGCTTTTGAGGTTGAGTTAGGCCCAAGGTCCATTCTTGACATGGTATCAAGGCGTGTGTGAGGGTGTGACGCCTCAAAGTTTTGGGGCCTATCACCCGACAGGATTGTGCGTGCCAACTATGCTGCAACCTTGTCAGCTATGCAGGCGGCATGTGCTGAGGGAATATGCTGAAGTCGAACATGGGGAAAGGGGCATAACATGAGGCAACAAGCATCTATATATGTTTCATGACATGTCCTAAGAGTGCCAAGGTAATTTGGAGAGGTCTTGGTGTGAGCCCAAGGGGGCGGAGGCATGGTGAGGATCGTGTGCGGTGTTCGATGTCAGCGCCGTACCATTTTGATCTACAAGTGGAATATATGGATTCTGGTTTAAAGTGTTGATATTAAGAGTACCTTATGTATGCTTACCAAAATTGGGGTCATTTGGAGTCCGTTTGGATAGGGGCTTGACTTGGCCAAAGTCCAGTGGCATTGTCGTAATTTGCTGATTGGTTCGAAGGCCATAACTCGTTCCATGTGTATAGGAATGGGGTGAAACTTCATGGAGGTGTGAATAAATTCAAGAAAAAGAAGTAGGAACAAACGGCACCCAATTTAGAGGTCGGATGGATAGTCTACGCCCCAGTATGATTCTCGGGCAGAATGATGTCTAGTGCCAGACATTGGGATTATTTATTTTAAGCATATATAAGGGGGGTATACATGGTGACAGCCTACCAGGCTCCCCCGAGTGTGTCGATAGATGGTCGCCCCAAGTATGTTGCCTTGAGGGACAACCTCAAGGGCCTGCCTTGGCATGTCAAAGAAATGCGCAAGGTACTCATATGGCTCGGGAATCCTGTGGGCAACGCAGGGTCAGGTGGACCAGCGTTGGATGCCCCGACAAGGCTAGAGGTTGGGTATATGAACCGACATACCCCGCGGTCTATCTAAATGATGGAAGGATGCCTCCAAGCTGATAGAGCAATCGAGATACTCTCCCCAATAGACTCGTAAGCTGACTTGTGAGCTTAGCCAAGGTTTAGCCAAGCGAGCAAGGGTCCGTTGGCCTAGACGCGCAGTTATGAGGCGACACTATGCTATGGAAGTTGGATGCAAGTTGTGTGGGCTATGTTTGGCTATGCCATAAGACAAGAGAGGGCATGTCTAAGAAAGACACTTGAGACAAAGGCCAAGGATTGAAGGTTGCCCTACTCGGGCGAAGCAAAGGCCAAGTGCACATGCACAAGGCGATGTCAGGATTAAGGATAATACTGTGCGCGCTATAGCGATGCTCAGGTCCGTGCGAGGAACGAGTATGTTCGTAGCCATCCCCGGGAGCGCATATAGATGAGATCCAAGGATTGAAGGTGCGCCACAAGAGTTGCTTATACGTTGGCCATGTCAGCCGACATGTTGATAGAGCGGCACCAAAGGGAGCAAACCTCTGAGGCGGGCTTCCCACAGGCACAAGATTGTGCTAAAAACCTGGGAAATAAGGAAAGTTGGCCCATAGTTGGGGGAACCATGGGCGCCGCACGGGCAAAATTGTGTACCGCTGACACAGTAAAAAATAAGCCCGTGACAAGTGGTATCAGAGCGTAGAATTAAGAGCAGATTGTGGATGTCATTGCAGCGATCACGTCAAAGCATAGATTGACATTCGTCGTGCTCATGAAGATCTTTTGAGATGATGCTACCTTTTGAAGGGAATTGGTTGTATGTTGAGATGCTTGAGTTAGCTATGTCAACCAAGGCCCATCATTTCAGAATCACGCCATGCCACAACCGTTGATTCCACCTTCATCTGTGTGGGTTGACTCATCTTCGAAGCATCCGAGAGTGATTGAGATATCTTCAAGTCAGTGGGTACCGTATGCAGAGGTATTCTATAGAGCCACGTTGGGCCAATAGGTGTGGTCATAGTGCGATGCTATTTGAGTGGAACTATAAAGTTGGACAATCGAATAGCTGTTACTCAAATGTCCTTGATTGTGGGGAACCATCAGTTCGTCAGAAACTCTGTTAGCGATATGTTGGCAACTATGGTCAGAAGAGAGCATGGACTTGATGAGGACGTCAAGAAAGGTTGGTGGAGTGCATCAAAAACTTGTCAGTCAAATAGTTTATTCGTGCAAAGCAACAAGCCAGGGTTGTTAGCCATGAAAGAGTGTAGGCTGAGGTAGGAAAGGGGATATGTCGATAAGTCGGGTGGTCAAGAGGATGAGCTAGCTTTTGAGGTTGAGTTAGGCCCAAGGTCCATTATTGATATAGTCCATTTCTTTATCATGGTATCAGAGTCAGGTCCATCCCCATTTTGGGCTCCCGGTCCACGCGTCAGTGCCAGTTGGGCCTGGGCGTGAGAGGGGTGTTAGAGTGGGTAAAAGTCCCACATTGGTTGGGGAATGGACTAGTGGTTTGTTTATATAGACTTGGGTAATCCTCACCTCCCGATCTAGATTTTGAGGTTGAGTTAGGCCCAAGGTCCATTTCTTAACATGCTCTGCATTGAACCTCCACTTAGTAAAATAGTAATTTTTACTCTAGAGTCGTAGTGGTCTCAGACTTGAACTATGACTGCTTTGGGGAAATAAAAAGTTACTGCTTACACATAATAGTCAAAGTGTTGAAATGAACTTTTTAGCCAGCATGTTACGGTCTTGTGTTATCCCAGTTTTAATGAGTGTCTTTAGAGAATTAGCCTAATTCTCAATAGGAAGCGGCCTACCTTCACACTCACATAGGTGAAATCCGTCTAGAGTACTCCTGTAATTTAGCACCCCACTCATAAGAGCTACAAATATTCACTAAGAGTTTAATAAACTCAATCTCACAATCATTACAGGCAAATGCACTTACATCATAGGGAGGGATAAATAAATAGTGCATTTTTCACAACAAGTCATCAGGTGATTCGTTTTTCCCATTGAACCTGGTTATAGGATCTCTAGTCCCCAGGTTGGGTTTCCTCACATATGACTGATGATTTAATAGGCTTCAATCCCATCCCCCTCGATGTACTCCAGACATTTTCTCTTGCCAAGGCCTTGGTCAACGTATCTGCAAGATTATCACAAGATTTGACATAATCAACATTAATGGTACCATTTGTCAAATATAATCTCACATTACTGTGCTTTCTCCGTATAGGTCTAGATTTACCATTGTAATAACATTTTTGAGCTCTACCAATTGCAGCAGTGCTATCACAATGAATTAAAATAGGAGGAATTGGTTTTTCAAAATAAGGTATTTGAAATAACAAATCTCTTAACCAATTCGCTTCCTCACTAGCTGAAACTAAAGCAATTAGTTCAGCCTCCATGGTAGAGTTAGCAATTATTGCTTGCTTTTTAGACTTCCAACAAATAGCACCACCACCCAAAGTAAAAACATAACCAGTTGTGGATAAGGAATCACCTGATAAAGTGTTCCAATTCGCATCACAAAAGCCTTCAAGTACAACAGGATATTTTGTATAGAACAAACCACAATTTTTTGTTCCAATTAAATATCTCATTACTTTGTCTATAGCATGTCAATGTTCATTACCTGGCTTGCTAGTAAACCTGCTAAGTACTCCTACTGCATATGCAATATCAGGTCTAGTGCAATCAGTCACATATCTCAAACTTCCAATTATGCTCACATATTCCTTTTGATTTATTACTTCTGTTTCACTCTCAACATAAAACAGGTGAACACTAGAATCAAATGGAGTTACAACATGCTTGCAATCAAGGAAATTATATTTTTTTCAATATTTTCTCAACATACTGTGACTGGTCAAGGAAAATTCCATCATATATTCTAGTAATTTTTATTCCTAGAATAAAATTTGCCTTACCAAGATCTTTCATTTAAAAATTGCTTCTAAGTATATTTTTAGTCTCATCAATAATATTCATGTTAGAGCCAAAGATCAATAAATCATCAACATATAGGCAAATAATAACATGCGAATCATTTCAAGACTTATGATATATGCACTTATCATACTCGTTTGTTTTAAACCCATTTTCAATCATGCAGGAATCAAACTTTTCATGCCATTGCTTCGGTGCCTGTTTCAAGCCATATAAGGATTTATTAAGTTTACTTACTTTGCTTTCTTGGCCAGCCCCAACAAAACCTTCGAGTTGTTCCATGTAAATCTCCTCATTTAGGTCTCCGTTTAAAAAAGCAATTTTTACATCCATTTGATGAATTTGTAAATCAAAAATTCCCGTAATAGCAATTAAAAGTCTAATGGATGTAATTCTCATTACCGGTGAAAAAGTATCAAAAAATTCTTGGCCTTCTAGTTGTTTAAAACCTTTTGCCACAAGCCTAGCTTTATATTTTTCAACAGATCCATCCGGTTTTAATTTTTTACGTAAGACCCATTTACATCCAATTATTTTACAACCCGGTGGTAAATCAACTAACTTCCAAGTTTTATTAGAAATTAGCGATTTCATTTCATCATTTACAGCCTCTTTCCAGAAAATAGTATCATTTGAAGATAAAGCTTCTTTTAAAGTGATTGAGTCTTCTCCAACGTTAAAAACGTAATAATCAGGACCAAAGTCTTTTTCTACTCTAGCTCGTTTACTTCTTCTTAACTCAAAATCATCATTTCATTATTATTCAAAGTAGAAGTAGAAGAACTAGGTAGTGTCAAAATATTTTCTTCGGTCCTTTGACCCCCACTATTTTTAATTAGAATAAAAAGGGAATTTATTTTTATGAAAAATAGCATCACCTGATTCTATTATCACGCTATCTTCAAGATTAAAAAATCTATAGGCTGTACTATTTGAAGCATAACCAAGAAAAGCACAAGTAGTAACTTTTTTACCCAACTTAGAGATTTTAGGATCCATTAACCTCACATAGGCTAAACAACTCCAAACTCTTAGATATCCCAAATTTGGCTTATGACATTTCCACAATTCAAAAGGCGTTAATTTGGTATTTTTATTAGGCACACGATTCAACACATAACAAGCAGTCAAAAGAACTTCACCCCAAAAACTTAAAGGTGCACAAGACTCAATTAACATGGCATTAGTTAACTCAACCAAAGTTTTATTCTTCCTTTCCGCTACACCGTTCGATGCAAAAGAATAAGGAGGATTAGTTTCATCAATTATACCCAATGATCTTACAAAAGAATTGAACTCAAGTAACTCATATTCACGGCCTCTATCACTTTTTATTCTTTTTATTTTTCTATTAAACTGATTTTCAACTTCATGGAGGAAAATTTTAAAATTCTCAAATGCATCACTTTTATTTTTCATTAAGTAAACATATGTAAACTTAGAAAAATCATCAATGAAAGTGATAAAATATCTATTTCCTCCACGAGTTAAAATTTTACCAAGTTCACAAATATCACTATGAACTAATTCTAATAAACCAATTTTTCTTTCAACATGGAAGTGAGGCCTTTTTGTGATTTTAGCTTTACTACAAGCTTCACATTTTTCAAAATTCTTTTTGATCATTGAAACTAATCCTAAACTACTCATGGTTCCCACATAACGTTCATTTATATGACACAAACAAGCATACCAAAAATTAGTAGAAAAAAACATATAAACAGAAGTAAATGTTTTATGCATTTCAACACTCAGTTTGAACATACCATCACATGCATACCCTTTTCCCACAAAAATATTATTTTTCATAATTATGTATTGATCAGATTCAATAATCTGTTTGAAGCCTGCTTTATTAAGAAGAAAACTATACAACAATTTTTTCTTCATGGAAGGAGTATAAAGTACATCTTTTAAGATTAATACCCTTCCAGAAGTAAATCTCAACTCAACATCCTCCACTCTAACTACTTGAGTTGTGTGTGAATCTTCAAGCATGATGGTTTTGGGCTCCTTAAATTTTTTATAATTTTTAAACCAGTCTTTGTCATAACAGACATGATGGTTTGCACCAGAGTCAGCCCACCATCCATCAACATTCACCACCATGTTTATGTCTGTTATTACCGCCATAAATGGTTCTTCGATTTTGTTTTCCTAGATTAGGTCCACGTTTTCAATATCTGCAAGGTCGAGCAATATGCCCACTTTTGCCACAGACAAAGCACAGTCCCTTTTCTCGTACATGTTGATTTTTTGCTTGGATATTTCCACCATTATTATTTTTGAATGTCTACCATTATTTTTCTTGAATATTTTCTTCTTAGGCTTCAAAGTAGTATTTTTATTATTTTCAAGGGTAGCATTATATGAAGATAAATTTACCTTCGATGTGATGTTGTTCTCTTCTGTTTGCATGAGTGCGTCTTGACCTCTAGCCGCATATTTTTTTTCTCTGACCTCCTCAGTGTCATACTTACTCTGCAAGACTTTCCAGATTTTTTTTGCACTAGAAAACTATCCGATAGACAATTAAGTAAAAAACAACGACACTTGTAGGAGTTATTGTGTAACGCCCCGATTTTCTGAACCAGAATGCTACACGGTGTTTATGACCCCGAGGGACCACAAACTAACCTATGACTAATATTTGTACTTGTATACTGCATAATATATATATACAATACGCGGAAAACATGAACATGTAGGCCATAAGGTTCAACTGAAGAGATATAATAACATCTATGGGGTAAAGAATACCCAAAACAACTGAATATAAAACTGAATACTGAATCTGATAGCTAAATTTGACTAAATTTGAAAGCCCCTAAGTACTGTCTGGATAAGGAGTTGAAGGAACATGTCTCCAACTAACTCCGTAAAACTGAACTGAAGAAATAAGTTAATAAATCAAATAATGTCGTCCTCGAATGAAGATGACTCACTGCAACTCTGTATGTTGAATGCGACTGCTACTGTTGGTTTGGGACTCATGTCTCTGAACCTATGGTGTAACATGAAAAGAAAGTACCATAGCGCAAATGCGGCAGTACAACTGGAGTACTGAGTATACGAGTGAGGTAGGCTAATGCAAAGGGTTTACATGCATGAATAATACTACTGACTGACTGATATGAACCTAAGAGTACAAATATGCATACATAGTAACTAAGATCGTGAGTACGAAATAGCTAAATTTGTACGCTAATACATGGCTGGAACCGTAGTTCTGATAACATGGATGACTGTGTCTGACAGCCCTGAGTCTGGTTGAACTCTCTGAGTTCCGTGCTATAACTAAATTTGACTGTATCTAACAGTCCTGGTATACTGATATCTGAAGAACTGTCTGAGTTCTTTTACTGAGACTGATACTGAAACTGTGGGAGGTAGTTGTTTAACCAACATGCCCCATGTATGCCATTATGGCTAATCTGGGGTCCAATCTCTGCCCCAACTGGAGGGGTGTCAATACCGCGCCACTAGTAAGGACAGTTGTGAGTGACCCTTATCTGGAAGGTACTCTCTGAAATGGCCTGTCTTAACAATAGTTCTACTTGGTCTTTGTGAATCAAGTAAATCTTCTTCTTGATGAGTTTCACGTTGTTAAGTCTCTGGGCTCCCCCTTTCACTTAGCTCCTCAGTAATTTTATTCTCTGGAGAGATACTTGTGATGGGTAAGTTTGAAACTCCAGGGTTCAGTGATTTCGAACCCTCTCTTCCAATGCAACTCCATAATACAAGGAAATTTCATCAAATACGACATCTCGAGAAATAATAAAACGATGAGTTTACGGGTCTATACACTTCCAACCTTTTTCTCTTTCATCATATCCAATAAATATGCATTTTCTTGCCTTAGGATCTAATTTGCTCCGCTGAGAATCCAAAATATGAACATAACAGATAGAGCCAAAAACTCTAAAGTGTTTAATGTTAGTATTTTCTCCAAACATCAATTCATACGGTGATGCCATGTTGTTTGGAGAAAGCGGCATCCTGTTTATCACATATGTTTCATATTTCATACCTTCAGCCCATAGGGCTCTAGGTAATCTTTTGGCATGAATCCAACTCTTATATGTCTCAGTCAAGTGGCGAATTTTTCTTTCAACCACTCTGTTTTGTTGTGGTGTGTCAGCACAAGTAAGTTCTATTTTAATACCATATTGATGGTAAAAAGAGAGAAAATCTTCAGAAGTGAACTCGCCATCGTTATCTGTTCTCAACCACCTTATCCTTGAACCAAGCTCGCCTTCAACAGTTTTCTTGAACTCCTGAAACTTGTTGAATACTTCTGACTTGTGCTTCACAAAATAAACCCATGTGAATCTAGTAAAATCATCAAGAAAAAATAGCATATAAGAGTAGCCAGAGAACAAATGAGTTCTTGTTGGCCCCATCAAATCACTATGAATTAGTTCTAGAGAAACTTTGCTTCTTGTCAAGGATCCATCAAATGGAAAACGATGTGCCTTTCCATATTGACATCCTTCACAAATCTCTCCTCCATCAAAGTTACTTAAGTTAGGTAATCCTTTTACTAGATTTAATTTTACCATGGCTTTTAATTTGTCTGTATTAATATACCCAAGTCTAGCATGCCATAGATATGCAGTATCATTACTACTCATCTTCTTGATAGATGAGTTAGAGACAGATAAGACATATAAATCATTAACTCTCTTACCGGTATGAATGATATCTGCCTTAAGTTCTTTGATATTTTGAAGGAACTTCATGTCATGTGGGCCAAATAGGAGATAACTTCCTACATCTACGGCATTTGCAACTGAAAATAGATTTTTCTTCATCCCTGAAACATGAAACACACTGTTAAGAGTGATTGATTCTTCCAGCTTCTCATTGATGACGACTGTGCCTTCTTTCTCCACGTGATGAACCGTATTATTAGCTGTTACGATGACATCACAACCATTAATTCCCAAAAGTTGGAGAACTTAGATTTATCTCCCGTGACATGATGACTACATCCTGAATCCATGATCTAGTCTCTTTCCAAATTGATAGAAGTCATGGCATCAATTGCTCAACTCTCAGCCACGAAGCACTTTCCCCAGTCTTCTTCTTCTTCTTCAACGGCTTTCTTAGTTTGAGCCATATTACCCTTCTTGGCTTGACAATATCTTTTTATGTGTCCTATTTTGCTACACCGATAGCATTTGAGAGTCTTATAGTTATTTGTAGACTCTCTCTCCTTTCTTGGTGAGCTTAAACCACCTGTGGATCGAGAGTGTGGCATATTTCTTGTTGTTTTTCCTTTAAAGTTCCTCTTGCCAGCTACAAGAGCATTTTCTTCTCCTTCTTTGATTGATACCCCAACCATTTGTTTGGCTAGTAACTCCTGTGACGATAATAAATTTTCAAACTCCTCCAAGGAAGGCTGTTGAGCCCATCCTTGAATCGATGTTACGAAGGAAATATATTCTGGCTTCAAACCATGAATAATATTTCTTTTTATTCGTATTTCAGAGATAGCCTTATCCTGATTTAATAAGGAGATCTCAGAACATAAATTCTTAATTCATAAGAAATACTCGAAAATAGAAAGATTACCTTGGTTGGCGTTAGCCAATTCATTCTCCAATATGTACAGTCAAGCTTCATTCTTCTTGTTGAATAACTGATCGAGGGTCCTCCATATTTCGTGGGCTAATTTACACCTTATAATATGATCAATAAACTGAAGGATATGGATCTCTTCAAGATGAATTTCGCCTTCGTATTAGTCTGCTTTCACTTCTTACATGCACCATCATTTTTCGGCTCGTCGACAGAAGGACTTGTGTTAATTCCATTGACAATATCCCACAAATCCTCTTCCACAAGGTATGATTTCATACATGTCTTCCATACCTTGTAATTTGACTGATTTAACAACTTCATGCCCAGTTTATTACCACGACTGCTAAAATCCATAGAGAGAAGCAAGTTGAATCTAACACTAACCCGATCTTGAAATAAAATTCAAAAGCGAACGTGTGGCTATGGCTCTGATACCATGTACAGAATAGTAGAAGAATGATATATTTAGGAAACCTTCTGCTAGCCCAAGATCATTAACTAAGATCGAAAGATTCAACTAAGAAGAGGAAGCTAGAAAGGTGAAGGGAAATATTAAAAGAGAGAATTTTGGAAGAAGACTACTTAATATTCTTTGTATTAGATTTGTTTTTGGATGGATACAAATATACAAGATCCCTCCCTATTTATACTAGTTTATGGATGGTTCTAAAAATTCTTCTAGATACATCTACAAGAAATATCTAGCAAACTTTATCCACTACAATACTCTAGAATATCTAGATTATTTCTTAAAGATATTAGCTAAATATCTATACTAGGACATTCTAGATAAATCTATACTTTTTCAAAAAATCATCTTTAGCTTTTTCCACAGTCATGGCTGCAAATGCCTTGATTAAAAAAGCTCATAAAGCGAATAAAAAATTCAACCTCCATTTATGGAGGTTAAAAAAGATGAGTTGAGTGGGGATTGATTTTTTTTTAAAATAATTGTAGATGATATAATGATGTGGCAATTTAAAATGAGTTGGCATAAATTAATTGATCGTTTAATTTACGTTGGAGAAAGTGCACCCCACACATCAAATCTATACAAAAAGGTGTCAAAATGACATAATTTGTAGTTGTTTAGATGCTTAAAATGAACGTTATCCATTTTAGGTGTCAAAATAAAAATTTGTGCTAAGTTGAGGGGTCTAACGATGAATTTGACCTTGATTAAAATAAAATACTAACAATGTCATACATAGGGGTGTACATAGGTCGGGTTGGTTCAGTTTTTATTAAAATATAACCAAACCAATAATGTCGGTTTTCTAAATCTATAAACCAAATCAAACCAATATACAATCGATTTTTTTATTTCGGTTTTAGTCGGATTTTTTCAATTTTTCAGTTTTTTTGGCTTTTTTACAATTATAATGTGATTGAGGAAAAAATTAAATATTTTCACTAAAAATATAAAAAAAACAATGGTCATAAAGTAGTTTCAATAAAAATTAAGTTGGCAAATTACTAAGACGTCTAAACTACTATCTCTCAAAGTAATATTATGTGGATAACTAGTGGTTCAATTTCTAAGTCACTAATCATAGTAGCTTGTCTGAAAGTTTCTTTTACATAAAATGTGAGCATACAAAAGAACGAAGAATTAGAGATAACTTATTAAAAACTTAGCTCCATAAAGTAATTAATTATAACATAATTCCATAAAAAAAAAAAAAGAGAGAGAGAAACGTACCACCAAGTTGGGATGGCTCTGATCCTTGTGGTGATCCATGGGAAGGCATTGACTGCAACGACAATTCACGTGTTATTTCTATGTAACTTCTTTTTTCCTTTTTTATTTTTGGGGATTGAATAGAAATCGTTAAAATGAGAAATCATATTAATCTAAAATTCTTTTTTTTAAAAAGTGCATGTTTACCACTCTTTAAAATATTCCTATATTTATGAATAAAATATTGAAATTAAGAAATGAAAACACAAGTGCCCTCTGTTAATTAAGAGTTCCATTTTTCCTTAGTACGATAATATCACATGGTCAATTCAATGTCACCCACCCAATTAATACTGTGCCAGCTAAATAATTATGATCACAGTATTTATTCGAGGAAATAAAATCTCTTGACTGATTATAACTATAATAGAAGAAAATACTTTAACATTTTTAGATTCCTTAATTATGTATAAAAATGAAAATTCTTTATATGTAAAAAATGCAATTCAGTATAAAAAGTTTTTTTTTTTAAAAAAAAACATAAATAGCCTTAAAAAACAATTCTTCCGTATTTAATCTTCCATTTTGATCAGTTCATGTTAATAGATGAATACTTATTATCTAATGAAACTAAGTTAAGATTAAATCTAATTTTATCAAATGACATTGCTTGTCTTTGTAATTTGAGGCTCTCAAACATATTGTATTTTATTTAGAGGTACTAATTAATGATTGTGTAATCTTTTCTTTTCAAATAAATTTTACTTTTTCATAATTTAAATAAAATAAAAATATTACTTGTAAATACCTTTTCTTTTCATGACACATTAAAATACATTTCTTTTCGTACGTCATAAAATATTTTTCTTTTTCACATGTAATTTATACATTTTATACATATCTTTTACAGGTTTTTATTTATATAGTTAATATACATATACTTTTACATGGTTTTAAACATTTATATTTTTTTCAAAGAATTATTTTATATTTAATACACATACACGTTTATATTATTTTCAATATTTATACCTCCTCCCTCATTGATAAGTTTAGTCTAGCCGGGTATCACATTTGTGGATCCTGAAGTGTGCCTAACCCCTTCCCTTCGGGATAATTTGAACCCTTACCTAGAGTCTCAATAGGTTTTCGCAGACTAAAACATTAATCATACGTATTAACAAATAAATAGGTTTTCTTATTTTTCTTTAAAAATTAGGTGGCAACTCTATACAAAATTTTAATTCTTTAGAGTCCAATAAGTCATGTTTTGTTTGACCTTGGCAAAAACAGGGCATGACACTAGTTTATGGATGGTTCTAAAAATTCTTCTAGATACATCTACAAGAAATATCTAGCAAACTTTATCCACTACAATACTCTAGAATATCTAGATTATTTCTTAAAGATATTAGCTAAATATCTATACTAGGACATTCTAGATAAACCTATACTTTTCCAAAAAATCATCTTTAGCTTTTTCCACAGTCATGGCTGCAAATGCCTTGATTAAAAAAGCTCATAAAGCGAATAAAAAATTCAACCTCCATTTATGGAGGTTAAAAAAGATGAGTTGAGTGGGGATTGATTTTTTTTTTTTAAATAATTATGGGTGATATAATGATGTGGCAATTTAAAATGAGTTGGCATAAATTAATTGATCGTTTAATTTACGTTGGAGAAAGTGTACCCCACACATCAAATCTATACAAAAAGGTGCCAAAATGACATAATGTGTAGTTGTTTAGATGCTTAAAATGAACGTTATCCATTTTAGGTGTCAAAATAAAAATTTGTGCTAAGTTGAGGGGTCTAACGATGTATTTGACCTTGATTAAAATAAAATACTAACAATGTCATACATAGGGGCGTACATAGGTCGGGTTGGTTCGGTTTTTATTAAAATATAACCAAACCAATAATGTCGGTTTTCTAAATCTATAAACCAAATCAAACCAATATACAATCGATTTTTTTATTTCGGTTTTAGTCGGATTTTTTCGGTTTTTTCGATTTTTCAGTTTTTTCGATTTTTCAGTTTTTTTGGATATTTTACAATTATAATGTGATTGAAGAAAAAATTAAATGTTTTCACTAAAAATATAAAAAAAAAAAAATGATCATAGAGTAGTTTCAATAAAAATTAAGTTGGCAAATTACTAAGACGTCTAAACCACTATCTCTCAAAGTAATATTATATGGATACCTAGTGGTTCAATTTCTAAGTCACTAATCATAGTAGCTTGTCTGAAAGTTTCCTTCACATAAAATGTGAGCATACAAAAGAACGAAGAATTAGAGACAACTTATTAAAAACTTAACTCCATAAAGTAATTAATTATAACATAATTCCATAAAAAAAAAAAAAAGAGAGAGAAAGAAGAGAAACAAATCTAAATCACAACTTGACGAATGAGAAAAGTAAGATGAAATAAGATGAGGAAATAATGAGAACTCTCTGAAAACTTGGAAAGTAAAATGTAAAAAGTGAAGCAATTAAATAGTTTTAGATTTTTACATTAATATTGGGCTTTGTATTAATTTGTTATTAATGGAAAAATACTATAATTAAAGGCCCAAGAATATATATCTATTTTCTGAATATAAAATAATAATAAAAGTAATTAGAAAGTAGATTATAAGTAGTATTTTTTTACGTATAAAAAATTAAATTATATATGTATTAGTTCGGTTTGTGTTCGGTTTGATTTTATTCTTGCTAATACCAAACCAAATCAAGAATGATCATTTTTTTTTTGCCAACACCAAACCAATCAAACCAAATCATAAGTCAATTTTTTTCCTCGGTTTGGTTTGATTCATCGGTTCGATTTGACTTAACGGTTCGGTTTGTACACCCCTAGTCATACATTGTGTATCTCTATTAAAATACTTCCTCTATTTTATTTTATGTGTCGTTATTTGACTAGACACGCAGTTTAAAAAATAAATAATAACTTTATAAAGTTTACAAAATTATTCCTCTTAAATTTTACTTTTTAATTATTTTTTCTTATAAAATGGGTTCCACTAAGAATAAAATGGGGATGACGCCATTAAATAGTTACCAAATAAGAAAATATGACTTTTTTTAGACGGACTAAAAATAAAATGATGATACATAAAATGGGACTGTGGGAATCCAATTTTACTTTTTTTTTCCACTAAAATGTAAAATATACGTTAGTTTAATTATTAATGGCGCACCCATATATTTTTAAGAAGGCTAATATTTTATTAGGCTTTTGTACTTGTTCGAGTTTGTAAAGAGGACACCTTATTCGTTAAAGCATAAGATTTTAAACTCCTTTAATTATTGACCAAACTTATGTGATATTAAAATGACTGAATTAGACAGCGATTCTTTGTTAAATAGACTTTTTAAAAAGTCTATTATTTAATTAAATGGACCATATGTTTTTTTTTTTTGTGAGATGATCTATTTTTAAGACAGATCTATTATCTGTCCAACAGTCAATTCACAGATTTATTATCTGACCGACAGATAAATAGACAGATAAATATATTATCTGTCTAATAGATCTATTATCTGTTCAATAAATGATAAAATAAAAATAAATTATTTTATTAATTAAAAACTTGAAGAGGATTGAATATTTTGCTAAATACAAACTTAAAATGGCTTAATAGCCAAATTTTGTCAACTACATATGTTACGTGAGTGCGCACATCTATATATAATTAAAAGGAGAGGACAAAGCCTCTATATTTAGCCAAGTGGAAGCATTTTACATTGACACATGTACTTTTTAGTTAATTAGTTAGGAAATAGTTGTTATGTTAGTTGGTTTTAAAAATTCAAATTCAAATTTTCAGTCACTTTATAATTTTATTGTTTTAATTCAAATTGTTGGTGTGTTAGTTGGTTTTAATTGTTAACATTTACGGAAAAACAATAATAAATCTATCTATTATTAATAGGAGAGGACAAAGCCTTTACATTAAGCCATGTGGCATCTTATGCGTAAGCCATTTGGCATCTTTGGATAAAAAATTAGTTATTTATGTTATTAGTTATTATACAAATATTTTAAATTAATTATTAAAAAATTGACATGAAAATAACATATTTTTAATTGAACATTTTAAAACTTAAAAATCAGTAATAATTGGAGCATTACATTTTGAATTCATAACGGTCACAAGTTATTAATTTTATCCAATTGAATGAAACAATAATAGATTTTTCACGTTTTTAGAGAAAACTACAACATAGCAAAGCAGTTATTTTTTGAATTTGATCTTGAAATGGTTATCTAAAAGAATTAATGGATCTCCTTTTCTTCATTTGATGAATTCATTGCATTCTTTATATTTTTATTATTTTTTTCTTTGCAGATGAACACGTTCTTAGATGGCTATCTGAATAACTATTGAATATAATAACTGCGAAAGAAGTGGAAGTCCAAGAAGAAGAAGAAGAAGAAAAATTGCATCTATCAAATTGGACAAAGATGAAAATAATGAAAGGTAAAACGAAATGCATAATGCAATAAAAATATTGTAAATCCTCTTTTGACAGATCTCTATTTCTTAGCCACGTTATTATAATATATACTTTGCATTATTACAAACATATTAGGCGTTGGATTTTTTCATCATTGAAATAACAAGTTTCATAATGCATAAACACACACATATACTTATCATTGATTTTTCATCTGCAATAATCATGCACATGATTTTTTTTTTTAATGTAATTGCTAAGTTTATCTTTTGTTACCATAAAAAAATGTGTCATTATATTTGATGCATTTTCTTTCACACTCTCCTTGATTTACTGTGTTGTATTATTTATTTTGTTGTTATAATTGAGTAAAATGAGAATTTTGATGTCTTTCTATTTGCTTTGCTAATATAATTTACTTTTCTTATTATTTTTATTTTCCAAACCTTTTAATAAATGATTTTCTTCAGTAATCTTTTGCAGACTCAAATATATTTTGATCAAGTGCACAAAATATAACGATGGAATTTTTTGTACCTAAGCCCTCAAGTACCCCCTCAGCATGTGTTAAGTACGCATTTAAACTTAATTAGTTCTTTTACTTAATTTAGAATTTTAAATTGCTGTAAAAAATTTAACTTGAAACACTATTCAATTTTGGTACAGGAGAATACTAAACTTTTATGATATATGACAGAAATTTTATTAATATTTTTGAAACTTAATAGTATGTTTGGTCAATTTTTTGAAATCAGCTTATTTAGCCAAATGGTTTTTTAAATGATTTAAGAAAAATACTTTTTGTGAGAAGCAATTTATGTTTTACCAATAAATTTCAAAAGCACTTTTGAACAACAAGTGTTGTTTGATCAGACTTTCTAAAAGTTCTTTTAATGGTATTTTTCTCAAAGATACTTCTCAAATAAAAATGCTTCGGAAAAAAATAATACCTTTTTAGGTTATGAAAATTAACAACGTTTACTACTTGCAAGAAATATTTATTTTCTCCCAAAAAATTTGGCCAAACATATTAGTTTTTCTTACAATAAACATATTAGTTTTTTTTTTTACAATAAACACTTTTTGGAGAAAAATCAACATTTTTGGCCTTTTAAAAGTTTTGTCAAACATGGTATTAATATGAATGAAGGCTAAATTAAATAAATTGAATGCAATTTATTTAAAGAAACTGAATGCAATTTTATTCACTGGGTATGTTATTGTTCTTATTGAAACTGAAAGCAATTTATTTAAATATGCAACATTTTAAAAAAAAAAAATAATTTAGGTGCAGGTGGCTACAGAGAAAATAAATGAACTAATTGAAGAAGAAGGCTAATGTGTTTGCCTACAAGATTTTTCTTACAGATTTAAGAAATACCTGATGGAGCTCCAATTATAGTATCTTCCAAAGAGATTACTTCAACAATGCTTGAAAGTTCTTTATTATTGAACTGTTGGTCATGTCCTTACGTTTATTAAAATGTTTTACTCACACGTGATATTTTTCAGTACGAATTTGGATTTAGTTGGTTTTCAATGTGAATACCGAACATCAAATGGACAATCAAAAGAAATGGTTTAAACATGCAATCAAAAATTTTAGTTATTATGAAATCCACTAATACGATTGAATAGTATCAAGAGATCATTTGATCATTAGTGTTGTTAAATTATTCATGCTTTCACCATGCAATGTTCTTTTGTGATTTAGTAATTTATTTCTTAAATGAATATATAATATCATCTATCGTCATGGGCTAAGGCATGTTACTCCTCTTTCTTATAACATTTTGTTTATTTATATAAATATAATCTTATGTTTCAAAAAAAGTCAAATTATAGTTTGATTTTATATAAGTTATGCTCTTTTGAAGGTTCATTAGCAGTAGATGACTAAATTGAGGTAGCAAGTTATGCTTTGAAAAAAAAGACCATCTTCCAACGACGAGTAAGTCTTTTGCAGCACTTCTAATCACTTGATTTTCTTTTTTGCAGGATCTTAGTAGTCTCTTTCTACTGTTTTTTATCTATTGAAGTTAAAATATAGTAATATATTTGAAAATTATTATCATTTTATATGTAGAGGAAGAAGCATATAAGATTTGCTTAGTGGTGCTGCAAAAATCTATTAGAAGAATGATTTTCGACCTAATTGGTTATAGCGGAAAGATGAAGTTGAACAAGAAACAGTGAAAATTTCAGCAAAGGAGAAGGCTGATGTGGGAGAAAATGGCACACACTCGCCTCATCTCATAAGAGAATTACATAGTAATTCGTTATAAAGACGATGGAGGAATACATATAGTGGAAGATAGAAAGTCGGAGGCATTACACAAAAATATTGATCATTCTAACTCTACTTCAAAGGTTGTTTGTACGAAGGTACTGATTTTTCTTCAATTCTTCTTTTTGTAAGAATATTTCTCTAACTTTAATCAAAATAATGTGATTGAGTATAGTAATCTCACAACGTCGGAGAATAAAGCATCAATAAGATAATTGTTTTTCGAATATAGCTTAATTATATAGAAAATGCACAAGAACTCATTCATCACAGCGAAAAAAACGTGATAAATGTACATGTTAGAGAAACTGAAAAACAGATTCCTATTACACGTACTTGAATGAAATATATTCTTTTTGTATAAATAAGGGAAAAAGCGAAAATCAAAAGAGAAAAGAGCACATAACAAAAATAGCCCTAATAGTACTTTTACTGGGTAGTGTTGGTAAAAAAAATAGTAGTATCAACAGTAGTAAACATAACAATAATAAATGTACCAAAAATAACAACAATGGTAAACATAACTATAATAAATTTACCAAAATAAGTGATTTTCAATTTTGTGAGAGGCTTATGGCAATAATGTCTTTGTTGAGTAGGTGTTCGCCATGAAAATTAGAAAAAAAAATTATTTAATTTATTTGAGTTACAATTGTGTTTGACCATGTCTTTTTGAAAGACCTCTTAGAATTTAAAGTGTTTATCTATAATTAAAAAGTGAAAAAGTGTAATCAAAACAAGTAATTAGGCGTAAATTTTTTTACTTTTCCATATACAACTTCAAGTTGTATTTGAAATTTTTATCGACAAACCCTATTTTTTATATAAAGTAAAATAATTTTTCAAAAAAAAAAGTAAAAAAAGTTGCCTTAAGTTTTTTTGATCATTTATTCTTTTGTAGGACTGATGAAGTTCTTAATGAGCTCAATTCTGCAAAACTTTTTGCTATTGATTGAATGAAATTTTTCACTTTAGGTGTCAATAAAACTTTAATAACTTTATGTTTATGTATAGGCATTGATTTGACGACCCATACCATGACTGTATCCCACGATCGTAGTTAGAAACCAAGATCGTGAGATGTACTCGCCTTTTAAAGTTCAGAGGCCTGAAAATGACTCAAATACGACACCCATTTTTACCTCAGTATATTACTTAGAAGATATGCCTTCCAAGGGATATTTGAATTTTTTTAATCTATGTGGGCAAGGGCTTAATAGTCCTCAAATTTGTGCCCTATCAATAAGAAAATATGACATTGTGTAGATATTTCACTGATACAACTAGAGAATATTGGTTTATACAATAACAATCCACATAGTAATGAAATGCTGGGTAAGAAGTTTTTTCAGTACTCTGTTTTTCATTTATTTTTTGATCCAACAATCTTCTCGAATCATGCCAATGCTTGGCTAAGAAATAATTTGGATTGTCAAGTTTGTTCTATGATTTTGACTTTGTCACAGTAAAAGAACATATTTAAATTTATGTTTGTTGATTTGCTAGAAGTTTGATGTTTCTACTAGACATGGAGGAACTAATTTGGGTTTTACAAATTAATGAACTTTGTGGACAAAGTTAACAAGTGAAAATGGTGATGCAATTAACATTAGTAGTTATAACCAGAATTTACAAAAACTGACAGTTACATTAAAAAATCCGAATGTTGGTAATGAGGCTTCCAGGGATTCAGGTGTTGTGTCATGAATGATTAAGCTTTAGTCAACATGTTCATGGCGCGCTTCTCGCTTCCCTTCTCTTCATATAGCTTTTGAGTAATAAGATGGTGAACATTATGCTTTGTTTTCATAATGAGCTTTGTTTGTATAGGTTCGGAGAATAGATGGTACTAGATGCAGAAGAAAGTGGGAATAAATCATTGCTCATTTTAAAAATATTTCAGATTTAGAATTGAAATGAAATGATCCACAAGCTCACAAGTTGGTACCAGTCAAATTAGTTTATTGCAGCAATTCACGTCTCTCGGAATTTGACATTCCTAACAACGGCGTCTCATTTCTTCTCTACTTTATAAGTCCAGCAAGTTTCTCGGCTTAAGCCACTGCTTTGTGTAGAAACTGTGGTTTGATGTTGTCTCATATAATGAACAAACTGAAATTTCAGATTTTTTTATTTCTCAAAAAATTGATTTCTCAAAAAAGAAACGTTGCCTTTGATCTTGGTTTTGCAACGTTACATTTATTTTTTGTTTATAGTGACAACTAAAGTTACATGGAATAACCATCGTTTGTCCATCTATGCTTGAGGTATTTTTATTTTAGTAATTTTTGAGAAAATATATTTAATTAAGACACCTACTCAACAACTACTGTCTTGATAAATTGTTGAGCGATGTTGCCTAAAGTATATAGTGTGTAACACAGAATCTATATCTATATCTCTATCTATTTATTACTAATAGGAGACGTTTTTTTAGCCAAGTGAACTAGCCTTGGTGGGTAGAGTTATCAGGTACCTATTGCTGCTGGGAGATAGCAAATATCCCGTGAATTAGTTGAGGTGAGTGCAAGCTAACACCAAGGTTATCAAAAAGATAAAAAAAAAATATTAATACAGAAGGTCAGACACAATAGGTGATGAATTATGTCTTGAATTCAATCTTTTCACCCGTCCAAATAAGAAAAAATAGTCAAGACAGTACCTGCTTATTATGTGATGCTTCTGCTAAAACAACAAAGCACCTGTTCTTTCTTTATGTGCATTCTCACAAGCCTATCTAGCTGATGCTTTGTCAAGCCAATAGATTAATATATAGAGGCAGGATCACTCGAGGATGTGGAATAGAATGATAAAAAGGGAAAGGAAAGATGATCAAGACATTCAGTAGGGTTGTGGATTGATATAATTATATATCATATTTAGATGGTAAGAAATGAAATATCTGTGGAATATGAAAGTACTACTGGAAAGAAAATATAGAATTTTTGACAAGACACAAAAAGATAAAAGATGAATAGAAAGATACTGTTAGAAAAATTGTATATAAATAATTAGATTGTTAATTGTAATAGCACTAGATAGAGAGTTTGATAGTTGGTTGCTGGCTTTTTTTGTTTTGTTTATAATGTTGTAAATAGGACTTTTTTTATTGGTGTTATAATAATATATGATTTGTTCGATTAGGGAAGAAAAGGAACTAATCAAATAATCTTTTTTTTGCTAAAGTAATGTACTTAGTTAATTTGGAGTCAGTATTTTTTTGGATTATAAATAAAGGACAAAATGAGAATATACTTATATATATAATCTTAATTGTTTATATGACAAGTTTAAAGCTCATAATGAACCTATTTCAACTTCGGACTATTTGTATCAAGTACTACATATGATTATGATGTTTGAATTTAGTTCAGAAGTTATTTCATGAATACATTATATATAGTTTTATAGTGTTGTTGTTCTAAGATACATGCTGTTATAGTATTTTTCTAGATACACCGAAAATAAGAAAGATGAGATTTGAGATTCTACAAACATGAAATTATATTTTACATAATCAACAAACAAGAGCAAAATTTGAAACAATTATTTTTCTTTAATAGGCCGCGCATCACGCGGGTACTTATACTAGTTTAGATTAAAATTATAAAAAAGCAACAACAAATATTTAAAGGAACAAAAAAATAACTTCTCCTGCACCCCTCGCCCCCTCCCTCCCGCCCCCTCCAAAACCCACCCAACCTTCCACCGTTCCAGCAGTGGCCGACGGTGTTAATATGGAATGGAGAAGATGAAATTGAAAGTGGGTTTGTGTTTTTTGGTATTGTTGCTCAGGTTTAATATCACTTGTAATTTGGATAAAAGGCCAAGTTCATAAGGGATTGGGCCAGTTAAGTTGTTTTCGGAGAGCCTTAGCTCATAGAACTTTTGACATTTTTGAAGAGTTGAAGGAATAGAACCAGAAAGATTGTTTCTTTGAAGATTCAAGACATTTAAACTTGTGAAATTTCTCAATTCTTGTGGTATAACACCTGATAATCTGTTATGACTGAGAGAAAATTTGAATAATTTTGGAGAGTTTTCAAGTTCTACTGGAACTGTTTCTTTGAAGATTCAAATTGTTGTTGTTGATGTGGGTTGGGGGAGGTGGTGATGTGGTGATGGTGGTTGTGGGTTTGGAAAGGTGAAGGGTGAGAATAATGAATTTATTTTAAAAATTATTTTTTAAAATTTATTATTTGTTTTTTTTTTTAATAGTTAGATGAAGTAATATTTTTTTAAAATTATTAATAAAGATATTTATGATATGATATTAATTTATGTGAGGTGAATATAATGTATAATATATTTAGGCCAAGTATCATAAACTGATAAAGAAATGAACTTACGGTCTAACTCAAACTCAAAAGCTAGCTCATGAGGAAGGATTATCCAAGATCATATAAGGAGATCAAAACCCTTTAACCCACTGATGTGAGACTCAATATCCCCGCACGTCTAGGACTGAACATTTGGAGCGTGGACAATATAAGACGGGGCCTAACATCGGAAATAATGAATTGGGTGGGCCTGACTTGATACCATGATAAAGAAATGGACCTTGAGCCTAACTTAACTTCAAATAGACCGTGGACCTAACTCAACCTCAGAAACTATCTCATGAGGGGAGGATTGCCCAAGATCATATAAGGAAACCAAGGACCTTTAACCCACCGACGTGAGACTCAATATCCCCGCACGTTCAGGGTTGAACATTTGGAGCGTGGATAATATCAGACGGGGGGCCCAACATCGAAAATAATGAACTGGATGAGTCTGTCTCTGATACCATGATAAAGAAGTGTATCTTGGGTCTAACTCAACCTCAAAAGTTAGCTCATGAGAGAGGATTGCACCTTTAATCTACCGACGTGGGATTCAACATAAATATGCTAGCTCATGAGGGAGGATTGTACCTTTAATCTACGGACGTGGGAGTCAACATAAACATGGTAAAAGAGTTTAAAATAATGTTAAAAGTAAGGTGTCTATTTTATAAATTTGGACAAATACAAGTATTTGCCTGACCATTTCGCGAAAGTGGAAAGTTGACTCATCAGCTCCCCTTCAGTCAACGGATAAATGATTGTTAGTGAGATGGTTCCAAGTTCCTGGAAATTTCCAGAATGTGATTGTTGGCCCCTCCCTGCATATTCTTGAGAATGTCGCATATTCTTTCTCAGATTAACACAACTCCAATGGCTTCCCAAATTCAATCTGTCAGAAAATGGAAATATGATGTTTTCCTGAATTTTAGACCAGAAGACTTGGGCAGAATCTTTATTGCCCATCTTTACAAACGTCTGGAAGACCTAAGAATTAACGCATTCAGACCCGACGATGTGGAGTCTGAAAGAGGCGAAGGAGAACCAATCTCAACAAAAATCTTAGAAGCCATAGAGGAATCAAGGATTGCTATTACCATCTTTTCCAAGTACTATGCTTCATCGAGACGGTGCTTGGAAGAACTCACAAAGATAATGGAGTGCGTTGACAACAAGGGAATGAAATTCTTCTCTCTCTTATATCAATCAACTGCATCACAAGTATTATGCAACTTTGATCAAGTACTGTTGGCCCAACTGGGGATATATGGTTTGAATGGTTCTTACATGGTGGAGTTCTTGAGGTTGAAGGACATTCTCTGTAAAGCATTCAACATTGCGGGCTTAAATTGTTTGTGAGTAGTAACTAACTCAAAAGAACTAGTAGTAATTTTTGAGAGACATGTTCATAATAGCATTTCTCTACAAATTGGTTGGAATGATGAGGGTCAGTTTATTAATGCTTTAAAATGTCTAATTACCACCTCTAGACACCACTTAGCCGGACATGCCATTGAAACCTTCATTTTTTTCATTAGGAAAATAAATATACTATTAAATCCATTCCACCAAAATGAAGCTGCTATGACTTTGATTTAAGGTATATATCATGCAATTTGATGCCATTTGGATCATAGAGATACCTCTATTTTGGTCCTTAGGTTAGGCCTACTATAAACGTTTTTTTTTTTTTTTAATCAAAGAGCTGGGTTATTGGGCCATTTATTAGAAAATAACTACTATAGAAGTTCCAATCTACGGCAAAGAATAATTTCTCTTAGGATATTAATATTTCAGAAAGTTGGTTATTACTAGTTCATAGCTAAATAAATGTCAGTTGTTGCATCCATTTTCCAGCTCGGAGGTCGCTGAAACTAACTTGGACACCTCAATTGCCAATTTTCGCATCCTCTAGTTGAGGTCTCTAGATGTGCATTCTCAATGTTGGAGTGTTTAGTTTCCAGTTGAGATCAAGTTAAGTATCTATATATGTATTATGCCTTCTTTGAAGACATGATACTTGTCTATGGGTGGCAGATTGATTCTCATTAACTCAATTCTTGATGCCCTTACAACATACGTAATGTCCTTGTTCTGTATCCAATAGAGGTCATCAATAGGTTGGATAGCACTCGGAGGAAATTTTTTGTGGCATGGAAACAAAGAAATGAAAGGATTCCACTTGGTCATGTGGAAAATTGTTATCCCTGGGAAGAAACGTTGAGGTCTGGGGATCAATAACTTGAAGGTACAAAGCAAACCTCTCAGAACGAAATGGCTGTGGAAATTTATCAGTGAACATTAACTACTGTGGGGAAAAATTATTAAAACCAACCTCACATGGTGTAGTAACTACTGTGGGTGACTAAGGAGGTTACTACACCATGTGAGGTTGGTATATGGAGATCCATTAGAGCACTGTGGAGTGGGTTGACAGTTCAATCCAAGATTAAAGTGTTAGATGAGAGCAAAACTAGTTTCTGGAAGGACAATTGGTATGTGGTTGGAAACCTGGAAATGGTCTTTCACATTGGACAGTTCGATGATTAGAGGGCTTCCATTGTGCTCAAGATGCTTCATCGGTAAAGAAACAACAGCGAAAGAGAATCACTTTTTTTTGCAATGTCCATTTACAGCTCAGCTGTAGAGTGGTGTCTTAAACCTCTAAGGCATATACTGAGTATGCCAGAAAAAGGTTTCAGAAGCTCTCAGTAGTCGGGAGGAAATAGGTTCACTGGCAAAGTTCAAGAGTAGATGGAGAATTGTCCCAGCATGCGTTTGGTGGAAAATTTGGAAGAAAAGAAACTCCAAATATTTTAAGACTATAGAGGATGATGTACAGAAGATCAAGTTGAACTTCATCTTACTGTTATGTTTTTGGTGTAATGAGATTTACTCTGTAATGAGATTTACTCTAATGATATTATCTCTGTCATTCATATTTTAGACTCGCTAGAGATAGAGAATAGTAGATTTTCGGAGCTTTCATGCAAATATGGTTTCAGTACTACCTAAATACCATTTTGGTTCATTGATATAATATACAGTTGCCAATGCAAAGAAAAAAAGAATTAATCTGATATTTTCCGCTGCTCTCCATGCTCCAAAGGGGTTGTATGGTGCACTTTGTTAGATGTTAAGTTCTTTATCTAGAAGAATAGGGATCAATTCCCATTTAATACTTCCCTTTTTTCCTCCTTATCTAATATTGCACCATGTTCCATAAATCCTAAATCTTCCTATGGTCCTATCTAAACTGTTTCTTTGACGGGTAACCGATTGTTTGGTACTTCTGTTTATTGTTGCACTAGGATGACTTGGCTGCGAGCGACTTATTTGGGAGATACGGTGGTGGAGCAGTTATGCACTGGAAGGGAGACCATCTTTCAGACTTGCTAAAAATTGAAGTTGCTTAAGAATGACATAAGGGTGTGGAATAAGAAAGTGTTGGGAGGTTAGAGGAGAAAATAAGGGACATTATAAATGAAGTATGGGAGCTAGAAATAATAGAGGTGGTGGGAGTTAGATGAAAGAGAAGGAGAAGAAAGAAGTTCAGAAAGAATAGAGGTGGGAAGGGAGTTAGATGAGAGAGAAACGGAGAAAAAAGAAGTTCTAAAAGGGTAGCTAGCTTCTTTGACTTTGGCTCAAGAGACTAGTTGGAGACAAAAATCAAGAGCGTTGTGGTTGGAAGAGGGGGTATTCTAATGCTAAGTTTTTCCATAGGGTAGCAGTTGCAAATAGGAGTAGGATTGATAGTCTGTGGAGGTTGGGGACGAGACTTAATAGGGAGAGGCGGAAGTGGAGGGAACAATTGTTTGTTTCTATGAACGGGTTTTCAAAGAGGAAGTTGAGTGGAGGCCAAATTTGGGTGGGATAAATTTCAGTCAGATTGGAGGGGAGAATAGTGAGTGGCTAGAGAGGAGAAGGTGGTAGAGTATTGTGTGGGTGACAAGGCTCCATGGTTGGATAGCTTCACTTTGGCTTTCTTTCAACATTGTTGGAGCACAATCAAGTAAGATATTATGAGTACTATTGATGAGTTCTAGGAGGGGTGAATTGGAAAGAAGCTTAGATGATTCTTTTATTGTCATTATCACTAAGAAGGAAGGAGCTACTGGCATTGGGATCACATATCTATTAGTCTAGTGGGGAACATCTACAAGATTATTTCTAAGTTGCTTTTTAATAAACTTAAGAGAGTTCTGGATGAGACTATCTTTTTTCGCAAAATGTATTTGTCAAAGGAAGACAGATTTTGGATACAACTTTAGTAACTAATGAAGTAGTAGATTCGAGGAAGAAACAAGGGGAGCCAGGTGTGTTGGGCAAGCTGGATCTCGAGAAGGCTTATGATCATGTTAATAGGAAATTCCTAGATTTCAAGTTGTTGAAGATGAGCTTTGGTAAGAAATAGAGGAAGTGAATCAATTTTTGCTTCTCTTTAGTGAGATATTCGGTGTTGGTGAATGGCAATCCCTGTGGTTTCCTTGGTAGTTCAAGGAGTTTGAGGCAGGGAGATCCTTTATCTCCTATGCTCTTTATCTTGGTGATGGAAACTTTGAGCAGAATGATGGACAAAACAATTTTACAACAGTTCGAGGCAGACGGTACTTTGTGTTCTGTAATGCTGATGTACTCAGTTGGACTTTCCGGGGCAAGTCTTGGTTCCCGGTGGTGTCATACTGAAAATCAAACTTAGAAAGTATGCGATCATACTTTAGGTATAATGGATAATATTGACTGGTTTTCCCAAGTTATGCAATGAAGGGTAGGGGTTCTCCCTACCTGCTATCTGGACTTACCTCTAGGCTCTTCGAACACGGATATTGGTGTTTGGAATTCGGCCATTCATAGGGTAGAGAAGAGGTTAGCAGATTGGCAGAAAAAATACTTGTCTAAAGGAGGCAAGAAAGTGCTTATTAAGACACTTTATTGAGTATCCTTACTTATTGCATGTCCTTGTTCAATGCACCTACCTTCGTGATAGGCAAGTTGAAAGGTTTCAAAAAAATCTCCTTTCGAATGTGGCGGATGGGACAAAGAAATTTCATTTCATTCATTGGAAGACCGTGGCATATCCTAAAATGTGGGGAGGACTAGGGGTTACGAATTTGAAGGTCTTTAATAAAACACTTTTGGGTGGCATAGAGAAGACAACTACTCCAGCTAAGTTATTTGACAAGATTAGTTGTGAATTTGAGGTGTTGCTCCTTGTTGACTTAGTGAAATTTTAATGTTGCATTTTCTGGGACATGGGTAATGCCTTTTGCTTTTATCAATTATCATCAGTGTTATCAAAACGAAAAGCACAAAAAAGGTTTAAGGTCTGCTGGGGCTTTAAGCGCAAATAAAAGCATGGGCTTAATAAAAAAAGGCGCAAAGCAGAAATTGTACAAATATTTCTGTTAGTCGAAGACTAATAATTATAACCATGAATGACAAATATATGAGCAAAGAAATTGAAAAACAATTACGATTAAGTGAAATATCAATTGTATAGTGTCACCTCTTCAGAAGAGACCCATTAGCAAGGAAAAGTATGCCTTAGAAACTTGATGACGAGAGTGAAGTGCACGTAAAAGCGAGGTGAAGCGCTCAACACGTTTTGAGTCTTGCTTTAGGGCTTAAGCATGCCTTTGATAGCACTGATTATCATGGTTCAAATATTTCATTGTTCTGATATATTTTATTTGATGCAGGGAAAGAGAAGAATGTTTTGAGGAAATTCTTGACAAGATTTCTGTTGTTCCAAGTATTGCAAAATATCACGTGGGAATCAAACCTCGTATAGAGAAAGTAAAATCATTGTTGAATGTTGAATCTGGCGGTGTTTATTTTGTCGGGTTATGGGGGTTGGGTGGTGTAGGGAAGACAACCATTGCAAGTGGAATTTTTTATGAGATCTCTTCTCAATTTGAAGGATCTTGTTTTCTTGCAAATGTTAGGAGTGTCTTAAAAAAGAGTGGGCTGGAAGTCCTACAACATTTGCAACAGAAGCTTCTTTCACAGATCTTGAAGAAAGACTCCGTGAATGTACCAAATTTTGCCACAGGAGACGAAATGATAAGCCAAATGCTTCGCTTCAAGAAGGTTCTAATTGTTCTTGATGATATGGATGACAGCCAGCAACTGGAATATTTAGTTGGAAAGCGTGATTGGTTTGGTGATGGCACTAGGGTCATTACAACAACTAGAAACTTGGATTTACTTAGCAAGCATGATGTGCTATATCGTGTTCCAGAACTGACTAACCATGAGGCTTTAGAACTTTTTAGTTGGCACGCCTTTCAACAAGGAACTCCGGTTGAAGGCTTTGAAGAGCTCTCGTGTTGTGTAGTAGATTATGCTAAAGGCTTACCCTTAGCTCTAGGGGTATTGGGTTCTTTTCTCTACAAACAAGGTACAGAAGAGCACATAAATGCCTTATATAGAGGCAAAGATTTCAGAGATGGGAAGATTGTTAGGTTACTCAGCTTAAGTCTAGATGCATTAGATGACGACTACAAGAATATGTTTCTTCATATTGCATGCTTCCTTAGAGGAAAAAAGAAAAAAGATGTGATTACTGTACTGGATAGACTTGGCATCAAGCGATTCAATGGAATAAATGTCCTTAAAAGATCATTTTTGTATATCTCTGAAGGAAAGGTTGAGATGCATGATTCGATTGCCCAAATAGGTCAGCAAATGGCACGTGATGCTGAGTGGGGCAAGCCATGGAATCGCAGTAGATTATGGCATGAAAAAGATATGGAAAATATTTTTTCTGCAAATCAGGTGTGTGGTCCTCTAACGGTTGAGAATTCTGGCAACGTTCTTTTTTCTCTTGTGCATTATTTTTTGTTTAAAAAGGTAGATGTCAATTTGAATAGGTTATATGAGATAGTTAGTCCAAGGTTTAGTCGTGCCAATACACTTGTTTAGGGATTTGTATGTGAGTAGAGAAATAAAGAGACCCACCTTACCATTTAAAAAACATATAGAAACCCTCTTGTATTAGAGAGATCCCTAATTAGTCTTTAAAAGAAATTATTTAGTATTGAAGTGAAATTAGTCCAAATTAGATGGAATAATTTTGAGGATTCATATAGCTGACCCCACTTAGTTTGAGATTGGAACATAACGATATTGTCATCTACTTTATTTTGCAGAGAGGGCAAAGTTAACATGCAAGCCTCTTTGTTTTCTCTGTTATTGTGTGAATCATTGCTTTGTCAATCTTCGTGGAGATTTTCTTTTCTCTTATCTTATTATTTCTTTCCAATTTTGGGCTCTAACCAGGTGTTTACCTCATTCTGCTTGTTTTGCAGATCTCTAGAACTCTTACATTTCCCATACCTCCCCAAAATGAATCTATTCAGAAATGGAAATATGATGCCTTTTTGAGTTTTAGAGGAGATGATACGCGCAATAACTTTGTTGCCCATCTTTATAAACGCCTGGAAGACACAGGAATCAACGTATTCAAAGATGATGTGAGACTTGAAAGAGGAAAGTTCATTTCAACAGAACTCTCGAAAGCCGTTCAGGAATCAAGAATTGCCATTATTATCTTCTCAGAGGACTATGCTTCATCCACCTGGTGCTTGGAGGAACTTACAATGATTATGGAGTGTGTTGACAAGAAGGAACAAAAAGCTTATCCTGTTTTCTATAACGTCGAGCCATCAGATATATGCATGAAAGGTAAGTCATCAGATATATTTATTGAAAGTAACACTCCACTAGTAATGTTATTTATTGTTAATGTATAATAGTAACAATTATTTATTGTTCTTACATTTATAACTAATCAAACTTAAATACTCTTTCAAGATAACTTTTCTATTCATTACTGAAATATTTTCTCGTCTATAACTAATATATACATAACTGAAATAAACATTTTAAGCTCTCTGTAAAGGAGGGAGAAGCAGCTTTGCTAAAGCGTTGGAAAAACACGTGGAAAATTTCAAGGCTAATTTTGAGAAGTCGGTAATCAAACACAAGGCAGATTTCAAGTGTGGTTTGCAGAAGGTGTTGGCCAACGAAACTGCTCTTGCTCTCGGTGAAAAAGACAAGACAAATCTCAAGGATAATTTGGAGAAGGTGCAGCGATGGAAGGACGCTCTACATAGAGCTGCTGGAATAGCAGGACTGGATGTTCGTAAAACTGCTAATGGGTGAGTAGTAAAATAACCGTTGAGTTTTCACTTAATTACTGGGACCCTTTTTCATAATGCTACGTGCAGTTCTGATGGTTTCCGTAGTCTTTTGAAATCAACAAGCTTTCAAGAATAGCATGAAACTATTTGTAGTTTTTCTACCTTCTGGTATACTTCTTGTATACGAGCGCCTTTTCCCAAAATATTCAACAAAATTATCAGTTTTATCAAAAAAGAACAGCACGAAAACATAAGGGGTCAGTTTATTACATAATTTCTGATAAATCTCCAACTCTAATTAAGAGTAATTCAAGATCTATCTTCGTCTTTTACTTATAGAACAGCTCTCTTCTACCTTTTTTTGAGTCAATGGAGAGGCTCTCTTCTACTTAAAAGGTTAAGTTACCTTCTGAAAAGACCATTCAATTGAATGTGCAATTAATACACTTCAGAGTTTTTTCCCCGGGTGGTTGGAGCAGGTTGCGGTGAAATTCAAGAGAGAAACCAAATCATGTGCCATGATTTTGGTTACAGTATGTCTCTATTTTAAAGTTTTGGATGACAAACTTCAATTTTTTTATTTCCATGCCATTTAGGCTCATGAAATGTGTCTAGACTCTGTTTAAATCAGTCAAAAGCTGTGTACATGACTGAGAGTAATCAAGCAAAAGGTGAAAGAATAGTTCGCTTTGTGCTTAATGCATTCTTTTAAAAAAAGACTCTGGGCCAGACCAAAGTGGGTTGACTCTACAAAAGACAGCCGGGCCTCTCACTAACCAAAAGTAAGAAAAAAAGGCCATTAAATGCTGAACCTTTCCCAATTAATATTACGGGTAACTTACATAAATCCCTAAATTTTTAAGTGATATTACATAAAATCCCGATTATTTTGTTAATTACATTTTATCCCAGTTTCTTTGAAATGGTGATACATATGTTATATGGTGATATATATAAAAAAGTGATACATTTGAAACTAACAAGATATTTATTTAAGAAAATAATAGATTCTCTTTTATTCATTGTATTCTTTTATTTAAGGAAAGATATCTAATTTTTCTCTTTTTTTAGATTTAATTTAGGCGTTTTAATTATGTTTCTCTTTTTTCGTCTTTAATTATGAAAGATATTTATTTTTTTCGTCTTTAATTTTAGTCTGCTTTTTTTAGATTTAATTTTAATTATGTTTCAATTCTGATTTTAATCTTTTTTTAAAAAATATTATTACTTTTGTTTCCTACACTGACTACACCATTACCTTTCATTAATAACATATGAATCACCCAATAATTAAAATAAATAATTGTATCTACCATATGAATCACCATAATACCATATATATCACCCATTAATATCATATGAATCATCCAATATTTGAAATAAATAATTGTATCTACCATATGAATCACCATAGTACCATATATATCACCCAGTAATATCATATGAATCACCTAATAATTGAAATAAATAATTGTATCTACCATGAATCACCATAATACCATATATATCACCCATTAATATCATATGAATCATCCAATAATTGAAATAAATAATTGTATCTACCATATGAATCACCATAATACCATATATATCACCCAGTAATATCATATGAATCACCCAATAATTGAAATAAATAATTGTATCTACCATATGAATCACCATAATACCATATATATAAATCACTCAATAATTAAAATAAATAATTTTATCTACCATATGAATCACCATAATACAATATGTATCACCCATTAATATCATATGTATCACCCGTTAAAATCATACAAAATGTATTATGGTATTATGGTGATATGTATCACCCGTTAAAATCATACAAAATGTATCTATCGTATGAATCACCATTATACTCATATAATGATATCATAGTTATCATTCATATAAATCACCATTAAAAAAATAAACATGTATGAATAACTAAATAAATTTATATATGTATCAATAGATTTTTTAAAAAAAAAATAGGAGAGATTTTAGGAGAAGAAAAAAAAAGTTGCATGCATTAATAAAAGAGAAAAAATCAGGAAGGAAGATGATTTAAGCATTAATGAAAGAGAAAAAATCAAGAAGGAAGATGATTTAATTGTTGATAATTAGGGAGATATTTCAGGGAATGAAATCTTGAATGAGTTAATGGTGAAGTAAAAATAGGATGTGGGGTTTCTTGATATGTATCAAGATTAAAGTTGAAAAATGGAATTTTATGTAAATTTTTAAAAAGTAAGGGATATTAGGTAATGCAGTCTCTTAATTATGTGATTTGGGTAATTTATCCTAATATTAACACAAGGTTGGGAGAAAAAGGATGGGCCATGTCTCGTTTGGTTTCAGAAGTGAGGTGTGAAAAAATAGCTTTCAAAATGTTTCTGAAAACTGATTAAAAAAGGGGTTTCACCCAGAAAGAAGGGACTATCAGTGATGTTACCAGCATAACAACAATCTCTGAGGAGGTTAGAAATCTGGTTTTCGACGTGAAGCTTAAAGAGGGAGAACCAAGGAACAGAGGGATAAATGGATAATAATTAATACCAGTCAGCAATCAATGAAGATCAAAATTCTTTCATGGAATGCGAGGGGTTTAAACAGGGAGAATAAAAGTAGTTCAGTAAGAAATCTACTATTGCGGGGTGGGGGTGGGGGGGACTGATATTATTTTTCTTGTGGAAACAAAACTGACAAACAGTGAAGCCAATTTGTTCCAGCTACAGTGTTCCAACAGGTCGTGGGAGAGGTGCATTTTGTAGAAATGGAGGAATAATAGTAATGTAGGACAAAAAGAATTGGAAAGGTGAAATGGTGGACAGTGGGGGGTCCGATGATAACTTCCAAATTTGTTTGCATTAACCAAGATTTAACTTGGTACTTGAGTGCAGTTTATATGGAATGCAACTAGATAGAAAGAAGAGAACTTTGGTTAGAGTTGGCAGCTATCAGGAGCATGTGTGAAGGACCATGGTTCATATGTGGAGATTTCTATTTGATGAGATATCCAGAGAGAGTAGAATGTAAAAGAATTTGCGGTGCCATGTCTGAATTCTTAGATTGGATATATGAGATCGAGCTTTTTGATTCCCCTTATTTGGGGGATCATACATTTGGAGAAGGGGTGATAATTATAGGAGTGCTTCCAAAATTGATAGGTTACTTTTTTCGTCCTAATAGGAGGAACTCTTTCTTCATATGACACAATCATTGGTTCCAAAGAAGGGGTCTGATTAGAACAATCGTTGCTTCCAAACAATCATTGCTACAGCCAAAAGCATTTTTATTGTATCCATTCTGTTTACTGGGACAAAAGTTGCAGAAAAATCTACTCCCCAAACTTGTCCATTGCCTTTCACCACCAATGTAACTTTGTGCTTGTTTGCAGAGCCGTCTGGATTGAACTTTGTTCTGAACATTGAAAACCCATTTAACCCCAATCACTTGTCTGTCTTGAAGCCTTTTTCACCAGCTTCCAAGTTTGGTTCTTTTCTATCATGGCCAGATCCTCCTCCATTGCATTTGTCCTTTCTTTAACAATTTTTGCTTCCTCATAACCTGCTGGTTCAGAAACAGCAACATTGAATCTCTAATAAATTTCAGAGAGCGACCTTGTTCCCCTAATGGGTTGACCATCAACCAATTCATCATAATCAAGTTGGGAATTATTATTCTTAACTAGAGACTCCTCATTCGTCCCATTGCTCATCGTCAAAGAATTGAACGTCTCTCTTACCAATCTTTCCTCAATGAGGTTGAGAGATCCTATAAGCTTTAGAAAATAAGCTTTAGAGAATGAAGATTCCTGGTTCTGCCTTCTTATCTAACTTGTCTCACTTTACTTGTGGAACATAAGAAAAGCATAGACATCCAAATATCTTGAGGTTTTTTAAAATAGCACCCTAACAAGCCTCGGACGGAGTCTTCCCTTTCACTGCCAGCCTGGACAGTCAATGCAGCAAGAAAACATCAGTGTTTGCTGCTTCTACCCAAAATTTCTTTGGTAGATTCTTCTCATGCAGCAAGCATCTAACATCTCCATGATTGTTTTCTTCTTCTTCTGACCGACCCCATTTTGTTGTGGAGAGTATGGGGTAGTGAACTGGTGGTCAATTCCTGCTTCCCCACAAAACAAGTTGAGTTGTTGTGATGTATTATCAGTTCCATTTTCTGATCTTATAACCTGAATCTTGCAGCTACTTTTGTTATCAATCCATGATTTGAACTTCCCAAAATATTCCAGCAACTTCCAATTTAAACTTCATGAAATTAATCCAACACATTCTAGTCAAATCATCAGTGAAAGCTATGTAATACCTGCTGCTATTCAGTGAAGGAGTCTTCTGTGGATCACAAAGATCAGTGAGAGTGAGTTGCAACTTACATGTAGCTCGCCATGTATAATTTTTGATTGGAAGTCGGGTTTCTTTGCCAAGTAAACAAGCTTTGCAGCTTGCAAGATGCTCCTCCAAGTTTGGTAGACCCAACACCAGCTTCCTTTTCTGCATAAAGAAGAGGGCTTTATGATGAAAGCGTACTAACCTCTTGTGCCAAGCTTCTGCGGCAAGTGGACGGACTTAGAAAAGCTACTGGTTCCTAATCCAAAGGATTTCTCTTCAAGTCATGAGCACACTTACAAAGAAAATGAGAATGTATTACAATGATTGGGTACCATAATATTTGACGCTGACGAAAATCTAGTTGCAACTAAATCTTGTTTGAGCTATAAGTGTAAATTTTGCTAAAAATGTAAATGGAAGTGTTTATGCGGATGTGATAATTGAAATAGATTGCACTGGGAAGGCAAGAGAGATGGGGTTAGAAATGAGGTTATTCGAGAGAAGGTGGGAGTGGCTTTGGTGGAAGACAAGATGCGGGAAGTGAGGTTACGATGGTTCGGGCATCTGATGAGAAGTTGCGCGGATGCTCTAGTACGGAGGTGTGAGAGGCTGGTTATGGATGATTTTAGGTGGGGTAGAGGTAGGCCGAAGAAATATTGGAGAGAGGTGATTAGGCATGACATGGGTCGTTTACAGCTTACGAAGGACATAACCCTTGATAGGAAGGTGTATAGGACGCGAATTAGGGTAGAGGGTTAGTGGTTATGAGTGTGTCCGCAGTAGTAGGAAAGAGCGCTCGGTTTATATTTGTGCCTGTAGTTTCTTATTCGTAGTGTTCCGATGTTTGTGATCTCGAATAGATAGTTTATAGTATTACTCCGTCAGTGTCTTGGTTATTTTATTATCTAGCGGTGTGTTATCCCATTTTGTTGTTGATTTTTATGTTTTTTGTTTGTTATACTGTTTTCTGTCCTGAGCCGGGGGTCTATCAGAAACAACCTCTCGACTTCATCTGAGTTAGTGGTATGGACTGCGTACACTTTACCCTCCCCAAACCCCACTTTGTGATAATACACTGGGTATGCTGTTGTTGTTGTTGCATTGCATTGGGAAGGCAACTATTGATTATTGAAAGAGAATCATTACATAGATTTTTTGTGAATTTGAAAATCCTGTTCCCTCAAACATATTAGACGAGTTCTGGAGAAGCAATGAATGGATTATCGGATACTTTAACATATCTTGTGTTTCAAATGCTCCATTTTTTATTGTTATATTTTTATCAAATGCAGGAATGAAGTAGAATCTATTGACAAGATTATAAATGATAACTTCCGAAATACACACCACACTGTTTCAGCAACTGAAAAATATCTAGTGGGAATCGAATCTTGTATGAGTGCAGTAGAATCGTTGCTGAAGTTTCGATCAGGTGATGTCTGTTTTATTGGAATATGGGGGATCGGAGGCGTTGGGAAGACAACTAGGGTCTTGTTTTCTGGCGAATGTTAGAGAAGAATCAAAGAAGCATGGGCTGCTGTACTTGCAAAAGACACTTCTTTCAAGACTCTTAAACGAAAAATCAAAGGATATAGCAAGTTTTTTTGAAGGAGCCGACATGATAAAAAGAAAGCTTTGCCGTTTGAAAGTTTTAATTGTTTTTGATGATGTCGATGAAGAGCACCAATTGGAATATTTAGCTGGAAATCATGACTGGTTTGGTGGTGGCAGTAGAATCATTACAACAACTAGAAACCAAGATTTACTACGTAGCCATGACCAGTTATATTCTGTTCCTGAATTGGCTAAAGATGAGGCTCTTGAAGTTTTCAGTTGGCACGCTTTTCAGAAACGGACTCCTGATAAGGAGTTTTTGAAACTCTCCAAGTCTATAGTAGATTATGCTAAAGGCTTACCATTAGCTCTTAAGGTCTTGGGTTCATTTCTTTACAAGCGAGGCATAACTGAGTGGAGAAGTGCATTAGATAGACTCAGAGATACTGGATATGAAGAAATTGTTAAGCAGCTCAGTTTAAGTCTAGATGGATTGAACCATGAAGAGAAGAATATATTCCTGGATATTGCATGCTTCTTTAGAGGAAGAAAGAGAGATGATGTGATAACAATACTAAACAGTTTTGGCTTCCGATCAGAGATTGGAATACATGTCCTCATCCAAAAATCACTCTTATATATTTCTGAAGGAATGGTTGAGATGCATGATTTGATAGAACAAATGGGTCAGCAAGCAGCGCGCAATGTTGACCAGGATTGGCCATGGAATCACAGCAGACTATGGCATGAACAAGATATAAAAAATGTTTTTTCTGCAAATCTGGTAAGCATGTCCTCTGCTGGAGCTATCCATTTTCTCGTTTGCATTATTTGCCCGCACTGAAACTAGACATCTAGTTTTAACAACTTAGTTTAGCACTAGTACAGTTTTCTTAATCTAAACTGCATCTCATGAGGTATTTCTTAATTAATTCATGCAATATCTTGCTTGTAGCTTTAAATTGTACTTCCATAGGATGTTTCATGTAGCCACCAATTAAGAAGGTTAGTTGCATATTCTGTTTCATAGATTACTAGATGTTCTTTCTGAGGATTGCAACTAGAGTAGCTTACTCCTAAGTTGCGCGGACTCTTCCCTTTCGATGCGCATCCATGTCGGATTCTCGAAAAATACACTAGCTTTGGTGAATCCGACACGCACCTAATGACATTTTTGAGGAGTCCGAACAACATAGGCTTACTCAATATTCATTTACCAGAATAGTTCAAAAATCATTTGATAAGAATATCAAATACTCTTTGATATGCGATTTTTCTATTAAAACATATTCTTGGTAAGTTCAAATTTTAGTTTTTTTTTTTTGTTAATAGGGAAAGAAGTCCTATTGTAAACTGTAAACATATGTCAAATCATACCTTATGTTGATTAGAGAATGGATTTCTTATTAGGTATACTGGAAAGGAGTGGAAATGAATATTTGAAGTTCTTAGTTGATTCCTGATTATTTGATTGAAATCATAATGCAAAGCCAGATATAGATCGTATACTTGTAGTGTTGATTCCAACAAAAAGTCCTATTGATTAAGATTTGTATATTAAAGGAGAATAGGTTCTATGCTTGGAGTATGTTTTGTTTAACAAATTTACTTTAATTTCTTTATAGAGGACAGAGTCTATTAAAGGCATAATGGTGCCAATTGGCTCAGACCGTCATATATGCTAGTGGAGCAAAGCTTTCAGAAACATGCCTTGTCTTAGGCTACTCATTGTCAAAGGGGAGGAGGCCCGACATCATGACCCTATTTGTGACCCTATTGAGTATCTCCCCAGTAACTTGAAATGGCTTGATTGGTCATACTACAGTCTTGCAACTTTACCAGCAGAGTTTGAACCAGGAAACCTTGGTGGGCTCAACATGACTTTTAGTTCGCTTGTTGAAATCTTCAAGGAACCAAAGGTATTGTTGATCTCCTTCAAAAAGAATCATATTTAAAGAAAAGAAATGACAGTTAAAGCTGATGCTTCTATTCCTTCTCTTTTGTTGAACAGGCATTTGACAAGTTGACAGTCCTCAATTTAAGTTTTTCAGGAAGTTTACTCCGAACACCCAATTTTTCTGACACTCCAAACCTCCAGAAGATTATACTGAAAAGTTGTGTGAGTTTGGTTGAAATTCATCCATCTGTTGGAAATCTTAAAAAGCTTATCTTCTTAAATATGGAAAATTGCAAAAATCTCGAGTCTTTACCAAGTAGTATTCAAATGGAATCTCTTGAAAGCCTCAACCTCTCAGGTTGTCAGAAATTAGAAAATTTTCCAGAAATTCGGGGGAATATGGAATTGCTGTCAGAGCTCCTTCTGGCACGTACTGCAATTTGGGAATTACCCCCATCAATAGGACAGCTCAGTGGTATCAGCTTGCTTGATTTGCGATCATGTGAAAAACTTGTAAGACTCCCTGCCAGTGTCTCTAAGATGAGAAAACTGAAAATTTTGATTGTGAAAGGTTGCTCAAGACTTCCCAACTTTCCTGAAACTCTTGGTGATCTAAACCAGATGGAGGAGCTCTATGCTGGTAACTCTGCCATTTGGAAGCTATCAGATTCCATTGGAAACTTGAGTAAACTCAAAGTCCTATCGTTAAGAAGAGGGCGGAAGGTCATGCATCAAACTAGTTGCAGTTTGATGTTTACCCTCTTACTGGGGGTTTTATGGTTTGAGGGAATTAAAAAGCTTAGATCTCAGTGGGTGCAACTTATCTGATAATCTTACTGTTGCTCTTACAAACTTGCCTTCTTTAGTGGAATTGAATCTGAGCAGAAACAAGTTTATTTCATTGCCTGATAGTATCAGGCAACTTTTGCACCTCCGATACCTCGACATAACACACTGTCAGGAACTTAAAGAACTTCCCACACTTCCTCCGAATATAGAGGAATTATATGCAGAAGATTTTTTGGCCAAACGATGTATTGCAAATCTGCCAATGTACCCTCGGTTGAATTTGGTGTCATTCACCAATTATTGTTTTGATCAACAATCGAATACAGAGGATAGCAATGGTAGCTCAGTTTTGGATGAGATTCTCCGTTTCTATCTTTCAAACAACATGGATGATGTGGTCCAGACCTCTCTTAACTCCGATTACAGGGTGACTTTTTCCATGGTCTTTCCTGTACGTGCAATTCCCACGTGGTTTAAGCATCAAAGTGTTGAGGAAAAGATCTTGTTCAAGCTACCTATTGGTTGGTATAATGAAAAGTTCAAGGGCTTTGCTATATGCTGTGTGACTCCCATGGGAAAAGGTATCTGCAGTCCTGATTCAGGGCTATCTGAGAAGTATGACTATACTTTCATCAAAGCCAGATTGAAATGCAATGATCAACTAGAAGACCTTAAGGTGCTAGAGAAAGAATGTAAAGTGGGCACATCATCTAGAACGCATGGCTGGTGTGTTTGCTTTGTCTACATACCATTGTATGCTTCACTGCAGGTGTCCGGCACATCTGTTGGAGACATTAACCATTATAGCCTATTTGAGGCATCTATCCAAGGGCGCATTGTGAGACAGTGGGGTGTTGATTTGATCTATGAGGATGAAGGAATAATTTCGAAGAGCAGCAGTCTCGAAATGCTTAGACTCGAGGAGGAGGAACTGTTATGATGGTGACGGTTGATAGTGGTGGTGGTGGTTGTGATGTGACGTTGCTTGATGTTAGTAGTTGGAGGTGTTGATTGTGATGGCTGAAAAATGAATGCATGATGGTTTGACAATGTATTGATGCTAGTTGGAGATGTTAATTGTGATGGTAGAGATGGTTGTTAGTAGAGAAATTATAGCGATAGTAGTGGTTGAAGAGGTGGCGTTACTAGTGATAATGGTGGTGGCGGCCAAAGAATGTGTGGAGGTTGTGATGTATTAGTGATAGTTAGCAGTGGTGCTAATTGTGATAGATGAGTTGGTCGATAGTAGGGATTGATTGGTAATGGTTGATGATGGTGGTGTTGTTGATGACGGTGAATATAATTAGAATAATAGAGGTAGTAGGTGTGGTAGCGGTTGACAATAGTGGTTGGTAGCGATATCTGTTGTCAATGGTGGTTGTGATGGTGGAGGTGGCAAAGGTGGTTAGTGGTGGTGATGGATGATTATGAATAGAGTGGCGGTGAATATAATTCAACACCAAAATTCCTCTTCAGACCTATTAAGACTTGATTCTAGATCTGAATGATTAAGACTTATTAAGAGCTAAAATCTTAATAAAAAATAAAATGCACTTAATGGTCTGAAGTCTAAATCGTTCAGATTCAGACCTCCATTCAGTGCAAACAAAATGAGCCTTTAGAGTTAATCAAAGTTGAAAAAAAGACTAAATTAGCTCTGGATATGCTGCTGGGATTCTGAAGGGATCACTTGAGAAATAGTTTAATGTAACTCGAAATGCCTCGTATTTGTTACTAGAGCTTAATAATTCGAATATGGTTAGATTAACAATTTTATTTCACTGCTACGAAGCATTCGGTTTAAATGTTGGAAATGATTAGACAAAAATAACATTTACTCAGACTCATAGAATTAATAAGATCAATTTTGAAATTAAAATTATAAGTACATGGCAATTAATAGGTTTGGAAAAATATAAGGGTTAATCAGATAACTAAAACTTCAAATTAGATGAATATACCAATATAATGGTTACATTTTAAATCGCATATTATTCTTGAGACTGTATTCTCATTATTTTGTAGTAACCTACTCAAAATACAGTAGCTGGTACTGATCTTCAACGGGTAATCTAATAGTATAACAATTCTTCAAACTAAAGCATAATAGTTCTTCTTCCTTGTTAAATAGTATTACAATTAAGGATTTAATTAATATGAAAGGTAGTAGTAAGTGTTTTAGAAATTTAAACACAGTTCTTTAGGTATCACCAAAGTTTGTGATAGGGTAGTAAGCATCTCTCCATCCTTAACCTGAGGTTTTGGGTTCGTTCCTTTAGGAATAGAGTTGTATTTGAGCGACAACGATTTACCCACAAAGTGGGACTTTCTGGTGCAAATCGTGATTAGTGAGACTCCAAAGCGAGTATGAGACACGGGATGGTAAAAAAAAAAAAAAAATTAGTAGGTTAGCAGAATTTACATTAAGGAGTTGTCTTTTTGTTGATGGCGATGATTCAGAGTTGAACTTTAAGCTTCGATGTGAACAAGGCTTTAATGTTTTGATTTCTCTTATGTTTTAGAATCTTCAGCTTATAATACATATAAAATTAACTAATGTAGTTTCAAAAAAAATGATAAAATTGATGTAACTTTAAGGGGACGTTTGGTAGGGTGTATTATTAGAAATAGTTCATGTATTAAGTGTGGTATTATTTAGTGCTACTAGATTAGTGTACGTGCGTTGCACGTGTATCAAAATATTAATTAAGATAAACGTATATAAAAAATATCAATTCTATATACGTTATGAAGCATTATTTTTATTATTATAAATTTTTTGGATATTTTAGATGATTATAAATCTATAACATGTTACGGGGCGTTAGTTCTGATAAGAAAAAAGTTATTTATGTATTTAAACTATATAATTTATATAACATTTGATGGGTGCATACGAAGATATTGATGTATTGACGACTAATTTAAATATAGATATTTTATATATTTGTATTCTATGTAAAATGTAGTTTTCCTTAAAACAATTTCTGTATATAGTTTATTTTCATCACCATTCTCTGAAATTCATTTTCTATATATAATTTCTTAGATAATTATAATTTGATCTATAATATTCTATTCCCATTGTTTAATTATATGGCACATTTTATTTTTTTAAAATCTAAACTAACTTGACATTGTGTATTTAGTTACAATAACCATAGTCTATTTCATTCCTAATGAGATGATTTATAACAACAGATAACATATAATTTAATTAAAAACATAAATGGTAACAATTTTTAAAAATTTTTTTGATAGGGAGTGCTTCCTCTTAAATGGATCTTACGTGGTACATATTTAGAATTTGACTTTAATATGAATATCGAGTACTGAAAAAGAGAAACATACCTTGAAGAGAATTACGTGTTCATGGAAATTCAATTATTTTTTACCTATACCCTATATTTAAATTTAGAAATATGTCATCTTCTTGAGATTAAATATAAATGAAAGTGAATCATATAAATTTGAGATAATGTAAGCAAAAATTTTGGTTATAAACATGCATTTTAAAGATGAAAAAAAAAAAATATGGCCCAAAATCTGCAAAGGCCCAACAATTTTTTTTTTAAAAAAAGATAAATGAAAATCAAATAGAAAAGTAAATAAATATTATCTGTACCTTGCCTGAACTCCAGAAGATAATGTTGCTTCTCACGAAGATTATCCTTGTTTTCTCCGTCTACTTAAAGTTTTCCTTACAACACCTAGGATCTCCTAGTTACTACCCGTCAATAGCATTAAGAACATCTACTGTATTGCCTACATTACACGTTTACATCAAACATAATAAAGGCCTAGGCCATCTATCTTTAGCTTTTGCATGCTGCTTTGTCTTTCTTCAAAGCATCTATGATTTCTCTCTCCAATAGTCCACTAGATGCAAGCTAGGATAATTCTTCATCTCTCCTCTTTTTTTGCTGCATTGTCATCTTTATTCCAGCACTTTAACACTTCTGTAATTCTTTCAGATTTCACCCATTGGATCTTTCTCTTGTGGATAAACATCTGTCATAGTTGAGCTGTCCAATTTCAATGTAAAAAGAGATGGTTTACTATTTCCAGTTTTTCTTCACATGAATAACACCTAGAGCATAGATTAAACTTTCTTTTGTTTAAATTCTCATCCGTCAACACCTTATATCTGACTTGAAGTGGTTGTATTAACTCAAATTGGTATTCTCGTGTATGTGATTGATTAAATCTGCCTGAGAGCTTTGAAGAGCTTTTATAACACCCTTTACAAAGGTCAAATCCTATTTTTTTTTTCCTTGTTTGCATTTGTATTCTTAATTCCCCAACAATAGAACACATCTGCACAGAGATTGTTAATAATCTCTCTAACCCCAAAGTGTGTACCTTTTATGTTATAGATTTCATAAGCATAAAAATAAGCATGTGATTTTAGAGGTCAATAGAAAAAGATATGAATAGATTTGAAAGTTTATAAGTACTTTTTATTGGTTCGTTCATCTACAAGAACGTTATTTTATCAAAACTCAGTTGATGATTATATGAATTTCGTGATGTTAATACAATCAAACAAACAATAGTATTAATGAAGGGTACATGAAAACACATAAGCCTTCTATTGAAAAAAGATGATTATCACAGGACTTGCAAAACAATAAAATGAACAACATAATGAAAATTAAATTAGATCCCAGAAAATAAATATTTCATGCATACTACAAGAATCGAAAAAATTAATCTATTATTACCCAAGAACAAAATAGGACAAAATGAAGAACCTTAAATCCCTGAAACTTTACTTTCATGAGGTCAAATGGAAGTTAAGTCGTTGTTCTATCTAATAACAAAAAAATAAATATAAAAGAGTATGACTACCTCCTTAAAGATTGGTTTCACTCGAACACACGAATATTCCTAGCTGCAGATTCAAGGCCCCATATATTGTAGTACGTTGAAATTAATAGACAAGTAGTGAAAATCATATATTTCTTATGAGTCTCGTCAATTGCTATAAGTAACATCTTTAAGGTATACCCTAAACAAATGGAAGAATACAAATTATTAAGTATTGAATAATCAAACAAACTCAAAATTTAATAATTCAAAATTTACATGATTCTTACTTGTTTGGGATGTTTTTAAGTATTAAATTACTCCTAGCATTTTCTCCACTCTTGATCTTCTCCAAATCAAGCAGATATTTCGTTTTGTTGTCTATCTCATTTCCACTCTAAGGGAAGTTAAAGTAATTAGGCACAAGACACCCACATACAAACATAAAAGTTACTCATGGATGAAAGGTACAAAAAACATGTATAATAATATATCCCCATAAAGTAGGGTATGAGAGGGGTAAAGTGAATGTGGATCTTACTTTCATTACGTATCTTTAATATAAGATGATAAGATTCAAAAGTATTCCTTAATTTCTTAAACTTTGTCTCAGAAAAAACGGAGGAACACATCCCTATTAGGAGGCTTTATAGATATTTAAATCGAGGAAGTAGTTGATTAGGAAAGGATCACATACCAATGTCAATAAGGAACTTCTTGTCCATTAGTCCACCGAACACCAGAACTTTTGATTTCAAAATTATGTTGATTTTGATACAGGTAAACACACTAAACAATAAAGTAAACAAAAAAATGAAGTGTATTAAATATGAACATAATAATATAATACTTACTTGTAACAAATTTAACAATAACAAAATGGATTATGATAAAGCAAATATGACAACCTAGAAATTATGATGAAATTAAGAAAACGAAAAGGTCTTGTCGTCGTTCTTCAACAACGAATATTCTAACCTTCGTAGACACAAAAGAGAGAGAGAACACTCCCCAAACCAAGGTTCCAAAGAGAAGATTTCAAGAAAATGAAAAGCAAAGTATATTACTTCACATAAGTATAATAATTTAATACGATTACTTGAAATAAATTTAATAATAACAAAAAGAAAGCATTATGATAAAGTATATATGGTAACAAACTAAAGGTCATGATGAAAGAAAACGAAAAGGTTTAGTCATATCTACGTTCAAGAGAAGTGTTCTAATATCTAGAGACGGAACCAACAAGAACCAAGAAGTAAAACTGCAAAAAGAAGGGAAAGGGATCCGGCTCATATGAGCAAGCTAGAAAGGAAAGCAGTCAAATGTGGCTACATGTCAATTTTGGACTTCAATAAGTTGAGCGCTAAAAATGTGAGATGAAACAATAATTGCCAGTATCTTTGTCCGTTCATAGGGATTTGCAACACTCGCGGAATTCCTCAGTATAAGGAACCTCTTTCGATCAACCATAAACAGTAACTGATGATGAAAACACAAGTTGGAGAAGCAGAAAAGGAAATCAGTTAAGATAGTGACTTACAAGAAAAGAAACGCATCATAAAAGTTCACCAAAGTGTGACAAATTTTGCATCCATGAGATGACATGACTTTCGAGAGGGTAATTGTTCCAATAAGGTTGTTGTCATAGTACATCAGAGTTTTCTCAGCACTTTCACCAACTTTAGCACAACGGATAACAACATCAAATCTGCATTAAAAATACGTAAGTGACTGCAAACCAATGTATTAAAAGGTAATAAAATTTGAGCAAAGTAGTCAATATGCTGATTCAGACATTCAACAACTATTCTCCAAAGTATAGTAATGTACACCTCAATCTAAGTAAGTTAATGTACGCATTAAGCTAAATTAAACTAAGCAATTTAAGCTGGCATAACAAATAATATAAATGATGGACAATGAAAAATCAACATGAACAATGAAAAACCACAAGTTTATATAGAAAGAGAGCATGAGAAAACCAAATAAAAGACAAAAATGGAACAAACTAAATTAACCTAACCTAAAAAGAATCCGCTCTAAGGTATAAAGTGCGAAATCGAACTACCCTAGAACAATTTATCTTTCAATAGTAAAATAAAAAAGTCATAATTGGAGAGCACCAAAACTCCATATTTGTGTTTCTGTGTAAATTTATAAAGATTTATATTGAGGATTTTCTTTTTAAAATTTAAATATAGAAAAGAAGAAGAAATAATTAATTCTAACCTATTTGTGTTTGTATGGGAACCAAATTAAATAGAAAGTGACGTATATAGAGTCCTAAATCTATAAGAAAGTGATTTTTTACCTAAAATAAAAACTCCATAAACTTAGGAATTTAATTATAGTAAGAAACCAATAAGTCATATGTTTGTATGTAGAAAAAAACGTATAATTAAATTGATTTATAGAATTTTTTTTCTATATATATGGTAAAATTTTAATTGATATAAAAATGTTAAATATTATGATTTTTTACCTAATCAAATAAGGACTTTAGTTAATTTCGACATCTTAATTTATGAAAAATTATTAAATGACAATAATTGAAGAAAAATGGTGAAAAGACGATTTTGTCTGTTGCGAAGTGTTTTAATAAAGGGCAAAAAGTTCAAATCACTTTTCTAAGAGTTTTCACACTTTTAATATATTATAGATATAGATTATAGATTATAGATAGATCTTTTGATATATTATAGATAGATATAGATTATAGATATAAATTATAGATTATAGATATAGATGTTTGGTTGGATTTTGGATCAATATATAATTAATACATGTATGAGTTATACACCCTACATGGTATTACAGGGCGTATAACTAATACATCTCATTTGATAGTATTAATAATACATGAGTTTTAATACCATGAGACTAATATGTGTAAGACAAAAATATCCCTCAAATTCTTTTAAGCATATTTTTTTATTTTCTTGATTTTATTTTGTATATTTGTACTAATAAATTTATTTAAATAAATTCATTTACAAATTTTATTATTTAGAAAGTGTCCTTTGCTAAATAAAATCCAATATCAATCGAATAGACGAATATGGAGGGTACACCGTGCTATCAAGGATTTCGATAGTGGAACATCATACCTGAAAATTAGTAACAAGTTTTTATTCATATTTTAATTTTTAACTTGACTAATTTAATGAAATAGAAAATTTCACAAAAATTCAAGGGTATAATTGCAAAGGAGATTTTTATAGCATTTAAAATCAAACACGATACATGGTATATCTAGTTTTTAATACAATGAATCAAATACTTGATAAAAAATAACCCAAGCACTACAATCCCTACATTACTAATTCCCGCATTGCTAATTCCTACATTACTTATCTTCGTACCAAACGATCCCTAAGTGTACCGTCATCTAAAAAAAAATACTAAAAGGCTGCTAATATTCAAGAATTAAGATGTTGGAAAGTCTAGCGGTCAGCGGTTGGAAAGGTTGTTTTATTTTATATGATGAGCTTAGGGAGCAAGTGGTAGAGGTTAGGAGGGACAATGATAGAATGATGTCGATTAAATTAGTTATTGGAGGGTCTTCTTGGAATATTATTAGTGCGTATACCCCACAGTAGGCTTGGATGAGGAAGAGAAGAAGAGCTTTGGGAGGCTTTGGATGAGACGGTGAGGGGTGTCCCCAGCAATGAGAAGCTTTTTGTAGGAGGAGATTTCAATAGGCACATAGGATTTTCTTCGAGGGATTATGACTATGTGCATGAAGGCTTTAGGTTCGGTATAAGGAATGAAGGAGGAGTGGCACTTTTGGATTTTGTTCGGACTTTTGGGTTGATGGTAGTTAATTTGAACTTTCCAAAAAAGGAGGTTCACTTGGTTACTTTTCGTCGTTCGGTGACCAAGACTCAAATTGAATTTTTCCTCTTTAGGAAAGGTTATAAGGGTATTTGTAAGAATTGTAATGTTTTACCGAGTGAGAGTCTTTCGACCCAGCATGGCTTTTGGTGATGGACTTGGAGATAAAAAAGAAAAGGATGAGAAGAGGTGTGGATGACCAGTCGAGAATTAAATAAGGTAGTTTGACTATGGCCAGTGCGCTCGAGATAAGGGATAAGTTGATAGCGAGAAAGACTTGGGAGAGTGGAGTGGATGTTGATAGTATGTGAGATAAGACTGACAGTTGCATCAGGTAGCTAGCTAGAGAGGTATTGGGTGTCTCGAGAGGCCGCTCGGGCAAGTATAGAGAGGTATTGGGTGTCTCGAAAGGCCGCTCGGGCAAGTATCATAGGGACTGATGGTGAAACAGAGAGGTGAAGGGAAGGTGGAGGCTTAGAAAAGGATGTACACAAAGTTGGCTGAGAGTAAGAATGACGAGGAAAAACAAAAGAATAGAGAAGATTATAAGATTGATAGGAGAGAGGCGAAGTCGGCGATCATGATGGCTAAGAATGCAGTTTTTGAGAGTTTATACATAGCGTTAGATAGTAAAGGTGGTGATAAGAAGTTGTACAGGCTAACCAAGGTTAGGGAGAGGAGGGCTTGAGATCTTGATCAAGTGAAGTGTATTAAGGATGCGACGAAATAGTTTTGATGGTGGAGGTTCTTATTTGGAGGAGATGGCATTCTTACTTCCATAAGCTCCTAAACGAAATAAAAGATACTAGCATTGTGTTGGAGGATTTGGAGCACTTTGAGAGGTTTCGCAACTATGGTTATTGTAGGCGTGTTAAGGTTGGGGAGGTTAAGGAGTTATTCGTAGGATGCATAGAGATAGAGCAACTGGGTCAGACGAGATTCTGGTAGATTTTTGAAAGTGCACATGAGGGGTAGGTATGGAGTGGCTAACTCGGTTGTTTAACATGATTTTCAGGATGGCGAAGATGCCTGAAGCTTGGGGGTGGAGTACGATAATTTCGTTGTATAATAACAAGGGTGACATTCAGAATTGCAACAATTAAAGAGGCATCAAGTTGTTGAGTCACACTATGACGGTTTGAAAGAGGGAGGTAGAGTTGAGGTTACGAAGGATTGTTACTATTTTTAAGAATCAGTTCGGATTTATGCCAGGACGCTCGACTACCGAAGCCATCTGTCTCATTAGGTAATTGGTAAAGCAGTATAGGGAGAGGAAAAAAGACTTGCACATGTGGTTTATCGACTTAGAAAAGACCTATGATAAAGCACTTTCCTGTCTTGATGGGGTTACACTAAGGATAGACTCTTATTCAGCTTCTATTTGCCTTGGTGATAAATGTTTTGACGTGAAAAATTCAAGGTGAGATGCCTTACTGTGTTTTCTTTTTTAGGATGATGTAGTCTTGATTGATGAGACCCGTAGTGGAGTTAATGTTTAGTTGAAGAGTCTAAAGGATTTAAGTTGAGTAGGTTCAAGATGAAATATTTTGAGTTTAAGTTCAGCGAAGTGTCACATGAGTCTGATGTGGTTGTAAAGCTTTATATTCATTCCATCCAAAAGAGAGATAGTTTAAAGTATCTGGGGTCTATGATTTAGGAGAATGGAGAAATTGACGAGGATGTCACTCATCAAATTGGTGCAAGGCGGATAAAATGGAGGCTTACTTTCGGATCTTATATGATAAAAAGGTACCTCCTAAACTCAAAGACATGTTCTACAGAATGATGGTTAGATCGGCTTTGTTGTATGAGGCAGATTGTTGGCCTGTCAAGAAGTCTCACATCCAACAGATGAAGGTAGAGAAGATGAGAATGCTACGGTGGATGTGTAGGTGTACTAGGAAAGATAAGATTAGAAATAAGGTTGTTTGATATAATTTGGAGTGGCTTTGGTGGAAGCCAAAATGAGAAAAGCGAGGTTGTGATGAGGAGGGGCACGGATGTCCCAGTGCGGAGGTGTGAGAGGTTGGCTAGGACATGGAGCAGCGTCAACTTTTCGAGGACATGACCCTGGCTAGGAAGGTGTGGAGGAGGCTAATTAGGGTAGAAAGATAGTAGAAACAAGTGCGCTAGTGCTAGTAAGTAGGAGGATTTTGTTATCCGTGTTACTAGCTATAGTACTAGTATTATTTCAGAATGTTGTATCGTTGGTTGTATTACTTGGTGAGTCTTATTTATGGTATTATTTAGTGTGGTAAGTTCTACGTATCTTGTCCTTTTAATATTCCTTTTCTAGATTGTTTTGTCTTCAGTCGGGGGTCTATCAGAAACAGACTCTCTATCTCACTTCTGAGGTAGTGGTATGGACTGTCTACACTTACCCTCCCCAGACGTCACTTGGTGGGAATATACTTGGTATGTTGTTGTTGTTGGGGTCTACGACTTCTTAATTAAAAGAAATGAAGCAATTCTCATAGCAATGCTTTTCTAATATGGCAGTTAGACTCAACTAATGTTAAACTAATTCTCATTTAGTTAAACATGGGTAGGTATCAAGCCCAGCCCAATTGCCACAACATAAAGTTCTTATATTCTCGTAATATTTTCCTCACTGCACTGTATTTTGTTAACGCATTCATTTACTTCGTTAAAGACATTCTGACAATTTATTCAGTTTTGTAATCTAAATTTAGGCATTGCATAACTTATTCAGTTTGGTTATATAAATTTAGGCATTGCTAGTCAGTGAGGATTTTCTATCTCTTTGATTCCCTGGTCTCAGGTCTAGAATGGTTAAAACTGTTCAGCAGTTTCAGTTTCAATAAGACAACTATATGACAGAAAGTTAAAACTTCCCCTGGATTGCCTATTACATCGCTTTTTGTGTCAAATTTATACAATTACTTCATTTATCAAGAGCTAATTGGAACAACTTTCAAAATTAAACAACAGATAGATTAATCTTCCCTTTTAAATAAGCTAACGAAAAACTAAATTTGCATTTTAAAACTACCAGAAAATTTCCCAAAGTTGGAATTTTACAATTTCAACATGACAAGCTCTTGTGAGTGCATGTACATTTATCTTGTTGATAATATTGTACTAGTCAAATGTCCTTTCATTTGACAAGATATGCGAAGTAAAACAATAAACTTTTAGTGACATAACCTTTCACATATTCTGCAATTTGAATTAGTGATCGTGATTGTTCAACATCTCCAAATTTCTGCTCCTAGGGTGATCATCTTTTGCCCTTTTCTGCATTTCCCTCTGTATTTCATTTTTGGCTTCTACAACGTTCAATCTCACATATCTGTCACCTCCTTCCTTTATTTGCAAAGAAATATATTTTGCACATCTTTTAGTCATATGTATATATTTCTCCATTTCATTAATTTTCTTTCTCTCTCTCTCTACCCTACTCTCAATGGACAATTCTTGCTTTCTATATCCTTAACTGATAGTAATTCACCAGCTTTTACCTAATTAGCATTTGGTTTCCTTTTCCTTCTGCTCTTGTATTTGGTTAACTTGAAAAGGTCAGTCCCTGGGTAGGATGAATTGCCAGTGATTAGTAAAAGAATAAGCAACCTATACTCAAAAGTATCTCCCTATCATAATACCTCTGCATAGGAAGTTAATATAGAGCAATTAACTTGATATATTAGTACTCTAATTTTGTTTTTTCACTCCCAAAGTTTCATATCTTACTTTTAATGGGTACCAAGTTCTTCTGAAAGGGGAAGCAGGGAGAAACAATGAAAAAAAATTAATATCACACCTACTAGCTACTATGTTGGTGACTCCCACTGTTACTGCTAGGCTATAAACCTTGGTAAATTGTATCTTATTTAGTTGCAGATATGATAGTTAAATACTAAGATGCACCAACTCTCCTTGTCTCAATGTTGGATATATTCATGAAGCACAAGTGTCAAATTTGCTTGCATGAATTTATGGAGTGGAAAATGTATCAGTATTTGGCGGTCTTACTGTCTTAACAACAGAGGCAGTGTTATTTTTTTCTTTTCACGATTCTTAATGTTTCTCTCTGTAAATTAAATTACTCCCTATATTCCTTTAGATTGCCTTCCGATACTTTAGCATTGGGATCTATTGCTAATCAAGCTCTGTCATTTTTGTGTAATTTAAATGTCAAGCTTAGAGAAAGTAACTAATATAGCCAAGTATCGTAGTCTTTAATTACATGGCTCCTCAGGAAGAGTGACTTTATATCTTATCCTCAAAATTCCAAGTGATGGTAACTTTTTAATCTGTGATTTGTAGGATGGTACGAGTGCAAGTAGTGCTGCTGTATCTATAGACAGATTTGTGAGCAGGGGGCACTTCTCTGTTAGTCACTGATCTTACTAATGTTGTATTTATCCACAATGGTGGGTGCCCAAGTAGAAACCAAAAGTTGTAGACAGGTAGTACGTGTGATGTGAAGAACTGTTTCGAAGGCACTTGGCAAGAAATGATTTAATTTATGACACAATTTCCTTTACAGAAAAACTGGTAGGCCAACTTTACACTTTTTTGTTTCTTGAAGAATCGTATTTACTTTTCAAATATGTTTTCAACCGCTCACAAATATAGGCCGCTAGACTGTAGCGCTAACTGCATTACAAGCTACTTACTTTATGTATGTTTGTTGTATTAAGAATAAATGTTTAATTTAAAAAATTAAAGAGATAATTTATTATTTCTATCCATTTTACCTTGCTGCTATAGTATAGTATTCATTATTATAGGCAATTTTTAAAATATTAAATTTATTATATTCAAATAATGATATAATGAAATTAATTTTACTCTGTCCATTTAAATGTTTTTGGCCTATTTTGACTTGACATGAAGTGTAAAAATTTAAATAGATTTTGAATTTTAAACTAAAGATAAAGATATGTTAAATGTAACAAAATACTCTTTAAATTTGTGGTCTTAAATACGACTTGTGAAAAATTGAAATTAAAGAAGTGAAGTAGAAAATATGTTAGAATTTTTTAGATGAACTAAAAAAAGTAGGCTAAACAAATGAAATGTAGGAAGTACTTGCTCTGATATTTTTTCTTTGACCAACATTTTAAAAATAGATTTTCATTTTTATTTGTTACTTAGTTCTTTTTCATATATTTAATCCCTAAAATTAATTACTTATTTGCTAAATTATTTTTTATTTAGGGGAGGGGGAGGGAGGGGGGGAGAGCAGGAGTGAGCATTTGGTATATGGTTCGATGATACAATATCGATAAACGGTTTTGGTAATTCAATAACCGGTAATTAAAAGTAAATATCAAATATTATATTTTTAATCTTTGATTCAGTAATATAAATTAAACTTTGATATAGTGTTTAGTAATACCATATTTTTATTTTGTCAAACTAATTTTTTGAAAAAACAACCTACTCATTTCTAAGGCAGCTACAAATATATCCAAGTAAATAGGATTGATCCGATCAAAGCTTTTGACTAATGATGTTTTTAGGTAGAAATAAAGAACGGAGAGTGATTCTTTTGACCTTTGAGCTTATTTGGCTAATAATGAATCAATTAAATATTATATATATATGTGTGTATGTATGTGTGTGTATGGGGTGGATCTTTATTTAATAATAATAATAATTCGATATTCTGTTAATATCAATTACGAAATAATATTAATATCTTGTAGTAAATCGAATCAAATATCATAATTTTAGAATTTTTACTCCCAAGTACTTATCAAATACCTACTTCTCAAATACCAATGTCAAATTTTTTTATTTGATTCAGTAATTCATTTTTGGTATTTTATGCCTATCTCTAAAAAGAAGTATTAAATATTAATTAATATAAGTGGTAAAATAAAAATAATCATGTCAATCATTATTTTTAATGGTTGAGCCAAGTCTAAATATAAAAAGTAAAAATAAAGAGTAAAGCATCTAGTATCCTCCTAAACTATGATCAAATTTGTTATGACACACTCCAACTTCACGGGGTTCTATTATCCCGCTGAATTAAATTTTAACTTATTTTTATCATATTTTTTAGCTGACATGACATCTTTTGTCAATCCTCAACCATCATTATTTTTTAGCATATTATTTATTGTTTCTTAATATGTGTCTAATCAATATAATAATAATAAAGACAGATAGACCCTTAAAAAAAGTTAATAGTTTATTAAGGCCACTTATTGCCAGTGTATTAAATCACACTTTAATACAATATAATAATATTAAAATGTAACAACAATAATTAATTATTTTTTTCAACTATACTATCTTAATTGAAGAAAATTCATCAAATCAAGATTATTATATTAATCGATTTGCATTCTTTATTAATTTCTACTTAAGAATTGTTCAAAATTAATATGTCAAGTAATTAATTTAAGGCGAATAAAGTACCTTTTAATTACTATTTCGTGAAACGTATACAAGAGAAGATTAATTTCGTTAAACGAATTTTACATGCATTTGTTAGTTTTTCAAGCATTAAGTCATCGACATATCCATACCATTAAAGACAACATAATCATACTTAGCTTTGCTTAGTTTTTGTTTGATGACAAATGCATTGTTTACTTTTATGAATTTTACTTGATGAATAAAATATAAATGATCAAATATATTGTTAATTCCACATTTTCTATTTTATAATTCAAAATTTAAATATAAAGATTTTATAATGACAATAAATAACAAACATTCCCATAATATAGTTTACTAGACGATGTAAGCCTGTACAAGCACGATCTAGCAAGAAAAAGTAAGTTAATTTAATAACAAAGATAATTATAATTCAATTAATTTAAATATCATTTGTTATGGCCCTAAATTTCAAGTACAACCTAATAGAATCGATATTAGCTTTCATACTTGAAATGAAAGATAAAAATTATACTAATACTGTTTTATTTTATTAATTGTTCTCTTCGAAATTAATAAAATAAAAATTAAAAAAAGTTACAAACTTATTATCATAATTTAATGCCTTGAACTATTTGTAATTTCTCTTATATATCTTTTGTAGTACAAATAAAAGTGAGTTAACTATAAAGTAACATGGTTAAGTCCAACAGATTTTTAAAAATTAATTTGCATAGTTTTTGAAAAATAGTCACATAATTTAAATATGGTGGTGACTCACTACTCCGCCATTCAAAATATTTGTCATGCTTCAATTCTCGAAAGTTCATTTGGTTAATTTTTTGAATTATTAAATATTTGAAAACTGCACAAAAAAAGTACTGTAATTGAAATTTTTCTCATATCACTTTTGTGAAAACATACATCTCTAATTTAAGTGCTAGTAAAAACACTTTTTAAATATTTTAAAATTTTTAATTACTGTGACTTATAATGCTTTTTATATAGTGTCGAACATCTAAATTTTATTTTGAAGAACTTAAATATTTCTTGTTCAAAATTTATAATCAAAATTTAAATTTAACTCTTAAAATTCAAAAACACCACATAAATTAGAACGAAGGGTATAATTTTTCAGTATTTATTAAAACAAAAATTATTTACTTAAAAAATGAAAAGAATCGTAAATCATCAATTAAACTACCATTTAAAATTAAATAATGACATAGAAGCAAACAATATCGATACCCATATCTTCACTCACTCTTCCAGAATATTCCTTCCGTCTCATTTTATATGTCGTCATTTCCTTTTTATTCATCCCAAAAGAATGTCATCTTTTCTAATTTAATAACTGTTTAAAGACACAATTTCACTTATATCATTATTGGTTCCACTTATAAGGACCCATTTAATTAAAGATAGTAGCAGTACATCTTTTAATAAAAGATAATTTAATAAAAATTATCAAGTCCTTTTTTATTCTTAAACTCCGTGCTCGATCAAACTACACATAAATGGGGAGGAGTAAGTAAAAGTAAAGTAAGGGGTCGTTTGGTTTGAAAACAAGTTATGTTGGGATTAGTTATGCTGGGATAAGTTATGTTTGAATAAGTGTCACGGTCCGACTTCGAGATCATGATGGCGCCTATTCCACCCTCTGTGATAGGTAAGTCAGGAACCAAACTCCAAATACAATATCCCAAACTTATAGAGGTGGAAGGAAAATAACAACATAACAAATCCCGAATAATTTCAAAATGTAGATTAGTAGTCAAAACATAGATGATCTCAGGTCTGAAAGTCACTAATACAAGCCACTAAATACAAAATCAAAGAAAAGTTTGAGTATCTTAAAATGCGGAAAATGCATAAAGATAAGGCTGGAGGAGATTTCAGTAGTCTTTAAAATCAATAACAACTACCTCGAATCTTCAATGATGCTAGCAAAGAAGGAACCACTGGAGTCAATGTCTGTAGGTCGTCAGATCGGTAGCTGCACGTAAGGTACAGAAAAAGTAAGGGTGAGTACGAAACCATGTGTACTCAGCAAGCGTCGTCGACAGATCCTAATTCAAAGTGGTGACGAGTAACACCACGTCAATCATCTAAAACAGTCATACAACCTGCACTCAGGAAAGCCACTATACTCTAACTGAATAATAAAGTTTAAAAGGCATAAGAATATTGTAATACATTCCAAGAATTTCTCAATGTAGTGAAATCAAGTAACAAATAGTCAAGTAGTTAAATAAACAATACAAAGTCAACAATTTCACCTCACTTAATTTGAACCAGGAACGAATGAATGCAATGCAATGCATATGTTGTGTACACACCTACCGAGTAATGATTTCAAGGTCAAGACCCATGAGGACTCACAAGGTCCATGTATTGTGCAAGCGTGCACTGATCTCATTAAATATATTGTGCAAAAATGCACTCCGACCTCAATAAATAAATAAATAATATTGTGCAGGCGTGCACTCCAACCCCATGCAAAATACAATGCATGATATGCAGACGTGCAACTCCGATTCAAAAATAATTTATTTATCATAGCAAATCAGTTCATCGTACTAGCAAATAGGAAAAAATAGTTTCAGACATACAATTAACTTATTTTAACCCCTCAAATAACACTGACTTACATAGATGCTCGTCATTTCACCTATACAGGACCCCACTCCACCCCAATTTCCCACTACTCCCATTACACAAAACAATACATAAATATTTCGAAAAAGAATCTAAGAAAATCACAACTTGCCTCAAATCGAAGCTCAAGCGTCAATTTATAAACTTGCCTTTCATAAAGCTTTCAAATGGTTAAACTCTGTTCAAATACATAATCCCCATAAAAGTATGAGTTAGTACGTCAAATTTCAATTAAAGTGGGTCATTATATCTATAATCTATATCTATAATCTATAATCTATCTATATCTATAATCTATATCTATAATATATTAAAAGTGTGAAGACCCTTAGAAAAGTGGTTTGAACCTTTTACCCTACATTAAAAGTCTCTGCAATAGACAAAATTGTCTTTTCACCTTTTTTTTTTTAAATAAATTTATTATTTAATCAAATTAAGGACTCCTAAAAATATATGAATAGAAATTAAACACTCCTAAAATATATGAGATAGAAATTAAGGACTTTTAAAATATATGGAAAGAAATAACCAATAGAATATATAAGGAATCATAATAAAATAAATATACTAAATTTTGATTATTAAATCTTTTAAAAACCAGGTGATCCAAAATAGAGATTTAGATTCTCTTTTTATTAGTAGTAAAAACTCTTATAATCATATAAATACTATAATATATTTTAAGAGCATAAATTCCAAAATTATTATTTTTTCTTAAATTACCATATTTATCCAAATCACGTTACCATGCTAAAATGCTCTATAATTATACTTTACTAAATTTTATATTTTTTATTTACGTAATGTTTTCTTAAAGTAGAGTCTATTTGTCTTTTTCTTTAAAAAGTTTTCATGTTTTAGGTTTTTTTTTTTAGTTGTTGGAATCTATAATATTTATTTTTTTAATTTCTTTTTGGTTTAGACAATATTTACTTTTTTAATTCCTTTTTGGTTTAGACAATATTAATTTTTTTAATTCCTTTTTGGTTTAGGATCTCCTATATATATAAAAAATATTATTGCACAATCTCACTCATAAACTTTATCACTTTTATATTTCTAGGTTTTCTTTCTTTACGAATTTTTCTTTTATAATAGATCTTAGTGTTTGTCTTATTACTTTCTCTTATGTTTTCCACCATAAATATATCATTCATATTCTTTATCAAAATTAAAGATTCTTATAATGAATTTATCCAGAGGTATGTTTTCTAAAATTTTAGACTGATTTTGAAGTTTACAATAATAAATGATGTATTTTTTGATAAACAATTATAAATTGAGAAATTTCTTTGTGAATTTTATTTATAGTATTTCATATACAATTAGTAATTTGAAATTGAATTATTTACAATTTTGAACAGATTATTTAGATCGTTGCGTTTTGTCACGAGAAATTGATTGGTCATTCAAAATTCATGATAATTAGTAATGAAATTGACTTATTTATGATTTTGGATAAATTATTTGGATCGTCTCATCGTTACGAAAAATTGATAGGTCATTCTGAATGCATAATAATTAGTTATCTTATTAATTAAAGATTTTTTTATCTATGCTTTATGGTTAAAAAACTACGTGTACTACGTTCTGAGGATTATTCATGGGATTAGATATTTAGGAGATTTGATTTTTATTTATTAATTGTTTGGCTTGTAACTTGACTTTTCATAGTGTTTTTTCTTAATTGATTTCTTCTCCTAAATAGCGAATTCCATCCAACAATACAAATACAGTATAATAATTGATTTGAACCTTCATAGAGGATTCTGACAATTTAAATATAGATCATTAGGATGTTAATTATTATTTTTCTAATAGATCTTATTTGCTTTTTTTGTAGTTAGATACTTCAAGTTAATTGAGCACTTAAATAAGGCATAATAATGGTTATTTAGTTTGTTCCATATTGTTCCTTAATTTTAAATATCGTAAATTTTTTTCATGTATTTTCATCTAAACTTTTTTGAAAATTTTGTACTAATTGTGATTTAATCTTATTTTTTTAAAAAAATATTTAGAACTTTGAAAGCAATTAAAAAAAGGTTATTAAATCTTAATTAGCTAGAAAGTACTACAAATGTGTACCTAAAGGAGTTGTACTATTTTAAAACTCTATAAGGCATGAAACGTTAAAAAACTCTAAAAAAGGAGTATCTGTTGGCTCAATTAGTGGTCGGTGTAAAAGAAATTACACAAAGAATTGTCTTCCTGCACAAATATTTTATTTCTTTAGCATACGAAAAAATACATGAATTCAATTGTTTATCTTACCTTTTTTTTAGTTCATTTCAATATCTTTTTTTAAAATACTCTATTTCTAAATTTTCATACAGTATATTTAAAACTACAAGATTAAAGTATATTTTAATATATTTCACATGTCTATAATAATTAAAAGAGACATTAGAAAATGTATGGTGAATTATCATGTTCTTCACATTTTTTGTCTTAAAATTAGTTTTGATTTTTTAAATTTTTAACTTAATAATATAACGTACACACAATAATTTGTTCTTTTGATATTCATTTATTGTTAATTAATTATATACACGTGCAAAGCACGTACACCTAAACTAGTATATTAAAAGTGTGAAGACCCTTAGAAAAGTGATTTGAACTGTTTGTCCTTTATTAAAAGTCTTTGCTTTAATTAAAATCATCTTTTTATTTTTTTTAATTATTTTAATGATATTAAAAATTAAATAGGGAAGGGATTTTTTATTATAATTAAATTCATAAATAGGTAAAAATAAAAAACTTTTCCAACTACTTACCCTAAAAATAGGCAAAAAGCTACAGCAAATCAAAAAAAAAAAAATCACGGCAAACCTTAAAAAAAAAAAAAGCAATTTTTTTTTTTTTTTTTTTTAACTAAAATAGACTTGGTCCCAAGAAAAAAAAAGGTAAAAATTTCCTTTTTCAAACAGGCTTGATCCCTAAAAAATAGGCAAAAATCCATAACAAATGTCTTAAAAAAACTTGAAACGAAAAATAGGCCAAAATCCATATCAAACGTGCTGCTAAAATAGGCTTGGTCCATAACTTTTCTTAATTTCTATAAAAGTAATGTTAATTTTATATTTTTCTTTGTCTATAATTTTAAATTATTGTTTAAATTTTTTCTTTTCACTAAAATAATTTGTAATGGACAAAATAATTTTTTTTAGTTTTTTTCTCACATTAATTTTTCTCCAAAACAAATTACTCCAGTTGAAATTCTTTTTTGTTCCCGTGACTTTTCACTTTTCCTAAAATAATGCGCGTACATATGGTAAAATAAAAAAAATCCAATTTACAAGGACTAATTCGTTCATTAATTTTTCTCCCAAAGAAAATTGCTCCTGCTGAAATTCTTTTTTGTTATGGTGACTTTTCACTTTTCCTAAAATATTGTGCGTATATATGATAAAAGAAAAGGAAGTCCAATTTACTAGGACTAATTCATTTGAAAAATACTACTTGAATATTCAGTAAGGAAATTTTTTTTGATAAAAAAGATAACCCAAAAGAGTTTTACAAGAAATAGCACAGTTCAAAGAAAAGTCAACAATTTATCTCTTTTAAGCACAGGCAAAAAAAAAAGAGGAAAGAAAGAGTATAGTGATTTTGATTTTACAAAAAATCTGTCTTTCAGAAACTATATATGAATTTATTGAAGAGGTATATCGGTGACAACAAATGTGGTCCTACTGTAGTGTTATGTTCTTTTTAATTTGATATTCTTCACATTCGTTATGTTAATTTAATTATATTATTGTACTATAAAGGAGATAGAATCATGGTGATTCATGTGTACTTCATTATTGTACTATAAAGAAGATAGAGTCATGGTGGTTCGTGCATGCTTCAACCTCAAATACGTATAGTTGTATGCAATATACAATCGTCCGCATCTTTTGCTCAATTAAATTTAAACTTCTCAAATATTATATCTCAACTATCGTGGATGTTAGAGATTGTTTTAATTTCAAAGACCATCACACGCTTTGAGGGACATCTTTTACCATACGTAAGATTTCATTGTTTCTATTCTTTAATAAGGCTTTTGTAACACCCCAAAATCTCATCCCGGTGCGTCACACGGTGCTTAAGGCTACAAGTAGCCCCAAGCTAACCCTTCGAGCCCGCTACTATCTCTATCTCTCTTTGATATTATTTTTAAAAAATACCAAATTAATAAATAAATAAATAAATTATTTAAATGCATGCATGTGTCTCGCACTGGAGCCTTTGCTTATTTAAAATTAAAAGTTAATTATTTTAATTAATTTCAAAATGTTAAATACTAAGAAAATAATAGATTAAAAATTTAGACCCTACCAAATTAAAATTATTTATTATACAAAGATTATTTGATATTAAATAAAATTATCAGAAGCTAAGTTAACAAGTAGTATGATTGTACTTAAACTTGGTTTCTGACAAAACTACTATCTTTCAAATCAATTATTTATTAAGTCTTTAAAATCAAGCATCTTGTTCCTTACATTTTATTTTAAAATTTTAACAAAAAATTAATGTAAATATGATTCATAAGTAAAAAATATCAAGTTCATATAAATTCTTGTTGAAAACATACGTAATAACCTGAAACAGTAGTAATCACGATCTCTTATTTTGAAAAGAAATTGAATTGGATGGTCATTACAAAATTCTTTCAAAATCATATTAAAAAAAATTAAAACAAAAGAAATGTTGAACTAAACAAATTAAAGAAAATATTATATATCACATGCTATAAAATAATAGCTTGAAGAGCTCATGTTGTTAAGGAGCAATCAATCTCTGTGGAAGAATAAAAAAAAAAGGATATTAATAAAGTTTTAAAGCTTTTTTTTTATATAAAATTCTAAAACTTTTTCATAAAAACAAACAAAATAAATATGGCAGATTTTTTTTTTCCAGAAATTATTTATCAAAATTAAATAAACTAAAACCTTAGGAATGAGGATTTTATCTTTTATTTTTGTCTCTTTTTCCCATACTTGTATATACTTTTTTTTTCTTAATTCAATTGTAGAATTTTGCTCTTTAATTTAAGAAAATAGTCTTCCCGATTAAATTACAATTACACACAAACACTAATATATATTAAAATATTAATAATATTATATTTTAAAAAGATTTCAAAAATAAATGTCCTAATTTAGCTCTTTGCCATTCTTTTACTTTATTACTTTATCTTTAAAAAAATTCGTATACATCCATTTTGTGTCATTTTTGTGTTATAACAAATAAAAAAAAAAGGTAAAAATTTCTTTTTTCAAACAGGCTTGATCCCTAAAAAATAGGCAAAAATCCATAACAAATGTCTTAAAAAAACTTGAACCAAAAAATAGGCCAAATTCCATATCAAACGTGCTGATAAAATAGACTTGGTCCATAACTTTTCTTAATTTCTATAAAAGTAATGTTAATTTTATATTTTTCTTTGTCTATAATTTTAAATTATTGTTTAACTTTTCGCTCTTCACTAAAATAATTTCTAATAGATAAAATAATTTTTTTTACTTTTTTCCTCACATTAATTTTTCTCCAAAAAACATTACTCCAGCTAAAATTCTTTTTTGTTCTCGTGACTTTTCACTTTTCCTAAAATAATGGACGTACCTATGGTAAAATAAAAAAAATTCCAATTTACAAGGACTAATTCGTTCATTAATTTTTCTCCCAAAGAAAATTGCTCCTGTTGAAATTCTTTTTTGTTATGGTGACTTTTCACTTTTCCTAAAATATTGGGCGTATATATGATAAAAGAAAAAGAAGTCTAATTTACTAGGACTAATTCGTTTGAAAAATACTACTTGAATATTCAGTAAGGAATTTTTTTTTGATAAAAAAGACAAACCAAAGAGTTTTACCAGAAATAGCACAGTTCAAAGAAAAGTCAACAATTTATCTCTTTTAAGCACAGGCAAAAAAAAGAGGAAAGAAAGAGTATAGTGATTTTGATTTTACAAAAAATCTGTCTTTCAGAAACTATATATGAATGTATTGAAGAGGTATATTGGTGACAACAAATGTAGTCCTACTGTAGTGTTATGTTCTTTTTAATTTGATATTCTTCACATTCGTTATGTTAATTTAATTATATTATTGTACTATAAAGGAGATAGAATCATGGTGATTCATGTGTACTTCATTATTGTACTATAAAGAAGATAGAGTCATTGTGGTTCGTGCATGCTTCAGCCTTAAATACGTATAGTTGTATGCAATATACAATCGTCCGCATCTTTTGCTCAATTAAATTTAAACTTCTCAAATATTATATCTCAACTATCGTGGATGTTAGAGATCTTTTCAATTTCAAAGACCATCACACGCTTTGAGGGACATCTTTCACCATACGTAAGATTTCGTTGTTTCTATTCTTTAATAAGGCTTTTGTAACGCCCCGAAATCTCATACCAGTGCGTCACACGATGCTTAAGGCTACAAGTAGCCCCAAACTAACCCTTCGAGCCTGGTACTATCTCTACCTCTCACTTTGGGATATCAAGTCAAGCAATAAGGCTATAACACATCATCTCAAAACTGAAATAACTGGAAAACATAGTCTGAAATATAACATACTGAAAGTTTAAAACACAACTGCTAGTCTAGTCTGACAAAGCCTCTACTACTCAAACTGAAAACCCATTGGGACAAACCCCCAACTGACTCAAATTGATATGAAAATAATGACAACTGAGAATCTGAGAAAAGTAGGTCCTCGAACCACGAGGACTCACCAACTGTGGGATGTAAGCAAAGGCACTCGAGAATCACGATCACTGCTAAGACTGAGCACCTGGACCTATACTATAAGACAATTTAGCACATAGACGTATATGTGGATCAGCACTTTGGGAACGAACTGAGTATATGGGGGCGTATGCATTTACATAAAACAATATCATTACTCTTTAATAAAATCATGCATGCAAATAGAAATGACTCACATAGCTCGAATAAGTCTAAAATGTAAAACTCATGAATCATGAATAGTGAAGCATATAACACAAATCTCGTGAGCCATTATAGTTAACTTTAAAATCTCTACGATCCTCCTATTCTCAACACTTGAAGGTTAAAGGAACTTTAAACAATACTTTTCAATCACATGTTTTTATCTCATGGAGAGTAAAACTTCTTTGAAACTTAAGGACTTAGAACTTTTAGGAACTTCAACACTTGGGAACTCTAAAACTCTTTCAGACTCGGGACACTTGGAACTCGAGATTATATAACTTTGGGAGTTTTTTTTAACCGACATAAACCATGTGCGCTACATGGATTCCAATGTCTCGCCCACGTTGGGGAGAGTTGTTCTATCCTTGCCATCAGAGTAGAGCCTTATCTTTAGTGATCACTGTCTCGGCCTTGGGCCCATAAATCTCGAACCTACGGTAGCACGTAGTTCAGGAGTATGATACCTTGGAATCATACCCAACTCGGTGCTAAATACTACTCCCATACTCAACTCAGAACTCTTAGAAAATCCACCTCAAAATAACTCAAGGGTCTATAATGAAGACCAAAACATATTTCTATTTGCTTTAAATCATACTCAATGTGGATTTCAACTCTATTATGACCAAAAGGCCAAATCGTTCTCAATAATATCAAAGTACTCAATCCATGGGTGCTTGTAGCACAAAAGTTCATAAAATTGTAAATCTCAAGTAAGTCTTAATGACCCATAATCAAATCTCAAGTTAAGACATCAAAATGCATACTAGATGTCATAAGGATTCATAAATCATATAGAAATCTGAAATTTTCAGCAATTTGCCTTAAAATCTCAACATACTCATGTACTTCAATTTCTAGAACATTGGAGCTATTAAAATCTCAAGGAATAACAACATAGAGTATAAACCCATACTTCAATTTCATAAGAAAGCATGAAAAATCATATATTCTCGTATTTAAAACAACTTTTGGGCACAAGGACGAAAGAAGTGTCCTTATTCAAACCCCACATACCTTAGATTGTGACTTAGATGAACAAACTTAATTGATACTCTTCTTCTTACTCTTGTGGGAGGGTTCTTGAAGCCTTTGACTTGGGACATTGAATATTAACTCAATTTGTAAAAATCTATGGAGGATTCTTGAATTTCTTGAAAGAAGATTTGGATTTGTTCTTGAGGGAGAAACCCTAGCTCTTAAGATGGTTTGAATGAATAATGAAGTTATCTGTTTGTATTGGGTATATCAAGGTATTAAAAGGGTGGGAAAATACCAAAAAGTCCTTTTTAAAAATGGCTTAAAAATACTGAACGGGATATGCGATGGTGGGGTGCAACGGTTCGTCGCTGGGTCGACGATCCGTCGGTCCTGACCGTCGCACCTGGGCCAGATTTGGACTTTCTGCCTCGATTGGGATGGTGAGATACGACGGTCCGTCGGTCCTGCCGCCATGCTTAGCCAGTAAGTGGACTCACTGCCCCCTCTGCGATGGTTTGGGCAACGGTCCGTCGCTAGTCCGACGGTCTGTCGGCCCTCTACGTCGCACTTGGGCGATTCAACTGCTTTCTGTAAAATGGCCATATCTTTCTCTTCTGATGTTGAATTTTGACAAAATAGGTATCGTTGGAAAGATAATTCAATTTCCCACACGATAGAAAATTATTTTTTAGGAAAATTCAACAAGGTTTAAACACTAATCACTTGGAAGTCATTCCTTAATTTTTTAGGACCGGAATTATACTTCACCTGACACGCTCGAAAGACTCAGACTACAAGGGAACTTTATGGGGCCTTACAATATCTCCTCCTTGGAAATATTCGTCCTTGAATGTCGCTAGTTAGGCTCAAAGCACAGAGAAATCAGGGGTGGTACAACTGAAGCAAATTGCCAAATGGACTCTATATCTTTCTAAACTTTTGAATACTTCAAAAATTGCAAGAACTCATGTTAGATTAGATACATAGCTTTACTTTAGATTAGAAGGGCTGAATTAAGGAAGAATAATACCTTCGGCTTGATCTGAATTTGCAGAGAAGAGGTACCAGTACTTGGTTTGCATGTCTGTTTCTGCCTCCTAAGTAGCGCCCTCAACTGACTGGTTCCGCCATAAAACTTTGACCAAGGGAACCTCTTTGTTCCTCAGTCTACGGATCTGGAAATCTAGGATCTCAATGGGAATCTCATCAAATGAAAGATTGTTCTGAACATCAGCACTCTCTGAAGGATCCACTACAACGGAATCACCAATATGCTTCTTAAGCATGGAGATATGAAAGATAGGATGAATAGCTGACAACTCTGCGGGTAACTCAACTTCATAGGATATTTTCCCAACACGGCTCAAAACTCTATAAGGGCCAACATAACGGGGACTAATCTTCCCCTTTTTCCCAAACCTTTTCACCTCTTTAATGGGTGAAATCCTTAAGTACACCAAATCACCCACCTCAAACTCAAGATCTCTTTTCCTCACGTCTGCATATGACTTCTAACGACTCTGAGTTGTCTTCAACCTTTCTCTAATCAACTTAACTTTCTCCATAGCCTCAAATACTGCATCAGGACCAATCACAGAAGCTTCACCCACTTCAAACCAACCTATGGGTGATCTACATCATCTACCATACAAAGCCTCAAATGGTGTCATCTTGATGCTAGCATGGTAACTATTGTTATATGCAAACTCAATTAGTGGAAAATGCTCATCCCAACTACCTTTGAAATCAAGTGCACACGCCCTCAACATATCTTCTAGAGTCTGAATGGTCCTCTCAGCCTGACCATCTGTCTACGGATGAAAAACGAAACTCAAATGAACTTGGGTACCAAGACCTTTCTGGAAAGCTATCCAAAAATGAGAAGTGAACTGAGTACCCCTATCCGAGATTATGGACAAGGAAACTTCATGCAACCTGACTAACTCCCGGATATACAATCTAGCATAATCCTTAGTTGTATAAGATGTATGCACGGGCAAGAAATGTGCGGACTTAGTCAACCTGTCCACAACCACCCAAATAGAATCATGATGACGACGCGAACCTAGAGGCATAGGATATAACCTTACCTCTTTGCATCAACACATAACCCAAACCAACTCTTGAGGTATCACAATACACCACAAAACCATCCGCACCCTCAGTCAAAGTCAATACAGGGGTTGAAGTAAGTCGAGTCTTCAACTTCTAAAAACTCTTCTCACAGGAATCTGACCACTGGAACTTAACTTTCTTTTGGGTCAATCGGGTCATGGGAGACGTAATAGAAGAGAAGCCTTCAACAAAACGGTGGTAGTATCCAGCTAGACCCAAGAAAATCCTAATGTCTGATGGAGAGATAGGTCTAGGCTAATTTCTTACAGTTTCTGTCTTTTGGGGATCAACTCTAATGCCTTCGGCTGAAATGATATGACCCAGAAAGGCTACCGACTTTATCCAAAATTCACACTTGTTGAGTTTGGCGAAAAACTGGTGATCTCTAAGAGTTTGCAAGACAATTCTAAGGTGATCTGCATGGTTATTCTTAGTACGAGAGTACACAAGGATATCATCTATGAACACTATGACAAACATATCAAGATATTGTTTGAACACTCGATTCATGAGGTCAATAAAGGCTGCTGGAGCATTGGTTAGCCCGAAAGACATGAGTAGAAACTCAAAGTGACCATAACGGGTTTAGAAAGCTATTTTCGGGATGTCACCCTCTCTTACCTTAAGATGGTGATAGCCAAATCTAAGGTTTATCTTGGAGAAATAACTTGAACCTTGTAACTGATCAAACAGGTCATCAATTCTCGAAAGAGGATACTTATTTTTTATTATGACCTTATTAAGACGACGATAGTCAATGCACATACGCAACGAACCATCTTTCTTTCGCACGAATAGAACAGGTGCGCCCCAAGGAGAGACACTGAGCCTTATGAAACCTTTATCTAAAAGATCTTTGAGTTGCTCTTTCAACTCCTTAAGCTCTGCAGGTGCCATACGATATGGCGGAATAAAAATAGGCTGAGTGTCGGGAAGAAGGTTAATCCCAAATTTTATCTCTCTATCGGGAGGTACCCTTGGGAGATCTTTTGAAAAAAACATCAAAAAAATCATTAACAATGTTGGCCAAATGAATAGTTGGAGCCTCGGACTTAGTGTCTTTAACTCTAACTATGTGATAGATCCAACCTTTGGATATTAGCTTTTTGGCTTTGAGATAGGAGATAAAATGACTCTTGGGACACACTAAATTTCCAGACCACTCAAAAACTGGTTCATCAGGAAATTGAAACTTGACCACACGGGTACGACAGTCTATAGATGCATAACAGGAATGAAGCCAATCCATACCCAGAATAAGGTCAAAATCCACTATGTCCAACTCTATCAAATCAACAAGTATGACTCTATGAAAAATAGTAATAGGATAATTTCTATACACTTGCTTAGCAACAACTGATTCCCCTACTGGTGTGAAAACTAGGAAAGGCTCAGGAATCTTTTCGGGACTCACTTCAAAATTCACAGCGACTAATGGGGTCACATAAGAGAAACTTAACCCAGGGTGCAACAACACATAAACATCAAAGCAAAAGACGCAGAGCATACCAGTAACAATATCGGGAGAATCCTCCTACTCCTAGTGAGATGGTAAGGCATAGAATCTGTTCTGGTGCTGACCGCCAGCAGTGCTAGATGAAGTGCCCTAAGCAGGGGCGGGACAAGGTACAGGAGCTGGTGCACTAGTAGTCTGTGTTAGGGGTCGGGCATCTCTGTTTCCTTGCCTAGCATACGTACAATCTCTAAGTTTGTGGCCCAGCTTGCCACAACCAAAACAACCCTTCTGGACTGCTAAACACTTACCGGGATGGTTCCTACCATACTTAGCACAAGGAGGATAGCGGGTTCTGTTACTTAAAATATTTTGTGACCTAGACGTAGAAAACCTGTTCCATTACTCCTACCTATTTCTAGGTGTGGGAACACTAGCTGATGAAGGTGCTGGTATAGATGAACGACTCTAAAACTACGGGTGGTTCCCTTCATGGGACCTAGCCTGACCATACTCATGCTGCTCGGATCTAGCCCTCTTGTTACCCCTCACTCTATCTCTCTCATCTATCTTATCCGCCTCTATCTGTTGTGCATGTATCATCAACCTAGACAGATCTATATCCCTATTCAGTATCACAGTCCTACACTCTTTCAGTACCAAACCAGAAACACCTGTCACGAACTTGCTCATACTAGCTCGGGTGTCAAAAATCAAATCAGGAGCATACTTGGATAACTGGTTGAACTTCAAGTAGTACTCCTTAACAGTCATGGAGCCTTGCCTTAAGTTCATAAACTCCTCAATCTTTGCTTCCTTCATCTCAAGCGGGAAGAACTTGTCCAAGAATGCATCTTGGAACACCTGCCAAGTCATAGGAGCAACATCCTCACCTCTACCCTTCTTTCACGCTACAACCCAATTATAAGCAATGTCTTTCAACCTGTAAGATACCAGCTCAACATTTTTTTTCTCAGAAACATACATCACTTGTGTGATCTTTCTCACCTCCTCAAGGTAGAACTGTGGGTCTTCACCTGCCTTAGACCCATAAAACTCTGGCGGATTTATCAGCATGAAACCACGAATCCTAGTAGCAGCTAAATCACCTTTCTGCTAATTTGGAATTATGGCCAGGTGATTGGCCTGAACATTGGCGGTGAGTTCTTAGGCTAATACCTGAAAGGCCGCCCGAAACTCAGCATGAGACACACTCTTATTCTAGGGATCAACAGGTTGGGGTTGCTCATTATTGTTTCTGCGGGCGTTCGCTCTTCAGGGAGGCATTTTTTGAAATAGAAGAGTACGAATTATTAGATGAGAGGGACAACTGTAGGCACGATAGAATCTGAAAGAAAGAAACAACTTTTCCTAAAATATTTTGTAGCCTCTTGGTCATAGATGTGGCGCGCTATACATAGATAATCAAGACTCTACTTAACGCGGCTTGTTAGACTCCCTAGTACTCCTTAAAGCTTAGGCTCTGATACCAAGTTTGTAACGCCCCGAAATCTCATCCCGATGTGTCACACGATGCTTAAGGCTACAAGTAGCCCCAAACTAACCCTCCAAGCCCGCTACTATCTATATCTCTCACTTTGGGATATCAAGTCAAGCAATAAGGCTATAACACATCATCTCAAAACTGAAATAACTGGAAAACATCGTCTAAAATGTAACATACTGAAAGTTTAAAACACAACTGCTAGTCTAGCCTGACAAAGCCTCTACTACTCAAATTGAAAACCCATTGGGACAAACCCCCAACTGAATCGAACTGATATAAAAATAATGACAACTGGGAATCTAAGAAAAGTAGGTCCTAGAACCATGAGGACTCACCAACTGTGGGATGTAGGCAAAGGCACTCGAGAATCACGATCACTGCTAAGACTGAGCACCTGGACCTATATTATAAGACAATGTAGCACATAGACGTATATATGGATCAACACTTTGGGAACGAACTGAGTATATGGGGGTGTATGCATTTACATAAAACAATATCATTACTCTTTAATAAAATCATGCATGTAAATAGGAATGACTCACATAGCTCGAATAAGTCTAATATGTAAAACTCATGAATCATGAATAGTGAAGCATGTAACATAAATCTCGTGAGCCATTATACTTAACTTTAAAATCTCTACGCTCTTCTTATTCTCAATACTTGAAGGCTAAAGGAACTTTAAACAATACTTTTCAATCACATGTTTTTATCTCATGGAGAGTAAAACTTCTTTAAAACTTAAGGATTTAGAACTTTTAGGAACTTCAACCCTTGGGAACTCTAAAATTCTTTCAGACTCGGGACACTTGGAACTCGGGATTATATAACTTAGGAATTTCTTCTAACCAACATAAACCATGTGAGCTACATGGAGTCCAACGTCTCGCCCACATTGAGGAGTGTTATTATATCCTTGCCATCGGAGTAGAACCTCATCTTTAGTGATCACTGTCTTGGATTTGGGCCCATAAATCTCGAACCTACGGTGGCACGTAGTTCAGGGGTATGAGACCTTGGAATCATACCCAACTCAGTGCTAAATACTACTCCCATGCTCAGCTTAGAACTCTTAGGAAATCCACCTGAAAATAACTCAAGGGTCTATAATGAAGACCAAAATAATTTTTATTTGCTTTAAATCATACTCAATGTGGATTTCAACTTTGTTATGACCAAAAGGCCAAATCATTCTCAATAATATCAAAGTACTCAATTCATGGGTGCTTGGAGCACAAAAGTTCATAAAATTTTAAATCTCAAGTAGGGCTTAATGACCCATAATCAAATATCAAGTTAATACATCAAAATGCATACTATATGTCATAAGGATTCATAAATCATATAGAAATCTGGAATTTTCAGCAATTTGCCTTAAAATCTCAACATACTCATGTACTTCAATTTCTAGAACATTGTAGCTATTAAAATCTCAAGAAATAACAACATAGGGTATAAACCCATACTTCAATTTCAGAAGAAAGCATGAAAAATCATATATTCTCGTATTTAAAACAACTTTTGGGCACAAGGACGAAAGAAGTGTCCTTATTCAAACCCCGCATACCTTAGATTGTGACTTAGATGAACAAACTTGCTTGAGAATCTTCTTCTTACTCCTGGGGGGGAGGGGTTGGGGGTTCTTGAAGCCTTTAACTTGGGAACCTTGAATCTTAACTCAATTTGTAAAAATCTATAGAGGATTCTTGAATTTCTTGAAAGGAGATTTGGATTTATTCTTGAGGGAGAAACCCTATCTCTTGAGATGGTTTGAATGAATAATGAAGTTATCTGATTCGTATTGGGTATATCAAGGTGTTAAAAGGGTGGAAAAGGACCCAAAAACCCTTTTTTAAAATGACTTAAAAATACTGAACGGGATATGCAATGGTGGGGTGCGAAGGTCTATCGCTGGGTCGACGGTACGTCGGTTCTGACCGTCGCACCGGGGCCAGATTTGGACTTTCTTCCTCAATTATGACAGTGAGGTGCGACGGTCCGTCGCTAGTCCGATCCCGTCGTCGTGCTTGGACAGTAAGCAGACTCACTGTCCCTTCTGCGATGGTTTGGGCGACAGTCCGTCGTTAGTTCAACGGTCAGTTATCCCTCTACGTCGCACCTGGGCAATTCAACTGCTTTCTGTAAAATGGCCATATCTTTCTCTTCCGATTTGGATTTTGACGAAATAGGTATCGTTAGAAAGATAATTCAATTTTCCATACGATAGAAAGTCATTTTTTAGGAAAATTCAACAAGTTTTAAACAATAATCACTTGGAAGTCATTACTTAATCTTTTAGAGCCGGAATTACACTTCATTTGACATGCTCTAAAGGCTCAAACTACGAGGGAACTTTGCAGGGCCTTACAACTTTTTTGCAAATCCCTAGGGAGAAGATGTATGATAAAGTCCCTAGGGAGGTTCTTTGGAGATGCTTGGAGGTGAGAGGAGTTCTAGTGGCGTACAACAGAGCTATTAAGGACATGTATGATGGAGAGAAAACTCGGGTGAGGATAGCGAGAGGAGACTCAGGGCATTTTCCGGTCAAGACAGGTTTGCACTAAGGTTCTACCCTAAGCTCGTTCCTTTTTACGTTAGTGATAGACGTGTTGACGCAGAGTATTCAAGGTGAGGTGTCGTGGTGTATGTTATTTGCGGATGATGTAGTGCTGATTGATGAGTCATGGGGGAGGGGAGGGGGAGGGGGAGAGGGTGTGAATGAGAAATTGGAGGTTTGGAGGTAAACCCTTGAATCTAAGGGGTTCAGGTTGAGTAGGTCCAAGACGGAGTATTTAGAATGCAAGTTTAGTGACTCGATTCAGGAGGACGGTGTGGTAGTGAGGTTGGAATCTCAGGATGTTTGTAAGAAGGATAGTTTTAAGTATCTTGGGTCTATGATTCAGGAGAATGTCGAGATTGATGAGGATGTCTCTAAACGTATTGAAGCTGGTTGGATGAAGTGGAAGCTCACCTCGGGAGTGTTGTGTGATAAGAAGGTAACCCTTAAGCTTAAAGGAAAATTCTACATAGTGGCAGTCCGTCCGGCTATGTTGTATGGAGCGGAGTGTTGGCCAGTCAAGAAATCCCATATCCAAAGATTGAAGGTGGCAAAAATCAGAATGTTGCGTTGGATGTGTGGTCTTACTATAGGGGATAAAGTTAGGAATGAGATTATCCGGGAGAAGGTGAAAGTGGCTTCGGTGGAGGACAAGATGCGAGAAGGCAATTTGAGATGGTTTGGGCATGTGATGAGGAGGAACACGGATGCCCCTGTTCGGAGGTGTGAAAGACTAGCTTTGGATGGATTCAGAAGGAGTAGAGGTAGGCTAAAGAAATACTGGAGGGAGGTGATTAGACATGACATGGAGCAACTTCAGCTTACTGAGGACATGACCCTAGATAGGAATGTGTGGAGGTCGCGGGTTAGGGTAGAAGGCTAGTGTGAGTGTGTGGCTTAGGTATTGTGAGAGTATGTCATTACTAGGTGAGTATCTGTTTTCTTATATTTATTGCGTATTGCTCGTATTTTCTCTTATTTCGGAATTCTCTGATATTTATTGGTATTATTTCTTATCCCTTATTTCTGTTTATGTTATCCACCGTGTCTCTTGTTTCATTACGACCTTGGTATACTATTCTCATTCTTGAGTCGGGGGTCTATCGGAAACAGTTTCTCTACCTCTTCGGAGGTAGTGGTATGGACTGCGTACATTTTACCCTCCCCAGACCTCACTTTGTGGGAATACACTGGGTATGTTGTTATTGTTGTTGTTTGTTGCAAGCACATAATGTTTATGTGTCTATCTCAATCAACAATACATTATGTGATATTATATTTGTTTATCTTTTTCCTTTTATATTAATCATTCAATTTAATTTTTTTCAGAAATAAGTGATTGTGATTATAACTATTTTAGGTTATTGTGTTGTTTTCAACATGGATTTATATGAACTTGACAATCTTTTGTTTAAATTTAAAAAGATGCAAAAAACATGATGCTTTATTTTAATGACTTAAATAAGTAATAGATTGAAAGATAGTAGTTTTGCTATAAATCAAAATTTAAGTACAATCATGCTACGAATCAACTTTGCTTTTCTTATAATTTATTCAATATCAAATAATATTTATTTGATAAATAATTTAATTTTTTAGGTTATAAATTTCTTAATCTATTATTTACGTAATATTTAAATTTTTAAATTAATTAAATAAATAATTATTAAATTTTAATTTTAAAATAACTGAATGCTACACATGCAAGGTCCGTGCGCAATAGACAAAATATCCTTTTACTATTTTTCATAAACTATAATTATATATAAAAATTAATAATAAATATTTTTTAAAACTAAAACTCACTTAATTTATTTTTAAAATATTGTTCATTGCAGAAAGTGTAGGGATCTGCTACATGGCGTTTTATGAAAGATTTTGCTACTTATTTGTTCTATATTTCTTAATTTTATGTAAGTTTGCAAATTTGTGGTGCCTTTAGGTTTTTCCAAGGAACTCATTTATGCTTCAAAATAATGAATGTTGCTATTTGTTTTAGCCAAAAAAACATGAAACTTTCTGTTTTTTCTTTGGCGTACTGATTGGACTTTGTTTGAGTAACTTCCTAACATGTGATTTAGTTGCTGCAAGTTGATAGTATTACTTCTAGATATAACTTTGTCAATCAAGCTGCACATGAACTATCAAAACATATAAATTCATTAAAATGTAGTTATCAAACAATTCCTTATTTGAATTAAGTATCTAGAATTTAGGGACTATAAAATCAATTAAACTTTTTACCTCATATAAATCTTTTAAAAAGTCAATTAATTGGCATGTCCGTAGCTAACAATTTTGTTGCTAATTATTATTTTTTGCTTTTGGCAATCAAAAGGCTACTGATTTGATCTATTTTTCAATAATATATTCTTCTTTTTGATGACGACTTGACATGAAGTACACGTGTGCGCTAAACTAGTACTCTAAAAACCCTGAACCTAAAATCTAAATTTGTCAAAATTCGAGCAACTGCAACACTTTTATATGTACAAGAAAACATTACACAAAATCATTCAAACATCATTATCCAATGATTAGCAATCTTATATGGTCATTTTCTTTTTTCCATGATTGCCTAATCATTATTCATTGTTCGCAAATCTAATAACACCCAAGGTGGTAATGTTTTATGCCTAACAATTCTAACCCACCACCTGAACACATCACTGCCACGATTTTCCATTATTTAATCATCTCTTTAAATCATTGTACAGGGACTCGGTAACATCCTTAATACTATTTCATCTACACATCATAATATAAACACGACCTAGTTGTCAATTTACTCCTAATCCCATCAATTTACACAGGAGATTCACTTGGTAAATTCTAGTTCACCTCATATCAGTATTGCAGAGGTATAGCAGAATGTAGTTAGGTAGTAAGAAATTAGTTCACATTAGTTCTAATAGCATACATGTTACTACTACCCATAGGGTACTAATGCTCTCTCTTACTCCAATTCGTCCCATATCATTATTATTGGTCATATCATTATTATTGGTCAATGATTAGGAAGCATCATCTCATCATTATGGATATATCACTATAGCAGTAACAACAAATCCACAAAAATATAAGCCAACCTAAAGCGTACGTAGAAGATCTCCTCTGAAGCGGTGAAGGTGAAAATAGGGTTGTTACTCTCTGTCTTTCTTCTTTCAACTTTATGATGTTTACTATTATGGCAAAACCCAACCCTTAAGTACGCACCATCTTTCACTTAGGCACCTCAAGTGAACGGGTTACATTTTAAACACCTAAAGTAACCTTAAAGTGTGTCACTTTGGCACCTTTTGCCTTGTTGGCGAAACGCGTGCGGAACACTCCGCAAAGGCGCGTGGAAGCCTTTTTTTTGCTGATATGGCATATAAATGACCCCCAACGATAATATATCCATATTTCATCTTCTTTTTCATTCCCAAATCATATTTTAACCCTAATTTGTCACTCTTCTTAGAATTCTTTTATAAAAAACTTCTCTCTTCTTCTCTCTTCTTCTTCTTCTTCTTCAATTTTTCAAAAGTTTGAACTTTTTCTTATTTTATTCGAATTGAATTGGGCGAAAAAGATTATCGCTATTATTAATGTGGTAATGAAGCATTACTAAAGATTTCTTGGACTCAACAAAATCCCGGTCGTAGATTTTTTACGTGTAAAAATTCAAAGGTAATGTTTTTTACTTCTTAACTTAATAAGTCGATTAATTATTGATTTTGTAATCATTTTTGTTATTAATTTTGTAGAAATTGAATGGGTGTGATTACTTTGATTGGTATGAAGAACGACACTCTTCACAAGCAAATAAGGTGATTTGGGGTTTGTTGAAGAAAGTTAAGTCCTTTGAAGATAAAGAAAATCGAGCTAGAAGATATAATACTGTTGGTGTCGTTGCTACTTGTTTGTTGAAGAAAGTTAAGTCCTTTGAAGATAAAGAAAATCGAGCTAGAAGATATAATATTGTTGGTGTCGTTGCTACTTGTTTGTTGTTGTGGGGAATATGGACATTGAAGCCAAATTGCTGAAGTTTTGCCTTGAAATTTTGATGGCCTTGAAGTTATGATTGCCTTCAAGTGTTGAAGTTGCAAAATGACTTAAATTCCTTCTTGTTGTCGTGAAGTTTAGGTGTATTTTTGTGGTGAGTATTAAGCCTTGTTAGGTTTCGTTTGTTGATGTAATGTTGGTCTTGTAAGAATGTTACATTTTGATGAAATGAAATATTTATTTTGATTCAAAATACTGTCAATGTTTTGATTCTAAATACTGTCAATGTTGGTCTTGTAAAATAAAGTATCCAAATAGAAAAGCAATAACACCAATAATGTTTTACTATATGCTCCATATTGAGCTGATATCAACGCTAACAACAACTAACTATACACTCTTATTGAGCTGAAAACAACACCACCACCAACTTCATCTATACACTTCATATTGAGTTGAACGCAACAACAACAACTTCATCAATATGCTCCAAATTGAGCTCAAAGAAACACTAACAACAAGATCATAAATATGCTCCATATTGAGCTCAAAGAAACACCGATAAGAAGTTCATAAATATGCTCCATATTGAGCTTCAGTTAACACTAATTAATAATTCAAAAAAATATGCTCCATATTGGAGCTCACAGTTTGCCTGATACTACTTAAAGAACCTGAATTTACAGGTTTCAAAAACTAAAGAACCAGAATGTTTACTTCAAAAACTAAATTGATTGTTTGGTACTGCACATTACACAATAGAATCACAACACACTATCAGACTAAAATGTTTCTTCTTGACTACTTCTTCTTCTTTTTGCTGGCCATCTGCTGCAATTGATTAGTGGTTACAACATCTTTGTTTTTTCATTTCAAGCCTCTAGGCTTATAACCAACATCAACCCTTGTAGAACTTGCATCCTTATAAGTTGTACCACTTTGTAGGATTCTTTGACTTGATATCCCAGGCTATTTTTTGAAGAAAAAAGGAGCAATAAACATTATATATATGCCCTTTGTTTTTAAAGAAATAATGTGAGTTAACTTACATTCAGTATTTGGGTTCCCCTTGCACTAGTGTAGATCCCAAATTCAGCATTCTTTGACCTTTTTTATCCACCTTCATCAACATCCTTTATGGTTTCAACTCTTTTCCTCATCTGCCCAATAGTTACTCTACTTCTAGGAAGTAGTTAAATCTTGATTCTTTCTGCAACAGAAATTCTTGTATCACCACAAAAGGTAGATTTTATAGCTTCTTTAAAGCTTTTAACTCTTCTTGTATCACCACAAATTGTAGTTGAAGATGCAGGTTGACTTGAGCTACATGATGCTGATTTTTTTTAGGTTGAAGGTGCAGGTTGACTTGAGCTACATGATGCTGATTTTTTTGAGGTTGAAGGTTCAGGTTGGCTTGAGCATTTAGGCTGGCAGCTTCCTTGTGAACTTTAACCACTAAACTGAAATCCTTGGCTATGTGCTTGTGCATTGGGATCAGGAATCTAAAAAATCATAGCACACCAGTTAATAAGTTATAAAATCAACATAAAAAATAAAATTCTAAAATCAAATAAAAGTGACTATTTTACCTTGCAAAATCTTCTGTTATGTCCTCGTTGATGACACTTGGAGAATGTTATTTTTTCACCTTTTTTGAACATCTTTCCAGATTTGTTTACTGGTTTCCCTTTGCCTTTCTTTCTATTTTTTGTTGGTCTGCCAGACATTTTTTTAGATTCAGGGGGCTCAATCTATGGATTGTTTGTCTCAGGCCACATCTTCATATTGGAGATTGGTTGGATAAAGTGATTATAAACCTTCATGAAGGTTTCCTTCTTATACCAATGTTCCACGTAAGGTTCAGGCTCTTTTTCAACATGATACAAAGAACAAATGGCATGTTGGCAAGGAATGCCTCTCAACTGCCAATTTCTACAACTATATGACCTATTAGTCAAGTTCACAGTATGCCTATACTCTCCTTCTCCAAGCCTTGGACCTGTCCTTATTCTCCTCCAAAATAAATTTAGCCATATGTGCAATATCACATATTCAAGTATTGACAAACTTAATTATATCCACAGTTCTAGTCATGATTTTTCTCCTAATAATTTTCTCAAACATGGTAATGATAGATTTATGTCTAGGGACTAATATCCATGAATTAAAGGTCTCACACATGTTATTCTCAACAGCATCACACTTACAATGCTCTTTAAAGAATGCCCTAACCCATGAACTTCACTTCAAAACTTGCCTTTGAGCATTTTCAAAACTGTTTTGTTCTCTCTTCTCCCTTCTACTCTTGACTCCAGTTAGCCCAGATGTGTCTAGCACATCTTCTAATTTCAACATTTGGTAACAACTCAAGAACAACAGCATGAAAACCCTACATATGAAAAAAAACAATTAAAGTACTTGACAAAGAAATTTTATTTTTTTAATTAATTGACAGTTAAAAAATATCAAATATTACCTTTTGCATATCAGCCATCACAGTAAGACCTGCTCCAGTACCTAACTGCAGATCCTCTTTCAAGTAGTTGACAAAAAAACTCCAACAATGTTTGGTTTCCTTGTCCACAACAGCCCAGGCTATAGGAAACATCTGATTGTTTCCATTCTTCCCAACTGCAACTAGAAGTTCACCCTTACAAGCACCCTTTAAAAAACAACCATCAAACCCTATAATTCTTCTATATTCTTTTATCCACCTTTTTTTCAATGCATCAAGACACACATAGAAATACACAAATAAATTTTTATCTGGGATAGTTTCACTTTCCATTCTCAGTCAAACAGAACTGCCAGGATTGGTTTGTTTGATCATCTCAGCATAATCACATAATCTTGCAAATTTTAAGTTTCAGTCCTCTATGGCCTCTCTTAGGACCTGTAACGTTGCCCTGTAACTAATTGTTCTACTCACATATAATCTCAATTTTTCTCTACACAATTTTTGTATTTCTCAAATTTTCAAAGATGGTTGTTTACTTATTTCATCCCTAAACCTGTCAGCAACAAACTTAGTTGTACACATCTTATTCTTGTTTGATGTTGTACACTTATGCACTGGATTATAATTCTTAATAAAAAAATTACCAGAGTCTCTGTCAAGTGAACCATAACACAACTAGTTGCATTTTATCTTGAATTTGCACTTAGTCCTCACTCTATGAGCTTCATTAGGTTTTAAGACAATATGAACTCTATTTTTCACTACATACCTCCCCAATGCTTTTCTAAATTCCTTAGAACCATTAAAAATTATACCAAGTTCAAAAACAACAACAACACAATCATTATCAAATCTGATTTTATTACTTTTTCTTCTTCTTAGAAAATCAATACTAACAACAACATCTTCATCTAACAAATCAGTGTTATCAACACTATCACAGTCTGAACTATTAATATACTCTTCATCACCTCCTAATCTACCCACATATCTATCTTTCGTATTCATGCCAATGTATTGAAAACCTTTATCAATACCAGCTTCACTTACTGGTATTTCTTCTCTTAATTTGAATTTTTTTAAAAAAAAAATTTTGCTTCTATTTTCAGTCTTAAAGGCTCTCAACTCTTCATCAATGTCTGAATCATCCTCATCAGAAATATCATTACCATTTAAATCGGATTCACTACTGGGAAGATCTGTTTCATCACCATTCAGATCTTCATTAAGACTTCTATTTTCATTCTCATCACTGCATATATCAACTTCGTCATAAGACTGTGACCCTACTAAAAGACGCACACCATTTTTCACAACATCAACATCTTCATCAATGTCATGAAAAACGTACACATCAAGCTCATCACCATCTTTTAACTTCTTCACTAACTCCAGTAATTGACCATCAGAAATGATTTGAACTAAACCCCCACCATCTATATGTTGACAATAAAACCCATTAACTTTTGAATATCCAAGATCTTTGCGTAGGAAAGAAATTCAACAAGACTGAAATGGTCTTTATCAATGGCAACAACAAAGATATCTAACTCACCTTTATAACTAAGATTAGGGTTGGATACAATTGTTCCCCTATGATGAAAACAGGTCAAAATATAGATGTCCATTTTTGTAACAAATCCCCAAAGATTCTGCACAAAAGAAAATACCCAAAATACCCTTAAATTTAAAAGTACCAAAATAACCCTATAATATCAGTGAAATCTCCAAAATAAACCCTAAATTAGTGAAATCCCCAAAAAGCCGACAAAAAAAATTCCTACTTTATAATTGAAATCACAAAAAAAACTAAAAACATAAATTCAATCCAACACTATAATTTCAAGCGGAAAACAGTTCAAATAGCAAGGAAAAATATAAAGTTAAAATAAAAAGTTTATTTCGACCTTCAATTTCTTTAACTATACACTAGATTTCTTCAAATTCGTCACTGAAATAAATCTACACTTTCATGCAACCATTGTACCTGCAAAATACACTGTAAATAATTACAAATCACTAACATTAAAAGAAGAATCGAAGAAAAATGAAAAAAATCAACAAGACGTACAAAGGGAAAAGGAATAGGGTTTCAATTGGATTTGAAAATGGAAAATTGATTTGGGGATTTTCTGATTTTCCCTCTTTTAGTGGATGTAGATGACGTGAAAAGGAGTTGATATGTGGCATGTTTTAATTGGCGTGCAAAATTCACGTGTATGAATTAAAATACACGCGCCTGAGTTTTGTTTTAATTAGGCAAAAAGGTGCCAAAGTGACACACTTTAAGGCTTCTTTAGGTGTTTAAAATGTAACCCGTTCACTTGAGGTGCCTAAGTGAAAGATGGTGCGTACTTAAGGAGTCTGCCGATGGATTTTGCCTACTATTATTAAATATGGTATGCTCTAACCACATAAATTTATTCTTGTATTAACCACATAAGTAAATAAATTATTGTTTGAACCCAAAAAATTACTAATTAAATTAATTATTTATAATAGGCAAAATGCTCTATTGGACCCCTGTACTATGTCAGTTTTGTAAGTTGGACACTTCTACTTACATATTTGTCATCTGGACCCCTGAACTCACGAAAAAACTACATTTTAAACACTTTTTTTGAGAGTGTAACACACTCTCCCATGTCAGCTGCCACATCAGTTGCCACGCGTGCCTGTCATCTGTCATGCGTGACACGTCATCTGCCACGTCATTAAAAAATAGAAAAAGTATTACATTAAATTCCAAATCATTTTTAAAATGTTACATAACAAATTAAATATTAAAATTAATTTAATTAAATAAGAAAAATTTATAAATTGTAGAAAAATTTGAATAATCATGCTTTTAAAATTTGAAAAATTTGAATAATCATTTTTAAAATAATAAAAAGTATTACATTAAAATTAATTAAATATTAAAATTAATTTAATTAATTAATTTAAATTTTAAATTTAAATTAGTAAAAAACTAATTAATTAAAATTCTTAACTAATTAATTAATTTAAATTAATTAAATTTTAAATTAATTAATTTATCAAATTTAAAATTCTTACCTAACTTAAATAAATTTTACTTAAATAATTAATTAATTTAAATATGATTTACATATTTAAAATATTTAATTTAAATTAATTATGGGGGTAGGGGCTGGGGGAGGGGTTGGGTGGGAGGCTGGAGGAAGAGGGTTGGGTGAGGTGAGGGTTGGGGAAGAGGTTGCATGGGGACGGGTTGGATGGGGAGGCTAGGGAAGGGGGAGGGGTTACGTGGGGCTGGGTGGGCTGGGGACGGGCTGGGGTGGAGTGAAGGGTTGGGGGAGAGGGGTGGGTGGGGTTGGGTGGGGTGAGGATGGGCTGGGGTGAGGGTGGGGAGAGGCTGGAGAAGGGGGTGGGGTGGGAATTTTTTTTTAATTTATTATTTTTAAATTTTTAAAAATATTTTTAAATTAAAAAGGATGGAGGAAAAAACGGAGGGGCTGGAGAGGGGGTGGGGTGGGAAAAAAAATTAAATTTATTATTTTTAAAGTTTTAAAAATATTTTAAAAAATTTAAATTAAAAAGGATGGAGGAAAAAAAGGACGGGCTGGGGGGGTGGGGGTGGGGACAGGCTGCGGTGGGTTAGGGAGGGAAAAAAATATTTTTTTAAAAAAAATTAAAATAATTTTTGAATTTTTAAAAATATTTTTAAATTATTTTGAAATTAAAAAAGATGGAGGGAAAAAAGGATTCTTTTTTAATTTTTTTAAAAATTTTAAAAATATTTTTATTTTTTTAAAAAAATTAAAAAAAAAAAAAATTAAAATTATTTTTAAATTTTTAAAAATATTTTAAAATTATTTTTAAATTTTTAAAAATATTTTTAAATTTTTAAAAATATTTTTAAATTTAAAAAGATGGAGGGAAAAAAAAGACCCTTTTTAAAAATTTTAATATTTTTTTTAATTATTTTAATGTAAAATTGACCCCCACTCGCACCCCTAGGTGAGTGGTTACACTCTCTTTGTCCTAGTCACCATGACCTTGCCACATAGGCAAGGTCAACGGTCAAAGGGTGCGAAATGTTGTTTTTTGATGGGTTCAAGGGTCCAGATGACAAACATGTAAGTAGAAGTGTCCAACTTACAAAACTGACATAGTACATAGGTCCAATAGAGCATTTTGCCTTTATAATACCCAAAACTTTTAATATATCCTCAAAGTTGATTTGGAGCCCCACAAAAATAAATCAAATATATAAATTGACTAAAAAGTACGTTCCGGGCCCATTGAAAATATTAACATACCAAATCAAGATCGTCATGATCAAAGGTTGACCGTGATCAACTCAATAATTCAACTAATGACTTAAATCGCCTCCGAACACCTCGAGAATCGATACTATCCATTTTCGAAAATCATAAATCACGTCTAAACACTACAAGAAGGTTAAAATTCACAAAATGACTTGAAGGATCGTTACATCGTAAATTATGCTGGGATTAGTTATTATGAAATTATTTCTTATTGAGTGTTTGATTTGATATATTCAAAATAGTATGCATTGCATAATTTCTAAGAATAAGTTGTTTGTTTACAAAATATCATCCACCTTATTTTTATATATATATTTTCTTTGCAAGTTTTATTTATTCGTTCTTAAAAATAAAAAATTTCATCATATCTAGTTTAAATATTTCCGTGCGTGCATTCTCGTGATTGTGATGTGTGATTTTAAAAATAAAACTTCATCTTAAATTTGTTAAAGTAAAAGAGATTTTATTGTTTCTGTCACTTCATTTAAGCACATATCACTCATATTATAAAATATTAAAATTATCTTTATTTTAATTGATATATAAATTTTTAAAATTTTTAAGCGACAAAAAGGCTATTTAATTAAAAATATCTAAGTAAGTAGTAGAGCAATATTTTTATAAGAAAAATACAAATAAACATAAGAATTAGGCAAATAAATTCAACGTATAATATATTCATAAATAAAAATTATATTTATAGTTTATTTTTAATGGAAAAATATATTATCAAAAGAATAACGAATAGTGAAGGAAATGATATTAGGGCCCGTTTGGCCATAAAAAAATTCTCTTTTTTTCGTTTTTTTTTCCACCTTTTTTAGTTTTCCGAAAATTGTGGTGTTTGACCATGAAAATTCAAAAAATTATTCCGAAGTTAGATTCCAAAAAAGAGATCATACATAAATATGATCCTAAACTTGACACCAAATTATAATTTTGACCTTAAACTTTGATAGTTCACAAATAGGACCTTTAACTATTCAAAACCTGAACAAATATGACCTCCGATTTCGCAACCCCATGCGTGAGTCTCACTCGCGCCTACATGGAAAGGTAATCCAATCACACGGTGTCACGTCGTTGAAAGGGCTGACTTGGAGAGAGGTCATATTTATGCAGTTTTGAATAGTTAAAGGTCATATTTGTGCACTGCCAAAGTCTTGTTTTTTGTGTTAAAACGGCATCGTTTTTATTATTATTATTATTATTATTATTATTATTGTTATTATTATTATTATTATTATTATTATTTTATTTATTTCTATAGCAGCAGCACCTAACTTTTTTTTAATTAAAAAATAAATAATTTCTATAGCAGCAACACCTAGCTTTTTTTAATTTAAAAATATTATTATTATTATTTTATTTATTTTTATAGCAGCAATACCTAGTTTTTTTTTAAATTAAAAAATAATAATTTCTATAGTAGCAGTAGGCTGAAGGAAGCACCCAAGAAGAGCAAATAACACCACTGGGCTATCTAAGTGTCTTGTTTCATGTGACTCAACATTAATATACGTACATAAATATATATTTTCTACCTTATATGTATACAACTTAATTTTTTTACTAAGGGGGTTCGGGTGAACCCCATGCAACCACGTAGGCCCGCCCCTGCATTAATTTAATATCATTTTAATAAAGTTAATTTAATAACATTTTAATTACGTTAATTTGATAACGTTAATTTAAGATACTACTACTACTATCCTTAATAACATTAATTTAATAACGTTTTCTTAAAACTATAATTTTTTTATTATTAGTATAGTTTCATCTTTAATTAAATATTTAAATAAATAATATTTAGATATATTATATAACTTAAAGTCGCCCTCTGCTTTATAATATATATACATACCCGTGCGATTTTTTTCGTATGAGGTTGACCCACCTAATTAATAAATCTTCAATATTGCTTTTTTCCCGCAATGACAAAAGAAATTAGATGTCATTTTCATCTTTGAGCTGAAAATAATGAAAAAATAATAGTAAAAAGTCATTTAAAGGTCATATTTGTGCAGTTTTGAATAGGTAAAGATTATATTTGTACACTGTCAAAGTTTAAGGTCATATTTATGTACTATGCCCTTAGATTTTAAGCTGGACGTGCCCAGTTTTGCGTGTTGAACACGCATTTTGCCACGTAGGATCAGAGGTCATATTTGTGTAGTTTTGAATAGTTAAAGGTCATATTTGTGCACTGTCAAAGTTTAAGGTCAAAGTTATAATTTGGTGTCAAGTTTAGGATCATATTTATGTATTATCTCTCTTCCAAAAAGTGAAAACAACTTTTTGTTGTTTTCACAATTTTCCACTTCCATTTTCAACTTTCATTATTATTACATATAACTCCAATCTTTAAATTTTTACACAAATCCCTCTTATAACAACAACCAACCACCAAGAAAAAAATTATTATTTGTTTTCTATGGTACAACATCATTTTTAATTGTTACAGATATTCTAATCTCTTTTTCCTCTTTTAACCAAAATTTACTAACGTGCAAGTAAAAAAATAATAAATGGCAATCTATGGCGGAAATATATCAACTTTTATTTTAAATGAACTATATTATAGAAATATAAGGCCTACTACATGATGTTATTTAAAAATGAAAAATTTAATAATTTTTTCTGGTCATTCTAATTTTTTGTATATGTTATATAATGGCTATTATGATTTTAATAAATTATTAAAAAGTGGTCAATAAAGTCGCATATCAAACATAACGTAACGATTCATATTTACGATATAATAATATTCAAGAAAAATTAATATCATCAATAAAGAAAAAGCAAAAAAATTAGCTATTCAGAAATAATTCATCCGTAAATTTTTTAAGAAAGACCAAATTCAATAAAATAATTAATTCAAGTGAAAGTAATTAAAAATTTTCATCAACAAATTTAAGAATATATAAAATATATTTATATCCTTCAATCATATTTATCAAAATATATTTTCTCTATTCAATCGATTATGGTTAGTTAAACTTATTTAGCTCATACTTGTGGTATTTTTATTCAAATTTTAGAAGAATAACAATCATAATAATTAGTTTGTTGTTAATTATTTTATCAATTGTAGACATATAAATTATTTTCTCAACATTTGGTTGTATGTTAGTAGGTAAATTAGTAGTTGAGTGATTTTGATAATTTTTAAAAGTTGAGGGCATAAAATCATATTTAAAAAAGATTTTTCAAAACTCTAAAAAAAAAATATTCAAAAAGATATGGTCAAACACAACTCCAACTTCATCTTCAACTCCAACTCCAACTCCAACTCCAGAAAAAAGTAATTTTCATGGCCAAACGGCTACTAAAAATATATGAGAACATACATGAATGTGAAAAGTGAGGTATAAAAGAGAATTTAAGGAGGATATTTTTATTATTTTATATTGGGATAAGTTATCATGATATTACTATACCATTCAAAGATAGGAATAACTTATTTTAGTACTAATTATTAATTTTGATTCCACACTTTACAACTAAATAAAAGATTAAGGAGTACTAAAAAAATTAACCGAGACTATCTGTTCTTATCCCTCACGCCAAACGACCCGTAAGTGGTCGTTTGGTTGGGAAATGGTTATCCCGAAATAATTAATTTCGCAATTAGTTATTTCGAGATCCTGGAATAACTTATCCCACCATGCATATGGGATAAGTTATCCCATCACTATAGTGTAAATGGTGGGATAAATTATTACGGAATTGACTTATCCCTCCAACCAAATATAAAATAAAATAAAGAATCATTTTATCGCGAAATTACTTATCCCTTATATCTCACATCAAACGACCTTTGGGTCGTTTGGTTTGAAAATTGTTATCCCGGTATACTAATACCGAGATTAATTATCCCGAAATAACTTATCCCACCATGTGTATGGAATAAATTATCCCAGGACTAAGAGGAAAATGGTGGAATAAGTTATCCCGAGTTGGATTAATCCCTCCAACCAAATAAAAAAAAGTATGTTCTTTTATTTTATCCCAAAATAATTAGTTATTCCGAAACAACAATTTCCAAACTAAACGAACCCTAATAATATTATTAATACCGCGCCCATTGAAAATGTCATGGTAGTGATTGTTGTCAGATGATTGTTCCTTCTCACTTCACACTTGTGCAGATACCCAGAATCCGCATACATGTGTGCAAAAATATTACTACTACTACTAAAACTTCAAGAAATATTATACTACCTTTCTTTTAATTTATTTATTTGATTTTGATTTGTCATAAAATTTAAGAAATTAAATAAGCCTTCAGAATCTTATTCACTTAAATTAGAAATACATAAATGTCATGGAGAAAATTAAAATTATTATTATAAAAAAAAGTATTTTTTTTAAGCGGACTAAAAAAAATAAATTGAAATGAAATGAGTTTTTTGAATCCATTCCAAAAGGGTACTAGATATAGTTATTTGAATCAACTTGGTTAGCATGAATTTTGAAACACTAGTATGAGTCCGTTTGGATAAGCTGAAAAAAAGTGACTTTTAATTATTTTTTTAAAGTGCAGAAATTTATGTTAAAAATAAGCAGTTACGTGTTTGATAAAAGTGCTGAAATCGAAAAAAAGTTATTGATGTGTTTGATAAACAAGTGCTGTTAAATACTTTTTTTGTCAAAATGTCCGAAATACTCTTAAAGTTGTTAACAATATGTAGAGTTGATTATTATTAATTTTTATTTCTAAAATGATTCAAATTAAAATTAAAATATATATATATATATTGTTAATATAATATTAGAATTTAGTATTTATATATCTATTAATTTTTATTTTAAAGATAAATTTTAATCAGCCTTAATCCCCCCCCCCCCCTTGATAACACTGTACATAGTGATACAATTTCATAATTAATGATTGGGAGACGTTTATCAATACAGTTGCAATTTCATATATATATATAGAGAGAGAGAGAAAATTATATAATATAATATTTTCATTAATGACTATTAAATTTGTGCGGTAAAAAAAATCTTTTTTCTTGGTTAAAATAGTTTAAATCATCAAACAAAATATATATGTTACTAATTATTATAATTACATTAATAGATAAATAGTTGGTCACAAATGATACTATTTGTTTGCTAAAATGACTCTTAATTGAAAAATATATTACTCGTTGATTGAGTGATGGCTATATCACTATTAAAACATTGTTGAATACGAATGTTGCGTCGTCAAATATACATGAATCGTTCACTAATCGTTCATGACTTTGAATATCTTCAGTGAGTGTTCTCCCGATATCTTGGTTGGTGAGTTTTTTTTCTTAGAGAAATTTATATGTTGTACAATAATAATTGTCCAAATTTAAAAAAATATATTAAAGAAGAGAAATAATACATAAAAATCATATTTCATAAATTAGAAGTTTCATACAAAAGAGGTACTAATATGGTTAGAGTTAAGTTCGTCATAAATAAAAAAAAATTGGAAATATTTAATTAATACAAATATTAATGGATTATAAGCTAAAAAAAAATCAAATAGACTATAAGAGGATAATTTTAAAATAAATAAAAATTATTTGGGATATAAAAGTTATTTACTTGATCAACTTTCAATAGACTATAAACTAAAAAAAAAATAAGTACTTAATGGTCAACTTCTAATTTTTAGCTTTATAAAAAATCAAAATTGACTTTTTTCAAGCAAGTTTTTAAATTGTCAAACACCCAGCTAGTCTCTGTCTTTGTGCGTTTACTTTCAGTCAATGGAGTACTGATTGTTGTCAGATGACTCTTCTTTCTCAAACACTTGAGCAGATACCCAGAATCCACTTAAGTATATGGCTTCCCAAATTCCAACTGTCAAAGAATGGAAATACGATGTTTTCCTGAATTTCAGACGACAAGACTTGGAGGGGAACTTTGTTACACAACTTTACAAACGTCTGGAAGACATGGGAATCAACGTATTCAAACCTGATTTCGAATATGAAAGAAAAGAAGAACCAATTACAACAGAAATCTCAGAAGCCATAGAGGAATCAATGATTGCTATTACCATCTTTTCCGAGTACTATGCTTCATCGAGACGGTGCTTGGAGGAACTCAGCAAGATAATGGAGTGCGTTGACAACCAGGGACAGGAATTCTTCTCGGTGTTCTATCGTGTAACTGCATCACAAGTATCAGGCATCATTGATCAAACGTTGGCCCAATTCATTGCAGATGATATCATTTTTTCTTACACGGTGGAGTTGCAGAGATGGACGGACGCTTTCTCTAAAGCATTCAACATTGCGGGATTTAAAAGGGACAGTTTTCCTTTGGAACTTATCCGTTGGTGAGTGGCAACTCAAAAGAACTAGTATATGTTATGTAGTAGTAGTAGTTTTTGGAATAAACAAATTAAAGCTGCTATGAGATTTAACGTATGTTTTTATGTGTACTTGTAATATTTTGAGCTTGTTTTAGGATCTAGGTCATCTGTGATCGTGCTATTTGATGCCATTTGGATCCCTGAGATATCTCTATTTTGGTCCTTAGGTTAGGCCTACTATAAAAGTTCCACTTTGCGGGAAAGAATAATTTCTCTTTGGCTATTAATACTTCAGAAAGTTGGTTATTAATAGTTCATAACTAAATTAATGTCAATTTTTATGTCCATTTTCCAGCCAATGGGTTGCTGAAACTAACTTGGACACCCCCACTGTCAGTTTTTTCGTTCTCTGAATTAGGAGTCTGGAGGTGCATTTTCAGACTAGGAGTGTTTAGTTGCCAGATGAGGCCAAGTTAAGTATCCATCTATGTATTATGTCTTATTGGAAGACATAATACTTGTCTATGGGTGGCAGATTGACTCTCGTTAACCCAATTCTTGATGCCGTTCCAACATACATGATGTCCTCGTTCCCTATCCCAATAGGGGTCATCAATAGGTTGAATTTTTTGTGGCATGGGAACAAAGAAATGAAAGGATACCACCTGGTCAAGTGGAAAACAATAATCTCTTGGAAGAAACATAGAAGTCTGGGGATAGTACAAAGCAAAGCTCTCTAAGATGAAATGGCTGTGGAAGTTTACTAGTGAGCATTAACTACTGCAAGGAAAAGTTATTAAAGGAAAATATGTTCAGGAGGATAACTGGATGACCAAGGATGTGAATACACCATCTGGGGTTAGTCTATGAAGATCCATTAGAGTATTCGATCCAAGATAAAAGTGTTAGATGGGAACAAAACTAGTTTCTGGAAGGACAACTGGTATGTGGTTGGAAACCTGGAAATGGTCTTTCCATATATATTCATCTTAATTAGTTACCAGCAAAAGACTAGCAGATATGTGGGCACTTCAAGGTTGGAACATTAACTTTAGAAGACAAATTAATGATTGGGAAGTGCAAAGAGGGGCAGACTTCTTCAGTACACTTGAACAACTTTCCGGGTTACAAATAGGTGAAGATGTTCCGTGGTGGCCAGACAACACCAAGGGCCTATTTAAGGCTAATGCAACATCCAAATTGATGAATCAATCCAACCATCTGGCAATGGAAACAACTTTGGAAGACTAAAGTCCTTCACAAAGTAGCCTGTTTTGTGTGGTTACTAGCAAAAGAAGCCCTTATGTTGGAAAATTTGATGAGTAGAGGTCTTCCATGCTCAAGATGCTTCATGTGTAAGTAAACAATAGAGAAGGTCAGCCATCTCGTTGTGCATTGTTGATTTACAACTCAGCTATGGAGTATTGTCTTAAACCTCATACGCAAATCCTAGACTATACCAGGAAAGGTTTCGGAAGCTCTCGGTAGCTGGGAGGAAATAGGTTCATAGGCTAAGGGCAAGAGTAGATGGAGAATTGTCCTTGCATGCATTTAGTGGACAATTTGGAAGGAAAGAAACTCCAAATTTTTTGAGATATAAAGGATGATGTGCATAAGATCAAGTTGAACTTCATCTTACTGCTATGTTTCTGGTGTAATCTTATTTACTCTAATGTTACTTCCTCTGTCACTGATGTTTTAGGCTCACTATAGGTAGTGGATAATAGATTTTCACAGCTTTCATGTAAATATGGTTTCAATACTACCTAAGTACGGTTCTAGTTCATTGATATAATATACAATTACCAATTTTTTAAAGTAATCTAATATTATCTGCTGCCCTCCATGCTCCAAAGTGGTTGTATGGTGCACTTCGTTGAATGCTACATTATTTACCTAGAAGAATAGGGATCAATTCTGACTTAATACTTTCTTTTCTTATCCTTTATCTAATGCTCCCTTGTTCCATAAATTCTAAATCTTCCTCTAGTTTTATCTAAGCTGTTTCTTTGTATGGTGACGTGGTTTGGCACTTCTTTTTATTGTTGCATTAAGATGACTTGGCTGCGAGTGACACATTCTGGATATAGAGTTTGGGAGTGGAGTAGTTATCAGGGGCGGATCCAAGATTTGAAGGTTGTGGGTGGTCACTTCCTTTAAGGGAAAAAAGTGTGTTGCTACTAGGAATCGAACCCATATCACTTTAGATATCAAGGTGCTTAAGTTCCACACCAAAGCCAAAACACCCAACAGTCATTTGTGTCAATGGGTGCTTAACAATACATTATAACCAATTTTGCTGTATTTCTATATAAATATATAAAAAATTTACCAGGGTCAATGGGTTCTCAAGCACCCGGCACGGACCACGTGGGTCCGACCCTGGTAGTTATGCATTAGAGGGGAGAACATCTTTTGGACTTGCTAAATGATTAAAGTTGCTTAAGAATTACATAAGGGTACAGGATAAGGAAGCGTTTGAGAGGTTAGAGGTGAAAATGAGAAAGATTATGAATGAACTAGGGGAGTTAGAAAGAATAGTGGTGAGAAGGGAGTTAGGTAAAAGAGAAAAGGAGAAAAAAGAAATTCTAAAAGGAGATTAGCTTCTTTGACTTTGGCTCGAGAGACTAATTGGAGACAAAAATCGAGGGAGTTGTGGTTGGAAAAGAGTGGTTCTAGTACTAAGTTCTTTCATAGGTAGCAGTCACAAATAGGAGTAGGAATTTGATAGTCTATGGAGGTGGGGGAGGAGACTTAATAGGGAGAGGAGGAAGTACAGAGAGAGCAATTATTTGGTTTTATAAACGATTGTTCAAAAAGAAAGCAGAGTGGAGGCCAAACTGGTGGGATTAGATTCCAGTCAGGTTGAAGAGAAGAACAGCTAGAAGCTAGAGAGGGTTATAGAGGTGGAGGTGTGTGGGGTGGTAGAGTGTTGTGGGGGCGACAAGGCTCCAAGGCCGGATGGCTTCTCCTTGGCTTTCTTTCAATATTGTTGGAGCACAATCAAGCATGATGTTATGACTATTATTGATGCTAAATTACAAGAATGGCCAAATTATTAAAATAGCCACTTGAACATACCAGTGGTCTTGAAGTCTTGCTTCTGTACTTTCTTTAAGTCCTTCAAACTTATGATGGTAGGAGAAATGCTTCAAGTCCTTGATGCCTATGTTGTTGTCATTACTTCCCTCATAAATTCATTTGAGCATGTTATGAACTTTAAAATCTCTTTTAATGAATCTTCCCTAGTACTTTGAACTCTTCATGGGTGATCGAAAGTTTCTATATTCATGATATCCTACACCCTCATTGTTGATATCAATCTTGCTACCTCAATTGGTGTTTGGAATCTGGCCAATATTCATGGGGGTCACAAGGGGATGGAACTTGTTGGGATTTCGAGTTTAGGAGGAATTTCCAGAATTGAGAGGTGCCCAAGCTTCATCTATTGCTAGTTTTACTTTACAAGCAATGTGAGCCTGTTGACAAACTCGATGCTTTGAGTTGGGAGTTGGGGATAACTATTTTTTCTCAGTTAAGTCCTATGAGAAGCTTCTGGTTAGGGCAGAGGTCAGTTTTTCATATGGTACGGTTTGGATTCCTAAGGTGCCAAGAAATGTGTGCTTCTTCGCATGGGCAGTGGCAAAGTCAGAATTTACACTAAGGGGGTTCACAAGTGAACATACGAACTAACCGAAGGGAGTTCAACATCTACTATACATAAAAATAATTTTAACCATGTATATATAGTATAATTTTCCATCGAAGGAAGTTCGGATGAACCCCCTATCTCAAGGGTAGCTCCTCCCCTGCGCATGGGCATTTTTAACGGCGGAGAATCTTAGGAAACGAAAGGTTGTACAAATAAGCTGATGTTTCCTATGTAAGGAGATGAGTAAGGATGTGGACCACATTCTATTACGTTGCAAATTAACCATGAGACTATGGGAGATATCTTTAGTTGGTGTGGGATTTCCTGGGTAATGCCAAGATCTGTAAAGGAGTTGATGTTCTGCTGGAAGAACGGAGGTAGGAGAAGAAAGCACAAGGCTTAGAAGTTACTGTTGATTTAATTTGGCTCATTTGGAAAGATAGAAATATGAGAGCTTTGGAAAGGGTGGAGTTGAGTTTTGCTCAATTGAGTAGTCTTCGATCCTCTTCTTTTCGGTGCACCCATGTAGTTCCTGTTTGTATAGAGGATTGAGTGTCTTTTGGAGAGAACCATATTCTATAGCTTTCTCCTCATTTTTGGTAAACCACTTGTATATGACCAATTTTGCCTTGTTATTATTAATGAAATCTTTTACTTGATAGAAAAAAGGATGGCATGGGCATATATTTGTTAAAAGCCAAAAATGAAGTTTTATCCTGCTAAGTTGATGTTTACCCTGTTTGGTGCTAAAATAAAAATGTTGATAGACTATGTGGATAAGAAATCTGGTGCTTATTGGACTTCAATGGGATAGTCTATCAAACTAGTTGTACTTATAGTCTTACACTACAACAACAACATACCCAGTGAAATCCCACAAGTGAGGTCTGAGGAGGGTAGAGTATACGCATACCTTACCAGTACTCGTGGAGGTAGAGAGGCTGTTTCCGAAAGACCCTCGGCTCAAGTACAGCAAATTCAGGTACAAAGAAGGACTTACAGTCTTACAATACTGCACAAATGGGTTTGCTGAAAGGAAAGACATGCATTTGTTGGAAGTAGCAAGATCTCTTATGTGTACTATGAATCGACGAAATACTTACTAGGGGATGCTATTCTAGTAGGTTCCTATCTTATCAGTAGAATGCCATTAAAAGGCTTCAGCTTTTGCCTATAAAAGAAACCCCACTTTTTAAAGTCTTTGAGACGCTTTAAAGAAGTATGGATATATTGGGTTATCAAAAAAGAAGTATGGATATATTGTTCCTCCACATGTGATTGCTTGTGTTTTCTTTGTTCACATTAGGAATGCTATAAAACTTGATTCTAGAGCTCGCAAATGTGTTTTAGTTAGGTATCCTCCGCAGAGAAACGTTACCAATGTTATCATCCTCTCTATAGGAGATCTTTTATCAATATGGATGTAATCTTTCGAAACTCTAAGCCCAATTCTAGTAATACTCCATCACCACATCAGGGGGAGGGTTGTAAGGAGGAAGAGGTAATTTCTACCTAGTTCTATTACCGGACCTCTCAATGACGTTACCTCAAGGGAGAATAAATTCTTGAAGGGACTATTGGCCATTTGGATAGACCTAATTTGCTACGACATTCAAGGAGAAGTAGAGCTGAAGAAGCCATTATGCACTCTTTCGAAAGCTGAACCTCATTTACTGGTGAGTTAACTATATTTTCCTATAAGTTAGGCTGTAATAGTATGAATGCTGTCGATATTTTGACTGATACTTGGCCTTGGAAATGGATAGGAAGACAAAACTACCCACCAAAGTCAAGTTACGTGGACAGCCCTCAGAGATTCCATACTAACTCAGGATAATCTAAAAATGAAGAAGATCCCTCTGGTGAACAGATGTCATATGTTCCAAAAAGACTTAGAGTCAGTTAACCACCTTTTTTGGCATTGCCCTGTTGCAGCAGACCTATGACACGTGTTTACAGCAATATTTGGAATCAGTTGGACAACCCCAAACAACTTAATAGGAGCAGTTGAAAGTTGGAGCTTATGGAAAGTAGATAGAGCCATCAAGAAGATCTGGCAAATGATCCCTGCATGTATTTTTTGATGTCTATGGACAGAGAGGAACAACAAATGCTTTGGTGGGACTTCAACTCATAGCTGTGCTCTCAATTCTCTGTGTTTAGTTAACCTTTTTAGTTGGAGCAAATTATCCCCTGTTAATGAGGTTGTCCCCCTTTTAGATTTTATTAGGTCCCTCTCAATGGGTTGGTAGCCTTGAGTTTTTGGTCTTGGTTTTAAACTCCCAGCTTCTATTAGTCTTTGTGCAGTGTACGGAGTTTTAACCTTTCTGTCATGACCCGAACCGGGGCCCTGGTCGTGACGGACATGCCGAACCATGAAGGTCCGAGAGCCCTTCTAACTTGTAATCATATACACCATTCATAAATATATATATATATATAAATAGGAAATGCGAAAATAAAATCTGCTACGGAAACATGGTCATATTCTAGATTTAGTTTAACAATGAAAAATAAAATCCAATATCAACTAAACATCGTCTGAAACCGTCTACGAAATCTCTACTATATGAAAATCTGACAACTATCTGAAAACTGGGACAAGGCCCCCAGTAGACCAAAACTGAAACAAATGACATAATCTAAAAGGACAGGCCTTCTGGAACAGAGAAGGCTCACCACTGCAAAATGTGATCTGCTGTCGGAATTATCTACTGCTTACTTGGACCCCTAGACTGAGCCTCAGAACCTGAGAGGTAGGGGGGAGGGGTCAATACAGATGTACTGGTACGCAAAGCAATCCAAAATAATGCTTTTATATAAATAAAATAGTTGAGAGCTAGTCATAAACATCATGAAAGATATAATTTTCAAAACACATGGGCATTCTCGGAAAAACATAAAAACCTTTCTGTCAAAAGCAGTTTCTGATATTTGTATTGCTTCTGAGTTAGGTGGCACACCCCTACAAGTCTAAGTCTAATACACCACAGGGCACTAGGCCAGCATATAATAATATACCCGGATCGGCAAATCACGGTTTTGGGCAATGAGTTATCTGAAACTCGTGCCTTCTTCGGGGGACCACCTAACATCTCTTTGTGCCCAATTTTTATTCATTTCTAACACATATCATTCTGAAATCTTAAGTCATGAAAATCTGGTTTCTAAGCTTGTTTGAGTCTATTATGGCTGTCTATTTTGGTATCGCCATATCAAGACTTGCAAGTCATAATTCTAAGCCATATGCATTAAGCATAATTCTTTCATTAAAACTCAATTCAGACCACCCAACATTGCAAATAGTATAAGAGATTTCATGTTCTGAAACATAAGTCAAAACTATGCAAGAATCCTTCAAACATATGGTGGTCATGTGCTTTTGGCAAAATTAGGCACTCTTTCATTATATGAATATTTTCAACATTCATCAATATAAACAACCTTCTCTCTTTTGGAATCGGAATCATAATCCAAATATAACATTATTCAAGATATTTCATAGCATGTTTTTTCAAGACGCTTTCAAACGATTTCATAGTATATCATAAGTAAATGAAAATCATCACAAGAGAGGGATTTTTCATGAATCATGCTCTCAATTCAATTATCAATCTTAAAACACATACTTACATATATATATAATTTCAAATCAATTTGGGGGAAGGTCAAAAGACCAAAACAATACCGTCAAGATTTCTAAAACATGAATGTATTCATAAATCTGAAAACCTCTTTCTTAAAATCATGATTTCTATGCCCATGAGATTTGAGGAAAACCCCGCGTATCTTAGATTATGAACTTTGGATGAACACTTGCTTTTGGGACTCTATTTGTGCTTTTGATGGATGATTCTTGAAGATCTTAGTTTGGAGATTCTAATTCTTGAATCAATTTTGGAATTAAATGGTGAAATTTTAACGGATCTTGAATCTTAGGTTGAGGCCCTAGGGTTTGGTTCTTGAGAGTATTTGAGAGAAAGGAGTATGTTTTGGTAAATTTGGGGCTTAATCTTGTATTTATGGAGCTATGGGGTGAAGGAAAATACCAAAATACCCCTCCAAAACCATTTGAAAAATGCTGAATTTATCAGCTGACGACATTGGGCTGATGTCGTCACGTATGTGACAAGCCGTCAGCTCATGTCGTCACAAAATATTGGAATTTATGACTTTCTGCCTAAGTCTGCCGACATTTTCTGATAAGTCGTCAGAAATGTGATAAGGCGTCAGCCATGTCGTCAGGCAGTTTCCAGGCTGATATGTTGGAGTAAAATGGGCATAACTTTTTACTCCGATATCGGATTTGGGCGAAATTGGTATCGTTGGAAAGCTAATTCGAAGATCTTTCATTTGATATATAGTAGGCCACCCAGTTCGTCATATACAAGGAGTTATGGTCTACTGAAGTTGACTCAAGTTTCGACGCTCACTAAAACTCGAACGATAGGAAAGCTTTCAACTTGACCTTGAGTTAGGGGACCTCTATGATCTCAATTCATGCTCAAATAGGTTCCCACACTACATAATTGATTAACATACCAAATTTGCATAGGATTTATGGCTTTTGGAACATCTACACGTAGAAATGATGGTTTTTGTTCTAGCCCGAAATGCAGGGTGTTACATTATCTCCCCCTTGGGATCATTCGTCCCCGAATGATGGGTAGGAACTTGTTGAAGCTTAAAGGTATGGAATAATGCGGACATGATGTGCCTTCTAAGAAAGGACATAACTGATCTGAAACATTTAAACTTCCATCATGAAACTGAATTTTGAGCTGACTTGACTTTTCTTGCTTCAAGAAGCTGATTCGTGCTGAAAGTTTTAGGATTCCCTTGAAATGTTCATGATCCGATCATACATATTGAAATTGGGAAACGATGACTTATGCAAGTACGAATCGCGAGACAACAAGACTTAGATCGTACTAGGGTATTTATACTGCATGAGCTAAAATATTTGGAAAATTTTGAGATTATACGTTGAACTCTTATGCACCGAGTCTTGAATAGATAACTGAATTTGAAACATGATGCTTGTATTGAACTGAATTCGCAATTTACATGGATGGAATAAATTAGATTTTGGGATGGTCATACGCATAAGACTTCGGTTAGTAGGACCGAGTGAAAAGGTAGGAAACCACAATACTTGTCTGCCCGACTATTAAACTGAATTGTCTGTTATACAGGTTGAATTATACTGGAAACTTATACTTAACTGGAGTATCTCTTCAACACTCTTTCTAAGAAGTTGTAGTAGCATTAAGGAGCAAGGAATCTTGGGCCTGAGCTACACAAGACATCCAACTAAGGAATCACAACAATGACATCACTCTATGGCATGGAACAGAAACATATGACTCAAAACTAGGATAGAATTACCCGGCCTTAGGCAATGCAACTTCTTACTTTCAAGCTTCATACACTTCTCGAATATCCCTTAACTATACTATTCCCCCCAAATGCCATGCTTATTTGATTCAACTTATAATTCTTATATGGGCATTGATAAATCTTCCTACTAATGTCTAAAGTAGCTTAAATCTTTCATCGTGATCAAGCCTAACTCTAAATCACAAAATACAACATGCCACCCACGATACTATTCTAAACCATATGATTTAACCTTCCATATCTTTTTTTTTTATCATATCCTAAGCATAATGTGCCCTACCACTTCAATGACTAACTCTGAACTCTTACTATGGATTCACTAGCGCATATTGCATTTCTCCACTTAAATCCCAACATGACATTCAGGCCTATTTTATAACCACCTATGAACTTCAAGGCAAACACCCGTAAGGACATACTTCACATATTCTCTAATCCACTATCAATATAACTCCCACGCACTACCCCAAGAACATACACACAAATTTCCACTAACCATCACATATATCAAAGACTTGGCCCCAAATCTTACTTCACACTTATGGCCTTATCTAAAACAAGCATACTATGATCTTCCATTAACAAGAAAATTTACTCATCACCACTATCATCACATAAGGAGGAGTCACTAAAAGGTTAGAATATAAGATCTTAAAGCATGGGAGGATATTATACGAGACTTGACACTTAACTGAGGCCGAAGGAATAGCAAATCAACATCAGGGATTCATCAAAGTGATCTGAATTGGGGCATACATGACTATAAGCTGAATCTCGTCAATCATAAGGAGTATAGCATGAATTATGGGAGCTGAGCACACTATAAAGCGTGAGTACATGAGTTATGAGCTGCATGACCTCAATTTGAAGTTCATAACTTGTGGAATGTGATCCCGACTACTGAATGAACTGGAATTCCTTATTTTAGAACTGGAAGAGCACGTGATTCTCTATCATATACATGAACATGAACTATGATCATGGAATTGAAACGTGAGGCATGAGTAGGTATTGGGATAACTGAAAAATACTGAGATAAGAATGGGTTGAGTCTCACCGTCACTTTCTGACGTTCTATATCATACTGCATTACTACAAGAATCTGAGAGACTTACTTGGTTATTCGTTCTATCATTTTCCCCTTAGCTTCAAGCCATCATCTTAAGTTTGAGAGAGATCCCTTACTAGATTCTAACTGAACTACACTTACTACACTCTAGGGTCTGGAAAACGACAATACATGCATATCATAGAACTTAACCCGATTGACTACACCTGAAAGTGGAAAACCCACTATTAATACTACCTTCTGAGATACACTCTATCTTTCTATAGCCACCAATAATCATCATATAATACTTGAACACTTACTAACTTTGAATCTTCATGAGTATTCCCATAGTTGGAGTGCACACCCTATAGCGCTTCAACTCTTATTTCTGTCAATTCAACCTTCAAAAATTCAAACTTAGATTATAACACTTAACATGGATATCACCAAGCCTTTGATGAATCATACCACTAGTCTTTCTCCACCTAGCAACTCAACGGTACTACTATGTCCTACTAGCCACACGCAACATGTAATAGTCTTAGAAAATGCCGCAACTCCATATCACCTTGGGCATACTTCTACCTCATACATACAACATCATACTTTGTTACGAATCAAATAAACTTAATCTATTGCATACACTATTCAAGCCTATTAGATCACTTCCATATAACTAGTATCATTAACCAAGAAATCATCACATCCACCTTTATGGACATCAACTGTTCAAACTTAATGTCTAGTGCTAAGCATGATTTACAACCCAACCTGACACACAATTCTCACAAAACATTCATCATTAATCTTAAGCCACTATTCTTACATCCACATCCTACATTAAATTCAAGCCAATAGTCTAGCATCAATCATCTACCACCAATGAAGAAGGCAACATAATATACTAGTCCATCAAATTGGGACATTCTATCCAAATACCTCAAAAATCTACTACATACCTTCTCACCAGTAGTACTAGTTTACAACTACCAACGGAAAGAAGGTCAAGGGGGTAAAGTAACGTAATAGACATGGTAAACCTTAATCTTATATTATAACCTCATACAATCTTATCTACTTATATGGCTTGCTCACATCACACTTACTTGCCTAAGCGTACATTTAGACTACCTTCAAATTCCACAAACAACCATGAGTCTATAATTATTACTTACTGGCTCATCTAGCCATTTTCGTACTTCAAGCAGACAACAATTCACCTTAACTAATAACTCCTTCTCTCCTTCTACTAAACTAACACACAAAGACGTATCACTTCATTACCAACTCAATCTCATGCAAAAAAAATTCGGCTATACATATAATCAATAATCCGCCTTTACCACTTTTCTTGCCATTACGCCTCTAAACCCCCCAGTTCCAACCAACACAAGAACAACAAGTTGAACAACAAGTTGCTAATGAATTGAAATAGGCCTCACACGGCTTCACTAAACTTTGATTTTTGTGTTTTGAACAAGAAAATGAAATGAATAACAAAGCAACTATGCTAGTGAATCGAAATAGCCCCAGACGGCATCACTAGACTTTGATTTTTTTTTTTCAAAAACACTATGATAACAAGATTACATATTACAAGAGATAGAAAATTGGAACACAATATTCAATGATCTAAGGATACACATCTTACTCTATATAAATAAAAATTTAAGTCAAACACTTCCCCCACAGACTACCATACAATCCACACATGCTACTAGCTACCACATTAGTCTATCACTATAAAGTGGTAAATCATCCTCAAACATCGGTTATTCAACTAAAATATTTATTTACATAAAAGTCACCCTCACTCTGACTTCTAACTTTGTGACTTCATTTTTCCAACCTCTTGGTCTAATCTCACTACCAATAGGTCATGACACCGCCACTTTAACTTATACTACTAATCGGGTGGAAATACAGTTCCAACATTCTGCTACACATCATTCCCCCCTGAAGCATGACATCTGCAACATAAATTTTAAAAAAGAGACGGAATACTCTTAATACCGCAGGGCGAAAAGCACGATTCCATCAGAATCAAAGTTCACACAAAAATCAATACACTCTGAGGCACTAACGGTTCTTCTCAAGTCCTTGCATAAATTTTAAACTCTTATATGGCTCAATCAGAAAGGACCATACCATTTAGACTCAAAACTTCTGCACTTGAATTACCCCAATAACGAGATATATCTGGGCACATCAAAGTAAGGAAAAAATTAGGATAACTTTACTCTCGTATGGGCGACACCATAGCACGAATTAGAGTATGGAAGAGGAACATTCTGGCTCAATAGCACGAACTAGAACATGAAGAAAGGAAAACATTCCTAAACGCCTAGTAGTCTCCTGCTTATAAGTGTGGTGCGCTACACACCCATAAACAAGACTCTACCCGACGCGATTTCGCAGACACCCTGGGACCATGAACCGTGCTCTGATACCAAGTTTGTCATGACCCGAACCGGGGCCTTGGCCGTGACGGACATCCCGAACCATGAAGGCCCGAGAGACCTTCTAACTTGTAATCATATACACCATTCATATATATATATATAAAAATAGGAAATGTGGAAATAAAATCTGCTACGGAAGCATGGTCATATTCTAGATTTAGTTTAACAATGAGGAATAAAATCCAATATCAACTAAACATCGTCTGAAACCGTCTACGAAATCTCTACTACATGAAAATCTGACAACTATCTGAAAACTGGGACAAGGCCCCCAGTAGAACAAAACTGAAACAAATGACATAATCTAAAAGGACAGGCCTTCTGGAACAGAGAAGGCTCACCACTGCAAAATCTGATCTGTTGTCTGAATTATCTACTGTTTATTTGGACCCCTAGACTAAGCCTCAGAACCTGAGAGGTAGGGGAAGGGGTCAATACAGATGTACTGGTACGCAAAGCAATCCAAAATAATGCTTTTATATAAATAAAATAGTTGAGAGTCATAAACATCATGAAAGATATAATTTTCAAAACACATGGGCATTCTTGGAAAAACATAAAAACCTTTCTGTCCAAAGCAGTTTCTGATCTTTGTATTACTTCTGAGTTAGGTGGCACACCCCTACAAGTCTAAAATCCCACGGGCTGTATGGAATCCGTCATTGACTCGGTGGGGAAGCCCCCAACCCAAGTGTGCCGCAAGGGTTGGAGTTTCTAAGTCTAATACACCACAGGGCACTAGGCCAGCGTATAATAATATACCCGGATCGACAAATCACGATTTTGGGCAATGAGTTGTCTGAAACTCGTGCCTTCTTCGGAGGACCACCTAACATCTCTTTGTGCCCAATTTTTATCCATTTCTAACACATATCATTCTGAAATCTTAAGTCATGAAAATCTGGTTTCTAAGCTTGTTTGAGTCTATTATGGCAATGTCTATTTTGGTATCGTCATACCAAGACTTTCAAGTCATAATTCTAAGCCATAATGCATTAAGCATAATTCTTTCATTAAAACTCAATTCAGACCACCCAACATTGCAAATAGTATAAGAGATTTCATGTTCTGAAACATAAGTCAAAACTATGCAAGAATCCTTCAAACATATGGTGGTCATGTGCTTTTGGCAAAATCAGGCACTCTTTCATTATATGAATATTTTCAACATTCATCAATATAAACAACCCTTTCTCTTTTGGAATCGGAATCATAATCCAAATATAACATTATTCAAGATATTTCATAGCATGTTTTTTCAAGACGCTTTTAAACGATTTCATAGTATATCATTAGTAAATGAAAATCATCACAAGAGAGGGATTTTTCATGGATCATGCTCTCAATTCAATCATCAATCTTAAAACACATACTTACATATATATATAATTTCAAATCAATTTGGGGGAAGGTCAAAAGACTAAAACAATACCGTCAAGATTTCTAAAACATGAATGTATTCATAAATCTGAAAACCCCTTTCTTAAAATCATGATTTCTATGCCCATGAGATTTGAGGAAAACCCCACGTACCTTAGATTATGAACTTTGGATGAACACTTGCTTTTGGGACTCTATTTGTGCTTTTGATGGATGATTCTTGAAGATATTAGTTTGGGGATTCTAATTCTTGAATCAATTTTGGAATTAAATGGTGAAATTTTAACGGATCTTGAATCTTAGGTTGAGGCCCTAGGGTTTGGTTCTTGAGAGTATTTGAGAGAAAGGAGTATGTTTTGGTAAATTTGGGGCTTAATCTTGTATTTATGGAGCTATGGGGTGAAGGAAAATACCAAAATACCCCTCCAAAACCATTTGGAAAATGCTGAATTTATCAGCTGACGACATTGGGCTAATGTCGTCACATATGTGACAAGCCGTCAGCTCATGTCGTCACAAAATATTGGAATTTATGACTTTCTGCCTAAGTCTGACGACATTTTCTGATAAGTCGTCAGAAATGTCGTCAGAAATGTGATAAGGCGTCAGATATGTCGTCAGGCAGTTTCCAGGCTGATATGCTGGAGTAAAATGGGCATAAATTTTTGCTCCGATATCGGATTTGGGCGAAATTGGTATCGTTGGAAAGCTAATTCGAAGATCTTTCATTTGATATATAGTAGGCCACCCAGTTCGTCATATACAAGGAGTTATGGTCTACTGAAGTTGACTCAAGTTTCGACGCTCACTAAAACTCAAACGATAGGAAAGCTTTCAACTTGACCTTGAGTTTGGGGACCTCTATGATCTCAATTCATGCTCAAATAGGTTCCCACACTACATAATTGATTAGCATACCAAATTTGCATAGGATTTATGGCTTTTGGAACATCTACACGTAGAAATGATGGTTTTCGTTCTAGCCCGAAATGCGGGGTGTTACGCTTTCTTTGTAAAACTTTATGCATCTTCTTGATTCTTATCAATACAACAACTTCATCAAAAAAAATTAAAAAAATTGAAGAGTTAGCTTAGGGTTTAGCCGTAGATATCTATCATTGTTGTTGTTCATTATATTTCGATTATCGCATTATGTTGTGGCTGATTATGGTTTTCCTGTAGACTTTACACCATTTCCTTGTTAGTTGTCATATGTTCTGTACTGTTTGCTACACTTGAGCCGAGGATCTTCCGGAAACAACCTTTGTACCTCATCGAGGTAGTGGTAAGGTCTGCGTACACTTTACCCTCCCCAGGCCTCACTTGTGGATTTTTCTTGATAAGAAGTTGTTGTAGATTTGCCTAGTTCTCACATAAAATGAGTGAAGTCTTACACCAATCATCCTCGATCTAATTTTGTCTCCTATAGTCCCTTTTTACTTCCCTCCTATATAGCATTTGCCATATCTGTTTCTTCTGTGCCTATTCCCTAGCATTGGAGGATAGCTTTTTCAGATCCTAAAGCTATATTTTCCTTTGTCTGGTCATAGGACTTTAGGTATAAATGCCTTTGTTCGTGGTATGTACAAATATGCAAAGAAGCTTTCTCTTCATTCTCAAAATCTACAGAGATTGACGCCATAACACTAACCTAATTATGTTGAATTCACTACCTTCATCTCCATAGTATAGCAACACAAGGGAGGAACAGTCATAGTTCCTTTAATTCTAATAGAAGTCTCTTTGATAATTGAATGTTACATGTTTGATTCATTGCCTCAGTGTCTCTTAGTTTAAATTGTAGTAGTAATTGAAAACCAATCCTTATTTCAGGATTCATTTTCGAAATTGTAGCTTATCACACAATTTGATGCACACTTTGACATTCCACTCTTCACAGGATCGACCCCAACTCAAGTTCATTATTGTGACGGCCCTACTATACTTCATTAGAAGTGTAGGATAATGTAATCACGGAGCTCATCTATATAAACATTGTACGAGCTTAGCTTGTATGAGTTGTTTTAACTGCAGCTAAACTCGCAATACTCTGCAAGTATACTTTATGTGGGTCAAATGAGGTCGTTTGTAATGTAGTTTACCTGTGTTTGTTTGGTGAGGATGTGCACACTGTGTGGCATAGAAAGACAACTATTCCAGCTAAGATATTACAAAAGATTCGTTCTCAATTGAGGTGTTGTTTCTTGCTAACTTAGTGAAGTTTTAATGTTGTATTTTCTGGAACATGAGTAATGCTTTCATAAATGATCATGTTTCAAATATTTCGTTTTTCTGATGTATTTTATTTGATGCAGGAACGCTGAAGAATGTATTCAGGAAATTGTTGACAAGATTTCTCTTGTTAAAAGTATTGCAAAATATCATGTGGGAATCAAATCTCGTATAGAGGAAGTAAAATCGTTGTTGAATGTTGAATCTGGTGGTGCTTATTTTGTCGGGTTATGGGGGTTGGGTGGTGTAGGGAAGACAACCATTGCAAGTGGAATTTTTTATGAGATCTCTTCTCAATTTGAAGGATCTTGTTTTCTTGCAAATGTTAGGAGTGTCATAAAAAAGAGTGGACTGGAAGGCCTACAACATTTGCAACAGAAGCTTCTTTCACAGATCTTGAAGAAAGACTCTGTGAATGTACCAAATTTTGCCAGAGGAGATGAAATGATGAGCCAAATGCTTCGCTTCAAGAAGGTTCTAATTGTTCTTGATGATGTGGGTGACAGCCACCAACTGGAATATTTAGTTGGAAAGCGTGATTGGTTCGGTGATGGCACTAGGGTCCTTATAACAACTAGAAACTTCGATTTACTTAGCAAGCATGATGTGCTATATCGTGTTCCAGAACTGACTAACCATGAGGCTTTAGAACTTTTTAGTCGGCACGCCTTTAAACAAGGAACTCCGGTTGAAGGCTTTGAAGAGCTCTCATATTGTGTAGTAGATTATGCTAAAGGCTTACCCTTAGCTCTAAAGGTCTTGGGTTCTTTTCTCTACAGACAAGGTACAGAAGACCACATAAATGCCTTATATAAAGACAGAGATTTCAGAGATGGGAAGATTGTTAGGTTACTCAGCTTAAGTCTAGATGCATTAGGCGACGAATACAAGAATATGTTTCTTCATATTGCATGCTTCCTTAGAGGAAAAAAGAAAGAAGATGTGGTTACTGTGCTGGATGAACTTGGCTTCAAGTCAGTAAATGGAATACATGTCCTTAAAAGATCATTTTTGTATATCTCAGAAGGAAAGGTTGAGATGCATGATTCGATAGCCCAAATAGGGCAGCAAATGGCACGTGATGCTGAGTGGGGCAAGCCATGGAATTGCAGTAGACTATGGCATGAAAAAGATATGGAAAATGTTTTTTCTGCAAATCAGGTGTGTGATCCTCTAATGGTTAAGAATTCTGGTGACATTCTTTTTTCTCTTGTGCATTATTTTTTGTTTAAAAAGGTAGTTGTCAATTTGAGTAGGTTATAGGAAGTAGTTAGTCCAAGGTTTCATCGTGCTGTTACACTTGTTTAGAGACTTGTATGTGAGTAGAGAAATAATAGAGACCCACCTTACCATTTAAAAAGCATATGGAAACCCTCTTGTATTAGAGAGCTCCCTAATTTGTCTTAAAAAGAAATTATTGAGTATTGAAGTGAAACTAGTTCATGTCAGATGGAATAAATTTGAGTATTCATATAGTCGACCCTAATTCAACCCCAATAGTTTGTGATTAGAACAGGCGGAATAAATTTGAGTTCATATAGCTGACCCCAATTAGTTTGAGATTGGAACATAACAATATTGTCATCTACTTTACTTTTCAGTGAGGGCAAAGTTGACATGCAAGCCTCTTCCCTTTCTCTGTTAATGTGTGAATCATTGTTTTGTCAACCTTCCTGGAGATTTCCTTTTCTTGTATCTCATTATTTCTTTCCAATTCTGGGCTCCAACTCAGGTGTTTACCTCAGTCTGCTTGTATTTGCAGATCTCCAGAACTCTTACTTTTCCCATGGCTCCCCAAAATGAATCGATTCAAAAATGGAAATATGATGCCTTTCTGAGTTTTAGAGGAGATGATACACGCAATAACTTTGTTGCCCATCTTTATAAACGTCTGGAAGACATAGGAATCAACGTATTCAAAGATGATGTGAAACTTGAAAGAGGAAAGTTCATTTCTACAGAACTCTTGAAAGCCATTGAGGAATCAAGAACTGCCATTATTATCTTCTCAGAGGACTATGCTTCATCCATGTGGTGCTTGGAAGAACTTACAATGATCATGGAATGTGTTGACAAGAAGGAACAAAAAGCATATCCTGTCTTCTATAACGTCGATCCATCAGATATACGCATGAAAGGTAAGTCATCAGATATTATTTACTGTTCTGACTTATATAACTAATCAACAATAACAACAACATGCCCACTATATTCCCACCAAGTGGGGTCTGGGGAGGGTAAGGGTAAGTGTACGCAGTCCATACCACTATCTCAGAAATGAGATAGAGAAGCTGATTCCGATAGACCCCCGGCTCAAAATAAAATAATGCTCAAAATAAAACAATCTTGACAAGGAATAATAAAAGGACAAAATATCATATAAATTAACATACCCAATAATACCATATACATGAAACACCAAATAGTACAACAAAAGATACAACATCCTAAACTCAGACTAACCTTCTACCCAAATTCGTCTCCTCCACAACTTCCTATCTAGGGTCATGTCCTCGGTAAGCTGGAGCTGCTTCATGTCCTGTCTAATCACCTTCCTCCAATATTTCTTCGATCTACCTCTACCTTACTTGAACCCATCCCTAGCCAACCTCTCACACCTCTGCACTGGGGCATCCACGCCCCTCCTCATCACATGACCAAACCATCTCAACCTCGTTTCCCTCATCTTGGCTTCCACCGATGCCACTTCCACCTTATCTCGAATAACCTCATTTCTAATCTTATCTTTCCTAGTACACCCACACATCCACCGAAGCATTTCATCTTTGCCACCTTCATCTTCTGGATGTGGTCCTTCTTAACAAGCCAACAGTCCGCCCCATACAACAAAGAGTCAAACCACCACTCTTTAGAACTTGCTTTAAGTTTAGGAGGTACGCTTTTGTCACATAAAATCCCGGAGGCGAGCCTCCATTTTATCCACCCTACCCCAATCCGATGAGTGACATCTTCGTCAATCTCTCCATTCTCCTGAATCATAACCCTAGATACTTAAAACTATCACGCTTATTGATAGAATGAGTATCAAGCTTAACAACCACATCAGACTCACGAGACACCTCGCTGAACTTACACTCCAAGAAATCAAACATAAAATTTCTTTCAAGAAAACTTTTCTAATCATTAAAATAATATTTTCTCTTCTATAACTAATAAATACATATCTGAAACAAGAATTTTAAGTTTGTCGTGAAGGAGAGGGAAGCAGCTTTGCTAAAGCTTTGGAAAAACACGTGGAAGATTTCAAGGCTAATTCTGAGAAGTTGGTAACCAAACACAAGGCAGATTTCAAGTGTGGTTTTCAGAAGGTGTTAGCCCACAAAACTGATCTCACTCTCGGAGAAAAAGACAAGACAAATCTCAAGGATAATTTGGAGAAGGTGCAGCGATGGAAGGATGTTCTACATAGAGCAGCTGGAATAGCAGGACTGGATGTTCGTAAAACTGCTAATGGGTGAGTAGTACCAGAACCGTGAGTTTTCACTTAATTATTGGGACATATACCCTGGAAAATTCTACCCACAGTAATGGTTCCATAGTTTTTGAAATAGACAAGCTCAAGAATAGCATGAAAACATTTGTAGGTTCTCTAACTTCTGGCATACTTCTTGTATACGGCCGCCGTTGCCCAAAAAATTCAATAAAGTTATCACTCTATAAAAAAGGAACAACATGAAAACACAAGAGATCGGATTTTTATACAATTTCCGATAAGTAAAAAGCTCCAACTCTAATTAAGAGTATTTCAAGATCTCTCTTCTTTTACTTATAGAAAGGCTCTCTTCTACTTTAAAAGGTCAAATTACCGTCTGAAAAGACCATTCAATTGGATGTGCGGTTAAAGCTTTTGGGCTAAAATACTCCTTAGATGAACTCGTTTACAGGTTTTTTTCTGGGGGTGGGTGGAGTAGGTAGGGGTGAAATGTGTCTAGACTCTGTTTAAATCAATCAACAGCCATGTACATGACTGAGAGTAATCAAGTAAAAGGTGAAAGAATAGTTCGCTTTGTCTTACTGCATGGCTAAAAAGAGTTTCTTTTAAAGGACTCTGGGCCAGACCAAAGTGGGTTAACTCTACGAAAGACAGTTGGGCGTCTCACTAACCAAAAGTAAGGAAAAAGGACCATTAACTGCTGAACCTTTCACAGTTAATATTAACGTAAGACTGGGAGAGAAAACAATTGACCATGTGTCGTTTGCTTTCAGAAGTGAGGTGTGAAAAAATAGCTTTCAAAATGTTTCTGAAAATTGATAAAAAAAAGGGGGTTTCACTCAGAAAGAAGGGTCTATCAGTGATGTTACCTGCAAAACAACAATCTCTAAGGAGGTTAGAAATCTGGTTTTCGACATGAAGTTTAAAGATGGAGAACCAAGGAACAGAGGAATAATAATTAATAACAGTCAACGATCAGTGAAGATCAAAATTCTTTCATGGAATGTGAGGGTTTAAACAGGGAGAATAAAAGAATTTAGTAAGAAATCTACTATTACAGTGGGGGCTGATATCATTGTTCGTGTGGAAACAAAACTAACAAACGGTGAAGCCAATTTGTTCCAGCAATTGTGGTCCAACAGGTGGTTGGGAGAGGTGCATTTAGATGCTATGGGTAGAGCTACTTTAACATTTTTTATGTTTCTAATTTTTCATTTTTTATTATTATTGTGAAGATATGGCACCTAGGTCTAACTTAACCCCAAAAGCAAGCTCATTGGGGAAGCATTTCCCATGTCCATAATAAGTAAACCGCTAGACCATTTCCCAACAATTGTGTACCCCAGTTTAACCATTATATTTTTACTGAATGTAGGAATGAAGCAGAATCCATTGACAAGATTATAAATGATAACTTCCAAAATATGCACCACACTGTTTCAGCAACTGAAAAATATCTAGTGGGAATTGAATCTCGTATGGGTGAAATAGAATCATTACTGAAATTTCGATCAGGTGATGTCTGTTTTGTTGGAATATGGGGGATTGGAGGCATCGGGAAGACAACTGTTGCAAGAAAATATTTTGACAAGGTTTCTCATCAATTTCAAGGGTTTTGTTTTCTTGCGAATATTAGAGAAGAATCAAAGAAGTATGGGCTGATGTACTTGCAAAAGACACTTCTTTCAAGACTCTTAAAAGAAAAATCAATGAATATATCAAGTTTTTATGAGGGAGCTGATATGATAAAAAGAAGGCTTTGCCACAGGAAAGTTTTAATTGTTTTCGATGATGTGGATGAGGAACACCAATTAGAATATTTAGCTGGAAATCATGACTGGTTTGGTGATGGCAGCAGAATCATTACAACAACTAGAAACCAAGATTTACTACGTTGTCATGACCAACTATATTCTGTTCCTGAATTGGCTAAAGATGAGGCTGTTGAAGTTTTTAGTTGGCACGCTTTTCAGAAACAGACTCCTGATAAAGAGTTTTTGAAACTCTCCAAGTCTGTAGTAGATTATGCTAAAGGCTTACCGTTAGCTCTTAAGGTCTTGGGTTCTTTTCTTTACAAGCGAAGCATAACTGAGTGGAGAAGTGCATTAGATAGACTCAGAGATACTGGATATGAAAAAATTGTTAAGCAACTCAGTTTAAGTCTAGACGGATTGAATCATGAAGAGAAGAATATATTCCTTGATATTGCATGCTTCTTTAGAGGAAGAAAGAGAGATGATGTGATAACAATACTAAACAGTTTTGGCTTCCGATCGGAGATTGGAATACATGTCCTCATCCAAAAATCACTCTTATATATTTCTGAAGGAATAGTTGAGATGCATGATTTGATAGAACAAATGGGTCAGCAAGCAGCCCGCAATGTTGACCAGGACAGGCCATGGAATCACAGTAGACTATGGCATGAACAAGATATAAAAACTGTTTTTTCCACAAATCAGGTAAGCATGTCCTCTGCTGGAGATATCCATTTTCTCTTTTGCATTATTTTCCCTCACTGGAAGTAACATCTAAATTTTACAACTTACTTTAGCACTAGTAATTTTTCGCAATGTAAACTGTATCTCATGGGGTAGTTTCTTAATTAATTCATGCAATATCTTGGGAACAAGTATACCCTTGTAGCTTTGAATTGTACTTCCATATTACTCTGCACTCAAGGATGTCTCCTGTAGCCGACAATTAAGAAGGTTAGTTGCATATTCTGTTTCATAGATTACTAGATGTGCTTTTCTGAAGATTTTAACTAGAGTAACTTACTCAATATTCATTTACTAAAATAGTTCAAACCTTTTAATATACAGAACTGTTCTTTTTTTCAGTTTTTTAAAAAATGTTCTTTGATAAGTTCAAATTTTAGCTTTTTCTGTTAATAGGGAAAGAAGTCCTAATGAAAACTTATGTCAAATCGATCCTCATATTGATTGGAGAATGGATTTCTGATTAGGTCATTATTGAAAGATGCAGTGAGTTAGGGATGAAACAGATTTACTGTTTCATTGAACTGCTTTTACTGTTTTCCTGATTTCTGTTTTTACGGTACATAGCTGTTAGTTAGTGGGTGAACCGGAGATGATCTGCCAGTTGAGAAGTTTGTTGAGTTGGTTAGATGATAAATAGTATGCACTAGGATATTTGTAGTCAGTTATTCAGAAAATTCAATAAACATTTTTCTTCTTTTTCTCTCTGCATTTCTCAGTTTCTCTCAGTGTTTCATCAATGGAGAATTGAGCTTGTATGCTCAATTTTGTCACTAATTATAGAAAGGAGTGGAAATGATAATATTTGAAATTCTCAGGTAATTCGTAAATTATTTGACTGAACTCATGATGCAAAGCAAGATATAAATCTTGTACTAGTAGTATTAATTCCAACAAAAAATGTTATTGATCAACATTAGTATATTTTAGGAGAATAGGTTCTATGCTTGGAAGTATGATCTGTTTAACAAATTTACTTTAATTTCTTTCCAGAGGACAGAGTCTATTAAAGGCATAATGGTGCCAGTTGGCTCAGACCGTCATATATGCAAGTGGAGCAAAGCTTTCAAAAACATGCCTTGTCTTAGGTTACTCATTGTCAAAGGGGAGGAGGTCCGACATCATGACGCTATTTGTGACCCTATTAAGTATCTCCCCAGTAACTTGAAATGGCTTGATTGGTCGTACTACAGTTTTGCATCTTTACCAGCGAATTTTGAACCAGGAAACCTTGTTGGGCTCAACATGACTTTTAGTTCTCTTGTCGAAATCTTCAAGGAACCAAAGGTATTGCTGATCTCCTGCAAAAAAAGAATCATTTTTAAAGAAAAGAAATGACATTTAAATCTGATGTTCCTATTACTTCTATTTTTATGAACAGGCATTTGACAAGTTGTCGATCCTCAATCTAAGTTTTTCACGAAGTTTAATCCGAACACCCAATTTTTGTGAGACTCCAAACCTGCAGAAGATTATACTGAAAAGTTGTGTACGCTTGGTTGAAATTCATCCATCCATTGGAAATCTGAAAAAACTCATCTTTTTGAATATGGAGAACTGCAATAATCTCAAGTATTTACCAAGCAGTATTCAAATGGAATCTCTTGAAGACTTCAACCTCTCGGGTTGTGAAAAATTAGAAAATTTTCCAGAAATTCGGGGGAATATGGAATTGCTCTCGGGGCTCCTTCTGGCACGTACTGCAATTTGGCAATTTCCCTCATCAATAGGACAGCTTAGTGGTATCAGCTTGCTTGATTTGCGTTCATGTGAAAACCTTGTAATACTCCCTGCCAGTGTCTCTGAGATGAGAAAACTGAAAATTTTGATTCTGAAAGGCTGCTCAAGACTTGCAATGTTTCCTGAAAATCTCGGTGATCTAAACCAGTTGGAAGAGCTTTATGCTGGTAATACTGCCATTTGGAAACTACCAGATTCTATTGGAAACTTAAGCAAACTCAAGATCCTATCATTAAGAAGAGGGCGGAAGGTAAAGCGGCAGTCTGCTCGCAGTTTGATATTACCCTGTGTGTTTCATGGTTTGAGGGAGTTGAAGAGCTTAGATCTCAGTGGATGTAATTTATGTGATAACCACGTTGCTGCTCTTAAGACCTTAACTTCTTTATTGGAACTGAATCTGAGCAGAAATAAGTTTATTTATTTACCTGATATCTTCAGTCAACTTTTTCACCTGCGCTATCTCAATATAACACACTGTCAGAAACTTAAGGAACTCCCCAAACTTCCTCCAAGTATAGAGGAATTATATGTGGAAGATTTTTTGGCAAAAGAATGTATTGCAAAGCTACGAATGTATCCAAGGTTGAATTTGGTCTCATTCACCAATTATAGTTTTGATCAACAATCTTATACAGAGGAGAGCAATGGTAGCTCTTTTTTGGATGAGATTCTCAGTTTGCTTCTATCAAACAATATGGATGATGTGATCCGCCCCTCTCTTAACTCTGATCATAGAGTGACTTGTTCCGTTGTCTTTCCTGAACGTGCAATTCCCATGTGGTTTAAGCATCAGATTGTTGATGAAAAGATCTTGTTCAAACTGCCCATTAATTGGTATAATGATAAGTTCAAAGGCTTTGCTATATGCTGTGTGACTCTCATGGGAGCAGGTGTCTGTCGTCCTGATTCAATGCTATCTGAAAAGTATGACTATGCTTTCATCAAAGCCAAATTGATATGCAGTGATCATTTGAAAGACCTTAGAGTGATACAAAAAGAATGTAAAGTGGGCACAGCATCTAGAACGTATGGCTGGTGTGTTTGCTTTGCCTACATACCATTGTATTCTTCACTGCAGGTGTCCGGCACATATGTTGGAGACATTAACCAGTATAGCCTATTTGAGGCATCTATCCACGGTTGCGTTGTGAAACAGTGGGGAGTTCATTTGATCTATGAGGATGAGTGAATATTTTCAAAGCGCAGACTGAGAAGGATTGCTCTGAATCGACCTAAGCTGAAAAGAGGCCAAATTAGCTCTATATGCTCTGGGATATTGAGGGCGTTACCAAGAAATAGTTTTAGGTAACTTGAAATGCCTCTTACTTGTTACCATTTTAATAATTTGAATATGGTTAGACTAACAATTTTATTTCAGTATGACTAAGTGTTAGGATAATAATGTTGGAAAAGATTAGTCAAAACTAGTATTTACTTAGAATTATTGGATGAATAATGCAATTCACATTATGAGTACACGGCGATTAATAGGATTAGAAAAATATAAGAGTCAATCGCATATTATTCTTGAGTTTGTACATTCTCATTATTTTGTATAACCTATATGACATGAAGTAGTTGATCTATCAGTACCTACTAGCTGTAATCTAATAGTGGAGATAGTTGTGCAACAAGTCTTCAAAAGTTAAAGCGTAATTGTTCTTCTTCCTTGTTAAATTTTTTAAATAATATTACAGTTAAGATTTTTTTTAATGACCGTTGTGTCCGGACTAGCTTTCGCGTACCTCCTAGTAGTAAGTATTTTAGAGAACTAAACACAGTATTATGTGTGACCAAAGGTTTTGATAGGGTGGTAAACACCATTCCTTCCTTAACACGAGGTCTCATAGTCATGCTGTAACACCCCGCATTTTGGGCTAGAATAAAAACCATGACTCTGATGCGTTAATAATCCCAGAGCCTTAAATCCTATGCCAATTTGGCATGTTTATGTAGTATGTGAATCCATTTGAGCATGAATTTAGACCATAGAGGTCCTTCAACTCAAGGACGAGTTGAAACTATTTCGATCGATTAAGTTTTAGTGGACGTTGTAATTTGTGTCAGTTTCCATCGACCATAACTCTTTGTATATGTTGAATTAGAGAGCCTACTATGTGTCAAATGATAGGTCTTCGAGTTAACTTTCCAACGATACCAATTTTGCTAAAATCCGACACCCGAGCAAGAAGTTATGGCCTTTCAAACTAGTATGCGTCGCCTAACCAATCGCACATGGCCACTGGAAAGCATATGCGATAGCATATGCGGCGCCTATGTAAATATAGGCGATATCCATATGCGGCGCATATCTTATGGTTTCAGGTGACTTAAACACTTCGTTTTTGGGGCAAAATGGTCCTTTTCCCACCCTTATTCAGCCATAAACACGAAATTCAGTCCCCAAGTCTCTAAAATACATCCACATTCATCTAAAAATTCTCAAGAAGACTCCCAAGGGTTTCAAACTAAAAACCCAAATAAATCAAGACTCAACCGTGGGTTTTCAAAATTGATTAGAAATTCGGAATCCCCAATCCACAGGCTTCAAGAAGCACCCATTATTTTTTGAAATAGAGGTACGCAGGGTTTTCCTAAATTCTCATGGGCATAGAAAAATCATTTTTTAGAATGGGGTTTTTGAATCTATGTATATATTCATGTATTAAATGTTTTAACATCATTGTTTTGGTCTTTTGACCTTTCCCAAAGTGATTTGAGAATATGAATGTATGAAACCATGTATTTAAGAATGAATTCTTGTTGAGAGCATGATTTTCGGTGAATTCCCTCTTATTATGAATTTTTTAGATTTCTCATAGCATATGAATTGTTTTGCAATGCATCCTTGAAAAGCACTATATGAAATGATTTAACTCTTGTTATGATTTAAAGGTGGTTTTAAATCACTAAAGAAGGAATCTAGCATGAATGTTTAATGTTCATAATGCATGTAATGAAAGAGTGCATGGATTTGCTAAAGGCACTAGACCACCATATGTTGATGAAGTTTTTGCATGATTTTGACTTGAGTTTCGAAACACGAAATCTTCTATATCAGTTGCATGTTTTTGGTGGTCTAAATTATGCTTTAAATGAAAGATTTAGCTTAATGTATTATGGCTCAGAAATCATGACTTGCAAGTCTTGGTATGACGATAGACCAATGCCATATCAGACTCAGACTAATAGACATTTCAGACTATCATGATTTTAGACATTCAGAATGTTGTATGTACAGAAAAGGTTAAAAATGGGCATACAGAGATGTTAGGTGGTTTCCTAAAGAGGACTTGAGTTCAAGCAACTCATTGCCTAAAACCGTGGTTTGCCGACCCGGGTATATTATTATACGCTGACTTAAGTGTCGTGTGGCGTATCAGATTCAGGAACTCCAACCCTTGCGGCATACTCGGGTTGGAGGCTTCCCCGCCGTGTCAATGGCGGATTCCATATCGCCCGTGGAATATCAGACTTGTAGGGGATACCACCTAACTCAAAAGTAATACACAGATCAGAGTTTGAGATTTACAGACAGGTTACATGTTTTCAGAAGGTGCCCATGTGTTTTTCAGAAACTGTTTTATGCATAATGTTTGATGAACATTTTCTCTCACATATTATATATATATATATATGTTCAATTACTCTATTTTGGATTGTTTCGCGTGCCAATACAATTGTGCTGACCCCCCCCCCCCCTTCCTCCCAGGTACTGAGGCGCAGTCTATGGGTCTAGATCCTCAGTAGAGTCTACAGATAGGGTTGTCTCAGAGTTCAGTTGGTGAGCCTTCTTTGCTTCGGAAGGCCTAGTCATTTAGGTATTTATTTCAGTATGGTTTCTGGTCTGCTGGGGGCCTTGTCCCAGTTATTCAGATAGTATGTCAGTAGAGATTTCGCAGACTGTTGCAGATGTTTATTAAATATTGTTGGGCATGTTTTCAGGCCTTTAACTGTTTTAAATTGTTGACCATGTTTCCGTATTATTGTGTCTATTCCGTATTACTTTGATCATATGAATTATGTGCATGATTACCAGATAGATAGAGGGCGTTCTGGGCCTTCGGGTTCGGGAATGCTCTTCACGGCCAGGGCCCCGGTTCGGGTCATGACACATGCCCTAGGAATGGAGTTGTCTTTGGTAGGTAGTGCTTTACCCCCAAAGAGGGACTTTTCGGTGCAAATTCTGATTAGTAGTCGGGTTCCAAAGCGGGTATCAAACACCGGATGGTAAACCAAAAAGAAAGTAGTATGTTAGCTGAATTATTAGTAAGGAGTTGTATTTTATTGATGGCGATAATTTGGAGTTGAAATTTAAGATTGGATGTAATTAAGACTTTAATGTTTTGATTTCTCGTATTCTTTAGAATCTTCAGCTTATAATAGTTAACATTAATGTAACCTTTTAAGTGTATTCCATCCTAAAAGAAAATCACTAGAAGGCTGATAATATTCAGGAATTAAGATGTTGGAAGGTCTATTGGTCAGAGTTTGGAGTCTAATAGCCTGTTTGGCCAAGCTTTTAGGATCAACTTATTTTGAGAAGTGTTTTTTTTCCCAAAAGTGCTTTTCAAAAAATTAGTTTTGGGGAGAAGCAGTTTGTGTTTTGCCGATAAATTTAAAAAGCACTTTTGTGCATCAATTAGTGTCGGGACAAAATAACTTGTGGGGAGCACAAACAGAAAGGTATACACAGTGAAGTCAGGTTATCATCTCTCACTACTTCAATCGGTGAATGCCACACAGTGGCTGTGGAAGCTAATTTAGGGCACAAACCTGCCTCCAAATATCAATTGTTTCACTTGAAAAACAATATATTAAGCATGCCTAACACCGGAGGACGTAAATAAAAGAAAATCCAGATAGTGAACGGATGTTATATTTGTCATCAATTTTTGGAGTCTAACATTTATCTCTTCCTACAGTCCTGCAACCATGGACATTTGGAATGTGTTTTTCTCTCTTTTTGGACCATCTTGGGTCATTCCTAACAACATCAAGGATGCCTGTGAAAGTTGGAGCTTGTGGAAAGTTGATATAACCATCAGGAAGATCTGAAGGGCGATAGCGGCCAGCATTTTTTGGTGTATTTGGACAGAAAAAAAAACGTAGATGTTTTGATGGGGTGTCAACTCCCATTCACTCTATGAAGGCTAGGTGTGTTTTAACTTTTAAACCTTTTTAGTTGACATAATATGTTCCCTGTAAACTTCCAAGATAGTTTTTTAGACTTTCTTAGCTCCCTAAACCTTTAGATTTATTCCTTGTAGGGAGCTTATTTATATTTCTTAGCACTTTGTATTCTTCATTTTCTTCATCTACTGGATGCCATCTATAAAATCAATTACATTACAAAAAAGGACTTTGTTATAAATCTAAATCATTCAGATATATTCAGACCTATAAGTGGTTGTGAAGTAAGAAAAAAACAAGGCATTTAATAGTTAAGATCTGACTTATTAAGATACAAACCTAAAAACAAACAAGTTATAATGATTGAGATTTGAATGATTAAGATTAATACTTTTATTAAGTGCAAACAAATGTGGCCCAAGTGTCCTATGATTTGAAGAATGGACTGTTAGTCTTTTTTTATATGGTATTTGCCTATCCTCATCTCGTGATCTAGTTTATTGTTGAGTTTGGCCCAAACTATATTTTCTTAACACGACCTATCTAGTTTGGTGCAGATGTAATGTGTACTTATGTATGTGTTTGTCTATATATAATGCACTATATAGACCTAGATATAGGCTTCTTGGCTTGGCTCAGAGCTTGCTCATTTTTGCACATGACATGAGCAGCTACGTTCAAGGCAAAGTTGAGATTCAGAACTTGCTCAACATATTGCATTTTTTTAAAAATATGATTTTATCATTTTTTTGACCATTTTGGATAATTACAGATGGTCAACTTTCTGTCTTTTGCAGTTATTAACCATTAAATGGTAATGGTAGTAAGAATTACAAGTTGCTTTACTTGGCATGAAAAATGTAATTTTCAATATATGGGTGAGTTCAAGAAAATTATACAATTTATATAGTCCGCATACTTGATTAGAATGAAGGCAAAATATGGCTTATTCACGGTTCTTTTGGAAAATCCAGTGAGAAGATGGTCGGTTCTTGTAGAGGTCAGTTGGAATCACACATTGAAACCATGCTGAGAGTATCACCATGTTAATCAAGAAGAGTGTGGATGAAGAGTTGAAAGATATAGACTTGGATGCTGGTGTGAAGTCATCCCAAAAGAAAAGAAATATGTTTTATGTGGAGGGGAATATTAGTGTCGGGAAAACAATTTTTCTGCAGAGGATTGCTATCGAGACACTTCGTTGCAAGATCTTGTTGAAATAGTTCCTGAGCCTATTGACTGGTGGCAGGTTATTTGGCCAGATCACTTTAACATATTAGACTTATTTTTTCTGATCCACAGAAATATGCTTACACTTTTCAAATCTATGGTCTTGTTACAAGAGTTACACAGGAGAGAGAATCATTTGGTGGTATAATGCCCTTCAGTTTGATGCAGAGAAGTGTGTTCAGTGACAGTACGGTATGTATCTTACTTTTGTGAGTATGTTAACAAGCAAATGGTGATTTAGGTCTTTAAAGATGTACATAAGTTCCACTTTTTCTTGTAACCTCAAATCAGAAACTTGCCTTTTTAGTATCTATCCAAAAATTTCTCCAGTACACCAGTCTACAATTTAGTTTCATATGATCATCCTGATTTGCATGCTGTGCTTTAGATTACAATCCTGTACTAGCTAGTTTTTGTACCATATCCAACATGCTTGCCTATAATTAATACTATGGGAAAGCATTTCTGTGACCCTATATAGGAAGGTTTGGAGGTTGAGGTTAAGGGTAGAAGGTTTGTAGGTTAGTAGGTAACCGAGCGTTGTAGCACCTTTATGTGGGAGAGATAGGGGGATAGCCTTATCTTCCCCTTTTCTCGGTATTAGCAGTATTCTTGTTTAGTACTTGCTTAGAATCTTCTATTTCGTATTATTACATGTTGCTTGTTTGGTTGTGTCCCATTGCCACTTTGCTGCCGTTATTTTTTTCTTTCTAGCCTGTCTTTGTTTCTCGTTTTAGTTGCTTTGTATCTTGCTAGTGTCCTATCATATTTTTCTTTCAAACATGCTTTGTTTCCTTTCTTTTGAGTCGAGGTCTATCGGAAGCAGCCTCTCTATCCCACAAAGTTAGGGGTAAGGTCTAACCTACATTCTATCCTCCCCAGATCCCACAAGCCTCCCCCTAGACCCCAGTTTTGCCTTCTTCTTATAACTATGAATTTTAAAAAAATAAAATAGTAATATTTTAAGATATGCACTAGCACTGAATTCCACAAAACCAAATGGATTCAAACATCGCTATTGTTCAAAAACTCTTCTTCATTCAATACTTCACTAGATCGAATTGACTTGTGGCCACCATTCATATTCGATCAACTGCATTTTCCTGTGAGAAGTTCACTGTACCTATGAATTCCATTGGACCCAGAAATGATCCATTGGAAGAATATCTTGGGTCTTCCAATATCAATGGGTTGATTGTTTCGCTCTTGTATTATCTTCCCAAAGGAAAAATGATTGGGATTATATTGGGTGTGTATTCATCTATGTTTCGAAATGTTTTAAAAAGGTTTTTGTGCAAGCAGTTTATGAAGCAAACTGGATGAACAATTTGGAGATCGGCATTTATGACTCATGGTTTTCGAGTTTCCATGGACTGATTCCTGATGGTTTTATTTACCTTAGAGCGAGCCCTCATACTTGTCAGAGGAGAACGTTGTTGCGGAAGAGAGCAGAGGAAGGTGGTCTCTTCTGGAATATTTGCATGTCTCGAATGAAAAATATGAGAGCTGTCTTTTCCCATTTAGGAGTGGAAACCGTGGGGTATTATCTGTTGGTAAGCTACCCAGGAACTTCGACAAGTCTGTAATTCCCTTGAATAAGGGACCGCCTCTTCTATTTGGAGGAAAATCATATGCACCCATGCCTCTAGGAGGTACTTTTCTTGTATTTAATTTCATTCAGTGTAATGTGTATTGCCGTTTATCTTTTATTTTCAATGGTGATCTGGGTTCCTGCTTTGGTTCTTGATTGTGAACCCAACATCGACTTTAACACAGACATTGTATTCAAGAGGCAGTATGTCAACTTTCCTTCATCATTCGCAAATATTTATCTAGTGTACATACAAAATCGAGGCAAACTGAGTATTTTGTTTATGTAGTTCTGCTCCTTAACTGTTATTCGTGCTTGGCATTTTATCATTCTGCACCTATGCTGCTCGGACTCTTCAAAAATGGCAATGGCTGCGTACCGGATTCTCTAGTGTATTTTTGGAGAATTCGGCACGGGTGCTGCACCAAAACTAAAGAGTCTGCGCAACTTAGTTCTGCACCCCTAACTCCTTAAGTACTGCTAATTGGCGTTAAATGTTTTACGTTAATGAACTTTTAGATGTTACCTAGATTTGTGTTTACCTTGGATTTTAAACTACTTTCGATCCAGGGAAGTAATGGGGACAATTATAACTTTAGAGTAAACAGTCTATGTTAATTAGTATACAATGTTCTTCTTATAATGTGGATCTTGGTATACCGTACACAAAATCTTAAAGTGAAGAGTCCAATAATCTCTACAATGAATGAAAAACTTGCAAGTCCATCTTCTTCTTTTTTTCTTTCAAAATTTAATTACAATAATTATAACAAAAGGATCAATACAATTGGTAGAAAATATAAAACTGATAAGCTCAAAATGAATAGATTAATAATAACAAACAAATAAATAAAAGCAATCGATTGAAATAAGGAAGGACTCATACATCAGATTGAAAGAAGTGATGTATCATTAAGATGCAGAGCAGCAGGCTTTGTTGGTGTGTATCTCCTCAGCTCCAATAACAATAGTCTTCCCTTGTTTAATATTAGCATGTGCAGGATCATCTGAAGAGAGTGACTTCTTACTGATTCTCCGATAAATTTCCGAAAGATTCATCTGGAAAGCCTTATCAACATTTGTTGCTTCCAATGCAGATGTTTCTACGAAAGACAGCCTTTCTCTTTCCGCGTAGCTTTGAGCATCCTCCGTAGCAACTGCTCGGAGATGCTTCAGATCAGTCTTGTTTCCAATAAGCATGATGACAATATTGGAATCTGCATGATCCCTCAGTTCCTGCAACCACCTGCTTACATTTTCAAAGGAAGTTGGTTTTGTTACATCATATACTAGAAGTGCACCAAGTGCACCTCTATAGTATGCACTAGTAATGGCTCTATATCTTTCCTGTCCTGCAGTATCCCACATCTGAGATTTAATCATCTTTCCCTCAACCTGGAGAGTACGAGTGGCGAATTCAACGCCAATCGTAGATTTAGACTCCAAGCTGAATTCATTTCTAGTGAATCTGGAGAGTAAGTTGGATTTGCCAACTCCTGAATCTCCGATTAACACGATCTTGAACAGGTAATCATACTCCTCGTCCGGTCGCCTTGCCATCTCTTACTCCCCTCTCTCTTTCTCTACTCAGGAAGATAAAGAATATCTTTCCTTTGCTAGAGAGCAAAGCACTTTCCCTGTATGATAATGATTGTGTTTGAGTTGATTTGTGATGACTGACAAGTGACATCTTTTGTGCTTTATGACAAAAATGACACTGGATCTGAGGTGAATGTGATGTGCAGTGACAAATATGTCCTTGGACTTGTGTTTGACTTCTCTAGATCTGTGTTTTTAAAACTAGTTGGAAAAGTAGTTAGTCTATGCAAGTCCATCTATCTGCTTTTCTCTATACATGTATTTTCTTGAAGTTCTAGTATTTTTCACTGTCATCTTTTGTAAAGGTATACTCGTGAAGTTGCTGATGGTAACTTCTCACCATTCAGCAGTGAAAAACATGTTTTGGCCATAAAATTTTGGAATTCAGCTCAAAATCTTAAAGAATAGTGAAAATGTTGTTTTCACTTTCGCAATAATTCAAAAACGGCTCCAGAAGGTCAATTTTGATTTTCAAATATCATTTTTCACTTTGAAAATAGAAAAAAAAAAAAAATTCAAATTTTATTATGAATCATGGCCAAACGTCCACTAGTGAATTCTGTCATTTATGTCTGGCTAGTGAATTCTGCTCATATTTCCAAATCCAGATATTCATGAAGGAACGTGTTTAAATTCACTCCATGTAAAAAGATAAATAGGTTATAACAGCTCTTATTCAATTATTAATAATCAGATAGCAAAATAGGTTTTAGGTAGATGTCGGTGGGATGCTGGTGAGTGGATATATCTTTTTTCTTTATGAAGGTATTTTCTTTTTCTTTTTCATTTAGATAAACAAAAAGTCGGAACATAGTGTCTTTGTCAGCTTACATGTGGTAATATGTAATTTCTCCTAAGTTTTTTCCTTGAGGTTGAGGTTAAGATTGGTTAAGTGACTTAACCATCTAATTTGTGCCCTTTTGTTGGAGAGGAAATATAAACAACGTTCTTTGTTAGTCAATTAAAATATATATATATATTTCAATTAAGATATAATAGTCAAAGTTTCTACATTCAAATATTTAGTAGCCGTTTGATCATGAAAATTACTTTTTTCCGGAGTTGGAGTTTGAGTTGGAGTTATGTTTGGTCATGTCTTTTTGAAAAAAAAATTTAGACTTTTGAAAAATCTTTTTTAAATATGATTTTATGCCCTCAACTTTTAAAAACTATCAAAATCACTCAACTATTAATTTACTTACTAACATACAACCAAATGTTGAGAAAATAATTTATATATCTTCAATTGATAAAATAATTAACAACAAACTAATTATTATGATTGTTATTCTTCTGAAATTTGAATAAAAATATCACAAGTACGAGCTAAATAAGTTTATTTAACCATAATCGATTGGATAGAGAAAATATATTTTGATAAATATGATTGATATATTTTATGTATTCTTAAATTTATTGATGGAAATTTTTAATTACTTTCACTTGAATTAATTATTTTATTGAATTTGGTCTTTTTGAAAAAATTTATGGATGAGTTATTTCTGAATAGATTAGTGCTAATTTTTTTCTTTTTTTTTTATTGATGAATATTGATTTTCCTTGAATATTATTGTATCGTAAATATGAATCGTTACGTTATGTTTGATATGCGACTTTATTGATCATTTTTTAATAATTTATTAAAATCATAATAGCCATTATATGACATATACAGAAAATTAGAATGGCAAGAAAAAAATATAAAATTTCTTATTTTTCACCATAGATTGCCATTTATTATTTTTTACTTCACGTTAGTAAATTTTGGTTAAAAGAAGAAAAAGAGCCAATATTGATTGATTTAAATGGATATCTTTTTATTTTTTCGAATTTTGTTTTCCAATAAAAATTTTATGTAAGCAAATTTTAATTAAAAATTAATAATTAAATTGGATAAATAACTTTGTAAGTACGGCATTTACAGTTGAGTCACTTTTGAAGTAAAAATCAAAATTGAATGTCTTTCTGAAATAAAATTCTTTAATTGAGTGACCATTTGAGATACTAACTCGCTTAGTGAGTCCTTCTTTCGTAATTAACTGAAGTTTTTTGAGTGAATACTTTACATAAACGCTTTTTAAACTTGATAAATTTGCATAACTCTCATCTTCAAAAATTAACCAAAAACGCATTCCAGTATATGACCAAACAATATTTCAACAGTTTTGTTGATAAAGAAGCAAACTTTACTATGTCCAAACAGCTCCTAAATCTCAAAAAAAAACGTGCGCTCGTAGGAACAAATGCAAAATATCCGAAAGTCTCTAGCTCATTTTTTTCAGTAACCCTGATATTCAGACCAACTTAGACACCTCGACTAATTCCACGAGGCACTTACCAGTTACCATGACCCTTTTCATATGTAAGACTGCTTATATATAGAAAAATTAAAAAAAAAAACAGAATCAGTTCACGTTCATCTTATACATGCACGCCTTTCCACTCCCATCTTCCAAGGGGGACAGAAATGGAAGGAAGAAAAAAACTAATTTTAACCACAAAAAGAGGACTCTTCCTGAAAAACCATCTCTTGTGACACAACGTTCGAAACTCGAGGGACAGTGTGACACAAGGTTTGGAACTCGGTGAATAATGGGTACACCGCTCTACCTTTCTTCACTTAAATACTAAGGTTTTGCCTGGAAGTATACAAACTCAGCACGTGTGCCTAACCCACACATCACGTGATGAGGTTTTACCGGTAAGCGCTTGAGGGGAGGTAAGAACCTATCCCTTAAAATCGGATACTTCGACTAATACCAGCATTGATTCCTGTAGTTTCTCCACCATAAGGACCACTTGGTTTCTTCATTTTCTGAACTTGGCCCGCCCTGCGTTGCTGAGCCTTCTCATGTTTCCCCTGAGAGAGAGAGAAAGAGATAAAGACGTGTTCGTAAACATTGTTATATCAGGAACCTGGTTCTTTCAAGCACAAGTAATTCTGCTTTAGCCACTTACCCTGTATTTCTTCCTTGGATTTTTATCTTGCTTCTTACGAGTACGAGTAAGGCCTCTGTTTTTCGCCATCTAGAAAATCAAGTAACACGATTTTAGTGAAACAGAAAGAAACCGACATCGTGATTGCAACTGGCAGCAAAAGCTAATATGTCATACCTGGTAATTTATCTGGCGCTTCCCATCTACAAGCGTTTCTGGCGCAGCTGGGGAACTACAGTAGCAAATTATGGTGAATTAAGTGAATCAAAGTGAGCAAAATGCATGTGGATTTCGGGGTTATGCACTAATCGGAAATAGCCAAGCAGATAAGAGATGGGATGTTGTTGAAATAGAAGCAAACGCAGGACTTAGGAAGGATAATACGTTATAATCCATATTGATGGGAACATCCACGAAATCTTTCACGAGAAAGTAATTTAGCATATGCTTGAATGAGCTTTGCTTTAACAATCTTAAAACAATATTGAGTCTAACCTGGAATACATCTTTTCTTTAGCAGCAAGCTTAGCTGAATGTTTTTTTTCGACTTCTCTATAGAATTCCAAATCTGGGTCGATTTCACTATCATCAGAAGTAGCAACATCATCGTTCGCATGGTCACCAGTCTCATCTTTGACAACATCAGAAGGTTCAACTCCAGCTCCGGCTAGAACTCTCAGTTCATGCTTTCTTCTCCTTTCTCCAATGTCATCTCGTTTTGGTAAATCATCATCACCAGAAATTACCTTCCAAGAGAATAATACTTATCATAATATAATTATTCAATCACACTGCATTTCTTCGATCTCGTAATAAAGATATTTGTGGAAGGGTATATCAAGATTTTTGGAACCCGAAGATGAAGAGCAATTAAACACAACATGTGCCCAACATGGAGGCCTTTCGAAATAATCCTAATTACACAAATTAGAAAGCTGTGACATCAAACAGTAGAAATACGGTTGCCTTCACTCTGATAAGCCCAGTGGAGAACTAAAAAATCAGCAATAGCATCCAGTGAAATGAAGCTGAATACGACTGAAATAATACAAATTACAACTTCATCCTATGGCGACAAAAGATAAAGACTGTCAAATTCCATAAGAACAGAGAATCAATCTCAAGTGCAGGCGCATACATCCATATAGACAGGATTTTATTTGCATGAAAACTCAAAATGAAGATAGAATTAAAGCATATGTGATCCACACCTTGGGTCTCGCTACTTGAGGAGTCAGAAGCCTAGAAAGTTTGTTTAAACTCCGTATCTCACGATCATCTCCAGCACCCATGGCATCATCACCAAAATCATCAGGAGTTGCCAGCATCCTGCATATAATTCATTGGACTTCCGATCAGTAATTTCATGATTACATAAAGTTATGCAGATAAACAGAAGAGGTAGATGGAGCAATAAATGGTGAAGCAAATTGATACCCATTCAGTATTCGCGAGCGTTTGTTTTGTTTTTCATGTTTTCGTGCAATGGAACTTAAGACACCTGTCTGCTTCAATTTTTCCTCAAGGGAAGCTCTCACTTTTAACATTTCCATACTTTGGATACCAACTTGATCATCCTGCCACAATTCCTTAATATTAGTTAATTTGATCTACATCTTACTGGTAAGAGAAGAAGAGATCTGGTGATCTTGCCACACATAGAGTTGCTAGTGACGGGTGAAAGAGTGGCTAGAAATCAAAATGACAATGACATTGTCACTAATCTGGTGACACTTAGATCCTTATTATAACAGTGACAGTGGACTCGCCTGCTGATGGTTGATAAGAAAAAAGGAGTGTGCTTAGATACAAACACCATTTACCTGACGTTTGCGTTTTGATTTGCTTTTCCGTTGACTCTTTAAACCATTTGCCTCGACCAACTCAGCTTCATGAGGCTAAAACGATGAAAAAAATTAGACTCAATTCTATGTAATTGCTTGATAAAAACTACAAAAGGTTTTCATTCAATATCAGCCCAAATAAAAGAAGACAAAAACTGATGCTTGAGCAACAAAATGAGATGAATCAAACTGGAATTACCTCTGCTTCTTGAATATCAGTTGATGCCACGGAAGGTTTGTCACTAATGGGAAGAGGTTCAGAATCCAAGTTCCTTCCCGCCAACTTTACACCAGTTATATTATCAACATTCTTGTGCAACAAGTCTTCTAGATTAGAAGGAAGATGTCCATCAAGTTCGTTCATCTGCATAAATTAATTTTGTCAACGTCTAGAGAGATAGGAAGAAAGGAGCAGGGTATATGCATTGAAGCTAGCAAGAATCGAATAAGAAAAAGAACCAGGAAGGACTTAGCAACTATTTAGCAACATCACTTAGCATCTAAACAACCTAAATGTGTCAATTCAGTACATGATTGAAAAATTTGATATGTTAGGTTATGATAAGTTACATATTATTTCCACTTCAAATTCTCTCTGACTTGAGAAAACATGATTCAAGAATAAAAAGAATCCATCCACGGAAGTCCCCGCATTTAACTTATTTGATAAATGAGTTTAGCTAGCCATGCTAGACAGACAGATTGTAGTCTATCAAATAAACAAAGAAGGCTGGAGACTATTCTATGGGGTATTCACTTGAGAAGAACTAAGTAATAGGCATCCATGGATGTCGCCTAGTAGTCAATGAAGTGTATTTAGCACCATGAGGTCCCGAGTTCAAATCCCCATGGAGGCAAAAGCACCAAGTGATTTCTTCCTATCCGTCTAAGCCTTGAGACAGAGAGTTACCCGGTACTCAGGGGAAGTAGAAGTTATCCGTGGAGCTAGTCGAGGTGCGCACAAACCCACCCAGATTCGACTATTATAAGATAAGAAAAGAGAAAAAAGGGGCAAGAGTAGAAATCTAAGGACTTAACTTTTTGTAAAACAACATGAAAGAATAAGGAAGGATACTTGGATACGGAAACGATGATCCAGTTAGGGATGGTAGGAATAGTTATGTTTATTTACAAATAACTGCAGAATAGGAAAAAAGAGATTTTCCTTTCCATATTATGTGGAACAGCAGAACACCAAAGAGAATTAATCCATTTTTAAGAGCTGAATATTTGTGAAGGCATCGATGGATCTTCAGAGAAATGAAAGATGTCACATTGAAAGCCAGTGAAAGGCTGGCAGGAGGGTGGAATATAGTGCCGAATCCTTTTTGGGAGAACGAATAATGGAGGGACACGAAAGAAATCATAGGAAATTATCCACGTGCAGTCACATGGGGCACAACGTGAGAAAGACATCATTCAGCTTCTAATGTAGTGGAAAAGAGTTTGCACTGCAGATCCAGTTATTCACTTATTTATACATATACATATATTAAAATTGAAGTACATATCATGGAAAAATAAAATAAACCTTATCTGTGTGATACAATTTACACTTTTAACAGATTTCCCATGGCTAAATTCAGTAATGAAAAAGCACTTGGATGCTGGATCCGACTTCATCAAGTTCCTTAAGATAGAAAAAAGGAAAGGGAGGAAGAAGCTACAGATGGATGAAGAAACAAATTCAGACTAACACTAAGATGAAACAGCCCAGATGCAGACACAGTGGCATAAACTTTTAAACGAGGGTGGGTTAAGAGAATTGAAACTGTATCAAACATATAGAAATTATTTATAAGTATGAACTAGATAATAAGAGACCTCTAACTTTTTCCATGAGCTAAACAACTACACTAATTATAGTTTGTGTTAATATTTTCATTTGTAACAGCTAATGGTACCTTTATATCGCAAGTCTCCCGATATTACCATATGATGTGGTCAGGCTAAATGTTTACAACATGTGTACATGAGCACTTGCTTAGCATATACCTCATGGATTAAATGAAGCAGTCTTATCTCGTCAATTATGCATATAAAGACCACATAATCAAGTGATTGATTTTCCAGCAAATAATATCAACAGAATTAACAAAAACTGGCAAGCAGTAATTTGTCCATGTTTCGTTGTTTTAATCTTAAGTGAAAGTTGTAACCTTATTCAACAGATTCTTGATCTCCACAAGGCGTGAAATGACTGGATGATCACGCACTGGTTGACCCTCAGATTTGAGAAGAAGGTAGAAAGTGATAGCTTGGCAATATGACAGCAGAAGCAGCTTCTTCACCTCAATGTAGTGCATCCCGTCTTTTATCATATTCTTCCCATTAATCTTAATAGAGAAAAAATGGAAGTTAACGCTGACAGGTGCAATATCATTCCAAGATCAAACTATCTTACCAAAAACTGCATTAGTTTCTAACTAGGAGAGCAGCTAGTTCCATCGTTATATGAGTCAACTCTCATTGTTTCAACTATACTTGTCAGTAATCAATCCCATGTAACTAACTATAAAGATTTTGACGGAAGAACCCCAAACTGTTGAAGGGAACCACAGACAATCACGTCTAAAATGTACATGTGGGTTTCACAATGGAAATACAATTTAGCATTTGGCGAGAAGCACCTAGACAAGTATCTTCCACAGAAGCCTCCAGTCTGTATAACTTAATACTGACTGACGTATATGTAAAGAATGGATCTTGGACCTAACTCAACCTCAAAAGCTAGCTCATGAGGGGAGGATTGCCCAAGACCATATAAGGAGACCAAGGACCCTTTAACCCAGCGATGTGGGACTCCAACAGTATAGTTAGTGGTATTTCACAAAGCACATACCTTTTTGAGTAGGGGATTAACTTTGTTATCGAGCTGCTCAAGCGCTTCACCAAGCTCAGACAGCAAACCAACCAATTCAGGTGCAGAACTGTTATCATAAGAAGATCATCGAGTCAGAAGCATAACCTTTTAGTAATCTTCTGAGAAATGAGTCAGAAGAATGATCTAACCTGCAAAATAAAATATTCGCAACACCTGATAGATAATATCTAGCCAATGAAGGTAGGAGACATGTACATCGAAGATTTTAACTTTTGAGTCTAATTAATCACAAGCATGCGATGTAGAATGCCATAAAAGAAGGCCACTACGCAGTGACGAATGGACAGTTCAACTGAACAATTCTGATTCTGTACAATAAATTCAACAGGGGGCTAACTGCATATTTAATGATCTCGTCCTGGGACTAACTAGATATTTGGTAATCTCATTTATGTATCATGGACTGAACTATAGAGTGAATCCTCGGATCTTGTGAAAGCTCCATTTCGTTCTCCCATGTTGAAGTGAACACATCGACACCTCTGAAGTAGATCCCTGACTCCCATGCCTCCTTGTAGCTAGCTACCTTTTGAGTACTTTTTTAATTAAGTGTGGTGGTGTTTCTATCTATTCTATATTGTTATTTGTCCTGAGCCGGGGGTCTATCGGAAACAGCCTCTCTACTTCGTATGCTGGGAATACACTGGGTATGTTGTTGTTGTTATTTAATTAAGTATGGTGTCCGGGCCAGCTTGTGCACACTTCCATCAACTTCACAGGGTACATGCTACCTCCCGCCAACATAGGTATTGGGTGGAAAGAAATCAAATTACCAAGTAATTTTGCCTTCGATGGGGTTAGAACCTGAGACAACTACCCTTGAATACTTAACAGCATCTTGATCTTGTGACTCAAATTCTACCCACCTTGTTCTACACGTCCCAATACAAATAAAAGCTTAAGAGGCACATTTAAGAAAATAGATGCAGAGGTTACAAACATCTAGTGGACCACTTCTACGATCTTCTAGCATTCTAAGGTACACACACTCTTGTCCTACCACTTCGCCTCAACAAAGCCATTGATAACAATGTGACACAAGGCATGCACCTTCTAGCTTTCTTCTGTTGCACGATCTAAAGTCTCCCACAATGCATTATCAAAAATGTGTCATTGAGATCCAATTTCCTTATCTTCATCAGTAAGCTTCTTTGCTTAGTATGGTGTTCAATATTCTCAAATTCGCCATCTCCATGCAGATCAGACATCTAACAGGAACAGCAGCTAACAATTAAAACTTCCTACTGAAACCTCTCACACAATACATACCATGATCCATTTTTCAATGGTCAAACTGAGGATATTGCAGAAATGGGTCCACAAATATAATTGTCATTATTGGAGTCTGAACTGAACAACACATAAGAGTTTTCATTCTTTGTCCTGTTGGCGAATCTCCTTGCTATTGTTGTTTCAAATATATATCCCATTCCTGCCTGTCCTGCGGCAACTTCCACAACAAAGGTAAGGATAAGGTACTACAGTAGGTATGTTGTTTTTATCAACTTCCACCTACTGTTCAGAACGAAAACATAGTCCATCACCTCCCTTTTTTCTTCTGTTTGTTTTCTTGATTATTGAGAAAGTACTGATATCTATTTAAATTTAAACTTAATAAAAGATGCTAGCAAGAATCATGGCAAATGATAGTAATTGAAACTTATGTACCTTCCTTTTTCTATACTGATATTATCATGATGCTTGGTGACATTACATAACATCGTCGATAATGTCAAGCAATGAAACTTAAAAGAAGCAACATTATTCCCTGAAATTAGCATATGCAAGACAGAGAAGCTCACCTATAGACAACATCCATTTGCTCTTCTTTTGTCAAAGCATTCAAATCCTTCTGCACTTCCTCATACGCAATGCCAGTTTTATTTTTGGCTTCTCCATCTATAGAAACTGCTGATCCAGGTTTCCCTTGGGCCAAAATTTCCTGCAATGTTACCCACATAAAACTCCACTTCCAACCTCCAAATGTGGGTTCATCATCATCCAATGAACGTAGTATAGAAATTGAATTTCTCACCTCAAATGTGAGGTCATCATCATCTTCAATACCAAAATCCTCTGCAGATAAGGATTTAGCTTTTTTCTGCTGCATTCTCAACACCTCTGCCTCCTCCTCGGCAATAAGGTCCTCATCACTTGACTCTTCAACATTCTAGCAAACAAAAATGTTCAAGCGACATCAACTATTGCATGCAAATGACGACATGATAGAAGAACTATGTTACAGGTACTGTTGAAACGGTAAGGAGAGGATACTCCTCTGACATCACATTGTTGTTTCTAGAGCCAGTAAAGTATTGGCTTCTCCAAGCATACTGTATATAATGTCATAAAAAAATAAAAGTTCAGCAAATAATTAGGTGAAATGCTACCTCCTTATTTTGATAATAGATATTCTTTCCTCTTCCCCACAGAGGCCCCTCTTCTTTCTCCTGTTCAGCTTCATCATGCATTTGATCCTCAACCCCTCCCATAGTAGCCTTTAAATATTTCTGTGTCCTTGCAACTAAAGTAAAAAATAGGTACTCAAATTAGATACTAAAAGCTTCCACAAACAGAAGATCCCAGGAAAGACAGCAAAAAAGAGGCAAATATTAAGAGATCAAGAACCAAAAGATATGTAAAAGCCAGAATTGGAAGGAAACCAATCAGCTTATTAATTCAATAAATATATGAGAATGGAAAGAGTCTTCCTTCTGCCGTCTATGTGTAGTAGCTCAGTTCAGAGAAACTCAAAAGTAGGAGCCACCGTAGAAATAGTAACTTAGTGGTTAGACCTACTGAGCTTCGTGCTATATTACACAGTTATTGAACACACCATTAATATTTAATCTCTGACATAATTAACATCATTTCAATAATCAAACACTAGAAACTGCATTAATCCTTCTCACCACCACCCCACATGCATTTTCAAAAGCTTATGCATACATTTTCACAAATAAACTGTCAAAGACTAATTATTTTAGATGTCTCTTCACAACAATTGAGATGGAGAAAAGACCAATTCATTGAATGAATTTTAAAATAACGTTACGACGTGGATAGGGATTTAAAAAATCTCCATTTTCATCCATTAAATAATATTTAAATTTAGTCACTTGAGAAGTCTGTTTTAAATTGGCATGTTGCAATGAGAAGTTAAGAAGTAAAAGCTGATATATTTGTCTTCTGCTTTTTTTTCCCTTTTTCTTTCCCTTTTGTTGGGAGAGGAAACTCCTAAAATAAATATTAAATCAATGTTATGCTCTATGTTGCCTTCAGAAGAATTCAAAGGGAATATCAAAGAAGAACTTCATAACAAAGAAACAGGATAGGCAATTCAACAAAAAGCATTTCATTTCAATAACAAAAAGCAGTCACAAGTTTGAATCTAATTGCATACTTTTAGCACCAAGGCCGGTAAGTTTAGCATCATCAAAGTCATCATCTTCATCCTCTTCATCTTCATCCTCCTATGCAAAGGAAACAGTTCCCCAACCTTGAGAAATTAGTTGACTTGCTTTACATCAAACTAGTAGTCTAATTAGTTAATACAGTTTATAAACCTTCAGTATGAAGATAAAACTTGCAAAAGAAAACCCAGTATCACCTTAAGATCATACACGGGATGCTCATTATCCTCATCGGACTTTGCAGAATCTTCATTAACATCAAGCGGAATGATATCTCTCTTTTCATGAACTAGAAATTAACCAAATAGATCAGTAACAGAAAAAATCTTTAAAATAAAAAAAGTGATTTTTTTCCAACACTCGCCCTCACCCTCGGGACAGATCAGTAACAAGAATTATTTTTAACATTTAAAAAAAACATTTTTACTAATACTCCCCTTCGGCCTCGGGCGCAGAGCTATAGCTTCGCCTATGGATTCAAAAGAACCCGATAGCTTTGTCTCAATCGCGTATTTGCATTTAAAAAGTCTATGTAATGTGTACAAATAATGTATCAAGAACCCAATAAGCTGCATTTTAAGAAATTTAGAACCTATTAACTCAAAATACTAGCTAAGTCTTTATCAGTGTACTAGAAAAATTAAATTTCTCATCAAGAAAAACACTTTTTGCATATATCTTATTGTATTTAATGCTACAACAAAAACAAAATCAGTATAATCCCACAAATGGGATCTGCGGTTTTCGTATCCAATGCTAACTTAGCTAAATTCTTAGAAGAAGAAAAAAAAATCAACTTAATAAGAATCCATAAACTCAAAAATCCCTACATCAGTGGCTCAAAAAAGTACATTTCTCACTTAAAAAGAACCATTTTTTGCATATATCTTCTTGAATCTAATATTACAACAACAACATAATCAGTGAAATCCCACAAACGGGATCTGGGAGTTTTTGTATCTAATGCTAATTTTGCTATACTTAATAAGTATAATCAATGTATCAAGAACTAAGTAAGCTGCAAACTCAAAATCCCTCCATCAGTGAACTCACAAAAGTAAATTTCTCACTAAAAACACCTTTTTTGCATATATTTTCTTTTATTTAATGTTATAACAACATAATCAGTATAATCCCGCACATGGGGTTTGCATCCAATGCTAACTTTGCTAAATTCTTAGAAGAAAATAATGAAAAATCAACTTTAATATGTATCTAATGTATCAAGAGCCCAATAAGCTGCATTTTTTTCAAATTTAAAAACCATAAACTCAAACTATTAGCTCGGTCTTTGCTCTCTCTCCATCAGCAGACTCAAAAAAGTAAATTTCTTCCTAAAAAAAAACATTTTGTGCATCTTCTCATTGTATCTAATGCTTCAAAATAACATAATAAGTCAAACCCGTGACCTGGTCACACGGTAGCAACTTTACCCATTACTCCAATGCTGCCCTTCTAGAAAATATGTATAACTCAAAATCCCTCCATCAGTGAACTCAAAAAAAGTAATTTTTTCACTAAAAGAAACCATTTTTTGCACATATCTTCTTACATCTAATGCTACAACAACAACATACTCAGTATAATCCCACAAATGGGGTCCGGGAGATTTTGTATCTAATGCTAACTTTGCTAAATTCTTACAAGACAGCAATAACAAAACATACCCAGTATATTCCACCAGAGTGGAGTCTGTGGAGGGTAAATGTACGCTATCCGTACCACTGCCACAGAGGAAAGGTGAGGTAGAGAGGCTATTTCTGATAGACCCCGGCTCAAGATGAGCTAAATTCTTCAAGAAATAATGCTACACCAACAACATATCTTCTTGTTTTTTCACTAAATTTCTCACTAGAAAAAACATTTTTTGCACATATCTTCTTGTATCTAATACTACAACAACAACATACTCAGTATAATCCCACAATTGGGTCCCGAGATTTTTTGCATCTAATGTTAACTTTGCTAAATTTTTACAAGACAACAACAACATACCCAGTATATTCCCATTGAGTATGGTCCGGAGAGTGTAAAGTATACGCAGTCCGTACCACTACCTCAAAGGTGAGCTAGAGAGGCTATTTCTGATAGACCCCGGCTCAAGACGAGCTAAATTCTTACAAGAAATAATGCTACACCAACAGCATATCTTCTTGGTTTTTCAGTAAATTTCTCACTAAAGTTACCATTTTTTGCACATATCTTCTTGTCTATAATGCTACAACAACAACATACTCAGTATAATCCCACAAATGGGGTCCAGGATTTTTTGTATCTAACGCTAACTTAGCTAAATTCTTGAAGAAAAACTGGGGAAAAAATAATAAAACAACATAATACTCAATAAAGAATAGTAAATAGAGTATATACTATATTTAAAAAAAGGGAAGAACTTTACAGGCATCAATAGCATCATTTATCATATCATCATCTTCATTATAAAAATCAATTTTTGATTTCTTTGAATAGCTGTTTTCCTTCTTCTTGAACTTCCCTGATTTCTTTCCCATCCTTTAAAATTGGAAAAATTCAAGCAAAAGATTTATGCTAAAACACAACAAAGATTAAACCCTTTGCAAGAAAATTGATTTCTTTGTATATTTAGAGGAATTGAAGCAAAGGGTTTAAGCTAAAACCCACAATTTTTAAACCTTGCGGCGGCTCTTTTTTGCCCTTTTGTTGTGTTACAGCAAAATGTATAAGACAGAGGGCAAATATGGAAAACTTAGTTTTATATAAGACTGTCTAACGGGCCGGGCCGGTTCAACCCGGAACCGGCCCTCTCATTCTTACCGGATTACGGGCCGGGTTTGGTCTTAACCGGGCCGGGCCGGGCTCCACAGTAAAAATATTAAAACCCACCCGAAACCGGCCCACTTAACCCAATCCGGTCAAACCCACTAAAACCCGATCAAACCCGATCAAACCCGGTTAAAAACCGGTCAAATATACACTATATACGCTATATACATAATATATACATTAAATATACACTTTTATAGAAGATATATACACGTGTATACATTAAATATACACTTGTATAGAAGATATTAAAATTATAAATCGTTAAATAAAAAAAAAAAAAAAAAAACGACTATACGTTAAATATACACGTCTATAGAAGATCTATTAACATTCATACACTCTATTCTATGTATATGTAATACTTTAAATGAGATATACTACAATATATATACATTACAATATATATTTGTATAGTTATATACTAATTTATAAAACACATACACATGTATACGTTAAATATACATGTCTATAGAAGATCTATTCACATATATACACTCTATTCTATGTATAGGTAATACTTTAAATGAGATATACTACAATATATATACATTACAATATATATTTGTATAGTTATATTCTAATTTATAAAATATATACACATATATACGTTAAATATACACGTCTATAGAAGATCTATTAACATTCATACACTCTATTCTATGTATATGTAATACTTTAAATGAGATATACTACAATATATATACATTACAATATATATTTGTATAGTTATATACTAATTTATAAAACATATACACATGTATATGTTAAATATACACGTCTATAGAAGATCTATTCACATATATACACTCTATTCTATGTATATGTAATACGTTACATGAGATATACTACAATATATATACATTACAACATATATTTGTATAGTTATATACTAATTTATAAAATATATACACATTATACGTTAAATATACACATCTTTAGAAGATCTATTCACATATATACACTCTATTCTATGTATATGTAATACTTTAAATCCACTAAAACCCGGTCAAACCCGGTCAAACCCGGTTAAAAACCGGTCAAATATACACTATATACGCTATATACACAATGTATACATTAAATATACACTTCTATAGAAGATATATACACGTGTATACATTAAATATACACTTCTATATAAAATATATAAACATATACACATGTATACATTAAATATACACTTGTATAGAAGATATTAAAATTATAAATCGTTAAATAAAAAAAATAAAAAACAACGACTAAGGAGTGAATGAATTTGTGGAATTTTATTGATTGCAAAATGATCCAAAATTTATAATTTACATGAATGAAAAATCTATAAATTATGCATCATTTTTTCCAACTCATTCATGTTAATATTAATTGGAACTTGCATAGGGTAGTCGAAGTCAACGGGGGAAAAACCATGCATTGGACTTGATTCTGTTGAGTTCTCCCGTGAAGTCATAATTTCTTCAAGTTTGAGGTCGTCGTTGGGCTCTGGTTCCATTCCTTGGTTTCTTCTTTCTGCTCTAATCCAATCTCTGAGGCAAACTAAAACATTCATTGCGTTGCTTCCCAATGAGTGTCGGTTGTCTCCAAGCTGCTGTCGTCCCTGACTGAAGGCGCTCTTTGATGCAACGGTTGACATAGGAATATTCAAGATATCTCTGGCTAATCTTGAAAGTACAGGATATTGTGATTCATTATTCCTCCACCAATCCAGCGTGTTGATCCGTCGTCTGCGATCCTCTGGTGGTGTTCGCAGATAATATTTTAGCTCTTCCCGATAAGTTGATGTGTAAGCTCTCTCATCCACATTGTTCCAACAAGTTAAATCATAAAACGAATCAGGAAAACCACTATGTGCCGGCCTTTTAGAAGCTGATGGCTCCTCGGGAGGATGAGGAGCGACAGTTGGAGTGATATTTGTAGGTACGGCTAAATCAAATAAATCAGCATAGTGATTATATAATTTTTCTATGTACTCCTTTGCATCAGTCGTAGCCGTCCACAAATCAGGTTGTACTTGTTCAAAATCATGGTTAGTATTTATTTCTAAGTTAGTATAAATAAGAGTACTAAAGTGACACATATGATTATATTTCATGCATGGATTTAACATAGCAACAACCAAGTAAATAGGGGGAATCGGGAAGAAATATTTTTTAAATTTCGTAAACATAGCGCCAACAACTTCTTTATAACCTTCTTTATCTTTATATTGTCGGAGCAAACCAGAAATATCGGCTATATATGCCAAAATATTACAAACAGTAGGATAGTATGCACCGGAAAATTCAACCGTAGCTACATAAAATTTTTCTAAGAACTTAACAAGATCATTAATTATAACCCAATCAGAATTATGTAGCATGCAATCAGCAGAATCAGCAAATGAACCACAATGTTGGTTAAAAGCTAGTGTAATAGGAATTCTATATTTATAACAAGTTTTTAAAAATTCATACGTAGAATTCCATCTAATATCAATTTCCTCAGGCATCAAAATCGGTGCAAGTTCATTTTCTTGACATTTAACTTTAAATTCTTTAATTCTAGATCTACGATTATTTCCTTGAATAAAACCAACAGCAAGACGAATTTTTTCAATATAAACCTCAAAAAAGTCAAGACCATCTTTTACAATTAAATTATATATATGACATGCACACTTAACATGAAAAATTTCAGGAAAGGGCGGAGATAGCGTAGATTTTATTTTTGTTATAGCAGTCTTGTTGTTAGAAGCATTATCAAAAGCAATACATAAAATTTTATTTTCTATACCATAATATCCGGCAATTTTAATAATAGAATCAGCAATAAATTGTCCAGTATGTTTCCGATCTTCATCATATAAAAAAGTAAGAATACGTTTTTGCATTATGAAATTACTATCCATCCAATGACAAGTAACGGTTAAATAATCATTTTTATTTACAGCACGACCAAGATCGGAAGTTAGGGACAATCTACATTGAATATTTTTTAAGAATGTTGATAAATAAAAACAATATTGTGAATGAAGTCTAAAAATATCAGACCGACAAGTAGTTCTAGGAATACCATTAAACATAGGATTATAAATTGCTTGTATATAACGAATAAAGGCATCAGAAGAAGGAAAACTAAAAGGCAAACAACCCACAGCTACCATTTTAGCTATTTCTTCTCTGTCCCTCAATTTATTATACTTTTTCGCTACTTGACCGGTTGTTGGGTCCATTCTAGTTTGCGTTGACCCACCAACATCCCCACCACCTTTTGCAATATTGAACTCTCTAGTGTGATCTTCAGCTATATGTCTCATTAACGTACCCGTACCCCCTTGCTTACCGCCACTTCTATGCTTATATTTTTGTTGACAAATATTGCACTGCACCTCAATATCTGATATACGTTCAAAAAATTGTCATGCAATACTAGTTCTTTTACGGGTTTTTGGGGCACTGGGAGGACGGGAAGGGAGATTAACTGATTCAGATCTAACGTTAGCATGTCCTACTGCGGGTGTTTCAGCAATATTTTCATCATCTTCGTCTACATTAACTGCATCTACTTCATTTTCTTCTTCTATACCGTAATTTTCCTGAAATTCTACATAATCCATATCGTGAGCACCTACACCTATTTCTTCCTCAAAAGGTGTACCAAGCGGTACCGGAGACGAAGTCACACGGGTATATCTATTACTTGAACTACCTTTACCGCTAGTAATTCGCTTTTTACTACCACTACCGCTTCCGGGACAAAAATTTCTAACACCTTTAGTAGCGAGGTTTTTTAATTTATCCATAATATAAATTAAATTAAACTAAAAATATTCAAAATACACAAATATAATAAAATTAAATATTAAACAATTAATACAATAAATAAAAATTAAACGTAAGAGATGGAACGACAATACCAAATTTTGGAAGTATCCGAAGATTGCGACTTTAGAAACTTCCGCTCGTACTTTGTAAACGAAAAATTAAAAATTTAAATTGAACACTTTAAGAAATTAAATATATTGAATATTTGAGAATTGAGAATTGAGATTTGAGAGAGAATGAGATTTGAGAGAGTGAAAAATTGTGTGAGAAATGATTTGAAGTTGTAGGGTATTTATAGATTTATTTTGGGGATTAAATTTTTTTTTTTTTTTTTTTTTTAAAGTTAATGGGCCCAAACTAGCCGTTTGGACCCAAAAACGGTAATATAACCGTTGGGCCAACGGCTAGTTTGGCCCAATAATTAATTTTTTTTTTTTTTTTAATGCCGGGCCGGGCCGGTTAATCGGCGGGCCTGGACCGGGTTGGTCCGGGCCGGGTTAACCGGGCCCAGTTTAAAAAAAAACGGACCGGAACCCGAAACCCTAAAGCCCTAGGGCTTACCGGGCCGGGTCAAACCGGTCCGGTTTGATATGTAGGGCCGGTTCGGGCCGGTTCGGGCCGGTCCAGCCCGGCCCGTTTGACAGGTTTAGTTTTATACTCCCACCGTTCGATAATTCTTTTTCAGATTTTAATCATTAATTATTCATTCCCGTAAGCATTTTTCAAGGTCTAACATAGTGCCCGTTTGGAAGAACAGATTACAATCTCTTTTTAGCTTAAAAGGGTATTTGATAAATTTCAAAATAGCTTAAAATAAGTTATTTTTGACTTTTTTAAGCTAAAAATAATAAGCTCCAAATGGGAGCTTATTTTTTTCCAACTTATAATCTATTTTTCATTGACCAAATAAATGACTTTTTTGCCCTTATAATTTTTCCTTATTCCAAAATTATCCACAAAGTTTATATATATAAAAAAAATTTAAATTTAAATTTAAATTATTTTAACAATAAAAATTAATAATATTAATTAGAGGGCACGCTAATTAATGCTTTCTTCGTAAATTAACGATTCAGTGAATTTTAACTAATTAATAATTTTTTCCATGATTTAGTGAAAATATTTAGCCTACCCCGCTAATCTAATTTTGGAAAGCCATCAATTTATTAAACCATCAAACTAATAATTTAAGAATAATAAAATCTATTATTAAACCATCAACTAACGATTCATTGAATTTAAGAATAATAAAACCATCAATTTACGAAGAAACAAAATTCACTGAATCGCTAATTAATAATTTATTAATTATTTATTGAAGACAAAATTAAGAATAATAAAATCATCAATTTACGAAGAAGCAATCTTGTCTAAAGATATTTTCTTAAGTAGTAAATAGTAATATATTTCTTCCACTTCAACTTATATAATGTAGGTGGATCGGATATGGAAATTAAAAAATATGAAAAAATTGCAATGTTTTAAAGTATTTTTAAATAGAAAAATATTCTTATGAATTTTTTTCAAATACATAAAATTCAACTTGACAAATATTAATAGCCTCCTTAAATAATTTCAACTTTATAGCAATAAAAATTAATAATAATCAACTCTATATATTATTAACAGCTACTAGTATACGTACCCGTGCAATAGCATAGTTTTTAAATAATTATTGATTGCAATGATTAAATCTAGTTTAAAAAATAATTATACATTTACGTATAGTATAATAGAATTAAATTATTTGTATATGATTAAGAAATTGTTATTTGATTTAGAAAAATGGGGGAATGGATGTAATTAAAATGCGGTTTTGAAATTATACATATAAATAGTCATTAAATTTCATTTAATTTTTTTAGTCATTTATGATACTAAAAATATCATTAAATAAGATAATAAAAATGAACTATAGAGTGGTACTAAAGGATAAAATTACTTATAATAATTACATGAATGTGCATTATTTTAAGTATGAAATAAATTTTTAATATTTCTAAGTTCAATGACATATTTATTTTAATTAATTAATAGTAAATTATTTTTACATTAATAATTTTATTAACTTCTTATTGACTGTAATAATTTTTTTTTAATTATATGAATAAGTACAATGAAAAAAATCAAGAAAAAAGTTAAAGAATGGCAAAGCTAATAGTTATATTAAATTATAAAGAGGTATACGTAAGTGTGTGTATTATTATTTTCTTAATTATTTTCTTATGAGATAAATTGATCTAAAACTAAAATGAAAGCACAACCCATATTTTAAAAATATGTATAAAAAAGTCCATACCAAAAGACAAAATATATTTTAAAAAGCATTATATTCATATAAACAATTCTAGATTTAGGAAAGTACCCTTGTCAGCATTTATATCTGAAAAGTTTCCTATTCAACTTCATCAATATTTTCAACCTTCAAATTCGAAGATAATTTTAACGAAAATGTATATGTACTCAATTGGAACAGAAAATGGTAGCTGAAACGTTTAAGATTTTCTTTTTTCCAACTTACTTTTATCGAAGTATTGTGACTTGTTTATTGTTGGTTCTTTGAATCAATCCAAGTTGTTTATTGTTAAGTTTGTATAGATCTTTGAAAATAATCTCCATTTATGTTGTTTGGTATCTGATTTGCGAACTTCGTAATGTCTGATAAGTTCTGTTATTGTGATTTTCTTTTACTCTTTCTCGATCTGAACATGCAAGTGAAGTCTACGGTTTATTTGTTGTTGAATTTGTTGTTATAGTGATTTTCTCCTCTTTTTATGATTTTTTTAAATATTAATTTGAGCGTGCAATTGAAAGCTATAAATTTTGTTGTTAAATTTTTTGTAGATGTTGATCAATAATCTTCTTATTTTGTCAGTTAGTATCTGATTTTATGGTCTTTATAAGGTCTGGTATGCTCTCCTTTTCTTGTGAATTCTTTCCTCTTTAATTCAAACATGCAAGTGAAATCGGACATCTAATGCAGCTGAGCTGAGAAAAATATAGAATCGACCAAAAATTATTGATTAGTATAAGATTTGGAGCTATATTATGATGTTAATGGTATCTTCTTACTCCTATAATCTTGTTTCTGTGATTGCAAGGCATATATTAAGGCATATCTACTAATAATGATATACCTTGCTTCACATCGGTTCCTTGCTTTGTTTAGCTTTTAATAACACTGTTAACTGATAGTAAAATCCTTCTCTTAGAGTATGAGCTGTCCTAAAATCTGCAATATAGCCTTGCTGGTACTCTTTTTTTTTTTGTTTATAAGTATGGTGCCAAGCAGCTAATTATTTTGGTTTGTCTTTCCTTTTTGCAAATTTACAGAATTTTGTTTTCATCTTTCCTGAAATTCTTCTAAACTGTTGGGTATTTGTTATAGTTTTCTGGATTTGATTTGTTTTCATTCAGGCTCTTGTGAGTCCACTCCTTCTTGATGATTCTGTTGAAGATGGAGAGGCTAATTGCTTAAGCAACTCTCCAGGTAAACAATAAGTTGTCTGTGTTTTTGGTCTAAATCTGCTTACTCAGGATCGAGATTTATAGATACTATTCTCTTTCTTTCTCTGCAGAAGATGAGCAAACTGGTCTTGAAGTTGAACATTTGAGCGAGGATTTTAATTGTGCTTACAACCGTCTTAAAGATATTGATCCATTTGCAGCCAACAGAATTCATCCAAATAATGGCAGAAAGGTGTGGTGATGTTTTGCTTTATATGACTTATAATTTTATTTGCATGATGCTTTTAGCTGAAACCTTTCGGTCGGACATGTTGATTTAACTATCTAACGGGAAATTGCTTCTTTATTCTAACATATAACAACTACAAATTCATTGATAACACGATTTGGGTTTGATTTTTCACATTGCTTCAACTTGCAAGCTACGCACCCACATGTTAATATGTAACAACTTCATGTGTAATCTTGCATTGTTGATTTTGTTATTAGGACTGAGTTCATTTGTATTGAGGATTTTTGTGTCCTGGAATGTATCATGAGCTGTTCTTGTAATTTCTGGTCTCGGAACCTATATATTTAGGCTTCAATGTTGTTATGGCAATGCTTTGTTTGTCTGGACTGATGATTAATAGTGACAGTGTATTAAAACTAATTATTTTTATCCTACAAAATATGCAACCTCTGAGGTGAAATGTGAAAGTAATAATGTTTTACGTAGACTTGTACTTCCTATCTATTGTATAGATGCTACGATTGATGTATCTATTGCCAAAATGTGCAGATCAATCAATACCTTAGACTGTATGTACAATGTGTTGTTATTCCAAGCAAACTTCTTCAAGAGAGGACTGTAGAGGTGCGTGCTTCTTGTTCACTTATTGATTTTACTTATTTAAATTTGTATTAAGTGTATTGATTTCTATTGATAGTAAGATTTGCAGTTTGCAAATAGTATAACTACTACGTATTATTTTAGAGTGTCATTAGGTGTATAGCTAGCTGATCTGTTTTCCATTATTTGATGTGATATCTCCAGTATGAAGATTTGGGACAATTTGCAATGATCTCAAAAACTGAAAGTGAGTTAATTGATTAATGGTAAGAACTATGTCTTAGTGAAACTTGGCCATATTTACTAGATATCTCGGATATAATTTGTGTTATTCGAACTTGGATTAATTGATGATATCAGATTGTAGAGCATATATTCATTTGTTAGTTCAGATTATGAGTGTCTCTTAATAAGATACATATGTTTTACCAAATATAAAATGTGAACTCTCTTACATAATACATTGATATGTAACTTTAGCCAGTGAAAGGTTATAGATTTAGCCCTTGACTGGAAAATAAATTTTATTTATTGGAATTCAATTAATTCAGAATCTGACTTCATATGCGATAGAGTAAGCAAATTAAGGATAATTTTTTTCCTAGTATTATGTATTGCCATGTCTTAATCCTTGTAGATGCTAATATCTCATTTGCACATTAAGTGTTTGTGTTTAAACATGTTAAATGTAAATAAGACTTCAAGGATAACGTGCAAAAATGTTCAATCACACTGTCTATTATTTCAATTTGATTTTTGAGGTCAAGTTTAATGTCTAATGAAAACAGTGGTTATTTAATTAAAGATTCTAATGCTATATGAAAGTGTGTGTGTTATTTCTTAGAACTCACTCGTACTCTGAAAACTTAAAGATGCCATTGTTTGTTACATGCTCAGCTGTACGTGCATCACTTCTTGCCTGCTAATTACTATTTGTTCCTTCTTACAATTGATTATATCATATTGTTATCTTTCCAGTCAACAGTTAAAAATGGATCTACAATTTTTGGAGTACTTCAGATTTTCATAAAGTATAGCTGACTATTTGAAGGGAGCATTACTTGTCATCAGTTACGCAGGTAAATTGCAGTTCGGTTAATTTAACTTGTGTCAATCTAAGTTACTCGGACTCTTCACTTTCGGTGCCGCACCCGTGTCGACACGATGTGGGTGTGGGATCCGTACCCGATATGGTCAACCAATTTTGGGTACTTTGACCAAAATCGATTGGGAAAGTCCGGACAGATTTATGAAATTCTATAATCACAATAAAAGCTAAGGTGAAATTGAAGAAAATGGAATACCTTGTATATAGAAATTTCTATATTATTGCTTTTCTTTTAATCTCCTTTCAGGATTTTCTTCTTGAAAAATATTTTGTCCTTAAGTTTTCCACATAATATCTCAAAATTTATGTTTTATAACTCTATTTTTAGATATTTAAATTATTTTTCGTCGAATCCCCGCACCCGTATCCATTTCTAGATTCATATCCCCGAATCTTTAAATTGAGACCGTGAAGGATCCGACCTCTAGATCCGTACCCATATCGGACACCCGAGTCCGAGCAACTTAGGTGTCAATTTAGTTTTTGGGTATCATTTATAAGATTATATCTTGCACGATGGCAGAAACACATGTATCTCTGTATTCTAGGTGCCCTTTCTAGTTTGATATGTAAAAAGAAAGAAAACCCTCATAAATATTCAATCACAAGAACCTGCATCCTATACATTTATTTTGAGTCGAGGGTCTAGGAAGCAGACTCTGTACCTTACAAAGATAGTTAATGTTTGCGTACATACATCCTATCCTCCCTAGACCCCACTTGTGGAATTACTTATATAATTTAATTAAATGTAAAAATAATCTCTAATTCTATAAAAAAAATTATTTTAATACTTGAATAAAACGTACAAAGAGAATAAACAAAAAGGCTAAACAGTCATAAAAAACTTACATAATAACTAACTTCTACTATATACTTACTACAGCAAAAAATAACTTTTATTATCTATATGACTGATAAAAAAAGCTAAGTCTAACCCTCAACAAATTGATGATATGTTGACCCTGGTATGCCCTTTGGATCAGATTAGCTTTAATCTACACTCAAATTACGGTAAACTTCTTTGAACACTACATTAGTTGCTTCCTTTGAAACTTCTCCTTCATCATCATATGTCAAAATCTTTAATCCTTGTCTTCGTGTCACCCGTGATAGTGCAACATATAACTGTCCATGTGTGAACACTGCTTTCTTCAAATATAGCCCAACATGAGATAAAGATTGTCCTTGGCTCTTATTGATAGTCATGGCAAATGATACAATTATTGGAAACTGTCTTCTTTGAAACTTAAAGGGTATTCTTAAATCAGATGGAGTCAGTGACATTCTAGGTATGAAAACCTTTTGTCCAATCATATGTCCTGATAAGACTTTTGCCTCGATAATCCAATTTTCAACAACTTAGAAATTGTCTTGACTTGTAAAGTGCCATTTGATAATTCATCCAACACAGAGTTACTTTGCTGTGAGATGGCATGAGTTATTCTATCAAAGTTACTATCACGAACAGTAAGTAGCCTACATACATAAAAGAAAGAAAATGTAAGTCATGGCAGGGATATATTAGATTGTAGTTTGAAAAAATTATATTTATGTGTGTGTGTGTATGTATGTAAAAGACATAAAAGATATACTTAACAATTTTTTAAACTCTTCAGATTGAACATCAGTTGATTAATCCACAACTTAGAGGCATTCCAAGTGTTGCGCACGGTATAGGAATCTGTCACAAAATATATGTAAGATACAGTGAATTTATTTACGTATTAAATAATTTTCAATATAACTATTACCTTGAAATTTATGTGTCTGTATGAGTTGTAGAGCAACAACAACAGGTTGGTTATCAGAAGTTAGAAGTTGAGGAATAATTTGTTCAACAAACTCTCCCCAAAAAATTACATGATAGCCTGTTGTTTCTGCAAAAAGAACTTGTAAGATAGAACTTTTATTGATATTATAATATAAAGTTTATAAATAATCAACATATGATTTTTTTTTTTCTTACTCAACATCTTCAAGTTCAATATTCATGAACTTCCTGGAACTTCCTCCAGCATTATGAGTCTGTATCTGACCGAAACTAATGATTTCTCCAATAACATCTAGAATATTTAAATTTGTTAATATTACATCCCCAATTTATGTACTATTCATTGAATGTTGATGTGTAATTTTATTTACCAAATAACTCTGATTCGTTCACAAAAACCTTATTTATCAAGTGCGAATGGGTTCGAAAATCAAAGAACTTCATTGGAAAAGATGGATTAGTTTTTCATTAACAACTGTTCGTAGTGTAAAATTAAGCTTCAACTTATGATTTGTGGCCCTTATCTTGGTAGCATTCTTACATACAATAAATTTTTTCATAACATATAAACCACGTTCTTTGATATCAGATTTGAATTATTTAAGCACGGAACTACATATAGAAGTTTGTATCCGATCATCCTATAGAAAGAAAAAAAATTAGAATATTGATTAACGAATTAGTTTAAGATAGAAATATAAATTAATTAGAAATTGTATGTTCATCCTGTAGAATCATTTCAATTGCGTACAAAGCATTAGGATTAAAGTGATCTTTCACTTCCCATAGTCGAACAACCAAAACTTTTAACTTCCAGTGCATTTTTGTGATTGTAATGTCACTGATGAAATCTGTCATTTTTGGTAAGAGTATGTAGGTTTACGTAGATTTTGGTAAAGATCAACAGAATTGAAGTTGTTTAAGAAGGAAACAATGTTTACATGAGTATGTGAAGGAATTTGTAGAATATAGTAGAATACCGTAGGGAATTTAAGAGTTGAAGAGAATATATGTAGAATTTATTGATGAAGGGGAAGAAATAAAAGGGAAGTTTACAATAAAGGATAAGAAGGATTGGTTGTGTATTACGTAGATTAGATAGACGTGTAATGGATAAATATGATGGTGATAAAAGAGTTCTTATTGAATTAAATTAAATCTATAATTATAATAATATTATAATCATATATACTTATAATGTGCTTCTCAGTGATATGTACAAATAGCATCTGAAATTTTTAATTTAACTATATCAAGTCGTTTATATTTGCTAATTAGTTAAATGTTTAATTTTTAGAAAAAAAAAGAATTGTACAAAAGATTTTACAATTATCTATTAGTTGTTGTAGACATTATCTGAAAGTTGTAGACTTCTGCCATCAAATCCATTTTTTTTTAGCATGGATAAATAAGAAGTTATAAAACTGAATTTTTTATTTTTAATTTTTAATTAAGATTTAATATTAAAAGGGCAGTATGTACTTATAGTATGAATTTTGTAATTCAACTAATTAACTCGTTTATATGTTCTACTTAGTTAAATGTAAAAATTTTGGATAAATTTTTAAAACATAATGTATAATTAATTACTAACATATGATTTTTTTTATAATTATATGCAGATGGATATTGTATAATATAATGACATATGCTTCAATGAGAAGGTTGCAGCATAATCTGAATTTGTTTGAAGTGATGTCAATATACTAAATGTATAAGCAGTTTATGTGATGTAATTTGATTTTATTTGAATTTTTAATTATTGAATGTGAATTTCAAGTAAGAGATTTGTAATAAATTGTGTGTTTGCACTTGTAAGTTGTTATTGATAATAGTGTAGTTATGATCATTAAAGAAAAATAGTGCAGTTACATAATTCAAATTCAAAATCAATTATGTTAAATAAAAAATAGTATAGGAAGTTTGTATTTTTAAAGTATAGTATATTAATAAGTAAAGGGGTAACAATTATAACCAACTAACATACAAACTTTTGAACTAAGAATATAAAATTGTGAAAATGTGAATTTGAAATTTGAAAAACCACTTCAAATCGTAAAGTAACGGAAATATTGCAAACAACTATTGCAAACAACTAATGCAACAACTATTTCCTAACTAATTAACTATAGATTACAGGTGTCAATATTTAATGCTTTCACTTGGCTAAATGGAGAGGCTTTGTCCTCTCCTTTTAATTATATATAGATATAGATAGGGGTATGTCAGTCATTTTAACAAAAATAAAAGTGCTTAAAAGCATTATTTATGAAACACATCAATAATTTTTTTTCAGTTTCAGCACTTTTATCCAAACACTTAACTGCTTATTTTTAAAATAAATTCAGCACTTTCAAAAGCACTTTTAAAGAACTTTTTTTCAGTAGCTTTTTTTCAGCCTATCCAAACGAGCTCATAAACAACAATTAATAGAATTGCATATTAAAATAATTATGTCAAATCCAATGTAACAACGTAAAATTGAATGGATGGGATATTTGTAAATTTAAAAACTCAAAGAGAGAATTAATTTTTTTTAAAAAAACTTTGCCACAAGTATATTTTAGTAAATAAACAAAGATCAAAGAATTAAGGGGAAAGAACGAGAATGGCCTGTCGGTCAAAGTATTTCCACCAAAATGATCCTGAATTCATATTACTATATAGTAGTCATTTCCATCAAAATGGTTCCTGAATGTTGCATTCCTCTTTCTTCCTATTTTTTTTTTTTCCGCTATTTCCCCCCTTTTTCTTTTAATGTTCAACTTGAAGAAATGGAACCAGGATGTGCTTGGGTGTGTGGAAAGAAATAGATTCGACCCTTTTTTATTCTTTTTAAATAATTGAGTAATTGCTTTTTTTTTCCAGATTATTTTGCATTCACCAACATTATTAAAATAATATACTATTTGTTTTATTTAGTTTTACTTATTTATACAATAAAATACAATATCATATACTTTTAATATAATACAATTGTTAAAGATATATATTTATATATAATAATGATACAATTTCTATACATATACATATTCTATATAATAATTGTAGCATTTTTATACATATTTTATACAATTTTTAACTACAATTATTATTTAGATACATATTTGATAAGACTCTATATAGTTTCTACATGCATTTTAAAAATGTAGGTGTATCAATGTAGTATAAAAGTGTATTAATATGGTGTAAAAGAGTATCAATTGGGTATAGGGACTGCATGTGCTTGCATGGAATTTTCTTTCTCTTTTTTAAAAAGTGTATCAATATATTATAAAAGTGTATCAATTTGATATAAAAGTGTATCAATTGAGTATAAAAACTACATGTGCCCAATTGGGCCAAATGGCTAAAAAAGGGAATTAAAAATAGTCAACTGGCTACAATTATCTACCTTTACAAATTGTGGCCATTTTTTTTTTAAATGTTCCGCCCGTGTCTTTTTCCCTATTAATAAGAAATATACGAATCAATGTACATTTCTAATTAATTTTTGTGAAAATTATCTTGTATATAGTTATTAGATTATTTATTGCAAGTTATAGCAATACTTTTACATAATTATTGAATTAAAGATTTAATTGCAAGTTATAACAATTCTTTAAAAAATAATATTTGTTAAAAAATAAATGTTTGTTATTATCTCCTAGCTTTTAGTATTTAATATTCTATCTCTCCTCATTAACTCTATTGATAATTATGTTAAGAATAAATTTTAGTTTCAATAATTATCTTTATTTATACTTTTTTAAACTTTATCAGTAAAGTAACAAAATTTGTTCTTAAATTAAAAAGTAACATTTGATAAAATATTTCTACATTAATACACATTATTCCTTCAATTCTTCTTCCATTATTCATATATTTCATCTTTTTATCACAACAACGACTTTTAATAAACAATAATAAAATAAAACTAAAAAAGTTTTTTTTTTTTAATTCTTTTCTGTTTTTTTTTTTAAATGACACATACTTTGAGAATTAACTTTGCCAAATAAAGTATTCAATAGGAAAAATTAAAAACGGGAAAGTACAACATTGTAAAGAAATGTAACACTTTATCAATTAAAATCCTGACGCAGTTATTAGATTTAGTTTTATTATATGTGAAAATTATATTTATATGTATTTTTTAGATTGTTTATTGCAAGTTGTAACTATATTTTTGTATAACTATTGAACTATACTGATTGCAGAAAGAAAAATTAATATAGTGAATCAACATCAATATCAACCATGGCTAATACAGATTACCTTTTTTATTGCAACAAAAAGTTATTTGATACCAAACAATTATCGGTTAGTTTATTTTCAATATGTACAGGGACAGTTTTTCATTAAATATCCATTACATACACTAAAAAAGTTATGTAATATACAACACCATTTTTCGTATCAATTGTCACATTCATAAAACTCATTTCATACAAATGTGACATATACGAAACTTCATCAATACCAATTTTAATGTCAATTCCATCCATTGAGAACCCCCCATCTCCCCCCCCCCCCCACAAAAAAAAAATCCTTAAGTATTACAAGAGTATAAAATGACTTTAATAAAATTTGTTAAACTAATTCGTGGATATCATATTATGTACCATTTTCATACACTTAAAACAGTTATAAGATATAACATTTATATAGAATCTTATATACCAATTTCATAAATTGAGACCCCAAAAATAAAAAAATCATTTAAAATATGACTTTATTATATATAAATTGATTTTAGCTTAATTGTATAAAATAATACATGAATAATAGGTTGTATACAATTCACAAATTAAAAATAAATTATTAACATATAATATTTACTATCACCAATTCTATTGTGAATTTAAAATTCATGAATTAGAAATTAAAATAGAGATTAAGAATGAATTTTTTTTTTTGGTCAAAAAGAAGTTGTCGTTATATTAGCATTAGTGGGGGGTGGGGGGATTGGTACTCCTTTCATTTGAAGGAGACAAAATAGAGTTAGTCAGGGCCACATCCCGGCCCTGTAGGCATGGATTACTGTTTTCGATGGTCGTTAAAGGACCCAAAAAATAGGAGTGACTGTCCGGCTAAAGGTTTTGTCGTCCATGTCATCCTGAACAAAGTTTGTTACAAAAGGAGGTATTTTTGAAGTGGCGATGGGCTTCTCTGTGAACTGGATGGCAAGTCCTTCCTCAGCTAGCCGATCTGGTACTGCGTTTTGTTCTCTAAACACCTGTGTTGGGGGTGCTGCTCCCAGCTCGGTCATCCATGTCCTGCACTCATTAACAAGGTTATGATATAAAGGATGGTCCTTATGAAGGATTTCGATGGCAGCCATTGAGTCCGTTTTAATTTCAAAATTACGAATATTATGCTCCCCGGCTATGTGGAGCCCCCAGCTTATGGCTTGGAGTTCAGCCATGATAGGATTAGTATGGGGTAGGTGTTGGTAGTACCCCAGGACCCACCCCCTTCCTGATTTCTAAAGACATCACCCAGTCCCCCTAGTCCCGGGTTTCCTCTCGCCGAAGCATCAGTGTTAAGTTTAATGGCTCTTTGTTGAGGGGGATTCCATTTAAGACTAATGGTATGTTGAGTTTTGTTGTGATTCTTGGTGGATTTGTCCAGCAAGAGAAATTCAGTGGCAATGGCAATGGTATTTTCAGCATTAACAAGGGTGTGCTTGTTGTTGAAGAGGTTGTCATTTCTGGTGAACCAGATTTGTCTGAGGCAGTGTGGTAAAAGGGTGCCCCAGTTTAGCCACGAATTGAAAGGTTTGGAGCGTATCTTATCCCACCAATCATGCCAGTTCGTATCATCAATTATGTTTCCAGGTAAAGGGGGTTTGTAGGAACTCTTCTGTACAATGCTTTCCCAAAACTGGTTTGCATTCGTACAAAGAAAGAATATATGGTTAATATCCTCATTGGTGTGATTTCAGAAGTGGCAGTGTTGAGGTACATTGATGCCTATGTGGTGAAGATAGCTGCTTGTGGGGAGTCTGTTATGGGTTAAGAGCTAGAGGAAGGTTTTGGTTTTGGTGGGAGCATCAACTTTCCAAATAGAAGAGAAGTTCTTGTCAGTTTTATTGGTGTTTGTATGACCGTTGAGACAAGAATACATTGTACCAGTAGTGAAAGTGCCAGTTGTACCAAACTTCCAAAGCACCCTATCCTCAATGTGATTATTGAGTGTAAAGTTATGACTGGGGATGATATCCTGAATAGATTTAGGAATGTTAAAGGAGAGTTTGCTGAAATCCCAGCTCCCATTTATGAGGATATCTTTGATCACAGTGTTCTGGTCATGCTTATTTAACAGACCATGAAGGGTGTTGGTAATGCATTCAAAATGAGGGATCCAGGTGTCTTGATAAAAGCTGATTCTATCACCTTTGACTATACTCCATCTAATCCCCAAACAACAGTCTTTCCAACCTCTTCTAACATTCCTCCAGGTGCTAGAGGAATGGTATGTCATGTGGGCTTCTCTACTGGGGTTATAGTATTTAGCAAGAAGAGTCTCACCCCAAAGACTAGTAGGTTGATGAAATAGTCTCCATGCCAGCCCAACATGGAGGGCTCTATTCCTGAGCTCACTCTTATGAAGACCCAAACCCCCAGCCTTCCTGTGCGTAGTCAAGGTTTCCCAATCAAGGAGGTGTAGCTTCTTTCTTTCATTGTTGCTGCCCCAAACAAAGTCTCTTTGGATTTTGTTGATCCTCTCATTGATTCTACTGGGTATCTTAATGTAGTGCATAAGGTGAGTTGGTATAGCAATAAGAGTGGATTTGGCCAAGACAGTTCTGCCAGTCATGTTTAAAAACTTGGTTTTTTAGCCAGCTAGCCTAGAGTTCATGCTGTCAATGATGAATTGAAAGTCACTGTTTTGGGGTTTGCATGAGAAAATGGGGTAACCAAGGTATTTGCCAAAGTGTTGGCTGGGGTGAATGTTGAGGAGTTGACTGCATTGGTTTCTTTTCTGAGTAGTGCAGTTTGCTGAGTAAACAACCTTGGATTTCTGGTTGTTTATGGTTTGGCCAGAAAAGGTAGAGAAAAGCTGGAGTATTCTGGTAATGGTTTGACAATTTTTGGTGTCAGCTCTTGCCAGAAGGGTAAGGTCATCTGCAAAGAACAGATGGGAGAGTTTAGGTCCCTTTGGGGAAATGCTAATGGGGGTCCAGTTATTCTTGCTAACGTCAGCTTCAATACCTCTTGAGAGCCTCTCCATACACATGATGAAGATGTAAGGGGAGATGGGGTCCCCTTGCCTAATGCCTCTAGTGGGATTGAAGAATTTTGTTTTCCTTTCATTGACCAAAATTACAATGGAGGAAGAAGAGATACGGGAGAGGATGAGTCTGGTAAGGTTGTCAGGTATGTCAAAGAAGAGAAGGGTGTCCCTTATGAAGAACTATTCAAGCTTGTCGAAGGCTTTTTCCAGATCTATTTTGAGAATCATGCTAGCCTTCTTCCCCTTCATCTTCCTGAAGTGGGTGATGTATTCTTGTATGATGATAGCATGGTCAGCAACCCTTCTATTGACAAGGAAGCTAGCTTGGGTGGGGCTGATGATGTGCTGGAGAATGGGTTTGACTCTATTAGCTATGATCTTGGTGACAATCTTATAGCTAGCATTGCAGAGTCCAATGGGTCTGAAGTTTTTGAGGCTAGAGGCATTCCTACATTTAGGGATCAGGCAGATAAGAGTGTTGTTATGCTCAGTAGGCGTGGTGCTAGTATGAAAAGCTTCCTTGCAGAAGGCAATGGTTTTTGGGCCAACATCAAGCCAGTATTTCTGATAGAAGAAGGGATGAATATAAATATAATTTAAGAAATAGAAAAAAAAACATGTATATTAATAGGTTCCATAATTTTAGCCCACATAATAACTAACTCCTATTAAAATAGAATTTTTTTTAATTAGCACATAAAAAAACGTTTTATTCTTAATTTTGTATGTTTTAAATTTTTTATTATTTAATTTTTTAAAAAACTTGTTATTAGTTGCAATTTAAGAAGTCTTGTTATAACTTGCAATTTATAATCGAAGGAGGTATATTTAGATTTTATAGTAGACAACTAAAAAGTAACGTAGGAGCACTATTTGGGATTTTTGGCTCCAATAGCGTGCTTTATTCTCTACCCAAAGCTTTTGAGGTGTATTGACATAAATCTTTTATTTTTGGATCAAATTTTTGCTATCAGACGATAATTGGATTTTTCCTACCCAAATCTTTCACTTGTACAGTGTGCCTTGACCTTATTCATTCATTCATATTTTCAGTTTTCTTCTTCGAATATGAATATAAATATCTAAGTGTTCTAGGACGAAAAATCGTCAAGAAAAAATAAGACTTCAGTTTTCACAAAGGAAGTTATCACTTATACGGACAGAAGCATTGCTGATGCTGAATTTATAGGGTTCAGATTATAGAAAAAGTTGATTATTGAGTTCTGAAATAATCAACATATATTAAAGTGAACCTTTTAACAAAAATACAAAAATTTAGGCTAAAGCTACTGAATTGTGCCGAACTAATAAGCAGAACAGTAGCTATCCCCTGCTTCTATCAGTTCCTGACAAACAAAACAGCCTTTTTCTCTCCCTACTTGGGAAATCGGATCACAAAAATGAACTGTTCCATCCATATATCAGGGCAAGACAGTTTAAATCTTTGATTCTCGTCAGTTATGTTTCATGTGTGCCTGTAGCTCAATGCATTGTTTCATAAAGTTTGTTCTTAATCAACTGAAAATTTGTGAAGGAGATCAAATACACAGCTCTACACAGATTATGTACAAAGCAAAGCAATCCCATGGTAGAAAATCATCTATAAACAATTCCCAAGGCCCTTCTAATTGACCAGAGCATGCCAAAAATATCTCTTGCAACAGTCAGCTTCCGCAATCCACCCATCACCGCAACCCAACAAAATAAACACCGCCAAATTCAACTTTCAACTATGGTTTCCCTTCTTTTTGATGCTTGTGTTGCCTTCATATTTTGAGAAACCTGGTTGACTATCAACTCAATGCATTCTCCCTCGATCCTGTAATTAAGAGTAAAACATTTGAAGCATATCGTTGAGAGTGAAAAGCAATACCCACAGTTTATCGATGCAATATGGGAATTTCATTCACATTAGCAAGAAATAAATACCCGTCAACATAAATGCTATATTTTTATATATAAAGTTAGGTCACACCAGGGATCTACTCTTAGCCCGTTTTTATATGCCTTAGTGATGGATGTTTTGACGCGACGTATTCACGGAGAGGTGCCGTGGTGTAGTTTTGATTGATGAGACGCGGGGGTGTTAATGATAAGTTGGAGGTTTGGAGACAAACCCTGAAATCTAAAGGGTTCAGGTTGAGTAGGACTAAGACGGAGTATTTGAAATGCAAGTTAAGTGATTTGACGTTTGAGGACGAGATAGTAGTGAAGATGGATTCCCAGGATGTCTGTAAGAGGGATAATTTTAAGTATCTTGGGTCTCCAATTCAGGAGAATGGCGACGAGGATGTCACGAACCATATTGGGGCAGGGTGGATTAAATGGAGGCTTGCCTCGGGAGTTTTATGTGATAAGAAGGTGTCCCCTAAGATGCAAGGTAAATTTTATGGAGTGGCAGTCCGTCTGGTCATGCTATATGGGGCGGAGTGTTGGCCAATCAAGAACTCTCATATCTAGAAGTTGAAAGGGACGGAAATGAGGATGTTGCGTTGGATGTGTAGGCTTACTAGGGGAGATAGGGTTAGGAATGAGACTATTTGGGAGAAGGTGGGTGTGGCTTCGGTGGAGGACAAGTTGCGAGAAACGAGGTTGAGATGGTTTGGTTATGTGATGAGGAGAGACACTGATGCCCCAGTTCGTAGGTGCGAGAGGTTGGCTTTGGATGGTTTCAAGAGGGGTAGAGGTAGGCCGAAGAAATACTGAAGGAAGGTGATTAGACATGATTTGGATCAACAACAACCTATTAAGGACATGACCCTAGATAGGAAGTCATGGAGGATGCGAATTAGGGTAGAGGGCTAATGCGGGTAGGTGAGACGTAGCTAGTAGTTAGGAGTACTTTGGTTGCAGTCGTGCTAGTAGTCATAGGAGAGTTGAGGGTGAGGTGTGTGTGTTCGTAATAGTGTAGAGTACTACGTAGTGGGGGTGTTCTTTTTTGTTATTTCATCTTGTGGCATATTTTATCACGACTTTATTTATTGTCCTTTGTTCTGAGTCGGGAGTCTATTGGAAACAGTCTCTCTACTTCTTCGGAGGTAGTGGTATGGATTGCGTACATTTTACCCTCCCCAGACCCCACTATGTGTGAATACATGTTGTTGTTGTTGTAAAGTCAGGTCACGCAAATCTTACGCAGCTTGAGCAGCGATCATACGATACTTCAAACGCTCGAGGTTGAACACAGTGTCAACTTATTTTCTTCTGATGGATGATACGCTTACGTGAAGTCTTTTATCTCTAGATTATTTTCTTATGCCACTTTGAAAGTGAGAGAAGGCAGAAAACGATTTGGGCTTAACTCAGGGAATTCACACAGCAATGATCCTGAATTTGAGATTTATCGAAGAATTCATAATCTTTTTTATAATCGTGATTCCTGGTCGCAGCTTTCGCGCACCTCAACTAAATCACGGGATACCTGCCACCTCCCATCAAAAACAGATATCAAGTAACTCTGTCCACTAAGGCTAGGACAGATGAGAAGGGAAGAATCACCTGGTATTTTTTGTCTTTGCAGGGATTTTGATTCATTCATCGACAACCAGGCCACACCCTTGGGTGCAAATTTTGTTTTCAGACAAACCCAAAAACTGCTATGAACTCTATTCCACGAGAAATTCAGAGAGAGAACAATAACAAATTTTATTCTACTTTCAACATTTAGTCAATTACAAATGAAATTGATCTAACAAAATGCTGAAACAATGATTATGCAGCATAAATTAAAGGCATAATACATAAACAGACACTCAAACTTGGCCTAAGCCGACAAGTAAGCACTCCAACTTTTGAGAGTGCACATGTCAACTTGGTCACAATTGACAACTAAATACTCCAGCCCATGTCCTCTATGTCTCGTGGACACTCGAGACTAGCATGACACATAAATTTTGGTAGTGTTTAGATGATTATTTTGGTAAGTTGGAACGTTCACCTGACACAGTGGAGATGATTTGAGGTGTCAAGATGTGGATACTCAAAGTTGGAGTGCTTACTTGCCGAGTCCAAGTTTGAGTATCTGTTCATGTATTAATTAAAGTTAGTTAGTTGAAACTACTTGTACTTTATTACCCGTGCATTCATATACGTAGGCAGTTCACTCAACCTATATAAAGAATGTAAGGACATTTATTAAGCCCTCAATGAGATACCAATTACAAGACATTGAATGATCTTCTTGATTCCTACTTTCCTAGTTCAAGTTCAAAATATAGAAGACGACATAAAGCAGCTTGAGCCAAAACATCATTATCAGTTTCAAATTTCTCTATCTTAAGATCAGTGGCGTAACTAAGTAGAGGGAAAGGGTTTCAACGGAATCCTACTGGTCGGAAGGATACTGCACAAAAATTTATTTGGTTATAAGTAACTGGTTAAATCTCATTGACAAGAAAAGTCCTAGTAGTGGTAAAGGTGGTTCAAAAGTTGTTGTAGGGAAGGGGTTTCAACTGAATCCCATTTGTTGGAAGTACACTGCAAATAAGGTAAAAATAATTTATTTGGTTATAAATAAACAGTTAAATCTCTGACAAGATGAAAGTTCTAGTGCAGTGGTAAAGGTGGTTCAAAAAACATTCTAGTTACAAATAAATTAATTAATTAATTAATAAGCCTATCTCTTTGTAGTGATCAAAAATCAAAATAAATAAACTGAACCTTCATGTTTTTCATGAAAAAGTTTAATTCAGGAAACCATGCAAAACATTGAGAATTTTGCAGAGCATATGCCAGAAAATGAACAGGTCCCATCAAACTTGAATCAAATTAAAAGGTGTCCTTTAATCTAAAACTCACCCATTGGCAGATTTAGCAACATCCCATCCTGCTATATTGGCCACATTACGCAAAGCCTCCTTCCACTTTCCAACTTTCTCTAGATCAGACGTATTCTTGTGTTTGGCAAATGCATTAGCAAGACTATTTTTTTGCTTGCGTACATCCGACGGTTCAATGTCGAAGAAGACAGGGAAGACTGTCGTTCCATTCTTGTCAACGCACTCCATGATCCTAGTGAGTTCATCCAAGCACCAATGGGATGAAGCATAGTTCTTGGAGAATATAATAATGGCAATTCTTGACTCCTGAATGCTTTTGAACAGTGTTGTTGCAATGTCGTCTCCCCTTTCAAGTACAACATCATCTTTAAATATGCAAATTCCAGGTTTTTTCAAACAGGTGTAGAGATGAGCAGCAAAAGTTTTGCGCGTATCTTCCCCTCTAAAACTCAAGAAGACATCATATTTCCATTTTTTGGCTGATTCATTTTGGGAAGCCGCGGGGAATGTAGTTCTTGAAATCTGCAAAAGTAGGAGAAAATAAATGTACATTGTCTTTGGATTAAGAATTTGTTAGGCCTGCTGTTACTAGGGTTTATAAGCACAGGAAGAAGGGTGAAAATAAAGCTTAAATGTATCTGTTTTATTTATTAATTATTCTATGTATGTAATTCTAGTAGTTTCTAGCAGTTACCTAGCAGTTTAGGCAGTTGTTTTGGGATATATTGTACTAGGAAGAAAGAATAAACTATCAGATTATTCTGTAGGATTTACTGGCAGATTAGGAGGTTAAGGTTCCTCGAAATACCTTGGTTGTTGAAATATTCTCTATTAGCTATTTGTAAAACTCGTTCTACTTGTTGGTGACAATAAATAATAGTTGAAGTGTTGTTTCTACTTTTGCATTGTTTCTGAAAGTTTACAGATTTCTAGTAAGCAGATTTCAAGATTCCTAATAATTTTGGTGTGAGAGCCTTCATGGTTTCAACCAGAATGGAAGGGAGGATTGAAAGAGTAGAGAAGACAATGGGTGAAGTACAAGACGAGATTGGTTCAGTACGTGATTACATGGAGCAGTTACGAGACTGGATGCAGAAAAAAGATGAACATGACGCTAAAATTCAACATATGAAATGAAAATCAAAGGAACATGACGCTAAAATTCTTCAACATATGAAAGGAAAATCAAAGCTTCAGGCAGATCCAATTAAACACACAGATATGATGGCAAAAAACAACAACAATCGCAGAAGCGATGAACTCCGGGAAGTTCAGCCAAAATTTCGTGAAGAAACACGTCCTAGAAGATTGGAACTGCCCTTATTCTCCAGTGACAACCCATATGGGTGGCTTAATAGAGCAGAGCGTTATTTTCATTTCAATGGCATTGATGACAAGGAAAAACTGGAGGCTACTGTTGTTTGCTTTGAAGGTAGAGCCCTAAACTGGTTCTAGTGGTGGGAGACAAGAACACCAATTGTCACATGGGATGTGTTTCGAGTAGCCGTAAACAATTCACTCCATCACAGTTAGGAAACTTATATGATATGTTGATAGGACTACAACAAACTGGAAGTGTGGACTACAACAAACTGGAAGTGTGGCCCAATTCAGAGAAGATTTTGAATTACTTTAAGCACCCTTGAAAGATGCGGATGATGCAGTTTTGATGGGGATTTTTATAAATGGACTGAGAGGAGAGATCAAGGCAGAACTACGTCTTGCAAGTTAGGAACTCTGGCCCTAATTATGGACCAAAGTCAGCGTATTGAAGAAAAGAATTGGGCTCTCAGCCAAGCCCACTTGCCTAGACACTAGTCTATGATTCCAGGGGTTCGACGCATTTTCAAGTGACTGACAATAATTGAATGGGAAGTGCTACAAGTCCACATGTGCGTGTAGCCCCAACACCTTGTCAATCTGCTCGTACAATAGTTACAACAGTACCACGACATTTTCAAGAGCAGAAGCAAATAGAAATCATACAGCTAGGACCTGAAAATTCTGCAAGGCGTAAAGGATCATACAAAAGGCTATCTGATGCAGGTATCAGGATAACTTAAGAAAAGGACTTTGCTTTCGCAGCGATGAGAAATATGGCCCCAATCATTGGTGCAATTCAAAACAATTAAATTTGCTTATTGTTGCAGCAGAGGATATAGAAGAGCATTCAGAGGAAATAATAAATACAGGGATGGATCATTTAAGTGTTCAAGAACAGCCAGAGTCTCAAAAGTTAATGGGATTGTCTTTGTACTCTATTGCATGATTTACCACAAAGAATTCTTTGAAGGCATGGGAAAGAAGGTTATTGTGTTGATTGATAGCGGAGCATCAACTAATTTCATCTCTCGCACATTGGCTGAAGCATTAGAATTAAAGAAAACAGAAACAAAGTCATTTGTGGTGGAAGTAGGAAATGGGCAGCAGGTAAAAAGTAAGGGCAGCTGCAAAGAAGTGGAATTGTGGATTAATAAATTAAGGATAACACCAAGATTATTTCGTTTTTGATTTGGGAAGTGCCGATATGGTGTTGGGATCAGAGTGGTTGGAAACCTTGGGAGATATTCAAGATAATTTCAAGACGTTGACGCTGAAATTTGAAATAGGAGGGCAAACACGAATTGTTCAAGGAGATCCCTCATTGTCCAAATCAGTGGCATCACTCAAAACTTTGTTTAAAGCCTTGCAAAAAGATGGGAAGGGTATTATGTTGACCTGAATGGGTTAACAACAAAGAAAGACCAAGAGAATTTGAATTAGCAGAAAGTGCTACAAGAATTTGGAACTTTATTTGAGGAACTAAAAGGGCTGTCACCTAGTAGGAGTCATGATCATGCTATCTTACTTAACGAGGGATCTAATCCACCCAATATTCATCCATATCGTTATCCTCATTACCAGAAATATGAGATTGAGCAAATTGTCCAGGAAATGCTTGTAGCAGGTATCATTCAACCAAGCACAAGTCCTTTCTCTAGTCCAGTGTTGCTAGTTCGCAAAAAAGATGGTAGCTAGCGATTTTGTGTAGATTATCGGGCCCTAAGTAAGATTACTGTTCCCAACAAATTTCCAATTCCAGCAATCGACAAATTACTGGATGAACTTGGGGGTGCCACTATACTTTCGAAATTGGATCTAATATCGGGATACCATCAAATTCGGGTTTGCAAGGAGGACGCAGCAAAGACAGCTTTCGTACACATGAAGGCCATTATGAGTTTTTGGTTATGCCATTTGGGTTATCTAACGCTCCATCTACTTTTCAAGCACTGATGAACAAGATATTCCGGCCTTATTTACGTAAGTTCGTATAGTTTTTTTTTTTATTGACATATTAGTTTATAGTGCAAATTTTCCTACTCACTTGGAACATTTGCAGGAGGTGCTACAAATTTTAAAACTCCATAACTTGGTTGTCAATCGAAAAAATTATCATTTTAGACAACAACAACTAGAGTATTTGGGTCATATTATTTTAGCAAGTGGAGTCTCGGAGGATTCCGCCAAAATAGCAAGCATGGTTAACTGGCCAAGTACCAAAGATGTTAAAGGTTTGCGGGAGTTCTTGGGACTCACTGGTTACTATAGGAAGTTCGTTCATGATTATGGGAAAATAACCTGGCCACTCACACAATTGCTCAAGAAAGATGTTTTTCACTGGACTAAAGAAACTCAACTAGCTTTTGATTCTCTTAAGGAGGCTATGGCCACTTTGCCGGTTTTGGCACTACCAGATTTTAACAAAGTGTTTGTGGTTGAGACAAATGTTTCGGGATTAGGGATTGGAGTTGTCCTAATGCAAGAACATCATATCGCTTTTCTTAGTCAAGGACTTTCTATTCGAGCTCAATCTAAATCAGTCTATGAGTAGGAATTAATGGCCATCATTTTTGTTGTACAAAAGTGGCGTCATTACTTGATGGGTCAGCATTTCGTTATACGAACAGATCAACGAAGTCTCCAATTTCTCATGGGCCAACATGCTATGGCAAAGGAGCAGCAAAAATGGGTTACCAAGTTGATGGGATTTGATTTTGAGATTCAACATCGCCCGAATGTGAAAATAAGGCAGTTGATGCATTGTCCCGCAAATTTTATTTCATGGCTTTTTCTATTCTACGCACCAGTACCTTAGATGATCTTTCCACAGAAATTCAACAGGATGATCAACTCCATCAATTAACACAAGATTTGCTTCAAGATCCAGCTTCACGGCCGAATTATGTTCTAAGAAATGGCTACTTATTCTTCAAAAGTCGGCTAGTGATTCCTCGTTCATCATTACACATTCCCATACTCCTTAGGGAATTTCCTTCCTCGCCTACTGTTGGACACTCACGTTTTTTCCGCACATACAAACACATTTCACAAGTGTTGTATTGGAATGGAATCAAAAGGGATGTACAGAACTTTGTGGCTAGTTGTGAAGTTTGCAAGCGGAACAAGTACAAAGACCTTAGTCCCGCTGGCTTGCTGCAGTCATTACCAATTCCTACTCAAGTTTGGAATAATATTGCTATGGATTTCATCAGTAGGTTACCAGAGGCAATGGGACATGATACTATACTAGTTGTTCGTGAGGTTGTACAATTGCATGGTTTCCCCAGATCAATTGTGTCGGATTGAGATCAGGTTTTTGTTAGCTAATTTTGGAAAGAATTATTCAAGTTGTCTGGTACTAGACTCAAATTGAGCTCCGGTTATCACCCTCAAACATATGGTCAAACTGAAGTTGTCAACCGCTCATTGGAGACTTATTTACGTTGTTTTGCAGGAGCACATCCAAAACAATGGCCAAGATGGATTCCTTGGGCTGAATTTTGTTTTAATACCACATACCATGGTTCCACCAAGATGACCCCTTTTAGAGTTTTATATGGGCGAGATCCTCCCACCTTGTTGCGGTTCACTGATGAGATTTTTGTTGTTGAAGAGGTCAACCAGCAGCTTCTGGCTCGCAACACTATTTTAGATGAACTCAAAGCTAATCTGACGCATGTTCAGGCTCAAATGAAAGTCTATACTGATGCTAAGCGTCGTGAAGTTGGGTTTCAGCCTGGTGATTTGGTTTATCTTCGTGTGCAACCCTTTCAAGCTCCGTTCACTTGCTAAAAAGGTTAAGCAGAAGTTAAGTCCTCGTTACTATGGGTCATACACTATCTTGAATAAAATTGGAGAAGTTGCTTATCGCCTTGATTTACCCCCACATTCACGGGTGCAACCCGTATTTCATGTTTCTTGGTTAAAGTGAGCAATAAAGGATTCTACTCCAGTTCAGCAGCTCCCTCCTTTCTTATCTAAAGAATTTGAAATGCAAGTGCAACCTGAAGGTGTAGTACTGTGTACACTATGGCTCCCAAGAGGTGTTGATTAAATGGAGGAACTTACCAGACTTTGAGAAGACTTTGAGAACGCCTGGGAATCCTATGAAGTCATTGATGCACAGTTTCCTCATTTTCACCTTGAGGACAAGGTGAAACTCGTAGGGGCGGGTATTGTTACACCAGTTGTTACTAGGGTCTATAACCGCAGGAAGAAGGGTGAAAATGAAGCTTAAATGCATCTGTTTTATTTATTAATTATTCTATGTATGAAATTCTAGTAGTTTCTAGCGGTTACCTAGTAGTTTAGGCAGTTGTTTTGTGATATATTGTACTAGGAAGAAAGAATAAACTATCAGATTAGTCTGTAAGATTTTCTGGTGGATTAGGAGGTTAAGGTTCCTCGAAATACCTTGGTTGTTGAAATATTTTATATTTGCTATTTGTAAAACTCGTTCTGCTTGTTGGTGATAGTAAATAATAGTTGAAGTGTTGTTTCTACTTTTGCATTGTTTCTGAAAGTCTACAGATTTCTAGTAAGCAGATTTCAGGATTCCTAACAGAATACCAAAGAAAATATAATGAGATGAATGAGAGATGGTATCTCCAGGGAAACGGGAAACAAGATTTGTTTTTTCTTTTCTATTTGAATAGGCTTACAGAGTATAGGATATTCAAATAGTTGAAAATATAGTTTATGAACTAGGCTTACCTTCTAATTTATTTGAAACACTTATTTTGACTTATTTATGACTATTACAAAATAAATTACAATATGACCAACAAGCCTTTTAATTACTACACTTCTTAATTAATTCATTCTAGGTACATCATTTTTAAGAAATTCCTTTAGAATAAAAACAAATTGTGTAAGTAAACAAAAAATCTGATGACATGAATTATTTATAAATTGTTTATCCCAAAATAATTAAAGTGAAATTCTGTGGTGTGGTGCCAAAATCAAGGGAAGAAATGGACAATAAGTTGTCACAGTAAACACAAAAACATCATCACTTCTCTAATAGATTGATGTTCAGAAAACCAACATAAAGGAACAGATCGGTTCAAAACTGTTACAACTAAACCTCAGGCCAGTAATTGCTGCACCTGAATTTTAGACCAATGTTGCACCTGAACTTCAGACCAGTGGTTTGAAATTTGAAGTCCAAAACTGCTGCAACTGAACTTCAAACCGCTGGCTGAAGCTCGGACTGTTGCACCTGAACCTCAGACCAAAACAAAGTAGATGGAGGAGGAGGAAGAATTAAGATGAACAAGATGTTAGAGAATAGGGGAGGAGCACTTTCAATCACTCAATTTCTTTTGAAGACAAGTAAACTTTTGTCAACTTGACTTACATTTTGGTTTATGTACCTAGCAATTAGCATTTATATTTTTTTTATTATGAAGAGTATTTATAGGTGTTCTTCTATCATTTACCTAGTCTAGTTCATGTATTTTAATTTTAATCTTTTCTTTCCCTCTTTCCTAGTATATGAAAAATACATGTATCTAAATATTAATTTTCTATAGTTCATGTATCACACAAATCACTAAGTCTTTTTTTTGCAAGATCAGGAGAAAGGCAGGAAGGGGGGGAAAAAGAGTGGACAAGAAAGGGTAGTGGTGGTTAAATTTATTCTTCAGCTTGTGCTGCGGGAGGATAAATTTGCGAAAAGAAAAAAAACACAATCAAAATATTGTACAAAATATAAAGAGAGGCTTAATAAATCGGACATATGGTTTAAAAAAAAGGGTTTAGGGGAGGGGCTAAAATATGTCATAATACTCGATGTCTACTTCTTGTTGAAGCACAAATGATGGAGGAGAGAATATGGAAAATCTTCAATACGCTAAACCATTAGAGGATATACATACATACCTGATTTGCTAGAAAAACAGCATTTATGTAAGTATCATGCCAAAGATTCCGCAGCTTGTCCTGATGAACATCATGAGCCACTTGCTGACCCATCTGTTCTATCAAATCATGCATCTCAATCCTTCCTTCTGAAATATATAAAAGTAATTTTTTTGCAAGGAAATTTATGCAGATTTCTGGTTTGAAGCCAAACTTGTTCAGTGTCGTTATCACATCATCTTTCTTTTTCCCTTTATAGGAACATGCGATATAAAGAAATATATTCTTATCTTCGTCGTCCAATCCATCCAGACTTAAGCTGAGTTGCTTAACAACGTTTCTGTCTCCACCAGTATCTTCGAGTCTTTCTACTGCACTTGTCCACTCCTCTGTGCCTCGTCCGTAGAGGAAAGAACCCAAGACCTCAAGAACTAAGGGTAGACCACTGGCATAATTAACTACAGAAAAAGAGAGCTTTTCAAACTCTTTATTAGGAGTGCCTTGCTGAAAGGCATACCAGCTAAAAAGTTCAAGAGCCTCATGTCTAGCCAATTCAGGGACAGAGTATAACTCATCGTGGCTATGAAGTAAATCTGCATTTCTAGTAGTTGTAATGATTCTAGTGCCATCACCAAACCAATCACGCCTTCCAACTAAGCATTCTAATTGTTTGTCATCATCCACTTCATCGAGAACAATTAAAACCCTCTTGGAACGAAGCATTGTTCTTATCATTTTCACTCCTTCATCTACACTTGTTAGATGCAGTACTGCATGTTCGAGCCCTAAGATTTGTAAAAGAAGATTCTCCTGCAAATACTTTAGGCCTTCGGTTTCATGCCTATTTGAAACCCCCTTAACATTTGCGAGGAAACAAGACCCTTCAAACTGACAAAAAATTTTGTCATAAATTGCTCTTGCAACTGTTGTCTTTCCTTCACCAGCTCTCCCAAATATTCCAACAAAATGAACACCATCTAATCCAACCTTCAACAATGACTCTACTTTATTTACACGGGATTCAATTCCAACTTGATATTTTACGATGGTTGAAACTCCCCCTTCCACACAACGATAAATCTCCTTCACAATTAGTTCAATACATTTTTCCTCACCCCTGTGTCAAGTAGAAATGTAACAAGTACGAAGAATAAAACATTTGGCATGTAATACATTAATAAGAAGCATAAAGCAATAACTACATACTAGCATATGCAACACCGAGACATATTTAACATTTGCAAGAAAACAACATCGAATTGACATCCAACTCTTGTCAAAAAAATAATTTATCGAAATAATTGAGTTCTTTATGACAACAATTCACTATTTCCCAACCAAACTAAAAACGGCAAATTCAATTTCCAAAAAGGACCTTTACTTGACCTGTTGCCAACTTAAAATAAATGGATATTTTGTTAAGTTGATTCAAACAAAGATGAGAAAGAATCTTACTAAGTTTTCAGGGATTTGATTCAAACAAAGATGAGGAGAGCACAAGCTCAGGGATTTGGGAAGAGGAACTCATATTCGCTGAAAATACCAAGTACTCCCTCCGTTCACTTTTACTTGTCACTTATTTCTAAAATGGATTTTCATTTTTACTTTTCTCTTTTGACATATCAAAAAAAGACAAAAAAATATTCATGTTTACCCTTAGCATTAATTGTTTATTCTCCAAACCGTTTTCAAGAAAGAATAGTAATAAACATCAATTAATAAGAGTAGTATAGCAAATAACCATGTTAATAATTGTTTTCTTAATGGGTGTGCCAAGTCAGATGTGACAAGTAAAAGTGAATGGAGGGAGTAATTACTCCCAGTGATATTTAAACCAACCACAATGGAAATAAAATGGCCCAGCTCACAAGCAATTCGTCCCTTTAACATACAACAGACATTAAGATCCCGTTTCTCTAAAAGAGTAAAAGAATTGGGAATGGAGATGCCAATTAAATTAAGGATATCAATTTGTAATAATGTACCAAGTCACCTTAGATAGGAGGGTGTGGAGGAAGTAGATTGGGGTAAAGGGTTAGTACGTAGTGAAGTGGTGTATGTTGTAGTATAGCCTTGTTCTTGTAGTGTATCGCGTTAGATTTCTATCATCATTTATTATTTATTGTGTTTCGGCTATGACACTCTTTGTTTTTGTTGTTGTTTCCTCTAATTAGTTGCTATGTTTTCTTCAATGTCATTTTTCCTTTTTATACCTACTTCCATTTGTCGTACTCGAGACAAAAGTCCTCCGGAAACAACCTCTCTACCTCCACGAGGTAATGGTACGATTTGCATACACTCTATCCTCCCCAAAGTCCCAAACCCCACTTGTGGGATTACACTGGATATGTTGGTGTACTTTGTACTGATGTAAGCAATATATTGTAGTACTAGTAGTAGTAAGGTGAACAACTCCACCCTTCAAAAAAGGAACCAAGAAAATCTAATATTACTCTAACTTTACTCTAATTTAAGTCACCGTCAATCCAATGGTAAAAACAAATCACAATATCTTCGTCGGAGAGTAAACAAAAAGGTATTCATATTAAGGATAAAGGAAATTCCATCTTTTAAGCAATTTCACAACTTTGGGGGTTCATGTAGGTCGAAGTCATGGGATTCGTAGTAAAAAGTTCAAGAGGTTCATGGATTTATATAATTTCATACGCTACAACATTTTCAATTCTTAAGTTCATGCATTAAGTTCACATAAATTAGAGTAAAGCGTGAAATAGGGGTTTTACCCATACGCATTTCAAGGAACTTTCTTGACTAATTTAATTGAATGGTAAGATTATGGAAAATTCTTCAACCCTAGTTTATCTTGAAAATAACTTGACTTGGAGAAGAAAGAAATTCAAAGGATCCCGTAGGAGTAGGAAAGAAATTCAAAGGATCCCGTTGGAGTAGCAGTCTTACATACCTCAAATACAGAGAAGAACTTGAAATCGGAATCGGAAGGATCTAGACTTGATTCTAGCGCTATTTCTGATGAGTTCTTGAGTGTTGTGTTTGAAAGGAGGAAGAGGGGTGTTAGATGATGGGAAAAAAATAGTTGATGGGAAAGATTTTTTTAATCTTGAAAGGGGGTATATAAAAGGTCCCAGAAGAAATTGCCCCCGAAGGGCCTTACTTGTTATGAACCAACTGCCCAAAAGGCTTGCTGCATCATCCAAAACGTCTCCTGGGACGCCGCATCAGGCATTTCGGGCGGTAGCCTGTATTATGATTGTCCCTCAGTAAAACGCACATAACTTTTTACTCGGGAATCGGATTGATGCGCGGTCAGTGGCATTGACAAAAGACTCAAAAACCTTTAATTTGGTGGGTGATGGGCCACATAACTCTTCATATTCAAAGAGGAATGCTCGTTTGAAGTTGGCTCTAGTAGAAACTTATACGAAAACTTAAATCGATAGAGAAGCATTCAGCTCAACTTTGTGCTAGGGGTTTCTTGCGACTTCAATTCACATCCAATACACTTCTTACACTTAAGGATTGACCTTCATACTTAGGTAAGATAAAATTCATCGGTTCGGATCTATCTACATACCTATAATGGTTCAAATCTTAGCCTGAAAGTTTGAGGTGTTACAAAAGTCATCAATCTTTGATAGATAAGACACAGATCCTACGAAAGTCACCAAAATATTCAAAAGCATCACTAGTGTCTTTAGGTATTCTGGGAAGGTGGCGGAGAAAACAAGAAGGGAATTGACAACATACAAGAGGAAAGCACCAAGAAATGTGACATGGATTTGAGACATATCTAATAGCCATACCAGATCCAAATGTGCATGATATGAAGCCGTTAATACGTCTAACAGAAAGTAAGAGGAGGATGTAACCTGCTAATTTTATGATAGTTCAGGCACTTTTTTTTGTTCATTGTGACAGTGTAAGGATTCCTTTAATTTTGGGTATTGTTAAGGGATGTTTTTGGCCATTTACTCGACAGCAATAAACAAAGAGCTCATAATTCTCCTCCTACTTTATTGACATTAAACCACACCCTTAGACGCTATTGTTTCTGTGCGTTTTTTGTTCGCCACTAGACAGAAAAGTTCAGACCCAAAATGACAGGTAAATCACACGAGGCCAGGTCGCGGATTGCTAAATCAACTTTGAAAATTCAGAAGAAAATATAAAGGTGGTAACTTTTAACCAACTACACATTTTTATATTCTGAATTCTATCCCTCCCCAACACCAGTTAAAGAGCTCATCTAAAAGTTTTTTTTTGGGTCTAAAAGCTTTAACTCCACATCCTTTTTCTGTGTAAACTACATAAATTACTTTAAGAAGTAAACTATTGGAGTAGTAACTTGTTAGAATTAAAATGAAAAGAATGAGATAAGCAATTTGATACAACGAGTTCAATTTTACTAGTAGGACATTAAAAGTTAAATCCTTTCGCATTGTCTGAGATAACTATATTTCTTCAACATTTTGATTGAACTGCTACTTACCCTTTAGCAGTTTTACGAGCATCTGGACCTGCAAAGTTGGGTGCTTTGCGTAGAGCGTCCTTCCACCTCGGTAACTTATCCAAATCAGTAACGTGTAGCTCCGCCTCGAGTTTCGCCAGTGCTCTACCGAAGCTATTTCTCTGCATAAACACATCAGATGGCTCAACGTCATAGAACACCATGAAGACTTTGAGTCCTTTAGTCTCGATGCACTCATTGATCTTGCTGAGTTCCTCCAAGCACCAGGTGGATGAAGCATACTTCTCCGAGAATACAATAACGGCAGATCTTGAATTCTCAATGGCGCTAAAGAGTTCAGCTAAAATGAATCTTCCTTTTCCAACCTTCTCATCATCTTTGAATACGCTTATTCCCGTCTCTTGTAGGCGTTTATGGAGAGGTCTAATAAAGTTGTCACGGGTATCTTCTCCTGCGAAACTCAAGAAGGTATCAAATTCCCATTTTTGAGTGGATTTGTATTGGGAAGCCATGGATAAATATGCAAGAAATTACTGACAAAGAAGAAGAAGGAGGAGGAGAAGTAGTTATTCTGGATCATCATATAAAACACGGAATAAGCAAAAGGAAAGAGAAGGTAATTTCCAGGAATGTTAAACCCTTTCTTTCAATTGGAAGCAGTGAAAGGGCATCCCCTTCCTATTAAATACGGAGAATCGATGGCCAAGTTTATTGAAGAAAAAAAAAAATATATATATATGGCGCCAGGCGAAGAAGAAATGGAGAGAGGATAACAATTTAGCAACTCTTTTTGTTTATATATTTTTTAATTAAGTAATTTAATAATAGTATGAATTAGTAATTGAATTGTCTTTAAATGAATTTTTTTAAAGAAATTGTCCTCACCTAGCTAACATATTTATTATTTAAATGAAATAAAAATTATCAAAAAATTAATTAAACTATAAGAAAAAATTAGATTATAATATAACAATAGAATGTCATTCCCACTTTTTAATATATTTATTAAAGCCAATATTCAACATTATAAAGATAATAGTATAATAATTTAAGAAAAAAAGGTGAAAAGACGATTTTATCTAAAACGGAAACTTTTAATAAAGGGCAAAAAGTTCAAATTACTGTTCTAAGTGTCTTCACACTTCTAATATACTCCCTTCGTTCTAAATTACCTATCCCAAATTGAGATGGCTTATTGATTAAGAAAAATAATTATTAACATGTCTAGTTTACCATAATACTCCTATCAAATGATGTTTACATTTTAGTTTGAATAAAAAGTAATTAATGCAAAGGGTAAAATATGGGGAAAAAAATTGTCTGTTTTTTATTAATGAAAAAAGACAAGTAAAATGGAAAATCAAATTAGGAAATTTGGGACGGAGGGAGTACTAGTTTAACCGCACATGTAACGTTTAATTATTTAAAACTAAATAATTTTTTCTATTGCAGAGATTTTTAATAAAGTGTAGAAATTCAAATCACTTTTCAAAAATCTTTTGCATTTTAATATAATAATGTAAATATAAACATATACACATATATGTTTTACCACCAGAAGTTGCAAGTGGTTGATGGATCATCACTTTTTCGTATGTCATATAGTACCTCTTTCCCTTGTTAACAGACGTATCAATTTGAATCATATTTGTGTTATGATTATTTTTTTTAATATGTAAATCTTTCCTTATTTTTAAAGTCAATTTTTTACAAAATCATTTGTTACATTATTATTACGTACTTAAAACTTTTAAAAATCTAATACTTCTTAAATTTTTCTTATTCTAATAGTTTTATATTTATTTCTGAATTTTTCAGATCGTCTTAAAATCAAATTTAGTCAATCTAAAGTTCTTAAACTAATGAAAAAAGTATCAGTTGTCATTAATTTTGATGACTTTGAAGGAAAGGTTTTACTATAAATATATTTAATTAATTTTCATCTCTTAAATTAGGAAAAAATATTAAAATTCTGATCACTTCTAATAAGGAAAAGTTTTACCATAAATATATTTAACTAATTTTCAACTCTTAAATATTAGAAAAAACAGTGAAAAGACTATTTTGTCTAAAACAAAACTTTTTAATGAAGGGCAAAAAGTTCAAACTATATTTCTAAGGCACTTCACACTTTTAATATATTATTATTATTATACTATATATTATTATTATTATTATTATATTATTATATATTATTACTATTATTATTATTATTATTACTGTTTTGGTATCATGCAGAAGTGAGTGATTCCTTTATGAATCACTTGGTTTTCCTCAATAGTATCATGTCGATATATCTATACTGATTTGATATTCTGCGGTATTTTTATTTTTTATCAGTAAATGTTTCATATACACTTTATATCACTTCAATTTTTACTTTATGAATACATATACTATGGTGGCATTATATGTTATATGAGCATTGCTATTGATTATGTGAAACAATCATTAATTAATGATAACATGATAGTATATGATATTGTGTACGTATCATTGAGAAATTATGAGTAACCTTTTCCTGAAGATCTGTTCATTAGTGAATGATACGATGGTATTATATATATAATATGTTGGTATCATTGAGGAATGAGTGTGTTGTACACAAATAAATAAATGAAACCTTAAGATTATCACAACAGTATATTCATAAACTGTGATGGTATCATGCATAAATGTGTGATTTCTTTATGAATAACTTGGTCATTCTTTAATATTACCATGCCGATATATATATACTGGTTTGGTATCATGCATAAGTAAGTGAATCCTTTACGAATCACTTGGTTGTTTCCAATGATATTATATTAGTATATATATACCGGTTTGGTATCCTGCAGTGTTTTGAGGAAGATTTGAATATACTTCACAGTTCGTCATGTGCATGACAGATAAATGATGATGCAAAAACGAAATACCATACATAAATGTCAAAACAAACACTTAAAGAAATGATATAAAACTTATGTTCGAATTTGAATATGCCAAAACAATAAAAACATATGACAATGCCTTAATTATGTGACTACAAATAATAAACAATAATAACTCTAGGCGATTAAGCATTGATATATCTATTTCGATTGGTGAGTGATTGTAGAAAATCACCAAAGGATATAAAGTGATGTCAGACTTCTTATTCTTTTTCAATTCGATGTAGACTTTTGCGGTCATATCATTAACTATTTTCAACGACGAAAATTCATGTGCAAATAAATAGTTGGTTGATTTAAAAGACAAACACCATAGAAATCATATATAGACGCTGGCTACAACATCAATAGGTTTACATGAAATATGAGTTTTTCCTCCTCTTACCTCATATTATAGGACTTCTTAAATATTAATTGTACCAATAGTTTTTGCCATATAATTTAGAATTCTGTAATTTTTAAAAACTATCACATATATAGTAGAACTCCTTGAATATTAAAGAAGTTACAAATAAAATTAGTTTTGAACAAATCCTTATCCAAAATAATATTTTAAATCAACGTAGGCAGAATTTATACTACCACTTACTTGAATTTATTAAGGTGAAATTTTTAATCAACTTGGATTTAAACAAAAGCACTACTTCTAAAGAACGTACGGCAAAAATGTCCATTAATTGACTTCTTTAAAGATTTATTAAAGATGAGAAATTTAATTTCTTTTAACCTCCTAAACTTTAGGTACATAATCAAGTAAGAAAAGGTTTAATAACTAAATTTAATTAATTTTTAAAACTTGAAAAAATAATAAAAATACGGTTTTGTGTATTGCAAATACTTTTATTAAGGGATAAAAAATTTAAACAATATTTTTAAGGTGCGTCACACATAATATGATGATATGATATGATTATAATGGGGGTGGTCATAACATAGAAATCAATTAAATAGAATTAGTTGCCTTGGAATTGGCTAGTAATGAGGCTAAGAAACATATGCCGACCCTTTCCAAGTCCCTTTGTAAGTTAGTTTGCATGTTGATTTTTGGATCCAACATGATGAGAATTTTTGCCTTGTTTTATCTTGACTCGAGCAAAGTGATAATCTATTAATTAATTGTTGCCTCTTCAATTGTTAAATGTGGTAGTTAGAATTCGCACAATGCAACCGCCGCCCAGTGAGAACACAAGAGCATCATACTCAACCCAAAGCTCTCTCAGCTCATTTAAAATTAAATAATTTTTTTATAGTAGAAACAGTTTTGAGTTGATTTAAAATCTCTACTACAAAATTCATGTGCAAAATCTCTACTCATTCCTCTCCTAAATTATTTGATTTGAACCAATATACCCTTGTTTCATTTTGGTAGCAAGATTATACCCACTGTTATCTCGAGGGACCATATATATCCTTCTACTTAACAATCCCTTTTTAATGACATGGCAACCCACGTGGCAATCGAACTAGGATATGCCGCTCCACCTTAGCTGCCAACTAAGATCCATTTTGTTCTAAACGAGAAGGTGAACAACTACATAGTGTATCATCCTTTCAGTAGTTCTGTGGACGGCAGAGAAAGTAATGGTGATGCCTTAAAGCAAATCTGGCAAACATTTTTCAGCTCATACATAACATTATTGTTTACTTCAAGTGACTCGTCAAAAATAACTTTGACTTGTGTTTCCCCGAGAGGATATTCTGCTGCAGCACCTCTCCAACACTTCCTCAATTTTAAGGTTGAGCAAAGGACGTGAAACTTTTCAAGCTAACTTGAGGTGAGAAATAGTTAAAACATCAGCTTGAGCTAATTTTTGAGTTGCAACTTTTAAGAAACTCCAAAAAAAAAATCAAACAATTGAAATTGATGGAGATTATGAGAACTGACGAGTCAATGATCTCAATTTTTATTTATTTTTTAATTCTTAATGAGTCAATTTCGAGTTTTCCTAACATTCAATTTCACAGTGATTTTTTTCTAAAATTTCGACTTTCAGCTTAATTAATGGAGCCTTTTGACATTGCTTGAAACTTTGATGAAGAATATTCAATTTCTCTCATTTGATTTAGAGCTTTGAATTGAAGTTATAAGAGCTATAAAATGCATTTAAAAATAAATTAATGGATCCTAGTTGGCAACCAAGGCGGAGTGGCAATCTCATGTAGCACGTGGGATGCTATGTCATTAAAGTAAATGGTTGTTAAGTAAAAGGGTATATGTGGCTCCTTGAGTTAACAGTGAGGGCAGTTTTGTTATGAAAATTAAATGGAGGGTATATATGGTTTAAATCAAATAGTTTGAGCGTAATTTTGACCCCTTGTTAATAAAGAATAATGTATTTTTAATTTTTTATTATTTGTTAATTTAACTAGTATAGGTACCCGCGCGATGCACGAAATATTTTTAGAAAACTGAATCATTAGAAATGATATCTTATTAGTTTGAAATAATAAATTATATTTTATTGTATCACAATAATATATTTTAAATTACTATATTGAATATATTTTATAATAAATAATTCATAGAATTACATAGTTCAATTAATTTAGTTGAACTATGTATTCTACCTTCGCCGACATCACTTCGCCGCGACATCCCCACTTGTCTTCAACCCTCTCAACCTCAGACAATCTCATAATCAAATTATATCAAAAGAAAAAAAAATGAATCATATGATTATCAAAAATAAAAATGATCAGCAGTTTTCTTTATTACATTGTTCACTATCAAATATTATTTGATTATTAATATTGACTTTTATTGATTTATCAGATTTCTTAATGTAATTATCAAGTAATTTCTTTGTTAATATAAAATTATAAAATTTATTTTGTTTAATCATGTACTTTATATTTTTTTCAATATAAAATATATGGATAGTAATTTGTGAATTTCAATTAATTTCTTTACTGAAATTCTTTTATTCATTATATTCTCAAAGTTAATTCAAAATTCTTATTCCTCACCCTAACCCTCAATATTTGTAAAAATAAATAAATATATATTTTAATTATTTTCTACAGAATACATTGAATTATTATTTTTTGTTACATTTCATAGGTAGTTGAACTTTTTTCTCTTACATTTCAAAATATAAGATATTGAATTTAAATTTAGGTCACTTAAGTTCTTATATTCTAATGTTCATTTAATTCGTTGTTTATTGATGTTTTACATGACATACAAAATTTAAAATTTTACATGTTATGATTTAAAAAATACTTTCTCATTTAACATACTAATTGTATTATACTACTACTACACATACTAAGTACTACTTCTAATATACATATATACTATGTACTACAACTAATGTTACTATTTATGATTAGTAGTAGTAGTATGTTCTTATATTTCATTTAATATTTTAATAAATTACATTTAGATATATTTTTTAATACAACTAATAATTAAATGTATCTATAATATTTTTTAAAAATTATAAGTTTATCTTTGAGAAGATATTGCATCTCCAATTCAAATTTTAAAAAAGGAATAGATAACATTAAGAATCCAATTAGAACTCTTTAGTATGATTGCTAACTACTTTTAATATGTAATTTCATATATTTTTAATTTACATTTAATCTTGTTTTAAACCAAATAACTTTCTTAACTTGAATATTCGACTTCCTCTCCTCCCCTACTCATTCTTTTTTAATATATATTATGGACTTCAAACATATTAAGTGTTAGAAAGGTAAAATAAGTGATCACGCTAATATTTTAATTCGAATGATTTCTTTGTATAAGTAATTTGACAATAGTATTAATATGTAATTTCATATGTTTACCCCAAAAAAAAAAATGTAATTTCATATATTTTTAATTTACCTTTAATCTTGATTTAAACCAAATATCTTTCTTAACTTGGATATTCGACTTCCCCTCCTCCCATACTCATCTCAATTGAATATTTTAAATACCTTTTTCTACTTATCAATACTTTTTTTGATTATTTTTAGTATTATATAACGTTCTTCTCTTTTAATATATATTATGGATGTACATATACTTATAGATTTTTTCAAACATATTAAATATTAGAAAGATAAAAATAAGTAATCACAATAATATTTTAGTTCAAATGATTTCTTTGTATAAGTAATTTTGACAATAGTATTAATAATACAAAATTATATTTACATATTTGATAATGAAAAAAAATCAAAAACTATTTACGCCCCTCTCCTCATATTCACCTCCACCCCCACCCCCGGCTGAAAACCCACCCAAAAGAAAAATCAAAATCAAGTATTTTCTATTCTTTTTAAATTTTTTAAATTTAAATTCAAATATTTCTAAACTTTTAAATTCAAATGCTATCACAAAATTATTAAAAGAATAATAATTTATTATTCTATTTATTCTTATTTTTCTTAAAAATATGTATATTTATATTATAAGTTACATAATTGAATTGAGATAAATATTAAGATAAGTGATGATGATAATAATAAAATAGTAGTAGTAATAGTAGTAGTTGTTGTTGTTTTTCTGTTGATTATTACTATCACTGTTACTGCTAAAAATACCACTACTCTAGCATATTTTTTTAATTAACTTATTTTTAGGCTACACTTTATAAGTAATTAAGTCTTCTTATCTTATATTTCAAAATATAAAATACTGAATTTAAATTTAAGTTAATTAATTTTTATATTATAATGCGCATGTGACTTGTTGTTTATCGAGATTTTAGTTGTGTGATTTTAAAAAATATAAACGACAAATAAAATTAGTAACTATTTTATATATATAAATATAAATTTGCAAGTAAACTCATGAAAAGAATAAATCAATTGCAATATTTAAATCCATATAAATCTTTTTTATAACCTTCTTAAAATAGAGCAGATATGTAAATGTGATAAAGAAATATAATTAATCAAACAAATATAATGAGCATTACCTGCAATCTTTTTAACCATGGTAAATATATTTGTGCCGAAAAATAGATATAATGTTAATCAAAAGTAACAATAAAGAAAATTAAAAGCTAAGTTAAACATCAGCATACTTTGATAGTTATTCAAAGAGAAATTTTAACAACAATAATGAAAATAATCTTGTGAGTAAAATGATCATATAATTTTTTTCAAAATAAATACAATCTAAATATGGAAATAATTGTATCTGACAAAAAAAGAGGAAGAAGAGAAGAAAGCTTAAATGAAACTATATGTATCGAAGGGGATATATATAGGAGGTTACAAATATGGATATTTATGTCAACCAAAATTTCAGTCAAATTCAAAATTTAAATATATCACTTATCAATTTGTTAGAAAAGATAAGATTCTGACTTATCATTATCTAATAGTTTAGAATTTCAAAATTTACAAAATAGAAAATCATCTGAGAAGTTACATTCAAACTTGAAAAATACATAGTTAGCATTTTATTAGGAACTCAAACACATTTAATTTAATTGATTTTTTTTTAAAAAAAGACACTTGCTCAAACTTGTTCTTAGATTTAATTATTTGTTTTAAAATTCTCAATAGTGCTTCTACAGTGTTTTAACATATTTTAATTATTATTATTATTATTATTATTATTATTATTATTATTATTATTATCACTTTCCAATTTGATTTAATTGTTTAATTTTCTTTTTGTCTTTTGGACTGGTCACCTTAGACTTGATTTAGTAAAAGGTTTGGATTTTTGGACTTTTTAAATAAAAGTCGCCTGAAGCCCATCTTTAATTTTTTAAAAAAATTATTATTAACATCATCCTACTTCTACATACTACGTACTAACACAACTGCTCCTACCACTATACTACTAATTGTTATTATTATTTTAATAACATTTTTATCTTTCATTAATATGTAATTAAATTATATTTTTTTTTTTTATATAATTTATAGAATTTAAATTTTAAAATAGATAAGCTTGAAATAGTATAAGTCTATTAGAACTCTTTAAGCATGAGTTTCTATTTTTAATATAATAGTTTTTTTTAAAAGAAGGATAATATTTTTTTTAAAGAAGAATAATATATTTCAAATTCAATTTTAGAGCTTAGTTAGGACTCCTTTTTTTCCCTTTTTTATTTTCAAATTCAAATTTTTAATATTCTTTATTACAATTTTTTTACTACAACACTTAATAGTTTTGTCCTAAAAGTTGCCACATGACTTAACAATAGCTTGCCACGTGACTTCCTCTTGTGCTTCGTCCTCTGCTTTATAATATATATAATTTTTTTATTATAATAGATTAAACTTTGTGATAATACTGCCAAGTAACTTTTCAATAGCTTGCCACTTGATTAATTATGATGCCTCGTCCTCTACTTTGTAATATATAGAGATACATCTATAATCTATATCTATATCTATAATCTATAATATATTAAAAGTGTAAAGACCCTCGTAAAAGTGATTTGAACTTTTTGCTCTTCAATAAAAGATTCTTCTTTAGACAAAACTGTTTTTCCACTATTTTTTAAAATTTATTATTTAATTATTTTTATTACATTAACAAGACTTCCTAAAATATATGAGACTCCTAAAATATATGATAGGATAATTAATTAATATTTTTTTTTCTGCTAGACTTTTTAAAATATATGGTGGAAAAATTAATTAATGTTTTTCTTTCTGCTGTTCACATAGAAAAATACTCTTAATATAAGACTCTATTAAGAAAATACTTCTATAAATATTGAGTTGTACGTTAAACTAGAGAATGAACCGGTTTGCCTATTGGGAGAATATGATTGTTGCTCATCTAACTTGATTCGGTTGCATGTCTAGATTGGTGGATGCTTGATTTTCTAACCCTCAACTTCTTCACTGTTTTTTGTATATATATATATATATATATATATATATATCTTCTTTGTTTTCATTCAAAATCATTATTTAGGGTCAAATTTTTCGCTCATCATAGATGAATATCGATTGGCTTTGAAGAATTTTTTGCATAAAAGTTAGGTTTAATTGTATTATTTTGTTTTGATATCTTTATTATTTTATTGTTTTATTTTAATTTACAGATGCTAGATGAATGTGGGTCGGCTTTGATTTTTTTTTTAGGTAAAAGTTAGGTTTAATTGTATTATCGTAATATCTCTATTAGTCTGTTATTTTGTGGAAGTTTACAGTTCGTAGATGAATCTCGATCATTTTTGAGATTTTTTTTGTGTAAAATTTAAGTTTAATTGTATTGTTTTGATATCAATTTTATCGTATTATTTTGATGCAGTTTACAGGTGATAGATAAATGTTGGTCGGCTTTAAGAATTTTTTTTATGTAAAGGTTAGGTTTAGTTGTATTATTTTGATATCTCTATTATCATATTATTTTGTTATTGTTTACATGTGGTAGATGAGTGACGGACAAATTTGAGAAAAATTTTGTGTGTAAAGATTAGATTTAATTGTATTATTTTAATGTCTCTAGCATTGTATTGTTTTGTTGCAATTTACATATAGTATATGAATGTCGATCGACTTTTAAAAATTTTTTTGGTAAAGATTAGATTTAATAAATAAATTTTCTATCTTTTTTTTTTTGGTAACTAGCGACTTTTATTAATTACCAAGAATCGTCATTACAAACCCAGCGACTTAACTTAGTATGCTGTTGTCTACAAGTTAAACTACCAAACTAAGGCTCTAACATCTCCTACAACTCATAACACAAAGGAGGTAAGTATGCATTTAGTTGCACGCTGGGCTCGAACTGTAATTATGTAGGCTATCTCTTTCACCACCTGCTGGACTTCTCTGCACTGTTGTTGAAATATTCTATTGTTCCTCTCAATCCACACTACATACACATATTCAGCAAAGAGTAGTTTGAATATCTGGGCACGCTGACTCTTCCTCTTTCCACATTTGGTGCACCACTTCATAAATATAGTCTAATTCACCGGGGGAACACTAGTAATTTGAATCAATTTGCACAGTTGTTTTCATATTTCTGTGGTGTACTTACACTGAACATATAAGTGCTTTATTGTTTCCTCAGTCATTTGACACAAGCTGCAAGTTTTGGGTACTTCAATGCCCCATTTCAATAGTCTGTCAGCTGTGGGCAGTCTCTCGTGACACGTTAACCACATTGTGAAGCATGCTTTTGGTCTTGCCAGGTTCTTAAACATGAGGGTCTTCCATTGAACTCTGTTTTGGTTCCCAAGTAAATGCAGATAGGTACATCTGATCATGTTTTTCTGATTGATATTATTACCTTACATTTGATCAACTAATTCTTTGGCACTCATGATCTTTCTCACCATCCAGTTTGCTTGCTTTGGTATGTACCATTGGCTAGAGCGTGTGATATAATAATGGTGTACCCATTGAATCCATAATCTATATGTTTTGTGAGCCAGATCCCAGCAAAGCTTGCTAACTATTGCCTTGTTCCATAAATACAAATTGGTGAGGCCTAGTCCTCCAGTTGAACAGGGGGTGCATACTCTGTCCCAAGACACTAGGGATTTTTTAGTAAAATTGCCTTCTCCCGACCATAAGTAACTGCGGCACAGGCTATCAATGATTTTCAGCACCTTAGCAAGGATTAAAAACAATTGAGCCCAGTACGATTGGACCCCAAATAACACTGTTTGTACAAGTTGCGTGCGACCTGCATATGAGAGTTTCTTAGCAGTCCAAGATAATATATTTGCCATAATTTTCTCCACTAGAGGGAACCATTGACCAATCGATAGCTTCTTGGTGGACAAAGGAATTCTGAGATATTTGAAGGGCAGGTTTCCTTCTGTATAGCCAAGTTGCTGCTTGATGATTTGTTTTGTTGTGTGCGTGATCCCCCCACAATAGATTGAGCTCTTGTTCAAGTTTTCTTGCAGACCAGACGCTAAGGAGAATTTGGTGAAGCATTCTTGAATTGCAGTTTTAGAACTCAGCTCACCTCTAGAAAACATCAGTAAGTCATCTGCAAAACTGAGGTGGGTAATATCTAACTTACTGCATCTGGGATGATATTTGAAAGTTTTATCTATTTGCAGAGTCTTTAGGGTTCTACTGAGATATTCCATTGCGATAGCAAATAGAAACGGGGACACATCCCGCTGTCTAAGCCCTCTGGCCTCTTCAAAAGGAGTTGTTTTGACACCATTTACCACAATTGCATAAGTGATAGTTTTCACAAATTCCATCACCCAATTTGTAAACATATTAGGAAATCCCATAGCCTGCATGACTTGTTCTAGGTATGGCCACTCAACCGAATCGTAAGCTTCTCGGAGATCCCCCTTGAGCATGATCCTAGGAGAGATATTCTTCCGGTGGTAAGCTTTTACCAAATCATGTGCCATAATTATATTATCATATATTTTCCTTCTTGGGATAAATCCTGCTTGAGTGTTGCATATTACAGAGTCCAGCACTGCATGAAGTCTATTTGCTAGGATCTTGGCAATGAGTGTGTACATTGTAGAGCAACAAACAATTGGTTTGAATTCCTTTACATTCTTAGGACTGGACATTTTAGGGACAAGAGTGATCAAAGTGCAGTTAATGGGTTTTAGAGTGTACCAGTATTGAAGAATTGTTTAACTGCATTGATAACATTAGTCTTTATAATCTGCCAGGAGTGTTTGTGTAATACCCCATAAAATCCTAAGTCTACAGTTCAGCTCATTAAGATTTCCAAGCTCCATGAAAGATCCCAAGACTTAGAAAATTTTGCTAAGTGTTCAAGATTCAACACTTAGTCTTATTTTAGACCTCTGAACTTTGAGGATTTATTCGGCGACCTTCCCGACCTTCGATTTTGGATTTTCAAGTTGCGTTGTGATGGGGCAAGGTCGTAGTACATCTCGGGTAAGTTTCGGAATTTTTCGGATAACATAAGGCCGTGTTTGGGTTTCCAAAACAGTAGCTCAGGGCGATAAGCCCGCGTCGCCTCAACTATAGCACCGGGATAAGGCAGACGCCGCCTGGTGTAGTTCACTGGGGTAAGGCAGGCGCTGCCTGGGGTAGTCCACCAGGATTAGGCATGCGCCTCCCCCTGGATCGCCCCAGGCCAATTTCTGCACTCCAGCTTCGTGTCCTTGAGGGAATTTTGGTCATTTTTCATCCATATATAAGTCCCAAACACGAGATTGAGGCCCCAAATCAGCTAAATATACTATCTTTTCTCAAAATCCTCTCAAGAACACATTAGGGTTTCAGTTGGGGGATTCAAGTTCAAGAAAATTCCACCATTAAATTCCAAGAATCTTTCTGTCAATCATCAAGAATCTTCTATATAAAGGTATGCGTGTGTTCATTCATGGACTCCCTTCGTCCATGAAGTCCAAGAACCTTATTTTAAACTATATACCATTCTTGTTATGTTTTGATTTGATTGTTGATCTTATTTATGTGTTGAATAATGTCAAGATAGAATCTTTATGGGTTTGTATGAAACTAGAATGTCATGTTAGTTAAAATATATGAACTTTGGGTGATTTGGGTTGTTGAATTCATGAATAAACCTATGCCATAAAGTGTGCATGTAAGGTGTTTGATAAAAGGCTCAAGATCTTAGAATTTATGAATAATAGCTAAAGCATGACCTACATGATAAATGTATACTACTCTCTTATGCTTAAATGGTTCCCATGCTATTGTTGTGACATGCATATGTTGATAGAATGTTCATGATGTAAAGTATGGAATTATGCTAGGAATGTTTGCATTCTTATACATGAACAAGACTATGATAACCATGTGTTGTATGAAATCCCCAAGTTAGTGTATTATGGATTGTTGATCTTGATTATGCATTCAAGAATTGTCAAGTCTTGTTAGTTTTCTTTCATCGAGTCCTGGGGGTACTTGTACCCAAAAAATATAGTTGTGTGCCTAGAGCCATGTCATGCTTTCACGATACTCTCAGTCAAGCTATGTTCCATAGAACTCAGTCAGTCATATGACTCAGGAAAGTTCAGTAACTCAGTTAATCTCAGCTAATCTCAGTAATCTCAGTACTCAGTGATATCGGAAACTTTAGAAATTCTAGTGCTCTCAGTAACTTCAATAATCTTCGTAATTCAGTACTCACAGAAATCTCGAGAACTCAGTACTCAGTAAGGTCAGCACTCTCATGAACTCAGTAAGCTACCAGATATCAGTAGTACTCCGTCAGTCATCGGAGCTTAGTAAACTCTGTTTAGCTCCATTAAACAATACCACTAGTATCAATTCAGTTAACTCAGTCCAATCCAATTCAGCTAATCAATTTAGTTTAGTCAATCAGTCTGGTCAGTCCGGTCAGATAAATCATGTTCAGTGTCTTTTAGTTGGGAGTAAGATTCAACACCGAGTGAACCCAAGGATGGGGACTCACCTGCCACAATCATAGGGTAAGATTCCTAGAAGTAATCCTTGCATTCCAGAACTACGTAGCCAGCGTAGGTTGAGATGTCCCTACCCATAGGGCTAATGCATCTCTTTTGAGTTTACCTGATAGCGGGGCAGATGGAATGGGCTCCCAAAGACAGAATAGGGTTACTCACATGTTGTCTCTACCCGTGGCACGATATTGACACCCTTCCAATCAGGGAAAAAATTGGACCCCACCAGTTCAGTATCGGGGAATGTCAGTTAGATGATTACCTCCTACAGTCTCAGTTTCAATCTCAGCCTCAGTTTCAATAATAGAACTCAGATAGTTCTTCAGAACATCATGACTGTCAGATACAGTCAACCAGATTAATTCCTTATAATTAGATTGTTAGATACAGTCGCCCAGACCAGTCCTTCATAATCAGGACTGTCATATGCAGTTATTCATGTATCAGTAACATAACACTAGTCCCTCAGTATTTAGTAATACAGTATCAGTTCCTCACTTATTAGTGATTTACATACTCAGTAATTAGTTTTAGGACTGTTGGACACAGTTAATCAGACCAGTTCTTCATAATTTGAACTGTCAGAAATAGTCGTTTATCTATTCAGAATCTCAATATCAGTACACTCATGTTGTCAGTATTCAGACTCAGTAGTCAGTATCTCCACGAGTTCAGTTACAGTTCCATATGTGTGTATGTTTGCTCACGTTCATAGCAGTCAATATTGTTCATGCATATAACCCTTTGCAGTTAGCCTACCTCGCTCGTATACGCAGTACATTCAGTCGTACTGACGCATTTGTGCTATGGGGCTTTCTCTTATGTTACACCATAGGTTCAGAGGCACGAGCTCCAGATCAGCAGTAGATCCAGCATCAGCGGTCAGAGTTAGAAGTAAGTCCTCATCTTTCGAGGACATGATGATTTTATTACTATTTCAGTTTATTTCAGTAGTTGGAGTTAGTTGGGGACATGTCCCATCAACTCCTTACTCAGACAGTTAGAGGCTTTCTAGACTATAGCATGTCAGACAATTATTTTAGATTTATTTTGGTATTATTCTTATACCATTTTCAGACATTGTATTATCATACGTTTATTTAGTTTTGAACCTATGTCCATTTAGTACATGTTTTCATATTTTTATGTTATATTATGCAGTGTACAGGTACAAATATTAGTCATGAGTTAGCTTGTGGTCCTTCGGGGTCATGACCACCGTGTAGCATTCCGGTTCAGAAAATTGGGGTGTTACAGTTTGAAGAAATGACCATTGTACCCATCTACCCCTGGAGCTTTGTCCTTCCCTATAGCATTCAACCCTGCAACAATCTCCTCATCAGAAACATCAGCACACAAAGACATTCATTGTGATCTAGTTATTGCAGGTCCTAGCTTCATCATGTGATAGTCCACTGCTGGTAAAGTTGCAGCAGCTGATCCCATTAGGCTTTTGTAAAAGCTGACAAACTCCTCTTGAATATCAACAGGATCACACAGTTGTCGACCAGTCAACACAGTTAAGGTTATTATTTGCTTTCTGTTGGTTCTCTCCTTGATCATGGCATGAAAATATTTATTGTTAGCATCCCCTAATTTTATCCAATGGGCTCGGGATTTTTTCTTTAGAGCACTCTCCTCAATGAGAGACTATTTCTCCAGATTTATCAGCAATTCTTTCTCTTGATTAATCAACTCATCATTTGCTGCCTTAGCCAGTTGTTGTTGTAGCAGTTGTAGGTTGGCCCTGGCCTCTTCAATTTTATGTGTGATGAATTTGAATTCACTATTGTTCATCTTTCTCAGTAGCGGTTGCAAAACATGTAATTTCAGCTACACATTTTCATAACACACTTATCATACCTCTTCCCCCATATAGCAGTCACAATGTTTAAGTAGGAATCATGCTCAGTCCACACGTTGAAGAATTTGAAAGAAGCAACAAATTTTACCTGGAGATTCTGAATAGGTATGATCATGGGGTAATGGTTAAAGTTAAAAGGGCATCCATATTCAGTACTAATGTGACCCCAGTGCATCATCCATTCAGAATTGCCAAAGGCTCGATCAATTCTGCTAGAGATCCTGTCAGTTCGATGTTGTTTATTTGTCCAGGTGTAATAGTTGCCTTTTCAGGGTAGTTCATCTATTCCTACATTTCTCACATAGTCTGCAAATTCTTGAGTGTCTACAGGTGTAACTGGTGCTCCCGCTTGCCTGTCTCGTGGGCTTAGTAGGGCATTAAAATCTCCTGCTATCAGCCAAGGTTGATTTACCCCTGGTTCCATGTGTTCCAATTCATCCCAAAGAGTTCTTCTTAATTCCATAGTGTTAAACCCATATATGACCGTAATCAAGAATTGATGCCCCTTTCTTCTGTTCTGCACTAGTCTGTGAACAAGCTGAGCAGATGTCTTTAGCTTTTGCACATCATAATAGTTTTGGTCCCAGATCAGCCAAATCCTCCCATTGCTCGTGTCTGAGTAATTATGTAATATTCCCCAGCCTGGTACAATACAATTAACAATACGATGCATGTTATTCCCTTTTACTCTAGTTTTTATGAGCCCAACAAGTCTAATATAATGAGCCTTCAGAAATTTATTCAACTTTTTTTGTTTGTATCTCTTATTTCCCCCTCTAATATTCCAAATTAAGAAAGTCATTTAGCATGTGTTGGGGATTCCTCCTTTATCCGTAGGTAAGAATGCTAATTTGCTTCCACTTAGACTTTCAAACGCATTCCTTATGGGTATGGAGAAAATTTTTCCAAATTAAACGTAGGACTTGGCCATACTGCATTAGGTCTCAAAGCATACCGTTCCTTCTCAGTCGATTTAGGCTCTTGGTTAATTGTCTGCTCATGTTGCTCAGCTATCTGTGTATGACTTTGTAATGCATCTGCTGAATCCTTCGCTACAGGTATCTGTTCTGTATTTTGGCGTTGTGGCTGCAGGGTCCTTTGTAGTGCCATTCTTGTAGTATCCTCGGGCGCCTTCTTCTTCGAGGAGCTTCATCTGGTGCTTCTGGAGGTGGACATACATGCCCAATCTTTTGGCATTTCTCACAAAATTGGGGTCTCCATTCCAATTCTACTTGCTGTATGAAGGATTTGCCACTAGGATCCTGAACGGTGATCTCTTTTGGTATGTTCTTTGTAACATTCACCTCAATGAGCAGTCGAGCATATGAGATCCTGGTTTGTTTGGTGGTAGATTCATCAGCAAATAGTGGGTTACCCAATGCACTATCTATTTGACTTAGAGAGCCTAATCCCCAACAGTTAAGCGGCAAGTTAGGGAAAGTAACCCACAGAGGGATCTCAACTAGGAATTCTTTGCTAAAATCAAAATTTGGACTCCAACGCTTCAGGACAATTGGTATTTATATACTCAAAAGATATTAAATTTAATTATTATATTTATCTTTATTATTTAAACAAATATCTTATTTAGTGTGATGTTTGAACTCATTAAAGTGAGGTACACGCGCAAGACGCGTACACCTAAACTAGTATAATTAAATATGGAGCTCTAGTTATAATAAAAAAATCATAGGTTATTCACTTTTTTGATAAAAAATATTTAACGGAGATAAGTTTTTGCTATTAATATTTTTCATCCTTGGCTCATTATTCAAGCATTCTTATCGTAGAATAACATTTAAAAAAAAAGATAAAATAAAGTTCAAAATGAAATTTGATAAAAAAAATTTTGTGAGTAAGAAAAAAAGAATAAGACACAATTACTTTTAAACTATATCGAAAATTTCTTATTTACTTGATTTTGTTACTCCTAAACTAATTTTATTTTTATATTTTATTCTTCTCAAGTCGATACAAAAGGAACACAAAACTAAGACAAAAATAAGTTTAGGTAATCGGAATTTCTACTTTTTTTTACACTAAAAAAAGCTTTTTTTTTAAAAAAGAAATAAATATGCAGTTGCACAAACAAAAGCTAGAAAACACGCAAAAACGGGTCAGCATGACCCGACAAATCCAATTGGTGACCCGACAATATCATTCTCCAGCTTTCCATTATGTCATCGACTTTTTCATATTACTAGATCAATTTCATGCCCAGAAACCAATCAATCTGGTCAAAATTTCATCAGTCAAACAAAATGGTCGAATTTAATTTCTTGATCTTTTAGCATTGTTGCAAAAAGAACAAAGATTGAATTTTTAGCTAATACATGTACATTATTTCTAATTTTTTAAACTAGTCCAGTTGAGAAAAAAGGATGTATCAGTGGAGAAAGTTTGAATTTTTTGAGGAGAAATTTTCTGGGAAAGTGCCAGATGAAATAACTGGCAAGATCCAATGTTGTTCCAGTGGTAAAGGAAGAATTGTGTTGGGTTGTGATGATGGTACTGCTTCCTTATTGGATCGAGGATTGAAGTTCAATTATGGTTTTCAAGCTCATTCTTCTTCTGTCCTTTTTCTTCAACAGCTCAAGGTATAGTCTTTCTTTATTTTTTAAGTTTTTTTCCTCAAGTTTTTACTTAATTATTAATCTCTGTGTTTTAATTTGTTTGTTTTGTTTTGACTTGATACGGAGTTTAAAAAAAGTAAAGAAGGGTGTTGAATCTTCTGTCTTAAATTAAAGATACTTCTTCCATTTTAATTTGCTTTGTCTATTTTGACTTGATACTGGTCTTAATGTCAAATGTATCAAAATGCCATTTAATCTTGTGGTCCTAAACATGTCATGTGTAAAAGTTAAAACTAAAGAGTTGCCGTAAAAGGAAAGGGTCATTCTTTTTTGAAACAGATTAGTAAGGAAAGTAGGCCAAATAAATTGAAACGGAGGGAGTATGTCAAATGTACCAAAATACTCTTTAATCTTGTGGTCTTAAACATGTCAGGTTGAAAGTTGGAATTAAAGAGTTGTTAAAAAAGACAATTTTTTTAAGCAGACTAAAAAGAAAACTAGCACAAATAAATTGAAGTCATAGTTTGACTCGACTTGAAGTTTAAACAAAGAAACGAACACTTATATTTGACGTCTTAAACATGCCATAATATTTGTGTGATTACGTTTGTATGATTGGGAAATTGAGGAATTTTGTCAGTTAATTCCTTCCTTCAACTTGATCATACCTACATTGATAAGAGTAAGGGGGATTCAGTTGTATGGATAGCTAGAAAGATGGAACCTTTTTAGTTAAGAAGGGTTATAGTCCTCTAATGAAGTAAACATGATACTGGGATACTAGTTGAACATGGAAAAAGAGTTAGAGAACTAAAGCTCCTATAAAGTTGGCTTTTTTTTTTCCAGCTGATTGCAGCTTGGGGAGCTTGCATCACTCAGGATAATCTTCAGACAAGGGCTTTGCACTAAGTACTAGATGTTACTTATGTGAATAAGAGTTGGAGACTGTGAATCACCTTCTTATGCATTGCAGGATAGCTCGAAAATGTTGGGAATTTTTTTCCAGTATTTATGGGATCTCTTGGATCATGCCTTAGAGTGTGAAGGAATTATTGGGGAGTTGGTAGCACCAGAGAATGCATAAGGCTTTGAAGTAAATTTGGAGAATTATATCTTTGTGCGTAATATGGACTGTTTGGCTAGAAAGAAATAATGCTTGTTTTGATGGGAAAAGGCCATATTTCTAGAGTTAAACACAAGGGTTTACATAAGTTGTTTTTGTTGGTGTGGAAGTCGTTTCATTGATAATATAGATCAATATATGGACTTTCTGGAGTTGCTACTTGCTAGGGAGATGTTGTAATTGACTGTATGGATATTCCCAGCAGTCTTCTGTAATTTTTGGTTTGGTACCTTCTTGGTACTGTAGTCAATAAACCTTTACCTTATCAAAAATAAGTAAATATTTGTATGGGTATAAGACTTGAAAATTTTGATCTTAAACACATCATAACATTTGTGTGGCTAAAAAAGCTTCTCATTTAGGAAATATAGAAATTTGTCATTATTTTCTAGTGGGATAATGAGGAAATGCTGCAAAACAAAGTGTAATGGAAGGAGTACAATGAAGACTCAGTTTAGAGATTAACACCATGGAAGTTAGGATTGAGGGTTTAATTGTTGCAGTTACATTTGTGTAGGAGACTAGGAGTATTTTGGGTTTGGGTGGAGAGTTTGTATGTAGTATATGGACAAGTGTAAGATTAGAGAACCTCTTGTTTAATTTGTCTTAGAAGACATATTTTTTAAGTGTTGCAATGACATCGGTCCAGATAGAGTGAAATGGATATACAAGATCCATATAACGGATCACGACTGGTTTGGTATTCAGGCGAAGCTGATAAATTATTGATTTCTTGATTCTGCTTGTTGAAAAGTTCTCACAGCACTGGAAATTTATGTAGATAGTTGAGCAACTGTGTTTTGCTTTGTGGAATGCAACTTCGAACTTGGGTTGGAAGAAATGCTGATAAAACTTTGTCTTTGATAGAGTATTTTGTTTTAATAATTAACTGGAGTTTTGATTATTCATGGAGGTTTCTTATGTTTGAGAGCTGAAGGTATCCTGTAACATATGAAGTATAAATAGATGGGAAGTTGAAATGTCAACTTCTAACTCACTAGGAAGTCTGGTAGATCAATTTTCTTTTAATTCAGCTGTTTAATGAGTTGGATTGGTGGTTGCATTGATAGTATTGTTTCTCTCTTATCTTTTTATTGACAACAATATAGTTTTTGTGGAAGAACACCTGACGCACGTGCCTCCACAGAACTACACTCTTTCTTCTTCTTTTTTTCTTTTTTGGCTTTATCTGTGTTCTGATATCTCGTGTTTAGATCATCATAAACAGAATTTGGATTAAAACCCAGATATATCTTGAGAGTATGCTTATTAAAAGTTGATAATGCAGAATGCACTGACTTTAGCTTTCCTCTTTCGCTATTAACTAGCAAAGGAACTTCTTAGTGACCGTTGGAGAAGATGAGCAAATGGCTTCCCAGCCCCCAGCTGTTTGTCTTAAAATTTTCGATCTTGACAAGATGGAGCCTGAGGGAACAAGTACATCAAGTCCTGATTGTATTCAAATACTGCGAATATTTACGAACCAGTTCCCTGAAGCAAAGGTGTATATCAGTATTTATGAAGTTTCTTCTTTCTTATCTACTTGTATACCTTTTCTTTTAATGCATATCATTCAATTACGTAATGGAAGTACAAAACATATAACTGCAGATTACGTCGTTTTTGGTTCTGGAAGAGGCTCCTCCATTATTACTCATAGTTATAGGGCTGGAAAATGGCTCCATCTATTGCATTCAAGGAGATATAGCTCGTGAACGCATTAAGCGTTTTAAGCTTCAAGTGGATAATCATTTAGACAAAAGCCAATCCTCCATTACGGGTCTGGGGTTCAGAGTGGATGGTCAAGTGCTTCAGCTGTTTGCTGTTACTCCAAATACAGTGAACTTGTTCAACATGCATACTCAAGCACCTACACGGCAGACTCTTGATCAGATTGGATCTAGTGTAACTAGTGTTGCAATGACTGATCGATCGGTGTGTGCTAATTGAAGTGTTCTTTATTATCTTCTTTCCTTTTTGCTGGGAATTTCATTTTTTAGTATCATTAATATTATCCTCTTATAGGAATTCATTATTGGTCGGCCTGAGGCGATATATTTCTATGAAGTTGATGGTCGTGGTCCTTGTTGGGCCTTTGAAGGAGAGAAGAAATTCCTTGGGTGGTTTCGTGGGTACCTGTTATGTGTTTTCGCAGATCAAAGAACTGGAAAGAACACTTTCAATGTTTATGATCTGAAGAACCGGTTAATTGCCCACAGTGTAGTGGTTAACGAAGTTTCTCAAATGCTTTGTGAATGGGGTAACATAATTCTTATTTTGGAGGACAAATCAACTTTATGCATTGGGGAGAAAGATATGGAGAGCAAATTGGATATGCTTTTCAAGAAGAACCTTTATACAGTTGCTATAAATCTTGTCCAAAGCCAGCAAGCTGATGCCGCTGCAACTGCTGAAGTGCTGAGGAAATATGGCGATCACTTGTACAGTAAACAAGATTTTGATGAGGCTATGGCTCAGTATATACACACCATTGGGCATCTAGAACCTTCATATGTCATACAAAAATTTTTGGATGCACAGAGAATCCACAATCTCACCAATTACTTGGAAAAGTTGCATGAGAAGGGGCTTGCCTCAAAAGATCACACCACTCTTTTATTAAATTGTTACACCAAATTAAAAGATGTTGAGAAGCTGAATGAGTTCATCAAAAGTGAGGATGGGGTTGGGGAACAAAAATTTGATGTTGAAACTGCAATAAGGGTATGCAGAGCTGCCAATTATCATGAGCATGCCATGTCTGTTGCTAAGAAAGCTGGGAGGCATGAATGGTACCTTAAAATTTTACTTGAAGATCTAGGCAGATATGAAGAAGCTTTGCAATATATCAGCAGCCTTGAGTTGAGTCAAGCTGGGGTGACAGTGAAAGAGTATGGCAAAATTCTTATTGAGCATAAGCCAGCTGAAACAGTTGATATACTCATGAGGCTTTGCACAGAGGAATCCGAACCGCCCAAGAAGGGATCATCAAGTGGTGCATTTATCTCCATGTTGCCTTCGCCTATTGATTTTCTCAACATTTTTGTCCATTATCCTCATGCACTTCTGGAGTTCCTTGAAAAATATACCAGCAAAGTGAAGGATTCATCTGCTCAAGTGGAAATTCATAACACACTCCTGGAATTGTACTTGTCTCATGACCTGGATTTCCCATCAATTTCACAATCTAACATAGATGAAAGTGGAAATGATCTAGGACATAAATCTTCAAAAGCAGTATCTAATGGGAAGGCGATATCGGACAATAAAGACGTAAATGATGAGAAAGGTCGTCAAGAGCGACGACAAAAGGGGCTGACCTTGCTTAAGAGTGCATGGCCTTCTGAACTAGAACAACCACTATATGATGTTGATCTTGCCATAATTTTATGCGAGATGAATGACTTTAAAGAAGGACTGTTGTTTCTTTATGAGAAGATGAAACTTTACAAAGAAGTTATTGCGTGCTACATGCAGGTACATGATCATGAGGGTTTGATTGCATGCTGCAAGAGATTGGGTGATTTGGGTAAGGGAGGTGATCCTTCTCTTTGGGCAGATCTGTTGAAGTATTTTGGTGAACTTGGAGAAGACTGCTCAAAAGAAGTCAAAGAAATCTTGACTTACATTGAGAGGGATGATATCTTGCCTCCCATTGTGGTTCTTCAGACACTTGCCAAAAATCCGTGCCTCACCCTCTCTGTTATCAAAGATTACATAGCTCGAAAGTTAGAACATGAGTCCCAGCTGATTGAAGAAGACCGCAGAGCTACGGAAAAGTACCAGGTTGGTACTTGTCTGTTCGAGTTCCATTTTATGTTTCTGTATGTGTACATTTTGAGATACCTGCAATGTGTAGACTAACTTGCCTCTTTTCAGTCATTTCCATTGTAGAGAGAAAAGGTAATTACAGTACAGTGACATAATTATGGGGAGGGAGTTCTTTTTCTTTTTGAACAGCCTCCTTTCAGTCATTTCCTTGATGTGTGGTGAATTATAGAGCCATACTATCTAACTTATCTGAGCCTTTTCATGTAGTACATTTTGCAACATAGTCTGCTGTTGGTATCTTCCATATGTTGGTGAAGATAATGACTGTTCAATATCATCCCAACATAGTAAATATCAAAGGGACTCCCAATTCTCTGAGCTCCCATCTCATCTCAATTGACATACTGGTTTCTGTCCTAAACAAAATGGAGACTTTCTTCATTTCTATTCTCTTTTCGTTAGTTTGTATAATATTGGCCCGAGATAGGATTTCAATGGGGAATATGGTCAGTGAGGATTCATATGGCCAATCCGAACTTGTTTGGGACTGAGGGGCGTGGTAGTCATTATAGTAGTGCTGTTCTGTTTTTCAATGATTTTTTTCCCAATTGATATTTCAATAGATAATAGAACCATCAGATATAACATTATAGGTTAGAAAGTTACTGTCATCATATACCACTATACCAGAGTTCAATTTATCCTTTCAGCAATAAATCTTGCGTACTCTTTTTTTTTTTTTTTTTTTTCTGTTTTTTTATTCTTTTGGGGGAGGGAGGCCAGGAGTGTCTGGAATAGCTGTCTTTCATTCTATACCATTGGGGAATCATGGCTACCTCTGTCGTCTATTGGTTGTTCTCCATGGCCAGCATTCTTTTTCACCATTGAATTAGATGCTTGACTTCTATTGCCTTCTCTCGGCCACAGCACCTTGAACCACTGCCTAAACTCGCTTTTCTTTGAGCTCGCAAGCTATGCACCTGTACGACAGGTAGTTTACTTAGAAAAATTACTCCCTCTTCTTTCTTGCCTTTTTGAGAAATTATCAGATGTTTATATTCAGGTCTCAAATTCTAATTTCATTTTCATTCGAGTTCTTATGGATCTCTATATGAAATTGAGAAATATAAATTCTTGATTATTTTCCCTCATTTTGCAGGAAGAATCAGCGACAATGAGAAAAGAGATCCAGGATCTAAGAACAAATGCTAGAATTTTTCAGCTTAGCAAGTGTACTGCTTGCACTTTCACACTCGACCTTCCTGCTGTCCACTTCATGTGTATGCACTCATTTCATCAGCGCTGCCTTGGTGACAATGAGAAAGAGTGCCCCGAGTGTGCTACCGAGTACAGAGCTGTTCTGGAAACAAAGAGAAGCTTGGAGCAAAGTTCCAAAAACCCAGACCAGTTCTTCCAACAGGTTAAGAGCTCAAAGGATGGATTTTCCGTAATCGCTGATTATTTTGGCAAGGGAATCATCAGCAAAACTAGCAATGGGCCTTCTGAAGCTATTAGATCAAACAGTGCTTCTTCCAGCAACGATTTCTAGAATTGTATCGGCACATTTGTTGAGTAAGCAACATTCTCGAGATCTTTCCGGGCTATATGGGGGATTAAAAACGCTTGATTAAACTTGATGACCATGCAAAACAGAAAGGTTACTGAGCTACATTTTCAGAAGAATGTCATCCATTTTGTTCGATATAATTGTTGTTTCTTAGGCCACTTGTTTCCCTCATAGCAATTTATGTGTCTTTTCAAAATTTCGATTCGAGTATCTGGCAGAATATATCTTCACAATGTTTTGTACTGCGGGAGCTTTAGTGTACACATTTACAATGTTTGTTCTCTGCTGACTTTTTTAAGGTTATTGTAGAGCTGATATGTACCTCGGAATTGAAGTATTTTTATAACTCTGTGTGAACAAAATAAAATTATTTTCTGTGTGCAGAAGAACATCTGATTGATTTGAACAGCTTAACTTTGCTTTATAAAGACTTGAATAAGGTGCACTGTTATTTTTTGTTCCCCTTTTAAGGTTGGCATTGATTACAAAATGGGATTAATTTTCTGATCGTTACACTATCAGTAGGTCCTTGGTATTGTCAAAATACTAGAACATTAGCAGTTAATGATTTTAATATGGTAGGGTTCAAACCTTAAAAACAACTTTCGACAGAAATGCAAGTTAAGGTATGCGCATAACGGGAGCGTTAGTGTACGAGGTTGCATTTTTATTGTTTGGATGGGGGCTAAGGATGAAAACTATAGATTGTAATTCACTTAATATTATTTCTAGCATCAATATTTTGCTAAGTAGATTTCTGTTATAATATTGTCAAATTGTTCACAATGGAAAGTGAAATTAAATGGACCAATAATGAAACCCACATATTTGAGTACTTTGTTTATGTCCACTAACAAAGCGAGTCATAAGGATAAGAAATACTACTAATTTAAGAATAAAAATATAAAGTCACTTTATTTTGTATTTTCTTTAGTTTTAATTGATTCTTGTATTTTTTATAAACGATTTTCAAATTACTTATATCATAAATATAATTATGCAATATAGGACAATAATTTCAATTGCACCATAATTGCGATATTAGTTTATAACACGCACAATGTAAGATATATTATAATATCCCATCAAAATGACAAATTTTTTCCTACTAAGTTACATGAAAAAATAATATTAATTTTAGAAATACAAAATTCTTCAGATTTATAATGTAATTTAAAATCAAAAACGTATTTTGTAATGTATTTCATATATAGTTTAATAAAACAAACATTCACTAATAATTCATCATTTTTTTTTTTTTTTTAAAAAACCTTGTTAGTAGTTGGTAGTATAACTATAAAATAGCAAAATACCAAATTCCAAAATCATTACTTTAAAACTTAACCCTCGCTCTATAGAAACCAGAAAAATAAACAAGGCAGAAAACGGCGATGGCGTTGAACAATGGCTTACGTTCGTGTGCATCCATTTTATCCAAAACTGGTCCGCTTTTTATCTCTTATTTGATATGAATCTTGGTTTTTTTTTTTTTTCAATTATTACATTTTTATTTATTTATTTTAGAATTGATTTTATCATTATTGGAATGAAATGAGCCTAGCTAGTTTGGAATTTATGCGTAGCTGATTGATATTAATTTTTGTTGTTGATGTTGTTGTTGATTTGTTGGGATTTTTGTATGTTGAAGCTGAAAATATTACCAAGATTGTTTATTTTGATTTAGATTATGCTGTTGATTTGTTCTGTTATGTTTTTTTTAGGGAATTTATTTGATGGGTATTTGTTACTTTTCAGATCTATCCATTTTCTTGGTTTTGTTTTAGGAATTTTAGTGGATCTGTTTGATTGATTTGAAGTGCCGCCTCTCTATACAGACAGCATATGGTATTGGTGACCACTATTGTACACTTAGGTTCAGTGCACATATATCTAAGTTGTGTGGACTCTTCACTTTCGATGCCGCACCTTGTCGGATTCTCCAAAAATACACTAGTTTTGGCGAATCTGACTCTCACCCGTTGACATATTGAAGAGTCCAAGCAATATAGCTATGTATACATTATCTGGGACAGCTTTCACACATTTTGGCTAATTCCAGGGGATAGGTGCCACCTCCCACCGACAGCAGGTACTGGGCAACTCTGAGTTCTAAGCACCAAGGCTAGTACGGATGAGAAGACATCACCTAGTGTTTTTGTCTTGGGATTTGAATGTGAGACCTTATGATTCTTAGCCCACGTCATTGGCCTCTAGGCCACACATTTGGGTGCATGCATACATTTGCTCAGCATGATGAATAGAATGAGTATTCATATGGTATGCGTTATCAATCTAATATAAAATAGGATTTAGTTCAATGTTCTTAGGGACGTACGCCCTTCCCTTTCCCCTTCTACGTTTATGTCTATCGGTTAGCAATTGTTGTTACACTTGCATAAAGTTGTCTTTTAGGAGTCATTTTAGGTTGGTTAGAAACAGGAGTTAGGAGAGGTAGAGGTAGGCTGGAAAAAGGGGACTGGTGGTGATTAGACAAGACGTGACACTGTTTTAGCTCATTGCGACATGACACTAGATAGGAAGAGTGTAGAAGGTTAGTAGGTAGTCAGGTGTGGTCGCCTGTTAGGTGGGAAGGCTGGGGGCTAGGCCATACCCTCTTCTCCTTATTAGTAGTAGTATCTAGTTATCGTGTAATTTGTTATTCTTTAATGTGGTTTTACTCTTTGTTGCTTCACTTTGCTTTGTATTGTGATATTTTTCTGTCATTTTTTCTTCTTGCAATCCTTCTCTCAATAACTTCTCTTTGAGTCAAAGGTCTATCAGAAACAACCTTTCTACCCCACAAAGCTAAGGATAAAGTCTACATACATCTTAGCCTCCCCAGACCCCACATGTTGAATTACATGGGGTAAGCTGTTTAGAAGTGAGATTTTGCAGTGCATCTAGTCTAAAATAGAATCTCAACTTTGTAATTGGGGACAAAGGGTTGCATATTGGGATGAAATGGTCCTGTATATGGCGGGTCGGGTGTATAGGATTTATATAGTTAACCTCAAATATTTGTGGTTGAGGAGTAGTTGATTGATTGATATTGGGAGGTAGGGTAGGGTGGTATACTGACCCCTCAACCCATCCTTTTATATAAATGACTCTTTTTACCATTTGAAAGCAATTTGGTGCCTCTGGTCTTGTGGCTCATAGAGAGATGATACTTCACCTATAATGATGTCTGTTCCTCCTGGATGCTGCAAGATTGTTGTTTTCACAGTACTGCAATGAGCCTTCCTTTTGAAATAGTATGTTGGACTGAAATATGAGTTAGAAACATCTCAAGGTCATGACTTCTATAGTAGAGCCAATAAAAAGTCAAGTGGGATATCATTGCAGTATTTAGATCTTAGCATGAGGAGGTCATATCTATCCATGTCACACTCACAGTGGCTAACTGTTGATATGTAGATAACTCAGCTATTTATGTAATCGCCGTCTGTAAACTTCTGTAAAATTTGGTGACAAGTAATTTTAAGGGTGTTAAACAACGTACTCTTTGGGAGTTCTTACTGTTAATAGTTCTATTTTTCGGTTCATTGCTGCTATACAGTAGATAGGCACCTTAGTAGAAGAAGCTCCGTTAAATCTCCTGTTTTATGTTTTCATTCCAAATACAAGTTTATTTTATTCTCCTTTTTCCCTGTAACAACCACTAGTTACAACTTATCCAAAAAAATCTCTTCTGATAGCTCTAACTCTGGTCTCTTTGAGGTGATTGTGGACAAAAGTATGAATATTATCATTGAAATTCCAAGTTGAGACCTGGTACATATAACTAGTGTTGTTTTCAGCTAGAATACAACTACCTCCAAGATAAGGGTTCTGCAATTATCTGACCCTCAGGGCTTTGGTTTAGCGTTTTGAAAATATAACATGTGATGTTTCGTTTGGGTGCACATCACCAGTTCAACGCCTGCCTCTAGCAAGAGGTATTTAAGTGAAAGCAGGGTAGAGGAGTGGGGTTATACTCCTTCAAGTTTGAACATGTGAGCCAGTTGGAATTGATCCAGCAAACCCACATACTATTTCTCAATTATCAAAACAAAAAAAAAATGCATCACTCTGATGCAAACTTATTCCCCCCCCCCCCCACCCCCCCCCCCCACCCCAAAATAAAATAAAAAAAATCAGCAGGTTATCTACATCCTATGCAGCAAAATCTCAAGTACCTGCACCTTCGGAATATGCTTGCCATTATCAAGTTGTTTCATCTCTTAAGAACTAGGCAAGAATATATTCTTTCTTAATAGGTTTTGCTCATCCTGGTGACTATTGTTAACCATAAATCACCAGTACTAACATAGGCCCTGCATTGTGAACTTTTGTTGCATGAAGTAGTCAAATGGTTTGGTTGATATTCTGAACATTGTTCTTTTTGTGAAACATGTGATTATCAAAAAAGAATATAAATGATACTGCTATCTGTTGGAGATGCAAATGCATTGAGGGTCGTACTCTTTAGGTCTATGCAAAAAATTTATATATGCTTCAAGTCTTTGAATATGTCTGATGTTAAAGAGTGATGGATTGCAGTTTTTAACAACTCAATTGTGCTCTAAAACTAACTAGTATTCTAGTAATTTGAGGAACTCCACTGGTACCTCTCCCCTCTCCTTTATCCGACAAGCATACCTGAGTCAGTTTTTGACTATATTTTCATTGGAGCAGTTTGGCAATTGAAAGGTTGTTTTGCTATGGCCTGCTGAATGACTTCCAATGATTTATTATCTCGACTTCTTTGTTTTTTTTGGTGCACAATGCAAACATTCTTGAGTACTACTTGTTTTAGTTAATTTTTCATGTTTTTAAAATTTCTGTTTCACTCATTATTCCATTTATAATTGTCTTTTCATCTCACTGTTTCTTTATGATGAGTTCATTTCAATCAAAGCTTGTATGCTGTTGTTCATGATTTTTATACGTCTAACCTCGCTGATGATTGAAATTATTGTTTGGTCAGTGAAGAGAGAGTTCCACTCAACAGGCGTTAAGAGAATGGGAGGTCATGGACATGATGAACCTTTTTACATTCATGCAAAACACATGTACAACTTGGACAGGATGTCAAACCAGAAACTGAAGATGACTCTTGGTGTCTGGTCTGCAGTTGCCATTGGTGTTATAGTCCCAGTTTATGCTGTCGTCTTCCAGCAAAAGAAAACTGCTTCGGGCTAGATCATTATGTTATTGCATCTGCACCACAATAATGTTGCCCTTGGAGATTCCATGTCTGAAGATAATGCACTTGAGCTTATTGATATATTGCATTAATTAGCTTTCAGTTTTGACTTCGCTTTACTCTGTTAGTTGCTTTTCTTGTTCCTGTTTTGGGACAATGTAGCAATTCCTGGTTCTTTAATAATACTTTACTGAAACATCATGATAATTGATTGAACATGTTGTGTCTTGGTTTAGTATCCACTTTGTGATTTTCTTTTTAATTGGATGTCATAATCTTTTTGTTCGAAAAGTTTGGTAACACCCAAAAAGAAGACCCTTTTCGTTAACCAGAAGCAGAAAACTTTTTGAGTCCTTCAGTGTAGCATGTGTTTTTGATGGTCTGCCAAAAGGGAAAATTTCATCCAATGGTCACTTCGCTTTGTGTCTATTACACAGAAGTCATTTTTCTTTCTTTCATTAAATAAAAGTCATTTTACTTTGGTCTGTCATCATAAGTCACTTTAGCTGAATTTTATAATAGGGAAAAGGGTCAAATATATCCCTTTACTTTGATTAATTGGTTAACTTTGTCCTTCTTCATACTATCTATAACCTATATCTATATCTATCTATATCTATAATCTATTAAAAATGTGAATACTCTTAAAAGGTGATTTAAACTTTTTGTCCCTTATTAAAAGACTTCATTATAATCTGATTTAGATAAAATTGTCTTTTTATTATTTTTCTAACTTTTTAAAAGTTAAAATTTATTATTAGTATAAATAACATAAATACCAACCCTTTTGGAAGTAATTACACTCTCTCCCAATTTTTTAATTACTTTACCTTTTCTCCCTATTAATATACATAATATAGCTGACATATACATAACATTCTATTATGAATATGTTGGAATTTTTGTAATGTGTTTAGGGAGTTGAGATTTTTTGTAATATTAAAAACATAAATTGTGTATTTGTGTAATTTTTAGTTATTAAATTTAGTTATTAAACCATTTCTCATTTGGATTATGTACTAAACTTTTTACCTTAAATAAATCTATTCCTTTGAAGTAGTATTTGTATGAAAATTAACATTTGTTTAATGATGCTCAAATTGTGGTAAATGTATGGGACTCCTAATTATATATGAAACTTGTTTTAATTTGGAGATTGAACATTTAATTTAAGAAGCTTAATTAATTCGTGCATTATATAAGTCGTAGTCAAAGAAAACTTAAATGAATTATTAAAACTTTAGTTTTATAAATAAAAACACGATGTTAAGAAATCTTTATTACTAAGGACATGGGGTTGAAAAAAAATGGTTAATTATTTTTAAACATGTCAACTATTTTGACAGAAATCTTTTTAACAAATATGTTAACTTTTTTGAGACGGAGTCCTACAATATATACAGTATATCATGAAATATATTTAAATTAAAGAGTTAAAAACATATATGATAAAAGAATTGGTTAGTACATGAGTTTTCTAGAAAAAAAGTTTGCTGAAATATATGAGAATATGTAAATATTAATTAGTGTCCTTTTAGATTTATAAATCGGCTACTTGTATATAAAACCTTGTAATTTCAGATTCTCTACTTACATATTATTTGCTCTTACACACACAACTTTGAGCCCTAATTTCTCATCTAAAAATTATGCAGATAGAGAAATTCTTGGTAACAATCTCTTCTCCTTTTAACATGCATGCTTCATTGTTGAATTTGAGATACTGAAACTTGATTCATTGCTTCTCTTTTTGTCTTTTCTTTGCAATATTTCACTCTTTTTTCCTTCATATTATTAAGAGGAATTATTCTGCCATTGCTTAAAAATCGGAGGAATGAATTCTCACAACAAAAGACACAAGTAAAAGAGAGGTATGCACAAGATCTAATTTTTAATGGAGTCTTACATAAGCAAATTGGCAAGATAACAAACAAGTTATGATTATCTAGGTATGTTATTGTTGTTCTTATATTCAAAATATCCACTGATGATTTTGCTCTGTGTTGTATCTATCATCGTCACTTTTTATGTTTTCGATTCAACTACTTTAGTGCTACGCCGAGTCATTATGATTTTATCAATATATTATGTAGTAGATTTGATAGCAGTAAAACTATGATCTCTCTCTCTATATATATATATGAGTATGTGTTTAAAATAATACAGATAACTCAATTTTCATCATTTTTAATTATTTTGGATTGTTGCCATCTTTTTCTGTAAGAAAATTATTCTTTCTCATACATTTCTGTGATTCACCTTATGCTATTTACGTTAAGCCCCAAGGTGTTTATTCTCCGCTACATTAGGAGAATCATCAAAAGGGTTTGATAATTTTGTGATTAAGTTAACAAAGAATTTTTCATATGGACATTTAGAGAAAATAACATCAAGTTGGATCATTTTGTAAGATCAGAAGATTTGAAATTGAAAAAAAAAAAGGAATATTCAATAAAGTCATGTACACTTAATAAAGGTTTACTGGTTCTTTACATGTATTGCCACATACAATTGTTTCATACAATTTTGAGACGAGAATTGGTACAAGTTAGGATATACTGCAATGGAGACGCAGAAGACGAGGAGGATTGTTGGACTTTCAAGATTCATCCTTTTCTATTTTTATGTGTTGATGATTTCCTTGCTTTCAACAAAATGAGGCAAGTTGATTATTTGATTCGTCCCTTTCCAGAATTCTACATATAGCGGAAGCTTAAAGCACTAAGCTATTCTTGAGGCAAGTTAGATTAATTTGTTAGTACTTTAGCAATGTATAAGAGGATAAGGAGGAACAATATAAAGTTATTTTTTTTAAATTTGTTGACGTTAGTAGGGTTGGGAAAAGTTCTATCTATATGTAGGATGTTATTGTTGGAGATATTAAATGTGCTTGTATGTTGCTATAATGATAGAATTTTGCTTGGACGTCTATCCAGGCACGCATTCATCAATATTGAAAAGATAATTGGACATCTTATGATATCCTTTGTTATATGCTCATTGCTATTAATTTGATTATTTAGAAATGTGTTATTGCCTTATATGGTAGTGAAGTGTTTTTATCTTGAGATGTCGTTGTTATTGTTGTACACAAATTATATCTACACCCTTACCGAGTGATGATCGATCACAAGTAAAATGTTCATGTAAACAAGTTGATTTACAGAAATATGGCAATAAGGACCTTGAAATTATTTTAATAAGATATAATATTTGAGATACAATATTTATTTATATAATTTAAATAGCTATAGTATGTATTTTAACTTCTTGCTACTTTTAAATAACCTGTTCATCTTGTGTATATATTTTCACTAATCGATGCAAGACACTCGTAAATAAATGGGAAATGAAGCTCCGAGAATGATGATCATGAAAATAGTACACCACATTATTTTAAAGAAAATTACATTTTACAAAGAGTACAAATATATAACACGTCTATATTTGAATTAAGTGTCAATACATCAATAACTTATTTCCTATGCACCTACCAAATCATTGTATAAGTTATACATAATTTAAATACATGAATAACTCTATTCTTATCAAGCATTGTATAAGTTATACATAATTAAAATACATGAATAACTCTATTCTTATCTGCAACGAAGTACCCCATAACATATTAAAGATTTATAATCATCTAAGTTGCCTTCAAATTCAATAAAAATGTAGAATCTTGAGAAAAAAAATAATTCCTAATAAAAATAAAGTGCTTTTAGAATTAAGAAAGAAGTATAATGACTAAATTTTTCTTTAATTAATTACACTCTTTTATCTTTAAAATTTTACGTTATGTTTTCACTAATCTTGTACTTAATACAATATCCTACACATAATAATTTATTTTTTTATATATATTTATTCTTAATTAATGTTCTAAGTTGCCTTCAAATTCAATAAAAATGTAGAATCTTGAGAATAAAAATAATTCCTCATAAAAACAAAGTGCTTTTAGAATTAAGAAAGAAGTATAATGACTAAATTTTTCTTTAATTAATTACACTCTTTTAGCTTTAAAGTTTTACGTTATTTTTTTTTCTAATTTTGTACTTAATACAATATCCTTCACATAATAATTTATTTTTTTATATATATTTATTCTTAATTAATGTTTGATACACGTGCAACTCACGTATCCTAAACTAGTCGAGCCAAATATGCCTCTGTCGTTATACTATGGGGGCCAAATATACCCCTAGTGCTAGCAAACTTCACAAGGATGCCCTCTAATTTAACAATATCTCTCCGAATTGATTGATTTTTTCCAATTTCACTCCAAATTACCCATTTTCTCTTTGAAACCAACCTTAACCCATTACCAATTAAATTCAAAATTAATTTTCTCATCTCATTTACTCTAATGAAATATGTCGTTTCCATCAAAGGGTTCAAGCAATTTGACGGAAATTTTCTTGTAATTTATAAACATGTCTTTCCCATCAACAATAATTACAAGTTTTTTCCACAACTTTTTATCCGTAATCAGTATTAGAGAATGTTTTCTTGTAAGAATATAAAATTTTGACCCAAATTTAAATTCCTCAAATCGCACCTCAGGTTCCATCAAATTTTCTTGTCTAACATTATATGTATCCAATAATAAATAACATTCATCAAGAATCTCGATGATAACTAGGATACTCATTTTTCTCGATAATTTTTAAATATCATGTAAGAAAAGTATAAAAATGATTAAACGAGTGTAAACAATAATGTGAGATATATAAGAGCAAAATTTGATGGTCATCATATAAAGCATAAGCAAGTGATCAGCGGGGAGTGGGGAGTGGGGATAAGCGTCGACGACGAATGTTGAGTTCTCTTCGTCAGAATAAATCGATCTCATAAAACACCCATTAATGGTGCGATTTTGATAGATGGATCAATGTGTATGTAAATGTTGTAAAGATGTGAATCTACATGATTCCAAGTTCCTACTTTGAGTGTCTCAATCATTCCAAGCTTCATGTGTCCATTGTCTTAACTTCTGTAAGTTGAAGAAGATGAGTTTGGGAGGTTTAATGGGTGTGGATTAAATTAATTTAGCGGGTCAGGGTCGAATTAAACAAAAAATGAGGCAATTTTATGTGAATTGGGGGAATTCAGTCAATTTGAAAAAATCTGTTAAACTTGGGGGTATATTTGTGAAGTTTGCTAGCGGAAGGGGCATATTCAGCCCCATAGTATAACGACGGGCAAAATTAACCAATTAATCAAAGTAGAAGAGTATATTTAATCCCTTTTCCTTTATAATAATTTCACCTGAAAATAATGTTGCAACCTTAATTAATGCATTTACTTAATGAAATAAAATTAATATACTAAACTAACGTGATATACATAATAGAGTATACATCCGACCCATATTCACTGGTAAGATCCGACCAAAACTTGAAGAAAATATCTTGAAGAAAAATCGATTTCTCGATCTCCTAGATCGAGGAATAATAGCCAGCGTTATTGTTTTTTTTTCTTTTTTGTAGAAGTTGCTTGATAGCTAGCGTTTTGGCAAATATTAGAATGCAATATTATGAAATATATATATATATATATATTTTGGTTTCAGTTGCTCTTGATATCTTCTTTAATTTTTTCTTCTATTTTTATGATTTTTGTTTCATAAAAATATCAATCAAGATTTTAGTGAAAATAATCTTCACTAGCTGTCCTAATCAATTAAAAAAAGATACTGGTATTCTCTCATTATATAATTCGCTGAGGAAATTGGGTTGGGTATATATAAAATAACGTGTCAAGATATGAGTAATATATTATATTTTCTTAAACCAAAATTAAGAACTAATTAAGCTTCTGCATCATTTTTCAGGTGAGATTATTATAAAATTTGATCAAAGTGAATTTTGTGATGACCGAAGCAAAGTAAAATGAATTTTGTGTAATGAAAGAAAGAAAAAGTGACCTTTGTGTAATCGACACAAATCTAATCGACCGTAGTTGAAATTTTCTCTACGCCAAAAATATAACCAGCTTAGGTTCTGACCCGAGTAATATGGGCACTGGAATCCTGCGTGACTACCTTTCAAGGATAAATACTCCCGGATTATCAATAGCGAAGTAGTATCGTAAGGGTAAAGAACCCCCGAGAGTCGAATAGAACATAATATTGTAAGCTCCAAAGCAATGGGAGGAGCCAGAGCTTTGACCGCGTGCTTGTTGAAGAATGAGCCGACGACTCATAGGCAATGGCTTGGTTAAGGGAACCCACTAGAGTCGTCGATACAAGTATATTGAGAAAATTGAAGGAAAGATGTCTTTTAAGTCTTGAATGAAGGATTGATGACATTGACCAACTTAAAGGGTGAAACATTATTAGGAAACTTGATTAAGTTAATTGTGGACTTGATTAATATTTTCAAAACTTTCTAATCTTTTCAAAAATACAAATCAACCCAACCCACACCCCTCTTCAATCCAAATCAACCAGTCTCTCTCCTCTCTCTTGACAACTTCTCTCAACTCTCTCCTAACCAACAGTTTTGCAAATTTCTCCTTTCAATCCTCGGCGACTTCAACCTTCGATGATAAATAGTTGGGCTTTGAGTTCCCCTCTTCAATTCAAATCAACCAGTCTCTCTTCTCTCTCTCTCGACAGCTTCTCTCAACTCTCTCCCAACCAATAGTTCTGCAAATTTCTCCTTTCAATCCTCGGTGACTTCAATATCCGACGACAAATAGTTGGGCTTCGAGTTTTTTTTCGACTTCAACCTTCAATCACGTGACAACCTTGCTCTCCAGCCACAACAACTTCGAATTCATCATTGTTCCTTTTCTTCTTTCACAGGTAAAAATTTATGGCCTTTTTAGTTTTGAAGAAAACGAGGAACTTGAGCCAACTTCTCTTATGGTATTGGTTAACAATTTCAATATTTGTTGCTTTAATTTGAAAGTCGGTCTGAATAAAACCCTAATTTCTGGTATTTTTTCTCTTCTCTTTTCGAAGTGAATTATGATTTTTTGAAGTTTGATTTTTGTTGTTTGTGTTTATAAAAACAAAACAAAGATTTGGGTGGATTTGTTCTGTTCTTATTCTTGGTAAAAATGGTGATATTGCTGTTTTCTGTTGAACAAAATTATGCTACTTTTTTTTGATTTCTCCAACAGATTATCCATCTGGTGAAACATATTAACCATCTGATGCAACAGATTTGTTATATGATACAATATATCAACCATATAATGCACCAGAGAAATCATCAGATAACAATTCTGATGCAATAAATTAATTATCTGATGCAACAGATTTAGCATATGATACAACAGTTTAACTATCTGATGCAACAGATTAACCATATGTTGCAACAGATTAAGCATCGAATAAAAAATCTGATGCAACTGATTAACCATCTGATGCAATAGAAGAACCATTCAATTAATGATCTGATGTAACAGATGAACCTCCTGTTGGATAAAATCCTATCAACTCTTCCAACAGGACATGTCCAAGACTTTATTTTTCCAACTGATCATTCATCTGACGCGATAGACAACCCTATGTTGAAAAAAATCTAAACAATATTGACTGTTGATAACTGTTTCAATAGATCACTTATGTGTTGCAATAGATGTGTAACCTGTTGCACAGACCATTCATCTTTCTCAACAGATTAGTGATATATTTTGTATTATCACAACAGATCTCAGGCGTTGCTGTGGTTAGTTAACTATTCCTACAGATCACTCATATGTTGCAACAGATGTGTGATCTGTTGCACAGACCATTCATCTTTCTCAACAGATGAGTGATATGGTTTGTATAGTTGCAACAGATTACTCAGCCGTTGCTACAAGTTATTTAACTATTCTAACAAATCACTTATATGTTGCAATAGATGTGTGATTTGCTATACAAACCATTTATTTTTCTCAATAGATGAGTGATATATTTTGTATTATTGCAACAGATTACTCATCCATTGCAACAGGTTATTTAACTGTTCCAATAGATCACTCATAAGTTGCAACAATGCGTGATCTATTGCACAAACCATTCATCTTTCTTAAAGGAAGAGTGATACATTTTGTATTGTTGCAACAGATTGCTCATCTGCTGCAACAAGTTTGTTATATGCTGCAACAGATATACTACCTCATGCAACAGTGTGTTCAAAGAGTGTCCACATGCTAAGTAGGGAAACAGGTATGTTTGTCCCCAGACCCAGGATACTAGTGCACCAGCTACTCTAGGTCCCCCATTTTCTCCTCAGGACGCATCATCCAATACCGGTGGTGGTCAGCGCCAAAATTAATTTTATGCTTTACCATCACACCAGGAGAAGAAGGATTTACCAGATATTGTTACTGGTATGCTTCGTGTCTTTCATCTTGATTTTTATGTATTATTGGACTCCGAGTTGAGTTTCTCCTATGTGACACCATTAGTTACAATAAATTTTGAAATAGGTCCTGAAAATATCCCTGATCCCTTCTTGGTTTCTACCTAGTGAGTGAGTCATTTGTTGCCAAATAGATCTATAGGAAGTGTTCTATCACTGTCCTTCATAAAATCATACTAGCAGACTTAATAGAGTTAGATATTGTTGAATTTGACCTTATTATTGGTATGGATTGGCTCCATTCTTGTTATACATCCATAGATTGTCGCACCCGAGTAGTAAAGTTTCAATTTCCAGATGAGCCAGTCATTGAGTGGGAAGGTAATTCAATATTCCAAAGAGTCATTTCATATCCTACCTTAAAGCCAGAAATTTGATCTCTAAAGGGTGTATCTATCATTTAGTTTGAGTCAAAGAAACTAAGTCTGAGACTTCAACAATTCAATCTGTCAGTGTAATCAATGAGTTTCCTGATGTCTTTCCCGAAGATTTGCCAGGGGTACCTCCCTATAGGGAAATGGAATTCGGTATTGACTTTCTCCCAGATACTCAGCCCATCTCCATTCCCCTATATCATATGGATCCTGCCGAGATTAAAGAGTTGAAAGAGAAACTCAAAGGTCTTTTAGATAAAGGTTTCATAAGGCCCAGTGTTTCTCCATGGGGCACTCCCGTCCTATTCGTTCGAAAGAAAGATGGTTCTTTGCGAATGTGCATCGACTATCGTCAGCTGAATAAAGTTATTGTCAAAAACAAATATTTTCTACCTAGGATTGATGACTTATTAGACCAACTTCAAGGTGAAATTTACTTCTTAGAGATAGACGTTAGATCCGGCTATCATCAGCTTAGAGTAAGGGAATTTGATATTCCAAAGACAACTTTCAGAACCCGTTATGGTTATTTTGAGTTTCTAGTCATGTCCTTCGGACTAAAAAATGCCCCCATAGCCTTCATGGACTTGATGAAGAGAGTGTTAAAATAGTATCTAGACATGTTTGTCTTAGTCTTTATCGATGATATTTTTGTCTACTCTCATAGTGAGGTTAATCATGCAGACCATCTTAGAATTGTGTTACAAACTCTTAGAGATCACCAGTTGTTCGCCAAATTTAGTAAATGTGAATTTTGGATAAGGTCAGTAGATTTTCTCGGTCATATTATTTCCAGTGACAGTATTGGAGTTGATCCCCAAAAGACAGAAGTAGTAAGAAACTAGCCTAGACCTATTTCTCCATCAGACATTAGAAGTTTATTGGGTTTATCTGGATATTATAGACGTTTCATTGAGGGTTTTTTGTCTCTTGCGTCTCTTATGTCTAGATTAACTCAGAAGAAGGTTAAGTTACAGTGGTCAGATTCCTGTGAGAAGAGTTTTCAGGAGTTGAAGACTCGACTCACTTCAGCCCCAGTTTTAGCATTACCTGATGGTACAGATGGATTCATTTTATTTTGTGATACCTCTAGAGTTGGTTTAGGTTATGTATTGATGCAGAGAGGTAAGGTCATAGCCTATGCCTGTAGACAACTTAAGCCTTATGAAAAATACTACCCAACCCATGATCTTGAGTTAGCTGCTGTTGTGTTTGCATTGAAAATATGGAGGCACTATCTTTATGTGGTGCACGTTGATGCGTGTATAGATCATAAAAGTTTGAAATATGTGTTCACTCAGAAGGAGTTAAATCTTTGTCAGAGAAGGTAGTTAGAATTGTTGAAGGATTATGATATGAGTGTGTTGTATCATCTGTGCAAGGCCAATGTAGTGGCAGATGCCTTTAGTAAATTGTCCATGGGCAGTGTTGCTTATATGGAAGGTGATAAGAAGGAGTTAGTTTGGAAAGTTCACTGATTAGCTAGATTGGGTGTGAGGTTGGTTGATTCAGCTGAAGGGAATGTTTGGGTCCAGAGTAGTTCCGAATCTTCTCTAGTTTCAGAAGTGAAAGAAAAGTAGGATAAGGATCCTAGTTTGGTCAAACAGAAGGGTTCAGTTAAAGACCAAAAGGTAGAGGTTTTCTGTAATGCCCCGTAAAATTCGTGCAATACATCGTCTCTTATTAGCATGGGCATGGGATGAGAAAGTTTGAAAATATTCTAAGTGTTGAAAGACTTAGACTCATTTTTAGCTCGTAATCTTTGGGGATTTTATTTTTGACCTTTACGACGTCCAATTTTAGATTTTCTTATTGCATTGCGATGGGGCAAGGTCGTAGTACGTATTGGGTGAGTTTTGAAATTTTTGGATGTCGATTAGGGCATGTTTGGATGCCCAAAACAATGGCATCATGCGATATGCATGCGTCGCATGCTCCAGTGCGGTGGGAAATAGCATGCGACGCATGGTCTGCAGCACGTACCTGGAAATTTCAGCATTTAAGTTTCGTCTCATTAAGGGTGTTTTAGGTATTTTCCACGCCCTATTCAGCTTAAACACGAGATTTTTACCTCAAATAAGCACATTATTCATATTTGCACCAAAAATCATCAAGAACACTCTCTAGGGTTCCTTATTAGAAATCCAAATAAATCAAGATTTACCCGTGGGTTTTAGAAGATAATTAGAGATTTAGAATCCTCGCGTCGTAGGCTTCAAGAAGCATCCTTTGAATTCCTAAATAGAGGTACGTGGGGTTTATCCTAAAAACTACATGGGCTTGAAATTATTAAAGCATGATTTAAAGGTTTTGATGCATGTAATTTAAGGGGGTTTCGAAAACTATATTATTGATTATGTGTTCCGAAAGTTTCAATGTTATTTTTGCTTTGGACTTCTGGTCTTCTCCCCTAAATTGATTTACATGTATACATATATGTATGAAATTGAGATTGAAGATTGTTTGAGAGCATTAATGATGAACTCCCTCCCTTTTGATAAATTACAGATTTTTTTGGTCTTGTTGGAAAAGAGTTGAAATGCATGTTTTGTGATTTGAAAGATATTTTCTCAATGTCATATTATTTGAACATTGATTTATAAGTATTGAGAGAGCGTTTCTTGATATAACTATGTTTTGTGTTAAAGAGAAGAATTGCATGAGATAGTGTCTTTTGACATGACCACCATTGTTTGTTGAATCGTTGATAAAGAGAATTGCTTGTATGACTTTACATGAATTTTAAAGAATGAGTTTCTTGAAAGAATTGTTGATATGATGGTCTTGAATTTCATAGTTTGAAAATAGAGATATAATTTGCTATGAATGGCTCAGAGAATGTGACTTGCAAGTCAATGGTATGATGATACCATATGTATGAATGCCATAACAGAGCATGATTTCCAGAGTATGATTTTAGGTTATGTTTTTCAGAGATTGCATGTTTTAAAGAGTTAAAAGTGGGCTTAAAGAGGGTTAGGTGGTTTCCCGAAGAAGGCTTGAGTTCAAGTAACTCGTAGCCAGAAACCATGTTTTGCCGATATGGGTACATTATTTCCCCATGAGGGATTATTTTTACGCTGTCCTAGTGCCCTGTGGCGTACAGAGCAGAGACTCCAACCCTTGCGGCAAACTTGGGTTGGGGACTTAGCTGCCGAGTTAAAGGCAGATCCCATATAGCCTGTGGGATAATAGAGTTGTAGGGTATACCACCTAGCACAGAAGTAATACAAAGAGTATCACAGATTTTAGTCATTTCCACCGAGTCTTTTAAGATGCCCATGTGATTTCTTACCATATGACATATTTATAAACAGTTTTAAACTGTTCTCATATATGTTGATTATAAATAATTATTTTGGATTTGCTCTGCATACCCGTACATCTGTATTGACCCCCTCTCCTCTCTCCAGGTTCTGAGGCACAGTCTAGGGGTCCATATAAATAGTAGATATTTCAGATCGCAGATCAGATTGTGCAGTGGTAAGCCTTCTATGATCCAGAAGGCCTGGTTGTTTCAGATAATTATCTTTAGTTATGTTTTGGTCTATTGGGGGCCTTGTCCCAGTTTTTAGACAGTTTGTTAGTTCATAGTAAAGATTTCACAGACTAAGTCAGACATTCTTATTCAGATATATTTTGGGTTTCCATTTTTAGAATTATGATCACATTCAGATTGACCATGTTTTCGTACTAGATTTCTATTTTCTGCATTATCTTTTATTATCTAAATATTGTGCATGATTACCAGATAGAGAAGGGGGTTCCGGGCCTTCATGGTTCAGAATGCCCGTCACGGCCAGGGCCCCGGTTTGGGTCGTGACAAACTTGGTATCAGAGCACGGTTCATGGTCCCAGGGTTTCTGCAAAATCGCATCGGGTAGAGTCTTGTTTATGGGTGTGTAGCGCGCCACACTTATAATCAGGAGGCTACTAGGCATTTAGGAAATGTGTCCCTTCTTTGTGATTTAGTTCGTGCTGTAGAGTCGAGTTTGTTCCTAATCGGTGATCTTTTGTCTTACAGAAATAACAGTCATGCCTCCTCATCGCAATACTAATCAGAGTGCTCAGAATGATGAAGTTCGCCCCACTCATGGGATGAGGACACGTAACAGAGCCCTTACTCCAGATCCTGTCCCTACTTCGAAAGTCCCTCCAGTCCCGAACAGTCCACCTAGGGCTCCACGAACCAATATGAATCGTCCCCCGACTAATTAGAGAGATATTTCGAATGCAGAATTCAGACAATCTATTCACATGCTAGCACATTTGGTGGCTGCATAGACTCAACGATTGGAAGATACTGGGTCTTCCTCTGTTACTTTTGAAGCTACACAGGTGGGCCAATTCATGAGGATGAATCCTCCCAAATTCACAGGTACTAAAGTAGAAGAGAATCCGTAAGAGTTCATAGAAGAAATAGAGATGATTTTCAAAGTGATGTATGTGGATCAAGTGGAAGGTGTAGAGCTAGCGGCTTACCAGCTAAAGGATGTAGCGAACCAATGGTATAACGAGTGGGAAGAGGCGAAGGGTGAGTGCTGAGCCTACAGTGTGGGACGAATTTGTGGAAGCTTTTCTTGACCGGTTCTTTTCTCTAGAGTTGAGGGAAGCCAAAGAGGAGGAGTGCATGAACCTTAAACAGGGTAAGATGAATGTTTAGGAGTATACTTTAAAGTTTAATCAGTTGACCCGTTATGCTCCTGAGGTGACGAGTAGTATGAGGGACCGAATAAGGAAATTTGCTTCCGGCCTTTCAGATGATCTGGTGCTTGAGTGTCAGGGAGCTATGCTGAACAGGGAATTGTACTTTGCTAGGATAACAGTCCATATGCAGCAGGTTGAGGAGAAGAAGAAGAAAATTGCTGAAGCTAAGGAGAAGGATAGATAGGCGAAGAGATCCAGAATAGCAGATCAGAATCACAGTCAGTAACAGAGTGACAATTGGGGTAGTAAATGACAGAAGAAGAAGAATTAGGGTAACTCTCAGCCCGCGGCTAGTGCTCCAGTATCCAGACCTCTAGTTGATCAATGATTTTAGAACTTTCGATCTAGTCAGGGGCCAAGAGTGCAGGGTACTCAGTCACAGGGGAGTGTGGCTCAACCTGCTAGGTTTCCTCCTTGGTGTAACACTTGTGGAAGGAACCACCCAGGGAGATGTCAGTTTGGCACCATGGTATGTTATTTGTGTGGCCAGCCATGTCATATTCAGAGGGAGTGCCCGACATCGAGAGGTAATGTTGGGGGATCTAAATCTCAGGCAAACTCCTCTGCTCCTCCACCACCTCAGAAGGGCTCCCCTTCAACTGCTTGTAATGGACGCAACCGGTTATACGCCCTAACCAACTGCCAGGAGGCGGAGGCCTTTCCAGATGTAGTCACTGATACATTACAAATCTTTTCTCATGATGTTTATGTGTTATTAGATACCGGGTCTACCTTGTATTATATGACCCCTTATGTGGCCAATGGTTTCGGGCTTGAGCCTGATGTGATTTCCGAACCTTTCTTTGTTTCCACCCCGGTGGGTGACTCTGTTGTGGCTAGGAGAGTGTATAGGGGTTGTGTCATGTCCATTTGTAGTCGGAATATCGTGTCCAACCTCATAGAGCTTGATATGATTGATTTTGATGACATCTTAGGGATGGAATGGCTCCATTTATGTTATGCTACTCTAAATTGTAGGACCCGAAGAGTCACTTTCTTCTTTCCGAACGAATCAGTCATAGAGTGGGAAGGTCATTCTTTAGCACCTAGAGGGGACTTTATATCCTATCTCAGAGCCAGTAAACTGATTTCTAAGGGTTGCTTGTATCATCTTATTCGGGTTTAAGATTTTAATGCGTAAAGTCTTCCCCTTCAGTCTGTCCCTGTAGTAAATAAATTTCTGGAAGTTTTTCCAGATGATCTCCCAGGAATACCACCTGGTAGGGAGATAGATTTTGGCATTGATCTGTTGCCAGAAACCCATCCTATTTCCATTCTTCCATATATAATAGCTCCAGCAGAGCTGAAAGAGTTGAAAGAGCAACTAGCAGATCTTTTAGATAAAGGTTTTATCCGTCCTAGTGTTTCCCCATGGGGTGCACCAGTGCTTTTGGTGTGGAAGAAAGATGGTTCCCTGCGTATGTGCATAGATTACCGTCAGTTAAATAAGGTCACCGTAAAAAATAAATATCCTCTTCCTAGGATTGATGATCTCTTCGACCAACTTCAGGGTGCTAAATGCTTTTTGAAAATAGACCTTCCTTCGGGATACCACCAGTTGAAGGTTAGAGAGTCAGACATTCCCAAAACAACTTTTCGAACTCGATATGGTCATTATGAATTCTTAGTCATGTCCTTCGGGTTGACTAACGCCCCTGCAGCCTTCATGGATCTAATGAATAGAGTTTTTCATCAGTTTCTGGACCTATTTGTAATAGTATTTATTGACGACATCTTGGTATATTCTAAGAGTGAGGAGGACCATGCCAACCACCTCCGAATTATCCTTCAGACTCTTAAAGATCATAAGTTGTATGCAAAATTTTCCAAGTGTGAATTCTGGCTAAATTCTATTATTTTCTTGGGGCATATTGTGTCTAGTGAGGGGATTAAGGTGGACCCCCAAAAGATCGAGGCAGTAAGAAAATGTCCCAGACCCACGACTCCAACCGATATTCGAAGCTTTTTGGGTTTGGCAGGGTATTACAGAAGATTTGTAGAGAATTTTTCTTCTATAGCTGCTCCACTTACGAAATTAACACAGAAAAAGGTGAAATTTGCGTGGTCAGACTCTTGTGAGCACAATTTTGAGAATTTGAAAGACAAGTTGACTACTGCACCTGTTTTGACTCTTTCGAAAGGTACGAAAGATTTTGTAGCTTACTGCGATACATCCCGAGTAGGACTAGGGTGTGTTCTTATGCAGCATGGTAAGGTGATGGATTATGCATCTAGGAAGTTGAAGGTGCATGAGCGAAATTATCGACTCATGACTTGGAGTTAGCAACCCTGGTGTTTGCACTTAGAATATGGAGGCATTATCTCTATGGGGTGCATGTTGATATTTATACTGACCACAAAAGTTTGCAGTATGTTTTTTCGCAGAAAGAACTAAACCTCAGGCAGAGGCGTTGGATGGAACTTTTAAAAGACTATAATATGAGCCTGCATTACCATCCAGGCAAGGCTAATGTTGTAGTCGACACTCTCAACAGGTTGTCCGTGGGCAGCCTTTCTCACGTAGAAGAGGGGAAGAAAAAGATGGTAAAGGATATTCACCACCTTGGAAATCTGGGAGTGCGACTCTTAGATTCTGAAGATGGAAGGGTGATTGTTCATGAGATAGCTAAGTCATCCCTTTATGCCGAAGTTAAAGAAAAGTAGGCCGAAGATCCCATCTTGATGCAGATTAAGAGAGATGTGGGTCAACAGAAAGTAAGGTCGTTTGAGATTGGTGGCGATGGTATTCTGAGATATCAGGGTAGATTGTGTGTACCTGATGTAGACAGGTTGCGGGAAAGAATCCTTAGCGAGGCTCACATGTCGAGGTATGTTGTTCACCCAGGCTCTACAAAAATGTATCATGATTTGAAAACCATTTATTGGTGGAATAATATGAAGCGTGATGTGGCTAAATATGTCGCCAAGTGTTTGAATTGTCAGCAAGTCAAGATGGAACATATGAGGCCAGGCGGTACTTCTCAAGAGATAGCTTTGCCTTTATGGAAGTAGGAGATGATCAGTATAGACTTCATTACAGGACTTTCGAAGTCCCGAAACCAGTATGATTCTACATGGGTAATTGTAGATAGGTTGACCAAGTCACCGCACTTTCTGCCTTTCAGGACTAACTATTCGGGAGAGGATTATGCTAAGATGTTCATCGTAGAAATAGTCCGTTTGCATGGGGCACCTGTGTCTATCATATCCGACCGAGGTATGCAGTTTTCTTCTCTGTTTTGTAGATCTTTTCAGAAAGGTTTAGGTACCCAAGTGAACCTAAGTACGACATTCCACCGTCATACTGATGGGCAAGATGAGCGCACCATCCAGACCCTTGAGGATATGTTGAGGGCTTGCGTTATAGATTTCAAAGGTAGTTGGGTGGATCACTTGCCATTGATAGAGTTTGCTTATATTAATAGCTTCCATTCTAATATGAAGATGGCACCGTTTGAGGCGCTGTATGGTAGGAGATGTAGGTCTCTGATATGGTGGTATGAAGTAGGTGAGATGCAAATGTTTGGGCCTGATTTTTTTCACCAGGATATGGAAGATGTGAAAATTATTAGAGAACAACTTAAAACAGCTCAGAGTCATCAGAAATCCTACGCCGATGTTAGGAGGAGAGAGTTAGAGTTTGAGGTTGGAGATTGGGTATTTCTTAAGGTTTCTCCCATGAAGGTAGTTATGCGATTCGGGAAAAAGGGTAAGCTGAGTTCTCGCTACATAGGACCATACCAGATTGTGAGAAGGATAGGTGGAGTTGCGTATGAATTAGAGCTGCCTGCAAGTTTGAGTTCTGTCCATCCGGTATTTCATATATCTATGCTGAAAAAGTGCATTAGAGATCATTCGTTAGTAGTACCCATTCAAGAAATCAAGGTGACAGACTCTTTGTCCTACGAAGAAGAGCCGGTAGCGATTTTGGATCACCAAGTTAGAAAGTTGAGAAGCAAAGAGATTGTTTTGATTAAAGTGTTATGGAGAAATCAGAAAGTCGAAGAAGCAACTTGGGAGTTAGAAGATGATATGAGAAATAGATTCCCAAATTTATTTGATCCGGTGGATAAAGTGATGGAAGGTACAATCCTTGTCCTTTTCTTTCTATGCCCTTGCTTGCTTGAAATCGTGCTTGTCTATTTTTTTTCCGCATCATCATTCGGGGACAAATGATCCCAAGGGGGGATAATGTAACGCCCCATAAAATTCGGGCAATACATCATCTCTTATTAGAATGGGCATGGGATGAGAAATCTTGAAAATATTCTAAGTGTTGAAAGACTTAGACTCATTTTTAGCTCTTAATCTTTGGGGATTTTATTTTTGACCTCTTCGACGTCCAATTTTAGATTTTCTTGTTGCATTGCGATGGGGCAAGGTCATAGTACGTTGAGAGAATGTGTTCTTGATTTCAAAGGCAGTTGGGATGAGCATTTTCCATTGATTGAGTTCACCTATAATAATAGTTACCATGCTAGTATGCAGATGGCCCCATTTAGGGCTCTTTATAGGCGGATATATAGATCACCAGTTGGTTGGTTCGAAGTGGGTGAAACCACAGTGATTAGCTCAGATATGGTGTTTGAATCCATGGAGAAGGTTCAATTAATTCGAGAGAGATTGAAAATGGACCAGAGTCGTTAGAAATCTTATGCAGACTTAAGGAGAAGCGATCTTGAGTTTGAGGTTGATGACCTTATGTATTTGAAAGTTTCACCTATGAAGGGAGTGAAGAGATTTGGCAAAAAGGGTAAGCTTCATCCTCTCTATGTAGGCCCCTATCAAAGTTTGAGTCGTGTTGGGAAGGTAGCGTATGAGCATAAGCTACCTGCAGATTTGTCCTCAGTTCATCCAGTTTCCATGTGTACTTGTTGAAGAAGTGTATGGAAAATTTAGTTGTTGTAGTCCCTCTAGAAAGTATAGATATTTAGAATAGACTCTCATATGAAGAAGTTCCAGTAGATATTCCTGATCATCAGATTTGTAGACTAAGGAACAAAGAAGTTCCCTTGGTCAAAGTTATGTGGTGAAATCAGTCTATTGAAGGCGCTACTTGGGAAGCAGAAGCAAACATGCATACAAAGTAGCCTCATCTTTTCTCCACGAATTCAGATTCAACCGAAGGTAACAATCTTCCCTAATTCAGTTCCTTTCCAGTCTCAGATTCATCTGTATAGTTATCTTCATGTAAATTCATACATTTACAAATTAGCACAATTGTTCAATATGTTCTAGATTCAGTCATGCAGTTTGTTTTAGTTGTGCATGTCAGCACATAGCCTTAGATTCCTCAGTATTTTCAGTTTGGCTTAGCCATATTCGAGGACGAATGTTCCTAAAGGGGAGATAATGTAATACTCCACACTTTTTCCTAGCTCAATTTAGCTCCTAGAATGTAAAAGGTTAGCTTAAAAAATGAATAACCTTTGATACATATAGAATTTTCTAGTTCTAGACCCTCCAGTGTGTGGAAAATTGAATTAGCTTTCCAATGATACCAATTTCACCTAGATCTGATACTCGGTTGAGAAGTTATGACATTTTTAGTAAAATAGTATGCCATTTAGGCACGCACTGCGTTGCGGTGAAGGAGAAATTCGCAATTGTCAAAATCCAGTAGACCACCGCGACTGGACAACATTGCGTTGTAGTCTTAGGTCCTATTCATAAATTTTTAGTGGCATACCATGATGGCCCAGTGTCGCGGTTATGGCCAAAATGGAGCTCGTCCCTTTTCCAGTGGCTCAACGCGATTTCACCGCGTCGCGTTGATGGGCCAAACAATAGTCGTCCCTTTTCCAGTAAGCCACCGTGATAGTGGCGCGTCGTGGTGAGTGGCCAAATCGGGATTTCCTGTTTCCAAAATTAATTTTAAAAGGGTAGTTTGATCTTTTCCACTAGCCCCAAACCGTGTAAAATACAAGATTAAGCTCATTCTAAGCACTTTATCCTTACTTTTCATTAATTCTCTCTCAAATAAAACCCTAAAAATCAAAACTTACTCTCTAAAAAATCAAATTTCCTTCACTATTTTCCCAAGATAGCTCAAGATTAAGGATTCCCAATTCAAGAACTTCAAGAGTTCACCTTCAAAAGCTAAAATAGGGATTCAAGTTCAATCTTTCTTAGTAATTGCATCAATTAAGGTATGTGACATTTACGAACAAGGATAATATTTCATCCTTATGCCAAAAACTAATTTTTAATTACAAATATACATGATTTTGTATGCATATACATGAGTTTCAAATGAGAGTTCATACCCCTTGTTGTTATTTGCAAGATTATGAGATTTCAAGTGATTTAGAAGTTGAATTGCATGTCTATCTTCGTATTTTCATACGTAATGCAGTAAATTCCATATTTTGAGTTGAATTATCAATACTTACATTATCAAGCATGAATATTATGATGTTTTGACATGAATTTGATGCATGGGTCATTAAGCCCCAATTTAGTATTGCTATTTCAAGACTTATTGTGCTATGAGCACCCTAACACTAGATTATTTTTAGATTTTAATAAGGATTTGATCTTTAGATCTCAGCTTAGATATGAAATCCACTTTAAAGTTTAACTTAGCAATTATACAATTGGTTTTCGTAACAAACCATTTTACTAGATTTTTAAAGTGGATTTCCAACAAAATGAGCATACAGATTAAAGGGAGTAGTATTTATCACCGAGTTGGGTATGTTCTCATGCCCCAAACTACGAGCCAACGTAGGTTTAGATTATCAGATTATTCCCATTTCTATATGGATGGCAGATGTGATCACTTAAATTAGGTTATAATCCTTGGTAATAGTATGACACCTCTCCCCAACGTGAGGTTTTCCCATAAGGGAACTAGACGTGGGATTCCATGATAGCTCACATGGTTTATGTCGATTAGAAGGACCTTGAAAAGAATAATCCTAATAGAAAAACTTTTAGAAATCAAGTGTACAGGCTCATAACTATATTCAGACATTGTTTTACAAAAGATATTAGCTATGAGATTTTAGATTTTTAGATTTTAGATATAAAAGTGAGTCCTTTCTAAACTAGACAATATGATTTATAGACAGAATACTATTACAACTTTTAAAAACTAAATTTTATGACTTACTAGATTTATGTAACATGTTTTGCTATTCTTGATTATGATTTACAGTTTTCAAATATTCCATCTTATGTAAGTCATTTACATTTGGCATGCATTATTTTATAAATTATGATGACGTTGAGATATTATTTTACTTATGCATTCACCCCCATATACTTAGTACATTCTCAAAATACCAATCCATATATATGTCTATGTGCTACATTATCTCATAATGTAGTATCAGGTGCTCAGTTTCAGAAGTATGAGTAATTTCGAGCATCTCCATCTACATCCCAATAGTTGGTGAGTCCTCATAATTTGGGGACATAGTCTTTCAGTTTTTCAACTTATTAGTATAGATGATTCAGTCAGTTCGAGTCAGCTGGGGGTTTGTCCTAGTGACTCTCTAGCTATTAGTAGTAGAGGCTTGTTAGACTGCTAGATATGGTTTCAGATTATTTAGTGTTGATTGTTTAGATGTATGACCCCGTAAAGTTTCCTCATAGTCTAAGCCTTTAGAACATGTCAAGTGAAGCCTTATTCCATCTCTAAAATATTTAGGAATTACTTCCAAATTGATTAGTGTTTACACCGTATAGAGTTTTCCTAAAAATGACTTTTTATCGTGTAGAAAATTGAATTATATTTCCAACGATACCGATTTCATCAAAATTCGACATCGGAAGATAAAGATATGGACGTTTTATAGAAAGCAGTCGAAACTACCCAGGCGTGACGGAGAGGGCCTACGGACCATCGAGCTAGCGATAAACCGTCGCAAAAACCGTCACATAGGAGGCAGTGAGACCACATTCTGGCTAAGTGCGATGGAGAGGGCCGACAGACCATCGGCCCAGCCATCGCAGGCAAGTCAGAAAGTTCAATTTTGGTCCAGGTGTGACGGTCAGGGTCGACGGACCATCGAGCCCTCGACGAACCGTTGCCTATTTCGTTCAGTGATTTTAAGTCATTTTTAAAAGGGGTTTTTAGTCTTTTTCCACCCTTTTTACACTCGATATAGCCAAAACAAAGAACATTTCTTCACATTCTTCATAGACATCAAAAATTAGGGTTTTCTCTCAAGATTAACCCTCTAGAGAAAATTCAAATCTTCCTCCAAGAAATTCAAGAACTCACCATTGATTTTGCAAATTGAGTTAATATTCAAGGTTCCCAAGTCAAAGGCTTTAAGAACCCTCTCTCAAGAGTTCCAAAAAGAGTCTCAAGCAAGATTGTTCATCCAATTTCACAATCTAAGATATGTGGGGTTTTAACAAGGGTAATCCTTTCACCTTTGTGCCCAAAGGTTTATTTTAAATACAAATTTCTGCAAATTAAGAGATTTTCCATAAGATTGAAGTTAGGGTTTATACCCATTATTATTGTTTGCAAGATTTTGAGATTTTCTATTGATTAAAGGTTGAATTATATGATTACGTTATATTCCCATGCCTATTTCCGAATTTTCTAGAATTTTAAGATGTTTTGATATGAGATTGATGCTTGGGTCAATGACCCCATTTAAAGAATATTGTTTCAAGATTGTTTGTGCTATAAGCCTTTCCTCGCTAGATTGATTACAGATTTTAGATTAAGATTTAAACTTTTTGGGTCTAAGCTAAGATAGAAATCCACAATATTCAAGCAATTCTTGATTTGAAGCAAGATAAGCATTGTGTCATTTTAAGGTGGATTTTCTAAAAGTTCTGAGCTGAGTATGAGATTAGTATTTAGCACCGAGATGGGTTTGATTCCAAGGTCTCATGACCCAAAACTACGAGCCACCGTAGTATTATGATTTACCCTCAGTGAGTTAAGATAGTGATCACTAAAGTTAAGGTTCTATTCCGATGTCAAGGGTAGAGCAGCTCTACCCAATGTGGACAAGACATTGGACTCCATGTAGCTCACATGGTTTATGTCGGTTAGAAGAAACTCCCGAGTCTAAAAGAGTTCTAGAGTTCCCAAGTATTGAAAGTTTCTAAAAGTTGTAAGTCCTTAAGTTTTAAAAAAGTTTTACTCTCCACAATATAAAAGCAGAAGTTTGAAAGTATTTGTTTAAAGCTTCATTTAGCCTTTAAGTACTGAGAATAAGAGGAGAATATAGATTTCAAAGTTTAGTATACTGACTCACGAGATTTGTGTTACATGTTTCACTATTCATGATTTATGAGTTTATATTTTAGGCTTATTCAAGCCATGTGAGTCATTCCTATTTGCATGCATGATTTTATTAAAGAGTATTGATATTATTTTATGTAAATGCATACACCCCCATATACTCAGTACATTCCCAAAGTGCTGATCCACATATACGTCTGTGTGCTACATTGTCTCATAATGTAGGTTCAGGTGCTCAGTCTCAGCAGTGACCGTGATTTTTGAGTGCCTTTGCCTACATTCCATTGTTGGTGAGTCCTCATGGTTTGAGGACCTATATTTGCAGGTTTCCCATTTTCCTAGTGTTTTGATTTTTACTTTCAGATCATTGCGAGTCAGTTGGGGGTCTGTCCCAATGGCTCTCCAGTTTGAGTAGTAGAGTGTTTGTCAGACTAGACTGTCAGTTGAAGGTGTGTTTCAGATTATTAGTAATTTTCTATCCATACGTTGTTTCTAGTTATCTTGGGTTATAGTTGACACAATAAAGTATCATTGTTTAGCTTATCTATCATGAAGAAAGTGTTAGAAGTAATAACAGGTTCAAAGGGTTAGCTTAGGGATGCTTGTAGCCTTAAGTACCGTGTGACATCTCGGGATGAGATTTCGGGGCGTTAATCAGACTATTGAGTCTAGTATTTTCTAGAGATTATATTAAGATATTCTCAGTTAGCTCAGGTAGATTTACGCATTCTAGTTTTGATATTATATCTATATTCGCTTGTTATGATATTTAGACTTAGTAGAAGGCAGACAGGGTTAGCTTAAGGCTACTCATAGTCTTGAGCACCGTGTGACATCTTGGGATCATGTTTCAGGGTGTTACAGTTATGTCGTAATGTGAACTGTTACAAATGATATTTCATCAAAAATATCTTTAGTACAATAGTGCACAATATTGTATAATATTATGAGGATCTGAATTCTACATTTATTTAAGTCTGCTGACGTAGAAGTAATTATCAAGTGAAATATGCTTCTTGGTAAGCATAAGTTTTATTTGGCCTGCAGTACTGACACTAGAAGATGTCATGTACTTAATATTGAATGGTACACTTGATAATGAAATTTATAAGAGAATCCCAGAAGGATTAAAGATGCCTGAAGCATATAGTTCAAAGTCTCAGGAATTATATTCAATCAGATTACAAAGATTGTTATACGACCTAAAATAATCAGGGCATATGTGGTATAATCGTCTTAGTGAGTACTTGATAAACAAATGTTACATAAATGATGTCATTTGTCCTTATATTTTCATTAAGAAAATGATATCAAGGTTTGTTATAATCACCATTTATATGGATGACATAAATCTCGTTGGAACTCCAGAAGAGGTCCAAAAAGGCAATTGAATATCTAAAGAAAGAATTCGAAATGAAAGATCTTGGAAAGACAATGTTTTATCTAGGTCTGCAGATTGAAAATTTAGCAGACATGATCTTCATCCACCAATCTTCCTATACTGAGAATGTCTTGAAACAATTTTACTTGGACAAAGCATATTCGTTAAATAATATAATGATTGTTTGGTCACTTGAAGTGAGTAGAGATTCATTTCGATCTCCAAAAGAGGGCGAAGATATTCTTGGTCCCGAAGTACTATATCTCAATGCTATTGGTACAACTATTTATCTTGCTAACAAACCAAGGCTTCATATAGCCCATTCTGTTAATTTGCGATCCAGGTAAAGTTCTTCTTTTTCATGTAGACATTGAAAAAGAGGTAAGCATATATAGCAATATCTAAAGGGGTCTATTGATATGCGTCTATTTTATACTAACAAAGATAGTTTAGATCTTGTTAGTCATGCAGCTGTAGGTTATTTATCTGACCCATATAAATCTGGATGTCAAACAAACTATGTATTTGCATATGATGGTACTGTGATATCATGGCGATCTATAAAACAATTGATTGTTGATACTTAGTCAAATCATGCTAAGATAATAGCGATTAATAAGGCAAGTAGAGAATGCATAAGGCTGAGATTAGTGATACATTCCATCAAACAGAGATGTGGCTTAAAGCTTGATATTAAGATACCCACGATCATACTTGAAGACAATGCATCATGTATAGCTCAATTAAAAGGAGGCTTTATAAAAGGAGATAGAACTAAGCACATCTCACCAAAGTTTTTCTTCATACGTGATCTCTAGAAAAATTATGCTATTGATGTACAACAAATACCTTCCAGTGACAATCTAGCAGATTTGTTCACCAAATCTTTACCAACTTCAGCTTTTGAAAACATGGTACACAAGATGAGAATGCGAAGACTGAATCGATTGAATTGGGGTCTTCATCAGGGGGAGTAAGAATACTGGTTGTATTGTTTTTTCCTTAACCAAGGTTTATATCCCAATGGGTTTTTCCTGATAATGTTTTTAATGAGGCAACACTCAAATGTATATTCAGATAGTTTTTCTTTACATAGGCATCCAAGGGGGAGTATTGTAAAGGTGGATGCCATATGTCCAAAATGAAATACATGTGGCATACCTTTAAGTAATGTAAACTAAGTCATACGACATCTCTTTATTTTTGGATAAAATTTTCATTTGTGTCATTGGATATATATAGCCTTAGTCAATGTGAGATCAAGATAATTTTTGCAGTTTCCAAATTGGTACATGATAACGCTCAATCTACAGCTCTCGTAGGAGTGTAAAGCGGTCGTTAGCAAATATAGAACCCAACTGGGTTGGGTATCGATCCCACAGGGAATAGCTTGGTCAACAAGTAAGTAAAGATTACTAGACTTTTAGTGCAAGTCTCGTAAAAAAGGGGGGAGTCTTGTCGTGCAAGTAATGTAACCAAAATAAGATCTAAAAACGGCAATAGCAAAGTAAAAAGAGAAAGAATGTTTTAGTGAGATGTAAACAATGAGAATTGAGAAGTTGGGGTTATGTCCACCTTCTGAGGTATACGTCTCTATTGGCTATGAGTGTGTAGAATTCTGACATGCAATTGCTTATAGAGGATTGTAGTCGATGGTAAATCCAAGCGTCTCTCGACCTAAACAAGGACTATTTCACTTTAACTCTCTTGAGCTTAAAGCGTGTCTAACGGTACGAATTCTCCAAGAGGTTAGTCCAGTTACGGCACTAGCTTTTTAATAGGAAAGGGTGTCCTACTACCTTGACATTATCTCTTTTCCAGACAAATAACTTTTCTCTCGAACAAGTTAAATGTTAGACTGGCGTATTCTTGCGTTTGCAACCGCAAAGAATGTAGATTAAGATGAAGAGAATAATGATATAAGCAATATACGTGTCTCGAACTCACAAACTCACAGCAATAGATAGTAACTCATTCAGCTTCCATAACCCCAACAGAGAAGTTTAGTTACCCATGAATGCGAAGAAAACCACAATTGTCATTGTTATTATACCACAATAATGATCAATTTCGTGTAGCACAAGAGTGGTAGGCGTTAGGTGTGATTTCTTGCAGAGTAACGTTTCTCTTGTTGCAGAATTTAAGAATAGAAGAATAGACGAAAATAGAATTGATGGAAAGATTAGAAGAGTTGTAGAATTATTTGTAGTGTAGAATAATAGAGGAGTAGAAGATGTCAGAAGATGAGAGGGATGGAAGGAAGTATTGTGTTCTCCCTCCTTCCTCCCTCCTTATTTAAAATCTCTAGCATGATAGGGTATTTATAATACCCATATCCTACTCCTACTAGATAAATAAAATATCTAACCAAATCCTACTAGGCTAATGTAATACTTAACCCAATTGTACTAGGTTAATGTAACATTATCATAATCCAAATAAAATAATGAAATACATAACCTAATTGTACTAGGTTAATGTATCATTGTCAAAATCCAACTTTGTGTCTGTAAGTCCCCAAAGTCTTCAGAATTGCTGTTTTAGCCCGGGACAGGTTTTCCATGCAGCAGTTTTGGTCCCCCAAAGTCTTCAGAAATGCTGTTTTAGCCCGGGACAGATTTTCCATGCAGCAGTTTTGGTCCTTAGGCGTGTAAACTCCCTTCCCTTCCTTCGTGAGCTTTCTTTAGCGTTAAGTAAGCCATAAAATGCTGAATTATGCATCATTTATACCTGAAACTTTACTAATCATGTTCGTTAGCTCATTTACAGGAAAAAGGACTAAAAGTGCATGAAATATATAATTTGTTCTCAAAACTAGGCTAAAATATGGGCAAAATATATTGATATAGGTGCGTAAATTCGCCTATCATCAGTACATTATAACTTGCAAGTCTTCGTATGAGTATGGTACCAAATGTGAATGCCTTAATGAAAGACTCCATGAATAAAAATAAGAAAAATATTTTAATTGGGCACAAAGAGAACTATGTAATTGCCCCGAAAAGGTGTAGTCCTTTTGGCTAACACTTGAAATTGTGTTTACCGACGTGGGAGGTTTTGTCTTGAATGGAGGATGATCGTTGTATGCTTGCTTTGAGCAGCAGTATGCATCTATGTTTATTATATGATGGTAAAAATATGAATACCTCAGTCCATGCTGCTAACATGGATTGGGGCCCCACCAGTTGGGTATGGAATGGATCCATATATCCCATGGGATACATATTGTTGGTATAAGTTACAAAGTTCAGAAATAAAGGTTTCCAAATGATTATGTTCTTTTACCATTCTGGTCACTTACTACTCATAATATGCATTTTGAGCTTATGACTAGGGGTTTGCATCAGTCGGCTTGATTTGATTTTGTATATTATCGAATAAGTTTATCAATTTTTGATTTTTCAACACGCTAAAGTGATAATCAAACCAATAAGTTACTTGTTATCGACTTTTGGTTTATCAATTTTGGTCCTTAACGGTTTGTTTTATCAGTTTAACTAATAAGAAAATGCTTCTTTTATTTTTTTTACCTTCTCTTCTTATATTCATATGCTCATATATATACACTACCTTCATTCATAAAAGCCTACACTAAGTACAAATAGAAAAAAATTCAAATACATTATTACTAAAACAAACTTATTTTCTTTTTGGTTAAGTAACGAATTTGAATGCAGTAGCAATCGATGAAGATCTCTAAATAGAAAATCTAGTTTATATTAATGGGTGGAAACCCCACAAGCCAACATGTTTATGAAGAAAAGAACAACACTAAGACAACAACTATAAAATGCAAAAACATAAGTAAATAATAGGGTATGTATTTAAAATATAAAGCCACTATTATATAATTAGGGATAAAAATATAATTTTTAGTATAATCTTGTTGGATTATCGTTTTACCGTTAACTAAAACCTTAGAATAAAAAATCGAACCGATATTCCAATAAATAAATTTCTAAAACCATTTAAAAATAATTAACCCAATAACCCGGTATCGATACACCAACAATGATTTTTTGGTTCGGTTAATTTAGTTTTTGCACACCCCTACTTATAACATGAAGCTTAAAAATGTTTTAAACAACTTTGATTTTCCCTTTCCTGGGTTACATGTTAGTACTCATCGTACTGACCTTCATCGGGCGCTACATCCTTTCATGATGTATGTTTCGAAGCTCATCCTTGCGATCTGGTTCGGCATTAGAATTACACTAGGGCGGAATCTACCAGGTGATAAGTCATCCTTCTTTCGGAGGGCCATATTTATTCCTTCTAGTTAGACATGATTTATTTCAATTTTATGGTATTCTCCGGGGATATGTCCTGGCATAAAATGTTATTTATATTATTAGAGGCTTCGTAGACTGAGTCAAATAAATGTTTTCATGTCATATTTTAGGACTCGAGATTTGATTGTTGATTTATTTATACTTCATAACCTATGGACCTATTTTCGCACTTTAATTACAATTTTTCTTATGAAAAAATGCTAAGGGATCATCTCAGATATTTCTTGATCTGAGAGGCCCGTCACGGCGAGGGTCTTAGCTTGTATTATGTAAAACTTGGTATCAAAGCATGATTTAAGGTCCTATGGTATTTATGAAGATGTGTCGAGTAGAGTCCTTTTTATGGGTGTGTAGCGCGCCACAATTTAAGTGACTTTCTGTAACTCCTAAATTTTTTCCAAATTTTAGAATATGCTTCTAAAAGGAACTAACGGCCAAAGGGAGCCCACAATTCTGACTCCACAACTCTTACTCCTACTGAGGTTCCACCATCCTTGACTAATCCTCCTTGGATCCTGCAGCCAGTACAATCCATACTCAGGCCCAACAGGGTAAAATTTCTAATGTTGAGTTCAGACAGAACATCCATTTGCTTGCTTAGGTTGTGTCATCTCAGTTTTACCATTCAGGTAATGCTGGGTCCATTATTGGTTCTTTGGATGCTACTCAGGTTAGCCAGTTTATGGGCTAAACCCATCGACTTTCATGGGATCCTAGACTGAGTAAGATCCCCAAGAGTTTGTGGACGAAATGAAAAAGATATTTAGGGTGATGCCTCCCAGTGATACAAAAAAGGTGGAGTTTGTAACCTACTAGCTAAAAGAGGCGGCTTATCAGTGGTTTGATGAGTGGGTGGAATTCATAAGTGAGGATATTGAACCTACTATTTTGGAAGAGTTTTCAAATAACTTTATTAACCACTTCTTTCCTTAGGAATTGAGGAAAGCTAAGGCTGAGGAGTTTGTGAATTTGAAGCAGGGTAAGGTGAGTGTTAAAGAGTATGCTCTGAAATTTACTCAGTTGTCTCGTTATGCTCCAGAGTTGGTGTCTAGTATGAGGGCTTAAATGAGAAAGTTTTCTTTGATCTCTTTAGCGACTTGGTACTAGAATGTAAGGGTGTCATGTTGAACAGTGACATGGATATATCCAGGTTGGTGGTTTATATGTAATAGGTAGAGGATGAATGAATAAACAGGCAGATGGGAGGCAGTATAAAAAGGATAGGCCAATAGATCAGAATAAGAGTAAGTAATATAAAGGAAAAGGGGGAAGACAACTGTTCAAGAAGAAATATTGGGGTAATCCTCATTCATCAACTAGTGCACCAGCTCCTAAACCTTTGAGTGATCAGCGATTTCAGTCTAATTGTGGCCCTAAGATGCATGTTACTCAGTCTCAGGCTAGTGTGGCGTAGTCGGCTCTACCTTATCCTCTTTTTAGCACATCTGAGAAGCTTTATCATGGATTTTATTGATTTAGCTTGGGTTCAGTTATATTGCGGCATCGGTCATTATCAATGGGAGCTGGACAAAGGAAAATTTGGGGGACAATAAGTCCCAAGCTACAAGTTCTTTAGCCCCAGCCATAAAGGGTGATACTCTGATACATGTAAGGGTCGCAACCATCTGTATGCCCTATTTAATCGTCAGAATTCAGAAGCCTCACTAGATGTTGTGATGGATATGTTATAATTTTTCTCTCCGGATGTGTATGTACTACTTGATCCTAGTTCCACCCTATCTTATGTAACCCTTTATGTGGCTGTGGATTTTGAATTTGGTCCCCAAAATATTGACTTTAAAGATAGTTGGGTGGATCATTTGACTCTTATTGAGTTCTACTATAATAATAGTTATCATTCTAGCATACATATGTCACCAATCAAAGATCTTCATCATAGGAGGTGTAGGTCACCAACTGGGTGGTACGAGGTAAGTGAAGCTAGATTATTTAGACCTGACCTTGTGCACCAAGCAATGAAGAAATTTAAGGTTATTCATGAGATCTTAATACCGATCAAATTCGTCAAAAATTCTATGCAAATGTGAAGTGAAGGGAGTTGGAGTTAAAAATTAATGATTGGATGTTCCTAAAAGTCTCTCCTATGAAAGGAGTAATGATATTTGGGGAAAAAGGGTAATCTCAGCCCACGTTACATTGGTCCGTACTAGATTTTGAAGGATTTTGAGGATGTTGCTTATGATTTGGATTTGACCACGAGTTTGGGATTGATTTATCTTGCGTTTCACATTTCTATTCTAAAAAAGTATATGGGTGACCGTTATCTTACAGTCCCCATATAGGATATTAGTGTGAAAAACTCTTTGTCCTATGAGGAAGTTTCTATCAAAATTTGGGATTGTCAAGTCCGAAAGTTGTAAACCAATGAAATTGTATTAGTATAGGTATCGTGGAGCAATCAAAAGGTAGAGGAGGCTACTTGGGAACTAGAGGAAGACATGAAGGCTAGATATCCTTCTCTTTTCACATCATCAGATGATGTTGTTAGAGGAACCAATTCTACGTCATCCTTGATTTTTTCATATTCAAGCCTTAGTGTATGTGCTTATATGAAATCTTAAAGTTTTGTGAGTCTTTTCTAATTTGTTTATTGTAGTGTCATAAGATCTCTTTTATTGTATGTAAGGTTTTAGCCTTTATGTTGTGTCAGGGAGTTTTATTAAGTCCTTAGCCATCATTCGAGGATGAATGATCTCCATAGGGATATTGTAACATTCCAAAAATTTTAGAACCTTCGTGCACCCAATGTTGTACAATTTAAATTTTAAAAAATTGACTCATGGGTTGACTCATGATTAATAGGTTGGACTCATGAGTCAATTCATGACTCATGACCCAAAATAAATTGACTCACAGGTCTGATTCACAATTGGTAAGTTGGACTCATAACTCGTGAATCGGATCCACGACTTGTGGACCAAGTCATGGATCAAATCTTGAATGTTGTAAAATTCATTTGATTTCCATGAGTTGGACTCACCACGTGTGAACCAGATCCACGACTCATGGACCAAGTCCTAGAAAACTGATTCTGCAGGTTTTTTGGGGTAACTAGGGGCATTTTGGTTATTTTTCTTATGAGGTTCGACCTTTATATGCTTAATACTCCTTTTGAACAAGTAGTTATGATTATTTTCAAAAGGAATACCGTTAGAAATTGTAACACCCCGTATAAAATTGTGCAATATGTTATCCTGTAATAGCATGTGCATGGGATGGGAATCTTAAATTGTGAAAAATATTCTAAGTGTAAAAGAGACTTAGTCTCATTTTTAGCTCTTGATCTTCGGGGATTTTATTTTCAACCTTACCGACCTCCGTTTTTAGATTTCTTGTTGCGTTGTGATGGGGCAAGGTTGTATTACGTCTCGGATAAGTTTTGGAATTTTTAGATAAGCATAAAGGCGAGTTTGGATTGCCATTTCAGTAGGGTCCCGCGATTTGCCCGCGCCGCCCGCTGGATCGCCTGGCCTGGGAAGGAAGCCCACGATAGGGTAGGTGACGCCTGGCCTAGGGCGGTGCTCTAGGGAGGGCGACGCCTGGTCGATCGCCCCAGGCCAATCTCTTCAGTTTTCCCGAATTAGTAAGGGCATTTTGGGTATTTTTCATCCACCTATCATCAATAAAATGGGATTTAATCCTTAGAAAGCCAAAATAGAGTCTCATTCATCAAAATTGGTCAAGAACTTGTATAAGGGTTTCAAAATAAAAACCCACATAGCTCAAGATTCAACCGTGAGTTTTCAAAACAAATTGAAGAATCGAAATCCCCGCAACGTAGGCTTCAAGAAGCACCCCCTAATTTCGTAAATAGAGGTACGTCGGGTTGTCCTAAATTTCATTGGCATGTTTTGGAAAGAACTTATGCAAGATTTTGAATTTATCTCTCTCTCTATATATATGTTTTTACAAATGGGGTTTTTAAATTGATACAAATAACATGTTTTGGGATATGATTATGAAAGAAATATTGAAATACCATGGGGTTGTCTATTTGAATATATAACTGTCACGACCCAAGCCGAGGCCCTGGCCTCGACGAGCATCCCGAACCATTAAGACCCTGGCGCCCCTTTCTATCTGGCAATCATGAACACCATTCATATACAATAAGGAAAAATGTGGAAAAATATTACAAAGGAATCATGGTCAACTCTTATTTCAACTAAACACTAATGAAATGAGTTCATAAGATCAACAACATCTAACATTAGTCTGCGAAATCTCTACTGATTGAAAATAACCTCTGAAGACTGAGACAAAACTGGGACAAGGTCCCAACAGACCATATAAAAGGATAGAAACAATTAAATCTGAAATTCAGGCCTTCCGAAATAGAGGAGGCTCATCAACTGCAACTTCTGACATGACGGATCTACTGCTATATAAGGCTGCAGGACTGTGTCTCGGATCCTGGAATATAGGGGGGAGGGGGGTCAATACAGATGTACTGGTACTCATAGAAATCCAAAATAATGTATTTATTATATATATAACATAGATGAGAGAAAGTCCTGAAACATTAAGCATGAAATAGTTAAAAAAAAATACATGGGCAATTTCAATGATCTTAAAACAATCTTGTCAATGCAGTTCTAATCTTTGTATTACTTCTGAGTTAGGTGGTACACCCTACATTTCTACAATCCCAGGGGCTATATGGAATCCACACTTAACTCGGCGGCCAAGCCCCCAACCCAAGTTTGCCGCAAGGGTTGGAGTTTATGAATAGTTAGGTATGCCCCCTTACAAGTATACCATGGCATCATCCTTACATGACGTCCACATTTTTTTTTTTTCGGACAATACCCGTATCGACAAAACACGGTTTTTCCAGCGATGAGCCCTTACACTCAAACGCCTTCTTCGGGTAATCACCTAACTCTCTTTAAGAACATTTTTATCCTGTTCTAAACATGCATCTTTCTGAAATCATATTCTGAAAATCTGAGTAAAAATCTATATTCTATTCTGTTCTGAATTTACCATGGCGTTATCTGTATTGGTATCGTCATACCAAGACTTGCAAGTCATATCTATAAGCCATAAGAATATCATATCACAGCCTTTTCTTTGAGAACATAAAGTCCAGACCACCATATTTCGAACAATTCAAGAAAATTCCTTCTTCAATACATTTATCAAACTATGCACAAATCATTCCTTTTAATCATTTTAACAAACATGTGGTGGTCATAAATTTCAACAACCCATGAAATTGTTTTCATATATATATTTTCAGCACTTACCAACATGTAAAACCCTCTCTCTTCAATTCAAAAATAAATAATCAAGTCATAATCAAAGTCAAAGCTTTTATATTAAATCATGTTTCCAATATCACATTTCGAACACATCATATCTTACAACGTTAAGAGACTTGTAAATAAGAGAGGGATTTCAAATAATTCATACTCTCAATTCATAATTTAAACTCATCAAACTCATACGTATATCTTCTTGAACATGGTTATAAATCATATTTGGGGGAAGGGCCTCAAGACCAAATTAATATCATCAAAAACTTTAGAAGCATGAATCTAATTATAAATCCAAAAACCCTTGTAAATTTATAATTTCTAAACCTTTAACTTGATTAATAAGAATTTACCATGCCCATGTAGATTTAGGAAGACCCCACGTACCTTAGATTACTTAGACTAAAAAGTAGAACTCGAATCTTGATTCGTTTCCTTAGAAATCTTGGACTTGGCTTGAATTCTTGATCTTGAATGTTGGAGCTTAGGGTTTTAGGTTGAGAAGAATTTTGATGAATATAAGTATAAAATGCTTGAAAGAGGCTTAAATTAGATGTTTGGGCGGATTGGGGTTGGGGTAAAATACTAAAATACCCTTAAGAAAACAAAAAAAGTCACAGCAGTCCCTCAGTTGATAGATTGATATGCTGAAGTAAATTGGGCATAACTTTTTATTCCGATGTTGGATTTGAACGAAATTAGTTTCATTGGAAATAAGAGTAAAAGAAATTTCATTTGATATATATAAAACCACCCAGTTCGTTATATAACAAAAGTTATGGTTGATGAAAGTTGACCTAAGTTGAAGTGTCCACTCAAACTAAATCGATAGAATTGTTTTCAACTCGCCTTAGAGTTAGGGGATTCTTGTGACCTAAATTCATATTCAAAGATTTTTACACACAATAGGAGTGATCACCACACATATATTAACAAGAAATAATTTAGTTAGGGTCTATACGCGTAGAAACGACGGTCTAAATTCTTGCCCGAAAGTACGGGGTGTTACAATAACAATGGTTGAATTGTGAATATGTGATTTGAATTTTGAAAGGATGCAATGTGTATGGATTGTGAATTCTTTAAATCCCCCATGATAATGTCTTATACCCCATATTATACTTGTGCTAAACTATTGAGAGCATGAGTTTTGAAATTGATATTACTCATAAATGATAAAATTTCATAAACTATTACATGTTGAGAACCATGTTGCATGTGGTTGATGCTGTGGTTGATGTGTGTGAAAGTCTTATATATGTGCATGATATAAATGGCATGAGAAGTTGAAGAATAGATATGATATTGATGACTTGCAAGTCGGGTATGACGATACCCTGCAGAGTATGATATGTAATTGATTGAATAAAGGTTATTGATTGACTTTATGTGAGATAGGTGGTTACCCGAAGAAAGCACAAGTCAAATGACTCTACGCTGGAAATTGTGTTTGCCGACTCGGGAACTTGGTACCCTGCTGTGTGATCTTGTGTACCTTACATGATGTTATCCCAAATTGGGACTATGAATTGGTACCATGCTGTGTGATCTTGTATACCTCGAAATGTGTCATCCCCTTTTCGGGACAAACGGTTAGGTGCCCTGTTGTGTGATCTTGAGCCCAACCCCAACACATGGACTTGATTGATGATGGAGACACCCTGCTGTGTGATCTTATGTGCTCTCCCTTCCTCACCCATACTACAATCTTGGCGGCAACCGATATTGGGACGTTGGTGAAACTGTAGGATGTACCACCTAGCTCGAATGTGTTACATTGTTGTTGAAAAATTATTATACTATGCCCATGCATTTCTAAACATTTTGAAATAATGTGTTTTATAGCAGCTCTCATTTATGTTATATAAAAACCTCAATTTTGTTTTTGGATTACTCTGCGTACCAGTACTTCTGTATTGACCCCCTCTCCTCCAACCTCTCAGGTTCTGAGACACAGGCTAGGGGTCTAGAATAGCTGTAGATTTTATCTGTCAGAGTTGTTTTGTCCTGTGGTGAGCCTTCTATACTTCGGAAGGCCTGGTTACTTTCAGACGATTATCATTATTAGACATATTTTGGTATACTATGGGCCTTGTCCCAGTTTTCAGATTTATCAGTGATTATGTATTAGAGATTTCGCAGACGGTTTTCAGATGTCGATAGATGTTGTGGGACTTCATTTCCCATTATTGACTTTATTAGACTCATGACCATGTTTCTGTAGTATGGTGTATTTTCTGCATTTCTTTTATCATATGAATTATGTTCATGATTACCAAATAGATAGGGGTGTTTTGGGCCTTCATGGTTCAGAATACTCGTCATGGCATCGCGAAAAACTTGGTATCAAAGCACGGTTCATGGTCCTAAGGTGTCTGTGAAATCGCGTCGGTAGTGTCTTGTTTATGGGTGTGTAGCACGCCACACTTATAAGCGAGAGGCTAATAGGAATTTAGGAAATGTTTCTCTTCTTTGTGATTTAGTTCGTGCTTCAGAGTCTAATCTGTTCCTAATCAGTGATCTCTTGTCTTACAGAAATAACAATCATGCCTTCTCATCGTAATGTTAATCAGAGTGCCCAGAATGATGAAGTCTGTCCCACTCATGGGATGAGGACACAAAATAGAGCTCACACTCTGGAACCTTTCCCTACTTCGGGAGTCCCTCCAGTTCCAACCAGTCCACCTCGGGCTCCACAAACCAATGTGAACCGTCCCCCGACTTCTCAGGAGAATATATCAAATGCAGAGTTCAGTCAATCTATTCACATGCTAGTACAGTTGGTGGCTGCACAAGCTCAGTGGTAAAAATATACTGGATCCACATCTATTGCATTCGAGGCTACTCGAGTAGGCCAATTCATGAGGATGAATCCTCCCAAATTCACAGGCACCAAAGTAGGAGAGGATCTATAGGAGTTTGTGGATAAAATGGAAAAAATATTCAAAGTGATACACATAGATATTGTAGAAGGGGTAGAATTGGCGGCATACCAGCTGAAGGATATGGCGAATCAGTGGTACAGTGATTGGGAAGATGCGAGAGGTGAGGGTGCTGAGCCCTCGGTATGGGATTAGTTCGTAGATGCTTTCCTTGACCAGTTCTTTTCTTTTGAGTTGAGAGAGGCTAAGGCTGAGGAGTTCATGAATCTGAAACAGGGGGAAATGAGTGTCTAAGAGTACACTCTGAAATTTAATCAACTTGCTCGCTTTGCACCAGAGATGACTAGAAACATGAGAGACCGAATGAGGAAGTTTGCATCTGGCCTCTCCGATGACCTAACACTTGAGTGTCAAGGGGCGATGCTCAATAGGGACATGGACTTTGCTAGACTAACTATCCATATGAAGTAGGTAAAGGAGAAGAAGAAGAAGATTGCTAAATCTAGAGAGAAAGACAGGCTGACAAGGAGGGCCCGAACAGCGGACCAACACCACAGTCAGCCGTAGAGTAGTAACTAGGGTAATAAGTGGTCAAAGAAGAATAAGTTTTGGAGTAATGCACAGTCAGCAGCCAGCGCCCCAGTGCCCAGACCACAGACAGACAAACAATCTCAGAATTTCCAGACTCACCATGGATCCAGAGCTCCAGATACTCAGTCACAGGGAAGTGTGGCTCAACAGTATCGTACTTTTCTACGATGTGAGACTTGCGGAAAGAATCACCCAGGGAGGTGTTATTTTGAGAGGAGAAATTATTATTCTTATGGCAAAGTGGGACACCTTCAGAGAGATTGCCTTTCTGCTGGAGAAAATATGGGTGGGGGGAGCTAAGTCCCAAGATGCCTCTACGACTCCTCCTTCTAAGGGTGCCCCTTCAGCTACCGGGAGCGGTCACAATCAGTTATACGCTTTGACTAACTGCCAGGAGGTAGGAGCTTCACCATATGTTGTCACCGGTATGTTACGAATCTTTTTCCATGGTGTTTATGTATTGCTTGATCCTGGATCTACCCTATCTTATGTGACCCCTTATGTGGCTGTTGGTTTTGGGTTGGAGCCCGAAGTGATTTCTGAACCTTTCACTGTTTCCACTCCTGTGGGCGATTCTGTTGAGGCAATGAAGGGTGTATAGAAATTGTATTATATCTATTCTTAGCCGGGATACTGTGGCAGACCTTATAGAACTTGATATGGTAGACTTTGATGCTATCCTTGGGATGGACTGTCTTCATTCATGTTATGCCACACTTGACTGTAGAACCCGAAAGGTTACTTTTTCTTTTTCGAATGAGCCAGTGATAGAATGAGAGGGACATTCTTTAACACCTAGAGGGCACTTCATATCCTATCTCCGGGCCCATAAACTCATTTCCAAAGGTTGCTTGTATCATCTTATTTGGGTTAAAGATTCTAGTGCCGAAAGTCTTCCTTTTCCATCTATTTCCGTAGTGAATGAATTCCTGAAAGTCTTTCCAGATGATCTCCCAGGAATACCGCCTGATAGGGAGATGGATTTTGGTATTGATTTATTGCCAGATACCCATCCTATTTCTATTCCTCCATATAGGATGGATCCTGCAGAGCTAAAAGAGTTGAAAGAACAACTAGTAGACCTCCTAGATAAAGGTTTTATCCACCCCAGTGTGTCTCCCTGTGGTGCACCTGTACTTTTCATGCAAAAGAAAGACGGTTCCCTTAGTATGTGTATAGATTACCATCAACTGAACAAAGTCACTATTAAAAATAAATATCCTCTTCCTAGGATTGACGATCTTTTTGACCAGCTTCAGGGTGCTAGATTTTTTTCAAAAATAGACCTTCGTTCGGGTTATCATCAGTTAAAGGTCAGGGAGTAAGACATTCCCAAAACAGCCTTCCGAACCCGATATGGTCACTATGAGTTCTTGGTCATGTCCTTTGGGTTGACTAACGCCCCTGTAGCCTTCATGGTTCTTATGAATAGGGTGTTCCGTCAGTTTCTAGATTTGTTCATCATAGTGTTCATTGACGATATTCTGATCTATTCCAAAAGTGAGGAAGACCATTCCAATCACCTCCGAATTATCCTTCAGACCCTTAAGGATCATCAGTTATATGCTAAGTTCTCCAAATATGAATTCTGGCTGAATGCTATTGCCTTCTTGGGGCATATTGTATCTAGTGATGGGATTAGAGTGGATCCCCAAAAGATTGAGGCAGTGAGAAAATGGCCCAGACCCACAACTCCAATCGATATTTTGAGCTTCTTGGGTTTGGCAGGTTATTACAGGAGGTTCGTAGCGAGTTTCTCTTCTATAGACGCTCTGCTCACTAAATTGACTCAGAAGAAGGTGAAGTTTTATGGTCTGATTTATGTGAAATTAGTTTTGAGAAGTTGAAAGACAAGTTGACTACTGCTCCTTTTTTGACTCTTTTTGAGGGAGTAGAGGGTTTTGTGGTATACTGTGATGCATCCCGCGTGGGACTTGGTTGTGTGCTTATACAGCTTGGTAAGGTAGTGGCTTATGCATCTAGGCAGTTGAAGGTGCACGAGCGGAACTAACCCACTCATGACTTAGAGTTAGCAGCGGTGGTATTTGAACTTAAGATCTGGCGACACTATTTGTACAGAGTACATATTGATATATTTACTGACCACAAGAGTTTACAGTATGTTTTCTCGCAGAAAGAATTAAATCTTAGGCATAGGTGATTGTTGGAGCTTCTGAAAGATTATGACATGAACTTGCACTACCATCCAGGAAAGACAAAAGTAGTAGTCGACGCCCTCAGCAGGTTAGCCATGGGCAGTCTTTCCAATGTGGAAGAAAAAAAGAGAGAGATGGTGAAGCATATTCACCAACTTGCAAATCTGAGAGTACGACTCTTAAATTCTGAAGATGGAGGAGTAGTGGTTCATGAGGTAGCTAAATCTTCTCTTTGTGCAGAAGTTAAAGAGAAGCAGGTCAAAGATCTCATCTTGATGCAAATTAAGAATGATGTGGGTTAGCAGAAGGTGATGTCATTTGATATTGGTGGTGATGGTATTCTGAGATACCGAGGTAGACTGTGTGTGCCAGATGTAGATGGTCTGCGAGAGAGAATTCTTGATAAGGCTCACACGTCGAAATATGTTGTTCACCCAGGCTCTACAAAAATGTATCATGATTTGAAAACCATTTATTGGAGGAATAATATGAAGCGTGATGTGGCAAAATATGTTTCCAAGTGTTTGAATTGTCAGCAAGTCAAGCTGGAACATATGAGGCCAGGTGGTACTTCTCAAGAGATAGCTTTGCCTTTGTGGAAGTGGGAGATGATCAACATGAACTTCATTACAGGACTTCTGAAGTCCCGAAACTAGTATGATTCTATATTGGTAATTTTTGATAGGCTGACTAAGTCAGCGCATTTTCTGCCTGTCAGGACAAATTATTCGGGGGAAGATTATGCTAAGATGTTCATCGCGGAAATAGTTCATTTGCATGGGGCACCTGTGTCCATTATATCCGATCGAGGTACACAGTTCTCTTCTCAGTTTTGGAGATCCTTTCAGAAGGGTTTAGGTACTCAGGTGAATCTAAGTACAACATTCCACTCTCAGATTGATGGACAAGCTGAGCGCACCATTCAGACCCTTGAGGACATGTTGAGAGCTTATGTGATTGACTTTAAAGGTAGTTGGGTGGAGCACTTTCCACTGATAGATTTTGCATATAATAACAGTTTCCATTCTAGTATTAAGATGGAACCTTTTGAGGCATTGTATGGAAGGAGATAAAGGTCTTCGATATGATGGTTTGAAGTAGGTGAGATGCAGATGTTTGGGCCTGATCTTGTTCATCAGGCAATGGAAAATGTAAAGCTTATTAGAGAATGACTTAAGACAGGTCAGAGTCGTCAAAAATCCTATGCCGATGTTAGAAGAAGAGATTTAGAGTTTGAGGTTGGGGATTGGGTATTTCTTAAAGTTTCTCCCATGAAGGTAGTTATGTGATTCGGGAAGAAAGGTAAGCTGAGTCCTCACTATATAGGACCATACCAAATTGTAAAAAGGATAGGTGGAGTCGCATATGAGTTAGAGTTGCCAGCAAATTTGGGTTATGTTCACCCGGTATTCCACATATCCATGTTGAAAAAGTGCATAGGTGACCATTCATTAGTTTTGCCTGTTGAAGAAATCAAGGTGTCAGACTCCTTGTCTTATGAAGAAGAGCTTGTAGCAATCTTAGATCGTCAAGTGAGAAAATTGAGGAGCAAGGAGATAGCCTCGGTTAAAGTGTTGTGGAGGAATCAGAAAGTTGAAGAAGCAACTTGGGAATCCGAAGATGTCATGCGAGTCAGATACCCAAACTTATTTATTTCGATAAATGATGAGATGGAAGGTACAATTCTTGTTTTATGTCTTCTTTTCTATGTCTGAGTATACTTAAAATCGTGTGTGACTGTATTCCGTGTCATCATTTAGGGACGAATGATCCCAAGGGGGGATAATGTAACGCCCCAAAGAAAATCATGCAATACGTTATCCTATAATAGCATGTGCATGGGATGAGAAGCTTAAATTATGAAAAATATTCTAAGTGTAAAAGAGACTTAGTCTCATTTTTAGCTCTTGATCTGCGGGGATTTTATTTTCAACCTTCCCGACCTCTATTTTTAGATTTTCTTGTTGCGATGGGGCAAGGTTGTAGTACGTCTCGGATGAGTTTTGGAATTTTTAGACGAGCATAAGGGTGAGTTTGGATTGCCATTCCAGTAGGGTTTGCGATTTACCTGCGCTGCCCGCTGGATCGCTTGGACTAGGAAGGGATCCCACGATAGGACAGGCGACGCGTAGCCTAGGGCAGTGCTCTAGGGCGGGCAACGCCTAGTAGATCACCCCCGGCCAATCTCTTCAGTTTTCCCGACTTAGTAAGAGCATTTTGGGTATTTTTCATCCCTCTATCATCAATAACACGGGACTTAATCCCTAGAAAGCCAAAATAGAGTCTCATTCATCAAAATTGGTTAAGAACTTGTATAAGGGTTTCAAAATAAAAACCCACATAACTCAAGATTCAACCGTGAGTTTTCAAAACAAATTGAAGAATCGGAATCCCCGCAACGTAGGCTTCAAGAAGCACCGCTAATTTCATAAATAGAGGTACATGGGGTTGTCCTAAATTTCATGGGCATGTTTTGAAAAGAACTTATGCAAGATTTTGAATTTATCTCTCTCTCTCTATATATATGTTTTTACAAATGGGGCTTTTCAATTGATACAAATAGCATGTTTTGGGATATGATTATGAAAGAAATATTGAAATACCATGGGGTTGTCTGTTTGAATATATAACAATGGTTGAATTTTGAATATGTGATCTGAATTTGGAAAGGATGCAATGTGTATGGATTGTGAATTCTTTAAATCCCCCATGATAATGTCTATACCCCATATTATACTTGTTTTAAACTATTGAGAGCATGAGTTTTGAAATTGATATGATATTACTCATAAATGATAAAACTTCTTGAATTATTACATGTTGAGAACCATGGTGCATGTGGTTGATGTGTCTGAAAGTCTTATAAATGTGCATGATATAAATGGCATGAGAAGTTGAAGAATAGATGTGATATTGATGACTTGCAAGTCGGGTATGACGATATCCTACATAGTATGATATGTAATTGATTTAGTAAAAGTTATTGATTGACTTTATGTGAGATAGGTGGTTACCCAAAGAAAGCACGATTCCAATGACTCTACGCTGGAAACTGTGTTTGCCGACTCGGGAACTTGGTACCCTGCTGTGTGATCTTGTGTACCTGACATTGTGTCATCCCCAATTGGGACTATGAATTGGTACCATGCTATGTGATTTTGTGTACCTCAAAATGTGTCATCCCCTATTCAGGACAGATGGTTAGGTGCCCTGCTGTGTGATCTTGAGCCCAACCCCGATACATGAACTTGATTGATGATGGAGACACCCAGCTATGTGATCTTTTTTGCTCTCCCTTCCTCACCCATACTACAATCTTGGCGGCAACCGAGATTGGGAAGTTGGTGAAACTGTAGGGTGTACCACCTAGCTCGGATGTGTTACATTGTTGTTGAAAAATCATTATACTATGCCCATGCATTTCGAAACATTTTGAAATAATGTGTTTTATAGCAGCTCTCATTTACGTTATATAAAAACCTCTATTTTATTTTTGAATTACTTTGCGTACCAGTACTTCTGTATTGACCCCCTCCCCTCCAACCTCTCAGGTTCTGAGACACAGGCTAAGGGTCTAGAACAGCTGTAGATTTCATCTGTCAGAGTTGCTGTGTCCAGTGGTGAGCCTTCTATACTTTGGAAGGACTGTTTACTTTCAGACGATTATCATTATTAGACATGTTTTGGTCTACTGGGGGCCTTGTCCCAATATTCAGATTTATTAGTGATTATGTATTAGAGATTTCGCAGACGGTTTTCAGATGTCGATAGATGTTGTGGGACTTCATTTCCCATTATTGATTTTATTAGACTCATGACCATGTTTCCGTAGTATGCTGTATTTTCTGCATTTCTTTTATCATATGAATTATGTGCATGATTACTAGATAAATAGGTGTGTTTTGGGCCTTCATGGTTCGGAATACTCGTCACGGCCAGGGCCTCGGTTCGGGTCGTGACAGAAACCCTTCTATTCCTTCCTGTTAGACATGGTTAATTTTAATTTTATGTTATTCATCGGGGCTTTGTATCGATATAAAATGTTATTCATATTGTTACAGGCTTCATAGACTGAGTCAAAAGAATTTTTTCTTGTCATATTTCAGGACTTGAGATTCGATTGTTGATTTCTTTGAACTTCATAACTTATGGGCCTATTTTTCACACTTTAACTACAACTATGCTTATGAAGAAATGCTAACAATTCATCTCGGGTCTTCATTGGTCTGAGATGCCCGTCACGACCAAGATCTCGACTCAGGTCATGACAATTATTCACCAAGTTTTGATCCGTGCATCACTTGTCGTCAGAGATTTCTCATGAAAAAAATGTGTGACACATAAAAGAACATCACTTTTTGATTATATGACTTATACACGACATAACAAAATAGTCCATATACTCCTCAACTACCCTGTTCTTTTATTGTTATATAGATTTTGATTTCTAGTAATTAGCTAAATAATCCATCATCATCCTTCCAAAGCTGCCAGTAGAAATTATAAAGTGTGGATAATTTTAGTTCCAAAATTCTTGAGTGAAAGTAAGCTTGAGATGCGTGTATAAGCCTATAAATTATGAATTAAAATACTCAATTTCTATCAATATTTTCATGTCGGGATGGTATCTAAACACTGTGTCTTTCCACCACCGGAATTAAATATCTTTCCATCTTGGATAACTTTCAAGACTTGTATTTCATCTTGTAGGATTCAATTTGATAGCTTTACCCTTGAGTCACCCTGATGTAGCTAGGGTTAAGTTCTTCTCCCTCTTTACGTTTGTTCTTGTTTTTACAAACTTTGTTATCTACAATATATGATAATGAATATCTCTTCCTGTACTAAAGTTTTTATCAGTGATGATGATGATGTTTTGTCTTTTAATTCTTGTCATGATCAGGAGATTAGAGAAAATAATAACATGGATGTTGTTTCAAATCATGAGATAGCCAACGTCGCCACCAGTGGAGATAAAACATTATTGTTAATATTGATGTTGTTTCTGGGAGGATCCTATGCATATACCTAAATGTCACGACTCGAACCGAGGACTTGGCCGCGATGAAAATTCCGAACCATGAAGGCCCGGGTGCCCCTCTCCATCTGGAAATCATACTCACTATTCATATACTTAAAAGGAAATGTGGGCAAAAAATAACAAAACAAAAACACAGTCATTTTCTTACTTCAACTGAACAATACGAAATTTAGTTCATAAACATTCAAAAACATATGACACCAATCTGCGAAATTTCTAACAATACGAAGACCAACATCTGTCAAAAAAAACTAGGACAAGGCCCCTAGTCGAACTGTGACTAAAACTAAATAACAATATTCAATAAACAAGGCCTTCCAAAATAAGGAAGGCTCACTAATTACAAACTTCTGACAAATTAATCTATGGATTAGCAGGACCTCGGGACTGTGCCTCAGATCTTGAAATATAGGGGGTCAATACAAATGTACTGATATGCAGAGAAATCCAAAATAACATAAGTATATATAACATAAGTGAGAGAAATTAATGAAATATTTTACATACAATATATGAAAATGCAATGGCATACTTAAAAGCCTTTGAAACATTTCTTGAAGCCACAACTTACTCTTTATCTTACTTCTGAGCTGGATGCTACACCCTATAATCTGTAATTCCACGGGATATATGAAATCTTCCCTTAACACGATGATCAAGCCTCTAATTCAAGTTTGCCGCAAGGATTGGAGTATCAATAAGAGGAGACACGCAAGACCACACAACATGGTGCCATGATCCCCAATCAAATCAACATGTCATGGTAGTGAACAAGACCACAAAGCATGACTCCTAACCATAGTACCAAATTAGGATGACATATTTAAAGTACACAAGAGCACATAACATAGTACCATAACCCCGTGTAGGTAAATCACGATTTCTAGCGTTGAGTCTTTCAACTCCTACTTTCTTCGAGTAACCATCTAACTCTCTTTAAGAATATTTTTAACCTTTTCTAAACGTGCATCTTTCTGAATTCAAAATTTGAGTAAAATCTGTATTTTTAGTCTATCCTAAATCTGCTATGGCATTCATCTGTCTGGTACCATCATACCAAGACTTGCAAGTCATATCTTCTAAGCCATAAAGTATCATGTACAACTCTTTCATTCAATACAATGTTCATACCACCAAAATATTCAAACTGTATAAAAGGATTCACATTTCAAAGCATATGTCAAACCATGCAAAGATTTTCGCTTTTCAACATTTCAACAAATGGTGGTCAATTTCTCAAAATAATCATTCAATTCTTTCGATTATCGTATTCAGCCTTTACAAACAAGAATTATCCCTCTCTTTAATTCACAATCGACATAAAATTCATAATTGATAGTAAAACCCTTGGCTCATGCTTTAAGATATGCAATTGAGTAATCTATGACTTGTCAATCAAGAAATAACACCATGAGAGGGAAATTCGTTACTCATGCTCTCAATTTATATTTATCAAAACATTGAAAGCATATATATATATATATACAAAAACAAAAATCAAATTTAAGGGGGAGGCTTCAAGACCAAAGCATTATCATCAAAAGGGTTCACCGTGCATATTTATTATAAATTCAAACCCTTCATAAATATATGAATTATCAATATTCAAAACATTATTAAAAGATTTCACCATGCCCATGTAGTTTAGGAAAATCACACGTACTTTAATTACTTTTTTCGAAGAATAAAACTCGAATCTTTATTTGTTTCTTGGAAACCTTGACCTAAGAGCTTGATTCTAGATATTTAGGGCTCTAGGGTTTTCTTGAAGAGGAGAAGAGAATAATTATGCAACAAATTCTCTTTGGGGGATTAAATCTTGTATTTTGGATGATTTTTGGGTGAGGTAAATGACCTTATTGCCCTCAAATACGCGGAATCAAAAACTAAAAAATAAGGGAACGTACTATAGAGCATGCGTCGCATGCTCTGGAGCACCAAAATGGAGTGTGCGCTGCATGCTCTATCAAAGGCTCTCTCAGGGGTGGACTGGAGCGTGCTCCACATGCTAATCGCGCGGCCTCACTGCCTTTCTCTCGAAAATGGCTACAACTTTTCGCCCGGGTATCAAATTAAGGATAAATTGGTATCGTTGGAAAGCTGACTTAATTATCTACAATTTGGTGGGTCTTATGCTGCAAAATTCTACTTGTATCAAAAGTTGTACACATTCAAAGTAGAACCTTGTAAAATTGAATACAAAGATTTTGCCAAATCAAAGGTTCTTAGCTCAACTTCGCTCTAAGTGACTCCTATGAAGATTTTTTACCAAAAAAGCACTTCAAACACGAGGATAAAGATCATAACACTTATTATCACTTGGAAATAATTTCTATTAGAGCTTGCACACGTAGGAACGTTCGATTTCTAGTTCGAAAATACGGGGTGTTATACTAAGTATGGTATAGTTATTTTAGAGATGAACTAAATTATATTATTGGTTTGCCAAGTCCTCCGACAAGTAATTGGAATGAGTTTGAGTTACTGGAGGTGGACAGGGAGGAACGGTCCAAGAAACAATTAACAAATTAAGACTCTCCCTTTAAATAGTGGGAGTACTCTATTATATCTATATTCACTCAGTTCAAAGGTACATAGCACTGGGACATCTCAATAAAATTAGTAATCTAAAGTCAAATTTTAATAAAAGATCTTAAATATATACACATAAATTAAAAAATAATATAGCAATAATTTAAAATTATCTTTTTTTGTTCTTGCATATTGGTTGTTTTTATTGTAGTATTTTTAAAGGACAGATAACATGCATCTGAACTCACGGCTGATCTAGTGTTGGAATGCAAGGGGGCAATGTTTAATAGAGACATGGATTTCTCCAGGTTGCCCGTTCATATGCAACAGGTTGAAAAGCAGAAGAAAAGGTTAGCTGAGGCCAGAGAGAAAGACAGGCAGTCCAAAAGGGCAAGCCTAAAGATCAGAATAATAGTCAACATCAAGGTAGAAATTGGGGTAATAGGTGGTCGAAGAAAATTTTTTGGAGTAATGCTCAGTCCTCGGCTAGCACCCCAGCACCTAGACCTCCAACTGATCGATGATTCCAGAATTTTTAGCCCAAGAGTGGAGTGAGAGTGCAGTGTACTCAGTCCCAGGGAAGTGTGGCCCAGTTATTTAGGTCATACCCTTGTTGCAGAAATTGCCAGAGGAACCACCCGAAAAGTATATCTATGGTGAGCGCATGTGTTATACTTGTGGTCAATCGGGGCACTTCAAGAGGGACTTCCCCACTGTTAAAGGGAATGTTGAAGGCGCCAAGTCCCAAGATAATTCTACTGACCCACCACCACCCAAGGGTACTACTTTAGCTACTGGTGGTGATCGCAATCGCTTGTATACTCTATCCAACAACCAGGATGCAGAGGCTTCGCTAGATGTGGTCACGTGTATGTTATAAATTTTCTCCTGTAATGTGTATGTGTTACTTTATACCGAGTCTATCTTGTCTTATGTTACCCCTTATGTGGTCGTGGGTTTTGGTTTTGGACCTGAACATATTCCTGAACCTTTCTTCATTTCCACTTCTGTTGGTAACTCTATTATGTATAGAATGCTGTATAGAAATTATTTGGTGTCTGTCTGCAATCGTGATACCGTGGCAGACCTTATAGAGCTTTATACGATTGACGTTGATGCTATTTTAGGGATGGACTGGATCCATTTTAGGGATGGACCGGCTCTATTTCCCTCTGTAGCCAACTTTTCAAATATCCACAATGGACATCCATGCATCTCCGCAACACATGTCTAAACCATCTTAGTCTCACTTCTCGCATCTTGTGTTCCACCGAAGTCACCCTGATCTTATCTTGGATAACCTCATTTTGAGTTTTATCTCTCTTAGTCAACCCACACATCCATCACAACATCCCTATCTCTGCCATATTCATCCTCTCGATGTGAGAATTCTTAACTAGCCAACACTCCACCCCATATAACATAGCTAGTCTGACCACCACTCTGTAGAACTTGCCCTTGGGTCTTGATAGCACCTTCTTATTAAACAAGACTCTAGAAGCGAGCTTTTCTTTCATCCATCCCGCACCAATAGGATGAGTGACATCCTCATCAATCTCTCCATTTTTCTGAATAATAAACCCAAGGTATTTGAAACTTCCTCTCTTTTGAATGGCCTGAATATCAAGGCACACCTTCACATTAGCCTCCTGCGTCAACTCACCAAACTTGTTTCGGATGTTCAGTCTTAGTCCTACTCAAACTAAATCCTTTATACTCTTGGGTCTGTCTCCAAACTTTCAACTTATTATTAACTCCTTCACGAGTCTCATCAATCAAAACTGCATCATTCGCAAAAAAATACAGCATGCTACCTCACCTTTAATTTATGTATCAATCCATACATTACCAAGGCAAATAAAAATGGGCTAAGGGTCGACCCATGGTGCAACTCCATCAATACGAGAAAAGCTCGAGTCCCTACCACCGTTCATACTCGAGTAGTCTTGGCTCCACCGTACATGTCTCTTATTGACCTAATGTATGCCATCAATACACCTCTATCCTCCAGCACCTCAACGGAACCTTCCTGAGGACTATATCGTAAGTCTTTTCTAAGTCGATGACCACTATGTTAAGTCCTTCTTCGTCTCCCTATACTTCTCCACCATTCTCCTTACTAGATGAACACTAGCCTCCATTTAATCTTTCCCAGGTTAACAAAAAAGCAAATTTCACCTAATTATTTTTAAATTCTGTAATGAAAATATGAAAATATGATATGACACTCCAAAATAATTGTTTGCTCAATAAAATAAATTAAATGTAACGAATTAATTTCAGAGACCTTCCTTGAAAGGGCTTATGGAATCATGTTTACCTTCTTATTTATTTTGAATTTTTCTAACAAATTTGAATTCATTGACTCTATTTAGATCGTAGATTTTGTATTCGTCATTGAGTTATTAGATTAAATTGTCTAAGAACAAACTTTTGTTGATTAAAAAATGCTTTTATGAAATTCATTAAACAAATAACTATATCCAAAAGGCCAAAATAATTAAATTATCTATTTTTTATATTGATAATAATGACTTAAATTTATTACAAAGAAATTAAAATAAAGGCAACAAACTTTTTGAGAGTTTCCTAATTTTTTTTTTCTTAAGCCAATAAAAAGCGGGTTGCTTTTGCAGCAAGAAAAAGGAAATAACAATTAAGCAATAGAATTCAAAAACGAAAATATCTTGAATTTCCTTGCTAATTTATATAATATTTCACGGGCTCTTTGGGAATAGTATATATAGAAAGTGTACTCCTACATTATTTTATTTCACAAGCTCTCTAGCGTGCTGCAACTCGATCTCTAGGGTATATATTCTAATTTGATCTCTCAGTGCTTATGTTTCTTGTTTTATAATTTACATATATATTTTGCTTAGATGAATTGCTCGAGCAGTACGTCTGGAGGTAGTTATTTCGATTCAATGGGGTTCAGGTTTAGGCCCATTGATGAAGAAGTCATAAGCTATCTACTCAAGTTTGTGTGTGGTAAACCTATCGAATGCGATCACATTCGAATGCTAGACTTGTACGGTAACAAGAAGCCGTGTGACATATTCGATGATTTATCTCCTGATGGTGAGTTCACAGACGTGAATTACTTGTTTACTCAGTTAACGAAGAAATCTACTGGTGGTAAAAACATCAAAAGGACGCTACTTGGAGGTGGCGGCACATGGAAGGGATTGGCCAAGGGTAAAGAAGTCACGAGCAAAAAAGGGTCGGTAATAGGGTTGAAGAGAAGTTTTCATTTTATTGATAGTGAGAAATCGAATCATCAAAGAGTTGTGTGGAGCATGAAAGAATACAGTCTTAGCGATAGCATGGTGAAGGCATTGAGAAGACGTAATCAAATTCGACACGAGGGGTTTGTTTTGTGTCGCATTAAGAAGAAAGTTGTTGTCCGTAGCGATGATCAAGAGCAGGTTATTAATAATTGTCAAGATGAGGAGATTGGAGGGAATACTATTAGGAGCACTAATGTTGTTGCAGATCAAGAGCAGATTATGCTAGGGTTAGGGTATGTGGGAGTTGATGATCAAAATCATGATATTGGTAATCCAGAAGAAGGGTTTTGTGATAGTGTTAATGTCCATGGTGATGATCAGATGATGAATGGATTTCATGATAGTGTTTATGTCCAAGGTAATCAGATGATGAATGACATTTGTGCTACGTGTGATTATGACAAGGAGGAAATTATTGGATCGTCATCGTGTCATCAGGAGCAAAACTATCATATCGGCTCATCATGTATCCCGACAAGTTGTAATGAGTTTGAGTTGTTGGAAGTGGATGAGCAGGAGTATGAACGAGCCAAGTCTAATGTTGCATTGTTGGAAGAAAAAATGTCTGAGTTGAGCAGTATTGTTTTGCAAGGAAATGATGATGATTATAATCAGTATTACAACTTACTTCGGGGTAAATTGTTTTCAAATACATATGATCAATCATTATACTCTCATAAAGCACCAATGTTTGATCAAGAAGTTGGAATTAGCAGTACAATGACGATGAGGATGAGTAATCAACGTAATACATCACCAATCTTGTCACATGAGGTGCCAATGAGTTCACGTCTACAACAATTAAGGATGCCTTTGTGCTAGTAATTTATATATACTTCTCGGAGTTAGTAGATGGAAGTAGAAGTGCAGTAATTGTTGTATCTATAACGTTATATGATATATATATTGAAGGAGGAATCAGTTTATTTCATATGCTAGTTGTATAATATTATTTTCTCTATCTCAAGTAGTTAATGAATCGCAATGCCCTAGTGTAATAACAACACAGTCAATAAGATGGAAAATTGTGGAAATATTCTTCCATTCTTTTTTGAAATGATGCAATAAGATCACACTCCCGTCTTCTCAAGAATTGAATTTTCTCTAAAGTATAGTTACGTGATTAAAGAGAATATAATTAATTTGTGGGACATTAATTATAAGGAAAATACTCCTGTAGAAATCCCATTCCAAAATATATTTTGAGGGGAAATTGGTCAAATTCAAAAGGCTCGTGATAAAAAACACCGGCAGGCTTTACCAATATCGCGTAAGACAAGTCCAATTTAGTGTTGTATTCGCCTTTTCAACTACTTTATTATGTTAGTCTTGAGTTGATAGTCTTTCGGAAATACCCTTTATATCTCCATGAGGTAGGGGATAAGGTCCGGTACACTCTATTTAATTTGGAAACTCCACCTATGAGAGAAAAATACTAGGACGGTTATCTAGTGGTAAGAGCGCAACGCGTGATTATGAGTTAAACGCACGCCACATTTTCAACCTCTCATATAAACAAAACCATGGTACTGTGTGCAAGATTAGATGGACAAGTCTATTATTCATCAAATTTTGATCCATGCACAACTTGCCGTTGGAGATTTCTCATCAAGAAAATGTGATATGAAAGAACTTTCTTTTGATAATATATGTGTGTAGAGGCTCAGAAATTACCACTAAGATACTCAATTTTTGTCAAAGTTTTCTTTTGATCAGGATGATATGTAAACAAGACGTCTTCCCACTACAGAAACAACATCTCTCCATCTTTGAAGATTTGTATATCATTTGGTAGCAAATCCAATTGAATTCTGGGGTATATGTTTATCACGTTTTCTTTGCAACGAGAACTCCGGATGTATACATAATGGAGGATACTTCGATTGAGGAAATTGAGTTGGGTATGTACATATGAGTAATATATTCTATTTTCTTAAACTAAAATCAAGAAGTAATGAAGGCTTCCGCGTCATTTTTCAGGTGGGATTACTAGAAAATACTGTCAAGGTGATATTTGTGATGATTAGAGCTAAATAAAATATCGTTTGTGTAATGCAAGAAAGAAAAGTGATCATAGGTGTAATTTTCTCTATGCCAAAAGCATCACTAGCTTACTCTTACCCGAGTAGCATGGGCACTGGAATTCCGATTTCCGAGTTACCGCCTTTCAAGGATAAATACTCCTAAGTTACTGATCACAAAGTAGTTCTGTGAGGGTGAATTAAGAACCTTCGGGAGTTGAATAGAACATGATAGCTTAAGCTCCCAAGCAATTGGAGGAGCTTAATGTGACCAATCTTTGATGACAGTTACTTTCTTCGTTCTTTTTTACTGGTCACATTTGATTTCACGAGAGTTAACGTGTCCAATCTTGAAAGCAAAATTAAATTAGATTAATTTAATATTTTAAATTAAATTAATATTTTTAAAATTCAAAAACTTGAAAACTACACTCTTTTATCCCATATCCATAACTTTGATCACTGTCGTAACAATTGCATGAGTTTACGTCTACAAAAATTAAATTTTAGTGGAATTTAAATTAAGACTAACTAAAGAAAAGTAGGTGGTATATATATTTTGCATTGGTTATTTTCCATTCCATTTCGATGCAATATTTTCTTAGACAAGCAATACAATATTGCAATAAGTCACTATTCTTAATTAGTTGTTCTTAATTACATTTTCAAATATTGAGAAATTTCATTAATCTGGTAAATTTCACTTATGGTCATTCAACTTTCTAAATATCACACAGAAGTTGTTTTTTTATTTTTCATTATGTAAAAGTGATTCTACTTTAGAGGTTAAAACACAAAAAGTGATTCTACTTTAGAGGTTAAAACACAAAAATCATTTGCCAAGTGTATACCACATGAAAGTCGAGTAACTTTAAGTTTATCACATAAAAGTCTTTTTTTTTCTTAATCCCATAAAGTCATTAATTTTTTTCGGACAACAACAACAATAATATATCCAAATGTATTTTCACATAGTGGGGTTTAGGAGGGTAGAGTATACGCAGTTCGTACCACTACCTAGAGATGAGGTAGAAAGAGTATTTCAATGAACCCTCGATTCAAGACAAAATTAATACAATCCAAAAAAAAAATTAAAAGAGGTAAAAAAAGAAAAAAAGGAGTAGCATAAGAACAGGAATAACAAAATAACGCTACAGGAGACCTACCCAAAACAACATACATTAGCAAGAATCCAAGAACAAAAAACAACAAGCATGGCATTACCACTACAAATAGGGACAACACTCCTACCTAGCATGAACACACTCCGACCTCCTAACCTTCTACTCCAATTAATAATCGCCACAACTTTTAATCTAAGGTCATGTCCTCCATAAGCTTCAACCTCGCTATATCCTGTTAAACCACCTCTCGCTAATATTTTTGTAACACCCCATATTTTTTAGCTAGAATTTGAGACGTCTTTCTTATGTATAGACCCAAACCCAATAGTTTTGATGTAAATAAGTGTGATTATAAATTCTATAGTGTGAGAACATCATTGGAGATGAATTAAGATCATAAAAATCTCCTAACTGAAAGATGAGTTGAGAACTTTTCTACCGATGTAGTTTTAGTGGACGTTTCAACTTGGGTCGAATTTCAATGAACATTAGTCCCAGAGTATAATGAGTTAGGTTTTCTACTATATATCAAATGAAATATCTTCAAGTCTTCTTTTCAGCGCATCTAATTTCACCTTAATCCGATATCGGAGTAGAAAGTTATGCTCATTTTACCTAGAAGTGTCTGTCTGCCAGAGATTGATGACTAAGTTGACGAGCTGTCAACTCTGTCGTCAACCTTAACAACAAATTGTCTAATCTGGCTAGATATTGACGACTAAGTTTAAAAGCCGTCAACAAGCTGACGGGCTATCAACTTAGTTGCCAACTGAGAAATTCCTGCAATTCTTTTAAGTTTTCTTGGGGGTAGTTTGGTCTTTTCTTCCCTTCAAACCCTTCCCACATACTTAAATTATTTAAAAAGCGTTATTTACCCATCATTAATTCGTTTTCAATGCTCATTCTCCTCTCCACTATCAAGAAAAATAAAATTAGGTTTCTTCTGAAAGTTCAACTTCAAAGGCTTCTAATTCAAGTTCTTCTCAAATTCCTTCCATCAAAAAGGCATGTTGTGCACTCCTTACTTTAAGTATTACTGTATTTTGACAATTTACTTGGTAATTATATATTCTTTAATGATTGTTTGAAACTAGGATGGGGGATTTGGTTGTGAAAGCTTTATATTGATTTTTCTATTGATTTAACGATTTTTCTATGCATGATTAAAAGGTTTTGACAAGTGAATTTGTTATATAGTTATGGTGAACTTTGTAATTTGGATTCACAACTTTTAAAGAATTTTGCATGATGAAAATATGGCCTTCAACCCCTTTCAAAATTTGATGTTACATGAAAACTATGAAGTTTACTTTGTCTTTTGAACAATGCATGGTAAACATGGAAAATGGTTATAAATGACTTTTGAAATCCCATGGGGTCTATGTTTATGGATTTTGAAAGACTTTGGGGCTATGGTTAAAGATTTTAAAATAAAATTTGGAGTTTAATGGCTAAATGAATACGGTATGACATAATTAAAATGGCTTGCAAGTTCTCTTGGTATGACGATACCAATTTAAAAATGTCTTAATAAAAGACTCCATGATTATTGGGAAATGTTATGCAAAAAATTATTTTAATTGAGCTTAAAGAGAATTTTGTAGTCTCACTGAGAAAGTATAGTCCCGGGAGGACCAACACTGAAAATCACGTTTGCCGACGTTGGGAGGTCTTGTCCCGAAGTATGAATGACCAATGTGTGCTTGCTTCACGCAGTAGTACATAATTTTCTTATTGGGAGATTATTGTCTTGGTGACTTTAACCTATTCTCTGGTCCATGCGGCTAACATGGATTGGGGTCCTTCCGACAGGGGGAGCCGGATCCGTATAGTTCGTGGGTGCTTAAAGATCGGTATAATCTACATTGTTCAGGATTAAATTTCAAATGATCATATAACATGTCGCTTTCCCTAATCTCAACATTCTCTCTCTCTCTCTCTCTATATATATATATATATATATATATATAAATCAATATAACAACATGCTAATTGTTGAGCATATGATTTATGACTGATTTTTGGTAAATGAATATTTTATCCCTTTCCTTGGGTTGCATGCTACTCATCATACTGGTCATCCTTGAATACTATATTGATTCATGGTGTAGGTTTCGAGAGCTTTTCTTATGACCATGTGCAACGTTAGTTGGTTCAGTATTCCTATTGGATAGCTGGTGAAAAGTGATATATATATATATATATATATATATATATATATATATATATATATATATATATAATCAATATAACAACATGCTAATTGTTGAGCATATGATTTATGACTAATTTTTGATAAATGTATATTTTATCCCTTTCGTTGGGTTGCATGCTAGTACTCATCATACTGGCCATCCTCGAATACTATATTGATTCATGGTGTAGGTTCCGAGAGTTTTTCTTATGACCATGTGCAGCATTAGGTGGTTCAGTATTCCTATTGGATAGCTAGTGAAAAGTGGTGTCCTTCATCATCCAGAAGGCGATTGTTCATTTCTCTTATGTTTTCATCCTATCATTTTATTTTTATTTTTATGGCACAATTGGAGTCATGTCCCGACTTAGAAGTTTTCTTAAAGTTAGAGGCTTTGTAAACGTTGTTGGGTAATTAGTTTAGATGTTGTTCTTAAGATATGTATATTAGTCTATTTAAATGTCGAATTCCTTTTTCTTATGGGCATGCTTCCGCAAATTTTAATTAGAGATAATACATAGAAACACTCCTAAACTTGTAGCCAAAACTTACTTTAGACCCTAAACTTGTATGCCAATTATTTACCCCCTTAACAACTTTTAAGTGAATTAATTTCCACCCAAATTACTGACGTGGCAAATTTAAAAAAAAACAGCGAGTGAATAGCCAAAAAAACATGAAAAAAAATGCGGGACCCACATTTTAAATTTTACAAATTCTTTATATATATATATATAAATAAAACAAATTCATCTTCTTCACTTCAACTTCTTCAACCCCTCCCCCCTCGTTCCCTTCACCCCACCCCACCCCCCAATCCCCCAACACATTGTTGGTGCATTATTTGTAAAATTGTCATCACAAGAAACAAGATTAAAGTTGAAAGATCTTGGCTTCTTCTCATCCAATTGCCAAATATGATTGAGACTTGCTAAAAATTTGATAAAATTCTTTAATGTGACATTGGAAGATCGGATACTCCATTTTTTTATTTTTTCACTCCACAGATCACTGTGCACACACACACAGTGAGATCGAGAGTGAATGGAGGAGGCACACACCTCACCGGAAAACACCCACCTCACCGGAAAACACCACGAGCGAGACTCCATTTTTTTTCTCTTCATAATAGACACACCCATCATAATATATATAATTTTTGTGGATATAAAAATTGAAATGAAATTGAAATTGAAGGGAAGGGAGTCTCATTTATCTTTGTGGATATGAAAAATTGAAATGAAATTGAAATTGAAAAGCATCTATGAACTTGAAGATGAATTTGAAACTTGGGGGTTATTTGGAGTTTGAAAACTTCCTTTCCAGATGAGGAGGAAGGAGACGGAAGAGAGGGGAGTGGGGGCGGCGGCGGTTGCAGGGGGGATGAAGAAGAAAGCCCACAAGGGAGGGGGTGCGGGGGTGGATGGATCCCTAGCTTTGAGATTAACTGTCGTTTACTCTCATTCACGAGCTCTTCACTGTACACCATTGTACTGTTTTCTTGTTGTGAATAAGAGAAAACAGGTTATGAAGAAGAAGAAAAATTGAGGGGGGGGGGGGCATTTTATTTTTTAATATATATATATATATATATATATAGTACATATATGTGTGGGATTATTTTTTTTAAAAAAAAATTATATTAGGAGCACTAATGTTATTACAGATCAAGAGCGGGTTATGCTAGGGTTAGGGTATGTGGGAGTTCATAATCAAAATCATGATGTTGGCTATAGTATTTGTTCCAACAAGTAATCCAGAAGAAGGGTTTTGTGATAGGGTTAATGTCTATGGTGATGATCACATGATGAATGGATTTCATGATAGTGCTACAACACATTGCATATATAGTTATGAAATTTTAGCTACGTATATAAAAATCGTGGCTAGTACTTAATAACAGCAACAAAATTTACATTTCGTGGCTATTTATAAATTCATAAAATTTTCTAGCCACGAAAATTAAATTGGCAAAGCTAATTTTTTTATTTTGCTATAACTGCTAATATTGTGACAATAATTACCGAAATAGCTACGAATCTTTTGTTACAATGAAATTTCGTAGTTAATCATAATTTAAATTGCCACGTTATAAAGTTATTATAACAATAATATCATTTTTAGCCACAATAAATTGTGTGAAATAAATTTTTGAAGCCAAATAAATTACTTTGCTTCAAGTAATAAAATCACGGCAATAACGGAATGACTAGCCACATATATATTGCTATAATAAACTTTAGTAGCTAATTGAAAGTTATTGTCACGTGATAAAAGTTATCGTAACAATAATAACTTTTTATCCACAATAAAATTATTTAAAATAAAAATTTATAGCTAAATAAATATTTTGTACGTTAAATAATTAAAAATGTGATATAGTTAAATGATTAGACACAAATCTATTGATATAATAAATTTCCATAGCTAACCATTATTTTTGCCACAAGTAGAAATTTATAGATCAATAATAACTCTTTAACCACAATAAGTTATTTTAAAAAATATATATTATAGCTAAATTATCATATAAAAAGTATACTAGCTTAGTGTACATGTATATCGCGTTAATATAAAAAATGACAGATAAAAAGGAGAAGTATATAATATTATAATTAAAGTTATAATATATGTAATATTATATTTATTTAAATAAAAATAATATTTGTTCTTATAATTTGAGTATATGTGTGTTGCACATATATGTTGTTGAAAAATAATAGTTAATGCTAAAATCATATGCAATATTTTCTTAAATGATGGGAATCAACTTTATTAATTTTTTTATTAATTTGATAAAATAAGTTTTCTCTCTCTCTCTCTCTCTATATATATATATAATCGTGTAGTATTGTATAATTAAATTTCTGTATAGTATTGTATAATCATGTAGACGAATGTGTAAACATCTCTTATATTTTTGTATACTATTATATACTAAGTGTATAATATTGTATATCAAACTTTTAATCATTATTTCTTAAAAACTCGAGTCTTATATAGTGGCTTATACTAGATTTTTAAAACTTTTCTATAAGAAAATAGTGGATTATGCAATTTAAGAATAATAGTTTTTAAAAAACTTGGCTACATGGGGTGACCCCCTTTGCCTGTATTTATATGTACTAGTCAGCTTAACGTGTTAGTACATGTAGCTTAATAATTATTGTCAAAGTTATATTTAAAAATAATAATTTTTCGATATATTGCATGGCAAAAAAACATTTAACTTAAAATAAAAATGAAGCTTACAAAAAGTGAAATGATAATCTTAGGAAATAACTGAGGCATATTTTTATTCAGTATAGAAATTAGTTTTTGTAACAACAATAACATACCCCTGTAAAATTTAATTGATTTTAAACAGTAGAAAATTAATTAGCAGTGTATGTTGAGATTTCCTATTTATGTTGTAGATTTAACTAAATATTAAAAAAAAGATACTAAATTAATTAAAATAACTTAAAGAATGTTGTGTTTCTCTATTTTCTTTTCTTTTATGAGTCCTTTAATTAAAAGAAGAAAAAAAAGAGAGAAATCTACACAATTATTAATACAAAATGAATTTAGACGCTTTAAACTTTTTTTCGTACAATCAAACCTATCTATAATGTCACCTTGTCATAAGAAGATTTTACTTAGCGACTCGATTTTCTCCGAAATTAATTTTCATGTACATTTTACTTATATATAACGGTATTCTATCTATAACAACAATGCCATTTATTATAGTGTTGAACTCTTTGTAAAATTATCACTCTGTAACAACATACTCAAATACTATGTAATAATATTTTGTAAGAAAAATATTATGTACAAAATAAACTATCAAAATATTTATGATAATCATCATTAATGTCATGCCACAGTAAATTTCAAGAATGAATATCTAATTAAAAGAAAAGATCACATTTAAATGTTACATATCAATTATTTCATAATTTCATCAAAAAAGACTACTGAATGAGCTTCGAACATTAAATATCAGTATATGTGTCTAGCAACACATCTCTATAGTAGACATTAAGATTTTGGAGAAATGTTGTCACCATAAAGAGATTTGATTGTACATGTCTATTGTGAGTTAGAAATTTTTTTCTGAAATTAATTACTTTGATAAATAAAAGATTTTTGTAAGTTGAGTATAAAAATTCTTGATGTAGTAGTCTAATATTATTTTAATAATCCAATATTATGGAGAAAAAATATTATCATAATAGATTTATATATTAGTAAATATTTTCTATTCTACTTGATGTAAATTATATAGTTATACTCTTTGTTTTTCATATGTAATTTAGTTCAATATATTTACTATTTTAACTTATTTACATTTAATTCTTTTTAGAACACCAAATATTTTTACTTGTAGTAAAAAGTAAAAGAAAACATATATTTTCAATAAAAAAAAAAAAGAGAAAGGAACCCTTAATAAGAAAAGGGCAAAATTCAGAAATGACATACTTAAGACCCTAATTATTAATTTTGTAGCAACAGTTTCATAATTACATTTTGTAGCAACTTCTAATATGTATTTTTAAAAACTGATGCTATAAAAATACATATACAACTAATTTTACCTCCCTTAAATAACTGAAATTTGTTGAGGTAAATATGGTATAATTACCAATTAATTAATTGTGTAGATTCCTTTTCTGTTAAAATCACGTCATTCACGCGATTTTCGTTTCAGCTTAACAACTATGATCAAAATTCAAATTTCAGTTTTCAAAATTAACTAGTTCATCTGAGAAAAAAAATTCAAAATCTGCTTTTATGAGAAATTTCTTCTAATTTAATTCGTCTAATTCAACCTTGCGGTGATGTTCAACAATTGTTGTTTTTTCATACGAAATTATACAGTATCTTCTTCGAATTCAACATCAGTTTCAAAACGAAGCATTAATTTCTTTGAATCAAATCCAGTAATTGATTCGTCAGTTCAAATTGTTCGAATTGAACTAGAAGTTGAAAATTCATCCATTATTGTTTTTTAAGGTACGTAAGCGTTAAGTTTTTCTGGTTGGATTTTTTGTTTCGGCGATTACTGCTTCTCCTATTTTTTTTCTCCTATTTTATTTCTGGTTGGATTTTTTGTTTCGGCGATTACTGCTTCTCCTATTTTGTTTGCAAAATTTTTGTTGCAAAAATTTAGTTTATTAGTTGTTTCAGTTTTTTAGATTTCAATGATAGACTATTTATTTCAGTATTGGTTGTTGTTATTTTGATCGATTTAACAATTGATTGAACTGAGCTGCTGAATGTGATGAAATTCTATTCACACAGTTCAAAATTAATTTAGGTATGTTTAATATGTATTTTTTGATATGTTTAGTGTTTACACTGCATATGTATTTTTGAACAAGTTATTGTTAACACTGCATATGTATTTTTTGATTTTCTTGTTGAGATTTGACAGTATAACTATTTTTGCAGATAATATACTTTATACAAGTTTTTGTTCGGTTTTATTCAGTAGTTTCTGTATTTGGTTTAATATTTTTTTGTTTTTGTGTTTGTATTTGGTTTGAATTTTTTTGGCTAAATCAACTAGAAATGGGAAGCATACCAGTTCTTGTGAAGCACTCTGGTCGGTGGACGTATGAAAAAAACTACGAAGAATATGTCACTGATGCTATACTGTTGAGTACATCAACAATATTTATTGAGTTGCCCGATGAATTGGCATCACACTTGATGGTGGATTTAATGAGGAAACGTATTCTAGCGGAATATCAAATTACTGCTAATGCAAGACAGATAAAAATACATAATGATATGGGTTTAAAGGTGTTTATATTTCAGAAAAAACAGATACAAGACATGAATTGTCTTCCTTTATATGTAAGCATTTTGGATAAAGTTGTAGGGAGCAACGTGGCTAGTTCTCCTATGCGTGTTGCTGAAAGAATAACCAACTGTGACAACATTCAAACACTGATAAATTCAACAAATGAAGGAGCTTTGGTGGTTTGTGAAGATACACAAGCGTTGGATGTATTTGAAATGGATACTGTGGAGCTGATTATCTCATATCCACATCACAAGCATGTTGAGGAAGACCAGGTTTACTTGAGAATTTTTTTTTTGAAGTCAGTCATGAAGGACTATTCAATTAGGGAGAAGTTTCAAACGCGAAGTAAAAGGTAAAGTAAGAAAACGTACGTACATTCTATATCACTCTATTGTTGTTTAATATTATTTTGGATATGTATTTTCAAAATACTAAATTATGTAGGATGCAGACATACGTTGTTTTGCAAATAAAAAAAATACGAGTTTTTAATGCGTGCATCAGGAATGGGAGAAACTGGAATGTTTAGAATACGAGAATTCAGACCTCAACATACATGCCCGGTCAAGGACAAGATCTATCCAAAGGTGCATGCTACTAGTATGTTGATAGGTGGTATTGTTAAATAAAAATTCAAGAACCACAAAAGAAAATACAGTGCAACAGAAATTAGAAACGACATGAAGAAAGATTTTGGTATGGATCTGACATACACTTTATGTTGGAGGGCGAAAGAAAGAGCGTTAGAAGAGTTGAGGGGTAAGCCATCAGCATCTTATGGTAAACTGCCATCATACTTATATGTACTGAATACTACCTATCCAGAGTCACATATAAGAATGAAGAAGACAGATGGGAATGAGTTCTTGTATGTATTTATAGCTCTAAATGCATTCATTAAGTGATTCGATCATTGTAGACCGGTTGTAGTTGTTGATGCTAGTCATCTGAGAGGAATGTATACTGGGACATTTGTAACAGCATGTACAGTGGATGGAGAAGGTTAGTATGAATTTATAATAATTATTTTTTAAAACTTTTTGTATGTTTGTATATTTCTGTGTATCACCTGAAAATACATATCTCAACTAGATATATACATATCTGTATAAAATTACCTAGAGTATGAGAGTTTCATGAATTATACCATTTAAAAATGATTATGTTTTATACTTATGTGTGTCTAAATTTTATTATATGTTATTGATACCATTATTTGCTATCAAGATATACAGTTTAAATAATCTGCATATATAATAAATACATATGCAGTTTCTATATGTATTTTTATTTTACTGCGCATAATTATTTTATATAAACAGGTCATATATTCCCTCTGGCATATGGTGTGATTGATTCTGAAAATGATGCATCATGGACGTGGTTCTTTAAGAATCTAAAGGAAGCGTACGGGGAAAGACAAAACATGTGTGTTGTTTCTGATAGGAATCCAAGCATCATAAAGGCAGTTAGCGATGTGTACAACAATGTTCCACATTATGCATGTATGTGGCATCTATGGGGGAATGTTAAAAAACTTTACAGAAAGTCACACGATGCATTATCGGAGATATTTTATACAATGGCCAAATCATATTCAAAGTCAGAATTCCAAATGTTAATGGAAAAAGTTGAGGCAGTTGATATTAGGGTGAAGAATTATATGGAATTGGCTGGTTACGAAAAGTGGGATAGGTCCTATGCAACAGTTAATCGAGAGTGGACTTTGACTTCAAACATTGCGGAGTCAATAAATGGAGTACTTGTATCAGCTAGAGAACTGCCAATTTATGACTTTCTTGAGGAGGTTCGATTATTTTGCAAAATAAAACTGCGAAAATAGGCAAGAGGCTTCATATACCTTCACACCACTCATTGAAAATTTTTATGACATACTCAAAGAGAACGAGGCTTTATGTACTCATATGACGGTATGACCTTTTTACATTTTTTGTAATTCACATTTCAGAAAAAAAAAATTAATAGAATAACTTCCATTAAGTTCTAAATGATTTGAAACATTTAAAAAAACAAAACTAAAAAGTTCAGTAATAAAAATATTATGTACTCTGCAAATGTATTTTTACACTGTATATATATTTTTTTATGAAAAATTGCTGGTCTGCTTACAACATATCGTATAAATATGAATTTCCTTTTTTTTTTCTAGCATATCCTTCAAATTTTTATTTTTGTATCAGGTTGTACCAACCACCGAATATGTGTATACGGTACACGACAAACAAAAACACTACATTGTTTGCCTCAAAGAAAAAAAATGCTCATGTAATGCATTTCAACCAGATCAGATACCATGTGCACATGCTTGTGCGATGTTGGAGAAGAAGAATTTTGAGAAGGAGCCGTACTGTTGTGATTTGTTTAAACCAAAAACTGTTTTGAAAACATATGATGTTCTCATCTACCCGTTGCCACACAAAGATGACTGGCTAATTCCAGAGAGCGTACTTGGTGAAGTAGTACTGCCTCCAAAATACAAAAGACCTGCGAAGAAGGATCGTGGAAAATCAGGCCGAGATATGTTTGGAAAGAAGAACATCAACTCATGTGGTGATTGCGGTGCAAAGGGTCACGATAGGCGTTCCTGTAGGAAATATCGAAAATGAAACATTTCTCTTTCCATATTATTGTTTAAAATTTTATTTTTATTTTTTATTTAGTTGAACCATTTTTTTTAATCATCATTTGACAAGTGAAAACAGTTACATCTGATTTCTGCATATGTATATGTTGAAACATCTGAACATTACATATGTATTTTGAATGTGCAGTTCATATGTATTTTTAGCATTGAATATACATGTTATGATAAAGTTGATAACTTTAATTAATCAAACACTTATTTGGTTTGTTATTGTTAATTGATTTAGCCACATATGACTTATTATGCAAAATCTTAGCGGAGTATATGTGTTTATACGATAAAAATATATTTAAATGTATAATACATATGTATTTTAATAAAAAAAATATTAGCACTGCATATGTATTTATGTAAAATAATATTTCACCATAAATTATAGAATTGTAGTAAAAGTTCTAAATTATCTTTAATTTCATTTTTTAGTTATAATCATATTAAATGGACAATATGTATAATCATATTAAATGGACAATATGATTTATAATTTCACCATAAATTATTAACAATATGTATTTTACAAAAACGTATTATTAACACTGCATATGTATTTCTATGCTAAAATTTCATTTATAATACTTTCATATTTTTTAGCAAAATATGAACATTGCATATATATATTTTAACATAATATTAACATTTTTTAACTAAAAATTTCAGATATATTTTTTGAAATGCTTAGTTATAACATTGCATATGTATTTTTTTCATCTAAAAACAAAAAATATGTATTTTTAAGGCATAAAAATTCCTGCATATGTATTTTCAGAATAATATGAACAATACATATGTATTTTACAACAAAATCACACACTAAAATGAAGAACAACATAAAAGACTCATATTAAACTTGAATTAGTACTATTATAATCTATAATTAGAACCACTTCAAAACATCAAAATTAATTTGTATAATCAGTTCCTACATCCATAAATCAACGTCTAAATTATATAAAGAAATAAATCCATCAGTCATCATACATCAAAAACTTTAGTTACACTAGTTATTCTACTTTTCCTTGGAGGCCTCAAAGGTGCTTCAACATCACTATGAGCATTTAATTCTTGCTTTCTGGTCCCATAATCCCACAAAGTTGTAGCATATCTTGTACGGAGTGCATTGGGGTCGAACTCATTCGCAAGAATTTTGTGACCATAAGAAAGACACTCCGCAAATGTAACCATATAGACACCACAATCCCTAAAAAAAAACAAAAAAAGCCACATATGTGCTTACAAAATATATATTTTTAAAAAATAGATTTTATATGTAAATTAAATAACTTACAAGCTTTCGCTTGATTGTTGAGGTAAATTCTCTTGAAATAACACATCAAACATATCTGAGGAGTCTTTGTCTTTGTATCTTGGATGGTTTTCAACATGAATTCCTTTCTTAACGTAGAAATCACAATGTTCAAGACACAATGGGATAATCGCAACTAATTTCTCAATGACATCAAGAACAGCCGAATAATGTCCAGATGCTTCATATGAATCATATAGGAATATGCACCTCTCTGAGAAAGATAAAATTGCTAGCACCCAATGATGTTTTTCCTTTATATTTACTGGAATATAAATGTCTTCCACTGTATGCCATGGAACAACAGCATGCATACGGAATCCATTTATGTATTCATTAACATGTGCCACATGTCCTCCAGCCATAAGGTTTTCAGCATCCGCAGAATAAGCATCATGGAGAGAGCTAATTATGTTCATAAAGTTGCAATCTACTGTGCTGAATTTGTAAGACCTGTTGGGGTCATACTTTGACTTCTTCCTCAAGTAGTAGAAGCAAACATCAATATGCTGTAGTACGTAAGAACACAAAAATTTAATATAATTCAAACTATTTGTATACTAAATGTAGCATGTGTATGTTATATAAAAATACATATGTAAGTATATAAAAATACATATGTAAGTTATAGTGCATCACATCCTTTCTTATATAATAAAAAATTACATAGAAAAATACATATTTGCACCTGCATATGTATTTACTAACATAATATGTAATTTAATTACTGCTATAAATGTAAAAAAAATATTGTTAAAAAAAAAATACTAACCGAGTCGGTCCATGACTGATCAGGGAACCCCATTGTGTAGAACCAGTTTTTATCTTCAACAGTCTCAATTCCGAAATGCATCATTGGAATGGTTGATTTCCCTCTTTTGTAATGATCCGTATTTCCCTTCCTGTTTTTTGTTGTTAATAAGTATATGTTAAATCATGAGAAGATGATGTAATTTTAAAAATAAAACTGTTCAATAGAAATACCTTTTAGCATGAACTTTGAGAAGGTCTTCAGAAATCCAATCCCTAAACTTGTTGACAATTTTCGTATCCACAATTCCATCAATCAGATGATAAACAAATGGATGTTTCTGTGGGAATATACGTATGTGTCCTTCCGAGCTCTCTATATAGTTACACAATAAAAAACGTAATTATTAAAAAGTATTTGCATAACATGTTATATTGTAAACTAAATATATAACTAATTGTACTTACCGGGAGCTGAACCAAATTTCATCGTGTAAGGTGACTCTTTGAATTTGGATGGTCGTCTAATCCTTAACTTAGCAATAGGAGTTTGAATTTCACGATTAGCAGAGGAATGAACAATAATGCTTTTACTACTGTATACATTCAAAGTAGGAAGCAAGTCATCAGGGATTGTGTCTTGTGAATCAGGCAAAACTGTTTCATCTCTTTTTTCATCAATGGTTAAGTCTTGTGTTTTAGGAGTTGTCATAATCTGCTCCTCCGTACCAACATCAACCTCTCCGTGCATGTCTGCTTTAGAGCTCAAACCAACGTTCTCTTTGTTTTTCTTCAAAATTGATTTTTTTTTTAATTTTTTATGTCCAAAATAACCCACATAACCTCAAATATATTCATAGTACATACCTGACAATACTCTTGAACAACAGATTTGAACTTCTTATCATTAAAATGTTCATCGATTTGTTCTTCTTTTGAAGTTGCCAGTGGATGTCTCACGGTGCTTTCTCTTCGGTATGCATTAAGACTTGGTAACAACTCATCTGGAATTGTAAACTGCGAATCAGATAAATTTGTATCATCCAATTTCTCACCAGTAATCTGCAATAGAAATAAAAGAAAATATATAATTGTCTTATGGATTGTTATGATTTTTACATCACATAAACTGAAGTGCAATTCATTATACATACTCGATCATAGTGATGAACAATCTTCTCAGAAAGATTATAATCCAAATTTATACTTTGGAGAAGCTCATCAAGGATTAAATGTTGAGAATTAATTTGAATGTTTGTTTTATCTGGATGCAAATCAGTGCACCTCTTGCAAACAATCAAAAAAATTAAACCAACTTCAAAAACAAAAATCCAGTTGTATATATTTATACAGGACTATATATATAAAATAACATATAACGGCTACGAAAAAATAATTACATTTGTGCACTCAAAAGAATAATAATATTTTCGTTATTTTTTACCTTTGTACCATCCTGATTCTCATCCAAATTTTGATCAACAATAGGACTGAATTGTTGTGGTGATGTTTCAACACCAGCATAATCCATCTGTTGTGCTTCAACCTCTGTATCTTTATGTTGTTGCTACAAGTGTAATTTGAATAAACTACTATTATTTGATTTCACTTGATATAAATATAACAACCCACTGAAAAAAAATACTGTTGGAAAATACATTTCTTGACACACAGCATATGTATTTTGCAATACATTGCATATGTATTTTTTCAAAATAAACAAATATGTATTTTTTGAATAAACTCCATATGTATTTTTAGTAATATACTGCATATGTATTTTTTACAAACTCTATGGTGTATTAAACAAAATACATTTCATATGTATTTTTTTATATCAAATCATATGTATTTTTTGTGTAAACTTCATATGTATTTTTAGCAATGTACTGCATATATATTTTTTCATATACTCTGCATATATATTTTTTTAATAATGTGGATATTATATAATAATAAAACTTTTACCTTGCTATGTTCAATTGCTTTGACCATTTTTTTGAACTTTTTCTTCACTAATTGACGAATTCGAGTAAACTCTTCACGAACTCCTTTAAACTCTTGACGAACCTGTATTCATACAAATTCATTAAACACATATTTTTTAATGTAAAATAAACATTTGACAAAAAAAATTACCTCTTCGCGGAATGCATCAAAAACTTTCTTAGAAATAAATTTTTCTTTCTCAACATGACTCTCACGCTTTGACGCGACTACTTCCTCGACATGACTATCTGCCTTTGACTGTACCTGAGGAAAAATAACCCTAGCTGTTTTCTTCCCTTTCTTTATTTTTGAGGAAGAAGCCTGTCGTGTTGGAATTGGCTTGAATACTGGTGTCTTCATTACAACAGCCTTGGCAGCACGATGAGATGGAGTCCTCGTTTGGGTATGCGCGTCATCAATATTCACTTGCTTTTTCCTTGCAGGTTTCTTCGCTACTGGGGTTGATGAATCCACCTTCTGTTTCTTCTTTGAACATTCGTTGATCTTCTTTGGTGGTGGATCCTGGAAGTCATCGTCAGAATCAACTGAATGTTCATCTTCAGTTACATCCTTCTTTGGTATTTCAAGTTTTGCCATTTCTATTTCAGTTGGCTCTATATTCTTAAATACAACCTACGAATATGTTAAATAATATGTTAAAGAATTAAAAATGAAATAGAATATATGTATACAGTACATATCAATGCATATATATTTGTTCACAACAAACCTTGCCATTGTCCTTGAACATAGCATTCATCAAAAACTCATAATGTGGACGAGGTGCAATCGTCTTCCAATTTAATAATCGGGGAATCCGATTCTCAATCTTCAATTCAATCTTTGGTGGGACATTTGAACAACACTCATATAGCCACACTTGAATAGCCAATGACATTCCCTGAATCAAATAAAATTTGCCCCCAGCTTTCAGACGGTTGTTCAAACTTCTAGCCACATCTTCAAAAGATAAAGAACCTCATGGAAAATCCTTATATCTACAATTATCTACCAAATCAAAATGAAGACGGGGTACAATACAATGTCAATGTTAGACAACACAAATGAATGTAGGAAATACAGAATTGCAAATTTCTCAGCATCCTCATCATTATCCCCCCCCCATACTTTCTCCGTGAATGCTAAAAATAGTTTCCTTTTCTGTATAATTTCTGCCCCATTGAAATACTTTTCAATCATCCTATTTGGTACACCCTCATCAAAAGTAAAGTCATACCTATTAGACACACAATTCAATCCGGTTATGATAACAAATTTCATGGGAGTAAAACTAAGAGAGGTGCCATTAGCAGATATCATAATCTCAGAAGAAGAACTACCCTTCACCTCAAGCGTCATAACACATCTACACAACTGTGCTTGCACTACACACTGCTTCTTCTTCATAAAATAACCAAAAATGTTATTCTCACAATTTTTTTTAAACTGTTCCTTGTTTAAAATTGCGCGTATGCTTCCATAAATATCATTGTCACTGTACGAGCACATGTGCGATGCAAATCTTGGAAGTTTTCTAACAAGGAATATTTCGTCCCGCATCACTTATACAAAGTAAAACTACCACTTCTTAATCTGTAAACAAAATTCAATCAAACAAAAAAAATATATAACATGCATATATATTTCAGATGATTAAAATGCATATGTATTTTGATCAACTCATAAATGCAACCAACACTGAAAAATACATATCAAATGTACTAAAAATACATATAAACAATAGACTGTTATGGTATTTGAACTAAAATAACATGCATATGTTTAACATTGTAAAACATACAACAAACACTAAAAAAATACAAATACTCAATATGCATATCAACTACACTAAAAAAACATATATGTCAAAATTATTCAACTATACTAAAAATACAATTCAATTATACTAAAAATACATATCACCTATACTAGAAAAATATATATCCAAAATACTATTAATGAGTAGTTAATTTTAACAATATATTTTCACATAATCCCTAAATATCATCATAACAGAAAATACATAATTACTTGAACACTAAAAAAAAGACATTTAAAAACAAAACAATACCTCTTCCTCACTTTCTTCTTCAGATTCATCATAAGATTTCTCAACCTTGTCTTCAATTTCTTTAGATTCCCTTTTCTTCTCGAGTTGTTTTTTAGTTTTTTGTTCCTTTGGAGAAGGAGTTTTCTTCAACCCTTTTCTTTTTAAAATTTCCGTCATCTTCACTTCGTCGTTACAGAACTTCGACCTAATATCTTTTGATATATCAGATTTCCTCAACTGTAAAGGATTTGAAACAACAGTTACTAAATCTTCTTGAGTTAACCCAAGACTAAATGATGGTGCATCATACACTAATTTCATATTTCTTGTACCACTGTTTATAGGTGTTTTTGTAGTGTGTTCATCCATTAAAACACAAAACCCTTAAAAATTAATTTTCCGATGAATTAGAGTAGGCAAAAAAAAAAATCGCTCACATGCAAAATACGATTCCTAATTACCTGAAATATGGGAAGCAAATCCTTATCACAGATCGTGCAAGAATCGTGCAAAATGCAATAAGATTGAGGAGCGAGTGATGGTTAATGGCGGCAAAATAGGGAAAAAAATTTAATTAAGGAAAGATAACGAAAGAGGAGTGAAAAGGGGGATTTTCTCACAGTAAAAAATTTTAAGCGATAAAAAAATAGGGACCACTTAAAATAATGCTACATATGTTATAGAATGTAATTAGGAAAAAGTGTTGCTATTTTTTGTAATTAAGTACTTAAGTATGTTAACATATCTATTTTTCCCATAAGAAAATGAAAGGAAATGAAAAGTAACAACCCAAAGCCCATTCAAAACCTAAGCACAATATAACCCACCTCGTTCTCCTTTGCCGCCCACTTATTCACCTCTTCTTCACATTTTATTTTTAATTAGATTTACTTTTGAGGCTTAATTTTGTAGGTTATTTTAATAGTTGATAAATATAGATTTGTTTACTTATCTCTTGTTGAAGTTCTATTAGCATTATAACAAATTAAAATAACATTTTACATTAAAATTTCTCTTAGATGCACTCATTTTTTTATGTTAATTATTGTATCTTTTTTAATTTATGGGGTATGATTTGATTTAAGGGTGTCTAACGGGTCGGGCCGGGCCAACCCGGAACCGACCCTCCCATTTTACCCGGGTTCCGGGCCGGTGACGGGCCGGGTTTGGGGTTAACCGGGCCGGGCCGGGCCGACCAAACAGTAAAAAAATTAAAACCCACCCGAACCCGGCCCACTTAACCCAATCCGGTCAAACCCACCAAGACCCGGTCAAACCCGGTTAAAAACCGGTCAAACCCGTTTAAAAAATAAATAAAAAATCCAATATACACTATATACACTTCAATATACAACATATATTTTTAAAAAAATATATAAAGTATAAACAATTACACATATATACGTACCATTCAATATATAATTATATATGACTATACGTACTACTTTAAATAAAATATTTGCTATAATAGTATAATATATATATATATACACTACAATATATATATATACTAATTTATAAAACATATACACATGTATACGTTAAATATATACTACTTTAGAAGATATATACACATATATATGCACCATTCAATATATATGTACTACTTTAAATAAAATATATACTACAATATAGTGATATACATATATATATATACAATAATATGTATATATATATAGTTACATACTAATTTATAAAACATATACACTTGTATACTTTAAAGATATACGTCTATAGAAGATATATACACATATATACGCACCATTCAAAAGATATGTACTACTTTAAAAAAAGTATATACTACAATATATATACTAATTTATAAAACATAAAGTAATGTATACGTTAAATATACCCGTCTATAGAAGATCTATTCACATATATACACTCTATTCTATGTATATGTAATACTTTAAATGAGATATATGCAATATATATACATTACAATATATATTTGTATAGTTATATACTAATTTATAAAATATATACACATGTATACGTTAAATATACACGTCTATAGAAGATCCATTCACTCTATTCTATGTATATGTAATACTTTAAATGAAATATACTATAATGTATATACATTACAATATATATTTGTATAGTTATATACTAATTTATAAAACATATACACATGTATACATTAAATATACACTTCTATAGAAGATATATACACGTGTATACGCACCATTAAATGTATATATACTACTACTTATAAAATATACTACATTATATATACATTAAAATATGTATAGATATACTTATATACTAATTTATAAAATATATACACATGTATACGTTAAATATACACTTCTATAGAAGATATATGCACAAATATACAAAACATATGCTACTTAATATAATAAATTAATAATATTTGGTAGTAAATTAATAATATATTAGACGTAAGTTTTTAATTTAAAGTAGAAAACTAGAAATTCAATTTTAAATTTTAAATCGTTAAATAAAAAAAAATAAAAAACAACGACTAAGGAGTGAATGAATTTGGGGAATTTTATTGATTGCAAAATGATCCAAAATTTATAATTTACATGAATGAAAAATCTATAAATTATGCATCATTTTTTCCAACTCATTCATGTTAATATTAATGGGAACTTGCATAGGATAATCGAAGTCAACGGGGGCAAAACCATGCATTGGACTTGATTCTGCGGAGTTCTCCCGTGAAGTCATAATTTCTTCAAGTTTCAGCTCGTCGCTCGGCTCCGGTTCCATTCCTTGGTTTCTTCTTTCCGCTCTAATCCAATCTCTGAGGCAAACTAAATCATTCATTGCATTGCTTCCCAATGAGTGTCGGTTGTCTCCAAGCTGCTGTCGTCCCTGACTGAAGGCGCTCTCTGATGCAACGGTTGACATTGGAACATTCAAGATATCTCTAGCTAATCTTGAAAGCACAGGATATTGTGATTCATTATTCCTCCACCAATCCAGCGTGTTGATCCGTCGTCTGCGATCCTCTGGTGCCGTCCGAAGATAATATTTCAGCTCTTCCCGATAAGTTGATGTGTAAGTTCTCTCATCAACACTGTTCCAACAATTTAAATCATAAAACGAATCAGAAAAACCACTATGTGCCGGCCTTTTAGAAGATGATGGCTCCTCGGGAGGATGAGGAGCGACAGTTGGAGTGATATTTGTAGGTAAGGCTGAATCAAATAAATCAGCATAGTGATTATATAATTTTTCTATATAATCCTTTGCATCAGCCGTAGCCGTCCACAAATCAGGCTGTACTTGTTCAGAATCATGGTTAGTATTTATTTCTAAGTTAGTATAAATAAGAGTACTAAAGTGACACATATGATTATATTTCATGCACAGATTTAGCATAGCACCAACCAAGTAAATAGGGGGAATCGGGAAAAAATATTTTTTAAATTTCGTAAACATGGCGCCAACAACTACTTTATAACCTTCTTTATTTTTATATTGTTGGAGCAAACCAGAAATATCGGCTATATATGCCAAAATATTACAAACAGTAGGATAATAAGCACCGAAAAATTCAACCGTAGCTACATAAATTTTTTCTAAAAACTTAACAAGATCATTAATTACAACCCAATCAGAATTATGTAGCCTGCAATCAGCAGAATCAGCAAATGAACCGCAATGTTGGTTAAAAGCTAGTGTAATAGGAATTCTATATTTATAACAAGTTTTTAGAAATTCATACGTAGAATTCCATCTAGTATCAATTTCCTCAGGCATCAAAATCGGTGTAAGTCCATTTTCTTGACATTTAAGTTTAAATTCTCTAATTCTCGATCTACGATTGTTTCCTTGAATAAAACCAACGGCAAGACGAATTTTTTCAATATAAAGCTCAAAAAACTCAAGACCATCTTTTACAATTAAATTATATATATGACATGCACACTTAATATGAAAAATTTCAGGCAAGAGTGGAGATAACGTAGATTTTATTTTTGTTATAGCAGTCTTGTTGTTAGAAGCATTATCAAAAGCAATACATAAAATTTTATTTTCTATACCATAATATCCGGCAATTTTAACAATAGAATCAACAATAAATTGTCCAGTATGTTTACGATCTTCATCATATAAAAAAGCAAGAATACGTTTTTGCATCACGAAATTACTATCCATCCAATGACAAGTAACGGTTAAATAATCATTTTTATTTACAGCACGACCAAGATCAGAAGTTAGGGACAATCTACATTGAATATTTTTTAACAATGTTGATAAATAAAAACAATATTGTGAATGGAGTCTAAAAATATCAGACCGACAAGTAGTTCTAGGAATACCATTAAACATAGGATTATAAATTGCTTGTATATAACGAATAAAAGCATCAGAAGAAGGAAAACTAAAAGGCAAACAACCCACAACTACCATTTTAGCTATTTCTTCCCTGTCCCTCAATTTATTATACTTTTTCGCTACTTGTCCGGTTGTTGGGTCCATTCTAGTTTGCGTTGACCCACCAACATCCCCACCACCTTTTGCAATATTTAACTCTCTTTTGTGATCTTCAGCTATATGTCTCGTTAACGTACCCGTACCTCCTTGCTTGCCTCCACTTCTATGCTTATATATTTGTTGACAAATATTGCACTGCACCTCAATATCTGATATACGTTCAAAAAATTGCCATGCAATACTAGTTCTTTTACGAGGTTTTGGGGCACTGGGAGAACGGGAAGGGAGATTAACTGATTCAGATCTAACGTTAGCATCTCCTACTGCGGGTGTTTCAGCAATATTTTCATTATCTTCGTCTAAATTAACTGCATCTACTTCATTTTCTTCTTCTATACCGTAATTTTCCTGAGCTTCTACATAATCCATATCGTGAGCACCTACACCTATTTCTTCCTCAAAAGGTGTACCAAGCGGTACCGGAGGCGAAGGCACACGGGTATATCTATTACTTGAACTACCTCTACCGCTAGTAATTCGCTTTTTACTACCACTACCACTTCCGGGACAAAATTTTTTAACACCTTTAGCAGCGAGGTTTTTTAATTTATCCATAATATAAATTAAATTAAACTAAAAATATTCAAAATACACAAATATAATAAAATTAAATATTAAACAATTAATACAATAAATAAAAATTAAACGTAAGAGATGGAATGACAATACCAAATTTTGGAAGTATCCGAAGATTGCGACTTTAGAAACTTCCGCTCGTACTTTGTAAACGAAAATTAAAAAATTAAAGTGAACACTTTAAGAAATTAAATATATTGAATATTAGAGAATTGAGAATTGAGAATTGAGAATTGAGATTTGAGAGAGAATGAGATTTGAGAGAGTGAAAAATTGTGTGAAAAATGATTTGAAGTTGTAGGGTATTTATAGATTTTTTTTGGGGATTAAAAAGTATTTTTTAAAGTTTTTTTTTTTTATTTATTAAATGGGCCCAAACTAGCCGTTTGGACCCAAAAACGGCTATATAGCCGTTGGGCCAACGGCTAGTTTGGCCCAAAATCAATTTTTTTTTCGGGCCGAGCCGGGCCGGTTAACCGGAGGGCCTGGACCGGGCTTGATCCGGGCCGAGTTAATCGGGCTCATTTTAACAAAAAAACCGGCCCGGGACCCGGAACCCTAAAGCCCTAGGACTTACCGGGCCGGGTCAAACCGGGCCGGGTTAGCTAATCGGGCCGGGTAGGGCCGGGTCAGCCCGGCCCGTTTGACACCCTTAATTTGATTCTTGGATGTAAGAGGATTATCAACTCGTCTTTGATGCAAAGAGTGAAATCACTTTGTCCTTGAAGGCAATAGGATCAACCTCTCAAATCTCCCAAATCAAATACTTAGATTCTTTTTAATTTTGATATGAGACCTTCAAAATTTTATAGATGAAAGTTAGTTTATACATAGATTTGATTTCATTTTGACAAGAATTTAAATTTGTGCTTTTTCTTATTGTTTAGTCTTTCATTAGTCAATTTGTGTTTTACAAACTCTATTGTCTCCAGTAATTGTCGAAAAGTTGTGGACTTGATTGCATAAACTTTAAATATACAATTGTACTATATTTTACAATTAAGATTTGAAATTATTCAAATGTTATTTTTATGAATTAAATGATATTCAAAGATTATTATGTTTTTAGTATTCATAAAGTATGAATGAATATGGCTTTGAGAATTTTAAAAAATTAATGAAAAAGTAACATCTGTAACGGAAACAGTTATTGTCACTAATAAAAAAAACTAAAATTTACATATATACACAAGTTAACTTTACATTATTACAAGAAATCTCATATTAACAAAGTAATTACATAAATTTCAAAGTTATTACTAAAATCGCCTATTTTTTTACTTTCTCTCTCATTCCTCTTATACAGATAAAAAAAAAAAGAAAGGATTTGTAGCTTTACTTTCTCTCTCTTTTCCATATTTGCTCCCTTTTTTCTCCCATTAAACAATTCTTTACTTTCTCTCTCTTTTCCATATTTGCTCCCTTTTTCCCTCCCATTTAACAATTCTTTATTTTCTCTCTTTACTATATTTGCTCCCTTTTTTCTTTCAGTAAACAACCGATTGTTTCTCCATTATTGAATACCTTTTTTCACGCTCAAATTCAAGCAATCGTATACTTAGAGGTTACCAATTTATAAGTTATCAAACATTTATTGAACTTACTAATTTTATTCACTAATTTTTAGTGTTTTTTTTTTCAATTTTACCAAATCACAACCTAGTTTGATTTTTGGTTGCATGTTTGTTTTTTATGAAATTAATTGCTTTTGCAAATCCATTTCAGTGTGATAGTTCGATAATATCATTTTTTTCCAATTATTAAAAGTCAGATCTTTGTATTTTTTGTTTTAAAGTTGTTAGTTCTTATTCGGATTCTTGTTTGGTTGCATGTTAATTTTTATGAAATTACCTTATTTTGCAATCCCATTCTAGTTTGTTAGTTGATTTTTTTTCATATAGTACAAGTCAGATCTTTGAATTTCTTGTTTATAGTTGTGATTGCTTCATCAATATTGTATAAATTTGGTAATGAATTCTCGTCCTACCTTTAGTTTAGGACTTAGTCAGTTAGATGCTCAAGAACAAAATATTTTCGTTGGTTCTGTTCCTGGCATATTTGATATTATACATTTATATTATTTGATTATATATTACTTTATTTATCAGACTAATGTATAACATTAGTCTTCTGCTTTATATTCAATTATATTATACAATAAGAAGATTTACATAAAAGAGACAGTTATTGTAATAAGTGAAATTATACGCTGTGAATGTTTGAATATTGTATAAGGTGACATTATACATTCTTACTTTGGCCAAAGTTTTGCACTTTTTAACATTGTATAAGGTGACATTAGACATTCTTACTTTAACCAAAGTTTTGCACTTAATAGTGTGATATTATACATTATGAAATATTACATTATAATGTGTAAGCTATAATATATCAGTCAATATACATTATTTATTTTGAAAGGTGACATTATGCAATCTAACAAGCTTATAGGTCATACATATTTAAGGTGAAGTTGTGTATTATGACATTATACATTACTGCAGTTTATTATTTAAATGCATAAGTTACCCTCATACATGTCTAACTGTTGTTTAATTATGGTCTGATTTATTTTTTTAAATGTATAAGTTATCATCACACATATGTAACTGTTGTGTAATTAGGGCCTGATTTTATTTTTCCAGGACATGAAACACTGATTGAACCGTTTAAGTATAATTAATTTTTTTTTACATGTATAACGATGTTATAATTATTTAACGGATGTTAGTTCATCGTTTTTTCTTTAAATCAGGGAATGTAGCGTCTTTGTGTCTGCCTATGCAGAAATATTAAGTGAAGGGCAGCAAATCCATTCATGTGGGTTTGATACTAGAATTCAATGTGCACACTATGCTTCATTACTATGGCATTACGGAGTGACAAAGGCAAAAGAAGGGTACACGAGTGATAATGAGGATCCTCCTCAGCCGAAGAATAGTTATCTCCAAACAATTGATGAAAGTGCACTTGTTACTTTAGAGTAGACTTTTTATATAGTAGTCGTCATTGAAACAACTAATTTTTTGATGTTAAACGGTTACAATGTTACTTTTTGGATGTTAATTCACGTTTTATGGATATCCTTATTTTTATTATACATACATATCTTCTGAAGAAATGTTTTGCAATTACTTACACTATATTGTAATGTTACTAATATAGTTTGGTAGTTATTGAGTTTGCCTTACATTTTATTATATATAACGTATAAAACTAAATTACAAAATAATGTGTTATTGTATATCAACATATTGAATTTTTAGCAGTAGGTAAATTATGTTATTAGTTAATAATACATTGACCAAGTGTCTCATACGTTAAAACTTATGAATTACATAACATCATACATGTTGTTAAACGTTCATGACTTAACAGAAAATAAAAAAAATATTTAACGTCATACATATTTAAAAACTATAACACTATATCATATATTCTTACTTTTAATATATTTTTTATATTAAATACTTTGTGAATGTATCATACATTTACACGAAAGTATAATCTATAACCATACGCATAAAACAAAATGAAAAAGGCAACTTAAATTTTCACGAATTATGTACATAAGTCTGTCATTTCTTATGTTGTTTAAATAAAAAATAATACATGTGATCAGTTAAAAGTCATTGTTGTCAGTAAAACATCATGCATGTTAATAAAGTATAATAGTATATCATGCATTACTTATATATGAAAGTTTAATGTATAATTGTATAATACACATTACGTTTCAACAACTATTTACTATAATAGTTGTCAAATTACATAGTATATACACACACACGACAGGTCGATAAAATTCAAAACCCCTTATCATGGGATGTAAGGCAATAAACAAGTATTTAAACTCATTATCTAATGTCTCATGCATCCGAATGTGCAATTCCGGATACATTTGGTTCAGCATATAGATATAAGGGGGCATTTTTCGATATCCATCTGCTGGCCCACCTCTAAGTATCGCAATCTCCTTCTCTTTTGCGCGTTAAACTTTCATATAGTTAATATCAACTCCGTAAACAACCTTCATCTCTTCAATTATGTCCGCTGGTGTGTGTATTCTCTTATGATTAATTAATTTTGGTGCTGTATATTCACTCACAAAATCTGTTGTCGCAACCAAATTATTCAGCAACTCTATCGCTAAGACTGCAAGTATTCCTCGAATCAAATCTTTGTATCAAAAACATTTCCGAATGATTCATACAAGACGCCTTCAACACCCACTTGCAGTCTATGTTACGACAGTGCAGTACATATCTGCATCAAATTTTTACATCGAGTCATTGTATTATACAAAAGTTCTACAAATCATAATTTCAGTAAAAATGAAAAATTTGGGCCTGACATAGTTTCATTAGACATTCGCTCGAATGTATAATCATATGTGATACATTCGAAATTTTATGATTGAATTCCCAGAACCCAACTTCAAAATATGAACTTTTTCAAAACGTCTAATAGCATATTACCATACATTAAACCATCAACAAATAAAGATAACACTTATATATCATACCTTTGTTACAACGACCGTTAACACAATCGAATCATATTCACTACCTTCGATACAAAGTACAACCCTTGTTTCTCTTTCAAACTCGATTTAATCACTTCAATTTTTTCGTACTTCGTCGAGATCGTAGCAATCAATTTCAGAAAGTTAATACTTTCAGAAACAATAATGACATCACTTTTGTATGATTTATAACTGATTTCGGACTCTCAGACATCGAAATGACGCAACAATATGGGAATGTTCATTTTTTTTTTCAGAAATCAAGAAAGAAGTTGACTTTTTTTTCTCAAGAACATATATCAATAGTTATGAAAATTAACAGTAATGTTTAAGAGTTTTTTTGAAATTTAAATTTCAGTTACTATATTAACTCATACACTACTTAATTATAGGTATTTAATGGAGTAATTTAAGAATATAGGTATTTAATGGAGTAATTTAAGGATTTGAAAGATATCTTTTGATAGCTCTTTTCCTTAATTGTAGGCAAAACAGTTTTGTCATACATCTCACGAATGTATAACAAACCCACAAATGTATAAGTATATTTTGTAAAATAGGGAGAAAGAAAATCTAAAGGGATTTTCTGTAAATACTTTCATATTACACGGGATTTCTGTGGTTTATACTAAAAAAAAAAAATGGCTGATAAAATTAAAATGATAAAAACATTTTTCACAATAAAATATAATTATAAAAATCTAATCACCAATATTGTGACTATTTATAGCTACGAGAACTTAAATTTGTAGCTAAACCTATAACTACTATTTCAATTGTTGTGGCAAACTAATCATATCGTGGCTAAAGTATAAAATAGCTACGAAGTAGATTAGTTGTGACAATTAGAAAATTAACTGTTAGCTATAAATATATATTTTCGTGGCAATTAGACTTCTTTGAAATAGCCACATCAAAATTTTTTTTGTAGCACTAGGCATTAATCCTTATCCACAAAATGTTAAAGTTTGTAGCTAGCTGACTTTTAGTTACGCCACTTCTAGTTACGCTTGTTACGAAAAAAATTATGGTAGCTAAAGTGTTTGGCCACAGAGATTTTCAGATTTGGCTACGAAATACTTTATAGCAATATATGCATAATGTTGTAGTCCATGGTAATCAGATGATGAATAGCTTTTACGCTACTAGTCCATGATGGGGTTGAATTGTATCATGATGAAGCACCAATGTTTGATCAAGAAATTGGAATTAGCAGTACAATGACGATGAGGATGAGTAATCATGCTAATATATCATCAATCATGTCTCATGAGGTGCCAATGAGTTCATGTCTATAACAATTTAAGGATACCTTTGTGCTAGTAATATATTTCTCAGATTTATTTGATGGAAGTAGAAGTCCATTAGTTGTTGTATCTAAACATTATATGATATATATGAAAGGTGGAATCATTTTATTGCATATGCCCTGGTGTGACCAACTAAAGTGAACTGTTTTACTGGTGTTGCATGACCTTTCTGATCTAGTGTATTTAATTGTTGATGCATGTAATAACAACACAGTCGATAAGAGGAAAAATTGTAAGCTTTATCAATATCACGTAAGACAGGTCTTGTTTTGTGTTGTACTAGAGTTGATAGTCTTTCAAAAATACCCTTTATATCTCCATAAGATAGGGTATAAGGTTCGGTACACTCATTTGGAAACTCCACTTGTGAGAATAAAAATACTAGGGCTTTTATCTAGTGGTAAAAAAGCAACGATGTATGATGTCTGAGTGAGGCACATGTCATGTTTTCAACCTTTTATATAGACAAAATCATGGTATTAAGTGGAAAAGGTGTATAGGGACAAGTCTTATTATTCATCAAGTTTAGATTCATGCACAACTTGCCGTTAGAAATATCTCATAAAAAAGAATACGACATGAAAGAACTTTTTTCTGGTTATACATGTCTCGATAGGACAAAGTAAAATACATAATTAAAAATTGACTTTATTTTCCTTACTCTTCAACTGCCCTGCTCTCTTATTGTTATATAGATTTGATTTCTGGTACTTAACTAAATAATCTATGCATCATTCTACCAATGCTGCTAGTAGAAATTATAAAGCCTTGACAACTTCTGTGCCAAAATTTGAGATATGTGTAGAAGCCTCGAAATTACCACTAAAATACTTAAATTTTGTCTCATTTTAGACCTCCAAACTTCAGGGATTTATTTGGCGACCTTCCCTGCCTCCATTTTCTAATTTTTAAGTTGCGTTGCGATGGGACAAGGTCGTAGTACATCCCGGGTGAGTTTCGGAATTTTTGGAGTAGTGTAATGGCACGTTTGGGTTCCCAAACCAGTAGCTCAGGGCGATAAGCCCGCGACGCTCCAGCTAGAGCACCGCTCTAAGAAAGACGTCGTCCTGGCTAGAGCGGGGGACCAGCTGGGCGTCGCCCTGCAACTCCGGTGGGTGGCCAGTTTTTCAGCATTCCACCTCCGTGTTTTTAAGGACATTTTGGTCCTTTTCCACCCATATATAAACCCCAAAACACGTGATTAAGGCTCATAAACACCAAAATATAATTGTTTTCATTAATTTCTCTCAAGAACAAGAGCAAGAGTTTCAATTTGAGGACCCAAATTCAAGAGCTTTCACCATTAACTTTCACGGATACCCCAATTAAGGTATGCGTAGTGTTCATCCACGGATTCCTTTCATTCGTGGAGTCCAAGAATCATATTTTAAATAATCTATTGTGTTTTGTTTGTCGTGATTTGATCATGTTCATGTTGATAGTTGTTATTTATGTTTCAAGATAGTGTTTTGATGACTTGATTGAAAACCTATGAATTTGGGTAGTTTTAGATTGTTAAATTGATGATTTCACCTATGCCATAAAGTGTGCATGTAAGGTGTTTGATAAAATGCCTAGAATGATAAAAATCATGTTCCTTATGACTCAATAGTACCTAAATGACAAGTCCATGCTACCCTTATGATTCAACACAATTACCATGCTATTGTTGTGTGTTGATTGTTGTGTTATGCAATGTTTATGATATTGAAATCATGCAAGTATGTACATGTTATACGCATTCCCTTCCATGATCAAGGATATGATAACCATGTGAAGCATGAAATCCCCTATTTATGGCATTACGAATGATGAATTCTATTCTTATGATCAAGAAGTATTATGGATTATTATTGATGGTCATGTATTCAAGAGAGTCACGTTGTGTCAGTTTCCTTCTATCGAGTCCTGGGGGTACTTGTACCCGAAAAATATAGTTGTGTTCCTAGAGCCATGTCATGTTTTCATTATACTCTCAGTCAAGCCATGACTGTGACTCAGGAAATCTCAGAAATCTCATGAACTCAGTACTCAGTAGAATCAGTAATCTCATGAACTCAGTCAATTATCAGATATCAATAGTATTTCGTCAGTCAACGAAATTCAGTAAACTCAATCCATGTACAGTCAGTCAATCATGTTCAGTCTCTTCAGATGGGAGTAAAAATTAGCACCGAGTGAACCCAAGGACAGGAACACACACAGTCAGATGAGGGTGTGATTCATAGCAGTCATCCTTCTGTTCCAGAACTATGTATCCAGCATAGGTTGAGACATCGACACTGTCAGATGAGGGTTGATGAGGTGGATAAGCACTGTCAGATGAGGGTCCCACCGTTCTTTTTTGGCAACACTGTCAGATGAGGGTTACCCATAGTTTATCCTTACCAGTGGCGCGGTATTGACACCCTTCCAATCAGGGCACAGATTAGACCCCAACTCAGCTATTATAGCGCATTTGTGGCATGTCGGTTAAATAATTACTACCACAGTTTCAGTATCAGTCTCAGTAAAAGAACTCAGATAGTTCTTCAGATTTCAGGACTGTCAGATACAGTCAACTCAGTTACAGTATGGAACTCAGATTGTTCCATCAGATTCAGGACTGTCAGACACAGTCACTCATGTTATCAGTTATATCAGTTATCAGAACTCATTATCAGTCATGTTAGATATTAGTAGCTTCATGTCATCAGTATATAGATTCAGTTATCATGTTCCCACGATCTCAGTTACTATGTATTCATGTGTGCACTCTCACGTTTATATTAGCCAGTCAGTTATTATCATTCATGCATGTAAACCCCATGTATTCAGCCTACCTCACACGTATACTCAGTACATTCTTTTGTACTGACGCATTTGCGTTATGGTGCTTTCCTTTTATGTTACACCATAGGTTTAGACACACGACTTCCAGATCAGCAGCAGCAGTAGCATTCCAGTGTTCAGAGTTTTAGCAGTGAGTCCTCATTCTCCGAGGACGTGATTTTATTTTATCCTTTCAGTTCAGTTTTCAGTTGACAGAGTTAGTTGGGGACATATCCCATCAACTCCTTAGTCAGACAGTTAGAGGCTTTTAGGCGACTACAATATTATCAGATTTCAGACTTCAGTATTTCAGTTTTATTTTGGTATTGTGATACCACTTTATTCAAACGTTATTATTATTCAGTTATGTTCAGTATTGAACCTTATGGCCTTTCAGTGCATATTTCCGCATTTGTCATGTCATATTATGTAGTGTAAGGGTACAGATATTAGTCATGGGTTAGCTTGTGGTCCTTCGAAATCATGAGCACCGTGTAGCGTTCTGGTTCAGATAATCGGGCCGTTACAATGAGTCTCATCAATCAAAACTGCATCATTCGCAAAAAACATACAACATGCTACCTTACCTTGAATTTGATGTATCAATCCATACATCACCGAGATAAATAAAAATGGGCTAAGGGTCGACCCATGGTGCAACTCCATCAATACGAGAAAATCTGGAGTCCCTTACCGCCGTTCATACTCGAGTAGTCTTGGCTCCACCGTACATGTCTCTTATTGACCTAGTGTATGCCCGCAATACACCTCTATCCTCCAAGCTCCTCCACAAAACCTTCCTGGGGACTATATCGTAAGTATTTTCTAGGTCGATGACCACTATGTGTAAGTCCTTCTTCGTCTCCCTATACTTCTCCACCATTCTCCTTACTAGATGAACACTAGCCTCCATTTAATCTTTCCCAGGTTAACAAAAAAGCAATTTTCACCTAATTATTTTTAAATTCTGTAATGAAAATATGATATGACACTCCAAAATAATTGTTTGCTCAATAAAATAAATTATGTTATAAATATCCCATATATAGTGAATGTCTACTTTACCATATATAGTGAATACCTACTTTACCATATATTGTATATGTCTATTTATGGAAAAGTTACAAACCCCTAGGTTAGTTTTTCCCTATAAATAAAGGGGTTTTGCTTCATTGTAATTCATCCATCAAGAGAATCCATATATTGTGTATGTCTATTTATGGAAAAGTTACAAACCCCTAGGTTAGTTTTTCCCTATAAATAAAGGGATTTTGCTTCATTGTAATTCATCCATCAAGAGAATCTCTCAAGAGAAGAAATAAGAATTACTCTCTTTATTCTCTCTACTCTTCTTCTTGTTCTTTCTTGTTCTACAACACGTTATTAGCACGAATGTTCTCAATTTAAATATTAGAACTTGACAAAACAAATTCTCAGGTGATGTGTTTCTTTAATTTTCTAATACGATTGGTAAGCCTTTGTACCAAAGATGAAATCCTTTTATAACATTAGTATCACTGATGCAATAACTATCTTTGTCACTTGTCTTTATAATAATATTGCCACATGCAATTCAAGGATAGGCAGGAATGTTACAGCGTACATGATAATTTCTTTTGATAAAATTATATGCTCTATAACCTATTGATACTGTGTAACAGTTCATTATTATCCTTTTGGGTGTTTTCTTTGTAGTTTTCGAGTTTACATATAATACGAGTATTAATTATTTTCTTTGAGAAACTGTGTTTGAGTTGCAGGAAAAGAATAAAACCTCATGATGCCTCAAAGTCCCTTGGCACAAAACATCACGATGATAAGATGTTAGATTTTAGTCCATCTATTTATGCCTAAGACGCCTTTATATGGATAAAATATTGAGTTTGAATCTCAATACACCATATTAATGATATTGTGATGGCTAAGGCAAAATAATGGGTGTTTGATGAAAAGTCATGAAATTCGACCCATTGAATATGCTCCATTCCATGAAGTGAATATGCTAGTAATATATGATAAGTCTGAAATATGACAACTTACTTCATTCTTGAGGTGTATTGGTAGCAGTGCATAATAGGTCTGAAAGAAGACAAGTGATTGAATGCACAAATATAAGCGTGGAGAGACAATATGATAATGATCATCAAAAGTGATGATATTTTCACACGCTTATATGATTATAAGATATGCTAGAGAAAAATTCTCTACATCATATGTATGCCTCAATTTGCTTTTGAAGTAGCAAAATCTTGGAAGAGGTTATAAGCTATCATAATTTGATAGGCTTAAGGCACGATTATATTCCATTCCTGGGGAATGAGAAACTTATTAATACAAACGTGCACTTGATTGTGATTGTATCACAACTCACCTCCGAAAAGGGTTGAATAATTTTGAAATCTACTTCTGAAGTAGTAAATCTGAAATTTATTCATGTAATAGTAAATCTGAAATTTACTAAAGAAAAAGTACATGTCATGGTAAACTTGAAGTTTACTAGAATAAAAGTTCATAAATTGATATGAACGATTGTGACATCTCGATGCATGTATTGAAGAACTAGAAGTTTCTTCAAGAATTTTTATGTCATTTGTTCTCATGATAAGTTGGTTGGACCAACTAATATTGGGATTGGATCCCTTCAAATCTGAAAATTATAAAAGGTGAATAAGGGCCCGTTCATTTATGATGTGATATGTTGAAAAGATGCATCAATAAGATGATCACATGTACATTCATGATCAACCTACGTTTGACATTCATAAAGTTACTTGTTCAATATAAATTGAGCATAATTTTCAAATTGTATAATCAAGATAATTCATCTTGATGATGATGGTTTAGCATTGAATGTCTTCCATAAATAGCTGAACCATTACTAATGAGAACAAAACTTCATGTGTTGGTCTGAAATACGATATGTTGCATACAATAACACTTGTATGCATTAGACCAATAAATTATGATTATTTCTTCCCCCTCAATTGGTTCAAGGTCATGAACCAACTATTCCATCTAATAGTTTTGATGTGCGGTATACGATTAATGAATATACCATGATGCACAAAGATGGATTCCTCAAAGAAGTAGAGGATGTATGTTAGTTTTTCTAACATAAGGGGGAGATTATAAGCGCTATGAAATATGTTAGGAATTATCACCAGATCCTCATCCAAAAGATAATTTAAGTCAAATGCCGAAAGCATCTCATATTAAGCGCAAATGCTCTTATTTTGTGTTCCTAAAGGACAAAGTCTATGCATGCGTGAAGCATGGTAGACTAATCGGTTCCAAATGAAATAGTCGTTGAAAAATAAGGAGCAAATAATCATAATAAGAAGGCAATGTGCTCTTGAAGAGCGTTCGACATAACACTTCATAAAACCTTTATGAAAGTTTCAGGTACCTGAAAATAATGAAGATGAGATCTCTAAATGTTATGTTGCATTATGAACCGATACGAAATGATATATCATCAATATCTTTGATACAATATTGGCACAATATTGTGAGAGATTACGAGGATCTGAATTCTACGTTTATTTAAGCATGCTAACGTAGAAATATTTATCAAGTGACACGAAAGAATGTATTTTGGTAAGTATAAAATTATTTGATTCGTAGTTCAGACACTTGAAGATGTCGCACTTGACATGTTGGATATTGTCACTTGACAAAAATCCATATGAAAATCTCTAAAGGATTCAAAATGCCTGAAGCATATAAAGTTTTTGGAAAACCTTTTATTATCCTCATAAGAGATAATTTGATGATTTGAGTATCATTGGAACTCTTGGAGATTTTTCAAAAGGCTATAGAATTTTTGCTTAAATGGGAAACATGAAAAATTGAATAAGGATCCATTCTGACCTCAAGAAAAGAATGAGGAACTCCTTGGTAATGAAGTACCATATCTTAGTGCAATTGATGCACTAATGTATCTTGCAAATACTACAAGGCCTGATATAACCCTTTTTTTTAGTTAATTTGTTAGTAAGTTTGCAGTCCCGATCTTATTGGTCATGCTGATTTTGGATACTTATCTGACCTACATAAAGCTCGGTCTCAAATAGGCTATGTGTTCATATGTGATGGTACTGCAATATCTTGGAGATATACAAAGCAGTCTATCGTGGTGCAACTCCATCAATACGAGAAAATCTCGAGTCCCTTACCGCCGTTCATACTCGAGTAGTATTGGCTCACCTGTACATGTCTCTTATTGACCTAATGTATGCCATCAATACACCTCTATCCTCCAAGCACCTCCACAGAACCTTTCTGGAGACTAAATCGTAAGTCTTTTCTAGGTCGGTGACCACTATGTGTAAGTCCTTCTTCGTCTCCATATACTTCTCCACCATTCTCCTTACTAGATGAACACTAGCCTCCATTTAATTTTTCCCAGGTTAACAAAAAAGCAAATTTCACCTAATTATTTTTAAATTCTGTAATGAAAATATGACATGACACTCTAAAATAATTGTTTGCTCAATAAAATAAATTAAATGTAATGAATTAATTTCAGAGATCTTCCTCGAAAGGGCTTATGGAATCATGTTTGCCTTCTTATTTATTTTGAATTTTTCTAGTAAATTTGAATTCATTGACTCTATCCAGATCGTAGATTTTGTATTCGTCGTTGAGTTGTTAGATTAAATTGTCTAAGAACAAACTTTTGTTGATTAAAAAATGCTTTTATGAAATTCATTAAACAAATAACTATATCCAAAAGGCCAAAATAATTAAATTATATATTTTTTATATTGATAATAATGAGTTAAATTTATCAGAAAGAAATTAAAATAAAGGTAACAAACTTTTTGAGAGTTTCCCAATGTTATATTTTTCTTAGGCCAATAAAAAGCGGGCTGCTTTTGCAACAAGAAAAAGGAAATAACAATTAAGCAATAAAATTCAAAAACGAAAATATCATGAATTTCCTTGCTAATTTATATAATATTTCACGGGCTCTTTGGGAATAGTATATATAGAAAGTGTACTCCTATATTATTTTATTTCACAGGCTCTCTAGCGTGCTGCAACTCGATCTCTAGGGTAAATATTTTAATTTGCTCTCTGCCTCTCTCAGTGCTTATGTTTACATATATATTTTGCTTAGATGAATTGCTCGAGCAGTACGTCTAGAGGTAGTTATTTCGATTCAATGGGGTTCAGGTTTAGGCCCATTGATGAAGAAGTCATAAGCTATCTACTCAAGTTTGTGTGTGGTAAACCTATCGAATGCGATCACATTCGAATGCTAGACTTGTACGGTAACAAGAAGCCGTGCGACATATTCGATGATTTATCTCCTGATGGTGAGTTCACAGACGTGAATTACTTGTTTAGTATATGGAAGTAGAAGTGCTGTAATTGTTGTATCTATAACATTATATGATATATCTATTGAAGGTGGAATCAGTTTATTTCATATGCTAGTTGTATAATATTATTTTCTTTATCTCAAGTAGTTAATGATCGCAATGCCCTAGTGTAATAACAACACAGTCAATAAGATGGAAAATTGTGGAAATATTCTTCCATTCTTTTTTGAAATGATGCAATAAAATCACACTCCTGTCTTCTCAAGAATTGAATTTTCTCTAAAGTATAGTTACGTGATTAAAGAGAATATAATTAATTTGTGGGACATTAATTATAAGGAAAATACTCTTGTAGAAATCCCATTCCAAAATATATTTTGAGGGGAAATTGGCCAAATTCAAAAGGCTCGTGATAAAAAACACCGACAGGCTTTACCAATATCGCGTAAGACAAGTCCTATTTAGTGTTGTATTCGCCTTTTCAACTACTTTGTTGTGTTAGTCTTGAGTTGATAGTCTTTCGGAAATACCCTTTATATCCCCATGAGGTAGGGGATAAGGTCCGGTACACTCTATTTAATTTGGAAACTCCACCTATGAGAGAAAAATACTAGGACAGTTATCTAGTGGTAAGAGCACAACGCGTGATTATGAGTTAAACGCCCGTCACATTTTCAACCTCTCATATAAACAAAACCATGGTACTGTGTGAAAAAGATTAGATGGACAAGTCTATTATTCATCAAATTTTGATCCATGCACAACTTGCCGTTGGAGATTTCTCATCAAGAAAATGTGATATGAAAGAACTTTCTTTTGATAATATATGTGTGTAGAAGCTTAGAAATTACCACTAAGATACTCAATTTTTGTCAAAGTTTTCTTTTGATCAGGATGATATGTAAACAAGACGTCTTCCCACTACTGAAACAACATCTCTCCATCTTTGAAGATTTGTATATCATTTGGTAGCAAATCCAATTGAATTCTGGGGTATATGTTTATCACGTTTTCTTTGCAACGAGAACTCCGGATGTATACATAATGGAGGATACTTCGATTGAGGAAATTGAGTTGGGTATGTATAAAATAATGGATCAACATATGAGTAATATATTCTATTTTCTTAAACTAAAATCAAGAAGTAATTAAGGCTTCCGCGTCATTTTTCAGGTGGGATTACTAGAAAATCCGGTCAAGGTGATATTTGTGATGATTAGAGCAAAATAAAATATCGTTTGTGTAATGCAAAAAAGAAAAGTGATCATAGGTGTAATTTTCTCTATGCCAAAAGCATCACCAGCTTACTCTTACCCGAGTAGCATGGGCACTGGAATTCCCATTTCCTAGTTACCCGCCTTTCAAGGATAAATACTCCTAAGTTACTGATCACAAAGCAGTTCTGTGAGGGTAAATTAAGAACCTTCGGGAGGTTAATAGAACATGATAGCTTAAGCTCCCAAGCAATGGGAGGAGCTTAATGTGACCAATCTTTGATGACAGTTACTTTCTTCGTTCTCTTTTACTGGTCACATTTGATTTCACGAGAGTTAACGTGTCCAATGTTGGAAGCTAAATTAAATTAGATTAATTTAATATTTTAAATTTAATTAATATTTTTAAAATTCAAAAACTTGAAAACTACACTCGTTTATCCCATATCCATAACTTTGATCACTGTCGTAACAATTGCATGAGTTTACGTCTACAAAAATTAAATTTTAGTGGAATTTAAATTAAGACTAACTAAAGAAAAGTAGGTGGTATATATATTTTGCATTGGTTATTTTCCATTCCATTTCGATGCAATATTTTCTTAGACAATCAATACAATATTGCAATAAGTCACTATTCTTAATTAGTTGTTCTTAATTACAATTTTCAAATATTGAGAAATTTCATTAATCCGGTAAATTTCACTTATGTTCATTCAACTTCTAAATATCACACTGAAATTGCTTTTTTATTTTTCATTATGTAAAAGTGATTCTACTTTAGAGGTTAAAACACAAAAAGTGATTCTACTTTAGAGGTTAAAACACAAAAATCATTTGCCAAGTTTATACCACATGAAAGTCGAGTAACTTTAAGTTTATCACATAAAAATCTTTTTTTTTTAATCCCATAAAGTCACTAATTTTTTTCGGACAACAACAACAACAACATACCCAAATGTATTTTCACATAGTGGGGTTTAGGAGGGTAGAGTATACGCAGTTCGTACCACTACTTAGAGATGAGGTAGAAAGAGTATTTCTATGAACCCTCGATTCAAGACAAAATTAATACAATCCAAAAAAATAATTAAAAGAGGTAAAAAAAGAAAAAAAGGAGTAGCATAAGAACAGTAATAACAAAATAACGCTACAGGCGACCTACCCGAAACAACATACATTAGCAAGAATCCAAGAACAAAAAACAACAAGCATGGCATTACGACTACAAATAGGGACAACACTCCTACCTAGCATGAACACACTCCGACCTCCTAACCTTCTACTCCAATTAATAATCGCCACAACTTTTAATCTATGGTCATGTACTCCGTAAGCTGCAACCTCGCTATATCCTGTTAAACCACCTCTCGCTAATATTTTTGTAACACCCCATATTTTTGAGCTAGAATTTGAGCCATCTTTCTCATGTATAGACCCAAACCCAATGGTTTTGATGTAAATAAGTGTGATGATAAATTCTATCGTGTGAGAACATCATTGGAGATGAATTAAGATCATAAAAATCTCCTAACTGAAAGATGAGTTGGAGAACTTTTCTACTGATGGAGTTTTAATGGACGTTTCAACTTAGGTCGAATTTCAAGGAACATTAGTCCCAGAATATAATGAGTTAGGTTTTCTACTATATATCAAATGAAATATCTTCGAGTCTTCTTTTCAGCGCATCTAATTTCACCTTAATCCGATATCGGAGTAGAAAGTTATGTTCATTTTACCTAGAAGTGTCTGTCTGCCAGAGATTGATGACTAAGTTGACGAGCTGTCAACTCCGTCGTCAACCTTAACCACAAATTGTCTAATCCGTCTAGATATTGACGACTAAGTTTAAAAGCCGTCAACAAGCTGACGGGTTATCAACTTAGTTGCCAACTGAGAAATTCGTGCAATTCTTTTGAGTTACTGGAGGTGGACAGGGAGGAACGGTCCAAGAAACAATTAACAAATTAAGACTCTCCCTTTAAATAGTGGGAGTACTCTATTATATCTATATTCACTTAGTTCAAAGGTACGTAGCACAGGGACATCTCAATAAAATTAGTAATCTAAAGTCAAATTTTAATAAAAGATCTTACATATATACACATAAATTCAAAAATAATATAGCAATAATTTAAAATTATATTTTTTTGTTCTTGCATATTGGTTGTTTTTATTGTAGTATTTTTAAAGGACACATAACATGCATTCGAACTCACGGCTGATCTAGTGTTGAAATGCAAGGGGGCAATGTTTAATAGAGACATGGATTTCTCCAGGTTGCCCGTTCATATGCAACAGGTTGAAGAGCAGAAGAAAAGGTTAACTGAGGCCAGAGAGAAAGACAGACAGGCCAAAAGGGCCAAGCCTAAAGATCAGAATAGTAGTCAGCATCAAGGTGGAAATTTGGGTAATAGGTGGTCGAAGAAAATTTTTTGGAGTAATGCTCAGTCCTCGGATAGCACCCCAGCACCTAGACCTCCAACTGAACGATGATTCCAGAATTTTTAGCCCAAGAGTGGAGTGAGAGTGCAGTGAACTCAGTCTCAGGGAAGTGTGGCCCAGTTATTTAGGCCATACCCTTGTTGCGGAAATTGCCAGAGGAACAGCCCGGGAAAGTATATCTATGGTGAGCGCGTGTGTTATACTTGTGGTTAATCGGGGCACTTCAAGAGGGACTGCCACACTGTTAAAGGGAATGTTGAAGGCGCCAAGTCCCAATCTAATTCTACTGACCCACCACCACCCAAGGGTACTACATTAGCTACTGGTGGTGATCGCAATCGCTTGTATACTCTGTCCAACAACCAGGATTCAGAGACTTCGCTAGATGTGGTCACGGGTATGTTATAAATTTTCTCCCGTAATGTGTATGTGTTACTTTATACCGAGTCTACCTTGTCTTATGTGACCCCTTATGTGGTCGTGGGTTTTGGTTTTGGACCTGAACATATTCCTGAACCTTTCTTCATTTCCACTTCTGTTGGTGACTCTATTATGTATAGAATGGTGTATAGAAATTATTTGGTGTCTGTCTGCAATCGTGATACCGTGGCAGACCTTATAGAGCTTTATACGATTGGCGTTGATGCTATTTTAGGGATGGACTGGATCCATTTTAGGGATGGACCGGCTCTATTTCCCTCTGTAGCCAACTTTTCAAATATCCACATTGGGGTATCCATACATCTCCGCAACACATGTCTAAACCATCTCAGTCTCACTTCTCGCATCTTGTGTTCCACTGAAGTCACCCCGATCTTATCTTGGATAACCTCATTTTGAGTTTTATCTCTCTTAGTCAACCCACACATCCATCACAACATCCCTATCTCTGCCATATTCATCCTCTCGATGTGAGAATTTTTAACTAGCCAACACTCCACCCCATATAACATAGCTAGTCTGACCACCACTCTGTAGAACTTGCCCTTGGGTCTTGGTAGCACCTTCTTATTAAACAAGACTCTTGAAGCGAGCTTTTCTTTCATCCATCCTGCACCAATAGGATGAGTGACATCCTCATCAATCTCTCCATTTTCCTGAATAATAAACCCAAGGTATTTGAAACTTCCTCTCTTTTGAATGGCCTGAATATCAAGGCACACCTTCACATTAGCCTCCTGCGTCAACTCACCAAACCTGTTTCGGATGTTCAGTCTTAGTCCTACTCAACCTAAATCCTTTATACTCTTGGGTCTGTCTCCAAACTTTCAACTTATTATTAACTCCTTCACGAGTCTCATCAATCAAAACTGCATCATTAGCAAAAAAATACAACATGCTACCTCACCTTTAATTTATGTATCAATCCATACATTACCAAGGCAAATAAAAATGGGCTAAGGGTCGACCCATGGTGCAACTCCATCAATACGAGAAAAGCTCGAGTCCCTACCACCGTTCATACTCGAGTAGTCTTGGCTCCACCGTACATGTCTCTTATTGACCTAATGTATGCCATCAATACACCTCTATCCTCCACCACCTCAACAGAACCTTCCTGAGGACTATATCGTAAGTCTTTTCTAAGTCGATGACCACTATGTTAAGTCCTTCTTCGTCTCTCTATACTTCTCCACCATTCTCCTTACTAGATGAACACTAGCCTCCATTTAATCTTTCCCAGGTTAACAAAAAAGCAAATTTCACCTAATTATTTTTAAATTCTGTAATGAAAATATGATATGACACTCCAAAATAATTGTTTGCTCAATAAAATAAATTAAATGTAATGAATTAATTTTAGAGACCTTCCTCGAAAGGGCTTATGGAATCATGTTTGCCTTCTTATTTATTTTGAATTTTTCTAGTAAATTTGAATTCATTGACTCTATCTAGATTGTAGATTTTGTATTCGTCATTGAGTTATTAGATTAATTGTCTAAGAACAAACTTTTATTGATTAAAAAATGCTTTTATGAAATTCATTAAACAAATAACTATATCCAAAAGGCCAAAATAATTAAATTATATATTTTTTATATTGATAATAATGAGTTAAATTTATTAGAAAGAAATTAAAATAAAGGTAACAAACTTTTTGAGAGTTTCCCAATGTTATATTTGTCTTAGGCCAATAAAAAGCGGGCTGCTTTTGCAACAAGAAAAAGGAAATAACAATTAAGCAATAAAATTCAAAAACGAAAATATCATGAATTTCCTTGCTAATTTATATAATATTTCACGGGCTCTTTGGGAATAGTATATATAGAAAGTGTACTCCTATATTATTTTATTTCACAGGCTCTCTAGCGTGCTGCAACTCGATCTCTAGGGTATATATTTTAATTTGCCCTCTCAGTGCTTACGTTTCTTGTTTTATAATTTACATATATATTTTGCTTAGATGAATTGCTCGAGCAGTACGTCTGGAGGTAGTTATTTCGATTCAATGGGGTTCAGGTTTAGGCCCATTGATGAAGAAGTCATAAGCTATCTACTCACGTTTGTGTGTGGTAAACCTATCGAATGCGATCACATTCGAATGCTAGACTTGTACGGTAACAAGAAGCCGTGCGACATATTCGATGATTTATCTCCTGATGGTGAGTTCACAGACGTGAATTACTTGTTTAGTATATGGAAGTAGAAGTGCTGTAATTGTTGTATCTTTAACATTATATGATATATCTATTGAAGGTGGAATCAGTTTATTTCATATGCTAGTTGTATAATATTATTTTCTTTATCTCAAGTAGTTAATGATCGCAATGCCCTAGTGTAATAACAACACAGTCAATAAGATGGAAAATTGTGGAAATATTCTTCCATTCTTTTTTGAAATGATGCAATAAAATCACACTCCTGTCTTCTCAAGAATTGAATTTTCTCTAAAGTATAGTTACGTGATTAAAGAGAATATAATTAATTTGTGGGACATTAATTATAAAGAAAATACTCCTGTAGAAATCCCATTCCAAAATATATTTTGAGGGGAAATTGGCCAAATTCAAAAGGCTCGTGATAAAAAACACCGGCAGGATTTACCAATATCGCGTAAGACAAGTCCAATTTAGTGTTGTATTCGCCTTTTCAACTACTTTGTTGTGTTATTCTTGAGTTGATAGTCTTTCGGAAATACCCTTTATATCTCCATGAGGTAGGGGATAAGGTCTGGTACACTCTATTTAATTTGGAAACTCGACCTATGAGAGAAAAATACTAGGACAGTTATCTAGTGGTAAGAGCGCAACGCGTGATTATGAGTTAAACGCACGTCACATTTTCAATCTCTCATATAAACAAAACCATGGTACTGTGTGAAAAAGATTAGATGGACAAGTCTATTATTCATCAAATTTTGATCCATGAACAACTTGCCGTTGAAGATTTCTCATCAAGAAAATGTGATATGAAAGAACTTTCTTTTGATTATATATGTGCAGAGGCTCAGAAATTACCACTAAGATACTCAATTTTTGTCAAAAGTTTACTTTTGATCAGGATGATATGTAAACAAGACGTCTTCCCACTACTGAAACAACATCTCTCCATCTTTGAAGATTTGTTTATCATTTGGTAGCAAATCCAATTGAATTCTGGGGTATATGTTTATCACGTTTTCTTTGCAACGAGAACTCCGGATGTATACATAATGGAGGATACTTCGATTGAGGAAATTGAGTTGGGTATGTATAAAATAATGGATCAACATATGAGTAATATATTCTATTTTCTTAAACTAAAATCAAGAAGTAATTAAGGCTTTCGAGTCATTTTTCAGGTGGGATTATTAGAAAATCCGGTCAAGGTGATATTTGTGATGATTAGAGCAAAATAAAATATCGTTTATGTAATGTAAGAAAGAAAAGTGATTGTGTAATTTTCTCTATGCCAAAAGCATCACCAGCTTACTCCTACCCGAGTAGCATAGGCACTGGAATTCCGAACAGGGGCGGCTCAAGCAAATCCGTGGCCTAAGGCAAAAATTAAACGGAGGCCTTACGTTTTTAAGAAAAAACAATTATTTTTATAATCTATTTTTAAAATTATATAATCCTATTTAATATAGTCAATGTATTAAAAAAAAATTACTATATCAAACTCCTAATTTTTTTGTATATAAAAAGTTTGTTTTTTCTATAAATAGTATCTAATATATTTCTGTAATTTATTATTACTAAAAAAAAAAAAATGAGGCCCTCAAATTTGGGGGCCTTAGGCGGCCGCCTTTTCTCCGAAAGGGTTGAGCCGCCCCTGATTCCGAGTTACCGCCTTTCAAGGATAAATACTCCCGAGTTACTGATCACAAAATAGTTCTGTGAGGGTAAACTAAGAACCTTCGGGAGTTAAATAGAACATGATAGCTTAAGCTCCCAAGCAATGGGAGGAGCTTAATGTGACCAATCTTTGATGACAGTTACTTCCACCGTTCTATTTTACTGGTCATATTTGATTTCACGAAAGTTAATATGTCCAATCTTGGAAGCTAAATTAAATTAGATTAATTTAATATTTTAAATTAAATTAATATTTTAAAATTTAAAAATTCAAAAACTTGAAAACTACACTCTTTTATCCCATATTACGGGTGTTAAGTGGGTCGGGCCGGGTTAACCCGGAACCAGCCCGTTAAAATTAGTCGGGTTGTGGACGGGCCGGGTCTGGGTTGGGGTTAGGTGGGACGGGCCAGTCCGAGCTCAACAGTAAAATTTTTTAAAACAACCCTAACCCGGCCCACTTAATCCAACCTGGTCAAATCCATCTAAACCCGGTCAAACCCGGTTAAAAATTCGATCAAAAATAAAAATAAAAACTTTTTTTCAATATACACTATATATACCCACCTATGTACATTTTAAATACGTTAAACAATATATATACACTATATATATAGTATATAATACATTAGAATTGAAAAAAATATATACATATATACACAATTACACATATATACGCACCATTCAATGTATATGTGCTACTTTAAAGTTTAAATAAAATATAATACAATATATATACATTACAATATATATGTATATAGTTATATACTAATTTATAAAACATATACACATGTATACGTTAAATATACACGTCTATAGAAGATATATACACATATATACGCACCATTCAGTGTATATGTACTACTTTAAATAAAATATACTACAATATATATACATTACAATATATATATATATAGTTATATACTAATTTATAAAACATATACACATGTATACGTTAAATATACACGTCTATAGAAGATATATACACACATATACGCACCATTCAATATATATGTATTACTTTAAATAAAATATACTACAATATATATACATTACAATATATAGTTATATAGTTATATACTAATTTATAAAACATATACACATGTATACGTTAAATATACACGTCTATAGAAGATATATTCACATATATACACTCAATTCAATGTATATGTACTACTTTAAATAAAATATACTACAATACATATACATTACAATATATATATATATATTTATATATTTATATATTTATATAGTTATATAGTTATATAGTTATATAGTTATATACTAATTTATAAAACATATACACATGTATACGTTAAATATACACGTCTATAGAAGATATATACATGTAATACCCCGTAAAGTTCCATCTTTGTTAAAGCCTTCGAAATGAGTCACATTAAGTTTAACACTTAGAATTTTCTACAAGATGATTCAACACTTAGTTTTATTTTGGACCTTTAACCTTCGTTGAATTATTTCGTGACCTTCTCGACGTCCGTTTCTTGAAAATTTTGTTGCGTTGCCATAGGGCAAGGTCGTAGTACATCTCGGGTAAGTTTTGGAATTTTTAGACGAGACTAAGGCTGTGTTTGGGTTGGAATTCCAGTAGCTAAAGGCTCTAAGCCTGCGCCGCCCTGGGTTCACCCCCTCTCTAAGCGGGGCGCAGCCTCGCTTCCTCCCCAGGTTAAAGCAGGGCGCCGCCTTGCCTATCGCGCCCGACCAAATTTCAACAATTCCATCCGTTTCATTAATGGCCTTTTGGTAATTTTCTATGCCCCTATCCTCTCTAACATGAGATTTAACCCTAAGAAGAACAAAATTCATCTATTTTCATCAAAATTCCTCAAGAACCTCTACTAGGGTTTCAACATAAAGCTCCAATTATCTCAAAAACTAACCGTAGCTTTTCTACAATTTTTGGATATTCGGAATCCTTGTCTCGAGGGCTATAAGAAGAACATAACAATCTCGTGGATAGAGTGTCGGAGTAGAAAGTTTGTTCTAAGGCTCCAAATTCGAGGTATGTGGGGTTTTCAACAAGAACACCTTTTCGTTCTTGTGCTCAAAATTTATATGTATTTACGAAGATGCTTGATTTTACATGTTTACCATGAATTTGAAATATTAATTTATATACTATGTTTTTGTTCAAGAGATTTTGATATTTTTCAATGTCTAGAAGATAAATTCCATGAGTTTGATGTTGTTATTGTGCTTAAAGTTGAAATTTTCAGATCTCTAAATGAATTATGCATGTTTATGATATAAAGCATGAACTTTGAAATGTTTTGTCAATGTATTGATATATAGGTCATTAAACCCTCTTTGAGATTGATGTTTTTGAGAATTTATGTGCTACATGCACCCACGTTTTAGACAATTTTGAAGCAATTTAGAAAGATTTGACCCTTTGGTCACAATAGAGTTGAAATCCACTGTATGAAACGAGATTACCAGCTTTATCATTGATTTCCTTATGAGATATGAGATTACCTTTAAAGTGGATTTTCTTGAGATTTTTGAGCATAGTATTGGGAGTAGTATTTAGCACCGAGTTGGGTACGTTACTACGGTTTCATATCCCAGAACTACGTGCCACCGTAGGTTGAGATATTTACTTCCACAAATTATGGATAATTGAGATAGTGATCACTGAGATGAGATTGTTCTACACCGATGGCAAGGTTAGGACAGCCCTAACCTTACGGGGGCAAGTCGTGGGACATCATGGATGCTCACATGGTGTACATGTCAGTTAGAAGAACCTCCCAAAGAGTCGTCCCTCATTCTTAGATTAATTTTATTGATTTTAAATGAGATTTGAGATGCAGATTTATGATGCATTCTATATTCCAGATTTTGCTAAGATTACTTGATATGAGAATAAGAAAAGAAGTCTTGATATTTGAATTAAGTGTAATGGCTCATAATATTCAGATTTGCATGCTTTACCATTCATTATGTATGATTTTAGATTTTAGATTTCTTCCAGCTTTATGAGTCAATTACAAATGTCATGCATGATTTGTAAAGAAAGCTTATGACATAATCATTATATATATATATATATATATATATATATATATATATATATATATATATATACAAATATGATTTATTTCATGCACCCTCATATACTCGGTACATATTCCATGGTACTGACCAACATGTTCGCATGTGGGCTACATTTTTCCTGTAAAGTAGGTTCAGGTGCTCAGTCCCAGATTTGACAGCGATCTTCCGAGCATATTGATCCACATTTCCTGCAGTGGTGAGTCCTCATGATCCGAGGACAAGTTATTCAGACTTTCTACTTTGATTTGAGTCGGTTATTTTATCTCTTGAGTTCGAGTCAGTTGGGGCTTGTCCCAATGACTCATTGGTACATTGTTTAGTAGAGTCTTGTCAGGCCAGATTTGTCAGAATGGTCAGAGTTGTCAGATATTTCTTGTTTTGTTACTTTTCAGTATGTATTTATACTGAGATTTAGTTGATTAAGTTTGATTCTTTTGATTATAACTATCTTGAAATAAGTGCTAGATGGTAGAAAATGGATCAAAGGGTTAGTTTGAGGCTAATTTTAGCCTCAAGCATCGTGTGACGCTTCGGGACCTATTTTCGGGGCGTTACAATACATATATATACGCACCATCCAATATATATGTACTACTTTAAATAAAACATATACTACAATATATCTATATCTATCTATCTATCTATCTATCTATCTATCTATCTATAAATAGATAGATAGATCTATATCTATATGTGTATATATATATATATATATATATATATATACACACACACACACACACACACTACAATATATATACAATTTATAAAACATATACACATGTATACATTAAATATACACATCTATAGAAGATATATACACAAATATACAGAACATATGCTACTTAATATAATAAATTAATAATACTTGGTAGTAAATTAATAATATAGTAGAAGTAAGTTTTTAATTTAAACTAGAAATTCAATTTAAATCATTAAATGAAAAAAAATTACGAAGTAAGGACTAAGGAGTGAATGAATGTTGAATTTTATTGATTGAGAAATGATCCAAAATTTATAATTTACATGAATGAAAAATCTACAAATTATGCATCATTTTTTCCAACTCATTCATGTTAATATTAACGGAAACTTGCATAGGATAGTCAAAGTCAACGGGGGCAAAACCATGCATTGGACTTGATTCTGCTGAGCTCTCCCGTGAAGACATAATTTCTTCAAGTTTCAGCTCATCGTTCGGCTTCGGTTCCATTCCTTGGTTTCTTCTTTCCGCTCTAATCCAATCTCTGAGGCAAACTAGAACATTTATTATTGCATTGCTTCCCAGTGAGTGTCGGTTGTCTCCAAGCTGCTGTCGTCCCTGACTAAAGGCGCTCTCTGGTGCAACGGTTGACATTGGAACATTCAAGATATCTCTAGCTAATCTTGAACGCATAGGATATTGCGTTTCATTACTCCTCCACCAATCCAACGTATTGATCCGTCGTTTTTGATCCTCTGGTGGCGACCGAAGATAATTTTTCAGCTCTTCCCGATAACTTGATGTGTAAGCTCTCTCATCAACACTGTTCCAACAAGGTAAATCATAAAAGGAATCAGGAAAACCACTATGTGCCGGCCTTTTAGAAGATGATGGCTCCTCGGGAGGATGAGGAGCGACAGTGGAGTGATATTTGTAGGTACGGCTAAATCAAATAAATCAGCATAGTGATTATATAATTTTTCTATGTATTCATTCGTATCACCATAGCCGTCTACAAATCAGGTTGTACTTGTTCAGAATCATTGTTAGTTATTATTTCTAAGTTAACATAAATAATAGTACTAATGTGGCACAAAGTATTATATTTCATGCACGGATTTAGTATAGCACGGATTTAGCATAGTACTTGGAGATTTCTCATCAAGAAAATATGATATGAAAGAATTTTCTTTTGATTATATATGTGTGTAGAAGCTCAGAAATTACCAATAAAATACTCAATTTTTGTCAAAATTTTCTTTTGATCAGGATGATATGTAAACAAGACGTCTTCCCATTGCTGAAACAACATCTCTCCATCTTTGAAGATTTGTATATCATTTGGTAGCAAATCCAATTGAATTCTGGGGTATATGTTTATCATGTTTTCTTTGCAACGAGAACTCCGGATGTATACATAATGGAGGATTAACCAAAAATCACGAAGTAATTAAGGCTTTCGCGTCATTTTTCAGGTGAAATTATTAGAAAATCCGATCAAGGTGATATTTTTTATGATTAGAGCAAATTAAATATCGTTTGTGTAATGTAAGAAAGAAAAGTGATCATAGGTGTAATTTTCTCTATGCCAAAAACATCACCCGCTTACTCTTACCCGAGTAGCATGGCATTGGAATTCCGAGTGACCACCTTTCAAGGATAAATACTCCTGAGTTACTATCACAAAGTAGTTATGCGAGAGTAAATTAACTTTCAGGAGTTAAATAGAACATAATAGCTTAAGCTCCCAAGCAATGGGAGGAGCTTAATGTGACCAATTTGATGGCAGTTACTTCCTCTGTTCTCTACTGGTCACATTTGATTTCATGAGAGTTAATGTGACCAATCTTGGAAGATAAATTGAATTAGGTTAATTTAATATTTTAAATTAAATTAAATTAATATTTAAAAATTTAAAAATTCAAAAACTTGAAAACTACACTCATCCCATATCCATAACTTTGATCACTGTCGTAACAATTGCATGAGTTTACATCTACAAAAATTAAATTTTAGTGGAATTTAAATTAGTCTAACTTTAAAAAAGTAGGTGGTATATATATTTTGCATTGGTTATTTTCCATTCAATTTCGATATAATATTTTCTTAGACAAGCAATATAATATTGCAATAAGTCACTATTCTTAATTAGTTGTTATTAATTACAATTTCCGAATATTGAGAAATTTCATTAATCCGGTAAATTTCACTCATGGTTATTCAACCTTCAAAATATCACATAGAAGTTGCTTTTTTATTTTTCATTATATAAAAGTGATTCTACTTTAGAGGTTATAACACAAAAATCATTTGCCTAGTTTATACCACATGAAAATCGGCAACTTTAAGCATATCACATAAAAATCATTTTTTTTTATTTTTTTTAATCTCATAAAGTTATTCAATTTTTTTTGGATAACAAAGACAAAAATATATCCAATTTTTTTTTACACATAGTGAGGTCTAGGAGGATAGAGTATAGGAAGTTCGTACCACTACCTAGAGATGAGGTAGAGAGAGTATTTTCAATGAACCCTTGATTCAAGACAAAATTAATACAATCCAAAAAAAAGTTTAAAAGAGGTAAAAAGGAAAAAAGGAGTAGCATAAAAACAGTAATATCAAAATAACGCTACAAGCGACAAGCGATCTACCTGAAACAACATACATTAGCAAGAATCCAAGAACAAAAACAACAAGCATGGCATTATGACTACAAAAATGGACAACACTCCTCCCTAGCATGAACACACTCCGACCTCCTAACCTTCTACTCCAATTCATACTCGCCACAACTTTTAATCTAAGGTCTTGTCCTCCGTAAGATGCAACCTCGCTATATCTTGTTAAACCACCTCTCGCTAATATTTTTGTAATACCCCATATTTTTAGGCTAGAATATAATTTGAGCCGTCTTTCTCATGTATAGACCCAAACCCAATGATTTTGATGTAAATAAGTGTGATGATAAATTCTATAGTGTGAGAACATCTTTGGAAATAAATTAAGATCATAAAAATCTCCTAACTCAAAGATAAGTTGAGAACTTTTCTACCGATTGAGTTTTAGTGGACGTTTCAACTTGGGTCGAATTCCAATGACCATTAGTCCCAGAATATAATTAGGTTTTCTAAAATATATCAAATGAAAAATCTTTGAGTCTTCTTTTCAACGCATCTAATTTCACCTTAATTCGATATAGGAGTAGAAAGTTATGCTCATTTTACCTAGAAGTGTCTGCCTGTCAGAGATTGACGACTAAGTTGACGAGCAGTCATTGATGACTAAGTTGACGAGCTGTTAACCCTGTTAGAGTTTGTGCCCTACTGATTATCTTATTTTCACCTAATTGATGCTTATTGATGGAACGGGTTGCCTGACGTATTCCACGAAAGTAAACAACATAGTGAATTTTTACGTGGAAAACACCCGACTCAAAAGGTGTAAAAAAACCACGACCTTCACCTCTACAGGATTTAACCCCAACTTCAGTAAATAACTCTGAGCCTCAACAACGACTGATTACAAAACTCTTGTAACCAACAAATAGGAATTATAAACTCTAATCTCTATAACTCAACAACTAGGAATTATAAACTCTAATTCCTAACTACACACACACCTCCCAAGGTATGCGATCCCAAAGTCTCTGAGTTTCCCCAACTCTGAGACTATCTCCTAGTTCAGTTTATAACACACTGAAACTAATATTACATCAATAGTTCAAACACAATGAACAACTCTAAAAATCAACGCTAAAACTCTTAGATGGATTCTATACTGAGGACCAGGTTCTTCAACGTGTTTCTTCAGTGATTGAGTAGCACTTCGTAAAGTCAATCTGTCGATTGTGCTTTTCTACTTTTTAAGTGCGTGAATTATTCTGACAGTTGCATCTTCTATTTAAGCACAACTCTCCAAAGAGTCATTCTTTATTTCAAACTACTCCTCTAATCAAAACTCTCTTTGCATAGAGTTTTACTTCAAGTGAGACTTCTTCTTCAATTCCAACTCTTGTCTCCTTGGTGTTGTAGTCAAATTCTAATTCTTTAAATCAGCACATATTAATTTATCAGAATCTTTCTCCTCCCACACATAGGACTCTTCAAGATATACTAAGAAGTGAAACTCCTTCTTTACGTAGGACTCCTTTTTCAACTCAACTTGCTTTCCTTTATCATCAAGTGTTTGAATCAAATTCAACTTGTTCTATTCCCCATGTGATCATTAAGTTGAAGTTTCCAGTTGCATTGAATTAACTCATATCAAATTGTTTCATTCATATTGTCATTCATCAAAACTTCAAGGTTCCAACAAATTCCCCCTTTTTGATGATGAAAAACTTGTTGTCTTTGTGCATTCAAATATCTTCACCTGTAGGCACTAAAGTATAAAACACTAGAATGAAACAAGTTAGTCAATGGGTTATAAACATTACGCAACCCTCTTATCTTCTCCTTTTGGCATCATCGAAAAACTATTTCAATGCAATAATATACTAGCCAAAGTGATTTGTTATGCTATTCATGGCCACTGGGGCTATCACCAAAACAACCAGACAAAGACTTTAGCCAACCTAGTAATGTATTAAAGAGAGAAAAATATGAGTCAATTTAGCAGAGATAACCATTCCATTTAACTAACAGAGCATGTTCCACATTAAACCTAAGCTAGTACTGAACAAAGCAAAAAAATTGAGCATTAAAAAAATATGATATAAAATGGGACATGGCTAAGGATACAAATAGTGAGGAGCTGATGAGGAAGGTGGAACAGGTGATATCAACTGTATCAATTGATGAATGACTTCAACATTTTCATCCCTCTATCAATCAAGGTCAAGCTTCAAAGTCATGATCCTAGACTTAAAGACCTCTTATTCCACTTCATGACTGTCTTATGCAGCTTCTAGTTTAGATTTTTTTTTTCAAATGAGTCTTAGCCCTCTTTATTGAAACAGGTAGAGCAACATGATTTATCTGTTCAAGAACATCTATTTTTTTATAAGTCAAACCTGATTTAGGACCGAGAAGCCCAAAAAAAAAATTACCAATTAGGAACTAAAAGGGAAAGCATGTCCCTTTTCATTATTCAAAAACATATGCAACATGTGATTGATGATCAAGCTTGGTAAATCCATGGTACACAATTGATATTTTGGTTGAGAAAGAATAACACATTTGTGCACACCCATTTGGAGAGAATCAACGAAAGTTTGGTCAACAATTCATTAGCTTTATCAGATAATGAGAGGATGTAGTGTGTGGAATTGAACAGGTGTGCTCAACTATTTCAACTTAGACAACCTATGCTTATGTCAGTGTAGAACATACGTGATAAGAAGAACTTTGTGATCACAATTGCTTGCTTGTACCTATTTTTCTGCACAATCTAATACAAAATTAGGTTAGAAAAGTCAAAAATCTGGAATTAGGACACACAACTAAATGTGCAAGACTGAATAGAATAACTTTTTAGCTAATAAGATTAAAAAAAATGATTATTCTAGTCAATCATTGAGGGGAGTTCATGCAATTTTAATCATCCCCAAGTCTAACCTATTCCTTTCAAAATGATCTCTACTTAGTGCCTTTGGTGCTTCTTCAGTCAATTAAGTAACCCACATAGTTAACATTTTTATAGCCCCCAAGAGTGAAATTGCTTTCCTTTGGATATCATAGTCTCAAGCCATTGATTCCCATGAGATATCTCAAGATTCTTTTGACAACACCATTTTTTATGAACTACTAATAAAATTACCAGCAACTTGTGTTGGTTTACTGATGCATCCATTTCTTTATTTGTTGTTCCCCCTGTCAATATGACCTCAGTCTGTACAACAGTTGAACCAGGTGGTACAACATGTTCCTGTGCATGCTCATCAGTTTCACAGTCATCCTCTTTTCTCATTTTTTTTTTAAAATCTCCTTTTCTCCTCCCTTACAAAAGCACTACAAATATGGCCATCTTTCAAATGATTCATTCCCCCTTTAAATGTGGTGAGTGAAAGAAACTTTATTTTCTTCTACTCTTATGCCTTGAGCAAGCTTTATTTATGCACAAATTTTGCTTGCCTCCTTTCACTCTCACCTACAAAACAAATTAGGGGTTAACTTTAGGCACCCAGACAAGCTTGGGTCCTTTCTTATGAGTAAATAGACGAATCAGATTTCTTCTAGCCCATGCAGGCAACAGGTTATGTGACCCGTTTCTCTGACCATTTTTAGTTATCTTTTTCTTGGTCTGATATAGTTTATTTGCCAGATTTAGACTGCTGGATCTGCTTTTGGAAGTAACTGGATATTCAGTGGTAGGATGTCCAAGGTTTCCTCAGATATAGCACAAGTCTTGATAAACATCAAGACTTTTGTGAAAACCCAACCCAACTTTTTCACTGTGATATCTTTCACTCAACTTATGAAAAATTCTTGAGGAATTTTTCCACCTGTTTGCTCTTTCAAGGTCAAGTTTTAGTTTAGAGACTTCTTTACTCAGTTTATTCACCATTTCTGTTGCATTATTGCACTCTTCTTTGTACTTAACCAATTCAAGTTCAACTTTTTCTTGTTCTTTACTCTTGGTGTTTTTTTCTTTTTCAGAGAGTGTCAATTTTAGAACTTTAGAATTAAGATCATTATTTGAAGAATCAAGTTGCTCAACCTATTTCTTGAGATAAATGTTTTCCTGTTCAACAGTTTTCTTGCAAGCTTCTAAATCAATAAATCAAATTTGATTCTTGCAAGACTGTTGAATAGCTCATCCCTATCATAAGTTGATTCTTGGAAGTCATCAATTAGTGCACTCATCAAGGAAATAAGTTTTTTTTAAAAAAACAAATGCAACTTTTCTTTAAGTTCAAGTATACTTACCTCAGAAACATCATCTTCTTCCTCCAAGTCTGAATCTCCAAGAGCCATGAGTGCTGCTTCATCAACTTCATCATCATCTAAGTCAAATCCCAAGCTGCTACCATTTTAGTTCCATCAATTTCCATTTCATAAGTTCTTAAATCTCCACTAATACATCCAGGGTCATGCCTGCAAGATCCTTATTTGCTTCCCTGATTGCAGTCACCTTAACATTCCACTTTGATTTTGGTAATACCCTCAGTACCTTCTCGACTTGTTCTTCTTCAGATATAACTTTTCCTAAGGAGGTCAGCTCATTCGTTAAGGCAGTAAGCCTTGTCATCATCTCATGCAAGGTTTCATTCTCCTTCATCTTAAATGCCTCATACTCAGTGAAGAGAAGAGAAATTCTGAATTTTCTTACTTGAGATGTGCCTTCATGAGCATTTAATAGAGCATCCCAAATTTTCTTAGCAGTGGTGCATGTTGATACCCTGTTGTATTCAGCAGGTCCTAATCCATAGACCAAAATATTTTTGGCCTTAGCATTTTTCTTTAATGCCAATAAGTCATCAGGAGTGAATTCACTTCTTACTTTCTTGACCTGTTTCCCATTTTCTAACTTCATTGGAATAGTAGGACCATCAGTGATCCTATCCCATAACTCGTAGTCTTCCCCTTGAATGAATGTTTCCATCCCAGCTTTCCACCAAATGAAGTGAGAACCATCAAAGAGTGGAGGTCTAATAGTGGATTGACCTTCACTGTGACCAGTAGGTGGTGCGAAATTCATCATATTGATCTTTGTCTTAGGTGCTACCCCTTTTTAAGATAACCTTGCTCTGATACAACTTGTTAAGAATTTGTGCCCTATTGATTATCTTATTTTTGCCTAACTGTTGCCTATTGATGGAACGAGTTGCCTGACGTGTTCCACGGAAGTAGTAAAATAGAAAGTAAAGAACACAATGGATTTTTATGTGTAAAATACCCGGCTCAAAAGGTGTAAAAAACCACGACCAGCACCTCTACAGGATTTAACCCCAACTTCAGTAAATAACTCTGAGCCATAACAACGACTGATTACAAAACTCTTGTAACCAACAAATAGGAATTATAAACTCTAATCCCTATAACTCAACAACTAGAAATTATAAACTTTAATTCCTAACTACACACACACCTCCCAAGGTATGAGATCCAAAAGTCTCTGAGTTTTCCCAACTCGAAGACTAGCTCCCAGTTCAGTTTATAACACACTGAAACTAATTTGACATCAATAGTTCAAACACAATGAACAACTCTAAAAATCAACGCTAAAACTCTTAGCTGGATTCTGTACTGAGGACCAGGTTCTTCAGCGTGTTTCTTCAGTGATTGAGTAGCACTTCGTAAAGTCAATCTGTTGATTGTGCTTTTCTGCATTTTAAGTGCGTGAATTATTCTGACTGCTGCATCTTCTATTTAAGCACAACTCTCCAAAGAGTCATTCTTTATTTCAAACTCCTCCTCTAATCAAAACTCTCATTGCATAGAGATTTACTTCAAGTGAGACTCCTTCTTCAATTCCAACACTTGTCTCTTTGGTGTTGTAGTCAAATTCTAATTCTTTAAATCAGCACATATTAATTTATCAGAATCTTTCTCCTCCCACACATAGGAATCTTCAAGATATGCTCAGAAGTGAAACTGCTTCTTTACGTAGGACTCTTTTTTCAACTCAAATTGCTTTCCCTTATCATCAAGTGTTTGAATCAAATTCAATTTGTTCTATTCCCCATGGGATCATTAAGTTGAAGTTTCCAGTTGCATTGAATTAACTCATATCAACTTGTTTCATTCATATTGTCATTCATCAAAACTTCAAGGTTCCAACAAACTCCGTCGTCAACCTTAACCACAAAATGTCTAATCTGGCTAGAGATTGACGACTAAGTTGAAAAGCCATCAACAAGTTGATGGGCTATCAACTTAGTTGCCAACTGAGAAATTCCTGCAATTCGTTTAAGTTTTCTTAGGGGTAGTTTGGTATTTTCTTCCTCTCAAACCCCTCCCACATACTTAAATCATTTAAAAAGCGTTATTTACCCATCATTAATCCGTTTTCAACGCTCATTCTCCTCTCCACTCTCAAGAAAAATAAAACTAGGTTTCTTCTTAAAGTTCAACTTCAAAGGCTTTAAATTCAAGTTCTTCTCAAATTTCTTCCATCAAAAAGGCATGTTGTACACTCCTTACTTTAAGTATTACTATATTTTGACAATTTAATTGGTAATTATATATTCTTTAATGGTTGTTTGAAACTAGGTTGAGGGATTTGGTTGTGAAAGCTTTATAATTGGTTTTTCTATTGATTTAACGATTTTTCTATGCATGATTAAAGGGTTTTGACAAGTGAATTTGTTATATAATTATGGTGAACTTTGTAATTTGGATTCACAACTTTTAAAGAATCTTGCATGATGAAAATATGGCCCTCAACCCCTTTCAAAATTTGATGTTACATGAAAACTATGAGTTTTACTTTGTCTTTTGAACAATGCATGGTAAACATGGAAAATGGTTATAAATGACTTTTGAAAGCCCGTGGGGTATATGTTTGTGGATTTTGAAAGACTTTGGGGCTATGTTTATAGATTTTAAAATAGAATTTGGAGTTTAATGGCTAAATGAATACGGTATGACATAATTAAAATGGCTTGCAAGTTCTCTTAGTATGATGATATCAATTTAAAAATGCCTTAATAAAAGACTCCATGATTATTGGGAAATGGTATGTAAAAAAATATTTTAATTGGGCTTAAAGAGAATTGTGTAGTTTCACCGAGAAAGTATAGTCCTAGGAGGACCAACACTGAAAACCACATTTGCCAACGTTGGGGGGGTCTTGTCCTGAAATATGGATGACCACTGTGTGCTTTATTCATGTAGTAGTACATAGTTTTCTTATTGGGAGGTTATTGTCTTAGCGACTTTAACCTATTCTCTGGTCTATGCAGTTAACATGGATTGGGGTCATTCCGGCAGGGGGAGATGGATCCATATAGTTCGTGGGTGCCTAAAGGTCGGTATAAGCTACATTGTACGCGATTAACTTTTAAACAATCATATAAAATACTGCTTTCCCTTATCTCAACATTCTCTCTCTCTCTATCTATATATATACATATATAAAACAACATGCTAATTGTTGAGCATATGATTTATGACTGGTTTTTGGTAAATGTATATTTTATCCCTTTCTTTGGGTTACATACTAGTACTCATCATACTGACCATCCTCGGATACTATATTGTTTCATAGTGTAGGTTCCGAGAGCTTTTGTTGTGACCATATGCAGCGTTAGGTTGTTTAATATTCCCATTGGATAGCTGGTGATAACTGGTGAGTCCTTCATCATCCAGAAAGTGATTGTTCATTTTTCTTATGTTTTCATCCTATCATTTTGTGATTTTATGGCACAGTTGGAGTCATGTACCGACTTAGAAGTATTTTTAAAGTTAGAGGCTTCGTAAATGTTGTTGGGTAATTAGTTTAGATGTTGTTCTTAAGATATTTATTCTATTTAAATCTCAAATTCCTTTTTGTTATGGGTTTGCTTCCGCAATTTTTAATTATGATTATGCTTATGATGTATGCTGAGGGATCATCTCAGGCCTTGGTTGTCTTAGGGTGACCGTCACGATCAGGGCTTATGTTTGGATCGTGATAATTTTTTTGGTATACCTCTATCTCTGTGGAATTCATTTGTAGCCAACTTTTCACATCTCTGCACTGGGGCATTGATGCATCTCCTTATCAAATGCCTGAACCATTTCAGTGTCGCTTCTTACATCTTGTGTTCCACTGAAGTCACCCCAACCTTACTCAGTAACCTCATTTTAAATCCTATCTCTCCTAGTCAACCCACAAACCTATCCCAACATCAGTATCTCCGCCACTTTCATCAACTGGATATGAGAATTCTTGACTGGCAACTACTTCACTACATACAACATAGCTGGTCTGACCACCACTCTGTAGAACTTGCCCTTAGGTCTTGATGGCACATTCTTATCATGCAAGACTCTTGAAGAAAGCCTTTATTGCATTTATCCCACATCAATGGGATAAGTGACATCCTCATCAATCTCTTCATTTTTCTGGATAATAGATCCAAGATATTTAAAACTTTCTCTCTTTTGAATGGTCTGAGTATCAAGCCACACCTTCACATCAGCCTCCTACGTCAACTCGCTGAACTTGCACTCCAGATATTCAGTCTTGTCATACTCAACCTAAACTCTTTAAACTTTAGGTTTTGTCTCAAAACTTCAAACAGATCATTAACTCCTTCACGAGTCTCGTCACTCAAAATTGCATCATTTTCAAATAACATACACAATGCCACCTCGCCTTGAATTTGATGTGACAATACATACATCACCAAGACAAATAAAAATGTGCTAAGGTTAACCCCTGGTGAAACTCCACCAATACGAGAAAATCCTGAGTCCTTTCCTACCGTTTATACTCGAGTAGTCTTGGCTCTATCGTACATGTCTCTTATTAACCTAATGTATGCCATCAATAAGCCTCTATTCTCCGAGCGCCTCCAGAGAATCTCCCTAGCCCTAATCCTCAACTGGTGATAACCGAACCACAATTCAATCTTCGAAAACACCACAACACCCTGAAGCGGATCAAACAAATCATCAATACGAGAAAGAGGATACTTATTCTTAAACGACACCTTATTCAACTGTCGATAATCAATACACATCCGCATAGATCCATTCTCTTTCTTCACAAACAATACAGACGCACTCCAAGGTGAAATACTAGGTCGAATAAATCCCTTATCCAACAACTCCTACAACTGATCCATCAGTTTCTTCAACTCTGATGGGGCCATCTTATAAGGAGGAATAGAAATGGGCTTGGTGCCCGACTCAACATCAATAATAAAATCAATATCTCGATCCGAAGGCATACTAGGCAAGTCCGTAGGGAACACCTCCATAAACTCACGGATAACACGAACATAATCCAAGGAAGAAGGCGAAACAACACTTGTTTCACGAATATAAGCCAACTAAGATAAATATCCCCTCTTAACCAATTTACGAGCCTGAACATAAGATATGACCCTCTTAGGATCTGAATGAAGTGTACCTTTCCAAGCTATCCTTAGCACACCCGACGAAGCTAAAGTCACAGTCTTGATATAATAATTTAGGACGACATGAGAAGGAGCGAACCAATCCATACCCAAAATAACATCAAAACCGACCATGTCTAAAACAAGTATGTCTACCAAAATCTCACGCCCGACAAAAGTCAAGACACAAGATCGGTACTCCCGATCCACCACTAAAGAATCACCTACCGGGGTAGATACACGAATAGGCAAGGAAAGAGTATCACTAACAGAATCAAAACCCGAAGCAAAATATACAGACACATAGGAGAAAGTCCATCCGAGATCCAATAATATAGATGTAGGTCTGAAACAAACGAGAAAGGTACCTGTAATCACAACATCAGAAGCCTTTGCCCAAAGTCTAGATGGTATAGCATAAAATAACCCACGACTACAAACTGGCTGAGTAACCCCACAACCATCAACACGGGCTATATCATCTCTACCTTTCGCACATCCGGTGAAGCCCCTACCTTCCACAGCTGAAAAAGGAGTGGATCTAAACACACGAAGAGAACAGTCCTTGGCCACATGGCCAATCTCATCACACACATAGAAACCTCTACGATCAGTCTTAACAAGAGAAAGTACAAGTAAGCTCGAACAACTATCCTAAATAGCTGAAAAAGAAGATCCACCAGCTGAACTTTATAAGATCACCTGCACTCTATAAAATCACCTGCACTGGCCTACCATGGTATCCACGAGAACCTCTAAAATCTCTGCCTAGAGAGTACTAACTCCTAAACTCACAAAACGACGCACCCTCTCAGCACCTCCCTGAGATGCACGAATAATACCCTCTGTCACCTTAATATGATCCACAATACTTTGAAAAGAACCCTCAAACACAACCATAAGAGATGTAGCCAACTAAAGGGAGACAACCAAACCTTTCACAAACTTTTGAATCTTCTCAAACTCATATCTAGACAGGGCGTGGAAGCCTGCCTTATACTTAAAAACTGTCATGAAGCCCTGCTCCATATGATCAAACTCGTCCCACATACGATCTCTCAAACTAAAAGACACAAATCTCTCCAGAAAGGCATCAACAAACTGATCCCATGACCACTCAGGAGCATTAACAATCCTACAACCAACAAATGATATCCAATAATCTCTCGCTGCATCTCTCAACTGATAAGAGGTACAAGCAACTCCATTCGCATAGAAAGAGTGAAACACAACTCAGAATACAAGTTATGAAAGACTTAGCACGATAAGGAATAAAATGAGGGATATTTCCTAAAGACGTCCTATAACCTCTCGAAGATAGATACGAACGTCTACGTACCGATCCGCGAGACTCTATTAGACATTCCGTTCTTACACCGTTGAGACCAATGAATCTTGGTTGCTCTGATACCAATTTGTCATGACCTAAAAATGAGGGTCATGATGACACTTGTCGCGGCGTACCTTGATAAGTAAGCCTATCACCCAAACTGATACGAATAGAGAAAAGGACAGAAAGACCCCAAGGTAAGGCTCCTAGAATGAAGCCAAACCATATAAATAGTCATAACAATGCGAAAAGAACTTATCCAAACTACCAATCATGTCCAAAACCAGGTGTCAATAGTGTAAGAACTACTAATACAATTCAAGAGTCAAATACATCGGAAAAATAACCACAAAGGAATAATAACTGTCTCCGAATACTAATAAGGACATAACTAGTATAGAAAGATAGAGGTGATCTTCGAACGCATGAATGTCCAACCCCTACCTTGGAAGCTCCAACAATCGCCCAAATCAAGTAAGCTGAGGCGCACTCGAGATGGGACCTGCACCGAAAGGGCGCAGTAGGCATGAGTACGGTCCACTTGTACTCAGTAGGTATCATAGGCCGACCAAGCAAAGTGTTAAATAAATCATACAAAATATACACTAAGGGCACGTCACCAGCAATTAGAAAATGTCCCACAATGGTAGCCCACACCGCTTGCACTAACAGTTCTAATATATCTCATATATATATTACCAAAAATACACCAAGATACGGAACAAAATTATACATTATGTCATATATAATAGAACAAGAGAGAACATGTAGATACAAGATCATCAAATACAAGTAAAGAAAAGTAAGACAAGCACAAAAATGACAAGTCAATAAGGTAATACAACACAACATAAACACAATAAAGTAAGTGCAATGTATATGATGATAATGATGATGATGATGATGATGATGATGATGCACGGGGTTGTAGCACAACCTCTGGGATCGTCGCACAATCCCCGTATACACTTACGAAGCTAAAGCTTCCCGACGTAGGACCCATGGAGGGTTCGTCAACCCATATACAATCCACATATCTCATATCTCCTTTCTGGCATATCCCTCGAAAAGGGTTTTATAAGGTGTTACAACATTTTTAAAAAGGCGTTACCTGTGTTTCTCAGATGTTGCCATGGTGGTACCAATGTTTCATGAATGAGTATAATATGACGATGTAATGCTCACAACCGATCACAATAAGTATTTCCGCAACCAACTACATGATATATTTCCACGACCAACCATAATGATACATTTCCACAACCAGATGAGCCAATATTCACTCATTATTTTCATTCCATCCATGAATTTCCACATGTCTCATATGCCAATAAAGTATGAATATAAATACAATATACCAATGGTTCCACATTAAACAATATAATACAATTACTCACATGTATTCAAGGCTATCAATGTCACTTAAGACCCCACATGGTCAAACATATCACATAATATTTCAATTTCGACCATTACATCACATATAAGACCCCACACGGGCACAACACATAGATAGTCATTTTTCATGATTAGTTCCCACCCTTAACATGCATTTTACACCATCATTTACTACCCAACCCAGTCTTAAGAGTTAAGCCATAACCTACCTCGAAAGCCGAAATCGGTCCGCGACACTTAAACCCGTGACCTTACTTTTCACGAACAATCTCGAAACTCACTAGAAACATCAAATATGAAATCTACGCATCAAAACAAAACCAACGACACCCATATTGACTACTTTTGGTTCGGGGTCAAAACGGATCCCCAAAATGGATTTTCGAAAAAGAAGGGAAAAATCAGAACTTTACTTCAAAAACATGTTCCCCATATTTTTAGGAACCTACAACTGAAAACCCAAGTTAAATCGAGTAAAAAACGAGGTTCAAATCGAAGAAAAATGATTTTTGAGCTTTACCGAGTAAAATCTTTGAAATCCGGGTTAAAATCAAGAATCGGAGTTGTTTTGAAGTTTAAATTGATGAAATACTAGTACTTATAAGATAAGAATATTATTTAAGTGAAAGGGGATGAAATTTGGGTTTAAAATCATGCCCTAAGATTTTTGGGGTTTTGAGATATTTATCAAGAAATTACTAAGAAAAGAGGTGAATTCTTACCTTAAATCCATAATAAAATCAAGAAATGGGTGTTAATCTAGCTTCCCACGCTCCCACAAACTTTATTTTTAAGCTCCCAAACTATTTAGGGTTCAACACTCAAGAGACAAGATGAAAAATGAGCAAAATGAACCCAAAAACTATTTATATAGTGCAGAAAATCTGCACTAAAAGTATAAAAAGCTGCAGTTTTTTTTTGTTTTAAAGTCCACTCCGGACTTCGACGGGATGCCCGGGATTCGTTTGAAGTCCGATTTATGCAAACGAACTATGTAACCACACTAAATTCGACGTTCCGGACGCGATGGCGCTACCAGATTTTTCAGAAAAAATCTTTTTCACAAAATTGACCCCCGAAACCCGAAATCACAATTTTCCAAACTGAGGGTCGAAATGAGGTTTAAAAGTCGTAAAATCATACCAAATATGCTATCACACTAAAATCGACATTTCGATCTCTTGGCGAAGTCAAATTTTCCATACGAGGTCGTTTCAACCAAAAGTGGGTCCCACATCCAACTTTTTAAAGTTTTAACTTTCCGACCAATAGGTCGAAATGAGCTCGGGTGCACCAGGACCCGAACCCAAGGTCTACCTAGCCTAAAATCGATATTACGGAGCTGCTGGCGCAGTTCGTTTGGCCATCCATCACATGAATCAAAAGATATCCACATAAGTCCAAAATAAGACTCTTAAATCCATCAAAAACCACAATATTGCATAAATGATACTAAAATGCATCAAAAATCATGCCAATCACTCCCACACCCCAGAAATACCATAATGCAACTACGGGGAGGGGAAAAATAGTACAATCACACAAATCATAAATTTCACATATTTCATCAATTTTTTTAAGGTCGTTTCATCATCCACCACTAAAATCTAGTTCGTCTTCGAACTAAGGCAGAGAAATACCTGAATCAATGAAAAGCTGGGGAGAGGAACTGCGCATATCAGACTCAACCTCCTAAGTAGCTTCATCTACAGTTCGATGTCGCCATAGGACCTTAACCACAGGGATCACTCTAGAGCGTAACTGCCTAACATCCCTTGCCAAAATGGAAAGCGGTTCCTCAACAAAAGACAATCGCTCATCTAACCGAATCGAATCCCAATGAATGACACGTGAATCATCAAGAATATAGCGACGAAGCATAGAAACATGAAAAACTGAATGAATAACTGATAGATCAGGGGGCAAAGCCAACTCATAAGCTACATCACCAACAGTCTGAAGAATCTCAAATGGGACCAATATACCTGGGGCTAAGCTTGACCCTCATCCCAAACCTCATCATACCCTTAATGGGTGAAACTCGATGGAAAACATGATCACCAACACCAAAACTCAAGGCACGAAGTCTACGATCAGCATAACACTTCTGCCTGCTCTGGGCCGCTCTAAGTCTATCCTAAATGACTCGAACTCTATCTAAGTACTCACGAAGAAAGTCCATACCACGAGGTCTCACCTCTGAAACATCGAACCAACCTACCGGAGAGCGACAACGCCTACCATACAACGCCTCAAAATGAGCCATATCAATACTGGAATGGTAGCTATTATTATATGCAAACTCTGCTAAAGACAAATGTTGCTCCCACTGGCCACCAAAATCCATCACGCATGCGCGAAACATATCCTCCAAAACTTGAGTAGTCTGCCCTGACTGGCCATCTGTAACGCCCCGAAATCGGGTCCCGAGACGTCACACGGTGCTTAGGGTCACAAGTGACCCCAAGCTAAACCTTCTACTGGCATAACTCATAAGCAACTGAATAAAAATACAAATCCATACAGAAATTAACTCTTTTCTGAATCTGATCGATACAAAAATGGAATTTTACAGGATTACAATTCTGCCTTTACAACCAAAATTGAAACAAAATACATCAACTTCTACTGACTGTCTATGAAGCCTCTACTAGTACTGACTGTAGGTAGCCGGGTCATGACTCTCGACTACCCCAACTCAATACGACTGAATAAAGAAAATACAACACTATAAACTCTGCATAACTAACCCAAGCCCTTGAATCAAAAGGACTCATCACCTGCTGACTGGATACCACGAACTGACTGAATCCGAAGGTGTAACTATACCTTGTACCTACATTCCGAGAAAATGTAGCCCACATACGAATATGTGTGTCAGTACCATGGAAAAATACCAAGCATATGGAGGTGTATGGAGTTGTATAAACATCATCATCATAAATATTTTTAAGAAATATGCAGGATGTATGAAAGACTCACATATCCCGAAGAAAATCATCATAATCATGAGAGGATGAAATAAGTATAATAACACATGTGAGTCATCATATAATTTGTCAATCACTTTCAGTTCATCAAGAATATCAATTCTCATAATGTAAATATCATTTAAATCTTTCAAAAGAATAACTTTCACAATTCCACTTTCAAATCACTTCACCGTTCACCATAGACACAAGGAAACACACACACACTTTGGAAGATCCTATAACCGACATAAAACATGTGAGCTCCATGGAGTCCAACGTACAACCCACGTTGGGAAGAGCCGTCCTATACTTGCCATCGGAGTAGGACTTTCAATATCAATCCAAAAACACTAGTGATCACTATATAAATCAGCCTCAGGCTCACATCCTACGGGGGCACGTAGTTCTAGGGAAGTAAGGTCACTTTATACCTCCCACTCAGTGCTAAAGATTACTCTCAGACTTAGCTCAGAAATTTAAATCTGCCTCAGGCTCACATTAAAGAAAATCCACAATAAACACTTCAACAATTTTCATCGGGAGCCAATTTGCTACCCCTTTATCATAATCAATAAAAACGTGGATTTCTTTCACAGTTGAGTTCAAAATAACTCATTCACGACCAAAAGGTCAAATCATTCAAAACATCTCAAATATTCAACATCAACGTGCTTATAACACACATTTTCTCAAAAACTCAATTTCAAATGGGGTTCGCGACCCAAATATCAAAATCATGATAAATATCGTTCAAGATTCATGCTTTATATCACCACACATGCAAATTCATCTTTCAAAATCATAAACATCAAGATTTCATAATAATCATCATAAGATATGGGTTCATGCTTCAAGTTCATAAAAAAATAAAATAAAAATCATGCCTTTGTAAGGAAAATTACTTTTGGGCACAAGAACGAAAGAGAGTTCTTGTTGAAAAACCCCACATACCTTGAATGATGAAATTTAGATCGATACTCATTTTTGAGATGTTAATCGTTCCTTTGAATGATGGTTCTTGGAGTTCTTGAATTAGGAACTTGGAATCTTGAATAAATTTGCAGAATTAATGGTGAACTTTGGAGGTTCTTGAAGTTGGATGTAGGAGCTTAGGGTTTTCTTTTTGAGGGAATTTGATGAAATATAACATATAATGCTTCTAATAGGCTTTAATATAGGGTTTGGACGGATTTTGGGTGAGGGGGAATGCCCAAAACGCCCCTAAAAATCAAATAATTCTCGAATCTGTCCTTTGGTAGACTGTTTTGATAGTCTGAAGTAGATCAACCATAACGTTTTACTTCGATATCCAAATTGGATGAAACCAATTTCATTAGAAATAGAACTCTCATATCTTTCTGTTGATATATAGTATCTCACCCAGATCATTGTGTACGAGGAGTTATGATCTTTTGAAGTTGACCCAAAAATTCACTTTTGATAGGCTGAAGTAGATCGACCATAACTTTTTTCTCCGATAGACAAATTGGATGAAACCAATTTCATCGGAAAGAGGACTCACAGAGATTTCCGTTGATATATAGTAGATCACCCAGATCATTATGTAAAGGGAGTTATGATCGTTTAAAGTTGGAGAAAAAATACGACACGCCTCAGTACTTTTTTTCCTGCATGTTTTACTGTTCACAACTATTCACGGTTCGATCGGAATGTTCATAACTCGTCGCTTGGGTGTCCGTTTTGGATGATCCATATATCGTTGGAAAGCTAATAGGATACTCTACGCAATGGTGGCTCATAATCTAAGACATTCCCCACAGAAAATTTATAATTCATTCTAGAAGATAGAACCTAACATGTTTACGCACAAAATTTCAACGAAAAATTTCCCGGGGTATTACACCATCAGTCTGGGGTGAAATGCTATGCTAAGATCAATCGGAGTACCCAACTCATCCTGAAAAGTCTTCCAACAGTGAAATGTGAACACAAAACCTTGATCTGAAATAATAGACACCAGCACACCATACAGACGAATAATCTCACAAATATAGATACGAGCCAACCTCTCAGCACTGAATGAGACCTGAATCGGAATAAAATGGGTTGACTTGGTCAATCAATCCATGATGACCCAAACACTGTCAAAACTATGAAATGTACGAGGAAAAGCAGTCACAAAGTCCATAGTGATGCGTTCCCACTTCCACTAAGGAACTGGTAACCTCTGAAGCAAAACCACCAGGTCTCATATGCTCGGCCTTCACCTACCGACAACATAGGCAACGAGCCACAAAATCCGCTATATCTCGCCTCATACCACTCTACCAATAATGCTGCCTCAAATCACGATACATCTTAGTCACACCTGGATAGATAGAATATCTGAAACAATAGGCCTCCCCCAAGATCAACCTAATTCGATCACTACTCTCGGTACACAACTCATCCCCCAATCCTCAAAAATCCATACGAATCAAGTGAGGCTTCCTTAGCCTCCCCCCTCTATACCTTATCTCAAATCAATCTCAATCCAAAGTCGTCAAACTGATGAGCTCGAATCTACTCTATCAAAGATGATCTAGCCTCTGTAAATGCCAAAACACGCCCTGGTGTCGAAGTATCAAGCCTAACCATCTGGTTAGCCAAAGACTGAACCTCTAAGGCTAATGGCCTCTCCTGAATCAAAAGATGCACCAAGCTACCCCTGCTAGTCGACTTTCGGCTCAAGTCATCCGCCACCACATTAGCCTTGCCTTAATGGAAGAGAATAGTCAAGTCATATCCTTATGCAACTCAAGCCAACGACACTGCCTCCTAAGAAGATATCGCTGATAAAGAAGTACCGAAGGCTACGATGATCTGAGAAGATCTCACAATTGAATCCATACAAGTAGTGCCTCTACAACTTCAAGGCAAATACAACTCCGCACAACTCCAAATCATTGATAGGATAATTCCTCTCATGAGGCTTCAACTGACGAGATGCATACGCAATCACCTTATTCTCCTGCATCAACACAACACTTAACCCAACACCTGAAGTATCACAAAAGACAATAACGCCAATGCTCTTCTTGGGCAAAGCCAAAATAGGAGCTGAAGTCAATAAATCCTTAAGCTTTTGAAAGCCCGCCTCACAAACATCGGACCACTGAAAAGGAATCTTTTTCTGGGTCAACTTGGTTAATGGAGCTGGAATGGAAGAGAAACCCTCAACAAAACACTAATAATACCCGGCCAAGCCAAAAAACTTAGAATCTCGGTGAGCGAAGTAGGACTAGCCCAATCACGAACCGCTGCAACCTTAGTTGGATCAACCATAATACCTTCCTTAGTCACCACATGACCGAAGAAAGATATAGACTCCAACCAAAACTCGCATTTAGAGAACTTAGCATACAACTTCTCATCCCTCAATCTCTAAACCACAATCCACAAATGCTCCTTCTTCCCAGCATCACTCTTGGAAAAAACCAAGATATCATCTATAAATAGGATCCTTAAGAAGTCGAGATACAGTCGAAACACTCAATTCATCAACTCCACAAACACGACAGGGGAATTGATCAACTCAAAAGACATGATCAAGAACTCATAATGACCATATCGAGTCTGAAAAGCTATTTTCAGAATATCCAAAGCCCTAGTCCTCAACTGGTGATAACCGAACCGCAATTCAATCTTCAAAAACACCGCAGCACCCTGAAGATGATCAAACAAATCATTAATACAAGAAAGAGGATACTTATTCTGAACCATCACCTTATTCAACTGTCGATAATCAATACACATCATCATAGATCCATTCTCTTTCTTCACAAACAAGACAGATGCACCCTAAGGTGAAACACTAGGTCGAATAAATCCTTTATCCAACAACTTCTACAACTGATCCTTCAGTTTCTTCAACTCTGATGGGTCCATCTTATAAGGAGGAATAGAAATGGGCTTGGTGCCCGACTCAACATCAATAATAAAATCAATATCTCGATTCGAAGGCTTACTAGACAAGTCCGTAGAGAACACCTCCATAAACTCACGGATAACACGGACATAATCAAAGGAAGGAGGCGAAACAACACTTGTTCATGAATATAATCCAACTAAGATAAATATCCCCTCTTAATCAATTTACGAGCCTGAACATAAGATATGAATCTCTTAGGATCTGAATGAAATGTACCTTTCCAAGCTATCCTTGGCACACCCGATGAAGCTAAAGTCACAGTCTCTATATAACAATTTAGGACGACATGAGAAGGAGCGAAACAATCCATACCCAAAATAACATCAAAACCGACCATGTATAAAACAAGTAAGTCAACTAAAATCTTATGCCCAACAAAAGTCAAAACATAAGATCGGTACTCCCAATCCACCACTAAAGAATCACCTATCGGGGCAGATATATGAATAAGCATGGCAAGAGTATCACTAGCAGAATCAAAACCCGAAGCAAAATAAACAGATACATAGGAGAAAGTCCATCCGAGATCCAATAAAACAGATGTAGGTCTGAAACAAACGAGAAAGGTACTTGTAATCACAACATCTGAAGCCTCTGCCACAAGTCTGGATGGTATAGAATAAAACAACCCACGACTACAAATTGGCTGAGTAACCCCACAACCAGCAACACGGGCTCTACCATCTCTACCTTTTGCACATCCGATGAAACCCCTACCTTTCACTGCTGAAAAAGGAGTAGCTCAAAACACACGACGAGAACATTCCTTGGCCACATGGACAATCTCATCACACACATAGCAACCTCTACGACCAGTCTTATCAAGAGAACGTATAACTGAGCTCGAACAACCATCCTAAATAGCTGAACAAGAAGATCCACCAGCTGAACTCTATAAGATCACCTGCACTCTATAAAATCACCTTCACTGGGCTACCATGGTATTCATGAGAACCTCTAAAATCTCTGCCTCGAGAGTTCTGACTCCTAAACTCACTAAAATGACGCACCCTCTTAGCGCCTCCCTCAGATGCACTAATAATAACCTTTGTCACCTTAACATGATCCACAATACTCTGAAAAGAACCCTCAAACATAACCATCTGAGATGTATCCAACTGAAGGAAGACAACCAAACCTTTCACAAACTTTTGAATCTTCTCAAACTCATATCTAGAAAAGGAGTGGAAGCATGCCTTATACTCAAAAACTGTCATGGAGCCCTGCTCCATATGATCAAACTCGTCCCACATACGATCTCTCAAACTAAAAGACACAAATCTCTCCAGAAAGGCATCAACAAATTGATCCCATGACCACTCAGGAGCATTAACAATCCTACAACCAACAAATGATATCCAATAATCTTTTGCTGCATCTCTCAACTAATAAGAGGTACAAGCAACTCCATTCGCGTAGAAAGAGTGAAACACAACTCAGAATACAAGGTATGAAAGAATTAGCACGATATGGAATAAAATGAGGGAAGTTTCCTAAAGATGTCCTATAGCCTCTTGAAGATAGATACAGACGTCTACGTATCGATCCGCGAGACTCTATTAGACATCCCGTTCTTACACCATTGAGACCAATGAAACCTGGCTACTCTGATACCAATTTGTCACGACCCAAAAACAAAGGTCATGATGGCACATATTGCGGCATACCTTGACAAGTAAGCCTATCACCCAAACTAATACGAATAGAGAAAATGACAGAAATACCCCAAGGTAAGGCTTCTAGAATGAAGCCAAACCATATAAATAGTCATAACAATGCGAAAAGAACTTATCCAAACTACCAATCATGTCCAAAACCAGGTGTCAATAGTGTAAGAACTACTAATACAATCCAAGAGTCAAATACATTGAAAAAATAACCACAAAGGAATAATAATTGTCTCCGAATACTAATAAAGACATAACTAGTATAGAAAGATAGAGGTGAACTTCGAACGCATGAATGTCCAACCGCTACCTTGGAAGCTCCAACAATCACCTGAATCAAGTAAGCTGAGGCGCACTCGAGCTAGGACCTGCACCGAAAGGGCGCAGTAGGCATAAGTATGGTCCACTTGAACTCAGTAGGTATCATAGGCCGACCAAACAAAGTGGTAAATAAAGCATACAAAATATACACTAAGGGCACGTCACCTGCAATAAAAAAATGTCCCAAAACGGTAGACCACACCGCTTGCACTAACTGTTCTAATATATCTCATATATATTACCAAAAACTCACCAAGATACGGAACACAAGTATACATTATGTCATATATAATAGAACAAGAGAGAACATGTAGATACAAGATCATCAAATACAAGTAAAGGAAAGTAAGACAAACACATAGATGGCAAGTCAATAAGGCAATACAACACAACATAAACACAACAAAGTAAGTGCAATGTATATGATGATGATGATGATGATGCACGAGGTTGTCGCACAACCTCCGAGATCGTCGCACAATCCCCATATACACCTACGGAGCTAAAGCTTCCCGACGTAGGACCCATGGGGTGTTCGTCAACCCATATACAATCCACATATCTCATATCTCCTTTCCGGCATATCCCTCGGAAAAGGTTTTATAAGGTGTTATAATATTTTAAAAAAGGCGTTGCCAGTATTTCTCAGATGTTGCCACGGTGGTACCAATGTTTCATGAATGAGTATGATATGAAGATGTAATGCTCACAACCAATCATAATAAGTATTTCCGCAACCAACCAAATGATATATTTCCACAACCAACCATAATGATATATTTCCACAACCACATGAGCCAATATTCACTCGTTATTCTCATTCCATCCATGAATTTCCACATGTCTCATATGTCAATAAAATATGAATATAATCACAATATACTAATGGTTCCACATTAAACAATACAATATAATTACTCACATGTATTCAAGACTATCAATGTCACATAAGACCCCACATGGTCAAACATATCACATAATATTTTAATTTCGACAATTACATCACATATAGGCCCCCACACAGGCACAACACATAGATTGTCATTTTTCATGATTAGTTCCCACCCTTAACATGCATTTTACACCATCATTTACTACCCAGCCCAGTCTGAAGAGTGAAGCCATAACCTACCTCGAAAGCCGAAACCTGTCCGCTACACTTGAACCCGCGACCTTACTTTTCACGAATAATCTCGAACCTCACTAGAAACATCAAATATAAAATCTACGCATAAAAAAAAATCAACGACACCCATATTGACTACCTTTGGTTCGGGGTCAAAACGGATCCCCAAAATGGGTTTTCGAAAAAGAAGGGAAAAATCAAAATTTTACTTAAAAAACATGTTCCCCATATTTTTAGGAACCTATAGCTGAAAACTCAAGTTAAATCGAGTAAAAAACGAGGTTCAAATCGAAGAAAAACTATTTTTGAGCTTTACCGGGTAAAATCTTTGAAATCCGGGTTAAAATCAAGAATCAGAGTTATTTTGAAGGTTAAATTGATGAAAAACTAGTAATTATAAGATAAAAATATTATTCAAGTGAAACGAAATAAAATTTGAGTTTAAAATCATGTCCTAAGATTTTTGGGGTTTTGAGAAATTTATCAAGAAATTACTAAGAAAAGAGGTGAATTTTTACCTTAAATCCGTAATAAAATCAAGAAATGAGTGTTAATCTAGCTTTCCAAGCTCCCAAAAACTTTATTTTTAAGCTCCCAAACTACTTAGGGTTTAACTCTTTAGAGGCAAGATGAAAAATGAGCAATATGGACCCCAAAACTATTTATATAGTGCAGAAAATCTGCACTAAAGTATAAAAAACTGCAGTTTTTTTTTGTTTTAAAGTCCACTCCGAACTTCAATGGGGTGCCTGGGATTGGTTCGAAATTCGATTTATGCAAACGAACTATGCAACCACACTAAATTCGATGTTCCTGACGCGATGGCGCTACCAGATTTTCCAGAAAAATTCGTTTTCACAAAATTGACCCAAGAAACCCGAAATCACAATTTTTCAAACCGAGGGTCGAAATGAGATTTAGAAGTCCTAAAATCATACCAAATATGCTAACACACTAAAATCAACATTACGGATCTGTTGACAAAGTCAGATTTTCCATACGAGGTCGTTTCGACCAAAAGTGGGTCCCACACCCAACTTTCCAATTTTTTAACTTTCCGACCAATAGGTCGAAATGAGCTCGGGTGCACTAGGACCCAAACCCAAGGTCTACCTAGCCTATAATCAATATTCCGGAGCTGCTGGTATAGTCCGTTCGGCCATCCGTCACACAGATCAAAAGATATCCACATAAATCCAAAATAAGACTGTTAAAGCCATCAAAAACCACAATATTGCATAAATGCTACTAAAATGCATAAAAAATTATGTCAATTACTCTCACACCCCAGTAATACCATAATGCAACTACGGGGAGGGGTAAAATAGTCCAATCACACAAATCATAAATTTCACATATTTCATTTTTTTTTATTTTTAGGTCGTTACATAGAATGTCAAGGGTTATCTTAAAATATGAATAACCTTTGATACATATAGAATTTTCTAGTTATAAACCCTCCAGTGTGTAGAAAATTGAATTAGCTTTCCAATGATACCAATTTGGCCTAGATCCGATACTCGATTGAGAAGTTATGACATTTTTAGTAAAACAGTATGCCATTTGGGCTTGCACCTAATCGCGGTGAAGGAGAAATTCGCAATTGTCAAAATCCAGGGGACCATCGCGACTGGCCCACATCGCGTTGAAGTTCCAGGTCCCGTTCGTCAATTTTCAGTGGCATACCGCGATGGCCCCGTATTGTGGTGATGGCCAAAATAGAGCTCGTCCCTTTTCTTGTGGCTCAACGCAATTTCACCGCATCGTGTTGATGAGCCAAACGACAGTCGTCCCTTTTCCAATGATCCACTGCGATAGTGGCGCATCGCGGTGGGTGGCCAAATTGGGATTTCCAGTTTCCAAAATTAATTTTAAAAGGGTAGTTTGGTCTTTTGCACAAGCCCCAAACCGTATAAACCACAAGATTAAGCTCATTCTAAGCACTTTATGCTTACTTTTCATTAATTCTCTCTCAAAGAAAACCCTAAAGCTCAAAACTTACTCTCTAAGAAATCATATTTCCTCTATTATTTTCCCAAGATAGCTTAAGATTAAGGATTCTCAATTCAAGAACTTCAATAGTTCACCTTCAAAAGCTCAAACGGGGATTCAAGTTCAAGCTTTCTTAGTAAATGCATCAATTAAGGTATTCAGGATTTATGAACAAGGATATTCTTTCATCTTTGTACCCAAAACTAGTTTTTAATTATAAATTTACATGATTTGTATGAATATACATGAGTTTCAAATCAGGGTTCATATCCATTGTTGTTATTTAAAAGATTATGAGATTTCAAGTGATTTAGAAGTTGAATTGCATGTCTATCTTCGTATTTTCATACGTAATGTAGTAAATTTCAGATTTTGAGTTGAATTATCAATACTTACATTATCAAGCATAAATATTATGATGTTTTGACATGAATTTGATGCATGCGTCATTAAGCCCTAATTGAGTATTGCTATTTCAAGGCTTATTGTGCTATGAGCACTCTATGACTAGATTATTTTCAGATTTTGATAAAGATTTAATCTTTTGATCTCATCTTAGATATGAAATCCACTTTACAGTTTTAGATTACAGTTTAACTTAGCAATTATACCGTTGGTTTTCGTGACAAACCATTATACTAGATTTTAAAGTTGATTTCCAACAAAATAAGCATACAGATTAAATGGAGTAGTATTTAGCATCGAGTTGGATATGTTCTCATGCCCCAGAACTACGAGCCAACGTAGGTTCATATTATCAGATTATTCCCATTTCTATATGGATGACAGATACAAATATGATTACTTAGATTAGGTTATACTCCTTAATAAGAGAGTTTTTCCCATAAGGGAACTAGACGTTGGACTTTATGATAGCTCACATGGTTTATGTTGGTTAGAAGAACCTCCCTGCAGAAAAGAATAATCCTAATAGAAAAGCTTTTAGAAAGTAAGTGTAAAGGCCGCAACTTTATTCAAACATTGTTTTACAAAAGATATTAGCTATGAGATTTCAGATTTTCAGATTTCAGATATAGAAGTGAGTCCTTTCTACACTAGAAAGAATGATTTAAGAAAAAATATCAGTACAACTTTTAGAAACCAAATGTTATGACTCACTAGATTTATGCAACGTGTTTTGCTATTATGATTTACGGTTTTCAGATATTGTGAATCATTTACATTTGGCATGCATTATTTTATAAATTGTGATGACGTTGAGATATTATTTTACTTATGCATTCACCCCCATATACTCAGTACATTCTCAAAGTACCGATCCACATATACGTCTATGTGCTACATTGTCTCATAATGTAGTATCAGGTGCTCAGTTTTAGCAGCGTGAGTGATTTCAAGCATCTACATCTACATCTCGACAATTGGTGAGTCCTCATAATTTGGGAACTTAGTGTTATAGTTTTTCAGCTTATTAATATAGATGATTCAGACAGTTCGAGTTAGCTGAGGGTTTGTCCCAGTGACTCTCTAGCTATTAGTAGTAGAGGTTTGTCAGACTACTAGATATGATTTTAGATTATTTAGTATTGATTGTTCGTACTATTGAGTTTAGTACTTTCCAAAGATTATATTAAGATATTCTCGGTTAGCCAGATAGATATCCGCATTCTAGTTTTGATATTATATCTATATTCCCTTTTTATGAGATTCAAACTTAGTAGAAGGAAGACAGGGTTAGCTTAAGGCTACTCGTAGTCTTGAGCACCGCGTGATATCTCGGGACCAGGTTTTGAGGTATTACAGTTATATAGTAATGTGAACTGATACAAATGATATTTCATCGATGATATCTTTAGTACAATAGCGCGCAATATTGTATAATATTATGAAGATCTGAATTCTACGTTTATTTAAGCATGCTGACGTAGAAATAATTATCAAGTGAAATATGCTTCTTGGTAAGCATAAGTTTTATTTGGCCTGCAGTCCTGACACTAGAAGATGTCATGTACTTAATATTGAATGGTACACTTGATATTGAAATTTAGATAAGAACCCCAGAAGGATTAAAGATGCCTAAAGCATATAGTTCAAAGTCTCGGGAATTATTTTTAATCAGATTACAAAGATCGTTATACGATCTAAAACAATAAGAGCGTATGTGGTATAATCGTCTTAGTGAGTACTTGATAAACAAATGTTACATAAATGATGTCATTTTTCCTTATATATTTATTAAGAAAATGGCATCAAGGTTTATTATAATCGCCATTTATATGGATGACATAAATCTCGTGGGAACTCCAGAAGAAGTCCAAAAAGGAAATTGAATATCTAAAGAAAGAATTCAAAATGAAAGATCTTTGAAAGACAAAAGTTTGTCTTGGTCTGCATATTGAACATTTAGTAGACATGATCTTCATCCACCAATCTGCCTATACTGAGAATGTCTTGCAACAATATTACTCGGACAAAGCACATTCGTTAAATAATCTAATGATTGTTCGATCACTTGAAGTGAGTAAAGATTCATTTCGATCTCCAAAAGAGGGTGAACAAATTCTTGGTCCTGAAGTACTATATCTCAATGCTATTGGTATAACTATGTATCTTGATAACAACCTAAGGCTTCATATAGCCCATTCTATTAATTTGCCAGCTAGGTAAAGTTTTTCTCTTTCATGTAGACATTGAAATGGAGGTAAGCATATATTGCAATATCTAAAGGGGTCTATTGATATGATTCTATTTTATACTAACAAAGATAGTTTAGATCTTGTTAGTCATGCAGCTGCAGGTAATTTATCTGACCCACATAAAGCTCGATGTAAAACAAACTATGTATTTTCATACGAAGGTACTGTGATATCATGGTGATCTACAAAATAGTCTATTGTTGATACTTATTCAAATCATGCTGAGATAATAGCAATTAATGAGGCAAGAATAGAATACATATGGCTGAGATTAGTGATACATTCCATCAAAGAGAGATATGGCCTAAAGGTTGATATAAAGGTACCCACGATGATATTTATAGACAATGCAGCATGAAAGGCTCAATTAAAAGGAGGCTTTATAAAGGGAGATAGAATGAAGCACATCTCGCCAAAGTTTTTCTTCACACTTAATCTATAGAAAAATTATGATATTGATGTACAACAAATACCTTTCAGTGACAATCTAGAAAATTTGTCACCAAATCATTACCAACTTCAACTTTTGAAAAGATGGTACACAAGATGTGAATGCGAAGACTGAATTGATTGAATCAGTGTCTTCATTAGAGGGAGAAAGAATACGCGTTGTATTCTTTTTTTCTTACTCAAGGTTTATATCCCATTGGGTTTTTCTGGTAATGTTTTAAATGAGGGAGTACTCAAATACATATTCAGACAGTTTTTCTTTACATAGGCATCTAAGAGGGAGTGTTGTAAATGTGGATACCATATGTCCAAAATGAAAGACATGTGGCATACCTTTAAGTAATGTAATCCAAGTCATACAACACCTCTTTGTTTTTGGATAAAATTTTTATTTTTGTCTTTGGCTATATATAGCCTTAGTCAATGTGAGATCAAGATGATTTTTGCACTTTCCAAATTGGTACATTATATCTTTGGCGTGATATGAATGACTTACAAGTCTTGGTATGACGTAAGGCACCAAATGTGAATTCCTTAATGAAAGACTCCATGAATGAAAAGAAGAAAAATGTTTTAATTGGGCTCAAAGAGAACTATGTAATTTCACCAAGAAGGTGTAGTCCTTCTGACTAACACTTGAAATTATGTTTGTCGACGTGGGAGGTTTTGTCCTGAATGGAGAATGATCGTTGTATGCTTGCTTCGGACAGTAGTATGGAGCTATGTTTATTATATGATGGTCAAAATATGACTACCTCAGTCCATGCTGCTAACATTGATTGGGGCCCCACCAGTTGGGTATGGACTGGATCCATATAGACCATGGGATACATATTATCAGTATAAGTTACAAAGTCCAGAAATAAAGATTTCCAAATGATTATGTTCTTTTACCATTTTGGTCACTTACTACTTATAATATGCATTTCGAGCTTATGAGTACAGGTTTGCATCAGTCGGTTTGATTTGATTTTGTATATTATAGAATTAGTTTATCAGTTTTCGATTTGTCAGCACGCAAAAGTGATAACCAAACCAATAAGATACTTGTTATCGACTTTTGGTTTATCGATTTTGGTCCTTAAAGGTTTGTTTTATCAGTTTAACCAATAAGAAAATGGTCCTTTTTTTACCTTCTCTTCTTCTTTTCATATGCTCATATATATACACTGCCTTCATGCATAAAATCCTACACAAAGTACAAGTATAAGAAAATTCAAATACATTATTATTAAAACAAACTTGTTTTCTTTTTGGTTAAGTTGCAATTTAGAATGCAGTAGCAATCGATGGAGATCTCTAAAAACAAAATCTAGTTTATAATAATGGGTGGAAACCCCACAAGCCAACAAGTTTATGAAGAAAAGAACAACACTAAGACAACAACTATAAAATGCCAAAAAAAAACATAATAGGGTATGTATTTAAAATATAAAGCCACTATTATATAACTAGGGGTAAAAATATAATTTTTAATATAATCTTATTGGATTATCGTTTTAACCATTAGCTAAAACCTTAGAATAAAAAATCGAACCGATATTCCAATAAATAAATTTCTAAAACCATTTAAAAATAATTAACCCAATAACCCGGTATCAATATACCAATAACAATTTTTTGGTTCGGTTAATTTAGTTTTTGCACACCCTTACTTATAACATGAAGCTTAAAAAATATTTTAAACAACTTTGATTTCCCCTTTCTTGGGTCACATGTTAGTACTTATTGTACCGACCGTCCCTGGGTGCTACATCCTTTCATGATGTATGTTTCATAGCTCATACTTGCAATCTAGTTCAGCATTAGAATTACACTAGGGCGGCAGCTACCAGGTGATGAGTCATCCTTCTTTCGGAGGGCTATATTTATTACTTCTAGTTAGTCATGATTTATTCCAATTGTATGGTATTAGCCGGGGATATGTCCTGGCATAAGATGTTATTCATATTATTAGAGGCTTCGTAGACTGAGTCAAACAAATATTTTCATGTCATATTTCAGGAATTGAGATTTGATTGTTGATTTCTTTCAACTTCATAACTTATGGACCTTTTTTTCGCACTTTAATTACAATTTTTCTTATGAAGAAATGCTAAGGGATCATCTCGGGTCTTCCTTGATCTGGGATTCCCATCATGGCGAGGGTATCGGCTTGAATTATGGAAAACTTGGTATCAAATCATTATTTACGGTCCTACGGTATTTATGAAGACGTTTCGAGTAGAGTCCTTTTTATGGATGTGTAGCACGCCATAATTTAAGTGACTTTCTCTAACTCTTAATTTTTTTCAACTTTTTGAACATGCCTCCAAGAAGAACTAATGGCCACAGGGAGCCCGTACTTCTGACTTCATAACTCCTACTCCTACTGGGGTCCACCACCCCTGACTAGTCCTCCCTAGATCCTAGGACCAGTACAACCCATACTCAGGCTCAACAGGGTAAAGTTTCTAATGTTAAGTTCAGACAAACCATCCATATACTTCCTTAGGTTGTGTCATCTCAGTTTTACCATTCAGGTAATGTGGATCCATTGTTGGTTCTTTGGATGCTACTTAGGTTAGCCAGTTTATGGGCTAAACCCATCGACTTTCACTGGATCTAAGACTGGGAAAGATTTCCAAGAGTTTGTGCACGAAATTAAAAAGATTTTTAGGGTGATGCCTACCAGTGATACAAAAGGGTGGAGTTTTCAGCCTACCAGCTAATAGGGGTGGCTTATAAGTGGTATGATGAGTGTGTGTAAATTATAGGTGAGGATGTTGAACCTATTGTTTGGGAAAAGTTTTCAAATGGCTTTCTTAACCACTTCTTTCCTTAGGAATTGAGGAAAGCTAAGGCTAAGGAGTTTGTGAATTTGAAGTAGAGTAAGGCGAGTGTTAAGGAGTATTCTATGAAATTTAGTCAGTAGTATCGTTATGCTCTAGAGTTGGTGTCTAGTATGAGGGCTAAGACGAGAAAGTTTTCTGCGATCTCTCTAGCGTGCCATGTTGAACAGTGACATGGATATATCTAGGTTGGTGGTTTATATGCAATAGGTATAGAATAAAAAGAGAAATAGGAAGAAGTAGAGGGGAGGAAGCATAAAAAGGCTAGGCCAATAGATCAGGATGTGAGTCAATAATATAGCAGAAAAGGGGGAAGGCAATTGATCAAGAAAAAATCTTGGGGTAATTCTCATTCATCAACTAGTGCACCATCTCCTAAGCCTTTGAGTGATCAGCAATTTCTGTCTAATTATGGCCCTAAGATGCATGGTACTCAGTCTCATACTAGTGTGGCACAGTCGGCTCCACCTTATCCTCTTTGTATCACATGTGGGAAGCTTCGTCATAAAGTTTATTTATTTAACTAGGGGTAAGTTATAATTGTGGAATTGGTCATTATCAATGGGATCTTGGAAAAGGAAAATTTATGGGACAATAAGTCCAAAGCTACTACTTCTTTAGCCCCAGCTTTAAAGGGTACTACTCTGATACATGCAAGGGCCAGAACCATATGTATGTCCTATCTACTCGTTAGAATTCAGAAGCTTCACTAGATGCTATCATGGGTATGTTATAATTTTTCTCTCATGATATGTATGTACTACTTGAACCTGGTTCCACCCTATCTTATGTGACCCTTCATATGGCTGTGAATTTTGAATTTGGTCCCCAAAATATTTACTTTAAAGGTAGTTGGGTGAATCATTTGACTCTTATTGAGTTCTCCTATAATAATAGTTATCATTATAGCATACAGATGTCACTAATCAAAGCTCTTCATTGTAGGAGTTGTAGGTCACAAATTGGGTGATACGAGGTAAGTGAAGCTAGATTGTTTGGACCTGACCTTGTGCACCAAGCGATGAAGAAAGTTAAGGTTATTCATGAGAGCTTAGAACCACTCAAAGTCGTCAAAAATCCTATGCAGATGTGAAGCGAAGGGAGTTGGAGTTCAAAATTGATGATTGGATGTTCCTAAAAGTCTCTCCTATGAAAGAAGTAATGATGTTTGGGAAAAAAAGGTAATCTCATCCCACGTTACATCGGTTCGTACTAGATTTTGAAGGAGTTTGAGGATGTTGCTTATGAGTTGGATTTGACTACGAGTTTGGCATCGATTCATCTAGAGTTTCACATTTCTATGCTCAAAAAATGTGTGGGTGACCATTCTCTTACAGTCCAAAAAGAGGATATTAGTGTGAAAGATTCTTTGTCCTATGAGTAAGTTTCTATCAAAATTTGGGATCGTCAAGTTCAAAAGTTGAGAACCAAGGAAATCGTATCAGTATAAGTGTTATGGATCAATCAAAAAGTAGAGGAGGTTACTTGGGAATCAGAGAAAGACATGAAGTCTAGATATCCTTCTCTGTTCACATCATCAGATGATGTTGTTGGAGGAACCATGTCACGCCTCAAATCTTATTGGGGCGGACAGACACTCGTAGCCGTGAAGGCCCGAGAGAACCAACCCATAACCTTGGAATTCACATGCATGCAACTATAATAGGCAAAGGTTTTTCCATCTACGGATATAATGCCTTAAAAAAAAATATAAACGACAAGCCCTATAACCATATACATAATAGACTTGACCGTTGGGGCCATAACATCTACAAGATAACACACTACCGAGCTTAAATTTACATTGGTCTACAAAGCCTCTAGATGATACATATAAATTAGCTATGGTCGGGACAAACCCCCGCCATACTATCAACTTTTATACAATACCAAAAATATATAGAACTGACTCGGAAAGCCCCGAAGCAAACTGGAGCTCACTAATAACAGATGGATATCCTGGGTTCCTACTAAGGAGGCGTGTTTGCCAAATCACCTGTGCCTGTAGCATAAAATATAGGCCCCCCATAAGGGGAGTCAGTACAAAAATATGTACTGAGTATGCAAGGCGGAAAAGTAAAAATACAAGATACAAAGGTTCAATAAAAATCTGGCGCAAGTGTAAAAGTAGTGCTAGATACCACCTTTACATTTACTTGTGGAACAGGGTACATTACATTTCTTTCCTACTTTTACCTTCTTACTTCATTATCATAGTAATCCATATGATACGAATGACCAACTGATCAATGGTAAATAACAAATCAGGATCGGCCCATGCTAGGCTTATGCCCCTGAGCTGCCACCTATAAATAAACATTGGGATCGGCCCATGCAAGGATTACTCCCCTGAGCTGCCACCCAAATACAATGTATCGGGATCGGCCCATGCTAGGCTTATGCCCCTGAGCTGCCACCCATTTTACAGATTTCCATTACTTAGTTTAATTAGCCTTTGAGATTGTTACTTCGGTGGTCATAACATTATGGTACCTTGAAACAGTGATATATCAATAAGATACTTGTAAATAGGCAATCAATGCAATAAAAATGAAGTAAGAAGTTGTTGGTACGCTAATGAAGTGTTTAGGAGCTAAAAATAACACATGGGTCTTATTTGAGTAACCGGAGAAATTCTGAAATTTACAAGTGAAAATAGACATGTAGGATTGGTAGCAAGCATTTATTGAGGTGTTTTAACTCATTAGAGAGTGGGATCATGTTCATTAGTAACATGGTATATCATACGGTGATATTATGTATCACGTGTTATAGGATAATCTTGGAAGCTTGCTCGATGGAACAAGTGTCTGTTTTCATGCCAAGAGTGCAAAATAGAGTATGCCTTGCATACCTGGTTGTAAAACTCCAATACCAAACCAACTCGATTCTCCTCCCTTTTAGATTACTTATCTACAATGAAATATATGACAAACTAATATTAGCAACCAAACGTCATATTTTGGCTATTTAACTTCAACAAACTAGTGGCTGGGAAGTAAGCCCTTAATTTATCAATAAAGGGTGTCAATTTAACTCTATTATACTCCAATTACATCCACATACCATACATATTCATATAATATCCCCCGACACAACTTTAGCTTTATTACACCTCCCAACCAAGACACAAAGCGAAATGAGCAATAGACGTACACAATTATTAATTCAGTGGTGTATCACCACATCCATCTTCTATAGTTCAATAAAAACTAATCACACATTTTCCCAATAGCAACCGGGCATCCCCCAACCCAAACGCAAAAAACAGTCGGCAACAACACTCCAATCATCCTTTAATAGCAACAAAATATGTGTAATCCTCCATCAACACATGTACATGGAAAAAGGACAAAAGTGGACAGAAACCATACATTAATTTCCTTGGTAGTTTAGTCCTTAATGTGTATTTCTTCAATAGCTTAATCCATTCACACATACACCAAAAGAGAAAAGAGAAATCCCATAATAACTAAGAACAATTGACTATCAAAACTTAAAGAGAGGGCTGTCCGAAAATTAATCTTGAAGAACACAAAGTTTCCTTAGTACAAGCTCATGAATTATTCACATACCTTTAGATTGGAAGGAAGGTAAATCTCAAGAAACCTTGTGGAACTATAGGGTTACTTCATAGCCAAGAGAGAACAAGAGAGAAAAACCTAGAAAGCTGAAATTTTTGTCTAGGTTGAAATGAGAAAAAATTGCTGATTTCCAATCCATATATAGAAGCTTATCTTTGAAAACTTATTGACTATTTTTGGTATATATTTTGTCAAGTAAATGATGTATATACTTTCCCAATATATTGGGATTTTGTGGATCCAAAACTATTGGGCCTTTGTTTCCCATTCTCCTTCTTTTCTTTTCTTTAACTTTGGTCAAAATTAATTCAAGTAGGTGGTAGTGTATTTGTCCCAATAAGTTGGTCAAAGGAAGTCTTAGTAGGTTCTGTACATACTTATTTAATTCATAGTTGGGCTAAACTAAAATGAGCCTTTGTAGCTTTGAGTGTTGGGCTTTTTTTTTTATTTCCTTCTCTTTTACTTAAGTTAGGCCCAAATGAGTACCTTAACATAGGATCAAATTTGGTCCATAAACTTGGGTCCATTAACTTGGTCCAAATAGCTCAAGTATGTGATCCACCTACTAGCTTAAGTAAGTCAAGAAATCACCTTAACAAAATACTCAATTTTTAGTTCTTAACACTTTAATCTAACTTAAAATTTGTATATACTTGGTCACATTAAACCACATGGGAAGTATTTAGAACTCCATCTACACCAAAAAGATATATCAAGTTCCATATAAATAGAACAAGTACACACAAAAATATGGGGTGTTACAAACCAATTCTATGTCATCCTTAATTTTTGCATATTCAAGCCTTAGTGTATGCACCTATATGAAATCTTAAAGTTTTGTGAGTCTTTCCTAATTTGTTGGTTGTTGTGTCATAAGAGATCTTTTATTGTATGTAAGGTTTTAGCCTTTATGTTGTGTTAGGTAGTTTTATAAAGTCCTTAGCCATTATTTGAGGATGAACGATCCCAAACGGGATATTGTAACATTCCAAAAATTTTAGAACCTTCGTGCACCCAATGTTGTACAAATTAACTTTTAAAAAATTGACTAACGGGTTGACTCATGATTAATACGGTGGACTCATGAGTCGATTCATGACTCATGAACCAAAATAAATTGACTCACAGATCTGATTCAAAATTGGTAGGTTGGACTCATAACTCGTGAATCGGATCCATGATTAGTGGACCAAGTCATGGATCAGATATTAAAAGTTGTAAAATTCATCTGATTTCCACAAGTTGGACTCACCACGAATGAACCAGATCCATGAATCATGGACCAAGTCGTAGAAACCTGACTCTGTGAGTTTTTTTGGGGTAACTCAGGGGAATTTTGGTTATTTTTCTTATGAGGTCCGACCCTTATATGCTTAATACTCCTTTTGAACAAGTTAGAAACCCTTCTATTCCTTCCTGTTAGACGTGGTTTATTTCAATTTTATGTTATTCATCGGGGCTATGTCTCTATATAAGATGTTATTCATATTGTTACTGGCTTCTTAAACTGAGTCAAATAAATGTTTTCTTGTCATATTTCAGGACTTGAGATTCGATTGTTGATTTCTTTGAACTTCATAACTTATGAGCCTATTTTCACACTTTAACTACAAATATGCTTATGAAGAAATGCTAACGGGTCATCTCGGGTCTTCATTGGTCTGAGATGCCCGTCACAACCAGGATCTCGACTCAGGTCATGACAATTATTCCCCAAGTTTTGATCCGTGCATCACTTGTCGTCAGAGATTTCTCATGAAAAAAGATGTGTGACACATAAAAGAGCATTACTTTCTGATTGTATGACTTAGACACGACATAAAAAAATATCTAATAAAGAAATGTCTTGGACAATGCCCTCATTGTCCATATATTCTTCAACTTCCCTATTCTTTTATGGTTATATTGACTTTGATTTCTAGTAATTAGCTAAATAATCCATCATCATCCTACCAAAGCTTCTAGTAGAAATTATAAAGTATGAATAACTTTAGTTCCAAAATTCTTGAGTGAAACTAATCTTGAGATGTGTGTAGAGGCCTAGAAATTATGAATTAAAATACTCAATTTCTATCAATATTTTCATGTTGGGATGGTATCTAAACATGGTGTCTTTCCACCACTAGAATTAAACATCTCTCCATCTTGGATAACTTTCAAGACTTGTATATCATCTTGTAGAATTCAATTTGATAGCCTTACCCTTGAGTCACCCTGATGTAGCTGGGGTTAAGTTCTTCTCCCTCTTTACGTTTGTTCTTGTTTTAACAAACTTTGTTATCTACAATATATGATCATGGATATCTCTTCTTGTACTAAAGTTTTTATCAGTGATGATGATGATGTTTTGTGTTTTAATGATTGTCATGATCAGGAAATTAGAGAAAATAATAACATTGACATTGTTTCACATCATGAGATAACCAACATCATCACCATTGGAGAGAAAAAATTGGTGTTAATATTGATGTTGTTTCTGGGAGGATCCTACGTATATGCCTAAATGTCACGACCCGAACCGAGGTCCTGGACGCCATGGACATCACGAACCATGAAGGCCGAGGCTCCCCTCTCTATATAAAAATCATACACACCATTCATATACTTATAAGGAAATGCGGGAAAAAATAACAAAACGAAAACATGGTCATTTTCTTACTTCAATTGAACAATACGAATTTTAGTTCATAAACATTCAAAAACACGTGACACCAATCTGTGAAATCTATAACAATATGAAGACCAATATCTGTCAAAGAAAACTGGGACAAGGCCCAGTCGGAACATGACTAAAACTAAATAACAATATTCCATAAACAAGGCCTTCCGAAATAAGAAAGGCTTGCCAATTGCAAATTTCTGACAAATCAATCTACGGATTAGCGGGACCCCGGGACTGTGCCTCAGATCTTGAAATATAGGGGGTCAATACAAATGTACTGGTACGCAGAGAAATCCAAAATAACATACTTTTATATAACATAAGTGAGAGCAATTTATAAAACATTTTATATACAATATATGAAAATGCATGGGTATACTTAAAAGACAGAGAAACATTTCTTGATACCACAACTTACTTTTTATCTTACTTCTAAGCTGGATGGTACACCCTATAATTTATAATTCCACGAGCTATATAAAATCCGCCCTTGACTCGGCGGCCAAGCCTCTAATCCAAGTTTTCCGCAAAGATTGGAGTATCAGTAAGGGGAGACACTCAAGACTACACCATATGGTGCCATGATCCCCAATCAAATCAACATTCATGGTAATGCACTAGACCACAAATCATGGATCCTAACCATAGTCCCAAATTATGACGACATAATCAAGGTATATAAGACCACACAACATAGTACCATAACCCAGTGTCGGTAAATCATGATTTCTAGCGTTGAGTCTTTCAACTCGTACTTTCTTTGGGTAACCATCTAATTCTCTTTATGCCCATTTCTAACCTTTTCTAAACATGCATCTTTATGAATTCAACTTCTGAGTAAAATCTGTATTTTTAGTCTGTTCTAAATCTGCTATGGCATTCATCTGTTTGGTACCGTCATACTAAGACATGAAAGTCATATCTTCTAAGACATAAAATATCATGTACAGCTCTTTCATTAAAAACAATATTCAAACTGTACAAGAGGATTCATATTTCAAAACATATGCCATACCATGCAAAGATTCTCGTTTTTCAACATTTCAACAAATAGTGGTCAATTTCTCAAAATAATCATTCAATTCTTTCGATTATCGCATTCAGCCTTTACAAACAAGAATTATCCATCTCTTCAATTCATAATTGACATAAAATTCATAATTGATAGTAAAACCCTTGGTTCATGCTTTAAGATATGCAATTGAATAATCCATGACTTGTTAATCAAGAAATAACACCATGAAAGGGAAATTCGTTATTCAGATCATGCTCTCAATTTATGCTTTTCAAAACATCGAAATCAGATATATATATACATAAACAAAAATCAAATTTAAGGAAGAGGTTTGAAGACCAAAGCATTATCATCAAAAGGGTTTACCGTACATATTTTATTGTAAATTCAAACCCTTCGTAAATATATAAATTATTAACATTCAAAACATTATTAAAAGATTTCACCATGACCATGTAGTTTAGGAAAATCCCACGTACCTTAGATTACTTAGTTTGAAGAATAAAATCCGAATCTTGATTTATTTCTTGAAAACCTTGACCTAAGAGCTTGATTCTTGATATTTAGGGCTCTAAGGTTTTCTTGAAGAGGAGAATAGAATAATTATTCAACAAATTCTCTTTGGGGGCTTAAATATTGTATTTTGGATGATTTTGGGGTGAGGTAAATGACCTTATTGCCCTCAAATATGCGGAATCAAAAGCTGAAAAATAAGGGAAAGTGCTATAGAGCTTGCGTCGTATGCTATGGAGCACCAAAATGGAGCTTGCGTCACATGATATATAGTGGGCTCCCTCAGGGGTGGATTGGAGCGTGCGCCGCATGCTAATCACGCGACCTCACTGCCTCTCTCACAAAAATGGCTATAACTTTTCACTCGGGTATCGGATTAAGGAAAAATTCATATCATTGGAAAGCTGACTCAGTTATGTACAATTTGGTGGGTGTTGATTTGCAAAATTCTACTTGTATCAAAAGTTGTACACGTTCAAAGTAGAACCTTGTAAAATCAAATACGAAGATTTAACCGAATCAAAGGTTCTTAGCTCAACTTCGCTCTAAGTGACTCCTATGAAGATTTTTCACCTCGAAAGCACTTCAAACACGAGGATAAAGATCATAACACTTATTCTCACTTTGAAATAATTTCTATTAGATCTTACACACATAGAAACAACAGTTCGATTTCTAGTTCAAAAATGCGGGGTGTTACACTAAGTAGGGTACAGTTATTTTAGAGATGAATTAAATTATATTATTGGTTTATCACGTCCTCTGACAAGTAATTGTAATGAGTTTAAGTTACTGGAAGTGGACAAGGAGGAACGGTCCAAGAAAATATTAACAAATTAAGACTTTCTTTTTAAATAGTGGGAGTACTCTATTATATCTACATCCACTCAGTTCAAAGGTACGTAGCACAGGGATATCTCAATAAAATTAGTAATATAAAGTCAAATTTTAATAAAAGATCTTAAATATATACACATAAATTCAAAAATAATATAGCAATAATTTAAAGTTATCTTTTTTTGTTCTTTCATATTAGTTATTTTTAGTGTAGTATTTTTAAAAGACACATAATATGCATCCAAACTCTCAGATGATCTAGTGTTGGAATGCAAGGGGGCAATGTTGAATAGAGACATGAATTTCTCTTGGTTGTCCATTCATATGCAATAGGTTGAAGAGCAGAAGAATAGGTTAGCTGAGGCCAGAGAGAAAGACAGGTAGGCCAAGAGGGTCAGGCCTATAGATCAGAATAATAGTCAGCATCAAGGTGGTAATTGGGGTAATAGGTGGTCGAAGAAAAAGTTTTGGAGTAATGCTAAGTCCTCAGCTGATCCCTAACACCTATACCTCGAGCTGATCGACGATTCCAGAATTTTTAGCCAACCAGTGGAGCGGGAGTGTAGTGTACTCAGTCCCAGGGAAATGCGGCCCAGTCATTTAAGCCATACCCTTGTTGCTGAAATTGCGGAAGGAACCACCCGAGAAAGTGTATCTATGGTGAGCGCATGTGTTATACTTGTGGTCAATTAGGTCACTTCAAGATGGACTACCCCACTGTTAGAGAAAATATAGGAGACGCTAAGTCCCAAGCTAATTCTACAGCTCTACCACCACCCAAGGGTACTACTTCAGCTACTGGTAGCTGTCGCAACCGCTTGTACGCTCTATCCAACGGTCAGGATGCAGAGGCTTCGCTAGATGTGGTCATGGGTACGTTACAAATTTTCCCCGTGATGTGTCTATGTTACTTGATCCTGGGTCAACCTTGTCTTATGTGACCCCTTATGTTGTCGTGGGTTTCGGTTTCAGACCTGAACATATTCCTGAAACCTTTCTCCATTTCCACTCCTGTTGGTGACTCTATTGTGGCTAGAAATGTATATAAAAATTGTTTGGTGTCTGTCTGTAATCGTAATACTGTGGAGGACCTTATAGAGCTTGATAGGGTTGACTTTAATGCTATTTTAGGGAAGGACTGGCTCCATTCATATTATACCACAGTAGACTGTAGAACCCAAAAAGTCATTTTTTTCTTTCTGAATGAACCTCTGATTGAGTAGGAGGGGTATTCTCTAGCACCTATAAGGAAATTCATATTTTATCTTAGAGCCTGTAAGTTTATCTCAAAGGTTTGTTTGTATCATCTTATCCGGTTCAAAGATTCCAGTGTCGAAAATCCTTCCCTCCATTCTGTTTTGGTAGTTAATGAATTCCTAAGAGTTTCTCCTGATGAACTCCCAGGGATACCACCTAATAGAGATATAGAATTTGGTATTGACTTGTTGTCAGACTCTCAACCTATTTTTATTCCGCCATACTGAATGACTCCTGTAAAACTGAAAAAGTTAAAAGAACAGTTGAGAGATCTTCTTGATAAGGGTTTCATATGTCCTAGTATTTCTCCCTGGGGTGCACCTATTCTCTTCATGCATAATAAGACGGATCTTTCCGTATTTGTATAGACTACCGTCAACTCAATAAGGTTACTGTTGAAAATAAATAGCCTCTTCCCAGAATCGATAATTTATTTAATCAACTCCAACTTAGCAAATGTTTTTCGAAAATAGACCTTTATTCAAGGGATGCTGACATTCCCAAAACAACTTTCCAAACTCGATATGGCCATTAGAATTCTTAATTATGTCCTATGGACTGACTAACGCCCTTGCAGCTTTTATGGATCTAATGAATAGGGTGTTCCGTCAGTTTCTAGACTTGTTCATCATAGTTTTCATTAACGACATCTTAGTTTACTCTAAGAGTGAGGAAGAGCATGCCACCCACCTCTGAATCATCCTTTAGACCCTCAAAGATCATGAATTTTATGTAAAGTTTTCTAAATGTAAGTTCTGGCTTAATGCTATTGCGTTCTTGGGACATATTATGTCTAGTGAAGAAATTAAGGTTGATCCCTAAAAGATTGAAGCATTGAGAAAATGGCCCAGACCCACGACTCCAATCGATATCCGGAGATTCTTGAGTTTGGCAAGGATTACAGAAGGTTTGTAGAGAACTTTTCCTCCATAACATCTCCACTTAACAAATTGACTCAAAAAAGGGCAAAATTCATGTGGCATGACTCATGTGAGAACAGTTTTGAAGAACTGAAAGATAAGTTGACTACCGCACCTGTATTGACTCTTTCTGAGGGTAAGGAAGGTTTTGTTGTGTATTGTGATGCATCCCGAGTGGGACTTGGGTAAGTACTTATGTAGCATGGTTAAGAAGTGGCTTATAAATCTAGGCAGTTGAAAAAAATTACCCCACCCATGACTTGGAGTTAGCAGCGGTCATTTGCACTAAAGATCTGGCGGCATTATCTTTATGGGGTGCATGTTGATATTTTTACTGACTACAAAAGCTTGCAGTATGTTTTCTCGCAGAAAGAAATTAACCTCAGGTAAAAGAGGTGGTTATAATTATTGAAGGACTATGATATGAGCCTACATTATTATCCAGGAAAGGCAAATATGGTAGCCAACGCCCATAAAAGGTTGTCAATGGGTAGTTTTTCCCATGTTGAGAAAGGAAAAAGAGAGATGGTGAAAGATATTCACCGGCTTAAAATTTGGGAGTGCAACTTCTGGATTCTGAAAATGGAGGAGTGGTTGTTCATGAGATGGCTAAATCTTCTCTATGTGTTGAAGTAAAGGAAAAGCAGGCCAGAGACCCCAACTTGTTGTAGATTAAGAATGATATCGGTCAACAGAAGATGATGTCGTTTGAGATTGAAGGTGATGGAGTTTTGAGATATCAAGGTACGCTATGTTTGTTGAATATGGATGGACTACGAGAGAGAATCTCTGATGAGGCTCACACTTTGAGGTATGTTGTTCACCCAGGTTCTACCAAAATGTATCATGACCTTAAGGCTATTTATTGGTGGAACAATATGAAGAGTCATATTGCTAATTTTGTTTCCAAGTGTTTGAATTGTCAACAAGTTAAGGTGGAGCATCTGAGACCAGGTGGAACTTCCCAAGAGATACCTTTTCCTATGTAGAAGTGGGAGATGATTAACATGGACTTCATTACAGGACTCCTGAAGTCCCGAAATCAATATGACTCCATTTGGGTGATTGTAGACAGGATGACCAAGTCCGCTCATTTCCTTCCAGTGCGAACCAACTATATGGGCAATGATTATACTAAGTTGTATATTTGGGAGATAGTCCATTTGCATGGTTCTCCTGTATCTATTATTGTAACACCCCGAGTTTGTACCCTGAATGCTACACGGTGCTTACAACCCTGAAGGACCACAAGCTAACCCATGACTGATATCTACTGTGAGCACTGAATAATAATATTGGAAAATGAGGAAAATAGGCTAAAATTCCATAAGGTTCAAAATCTAAAATACTGATAAATAACATAACATCTAAAATAACAATCCATTAAACTGAATACTGTCTAGAACTCTAGTCTGAAAAGACTCTAGCTGAGTTGTTTGAAAAGTTGAGTTGATGGGACAAACCCCCAACTAACTCCGACTACTGAGCTACTGATAAACTAAAAATACTGAAGTGAAAACATATCCTCGATGGATAAGGACTCACTACTGGATCTGCTACTGCTGGCTGAATCTGGATAAACGTGTTCAAGAACCTGAGTGTTCGAACCTATGATATGAAACATCATAGCGTAAAAAGCGTGTATGCGATCATGGGAATGTACTAGTATGCTAAATGAGGCAAGGCTGAATGCAAGGGTCCATATGCATGAACAATAACTGACTGAAACTTAATATGAGAATACATGGATAATCTGTAACTACTGTAAATACTGAGTATGCAATACTGTGTGTATGCATGAATACTGTAACTGAGTTTTTCTGAAACTAAATACTGAGTTTTGTTATTGAGTAACTGATAATGATTGATTGTATTTGACAGTTCTAATTCTGTAGAACTGAACTGAGTTCTAAACTGATGACTAAAACTGAAATTGTGAGAGGTAATTATCTAATCGACATGCACAAAAAAAGATAAGATAACTAAGTTGGGGTCTAATCTATAACCCTAATTAGAAGGGTGTCAATACCTTGCCATGGGTAAAGACAACTGTTGTGGAGTCAGTCCTAACTAACGGGTGACCCCTGAGATCAGTCCTAAACTAGCGGGTGATCCCTGAGTATGTCAGTCCTATCTAATGAGTGACATATCATAATCTATGCTGGATACGTAGTACTGTAACTTAGGGATTGCTTCTAGGGACCCAGTCCTAGCTAGCGGGTGAGACCCCATCCCTAAGCTCGCTCGGTACTGAATTCTACTCCCAACTGAAAGACACTGATCTGATTATACTGAACTGGACTGGAATGATACAGAGTTTACTGAGTTTTCCTAATTTCTGTAACTGAATGAGTTCTACTGAGTTTTGTAACTGAATGAGAGTACTACTGATCATGACATGACTGATACTATTCTGTCACTGATACTATCTCTAGGTAAATAGCTAAATTATCAGGTATTAAATACCCCTAGGACTCGATAGCATGAAAAGTAAAGCAAAGCATCATCTTGAAAAACATAACAATGTTTACTTGGTCATAATTATTCATAGAGACATTTCATCAAACATTTGTAATGCATTAACTTGTACATGAATGGGGAATACATGTTAGCATGCTATAATGGCATTATTTTATTCTCATAGACAATTTATCAAACACCTGAGAAACATACTTGGTTCATTAAATCATAAACACTTAGGGTTAACATGGTTACAATAATCAACTTGCAAATTGAAGGGTTTATCATGAATATCATGTAATTCAACACATACTAGATTCAATTCTTGGAAATTGTAATCTAAATCACAGATTAAAACTCAAACAACATCCTGAACATGAATTAAATCTAATTCAAACATGGAAATCATAAATCATAAATCTTGTATTTAAAAAAAAGGATTCTTGGGCTTCATGGAAGGTAAGGATCCTTGGATGAACATCTAACATACCTTAATTTGAGAGTTTCTTGGAGTTCTTGGAGAAATTCTTGGGATTGTCCTTGATTCTTGAGAGCTAGGGTTTGTTTTCTTGAGAGAGAATTATCTTTTGATTTTAGGGAAAAAATGAATAATGAAGTATTTAAACATTTTTAGGGATTAAATCCCATATCTGGATGAATTAAAGTCATGGGTAAAGACTATTTTAACCCTGGGTACAACTTCAAGTTTTCGTGAAATTTTTCCTATTTAGACCCCTAGCCCGACGCACCACTATCGCGTCAAGCCACTGGAAAATAAAAATAGGAAAATTGCATGGTGGTGCGATGTAGTGGAATAGTGTTTCCACCTTGGTTGCGACCTAAAAGTTCACCGCGACGCGGTGGGATCGCGTTGGAACATTGGAAAAGGGCCATTGCTATTTTGAGACTTGGCGTGATGCACCATGATCGTGGAGGCCCATTGGATTTTGATGATTGTCATTTTGTCTGGCTCCGCGATGCACTGATGGCTCAGGTGGCACCCTGTTTTACAAAAACGTCCACAACTCTTCGCCCGGGTGTCGGATTTGGGCAAATTTTATATCGTTGGAAAGATCATTCAATTTCCTATGTAATAAAAAGTTGAAATCTTGAAAATGTCATATGAATAAAATGGTATTCATTTTTGAAGCTAGTTCTTGACATTCTAGGAGTGAATTTAAGCTAGAAAAAAGTATGGGGTATTACAATTATATCCAACTGAGGTACATAGTTCTCTTCTCAGTTTTGGTGATCTTTTCAGAGAGGTTTAGGTACTAAGTGAACTTGAGTACCGCCTTCCATCCTCAGACTGATGGGCAAGATGAGCGCACCAATCAGACCCTTGAGGACATGTTGAGAGCTTGTGTGATTAAATTTAGAGGTAGTTGGGTGGATCATTTGTGATTGATAGAATTCCCTACAACAGTAGTTACCATTCCAATATAGAGATGGCTCCTTTTGAAGAACTTTATGGGAGGAGATGTAGGTCTCCAATTAGATGGTATGAAGTGGGTGAGACTTGGTTATACGGGACAGACCTTGTTCATTAGGCAATGGAGAAGGTAAAAGTCATTAGGCAAAGACTCAAGACTACTCAGAGTCACCAAAAGTCTTATACAGATGTTTGGAGAAGATATTTAGAATTCAAAGTCGATGATTGGGTATTCCTAAAGGTCTTCTCTATGAAGGGAGTCATGAGATTCGAAAAGAAAAGAAAACTTAGTCCCTGTTATATAGGGCCCTATCAGATTGTGAGAAAGATTAGTGGAGTTTCTTATGATCTAGAATTGCCCATAAGTCTTGGTTCTGTTTATCCAGTATTCCACGTGTTTATATTGAAGAAGTGAATTGGAGATCATTCCCTAGTGTTTCCTGTGGAGGAAATCAACGTGAAGGACTCCTTGTCATATGAGGAAGAACCTATTGATATTTTAGATTGCCAAGTTTGAAAGTTGAGAAGTAAGGAGATAGCTTTTGTTAAGGTGTTATGGAGGAATAAAAAAAAGAAGAAAGCTACATGGGAGTCAGAAGATGACATACGATCTAGATACACAATCTCTTTGAGACTGGGATGATGACGTGAAAGGTACAAGACTTTTTTCTATTCTCTTTATCCTTTCCTTGTATGTTTAATATCGCTTCTGTCTGTATTTTGAGCCATTATTCGGCGTTGAATGATCCTAAAAGGGGGATAATATAACACCCCAAAATATTCTCAATTTGATACCACGCTTAGAAGTATGTGTAAGGAGCTAGCATCATGAAATTTCCATAAGTGTTAAAAGAGTTAATCATTTTCAAAGCTCCTAAACTCCAATAATTTCTAAATAGATTTTCCCGATCCCGAGACATAACTTTTGATTTGATCCATGTTTAGGAGTATAAATAACATATCTCGGGTAAGTTTTGGATTTATTTTTGGATTAGGACTGGACCATGTTTGGGTTTACAAGACAGCAAACCACCGCGATTCCACTGCATCGCGATGGATTTAGCGATAAGGGGTTCATCGTGTTGCGGTGGGTGTCAAAAGGGCATTTGTCTTTTTCCAGCGAGTTATCGCGATTTCACTGTGTCACGATGACAATGGGACCTTCACCGCAGCACAGTGATGAACAAAACAACAATGGTCCTTTTCCAGTAGCTCACCGCGATTGCACCGCATCGCGGTGAGTTCCTCACCGCGTCGAGGTGAGCATCAAAAGCGAGATTCGGTAGTAACATTTTAAAATCGAGGGGAAATTTTGTCTTTTCCCTACAAACCCAAGACGTGTAAACATTGAATTAAAATGTCTTTTGGGCATAATATGCCCAAATTCCCTTAAATTATTCAAGAACAAAACCCTAATTTCTTTCTCTAAACCAAACATCTATCTTCTAAGTCAAGAATTCCAAGATGCTAGTTAAGGTTAAGGTTCTATTCTTCGAACTAGACAACTTAAGGTATGTGGGACTATCCTTAAACCCCATAGGCATTGATTTTATCGTTTGTACCAAGTACAATGATCTATATTCATGTTGCAAATAAAAGGTTAGAATATTGTTTTGAAAATCTTGTTGTAAAAGTCATTTTGATGAAATTGTATGCATTGTATTGAACTATTTTCGTGGAAATCGAATTACAATCCCCTATGTATTTGCGTATATAGTTTGGAAGGTTTAATTGAGAGAATGAACAATGAATTCTCCCTCTTGTTACAAATTATAGTGTTTATTTGTATTGTGAGTAATTTTGAATGCATGAACTAAGGTTTGAAAGTAAGTTTCTTAACATCCTGGTGTTTGACATGTTTTATGATATGATGAGGTTTTTTTTTATTGCTATAACTACACTCTTGCATTAAAAGAGAAGAATTGCATATGATTGAATAATTGACATGGCCACCACATCTTTAAGTATTGTGAAAGGAGAGTAATTACATACAGATTTCATAAGGTTTTATAATGATGACTCTCTTGTGTTGTTATAAATCTTTGGTGGTCATTTGCATATTTTGAATGAGATGGGCTGTGAGATTGATATAATATGAATGACTTGTAAGTCTGGGTATAATGATACCCTGTGATGACATGCCTTTGATATTTTAAGCATTGAATGATTTTTGTATATGAGCATATGTTTAAAGAACTAAAATTGGGCATAAAGAGAGGTAATGGTCACCCGAAGAATGCATTTGAGTGTAAAGGCTCATTGCCTAAAATCGAGTTTATGGATTTGGGTGATATGATTTGGCTAATGCTAATGTATACTTGTCCTTGAGACACTGGTATACTAGAATAGTATTTACGACTCCAATCCTTGCGGCATACTTGGATTGATATTTTGGCCGCTGAGTTAAGGGTGGATTCCATATAACCCGTGGGATAGTAGAAATATAGGGTGTAACATCTATGTCGGGATTAAAATAAAGTATGACTCTTGATTTCAAGGAAGCATCCAAAAGTCCTACATTTTGCCCATGTGTTTTACTTATCTTACATGTAATGTTTTACAAAATGCCCTCATCTATGTTGTGTAATAAAAATGTTATTTTGGAATTGTTTCACATACCAGTACAATTATATTGACCCCCTATATTTCAGGATCTGAGGTACAATTCGGGGTCCCGCTCAGCAGTAAACTTGTGTATGTCAGAAGTTGCAATTGGTGAGCCTTCTCTACTCCGAAAGGCCTGATTTACAAAATATCATTATTTGTTCGATTCATGGTCCAACTGGGGACCTTGTCCTAGTTTTGTCATAAGAATATGTTGAATCTTGTAATGTTAGAGGTTTCGCAGACGAATGTCATGTGTTTTAAATATTGAGGATTTTCTTTTGAATTGTTTAACTAGATTATAATGTTGACCATGTTTCCATCTCGATATATATTCTTCCGCATTTCTTTATACAATATGAATGGTGTACATGATTGCCAATCAGAGATGGGCTCTTGGTCCTTCAAGGTTCGGGATGCTTGCCGCGGCCAAGGCATCGGCTTGGGTCATGACAGGTAGAGAGGTTGTTTACAATATACCCTCCGCTCAAGAAAAAATACATTCCAGAAAAAGTTTAAAAGAGGCCCAAAAGTCAAAAAGGAGTAGCACAAGAATAGTAGTAAAAAAATACCACCAAAAAATAAAGCTACGAGCGATCTACCCGAAACAACATATATTAGTAAGAATTCAAGAGCATAAAAAAACTATAAGCGTAGCATTACGACTACTAATAAGGAAAACACACCTACCTACTAGCATGAACTCACTCAGATCTCTTAACTTTCTACTCTAATTCACGCCCGCCGTCACTTTCTATCTAAGGCCATGTCCACAGTAAGTTGCAACCTCACTTATCCTGTTTAATAACATTTCCCTAATATTTATTTGGTCTATCTCTACCTCTGCAGAATCCCTCTGTAGCCAGCTTTTCAAATGTCCACATTGGGGCATCTATGCATCTCTGTAACACATATCTAAACCATCTCAGTCTCACTTCTCGCATCTTGTGTTCCACCGAAGTCACCCCGATCTTATCTTGGATAACCTTATTTTGAGTTTTATCTCTCTTAGTCAACCCACACATCCATTACAACATCCTTATCTTTGCCATATTCATCCTCTCGATATGAGAATTTTTAACTAGCCAACACTCCACCCCCATATAACGTAGCTAGTCTGACCACCACTCTGTAGAACTTGCCCTTGGGTATTGGTGGCACCTTCTTATTAAACAAGACTCTTGAAGCGAGATTTCCTTTCATCCATCCTGCACCAATAGGATGAGTGACATCCTCATCAATCTCTCCATTTTCCTGAATAATAAACCCAAGGTATTTGAAACTTCCTCTCTTTTGAATGGCCTGAATATCAAGGCACACCTTCATATTAGCCTCCTGCGTCAACTCACCAAACTTGTTTTGGATGTTCAGTATTAGTCCTACTCAACCTAAACCCTTTATACTCTTGGGTATGTCTCCAAACTTTTAACTTATTATTAACTCCTTCACGAATCTCATCAATAAAAACTGCATCATTCGTAAAAAAATACAGTATGCTACCTTACCTTGAATTTGATGTATCAATCCATACATTACCAAGGCAAATAAAAATGGGATAAGGGTCGACCCATGGTGCAACTCCATCAATACGAGAAAATCTCGAGTCCCTTACCGCCGTTCATACTCGAGTAGTATTGGCTCACCCGTACATGTCTCTTATTGACCTAATGTATGTCATCAATACACCTCTATCCTCCAAGCACCTCCACAGAACCTTCCTGGGGACTAAATCGTAAGTGTTTTCTAGGTCGGTGACCACTATGTGTAAGTCCTTCTTCGTCTCCATATACTTCTCCACCATTCTCCTTACTAGATGAACACTAGCCTCCTTTTAATTTTTTCCAGGTTAACAAAAAAGCAAATTTCACCTAATTATTTTTAAACTCTGTAATGAAAATATGACATGACACTCAAAATAATTGTTTGTTCAATAAAATAAATTAAATGTAATGAATTAATTTCAGAGACCTTCCTCGAAAGGGCATTTGAAGTCATGTTTACCTTCTTATTTATTTTTAATTTTCTAACAAATTTGAATTCGTTGACTATATCTAGATCGTAGATTTTGTGTTCGTCATTGAGTTATTAGATTAAATTGTCTAAGAATAAACTTTTGTTGATTAAAAATTGCTTTTATGAAATTCATTAAACAAATAACTATACCCGAAATGTCAAAATAATTAAATTATATATTTTCTATGTCGATAATAATGAGTTAAATTTATTACAAAAGAAATTAAAATAAAGGGAACAAACTTTTTGAGAGTTTCCTAAAATTTTATTTTTCTTAAGCCAATAAAAAGCGGGTTGCGTTTGCAACAAGAAAAAGGAAATAACAATTAAGCAATAAAATTCAAAAACGAAAATATCTTGAATTTCACGGGCTCTTTGGGAATAGTATATATAGAAAGTGCACTCCTATATTATTTTATTTCACAGGCTCTCTAGCGTGCTGCAACTCGATCTCTAGGGTATATATTTTAATTTGCTCTCTCAGTGCTTACGTTTCTTGTTTTATAATTTACATATATATTTTGCTTTGATGAATTGCTCGAGTAGTACGTCCCGAGGTAGTTATTTCGATTCAATGGGGTTCAGGTTTAGGCCCATTGATGAAGAACTCATAAGCTATCTACTCAAGTTTGTGTGTGGTAAACCTATCGAATGTGATCACATTCGAATGCTAGACTTGTACGGTAACAAGAAGCCGTGTGACATATTCGATGATTTATCTCCTGATGGTGAGTTCACAGACGTGAATTACTTGTTTACTCAGTTAACGAAGAAATCTACTGGTGGTAAAAACATCAAAAGGACGGTACTTGGAGGTGGCGGCACATGGAAGGGATTGGCCAAGGGTAAAGAAGTCACGAGCAAAAAAGGTTCAGTTATAGGGTTGAAGAGAAGTTTTGATTTTATTGATAGTGAGAAATCGAATCATCAAAGAGTTGTGTGGAGCATGAAAGAATACAGTCTTAGCGATAACATAGTGAAGGCATTGAGAAGACGTAATCAAATTCGGCACGAGGGGTATGTTTTGTGTCGCATTAAGAAGAAAGTTGTTGTCCATAGCGATGATCAAGAGCAGGTTATTAATAATTGTCATGATGAGGAGATTGGATGGAATACTATTAGGAGCACTAATGTTGTTGCAGATCAAGAGCAGATTATGCTAGGGTTAGGGTATGTGGGAGTTGATGATCAAAATCATGATATTGGTAATCCAGAAGAAGGGTTTTGTGATAGTGTTAATGTCCATGGTGATGATCAGATGATGAATGGATTTCATGATAGTGTTTATGTCCAAGGTAATCAGATGATGAATGACATTTGTGCTACGTGTGATTATGACAAGGAGGAAATTATTGGATCGTCATCGCGTCATCAGGAGCAAAACTATCATATCGGCTCATCATGTATCCCGACAAGTTGTAATGAGTTTGAGTTGTTGGAAGTGGATGAGCAGGAGTATGAACGAGCCAAGTCTAATGTTGCATTGTTGGAAGAAAAAATGTCTGAGTTGAGCAGTATTGTTTTGCAAGGAAATGATGATCATTATAATCAGTATTACAACTTACTTCGGGGTAAATTGTTTTCAAATACATATGATCAATCATTATACTCTCATGAAGCACCAATGTTTGATCAAGAAGTTGGAATTAGCAGTACAATGACGATGAGGATGAGTAATCAACGTAATACATCACCAATCTTGTCACATGAGGTGCCAATGAGTTCACGTCTACAACAATTAAGGATGCGTTTTTGCTAGTAATTTATATATACTTCTCGGAGTTAGTATATGGAAGTAGAAGTGCAGTAATTGTTGTATCTATAACGTTATATGATATATATATTGAAGGTGGAATCAGTTTATTTCATATGCTAGTTGTATAATAGTATTTTCTTTATCTCAAGTAGTTAATGATCGCAATGCCCTAGTGTAATAACAACACAGTCAATAAGATGGAAAATTGTGGAAATATTCTTCCATTCTTTTTTGAAATGATGCAATAAGATCACACTCCTGTCTTCTCAAGAATTGAATTTTCTCTAAAGTATAGTTACGTGATTAAAGAGAATATAATTAATTTGTGGGACATTAATTATAAAGAAAATACTCCTGTAGAAATCCCATTCCAAAATATATTTTGAGTGGAAATTGGCCAAATTCAAAAGGCTCGTGATAAAAAACACTAGCAGGCTTTACCAATATCGCGTAAGACAAGTCCAATTTAGTGTTGTATTCACCTTTTCAACTACTTTGTTGAGTTATTCTTGAGTTGATAGTCTTTCGGAAATACCCTTTATATCTCCATGAGGTAAGGGATAAGGTCCGATACACTCTATTTAATTTGGAAACTCCACCTATGAGAGAAAAATACTAGGATAGTTATCTAGTGGTAAGAGCGCAATGCGTGATTATGAGTTAAACGCACGTCACATTTTCAACCTCTCATATAAACAAAACCATGGTACTGTGTGAACAACTTGCCGTTGAAGATTTCTCATCAAGAAAATGTGATATGAAAGAACTTTCTTTTGATTATATACGTGTAGAGGCTCAGAAATTACCACTAAGATACTCAATTTTTGTCAAAAGTTTTCTTTTGATCAGGATGATATGTAAACAAGACGTCTTCCCACTACTGAAACAACATCTCTCCATCTTTGAAGATTTGTATATCATTTGGTAGCAAATCCAATTGAATTCTGGGGTATATGTTTATCACGTTTTCTTTGCAACGAGAACTCCGGATGTATACATAATGGAGGATACTTCGATTGAGGAAATTGAGTTGGGTATGTATAAAATAATGGATCAACGTATGAGTAATATATTCTATTTTCTTAAACTAAAATCAAGAAGTAATTAAGGCTTTCGAGTCATTTTTCAGGTGGGATTATTAGAAAATCCGGTCAAGGTGATATTTGTGATGATTAGAGCAAAATAAAATATCGTTTATGTAATGTAAGAAAGAAAAGTGATCGTGTAATTTTCTCTATGCCAAAAGCATCACCAGCTTACTCTTACCCGAGTAGCATAGGCACTGGAATTCCGAGCAGGGGAAGCTCAAGCAAATCCGTGGCCTAAGGCAAAAATTAAACGGAGGCCTTACGTTTTTAAGAAAAAACTATTATTTTTATAATCTATTTTTAAAATTATATAATACTATTTAATAATTCTTTTTAAATTAATAATATAGTCAATGTATTAAAAAAAAATTACTATATCAAACTCCTAATTTTTTTGTATATAAAAAGTTTGTTTTTTCTATAAATAGTATCTAATATATTTCTGTAATTTATTATTACTAAAAAAAAAAAAATGAGGCCCTCAAATTTGGGGGCCTTAGGCGGCCGCCTTTTCTCCAAAAGGGTTGAGCCGCCCCTGATTTCGAGTTACCGCCTTTCAAGGATAAATACTCCCGAGTTACTGATCACAAAATAGTTCTGTGAGGGTAAACTAAGAACCTTCGGGAGTTAAATAGAACATGATAGCTTAAGCTCCCAAGCAATGGGAGGAGCTTAATGTGACCAATCTTTGATGACAGTTACTTTCACCGTTCTATTTTACTGGTCATATTTGATTTCACGAAAGTTGATATGTCCAATCTTGGAAGCTAAATTAAATTAGATTAATTTAATATTATAAATTAAATTAATATTTTAAAATTTAAAAATTCAAAAACTTGAAAACTACACTCTTTTATCCCATATTACGAGTGTTAAGTGGGTCGGGCCGGGTTAACCCGGAATCAGCCCGTTAAAATTAGCTGGGTTGTGGGCCGGGCCGGGTCTGGGTTGGGGTTAGGTGGGCCGGGCCAGTCCGAGCTCAACAGTAAAATTTTTAAAAATAACCCTAACCCGGCCCACTTAATCCAACCTGGTCAAACCCATCTAAACCCGGTCAAACCCGGTTAAAAATCCTATCAAACCCGATCAAAAATAAAAATAAAAACTTTTTTTCAATATACACTATATATACCCACCTATGTACATTTTAAATACGTTAAACAATATATATACACTATATATATAGTATATAATACATTAGAATTTAAAAAATATATACATATATACACAATTACACATATATACGCACCATTCAATGTATATGTGCTACTTTAAAGTTTAAATAAAATATACTACAATATACATACATTACAATATATATGTATATAGTTATATACTAATTTATGAAACATATACACATGTATACGTTAAATATACACGTCTATAGAAGATATATACACATATATACGCACCATTCAGTGTATATGTACTACTTTAAATAAAATATACTACAATATATATACATTACAATATATATATATATAGTTATATACTAATTTATAAAACATATACACATGTATACGTTAAATATACACGTCTATAGAAGATATATACACACATATATGCACCATTCAATATATATGTACTACTTTAAATAAAATATACTACAATATATATACATTACAATATATATATATAGTTATATACTAATTTATAAAACATATACACATGTATACGTTAAATATACACGTCTATAGAAGATATATTCACATATATACACTCAATTCAATGTATATGTACTACTTTAAATAAAATATACTACAATATAAATACATTACAATATATATATATATATATATATATATATATTTATAAAGTTATATATTTATATTGTTATATAGTTATATACTAATTTATAAAACATATACACATGTATACGTTAAATATACACGTCTATAGAAGATATATACATGTAATACACCATAAAGTTCCATCTTCGTTAAAGCCTTCGAAATGAGTCACATTAAGTTTAACACTTAGAATTTTCTACAAGATGATTCAACACATAGTTTTATTTTGGACCCTTAACCTTCGTTGAATTATTTCGTGACCTTCTCGACGTCCGTTTCTTGAAAATTTTGTTGCGTTGCCATGGGGCAAGGTCGTAGTACATCTCGGGTAAGTTTTGGAATTTTTAGACGAGATTAAGGCTGTGTTTGGGTTGGAATTCCAGTAGCTAAAGGCGCTAGGCCCGCGCCGCCCTGGGTTCACCCCCTCTCTAAGCGGGGCGCAGCCTCGCTCCCTCCCCAGGTTAAAGCAGGGCGCCGCCTTGCCTATCGCGCCCTGCCAAATTTCAACAATTCCATCTGTTTCATTAATGGCCTTTTGGTAATTTTCTATGCCCCTATCCTTTCTAACACGGGATTTAACCCCAAGAAGAGCAAAATTCATCTATTTTCATCAAAATTCCTCAAGAACCTCTACTAGGGTTTCAACATAAAGCTCCAATTATCTCAAAAACCAACCGTAGCTTTTCTACAATTTTTGGATATTCGGAATCCTTGTCTCGAGGGCTATAAGAAGCACATAACAATCTCGTGGATAGAGTGCCGGAGTAGAAGGTTTGTTCTAAGGCTCCAAATTCGAGGTATGTGGGGTTTTCAACAAGAACACCTTTTCGTTCTTGTGCCCAAAATTTATATGTATTTACGAAGATGCATGATTTTACATGTTTACCATGAATTTGAAATATTAATTTATATACTATGTTGTTGTTCAAGAGATTATGATATTTCTCAATTTCTAGAAGATAAATTCCATGAGTTTGATGTTGTTATTGTGCTTAAAGCTGAAATTTCCAGATCTCTAAATGAATTATGCATGTTTATGATATAAAGCATGAACTTTGAAATGTTTTGTCAAAGTATTGATATATGGGTCATTAAACCCTTTTTGAGATTGATGTTTTTGAGAATTTATGTGCTACATGCACCCACGTTTTAGACAATTTTGAAGCAATTTATAAAGATTTGACCCTTTGGTCACAATAGAGTTGAAATCCACTGTATGAAACGAGATTACCAGCTTTATCATTGATTTCCTTATGAGATATGAGATTACCTTTAAAGTGGATTTTCTTGAGATTTTTGAGCATAGTATTGGGAGTAGTATTTAGCACCGAGTTGGGTACGTAACTACAGTTTCATATCCCAGAACTACGTGCCACCGTAGGTTGAGATATTTACTTCCACAAATTATGGATAATTGATATAGTGATCACTGAGATGAGATTGTTCTACACCGATGGCAAGGTTAGGACAACCCTAACCTTACGGGGGCAAGTCGTGGGACATCATGGATGCTCACATGGTGTACATGTCGGTTAGAAGAACCTCCCAAAGAGTCATCCCTCATTCTTAGATTAATTTTATTGATTTTAAACGAAATTTGAGATGCAGATTTATGATGCATTCTATATTCCAGATTTTGCTAAGATTACTTGATATGAGAATAAGAAAAGAAGTCTTGATATTTGAATTAAGTGTAATGGCTCATAATATTCAGATTTTCATGCTTTACCATTCATTATGTATGATTTTAGATTTTAGATTTCTTCCAGCTTTATGAGTCAATTACAAATGTCATGCATGATTTGTAAAGAAAGCTTATGACATAATCATTATATATATATATATATATACAAATATGATTTATTTCATGCACCCCCATATACTAGGTACATATTCCATGGTACTGACCCACATGTTCGCATGTGGGCTACATTTTTCCTGTAAAGTAGGTTCAGGTGCTCAGTCCCAGCTTTGACAGCGATCTTCCGAGCATATTGATCCACATTTCCTGCAGTGGTGAGTCCTCATGATCCGAGGACAAGTTATTCAGACTTTCTACTTTGATTTGAGTCGGTTATTTTATCTCTTGAGTTCGAGTCAGTTGGGGCTTGTCCCAACGACTCATTGGTACATTGTTTAGTAGAGGCTTGTCAGGCCAGATTTGTCAGAATGGTCAGAGTTTTCAGATATTTCGTGTTTTGTTACTTTTCAGTATGTATTTATACTGAGATTTAGTTGATTAAGTTTGATTCTTTTGATTATAACTATCTTGAAATAAGTGCTAATGGTAGAAAATGGATCAAAGGGTTAGTTTGGGGCTAATTGTAGCCTCAAGCATCGTGTTACGCTTCGGGACCTATTTTCGGGGCATTACAATACATATATATACGCACCATCCAATATATATATACAGTAAATAAAACATATACTACAATATATCTATATCTATATGTATATGTATATGTATATCTATCTATCTATGTATAAATAGATAGATAGATCTATATCTATATGTATATATATATATACACACACACACACACACACACTACAATATATATACAATTTATAAAACATATACACATGTATACATTAAATATACACATATATAGAAGATATATACACAAATATACAGAACATATACTACTTAATATAATAAATTAATAATACTTGGTAGTAAATTAATAATATATTAGAAGTAAGTTTTTAATTTAAACTAGAAATTCAATGTAAATCATTAAATGAAAAAAAAAATTACAAAGTAAGGACTAAGGAGTGAATGAATGTTGAATTTTATTGATTGAGAAATGATCCAAAATTTATAATTTACATGAATGAAAAATCTACAAATTATGCAGAATTTTTTCCAACTCATTCATGTTAATATTAACGGAAACTTGCATAGGATAGTCAAAGTCAACGGGGGCAAAACCATGCATTGGACTTGATTCTGTTGAGCTCTCCCGTGAAGACATAATTTCTTCAAGTTTCAGCTCATCGTTCGGCTCCGGTTCCATTCCTTGGTTTCTTCTTTCCGCTCTAATCCAATCTCTGAGGAAAACTAGAACATTCATTATTGCATTGCTTCCCAATGAGTGTCGGTTGTCTCCAAGCTGCTGTCGTCCCTGACTAAAGGTGCTCTCTGATGCAACGGTTGACATTGGAACATTCAAGATATCTCTAGCTAATCTTGAACGCACAGGATATTGCATTTCATTACTCCTCCACCAATCCAACATATTGATCCGTCGTTTGTGATCCTCTGGTGGCGACCGAAGATAATTTTTCAGCTCTTCCCGATAACTTGATGTGTAAGCTCTTTCATCAACACTGTTCCAACAAGGTAAATCATAAAAGGAATCAGGAAAACCACTATGTGCCGGCCTTTTAGAAGATGATGGCTCCTCGGGAGGATGAGGAGCGACAATTGGAGTGATATTTGTAGGTACGGCTAAATCAAATAAATCAGCATAGTGATTATATAATTTTTCTATGTATTCATTCGTATCACCATAGCTGTCTACAAATCAGGTTGTACTTGTTCAGAATCATTGTTAATATTTATTTCTAAGTTAACATTAATAATAGTACTAAAGTGGCACATAGTATTATATTTCATGCATGGATTTAGTATAGCACGGATTTAGCATAGTACTTGGAGATTTCTCATCAAGAAAATGTGATATGAAATAATTTTCTTTTGATTATATATGTGTGTAGAAGCTCAGAAATTACCAATAAAATACTCATTTTTTGTCAAATTTTTCTTTTGATCAGGATGATATGTAAACAAGACGTCTTCCCATTGCTGAAACAACATCTCTCCATCTTTGAAGTTTTGTATATCATTTGGTAGCAAATCCAATTGAATTCTGGGGTATATGTTTATCATGTTTTCATTGCAACGAGAACTCCGGATGTATACATAATGGGGGATTAAACTAAAATCATGAAGTAATTAAGGCTTTCGCGTCATTTTTCAGGTGGAATTATTAGAAAATTCGATCAAGGTGATATTTTTTATGATTAGAGCAAAATAAAATATCGTTTGGGTAATGTAAGAAACAAAAGTGATCATAGGTGTAATTTTCTCTATGCCAAAAACATCACCCGCTTACTCTTACCCGAGTAGCATGGCATTGGAATTCCGAGTGACCACCTTTCAAGGATAAATACTCCTGAGTTACTATCAAAAAGTAGTTCTGCGAGAGTAAATTAACTTTCGGGAGTTAAATAGAACATAATAGCTTAAGCTCCCAAGCGATGGGAGGAGCTTAATGTGACCTATTTGATGGCAGTTACTTCCTCTGTTCTCTACTGGTCACATTTGATTTCATGAGAGTTAATGTGACCAATCTTGGAAGATAAATTGAATTAGGTTAATTTAATATTTTAAATTAAATTAAATTAATATTTTAAAATTTAAAAATTCAAAAACTTGAAAACTACACTCTTTTATCCCATATCCATAACTTTGATCACTGTCGTAACAATTGCATGAGTTTACATCTACACAAATTAAATTTTAGTGGAATTTAAATTAGTCTAACTTTAAAAAAGTAGGCGGTATATATATTTTGCATTGGTTATTTTCCTTTCAATTTCGATACAATATTTTCTTAGACAAGCAATATAACATTGCAATAAGTCACTATTCTTAATTAGTTGTTATTAATTACAATTTCCGAATATTGAGAAATTTCATTAATCCGGTAAATTTCACTCATGGTTATTCAACCTTCAAAATATCACATAGAAGTTACTTTTTTATTTTTCATTATATAAAAGTGATTCTACTTTAGAGGTTATAATTCAAAAATCATTTGCCTAGTTTATACCACATGAAAATCGGTAACTTTAAGCATATCACATAAAAGTCATTTTTTTTAAATCCCATAAAGTTATTCAAATTTTTTCGGATAACAACAACAAAAATATATCCAAATTTTTTTTACACATAGTGGGGTCTAGGAGGATAGAGTATACGAAGTTCGTACCACTACCTAGAGATGAGGTAGAGAGTATTTTCAATGAACCCTTGATTCAAGACAAAATTAATACAATCCAAAAAAAAGTTTAAAAGAGGTAAAAAGGAAAAAAAGGAGTAGCATAAGAACAATAATAACAAAATAACGCTACAAGAGACAAGCGATCTACCTGAAACAACATACATTAGCAAGAATCTAAGAACAAAAACTACAAGCATGGCATTATGACTACAAATAAGGACAACACTCCTTCCTACCATGAACACACTCCGACCTCCTAACCTTCTACTCCAATTCATACTCGCCACAACTTTTAATCTAAGTTCTTGTCCTCCGTAAGCTGCAACCTCGCTATATCTTGTTAAACCAGCTCTCGCTAATATTTTTGTAATACCCCATATTTTTGGGCTAGAATATAATTTGAGCCGTCTTTCTCATGTATAGACCCAAACCCAATGATTTTGATGTAAATAAGTGTGATGATAAATTCTATAGTGTGAGAACATCTTTGGAAATGAATTAATATCATAAAAATCTCCTAACTCAAAGATGAGTTGAGAACTTTTCTACCGATTGAGTTTTAGTGGACGTTTCAACTTGGGTCGAATTCCAATGACCATTAGTCCCAGACTATAATTAGGTTTTCTAAAATATATCAAATGAAAAATCTTTGAGTCTTCTTTTCAACGCATCTAATTTCACCTTAATTCGATATAGGAGTAGAAAGTTATGCTCATTTTACCTAGAAGTGTCTGCCTGTCAGAGATTGACGACTAATTTGACGAGCAGTCATTGATGACTAAGTTGACGAGCTGTTAACCCTGTTAGAGTTTGTGCCCTACTGATTATCTTATTTTCGCCTAACAGTTGCTTATTGATGGAACGGGTTGCCTGACGTGTTCAGTTTATAACACACTGAAACTAATATTACATTAATAGTTCAAACACAATGAACAACTCTAAAAATCAACGCTAAAACTCTTAGATGGATTCTATACTGAGGACCAGGTTCTTCAACATGTTTCTTCAGTGATTGAGTAGCACTTCGTAAAGTCAATCTGTCGATTGTGCTTTTCTACTTTTTAAGTGCGTGAATTATTCTGACTGTTGCATCTTCTATTTAAGCACAGCTCTCCAAAGAGTCATTCTTTATTTCAAACTCCTCCTCTAATCAAAACTCTCTTTGCATAGAGTTTTACTTCAAGTGAGACTCCTTCTTCAATTCCAACTCTTGTCTCCTTGGTGTTGTAGTCAAATTTTAATTCTTTAAATCATCACATATTAATTTATCAGAATCTTTCTCCTCCCACACATAGGACTCTTCAAGATATACTCAGAAGTGAAACTCCTTCTTTACGTAGGACTCCTTTTTCAACTCAACTTGCTTTCCTTTATCATCAAGTGTTTGAATCAAATTCAACTTGTTCTATTCCCCATGTGATCATTAAGTTGAAGTTTCCAGTTGCATTGAATTAACTCATATCAACTTGTTTCATTCATATTGTCATTCATCAAAACTTCAAGGTTCCAAAAAATTCTCCCTTTTTGATGATGACAAACCTGTTGTCTTTGTGCATTCAAATATCTTCACCTGTAGGCACTAAAGTATAAAACACTAGAATGAAAAAAGTTAGTCAATGGGTTATAAACATTACGCAACCCTCTTATCTTCTCCTTTTGGCATCATCGAAAAACTATTTCAATGCAATAATATACTAGCCAAAGTGATTTGTTATGTTATTCATGGCCACTGGGGCTATCACCAAAACAACTAGACAAAGACTTTAGCCAACCTAGTAATGTATTAAAGAGAGCAAAAATATGAGTCAATTTAGCAGAGATAACCATTCCATTTAACTGACAGGTCATGTTCCACATTAAACCTAAGCTAGTACTGAACAAAGCAAAACAATTGAGCATTAAAAAAATATGATATAAAATGGGACATGGCTAAGGATACAAATAGTGAGGAGCTGATGAGGAAGGTGGAATAGGTGATATCAACTGTGTCAATTGATGAATGACTTCAATATTTTCATCCCTCTATCAATCAAGGTCAAACTTCAAAGTCATGATCCTAGCCTTAAAGACCTCTTAGTCCACTTCATGACTGTCTTATGCAACTTCTAGTTTAGATTTTTTTTTCTCAAATGAGTCTTAGCCCTCCTTATTGAAATAGGTAGAGCAACATGATTCATCTGTTCAAGAACATCTATTTTTTTTATAAGTCAAACCTGATTTAGGACTGAGAAGCCCAAAAAAAAAATTACCAATTAGGAACTAAAAGGGAAAGCATGTCCCTTTTCATTCTTCAAAAACATATGCAGCATGTGATTGATGATCAAGCTTGGTAAATCCATGGTACACAATTGATATTTTGGTTGAGAAAGAATAACACATTTTTGCACACCCATTTGGAGAGAATCAACGAAAGTTTGGTCAACAATTCATTAGCTTTATTAGACAATGAGAGGATGAAGTGTGTGGAATTGAACAGGTGTGCTCAACTATTTCAACTTAGACAACCTATGCTTATGTCAGTGTAGAACATACGTGATAGGAAGAAATTTGTGATCACAATTGCTTGCTTGTACCTATTTTTCTGCACAATCTAAGACAAAATTAGGATAGAAAAGTAAAAAATCTGGAATTGGGACACACAACTAAATGTGCAAGACTGAATAGAATAACATTTTAGCTAATAAGACTAAAAAAATGATTATTCTAGTCAATCATTGAGGGGAGTTCATGCAATTTTAATCATCCCCAAGTCTAACCTATTCCTTTCAAAATGATCTCTACTTAGTGCCTTTGGTGCTTCTTCAGTCAATTAAGTAACCCACATAGTTAACATTTTTATAGCCCCCAAGAGTGAAATTGCTTTCCTTTGGATATCATAGTCTCAAGCCATTGATTCCCATGAGATATCTCAAGATTCTTTTGACAACACCAATTTTTATGAACTACTAACAAAATTACCAACAACTTGTGTTGGTTTTATTGATGCATCCATTTCTTTATTTGTTGTTCCCCCTGTCAATATGCCCTCATGCTGTACAACAGTTGAACGAGGTGGTACAACATATTCCTGTGCATGCTCATCAGTTTCACAGTCATCCTCTTTTCTCATTTTTTTTTAAAAAATCTCCTTTTCTCCCCCCATTACAAAAGCACTACAAATATGGCCATCTTTCAAAATGATTCATTCCCCCTTTAAATGTGGTGAGTGAAAGAAACTTTATTTTCTTCTAGTCTTATGCCTTGAGCAAGCTTTATTTATGCACAAATTTTTTCTTGCCTCCTTTCACTCTCACCTACAAAATAAATTAGGGGTTAACTTTAGGCACCCAGAAAAGCTTGGGTCATTTCTTATGAGTAAATAGACGAATCAGATTTCTTCTAGCCCATGCAGGCAACAGGTTACGTGACCCGTTTCTCTGACCATTTTTAGTTATTTTTTTCTTGGTCTGATATAGTTTATTTGCCAGATTTAGATTGCTGGATCTTCTTTTAGAAGTAACTGGATATTCAGTGGTTGGATGTCCAAGGTTTCCACAGATATAGCTCAAGTCTTGATAAACATCAAGACTTTTGTGAAAACCCAACCCAGCTTTTTCACTGTGATATCTTTCACTCAACTTATGAAAAATTCTTGAGGAATTTTTTCACCTATTTGCTCTTTCAAGGTCAAGTTTTAGTTTAGAGACTTCTTTACTCAGTTTATTCACCATTTCTGTTGCATTATTGCACCCTTCTTTGTACTTAACCAATTCAAGTTCAACTTTTTCTTGTTCTTTACTCTTGGTGTTTTTTCCTTTTTCAGAGAGTGTCAATTTTAGAACGTTAGAATTAAGATCATTATTTGAAGAATCAAGTTGCTCAACCTATTTCTTGAGAGAGAAGTTTTCCTGTTCAACAGTGTTCTTGCAAGCTTCTAAATCAATAAATCAAATTTGATTCTTACAAGACTGTTGAATAGCTCATCCCTATCATAAGTTGATTCTTGGAAGTCATAAATTAGTGCACTCATCAAGGAAATAAGTTTTGTTTTAAAAAACAAATGCAACTTTTCTTTAAGTTCAAGTATACTTACCTTAGAAACATCATCTTCTTCCTCCAAGTTTGAATCTCCAAGAGCCATGAGTGCTGCTTCATCAACTTCATCATCATCTAAGTCAAATCCCAAGCTGCTACTATTTTAGTTCCATCAATTTCCATTTCATAAGTTCTTAAATCCCCACTAATACATCCAGGGTCATGCCAGCAAGATCCTTATTTGCTTCCCTGATTGCAGTCACCTTAACATTTCACTTTGATTTTGGTAATACCCTCAGTACCTTCTCGACTTGTTCTTCTTCAGATATAAATTTTCCTAAGGAGGTCATCTCATTCGTTAAGGCAGTAAGCCTTGTCATCATCTCATGAAAGGTTTCATTCTCCTTCATCTTAAATGCCTCATATTCAGTGAAGAGAAGAGAATTTCTGAATTTTCTTACTTGAGATGTGCCTTAATGAGCATTTACTATAGCATCCCAAATTTTCTTAGCAGTGGTGCATGTTGATACCCTGTTGTATTCAGCAGGTCCTAATCCATAGACCAAAATATTTTTGGCCTTAGAATTTTTCTTTAATGCCAATAAGTCATCAGGAGTGAATTCACTTCTTACTTTGTTGACCTGTTTCCCATCTTCTAATTTCATTGGAATAGTAAGACCATCAGTGATCCTATCCCATAACTCGTAGTCTTCCCCTTGAATGAATGTTTCCATCCTAGCTTTCCACTAAATGAAGTGAGAACCATCAAAGAGTGGAGGTATAATAGTGGATTGACCTTCACTGTGACCAGTAGGTGGTGCGAAATTCATCATATTGATCTTTTTCTTAGGTGCTAGACCTTTTTAAGATAACCTTGCTCTGATACCACTTGTTAAGAATTCGTGCCCTATTGATTATCTTATTTTTGCCTAACTGTTGCCTTTGACAAGTGAATTTGTTATATAATTATGGTGAACTTTGTAATTTGGATTCACAACTTTTAAAGAATCTTGCATGATGAAAATATGGCCCTCAACCCCTTTCAAAATTTGATGTTACATGAAAACTATGAGTTTTACTTTGTCTTTTGAACAATGCATGGTAAACATGGAAAATGGTTATAAATGACTTTTGAAAGCCCGTGGGGTATATGTTTGTGGATTTTGAAAGACTTTGGGGCTATGTTTATAGATTTTAAAATAGAATTTGGAGTTTAATGGCTAAATGAATACGGTATGACATAATTAAAATGGATTGCAAGTTCTCTTAGTATGATGATATCAATTTAAAAATGCCTTAATAAAAGACTCCATGATTATTGGGAAATGGTATGTAAAAAAATATTTTAATTGGGCTTAAAGAGAATTGTGTAGTTTCACCGAGAAAGTATAGTCCTAGGAGGACCAACACTGAAAACCACATTTGCCAACGTTGGGGGGGTCTTGTCCTGAAATATGGATGACCACTGTGTGCTTTATTCATGTAGTAGTACATAGTTTTCTTATTGGGAGGTTATTGTCTTAGCGACTTTAACCTATTCTCTGGTCTATGCAGTTAACATGGATTGGGGTCATTCCGGCAGGGGGAGATGGATCCATATAGTTCGTGGGTGCCTAAAGGTCGGTATAAGCTACATTGTACGCGATTAACTTTTAAACAATCATATAAAATGCTGCTTTCCCTTATCTCAACATTCTCTCTCTATCTATATATATATATACATATATAAAACAACATGCTAATTGTTGAGCATATGATTTATGACTGGTTTTTGGTAAATGTATATTTTATCCCTTTCTTTGGGTTACATACTAGTACTCATCATACTGACCATCCTCGGATACTATATTGTTTCATAGTGTAGGTTTTGAGAGCTTTTATTGTGACCATATGCAGCGTTAGGTTGTTCAATATTCCCATTGGATAGCTGGTGATAAGTGGTGAGTCCTTCATCATCCAGAAAGTGATTGTTCATTTTTCTTATGTTTTCATCCTATCATTTTGTGATTTTTATGGCATAGTTGGAGTCATGTCCCGACTTAGAAGTATTTTTAAAGTTAGAGGCTTCGTAAACATTGTTGGGTAATTAGTTTAGATGTTGTTCTTAAGATATGTATATTATTCTATTTAAATCTCAAATTCCTTTTTCTTATGGGATTGCTTCCGCAATTTTTAATTATGATTATGCTTATGATGTATGCTGAGGGATCATCTCAGGCCTTGGTTGGCTTAGGGTGCCCGTCACGATCAGGGCTTCTGTTCGGATCGTGATAATTTTTTTGGTATACCACTATCTCTGTGGAATTCATTTGTAGCCAACTTTTCACATCTCTGCACTGGGGCATTGATGCATCTCCTTATCAAATGCCTGAACCATTTCAGTGTCGCTTCTTACATCTTGTGTTCCACCGAAGTCACCCCAACCTTACTCAGTAACCTCATTTTAAATCCTATCTCTCCTAGCCAACCCACAAACCCATCCCAACATCTGTATCTCCGCCACTTTCATCCACTGGATATGGGAATTTTTGACTGGCAACTACTTCACTACATACAACATAGCTGGTCTGACTACCACTCTGTAGAACTTGCCCTTAGGTCTTGATGGCACTTTCTTATCATGAAAGACTCTTGAAGCAAGCCTTTATTGCATTTATCCCACATCAATGGGATAAGTGACATCCTCGTCAATCTCTTCATTTTTCTCGATAATAGAACCAAGATATTTAAAACTTTCCCTCTTTTGAATGGTCTGAGTATCAAGCCACACCTTCACATCAGCCTCCTGCGTCAACTCGCTGAACTTGCACTCCAGATATTCAGTCTTGTCCTACTCAACCTAAACTCTTTAAACTTTAGGTTCTGTCTCCAAACTTCAAACAGATCATTAACTCCTTCACGAGTCTCGTCACTCAAAATTGCATCATTTTCAAATAACATACACAATGCCACATCGCCTTGAATTTGATGTGACAATACATACATCACCAAGACAAATAAAAATGTGCTAAGGTTAACCCCTGGTGAAACTCCACCAATACGAGAAAATCCTGAGTCCTCTCCTACCGTTTATACTCGAGTAGTCTTGGCTCTATCGTACATGTCTCTTATTAACCTAATGTATGCCATCAATAAGCCTCTATTCTCCGAGCGCCTCCAAAGAATCTCCCTAGCCCTAATCCTCAACTGGTGATAACCGAACCATAATTCAATCTTCGAAAACACCGCAACACCCTGAAGCTGATCAAACAAATCATCAATACCAGAAAGAGGATACTTATTCTTAAACGACACCTTATTCAACTGTCGATAATCAATACACATCCGAATAGATCCATTCTCTTTCTTCACAAACAATACAGACGCACCCCAAGGTGAAATTCTAGGTCGAATAAATCTCTTATCCAACAACTCCTACAACTAATCCTTCAGTTCCTTCAACTCTGATGGGGCCATCTTATAAGGAGGAATAGAAATGGGCTTGGTGCCCGACTCAACATCAATAATAAAATCAATATGTCGATCCGAAGTCATACTAGGAAAGTCCGTAGGGAACACCTCAGTAAACTCATGGATAACACGAACATAATCCAAGGAAGAAGGCGAAACAACACTTGTTTCACGAATATAAGCCAACTAAGATAAATATCCCCTCTTAACCAATTTATGAGCCTGAATATAAGATATGACCCTCTTAGGATCTGAATGAAGTGTACCTTTCCAAGCTATCCTTGGCACACTCGACGAAGCTAAAGTCACAGTCTTGATATAATAATTTAGGACGACATGAGAAGGAGCGAACCAATCCATACCCAAAATAACATCAAAATCGACCATGTCTAAAACAAGTAAGTCTACCAAAATCTCACGCCCGACAAAAGTCAAGCCACAAGATCGGTACTCCCGATCCAACACTAAAGAATCACCTACCGGGGTAGATACACGAATAAGCAAGGAAAGAGTATCACTAACAGAATCAAAACCCAAAGCAAAATATACAGACACATAGGAGAAAGTCCATCCGAGATCCAATAATATAGATGTAGGTCTGAAACAAACGAGAAAGGTACCTGTAATCACAACATCATAAGACTTTTCCCCAAGTCTAGATGGTATAGCATAAAATAACCCACGACTACAAACTGGCTGAGTAACCCCACAACCATCAACACGGGCTATATCATCTCTACCTTTCGCACATCCGGTGAAACCCCTACCTTTCACAGCTGAAAAAGGAGTAGCTCTAAACACACGAAGAGAACAGTCCTTGGCCACATGGCCAATCTCATCACACATATAGAAACCTCTACGATCAGTCTTAACAAGAGAAAATACAACTATGATCGAACAACCATCCTAAATAGCTGAACAAGAAGATCCACCAGCTGAACTCTATAAGATCACCTGCACTCTATAAAATCACCTGCACTGGCCTACCATGGTATCCACGAGAACCTCTAAAATCTCTTTCTAGAGAATTCTAACTCCTAAACTCACAAAACGATGCACCCTCTCAGCACCTCCCTGAGATGCAGAAATAATACCCTCTGTCACCTTAATATGATCCACAATACTTTGAAAAGAACCCTCAAACACAACCATATGAGATGTAGCCAACTAAAGGGAGACAACCAAACCTTTCACAAACTTTTGAATCTTCTCAAACTCATATCTAGACAGGGCATAGAAGCATGCCTTATATTTAAAAATAGTCATGGAGCCCTACTCCATATAATCAAACTCGTCCCACATACGATCTCTCAAACTAAAAGACACAAATCTCTCTAGAAAGGCATCAACAAACTGATCCCATGACCACTCAGGAGCATTAACAAGCCTACAACCAACAAATGATATCCAATAATCTCTCACTGCATCTCTCAACTGATAAGAGGTACAAGCAACTCCATTCGCATAGAAAGAGTGAAACACAACTCAGAATACAAGGTATGAAAGACTTAGCACGATAAGGAATAAAATTAGGTAAGTTTCCTAAAGACGTCCTATAACCTCTCGAAGATAGATACGAACGTCTACGTACCGATCCGCGAGACTCTATTAGACATCCCGTTCTTACACCGTTGAGACCAATGAATCCTGGTTTCTCTGATACCAATTTGTCACAACCCAAAAATGAGGGTCATGATGGCACTTGTCGTGGCGTACCTTGACCAGTAAGCCTATCACCCAAACTGATACGAATAGAGAAAAGGACAGAAATACCCCAAGGTAAGGATCCTAGAATGAAGCCGAACCATATAAATAGTCATAACAATGCGAAAAGAACTTATCCAAACTACCAATCATGTCCAAAACCAGGTGTCAATAGTGTAAGAACTACTAATACAATTCAAGAGTCAAATACATCGGAAAAATAACCACAAAGGAATAATAACTGTCTCCGAATACTAATAAAGACATAACTAGTATAGAAAGATAGAGGTGAACTTCGAACGCATGAATGTCCAACCGCTACCTTGGAAGCTCCAACAATCGCCCAAATCAAGTAAGCTGAGGCGCACTCGAGCTAGGACCTGTACCGAAAGGGCGCAGTAGGCATGAGTACGGTCCACTTATACTCAGTAGGTATCATAGGCCGACCAAGCAAAGTGTTAAATAAATCATACAAAATATACACTAAGGTCACGTCACCAACAATTAGAAAATGTCCCACAATGGTAGCCCACACCGCTTGCACTAACAGTTCTAATATATCTCATATATATATTACCAAAAATACACCAAGATACGGAAAACAAGTATACATTATGTAATATATAATAGAACAAGAGAGAACATGTAGATACAAGATCATCAAATACAAGTAAAGAAAAGTAAGACAAACACAAAAATGACAAGTCAATAAGGCAATACAACACAACATAAACACAATAAAGTAAGTGCAATGTATATGATGATAATGATGATTATGATGATGAGGATGATGATGCACGGGGTTGTATCACAACCTCTGGGATCGTCGCACAATCCCCGTATACACCTACGGAGCTAAAGCTTCCCGACGTAAGACCCATGGAGGGTTCTTCAACCCATATACAATCCATATATCTCACATCTTCTTTCTGGCATATCCCTCAGAAAGGGTTTTATAAGGTGTTACAACATTTTTAAAAAGGCGTTGCCTGTGTTTCTCAGATGTTACCACGGTGGTACCAATGTTTCATGAATGAGTATAATATGAAGATGTAATGCTCACAACCAATCATAATAAGTATTTCCGCAACCAACTACATGATATATTTCCACAACCAACCATAATGATACATTTCCACAACCACATGAGCCAATATTCACTCGTTATTTTCATTCCATCCATTAATTTCCACATGTTTCATATGCCAATAAAGTATGAATATAATCACAATATACCAATGGTTCCACATTAAACAATATAATACAATTACTCACATGTATTCAAGGCTATCAATGTCACTTAAGACCCCACATGGTCAAACATATCACATAATATTTTAATTTCGACAATTACATCACATATAGGACCCCACACGGGCACAACACAAAGATAGTCATTTTTCATGATTAGTTTCCACCATTAACATGTATTTTACACCATCATTTACTACCCAACCCGGTCTGATGAGTTAAGCCATAACCTACCTCGAAAGTCGAAACCGGTCCGCGACACTTAAACCCGCGACCTTACTTTTCACGAACAATCTCGATCCTCACTAGAAACATCAAATATGAAATCTATGCATCAAAACAAAACCTACGACACCCATATTGACTACTTTTGGTTCGGGGTCAAAACGGATCCCCAAAATGGATTTTTGAAAAAAAAGGGAAAAATCAGAAATTTACTTCAAAAAATGTTCCCCATATTTTTAGGAACCTACAACTGAAAACCCAAGTTAAATCGAGTAAAAAACGAGGTTCAAATAGAAGAAAAACGATTTTTGAGCTTTACCGGGTAAAATCTTTGAAATCCGGGTTAAAATCAAGAATCGAAGTTGTTTTGAAGTTTAAATTGATGGAAAACTAGTAATTATAAGATAAAAATATTATTTAAGTGAAAGGGGATGAAATTTGGGTTTAAAATCATGCTCTAAGATTTTTAGGGTTTTGAGAAATTTATCAAGAAATTACTAAGAAAAGAGGTGAATTCTTACCTTAAATCCATAATAAAATCAAGAAATGGGTGCTAATCTAGCTTCCCACGCTCCCAAAAACTTTATTTTTAAGCTCCCAAACTATTTAGGGTTCAACACTCAAGAGGTAAGATGAAAAATGAGCAAAATGCTGCTCCCACTGGCCACCAAAATCCATCACGCATGCGCGAAGCATATCCTCCAAAACTTGAGTAGTCCGCCCTGACTGGCCATCTGTAACGCCCCGAAATCGGGTCCCGAGACGTCACACGGTGCTTAGGGTCAAGCTAACCCTTCTACTGGCATAACTCATAAGCAACTGAATAAAAATACAAATCCATACAAATCAGCAGAAATTAACTCTTTTCTGAATCTGATCTATACAAAAATGGAATTTTACAGGATTACAATTTTGCCTTTACAACCAAAATTGAAACAAAATACATCAACTTCTACTGACTGTCTATGAAGCCTCTACTAGTACTGACTGTAGGTATCCGGGTCATGACTCCCGACTACCCCAACTCAATACGACTGAATAAAGAAAATACAATACTATAAACTCTGCATAACTAACCCAAGCCCTTGAATCAAAAGGACTCATCACCTTCTGACTGGATACCACGAACTGAATGGATCCGAAGGTGTAACTATACCTTGTACCTACATTTCGAGAAAATGTAGCCTACATACGAATATGTGGGTCAGTACCATGGAAAAATACCAAGAATATGGGGGTGTATGCAGTTGTATAAACATCATCATCATAAATATTTATAAGAAATATGCAGGATGTATGAAAGACTCACATAGCCCTAAGAAAATCATCATAATCATGAGAGGATGAAATAAGTATAATAACACATGTGAGTCATCATATAATTTGTCAATCACTTTCAGTTCATCAAGAATATCAATTCTCATAATGTAAATATCATTTAAATCTTTCAAAAGAATAACTTTCACAATTCCACTTTCAAATCACTTCACCGTTCACCATAGACACAAGGAAACACACACAAACTTTGGAAGATCCTATAACCGACATAAACCATGTGAGCTCCATGGAGGCCAACGTACAACCCACGTTGGGTAGAGTCGTCCTATCCTTGCCATCGGAGTAGGACTTCCAATATCAATCCAAAAACACTAGTGATCACTATATAAATCAGCCTCAGGCTCACATCCTACGGGGGCACGTAGTTCTAGGGAAGTAAGGCCACTTTATACCTCCCACTCGGTGCTAAAGATTACTCCCAGACTTATCTCAGAAATTTAAATCAGCCTCAGTATCATATTAAAGAAAATCCACAATAAACACTTCAACAATTTTCATCGGGAGCCAATTTGCTACCCCTTTATCATAATCAATAAAAACGTGGATTTCTTTCACAGTCGAGTTCAAAATAACTCATTCACAACCAAAAGGTCAAATCATTCAAAACATCTCAAATATTCAACATCAACGTGCTTATAACACACATTTTCTCAAAAACACAATTTCAAATGAGGTTCGCGAACCAAATATCAAAATCATGATAAATATCGTTCAAGATTCATGCTTTATATCACCACACATGTAAATTCATCTTTCAAAATCATAAACATCAAGATTTCATAATAATCATCATAAGATATGGGTTCATGCTTCAAATTCATAAAAAAATCAAATAAGAATCATGCCTTTGTAAGGAAAATTACTTTTGGGCACAAGAACGAAAGAGAGTTCTTGTTGAAAAACCCCACATACCTTGAATAATGAAATTTAGATCGATACTCATTTTTGAGATGTTAATCATGCCTTTGAATGATGGTTCTTGGAGTTCTTGAATTAGGAACTTGGAATCTTGAATAAATTTGTAGAATTAATGGTGAACTTTGGAGGTTCTTGAAGTTGGATGTAGGAGCTTAGGGTTTTCTTTTGGAGGGAATTTGATGAAATATAACATATAATGCTTCTAATAGTCTTTAATATAGGGTTTGGACGGATTTTGGGTGAGGGGGAATGCCCAAAACGCCTCTAAAAATTAAATAATTCTTGAATCTGTCCTTTGGTAGACTGTTTTGATAGTCTGAATTAGATCAACCATAATGTTTTACTTCGATATCCAAATTGGATGAAACCAATTTCATTAGAAATAGGACTCTCATATCTTTCCGTTGATATATAGTATCTCACTCAGATCATTGTGTATAAGGAGTTATGATCGTTTAAAGTTGATCTAAAAATTCCCTTTTGATAGGCTGAAGTAGATCGACCATAACTTTTTGCTCCGATAGACAAATTTGATGAAACCAATTTCATCGGAAAGAGGACTCACAGAGATTTCCGTTGATATATAGTAGATCACTCAGATCATTATGTAAAAGGAGTTATAATCGTTTAAAGTTGGAGCAAAAATACAACAGGCCTTAGTATTTTTTTTCTGCACGTTTTACTGTTTACTACTATTCAAAGTTCGATCGGAATGTTCATAACTCGTCGCTTGGGTGTCCATTTTGGATGATCCATATATCGTTGGAAAGCTTATTCGATACTCTACGCAATGGTGGGTTATAATCTAAGACATTCCGTACGAAAAATTTATAATTCATTCTAAAAGATAGAACCCAACACGTTTACGCACAAAATTTCAACGAAAAATTTCCCGGGGTATTACACCATCAGTCTGGGGTGAAATGCTATGCTAAGATCAATCGGAGTACCCAACTCATCCTAAAAATTCTTCCAACAGTGAAATGTGAACACAAAACCTTGATCTGAAATAATAGACACCAGCACACCATACAGACGAATAATCTCACAAATATAGATACGAGCCAACCTCTCAGCACTGAATGAGACCTGAATCGGAATAAAATGGGTTGACTTGGTCAATCAATCAATGATGACCCAAACACTGTCAAAACTATGAAATGTACGAGGCAAAGCAGTCACAAAGTCCATAGTGATGCGTTCCCACTTCCACTCAGGAACTGGTAACCTCTGAAGCAAAACCACCAGGTCTCATATGCTCGGCCTTCACCTGCCGACAACATAGGCAACGAGCCACAAAATCCGCTATATCTCGCCTCATACCACTCTACCAATAATGCTTCCTCAAATCACAATACATCTTAGTCACACCTGGATAGATAGAATATCTGAAACAATAGGCCTCCCCCAAGATCAACCTAATTCGATCACCACTCTCGGTACACAACTCATCCCCCAATCCTCAAAACTCCATACGAATCAAGTGAGGCTTCCTTAGCCTCCCCCCTCTATACTTTATCTCAAATCAATCTCAATCCAACGTCGTCAAACTGATGAGCTCGAATCTAATCTATCAAAGATGATCTAGCCTCTGTAAATGCCAAAACACGCCCTGGTGTCGAAGTATCAAGCCTAACCATCTGATTTGCCAAAGACTGGACCTCTAAGGCCAATGGCCTCTCCTGAATCAAAAGATACACCAAGCTACCCATGCTAGTCGACTTTCGGCTCAAGTCATCCGCCACCACATTAGCCTTGCCTTGATGGAAGAGAATAGTCAAGTCATATCCTTAAGCAACTCAAGCCAACGACACAACCTACTAAGAAGATCTCGCTGATAAAGAAGTACCGAAGGCTATGATGATTTGAGAAGATCTCACAATTGAATCCATACAAGTAGTGCCTCTAAAACTTCAAGGCAAATACAACTGCGCACAACTCCAAATCATTGATAGGATAATTCCTCTCATGAGGCTTCAACTGACGAGATGCATACGCAATCACCTTATCCTCCTGCATCAACACAACACTTAACCCAACACCTGAAGTATCAAAAAAGACAATAACGCCAATGCTCTTCTTGGGCAAAGCCAAAATAGGAGCTGAAGTCAATAAATCCTTAATCTTTTGAAAGCCCGCCTCACAAACATCGGACCACTGAAAAGGAATCTTCTTCTGGGTCAACTTGGTCAATGGAGCTGGAATGGAAGAGAAACCCTCAACAAAACACTTATAATACCTGGCCAAGCCAAAAAACATAGAATCTCGGTGAGCGAAGTAGGTCTAGCCCAATCACGAACCGCTGCAACCTTAGTTGGATCAACCATAATACCTTCCTTAGTCACCACATGACCGAAGAAAGAAATAGACTCCAACCAAAACTCGCATTTAGAGAACTTAGCATACAAATTCTCATCCCTCAATCTCTAAAACACAATCCACAAATGCTCCTCCTTCCCAGCCTCACTCTTGGAATAAACCAAGATATCATCTATAAATAGGATCCTTAAGGAGTCGAGATACAGTCAAAACACTCAGTTCATCAACTCCACAAACACGACAGGGGAATTGATCAACTCAAAAGACATGATCAAGAACTCATAATGACCATATCGAGTCTGAAAAGCTATTTTCGGAATATCCAAAGCCCTAGTCCTCAACTGGTGATAACCGAACCGCAATTTAATCTTCAAAAACACCGCAGCACCCTGAATATGATCAAAAAAATCATTAATACAGGAAAAAGGATACTTATTCTTAACCATCACCTTATTCAACTGTCGATAATCAATACACATCTGCATTGATCCATTCTCTTTCTTCACAAACAAGACAGATGCACCCTAAGGTGAAACACTAGGTCGAATAAATCCTTTATCCAACAACTTCTACAACTGATCCTTCAGTTCCTTCAACTCTGATGGGGCCATCTTATAAGGAGGAATAGAAATGGGCTTGGTGCCTGACTCAACATCAATAATAAAATCAATATCACGATTCGAAGGCATACTAGACAAGTCTGCAGGGAACACCTCCATAAACTCACGGATAACACGGACATAATTCAAGGAAGGAGGCGAAACAACACTTGTTTCATGAATATAATCCAACTAAGATAAATATCCCCTCTTAACCAATTTACGAGCCTGAACATAAGATATGACCCTCTTAGGATCTGAATGAAATGTACCTTTCCAAGCTAACCTTGGCACACCCGACGAAGCTAAAGTCACAGTCTTGATATAACAATTTAGGACGACATGAGAAGGAGCGAACCAATCCATACCCAAAATAACATCAAAACCGACCATGTATAAAACAAGTAAGTCAACTAAAATCTTACGCCCGACAAAAGTCAAAACACAAGATCGGTACTCCCAATCCACCACTAAAGAATCACCTACCGGGGTAGATACATGAATAGGCATGGCAAGAGTATCACTAACAGAATCAAAACCCAAAGAAAAATATACAGACACGTAGGAGAAAGCCCATCCGAGATCCAATAAAACAGATGTAGGTCTGAAACAAACGAGAAAGGTACCTGTAATCACAACATCAGAAGCCTCTGCCCCAAGTCTGAATGGTATAGCATAAAATAACCCACTACTACAAACTGGCTGAGTAACCCTACAACAACCAACACGGGCTCTACCATCTCTACCTTTCGCACATCCGGTGAAACCCCTACCTTTCACTGCTGAAAAAAGAGTAGCTCTAAACACACGATGAGAATAGTCCTTGGCCACATGGACAATCTCATCACACACATAACAACCTCTACGACCAGTCTTAACAAGATAAAGTACAACTGAGCTCGAACAACCATCCTAAATAGCTGAACAAGAAGATCCACCAGCTGAACTCCATAAGATCTTTTGCACTCTATAAAATCACCTTCACTCGGCTACCATGGTATTCATGAGAACCTCTAAAATCTCTGCCTCAAGAGTTCTGACTCCTAAACTCACTAAAATGCGCGCCCTCTTAGCGCCTCCCTGAGATGCACTAATAATACCCTTTGTCACCTTAACATAATCCACAATACTCTGAAAAGAACCCTCAAACACAACCATCTGAGATGTAGCCAACTGAAGGAAGACAACCAAACCTTTCACAAACTTTTGAATCTTCTCAAAACTCATATCTAGACAAGGCGTGGAAGCATGCCTTATACTCAAAAACAGTCATGGAGCCTTGCTCCATATAATCAAACTCGTCCCACATACAATCTCTCAAACTAAAAGACACACATCTCTCCAGAAAGGCATCAACAAACTGATCCCATGACCACTCAGGAGCATTAACAATCCTACAACTAACAAATAATATCCAATAATCTCTTGCTGCATCTCTCAACTGATAATAGGTACAAGCAACTCCATTCGCTTAGAAAGAGTGAAACATAACTCAGAATACAAGGTATGAAAGAATTAGCACGATAACGAATAAAATGAGGAAAGTTTACTAAAGACTTTCTATTGCCTCTTGAAGATAGATACGAACGTCTACGTATCGATCCGCGAGACTCTATTAGACATCCCATTCTTACACCATTGAGACCAATGAAACCTAGCTACTCTGATACCAATTTGTCACGACCCAAAAACAAGGGTCATGATGGCACTTATTGCGGCGTACCTTGACAAGTAAGCCTATCACCCAAACTAATACGAATAGAGAAAAGGACAGATATACCCCAAGGTAAGGCTTCTAGAATGAAGCCGAACCATATAAATAGTCATAACAATGCGAAAAGAACTTATCCAAACTACCAATCATGTCCAAAACCAGGTGCCAATAGTGTAAGAACTACTAATACAATCCAAGAGTCAAATACATCGAAAAAATAACCACAAAGGAATAATAATTGTCTCCGAATACTAATAAAGACATAACTAGTATAGAAAGATAGAGGTGAACTTCGAACGCATGAATGTCCAACCGCTACCTTGGAAGCTCCAACAATCGCCTGAATCAAGTAAGTTGAGGCGCACTCGAGCTAGGACCTGCACCGAAAGGGTGCAGTAGGCATGAGTATGGTCCACTTGCACTCAGTAGGTATCATAGGCCGACCAAGCAAAGTGGTAAATAAAGCATACAAAATATACACTAAGGGCACGTCACCTGCAATCAGAAAATGTCCCAAAACGGTAGCCCACACCGCTTGCACTAACAGTTCTAATATATCTCATATATATTACTTAAAACTCACCAAGATACAGAACACAAGTATACATTATGTCATATATAATAGAACAAGAGAGTACATGTAGATACAAGATCATCAAATACAAGTAAAGGAAAGTAAGACAAACACATAGATGGCAAGTCAATAAGGCAATACAACACAACATAAACACAAAAAAGTAAGTGCAATGTATATGATGATGATGATGATGATGATGATGATGCACGAGGTTGTCGCACAACCTCCGAGATCATCGCACAATCCCCGTATACACCTACGGAGCTAAAGCTTCCTGACGTAGGACCCATGGGGTGTTCGTCAACCCATATACAATCCACATATCTCATATCTCCTTTTTGGCATATTCCTCGGGAAGGGTTTTATAAGGTGTTATAATATTTTTAAAAAGGCGTTGCAGTATTTCTCAGATTTTGCCACGGTGGTACTAATGTTTCATGAATGAGTATGATATGAATATGTAATGCTCACAACCAATCACAATAAGTATTTACGCAACCAACCACATGATATATTTCCACAACCAACCATAATGATATATTTCCACAACCACATGAGCCAATATTCACTCGTTATTCTCATTCCATCCATGAATTTCCACATGTCTCATATGTCAATAAAATATGAATATAATCACAATATACCAATGGTTACACATTAAACAATACAATACAATTACTCACATGTATTCAAGACTATCAATGTCACATAAGACCCCACATGGTCAAACATATCACATAATATTTCAATTTCGACAATTACATCACATATAGGCCCCCACACAGGCACAACACATAGGTAGCCATTTTTTATGATTAGTTCCCACCCTTAACATGCATTTTACACCATCATTTACTACCCAGCCCTGTCTGAAGAGTTAAGCCATAACCTACCTAGAAAGCCGAAACCTGTCCGTTACACTTGAACCCGCGACCTTACTTTTCACGAATAATCCCGAACCTCACTAGAAACATCAAATATGAAATCTACGCATCAAAACAAAATCAACGACACCCATATTGACTACTTTTGGTTCAGAGTCAAAACAGATCCCCAAAATGGGTTTTCGAAAAAGAAGGGAAAAATCAAAAATTTACTTAAAAAACATGTTCCCCATATTTTTAGGAACCTATAGCTGAAAATTCAAGTTAAATCGAGTAAAAAACGAGGTTCAAATTGAAGAAAAACTATTTTTGAGCTTTACCGGGTAAAATCTTTGAAATCCGGGTTAAAATCAAGAATCAGAGTTATTTTGAAGGTTAAATTGATGAAAAACTAGTAATTATAAGATAAAAATATTATTCAAGTGAAAGGGAATAAAATTTGAGTTTAAAATCATGTCCTAAGATTTTTGGGATTTTGAGAAATTTATCAAGAAATTACTTAGAAAAGAGGTGAGTTTTTACCTTAAATCCGTAATAAAATCAAGAAATGAGTGTTAATCTAGCTTCCCAAGCTCCCACAAACTTTATTTTTAAGCTCCCAAACTACTTAGGGTTTAACTCTCAAGAGGCAAGATGAAAAATGAGCAAAATGGACCCCAAAACTATTTATATAGTGCAGAAAATCTGCACTAAAAGTATAAAAAACTGCAGTTTTTTTTTGTTAATCCACTCCGAACTTCGATGGGGTGCCCGGGATTGGTTCGAAATTCGATTTATGCAAACGAACTATGCAACCGCACTAAATTCGATGTTCCTGACGCGATGGCGCTACCATATTTTCCAGAAAAATTCATTTTCACAAAATTGACCCTCGAAACCCGAAATCACAATTTTTCAAACCGAGGGTCGACATGAGATTTAAAAGTCCTAAAATCATACCAAATATGCTAACACACTAAAATCTACATTACGGATCTGTTGAGAAAGTCAGATTTTCCATACGAGGTCGTTTCGACCAAAAGTGGGTCCCACACCCTTCTAATTTTTCAACTTTCCGACCAACAAGTCGAAATGAGCTCGGGTGCACTAGGACCCAAACCCAAGGTCTACCTAGCCTATAATCAATATTCCGGAGCTGCTGGTACAGTCCGTTCGGCCATCCGTCACACGGATCAAAAGATATCCACATAAGTCCAAAATAAGACTATTAAAGCCATAAAAAACCACAATATTGCATAAATGCTACTAAAATGCATCAAAAATTATGTCAATTACTCTCACACCCCAGTAATACCATAATGCAACTACGGGGAGGGGTAAAATAGTCCAATCACACAAATCATAAATTTCACATATTTCATCTTTTTTTTTTTAGGTCGTTACATAGAATGTCAAGGGTTATCTTAAAATATGAATAACCTTTGATACATATAGAATTTTCTAGTTATAAATCCTCCAGTGTGTAGAAAATTGAATTAGCTTTCCAATGATACCAATTTTGCCTAGATCCGATACTCGATTGAGAAGTTATGGCATTTTTAGTAAAACAGTATGCCATTTAGGCTTGCACCTAATCGCGGTGAAGGAGAAATTCACAATTGTCAAAATCTAGGGGACCATCACGACTGGCCCACGTCGCGTTGAAGTTCCAGGTCCCGTTCGTCAATTTTCAGTGGCATACTGCGATGGCCCCGTATTGTGGTGATGGCCAAAATAGAGCTTGTCCCTTTCCCTGTGGCCCAACGCAATTTCACCGCATCGTGTTGATAAGCCAAACGACAGTCGTCCCTTTTCCAATGATCCACTGCGATAGTGGCGCATCGCAGTGGGTGGCCAAATTGGGATTTCTAGTTTCCATAATTAATTTTAAAAGGGAAGTTTGGTCTTTTGCACAAGCCCCAAACCGTGTAAACCACAAGATTAAGCTCATTCAAAGAACTTTATGCTTACTTTTCATTAATTCTCTCTTAAAGAAAACCCTAAATATCAAAACTTACTCTCTAAGAAATCATATTTCCTCCATTATTTTCCCAAGATAGCTTAAGATTAAGGATTCTCAATTCAAGAGCTTCAAGAGTTCACCTTCAAAAGCTCAAATGGGGATTCAAGTTCAAGCTTTCTTAGTAAATGCATCAATTAAGGTATTCAGGATTTATGAACAAGGATATTCTTTCATCTTTGTGCCCAAAACTAGTTTTTAATTATAAATTTACATGATTTGTATGAATATACATGAGTTTCAAATTAGGGTTCATACCCTTTGTTGTTATTTGCAAGATTATGAGATTTCAAGTGATTTAGAAGTTGAATTGCATGTCTATCTTCGTATTTTCATACGTAATGCAGTAAATTTCAGATTTTGAGTTGAATTATCAATACTTACATTATCAAGCATGAATATTATGATGTTTTGACATGAATTTGATGCATGGATCATTAAGCCCTAATTGAGTATTGCGATTTCAAGACTTATTGTGCTATGAGCACTCTATGACTAGATTATTTTCAGATTTTGATAAAGATTTGATCTTTTGATCTCATCTTAGATATGAAATCCACTTTACAGTTTTAGATTACAGTTTAACTTAGCAATTATACAGTTGGTTTTCGTGACAAACCATTATACTATATTTTTAAAGTTGATTTCCAACAAAATAAGCATACAGACTAAAGGGAGTAGTATTTAGCATCGAGTTGGATATGTTCTCATGCCCCAGAACTACGAGCCAACGTAGGTTCATATTATTGGATTATTCCCATTTCTATATGGATGACAGATACAAATATGATTACTTAGATTAGGTTATACTCCTTAATAAGAGAGGTTTTCCCATAAGGGAACTAGACGTTGGACTTTATGATATCTCACATGGTTTATGTTGGTTAGAAGAACCTCCCTGCAGAAAAGAATAATCCTAATAGAAAAGCTTTTAGAAAGTAAGTGTAAAGGCCGCAACTTTATTCAAACATTGTTTTACAAAAGATATTAGCTATGAGATTTCAGATTTTCAGATTTCAGATATAGAAGTGAGTCCTTTCTACACTAGACAAAATGATTTAAGAAAAAATATCAGTACAACTTTTAGAAACCAAATGTTATGACTCACTAGATTTATGCAACATGTTTTGCTATTATGATTTACGGTTTTCAGATATTGTGAATCATTTACATTTGGCATTCATTATTTTATAAATTGTGATGACGTTGATATATTATTTTACTTATGCATTCACCCCCATATTCTCAGTACATTCTCAAAGTACTGATCCACATATACGTCTATGTGCTACATTGTCACATAATGTAGTATTAGGTGCTCAGTTTTAGCAGCGTGAGTGATTTCAAGCATCTACATCTACATCCCGACAATTGGTGAGTCCTCATAATTTGGGGACTTAGTGTTATAGTTTTTGAGCTTATTAATATAGATGATTCAGACAGTTCGAGTCAGCTGAGGGTTTGTCCTAGTGACTCTCTAGCTATTAGTAGTAGAGGTTTGTCAGACTGCTAGATATGATTTTAGATTATTTAGTATTGATTGTTCGTACTATTGAGTTTAGTACTTTCCAAAGATTATATTAAGATATTCTCGGTTAGCCAGATAGATATTCGAATTCTAGTTTTGATATTATATCTATATTCCCTTGTTATGAGATTCAAACTTAGTAGAAGGCAGACAGGGTTAGCTTAAGGCTACTCATAGTCTTGAGCACCGCGTGACATCTCGGGACCATGTTTTGAGGTATTACAGTTATATAGTAATGTGAAATGATACAAATGATATTTCTTCGATGATATCTTTAGTACAATAGCGCGCAATATTGTATAATATTATGAAGATCTGAATTCTACGTTTATTTAAGCATGCTGACGTAGAAATAATTATCAAGTAAAATATGCTTCTTGGTAAGCATAAGTTTTATTTGGCCTGCAGTCCTGACACTAGAAGATTTCATGTACTTAATATTGAATGGTACACTTGATATTGAAATTTAGATAAGAATCCCAGAAGGATTAAAGATGCCTAAAGAATATAGTTCAAAGTCTCGGGAATTATTTTTAATCAGATTACAAAGATCGTTATACGATCTAAAACAATAAGAGCGTATGTGGTATAATCGTCTTAGTGAGTACTTGATAAACAAATGTTACATAAATGATGTCATTTTTCCTTATATTTTTATTAAGAAAATGGCATCAAGGTTTGTTATAATCGCCATTTATATGGATGACATAAATCTCGTTGGAACTCCAGAAGAGGTCCAAAAAGGCAATTGAATATCTAAAGAAAGAATTCAAAATGAAAGATCTTTGAAAGACAAAGTTTTGTCTTGGTCTGCATATTGAACATTTAGCAGACAAGATCTTCATCCACCAATCTGCCTATACTGAGAATGTCTTCCAACAATATTACTCGGACAAAGAACATTCGTTAAATAATCTAATGATTGTTCGATCACTTGAAGTGAGTAAAGATTCATTTCGATCTCCAAAAGAGGGTGAACAAATTCTTGGTCCTGAAGTACTATATCTCAATGCTATTGGTATAACTATGTATCTTGATAACAACCTAAGGCTTCATATAGCCTATTCTGTTAATTTGCCAGCTAGGTAAAGTTTTTCTCTTTCATGTAGACATTGAAATTGAGGTAAGCATATATTGCAATATCTAAAGGGGTCTATTGATATGATTCTATTTTATACTAACAAAGATAGTTTAGATCTTGTTAGTCATGCAGCTGCAGGTAATTTATCTGACCCACATAAAGCTCGATGCCAAACAAACTATGTATTTTCATACGAAGGTACTGTGATATCATGGTGATCTACAAAATAGTCTATTGTTGATACTTATTCAAATCATGCTGAGATAATAGCAATTAATGAGGCAAGCAGAGAATACATATGGCTGAGATTAGTGATACATTCCATCAAAGAGAGATATGGCCTAAAGGTTGATATCAAGGTACCCACGATCATATTTATAGACAATGCAACATGAAAGGCTCAATTAAAAGGAGGCTTTATAAAGGGAGATAGAATGAAGCACATCTCGCCAAAGTTTTTCTTCACACGTAATCTCTAGAAAAATTATGATATTGATGTACAGCAAATACCTTTCAGTGTCAATCTAGCAAATTTGTCACCAAATCATTACCAACTTCAACTTTTACAAAGATGGTACACAAGATTGGAATGCGAAGACTGAATTGATTGAATTAGGGTCTTCAATAGGGGGAGAAAGAATACACGTTGTATTCTTTTTATCTTACTCAAGGTTTATATCCCACTAGGTTTTTCCTGGTAATGTTTTTAATGATGGAGTAGTGAAATACATATTCAGACAGTTTTTCTTTACATAGGCATCTAAGAGGGAGTGTTGTAAAGGTGGATACCATATGTCCAAAATGAAAGACATGTGGCATACCTTTAAGTAATGTAATCCAAGTCATACAACACCTCTTTGTTTTTGGATAAAATTTTTATTTTTGTCTTTGGCTATATATAGCCTTAGTTAATGTGAGATCAAGATGATTTTTGCACTTTCCAAATTGGTACATTATATCTTTGGCGTGATATGAATGACTTACAATTATTGGTATGACGTAAGGCACCAAATGTGAATTCCTTAATGAAAGACTCCATGAATAAAAATAAGAAAAATGTTTTAATTGGGCTCAAAGAGAACTATGTAATTTCACCGAGAAGGTGTAGTCCTTCTGACTAACACTTGAAATTATGTTTGTCGACGTGGGAGGTTTTGTCCTGAATGGAGAATGATCGTTGTATGCTTGCTTCGGACAGTAGTATGGAGCTATGTTTATTATATGATGGTCAAACTATGACTACCTCAGTCCATGTTGCTAACATTGATTGGGGCCCCACCAGTTGGGTATGGACTGGATCCATATAGACCATGGGATACATATTATCAGTATAAGTTACAAAGTCCAGAAATAAAGATTTCCAAATGATTATGTTCTTTTACCATTTTGGTCACTTACTACTTATAATATGCATTTCTAGCTTATGACTACAGGTTTGCATCAGTCGGTTTGATTTGATTTTATATATTATCGAATTAGTTTATCATTTTTCGATTTGTCAGCACGCTAAAGTGATAACCAAACCAATAAGATACTTGTTATCGACTTTTGGTTTATCGATTTTGGTCCTTAAAGGTTTGTTTTATCAGTTTAACCAATAAGAAAATGGTCCTTTTTTTTACCTTCTCTTCTTCTTTTCATATGCTCATATATATACACTACCTTCATGCATAAAAGCCTACACAATGTACAAGTATAAGAAAATTCAAATACATTATTATTAAAACAAACTTGTTTTCATTTTGGTTAAGTTGCAAACTAGAATGTAGTAGCAATCAATGGAGATCTCTAAAAACAAAATCTAGTTTATAATAATGGATGGAAACCCCACAAGCTAACAAGTTTATGAAGAAAAGAACAACACTAAGACAACAACTATAAAATGCAAAAAAAAAAAAATAGGGTATGTATTTTAAATATAAAGCCACTATTATATAACTAGGGGTAAAAATATAATTTTTAATATAATCTTATTGGATTATTGTTTTAACCATTAGCTAAAACCTTAGAATAAAAAATTGAACCGATATTCCAATAAATAAATTTCTAAAACCATTTAAAAATAATTAACCCAATAACCCGGTATCAATATACCAATAACGATTTTTTTGTTCGGTTAATTTAGTATTTGCACACCCTTACTTATAACATGAAGATTAAAAAATATTTTAAACAACTTTGATTTCCCCTTTCTTGGGTCACATGTTAGTACTTATTGTACCGACCGTCCCCGGGTGCTACATCCTTTCATGATGTATGTTTTGTAGCTCATACTTGCAATCTAGTTCAGCATTAGAATTACACTAGGGCGGCAGCTACCAGGTGATGAGTCATCCTTCTTTCAGAGGGCTATATTTATTACTTCTAGTTAGTCATGATTTATTCCAATTTTATGGTATTAGCCGGGGATATGTCCTGACATAAGATGTTATTCATATTATTAGAGGCTTCGTAGACTGATTCAAACAAATATTTTCATGTCATATTTCAGGAATTGAGATTTGATTGTTGATTTCTTTCAACTTCATAACTTATGGACCTATTTTTCGCACTTTAATTACAATTTTTCTTATGAAGAAATGCTAAGGGATCATCTCGGGTCTTCCTTGATCTGGGATTCCCATCATGGCGAGGGTCTCGGCTTGAATTATGGAAAACTTGGTATCAAATCATTATTTAAGGTCCTACGGTATTTATGAAGACGTTTCGAGTAGAGTCCTTTTTATGGATGTGTAGCACGCCATAATTTAAGTGACTTTCTCTAACTCTTAATTTTTTTTTCAACTTTTTGAACATGCCTCCAAGAAGAACTAACGGCCACAGGGAGCCCGTACTTCTGACTTCATAACTCCTACTCCTACTGCGGTCCACCACCCCTGACTAGTCCTCCCTAGATCCTAGGACCAGTACAACCCATACTCAGGCTCAACAGGGTAAAGTTTCTAATGTTAAGTTCAGACAAACCATCCATATGCTTGCTTAGGTTGTGTCATCTCAGTTTTACCATTCAGGTAATGTGGATCCATTGTTGGTTCTTTGGACGCTACTCAGGTTAGCCAGTTTATGGGCTAAACCCATCGACTTTCACTGGATCTAAGACTTGGAAAGATTTCCAAGAGTTTGTGGACGAAATAAATTTTTTTTTAGGGTGATGCCTCCCAGTGATACAAAAAGGGTGGAGTTTTCAGCCTACCAGCTAAAAGGGGTGGATTATAAGTGGTATGATGAGTGTGTGTAAATTATAGGCGAGGATATTGAACCTATTGTTTGGGAAAAGTTTTCAAATGGCTTTCTTAACCACTTCTTCCCTTAGAAATTTAGGAAAGCTAAGGCTAAGGAGTTTGTGAATTTGAAGTAGAGTAAGGCGAGTGTTAAGGAGTATGCTATGAAATTTACTCAGTTGTCTCGTTATGCTCTAGAGTTGGTGTCTAGTATGAGGGCTAAGACGAGAAAGTTTTCTGCGATCTCTCTAGCGTGCCATATTGAACAGTGACATGGATATATCTAGGTTGGTGGTTTATATGCAATAGGTATAGAATAAAAGGAGAAATAGGAAGAGGTAGAGGGGAGGCAGCATAAAAGGGCTAGGCCAATAGATCAGGATGTGAGTCAATAATATAGCAGAAAAGGGGGAAGGCGATTGATCAAGAAAAAAATCTTGGGGTAATTCTCATTCATCAACTAGTGCACCAGCTCCTAAGCCTTTGAGTGATCAGCAATTTCTGTCTAATTATGGCCCTAAGATGCATGGTACTCAGTCTCATGCTAGTGTGGCACAGTCGGCTCCACCTTATCCTCTTTGTAGCACATGTGAGAAGCTTCTTCATAGAGTTTATTGATTTAACTAGGGTAAGTTATAATTGTGGCATTGGTCATTATCAATGGGAGCTTGGAAAAGGAAAATTTAGGGGACAATAAGTCCAAAGCTACTACTTTTTTAGCCCCAACTTTAAAGGGTACTACTCTGATACATGCAAGGGCCAGAACCATATGTATGTCCTATCTACTCGTTATAATTCAGAAGCTTCACTAGATGCTATCATGGGCATGTTATAATTTTTCTCTCGTGATATGTATGTACTACTTGAACCTGGTTCCACCCTATCTTATGTGACCCTTTATATGGCTGTGAATTTTGAATTTGGTCCCCAAAATATTTACTTTAAAGGTAGTTGGGTGAATCATTTTACTCTTATTGAGTTCTCCTATAATAATAGTTATCATTATAGCATACAGATGTCACCAATCAAAGCTCTTCATTGTAGGAGTTGTAGGTCACAAATTGGGTGATACGAGGTAAGTGAAGCTAGATTGTTTGGACCTGACCTTGTGCACCAAGCGATGAAGAAAGTTAAGGTTATTCATGAGAGCTTAGAACCACTCAAAGTCGTCAAAAATCCTATGCAGATGTGAAGCGAAGGGAATTGGAGTTCAAAATTGATGATTGGATGTTCCTAAAAGTCTCTCCTATGAAAGAAGTAATGATGTTTGGGAAAAAAGGTAATCTTAGCCCACATTACATCGGTTCGTACTAGATTTTGAAGGAGTTTGAGGATGTTGCTTATGAGTTGGATTTGACTACGAGTTTGGCATCGATTCATCTAGAGTTTCACATTTCTATGCTCAAAAAATGTGTGGGTGACCATTCTCTTACAGTCCCCAAAGAGGATATTAGTGTGAAAGATTCTTTGTCCTATGAGTAAGTTTCTATCAAAATTTGGGATCGTCATGTTCAAAAGTTGCGAACCAAGGAAATCGTATCAGTATAAGTGTTATGGATCAATCAAAAAGTGGAGGAGGTTACTTGGGAATCAGAGGAAGACATGAAGTCTAGATATCCTTCTCTGTTCACATCATCATATGATGTTGTTGGAGGAACCATGTCATGCCTCAAATCCTATTGGGGCGGACAGACACTCGTAGCCGTGAAGGCCCGAGAGAACCAACCCATAACCTTGTAATTCACATGCACGTAACTATAATAGGCAAAGGTTTTTCCATCTACGGATATAATGCCTTAATAAAAAAAAATATAAACGACAAGCCCTAAAACCATATACATAATAGACTTGACCGTTGGGGCCATGACATCTACAAGATAACACACTACCATGCTTAAATTTACATTGGTCTACAAAGCCTCTAGACGATACATATAAATTATCTAAGGTCGGGACAAACCCCCGCCATACTATCAACTTTTATACAATACCAAAAATATATAGAACTGACTCGGAAAACCCCAAAGAAAATTGGAGCTCACTAATAGCAGATGGATATCCTGGGTTCCTACTAAGGAGGCATGTTTGCAGAAGCACCTGTGCCTGTAGCATGAAATATAGGGCCCCCATAAGGGGAGTCAGTACAAAAATATGTACTGAGTATGCAAGGTGGAAAAGTAACAATACAAGATACAAAGGTTCAATAAAAATCTGGAGCAAGTGTAAAAGTAGTGCTAGAGACCACCTTTACATTTACTTGTGGAACAGGGTACATTACATTTCTTTCTTACTTTTACCTTTTTACTTCATTATCTTTGTAATCCATATGATACAAATGACCAACTGATCAATGGTAAATAACAAATCAGGATCGGCCCATGCTAGGCTTATGCCCCTGAGCTGCCACCTATAAATAAACATTGGGATCGTCCCATGCTAGGCTTACGCCCCTGAGCTTCCACCCAAATAGAAAGTATCGGAATCGGCCCATGCTAGGCTTATGCCCCTGAGCTTCCACCCGTTTTACAGATTTCCATTACTTAGTTTAATTAGCCTTTGAAATTGTTACTTCGGTGGTCATAACATTATGGTACCTTGAAACAATGATATATCAATAAGAGACATGTAAATAGGCAATCAATGCAATAAAAATGAAGTAAGAAGTTGTTGGTACGCTAATGAAGTGTTTAGGAGCTAAAAATAACACATGGGTCTTATTTGAGTAACCGGAGAAATTCTGAAATTTACTAGTGAAAATAGACATGTAGGATTGGTAGCAAGCATGTATTGAGGTGTTTTAACTCATTATAGAGTGGGATCATGTTCATTAGTAACATGGGATATCATACGGTGATATTATGTATCACGTGTTATAGGATAATCTTGGAAGCCTGCTCGATGGAACAAGTGTCCGTTTTCATGCCAAGAGTGCAAAATAGAGTATGCCTTGCATACCTGGTTGTAAAACTCCAATACCAAACCAAATCGACTCTCCGCCCATTTATATTACTTATCTACAATGAAATATATGACAAACTAATATTAGCAACCAAACGTCACATTTTGGCTATTTAACTTCAACAAATTAGTGGCTGGGAAGTAAGCCCTTAATTTATTAATAAAGGGTGTCAATTTAACCCTATTATACTCCAATTATATCCACATACCGTACATATTCATATAATATCCCCCGACACAACTTTGGCTTCATTACACCTCCCAACCAAGACACAAAGCGAAATGAGCAATAGACGTAAACAATTATTAATTCAGTGGTGTATCACCACATCCATCTTCTATAGTTCAATAAAAAATAATCACACCTTTTCCCAATAGCAACCGGTCATCCCCCAACCCAAACACACAAAACAGTCCGCAACAACACTCCAATCATCCTTTAATAGCAACAAAATATGTGTAATCCTCCATCAACACATGTATATGGAAAAAGGACAAAAGTGGACAGAAACCATACATTGATTTCCTTCGTAGTTTAGTACTTAATGTGTATTTATTCAATATCTTAATCCATTCACACATAAACCAAAAGAGAAAAGAGAAATCCCTTAATAACTAAGAACAATTGACTATCAAAACTTAAAGAGAGGGCTGTCCGAAAATTAATCTTGAAGAACACATAGTTTCCTTAGTACAAGCTCATGAATTATTCACATACCTTTAGATTGGAAGGAAGGTAAATCTCAAGAACCCTTGTGGAACTATAGGGTTACTTCATAGCCAAGAGAGAACAAGAGAGAAAAACCTAGAAAGCTGAAATTTTTGTCTAGGTTGAAATGGGAAAAAATTGCTGATTTCCAATCCATATATAGAAGCTGATCTTTGACAACTTATTGACTATTTTTGGTCTATATTTTTTCAAGTAAATGATGTATATACTTGCCCAATATATTGGGCTTTTGTGGATCCAAAACTATTGGGCCTTTGTTGCCCATTCTCCTTCTTTTCTTTCCTTTAACTTGGGTCAAACTTAATTCAAGTAGGTGGTAGTGTATTTGTCCCAATAAGTTGGTCAAAGGAAGTCTTAGTAGGTTATGTACATAATTATTTAATTCATAGTTGGTTTAAACTAAAATGAGCCTTTGTAGCTTTGAGTGTTGGGCTTTTTTTATTTCATTCTCTTTTACTTAAGTTAGGCCCAAATGAGTACCTTAACATAGGATCAAATCTGGTCCATAACCTTGGGTCCATTAACTTGGTCCAAATAGCTCAAGTAAGTGATCCACCTACTAGCTTAAGTAAGTCTAGAAATCACCTTATCAAAATACTCAATTTTTAGTTCTTAACACTTTAATCTAACTTAAAATTTGTATATACTTGGTCAAATTAAACCACATGGGAAGTATTTAGAACTCCATCTACACCACAAATATATATCAAGTTCCATATAAATAGAACAAGTACACACAAAAATATGGGGTGTTACAAACCAATTCTATGTCATCCTTAATTTTGGCATATTCAAGCCTTAGTGTATGCACCTATATGAAATCTTAAAGTTTTGTGAGTCTTTCCTAATTTGTTGGTTGTTGTGTCATAAGAGCTCTTTTATTGTATGTAAGGTTTTAGCCTTTATGTTGTGTTAGGGAGTTTTATAAATTCCTTAGCCATTATTTGAGGATGAACGATCCCAAGCGGGATATTGTAACATTCCAAAAATTTTAGAACCTTCGTGCACCCAATGTTGTACAAATTAACTTTAAAAAAATTGACTAACGGGTTGACTCATGATTAATACGTTGGACTCATGAGTCGATTCATGACTCATGAACCAAAATAAATTGACTCACAGGTCTGATTCAAAATTGGTAGGTTGGATTCATAACTCGTGAATCGGATCCACGATTAGTGGACCAAGTCATGGATCAGATATTAAAAGTTGTAAAATTCATCTGATTTCCACAAGTTGGACTCACCACGCATGAACCAGATCCACGAATCATGGACCATGTCGTAGAAACCTGACTCTGTGAGTTTTTTTGGGGTAACTCAGAGGAATTTTGGTTATGTTTCTTATGAGGTCCGACCCTTATATGCTTAATACTCCTTTTGAACAAGTAGTTATGATTATTTTCAAAAGGAATACAGTTAGAAACCCTTCTATTCCTTTCTGTTAGACGTGTTTTATTTCAATTTTATGTTATTCATTGGGGCAATGTCTCGATATAAGATGTTATTCATATTGTTACTGGCTTCATAAACTGAGTCAAATAAATGTTTTCTTGTCATATTTCAGGACTTGAGATTCGATTGATGATTTCTTTGAACTTCATAACTTATGAGCCTATTTTTCACACTTTAACTACAAATATGCTTATGAAGAAATGCTAACGGGTCATCTCGGGTCATCATTGGTCTGAGATGCCCGTCATGACCAAGATCTCGACTCAGGTCATGAAAATTATTCCCCAAGTGTTGATCCGTGCATCACTTGTCGTCAGAGATTTCTCATGAAAAAAGATGTGTGACACATAAAAGAGCATCACTTTATGATTGTATGACTTAGACACGACATAACAAAATACCTAATAAAGAAATGTCTTGGACAATGCCTTCATTGTCCATATATTCTTCAACTTCCCTATTCTTTTATGGTTATATAGATTTTGATTTCTAGTAATTAGCTAAATAATCCATCGTCTTCCTACCAAAGCTTCTAGTAAAAATTATAAAGTATGAATAACTTTAGTTCCAAAATTCTTGAGTGAAACTAATCTTGAGATGTATGTAGAGGCCTAGAAATTATGAATTAAAATACTCAATTTCTATCAATATTTTCATGTTGGGATGGTATCTAAACATGGTGTCTTTCCACCACTAGAATTAAACATCTCTCCATCTTGGATAACTTTCAAGACTTGTATATCATCTTGTAGAATTCAATTTGATAGCCTTACCCTTGAGTCACCCTAATGTAGCTGGTGTTAAGTTCTTCTCCCTCTTTACGTTTGTTCTTGTTTTAACAAACTTTGTTATCTACAATATATGATCATGGATATCTCTTCTTGTACTAAAGTTCTTATCAATGATGATGATGATGTTTAGTGTTTTAATAATTTTCATGATTAGGACATTAGAGAAAATAATAACATGGACGTTGTTTCACATCATGAGATAACCAACATCATCACCATTGGAGAGAAAAAATTGGTGTTAATATTGATGTTGTTTTTGGGAGGATCCTACGTATATGCCTAAATGTCACGACCCGAACCGAGGTCCAAGCCGCGATGGACATCCCGAACCGAAGGCCGAGGCTCCACTCTCTATCTAAAAATCATACACACCATTCATATACTTATAAGGAAATGCGGGAAAAAATAACAAAACGAAAACATGGTCATTTTCTTACTTCAATTGAACAATACGAATTTTAGTTCATAAACATTCAAAAACACGTGACACCAATCTGTGAAATCTCTAACAATACGAAGACCAATATCTGTCAAAGAAAACTGGGACAAGGCCCCAGTCGGAACATGACTAAAACTAAATAACAATATTCCATAAACAAGGCCTTCCGAAATAAGAAAGGTTTGCCAATTGCAAATTTCTGACAAATCAATCTACGGATTAGCGGGACCCCGGGATTGTGCCTCAGATCTTGAAATATAGGGGGTCAATAAAAATGTACTGGTATGCAGAGAAATCAAAAATAACATACTTTTATATAACATAAGTGAGAGCAATTTATGAAACATTTTATATACAATATATGAAAATGCATGGGCATACATAAAAGACATTGAAACATTTCTTGATACCACAACTTACTCCTAATCTTACTTCTAAGCTGGATGGTACACCCTATAATTTATAATTCCATGAGCTATATAAAATCCGCCCTTGACTCGGCGGCCAAGCCTCTAATCCAAGTTTTCCGCAAAGATTGGAGTATCAGTAAGGGGAGACACTCAATACTACACCATATGGTGCCATGATTCCCAATCAAATCAACATTCATGGTAATGCACAAGACCACAAAGCATGGATCCTAACCATAGTCCCAAATTATGACGACATAATCAAAGTATATAAGACCACACAACATAGTACCATAACCCCGTGTCGGTAAATCATGATTTCTAGCGTTGAGTCTTTCAACTCATACTTTCTTTGGGTAACCATCTAACTCTCTTTATGCCCATTTCTAACCTTTTCTAAACATGCATCTTTATGAATTCAACTTCTGAGTAAAATCTGTATTTTTAGTCTATTCTAAATCTGCTATGGCATTCATCTGTCTCGTACCATCATACTAAGACATGAAAGTCATATCTTCTAAGACATAAAATATCATGTAAAACTCTTTCATTAAAAACAATATTCAAACTACCAAAATATTCAAACTTTACAAGAGGATTCATATTTCAAAACATATGCCAAACCATGCAAAGATTCTCGTTTTTCAACATTTCAACAAATGGTGGTCAATTTCTCAAAATAATCATTCAATTCTTTCAATTATCACATTCAGCCTTTACAAACAAGAATTATCCCTCTCTTCAATTCATAATTGACATAAAATTCATAATTGATAGTAAAACCCTTGGTTCATGCTTTAAGATATGCAGTTGAATAATCCATGACTTGTTAATCAAGAAATAACACCATGAAAGGGAAATTCGTTATTCAGATCATGCTCTCAATTTATGCTTTTCAAAACACCGAAATCAGAAATATATACATAAACAAAAATCAAATTTAAGGAGGAGGTTTGAAGACCAAAGCCTTATCATCAAAAGGGTTCACCGTACATATTTTATTGTAAATTCAAACCCTTCGTAAATATATAAATTATCAACATTCAAAACATTATTAAAAGATTTCACCATGCCCATGTAGTTTAGGAAAATCCCAAGTACCTTAGATTACTTAGTTCGAAGAATAAAATCCGAATCTTGATTTATTTCTTGAAAACCTTGACCTAAGAGCTTGATTCTTGATATTTAGGGCTCTAGGGTTTTCTTGAAGAGGGGAATAGAATAATTATTCAACAAATTCTCTTTGGGTAAGTGCTTATGTAGCATGGTTAAGTAGTGGCTTATAAATCTAGGCAGTTGAAAAAAATTACCCCACCCATGACTTGGAGTTAGCAGCGGTGGTTTGCACTAAAGATATGGTGGCATTATCTTTATGGGGTGCATGTTGATATTTTTACTGACTACAAAAGCTTGCAGTATGTTTTCTCGCAGAAAGAAATTAACCTCAGGAAAAAGAGGTGGTTAGAATTATTGAAGGACTATGATATGAGCCTACATTATTATCCAGGAAAGGAAAATATGGTGGCCAACGCCCTTAGCAGGTTGTCAATGGGTAGTTTTTCCCATGTTGAGAAAGGAAAGAGAGAGACGGTGAAAGATATTCACCGGCTTAAAATTTGGGAGTGCAATTTCTGGATTCTGAAAATGGAGGAGTGGTTGTTCATGAGATGGCTAAATCTTCTCTATGTGTTGAAGTAAAGGAAAAGCAGGCCAGAGACCCCAACTTGTTGTAGATTAAGAATGATGTCGGTCAACAGAAGGTGATGTCATTTGAGATTGAAGGTGATGGAGTTTTGAGATATCAAGGTACGCTATGTTTGTTGAATATGGATGGACTACGAGAGAGAATCTCTGATGAGGCTCACACTTTGAGGTATGTTGTTCACCCAGGTTCTACCAAAATGTATCATGACCTTAAGGCTATTTATTGGTGGAACAATATGAAGAGTCATATTGCTAATTTTTTTTCCAAGTGTTTGAATTGTCAACAAGTTAAGGTGGAGCATCTGAGACCAGGTGGAATTTCCCAAGAGATACCTTTGCCTATGTATAAGTGGGAGATGATTAACATGGACTTCATTACAGGACTCCTGAAGTCCCGAAATCAATATGACTCCATTTGGGTGATTGTAGATAGGATGACCAAGTCCGCTCATTTCCTTCCAGTGCGAACCAACTATTTGGGAAATGATTATGCTAAGTTGTATATTTGGGAGATAGTCCATTTGCATGGTTCTCCTGTATCTATTATTGTAACACCCCGAGTTCTTACCCTGAATGCTATACGGTGCTTACAACCCTGAAGGACCACAAGCTAACCCATGACTGATATCTACTGTGAGCACTGAATAATAATACTGGAAAATGAGGAAAATAGGCTAAAATTCCATAAGGTTCAAAATCTAAAATACTGATAAATAACATAACATCTGAAATAACAATCCATTAAACTGAATACTGTCTAGAACTCTAGTCTGAAAAGCCTCTAACTGAGTTGTCTAAAAAGTTGAGTTGATGGGACAAACCCCCCAACTAAATCCGACTACTGAGCTACTGATAAACTAAAAATACTGAAGTGAAAACATATCCTCGATAGATGAGGACTCACTACTGGATCTGCTACTGCTGGCTGAATCTGGATAAACGTGGTCAGGAACCTGAGTGTTCGAACCTATGATATGAAACATCATAGCGCAAAAAACGTGTATGCGATCATGGGAATATACTAGTATGCTAAATGAGGCAAGGCTGAATGCAAGGGTTCGTATGCATGAACAATAACTGACTAAAACTTCATATGAGAATACATGGATAATCTGTAACTACTGTAAATACTGAGTATGCAATACTGTGTGTATGCATGAATACTGTAACTGAGCTTTTCTGAAACTAAATACTGAGTTTTGTTATTGAGTAACTGATAATGATTGATTGTATTTGACAGTTCTAATTCTGTAGAACTGAACTGAGTTCTAAACTGATGACTGAAACTGAAATTGTGAGAGGTAATTATATAATCGACATGCACCCAAAAAGATAAGATAACTGAGTTGGGGTATAATCTGTAACCCTAATTAGAAGGGTGTCAATACCGTGCCATGGGTAAAGACAACTGTTGTAGAGTCAATCCTAACTAACGGGTGACCCCTGAGATCAGTCCTAAACTAGCGGGTGATCCCTGAGTATGTCAGTCCTATCTAATGAGTGACATATCATAATCTATGTTGGATACGTAGTACTGTAACTTAGGGATTACTTCTAGGGACCCAGTCCTAGCTAACGGGTGAGACCCCATCCCTAAGCTCGCTCGGTACTGAATTCTACTCCCAACAGAAAGACACTGATCTGATTATACTAAACTGGACTGGAATGATACAGAGTTTGCTGAGTTTTCCTAAGTTCTGTAACTGAATGAGTTCTACTGAGTTTTGTAACTGACTGAGAGTACTACTGATCATGACATGACTGATACTATTCTGTCACTGATACTATCTCAAGGTAAATAGCTAAATTATCGGCTATTAAATACCCCTAGGACCCGATAGCATGAAAAGTAAAGCAAAGCATCATCTTGAAAAAAATAACAATGTTTACTTGGTCATAATTATTCATAGAGACATTTCATCAAACACTTGTAATGCATTAACTTGTACATGAATGGGGAATACATGTTAGCATGCTATAATGGCATTATTTTATTCTCATAGACAATTTATCAAACACATGAGAAACATACTTGGTTCATTAAATCATAAACACTTAGGGTTAACATGGTTACAATAATCAACTTGCAAATTGAAGGGTTTATCATGAATATCATGTAATTCAACACATACTAGATTCAATTCTTGGAAATTGTAATCTAAATCACAGATTAAAACTCAAACAACATCATGAACATGAATTAAATCTAATTCAAACATGGAAATCATAAATCATAAATCTTGTATTTAAAAAAAAAGGATTCTTGGGCTCCATGGAAGGTAAGGATCCTTGGATGAACATCTAACATACCTTAATTTGAGAGTTTCTTGGAGTTCTTGGAGAAATTCTTGGGATTGTCCTTGATTCTTGAGAGCTAGGGTTTGTTTTCTTGAGAGAGAATTATCTTTTGATTTTGGGGAAAAAATGAATAATGAAGTATTTAAACGTTTTTAGGGATTAAATCCCATATCTGGATGAATTAAAGTCATGGGTAAAGACTATTTTAACCCTGGGTACAACTACAAGTTTTCGTGAAATCTTTCCTATTTAGACCCCTAGCGCGACGCACCACTATCGCACCAAGCCACTGGAAAATAAAAATAGGAAAATTGCATGGTGGTACGATGCAGTGGAATTGAAAACTACACTCTTTTATCCCATATCCATAACTTTGATCGCTGTCGTAACAATTGCATGAGTTTACATCTACAAAAATTAAATTTTAGTGTAATTTAAATTAGTCTAACTTTAAAAAAGTAGGTGGTATATATATTTTGCATTGGTTATTTTCCATTCAATTTCGATACAATATTTTCTTGGACAAGCAATATAATATTGCAATAAGTCACTATTCTTAATTAGTTGTTATTAATTACAATTTCCGAATATTGAGAAATTTCATTAATCCGGTAAATTTCACTCATGGTTATTCAACGTTCAAAATATTACAGAGAAGTTGCTTTTTTATTTTTCATTATATAAAAGTGATTCTACTTTAGAGGTTATAACACAAAAATCATTTGCCTAGTTTATACCACATGAAAATCGGTAACTTTAAGCATATCACATAAAAGTCATTTTTTTTTATTTTTTTTAATCCCATAAAGTTATTTAATTTTTTTCGGATAACAACAACAAAAATATACCCAATTTTTTTTTACACATAGTGGGGTCTAGGAGGATAGAGTATACGAAGTTTGTACCACTACCTAGAGATGAGGTAGAGAGAGTATTTTCAATGAACCCTTGATTCAAGACAAAATTAATACAATCCAAAAAAAAGTTTAAAAGAGGTGAAAAGGAAAAAAGAAGTAGCATAAGAACAGTAATAAAAAAATAACGCTTCAAGCAACAAGCGATCTACCCAAAACAACATACATTAGCAAGAATCCAAGAACAAAAACAACAAGTATGGCATTATGACTATAAATAAAGACAACACTCCTTCCTAGCATGAACACACTCCGACCTCCTAACCTTCTACTCCAATTCATACTCTCCACAACTTTTAATCTAAAGTCTTGTCCTCCGTCAGATGCAACCTCGCTATATCTTGTTAAACCACCTCTCGCTAATATTTTTGTAATACCTCATATTTTTGGGCTAGAATATAATTTGAGCCGTCTTTCTCATGTATAGACCCAAACCCAATGATTTTGATGTAAATAAGTGTGATGATAAATTCTATAGTATGATAACATCTTTGGAAATGAATTAAGATCATAAAATCTCCTAACTCAAAGATGAGTTGAGAACTTTTCTACCGATTGAGTTTTAGTGAACATTTCAACTTGGGTCGAATTCCAATGAACATTAGTCCCAGAATATAATTAGGTTTTCTACAATATATCAAATGAAATATCTTTGATTCTTCTTTTCAACGCATCTAATTTCACCTTAATTCGATATCGGAGTAGAAAGTTATGCTCATTTTACCTAGAAGTGTCTGCCTGCCAGAGATTGACGACTAAGTTGACGAGCAGTCATTGATGACTAAGTCGATGAGCTGTTAACCCTATTAGAGTTCATTCCCTATTGATTATCTTATTTTCACCTAACTGTTGCTTATTGATGGAACGGGTTGCCTGACGTGTTCCACGTGGTGAGTGAAAGAAACTTTATTTATGCACAAATTTTTCTTGCCTCCTTTCACTCTCACCTGCAAAACAAATTAGGGGTTAACTTTAGGCCCCCAGATAAGCTTGGGTCCTTTCTTATGAGTAAATAGACGAATCAGATATCTTCTAGCCCATGCAGGCAACAGGTTACGTGACCCGTTTCTCTGACCAGTTTTAATTATCTTTTTCTTGGCCTGATATAGTTTATTTTCCAGATTTAGACTGCTGCATCTGCTTTTGGCAGTAATTGGATATTCAGTGGTTGGATGTCCAAGGTTTCCACAGATATAGCACAAGTCTTGATAAACATCAAGACTTTTGTGAAAACCCAACCCAGCTTTTTCACTGTGATATCTTTCACTCAACTTATGAAAAATTCTTGAGGAATTTTTCCACCTGTTTGCTCTTTCAAGGTCATGTTTTAGTTTAGAGACTTCTTTACTCAGTTTATTCACCATTTCTGTTGCATTATTGCACTCTTCTTTGTACTTAACCAATTCAAGTTCAACTTTTTCTTGTTCTTTACTCTTGGCGTTTTTTCCTTTTTCAGAGAGTATCAATTTTAAAACTTTAGAATTAAGATCATTATTTGAAGAATCAAGTTGCTCAACTTATTTCTTGAGAGAGAAGTTTTCCTGTTCAATAGTGTTCTTACAAGCTTCTAAATCAATAAAATCAAATTTGATTCTTGCAAGACTGTTGAATAGATCATCCCTATCAGAAGTTGATTCTTGGAAGTCATCAATTAGTGCACTCATCAAGGAATTAAGTTTTGTTTTAAAAAACAAATGCAACTTTTCTTTAAGTTCAAGTATACTTACCTCAGAAGCATCATCTTCTTCCTCCAAGTCTGAATCTCCAAGAGCCATGAGTGCTGCTTCATCAACTTCATCATCATCTAAGTCAAATCCCAAGCTGCTACCATTTTAGTTCCATCAATTTCCATTTCATAAGTTCCTAAATCCCCACAAATACATCCAGGGTCATGCCTGCAAGGTCCTTATTTGCTTCCCTGATTGTAGTCGCCTTAATATTCCACTTTGATTTCGGTAATACCCTCAGTACCTTCTCGACTTGTTCTTCTTCAGCTATAATATTTTCTAAGGAGGTCAGCTCAGTTGTTAAGGCAGTAAGCCTTGTGATCATCTCATGCAAGGTTTCATTCCCCTTCATCTTAAATGCCTCATACTCAGTGAAGAGAAGAGAAATTCTGAATTTTCTTACTTTAGATGTGCCTTCATGAGCATTTACTAGAGTATCCCAAATTTGCTTAGCAGTGGTGCATGTTGATACCCTGTTGTATTCAGCAGGTCCTAATCCACAGACCAAAATATTTTTGGCCTTAGCATTTTTCTTTAATGCCAATAAGTCATCAGGAGTGAATTCACTTCTTACTTTCTTGACCTGTTTCCCATCTTCTAACTTCATTGGAATAGTAGGACCATCAGTGATCCTATCCCATAACTCGTAGTCTTTCCCTTGAATGAATGTTTCCATCCTAGCTTTCCACCAAATGAAGTGAGAACCATCAAAGAGTGGAGGTCTAATAGTGGATTGACCTTCACTGGGACCAGTAGGTGGTACGAAATTCATCATATTGATCTTTGTCTTAGGTGCTAGCCCTTTTTATGACAACCTTTCTCTGATACCACTTGTTAAGAATTCGTGCCCTACTAATTATCTTATTTTCGCCTAACTGTTGTCTATTGATGGAACGGGTTGCCTGACGTGTTCCACGGAAGCAGTAAAATAGAAAGTAAAGAACACAATGGATTTTTACGTGGAAAATACCTGGCTCAAAAGGTGTAAAAAACCACGACCTGCACCTCTATAGGATTTAACCCCAACTTCAGTAAATAACTCTGAGCCTCAACAACGACTGATTACAAAACTCTTGTAACCATCAAATAGGAATTATAAACTCTAATCCCTATAACTCAACAACCAGGAATTATAAACTCTAATTCCTAACTACACACACACACCTCCCGAGGTATGCGATCCAAAAGTCTCTGAGTTTCCCCAACTCGAAGACTAGCTCCTAGTTCAGTTTATAACACACTGAAACTAATTTTACATCAATAGTTCAAACACAATGAACAACTCTAAAAATCAACGCTAAAACTCTTTGTTGGATTTTGTACTGAGCACCAGGTTCTTCAGTGATTGATTAGCACTTCGTAAAGTCAATCTGTTGATTGTTCTTTTCTGCATTTTAGGTGCGTGAATTATTTTGACTGTTGCATCTTCTATTTAAGCACAACTCTCCAAAGAGTCATTCTTTATTTTAAACTCCTCCTCTAATCAAAAATCTCATTGCATAGAGTTTTACTTCAAGTGAGACTCCTTCTTCAATTCCAACTCTTGTCTCCTTGGTGTTGTAGTCAAATTCTAATTCTTTAAATCAGCACATATTAATTTATCAGAATCTTTCTCCTCCCACACATAGGAATCTTCAAGATATACTCAGAAGTGAAACTCCTTCTTTACGTAGGACTCCTTTTTCAACTCAAATTGCTTTCCCTTATCATCAAGTGTTTGAATCAAATTCAACTTGTTATATTCCCCATGTGATCATTAAGTTGAAGTTTCCAGTTGCATTGAATTAACTCATATCAACTTGTTTCATTCATATTGTCATTCATCAAAACTTCAAGGTTCCAACAAACTCCGTCGTCAACCTTAACCACAAAATGTCTAATCTGGCTAGAGATTGACGACTAAGTTGAAAAGCCATCAACAAGTTGACGGGCTAACAACTTAGTTGCCAACTGAGAAATTCCTGCAATTCTTTTAAGTTTTCTTAGGGGTAGTTTGGTCTTTTCTTCCCCTCAAACCGCTCTCACATACTTAAATCATTTAAAAAGCGTTATTTACCCATCATTAATCCGTTTTCAACGCTCATTCTCCTCTCCACTCTCAAGAAAATTAAAACTAGGTGTCTTCTTAAAGTTCAACTTCAAAGGCTTTAAATTCAAGTTCTTCTCAAATTTCTTCCATCAAAAAGGCATGTTGTACACTCCTTACTTTAAGTATTACTATATTTTGACAATTTACTTGGTAATTATATATTCTTTAATGGTTGTTTGAAACTAGGTTGAGGGATTTGGTTGTGAAAGCTTTATAATTGGTTTTTCTATTGATTTAACGATTTTTCTATGCATCATTAAAGGGTTTTAACAAGAGAATTTGTTATATAATTATGGTGAACTTTGTAATTTGGATTCACAACTTTTAAAGAATCTTGCATGATGAAAATATGGCCCTCAACCCCTTTCAAAATTTGATGTTACATGAAAACTATGAGTTTTACTTTGTCTTTTGAACAATGCATGGTAAACATGGAAAATGGTTATAAATGACTTTTGAAAGCCCGTGGGGTATATGTTTGTGGATTTTGAAAGACTTTGGGGCTATGGTTATAGATTTTAAAATAGAATTTGGAGTTTAATGGCTAAAGGAATATGATATGACATAATTAAAATGGCTTGCAAGTTCTCTTAGTATGATGATATCAATTTAAAAATGCCTTAATAAAAGACTCCATGATTATTGGGAAATGGTATGTAAAAAAATATTTTAATTGGGCTTAAAGAGAATTGTGTAGTTTCACCGAGAAAGTATAGTCCTAGGAGGACCAACACTGAAAACCACATTTGCCAACGTTGGGGGGTTCTTGTCCTGAAATATGGATGACCATTGTGTGCTTGCTTCACGTAGTAGTACATAATTTTCTTATTGGGAAGTTATTGTCTTAGCGACTTTAACCTATTCTCTGGTCTATGCAGTTAACATGGATTGGGGTCATTCCGGCAGGGGAAGCTGGATCCATATAGTTCGTGGGTGCCTAAATGTCGGTGTAAGCTACATTGTTCACGATTAACTTTTAAACAATCATATAAAATGCTTCTTTCCCTTATCTCAACATTCTCTCTCTCTCTATATATATATATACATATATAAAACAACATGCTAATTATTGAGCATATGATTTATGACTGGTTTTTGGTAAATGTATATTTTATCCCTTTCTTTGGGTTACATACTAGTACTCATCATACTGACCATCCTAGGATACTATATTGTTTCATGGTGTAGGTTCCGAGAGATTTTCTGGTGACCATATGCAGCGTTAGGTTGTTCAATATTCCCATTGGATAGCTGGTGATAAGTGGTGAGTCCTTCATCATCCAGAAAGTGATTGTTTATTTTTCTTATGTTTTCATCCTATCATTTTGTGATTTTTATGGCACAGTTGGAGTCATGTCCCGACTTAGAAGTATTTTTAAAGTTAGAGGCTTCGTAAACGTTGTTGGGTAATTAGTTTAGATGTTGTTCTTAAGATATGTATATTATTCTATTTGAATCTCGAATTCCTTTTTCTTATGTGCTTGCTTCTGCAATTTTTAATTATGATTATGCTTATGATGTATGGCTGAGGGATCATCTCATGCCTTTGTTAGCTTAGGGTGCCCATCACGATCAGGGCTTTGGTTCGGATCATGATAATTTTTTTGGTATACCTCTATCTCTGTGGAATTCATTTGTAGCCAACTTTTCACATCTCTGCACTGGGGCATCGATGCATCTCCTTATCAAATGCCTGAACCATTTCAGTGTCGCTTCTTGCATCTTGTGTTCCACTGAAGTCACCCCAACCTTACTAAGTAACCTCATTTTAAATCCTATTTCTCCCAACCCACAAGCCCATCCCAACATTTGTATCTCCGCCACTTTCATCCACTGGATATGAGAATTCTTGACTGGCAACTACTCCACTACAGACAACATAGTTGGTCTGACCACCACTCTGTAGAACTTGCCCTTAGGTCTTGATGGCACCTTCTTATCATGCAAGACTCTTGAAGCAAACCTTTATTGCATTTATCCTGCATCAATGGGATAAGTGACATCCTCGTCAATGTCTTCATTTTTCTGGATAATAGATCCAAGATATTTAAAACTTTCTCTCTTTTGAATGGTCTGAGTATCAAGCCACACCTTCACATCAGCCTCCTGCATCAACTCGCTGAACTTGCACTACAGATATTAAGTCTTGTCCTACTCAACCTAAACTTTTAAACTTAAGGTTTTGTCTCCAAACTTCAAAAAGATCATTAACTCCTTCACGAGTCTCGTCACTCAAAATTGCATCATTTTCAAATAACATACACAATGCCACCTCGCCTTGAATTTGATGTGACAATACATACATCACCAAGACAAATAAAAATGTGCTAAGGTTAACCCCTGGTGAAATTCCACCAATACGAGAAAATCCTGAGTCCTCTCCTGCCGTTTATACTCGAGTAGTCTTGGCTCTATCGTACATGTCTCTTATTAACCTAATGTATGCCATCAATAAGCCACTATTATCCGAGCGCCTCCAGAGAATCTCCCTAGCCCTAATCATCAACTGGTGATAACCAAACCACAATTCAATCTTCGAAAACACCGCAACACCCTGAAGCTGATCAAACAAATCATCAATACGAGAAAGAGAATACTTATTCTTAAACGACACTTTATTCAACTGTCGATAATCAATACACATCCGCATAGATCTATTCTCTTTCTTCACAAACAATACAGACGCACCCCAAGGTGAAATACTAGGTCGAATAAATCCCTTATCCAACAACTCCTACAATTGATCCTTCAGTTCCTTCAACTCTGATGGGGCCATCTTATAAGGAGGAATAGAAATAGGCTTGGTGCCCGACTTAACATCAATAATAAAATCAATATCTCGATCCGAAGGCATACTAGGCAAGTCCGTAGGGAACACCTCCATAAACTCATGGATAATACGGTCATAATCCAAGGAAGGAGGCGAAACAACCCTTGTTTCACGAATATAAGCCAACTAAGATAAATATCCCCTCTTAACCAATTTACGACCCTGAATATAAGATATGACCCTCTTAGGATTTGAATGAAGTATACCTTTCCAAGCTATCCTTGGCACACCCGACGAAGCTAAAGTCACAGTCTTGATATAACAATTTAGGACGACATGAGAAGGAGCGAACCAATCCAAACCCAAAATAACATCAAAACCGACCATGTCTAAAACAAGTAATTCTACCAAAATCTCACGCCCGACAAAAGTCAAGACACAAGATCGGTACTCCCAATCCACCACTAAAGAATCACCTACCGGGGTAGATATACGAATGGGCATGGAAAGAGTATCACTAACAGAATCAAAACCCGAAGCAAAATATACAGACACATAGGAGAAAGTCCATCCGAGATCCAATAATATAGATGTAGGTCTGAAACAAACGAGAAAGGTACCTGTAATCACAACATCAGAAGCCTCTGCCCCAAGTCTAGATGGTATAACATAAAATAACCCACGACTACAAACTGGCTGAGTAACCCCACAACCACCAACACGGGCTATACCATCTCTACCTTTCGCACATCCGATTAAACCCCTACCTTCCACTGCTGAAAAAGGAGTAGCTCAAAACACACGGCGAGAACAGTCCTTGGCCACATGGACAATCTCATCACACACATAGCAACCTCTACGACCAGTCTTAACAAGAGAAAGTACAACTGAGATCGAACAACCATCCTAAATAGCTGAACAAGAAGATCCACCAGCTGAACTCTATAAGATCACCTGCACTCTATAAAATCACCTGCACTGGCCTACCATGGTATCCACGCGAACCTCTAAAATCTTTGCCTAGAGAGTTCTGACTCCTAAACTCACAAAACGACGCACCCTCTCAGCGCCTCCCTGAGATGCACTAATAATACCCTCTGTCACCTTAATATGATCCACAATACTTTGAAAAGAACCCTCAAACACAACCATATGAGATGTAGCCAACTAAAGGGAGACAACCAAACCTTTCACAAACTTTTGAATCTTCTCAAACTCATATCTAGACAGGGCGTGGAAGCATGCCTTGTACTTAAAAATTGTCATGGAGCCCTGCTCCATATGATCAAACTCGTCCCACATACTATCTCTCAAGCTAAAAGACACAAATCTCTCTAGAAAGGCATCAACAAACTGATCCCATGACCACTCAGAAGTATTAACAAGCCTAGAACCAACAAATGATATCCAATAATCTCTCACTGCATCTCTCAACTGATAAGAGGTACAACCAACTCCATTCGCGTAGAAAGAGTGAAACACAACTCAGAATACAAGGTATGAAAGAATTAGCACGATAAGGAATAAAATAAGAGAAGTTTCCTAAAGACGTCCTATAGCCTCTCGAAGATAGATACGAATGTCTACGTACCGATCCGCGAGACTCTATTAGACATCCCGTTCTTACACCGTTGAGACCAATGAAACCTGGTTGCTCTGATACCAATTTTTCACGACCCAAAAACGAGGGTCATGATGGCACTTGTCGCGGCGTACCTTGATAAGTAAGCCTATCACCCAAACTGATACGAATAGAGAAAAGGACAGAAATACCCCAAGGTAAGGCTCCTAGAATGAAGCCGAACCATATAAATAGTCATAACAATGCGGAAAGAACTTATCCAAACTACCAATCATGTCCAAAACCAGGTGTCAATAGTGTAAGAACTACTAATACAATCCAAGAGTCAAATACATCTGAAAAATAACCACAAAGGAATAATAACTGTCTCCTAATACTAATAAAGACATAACTAGTATAGAAAGATAGAGGTGAACTTCGGACACATGAATGTACAACCGCTACCTTGGAAGCTCTAACAATTGCCCAAATCAAGTAAGCTGAGGCGCACTCGAGCTAGGACCTGCACCAAAAGGGCGCAGTAGGCATGAGTACGGTCCACTTGTACTCAGTAGGTATCATATGCCGACCAAGAAAAGTGGTAAATAAAGCATACAAAATATACACTAAGGGAACGTCACCAGCAATCAGAAAATGTCCCACAACGGTAGCCCACACAGCTTGCACTAACAGTTCTAATATATCTCATATATATTACCAAAAATACACCAAGATACAGAACACAAGTATACATTATGTCATATATAATAGAACAAGAGAGAACATGTAGATACAAGATCATCAAATACAAGTAAAGGAATGTAAGACAAACACATAGATGACAAGTCAATAAGGCAATACAACACAACATAAACACAATAAAGTAAGTGCAATGTATATGATGATAATGATGATGATGATGATGATGATGATGATGATGCACGGGGTTGTCTCACAACCTCCGGGATCGTCCAACAATCCCCGTATACACTTACGGAGCTAAAGCTTCCCGACGTAGGGCCCATGGGGGGTTCGTCAACCCATATACAATCCACATATATCATATCTCCTTTCCGGAATATCCCTCGAAAATGGTTTTATAAGGTGTTACAATATTTTTAAAAAGGTGTTGCCTGTATTTCTCAGATGTTGCCACGGTGGTACCAATGTTTCATGAATGAGTATGATATGAAGATGTAATGCTTACAACCAATCAAAATAAGTATTTCCGCAACGAACTACATGATATATTTCCACAACCAACCATAATGATACATTTCTACAACCACATGAGCCAATATTCACTCGTTATTTTCATTCCATCCATGAATTTCCACATGTCTCATATGCCAATAAAGTATGAATATAATCACAATACACCAATGGTTCCACATTAAACAATACAATACAATTACTCACATGTATTCAAGGCTATCAATGTCACTTAAGACCCCACATGGTCAAACATATCACATAATATTTCAATTTCGACAATTACATCACATATAGGACCCCACACGGGCACAACACATAGATAGTCATTTTTCATGATTAGTTCCCACCCTTAACATGCATTTTATACCATCATTTACTACCCAGCCCAGTCTGAAGAATTAAGCCATAACCTACCTCGAAAGTCGAAACCGGTCCGCTACACTTGAATTCGCGACCTTACTTTTCACGAACAATATCGAACCTCACTAGAAACATCAAATATGAAATCTATGTATCAAAACAAAACTAACGACACCCATATTGACTACTTTTGGTTCGGGGTCAAAACGGATCCCCAAAATGGATTTTCAAAAATGAAGGGAAAAATCGAAACTTTACTTCAAAAACATGTTCCCCATATTTTTAGAACCTACAACTGAAAACCCAAGTTAAATCGAGTATAAAACGAGGTTCAAATCTAAGAAAAACCATTTTTGAGCTTTACCGGGTAAAATCTTTGAAATCCGGGTTAAAATCAAGAATCGGAGTTGTTTTGAAGTTTAAATTGATGAAAAACTATTAATTATAAGATAAAAATATTATTCAAGTGAAAGAAGATGAAATTTGAGTTTAAAATCATGCCCTAAGATTTTTGGGGTTTTGAGAAATTTATCAAGAAATTACTAAGAAAAGAGTTGAATTCATACCTTAAATCCGTATTAAAATCAAGAAATGGGTGTTAATCTAGCTTCCCAAGCTCCCACAAACTTTATTTTTAAGCTCCCAAACTATTTAGGGTTTAACACTCAAGAGGGAAGATGAAAAATGAGCAAAATGGACCCAAAAACTATTTATATAGTGCAGAAAATCTGCACTAAAAGTATAAAAAGCTGCAGTTTTTTTTTGTTTTAAAGTCCACTCCAGACTTCGACGGAGTGCCCGGGATTTGTTCGAAGTCCTATTTATATAAACAAACTATGCAACCACACTAAATTCGATGTTCCGGACGCGATGGCGCTACCAAATTTTTCAGAAAAATTTTGTTTTCACAAAATTGACCCCCGAAACCCGAAATCACAATTTTCCAAACCGAGGATCGAAATGAGATTTAAAAGCTTTAAAATCATACCAAATATGCTAACACACTAAAATCGACATTACGGATCTGTTGGCGAAGTTACATTTTCCATACGAGGTCGTTTCATCCAAAAGTGGGTCCCACACCCAACTTTTCAATTTTTCAAATTTCCGACCAATAGGTTGAAATGAGCTCGGGTGCACCAGGACCCGAACCCAAGGTCTACCTAGCCTAAAATCGATATTCCGGAGCTGCTGGCGTAGTTCGTTTGGCCATCCATCACACGAATCAAAATATATCCACCTAAGTTCAAAATAAGACTCTTAAAGCCATCAAAAACCACAATATTGCATAAATGATACTAAAATGCATCAAAAATCATGTCAATCACTCCCACACCCCAGAAATACCAAAATGCAACTACGGGGAGGGGTAAAATAGTCCAATCACACAAATCATAAATTTCACATATTTCATCAATTTTTTTTAAGGTCGTTACATCATCCACCACTAAAATCTAGTTCGTCCTCGAACTAAGACAGAGAAATACCTGAATCAATGAAAAGCTGGGGATAGCAACTGCACATATCTGACTCAACCTCCTAAGTAGCTTCATCTACAGGTCGATGTCGCCATAGGACCTTAACCACAGGGATCACTCTAGAGCGCAACCGCCTAACATCCCTTGCCAAAATGGAAACCGGTTCCTCAACAAAGGACAACCGCTCATCTAACCGAATCGAATCCCAATGAATGATATGAGACTCATCAGGAATATAGCGACGAAGCATAGAAACATGAAAAACTGAATGAACAACTGATAGATCAGGGGGCAAAGCCAACTCATAAGCTACATCACCAACAGTCCGAAGAATCTCAAATGGGACCCATATACCTGGGGCTAAGCTTGACCCTCATCCCAAACCTCATCATACCCTTTATGGGTGAAACTCGAAGGAAAACATGATCACCAACACCAAAACTCAAGGCACGAAGTCTACGATCAGCATAACACTTCTGCCTACTATGGGCTGCTCTAAGTCTATCCTAAATGACTCGAACTCTATCCAACTACTCACGAAGAAAGTCCGTACCTAGAGGTCTCACCTCTGAAACATCGAACCAACCTACCGGAGAGCGACAACGCCTACCATACAACGCCTCAAAATGAGCCTTATCAATACTGGAATGGTAGCTATTATTATATGCAAACTCTGCTAAAGCCAAATGCTTCTCCCACTGGCCACCAAAATCCATCACGCATGCGCGAAGCATATCCTCCAAAACATGAGTAGTCCGCCCTGACTGGCCATCAGTCTGGGGTGAAATGCTATGCTAAGATCAATCGGAGTACCCAACTCATCCTGAAAAGTCTTCCAACAGTGAAATGTGAACACAAAACCTTGATCTGAAATAATAGACACCAGCCCACCATACAGACGAACAATCTCACAAATATAGATACGAGCCAACCTCTCAGCACTGAATGAGACCTGAACCGGAATAAAATAGGTTGACTTGGTCAATCAATCCACGATGACCCAAACACTGTCAGAACCATGAAATTTACAAGGCAAACCAGTCACAAAGTCCATAGTGATGCATTCCCACTTCCACTCAGGAATGGGTAACCTCTGAAGCAAAACCACCAGGTCTCATATGCTCGGCCTTCACCTGCTAATAACATAGGCAACGAGCCACAAAATCCGCTATATCTCACCTCATACCACTCTACCAATAATGCTGCCTCAAATCACGATACATCTTAGTCACACCTGGATAGATAGAATATCTGAAACAATAGGCCTCCCCCAAGATCAACCTAATCCGATCACCACATTCGGTACACAACTCATCCCCCAATCCTTAAAACTCCATACGAATCAAGTGAGGCTTCCTTAGCCTCACCCCTTAATACCTTATCTCGAATCAACCTCAATCCAACGTCGTCAAACTGATGAGCTCGAATCTACTCTATCAAAGATGATCTAGCCTCTATAAATGCCAAAATATGCCCTGGTGTTGAAGTATCAAGCCTAACCATCTGGTTAACCAAAGACTGAACCTCTAAGGCCAATGGCCTCTCTTGAATCAAAAGATGCACCAAGCTACCCATGCTAGTCGACTTTCGGCTCAAGTCATCCGCCACCACATTAGCCTCGCCTTGATGGAAGAGAATAGTCAAGTCATATCCTTAAGCAACTCAAACCAATGGCACTGCCTCCTAAGAAGATCTCGCTGATAAAGAAGTACCGAAGGCTACGATGATCTGAGAAGTTCTCACAATTGAATCCATACAAGTAGTGCCTCTACAACTTCAAGGCAAATACAACTGTGCACAGCTCCAAATAATTGATAGGATAATTTCTCTCATGAGGCTTCAACTGACGAGATTCATACGCAATCACCTTATCCTCCTGTATCAACACGACACTTAACCCAACACCTGAAGCATCACAAAAGACAATAACGCCAATGGTCTTCTTGGGCAAAGCCAAAATAGGAGTTGAAGTCAATAAATCCTTGAGCTTTTGAAAGCCCTCCTCATAAACATCGGACCACTGAAAAGGAATCTTTTTCTGGGTCAAATTGGTCAATGGAGCTGGAATGGAAGAGAAACCCTCTACAAAACACTAATAATACCCGGCCAAGCCAAAAATACTCAGAATCTCGGTGGGGGAAGTATGTCTAGCCCAATCACGAACCGCTGCAACTTTAGTTGGATCAACCATAATACCTTGTTTCATGAATATAAGCCAACTAAGATAAATATCCCCTATTAACCAATTTACGAGCCTGAACATAAGATATGACCCTCTTAGGATCTGAATGAAGTGTACCTTTCCAAGCTATCTGTGGCACACCCGACGAAGCTAAAGTCACAGTCTTGATATAACAATTTAGGATGACATGAGAAGGAGTGAACCAATCCATACCCAAAATAACATCAAAACCGACAATGTATAAAACAAGTAAGTCAACTAAAATCTTACGCCCGACAAAACTCAAAACACAAGATCGGTACTCCCAATCCACCACTAAAGAATCACCGACCGGGGTAGATACACGAATAGGCATGGCAAGAGAATCACTAATAGAATCACAACCCGAAGCAAAATATACAGACACATAGGAGAAAGTCCATCCGAGATCCAATAAAACAGATGTAGGTCTAAAACAAACGAGAAAGGTACCTGTAATCACAACATCAGAAGCCTCTGCCCAAAGTCTGGATGGTATAGCATAAAACAACCCACGACTACAAACTGGCTGAGTAACCCCACAACCACCAACACGGGCTATACCATCTCTACCTTTCGCACATCTGATGAAACCCCTACCTTCCACTGCTGAAAAAGGAGTAGCTCTAAACACACGGAGAGAACAGTCCTTGGCCACATGGCCAATCTCATCACACACATAGCAACCTTTACGACCAGTCTTAACAAGAGCAAGTACAACTGAGCTCGAACAACCATCCTAAATAGCTGAACAAGAAGATCCACCAGCTGAACTCTATAAGATCACCTGCACTCTATAAAATTACCTTCACTGGGCTACCATGGTATTCACGAGAACCTCTAAAATCTCTGCCTCGAGAGTTCTGACTCCTAAACTCACCAAAACAATGCACCCTCTCAGCGTCTCCCTGAGATGCACTAATAATACCCTATATCACCTTAACATGATCCACAATACTCTGAAAAGAACCCTCAAACACAACCATCTGAGATGTAGCCAACTGAAGAAAGACAACCAAACCTTTCACAAACTTTTGAATATTCTCAAACTCATATCTAGACAAGGCGTGGAAGCATGCCTTATACTCAAAAACTGTCATGGAGCCCTGCTCCATATAATCAAACTCATCCCACATACGATCTCTCAAACTAAAAGACACAAATCTCTCCAGAAAGGCATCAACAAACTGATCCCATGACCACTCAGGAGAATTAACAAGCCTACAACCAACAAATGATATCCAATAATCTCTCGCTGCATCTCTTAACTGATAAAAGGTACAAGCAAATCCATTCGCGTAGAAAGAGTGAAACACAACTCAGAATACAAGGTATGAAAGAATTAACAGGATAAGGAATAAAATGAGGGAAGTTTCCTAAAGACGTCCTATAGCCTCTTGAAGATAGATACGAACGTCTACGTACCGATCCGCGAGACTCTATTAGACATCCCGTTCTTAACCATTGAGACCAATGAAATCTGGATGCTCTGATACCAATTTGTCACAACCCAAAAACAAGGGTCATGATGACACTTATCGCGACATACCTTGACAAGTAATCCTTTCACCCAAACTAATACGAATAGAGAAAAAGATAGAAATACCCCAAGGTAAGGCTTCTAGAATGAAGGCAAACCATATAAATAGTCATAACAATGCGAAAAGAACTTATCCAAACTACCAATCATGCCCAAAACCAGGTATCAAAAGTGTAAGAACTACTAATACAATCCAAGAGTCAAATACATCGAAAAAATAACCACAAAGCAATAATAACTGTCTCCGAATACTAATAAAGACATAACTAGTATAGAAAGATAGAGGTGAACTTCGAACGCATAAATGTCCAACCGCTACCTTGGAACATCCAACAATCGCCTGAATCAAGTAAGCTGAGGCGCACTCGAGCTAGGACCTACACCAAAAGGGCGCAGTAGGCATGAGTACGGTCCACTTGCACTCAGTAGGTATCATAGGACGACCAAGCAAAGTGGTAAATAAAGCATACAAAATATACACTAAGGGCACGTCACCTGCAATCAGAAAATGTCCCACAACGGTAGCCCACACCACTTGCACTAACAGTTCTAATATATCTCATATATATTACCAAAAACTAACCAAGATATGGAACACAAGTATACATTATGTCATATATAATAGAACAAGAGAGAACATGTAGATACAAGATCATCAAATACAAGTAAAGATAAGTAAGACAAACATATAGATGACAAGTCAATAAGGCAATACAACACAACATAAACACAACAAAGTAAGTGCAATGTATATGATGATGATGATGATGATGCACGAGGTTGTCGCACAACCTCCGAGACCGTCACACAATTCCCGTATACACCTACAGAGCTAAAGCTTCCCGACGTAGGTCCCATGGGGGGTTCGTCAACCCATATACAATCCACATATCTCATATCTCCTTTCTGGAATAACCCTCGGAAAGGGTTTTATAAGGTGTTATAATATTTTTAAAAAGGCGTTGCCAGTATTTCTCAGATGTTGCCACAGTGGTACCAATGTTTCATGAATGAGTATGATATGAAGATGTAATGCTCACAACCAATCACAATAAGTATTTCCGCAACCAACCACATGATATATTTCCACAACCAACCATAATGATATATTTCCACAACCACATGAGCCAATATTCACTCGTTATTTTCATTCTATCTATGAATTTCCACGTCTCATATGCCAATAAAATATGAATATAATCATAATACACCAATGGTTCCACATTAAACAATACAATACAATTACTCACATGTATTCAAGACTATCAATGTCACATAAGACCCTACATGGTCAAACATATCACATAATATTTCAATTTCGATAATTACATCACATATAGGCCCCCACACGGACACAACACATAGATAGATGTTTTTCATGATTAGTTCACACCCTTACCATGCAATTTACACCATCATTTACTACCCAGCCCAGTCTGAAGAGTTAAGCCATAACCTACCTCGAAAGCCGAAACCGGTCCGCTACAATTGAACCCACGACCTTACTTTTCACGAACAATCCCGAACTTCACTAGAAACATCAAATATGAAATCTACGCATAAAAACAAAATCAACGACACCCATATTGACTACTTTTTGTTCGGGGTCAAAACGGATTCCCAAAATGGATTTTTGAAAAAGAAGGGAAAATCAGAACTTTACTTCAAAAACATGTTCCCCATATTTTTAGGAACCTATAGCTGAAAACCGAAGTTAAATCGAGTAAAAAAATGAGGTTCAAATTGAAGAAAACCCATTTTTGAGCTTTACCGGGTAAAATCTTTGAAATCCGGGTTAAAATCAAGAATCGGAGTTGTTTTGAAGGTTAAATTGATGAAAAACTAGTAATTATAAGATAAAAATATTATTCAAGTGAAAGGGAATAAAATTTGAGTTTAAAATCATGTCCTAAGATTTTTTGGGATTTTGAGAAATTTATCAAGAAATTACTAAGAAAAGGGGTGAATTTTACCTTAAATCCGTAATAAAATCAAGAAATGAGTGTTAATCTAGCTTTCCAAGCTCCCACAAATTTTATTTTTAAGCTCCCAAACTATTTAGGGTTTAAATCTCAAGAGGCAAGATGAAAAATGAGCAAAATGGACCCCAAAACTATTTATATAGTGCAGAAAATCTGCACTAAAAGTATAAAAAGCTGCAGTTTTTTTTCGTTTTAAAGTCCACTCCGAACTTCGACGGGGTGCCCGGGATTCGTTGAGAATTTGATTTATGCAAACGATCTATGCAACCACACTAAATTCGACGTTCCAGACGCGATGGCGCTACTAGATTTTCCATAAAAATTCGTTTTCACAAAATTGACCCTCGAAACCCGAAATCATAATTTTTCAAATCGAGGGTCGAAATGAGATTTAAAAGTCCTAAAATCATACCAAATAAGCTAACACACTAAAATCGACATTACAGATCTTTTGACGAAGTCGGATTTTCCATACGTGCTCGTTTCGACCAAAAGCGGGTCCCACACCCAACTTTCCAATTTTTCAATTTTCCGACCAATAGGTCAAAATGAGCTCGGGTACACCAGGACCCGAACCCAAGGTCTACCTAGTCTAAAATCAATATACCGGAGCTGATGGCATAGTCCGTTCGGCCATCCGTCACACGGATAAAAAAATATCCACATAAGTCCAAAATAAGACTATTAAAGCCATCAAAAACCACAATATTGCATAAATGCTACTTAAATGCATCAAAAATTATGCCAATCACTCTCACACCCCAGAAATACCATAATGCAACTACGGGGAGGGGTAAAATAGTCCAATCACACAAATCATAAATTTCACATATTTCATCATTTTTTTTATTTTTAGGTCGTTACATAGAATGTCAAGGATTATCTTAAAATATGAATAACCTTTGATAAATATAGAATTTTCTAGTTATAAACCCTCCAGTGTGTAGAAAATTGAATTATCTTTCCAACGATACCAATTTTGCCTAGATCCGATACTCGGTTGAGAAGTTATGGCATTTTTAGTAAAACAGTATGCCATTTAGGCTTGCACCTAATCGCGGTGAAGGAGAAATTCGCAATTGTCAAAATCCAGGGGACCATCGCGACTGTCCCACGTCGCGTTGAAGTTCCAGGTCCCGTTCGTCAATTTTCAGTGGCATACAGCTATGGCCCCGTATTGTGGTGATGGCCAAAATAGAGCTCGTCCCTTTTCCCTTGGCCCAACGCAATTTCACCGCATCGTGTTGATGAGCCAAATGAAATTCGTCCCTTTTTGAATGAGCCACTGCGATAGTGGCACATCATGGTGGGTGGCCAAATTGGGATTTCCAGTTTCCAAAATTAATTTTAAAAGGGTAGTTTGGTCTTTTGCACAATCCCCAAATCGTGTAATCCACAAGATTAAGCTCATTCTAAGCACTTTATGCTTACTTTTCATTAATTCTCTCTCAAAGAAAACCCTAAAGCTCAAAACTTACTCTCTAAGAAATCATATTTCCTCCATTATTTTCCCAAGATAGCTTAAGATTAAGGATTCTCAATTCAAGAACTTCAAGAGTTCACCTTCAAAAGCTCAAATGGGGATTCAAGTTCAAGCTTTCTTAGTAAATGCATCAATTAAGGTATTCAGGATTTATGAACAAGGATATTCTTTCATCTTTGTTCCCAAAACTAGTTTTTAATTATAAATTTACATGATTTGTATGAATATACATGAGTTTAAAATTAGGGTTCATACCCATTGTTGTTATTTGCAAGATTATGAGATTTCAAGTGATTTAGAAGTTGAATTGCATGTCTATCTTCGTATTTTCATACGTAATGTAGTAAATTTTATATTTTGAGTTGAATTATCAATACTTACATTATCAAGCGTGAATATTATGATGTTTTGACATGAATTTGATGCATGGGTCATTAAGCTCTAATTGAGTATTTCTATTTCAAGACTTATTGTGCTATGAGAACCCTATGACTAGATTATTTTCAGATTTTGATAAAGATTTGATCTTTTGATCTCAGCTTAGATATGAAATCTACTTTATAGTTTTAGATTACAGTTTAACTTAGCAATTATACAGTTGGTTTTCGTGACAAACCATTATACTAGATTTTTAAAGTTGATTTCCAACAAAATGAGCATACAGATTAAAGGGAGTAGTATTTAGCATCGAGTTGGATATGTTCTCATGCCCCAGAACTACGAGCCAATGTAGGTTCATATTATCAGATTATTCCCATTTCTATATGGATGACAGATACAAATGTGATTACTTAGATTAGGTTATACTCCTTGATAAGAGAGGTTTTCCCATAAGGGAACTAGACGTTGGACTTTATGATAGCTCGTATGGTTTATGTTGGTTAGAAGAACCTCCCTACAGAAAGAATAATCCTAATAGAAAAGCTTTTAGAAAGTAAGTGTAAAGGCCGCAACTTTATTCAAACATTGTTTTACAAAAGATATTAGCTGTGAGATTTCAGATTTTCAGATTTCAGATATAGAAGTGAGTCCTTTCTACACTAGACAGAATGATTTAAGACAAAATACCAGTACAACTTTTAGAAACCAAATGTTATGACTCACTAGATTTATGCAACATGTTTTGCTATTATGATTTACGATTTTCAGATATTGTGAATCATTTACATTTGGCATGCATTATTTTATAAATTGTGATACTTATGCATTTACCCCCATATACTCAGTACATTCTCAAAGTACTGATCCACATATACGTCTATGTGCTACATTGTCTCATAATGTAGTATGAGGTGCTCAGTTTTAGCAGCGTGAGTGATTTCAAGCATCTACATCTACATCCCGACAGTTGGTGAGTCCTCATAATTTGGGGACTTAGTGTTATAGTTTTTCAGCTTATTAATATAGATGATTCAGAAAGTTCAAGTCAGCTGAGAGTTTGTCCCAGTGACTCTCTAGTTATTAGTAGTAGAGGTTTGTCAGACTGGTAGATATGATTTTAGATTATTTAGTATTGATTGTTCGTACTATTGAGTTTAGTACTTTCCAAAGATTATATTAAGATATTCTCGATTAGCCAGATAGATTTCCGCATTCTAGTTTTGATATTATATCTATATTCCCTTGTTATGAGATTCAAATTAGTAGAAGGCAGACAGGGTTAGCTTAAGGTTACTCATAGTCTTGAGCACCGCGTGACATCTCGGGACCAGGTTTTGAGGTATTACAGTTATATAGTAATGTGAACTGATTCAAATGATATTTCATCGATGATATCTTTAGTACAATAGTGTGCAATATTGTATAATATTATGAAGATCTAAATTATATATTTATTTAAGCATGCTGACGTAGAAATAATTATCAAGTGAAATATGCTTCTTGGTAAGCATAAGTTTTATTTGGCCTGCAGTCCTGACACTAGAAGATGTCATGTACTTAATATTGAATGGTACACTTGATATTGAAATTTAGATAAGAATCCCAGAAGGATTAAAGATGCCCAAAGAATATAGTTCAAAGTCTTGGGAATTATTTTTAATCAGATTACAAAGATCGTTATACAATCTAAAACAATAAGAGCGTATGTGGTATAATCGTCTTAGTGAGTACTTGATAAACAAATGTTACATAAATGATGTCATTTTTCCTTATATTTTTATTAAGAAAATGGCATCAAGGTTTGTTATAATCGCCATTTATATGAATGACATAAATCTCGTTGGAACTTCAGAAGAGGTCCAAAAGGGCAATTGAATATCTAAAGAAAGAATTCGAAATGAAAGATCTTTGAAAGACAAATTTTTGTCTTATCTGCATATTGAACATTTAGAAGACAGGATCTTCATCCACCAATCTGCCTATACCGAGAATGTCTTGCAACAATATTACTCGGACAAAGCACATTCGTTAAATAATCTAATGATTGTTCGATCACTTGAAGTGAGTTAAGATTCATTTCGATCTCCATAAGAGGGTGAACAAATTCTTGGTCCTGAAGTACTATATCTCAATGCTATTGGTATAACTATGTATCTTGCTAACAACCTAAGACTTCATATAGCCCATTCTGTTAATTTTCCAGCTAGGTAAAGTTTTTCTCTTTCATGTAGACATTGAAATGGAGGTAGGCATATATTGCAATATCTAAAGGGGTCTATTGATATGATTCTATTTTATACTAACAAAGATAGTTTAGATCTCTTTAGTCATGCAGTTGCAGGTAATTTATCTGACCCACATAAAGCTCGATGTCAAACAAACTATGTATTTTCATACGAAGGTACTGTGATATCATGGTGATCTACAAAATAGTATATTGTTGATACTTATTCAAATCATGCTGAGATAATAGCGATTAATGAGGCAAGCAGAGAATACATATGGCTGAGATTAGTGATACATTCCATCAAAGAGAGATATGGCCTAAAGGTTGATATCAAGGTACCCACGATCATATTTATAGACAATGCAGCATGAAAGGCTCAATTAAAATGAGGCTTTATAAAGTGAGATAGAATGAAGCACATCTCGCCAAAGTATTTCTTCACACGAATCTCTAGAAAAATTATGATATTGATGTACAACAAATACCTTCCAGTGACAATCTAGCAAATTTGTCACCAAATCATTACCAACTTTAACTTTTGAAAAGATGGTACACAAGATTGGAATGCGAAGACTGAATTGATTGAAGCAGGGTCTTCATTAGGGGGAGAAAGAATACGCGTTGTATTCTTTTTTTCTTACTCAAGGTTTATATCCCACTGGGTTTTTCCTGGTAATATTTTTAATGAGGCAGTACTCAAATACATATTTAGACAGTTTTTCTTTACATAGGCATCCAAGAGGGAGTGTTGTAAAGGTGGATACCAAATGTCCAAAATGAAAGACATGTGGCATACCTTTAAGTAATGTAAACCAAGTCATACAACACCTCTTTGTTTTTGGATAAATGTAACACCCCGAAATCGGGTCCCGAGACGTCACACGGTGCTTAGGGTCACAAGTGACCCCAAGCTAACTCTTCTACTGGCATAACTCATAAGCAACTGAATAAAAATACAAATCCATACAAATCAGCAGAAATTACCTCTTTTCTGAATCTGATCGATACAAAAATAGAATTTTATAGGATTACAAATAGAAATTCTGCCATTACAACCAGAATTTAAACAAAATACATCAACTTCTACTGACTGTGGGTAGCTGGGTCATGACTCCCGACTACCCCAACTCAATACGACTGAATAAAGAAAATACAACACTATAAAATCGGCATAACTAACCCAAGCCCTTGAATCAAAAGAACTCATCACCTGTTGACTGGATACCACGAACTAACTGGATCCGAAGGTGCAACTATACCTTGTACCTACATTCCGAAAAAATTCAGCCCACATACGAATATGTGGGTCAGTACCATGGAAAGATACCGAGCATATGGGGGTGCAATGCATATATAAAATAATATTTTAATATCATCACAGTTTATAAAATTATGCATGCTGATATAGATGACTCACTTAGCTCGAATTAAATCATCATAATCATAAGAGGATGAAATAAGTATAATAACACATGTGAGTCATCATATAATTTGTCAATCACTTTCAGTTCATCAAGAATATCAATTCTCATAATGTAACTATCATTTAAATCTTTCAAAAGAATAACTTTCACAATTTTACTTTCAAATCACTTCACCATTCACCATAGACACAAGGAAACACACACACACTTTGGGAGATCCTATAACCGACATAAACCATGTGAGCTACATGGAGTCCAACGTACAACCCACGTTGGGGAGAGTCGTCCTATCCTTGCCATTAGAGTAGGACTTCCAGTATCAATCCAAAAATACTAGTGATCACTATATAAATCAGCCTCAGGATCACATCCTACGGGGCACGTAGTTCTAGGGAAGTAAGGTCACTTTATACCTCCCACTCAGTGCTAAAGATTACTGTCAGACTTAGCTCAGAAATTTAAATCATCCTCAGGCTCACATTAAAGAAAATCCACAATAAACACTTCAACAATTTTTATCGGGAGCCAATTTGCTACCCCTTTATCATAATCAATAAAAACGTGGATTTCTTTCACAGTCGAGTTCAAAATAAATCATTCATGACCAAAAGGTCAAATCATTCAAAACATCTCAAATATTCAACATCAACGTGCTTATAACACACATTTTCTCAAAAACACAATTTCAAATGGGGTTCGCGACCCAAATATCAAAATCATGATAAATATCGTTCAAGATTCATGCTTTATATCACCACACATGTAAATTCATCTTTCAAAATCATAAACATAAAGATTTCATAATAATCATCATAAGATATGGGTTCATACTTCAAATTCATAAAAAAATCAAATTAAAATCATGCCTTTGTAAGGAAAATTACTTTTGGGCACAAGAACGAAAGAGAGTTCTTGTTGAAAAATCCCACATACCTTGAATGATGAACTTTAGACCGATACTCATTTTTGAGATGTTAATCGTGCCTTTGAATGATGGTTCTTGGAGTTCTTGAACTAGGAACTTGGAATCTTGAATAAATTTGCAGAATTAATGGTGAACTTTGGAGGTTCTTGAAGTTGGATGTAGGAGCTTAGGATTTTCTTTTTGAGGGAATTTGATGAAATATAACATATAATGCTTCTAATAGGCTTTAATATAGGGTTTGGACGGATTTTGGGTGAGGTGGAATGACCAAAACGCCCCTAAAAAATTAAATAATTTTCGAATCTGTCCTTTGGTGGACTGTTTTGATAGTCTGAAGTATATCAACCATAACATTTTACTCCGATATCCAAATTGGATGAAACTAATTTCATTAGAAAGAGGACTCTCATATATTTCCGTTGATATATAGTATCTCACCCAGATCATTGTTTATGAGGATTTATGATCATTTTAAGTTGACCCAAAAATTCACTTTTGATAGGCTGAAGTAGATCGACCATAAATTTTTGGTCCGCTAGAAAAATTGGATGAAACCAATTTTATCGGAAAGAGGACTCACAGAGATTTCCGTTGATATATAGTAAATCACTCAGATCATTATGTACAAGGAGTTATGATCATTTAAATTTGGAGAAAAAATACGCCAGGCCTCAGTATTTTTTTTCCTGCACGTTTTACTATTCACTACTATTCATGGATCTATCAGAATGTTCATAACTCGTCGCTCGGGTGTCCGTTTTGGATGATCCACATATTGTTGGAAATATTATTCAATACTCTACGCAATGGTGGGTCATAATCTAAGACATTCCGTACGGAAATTTTATAATTCATTCTAGAAGATAGAACCCAACACGTTTACGCACAAAATTTCAACGAAAAATTTTCTGGGGTATTACAATAAAATTTTTATTTTTGTCTTTGAATATATATAGCCTTAGTCAATGTGAGATCAAGATGATTTTTGCACTTTCCAAATTATTACATTATATCTTTGGCGTGATATGAATGACTTGCAAGTCTTGGTATGACGTACGGCACCAAATGTGAATTCCTTAATGAAAGACTCCATGAATAAAAATAAGAAAAATGTTTTAATTGGGCTCAGAGAGAACTATGTAATTTCACCGAGAAGGTGTAGTCCTTCTGACTAACACTTGAAATTATGTTTGTCGACGTGAGAGGTTTTGTCCTGAATGGAGAATGATCGTTGTATGCTTGCTTCGGGAAGTAGTATGGAGCTATGTTTATTATATGATGGTCAAAATATGACTACCTCAGTCCATGCTGCTAACATTGATTGGGGCCCCACCAGTTGGGTATTGAATGGATCCATATAGACCATGGGATACATATTATCAGTATAAGTTACAAAGTCCAGAAATAAAGATTTCCAAATGATTATGTTCTTTTACCACTTTGGTCACTTACTACTTATAATATGAATTTTGAGCTTATGACTACGGGTTTGCATCAGTCGGTTTGATTTGATTTTGTATATTATCGAATTAGTTTATCAGTTTTTGATTTATCAACACGCTAAAGTGATAACCAAACCAATAAGATACTTGTTATAGACTTTTGGTTTATCGATTTTGGTCCTTAAAGGTTTGTTTTATGAGTTTAACCAATAAGAAAATGGTCCTTTTTTTACCTTCTCTTCTTCTTTTCATATGCTCATATATATACACTACCTTCATGCATAAAAGCCTACACAAAGTACAAGTATAAGAAAATTCAAATACATTATTATTAAAACAAACTTGTTTTCTTTTTGGTTAAGTTGCGAACTTGAATGCAGTAGCAATCGATGGATATCTCTAAAAACAAAATCTAGTTTATAATAATGGGTGGAAACTCCACAAGCCAACAAGTTTATGAAGAAAAGAACAACACTAAGACAACAACTATAAAATGCAAAAAAAAATAATAGGGTATGTATTTAAAATATAAAGCCACTATTATATAACTAGGGGTAAAAATATAATTTTTAATATAATATTATTGGATTATCGTTTTAACCATTAGCTAAAACCTTAGAATAAAAAATCGAACCGATATTCCAATAAATAAATTTCTAAAACCATTTAAAAATAATTAACCCAATAACCCGGTATCAATATACCAATAACGATTTTTTGGTTCGGTTAATTTAGTTTTTGCACACCCTTACTTATAACATGAAACTTAAAAAATATTTTAAACAACTTTGATTTCCCCTTTCTTGGGTCACATGTTAGTACTTATTGTACCGACCGTCCCCGGGTGCTACATCCTTTCATGATGTATGTTTCGAAGCTCATACTTGCAATCTAGTTCAGCATTAGAATTACACTAGGGCGGAAGCTACCAGGTGATGAGTCATCCTTCTTTCGGAGGGCCATATTTATTACTTCTAGTTAGTCATGATTTATTCCAATTTTATGGTATTAGCCGAGGATATGTCCTGGCATAAGATGCTATTCATATTATTAGAGGTTTCGTAGACTGAGTCAAACAAATATTTTCATGTCATATTTCAGGAAGTGAGATTTGATTGTTGATTTCTTTCAACTTCATAACTTATGGACCTATTTTTCGCACTTTAATTACAATTTTTCTTATGAAGAAATGCTAAGGGATCATCTCGGGTCTTCCTTGATCTGGGATTCCCATCATGGAGAGGGTCTCGGCTTAAATTATGGAAAACTTGGTATCAAATCATTATTTAATGTCCTACGGTATTTATGAAGCCGTTTCGAGTAGAGTTCTTTTTATGGATGTGTAGCATGCCATAATTTAAGTGACTTTCTCTAACTCTTAATTTTTTTTCAACTTTTAGAACATGCCTCCAAGAAGAACTAACGGCCACAGGGAGCCCACACTTTTGACTCCATAAATCCTACTCCTACTGGGGTCCACCACCCCTGACTAGTCCTCCCTAGATCCTAGGACCAGTACAACCCATACTCAAGCTCAACAGGGTAAAGTTTCTAATGATAAGTTCAGAAAAACCATCCATATGCTTGCTTAGGTTGTGTCATCTCAGTTTTACCATTCAGTTAATGCTGATCCATTGTTGGTTCTTTGGATGCTACTTAGGTTAGCTAGTTTATGGGCTAAACCCATCGACTTTCATGGGATCTAAGACTGAGAAAGATTTCCAAGAGGTTGTGGACGAAATGAAAAAATATTTTAGGGTGATGCCTCCCAGTGATACAAAAAGGGTGGAGTTTTCAGCCTACCAGCTAAAAGGGGTGGCTTATCAATAGTATGATGAGTGTGTGTAAATTACAGGCGAGGATGTTGAACCTATTGTTTGGGAAAATTTTTCAAATGGCTTTCTTAACCACTTCTTTCCTTAAGAATTAAGGAAAGCTAAGGCTGAGGAGTTTGTGAATTTGAAGTAGAGTAAGGTGAGTGTTAAGGAGTATGCTATAAAATTGACTCAGTTGTCTTGTTATGCTCTAGAGTTGGTGTCTAGTATAAGGGCTAAGACGAGAAAGTTTTCTGCGATCTCTCTAGCGTGCCATGTTGACCAGTAACATGGATATATCCAGGTTGGTGGTTTCTATGAAATAGGTATAGGATAAAAGGAGAAATAGGAAGAGGTAGAGGGGAGGCAGCATAAAAGGGCTAGGCCAATAGATCAGGATGTAAGTCAATAATATAGCAGAAAAGGGGGAAGGCAATTGATCAAGAAAAAATCTTGGGGTAATTCTCATTCATCAACTAGTGCACCAGCTCCTAAGACTTTGAGTGATCAGCGATTTCTGTCTAATTATGGCCCTAAGATGAATGGTACTCAGTCTCATGCTAGTGTGGCACAGTCGGCTCCACCTTATCCTCTTTGTAGCACATATGGGAAGCTTCTTCATGGATTTTATTGATTTAACTAGGGGTAAGTTATAATTGTGGCACCGGTCATTATCAATGGGATCTTGGCAAAGGAAAATTTAGGGGACAATAAGTCAAAAGCTACTACTTCTTTAGCCCCAGCTTTAAAGGGTACTACTCTGATACATGCAAGGGCCAGAACCGTATGTATGTCCTATCTACTCGTTAGAATTCAGAAGCTTCACTAGATGTTATCATGGGTATGTTATAATTTTTCTCTCGTGATATGTATGTACTACTTGAACCTGGTTCCACCCTATCTTATGTGACCCTTTATATGGCTGTGAATTTTGAATTTGGTCCCCAAAATATTTACTTTAAAGGTAGTTGGGTGAATCATTTGACTCTTATTGAGTTCTCCTAGAATAATAGCTATCATTCTAGCATACAGATGTCACCAATCAAAGCTCTTCATTGTAGGAGTTGTAGGTCACAAATTGGGTGATACGAGGTAAGTGAAGCTAGATTGTTTGGACCTGACCTTGTGCACCATGCGATGAAGAATGTTAAGGTTATTCATGAGAGCTTAGAACCACTCAAAGTTGTCAAAAATCCTATGCAGATGTGAAGCGACGGGAGTTAGAGTTCAAAATTTATGAGTGGATATTCCTAAAAGTCTCTCCTATGAAAGAAGTAATAATGTTTGGGAAAAAAAGGTAATCTCAGCCCACGTTACATCGGTCCGTACTAGATTTTGAAGGAGTTTGAGGATGTTGCTTATGAGTTGGATTTGACTACGAGTTTGGCATCGATTCATCTAGAGTTTCACATTTCTATGCTCAAAAAATTTGTGGGTGACCATTCTCTTACAGTCCCCAAAGAGGATATTAGTGTGAAAGATTCTTTGTCCTATGAGTAAGTTTCTATCAAAATTTGGGATTCTCAAGTTCAAAAGTTATGAACCAAGGAAATCGTATCAGTATAGGTGTTGTGGATCAATCAAAAAGTAGAGGAGCTTACTTGGGAATCAGAGGAAGACATGAAGGCTAGATATCCTTCTCTGTTCACATCATCAAATGATGTTGTTGGAGGAACCATGTCACGCCTCAAATCCTATTGGGACGGACAGACACTTGTAGCTGTGAAGTCCCGAGAGAACCAACCCATAACCTTGGAATTCACATACACGCAACTATAACAAGCAAAGGTTTTTCCATCTACGGATATAATGCCTTAATAAAAAAAATATAAACGACAAGCCCTAAAACCATATACATAATAGACTTGGCCATTAGGGCCATAACATCTACAAGATACCACACTACCATGCTTAACTTTACATTGGTCTACAAAGCCTCTAGACGATACATAGAACTTAGCTAAGGTCGGGACAAACCCCCACCATACTATTAACTTTTATACAATACCAAAAATATATAGAACTGACTCGAAAAGCCCCGAAGCAAACTTGAGCTCACCAATAGCAGATGGATATCCTGGGCTCCTACTGAGGAGGCGTGTTTGCCGAAGCACCTTTGCCTGTAGCATGAAATATAAGTCCCCCATAAGGGGAGTCAGTACAAAAATATGTACTGAGTATGCAAAGCGGAAAAGTAACAATACAAGATACAAAGGTTCAATAAAATTCTGGAGCAATTGTAAAAATAGTGCTAGAGACCACCTTTACATTTACTTGTGGAATAGGGTACATTACATTTCTTTCCTTATTTTACCTTCTTACTTCATTATCTTTGTAAACCATATGATACGAATGACCAACTGATCAATGGTAAATAACAAATCAGGATCGGTCCATGATAGTCTTATGCCCCTGAGCTTCCACCTATAAATAAATATTGGGATCGGCCCATGCTAGGCTTACACCCCTGATATTCCACCCACATATAAAGTATCGGGATCGGACCATGCTAGGCTTATACCCCTGAGCTGCCACCCGTTTTACAGATTTCCATTACATAGTTTAATTAGCCTTTGAGATTGTTACTTAGGTGGTCATAGCATTATGGTAACTTGAAACAATGATCTATCAATAAGAGACATGTAAATAGGCAATCAATGCAATAACAATGAAGTAAGGAGTTGTCGGTACGCTAATGAAGTGTTTAGGAGCTAAAAATAACACATGCGTCTTATTTGAGTAACTGGAGAAATTCTGAAATTTACTAGTGAAAATAGACATGTAGGATTTGTAGCAAGCAAGTTGTGGTTTTTTAACTCATTAGAGAGTGGGATCATGTTCATTAGTAACTTGGAATATCATACGGTGCTATTATGTATCACGTGTATAGGATAATCTTGGAAGCTTGCTCGATGGAACAAGTGTTCGTTTTCATGACAAGAGTGCAAAATAGAGTATGCCTTACATACATGGTTGTAAAACTCCAATACCAAACCAACTCGACTCTCCGACCTTTTAGATTACTTATCTACAATGAAATATATGGAAAACTAATATTAGCAACCAAACGTCACATTTTGGCTATTTAACTTCACCAAACTAGTGGCTGGGAAGTAAGCTCTTAATTTATCAATAAAGGGTGTCAATTTAACCCTCTTATACTCCAATTATATCCACATATCATACATATTCATATAATATCCCCCGACACAACTTTGGCTTCATTACACCTCTCAACCAAGACACAAAGCGAAATGAGCAATAGACGTACACAATCATTAATTCAGTGGTGTATCACCACATCCATATGCTATAGTTCAATAAAAACTAATCACACCTTTTCCCAATAGAAACCGTGCATACCCCAACCCAAACACACAAAACAGTCCGCAACAACACTCCAATCATCCTTTAATAGCAACAAAATATGTGTAATCCTCCATCAACACATGTATATGGAAAAAGGAAAAAAGTGGACAGCAACCATACATTGATTTCCTTGGTAGTTTAGTCCTTAATGTGTATTTATTCAATATCTTAATCCCTTCACACATACACCAAAAGAGAAAAGAGAAATCCCTTAATAACTAAGAACAACTGACTATCAAAACTTAAAGAGAGGGCTGTCTAGAAATTAATCTTGAAGAACACATAGTTTTCTTAGTACAATCTCATGAATTATTCACATACCTTTAGATTTGAAGGAAGGTCAATCCCAAGAACCCTTGTGGAACTATAGGGTTACTTCATAGCCAAGAGAGAACAAGAGAGAAAAACCTAGAAAGCTGAAATTTTTGTCTAGGTTGAAATGAGAAAAAATTGCTGATTTCCAATCCATATATAGAAGCTGATCTTTGATAACTTATTGACTATTTTTGGTATATATTTTGTCAAGTAAATTATGTATATACTTTCCCAATATATTGGGCTTTTGTGGATCCAAAACTATTGGGCCTTTGTTGCCCATTCTCCTTCTTTTCTTTCCTTTAACTTGGGTCAAAATTAATTCAAGTAGGTGGTAGTGTATTTGGCACAATAAGTTGTTCAAAGGAAGTATTAGTAGGTTATTTACATACTTATTTAATTCATAGTTGGGATAAACTAAAATGAGCCTTTGTAGCTTTGAGTGTTTTTTTTTTTTATTTCTTTCTCTTTTACTTAAGTTAGGCCCAAATGAGTACCTTAACATAGGATCAAATCTGGTCCATAACCTTGGGTCCATTAACCTGGTCCAAATAGCTCAAGTAAGTGATCCACCTACTAGCTTAAGTAAGTCAAGAAATCTCCTTAACAAAATACTCAATTTTTAGTTCTTATCTCTTTAATCTAACTTAAAATTTGTATATACTTGGTCACATTAAACCACATAGGAAGTATTTAGAACTCCATCTACACCACAAAGATATATCAAGTTCCATATAAATAGAACAAGTACACACAAAAATATGGGGTGTTACATCCTTACCCCCTTTAGAACATTCGTCCTCGAATGTTAGCATAATTGTCCAACCGAAACAAGTTCAAGCCTAAGGTTAATATTCCTATCATCACACAGTACTTATATATATATATATATATATATATATAAACACTTTCTTGTTATTGCTCTAATTCAGCATCTTGGACTTTCTCTTCGTATTTGAATAGATGAAGGTATTTGGATTTCATTGCTTCCTCAGCTTTCCATGTGATCTCCTCTACTTGTTAGTTTCTCCAAAGTACTTTAACAGATGATGTTTCTTTATTCCTTATCTTCTTAACTTGTCGATCTAGAATGGAAATAGGTCTTTTCTCATAGGTGAGATCTTCCGTAACTTGTATGTCTTCAGTAGAAGTGATATGTGATGGATATCCGATGCACTTTTGAAGTATTGAGACATGAACTACCGGATGTACTGCTGAGAGCTCTTGGGGTAGCTCTAACTCATATGCGACCTGGCCAAACCTTCGAATAATCTTATATGGGCCTATATAACGTGGACTTAGTTTCCCTTTCTTACCAAATCTCATCACCCCTTTCATTGGGGATACCTTCAAGAATACCCAATCACCGATAGAAAACTCTAGCCCGCTCATTCTAATATCTACATATGACTTGTGTTGACTTTGGGCTGTTTCCATCCGTTGTTGAATTACTTTAACCTTTTCCATAGCTTGATAAACAAGATTTGGCCCGAACAAGGCATTTTCACCCACTTCAAACCATCCAATTGGTGATCTAGACTTTCTTCCATACAAAGCTTCATATGGTTCCATTTTGATACTTGAATGATAGCTATTGTTGTAGGCAAACTCGATAAAAGGCAAATGATCATCCTAGCTACCCTTAAAGTCTAATACATAAGATCGTAGCATATCTTCAAGTGTTTGTATGCTACGTTCTGCTTGTCTATCTGTTTGAGGGTGAAAAGATGTACTTAGATTCACTTGTGTTCCCAAATTCCTCTAAAAAGACTTTCAAAAATTTGCAGTAAATTGGGCTCCCCGATCTGATATAATAGAGATTGGCACTCCGTGTAGTCGAACTATCTCTTTAATGTACAATTTTGCATACTCTTCAACTGTGTAAGTGGTCTTAACTGGTAGAAAGTGTGCGGATTTGGTAAGCCTATCAACTATCACCCATATGGAATCAAACTTTTGAGATGTACGAGGCAAACCAGTGACGAAATCCATGTTGATCATGTCCCACTTCCAGATTGGAAGATCTATGCATTGCATATAACCCCCGGGCTTTTGGTGCTCTACTTTAACTCTTTGACAATTTGGACATTTGGCTACAAATTCTGCAATGTTCTTCTTCATGTCACTCCACCAATATATTTCTTTCAAATCTTGATACATATTAGTTGACCCTGAATGGATGGAATACCTCAAACGATGTGCCTCTGTCATAATCCTCTTTCTTAGCCCGTCTACATTAGGCACACATAATCTATTTTGATATTGAAGTACTCCTTCTAGCGTAAGATCAAATGCCTTAGTTGTACTACATTGTACATTCTCCTTAAGTTGTAATAAAATTGATCTACATATTACTTCTCTTTCACTTCAGCTACTAATGAAGATTCTGTTGCATTATGCACAATAAGCCCCTCATCTGGAGTTTCAAGAAGGCGGACCCCCAAATTAGCTAGTTGGTAGAGATCTTTAATCATCCATTTACATTCTATAGACACCATCATAGCCTTACAACTTAACGCATCAGCTACCACATTTGCTTTCCCTGAATGATACAAGATATCAACATTATAGTCTTTTAATAGTTCAAGCCACCTCCGCTGCCTCAAATTTAGATCCTTCTGGATAAAGATATATTGCAAACTTTTATGGTCAGTATATATGTCAACATGAATCCCTTACAAGTAGTGGCGCCATATCTTTAAAGCAAATATAACTGCTGCTAGCTCGAGATCATACGTAGGATAATTTTTCTCATGTGGCCGCAATTGTCTAGAGGCATATGCTATTACTTTACCATGTTGCATCAATACACATCCTAAGCCAATTCTTGAAGCATCACAATACAACTCATACCCTTATGTTCCTTCTGGAGATACCAATACGGGTGTAGAAGTCAACTTATTCTTCAGATCTTGGAAACTCCTTTCACAGGAATCATTCCATTGAAACTTGGATGCTTTGTGTGTTATCTTGGTTAAAGGTGCAGAAATTGAAGAAAAACCTTCAACAAACCTTCTATAATAACCTGTCAACCCAAGAAAACTATAAATCTCCATAGGCGTTGTGGGCCTTGGCCAACTCTTCACGACTTCTATCTTTTGAGTATCAACCTTTATTCCTTCAATAGATACAATATGACCCAAGAATGCCACCGATTTTAACCAAAACTCACATTTAGAGAACTTTGCATATAGTTTACGATCATGAAGAATCTGCAACACCTGTCATAAGTGATTGGCATGGTCCTCTTCTGATCTGGAATAAACTAGAATATCATCTATAAAAACTATCACTTACACATCTAAGAATGGCTTAAACACCCTATTCATCAAATCCATAAAAGCTGCGGGTGCATTTGTTAGCCCAAATGACATGACTAAAAACTCATAATGACTGTACCGTGTTCGGAAAGATGTCTTGGGTATATCCTTCTATTTGACCCTCACTTGGTGGTAACCTGACCTCAAATCAATCATTGAGAAGCACTTGGCGCCTTGTAACTGATCAAATAAATCATCAATTCTTGGGAGGGGATATTTATTTTTAATAGTCACCTTATTCAGTTGTCGGTAGTCAATACACATTCTCAATGAACCATCTTTCTTACGCATAAATAACACTGGTGCGCCCCAGGGGGACATACTAGGCCTTATGAATCCTTTCTCTAGCAAGTCTTTCAATTGCTCTTTCAATTCTCATAATTCTGCCGGGGCTATTCTATACGGAGGAACTGAGATTGGTTGGGTGCCTGAAATCACATCAATACCAAACTCCACTTCTCGTTCAGGAGGCAAACCTGGAAGGTCTTCAGGAAATACATCAGGAAATTCATTTACCACCGGAATAGTTTGAAGAGTTAGTGGCTCCGGATCTGTATCCTTCACTCTAACTAGATGATATATGTAACCTTTGGAAATCATTATTTTTGCCTTAAAATAAGAAATAAATTTACCTCTTGGCGCACCAATGTTAGCTCTCCATTCAAGGACTTCCTCCTTTGGAAAATGGAAATACACCCTTTTATTTCGGCAATCTACTGTGGCATAACAAGACGCCAACCAGTCCATACCCATTATAACATCAAAATCTACCATTTCCATCTCAACAAGATCAGCCATCGTATCGCGACCGCAAATAGTTATAATACAATTTCGATAAACCCTTCTAGCTATAATAGATTCCCCAACCGGCGTAGATACTTCCAATGGCTTAGCTAGCAATTCTGGTGTTCTTTTGAACTTTCCAGCAACCAATGGAGTGAAATATGATAATGCACAATCGGGATCAATTAATGCATATACATCAATTCAAAACATAGACAATGTATCTATAACCACATTTGGAGAAGCCTCTAAATTTTGTCAATCCGTTAGAGCATACGTACGATTCTGAACTCCACTAGAACTAGTTTCTCCTTTATCACCCCTAACATGACCCATAAGTTGTGCACCCCTACCTGAATAAGGTACCGATGATGATGATGCAACGACTGATCCAGTAGGTCGTGCCATACCACCTATGCCCCTTTGTGGGCATTCTCTCATCATATGCCACGACATACCACACCAAAAGAAAGCATTTTTCCCGAACCGACATGCACCTAAATAAAGCTTTCCACATTTTTTGCATGGCTATCAAGGAGGTCTTAATTGGCTCATACTTCCTTGCCCTTGATACCCCACTGTTCGTGAACTCTAACTCTCACTTCTTTGCCCAAATTGATTACCTTTGGACCCTTGAAACTGCGGTGGAGCACTAGCTGCAGAATAAGAAGATAATGGCCTAGGTGGTCTATTAGAAAACCAAGGCCTAAAATCTCCTTGGGATGCCATAAACTGCCCCGTAGATCTGGCCCTCTTGGAATATCCTCTTTCCAATTCTTGTGTTTTTTTCTTAGCCTCTAATTCTCCATTTTTTGTGCAAAATCTTGTATCCTTGCTATGTCCATGTCTTTGTTAAAAGCAGCAATAGTACAATCTCTAACCAAATATGGATCCAACCTATCCACATATCGATGAACTCTATCATCCATAGTAGCTAGAACATTAGGAGCATACCTAGAAAAGGATTTAAATCATAGGCTGTACTCCTTCATGCTCATATTTCCCTGGCGAAGATTCAAGAACTGATCTGTACGGGCCTGTCGAATCTCAAATGGAAGGTAATGATCAATAAATGCCTCTTTGAACTCTTTCCAAGTAGCTGAATGTGCATCGATACATCTAGATTGTTTCCAGTCTTCGTACCAAAATATAGCCTCCCCTTTGAATCTATATGCTGCTAACTCAACTGTCTTTTTACCTGATATATGCATAACATCTAGAGCCCTTTGGATTTGATCAATGAAGTCTTGTGGGTCTTCATTAATAGCTAATCCGGTAAAGGTGGGAGGATCCAATTTAAGAAAGTCTTGTGTTCGAAGGCTAGCTTCCCTATCTGCACCACTAGAACCTGTAGTAGGAATGGCTTGCCCTTAATCTTGTCCAGCAACTATACGAGCCAAAAGTTGCACCGCATTTCTAAGATCTTGATCAGTAGCATTAATAGGTGGCTCTGAGGATATAGTTCTTCTCCTTCTTAGCTCTTCTGGAGTGGAAGAAGTTTCTAATACATACTCAGCTTGAGCCTCACTTTGATTAGCTTGTATAGGTGGTGACTTGCTAGTCCCTTCTCCGGCAGCCACATCTACTCGCTTACTTGTATTTTTACTCCTTATTGTAACTGGCATCCTTACTATAATAAGAGAAACAAAGAGATTCAATGGTTAAATATAACTTTATCTACAATATGGGCTCTATTGCACGATCTAAGATAAGAAGAAAAAGAGACAACCCCTAAATGTCCCATAGCCTCTTGTTTATAGATGTGGTGCACAACACACCCATAAACAAGAATCTACGTAGACACGGCTTTGTAGACTCCCTAGAACGACCCGCTATGATACCACTTTTGTCACGCCTCAAATCCTATTGGGGCGGACAGCCACTCGTAGCCGTGAAGGCCCGAGAGAACCAACTCATAACCTTGGAATTCACATGCATGCAACTATAATAGGCAAAGGTTTTGCCATCTACGGATATAATGCCTTAATAAAAAAAATATAAACGACAAGCCCTAAAACCATATACATAATAGACTTGGCCGTTGGGGCCATAACATCTACAAGATAACACACTACCATGCTTAACTTTACATTGGTCTACAAAGCCTCTAGACGATACATAGAACTTATCTAAGGTCTCGACAAACCCCCGCCATACTATTAACTTTTATACAATACCAAAAATATATAGAACAGACTCGGAACGCCCTGAAGCAAATTGGAACTCACCAATAGCAGATGGATATCCTGAGCTCCTAATGAGGAGGCGTGTTTGCCGAAGCACCTGTGCCTGTAGCATGAAATATAGTTCCCCCATAAGGGGAGTTAGTATGAAAATATGTACTGAGTATGCAAGGCGGAAAAGTAACAATACAAGATACAAAGGTTCAATAAAAATCTAGAGCAAGTGTAAAAATAGTGCTAGAGACCACCTTTACATTTACTAGTGGAACATGGTACATTACATTTATTTCCTTCTTTTACCTTCTTACTTCATTATCTTTGTAATCCATATGATACGAATGACCAGCTGATAAGTGGTAAATAACAAATCAGGATCGACCCATGCTAGGCTTATGCCCCTGAGCTGCCACGTATAAATAAACATTCGGATCAGCCCATTCTAGGCTTACGCCCCTGAGATACCACCCACATATAAAGTATCGGGATTGTCCCATGCTAGGCTTATGCCCCTGAGCTGCCACCCGTTTTACAGATTTCCATTACTTAGTTTAATTAGCCTTTGAGATTGTTACTTCGGTGGTCATAACATTATGGTACCTTGAAACAATGATTTATAAATAAGAGACATGTAAATAGGAAATAAATGAAATAACAATGAATTAAGGAGTTGTTGGCACGCTAATGAAGTGTTTAGGAGCTAAAAATAACACATGGATATTATTTGAGTAACCGGAGAAATTCTGAAATTTACTAGTGAAAATAGACATGTAGGATTGGTAGCAAGCATGTATTGAGGTGTTTTAACTCATTAGAGAGTGGGATCATGTTCATTAGTAACATGGGATATCATACGGTGCTATTATGTATCACGTGTTATAGGATAATCTTGGAAGCTTGGTCGATGGAACAAGTGTCCGTTTTCATGCCAAGAGTGCAAAATAGAGTATGCCTTACATTCTTGGTTGTAATACTCCAATACCAAACCAACTCGACTCTCCGCCCTTTTAGATTACTTAACTACAATGAAATATATGGAAAACTAATATTAGCAACCAAACGTCACATTTTGGCTATTTAACTTCACCAAACTAGTGGCTGGGAAGTAAGCCCTTAATTTATCAATAAAGGGTGTCAATTTAACCCTAATATACTCCAATTACATCCACATACCATAAATATTCATATAATATCCCCCGACACAACTTTGGCTTCATTACACCTCCCAAATAAGACACAAAGAGAAATGAGCAATAGACGTACACAATCATTAATTCAGTGGTTTATCACCACATCCATCTTCTATAGTTCAATACAAACTAATAACACCTTTTCCCAATAGCAACCGGGAATCCCCCAACCCAAACACACAAAACAGTCCGCATCAACACTCCAATCATCCTTTTATAGCAACAAAATATGTGTAATCCTCCATCAACACATGTACATAGAAAAAGGAAAAAAGTGGACAACAACCATACATTGATTTCCTTGGTAGTTTAGTACTTAATGTGTATTTCTTCAAAAGGTTAATCCCTTCACACATACACAAAAAGAGAAAAGAGAAATTCCTTAATAACTAAGAACAATTGACTATCAAAACTTAAAGAGAGGGCTGTCATATTTCAGGACTTGAGATTCGATTGTTGATTTCTTTGAACTTCATAACTTATGAGCCTATTTTTCACACTTAAACTACAAATATGCTTATGAAGAAATGCTAACGGGTCATCTCGGGTCTTCATTGGTCTGAGATGCCCGTCACGACCAGGATCTCGACTCAGGTCATGACAATTATTCCCCAAGTTTTGTTTTGTGCATCACTTGTCGTCAGAGATTTCTCATGAAAAAAGATGTGTCACACATAAAAGAGCATCACTTTTTGATTGTATGACTTAGACACGACATAAAAAAATATCTAATAAAGAAATGTCTTGGACAATGCCCTTATTTTCCATATATTCTTGAACTTCCCTATTCTTTTATTGTTATATAGATTTTGATTTCTAGTAATTAGCTAAATAATCCATCATCATCCTACCAAAGCTTCTAGTAGAAGTTATAAAGTATGAATAACTTTAGTTCCAAAATTCTTGAGTGAAACTAATCTTGAGATGTGTGTAGAGGCCTAGAAATTATGAATTAAAATACTTAATTTCTATCAATATTTTCATGTTGGGATGGTATCTAAACATGGTTTCTTTCCACCACTAGAATTAAATATCTCTCCATCTTAAATAACTTTCAAGACTTGTATATCATCTTGTAGAATTCAATTTGATAGCCCTTACCCTTGAGTCACCCTGATGTAGCTAGGGTTAAGTTCTTCTCCCTCTTTACGTTTGTTCTTGTTTTAACAAACTTTGTTATCTACAATATATGATCATGGATATCTCTTCTTGTACTAAAGTTTTTATCAATGATGATGATGATGTTTTGTGTTTTAATGATTGTCATGGTCAGGAGATTAGAGAAAATAATAACATGGACGTTGTTTCACATCATGAGATAACCAACATCATCACCAGTGGAGAGAAAAAATTGGTGTTAATATTGACGTTGTTTCTGGGAGGATCCTACGTATATGCCTAAATGTCACGACCCAAACCGAGGTCCTGGCCGCGATGGACATCCTGAACCATGAAGGTCGAGGCTCCCCTCTCTATCTGAAAATCATACACACCATTCATATACTTATAAGGAAATGCGGGAAAAAAATAACAAAATGGAAACATGGTTATTTTCTTACTTCAATTGAACAATACTAATTTTAGTTGATAAACATTCAAAAACACGTGACACCAATCTGTGAAATCTCTAACAATACGAAGACCAATATCTGTCAAAGAAAACTGGGACAAGGCCCCAGTCGGAACATGACTAAAACTAAATAACAATATTCCATAAACAAGGCCTTCCTAAATAAGAAAAGCTTGCCAATTGAGAATTTCTGACAAATCAATCTACGGATTAGCGGGACCTCGGGACTGTACCTCAGATCTTGAAATATAGGGGGTCAATACAAATGTACTGGTACGCAGAGAAATCCAAAATAACATACTTTTATATAACATAAGTGAGAGCAATTTATGAAACATTTTATATACAATATATGAAAATGCATGGGCATACTTAAAAGACAGTGAAACATTTCTTGATACCACAACTTACTCTTTATCTTACTTCTAAGATGGATGATACACCCTATAATTTATAATTCCACGAGCTATATCAAATCTGCCCTTGACTCGGCGACCAAGCCTCTAATCCAAGTTTTCCCTAAAGATTGGAGTATCAGTAAGGGGAGACACTCAAGACTACACCATATGGTGCCATGATCCCCAATCAAATCAACATTCATGGTAATGCAAAAGACCACAAAGCATGGATCCTAACCATAGTCCCAAATTATGACGACATAATCAAGGTATATAAGATCACACAGCATAGTACCATAACCCTGTGTCGGTAAATCATGATTGCTAGCATTGAGTCTTTCAACTCGTACTTTCTTTGGGTAACCATCCAACTCTCTTTATGCCCATTTCTAACCTTTTCTAAACATGCATCTTTATGAATTCAACTTCTGAGTAAAATCTGTATTTTTAGTCTGTTCTAAATCTGCTATGGCATTCATCTGTCTGGTACCGTCATACTAAGACATTAAAGTCATATCTTCTAAGACATAAAATATCATGTACAGCTCTTTCATTCAAAACAATATTCAAAGTACCAAAATATTCAAACTGTACAAGAGGATTCATATTTCAAAACATATTCCAACCCATGCAAAGATTCTCGTTTTTCAACATTTCAATAAATGGTGGTCAATTTCTCAAAAAATCATTCAATTCTTTCGATTATCGCATTCATACTTTACAAAGAAGAATTATCCCTCTCTTCAATTCATAATTGACATAAAATTCATAATTGATAGTAAAACCCTTTGTTCATTCTTTAAGATATGCAATTGAGTAATCCATGACTTGTCAATCAAGAAATAACACCATGAAAGGGAAATTCATTATTCAGCTCATTCTCTCAATTTTTGCTTTTCAAAACACCGAAATCAGATATATATACATAAACAAAAATCAAATTTAAGGAGGAGGTTTGAAGACCAAAGCATTATCATCAAAAGGGTTCACCATACATATTTTACTGTAAATTCAAACCCTTCGTAAATATATAAATTATCAACATTCAAAACATTATTAAAAGATTTCACCATGCCCATGTAGTTTAGGAAAATCCCACGTACCTTAGATTACTTAGTTCGAAGAATAAAATCCGAATCTTGATTTATTTCTTGAAAACCTTGACCTAAGAGCTTGATTCTTGATATTTAGGGCTCTAGGGTTTTCTTGAAGAGGAGAATAGTATAATTATTCAACAAATTCTCTTTGGGGGCTTAAATATTGCATTTTGGACGGTTTTTGGGTGAGGTAAACGACCTTATTGCCCTCAAATATGCGGAATCAAAAGCTGAAAAATAAGGAAAAGTGCTATAGAGCATGTGTTGTATGCTATAGAGCACCGAAATGGAGCTTGCATCACATGATTTATAGTGGGCTCCCTCAGGGGTGGATTAGAGCGTGTGCCGCATGCTAATCACGCAACCTCACTGCCTCTCTCACAAAAATGGCTATAACTTTTCACTCGAGTATTGGATAAAGGCAAAATTCATATCGTTGGAAAGCTGACTCAATTATCTACAATTTGGTGGGTATTGAGCTGCAAAATTCTACTTGTATCAAAAGTTGTACATGTTCAAAGTAGAACCTTATAAAATCAAATACGAAGATTTAACCGAATCAAAGGTTCTTATCTCAACTTCGCTCTAAGTGACTCCTATGAAGATTTTTCACCTCGAAAGCACTTCAAACACGAGGATAAAGATCATAACACTTATTCTCACTTGGAAATAATTTCTATTAGATCTTACACACATAGAAACAACAGTTCGATTTCTAGTTCAAAAATGCTGGGTGTTACACTAAGTGGGGTACAGTTATTTTAGAGATAAACTAAATTATATAATTGGTTTATCACATCCTCTCACAAGTAATTGTAATAAGTTTAAGTTACTGGAAGTGGACAAGGAGGAACGGTCCAAGAAAATATTAACAAATTAAGACTTTCTTTTTAAATAGTGGGAGTACTCTATTATATCTACATCCACTCAGTTCAAAGGTACGTAGCATAGGGATATCTTAATAAAATTAGTAATCTAAAGTCAAATTTTAATAAAAGATCTTAAATATATACACATAAATTCAAAAATAATATAGCAATAATTTAAAGTTATCTTTTTTTGTTCTTTCATATTAGTTGTTTTTAGTGTAGTATTTTTAAAAGACACATAATATGCATCCGAACTCTCAGATGATCTAGTGTTGGAATGCAAGGGGGCAATGTTGAATAGAGACATGGATTTCTCTAGGTTGTCCGTTCATATGCAATTGGTTGAAGAGCAGAAGAAAAGGTTAGATGAGGCCAGAGAGAAAGACAGGTAGGCCAAGAGGGTCAAGCCTATAGATCAGAATAATAGTCAACATCAAGGTGGAAATTGGGGTAATAGTTGGTCGAAGAAAAAGTTTTGGAGTAATGCTAAGTCCTCATCTAGATCCCCAGCACCTATACCTCGAGTTGATCGACGATTCTAGAATTTTTATCCAAACAGTGGAGCGGGAGTGCAGTGTACTCAGTCCCAAGGAAATGCAGCCCAGTCATTTAAGCCATACCCTTGTTGCGGAAATTGCGGAAGGAACCACCCAGGAAAGTGTATCTATGGTGAGCGCATGTGTTATACTTGTGGTCAATTAGGGCATTTCAAGATCGACTACCCCACTGTTAGAGAAAATATAGTAGGCGCTAAGTCCCAAGCTAATTCTACAGCCCTACCACCACCCAAGGGTACTACTTCAGCTACTGGTGGTTGTCGCAATCGCTTGTATGCTCTATCCAACGGTCAGGATGCAGAGGCTTCGCTAGATGTGGTCATGGGTACGTTACAAATTTTCCCCATGATGTGTATATGTTACTTGATCCTGAGTCTACCTTGTCTTATGTGACCCCTTATGTTGTCGTGGGTTTTGGTTTCAGACCTGAAAATATTCCTGAAACCTTTCTCCATTTCCACTCTTGTTGGTGACTCTATTGGGGCTAGAAGGGTATATAGAAATTGTTTGGTGTCTGTCTGTAATCGTGATACCGTGGTGGACCTTATAGAGCTTGATATGGTTGACTTTGATGCTATTTTAGGGAAGGACTGGCTCCATTCGTGTTATACCACAGTAGACTGTAGAACCCAAAAAGTCATTTTTTTCTTTCTGAATGAACCACTGATTGAGTAGGAGGGGTATTCTCTAGAACCTAGAAGGAAATTCATATTTTATCATCTCAAAGGGTTGTTTGTATCATCTTATCCGGTTCAAAGATTCCAGTGTCAAAAATCCTTCCCTCCATTCTATTTTGGTAGTTAATGAATTCCTAAGAGTTTTTACTGATGAACTCCCAGGGATACCACCTAATAGTGATATAGAATTTGGTATTGACTTGTTGTCAGATACTCAGCCTATTTTTATTCCGCCATACTGAATGGCTCCTGAAAAACTGACAAAGTTAAAAGAACAGTTGAGAGATCTTCTTGATAAGGTTTTCATATGTCCTAGTGTTTCTCCCTGGGGTGCACCTGTTCTCTTTGTGCATAATAAGACAAATCTTTTCGTATTTGTATAGACTACCATCAACTCAATAAGGTTACTGTTAAAAATAAATAGCCTCTTCCCAGAATCGATAATTTATTTAATCAACTCCAACTTAGAAAATGTTTTTCAAAAATAGACCTTTATTCAAGGGATGATGACATTCCCAAAACAACTTTCCAAACTCGATATGGCCATTAGAATTCTTAATTATGTCCTTCGGACTGACTAACGCCCTTACAGCTTTTATGGATCTAATGAATAGGGTGTTCCGTCATTTTCTAGACTTGTTCATCATAGTTTTCATGAACGACATCTTAGTTTACTATAAGAGTGAGGAAGAGCATGCCACCCACCTCTGAATCATCCTTTAGACCCTCAAAGATTATGAATTTTATGTAAAGTTTTCTAAATGTAAGTTCTGGCTTGATGTTATTCCTTTCTTGGGACATATTGTGTCTGGTGAAGAAATTAAGGTTGATCCCCAAAAGTTTGAAGCAGTGAGAAAATAGCCCAGACCAATGACTCCAATCGATATCCGGAGCTTCTTGAGTTTGGCAAGGATTACAGAAGGTTTGTAGAGAAATTTTCCTCCATAACGTCTCCACTTACCAAATTGACTCAAAAAAGGGCAAAATTCGTATAGCATGACTCATGTGAGAACATTTTTGAACTGAAAGATAAGTTGACTACCGTGCCTGTATTGACTCTTCCTGAGGGTAAGGAAGGTTTTGTTGTGTATTGTGATGCATCCCGAGTGGGACTTGGGTAAGTGCTTATGCATCATGGTTAAGTAGTGGCTTATGAATTTAGGCAGTTGAAAAAAATTACCCCATCCATGACTTGGAGTTAGAAGCGGTGGTTTGCACTAAAGATCTGGAGGCATTATCTTTATGGGGTGCATGTTGATATTTTTACTGACTACAAAAGCTTGCAGTATGTTTTCTCGCAGAAAGAAATTAACCTCAGGCAAAAGAGGTGGTTAGAATTATTGAAGGACTATGATATGAGCCTGCATTATCATCCAGTAAAGGAAAATATTGTGGCCAACGCCCTTAGCAGGTTGTCAATGGGTAGTTTTTCCCATGTTGAGAAAGAAAAGAGAGAGATGGTGAAAGACATTCATCGGCTTAAAATTTGGGAGTGCAACTTCTGGATTCTGAAAATGGAGGAGTGGTTGTTCATGAGATGGCTAAATCTTCTCTATGTGCTGAAGTAAAGGAAAAGTAGGACAGAGACCCCAACTTGTTGTAGATTAATAATGATGTTGGTCAACATAATGTGATGTCATTTGAGATTGAAGGTGATGGAGTTTTGAGATATCAAGGTACGCTATGTTTGTTGAATATGGATGGACTACGAGAGAGAATCTCAAATGAGGCTCACACTTTGAGGTATGTTGTTCACCCAGGTTCTACCAAAAGGTATCATGACCTTAAGGATATTTATTGGTGGAACAATATGAAGAGTCATCTTGCTAATTTTGTTTCCAAGTGTTTGAATTGTCAAAAAGTTAAGGTGGAGCATCTGAGACCAGGTGGAACATCCCAAGAGATACCTTTGCCTATGTAGAAGTGGGAGATGATTAACATGGACTTCATTACAGGACTCCTGAAGTCCCAAAATCAATATGACTCCATTTGGGTAATTGTAGATAGGATGACCAAGTCCGCTCATTTCCTTCCAGTGCGAACCAACTATTTGGGAAATTATTATGCTAAGTTGTATATTTGGGAGATAGTCCGTTTGCACGATTCTCCTGTATCTATTATTGTAACACCCCGAGTTTGTACCCTGAATGCTACACGGTGCTTACGACCCTAAAGGACCACAAGCTAACCCATGACTGATATCTACTGTGAGCACTGAATAATAGTACTGGAAAATGAGGAAAATAGGCTAAAATTCCATAAGGTTCAAAATCTAAAATACTAATAAATAACATAACATCTGAAATAACAATCCATTAAACTGAATACTGTCTAGAACTCTAGTCTGAAAAGCCTCTAACTGAGTTGTCTGAAAAGTTGAGTTGATGGGACAAACCCCCAACTAACTCCGACTACTGCGCTACAGATAAACTAAAAATACTGAAGTAAAAACATATCCTCAATAGATGAGGACTCACTACTAGATCTTCTACTACTGGATGAATCTGGATAAACGTGGTCAGGAACCTGAGTGTTCGAACCTATGATATAAACATCATATCGCAAAAAACGGGTATGCGATCATGGGAATGTACTAGTATGATAAATGAGGCAAGGTTGAATGCAAGGGTTCATATGCATGAACAATAACTGACTGAAACTTACTATGAGAATACATGGATAATCTCTAACTGCTGTAAATACTGAGTATGAAATACTGTGTGTATGAATGAATATTGTAATTGAGCTTTTCTGAAACTAAATACTAAGTTTTGTTATTGAGTAACTGATAATGATTGATTGTATTTGATAGTTCTAATTCTGTAGAACTGAACTGAGTTCTAAACTGATGACTGAAACTGAAACTGAAACTGTGAGAGGTAATTATCTAATCGACATGCACCAAAAAAGATAAGATAACTGAGTTGGGGTATAATCTGAAACCCTAATTATAAGGGTGTCAATACCGTACCATGGGTAAAGACAACTGCTGTGGATTCAGTCCTAACTAACGGGTGACCCCTGAGATCAGTCCTAAACTAGCGGGTGATCCCTGAGTATATCAGTCCTATCTAATGAGTGACATATCATAATCTATGCTGGATACGTAGTACTGTAACTTAGGGATTGCTTTTAGGGACCCAGTCCTAGCTAACGGGTGAGACCCCATCCCTAAGCTCGCTCGGTACTGAATTCTACTCCCAACTGAAAGACACTGATCTAATTATACTGAACTGGAATGGAATGATACAGAATTTACTGAGTTTTCCTAAGTTCTGTAACTAAATGAGTTCTACTGAGTTCTGTAACTGACTGAGAGTACTACTAATCATGACATGACTAATACTATTCTATCACTGATACTATCTCTAGGTAAACAGCTAAATTATCAGGTATTAAATACCCCTAGGACTCGATAGCATGAAAAGTAAAGCAAAGCATCATCTTGAATAACATAACAATGTTTACTTGGTCATAATTATTCATAGAGACATTTCATCAAACACTTGTAATGCATTAACTTGTACATGAATGGGGAATACATGTTAGCATGCTATAATGGCATTATTTTATTCTCATAGACAATTTATCAAACACATGAGAAACATACTTGGTTCATTAAATCATAAACACTTAGGGTTAACATGGTTACAATAATCAACTTGCAAATCGAAGGGTTTATCATGAATATCATGTAATTCAACACATACTAGAATCAATTCTTGGAAATTATAATCTAAATCACAGATTAAAACTCAAACAACATCATGAACATGAATTAAATCTAATTCAAACATGGAAATCATAAATCATAAATCTTGTATTTAAAAAAAAAAGAATTCTTGGGCTCCGTGGAAGGTAAGGATCCTTGGATGAACATCTAACATACCTTAATTTGAGAGTTTCTTGGAGTTCTTGGAGAAATTCTTGGGATTGTCCTTGATTCTTGAGAGCTAGGGTTTGTTTTCTTGAGAGAGAATTATCTTTTGATTTTGGGAAAAAAATGAATAATGAAGTATTTAAATATTTTTAGGGATTAAATCCCATATCTGGATGAATTAAAGTCATGGGTAAAGACTATTTTAACCCTGGGTACAACTTCAAGTTTTCGTGAAATTTTTTCTATTTAGACCCCTAGCGTGACGCACCACTATCGCGCCAAACCACTGGAAAATATAAGCAGGAAAATTGCATGGTGGTGCCATGAAGTGGAATAGTGTTTCCACCTTGGTTGCGACCTAAAAGTTCGCCGCGATGCGGTGGGATCGCGTTGGAACACTGAAAAAGGACCATTAATATTTTAAGACTTGGCGTGATGCACCATGATCGTGGAGGCCCATTGGATTTTGATGATTGTCATTTTTTCTGGCTCCGTGATGCGCTGATGGCTCAAGTGGCACACTGTTTTACAAAAACGTCCATAACTCTTCGCCCGGGTGTCGGATTTGAGCAAATTTTATATCGTTGGAAAGATAATTCAATTTCCTGTGTAATAAAAAGTTGAAATCTTGAAAAATTCATATGAATAAAATGGTATTCATTTTTGAAGCTAGCTCTTGACATTCTAGGAGCGAATTTAAGCTAGAAAAAAGTACGGGGTACTACAATTATATCCAACTGAGGTACATAGTTCTCTTCTCAGTTTTGGTGATCTTTTTTGGGAGGTTTAGGTACTAAGTGAACTTGAGTACCACCTTCCACCCTCAGACTGATGGGAAAGCTGAGCGCACCATTCAGACCCTTGAGGACATGTTGAGAGCTTGTGTGATTAAATTTAGAGGTAGTTGGGTGGATCATTTATGATTGATAGAATTCCCTACAACAGTATTTACCATTCCAATATACAGATGGCTCCTTTTGAAGCACTTTATGGGAGGAGATGTAGGTCTCCAATTGGATGGTATGAAGTGGGTGAGACTTGGTTATACGGGCCAGACCTTGTTCATTGGGCAATGGAGAAGGTAAAAGTCATTAGGGAGCGACTCAAGACTGCTCAGAGTCACCAAAAGTTTTATACAGATGTTTGGAGAAGATATTTAGAATTCAAAGTCGATGATTGGGTATTCCTACAGGTCTTCTCTATGAAGGGAGTCATGAGATTCGGAAAGAAAGGGAAACTTAGTCCCTGTTATATAGGGCCCTATCAGATTGTGAGAAGGATTAGTGGAGTTGCTTATGATCTAGAATTGCCCGCAAGTCTTGGTTCTGTTTATCTATTATTCCACGTGTTCATGTTGAAGAAGTGAATTGGAGATCATTCCCTAGTGTTTCCTGTAGAGGAGATCAACATGAAGGACTCTTTGTCATATGAGGAAGAACCTATTGCTATTTTAGATCGCCAAATTTAAAAGTTGAGAAGTAAGGGGATAGCTTTGGTTAAGGTGTTATGGAGGAATAAAAAAAAGAAAGAAGCTACGTGGGAGTCAGAAGATGACATGCGATCTCGATACACAAATCTCTTTGAGACTGGGGATGATGACGTGAAAGGTACAAGCCTTTTTTCTATTCTCTTTATCCTTTCCTTATATGTTTAATGTCGCTTTTATCTGTATTTTGAGCCATCATTCGGGGATGAATGATCCTAAAAGGGGGATAATATAACACCCCAAAATATTCTCAATTTGATACCACGCTTAGAAGTATGTGAAAGGAGCTAGCATCATGAAATTTCCATAAGTGTTAAAGGAGTTAATCATTTTCGAAGCTCCTAAACTCCAATAATTTCTAAATCGACTTTCCCGATCCCGAGACATAACTTTTGATTTGATCCATGTTTAGGAGTGTAAATAACATATCTCGCGTAAGTTTTGGATTTATTTTTGGATTAGGATTGGACCATGTTTGGGTTTTCAAGACAGCAAACCATCGCGATTCTACTTCATCACGGTGGATTTAGTGATAAGGGGTTCATCGTGTTGCGGTGGGTGTCAAACGGGCATTTGTATTTTTCCAGTGAGTTATCGCGATTTCACTATGTCAAGATGACAATGGGACCTTCACCGCATCACAGTGATGAACAAAACAACAATGGTCCTTTTCCAGTAGCTCACCGCGATTGCACCGCGTCGAGGTGAGTAAGGCGGTAAGGACCTCACCGCATCGAGGTGAGCATCAAAAGAGAGATTCGATAGTAACATTTTAAAATCGAGGGGAAATTTTGTCTTTTCCCTACAAACCCAAGACGTGTAAACATTGAATTAAAACGTCTTTTGGGCATAATATGCCCAAATTTCCTTAAATTATTCAAGAACAAAACCCTAATTTCTTTCTCCAAGACCAAACATCTATCTTCTAAGTTAAGAATTCCAAGAAGCAAGTTAAGGTTAAGGTTCTATTCTTCGAACTAGACAACTTAAGGTATGTGGGACTATCCTTAAACCCCATAGGCATTGATTTTATCGTTTGTACCAAGTACAATGATCTATATTCATGTTGCAAATAAAAGGTTAGAATATTGTTTTGAAAAGCTTGTTGTAAAAGTCATTTTGATGAAATTGTAAGCATTGTATTGAACTATTTTCGTGGAAACCGAATTACAATCCCCTATGTATTTGTATATATAGTTTGGAAGGTTTAATTGAGAGAATGAATAATGAATTCTCCCTCTTGTTACAAATTATAGTGTTTATTTGTATTGTGAGTAATTTTGAATGCATGAACTAAGGTTTGAAAGTAAGTTTCTTAACATCCTGGTGTTTAACATGTTTTATGATACGATGAGGGGGGATTTTATTGCTATAACTACACTCTTGCATTAAAAGAGAAGAATTTCATATGATTGAATAATTGGCATGGCCACCACATCTTTAAGTATTGTGAAAGGAGAGTAATTGCATACAGATTTCATGAGGTTTTATAATGATGACTCTCTTGTGTTGTTATAAATCTTTGGTGGTCATTTGCATGTTTTTAATGAGATGGGCTGTGAGATTGATATAATATGAATGACTTGTAAGTCTGGGTATGATGATACCCTGTGATGACATGCCTTTGAGATTTTAAGCATTGAATGATTTTTGTATATGAGCATATTGTTTAAAGAATTAAAATTGAGCCTAAAGAGAGGTAATGGTTACCCGAAGAATGCGTTTGAGTGTAAAGGCTCATTGTCGAAAATCGAGTTTATGGATTTGGGTAATATGATTTGGCTAATGCTAATGTATACTTGTCCTTGAGACACTGGTATACTAGAATAGTATTTAGGACTCCAATCCTTGCGGCATACTTGGATTGAGATTTTGGCCGTTGAGTTAAGGGTGGAATCCATATAACCCGTGGGATAGTAGAAATTTAGGGTGTAACATCTATGTCAGGATTAAAATAAAGTGTGACTCTTGATTTCAAGGAAGCATCCAAAAGTCCTACATTTTGCCCATGTGTTTTACTTATCTTATATGTAATGTTTTACAAAATGCCCTCATCTATGTTGTGTAATAAAAATGTTATTTTGGAATTGTTTCACATACTAGTACAATTATATTGACCCCCTATATTTCTGGATCTGAGGCACAATTTGAGGTCCCGCTCAATAGTAAACTTGTGTATGTCAGAAGTTGCAATTGGTGAGCCTTATCTACTCCGAAAGGCCTGATTTACAAAATATCATTATTTGTTCGATTCATGGTCCAACTATGGACCTTGTCCCAGTTTTATCATAAGAATATGTTGGATCTTGTAATGTTAGAGGTTTTGCAGATGAATGTCATGTGTTTTAAATATTGAGGATTTTCTTTTGAATGGTTTAATTAGATTATAATGTTGACCATGTTTCCATCTCGATATATATTCTTCCACATTTATTTATACAATATGAATGGTGTACATGATTGCCAATCAGAGATGGGCACTTGGTCCTTCAAGGTTCGGGATGCTTGCCGCGGCCAGGGTATCGGCTTGGGTCATGACAGGTAGAGAAGTTGTTTTCAATATACCCTCCGCTCAAGAAAAAATACATTCCAGGAAAAGTTTAAAAGAGGCACAAAAGCCAAAAAGGAGTAGCACAAGAATAGTAGTAAAAAAATACCACCAAAAAATAAAGCTACGAGCGATCTACCCGAAACAACATATATTAGTAAGAATTCAAGAGCATAAAAAAACTATAAGCGTAGCATTACGACTACTAATAAGGAAAACACACCTACCTACTAGCATGAACTCACTCAGATCTCTTAACTTTCTACTCTAATTCACGCCCGCCGTCACTTTCTATCTAAGGCCATGTCCACAGTAAGTTGCAACCTCACTTATCCTGTTTAATAACATTTCCCTAATATTTATTTGGTCTATCTCTACCTCTGCGGAATCCCTCTGTAGCCAACTTTTCAAATGTCCACATTGGGGCATCTATGCATCTCCGTAACACATGTCTAAACCATCTCAGTCTCACTTCTCGCATCTTGTGTTCCACCGAAGTCACCCCGATCTTATCTTGGATAACCTTATTTTTAGTTTTATCTCTCTTAGTCAACCCACACATCCATCACAACATCCTTATCTTTGTCATATTCATCTTCTCGATGTGAGAATTTTTAACTAGCCAACACTCCACCCCCATATAACGTAGCTAGTCTGACTACCACTCTGTAGAACTTGCCCTTGGGTCTTGGTGGCACCTTCTTATTAAACAAGACTCTTGAAGCGAGCTTTCCTTTCATCCATCCTGCACCAATAGGATGAGTGACATCTTCATCAATCTCTCCATTTTCCTGAATAATAAACCCAAGGTATTTGAAACTTCCTCTCTTTTGAATGGCCTGAATATCAAGGCACACCTTCATATTAGCCTCCTGCGATAACTCACCGAACTTGTTTTGGATGTTCAGTCTTAGTCCTACTCAACTTAAACCCTTTATACTCTTGGGTCTGTCTCCAAACTTTCAACTTATTATTAACTCTTTCATGAGTCTCATCAATCAAAACTGCATCATTCGCAAAAAAATACAGCATGCTACCTCACCTTGAATTTGATGTATCAATCCATACATTACCAAGGAAAATAAAAATGGGCTAAGGGTTGACCCATGGTGCAACTCCATCAATACGAGAAAATCTCGAGTCCCTTACCTCCGTTCATACTCGAGTAGTATTGGCTCACCCATACATGTCTCTTATTGACCTAATGTATGCCATCAATACACCTCTATCCTCCAAGCACCTCCACAGAACCTTCCTGGGGACTAAATCGTAAGTCTTTTCTTGGTCGGTGACCACTATGTGTAAGTCCTTCTTCGTCTCCATATACTTCTCCACCATTCTCCTTACTAGATGAACGCTAGCCTCCTTTTAATTTTTCCCAGGTTAACAAAAAAGCAAATTTCACCTAATTATTTTTAAATTCTGTAATGAAAATATGACATGACACTCCAAAATAATTGTTTGCTCAATAAAATAAATTAAATGTAATGAATTAATTTCAGAGACCTTCCTCGAAAGGGCATTTGAAGTCATGTTTACCTTCTTATTTATTTTTAATTTTCTAACAAATTTGAATTCGTTGACTATATCTAGATCGTAGATTTTGTGTTCGTCATTGAGTTATTAGATTATATTGTCTAAGAAAAAACTTTTGTTGATTAAAAATTGCTTTTATGAAATTCATTAAACAAATAACTATATCCGAAATGTCAAAATAATTAAATTATATATTTTCTATGTCGATAATAATGAGTTAAATTTATTACAAAGAAATTAAAATAAAGGGAACAAACTTTTTGAGAGTTTCCTCAAATTTTATTTTTCTTAAGCCAATAAAAAGCGGGTTGCTTTTGCAACAAGAAAAAGGAAATATTTCTTGTTTTATAATTTACATATATATTTTGCTTTGATGAATTGCTCGAGTAGTACGTCTGGAGGTAGTTATTTCGATTCAATGGGGTTCAGGTTTAGGCCCATTGATGAAGAACTCATAAGCTATCTACTCAAGTTTGTGTGTGGTAAACCTATCGAATGCGATCACATTCGAATGCTAGACTTGTACAGTAACAAGAAGCCGTGTGACATATTCGATGATTTATCTCCTGATGGTGAGTTCACAGACGTGAATTACTTGTTTACTCAGTTAACGAAGAAATCTACTGGTGGTAAAAACATCAAAAGGACGGTACTTGGAGGTGGCAGCACATGGAAGGGATTGGACAAGGGTAAAGAAGTCATGAGCAAAAAAGGGTCAGTTATAGGGTTGAAGAGAAGTTTTCATTTTATTGATAGTGAGAAATCGAATCATCCAAGAGTTGTGTGGAGCATGAAAGAATACAGTCTTAGCGATAGCATAGTGAAGGCATTGAGAAGACGTAATCAAATTCGGCACGAGGGGTATGTTTTGTGTCGCATTAAGAAGAAAGTTGTTGTCCATAGCGATGATCAAGAGCAGGTTATTAATAATTGTCATGATGAGGAGATTGAATGGAATACTATTAGGAGCACTAATGTTGTTGCAGATCAAGAGCAGATTATGCTAGGGTTAGGGTATGTGGGAGTTGATGATCAAAATCATGATATTGTTAATCCAGAAAAAGGGTTTTGTGATAGTGTTAATGTCCATGGTGATGATCAGATGATGAATGGATTTCATGATAGTGTTTATGTCCAAGGTAATCAGATGATGAATGGCTTTTGTGCTACGTGTGATTATGACAAGGAGGAAATTATTGAATCGTCATCGCGTCATCAGGAGCAAAACTATCATATCGGCTCATCATGTATCCCGACAAGTTGTAATGAGTTTGAGTTGTTGGAAGTGGATGAGCAGGAGTATGAACGAGCCAAGTCTAATGTTGCATTGTTGGAAGAAAAAATGTCTGAGTTGAGCAGTATTGTTTTGCAAGGAAATGATGATGATTATAATCAGTGTTACAACTTACTTCGGGGTAATTTGTTTTCAAATACATATGATCAATCATCCAAACAAATGACTAATTATCTGATCCCTTCTGTTAATTATGGGGTTGAATTATACTCTCATGGAGCACCAATGTTTGATCAAGAAGTTGGAATTAGCAGTACAATGACGATGAGGATGAGTAATCAACGTAATACATCACCAATCTTGTCACATGAGGTGCCAATGAGTTCACGTCTACAACAATTAAGGATGACTTTGTGCTAGTAATTTATATATATTTCTCGGAGTTAGTATATGGAAGTAGAAGTGCTGTAATTGTTGTATGATATATCTATTGAAGGTGGAATCAGTTTATTTCATATGCTAGTTGTATAATATTATTTTCTTTATCTCAAGTAGTTAATGATCGCAATGCCCTAGTGTAATAACAACACAGTCAATAAGATGGAAAATTGTGGAAATATTCTTCCATTCTTTTTTGAAATGATGCAATAAGATCACACTCCTGTCTTCTCAAGAATTGAATTTTCTCTAAAGTATAGTTACGTGATTAAAGAGAATATAATTAATTTGTGGGACATTAATTATAAGGAAAATACTCCTGTAGAAATCCCATTCAAAAATATATTTTGAGGGGAAATTGGCCAAATTCAAAAGGCTCGTGATAAAAAACACCGGCAGGCTTTACCAATATCGCGTAAGACAAGTCCAATTTAGTGTTGTATTCACCTTTTCAACTACTTTGTTGTGTTATTCTTGAGTTGATAGTCTTTCGGAAATACCCTTTATATCTCCATGAGGTAGGGGATAAGGTCCGGTACACTCTATTTAATTTGGAAACTCCACCTATGAGAGAAAAATACTAGTACAGTTATCTAGTGGTAAGAGCACAACGCGTGATTATGAGTTAAACGCACGTCACATTTTCAACCTCTCATACAGACAAAACCATGGTACTGTGTGAAAGTGAAAAAAATTAGATGGACAAGTCTATTATTCATCAAATTTTGATCCATGCACAACTTGCCGTTGGAGATTTCTCATCAAGAAAATGTGATATGAAAGAACTTTCTTTTGATAATATATGTGTGTAGAAGCTCAGAAATTACCACTAAGATACTCAATTTTCGTCAAAAGTTTTCTTTTGATCAGGATGATATGTAAACAAGACGTCTTTCCACTACTGAAACAACATCTCTCCATCTTTGAAGATTTGTATATCATTTGGTAGCAAATCCAATTGAATTCTGGGGTATATGTTTATCACGATTGAGGAAATTGAGTTGGGTATGTATAAAATAATGGATCAACATATGAGTAATATATTCTATTTTCTTAAACTAAAATCAAGAAGTAATTAAGACTTTCGCGTCATTTTTCAGGTGGGATTATTAGAAAATCCGGTCAAGGCGATATTTGTGATGATTAGAGTAAAATAAAATATCGTTTATGTAATGTAAGAAAGAAAAGTGATCGTGTAATTTTCTCTATGCCAAAAGCATCACCATCTTACTCTTACCCGAGTAGCATAGGCACTGGAATTCCGAGCAGGGGCGGCTCAAGCAAATCCGTGGCCTAAGGCAAAAATCAAACGAAGGCCTTACATTTTTAAGAAAAAACAATTATTTTTATAATCTATTTTTAAAATTATATAATCCTATTTAACAATTCTTTTTAAATTAATAATATAGTCAATGTATTAAAAAAAATTACTGTATCAAACTCCTAATTTTTTTGTATATAAAAAGTTTGTTTTTTCTATAAATAGTATCTAATATATTTCTGTAATTTATTATTACTAAAAAAAAAAATGAGGCCCTCAAATTTGGGGGCGGCCTTAGGCGGTCGCCTTTTCTCCGAAAGGGTTGAGCCACCCCTGATTCCGAGTTACCGCCTTTCAAGGATAAATACTCCTGAGTTACTGATCACAAAATAATTCTGTGAGGGTAAACTAAGAACCTTCGGGAGTTAAATAGAACATGATAGCTTAAGCTCCCAAGCAATGGGAGGAGCTTAATGTGACCAATCTTTGATGACAGTTACTTTCACCATTCTATTTTACTGGTCATATTTGATTTCACGAAAGTTAATATGTCCTATCTTGGAAGCTAAATTAAATTAGATTAATTTAATAGTTTAAATTAAATTAATATTTAAAAATTTAAAAATTCAAAAACTTGAAAAATACACTCTTTTATCCCAAATTACGGGCGTTAAGTGGGCCGGGCCGGGTCAACCCGGAAGCGGCCCATTAAAATTAGCTGGGTTGTTGGACGGGCCGGGTCTGGGTTGGGGTTAGGTGGGCCGGGCCGGTCCAAGCTCAACAGTAAAATTTTAAAAACAACCTTAACCCGACCCACTTAATCCAACCCGGTCAAACCCATCTAAACCCAATCAAACCCAGTTAAAAATCCAATCAAATCCGATCAAAAATAAAAATAAAAACTTTTTTTCAATATACACTATATATACCCACCTATATACATTTTAAATACGTTAAACAATATATATACACTATATATATAGTATATAATACATTAGAATTTAAAAATATATACACATATACACAATTACACATATATACGCACCATTCAATGTATATGTGCTACTTTAAAGTTTAAATAAAATATACTACAATATATATACATTACAATATATATATATATATATATATATATATATATATATAGTTATATATATAGTTATATACTAATTTATAAAACATATACACATGTATACGTTAAATATACACGTCTATAGAAGATATATACACATATATACACACCATTCAGTGTATATGTACTACTTTAAATAAAATATACTAAAATATATATACATTACAATATATATATATATATATATATATATATATATATAGTTATATACTAATTTATAAAACATATACACATGTATACGTTAAATATACACGTCTATAGAAGATATATACACATATATACACACCATTCAGTGTATATGTACTACTTTAAATAAAATATACTACAATATATATACATTAAAATATATATATATAAATATATATATATATATATATATATATATAGTTATATACTAATTTATAAAACATATACACATGTATACGTTAAATATACACGTCTATAGAAGATATATACACACATATACGCACCATTCAATATATATGTACTACTTTAAATAAAATATACTACAATATATATACATTACAATATATATATATATATATATATATATATATATATATATAGTTATATACTAATTTATAAAACATATACACATGTATACATAAAATATACACGTCTATAGAAGATATATTCACATATATACACTCAATTCAATGTATATGTACTACTTTAAATAAAATATACTACAATATATATACATTACAATATATATATATATATATATATATATATATATATATATATATATTTATATAGTTATATAGTTATATACTAATTTATAAAACATATACACATTTATACGTTAAATATACACGTCTATAGAAGATATATACACACATATACACACCATTCAATATATATGTACTACTTTAAATAAAATATACTACAATATATATACATTACAATATATATATATATATATATATATATATATTTATATACTAATTTATACAACATATACACATGTATACGTTAAATATACACGTCTATAGAAGATATATACATGTAATACCCCGTAAAGTTCCATCTTCGTTAAAGCCTCCGAAATGAGTCACATTAAGTTTAACACTTAGAATTTTCTACAAGATGATTCAACACTTAGTTTTATTTTGGACCCTTAACCTTCATTGAATTATTTCGTGACCTTCTCAACGTCCGTTTCTTGAAAATTTTGTTCTGTTACCATGGGGCAAGGTCGTAGTACATCTCGGGTAAGATTTGGAATTTTTAGACGAGCTTAAGGCTGTGTTTGGATTGGAATTCCAGTAGCTAAAGGCGCTAGGCCCGCGCCGCCCTGGGTTCACCCCCTCTCTAAGTGGGGTGCAGCCTCGCTCCCTCCCGAGGTTAAAGCAGGGCGCCGCCTTGCCTATCGCGCCCGGCCAAATTTCAACAATTCCATTCGTTTCATTAATGGCCTTTTGGTAATTTTCTATGCCCCTATCCTCTCTAACACGGGATTTAACCCCAAGAAGAGCAAAATTCATCTATTTTCATCAAAATTCCTCCAGAACCTCTACTAGGGTTTCAACATAAAGCTCCAATTATCTCAAAAACCAACCGTAGCTTTTTTACAATTTTTGGATATTCAGAATCCTTGTCTCGAGGGATATAAGATGCACATAACAATCTCGTGGATAGAGTGTCAGAGTAGAAAGTTCGTTCTAAGGCTCCAAATTCGAGGTATGTGGGGTTTTCAACAAGAACACCTTTTCGTTCTTGTGCACAAAATTTATATGTATTTACGAAGATGCATGATTTTACATGTTTACCATGAATTTGAAATATTAATTTATATACTATGTTGTTGTTCAAGAGATTATGATATTTTTCAATGTCTAGAAGATAAATTCCATGAGTTTGATGTTGTTATTGTGTTTAAAGCTAAAATTTCCAGATCTCTAAATGAATTATGCATGTTTATGATATAAAGCATGAACTTTGAAATGTTTTGTCAAAGTATTGATATATGGGTCATTAAACCCTCTTTGAGATTGATGTTTTTGAGAATTTATGTGCTACATGCACCCACGTTTTAGACTATTTTGAAGCAATTTAGAAAGATTTGACCCTTTGGTCACAATAGATTTGAAATCCACTGTATGAAACGAGATTACCAGCTTTATCATTGATTTCCTTATGAGATATGAGATTACCTTTAAAGTTGATTTTCTTGAGATTTTTTAGCATAGTATTGGGAGTAGTATTTAGCACCGATTAGGGTACGTTACTACGGTTTCATACCCCAGAACTACGTGCCACCGTAGGTTGAGATATTTACTTTCACAAATTATGGATAATTGAGATAGTGACACTGAGATGAGATTGTTCTACACCGATGGCAAGGTTAGGACAACCCTAACCTTACGGGAGAAAGTCGTGGGACATCATGGATTCTCACATGGTGTACATGTCGGTTAGAAGAACCCCCCAAAGAGTCGTCCCTCATTCTTAGATTAATTTTATTGATTTTAAACGAGATTTGAGATGCAGATTTATGATGCATTCTATAATCCAGATTTTGCTAAGATTACTTGATATGAGAATAAGAAAAGAAATCTTGATATTTGAATTAAGTGTAATGGCTCATAATATTCAGATTTGCATGCTTTACCATTCATTATGTATGATTTCAGATTTTTGATTTCTTCCAGCTTTATGAGTCAATTACAAATGTCATGCATGATTTGTAAAGAAAGCTTATGACATAATCATTATATATATATATATATATACAAATATGATTTATTTCATGCACCCCCATATACTCGGTACATATTCCATGGTACTGACCCACATGTTCGCATGTGGGTTACATTTTTCCTGTAATGTATGTTCAGGTGCTCAGTTCCAGATTTGACAGGGATCTTCCGAGCATATTGATCCACATTTCCGGCAGTGGTGAGTCCTCATGATCCGAGGACAAGTTATTCAGACTTTCTACTTTGATTTGAGTCGGTTATTTTATCTCGTGAGTTCGAGTCAGTTGGGGCTTGTCCCAATGGCTCATTGGTACATTTTTTAGTAGAGGCTTGTCAGGCCAAATTTGTTAGAATGGTCAGAGTTGTCAGATATTTCGTGTTTTGTTACTTTTCAGTACGTATTTATACTGAGATTTAGTTGATTAAGTTTGATTCTTTTGATTATAACTATCTTGAAATAAGTTCTAGATGGTAGAAAATGGCTCAAAAACCAGTTTGGGGCTAATTGTAGCCTCAAGCACCGTGTGACGCTTCGGGACCTGTTTTCGGGGAGTTACAATACATATATATACGCACCATTCAATATATATGTACTACTTTAAATAAAACATATACTACAATATATCTATATCTATATCTATCTCTCTCTCTCTCTCTCTCTCTCTCTCTCTCTATATATATATATATATATATATATATATACACACTACAATATATATACAATTTATAAAACATATACAAATGTATACATTAAATATACACATCTATAGAAGATATATACAAAAATATACAAAACATATTCTACTTAATATAATAAATTAATAATACTTGGTAGTAAATTAATAATATATTAGAAGTAAGTTTTTAATTTACACTAGAAATTCAATTTAAATCATTAAATGAAAAAAAATTACAAAGTAAGGACTAAGGAGTGAATGAATGTTGAATTTTATTGATTGAGAAATGATCCAAAATTTATAATTTACATGAATGAAAAATCTACAAATTATGCATCATTTTTTCCAACTCATTCATGTTAATATTAACGGGAACTTGCATAAGATAGTCAAAGTCAACGGGGGCAAAACCATGCATTGGACTTGATTTTGCTGAGCTCTCCCGTGAAGACATAATTTCTTCAAGATTTAGCTCATCGTTCGGCTCCGATTCCATTCCTTGGTTTCTTCTTTCCGCTCTAATCCAATCTCTGAGGAAAACTAGAACATTCATTATTGCATTGCTTCCCAATGAGTGTCGGTTGTCTCCAAGCTTTTGTCGTCCCTGACTAAAGACGCTCTCTGATGCAACGGTTGACATTGGAACATTCAAGATATCTCTAGCTAATCTTGAACGCACAGGATATTGCGTTTCATTACTCCTCCACCAATCCAACGTATTGATCCGTCGTCTGCGATCCTCTGGTGGCGACCGAAGATAATTTTTCAGCTCTTCCCGATAACTTGATGTGTAAGCTCTCCCATCAACACTGTTCCAACAAGGTAAATCATAAAAGAAATCAGAAAAACCACTATGTGCCGGCCTTTTAGAAGATGATGGCTCCTCGGGAGGATGAGGAGTGACAGTTGGAGTGATATTTGTAGGTACGGCTAAATCAAATAAATCAGCATAGTGATTATATAATTTTTCTATGTATTCATTCGCATCACCATAGCCGTCTACAAATCAGGTTGTACTTGTTCAGAATCATTCTTAGTATTTATTTCTAAGTTAACATAAATAATAGTACTAAAGTGGCACATAGTATTATATTTCATGCACGGATTTAGTATAGTACGAATTTAGCATATTACTTGGAGATTTCTCATCAAGAAAATGTGATATGAAAGAACTTTCTTTTGATTATATATGTGTGTAGAAGCTCGGAAATTACCACTAAAATACTCAATTTTTGTCAAAGTTTTCTTTTGATCAGGATGATGTGTAAACAAGACGTCTTCCCATTGCTGAAACAACATCTCTCCATCTTTGAAGATTTGTATATCATTTGGTAGCAAATCCAATTGAATTCTGGGGTATATGTTTATCACGTTTTCTTTGCAACGAGAACTCCGGATGCATACATAATGGAGGAAAATCACGAAGTAATTAAGGCTTTCGCATCATTTTTCAGGTGAAATTATTAGAAAATCCGATCAAGGTGATATTTTTGATGATTAGAGAAAAATAAAATATCGTTTGTGTAATATAAGAAAGAAAAGTGGTCATAGGTGTAATTTTCTCTATGCCAAAAACATCATCCGCTTACTCTTACCCGAGTAGCATGGGCATTGGAATTCCTAGTGACCACCTTTCAAGGATAAATACTCTTGAGTTACTATCACAAAGTAGTTCTGCGAGGGTAAATTAAGAACTTTCGGGAGTTAAATAGAACATAATAGCTTAAGCTCCCAAGCAATGGGAGGAGCTTAATGTGACCAATTTGATGACAATTACTTCCTCTGTTCTCTACTGGTCACATTTGATTTCACGAGAGTTAATGTGACCAATCTTGGAAGATAAATTGAATTAGGTTAATTTAATATTTTAAATTAAATTAAATTAATATTTTAAAAGTCAAAAACTTGAAAACTACACTCTTTTATCCCATATCCATAACTTTGATCACTGTGGTAACAATTGCATGAGTTTACATCTACAAAAATTAAATTTTAGTGGAATTTAAATTAGTCTAACTTTAAAAAAGTAGGTGGTATATATATTTTGCATTGGTTATTTTCCATTCAATTTCGATACAATACTTTCTTAGACAAGCAATATAATATTGCAATAAGTCACTATTCTTAATTAATTGTTATTAATTACAATTTCCGAATATTGAGAAATTTCATTAATCCGGTAAATTTCACTCATGGTTATTCAACCTTCAAAATATCACACAGAAGTTGCTTTTTTATTTTTCATTATATAAAAGTGATTCTACTTTAGAGTTTATAACACAAAAATCATTTGCCTAGTTTATACCACATGATAATCGGTAAATTTAAGCATATCACATAAAAGTTATTTTTTTTATTTTTTTTTAATCCCATAAAGTTATTTAATTTTTTTCGGATAACAACAACAAAAATATACCCAATTTGTTTTTACACATAGTGGGGTCTAGGAGGATAGAGTATACGAAATTCGTACCACTACCTAGAGATGAGTTAGAGAGAGTATTTTCAATGAACCCTTGATTCAAGACAAAATTAATACAATCCAAAAAAAAAGTTTAAAAGAGGTAAAAAGGAAAAAAGGAGTAGCATAAGAATAGTAATAACAAAATAACGCAACAAGCGACAAGCGATCTACCCGAAACAACATACATTAGCAAGAATCCAAGAACAAAAACAACAAGCATGGCATTATGACTACAAATAAGGACAACACTCCTTCCTAGCATGAACACACTCTGTTCTCCTAACCTTATACTCCAATTCATACTCGCCACAACTTTTAATTTAAGGTCTTGTCCTCCGTAAGCTGCAACCTCGCTATATCTTGTTAAACCACCTCTTGCTAATATTTTTGTAATACCCCATATTTTTGGGCTAGAATATAATTTGAGTCGTCTTTCTCATGTATAGACCCAAACCCAATGATTTCGATGTAAATAAGTGTGATGATAATTTCTATAGTGTGAGAACATCTTTGGAAATGAATTAAGATCATAAAAATCTCCTAACTCAAAGATGAGTTGAGAACTTTTCTACCGATTGAGTTTTAGTAGACGTTTCAACTTGGGTTGAATTCCAATGACCATTAGACCCAGAATATAATTAGGTTTTCTACAATATATCAAATGAAATATCTTTGATTCTTCTTTTCAACGCATCTAATTTCACCTTAATTCGATATCGGAGTAGAAAGTTATGCTCATTTTACCTAGAAGCGTCTGCCTGCCAGAGATTGACGACTAAGTTGACGAGCAGTCATTGATGACTAAGTTGACGAGCTGTTAACCCTGTTAGAGTTCGTACCCTACTGATTATCTTATTTTCTCCTAATTGTTGCTTATTGATGAAATGGGTTGCTTGGCGTGTTCCACGAAAGTAAAACATAAAGTAAAGAACATAGCGGATTTTTACGTGAAAAACACCCGGCTCAAAAGGTGTAAAAAAACCACGACCTGCACCTCTACAGGATTTAACCCCAACTTCAGTAAATAATTCTGAGCCTCAACAACGACTAATTACAAAACTCTTGTAACCAAAAAATAGGAATTATAAACTCTAATCCCTATAACTCAACAACTAGGAATTATAAACTCTAATTCCTAACTACACACACACCTCCCAAGGTATGCGATCCCAAAGTCTCTGAGTTTCACCAACTCTGAGACTATCTCCTAGTTCATTTTATAACACATTGAAACTAATATTACATCAATAGTTCAAACACAATGAACAACTCTAAAAATCAACGCTAAAACTCTTAGATGGATTCTGTACTGAGGACCAGGTTCTTCAATGTGTTTCTTCAGTGATTGAGTAGCACTTCGTAAAGTCAATCTGTCGATTGTGCTTTTCTTCTTTTTAAGTGCGTGAATTATTCTGACTGTTGCATCTTCTATTTAAGCACAGCTCTCCAAAGAGTCATTCATTATTTCAAACTCCTCCTCTAATCAAAACTCTCTTTGCATAGAGTTTTACTTCAAGTGAGACTCCTTCTTCAATTCCAACTCTTGTCTCCTTGGTGTTGTAGTCAAATTCCAATTCTTTAAATCATCACATATTAATTTATCAAAATCTTTCTCCTCCCACACATAGGACTCTTCAAGATATACTCAGAAGTGAAACTCCTTCTTTACGTAGGACTCCTTTTTCAACTCAACTTGTTTTCTCTTATCATCAAGTATTTGAATTAAATTCAACTTGTTTTATTCCCCATATGATCATTAAGTTGAAGTTTCCAGTTGCATTGAATTAACTCATATCAACTTGTTTCATTCATATTGTCATTCATCAAAACTTCAAGGTTCCAACAAATTCTCCCTTTTTGATGATGACAAACCTCTTGTATTTGTGCATTCAAATAGCTTCACCTGTAGGCACTAAAGTATAAAACACTAGAATGAAACAAGTTAGTCAATGGGTTATAAACATTATGCAACCCTCTTATCTTCTCCTTTTGACATCATCGAAAAACCATTTCAATGCAATAATATACTAGCCAAAGTGATTTGTTATGCTATTTATGGCCACTGGGGCTATCACCAAAACAACCAAACAAAGACTTTAGCCAACCTAGTAATGTATTAAAGAGAGCAAAAATATGAGTCAATTTAGCAAAGATAACCATTCCATTTAACTGACAGAGCATGTTCCACATTAAACCTAAGCTAGTACTGAACAAAGCAAAACAATTGAGCATTAAAAAAATACGATATAAAATGGGACATGGCTAAGGATACAAATAGTGAGTAGCTGATGAGGAAGGTGGAACAGGTGATATCAACTGTGTCAATTAATGAATGACTTCAACATTTTCATCCCTCTATCAATCAAGGTCAAGCTTCAAAGTCATGATCCTAGCCTTAAAGACCTCTTATTCCACTTCATGACTGTCTTATGGATCTTCTAGTTTAGAATTTTTTTATTCAAATGAGTCTTAGCACTCCTTATTGAAACAGGTAGAGCAACATGATTCATCTGTTTAAGAACATCTATTTTTTTTATAAGTCAAACCTGATTTAGGACTGAGAAGCCCAAAAAAAAATTACCAATTAGGAACTAAAAGGGAAAGCATGTCCCTTTTCATTCTTCAGAAACATATGCAGCATGTGATTGATGATCAAGCTTGGCAAATCCATGGTACACAATTGATATTTTGGTTGAGAAAGAAGAAGGGATTTTTGGTATAGGATTAACACATTTGTGCACACCCATTTGGAGAGAATTAATGAAAGTTTGGTCAACAATTCATTAGCTTTATTAGACAATGAGAGGATGAAGTGTGTGGAATTGAACAGGTGTGCTCAACTATTTCAACTTAGTCAACCTATGCTTATGTCAGTGTAGAACATACCTTATAAGAAGAACTTTGTGGTCAGAATTGCTTGCTTGTACCTATTTTTCTGCACAATCTAATACAAAATTAGGTTAGAAAGGTCAAAAATCTGGAATTGGGACACACAACTAAATGTGCAAGACTAAATACAATAACTTTTTAGCTAATAAGATTAAAAAGAAAAATGATTATTCTAGTCATTCATTGAGGGGAGTTCATGCAATTTTAATCATCCCCAAGTCTAACCTATTCCTTTCAAAATGATCTCTACTTAGTGCCTTTGGTGCTTCTTCAGTCAATTAAGTAACCCACATAGTCAACATTTTTATAGCCCCCAAGAGTGAAATTTCTTTCCTTTGGATATCATAGTCTCAAGCCATTGATTCCCATGAGATATCTCAAGATTCTTTTGACAACACCAATTTTTATGAACTACTAACAAAATTACCAACAACTTGTGTTGGTTTTACTGATGCATCCATTTCTTTATTTGTTGTTCCCCCTATCAATATGCCCTCAATCTGTACAAAAGTTGAACCAGGTGGTACAACATGTTCATGTGCATGCTCATCAGTTTCACAGTCATCCTCTTTTCTCATTTTTTTTAAAAAAATCTCCTTTGCTCCCCCCTTACAAAAGCACTACAAATTTGGCCATCTTTCAAATGATCAATTCCCCCTTTAAATGTGGTGAGTGAAAGAAACTTTATTTTCTTCTAGTCTTATGCCTTGAACAAGCTTTATTTATGCACAAATTTTTCTTTCCTCCTTTCACTCTCACCTGTAAAACAAATTAGGGGTTAACTTTAGGCACCCAGACAAGCTTGGGTCCTTTCTTATGAGTAAATAGACGAATCAGAATTCTTCTAGCCCATGCAGGCAACAGGTTATGTGACCCATTTCTCTGACCAGTTTTAGTTATCTTTTTCTTGGTCTGATATAGTTTATTTGCCAGATTGAGACTGCTGGATCTTCTTTTGGCAGTAACTGGATATTCAGTGGTTTGATGTCCAAGGTTTCCACAAATATAGCACAAGTCTTGATAAACATCAAGACTTTTTTGAAAACCCAACCCAGCTTTTTCACTGTGATATCTTTCACTCAACTTATGAAAAATTCTTGAGGATTTTTTCCACCTGTTTGCTCTTTCAAGGTCAAGTTTTAGTTTAGAGACCTCTTTACTCAGTTTATTCACCATTTTTGTTGCATTACTACACTCTTCTTTGTACTTAACCAATTCAAGTTCAACTTTTTCTTGTTCTTTACTCTTGGTGTTTTTTCCTTTTTCAGAGAGTGTCAATTTTAGAACTTTAGAATTAAGATCATTATTTGAAGAATCAAGTTGCTCAACCTATTTCTTGAGAGAGAAGTTTTCCTGTTCATCAGTGTTCTTGTAAGCTTCTAAATCAATAAAATCAAATTTGATTCTTGCAAGACTGTTGAATAGCTCATCCCTATCATAAGTTGATTCTTGGAAGTCACCAATTAGTGCACTCATCAAGGAAATAAGTTTTGTTTTAAAAAACAAATGCAAATTTTCTTTAAGTTCAAGTATACTTACCTCAGAAGCATCATCTTCTTCCTCCAAGTTTGAGTCTCCAAGAGCCATGAGTGCTGCTTCATCAACTTCATCATCATCTAAGTCAAATCCCAAGATGCTACCATTTTAGTTCCATCAATTTCCATTTCATAAGTTCTTAAATCCCCACTAATACATCCAGGGTCATGCCTGCAAGATCCTTATTTGCTTCCTTGATTACAGTCACCTTAACATTTCACTTTGATTTTGGTAATACCCTCGTACCTTCTCGACTTGTTCTTCTTCAGCTATAACTTTTCCTAAGGAGGTCAGCTCATTTGTTAAGGCAGTAAGCCTTGTCATCATCTCATGCAAGGTTTCATTCTCCTTCATCTTAAATGCCTCATACTCAGTGAAGAGAAGAGAAATTCTGAATTTTCTTACTTGAGATGTGCCTTCATGAGCATTTACTAGAGCATACCAAATTTTCTTAGCAGTGGTGCATGTTGATACCCTGTTGTATTCAGCAGGTCCTAATCCATAGACCAAAATGTTTTTGGCCTTAGCATTTTTCTTTAATGCCAATAAGTCATCAGGAGTGAATTCACTTCTTACTTTCTTGACCTGTTTCCCATCTTCTAACTTCATTAGAATAGTAGGACCATCAGTGATCCTATCCCATAACTTGTATTCTTCCCCTTGAATGAATGTTTTCATCCTAGTTTTCCACCAAATGAAGTGAGAACCATCAAAGAGTAGAGGTCTAATAGTGGATTGACCTTCACTGTGACCAGTAGGTGGTGCAAAATTCATCATATTGATCTTTGTCTTAGGTGTTATCCCTTTTTAAGATAACCTTGCTCTGATACCACTTGTTAAGAATTCGTGCCCTACTAATTATCTTATTTTTGCCTAACTGTTGCCTATTGATGGAACGGGTTGCCTGACGTGTTCCACGAAAGTTGTAAAATAGAAAGTAAAGAACACAGTTGATTTTTACGTGGAAAATACCCGGCTCAAAAGGTGTAAAAAACCACGACCTGAACCTCTACAGGATTTAACCCCAACTTCAGTAAATAACTCTGAGCCTCAACAACGACTAATTACAAAACTCTTGTAACCAACATAGGAATTATAAACTCTAATCCCTATAACTCAACAACTAGGAATTATAAACTCTGATTCCTAACTACACACACCTCCCAAGGTATGCGATCCAAAAGTCTCTGAGTTTCCCCAACTCGAAGACTAGCTCCTAGTTCAGTTAATAACACACTGAAACTAATTTTACATCAATAGTTCAAACACAATGAACAACTCTAAAAATCAACACTAAAACTCTTAGCTGGATTCTGTACTAAGGACCAGGTTCTTCAACGTGTTTCTTCAGCGATTGAGTAGCACTTCGTAAAGTCAATCTGTTGATTGTGCTTTTCTGCATTTTAAGTGCGTGAATTATTCTAACTGCTGCATCTTCTATTTAAGCACAACTCTCCAAAGAGTCATTCTTTATTTCAAACTCCTCCTCTAATCAAAACTCTCTTTGCATAGAGTTTTACTTCAAGTGAGACTCCTTCTTCAATTCCAACTCTTGTCTCCTTGGTGTTGTAGTCAAATTCTAATTCTTTAAATCAACACATATTAATTTATCAGAATATTTCTCCTCCGACACATAGGAATCTTCAAGATATACTCAGAAGTGAAACTCCTTCTTTACGTAGGACTCCTTTTTCAACTCAAATTGCTTTCCCTTATCATCAAGTGTTTGAATCAAACTCAACTTGTTCTATTCCCCATGTGATCATTATGTTGAAGTTTCCAGTTTCATTGAATTAACTCATATCAACTTGTTTCATTCATATTGTCATTCATCAAAACTTCAAGGTTCCAACAAACTCCGTCGTCAACCTTAACCACAAAATGTCTAATCTGGCTAGAGATTGACGACTAAGTTGAAAAGCCATCAACAAGTTGATGGGCTATCAACTTAGTTGCCAACTGAGAAATTCCTACAATTCTTTTAAGTTTTCTTAGGGGTAGTTTGGTCTTTTCTTCCCCTCAAACCCCTCCCACATACTTAAATCATTTAAAAAGCGTTATTTACCTATCATTAATCCGTTTTCAACGCTCATTCTCCTCTCTACTCTCAAGAAAAATAAAACTAGGTTTCTTCTTAAAGTTCAACTTCAAAGGCTTTAAATTCAAGTTCTTCTCAAATTTCTTCCATCAAAACGGCATGTTGTACACTCCTTACTTTATGTATTACTACATTTTGACAATTTACTTGGTAATTATATATTCTTTAATGGTTGTTTGAAACTAGGTTGAGGGATTTGGTTGTGAAAGCTTTATAATTGGTTTTTCTATTGATTTAACGATTTTTCTATGCATGATTAAAGGGTTTTGACAAGTGAATTTGTTATATAATTATGGCGAACTTTGTAATTTGGATTCACAACTTATAAAGAATCTTGCATGATGAAAATATGGCCCTCAACCAGTTTCAAAATTTGATGTTACATGAAAACTATGAGTTTTACTTTGTCTTTTGAACAATGCATGGTAAACATGGAAAATGGTTATAAATGACTTTTGAAAGCCCGTGGGCTATATGTTTGTCGATTTTGAAAGACTTTGGGGCTATGGTTATAGATTTTAAAATAGAATTTGGAGTTTAATGGCTAAATGAATACGGTATGACATAATTAAAATGGCTTGCAAGTTCTCTTAGTATGATGATATCAATTTAAAAATGCCTTAATACAATACTCCATGATTATTGGGAAATGGTATGTAAAAAAATATTTTAATTGGGCTTAAAGAGAATTGTGTAGTTTCACCGAGAAAGTATAGTCCTAGGAGGACCAACACTGAAAACCACATTTGCCAACGTTGGGGGGGTCTTGTCCTGAAATATGGATGACCACTGTGTGCTTGCTTCACGTAGTAGTACATAATTTTCTTATTGGGAGGTTATTGTCTTAGCGACTTTAACTTATTATCTGGTCCATGCAGTTAACATGGATTGGGGTCATTCCGGCAGGGGGAGCTGGATCCATATAGTTCGTGGGTGCCTAAAGGTCGGTATAAGCTACATTGTTCATGATTAACTTTTAAACAATCATATAAAATGTTGCTTTCCCTTATCTCAACATTCTCTCTCTCTATACATATATATATATATATACATATATAAAATAACATGCTAATTATTGAGCATATGATTTATGATTGGTTTTTGGTAAAGGTATATTTTATCCCTTTATTTGGGTTACATACTAGTACTCATTATATTGACCATCCTCGGATACTATATTGTTTCATGGTGTAGGTTCCGAGAGCTTTTCTTGTGACCATATGCAGCGTTAGGTTGTTCAATATTCCCATTGGATAGTTGGTGATAAGTGGTGAGTCCTTCATCATCCAGAAAGTGATTGTTCATTTTTATTATGTTTTCATCCTATCATTTTGTGATTTTTATGGTACAGTTGGAGTCATGTCCCGACTTAGAAGTATTTTTAAAGTTAGAGGCTTTGTAAACGTTGTTGGGTAATTAGTTTAGATGTTGTTCTTAAGATATGTATATTATTCTATTTAAATCTCGAATTCCTTTTTCTTATGGGCTTGCTTCCGCAATTTTTAGTTATGATTATGCTTATGATGTATGGCTGAGGGATCATCTCAGGCCTTGGTTGGCTTAGGGTGCCCGTCACGATCAGGGCTTCGGTTCGGATCGTGATAATTTTTTTGGTATACCTCTATCTCTGAGAATTCATTTGTAGCCAACTTTTCACATCTCTGCACTGGGGCATCGATGCATTTCCTTATCAAATGCCTGAACCATTTCAGTGTCTCTTCTTGCATCTTGTGTTCCACTGAAGTCACCCCAACCTTACTCAGTAACCTCATTTTAAATCCTATCTCTCCTAGTCAACCCAAAAACCCATCCCAACATCTGTATCTCCGCCACTTTCATCCACTGGATATGAGAATTCTAGACTGGAAACTACTCCACTACATACATCATAGCTGTTCTGACCACCACTCTGTAGAACTTGCCCTTAGGTATTGATGGCACCTTCTTATCATGCAAGACTCTTGAAGCAAGCCCTTATTGCATTTATCCTACATCAATGGGATAAGTGACATCCTCGTCAATCTCTTCATTTTTCTGGATAATAGATCCAAGATATTTAAAACTTTCTCTCTTTTGAATGGTCTGAGTATAAAGCCACACCTTCACATCAGCCTCCTACGTCAACTCGCTGAACTTGCACTCCAGATATTCAGTCTTGTCCTACTCAACCTAAACTCTTTAAACTTTAGGTTCTGTCTCCAAACTTTAAACAGATCATTAACTCCTTCACGAGTCTCGTCACTCAAAATTGCATCATTTTCAAATAACATACACAACGTCACCTCGCCTTGAATTTGATGTGACAATACATACATCACCAAGACAAATAAAAATGTGCTAAGGTTAACCCCTGGTGAAATTCCACCAATACGAGAAAATCCTGAGTCCTCTCCTGCCGTTTATACTCGAGTAGTCTTGGCTCTATCGTACATGTCTCTTATTAACCTAATGTATTCCATCAATAAGCCTCTATTATCCAAGCGCCTCCAGAGAATCTCCCTAGCCCTAATCCTCAACTAGTGATAACCGAACCACAATTCAATCTTCAAAAGCACCGCAACACCCTGAAGTTGATCAAACAAATCATCAATACAAGAAAAAGGATACTTATTCTTAAACGACACCTTACTCAACTGTCGATAATCAACACACATCCTCATAGATCCATTCTCTTTCTTCAAAAACAATACAGACGCACCCCAAGGTGAAATACTAGGTCGAATAAATCCCTTATCTAACAACTCCTACAACTGATCCTTCAGTTCCTTCAACTCTGATGGGGCCATCTTATAAGGAGGAATAGAAATAGGCTTGGTTCCCGACTCAACATCAATAATAAAATCAATATCTCGATACGAAAGCATTCTAGGCAAGTCCGTAGGGAACACCTCCATAAACTCATGGATAACACAGACATAATCCAAGCAAGGAGGCGAAACAACACTTGTTTCACGAATATAAGCCAACTAAGATAAATATCCCCTCTTAACCAATTTACGAGCCTGAACATAAGATATGACCCTCTTAGGATCTGAATGAAGTGTACCTTTCCAAGCTATCCTTGGCACACCCGACGAAGCTAAAGTCACAGTCTTGATATAATAATTTAGGACGACATGAGAAGGAGCGAACCAATCCATACCCAAAATAACACTAAGGGCACGTCACCAGCAATCAAAAAATGTCCCACAATGGTAGCCCACACCGTTTGTACTAACAGTTCTAATATATCTCATATATATTACCAAAAATACACCAAGATACGGAACAAAAGTATACATTATGTCATATATAATAGATCAAGAGAGAAAATGTAGATACAAGATCATCAAATACAAGTAAAGGAAAGTAAGACAAATACATAGATGACAAGTCATATCTTTTTTCCGGCATATCTCTCAGAAAGGGTTTTATAAGGTGTTACAATATTTTTAAAAAGGTGTTGCCTGTGTTTCTCAGATGTTGCCATGGTGGTACCAATGTTTCATTAATGAGTATGATATGAAGATGTAATGCTCACAACCAATCACAATAAGTATTTACGCAACCAACTACATGATATATTCCACAACCAACCATAATTATACATTTCCACAACCACATGAGCCAATATTCACTCGTTATTTTCATTCCATCCATGAATTTCCACATGTCTCATATGCCAATAAAGTATGAATATAATCACAATACACCAATGGTTCCACATTAAACAATATAATACAATTACTCACATGTATTCAAGGCTATCAATGTCACTTAAGACCCCACATAGTCAAACATATCACATAATATTTCAATTTCGACAATTACATCACATATAGGACCCCACACAGGCACAACACATAGATAGTCATTTTTCATGATTAGTTTCCACCCTTAACATGCATTTTACACCATCATTTACTACCCAACCCAGTCTGAAGAGTTAAGCCATAATCTACCTCAAAAGTCGAAACCGGTCCGCTACACTTGAACCCGCGACCTTACTTTCCACGAGCAATCTCGAACCTCACTATAAACATCAAATATGAAATCTACGCATCAAAACAAAATCAACGACACCCATATTGACTACTTTTGGTTCGGGGTCAAAATGGATCCCCAAAATGGATTTTCAAAAAAGAAGGGAAAAATCGGAACTTTACTTCAAAAACATGTTCCCCATATTTTTAGGAACCTACAACTGAAAACCCAAGTTAAATTGAGTAAAAAACGAGGTTCAAATCGAAGAAAAACCATTTTTGAGCTTTACCGGGTAAAATCTTTGAAATCCGGGTTAAAATCAAGAATCGGAGTTGTTTTGAAGTTTAAATTGATGAAAAACTAGTAATTATAAGATAAAAATATTATTTAAGTAAAAGGGAATGAAATTTGGGTTTAAAATCATGCCCTAAGATTTTTGGGGTTTTGAGAAATTTATCAAGAAATTACTAAGAAAAGAGGTGAATTCTTACCTTAAATCCGTAATAAAATCAAGAAATGGGTGTTAATCTAGCTTTCCAAGATCCCGCAAACTTTACTTTTAAGCTCCCAAATTATTTAGGGTTTAACACTCAAGAGGCAAGATGAAAAATAAGCAAAATGGACCCAAAAACTATTTATATAGTGCAGAAAATCTGCACTAAAAGAATAAAAAGCTGCAGTTTTTTTTTGTTTTAAAGTCCACTCTGAACTTCGACGGGGTGCCCGAGATTCGTTCGAAGTCCGATTTATGCAAACGAACTATGAAACCACACTAAATTCGACGTTCCGGACGCGATGACGCTACCAGATTTTTCAGAAAAAATCGTTTTCACGAAATTGACCCCTGAAATCACAATTTTCCAAACCGAGGGTCGAAATGAGATTTAAAAGCCATAAAATCATACCAACTATGCTAACACACTAAAATCGACATTTCGGATCTGTTGGCGAAGTCAGATTTTCCATACGAGGTCGTTACAACCAAAAATTGTTCCCACACCCAACTTTTCAATTTTTTAACTTTCCGACCAATAGGTCGAAATGAGCTCGAGTGCACCAGGACCCGAACCCAAGGTCTACCTAGTCAAAAATCGATATTTCGGAGCTGCTGGCGCAGTCCGTTTGTCCATCCATCACACGAATCAAAAGATATCCACATAAGTCCAAAATTTGACTCTTAAAGCCATCAAAAACCACAATATTGCATAAATGATACTAAAATGCATCAAATATCATGCCAATCACTCCCACACCCCAAAAATACTATAATGCAACTACGGGGAGGGGTAAAATAGTCCAATCACACAAATCATAAATTTCACATATTTCATCAATTTTTTTGTGAAATCTAGTTCGTCCTCGAACTAAGGCAGAGAAATACCTGAATCAATGAAAAGCTGGGGATAGGAACTGCGCATATCAGACTCAACCTCCTAAGTAGCTTCATCTACAGGTCGATTTCTCCATAGGACCTTAACCACAGGGATCACTCTAGAGCGCAACCGCCTAACATCCCTTGCCAAAATGGAAACCGGCTCCTAAACAAACGACAACCGCTCATCTAACCAAATTGAATCCCAATGAATGACATGAGACTCATCAGGAATATAGCGACGAAGCATAGAAACATGAAAAACTGAATGAACAACTGATAGATCAGGGGGCAAAGCCAACTCATAAGCTACATCATCAACAGTCTGAAGAATCTCAAATGGGACCAATATACCTGGGGATAAGCTTGACCCTCATCCCAAACCTCATCATACCCTTCATGGGTGAAACTCGAAGGAAAACACGATCACCAACACCAAAACTCAAGGCACGAAGTCTACGATCAGCATAACACTTCTGCCTACTCTGGGCCGCTCTAAGTCTATCCTAAATGACTCGAACTCTATCCAACTACTCACGAAAAAAGTCCGTACCTCGAGGTATCACCTCTGAAACATCGAACCAACCTATCGGAGAGCGACAACGCCTACTATACAACGCCTCAAAATAAGTCATATCAATACTGGAATGGTAGCTATTATTATATGCAAACTCTGCTAAAGCCAAATACTGCTCCCACTGGCCACCAAAATCCATCACGCATGCGCGAAGCATATCCTCCAAAACTTGAGTAGTCCGCCCTGACTGGCCATCAATCTGGGGTGAAATTCTATGCTAAGATCAATCAGAGTACCCAACTCATCCTGAAAAGTCTTCCAACAGTGAAATGTGAACACAAAACCTTGATCTGAAATAATAGACACCAGCACACCATACAGACGAATAATCTCACAAATATAGATACGAGCCAACCTGTCAGCACTGAATGAGACCTGAACCGGAATAAAATGGGTTGACTTGGTCAATCAATCCACGATGACCCAAACACTGTCAGAACTATGAAATGTACAAGGCAAACCAGTCACAAAGTCCATAGTGATGCGTTCCCACTTCCACCCAGGAACGGGTAACCTCTGAAGCAAAACCACCAGGTCTTATATGCTCGGCCTTCACCTGCTGACAACATAGGCAATGAGCCACAAAATCCGCTATATCTCACCTCATACCACTCTACCAATAATGTTGCCTCAAATCACGATACATCTTAGTCACACCTGGATAGATAGAATATCTGAAACAATAGGCCTCCCCCAAGATCAACCTAATCCGATCACCACTCTCGGTACACAACTCATCCCCCAATCCTCAAAACTCCATACGAATCAAGAGAGGCTTCCTTAGTCTCCCCCCTCTATACCTTATCTCGAATCAACCTCAATCCAACGTCGTCAAACTGATGAGCTCGAATCTACTCTATCAAAGATGATCTAGCCTCTATAAATGCCAAAACACGCCCTGGTGTCGAAGTATCAAGCCTAACCATCTGGTTAGCCAAAGACTGAACCTCTAAGGCCAATGGCCTCTCCTGAATTAAAAGATGCACCAAGCTACCCATGCTAGTCGACTTTCGACTCAAGTCATCCGCCACCACATTAGCCTTGCGTTGATGGAAGAGAATAGTCAAGTCATATCCTTAAGAAACTCAAGCCAACGACACTGCCTCCTAAGAAAATCTCGATGATAAAGAAGTACCGAAGGCTACAATGATCTGAGAAGATCTCACAATTGAATCCATAAAAGTAGTGCCTCTACAACTTTAAGGCAAATACAACTACGCACAGCTCCAAATCATTGATAGGATAAAACCTCTCATGAGGCTTCAACTGACGAGATGCATACGCAATCACCTTATCCTCCTGCATCAACACAACACTTAACCCAACACCTGAAGCATCACAAAAGACAATAACGCCAATGCTCTTCTTGGGCAAAGCCAAAATAGGAGCTGAAGTCAATAAATCCTTGAGATTTTGAAAGCCCGCCTCACAAACATCAGACCACTGAAAAGGAATCTTCTTCTGGGTCAACTTGGTCAATGGAGCTGGAATGGAAGAGAAACCCTCAACAAAACACTAATAATACCCGGGCAAGCCAAAAAAACTCAGAATCTCGGTGGGCGAAGTAGGTCTAGCCCAATCACGAACCGCTGCAACCTTAGTTGGATCAACCATAATACCTTCCTTAGTCACCACATAACCGAAGAAAGAAATAGACACCAACCAAAACTCACATTTAGAGAACTTAGCATACAACTTCTTATCCCTCAATCTATAAAACACAATCCACAAATGCTCCTCCTTCCCAGCCTCACTCTTGGAATAAACCAAAATATCATCTATAAATAGGATCCCTAAGGAGTGGAAATACAGTCAAAACACTCAATTCATCAACTCCACAAACACGGCAGGGGAATTGATCAACTCAAAAGATATGATCAAGAACTCATAATGACCATATCGAGTCTGAAAAGCTATTTTCGGAATATCCAAAGTCCTAGTACTCAACTGGTGATAACCGAACCACAATTCAATCTTCAAAAGCACCGCAACACCCTGAAGATGATCAAACAAATCATCAATACAAGAAAGAGGATACTTATTCTTAATCGTCACCTTATTCAACTGTCGATAATCAATACACATCTGCATAAATCCATTCTCTTTCTTCACAAATAAGACATATGCACCCCAAGGTGAAACACTAGGTCGAATAAATCCCTTATCCAACAACTTCTACAACTGATCCTTTAGTTCCTTCAACTCTGATGGGGCCATCTTATAAAGAGAAATAGAAATGGGCTTGGTGCCCGACTAAACATCAATAATAAAATTAATATCTCGATCCAAAGGCATACTAGACAAGTTCGTAGGGAACACCTCCATAAACTCACGGATAACACGGACATAATCCAAGGAATGAGGCAAAGCAGCACTTGTTTCATGAATATAATCCAACTAAGATAAATATCCCCTCTTAACCAATTTACGAGCCTGAACATAAGATATGACCCTCTTAGGATCTGAATGAAATGTACCTTTCCAAGCTATCCTTGGCACACCCGACGAAGCTAAAGTCACAGTCTTGATATAACAATTCAGGACGACATGAGAAGGAGCGAACCAATCCATACCCAAAATAAAATCAAAACCCCTACCTTCCACTGCTGGAAAAGGAGTAGCTCTAAACACACGGCGAGAACAGTCCTTGGCCACATGGCCAATCTCATCACACATATAGCAACCTCTACGACCAGTCTTAACAAGAGAAAGTACAACTGAGCTCGAACAACCATCCTAAATAGCTGAACAAGAAGATCCACCCGCTGAACTCTATAAGATCACCTGCACCCTATAAAATCACCTTCACGGGGCTACCATGGTATTCACGAGAACCTCTAAAATCTCTGCCTCGAGAGTTCTGACACCTAAACTCACCAAAACGATGCACCCTCTTAGCGCCTCCCTGAGATGCACTAATAATACCCTCTGTCACCTTAACATGATCCACAATAATCTAAAAAGAACCCTCAAACACAACCATCTGAGATGTAGCCAACTGAAGGAAGACAACCAATCCTTTCACAAACTTTTGAATCTTCTCAAACTCATATCTAGACAAGGCGTGGAAGCATGCCTTATACTCAAAAACTGTCATGGAGCCCTGCTCCATATAATCAAACTTGCCCCACATACGATCTCTCAAACTAAAAGACACAAATCTCTCCAGAAAAGCATCAACAAACTGATCCTATGACCACTCAGGAGCATTAACAATCATACAACCAACAAATGATATCCATTAATCTCTCGCTACATCTCTCAACTGATAAGAGGTACAAGCAACTCCATTTGCGTAGAAAGAGTGAAACACAACTCAGAATATAAGGTATGAAAGAATTAGCACGATAAGGAATAAAATGAGGAAAGTTTCCTAAAGACGTCCTATAGCCTCTTTAAAATAGATACGGAAGTCTACGTATGGTTCCGTGAGACTATATTAGACATCTCGTTCTTACACCGTTGAGACCAATAAAACCTGGCTGCTCCGATACCAATTTGTCACGACCCAAAAACAAGGGTCATGATGGCACTTATTGCGGCGTACCTTGACAAGTAAGCCTATCAACCAAACTAATATGAATAGAGAAAAGGACAGAAATACCCCAAGGTAAGGCTTCTAGAATGAAGCCGAACCATATAAATAGTCATAACAATGCGAAAAGAACTTATCCAAACTACCAATCATGTCCAAAACCAGGGGTCAATAGTGTAAGAACTACTAATACAATCCAAGAGTCAAATACATTGAAAAAATAACCACAAAGGAATAATAACTGTCTCCGAATACTAATAAAGACATAACTAGTATAGAAAGATAGAGGTGAACTTCGAACGCATGAATGTCCAACCGCCACCTTGGAAGCTTCAACAATCGCCTGAATCAAGTAAGCTGAGGCGCACTCGAGCTAGGACCTGCACCAAAGGGGCGCAGTAGGCATGAGTACGGTCCACTTGCACTCAGTAGGTATTATAGGCCGACCAAGCAAAGTGGTAAATAAAGAATTCAAAATATACACTAAGGGCACGTCACCTGCAATCAGAAAATGTCCCAAAACGGTAGCCCACACTGCTTGCACTAACAGTTCTAATATATCTCATATAAATTACCAAAAACTCACCAAGATACGGAACACAAGTATACATTATGTCATATATAATAGAACAAGAGAGAACATGTAGATACAAGATCATCAAATACAAGTAAAGGAAAGTAAAACAAACACATAGATGGCAAGTCAATAAGGCAATACAACACAACATAAACACAAAAAAGTAAGTGCAATGTATATGATGATGATGATGATGATGATGATGATGATGATGCACGAGGTTGTCGCACAACCTCCGAGATCATCGCACAATCCCCGTATACACCTACTTAGCTAAAGCTTCCCGACGTAGGACCCATGGGGTGTTCGTCAACCCATATACAATCCACATATCTCATATCTCCTTTTTGGCATATCCCTCGGGAAGGGTTTTATAAGGTGTTATAATATTTTTAAAAAGGCGTTGCAGTATTTCTCAGATTTTGCCACGGTGGTACTAATGTTTCATGAATGAGTATGATATGAAGATGTAATGCTCACAACCAATCACAATAAGTATTTACGCAACCAACCACATGATATATTTCCACAACCAACCATAATGATATATTTCCACAACCACATGAGCCAATATTCACTCGTTATTCTCATTCCATCCATGAATTTCCACATGTCTCATATGTCAATAAAATATGAATATAATCACAATATACCAATGGTTCCACATTAAACAATACAATACAATTACTCACATGTATTCAAGACTATCAATGTCACATAAGACCCCACATGGTCAAACATATCACATAATATTTCAATTTCGACAATTACATCACATATAGGCCCCCACACAGGCACACCACATAGATAGACACTTTTCATGATTAGTTCCCACCCTTAACATGCATTTTACACCATCATTTACTACCCAGCCCACTCTGAAGAGTTAAGCCATAACCTACCTCGAAAGTCGAAACCGGTCCGCTACACTTGAACCCGCGACCTTACTTTTCACGAATAATTTCAAACCTCACTAGAAACATCAGATATGAAATTTACGCATCAAAACAAAATCAACGACACCCATATTGACTACTTTTGGTTCGGGATCAAAACGGATCTCCAAAATGGGTTTTTGAAAAAGAAGGGAAACATCGGAACTTTACTTCAAAAATATATTCCCCATATTTTTTGGAACCTATAGATGAAAACCCAAGTTAAATCGAGTAAAAAATGAGGTTCAAATCGAAGAATAACTATTTTTTAGCTTTACCGGGTAAAATCTTTGAAATCCGGGTTAAAATCAAGAATCGGAGTTGTTTTGAAGGTTAAATTGATGAAAAACTAGTAATTATAAGATAAAAATATTATTCAAGTGAAAGGGAATAAAATTTGAGTTTAAAATCATGTCCTAAGATTTTTTGGGTTTTGAGAAATTTATCAAGAAATTACTAAGAAAAGAGGTGAATTTTTTCCGTAAATCCGTGATAAAATCAAGAAATGAGTGTTAATCTAGCTTCTCAACCTCCCACAAACTTTATTTTTAAGCTCCCAAACTATTTAGGGTTTAACTCTCAAGAGGCAAGATGAAAAATGAGTAAAATGGACTTTTCTGCACTAGAAGTATAAAAAGCTGCAGTTTTTTTTTGTTTTAAAGTCCACTTCGAACTTCGACGGGGTGCCCGGGATTCGTTCGAAATTCGATTTATGCAAACGAACTATGCAAACACACTAAATTCGACGTTCCGGACGGGATGGCGCTACCAGATTTTTCAGAAAAATTCGTTTTCACAAAATTGACCCTCGAAACCCGAAATCACAATTTTTCAAACCGAGGGACGAAATGAGATTTAAAAGTCCTAAAATCATACCAAATATGATAACACACTACAATCGACATTACGGATCTGTTGGCGAAGTCGGATTTTCCATACGAGGTCGTTTCGACCAAAAGTGGGTCCCACACCCAACTTTCCAATTTTTCAACTTTCCGACCAATAGGTCGAAATGAGCTCGGGTGCACCAGGACCCGAACCCAAGGTCTACCTAGCCTAAAATAAATATTCCGAAGCTGCTGGCACAGTCCATTCAGCCATCCGTCACACGGATCAAAAGATATCCACATAAGTCCAAAATAAGACTGTTAAAGCCATCAAAAACCACAATAATGCATAAATGCTACTAAAATGCATCAAAAATTATGCCAATCACTCTCACACCCCAGAAATACCATAATGCAACTACGGGGAGGGTAAAATAGTCCAATCACACAAATGATAAATTTCACATATTTCATCATTTTTTTTTATTTTTAGGTCGTTACATAGAATGTCAAGGGTTATCTTAAAATATGAATAACCTTTTATACATATAAAATTTTCTAGTTATAAACCCTCCAGTGTGTAGAAAATTGAATTATCTTTCCAACGATACCAATTTTGCCTAGATCCGATACTCGGTTGAGAAGTTATGACATTTTTAGTAAAACAGTATGCCATTTAGGCTTGCACCTAATCGCGGTGAAGGAGAAATTCGCAATTGTCAAAATCCAGGGGACCATCGCGATTGGCCCGCGTCGCGTTGAAGTTCCAGGTCCCGTTCGTCAATTTTCAGTGGCATACCGCGATGGCCCCGTATTGTGGTGATGGCCAAAATAGAGCTCGTCCCTTTTCCTGTGGCCCAACGCAATTTCACCGCATCGTGTTGATGAGCCAAACGGCAGTCGTCCCTTCTCCAATGAGCCACTGCGATAGTGGCGCATCGCGGTGGGTGGCCAAATGGGATTTCCAGTTTCCAAAATTAATTTTAAAAGGGTAGTTTGGTCTTTTGCACAAGCCCCAAACCATGTAAACCACAAGATTAAGCTCATTCTAAGCACTTTATGCTTACTTTTCATTAATTCTCTCTCAAAGAAAACCCTAAAGCTCAAAACTTACAGTCTAAGAAATCATATTTCCTCCATTATTTTCCCAAGATAGCTTAAGATTAAGGATTCTCAATTCAAGAACTTCAAGAGTTCACCTTCAAAAGCTCAAATGGGGATTCAAGTTCAAGCTTTCTTAGTAAATGCATCAATTAAGGTATTCAGGATTTATGAACTAGGATATTCTTTCATCTTTGTTCCCAAAACTAGTTTTTAATTATAAATTTACATGATTTGTATGAATATACATGAGTTTCAAATTAGGGTTCATACCCATTGTTGTTATTTGCAAGATTATGAGATTTCAAGTGATTTAGAAGTTGAATTGCATGTCTATCTTCATATTTTCATTTGTAATGCAGTAAATTTCAGATTTTGAGTTGAATTATCAATACTTACATTATCAAGCATGAATATTATGATGTTTTGACATGAATTTGATGCATGGGTCACTAAGCCCTAATTGAGTATTGCTATTTCAATTTCATTGTGCTATGAGCACCCTATGACTAGATTATTTTCAGATTTTGATAAAGATTTGATCTTTTGATCTCAGCTTAGATATGAAATCCACTTTACAGTTTTAGATTACAGTTTAACTTAGCAATTATACAGTTGGTTTTCGTGACTAACCATTATACTAGATTTTTAAAGTTGATTTCCAACAAAATGAGCATACAGATTAAAGGGAGTAGTATTTAGCATCGAGTTGGATATGTTCTCATGCCCCAGAACTACGAGCCAATGTAGGTTCATATTATCAGATTATTCCCATTTCTATATGGATGACAGATACAAATGTGATTACTTGGATTAGGTTATACTCCTTGATAAGAGAGGTTTTCCCATAAAGGAACTAGACGTTGGACTTTATGATAGCTCACATGGTTTATGTTGGTTAGAAGAACCTCCCTGCAGAAAAGAATAATCCTAATAGAAAATCTTTTAGAAAGTAAGTGTAAAGGCCGTAACTTTATTCAAACATTGTTTTACAAAAGATATTAGCTATGAGATTTCAGATTTTCAAATTTCAGATATAGAAGTGAGTTCTTTCTACACTAGACAGAATGATTTAAGACACAATACCAGTACAACTTTTAGAAACCAAATGTTATGACTCACTAGATTTATGCAACATGTTTTGCTATTATGATTTACGGTTTACAGATATTGTGAATTATTTACATTTGGCATGCATTATTATATAAATTGTGATGACGTTGAGATATTATTTTACTTATGCATTCACCCCCATATACTCAGTACATTCTCAAAGTACTGATCCACATATACGTCTATGTTCTACATTGTCTCATAATGTAGTATCAGGTGCTCAGTTTTAGCAGCGTGAGTGATTTCAAGCATCTACATCTACATTCCGGCAGTTGGTGAGTCCTTATAATTTGGGGACTTAGTGTTATAGTTTTTCAGCTTATTAATATAGATGATTTAGATAGTTCGAGTCAGCTGAGGGTTTGTCCCAGTGACTCTCTAGCTATTAGTAGTAGAGGTTTGTCAGACTGCTAGATATGATTTTAGATTATTTAGTATTGATTGTTCGTACTATTGAGTTTAGTACTTTCCAAAGATTATATTAAGATATTCTCAGTTAGCTAGATATATTTCTGCATTCTAGTTTTGATATTATATCTATATTCCCTTGTTATGAGATTCAAACTTAGTAGAAGGCAGACAGGGTTAGCTTAAGGCTACTCGTAGTTTTGAGCACCGCGTGACATCTCGGGACCAGGTTTTGAGGTATTACGGTTATATAGTAATGTGAACTGATACAAATGATATTTCGTCGATGATATCTTTAGTACAATAGCGCGCAATATTGTATAATATTATGAAGATATGACTTCTACATTTATTTAAGCATGCTGACGTAGAAATAATTATCAAGTGAAATATACTTCTTGGTAAGCATAAGTTTTATTTGGCCTGCAGTCCTGACACTAGAAGATGTCATGTACTTAATATTGAATGGTACACTTGATATTGAAAGATCGTTATACGATCTAAAACAATAAGAGCGTATGTGGTATAATCGTCTTAGTGAGTACTTGATAAACAAATGTTACATAAATGATGTCATTTTTCCTTATATTTTTATTAAGAAAATGGCATCAAGGTTTGTTATAATCGCCATTTATAAGGATAACATAAATCTCGTTGGAACTCCAGAAGAGGTCCAACAAGGCAATTGAATATCTAAAGAAAGAATTCGAAATGAAAGATCTTTGAAAGACAGTTTTGTCTTGGTCTGCATATTGAACATTTAGCAGACAGGATCTTCATCCACCAATCTGCCTATACTGAGAATGTCTTGCAATAATATTACTCGGACAAAGCACATTCGTTAAATAATCTAATGATTGTTCAATCACTTGAAGTGAGTAAAGATTCATTTCGATCTCCAAAAGTGGGTGAACAAATTCTTGGTTCCGAAGTACTATATCTCAATGCTATTGGTATAACTATGTATCTTGCTAACAACCTAAGGCTTCATATATCCCATTCTGTTAATTTGCCAGCTAGGTAAAGTTTTTCTCTTTCATGTTGACATTGAAATGGAGGTAAGCATATATTGCAATATCTAAAGTGGTCTATTGATATGATTCTATTTTATACTAACAAAGATAGTTTAGATCTTGTTATTCATGCAGCTGCAGGTAATTTATCTGACCCACATAAAGCTCGATGTCAAACAAACTATATATTTTCATACGAAGGTACGTGATATCATGGTGATCTACAAAATAGTCTATTATTGATACTTATTCAAATCATGCTGAGATAATAGCGATAAATGAGGCAAGTAGAGAATACATATGGCTGAGATTAGTGATACATTCCATCAAAGAGAGATATGGCCTAAAGGTTGATATCAAGGTACCCAAGATCATATTTATAGACAATGGAGCATGAAAGTCTCAATTAAAAGGAGGTTTTATAAAGGGAGATAGAATGAGGCACATCTTGCCAAAGTTTTTCTTCACACGTAATCTATAGAAAAATTATGATATTGATGTACAACAAATACCTTCCAGTGACAATCTAGCAAATTTGTCACCAAATCATTACCAACTTCAACTTTTGAAAAGATGGTACACAAGATTGGAATGCGAAGACTGAATTGATTGAATCAGGGTCTTCATTAGGGGGAGAAAGAATACACGTTTTATTCTTTTTTTCTTACTCAAGGTTTATATCCCACTGGGTTTTTCTGGTAATGTTTTTAATGAGGCAGTACTCAAATACATATTCAGACAATTTTTCTTTGCATAAGCATCCAAGAGGGAGTGTTGTAAAGGTGGATACCATATGTCCAAAATGAAAGACATGTGGCATACCTTTAAGTAATGTAAACCAAGTCATACAACACCTCTTTGTTTTTGGATGAAAATTTTATTTTTGTCTTTGTCTATATATAGCCTTAGTCAATGTGAGATCAAGATGATTTTTGCACTTTCCAAATTGTTACATTATATCTTTGGTGTGATATGAATGACATACAAGTCTTGGTATGACGTACGGCACCAAATGTGAATTCCTTAATGAAAGACTCCATGAATAAAAATAAGAAAAATGTTTGAATTGGGCTCAAAGAGAACTATGTAATTTCACCGAGAAGGTGTAGTCCTTCTGACTAACACTTGAAATTATGTTTGTCGACGTGGGTGGTTTTGTCCTGAATGGAGAATGATCGTTTTATGCTTGCTTCGGGCAGTAGTATGGAGCTATGTTTATTATATGATGGTCAAAATATGACTACCTCAGTCCATGCAGCTAACATTGATTGGGGCCCCACCAGTTGGGTATGGACTGGATCCATATAGACCATGGGATACATATAATCAGTATAAGTTACAAAGTCCAGAAATAAAGATTTCCAAATGATTATGTTCTTTTACCATTTTGGTCACTTACTACTTACAATATGCATTTCGAGCTTATGACTACAGGTTTACATCAGTCCGTTTGATTTGATTTTGTATATTATCGAATTAGTTTATCAGTTTTCGATTTGTCAACACGCTAAAGTGATAACCAAACCAATAAGATACTTGTTATCAACTTTTGGTCTATCGATTTTGGTCCTTAAAGGTTTGTTTTATCAGTTTAACCAATAAGAAAATGGTCCTTTTTGTTACCTTCTCTTCTTATTTTCATATGCTCATATATATACACTACCTTCATGCATAAAAGCCTACACAAAGTACAAGTATAAGAAAATTCAAATACATTATTATTAAAACAAACTTGTTTTCTTTTGGGTTAAGTTGCGAACTTGAATGCAGTAGCAATCGATGGAGATCTCTAAAATAAATCTAGTTTATAATAATGAGTGGAAACCCCACAAGCCAACAAGTTTATGAAGAAAAGAACAACACTAAGACAACAACTATAAAATGCAAAAAAAAAATAATAGGGTATGTATTTAAAATATAAAGCCACCATTATATAACTAGGGGTAAAAATATAATTTTTAATATAATCTTATTGGATTATCGTTTTAACCATTATCTAAAACCTTAGAATAAAAAATCGAACCGATATTCCAATAAATAAATTTCTAAAACCATTTTAAAATAATTAACCCAATAACCCGGTATCAATATACCAATAAAGATTTTTTGGTTCGGTTAATTTAGTTTTTGCACACCCTTACTTATAACATGAAGCTTAAAAAATGTTTTAAACAACTTTGATTTCCCCTTTCTTGGGTCACATGTTAGTACTTATTGTACCGACCGTCCCCGGGTGCTACATCCTTTCATGATCTATGTTTCGAAGCTCATACTTGCAATGTAGTTCATCATTAGAATTACACTGGGGAGGCAGCTACCAGGTGATGAGTCATCCTTCTTTCGGAGGGCCATATTTATTACTTCTAGTTAGTCATGATTTATTCCAATTTTATGGTATTAGTCGGGGATATGTCCTGGCATAAGATGTTATTCATATTATTAGAGGCTTCGTAGACTGAGTCAAACAAATATTTTCATGTCATATTTCAGGAATTGAGATTTGATTGTTGATTTCTTTCAACTTCATAACTTATGGACCTATTTTTCGCACTTTAATTACAATTTTTCTTATGAAGAAATGCTAAGGATCATCTCGGGTCTTCCTTGATCTGGGATTCCCATCACGGCGAGGGTCTCAACTTGAATTATGGAAAATTTGGTATCAAATCATTATTTAAGGTCCTACGGTATTTATGAAGACGTTTCGAGTAGAGTCCTTTGGATGTGTAGCACGCCATAATTTAAGTGACTTTTTCTAACTCTAAATTTTTTTTCAACTTTTAGAACATGCCTCTAAGAAGAACTAACGGCCATAGGGAGCCCGCACTTCTGACTCCATAACTCCTACTCCTACTAGGGTCCACCACCCCTAACTAGTCCTCCCTAGATCCTATGACCAGTACAACCCATACTCAGGCTCAACAGGGTAAATTTTCTAATGTTAAGTTCAGACAAACCATCCATATGCTTGCTTAGATTGTGTCATCTCAGTTTTACCATTCAGGTAATGTGGATCCATTGTTGGTTCTTTGGATGCTACTTAGGTTAGCCAGTTTATGGGCTAAACCCATCGACTTTCACGAGATCAAAGACTGGGAAAGATTTCCAAGAGTTTGTGGACGAAATGAAAAAGATTTTTAGGGTGATGCCTCCCAGTGATACAAAAAGGGTGGAGTTTTCAGGCTACCAGCTAAAAGGGGTGGCTTATCAGTGGTATGATGAGTGTGTGTAAATTACACGTGAGGATGTTGAACCTATTGTTTGGGAAAAGTTTTTAAATGTCTTTCTTAACCACTTCTTTCCTTAGGAATTGAGGAAATCTAAGGCTGAGGAGTTTGTTAATTTGAAGTAGAGTAAGGCGAGTGTTAAGGAGTATTCTATGAAATTTACTCAGTTGTCTCGTTATGCTCTAGAGTTGGTGTCTAGTATGAGGGCTAAGACGAGAAAATTTTCTGCGATCTCCCTAGCGTGCCATGTTAAACAGTGACATGGATATATCTAGGTTGGTGGTTTATATGCAATAGGTATAGGATAAAAGGAGAAATAGGAAGAGGTAGAGGGGAGGCAGTATAAAAGGGCTAGGCCAATAGATCAGGATGTGAGTCAATAATATAGCAGAAAAGGGGGAAGGCAATTGATCAAGAAAAAATCTTGGGGTAATTCTCATTCATCAACTAGTGTACCATCTCCTAAGCCTTTGAGTGATCAGCGATTTCTGACTAATTATGGCCCTAAGATGCATGGTACTCAGTCTCATGCTAGTGTGGCACAGTCGGCTCCACCTTATCCTCTTTGTAGCACATGTGGGAAGCTTCGTCATGGAGTTTATTGATTTAACTAGGGGTAAGTAATAATTGTGGCACCGGTGATTATCAATGGGAGCTTGGCAAAGGAAAATTTAGGGGACAATAAGTCCAAAGATACTACTTCTTTAGCCCCATCTTTAAAGGGTACTACTCTGATACATGCAAGGGCCAGAACCGTATGTATGTCCTATCTACTCGTTAGAATTCAGAATCTTCACTAGATACTATCATGGGTATGTTATAATTTTTCTCTCGTGATATATATGTACTACTTAAACCTGATTCCACCCTATCTTATGTGACCCTTTATATGGATGTGAATTTTGAATTTGGTCCCCAAAATATTTACTTTAAAGGTAGTTGGGTGAATCATTTTACTCTTATTAAGTTCTCCTATAATAATAGTTATCATTCTAGCATACATATGTCACCAATCAAAGCTCTTCATTGTAGGAGTTGTAGGTCACAAATTGGGTGATACGAGGTAAGTAAAGCTAGATTTTTTGGACCTGACCTTGTGCACCAAGCGATGAAGAAAGTTAAGGTTATTCATGAGAGCTTAGAACCACTCAAAGTCGTCAAAAATCCTATGCAGATGTGAAGCGAAGGGAGTTGGAGTTCAAAATTGATGATTGGATGTTCCTAAAAGTCTCTCCTATGAAAGAAGTAATAATGTTTGGGAAAAAAGGTAATCTCAGCCCACGTTACATCGTTCCGTACTAGATTTTGAAGGAGTTTAAGGATGTTGCTTATGAGTTGGATTTGACTACGAGTTTGGCATCGATTCATCTAGACTTTCACATTTCTATGCTCAAAAAATGTGTGGGTGACCATTCTCTTACAGTCCCCAAAGAGGATATTAGTGTGAAAGATTCTTTGTCCTATGAGTAAGTTTCTATCAAAATTTGAGATCGTCAAGTTCAAAAATTATGAACCAAGGAAATCGTATTAGTATAGGTGTTGTGGATCAATCAAAAAGTAGAAGAGGTTACTTGGGAATCAGAGGAAGACATGAAGACTAGAAATCCTTCTCTGTTCACATCATCAGATGATGTTGTTGGAGGAACCATGTCACACCTCAAATCCTATTTGAGCGGACAGGCACTCATAGCTGTGAAGGCCCGAGAGAACCAACCCATAACCTTGGAATTCACATGCATGCAACTATAATAGGCAAAGGTTTTGCCATCTATGGATATAATGCCTTAATAAAAAAACTATAAACGAAAAGCCCTAAAACCATATACATAATAGACTTGGTCGTTGGGGCCATAACATTTACAAGATAACACACTACCATGCTTAACTTTACATTGGTCTACAAAGCCTCTAGACGATACATAGAACTTAGCTAAGGTCGGGACAAACCCCCGCCATACTATTAACTTTTATACAATACCAAAAATATATAGAACTGACTCGGAAACCCCGAAGCAAACTGGAGCTCACCAATAGCTGATGGATATCCTGGGATCCTACTAAGGAGGCGTGTTTGCCGAAGCACCTGTGCCTGTAGCATGAAATATAGGCCCCCTATAAGAGGAGTCAGTACAAAATATGTACTGAGTATGTAAGGCGGAAAAGTAACAATACAAGATACAAAGGTTCTATAAAAATCTGGAGCAAGTGTAAAAATAGTGCTAGAGACCACCTTTACATTTACTTGCGGAACAGGGTACATTACATTTCTTTCCTTCTTTTACCTTCTTACTTTATTATCTTTGTAATCCATATGATACGAATGACCAACTGATTAATGGTAAATAACAAATCAGGATTGGCCCATGCTAGGCTTATGCCCCTGAGCTGCCACCTATAAATAAACATTGGGATCGGCCTATGCTAGGATTACGCCCCTGAACTTCCACCCACATATAAAGTATCGGGATCGGCCCATGCTAGGCTCATGCCCCTGAGTTTCTATCCGTTTTACAGATTTCCATTACTTAGTTTAATTAGCCTTTGAGATTGTTACTTCATTGGCCATAACATTATGGTACCTTGAAACAATGATCTATCAATAAGAGACATATAAATAGGCAATAAATTCAATAACAATGAAGTAAGAAGTTGTTGGCAAGCTAATGAAGTGTTTAGGAGCTAAAAATAACACATGGATCTTATTTGAGTAACCGGAGAAATTCTAAAATTTACTAGTGAAAATAGACATGTAGGATTGGTAGAAAGCATGTGTTGAGGTGTTTTAACTCATTAGAGAGTGGTATCATGTTCATTAGTAACATGGGATATCATACGGTGCTATTATGTATCACGTGCTATAGGATAATATTGGAAGCTTGGTCGATGGAACAAGTGTCCGTTTTCATGCCAAGAGTGCAAAATAGAGTATGCCTTACATACCTGGTTGTAAAACTCCAATACCAAACCAACTCGACTCTCATCCCTTTTAGATTACTTATCTACAATGAAATATATGGAAAACTAATAGTAGCAACCAAACGTCACATTTTGGCTATTTAACTTCACCAAACTAGTGGGTGGGAAGTAAGCCCTTAATTTATCAATAAAGGGTGTCAATTTAACCCTCTTATACTCCAATTACATCCACATACCATACATATTCATATAATATCCCCCGACACAACTTTGGCTTCATTACACCTCCCAACCAAGACACAAAGCGAAATGAGCAATAGACGTACACAATCATTAATTCAGTGGTGTATCACCACATCCATATTCTATAGTTTAATACAAACTAATCACACCTTTTCCCAATAGCAACCGGGAATCCCCCAACCCAAACACACAAAACAGTCCGCAACAACACTCCAATCATCCTTTAATAGCAACAAAATATGTGTAATCCTCCATCAACACATGTATATGGAAAAGGGACAAAAGTGGACAGTAACCATACATTGATTTCCTTGGTAGTTTAGTACTTAATGTGTATTTATTCAATATCTTAATCCCTTCACACATACACCAAAAGAGAAAAGAGAAATCCCTTAATAACTAAGAACAATTGACTATCAAAACTTAAAGAGAGGGCTGTCCGGAAATTAATCTTGAAGAACACATAGTTTCCTTAGTACAAGCTCATGAATTATTCACATACATTTATCTTGGAAGGAAGGTCAATCCCAAGAACCCTGGTGGAACTATAGGATTACTTCATAGCCAAGAGAGAACAAGAGAGAAAAAACTAGAAAGCTGAAATTTTTGTCTAGGTTGAAATGAGAAAAAATTGCTGATTTCCAATCCATATATAGAAGCTGATATTTGACGACTTATTGACTATTTTTGGTATATATTTTTTCAAGTAAATGATGTATATACTTTCCCAATATATTGGGCTTTTTTGGATCCAAAACTATTGGGCCTTTGTTGCCCATTCTCCTTCTTTTCTTTCCTTTAACTTGGGTCAAAATTAATTCAAGTAGGTGGTAGTGTATTTGTCCCAATAAGTTGGTCAAAGGAAGTCTTAGTAGGTTATGTACATACTTATTTAATTCATAGTTGGGCTAAACTAAAATGAGCCTTTGTAGCTTTTAGTGTTGGGCTTTTTTTTATTTCCTTCTCTTTTACTTAAGTTAGGCCCAAATGAGTACCTTAACATAGGATCAAATCTGGTTCATAACCTTGGGTCCATTAACTTGGTCCAAATAGCTCAAGTAAGTGATCCACCTACTAGCTTAAGTAAGTCAAGAAATCACCTTAACAAAATACTCAATTTTTAGTTCTTAACTCTTTAATCTAACTTAAAATTTGTATATACTTGGTCACATTGAACCACATGGAAAGTATTTAGAACTCCATCTACACCACAAAGATATGTCAAGTTCCATATAAATAGAACAAGTACACACAAAAATATGGGGTGTTACAAACCAATTCTATGTCATCCTTAATTTTTTCATATTCAAACCTTAGTGTATGCACCTATATGAAATCTTAAAGTTTTGTTAGTTTTTTTCTAATTTTTTGGTTGTTGTGTCAAAAGAGCTCTTTTATTGTATGTAAGGTTTTAGCCTTTATGTTGTGTTAGGGAGTTTTATAAAGTCCTTATCCATTATTTGAGGATGAACGATCCCAAGGGGGATATTGTAACATTCCAAAAATTTTAGAACCTTCGTGCACCCAATTTTTGTACAAATTAACTTTAAAAAAATTGACTAACGGGTTGACTCATGATTAATACGTTGGACTCATGAGTCGATTCATGACTCATGAACCAAAATAAATTGACTCATAGGTCTGATTCAAAATTGGTAGGTTGGACTCATAACTCGTGAATCGGATCCACGATTAGTGGACCAAGTCATGGATCAGATATTAAAAGTTGTAAAGTTCATCTGATTTCCACGAGTTGGACTCACCACGCATGAACCAGATCCACGACTTATGGACCAAGTCATAGAAACCTAACTCTGTGAGTTTTTTTGGGGTAACTCAAGGGAATTTTGGTTATTTTTCTTATGAGGTCCGACCCTTATATGCTTAATACTCCTTTTGAACAAGTAGTTATGATTATTTTCAAAAGGAATACGGTTAGAAACCCTTCTATTCCTTCCTGTTAGACGTGGTTTATTTCAATTTTATGTTATTCATTGAGGCTATGTCTCGATATAAGATGTTATTCATATTGTTACGGGCTTCATAAACTGAGTCAAATAAATGTTTTCTTGTCATATTTCAGGACTTGAGATTCGATTGTTGATTTCTTTGAACATCATAACTTATGAGCCTATTTTTCACCCTTTAACTACAAATATGCTTATGAAGAAATTCTAACGGGTCATCTCGGGTCTTCATTGGTCTGAGATGCCCGTCACGACCAGGATCTCGACTCAGATCATGACAATTATTCCCCAAGTTTTGATCTGTGCATCACTTTTCGTCAGATATTTCTCATGAAAAAAGATGTGTGACACATAAAAGAGCATCACTTTCTGATTGTATGACTTAGACACGACATAACAAAATATCTAATAAAGAAATGTCTTGGACAATGCCCACATTGTCCATATATTCTTCATCTTCCCTATTCTTTTATGGTTATATAGATTTTGATTTCTAGTAATTAGCTAAATAATCCATCATCATCCTACCAAAGCTTCTACTAGAAATTATAAAGTATGAATAACTTTAGTTCCAAAATTCTTGAGTGAAACTAATCTTGAGATGTGTGTAGAGGCCTAGAAATTATGAATTAAAATACTCAATTTCTATCAATATTTTCATGTTGGGATGTTATCTAAACATAGTGTCTTTCCACCACTAGAATTAAACATCTCTCCATCTTGGATAACTTTCAAAACTTGTATATCATCTTGTAGAATTCAATTTGATAGCCTTACCCTTGAGTCACCCTGATGTAGCTAGGGTTAAGTTCTTCTCCCTTTTTACATTTGTTCTTGTTTTAACAAGCTTTGTTATCTACAATATATGATCATGGATATCTCTTCTTGTACTAAAGTTTTTATCAATGATGACAATGATGTTTTGTGTTTTAATGATTGTCATGATCAGGAGATTAGAGAAAATAATAACATGGACGTTGTTTCACATCATGAGATAACCAACATCATCACCAGTGGAGAGAAAAAATTGGTGTTAATATTGATGTTTTTTCTAGGAGGATCCTACGTATATGCCTATATGTCATGACCCGAACCGAAGTCCTGGCCGCGATGGACATCCCGAACCATGAAGTCCGAGGCTCCCCTCTCTATCTGAAAATCATACACACCATTCATATACTTATATGGAAATGCGGGAAAAAAATAACAAAACGGAAACATGGTCATTTTCTTACTTCAATTGAACAATACGAATTTTAGTTCATAAACATTCAAAAACACGTGACACCAATCTGTGAAATCTCTAACAATACGAAGACCAATATCTGTCAAAGAAAACTGGGACAAGGCCCCAGTCGGAACATGACTAAAACTAAATAACAATATTCCATAAACAAGGACTTTCGAACTTAGAAAGGCTTGCCAATTGCAAATTTCTGACAAATCAATCTACGGATTAGCGGGACCCCGGGACTGTGCCTCAGATCTTGAAATATAGGGGGTCAATACAAATGCACTGGTACGCAGAGAAATCCAAATAACATACTTTTATATAACATAAGTGAGAACAATTTATGAAACATTTTATATACAATATATGAAAATGCATGGGCATACTTAAAAGACATTGAAACATTTCTTGATACCACAACTTACTCTTTATCTTACTTCTAAGATGGATGGTACACCCTATAATTTATAATTCCAGAAGCTATATAAAATCCGCCCTTGACTCGGCGGCCAAGCCTCTAATCCAGGTTTTCCGCAAAGATTAGAGTATCAGTAAGGGGAGACACTCAAGACTACACCATATGGTGCCATGATCCCCAATCAAATCAACATTCATGGTAATGCACAATACCACAAAGCATGAATCCTAACCATAGTCCCAAATTATGACGACATAATCAAGGTATATAAGACCACACAGCATAGTACCATAACTCCGTGTCGTAAATCAAGATTTCTAGTGTTGAGTCTTTCAACTCATACTTTCTTTGGGTAACCATCTAACTCTCTTTATGCCCATTTCTAACCTTTTCTAAACATGCATCTTTATGAATTCAACTTCTGAGTAAAATCTGTATTTTTAGTCTGTTCTAAATCTGCTATGGCATTCATCTGTCTGGTATCGTCATACTAAGACATGAAAGTCATATCTTCTAAGACATAAAATATCATGTACAACTCTTACATTCAAAACAATATTGAAACTACCAAATATTCAAACTGTACAAGAGGATTCATATTTCAAAACATATGCCAAACCATGCAAAGATTCTCATTTTTCAACATTTCAATAAATGGTGGTCAATTTCTCAAAATAATCATTCAATTCTTTTGATTATCACATTCAGCCTTTACAAACAAGAATTATCCCTCTCTTCAATTCATAATTGACATAAAATTCATAATTGATAGTAAAACCCTTGGTTCATGCTTTAAGATATGCAATTGAGTAATCCATGACTTGTCAATCAAGAAATAACACCATGAAAGGGAAATTCGTTATTTAGCAGATGCTCTCAATTTATGCTTTTCAAAACACTGAAATCAGATATATATACATAAACAAAAATCAAATTTAAGGAGGAGGTTTAAAGACCAAAGCATTATCATCAAAAGGGTTCACCGTACATATTTTATTGTAAATTCAAACCCTTAGTAAATATATAAATTATCAACATTCAAAACATTATTAAAAGATTTCACCATGCCCATGTAGTTTAGGGAAATCCCACGTACCTTAGATTACTTAGTTCAAAGAATAAAATCCGAATCTTGATTTATTTCTTGAAAACCTTGAACTAAGAGCTTGATTCTTGATATTTAGGGCTCTAGGGTTTTCTTGAAGAGGAGAATAGAATAATTATTCAATAAATTCTCTTTGGGGGCTTAAATATCGTATTTTGGACGGTTTTTGGGTGAGGTAAATGACCTTATTGCCCTCAAATATACGAAATCACAAGCTGAAAAATAAGGGAAAGTGCTATAGAGCGTGTGTCGTATGATATGGAGCACCGAAATGGAGCTTGCGTCACATGATCTATAGTGGTCTCCCTCAGGGGTGGATTGGAGCGTGCACCGCATGCTAATCACGCGACCTCACTACCTCTCTTACAAAAATGGCTATAACTTTTCACTCAGGTATCAGATTAAGGCAAAATTCATATCGTTGGAAAGCTGACTCAATTATCTACAATTTGGTGGGTCTTGAGTTGAAAAATTCTACTTGTATCAAAAGTTGTACACGTTTAAAGTAGAACCTAGTAAAATTAAATACGAAGATTTAACCGAATCAAAGGTTCTTAGCTCAACCTCGCTCTAAGTGACTCCTATGAATATTTTTCACCTCGAAAGCACTTCAAACACGAGGATAAAGATGATAACACTTATTATCACTTGGAAATAATTTCTATTAGATCTTACACACATAGAAACAACAGTTCGATTTCTAGTTCAAAAATACGGGGTGTTACACTAAGTGGGGTACAGTTATTTTAGAGATGAACTAAATTATATTATTGGTTTATCACGTCCTCTGACAAGTAATTGTAATGAGTTTAAGTTACTGGAAGTGGACAAGGAGGAACGGTCCAAGAAAATATTAACAAATTAAGGCTTTCTTTTTAAATAGTGGGAGTACTCTATTATATCTACATCTACTCAGTTCAAAGGTACGTAGCACAGGGATATCTCAATAAAATTAGTAATCTAAAGTCAAATTTTAATAAAAGATCTTAAATCTATACACATAAATTCAAAAATAATATAGCAATAATTTAAAGTTATATTTTATTGTTCTTTCATATTAGTTGTTTTTAGTGTAGTATTTTTAAAAGACACATACTATGCATCCGAACTCTCAGATGATCTAGTGTTGGAATGCAAGGGGACAATGTTGAATAGAGACATGGATTTCTCCAGGTTGTCCGTTCATATGCAATAGGTTGAAGAGCAGAAGAAAAGGTTAGCTGAGGCCAAAGAGAAAGACAAGTAGGCCAAGAGGGTCAGGCCTATAGATCAGAATAATAGTCAGCATCAAGGTGGCAATTGGGGTAATAGGTTGTCGAAGAAAAAGTTTTGGAGTAATGCTAATTCCTCAGCTAGATCCCCAGCACCTATACCTCGAGCTAATCGACGATTCCAGAATTTTTAGCCAAACAGTGGAGCGGGAGTGCAGTGTACTCAGTCCCAGGGAAATGCGGCCCATTCATTTAGGCCATACCCTTGTTGCGGAAATTGTGAAAGGAACCACTCGGGAAAGTGTATCTATGGTGAGCGCATGTGTTATACTTGTGTTCAATTAGGGCACTTCAAGATGGACTACCCCACTATTAGAGAAAATATAGGAGGCGCTATGTCCCAAGCTAATTCTACAGCCCTACCACCACCCAGGGGTACTACTTCAGTTACTGGTGGCTGTCGCAATCGTTTGTATGCTCTATCCAACGGTCAGGATGTAGAGGCTTCACTAGATGTGGTCATGGGTACGTTACAAATTTTCCCCGTGATGTGTATATGTTACTTGATCCTGGGTCTACCTTGTCTTATGTGACCCCTTATGTTGTCATGGGTTTTGGTTTCAGACCTGAACATATTCCTGAAACCTTTCTCCATTTCCACTCCTGTTGGTGACTTTATTGTGGCTAGAAGGGTATATAGAAATTGTTTAGTGTCTGTCTGTAATCGTGATACCGTGGCGGACCTTGTAGAGCTTGATATGGTTGACTTTGATGCTATTTTAGGGAAGGACTGGCTCCATTCGTGTTATACCACAGTAGACTGTAGAACCCAAAAAGTCACTTTTTTTCTTTCTGAATGAACCACTGATTGAGTAGGAGGGGTATTCTATAGAACCTAGAAGTAAATTCATATTTTATCTTAGAGCCCGTAAGTTTATCTCAAAGGGTTGTTTGTATCATCTTATCCGGCTCAAAGATTCCAGTGTCGAAAATCCTTCCCTCCATTTTGTTTTGGTAGTTAATGAATTCCTAAGAATTTTTCCTGATGAACTCCCAGGGATATTGAATTTGGTATTGACTTGTTGTCAGACACTCAACCTATTTATATTCCGCCATACTGAAAGGCTCCTGCAAAACTGAAAAAGTTAAAAGAACAGTTGAGAGATCTTCTTGATAAGGGTTTCATATGTCCTAGTGTTTCTCCCTGGGGTGCACATGTTCTCTTCGTGCATAATAAGACGGATCTTTCCGTATTTGTATAGACTACCGTCAACTCAATAAGGTTACTGTTAAAAATAAATAGCCTCTTCCCAGAATCGATAATTTATTTAATCAACTCCAACTTAGCAAATGTTTTTCGAAAATAAACCTTCATTCAAGGGATGCTGACATTCCCAAAACAACTTTCCAAACTCGATATGGCCATTAGAATTCTTAATTATGTCCTTCGGACTGACTAACGCCCTTGCAGCTTTTATGGATCTAATGAATAGGGTGTTCCGTCAGTTTCTAGACTTGTTCGTCATAGTTTTCATTAACGACATCTTAGTTTACTCTAAGAGTGAGGAAGAGCATGCCACCCACCTCTGAATCATCCTTTAGACCCTCAAAGATCATGAATTTTATGTAAAGTTTTCTAAATATAAGTTCTGGCTTGATGCTATTTCTTTCTTGGGACATATTATGTCTAGTGAAGAAATTAAGATTGATCCCCAAAAGATTGAAGCAGTGAGAAAATAGACCAGACCCATGACTCCAATCGATATTCGGAGCTTATTGGGTTTGGCAAGGATTACAGAAGGTTTGTAGAGAACTTTTCCTCCATAACGTCTCCACTTACCAAATTGACTCAAAAAAGGCAAAATTCGTGTGGCATGACTCATATGAGAACAATTTTGAAGAACTGAAAGATAAGTTGACTACCGTGCCTGTATTGACTCTTCCTGAGGGTAAGGAAGGTTTTGTTGTGTATTGTGATGCATCCCGAGTGGGACTTGGGTAAGTGCTTATGCAGCATGGTTAAGTAGTGGCTTATGAATCTAGGCAGTTGAAAAAAATTACCCCACCCATGACTTGGAGTTAGCAGCGGTGGTTTGCACTAAAGATCTGGCGGCATTATCTTTATGGGGTGCATGTTGATATTTTTACTGACTACAAAAGCTTGCAGTATGTTTTCTCACAGAAAGAAATTAACCTCAGGAAAAAGAGGTGGTTAGAATTATGGAAGGACTATGATATGAGCCTGCATTATCAACCAGGAAAGGCAAATATGGTGGCCAATGCCCTTAGCAGGTTATCAATGGGTAGTTTTTCCCATGTTGAGAAAGGAAAGAGAGAGATGGTGAAAGACATTCACCGGCTTAAAATTTGGGAGTGCAACTTCTGGATTTTGAAAATGGAGGAGTGGTTGTTCATGAGATGGCTAAATCTTCTCTATGTGCTGAAGTAAAGGAAAAGTAGGCTAGAGACCCCAACTTGTTGTAGATTAAGAATGATGTTGGTCAACCGAAAGTGATGTCGTTTGAGATTGAAGGTGATGGAGTTTTGAGATATCAAGGTACTCTATTTTTGTTGAATATGGATGGACTACGAGAGAGAATCTCGGATGAGGCTCACACTTTGAGATATGTTGTTCACCCAGGTTCTACCAAAATGTATCATGACCTTAAGGTTATTTATTGGTGGAACAATTTGAAGAGTTATATTGCTAATTTTGTTTCCAAGTGTTTGAATTGTCAACAAGTTAAGGTGGAGCATCTGAGACCAGGTGGAACTTCCCAAGAGATACCTTTGCCTATGTAGAAGTGGGAGATGATTAACATGGACTTCATTACAGAACTCCTGAAGTCCCGAAATCAATATGACTCCATTTGGGTGATTGTAGACAGGATGACCAAGTCCGCTCATTTCCTTCCAGTGCGAACCAACTATTTGGGAAATGATTATGCTAAGTTGTATATTTGGGAGATAGTCCGTTTGTATGGTTCTCCTGTATCTATTATTGTAACACCTTGAGTTTGTACCTTGAATGTTATACGATGCTTACGACCCTGAAGGACCACAAGCTAACCCATGACAGATATCTACTGTTAGTACTGAATAATAATACTGAAAAATGAGGAAAATAGGCTAAAATTCCATAAGGTTCAAAATATAAAATACTGATAAATAACATAACATCTGAAATAACAATCCATTAAACTGAATACTGTCTAGAACTCTAGTCTAAAAAGCCTCTAACTGAGCTGTCTGAAAAGTTGAGTTGATGGGACAAACCCCTAACTAACTCCGACTACTGAGCTACTGATAAACTAAAAATACTGAAGTGAAAACATATCCTCGATAGATGAGGACTCACTACTGGATCTGCTACTGCTGGTTGAATCTGGATAAACGTAGTCAGGAACCTGAGTGTTCGAACCTATGATATGAAACATCATAGCGCAAAAAACGGGTATGCGATCATGGGAATGTACTAGTATGCTAAATGAGGCAAGGCTGAATGCAAGGGTTTATATGTATGAACAATAACTGACTGAAACTTAATATGAGAATACAAGGATAATCTGTAACTGTTGTAAATACTGAGTATGCAATACTGTGTGTTTGCATGAATACTGTAACTGAGTTTTTCTGAAACTAAATACTGAGTTTTGTTATTGATTAAATGATAATGATTGATTGTATTTGACATTTCTAATTCTGTAGAACTGAACTGAGTTCTAAACTGATGACTGAAACTGAAACTGTGAGAGGTAATTATCTAATCGACATGCCCCAAAAATGATAAGATAACTGAGTTGGGGTCTAATCTGTAACCCTAATTAGAAGGGTGTCAATACTGTTCCATGGGTAAAGACAACTGATGTGGAGTCAGTCCTAACTAACGGGTGACCCCTGAGATCAGTCCTAAACTAGCGGGTGATCCCTGAGTATGCCAGTCCTATCTAATGAGTGACATATCATAATCTATGTTAGATACGTAGTACTGTAACTTAGGGATTGCTTCTAGGGACCCAGTCCTAGCTAACGGGTGAGACCCCATCCCTAAGCTCGCTCGATACTTAATTCTACTCCCAACTGAAAGACACTGATCTGATTATACTGAACTGGACTGGAATGATACAGAGTTTACTGATTTTTCCTAAGTTCTGTAACTGAATGAGTTCTACTGAGTTCTGTAACTGACTGAGAGTACTACTGATCATGACATGACTGATACTATTCTGTCACTGATACTATCTCTAGGTAAACAGCTAAATTATCAGGTATTAAATACCCCTAGGACTCGATAGCATGAAAAGTAAAGCAAAGCATCATCTTGAATAACATAACAATGATTACTTGGTCATAATTATTCATAGAGACATTTCATCAAACACTTGTAATGCATTAACTTGTACATGAATGGGGAATACATGTTAGCATGCTATAATGGCATTATTTTATTCTCATAGACAATTTATCAAACACATGAGAAACATACTTGGTTCATTAAATCATAAACACGTAGGGTTAACATGGTTACAATAATGAACTTGCAAATTGAAGGGTTTATCATGAATATCATGTAATTCAACACATACTAGAATCATTTCTTAGAAATTGTAATCTAAATCACAGATTAAAACTCAAACAACATCATGAACATGAATTAAATCTAATTCAACTATGGAAATCATAAATCATAAATCTTGTATTTAAAAAAAAGTATTCTTCGGCTCTATGGAAGGTAAGGATCCTTAGATGAACATCTAACATACCTTAATTTGAGAGTTTCTTGGAGTTCTTGGAGAAATTCTTAGGATTGTCCTTGATTCTTGAGAACTAGGGTTTGTTTTCTTGAGAGAGAATTATCTTTTGATTTTGGAGAAAAAATGAATAATGAAGTATTTAAACGTTTTTAGGGATTAAATCACATATCTGGATGAATTAAAGTCATGGGTAAATACTATTTTAACCCTGGGTACAACTTCAAGTTTTCGTGAAATTTTTCCTATTTAGACCCCTAGCGCGACGCACCACTATCGCGCCAAGCCACTGGAAAATAAAAACAGGAAAATTGAATGGTGGTGCGATGCAGTGGAATAATGTTTCCACCTTGGTTGCGACCTAAAAGTTCACCGCGACGCGGTGGGATCGCGTTGGAACACTGGAAAAGGACCATTATTATTTTGAGACTTGGCGTGATGCACTATGATCGTAGAGGCCCATTGGATTTTGATGATTGTCATTTTGTCTGGCTCCGCGATGCGCTGATGGCTCAGGTGGGACAGCGATGCGCTGATGGCTCAGGTGGCACAGCGATGCGCTGATGGCTCAGGTGGCACACTGTTTTACAAAAACGTCCATAACTCTTCGCCCGGGTGTCAGATTTGGGCAAATTTTATATCGTTGGAAAAATAATTCAATTTCATATGTAATAAAAAGTTGAAATCTTGAAAATTTCATATGAATAAAATGGTATTCATTTTTGAAGCTAGTTCTTGACATTCTAGGAGCGAATTTAAGTTAGAAAAAAGTATGAGGTACTACAATTATATCCAACTGAGGTACATAGTTCTCTTCTCTGTTTTGGTGATCTTTTCAGAAAGGTTTAGGTACTAAGTGAACTTGAGTACCGCCTTCCACCCTCAGACTGATGGGCAAGCTGAGCGCATCATTCAGATAAGATAAGTAAAACACATGGGATAGTAGAAATGTAGGGTGTAACATCTATGTCGGGATTAAAATAAAGTGTGACTCTTGATTTCAAGGAAGCATCCAAAAGTCCTATATTTTGCCCATGTGTTTTACTTATCTTACATGTAATGTTTTACAAAATGCCCTCATCTATGTTGTGTAATAAAACTGTTATTTTGGAATTGTTTCACATACCAGTACAATTATATTGACCCCCTATATTTCAGGATCTGAGGCACAATTCGGGGTCCCGTTCAGCAGTAAACTTGTGTATGTCAGAAGTTGCAATTGGTGAGACTTTTCTACTCCGAAAGGCCTGATTTACAAAATATCATTATTTGTTCGATTCATGGTCCAACTGGGGACCTTGTCCCAGTTTTTTCATAAGAATATGTTGAATCTTGTAATGTTAGAGGTTTCGCAAACGAATGTCATGTGTTTTAAATATTAAGGATTTTCTTTTGAATGGTTTAATTAGATTATAATGTTGACCATATTTCCATCTCGATATATATTCTTCCGCATTTCTTTGTACAATATGAATGGTGTACATGATTGCCAATCAGAGATGGGAACTTGGTCCTTCAAGATTCGTGATGCTTGTCGCGGCCAGGGCATCGGCTTGGGTCATGACAGGTAGAGAGGTTGTTTCCAATATACCCTCCGCTCAAGAAAAAATACATTCCAGGAAAACTTTAAAAGAGGCACAAAAGCCAAAAAGGAGTAGCACAAGAATAGTAGTAAAAAAATACCACCAAAAAATAAAGCTATGAGCGATCTACCCGAAACAACATATATTAGTAAGAATTCAAGAGCATAAAAAAACTATAAGCGTAGCATTACGACTACTAATAAGGAAAACACACCTACCTACTAGCATGAACTCACTCAGATCTCTTAACTTTCTACTCTAATTCACGCCCGCCGTCACTTTCTATCTAAGGCCATGTCCGCAGTAAGTTGCAACCTCACTTATCCTGTTTAATAACATTTCCCTAATATTTATTTGGTCTATCTCTACCTCTGCGGAATCCCTCTGTAGCCAACTTTTCAAATGTCCACATTGGGGCATCTATGCATCTCCGTAACACATGTCTAAACCATCTCTGTCTCACTTCTCGCATCTTGTGTTCCACCGAATTCACCCCGATCTTATCTTGGATAACCTTATTTTGAGTTTTATCTCTCTTAGTCAACCCACACATCCATCACAACATCCTTATCTTTGCCATATTCATCCTCTCAATGTGATAATTTTTAACTAGCCAACACTCCACACCCATATAGCGTAGCTAGTCTGACCACCACTCTGTAGAACTTGCCCTTGGGTCTTGGTGGCACCTTCTTATTAAACAAGACTCTTGAAGCGAGCTTTTCTTTCATCCATCCTGCACCAATAGGATGAGTGACATCCTCATCAATCTCTCCATTTTCCTGAATAATAAACCCAAGGTATTTGAAACTTCCTCTCTTTTGAATGGCCTGAATATCAAGGCACACCTTCATATTAGCCTCCTACGTCAACTCACCAAACCATTTTTGGATGTTCAGTCTTAGTCCTACTCAACCTAAACCATTTATACTCTTGGGTCTGTCTCCAAACTTTCAACTTATTATTAACTCCTTCACGAGTCTCATCAATCAAAACTGCATCATTCGCAAAAAAATACAGCATGCTACCTCACCTTGAATTTGATGTATCAATCCATACATTACCAAGGCAAATAAAAATGGGCTAAGGGTCGACCCATGGTGCAACTCCATCAATACGAGAAAATTTTGAGTCCCTTACCGTCGTTCATACTCGAGTAGTATTGGCTCACCCGTACATGTCTCTTATTAACCTAATATATGCCATCAATACACCTCTATCCTCCAAGCACCTCCACAGAACCTTCCTAGGCACTAAATCGTAAGTCTTTTCTAGGTCGGTGACCACTATGTGTAAGTCCTTCTTCTCCATATACTTCTCCACCATTCTCCTTACTAGATGAACACTAGCCTCCTTTTAATTTTTCCCAGGTTAACAAAAAAGCAAATTTCACCTAATTATTTTTAAATTCTGTAATGAAAATATGACATGACACTCCAAAATAATTGTTTGCTCAATAAAATAAATTAAATGTAATGAATTAATTTCAGAGACATTCCTCGAAAGGGCATTTGAAGTCATGTTTACCTTCTTATTTATTTTTAATTTTCTAACAAATTTGAATTCGTTGACTATATCTAGATCGTAGATTTTGTGTTCGTCATTGAGTTATTAGATTAAATTGTCTAAGAAAAAACTTTTGTTGATTAAAAATTGCTTTTATGAAATTCATTAAACAAATAACTATATCCAAAATGTCAAAATAATTAAATTATATATTTTCTATGTCGATAATAATGAGTTAAATTTATTACAAAGAAATTAAAATAAAGGGAACAAACGTTTTGAGAGTTTCCTAAAAAAAAATTTCTTAAGCCAATAAAAAGCGGGTTGCTTTTGCAACAAGAAAAAGGAAATAACAATTAAGCAATAGAATTCAAAAACGAAAATATCTTGAATTTCCTTGCTAATTTATATAATATTTCACGGGCTCTTTGGGAATAGTATATATAGAAAGTGTACTCCTATATTATTTTATTTCACAGGCTCTCTAGCGTGCTGCAACTCGATCTCTAGGGTATATATTTTAATTTTCCCTCTCAGTGCTTACGTTTCTTGTTTTATAATTTACATATATATTTTGCTTAGATGAATTGCTCGAGCAGTACGTCTGGAGGTAGTTATTTCGATTCAATGGGGTTCAGGTTTAGGCCCATTGATGAAGAACTCATAAGCTATCTACTCAAGTTTGTGTGTGGTAAACCTATCGAATGCGATCACATTCGAATGCTAGACTTGTTCGGTAACAAGAAGCCGTGTGACATATTCGATGATTTATCTCCTGATGGTGAGTTCACAGACGTGAATTACTTGTTTACTCAGTTAACGAAGAAATCTACTGGTGGTAAAAACATCAAAAGGACGCTACTTGGAGGTGGCGGCACATGGAAGGGATTGGCCAAGGGTAAAGAAGTCACGAGCAAAAAAGGGTCGGTAATAGGGTTGAAGAGAAGTTTTCATTTTATTGATAGTGAGAAATCGAATCATCAAAGAGTTGTGTGGAGCATGAAAGAATACAGTCTTAGCGATAGCATGGTGAAGGCATTGAGAAGACGTAATCAAATTCGACACGAGGGGTTTGTTTTGTGTCGCATTAAGAAGAAAGTTGTTGTCCGTAGCGATGATCAAGAGCAGGTTATTAATAATTGTCAAGATGAGGAGATTGGAGGGAATACTATTAGGAGCACTAATGTTGTTGCAGATCAAGAGCAGATTATGCTAGGGTTAGGGTATGTGGGAGTTGATGATCAAAATCATGATATTGGTAATCCAGAAGAAGGGTTTTGTGATAGTGTTAATGTCCATGGTGATGATCAGATGATGAATGGATTTCATGATAGTGTTTATGTCCAAGGTAATAAGATGATGAATGACATTTGTGCTTCGTGTGATTATGACAAGGAGGAAATTATTGGATCGTCATCGCGTCATCAGGAGCAAAACTATCATATCGGCTCATCATGTATCCCGACAAGTTGTAATGAGTTTGAGTTGTTGGAAGTGGATGAGCAGGAGTATGAACGAGACAAGTCTAATGTTGCATTGTTGGAAGAAAAAATGTTTGAGTTGAGCAGTATTGTTTTGCAAGGAAATGATGATGATTATAATCAGTATTACAACTTACTTCGGGGTAAATTGTTTTCAAATACATATGATCAATCATTATACTCTCATGAAGCACCAATGTTTGATCAAGAAGTTGGAATTAGCAGTACAATGACGATGAGGATGAGTAATCAACGTAATACATCACCAATCTTGTCACATGAGGTTCCAATGAGTTCACGTCTACAACAATTAAGGATGCCTTTGTGCTAGTAATATATATATACTTCTCGGAGTTAGTATATGGAAGTAGAAGTGCAGTTATTGTTGTATCTATAACATTATATGATATATATATTGAAGGTGGAATCAGTTTATTTCATATGCTAGTTGTATAATATTATTTTCTTTATCTCAAGTAGTTAATGATCGCAATGCCCTAGTGTAATAACAACACAGTCAATAAGATGGAAAATTGTGGAAATATTCTTCCATTCTTTTTTGAAATGATACAATAAGATCACACTCCTGTCTTCTCAAGAATTGAATTTTCTCTAAAGTATAGTTACGTGATTAAAGAGAATATAATTAATTTGTGGGACATTAATTATAAGGAAAATACTCCTGTAGAAATCCCATTCCAAAATATATTTTGAGGGGAAATTGGCCAAATTCAAAAGGCTCGTGATAAAAAACACCGGCAGGCTTTACCAATATCGCGTAAGACAAGTCCAATTTAGTGTTGTATTCGCCTTTTCAACTACTTTGTTATGTCATTCTTGAGTTGATAGTCTTTCGAAAATACCCTTTATATCTCCATGAGGTAGGGGATAAGGTCCGGTACACTCTATTTAATTTGGAAACTCCACCTATGAGAGAAAAATACTAGGACAGTTATCTAGTGGTAAGAGCGCAACGCGTGATTATGAGTTAAACGCATGTCACATTTTCAACCTCTCATATAAAAAAAACCATGGTACTGTGTGAAAAAGATTAGATGGACAGGTCTATTATTCATCAAATTTTGATCCATGAACAACTTGCCGTTGAAGATTTCTCATCTAGAAAATGTGATATGAAAGAACTTTCTTTTGATTATATATGTGTAGAAGCTCAGAAATTACCACTAAGATACTATATTTTTGTCAAAGTTTTCTTTTGATCAGGATGATATGTAAACAAGACGTCTTCCCACTACTGAAACAACATCTCTCCATCTTTGAAGATTTGTATATCATTTGGTAGCAAATCCAATTGAATTCTGGGGTATATGTTTATCACGTATTCTTTGCAACGAGAACTTCGGATGTATACATAATGGAGGATACTTCGATTGAGGAAATTGAGTTGGGTATTTATAAAATAATGGATCAACATATGAGTAATATATTCTATTTTCTTAAACTAAAATCAAGAAGTAATTAAGACTTTCAGGTCATTTTTCAGGTGGGATTATTAGAAAATCCGGTCAAGGTGATATTTGTGATGATTAGAGAAAAATAAAATATCGTTTATGTAATGTAAGAAAGAAAAGTGATAGTGTAATTTTCTCTATGCCAAAAGCATCACCAGCTTACTCTTACCCGAGTAGCATAGGCACTGGAATTCTGAGCAGGGGCGGCTCAAGCAAATCCGTGGCCTAAGGCAAAAATCAAACGGAGGCCTTACGTTTTTAAGAAAAAATAATTATTTTTATAATCTATTTTTAAAATTATATAATCCTATTTAATAATTCTTTTTAAATTAATAATATAGTCAATGTATTAAAAAAAAAATACTATATCAAACTCCTAATTTTTTTGTATATAAAAAGTTTTTTTTTTCTATAAATAGTATCTAATATATTTCTGTAATTTATTATTACTAAAATAAAAAAATGAGGCCCTCAAATTTGGGGGCCTTAGGCGGCCGTCTTTTCTCCGAAAGGGTTGAGCCGCCCCTGATTCCGAGTTACCGCCTTTCAAGGAAAAATACTCCTGAGTTATTGATCACAAAATAGTTCTGTGAGGGTAAACTAAGAACCTTCGGGAGTTAAATAGAACATGATAGCTTAAGCTCCCAAGAAATGGGAGGAGCTTAATGTGACCAATCTTTGATGACAGTTACTTTCACCGTTCTATTTTACTGGTCATATTTGATTTCACGAAAGTTAATATGTCCAATCTTGGAAGCTAAATTAAATTAGATTAATTTAATATTTTAAATAAAATTAATATTTTAAAATTTAAAAATTCAAAAACTTGAAAACTACACTCTTTTATCCCATATTACGGGTGTTAAGTGGGCCGGGCCAGGTCAACCCGGAACCGGCCAGTTAAAATTAGCCGGGTGTGGGCCGGGCCGGGTCTGGGTTAGGGTTAGGTGGGCCGGGCCGGTCCGAGCTCAGCAGTAAAATTTTTAAAAACAACCCTAGCCCGGCCCACTTAATCCAACCCGGTCAAACCCGGTTAAAAATTCGATCAAACCCGATCAAAAATAAAAATAAAAACTTTTTTTCAATATACACGATATATACCCACATATATACATTTTAAATACGTTAAACAATATATATACACTATATATATAGTATATAATACATTAGAATTTAAAAAATATATACACAATTACACATATATACGCACCATTCAATGTATATGTGCTACTTTAAAGTTTAAATAAAATATACTACAATATATATATATATATATATATATATATATATATATATAGTTATATATATATATAGTTATATACTAATTTATAAAACATATACACATATATACGTTAAATATACACGTCTATAGAAGATACATACACATATATACGCACCATTCAGTGTATATGTACTACTTTAAATAAAATATACTGCAATATATATACATTACAACATATGTATATATAGTTATATACTAATTTATAAAACATATACACATGTATACGTTAAATATACACGTCTATAGAAGATATATACACACATATACGCACCATTCAATATATATGTACTACTTTAAATAAAATATACTACAATATATATACATTACAATCTATATATATATATAGTTATATACTAATTTATATAACATATACACATGTATTTTAAATATACACGTCTATAGAAGATATATTCACATATATACACTCAATTAAATGTATATGTACTACTTTAAATAAAATATACTACAATATATATACATTACAATATATATATATATATGTATATATATATATATATATATTTATATAGTTATATACTAATTTATAAGACATATACACATGTATACGTTAAATATACACATCTATAGAAGATATATACACACATATACACACCATTCAATATATATGTACTTCTTTAAATAAAATATACTACAATATATATACATTACAATATATATATATATATAGTTATATACTAATTTATATAACATATACACATGTATTTTAAATATACACGTCTATAGAAGATATATACATGTAATACCCCATAAAGTTCCATCTGCGTTAAAGCCTCCGAAATGAGTCACATTAAGTTTAACACTTAGAATTTTCTACAAGATGATTCAACACTTAGTTTTATTTTGGACCCTTAACCTTCGTTGAATTATTTCGTGACCTTCTCGACGTCCGTTTCTTGAAAATTTTGTTGCGTTGCCATGGGGCAAGGTCGTAGTACATCTCGGGTAAGTTTTGGAATTTTTAGACGAGCTTAAGGCTGTGTTTGGGTTGGAATTCCAGTAGCTAAAGGCGCTAGGCCCTCGCCGCCCTGGGTTCACCCCCTCTCTAAGCGGGGCGCAGCCTCGCTCCCTCCTCAGGTTAAAGCAGGGCGCCGCCTTGCCTATCGCGCCCGGCCAAATTTCAATAATTCCATCTGTTTCATTAATGGCCTTTTGGTAATTTTCTATGCCCCTATCCTCTCTAACACGGGATTTAACCCCAAGAAGAGAAAAATTCATCTATTTTCATCAAAATTCCTCAAGAACCTCTACTAGGGTTTCAACATAAAGCTCCAATTATCTCAAAAACCAACCGTAGCTTTTCTATAATTTTTGGATATTCGGAATCCTTGTCTCGAGGACTATAAGAAGCACATAACAATCTCGTGGATAGAGTGTCGGAGTAGAAAGTTCGTTCTAAGGCTCCAAATTCTAGGTATGTGGGATTTCCAACAAGAACACCTTTTTGTTCTTGTGCCCAAAATTTATATGTATTTACGAAGATGCATGATTTTACATGTTTACCATGAATTTGAAATATTAATTTATTTACTATGTTGTTGTTCAAGAGATTATGATATTTTTCAATGTCTAGAAGATAAATTCCATGAGTTTGATGTTGTTATTGTGTTTAAAGCTGAAATTTCCAGATCTCTAAATGAATTATGCATGTTTATGATATAAAGCATGAACTTTGAAATGTTTTGTCAAAGTATTGATATATGGGTCATTAAACCCTCTTTGAGATTGATGTTTTTGAGAATTTATGTGCTACATGCACCCACGTTTTAGACTATTTTGAAGCAATTTAGAAAGATTTGACCCTTTGGTCACAATAGAGTTGAAATCCACTGTATAAAACGAGATTACCAGCTTTATCATTGATTTCCTTATGAGATATGAGACTACCTTTAAAGTGGATTTTCTTGAGATTTTTGAGCATAGTATTGGGAGTAGTATTTAGCACCGAGTTAGGTACGTTATTATGGTTTCATACCCCAGAACTACGTGCCACCGTAGGTTGAGATATTTACTTCCACAAATTATGGATAATTGAGATAGTGATCACTGAGATGAGATTGTTCTACACCGATGGCAAGGTTAGGACAGCCCTAACCTTACGGGGGCAAGTCATGGGACATCATGGATGCTCACATGGTGTACATGTCGGTTAGAAGAACCTCCCAAAGAGTCGTCCCTCATTCTTAGATTAATTTTACTGATTTTAAACGAGATTTGAGATGCAGATTTATGATGCATTCTATATTCCAGATTTTGCAAAGATTACTTGATATGAGAATAAGAAAAGAAATCTTGATATTTGAATTAAGTGTAATGGCTCATAATATTCAGATTTGCATGCTTTACCATTCATTATGTATGATTTCAGATTTTAGATTTCTTCCAGCTTTATGAGTCAATTACAAATGTCATGCATGATTTGTAAAGAAAGCTTATGATATAATCATTATATATATATATATACAAATATGATTTATTTCATGCACCCCCATATACTTGGTACATATTCCATGGTACTGACCCACATATTCGCATGTGGGCCTCGGATCCACATTTCCTGCAGTGGTGAGTCCTCATGATCCGAGGACAAGTTATTCAGACTTTCTACTTTGATTTGAGTCGGTTATTTTATCTCTTTAGTTCGAGTCAGTTGGGGCTTGTCCCAATGACTCATTGGTACATTGTTTAGTAGAGGCTTGTCAGGCCAGATTTGTCAGAATGGTCAGAGTTGTCAGATATTTCGTGTTTTGTTACTTTTCAGTACGTATTTATACTGAGATTTAGTTGATTAAGTTTGATTCTTTTGATTATAACTATCTTGAAATAAGTGCTAGATGGTAGAAAATGGCTCAAAGGGTTAGTTTGGGGCTAATTGTAGCCTCAAGCATCGTGTGACGCTTCGGGACCTATTTTCGGGGCGTTACAATACATATATATACGCACCATGCAATATCTATGTACTACTTTAAATAAAACATATACTACAATATATCTATACCATGGTATTCACGAGAACCTCTAAAATCTCTGCCTCGAGAGTTCTGACTCCTAAACTCACCAAAACGCCGCACCCTCTTAGCGCCTCCCTGAGATGCACTAATAATACCATTTGTCACCTTAACATGATCCACAATACTCTGAAAAGAACCCTCAAACACAACCATCTGAGATGTAGCCAACTGAAGGAAGACAACCAATCCTTTCACAAACTTTTGAATCTTCTCAAACTCATATCTAGACAAGGCGTGGAAGCATGCCTTATACTCAAAAACTGTCATGGAGCCCTGCTCCATATAATCAAACTCGTCCCACATACGATCTCTCAAACTAAAAGACACAAATCTCTCCAGAAAGGCATCAACAAACTGATCCCATGACCACTCAGGAGCATTAACAAGCCTACAACCAATAAATGATATCCAATAATCTCTCGCTGCATCTCTCAACTGATGAGAGGTACAAGCAACTCCATTTGCGTAGAAAGGGTGAAACACAACTCAGAATACAAGGTATGAAAGAATTAGCACGATAAGGAATAAAATGAGGGAAGTTTCCTAAAGACGTCCTATAGCCTCTTGAAGATAGATACGGACGTCTACGTACCGATCCGCGAGACTCTATTAGACATCCCGTTCTTACACTGTTGAGACCAATGAAACCTGGCTGCTCTGATACCAATTTGTCACGACCCAAAAACAAGGGTCATGATGGCACTTATCGCGGCGTACCTGACAAGTAAGCCTATCACCCAAACTAATACGAATAGAGAAAAAGACAGAAATACCCCAAGGTAAGGCTTCTAGAATGAAGCCGAACCATATAATAGTCATAACAATGCGAAAAAAACTTATCCAAACTACCAATCATGCCCAAAACCAGGTGTCAATAGTGTAAGAACTACTAATACAATCCAAGAGTCAAATACATCGAAAAAATAACCACAAAGGAATAATAACTATCTTTGAATACTAATAAAGACATAACTAGTATAGAAAGATAGAGGTGAACTTCGAACGCATGAATGTCCAACCGCTACCTTGGAAGCTCCAACAATCGCCTGAATCAAGTAAGCTGAGGCGCACTCGAGCTAGGACCTGCACCGAAAGGGCGCAGTAGGCATGAGTACGATCCACTTGCACTCAGTAGGTATCATAGGACGACCAAGAAAAGTGGTAAATAAAGCATACAAAATATACACTAAGGGCACGTCACCTGCAATCAAAAAATGTCCCACAACGGTAGCCCACACCGCTTGCACTAACAGTTCTAATATATCTCATATATATTACCAAAAACTCACCAAGATACGGAACATAAGTATACATTATGTCATATATAATAGAACAAGAGAGAACATGTAGATACAAGATCATCAAATACAAGTAAAGGAAAGTAAGACAAACACATAGATGACAAGTCAATAAGGCAATACAACACAACATAAACACAACAAAGTAAGTGCAATGTATATGATGATGATGATGATGATGATGATGATGCACAAGGTTGTCGCACAACCTCCGAGATCGTCGCACAATCCCCGTATACACCTACAGAGCTAAAGCTTCCCGACGTAGTACTCATGGGGGGTTCGTCAACCCATATACAATCCATATATCTCATATATCCTTTCCGGCATATCCCTCGGAAAGGGTTTTATAAGGTGTTATAATATTTTTAAAAAGGCGTTGCCAGTATTTCTCAGATGTTGCCATGGCGGTACCAATGTTTCATGAATGAGTACGATATGAAGATGTAATGCTCACAACCAATCACAATAAGTATTTCCTCAACCAACCACATGATATATTTTCACAACCAACCATAATGATATATTTCCACAACCACATGAGCCAATATTCACTCGTTATTTTCATTCTATCCATGAATTTCCACATGTCTCATATGCCAATAAAATATGAATATAATCACAATAAACCAATGGTTCCACATTAAACAATACAATACAATTACTCACATGTATTCAAGACTATCAATGTCACATAAGACCCCACATGGGCAAACATATCACATAATATTTTAATTTCGACAATTACATCACATATAGGCCCCCACACGGGCACAACACATAGATAGACATTTTTCATGATTAGTTCCCACCCTTAACATGCATTTTACACCATCATTTACTACCCAGCCCAGTGTGAAGAGTTAAGTCATAACCTACCTCGAAAGCCTAAACCGGTACGCTACACTTGAACCCGCGACCTTACTTTTCACGAACAATCTCGAACCTCACTAGAAACATCAAATATGAAATCTACGCATCAAAACAAAATCAACGACACTCATATTGACTACTCTTGGTTCGGGGTCAAAACGGATCCCCAAAATAGGTTTTCGAAAAAGAAGGGAAAAATTGGAACTTTACTTCAAAAACATGTTCCCCATATTTTTAGGAACCTATAGCTGAAAACCCAAGTTAAATCGAGTAAAAAACGAGGTTCAAATCGAAGAAAAACTATTTTTGAGCTTTACCAGGTAAAATCTTTGAAATCCGGGTTAAAATCAAGAATCGGAGTTGTTTTGAAGGTTAAATTGATGAAAAACTAGTAATTATAAGATAAAAATATTATTCAAGTGAAAGGGAATAAAATTTAAGTTTAAAATCATGTCCTAAGATTTTTGGGGTTATGAGAAATTTATCAAGAAATTACTAAGAAAAGGGGTGAATTTTTACCTTAAATCCGTAATAAAATCAAGAAATGAGTGTTAATCTGGCTTCCCAAACTCCCACAAACTTTATTTTTAAGCTTCCAAACTATTTAGAGTTTAACTCTCAAGAGGCAAGATGAAAAATGAGCAAAATGGACCCCAAAACTATTTATATAGTGCAGAAAATCTGCACTAAAAGTATAAAAAGCTGCAGCTTTTTTTTGTTTTAAAGTCCACTCCAAACTTCGACGGGGTGCCCGGGATTCGTTCGAAATTCGATTTAGGCAAACGAACTATGCAAGCACACTAAATTCGACGTTCCGGACGCGATGGCGCTACCAGATTTTACAGAAAAAATCGTTTTCACAAAATTGACCCTCGAAACCCGAAATCACAATTTTTCAAACCGAGGGTCGAAATGAGATTTAAAAGTCCTAAAATCATACCAAATATGCTAACACACTAAAATCGACATTACGGATCTGTTGGCAAAGTCGAATTTTCCATACGTGGTCGTTTTGACCAAAAGTGGGTCCCACACCCAACTTTCCAATTTTTCAACTTTCCGACCAATAGGTCGAAATGAGCTCGGGTGCACCAGGACCCGAACCCAAGGTCTACCTAGCCTAAAATCAATATTTCGGAGCTGCTGGTACAGTCCGTTCTGCCATCCATCACACGGATCAAAAGATATCCACATAAGTCCAAAATAAGACTGTTAAAGTCATCAAAAATCACAATATCGCATAAATTCTACTAAAATGCATCCAAAATTATGCCAATCACTCTCACACCCCAAAAATACCATAATTCAACTACGGGGAGGAGTAAAATAGTCCAATCACACAAATCATAAATTTCACATATTTCATCATTTTTTTTTAATTTTTAGGTGGTTACATAGAATGTCATGGGTTATCTTAAAATATGAATAACCTTTGATACATATAGAATTTTCTAGTTATAAACCCTCCAGTGTGTAGAAAATTGAATTAGCTTTCCAACGATACCAATTTTGCCTAGATCCGATACTCGGTTGAGAAGTTATGGCGTTTTTAGTAAAACAGTATGCCATTTAGGCTTGCACCTAATCGCGGTGAAGGAGAAATTCGCAATAGTCAAAATCCAGGGGACCATCGCGACTGGCCCGCGTCGCATTGAAGTTCCAGGTCCCGTTCGTCAATTTTCAGTGGCATACCGCGATGGCCCCGTATTGTGGTGATGGCCAAAATAGAGCTCGTCCCTTTTCCTGTGGCCCAACGCAATTTCACCGCATCGTGTTGATGAGCCAAGCGACAGTCGTCCCTTTTCCAATGAGCCACTGCGATAGTGGCGCATCGCGGTGGGTGGCCAAATTGGGATTTCCAGTTTCCAAAATTAATTTTAAAAGGATAGTTTGGTCTTTTGCACAAGCCCCAAACCGTGTAAACCACAAGATTAAGCTCATTCTAAGCACTTTATTCTTACTTTTCATTAATTCTCTCTCAAAGAAAACCCTAAAGCTCAAAACTTACTCTCTAAGAAATCATATTTCCTCCATTATTTTCCCAAGATAGCTTAAGATTAAGGATTCTCAATTCAAGAACTTCAAGAGTTCACCTTTCAAAGCTCAAATGGGGATTCAAGTTCAAGCTTTCTTAGTAAATGCATCAATTAAGGTATTCAGAATTTATGAACAAGGATACTCTTTCATCTTTGTGCCCAAAACTAGTTTTTAATTATAAATTTACATGATTTGTATGAATATACATGAGTTTCAAATTAGGGTTCATACCCATTGTTGTTATTTGCAAGATTATGAGATTTCAAGCGATTTAGAAGTTGAATTGCATGTCTATCTTCGTCTTTTCATACGTAATGCAGTAAATTTCAGATTTTGAGTTGAATTATCAATACTTACATTATCAAGCATGAATATTATGATGTTTTGACATGAATTTGATGCATGGGTCATTAAGCCCTAATTGAGTATTGCTATTTCAAGACTTATTGTGCTATGAGCACCCTATGACTAGATTATTTTCAGATTTTGATAAAGACTTAATCTTTTGATCTCAACTTAGATATGAAATCCACTTTACAGTTTTAGATTACAGTTTAACTTAGCAATTATACAATTGGTTTTCGTGACAAACCATTATATTAGATTTTTAAAGTTGATTTCCAACAAAATGAGCATACAGATTAAAGAGAGTAGTATTTAGCATCGAGTTGGATATGTTCTCATGCCCCAGAACTACGAGCCAACGTAGGTTCATATTATCAGATTATTCCCATTTCTATATGGATGACAGATACAAATGTGATTACTTAGATTAGGTTATACTCCTTGATAAGAGAGGTTTTCCCATAAGGGAACTAGACGTTGGACTTTATGATAGTTCACATGGTTTATGTTGGTTAGAAGAACCTCCCTGCAGAAAAGAATAATCCTAATAGAAAAAATGCAACTTTATTTAAACATTATTTTACAAAAGATATTAGCTATGAGATTTTATATTTTCAGATTTCAGATATAGAAGTGAGTCCTTTCTACACTAGACAGAATGATTTAAGACAAAATACCAGTACAACTTTTAGAAACCAAATGTTATGACTCACTAGATTTATGCAACAAGTTTTGCTATTATGATTTACGGTTTTTAGATATTGTGAATCATTTACATTTGGCATGCATTATTTTATAAATTGTGATGACGTTGAGATATTATTTTACTTATGCATTCACCCCCATATACTCAGTATATTCTCAAAGTACTGATCCACATATACGTCTAAGTGCTACATTGTCTCATAATGTAGTATCAGGTGCCCAGTTTTAGCAGCGTGAGTGATTTGAAGCATCTACATCTACATCCCGACAGTTGGTGAGTCCTCATAATTTGGGGACTTAGTGTTATAGTTTTTCAGCTTATTAATATAGATGATTCAGACAGTTCAAGTCAGCTGAGGGTTTGTCCCAGTGACTCTCTAGATATTAGTAGTAGAGGTTTGTCAGACTGCTAGATATGATTTTAGATTATTTAGTATTGATTGTTCGTACTATTGAGTTTTGTACTTTCCAAAGATTATATTAAGCTATTCTCGGTTAGCCAGATAGATTTCCGCATTCTAGTTTTGATATTATATCTATATTCCCTTGTTATGAGATTCAAACTTAGTAGAAGGCAGACAGGGTTAACTTAAGGCTACTCGTAGTCTTGAGCACCGCGTGACATCTCGGGACCAGGTTTTGAGGTATTACAGTTATATAGTAATGTGAACTGATACAAATGATATTTCGTCGATGATATCTTTAGTACAATAGCGCGGAATATTGAATAATATTATGAAGATCTGAATTCTACGTTTATTTAAGCATGCTGACGTAGAAATAATTATCAAGTGAAATATGCTTCTTGGTAAGCATAAGTTTTATTTGGCCTGCAGTCCTGACACTAGAAGATGTCATGTACTTAATATTGAATGGTACACTATATATTGAAATATAGATAAGAATCCCAGAAGGATTAAAGATGCCTAAAGCATATAGTTCAAAGTCTCGGGAATTATTTTTAATCAGATTACAAAGATCGTTATACGATCTAAAACAATAAGAGCGTATGTGGTATAATCGTTTTAGTGAGTAGTTGATAAACAAATGTTACATAAATGATGTCATTTTTCCTTATATTTTTACTAAGAAAATGGCATCAAGGTTTGTTATAATCGCTATTTATATGGATGACATAAATCTCGTTGGAACTCCAGAAGAGGTCCAAAAAGGTAATTGAATATCTAAAGAATGAATTCGAAATGAAAGATCTTTGAAAGACAAAGTTTTGTCATGGTATGCATATTGAACATTTAGCAGAAAGGATCTTCATCCACCAATCTGACTATACTGAGAATGTCTTACAACAATATATCTCGGACAAAGCACATTCGTTAAATAATCTAATGATTGTTCAATCACTTGTAGTGAGTAAAGATTCATTTCGATCTCCAAAAGAGGGTGAGCAAATTCTTGGTCCATAAGTACTATATCTCAATGCTATTGGTATAACTATGTATCTTGCTAACAACCTAAGGCTTCATATAGCCCATTCTATTAATTTGCCAGCTAGGTAAAGTTTTTCTCTTTTATGTAGACATTGAAATTGAGGTAAGCATATATTGCAATATCTAAAGGGGTCTATTGATATGATTTTATTTTATACTAACAAAGATAGTTTAGATCTTGTTAGTCATGCAGCTGCAGGAAATTTATCTGACCCACATAAAGCTCGATGTCAAACAAACTATGTTTTTTCATACGAAGGTACTGTGATATCAAGGTGATCTACAAAATAGTCTATTGTTGATACTTATTCAAATCATGCTGAGATAATAGCGATTATTGAGGCAAGCAGAGAATACATATAGCTGAGATTAGTGATACATTCCATCAAAGAGAGATATGGCCTAAAGGTTGATATCAAGGTACCCACGATCATATTTATAGGCAATGCAGCATGAAAGGCTCAATTAAAAGGAGGCTTTATAAAGGGAGATAGAATGAAGCACCTCTCGCCAAAGTTTTTCTTCACACGTAATCTCTAGAAAAATTATGATATTGATGTAGAACAAATACCTTCCAGTGACAATCTAGCAAATTTGTCACCAAATCATTACCAACTTCAACTTTTGAAAAGATGGTACATAAGATTGGAATACGAAGACTGAATTGATTGAATCAGGGTCTTCATTAGGGGGAGAAAGAATATGCGTTGTATTCTTTTTTTCTTACTCAAGGTTTATATCCCACTGGGTTTTTCCTGGTAATGTTTTTAATGAGGCAGTACTCAAATACATATTCAGACAGTTTTTCTTTACATAGGCAACCAAGAGGGAGTGTTGTAAAGGTGGATACCATATGTCCAAAATGAAAGACATGTGGCATACCTTTAAGTAATGTAAACCAAGTCATACAACACCTCTTTGTTTTTGGATAAAAATTTTATTTTTGTCTTTGGCTATATATAGCCTTAGTCAATGTGAGATCAAGATGATTTTTGCACTTTCCAAATTGTTACATTATATCTTTGGCGTGATATGAATGACTTGCAAGTCTTGGTATGACGTACAACACCAAATGTGAATTCCATAATGAAAGACTCCATGAATAAAAATAAGAAAAATGTTTTAATTGGGCTCAAAGAGAACTATGTAATTTCACCGAGAAGGTGTAGTCCTTCTGACTAACACTTGAAATTATGTTTGTCGACGTGGGAGTTTTTGTCCTGAATGGAGAATGATCGTTGTATGCTTGCTTCGGGCAGTAGTATGGAGCTATGTTTATTATATGATGGTCAAAATATGACTACCTCAGTCCATGCTACTAACATTGATTGGGGCCCCACCAGTTGGGTATGGACTGGATCTATATAGACCATGGGATACATATTATCAGTATAAGTTACAAAGTCCAGAAATAAAGATTTTCAAATGATTATGTTCTTTTACCATTTTGGTCACTTACTACTTATAATATGCATTTTGAGCTTATGACTACGAGTTTGCATCAGTCGGTTTGATTTGATTTTGTATATTATCGAATTAGTTTATCAGTTTTCGATTTGTCAACACTCTAAAGTGATAACCAAACCAATAAGATACTGGTTATCGACTTTTGGTTTATCAATTTTGGTCCTTAAAGGTTTGTTTTATCAGTTTAACCAATAAGAAAATGGTCCTTTTTTTTTACCTTCTCTTCTTCTTTTCATATGCTCATATATATACACTACCTTCATGCATAAAAGCCTACACAAAGTACAAGTATAAGAAAATTCAAATACATTATTATTAAAACAAACTTGTTTTCTTTTTGGTTAAGTTGCGAACTTGAATGCAGTAGCAATCGATAGAGATCTCTAAAACCAAAATCTAGTTTATAATAATGGGTGTAAACCCCACAAGACAACAAGTTTATGAAGAAAAGAACAACACTAAGACAACAACTATAAAATGCAAAAAAATAATAATAGGGTATGTATTTAAAATATAAAGCCACTATTATATAACTAGGGGTAAAAATATAATTTTTAATATAATCTTATTGGATTATCGTTTTAACCATTAGCTAAAACCTTAGAATAAAAAATCGAACCGATATTCCAATAAAAAAATTTCTAAAACCATTTAAAAATAATTAACCCAATAACCCGGTATCAATATACCAATAACGATTTTTTGGATCGGTTAATTTAGTTTTTGCACACCCTTACTTATAACATGAAGCTTAAAAAATGTTTTAAACAACTTTGATTTCCCTTTTCTTGGGTCACATGTTAGTACTTATTGTACCGACCGTCCCCGGGTGCTACATCCTTTCATGATGTATGTTGCTAGTCCCTTCTCCGACAGCCACATCTACTCGCTTACTTGTATTTTTACTCCTTATTGTAACTGGCATCCTTACTATAATAAGAGAAACAAAGAAATTCAATGGTTAAATATAACTTTATCTACAATATGGGCTCTATTGCACGATCTAACATAAGAAGAAAAAGAGACAATCCCTAAATGTCCCATAGCCTCCTGTTTATAGATGTGGTGCACAACACACCCATAAACAAGAATATACGTAGACACGTCTTTGTAGACTCCCTAGGACGACCCTCAATGATACCACTTTTGTCACGCCTCAAATCCTATTGGGGCGGACAGGCACTCGTAGCCGTGAAGGCCCGAGAGAACCAACCCATAACCTTGGAATTCACATGCATGCAACTATAATAGGCAAAGGTTTTGCCATCTACGGATATAATGCATTAATAAAAAAAATATAAACAACAAGCCCTAAAACCATATACATAATAGACTTGGCCGTTGGGGCCATAACATCTACAAGATAACATACTACCATGCTTAACTTTACATTGGTCTACAAAGCCTCTAGACGATACATAGAACTTAGCTAAGGTCGGGACAAACCCCCGCCATACTATTAACTTTTATACAATACCAAAAATATATAGAACAGACTCGGAACGCCCCGAAGCAAATTGGAACTCACCAATAGCAGATGGATATCCTGAGCTCCTACTGAGGAGGCGTGTTTGCCGAAGCACCTGTGCCTGTAGCATGAAATATAGGTCCCCCATAAGGGGAGTCAGTATGAAAATATGTACTGAGTATGCAAGGCGGAAAAGTAACAATACAAGATACAAAGGTTCAATAAAAATCTGGAGCAAGTGTAAAAATAGTGCTACAGACCACCTTTACATTTACTTGTGGAACAGGGTACATTACATTTCTTTCCTTCTTTTACCTTCTTACTTTATTATCTTTGTAATCCATATGATACGAATGACCAGCTGATCAGTGGTAAATAACAAATCAGGATCGACCCATGCTAGGCTTATGCCCCTGAGCAGCCACCTATAAATAAACATTAGGATCGGCCCATTCTAGGATTACTCCCCTGAGATTCCACCCACATATAAAGTATCAGGATCGGCCCATGCTAGGCTTATGCCCCCGAGCTGCCACCCATTTTACAGATTTCCATTACTTAGTTTAATTAGCCTTTGAGATTATTACTTCGGTGGTCATAACATTATGGTACCTTGAAACAATGATTTATCAATAAGAGACATGTAAATAGGCAATAAATGAAATAACAATGAATTAAGGAGTTGTTGGCACGCTAATGAAGTGTTTAGGAGCTAAAAATAACACATGGATATTATTTGAGTAACCGGAGAAATTCTGAAATTTACTAGTGAAAATAGACATGTAGGATTGGTAGCAAGCATGTATTAAGGTGTTTTAACTCATTATAGAGTGGGATCATGTTCATTAGTAACATGGGATACCATACGGTGCTATTATGTATCACGTGTTATAGGATAATCTTGGAAGCTTGCTCGATGGAACAAGTGTCCGTTTTCATGCCAAGAGTGCAAAATAGAGTATGCCTTACATACTTGGTTGTAATAATCCAATACCAAACCAACTCGACTCTCCGCCCTTTTAGATTACTTACCTACAATGAAATATATGGAAAACTAATATTAGCAACCAAACGTCACATTTCGGCTATTTAACTTCACCAAACTAGTGGCTGGGAAGTAAGCCCTTAATTTATCAATAAAGGGTGTCAATTTAACCCTAATATACTCCAATTACATCCACATACCATACATATTCATATAATATCCCCCGACACAACTTTGGCTTCATTACACCTCCCAACTAAGACACAAAGCGAAATGAGCAATAGACGTACACAATTATTAATTCAATGGTTTATCACCACATCCATCTTCTATAGTTCAATACAAACTAATAACACCTTTTCCCAATAGCAACCGGGAATCCCCCAACCCAAACACAAAAAACAGTCCGCAACAACACTCCAATCATCCTTTAATAGCAACAAAATATGTGTAATCCTCCATCAACACATGTATATGGAAAAAGGACAAAAGTGGACAACAACCATACATTGATTTCCTTGGTAGTTTAGTACTTAATGTGTATTTCTTCAAAAGATTAATCCCTTCAGAAATACACCCAAAGAGAAAAGAGTAATTCCTTAATAACTAAGAACAATTGACTATCAAAACTTAAAGAGAGGGCTGTCCGGAAATTAATCTTGAAGAACACATTGTTTCCTTAGTACAAGCTCATGAATTATTCGCATACCTTTATATTGGAAGGAAGGTCAATCCCCAGATCCCTTGTGTAACTATAGAGTTACTTCATAGCCAAGAGTAAAGAAGAGAGAAAAACCTAGAAAGCTGAAATTTTTGTCTAGGTTGAAATGAGAAAAAATTGCTGATTTCCAATCCATATATAGAAGCTGATCTTTGACGACTTATTGACTATTTTTGATCTATATTTTGTCAAGTAAATGATGTATATACTTGCCCAATATATTGGGATTTTGTGGATCCAAAACTATTGGGCCTTTGTTGCCCATTCTCCTTCTTTTCTTTCCTTTAACTTGGGTCAAAATTAATTCAAGTAGGTGGTAGTGTATTTAGCCCAATAAGTTGGTCAAAGGATGTCTTAGTAGGTTATGTACATACTTATTTAATTCATAGTTGGGCTAAACTAAAATGAGCCTTTGTAGCTTAGAGTGTTGGGCTTTTTTTTATTTCCTTCTCTTTTACTTAAGTTAGGCCCAAATGAGTACCTTAACATAGGATCAAATTTGGTCCATAACCTTGGGTCCATTAACTTCGTCCAAATATCTCAAGTAAGTGATCCACCTACTAGCTTAAGTAAGTCAAGAAATCACCTTAACAAAATACTCAATTTTTATTTCTTAACTCTTTAATCTAACTTAAAATTTGTATATACTTGGTCACATTAAACCACATGGGAAGTATTTAGAACTCCATCTACACCACAAAGATATATCTAGTTCCATATAAATATAACAAGTACACACAAAAATATGGGGTGTTACAAACCAATTCTATGTCATCCTTAATTTTTGCATATTCAAGCCTTAGTGTATGCACCTATATGAAATCTTAAAGTTTTGTGAGTCTTTTCTAATTTGTTGGTTGTTGTGTCATGAGATCTCTTTTATTGTATGTAAGGTTTTAGCCTTTATGTTGTGTTAGGGAGTTTTATAAAGTCCTTAGCTATCATTTGAGGATGAACGATCCCAAGGGGGATATTGTAACATTCCAAAAATTTTAGAACCTTCGTGCACCTAATGTTGTACAAATTAACGTTAAAATAATTGACTAACGGGTTAAATCATGATTAATACGTTGGACTCATGAGTCGATTCATGACTCATGAACCAAAATAAATTGACTCACAGGTCTGATTCAAAATTGGTAGGTTGGACTCATAACTCGTGAATCGGATCCACGATTAGTGGACCAAGTCAAGGATCAATATTAAAAGTTGTAAAATTCATCTGATTTCCACGAGTTGGACTCACCACGCATGAACCAGATCCACGACTCGTGGACCAAGTCGTAGAAACCTGACTCTGTGAATTTTTTTGGGGTAACTCAAGGGAATTTTGGTTATTTTTCTTATGAGGTCCGACCCTTATATGCTTAATACTCCTTTTGAACAAGTAGTTATGATTATTTTCAAAAGGAATACAGTTAGAAATCCATCTATTCCTTCCTGTTAGACGTGGTTTATTTCAATTTTATGTTATTCATCGGGGCTATGTCTCGATATAAGATGTTATTCATATTGTTACGGGCTTCATAAACTGAGTCAAATAAATATTTTCTTGTCATATTTCAGGACTTGAGATTCGATTTTTGATTTCTTTGAACTTCATAACTTATGAGCCTATTTTTCACCCTTTAACTACAAATATGCTTATGAAGAAATGCTAACGGGTCATCTCGGGTCTTCATTGGTCTGAGATGCCCGTCACGACCAGGATCTCGACTCAGGTCATGACAATTATTCCCCAAGTTTTGATCCGTGCATCACTTGTCGTCATAGATTTCTCATGAAAAAAGATGTGTGACACATAAAAGAGCATCACTTTTTGATTGTATGACTTAGACACGACATAACAAAATATCTAATAAAGAAATGTCTTGGACAATGCCCTTATTGTCCATATATTCTTCAACTTCCCTATTCTTTTATGGTTATATAGATTTTGATTTCTAGTAATTAGCTAAATAATCCATCATCATCCTACCAAAGCTTCTAGTAGAAATTATAAAGTATGAATAACTTTAGTTCCAAAATTCTTGAGTGAAACTAATCTTGAGATGTGTGTAGAGGCCTAGAAATTATGAATTAAAATACTCAATTTCTATCAATATTTTCATGTTGGGATGGTATCTAAACATGGTTTCTTTCCACCACTAGAATTAAACATCTCTCCATCTTGGATAACTTTCAAGACTTGTATATCATCTTGTAGAATTCAATTTTATAGCCCTTACCCTTGAGTCACCCTGATGTAGCTAGGGTTAAGTTCTTCTCCCTCTTTACGTTTGTTCTTGTTTTAACAAACTTTGTTATCTACAATATATGATCATGGATATTTCTTCTTGTACTAAAGTTTTTATCTATGATGATGATGATGTTTTGTGTTTTAATGATTGTCATGATCAGGAGATTAGAGAAAATAATAACATGGACGTTGTTTCACATCATGAGATAACCAACATCATCACCAGTGGAGAGAAAAAGTTGGTGTTAATATTGACGTTGTTTCTGGGAGGATCCTACGTATATGCCTAAATGTCACGACCCGAACCGAGGTCCTGGCCGCGATGGACATCCCGAACCATGAAGGCCGAGGCTCCCCTCTCTATCTGAAAATCATACACACCATTCATATACTTATAAGGAAATGCGGGGAAAAAATAACAAACTGGAAACATGGTCATTTTCTTACTTCAATTGAACAATACGAATTTTTGTTCATAAACATTCAAAAACACGTGACACCAATCTGTGAAATCTCTAACAATACGAAGACCAAAATCTGTCAAAGAAAACTGGGACAAGGACCCAGTCGGAACATGACTAAAACTAAATAACAATATTCCATAAACAAGGCCTTCCAAAATAAGAAAGGCTTGCCAATTGAGAATTTCTGACAAATCAATCTACGGATTAGCGGGACCCCGGGACTGTGCCTCAGATCTTGAAATATAGGGGGTCAATACAAATGTACTGGTACGCAGAGAAATCCAAAATAATATACTTTTATATAACATAAGTGAGAGCAATTTATGAAACATTTTATATACAATATATGAAAATGCATGGGCATACTTAAAATACATTGAAACATTTCTTGATACCACAACTTACTCTTTATCTTACTTATAAGCTGGATGGTACACCCTATAATTTATAATTCCATGAGCTATATCAAATCTGCCCTTGACTTGGCGGCCAAGCCTCTAATCCAAGTTTTCCCTAAAGATTGGAGTATCAGTAAGGGGAGACACTCAAGACTACACCATATGGTTCCATGATCTCCAATCAAATCAACATTCATGGTAACGCACAAGACCACAAAGCATGGATCCTAACCATAGTCCCAAATTATGACGACATAATCAAGGTATATAAGATCACACAACATAGTACCATAACCCCGTGTCGGTAAATCATGATTGCTAGCGTTGAGTCTTTCAACTTGTACTTTCTTTGGGTAACCATCTAACTCTCATTATACCCATTTCTAACCTTTTCTAAACATGCATCTTTATGAATTCAACTTCTGAGTAAAATCTGTATTTTTAGTCTGTGCTAAATCTGCTATGGCATTCATATACTAAGACATGAAAGTCATATCTTCTAAGACATAAAATATCATGTACAACTCTTTCATTCAAAACAATATTCAAACTACCAAAATATTCAAACTGTACAAGAGGATTCATATTTCAAAACATATGCCAAGCCATGCAAAGATTCTTGTTTTTCAACATTTCAACAAATAGTGGTCAATTTCTCAAAATAATCATTCAATTCTTTCGATTATCGCATTCAGACTTTACAAAGAAGAATTATCCCTCTCTTCAATTCATAATTGACATAAAATTCATAATTGATAGTAAAACCCTCTGTTCATGCTTTAAGATATGCAATTGAGTAATCCATGACTTGTCAATCAAGAAATAACACCATGAAAGGGAAATTCGTTATTCAGCTCATGCTCTCAATTTATGCTTTTCAAAACACCAAAATCAGATATATATACATAAACAAAAATCAAATTTAAGGAGGAGGTTTGAAGAACAAAGCATTATCATCAAAAGGGTTCACCGTACATATTTTATTGTAAATTCAAACCCTTCATAAATATATAAATTATCAACATTCAAAACATTATTAAAAGATTTCACCATGCCCATGTAGTTTAGGAAAATCCCACATACCTTAGATTACTTAGTTCGAAGAATAAAATCTGAATCTTGATTTATTTCTTGAAAACCTTGACCTAAGAGCTTGATTCTTGATATTTAGGGCTCTAGGATTTTCTTGAAGAGGAGAATAGTATAATTATTCAAAAAATTCTCTTTGGGGGATTAAATATTGTATTTTGGATGGTTTTTGGGTGAGGTAAATGACCTTATTGCCCTCAAATATGCGGAATCAAAAGCTGAAAAATAAGGGAAAGTGCTATAGAGTGTGCGTTGTATGTTATGGAGCACCGAAATGGAGCTTACGTCACATGATCTATAGTGGGCTCCCTCAAGGGTGGATTAGAGCGTGTGCCGCATGCTAATCACGCAACCTCACTACCTCTCTCACAAAAATGGCTATAACTTTTCACTCGGGTATCGGATTAAGGCAAAATTCATATTGTTGGAAAGCTGACTCAATTATCTACAATTTGGTGGGTCTTGAACTGCAAAATTCTACTTGTATCAAAAGTTGTACATGTTCAAAGTAGAACCTTATAAAATCAAATACGAAGATTTAACTGAATCAAAGGTTCTTAGCTCAACTTCTCTCTAAGTGACTCCTATGAAGATATTTCACCTCGAAAGCACTTCAAACACGAGGATAAAGATCATAATACTTATTATCACTTGGAAATAATTTCTATTAGATCTTACACACATAGAAACAACAATTCGATTTCTAGTTCAAAAATGCGGGGTGTTACACTAAGTGGGGTACAGTTATTTTAGAGATAAACTAAATTATATTATTGTTTTATCATGTCCTCTGACAAGTAATTGTAATGAGTTTAAGTTACTGGAAGTGGACAAGGAGGAATGGTCCAATAAAATATTAACAAATTAAGACTTTCTTTTTAAATAGTGGGAGTACTCTATTATATCTACATCCGCTCAGTTCAAAGGTATGTAGCACAGGGATATCTTAATAAAATTAGTAATCTAAAGTCAAATTTTAATAAAAGATCTTAAATATATACACATAAATTCAAAAATAATATAGCAATAATTTAAAGTTATCTTTTTTTGTTCTTTCATATTAGTTGTTTTTAGTGTAGTATTTTTAAAAGACACATAATATACATCCAAACTCTTAGATGATCTAGTGTTGGAATGCAAGGGGGCAATGTTGAATAGAGACATGGATTTCTCTAGGTTGTCCGTTCATATGCAATAGGTTGAAGAGCAGAAGAAAAGGTTAGCTGAGGCCAGAGGGAAAAACAGGTAGACCAAGAGGGTCAGGCCTATAGATCAGAATAATAGTCAACATCAACGTGTCAATTGGGGTAATAGGTGGTCGAAGAAAAAGTTTTGGAGTAATGCTAAGTCCTCAGCTAGATCCCCAACACCTATACCTCGAGTTGATCGACGATTCTAGAATTTTTATCCAACCAGGGAAACGGGAGTGCAGTGTACTCAGTCCCAGGGGATATGCAGCCCAGTCATTTAGGCCATACCCTTGTTGCGGAAATTGCGAAAGGAACCACCCGGGAAAGTGTATCTATGGTGAGCGCACGTGTTATACTTGTGGTCAATTAGGACACTTCAAGATGGACTACCCCACAGTTAGAGAAAATATAGGAGGTGCTAAGTCCCAAGATAATTCTACAGCCCTACCACCACCCAAGGGTACTACTTCAGCTACTGGTGGCTATCGCAATCGCTTGTATGCTCTATCCAACGGTCAGGATGCAGAGGCTTCGCTAGATGTGGTCATGGGTACGTTACAAATTTTCCCCCTGATGTGTATATGTTACTTGATCCTGGGTCTACCTTGTCTTATGTGACCCCTTATGTTGTTGTGGGTTTTGGTTTCAGACCTGAACATATTCCTGAAACCTTTCTCCATTTCCACTCTTGTTTGTGACTCTATTGTGGCTAGAAGGGTATATAGAAATTGTTTGGTGTCTGTCTGTAATCGTGATACCATGGCGGACCTTATAGAGCTTGATATGGTTGACTTTGATGCTATTTTAGGGAAGGACTGGCTCAATTCGTGTTATACCACAGTAGACTGTAGAACCCAAAAAGTCATTTTTTTACTTCTGACTGAACCACTGATTGAGTAGGATGGGTATTCTCTAGCACCTAGAAGGAAATTTATATTTTATCTTAGAGCTCGTAAGTTTATCTCAAAGGGTTTTTTGTTTCATCTTATCCGTTTCAAAGATTCCAGTGTCAAAAATCCTTCCCTCCATTATATTTTGGTAGTTAATGAATTCCTAAGAGTTTTTCCTGATGAACTCCCAGGGATACCACCTAATAGTGATATAGAATTTGGTATTGACTTGTTGTCAGACACTCAGCCTATTTTTATTCCGCCATACTGAATGGATCCTGCAAAACTGAAAAGGTTAAAAGAACAGTTGAGAGATCTTCTTGATAAGGGTTTCATATGTCCTAGTGTTTCTCCCTGGGGTGCACCTGTTCTCTTTGTGCATAATAAGACAAATCTTTTCGTATTTGTATAGACTACCGTCAACTCAATAAGGTTACTGTTAAAAATAAATAGCCTCTTCCCAGAATCGATAATTTATTTAATCAAATCCAACTTAGCAAATGTTTTTCAAAAATAAACCTTCATTCAAGGGATGCTGACATTCCCAAAACAACTTTCCAAACTCGATATGGCCATTAGAATTCTTAATTATGACCTTCGGACTGACTAACGCCCTTGCAACTTTTATGGATCTAATGAATAGGGTGTTCCGTCAGTTTCTCGACTTGTTCGTCATCGTTTTCATGAACGACATCTTAGTTTACTCTAAGAGTGAGGAAGAGCATGCCACCCACCTTTGAATCATCCTTTAGACCCTCAAAGATTATGAATTTTATGTAAAGTTTTCTAAATGTAAGTTCTGGCTTGATGCTATTGCTTTCTTGGGACATATTGTGTCTGGTGAAGAAATTAAGGTTGATCCCCAAAAGTTTGAAGCAGTGAGAAAATAGCCCAGACCCACGACTCCAATCGATATTCAGAGCTTCTTGAGTTTGGCAAGGATTACAGAAGGTTTGTAGAGAACTTTTCCTCCATAACGTATCCACTTACCAAATTGACTCAAAAAAGGGCAAAATTCGTGTAGCATGACGCATGTGAGAACAGTTTTGAAGAATTGAAAGATAAGTTGACTACCGTTCCTGTATTGACTCTTCCTGAGGGTAAGGAAGGTTTTGATGTGTATTGTGATGCATCCCGAGTGGGACTTGGGTAAGTGCTTATGCAGCATGGTTAAGTAGTGTCTTATGAATCTAAGCAGTTGAAAAAATTACCCCACCCATGACTTGGAGTTAGCAGCGGTGGTTTGCACTAAATCATAAACAATTAGGGTTAACATGGTTACAATAATCAACTTGCAAATCGAAGGGTTTATCATGAATATCATGTAATTCAACACATACTAGAATCAATTCTTGGAAATTAAAATCTAAATCACAGATTAAAACTCAAACAACATTATGAACATGAATTAAATCTAATTCAAACATGGAAATCATAAATCATAAATCTTGTATTTAAAAAAAAAAAAGAATTCTTAGGCTCCATGGAAGGTAAGGATCCTTGGATGAACATCTAACATACCTTAATTTGAGAGTTTCTTGGAGTTCTTGGAGAAATTCTTGAGATTGTCCTTGATTCTTGAGAGCTAGGGTTTGCTTTCTTGAGAGAGAATTATCTTTTGATTTTGGGAAAAAAATGAATAATGAAGTAATTAAATATTTTTAGGGATTAAATCCCATATCTGGATCAATTAAAGTCATGGGTAAAGACTATTTTAACCCTAGGTACAACTTCAAGTTTTCGTGAAATTTTTTCTATTTAGACCCCTAGCGTGACGCACCACTATCGCGCCAAACCACTGGAAAATAAAAGCAGGAAAATTGCATGGTGGTGCGATGCAGTGGAATAGTGTTTCCACCTTGGTTGCGACCTAAAAGTTCACCGCGACGCGGTGGGATCGCGTTGGAACACTGAAAAAGGACCATTACTACTTTAAGACTTGGTGTGATGCACCATGATCGTGGAGGCCCATTGGATTTTAATGATTGTCATTTTTTCTGGCTCCACGATGCCCTGATGGCTCAGGTGGCACAGCGATGCGCTGATGGCTCAAGTGGCACACTGTTTTACAAAAACGTCCATAACTCTTCCCCGGGTGTCGGATTTGGGCAAATTTTATATCGTTGGAAAAATAATTCAATTTCCTATGTAATAAAAAGTTGAAATCTTGAAAATTTCATATGAATAAAATGGTATTCATTTTTAAGCTAGTTCTTGACATTCCAGGAGCGAATTTAAGCTAAAAAAAAGTATGGGGTACTACAATTATATCCAACTGAGGTACATAGTTCTCTTCTCAGTTTTGGTGATATTTTCAGAAAGGTTTAGGTACTAAGTGAACTTGAGTACCGCCTTCCACCCTCAGACTGATGGGCAAGCTGAGCACACCATTCAGACCCTTGAGGACATGTTGAGAGCTTGTGTGATTAAATTTAGAGGTAGTTGGGTGGATTATTTACAATTGTAGAATTCCCTACAACAGTAGTTACCATTCCAATATACAGATGGCTCCTTTTGAAGCACTTTATGGGAGGAGATGTAGGTCTCCAATTGGATGGTATGAAGTGGGTGAGACTTGGTTATACGGGCCAGACCTTGTTCATTAGGCAATGAAGAAGGTAAAAGTCATTAGGGAGCGGCTCAAGACTGCTCAGAGTCACCAAAAGCCTTATAAAGATGTTAGGAGAAGATATTTAGAATTCAAAGTCGATGATTGGGTATTCCTACAGGTCTTCTCTATGAAGGGAGTCATGAGATTCGGAAAGAAAGGGAAACTTAGTCCCTGTTATATAGGGCCCTATCAGATTATGAGAAGGATTAGTGGAGTTGCTTATGATCTAGAATTTCCCGCAAGTATTGGTTCTGTTTATCCAGTATTCCACGTGTTCATGTTGAAGAAGTGAATTGGAGATCATTCCCTAGTGTTTCCTGTAGCGAAGATCAACATGAAGGACTCTTTGTCATATGAGGAAGAACCTATTGCTATTTTAGATCGCCAAGTTTGAAAGTTGAGAAGTAAGGAGATAGCTTTGGTTAAGGTGTTATGGAGGAATAAAAAAGAGAAGGAAGCTACGTGGGAGCCAGAAGATGACATGCGATCTCGATACACAAATCTCTTTGAGACTGGGGATGATGACGTGAAAGGTACAAACCTTTTTTCTATTCTCTTTATCCTTTCCTTATATGTTTAATGTCGCTTTTGTCTGTATTTTGAGCCATCATTCGGGGATGAATGATCCTAAAAGGGGGATAATATAACACCCCAAAATATTCTCAATTTGATACCGCGCTTAGAAGTATGTGTAAGGATCTAGCATCATGAAATTTCCATAAGTGTTAAAGGAGTTAATCATTTTCGAAGCTCCTAAACTCCAATAATTTCTAAATCGACTTTCCCGATCCCGAGACATAACTTTTGATTTGATCCATGTTTAGGAGTGTAAATAACATATCTCGCGTAAGTTTTGGATTTATTTTTGGATTAGTACTGGACCATGTTTGGGTTTTCAAGACAGCAAACCACCGTGATTCCACTGCATCACAATGGATTTAGCGATAAGGGGTTCATCGTGTTGCAGTGGGTGTCAAAAGGGCATTTGTATTTTTCCAGTGAGTTATCGCGATTTGACACCGCATCACAGTGATGAACAAAACAACAATGGTCCTTTTCCAGTAGCTCACCGCGATTGCACCGCGTCGCGGTGAGTAAGGCGGTAAGGACCTCACCGCGTCGAGGTGAGCATCAAAAGCGAGATTCGGTAGTAACATTTTAAAATCGAGGGGAAATTTTGTCTTTTCCCTACAAACCCAAGACATGTAAACATTGAATTAAAACGCCTTTTGGGCATAATATGCCCAAATTTCCTTAAATTATTGAAGAACAAAACCCTAATTTCTTTCTCCAAGACCAAACATCTATCTTCTAAGTCAAGAATTCCAAGAAGCAAGTTAAGGTTAAGGTTCTATTCTTCGAACTAGACAACTTAAGGTATGTGGGACTATCCTTAAACCCCATAGGCATTGGTTTTATCGTTTGTACCAAGTACAATGATCTATATTCATGTTGCAAATAAAAGGTTAGAATATTGTTTTGAAAAGCTTGTTGTAAAATTCATTTTGATGAAATTGTATGCATTGTATTGAACTATTTTCGTGGAAACCGAATTACAATCCCCTATGTATTTGCATATATAGTTTGGAAGGTTTAATTGAGAGAATGAATAATAAATTCTCCCTCTTGTTACAAATTATAGTGTTTATTTGTATTGTGAGTAATTTTGAATGCATGAACTAAGGTTTGAAAGTAAGTTTCTTAACATCCTGGTGTTTGACATGTTTTATGGTACGATGAGGGGGGATTTTATTGCTATAACTACACTCTTGCATTAAAAGAGAAGAATTTCATATGATTTAATAATTGACATGGCCACCACATCTTTAAGTATTGTGAAAAGAGAGTAATTGCATACAGATTTCATGAGGTTTTATAATGATGACTCTCTTGTATTGTTATAAATCTTTGGTGGTCATTTGCATGTTTTTAATGAGATGGGCTGTGAGATTGATATAATATGAATGACTTGTAAGTCTGGGTATGATGATACCCTGTGATGACATGCCTTTGAGATTTTAAGCATTGAATGATTTTTGTATATGAGCATATTGTTTAAAGAATTAAAATTGAGCCTAAAGAGAGGTAATGGTTACCCGAAGAATGCGTTTGAGTGTAAAGGCTCATTGTCGAAAATCGAGTTTATGGATTTGGGTAATATGATTTGGCTAATGCTAATGTATACTTGTCCTTGAGACACTGATATACTAGAATAGTATTTAGGACTCCAATCCTTGCGGCATACTTGGATTGAGATTTTGGCCGCCGAGTTAAGGGTGGATTCCATATAACCTGTGGGATAGTAGAAATATAGGGTGTAACATCTATGTCAGGATTAAAATAAAGTGTGACTCTTGATTTCAAGGAAGCATCCAAAAGTCCTACATTTTGCCCATGTGTTTTACTTATCTTATATGTAATGTTTTACAAAATGCCCTCATCTATGTTGTGTAATAAAAATGTTATTTTGGAATTGTTTCACATACCAGTACAATTATATTGACCCCCTATATTTCTGAATCTGAGGCACAATTCGAGGTCCCGCTAAGCAGTAAACTTGTGTATGTCAGAAGTTGCAATTGGTGAGCCTTCTCTACTCCGAAAGGCCTGATTTACAAAATATCATTATTTGTTCGATTCATGGTCCAACTAGGGACCTTGTCCCAGTTTTATCATAAGAATATGTTGAATCTTGTAATGTTAGAGGTTTCGCAGACGAATGTCATGTGTTTTAAATATTGAGGATTTTCTTTTGAATGGTTTAATTAGATTATAATGTTGACCATGTTTCCATCTCGATATATATTCTTCCGCATTTCTTTATACAATATGAATGGTGTACATGATTGCCAATCAGAGATGGGCACTTGGTCCTTCAAGGTTCGGGATGCTTGCCGCGGCCAGGGTATCGGCTTGGGTCATGACAGGTAGAGAAGTTGTTTTCAATATACCCTCCGCTCAAGAAAAAATACATTCCAGGAAAACTTTAAAAGAGGCACAAAAGCCAAAAAGGAGTAGCACAAGAATAGTAGTACAAAAATACCACCAAAAAATAAAGCTACGAGCGATCTACCCGAAACAACATATATTAGTAAGAATTCAAGAGCATAAAAAAACTATAAGCGTAGCATTACGACTACTAATAAGGAAAACACACCTACCTACTAGCATGAACTCACTCAGATCTCTTAACTTTCTACTCTAATTCACGCCCGCCGTCACTTTCTATCTAAAGGCCATGTCAACAGTAAGTTGCAACCTCACTTATCTTGTTTAATAACATTTCCATAATATTTATTTGGTCTATCTCTATCTCACGCCCCAAAATCCCATCAGGCCGGACTGGCACCCGAAGCCGAGAAGGCCCGGGAGAACCCGTTTAAATACCTGCACTTTCCCTTACATGTCACCAAAAATTTGGACAGAACTTCGTTGCATATAGAAGGATCTAATTTCTTGTATCAGCACAACACGCACAAATATATATATATATATATAATACTTGGCCGTCGGAGCCACCACATATACAGATATAACATCACTATATAAACTTCCATGACTTTACCCTTCCTTATGTCTACAAAGCCTCTAGGATATACATGACATAACTAGGGTCGGGACAAACCCCCGCCCACACATGACTCCTATACTATAACAAAACATAAGGAACTGACTCGGAAATCTCCAAAGCAAACTAGAGCTCACCAACAATAGCTGTATGACCTGGCTCCTATCTATGCTGTGAATGAGCTGAGGTATCTGTGCCTGTAGCAAGAAATGCAGGTCCCCGTGAGGGACGTCAGTACGAAATATGTACTGAGTATGTAAAGTTGTAGATAATCACATATGATATAGGAGCTCAATAGAAATCCGAAACAAGTGAATAAATCGTAATAGGAGTGGACCACACTTACTAGAACTTGTGACAACGTGTACATTGAATTTATTCAATCACTTTACCTTCGTTCTTAACATCTTTGTAATCATTACTGTACTGTACTGTGACCATTAGGCTGCCTCCAGTACATATCAACTGGGATCGACCCATGCTAGGCTTATGCCCCTGGGATACCACCCATAAACACGTAAATAGGGATCGATCCATGCTAGGCTTATGCCCCTGGGATACCACCCGATAAGAGAGAACTTCCATCACTTAGTTCAATTAATCTTTGAGATTGTTATTTCGGTCGCCACTACATTTTTGATACTTTGAAACAACGATACATCAATAAGAACCAAGTAATAGACCTTCTATACAATAACAACGTAATAAAGAATCATTGGTACATCAACAATGTGTTTCAGAATTATCAATATCACAACAATGAAATAGGAGCCTTTTGGTATATCAATGAAACATTTTGACACTTTATAGAATGGAAACAACTTCGTTGGTAATGTAGAACAATACATGTTTTTGGACAACCTCGGAATCTTACTTGATGGAACATTGGTGTTTTCATGCCAAAGAACATCGTTAGAGTATGCTTTACATACCTCATTGTAGATTCGGATATCAATTCAACACAACTTCCCGCCTTTACAAATCACTTATCTACAATGAAATGTTTGGCATCTAGTATTAGCAACCCAACACCACAATTTTCTTCCATAATTCCATACAACCAATATTTGCAAAACATTCCAAAAACCAACTAGAACAATAGGTTTTGTGTATATATATTATAATCATCAATACAACATCATCACACAAAATCCCTTCACAATTCAACATAATCCAACATCATTTCCCAATCATCTTTCAACAACAATCAAATAACATACTTCTTATGCTCACATGCATATATATATATATACATATCCATATAAATAACACCAACATAATTTACATCCTTACCATAAAATGGCCATTTTGATTTCGAAGTCCTGTTGGCACAAATAAGGGGTGCTTCTCGAAGCCCTCGAGACGGTGAACACAACTACGGAATCAATTTGGACTTTCTACGGTTGAATCACAAGATAATTGGAGTTGAACTTAGACTTGGGTTTCTTATTCTTCAATAATTTGGATGATAACATGATGGATATGAGGCTAAGTATATGTATATAATGACCAATTTTCGTCCATGAGGTGATGGAAAATGACCATATTGCTCTTAAAAATTTAAGTAAATCCGAATCTGTCCATGGTGGACTGTTTTGATAGGCTAAAGTAAATCGACCATAAATCTTTTCTCCGATATCGTATTTGGGTGAAATTGGTATAGTTGGATAGATAATTCTAAGTTATTTCATTTAATATAATTTAGGCCACCCAGTTCGTCCTGTACAAGGAATTATGATCGTTTGAAGTTGACCCTAAAAATCTGTTTTGAGAGGCTGAAGTAAAACGAGTATAACTCCTTACTCAGACGTTAGATTTGGATGAAACCAAATGAATTAGAAAGAATACATTTGGGTATTCTCATTGATATATAGAAGCTCACACAGTTCATTTTGTACAAGGAGTTATGATCGTTTAAAGTCGACCCAAAAATCTGTTTGGCTGCAGTACTTTTGTGTGCAGAAAATTTCTGCACATTTACTTTTCATTGCGTCCACCATTTTCAAGTTTCGAACATGCTCGCTTATATCCGATACTCATCTATTTTCAGAAATATTTATATCGTTGGAAATCTAACTCGATAAACTTCGCATAGAAAATTCGACGAGCAAATTCCGGTATAAATAAAGTCGATTCCCATACACATATAATCAAACTATACACTTGAAACCATCTCAAAATAATCAATACTCCTACTTAAACTCATATATACCTAAATTATGATCAATACATATACTCCAACACATATAACCATGGCTAATGCACGTAATTAAGTACGGGTTGTTACATCCTTCCCCCCTTAAGGACATTCGTCCTCGAATGTGAATGTAGTTATTTAGCCGAAACAAGTTCGAATTCCTAATTGATATTCACGTCATCATATAGATATTATGCATATGTAAAAACTTACTTGTTAGCGTCCCAGTCCACTCCTTGCACTTCTTTTTCACCTTTGAACAAATAAGGGTATTTCGATTTCATTGCTTCCTCCGCTTCCCATGTAATCTCTTCCCTTTGTTGATTTCTCCAAAGTACTTTCACCGATGCTACTTCTTTGTTTCTCATCTTATTATCTTGACGATCTAATATAGCAATAGGCATCTCCTCATAGGTAAGATCTTCTATTACTTGCACATCTTCAGTAGAAGTAATAAGGGACGGATCTCCGATGCACTTTCGAAGCATCGATACATGAAATACTAGATGCACTGATGAGAGTTCCTGGGGTAGCTCTAATTCATAAGAAACTTGTCCACATCTTCGAATAATCTTATACGGGCCTATATAACGTGGAATCAACTTTCCTTTCTTGCCAAATCTCATCACCCCTTTCATTGGCGATACCTTCAAAAATACCCAATCGCCTAACGAAAACTCTAGCCCTCTTCTTCTACTATCCGCATATGACTTGTGTCGACTTTGGGCTGTTTTCAACCGTTGCTGAATCACCTTGACTTTTTCTATGGCTTGATACACAAGATCCGATCCGAACATAAAAGTTTCACCCGCTTCGAACCATCCTATTGGTGATCTACACTTCCTCCCATATAAAGCTTCATATGGTGCCATTTTGATACTTGAATGATAGCTATTATTGTAGGCAAACTCAATAAGAGGTAAATGATCATCCCAGATGCCTTTAAAATCTATATCACATGCTCGTAGCATATCTTCAAGTGTTTGAATGGTGCGCTCTGCTTGTCCATCCGTATGAGGGTGAAAAGTTGTACTCAGATTCACTTGTGTTCCCAAACTCCGTTTGAAAGACTTCCAAAAGTTTGCGGTAAATTGAGTTCCCCGATCCGATATAATAGAAATTGGCACCCCATGTAATCGTACTATTTCTTTAACATACAGCTTCAAATATTCTTCAGCTGTGTAAGTGGTCTTAACGGGTAAGAAATGTGCGGATTTAGTAAGCCTATCCACAATCACCCATATAGAATCAAATTTCCGAGTTGTACGAGGCAAACCTGTAACAAAATCCATGTTGATCATGTCCCACTTCCAAATTGGAAGATCTATTCATTGCATATAGCCTCCGGGCTTTTGATGTTCCACTTTAACTCGTTGGCAATTTGGACATTCAGCTACAAATTCTGCGATGTTCCTTTCCATGTCATTCCACCAATACATATCTTTTAAATCTTGATACATTTTGGGTGATCCTGGATGAATGGAATACCTTGAAAAATGTGCCTCTGTCATAATCTTCTTTCTTAGCCCGTCTACATCCGGCACACACAATCGGTTTTGGCACTGAAGTACTCCTTCTCGTGTAAGCTCAAATTCCTTGGTCGCACCACTCTGAACGTTCTCCTTAAGCTGTAATAAAATAGGATTTGTATCTTGCTTCTCTTTCACCTCAGCTACTAATGAGGATTCCGCGGCATTATGCACAATAAGCTCCTCGTCCGGAGTTTCGAGAAGACGAACTCCTAGACTAGCTAATTGATGAAGATCTTTAATCATCCCTTGCCTTTCTATAGGTGCCATCATAGCCTTACAACTCAACGCATCAGCTACTATATTCGCTTTCCCTGGGTGATACAAAATATCAACATCATAATCTTTTAATAGTTCCATCCACCTTCGCTGCCTCAGATTTAGATCCTTCTGACTGAAAATATATTGTAAGCTCTTGTGATCAGTATATATATCAACATGAACCCCATATAAATAGTGGCGCCATATTTTTAAAGCAAAGATAATCGCTGCCAGCTCAAGATCATGTGTGGGGTAATTTTTCTCATGTGGCCTCAATTGCCTTGAGGCATATGCTATCACCTTACCATGCTGCATTAATACACATCCTAAACCAATTCTCGAAGCATCACAATACACTGTATACCCTTCTGTACCTTCTGGAAGTACCAACACAGGTGTAGAAGTCAACTTATTCTTCAATTCTTGGAAACTCTCCTCACATGCATCATTCCATTGGAACTTGGATGCTTTATGCGTTAGCTTGGTTAAGGGTGCTGAAATGGAAGAAAAGTCTTTAACAAACCTTCTATAATAACCGTCCAACCCGAGAAAACTACAAATCTCTGTAGGCGTTGTGGGCCTTGGCCAGTTCTTTACAGCTTCTATCTTTTGAGCATCAACCTTTATCCCTTCACTAGATACAATATGACCCAAAAATGCCACCGACTTTAACCAAAACTCACATTTAGAGAACTTGGCATAAAGCTTACAATCATAAAGAGTCTGCAATGCCTGTCGTAAGTGATTGGCATGGTCCTCTTCTGATCTAGAATAAACTAGAATATCATCTATTAAAACTATCACAAATACATCCAGGAATGGCTTAAACACCCTATTCATCAAATCCATAAAAGCTCCAGATGCATTTGTTAGCCCAAATGACATAACTAGAAACTCATAATGACCATACCGTGTTCGGAAAGCTGTCTTGGGTATATCCTTCTCTTTGACCCTCACTTGGTGGTAACCTGACCTCAAATCAATCTTAGAAAAACACTTGGCGCCCTGTAACTGATCAAATAAATCATCAATTCTTGGGAGAGGATATTTATTCTTAATAGTCACCTTATTCAATTGCCGATAATCAATACACATCCTCAGCGAGCCATCCTTTTTGCACACAAATAACACTGGTGCTCCCCAGGGGGACATACTAGGCTTTATGAATCCCTTCTCTAGCAAATCTTTCAATTGCTCTTTCAATTCTCATAATTCTGTTGGGGCCATTCTATACGGCGGAATGGATATTGGTTGGGTTCCTGGTATTAAATCAATACCAAACTCTACTTCTCGTTCAGGAGGCAAACCTGGAAGATCTTCAGGAAATACATCAGGAAATTCATTTACCACCGGAACAGCGTGAAGAGTTGGTGGCTCTGCTTCTGTATCCCTTACTCTAACTAAATGATATATGTATCCCTTGGAAATCATTCTTCTTGCCTTAAAATAAGAAATAAATCTACCTCTTGGCGCGCTAATTTCACCTTTCCATTCAAGGACTGATTCATTTGGAAAATGGAAATATACCTTTTTCGTGCAGCAATCAATTGTGGCATAAAAAGACGCCAACCAGTCCATACCCATTATAACATCAAAATCTACCATTTCTAGCTCTACAAGATCAGCCATCATATCACGACCACAAACAGTTACTATGCAGTTTCGATAAACCCTTCTAGCTATAATAGATTCCCTAACCGGTGTGGATACTTCAAATGGCTTAACTAATAGTTCGGGTATTCTTTCGAACTTTTCAGCAACCAATGGAGAAACATAAGATAATGTGGAACCGAGATCAATTAAGGCATATAAATCGAATAAAAAGATAGATAACGTACCCGTAACCACATCTGGGGAAGCCTATAAATTCTGTCGATCCGCTAGAGCATACGTACGATTTTGAGCCCCTCTAGAACCCGTGGCTCCTCTATCACGACCCATTGGTTGTGCACCCCTTCCTGAATAAGGCATCGATGATGATGATGCAACAAATGACCCCGTAGGTCGTGCCATACCCTCTATGTCCCTTCATGGGCATTCCCTCATCATATGTCCCGACATACCACACCAAAAGCAAACATTGGTCCCCAGACGACATGAGCCCAAATGATACCTTCCACATTTATTGCATGGCTCTCGAGGAGGTCTCGATTGGCTCATATTCCCTTGCCCTTGGTACCCCACTATTCGCGAACTCTGACTCTCACTTCTATGCCCAAATTGATTTCCTCTGGACCCTTGGAACTGTGGTGGGGCACTAGCTGCAGAATAAGAAGATAATGGCCTAGGTGGTCTAGCAGAAAACTGTGGTCTGAACCCTCCTTGAGATGCCATGAACTGCCCTATAAATCTGGCCCTCTTGGAATATCCTCTTTCTGATTCCTGTGTTCTTCTCCTCTGCCTCTGATCTTCCATTTTCTGTGCAAAAGCTTAGATCCTCTCTATGTCCATATCTTTGTTCAAAGCGGCAATAGTACAATCCCTAACCAAATACAGATCCAATCCATCCACATACCGATGAACTCTGTCATCCATAGTAGCTATAACATTAGGAGCATATCTGGACAAAGAATTAAATTGAAGACTATACTCCCTCACACTTGTATTACCCTGTTAAAGATTTAAGAACTGATCCGCACGGGCCTGACGAGTCTCATATGGAAGATAATGATCAATAAATGCCTCTTTGAACTCTTTCCAAGTAGCTGGGGGTGCATCAATTCCCCTTGACCGTTTCCAGTCTTCATACCAATATATAGCCTCACCATTGAATCTATACGCGGCTAACTCCACTGTCTCTCTGCCCGATACATGCATCACCTCTAGAGCCCTTTGGATCTGATCAATAAAGTCCTGCGGATCTTCGTTAAGATCGGATCCGGTAAAAGTAGGCGGATCCATCTTAAGAAAATCCTGTGTTCGAAGACTAGCCGCCCTATCTATACCACTGGGATCTGCAGTAGGAATGGCTCGCCCATGAGCTTGCCCAGCAACTATACGAGTCAAAAGTTGCACTGCATTTCTAAGATCTTGATCAATAGCATTAATAGGTGGCTCTGGGGATATAGTTCTCCTCCCCCTTATTTCTTCCGGACTGGGGGAAGTTTCTGATGCATGCTCAGCTGGAGCCTCACTTTGATTAGCTGGTATAGTGGGTGACTTACTAGTCCTCTCTCCGGCAGCCATATCTACTTGCTTACCGATATTCTTGCTTCTGGTAACCGGTATCATTGCTATAATAAGAGAACCAAACTGATTCAGTGGTCAACTATGACTTCATATACAATATAAGCTCTATCGCACGATCTAAGACATGAAGAAAAAAAACAATTCCTAAATGTCCATAGCCTCCTGTTTATAGATGTGGTGCACAACACACCGATAAACAAGACTCTACGTAGACACGACTTTGTAGACTCACTAGGACGAACCTCTCTGATACCACTTTTGTCATGCCACAAAATCCCATCGGGCCGGACTGGCACCCGAAGCCGAGAAGGCCCGGGAGAACCCGTTCAAATACCTGTACTTTCCCTTACATGTCACCAAAAATTTGGACAGCACTTCGTTGCATATAGAAGGATCTAATTACCTGTATCATCACAACACGCACAAATATATATATATATAATACTTGGCCGTCGGGGCCACCACATATATAGATATAACATCACTATATAAACTTCCATGACTTTACCCTTCCTTATGTCTACAAAGCCTCTAGGATATACATGACATAACTAGGGTCGGGACAAACCCCCGCCCACACATGACTCCTGTACAATAACAAAACATAAGGAACCGACTCGGAAAGCTCCGAAGCAAACTAGAGCTCACCAACAATAGCTGTATGACCTGGCTCCTATCTATGCTGTGAATGAGCTGAGGTACCTGTGCCTATAGCATGAAATGCAGGTCCCCGTGGGGGACGTCAGTACGAAATATGTACTGAGTATGTAAAGCTGTAGATAATCACATATGATATAGGAGCTCAATAAAAATCTGAAACAAGTGAATAAATCGTAATAGGAGTGGACCACACTTACTAGAACTTGTGACAACCTGTACATTGAATTTATTGAATCACTTTACCTTCGTTCTTAACATCTTTGTAATCATTATTGTACTGTACTGTGACCATTAGGCTGCCTCCAGTATATATCAACTGGGATCGACCCATGCTAGGCTTATGCCCCTGGGATACCACCCATAAACACGTAAATAGGGATCGACCCATGCTAGGCTTATGCCCCTGGGATACCACCCGATAAGAGAGAACTTCCATCACTTAGTTCAATTAATCTTTGAGATTGTTATTTCGGTCGCCACCACATTTTTTATACTTTGAAACAACGATACATCAATAAGAACCAAATAATAGACCTTCTATACAATAACGACGTACTAAAGACTCATTGGTACATCAACAATGTGTTTCAGAATCATCAATATCACAACAATGAAATAGGAGCCTTTTGGTATATCAATGAAACATTTTGATACTTTATAGAATGGAAACAACTTCGTTGGTAATGTAGAACAATACATGTTTTTGGACAACCTCGGAATCTTACTTGATGGAACATTGGTGTTTTCATGCCAAAGAACATCGTTAGAGTATGCTTTACATACCTCATTGTAGATTCGGATATCAATTCAACACAACTTCCCGCCTTTACAAATCACTTATCTACAATGAAATGTTTGGCATCTATTATTAGCAACCCAACACCACAATTCTCTTCCATAATTCCATACAACCAATATTTGCAAAACATTCCAAAAACCAACTTGAACAATAGGTTTATGTGTATATATATTATAATCATCAATACCACATCATCACACCAAATCCCTTCACAATTCAACATAATCCAACATCATTTCCCAATCATCTTTCAACAACAATCAAATAACATACTTCTTATGCTCACATGCATATATATATATACATATCCATATAAATAACACCAACATAATTTACATCCTTACCATAAAATGGCCCTTTTGATTTCGAAGTCCTGTTGTCATAAGTAAGGGGTGCTTCTCGAAGCCCTCGAGACGGTGAACACAACTACGGAATCAACTTGGACTTTCTACGGTTAATCACAAGATAATTGGAGTTGAACTTAGACTAGGGTTTCGTATTCTTAAATATTTTGGATGATAACATGATGGATATGAGGCTAAGTATATGTATATAATGACCAATTTTCGTCCATGAGGTGATGGAAAATGACCATATTGCCCTTAAAAATTTAAGTAAATCCGAATCTGTCCATGGTGGACTGTTTTGATAGGCTAAAGTAAATCGACCATAACTCTTTGCTCCGCTATCGGATTTGGGTGAAATGGTATAGTTGGATAGATAATTCAAAGGGCTTTCATTTCATATAAAGTAGGCCACCCAGTTCATCCTGTACAAGGAATTATGATCGTTTGAAGTTGACCCTAAAAATCTGTTTTGAGAGGCTGAAGTAAAACGAGTATAACTCCTTACTCAGACGTTAGATTTGGATAAACCAATTGCATTAGAAATAAGACTCTCTGGGATTCTCATCGATATATAGCAGCTCACACATTTCATTTTGTACAAGGAGTTATGATCGTTTAAAGTCTACCCAAAAATCTGTTTGGCTGCAGTACTTTTGTGTGCAGAAAATTTCTGCACATTTACTGTTCATTGCGTCCACCGTTTTCAAGTTTCGAACATGCTCTCTTATATCCGATACTCATCTGTTTTCAGAAATCTTTATATCGTTGGAAATATAACTCGATAAACTTCGCATAGAAAATTCGACGAGCAAACTCCGGTATAAATAAAGTCGATTCCCATACACATATAATCAAACTATACACTTGAAACCATCTCAAAATAATCAATACTCATACTTAAACTCATATATACCTAAATTATGATCAATACATATACTCCAACACATATAACCATGGCTAATGCACGTAATTAAGTACGGGGTGTTACATCCTTCCCCCCTTAAGGACATTCGTCCTCGAATGTGAATGTAGTTATTTAGCCGAAACAAGTTCGAATTCATAATTGATATTCACGTCATCATATAGATATTATGCATATGTAAAAACTTACTTGTTAGCGTCCCAGTTCCACTCCTTGAACTTCTTTTTCACCTTTGAACAAATAAGGGTATTTCGATTTCATTGCTTCCTCCGCTTCCCATGTAATCTCTTCCCTTTGTTGATTTCTCCAAAGTACTTTCACCGATGCTACTTCTTTGTTTCTCATCTTCTTAACTTGACGATCTAATATAGCAATAGGCATCTCCTCATAGGTAAGATCTTCTGTTACTTGCACATCTTCAGTAGAAGTAATAAGGGACGGATCTCCGATGCACTTTCGAAGCATCGATACATAAAATACTGGATGCACTGATGAGAGTTCCTGGGGTAGCTCTAATTCATAAGAAACTTGCCCACATCTTCGAATAATCTTATACGGGCCTATATATCGTGGACTCAACTTTCCTTTCTTGCCAAATCTCATCACCCCTTTCATTGGCGATACCTTCAAAAATACCCAATCGCCTAACGAAAACTCTAGCCCTCTTCTTCTACTATCCGCTTATGACTTGTGTTGACTTTGGGCTGTTTTCAACTATTGCTGAATCACCTTGACTTTTTCTATGGCTTGATACACAAGATCCGATCCGAACATAAGAGTTTCACCCGCATCGAACCATCCTATTGGTGATCTACACTTCCTCCCATATAAAGCTTCATATGGTGCCATTTTGATACTTGAATGATAGCTATTATTGTAGGCAAACTCAATAAGAGGTATGAGTGTGGTGCGAGTCATGATGAGGAGATTGGAGGGAATACTATTAGGAGCACTAATGTTGTTGCAGATCAAGAGCAGATTATGCTAGGGTTAGGGTATGTGGGAGTTGATGATCAAAATCATGATATTGTTAATCCAGAAGAAGGGTTTTGTGATAGTGTTAATGTCCATGATGATGATCAGATGATGAATGGATTTCATGATAGTTTTTATGTCCAAGGTAATCAGATGATGAATGGCTTTTGTGCTACGTGTGATTATGACAAGGAGGAAATTATTGAATCGTCATCGCGTCATCAGGAGCAAAACTATCATATCGGCTCATCATGTATCCCGACAAGTTGTAATGAGTTTGAGTTGTTGGAAGTGGATGAGCAGGAGTATGAACGAGCCAAGTCTAATGTTGCATTGTTGGAAGAAAAAATGTCTGAGCTGAGCAGTATTGTTTTGCAAGGAAATGATGATGATTATAATCAGTGTTACAACTTACTTCGGGGTAATTTGTTTTCAAATACATATGATCAATCATCCAAACAAATGACTAATTATCTGATCCCTTCTGTTAATTATGGGGTTGAATTATACTCTCATGGAGCACCAATGTTTGATCAAGAAGTTGGAATTAGCAGTACAATGACGATGAGGATGAGTAATCAACGTAATACATCACCAATCTTGTCACATGAGGTGCCAATGAGTTCACGTCTACAACAATTAAGGATGCCTTTGTGGTAGTAATTTATATATACTTCTCGGAGTTAGTATATGGAAGTAGAAGTGCATTAATTGTTGTATCTATAACGTTATATGATATATATATTGAAGGTGGAATCAGTTTATTTCATATGCTAGTTGTATAATATTATTTTCTTTATCTCAAGTAGTTAATGATCGCAATGCCCTAGTGTAATAACAACACAGTCAATAAGATGGAAAATTGTGGAAATATTCTTCCATTCTCTTTTGAAATGATGCAATAATATCACACTCCTGTCTTCTCAAGAATTGAATTTTCTCTAAAGTATAGTTACGTGATTAAAGAGAATATAATTAATTTGTGGGACATTAATTATAAGGAAAATACTCCTGTAGAAATCCCATTACAAAATATATTTTGAGGGGAAATTGGCCAAATTCAAAAGGCTCGTGATAAAAAACACCGGCAGGCTTTACCAATATCGCGTAAGACAAGTCCAATTTAGTGTTGTATTCGCCTTTTCAACTACTTTGTTATGTCATTTTTGAGTTGATAGTCTTTCGGAAATACCCTTTATATCTCCATGAGGTAGGGGATAAGGTCCAGTACACTCTATTTAATTTGGAAACTCCACCTATGAGAGAAAAATACTAGAACAGTTATCTAGTGGTAACAGCGCAACGCGTGATTATGAGTTAAATGCACGTCACATTTTCAACCTCTCATATAAACAAAACCATGGTACTGTATGAAAAATATTAGATGGACAAGTCTATTATTAATCAAATTTTGATCCATGCACAACTTGCCGTTGGAGATTTCTCATCAAGAAAATGTGATATGAAAGAACTTTCTTTTGATAATATATGTGTGTAGAAGCTCAGAAATTACCACTAAAATACTCAATTTTTGTCAAAGTTTTCTTTTGATCAGGATGATATGTAAACAAGACATCTTCCCACTACTGAAACAACATCTCTCCTTCTTTGAAGATTTGTATATCATTTGGTAGCAAATCCAATTGAATTCTGGGGTATATGTTTCTCACGTTTTCTTTGCAACGAAAACTCCGGATGTATACATAATGGAGGATACTTCGATTGAGGAAATTGAGTTGGGTATGTATAAAATAAAGGATAAACATATGAGTAATATATTCTATTTTCTTAAACTAAAATCAAGAAGTAATTAAGGCTTCCGCGTCATTTTTCAGGTGGGGTTATTAGAAAATCCGGTCAAGGTGATATTTGTGATGATTAGACCAAAATAAAATATCGTTTGTGCAATGTAAGAAAGAAAAGTGATCTTAGGTGTAATTTTCTCTATGCCAAAAACATCACCAGCTTACTCTTACCCGAGTAGCATGGGCACTGGAATTCCGAGTGACCACCTTTCTAGGATAAATACTCCTGAGTTACTGATCACAAAGTAGTTCTGTGAGGGCAAATTAAGAACCTTCGGGAGTTAAATAGAACATGATAGCTTAAGCTCCCAAGCAATGGGAGGAGCTTAATGTGACCAATCTTTGATGGTAGTTACTTCCTCTGTTCTTTTTTAGTAGTCACATTTGATTTCAAGAGAGTTATTGTGACCAATCTTGGAAGCTAAATTGAATTAGATTAATTTAATATTATAAATTAAATTAATATTTTAAAATTTAAAAATTCAAAAACTTAAAAATTACACTCTCTTATCCCATATTCATAACTTTGATCACTGTCGTAACAATTGAATGAGTTTACGTCTACAAAAATTAAATTTTAGCGGAATTTAAATTAGACTAACTAAAAAAAAAGTAGGTGGTATATATATTTTGCATTGGTTATTTTCCATTCAATTTCGATGCAATATTTTATTAGACAAGCAATACAATATTGCAATAAGTCACTATTCTTAATTAGTTGTTCTTAATTACAATTTCTAAATATTGAGAAATTTCATTAATCGGATAAATTTCACTCATGGTCATTCAACTTTCTAAAAATCACACAGAAGTTGCTTTTTTTATTTTTCATTATATAAAAGTGATTCTACTTTAGAGGTTATAACACAAAAATCATTTCCTAGTTTATACCGCATGAAAGTCGAGTAACTTTAAGTTTATCACATAAAAGTTATTTTTTTATTTTTTTTAATCCCATAAAGTCATTTAATTATTTTCGGATAACAACAACAATATACTCAAATGTATTTTCATATAGCCGTCTAGGAGGATAAAGTATATGCAGTTCATAGCACTACCTAGAGATGAGGTAGAAAGAGTATTTTCAATGAACCCTCGATTCAAGACAAAATTAATACAATCCAAAGAAAAGTTTAAAAGAGAAAAAAAAGAAAAAAAAAAAGGAGTAGCATAAGAATAGTAATAACAAAATAACGCTACAAGCTACCTACCCGAAACAACATACATTAGCAAGAATCCAAGAACAAAAAACAACAAGCATGGCATTACGACTACAAATAAGGACAACACTCCTACCTAGCATGAACACACTCTGAGATCCTAACCTTCTACTTCAATTTATACTCGCCATAATTTTCAATCTAAGGGCATGCCCTCCGTAAGCTGCAACCTCACTATATCCTGTTAAACCACCTCTCGCTAATATTTTGTAACACCCCATATTTTTGGGCTAGAATTTGAGCTGTCTTTCTCATGAATAGACCCAAATCCAATAATTTTGATGTAAATAAGTGTGATGATAAATTCTATGGTGTGAGAATATCTTTGGAGATGAATTAAGATCATAAAAATCTCCATCTCAAAGATGAGTTGAGAACTTTTCTACAGATTGAGTTTTAGAGGACGTTTAAACTTGGGTCGAATTCCAACGACCATTAGTCCCAGAATATAATGATTTAGCTTTTCTACTATATAACAAATGAAATATCTTTGAGTCTTCTTTTCAATGCATCTAATTTCACCTTAATTCGATATCGGAGTAGAAAGTTATGCTTATTTTACCTAGAAGTGTCCGTCTGCAAGAGATTGACGACTAAGTTGACGAGCTGTCAACTCCGTCGTCAATATTAACCACAAAATGTCTAATCTGGCTAGAGATTAACGACTAAGTTGAAAAGCCGTCAACAAGCTGATGGCCTATCAACTTAGTTGCTAACTGAGAAATATCTGCAATTCTTTTAAGTTTTCTTTGGTCTTTTCTTCCCCTCAAACCCTCCCACATACTTAAATCATTTAAAAATCGTTATTTACCCATCATTAATCCGTTTTCAATGCTCATTCTCCTCTCCATTCCCAAGAAAAATAAAACTAGGTTTCTTTTGAAATTGCAACTTCAAAGTCTTCAAATTCAAGTTCTTCTCAAATTCCTTCCATCAAAAAGGCATGTTGTACACTCCTTACTTTGAAGTATTACTATATTTTGATAATTTACTTGGTAATTACATATTCTTTAATGGTTGTTTGGAATTAGGTTGAGGGATTTGATTGTGAAAGCTTTATATTAGTTTTCTGTTGATTTAACGGTTTTTCTATGCATGATCAAAGGGTTTTGACAAGTGAATTTGTTATAGAATTATGGTGAACTTTGTAATTTGGAGTCACAACTCTTAAAGAATTTTCAATGATGAAAATATAGCCCTCAACCCCTTCCAAAATTTGATATTACATGAAAACTATGAATTTTACTTCGTCTTTTGAACAATGCATGGTAAACATGGAAAATGGTTATAAATGACTTTTGAAAGCCCATGGGGTCTATGTTTGTGGATTTTGAAAGACTTTGGGGCTATAGTTATTGATTTTAAAATGGAATTTAGAGTTTAATGGCTAAATGAACGGTATGACATAATTAAAATGGCTTGCAAGTTCTCTTGGTATGATGATACCAATTTAAAAATGCCTTAATAAAAGACTCCGTGTTTATTGGGAAATGGTAGGTAAAAAAATATTTTAATTGGGCTTAAAGAGAATTGTGTAGTTTCACCGAGAAAATATAGTCCCGAAAGGAACAACACTGAAAATCATGTTTGCCGTCGTTGGGGGGTCTTATACTGAAATATGATTGACCACTGTGTGCTTGCTTCGTGCAGTAGTACATAATTTTCTTATTGGGAGGTTATTGTCAAGGTGACTTTAACCTACTCTCTGGTCCATGCGGCTAACATGGATTGGGGTCCTTTCAGCAGGGGGAGCCAGATCCATATAGTTCGTGGGTGCCTAAAGGTCGGTATAATCTACATTGTTCAGGATTAACTTTTAAAGTATCATGTAACATGTCGCTTGCCCTTACCTCAACATTCTCTCTCTCTGTCTTTCTCTCTCTCTCTCTCTATCTATCTATATATATATATATATATATATATATATATATATATATATATATATATAAAATAACATACGAATTGTTGAGCATATGATTTATGACTGATTTTAGGTAAATGTATATTTTATTCCTTCCCTTGGGTTGCATGCTAGTACTCATCATACTAACCATCCTCGGATACTATATTGTTTCATGGTGTAGGTTTCGAGAGATTTTATTGTGACCATGTGCAGTGTTAGGTGATTCAACATTCCCATTAGATAGCTGGTGATAAGTGGTGATTCCTTCATCATCCAGAAGGCGATTGCTCATTTATCTTATGTTGTCATCCTATTATTTTATGATTTTTATGGCACAGTTGGAGTCATGTCCTGACTTAGAAGTGTTCTTAAAGTTAGAGGCTTCATAAAATTTGTTGGTTAATTAGCTTAGATGTTGTTCTAAAGATATGTATATTATTCTATTTAAATGTCTAATTCCTTTTTCTTATGAGCTTGCTTCCGCAAATTTTAATTATGACTATGCTTATGATGTATGGCTAAGGGATCATCTCAAGCCTTGGTTGGCTTAGGGTGCCCGTCACGATCAGGGTCTCGATTCGGATCCTGATAATTTTTTTGGTCTACCTCTATCTCTGTGGAATCCATTTGTAGCCAACTTTCCATATCTCTGCACTAGGGCATCTATGCATCTCTTTATCAAATGCCTAAACCATTTTAGTATCGTTTCTTGCATCTTGTGTTCTACCGAAGTCACCCCAACCTTATCTCAGTAACCTCATTTTAAATCCTATCTCTCCTAGTCAACCCACAAAACCATTCCAACATCTGCATCTCCGCCACCTTCATCTACTAGATGTGAGAATTCTTGACTGGCAAATATTCCACTACATACAGCATAACTGGTCTGACCACCACTCCGTAGAACTTTCCCTTAGGTCTTGATGGAACCTTTCTTATCATGCAAGACTCTTCAAGCAAGCCTTTATTGCATTTATCCTGCATCAATGGGATAAGTGACATCCTCGTCAATCTCTTTATTTTTCTGGATAATAGATCCACGATATTTGAAACTTTCTCTCTTTTGAATGATCTGAGTATCAAGGCACACCTTCACGCCAGCCTCCTGTGTCAACTCGTTGAACTTGCACTCCAGATATTCAGTCTTGGTCCTACTCAACCTAAACTCTTTAGACTTTAGGTTCTGTCTCCAAACTTCCAACTTATCATTAACTCTTTCACGAGTCTCACCACTCAAAATTGCATCATTTTCAAATAACATACAAAATGCCACCTCGCCTTGAATTTGATGTGACAATACATACATCACCAAGACAAATAAAAATGTTCTAAGGTCAACCCCTAGTGAAACTCAACCAATACGAGAAAATCCAGAGTCCCCTCCTACCGTTTATACTTGAGTAGTCTTGGCTCTATCATACATGTCTCTTATTAACCTAATATATGCCATTAATAAGTTTCTATTCTCTAAGAGCCTCCAGAGAATCTCCCTTGGGAATCTATCGTAAGTCTTTTCAAGGTCAATGAGAACCATGTGTAAGCCATTCTTTCTCTCCCTATACTGCTCCACCAGTCTCCTTGCTAGATTACCAATAGCCTACATTCAGATTTTCCCAAGTTAACAAAAATATAAATTTCACTTATTTTTTTTAAAAAAAAATTGTAATGAAAATATGATATGACACCCCAAAATAGTTGCTCACTCAATAAAATAGATAAAATATAATGAATTAATTTCAGAGACTTTCCTCGAAAGGGATTATGGAATCATGTTTACCTTCTTAGTTATTTTGAATTTTTACAACAAATTTGAATTCATTGACCATATCTAGATCGTAGATTTGTGTTTGCCATCACATTAGTTGATTACTTCTCTATGAACAATCTTTTGTGGATTAAAAATGTTTTTATGAAATTCCTTAAACAAATAACTATATCTGAAAGGTCAAAATAATTATATTGTATTTTTTATGTTGATAATAATGAGTTAAAATTTATTGCAAAGAAATTAAAATAAAGGTGACAAACTTTTTGAGAGTTTCCTAAAATTTTATTTTTCATACGCCAATAAGAAGTGGGTTGCTTTAACAACAAGAAAAAGGAAATAACAGATTAAGCAATAAAATTCAGAAAAGAAAATATCTTGAATTTTCTTGCTAACGAATTATTTAATTTCAATAGTAAATTATATAAATACATAATTTATGTTTTCAATATTACAAAAAATACCAACTCCCTAAACATATTACAAAAATACTAACATATACAGAGAATGCTATGTATATGTTGGCTATGTTATGTATATTAATAGGGATAGAGAGTAAAGTAATTAAAAAAGTGGAAGAGAGTGTAATTATTTTTAAAAGGGTTGATATTTAAATTATTTATACTTTTTTTATTTCACAGGATCTTTAGCGGTGCTGCTACTCTTTATTGGGATATGTGGGAATTCATAATCAAAATCATGATGTTGGCTATAGTTGTCACACCCCTTTTTCGTACTCAAAAAAGATTTGTCTTAAGTTTCGAAAGGATTCTTATTATTGAAGTGACAAAATAATTGAAAATTTGTTTCGAAAAAGGATTATTTACACTTTTTATTCAGAGTCGCCACTTGACATAAATCGAGTGTGCCAAGTCACCTTTGAAAAATCCTTTTCAAAATAATTTGACTCTTTAAAACTGATTTGCAAACAGAGATTCCGGTTAAGGAATTCTGTTGACCAAGGGGAAGGTGTTAGGCACCCCTCGATCCCTTGGTTCGACCACGGTCGCTTGGTGGAGCGTATCGGCTAATTTGACACTACGAATGTACGAACTACAAAGAAGCACGTAAAGCAATCAAACAAATAAATCAAACAAAACGAATAAAAGTATAGTGTTCAGTCCAATTATACAGTCCCAAATAAAAAATACAAAAATAAATCCTATCTAACCTATACTAATCCTAACTACGCTCCCAGGCTTTACCCGATGCCTCGGGCCTTGATCACGAATGTCTTTTGAATACAAGATATCTCGGGGTATTCCCCGGTGAATGAATACAAATGACCACGGGGCATTCCCCGACTAAATGAATACATTTCCAAATGCGAGAAAATCAAACTATTCGACAAAATTTCAAACATTCCACGGAAGTACCAACATTCAACCAAAGCCACAAATTCTAAACTTTGCCTACCCAACCTAAGTTTGCCTACCCCGCTCGACCTATCATGATACTATTATGTTCAACGATATCAATATTCATTCTGAATTAAACAAAACAACAATAAATCAAAATTAATCCAATTCTCCCTTTTATAAGTTTTTCAATTCCGTCTTCCCCAATTTCATTGCCAACCACATAATTACTCAATTTTGATATAAAATCAACTAATCAAGCCAGGATAATTATAGAAACCCAATCACAATCACAATTATATCATCAACCACCACAAAAATATAAAGAAATAGAGTTAAAAATTGGACCTCAACTTGACTCTTTATTTCAATTAATTGATCTTTTCGAATAGAACCGCGTCCAAGATCTTGAACCAAACCTCAACACGAATACTCTCCAATCGAACAACCCAGCTATCCAACCCGATCCTATTCTTTCACCAGTTCAAACTAAAATTGCTAAGAGAGAATTACCCGCACCAAACTTTATTCGAACGGGTTTATTTTCTATCGTGTTGCGAGGAATTTGGCCGGAAAAGGGTCGTTCTCCGGTGAATTTTGGGGATTCGGATCTGTGGTGGCTGAGAGAGGGACAAAATTCGGCAAAAAAATCACCGGAAACACCCAAGACTAACCGGTTTTGACTCCCTTCTTTCCTCGATTTCTGATCACTCTTTGTTTTTCCCTTTCCGTTTCTGTTTTAGATGCTAGTCATTGTGTGTGCGCGCTCCGTTGTATGAATTTTTCGGTGAAGTGCATTTCCCGGTGAAGTCCCCAGGTGGGTCGGTGTGTGCAGGTGGGTAGGTATATTCGGTCAAGGAGATATGGTGGTGCGTGTGTATATGTATTCTGTTATTTTAGAAGAAAGAAAGAAAAATGGAAATTGTGTCTAGTATGTATTCTGTGTGTATATGATAGTTTGTGTTTATGGTGAGGTTTAGAGAAGAAGACCTTTTTTTTTCTCAATCTGATGAGAATGTTGCCTATATATTCCATTCAAGAATGGAAATTCCCTAATAATCACGTGGGCCCCTCTCTTTTTGTTTTCTTCCTAGGGAAAGAAGAAAAATGTGATGTATTCTGGTATATGATTCCCTGTGGGTCCCTCTTCTAATGGTGAGGTTGTTGGGATGAGGTGTAAAGGGGATTAGGATAGGATAAAATTTGTTAGGGAGTTTGTTATTTTTGTTCTTTTATGAGGAATAATTACGTGGGTGAGAGTGTATGACAACACGAGGTAAAAATGGATGAATTGGATTTTTGGGAGGGACAAAATTACATGTCTACATCATGCCCCTCTTTGTATGTAAATACAAAGTGTTTTCATACAAAGAAGTAGACAACGGGACAGAATTTTGACCCGACCATTATTCAAAGGAAAAAGGACAACCAAGTCTTGACTTAGGACATCCTACCTACCCAAGTTATGAGGGAGTCAAGTCGCAGGTATTTTAAAGGATTGGAAAGAGATGGACAATACCGAGTTGGAGAGTCGAGTGAGTTCTCGTTGAGGTTTCCGTCTGCGGCTCTGTTATTACATCAAAAAATAAAAATTACGAGTTAAAACATAAATGGAATTACAAAAATCCTATCTATGCAGTTGCTTTTGGACTCCTGCCTTGAGTTTTATCACTTTATTCTTCAGGAGGGCTCCTGACAAATGAAGACTTACAAGGAAGTGCGTCTCCCAACAAATGCCACTTGAATTACCCAAGGAAATGTGTCTCCTTATAAATGCTTGAATTAACAAACAAGAAAGTGTGTCTCCTCACAAATGCCGCTTGAATTACCAAAATAAGAAAGTGCATCTCCTTACCAATATCGCTTGAATTACCTAAAAAAGGAAGTGTGTCTCCTTTGGAAGTGCGTCTCCTTATGATACCGCTTGAATTACCAAACAAGGAAGTGCATCTCCTTGCCAATGCCGCTTGAATTACCAAAATAAGAAAGTGTGTCTCCTAATAAATGTCTCTTTAATTACCAAAATAAGGAAGTGTATCTCTTTACCAATGCCGCTTGAATTACCTAAACAAGGATGTGTGTCTCTTTTGGAAGTGCGTCTCCTTATGATACCGCTTGAATTACCAAACAAGGAAGTGTATCTCCTTGCCAATGCCGCTTGAATTACCAAAATAAGGAAGTGTGCCTCCTAACTAATGTTACTTGAATTACCCAAACAAGGAAATGTGTCTCCTTACCAATGCCGCTTGAATTAAACAAACAAGGAAGTGCATCTCCTCATAAATGCCGCTTGAATTACCCAAACAAGGAAGTGTGTCTCCTCACCAATGTCGCTTGAATTACCAAAATAAGGACTTGCGTCTTCTTACAAATGTTGCTTGAATTACCCAGATAAGAAAGTGCATCTCCTTACAAATGTTGCTTGAATTAACTAACAAGGAAGTGTGTCTCCTTACAAATGTTGCTTGAATTGCCCAAACAAGAAAGTGTGTCTCCTTACAAATGTTTCATGAATTAACAAAACAAGAAAGTGTGTCTCCTTACAAATGCCGCTTGAATTTTTCAAGGAAATGCATCTCCTTATAAATACCACTTAAATTATCCATATAAGGAAATACGTCTACTTACAAATGCCACCTGAATTTTCCAAGGAAATGTGTCTCCTTGAGAAGGAACTGTGCCTCCTATAGATTTTGAAATATGAGTTTTACCATGGTTTTAATTACCAAACTAGTGCAGCAACATTGCCTCTTGTATTTGTAGAAATTTGAAATTACGGTCTTTGATGTTTAGGCTCTGAAACCCTTGATCTGAATGCAATACGTGTTCCTGTTTCATACAAAGAAAACTTATGAGTTTAAAAACATGGTGGTTGGTTTGTGGCTTTAGCTTTCGCGGCAATCGCTCTTGCCCCAGTCACATTTAACCTTGATTCTAACCATTAGCATATGTCATTGACTTGCTGCATCATTGACCCAAACTCAGATTATTAAGAGTGACTCTGAAACAAACACAGTATCTCTGCTTTGCCATGCTTCTCAAATAAACCCTTTGAACCTTGGTATTTTCATGAGTTCCCAGACTTGTCGGTTAACAAAACTTTTTGTATGCCTTATTTCGACTCACAATCATGTCTCTTTCATGTGTTGGCCTTTTGTCTTGCTTTGTGCAATTGAAGAAGCTGGTAGCCAATTTTGAAATCTTTTCTCCCTTGTTTTGACATAGACTTGACTCAAAGACAAGAAAAAAAATGACAATAATTTTATTTGGAAAACTGACTAAAAAAATAAAATAAAATAAAAATAAAGAGAAGAAAGAAAATACAATGAATGTCCCCATTTGAAATAAAGAAATGAAAAATTTATCTAGAAATGACAGTCAACTCTAATGATTATGCCATGCATTTGGATCAAGCTGCCTGATCTTTCCATTCAAACTTTCTTCCAGTTGTTCTTGAGTTAATGACCCTGAAATTGAGTTACTTGCTTGGACCCATTGCATTCAAGACCTCATTCGGCTAGTGACACCTTGAAGAATTTTTGCCAACGAGCCTCTCTCATTTTTCTCTCAGCTCACCATCGCCTTATGGTGCCCGTGAGGGTTTTCACCAATAAGACTCTCTCATTTTTATTTCTCTCAACTTACCATCGTATTACAGTGCCCGTGAGGATTTTGACCGATAAGACTCTCTCATTTTATCTCTCTCAAATACATCATCATATCCCTTCCATACTTAGCCTTAACATCCTCAAAGATTGGTATGAAGGTCTTTCTTTTGTTGTAACTTGGCTTTTGGATAGGATTAGAAAGAAAGGATGGCATGAGGCCCAAACGACACTTGAAGTGGGGTGGGACTTACAACTTTTGGAATCGACTCAAACAATGAGGATTAAGTCATGACCCAGTTTCTTTTGATTGGGTGACTCTAAATGATTTATTTGGTTGGACCGGGCCCAGAATAGGGCAGCCTACGTATCTCATGACCCACTATGTGTAAGTCCTTCTTCGTCTCCATATACTTCTCCACCATTCTCCTTACTAGATGAACACTAGCCTCCATTTAATTTTTCCCAGGTTAACAAAAAAGCAAATTTCACCTAATTATTTTTAAATTCTGTAATGAAAATATGACATGACACTCCAAAATAATTGTTTGCTCAATAAAATAAATTAAATGTAATGAATTAATTTCAGAGACTTTCCTCGAAAGGGCTTATGGAATCATGTTTGCCTTCTTATTTATTTTGAATTTTTCTAGTAAATTTGAATTCATTGACTCTATCTAGATCGTAGATTTTGTATTCGTCGTTGAGTTGTTAGATTAAATTGTCTAAGAACAAACTTTTGTTGTTTAAAAATTGCTTTTATGAAATTCATTAAACAAATAACTATATCCAAAAGGCCAAAATAATTAAATTATATATTTTTTATATTGATAATAATGAGTTAAATTTATTACAAAGAAATTAAAATAAAGGCAACAAACTTTTTGAGAGTTTCCTAAAAAAAAAATTTCTTAAGCCAATAAAAAGCGGGTTGCTTTTGCAACAAGAAAAAGGAAATAACAATTAAGCAATAGAATTCAAAAACGAAAATATCTTGAATTTCCTTGCTAATTTATATAATATTTCACGGGCTCTTTGGGAATAGTATATATAGAAAGTGTACTCCTACATTATTTTATTTCACAAGCTCTCTAGCGTGCTGCAACTCGATCTCTAGGGTATATATTCTAATTTGATCTCTCAGTGCTTATGTTTCTTGTTTTATAATTTACATATATATTTTGCTTAGATGAATTGCTCGAGCAGTACGTCTGGAGGTAGTTATTTCGATTCAATGGGGTTCAGGTTTAGGCCCATTGATGAAGAAGTCATAAGCTATCTACTCAAGTTTGTGTGTGGTAAACCTATCGAATGCGATCACATTCGAATGCTAGACTTGTACGGTAACAAGAAGCCGTGTGACATATTCGATGATTTATCTCCTGATGGTGAGTTCACAGACGTGAATTACTTGTTTACTCAGTTAAAAAAGAAATCTACTGGTGGTAAAAACATCAAAAGGACGCTACTTGGAGGTGGCGGCACATGGAAGGGATTGGCCAAGGGTAAAGAAGTCACGAGCAAAAAAGGGTCGGTAATAGGGTTGAAGAGAAGTTTTCATTTTATTGATAGTGAGAAATCGAATCATCAAAGAGTTGTGTGGAGCATGAAAGAATACAGTCTTAGCGATAGCATGGTGAAGGCATTGAGAAGACGTAATCAAATTCGACACGAGGGGTTTGTTGTGTGTCGCATTAAGAAGAAAGTTGTTGTCCGTAGCGATGATCAAGAGCAGGTTATTAATAATTGTCAAGATGAGGAGATTGGAGGGAATACTATTAGGAGCACTAATGTTGTTGCAGATCAAGAGCAGATTATGCTAGGGTTAGGGTATGTGGGAGTTGATGATCAAAATCATGATATTGGTAATCCAGAAGAAGGGTTTTGTGATAGTGTTAATGTCCATGGTGATGATCAGATGATGAATGGATTTCATGATAGTGTTTATGTCCAAGGTAATCAGATGATGAATGACATTTGTGCTACGTGTGATTATGACAAGGAGGAAATTATTGGATCGTCATCGTGTCATCAGGAGCAAAACTATCATATCGGCTCATCATGTATCCCGACAAGTTGTAATGAGTTTGAGTTGTTGGAAGTGGATGAGCAGGAGTATGAACGAGCCAAGTCTAATGTTGCATTGTTGGAAGAAAAAATGTCTGAGCTGAGCAGTATTGTTTTGCAAGGAAATGATGATGATTATAATCAGTGTTACAACTTACTTCGGGGTAATTTGTTTTCAAATACATATGATCAATCATCCAAACAAATGACTAATTATCTGATCCCTTCTGTTAATTATGGGGTTGAATTATACTCTCATGGAGCACCAATGTTTGATCAAGAAGTTGGAATTAGCAGTACAATGACGATGAAGATGAGTAATCAACGTAATACATCACCAATCTTGTCACATGAGGTGCCAATGAGTTCACGTCTACAACAATTAAGGATGCCTTTGTGCTTGTAATTTATATATACTTCTCGGAGTTAGTATATGGAAGTAGAAGTGCAGTAATTGTTGTATCTATAACGTTATATGATATATATATTGAAGGTGGAATCAGTTTATTTCATATTCTAGTTGTATAATATTATTTTCTTTATCTCAAGTAGTTAATGAATCGCAATGCCCTAGTGTAATAACAACACAGTCAATAAGATGGAAAATTGTGGAAATATTCTTCCATTCTTTTTTGAAATGATGCAATAAGATCACACTCTTGTCTTCTCAAGAATTGAATTTTCTCTAAAGTATAGTTACGTGATTAAAGAGAATATAATTAATTTGTGGGAGATTAATTATAAGGAAAATACTCCTGTAGAAATCCCATTCCAAAATATATTTTGAGAGGAAATTGGCCAAATTCAAAAGCCTCGTGATAAAAAACACCGGTAGGCTTTACCAATATCTCGTAAGACAAGTCCAATTTACTGTTGTATTCGCCTTTTCAACTACTTTGTTGTGATATTCTTGAGTTGATAGTCTTTCGGAAATACCCTTTATATCTCCATGAGATAGGGGATAGGTCCGGTACACTCTATTTAATTTGGAAACTCCACCTATGAGAGAAAAATACTAGGACAGTTATCTAGTGGTAAGAGCGCAACGCGTGATTATGAGTTAAACGCACGTCACATTTTCAACCTCTCATATAAAAAAACCATGGTACTGTGTGAAAAAGATTAGATGGACAAGTCTATTATTCATCAAATTTTGATCCATGAACAACTTGCCGTTGAAGATTTCTCATCTAGAAAATGTGATATGAAAGAACTTTCTTTTGATTATATATGTGTAGAAGCTCAGAAATTACCACTAAGATACTCAATTTTTGTCAAAGTTTTCTTTTGATCAGGATGATATGTAAACAAGACGTCTTCCCACTACTGAAACAACATCTCTCCATCTTTGAAGATTTGTATATCATTTGGTAGCAAATCCAATTGAATTCTGGGGTATATGTTTATCACGTTTTCTTTGCAACGAGAACTTCGGATGTATACATAATGGAGGATACTTCGATTGAGGAAATTGAGTTGGGTATGTATAAAATAATGGATCAACATATGAGTAATATATTCTATTTTCTTAAACGAAAATCAAGAAGTAATTAAGACTTTCCCGTCATTTTTCAGGTGGGATTATTAGAAAATCCGGTCAAGGTGATATTTGTGATGATTAGAGCAAAATAAAATATCGTTTATGTAATGTAAGAAAGAAAAGTGATCGTGTAATTTTCTCCATGCCAAAAGCATCACCAGCTTACTCTTACCCGAGTAGCATAGGCACTGGAATTCCGAGCAGGGGCGGCTCAAGCAAATCCGTGGCCTAAGGCAAAAATCAAACGGAGGCCTTACGTTTTTAAGAAAAAATAATTATTTTTATAATCTATTTTTAAAATTATATAATCCTATTTAATAATTCTTTTTAAATTAATAATATAGTCAATGTATTAAAAAAAAAATACTATATCAAACTCCTAATTTTTTTGTATATAAAAAGTTTGTTTTTTCTATAAATAGTATCTAATATATTTCTGTAATTTATTATTACTAAAATAAAAAAATGAGGCCCTCAAATTTGGGGGCCTTAGGCGGCCGTCTTTTCTCCGAAAGGGTTGAGCCGCCCCTGATTCCGAGTTACCGCCTTTCAAGGATAAATACTCCTGAGTTACTGATCACAAAATAGTTCTGTGAGGGTAAACTAAGAACCTTCGGGAGTTAAATAGAACATGATAGCTTAAGCTCCCAAGTAATGGGAGAATCTTGGAAGCTAAATTAAATTAGATTAATTTAATATTTTAAATTAAATTAATATTTTAAAATTTAAAAATTCAAAAACTTGAAAACTACACTCTTTTATCCCATATTACGGGTGTTAAGTGGGCCGGGCCGGGTCAACCCAGAACCGGCCAGTTAAAATTAGTCGGGTGTGGGCCGGGCCGGGTCTGGGTTAGGGTTAGGTGGGACGGGCCGGTCCGAGCTCAACAGTAAAAATTTTAAAAACAACCCTACCCCGACCCACTTAATCCAACCCGGTTAAAAATTCGATCAAACCCGATCAAAAATAAAAATAAAAACTTTTTTTCAATATACACTATATATACCCACCTATATACATTTTAAATACGTTAAACAATATATATACACTATATATATAATATATAATACATTAGAATTTAAAAAATATATACACATATACACAATTACACATATATACGCACCATTCAATGTATATGTGCTACTTTAAAATTTAAATAAAATATACTACAATATATATATATTACAATATATATATATATACATATATATATATATATACATATATATATATATATATTTATATATATATATATAGTTATATATATATATATAGTTATATATATAGTTATATACTAATTTATAAAACATATACACATGTATACGTTAAATATACACGTCTATAGAAGATACATACACATATATACGCACCATTCAGTGTATATGTACTACTTTAAATAAAATATACTACAATATATATACATTACAATATATATATATATATATATATAGTTATATACTAATTTATAAAACATATACACATGTATACGTTAAATATACATGTCTATAGAAGATATATACACACATATACACACCATTCAATATATATGTACTACTTTAAATAAAATATACTACAATATATATACATTACAATATATATATATATATAGTTATATACTAATTTATAAAACATATACACATGTATACGTTAAATATACACGTCTATAGAAGATATATTCACATATATACACTCAATTCAATGTATATGTACTACTTTAAATAAAATATACTACAATATATATACATTACAATATATATATATATATATGTATATATATATATATGTATATATATATATATATGTATATATATATATATTTATTTATATAGTTATATACTAATTTATAAAACATATACACATGTATACGTTAAATATATACATCTATAGAAGATATATACACACATATACACACCATTCAATATATATGTACTACTTTAAATAAAATATACTACAATATATATACATTACAATATATATATATAGTTATATACTAATTTATATAACATATACACATGTATACGTTAAATATACACGTCTATAGAAGATATATACATGTAATACCCCGTAAAGTTCCATCTTCGTTAAAGCCTCCGAAATGAGTCACATTAAGTTTAACACTTAGAATTTTCCACAAGATGATTCAACACTTAGTTTTATTTTGGACCCTTAACCTTCGTTGAATTATTTCGTGACCTTCTCGACGTCCGTTTCTTGAAAATTTTGTTGCGTTGCCATGGGGCAAGGTCGTAGTACATCTTGGGTAAGTTTTGGAATTTTTAGACGAGCTTAAGGCTGTGTTTGGGTTGGAATTCCAATAGCTAAAGGCGCTAGGCCTGCGCCGCCCTGGGTTCAGCCCCTCTCTAAGCGGGGCGCAGCCTCGCTCCCTCCTCAGGTTAAAGCAGGGCGCCGCCTTGCCTATCGCTCCCGGCCAAATTTCAAAAATTCCATCTGTTTCATTAATGACCTTTTGGTAATTTTCTATGCCCCTATCCTCTCTAACACGGGATTTAACCCCAAGAAGAGAAAAATTCATCTATTTTCATCAAAATTCCTCAAGAACCTCTACTAGGGTTTCAACATAAAGCTCCAATTATCTCAAAAACCAACCGTAGATTTTCTATAATTTTTGGATATTCGGAATCCTTGTCTCGAGGGCTATAAGAAGCACATAATACTCTCGTGGATAGAGTGTCGGAGTAGAAAGTTCGTTCTAAGGCTCCAAATTCGAGGTATGCGGGATTTTCAACAAGAACACCTTTTCGTTCTTGTGCCCAAAATTTATATGTATTTACGAAGATGCATGATTTACATGTTTACCATGAATTTGAAATATTAATTTATTTACTATGTTGTTGTTCAAGAGATTATGATATTTTTCAATGTCTAGAAGATAAATTCCATGAGTTTGATGTTGTTATTGTGTTTAAAGCTGAAATTTCCAGATCTCTAAATGAATTATGCATGTTTATGATATAAAGCATGAACTTTGAAATGTTTTGTCAAAGTATTGATATATGGGTCATTAAACACCTCTTTGAGATTGATGTTTTTGAGAATTTATGTGCTACATGCACCCATATTTTAGACTATTTTGAAGCAATTTAGAAAGATTTGACCCTTTGGTCACAATAGAGTTGAAATCCATTGTATGAAACGAGATTACCAGCTTTATCATTGATTTCCTTATGAGATATGAGGTTACCTTTAAAGTGGATTTTCTTGAGATTTTTGAGCATAGTATTGGGAATAGTATTTAGCACCGAGTTGGGTACGTTAGTACGGTTTCATACCCCAGAACTACGTGCCACCGTAGGTTAGGATATTTACTTCCACAAATTATGAATAATTGAGATAGTGATCTCTGAGATGAGATTGTTCTACACCGATGGCAAGGTTAGGACAGCCCTAACCTTACGGGGGCAAGTCATGGGACATCATGGATGCTCACATGGTGTACATGTCGGTTAGAAGAACCTCCCAAAGAGTCGTCCCTCATTCTTAGATTAATTTTACTGATTTTAAATGAGATTTGAGATGCAGATTTATGATGCATTCTATATTCCCGATTTTGCAAAGATTACTTGATATGAGAATAAGAAAAGAAATCTTGATTTTTGAATTAAGTGTAAGAGCTCATAATATTCAGATTTGCATGCTTTACCATTCAGTATGTATGATTTCAGATTTTAGATTTCTTCCAGCTTTATGAGTCAATTACAAATGTCATGCATGATTTTTAAAGAAAGTTTATGACATAATCATTATATATATATATATATATATATATACAAATATGATTTATTTCATGCACCCCCATATACTTGGTACATATTCCATGGTACTGACCCACATGTTCGCATGTGGGATACATTTTTCCTGTAATGTAGGTTCAGGTGCTCAGTCCTAGATTTGACAGCAATCTTCCGAGCATATTGATCCACATTTCCTACAGTGGTGAGTCCTCATGATCCGAGGACAAGTTATTCAGACTTTCTACTTTGATTTGAGTCGGTTATTTTATCTCTTGAGTTCGAGTCAGCTGGGGCTTGTCCCAATGGCTCATTGGTACATTGTTTAGTAGAGGCTTGTCAGGCCAGATTTGTCAGAATGGTCAGAGTTGTCAGATATTTCGTGTTTTGTTACTTTTCAGTATGTATTTATACTGAGATTTAGTTGATTAAGTTTGATTCTTTTGATTATAACTATCTTGAAATAAGTGCTAGATGGTAGAAAATGGCTCAAAGGGTTAGTTTGGGGCTAATTGTAGCCTCAAGCATCGTGTGACGCTTCGGGACCTATTTTCGGGGCGTTACAATACATATATATACGCACCATTCAATATATATGTACTACTTTCAATAAAACATATACTACAATATATCTATACCATGGTATTCACGCGAACCTCTAAAATCTCTGCCTCGAGAGTTCTGACTCCTAAACTCACCAAAACGATGCACCCTCTTAGCGTCTCCCTGAGATGCACTAATAATATCATCTGTCACCTTAACATGATCCACAATACTCTGAAAAGAATTCTCTAACACAACCATCTGAGATGTAGCCAACTGAAGGAAGACAACCAAACCTTTCACAAACTTTTGAATCTTCTCAAACTCATAACTAGACAAGGCGTGGAAGCATGCCTTATACTCAAAAACTGTCATGGAGCCCTGCTCCATATAATCAAACTCGTCCCACATACGATCTCTCAAACTAAAAGACACAAATCTCTCCAGAAAGGCATCAACAAACTGATCCTATGACCACTCAGGAGCATTAACAAGCCTACAACCAATAAATGATATCCAATAATCTCTCGTTGCATCTCTCAATTGATAAGATGTACAAGCAACTCCATTCGCGTAGAAAGAGTGAAACCCAACTCAGAATACAAGGTATGAAAGAATTAGCACGATAAGGAATAAAATGAGGGAAGTTTCCTAAAGACGTCCTATAGCCTCTTGAAGATAGATACGAACGTCCACGTACCGATCCGCGAGACTCTATTAGACATCCCGTTCTTACACCATTAAGACCAATGAAACCTGACTGCTCTGATACCAATTTGTCACGACCCAAAAACAAGGGTCATGATGGCACTTATTGCGGCGTACCTGACAAGTAAGCCTATCACCCAAACTAATACAAATAGAGAAAAAGACAGAAATACCCCAAGGTAAGGTTTTTAGAATGAAGCCGAACCATATAATAGTCATAACAATGCGAAAAAAACTTATCCAAACTACCAATCATGCCCAAAACCAGGTGTCAATAGTGTAAGAACTACTAATACAATACAAGAGTCAAATACATCAAAAAAATAACCACAAAGGAATAATAACTGTCTTCGAATACTAATAAAGACATAACTAGTATAGAAAGATAGAGGTGAACTTCGAACGCATGAATGTCCAACCGCTACCTTGGAAGCTCCAAAAATCGCCTGAATCAAGTAAGCTGAGGCGCACTCGAGCTAGGACCTGCACCGAAAGAGCGCAGTAGGCATGAGTACGGTCCACTTGCACTCAGTAGGTATCATAGGCCGACCAAGAAAAGTGGTAAATAAAGCCCACAAAATATACACTAAGGGCACGTCACCTGCAATCAAAAAATATCCCACAACGGTAGCCCACACCGCTTGCACTAACAGTTCTAATATATTTCATATATACTACCAAAAACTCACCAAGATACGGAACAGAAGTATACATTATGTCATATATAATAGAACAAGAGAGAACATGTAGATACAAGATCATCAAATACAAGTAAAGGAAAGTAAGACAAACACATAGATGACAAGTCAATAAGGCAATACAACACAACATACACACAACAAAGTAAGTGCAATGTATATGATGATGATGATGATGATTATGCACAAGGTTGTCGCACAACCTCCGAGATCGTCGCACAATCCCCGTATACACCTACAGAGCTAAAGCTTCCCGACGTAGGACCCATGGGGGGTTCGTCAACCCATATACAATCCACATATCTCATATATCCTTTCCGGCATATCCCTCAAAAAGGGTTTTATAAGGTGTTGATAACGCCCAAACTACAGCTCTCGTAAGAGTGTAAACGGTTGCTGTCAAATATAGAACCCAACTGGGTTGGGTGTCGAATCCCACAGGGAATACTTGGTCACTAAGTGTTGTAATTATTAGTAGACTGTTGATCGAAAATACCATGGAAAAGGGGGGATTGGATTGTGGCGTGAATTAATGCTATCAAAGTAACAACAGAATGCTTTGTTTAGTAAGATTTAATCACAGAGAAAAATAAGTTAGGGTTATATCCACCTTATGAGTTCTACGTATCTATTAACTATGAGTAATGCGGAATTCAGACATGCATGCACTTATAGAGATTCGTATTCTAATGGTAAATCCTAGTGTTTCTCAACCATCAAGGATTATTTCACTTTAACTCTCTCGAGCTTAAAGCGTATAACTAATGGTACGAACTCTCCAAGAGGTTAATCCGGTTAAGGCATTAACGTGTAAACAGGGGTTGGTAGCCCTATTTCCTTGTCACACTCTCTTTTCCAAACATGTAACTTTTCTCTCGAACAAGTTAATGCTATAATGGCGTATTCTATATGTTTGCAACCACAAGAATTTAATTAAAACAAACAGAGTAATGATATAAGTAGCATGCGCATCAAGAATTCACAAACTCATAGTAATAGATAGTATATCAAAAGGCTTACATAACCCTAACAGAGAAGTTTAGCTACTCATGATTGTAACGGAAATCACAATAGACATAATCATCATACCACAACCTAGAATAAACTTGGCGATGGGGATGGATTGGCGTCAATAAGAGAATGTCGTTCTCTTCCTATCCGTTGCTCACAAGAGCCGTGTTTTCTGTTCTAAAACCTCTTACAAAAAAACGAAATTGAATAATGAGTGAATGATAATGCTGCTGAAAAATTCAGCAATAAGGTTTTTATAGTATCCTTCTCTAACTAAGTTGCTACTGCATCCTTAAGTCTTTAAAAATACTGGGTTTGCCCGGGAAGAAGTTCCCATGCATCACTTTCAGTCCAAAAGTTGCCTTCCCTCTAATGTGAAGTTTGCCTTTGCTGCTCATAAGTCCATAAAGTGCTGAAATCTTCATCATTAATACCTGAAAAACATGCTAATCACGTATGTCAGCTCATTTAAAGGAAAATAGACTAAAAGTGCAGGAATTATATATTTTGTCCTCAAAACTTAGCTAAAATATGGTTAAATTATGGTTCTTAAGCGTGTAAATACGACCAACATCACCACCCCACACTTAAAGCTTTGTTCGTCCTCGAACAAAATATAGCATCCATGCAAACACTTAACTAGAATTTCACAATAGCAACACATAACTAGAATTTCACAATAACAACACAAAATTTATCCTCAAGACATGCACGACAATTATTCACAAAGAGTAGGTTTCTTGATCACTACTAGAAACAATTCAACCTCCAACCTAGACTCGTGAGGATGGTTAATTCGTATCCACAAGTTAAGTCACAAAGAATCATATAACACTACCCAACAATCATCAACCATGTGTGTCTCACACAAGATATCACCCATAATCACTCACAAGTTTTGCATTTTTCGAAATATGGGTACAAGATTCTCCTTGCTCTCACTCTCACAAAGAATTCTTATGTTGAAACTGATGACCATAGGCTTGCCCTTAGTGTAATGCTCTACTAATATCAGAATGCTAAGCTTAGGATCAAATAGGTCTTTACAGGTTGTAATGTAGGCTAAGGGACAGGTAGGACTATTTTGGCCAGAAATAGTGACTATTTTCCCTAAGCGCTTTAATACATCACATTATGCCATTAACACTCTCTTTTAAAAAACCCTTCTACCTTTCTTTTCATCTAACACCCATTTTCACCTATTTTGTTATTCAATTATAAACACAAAGATGAGAATATACAACTTATTTTTTATTTTTCTATTTCTGTTTTTTTTTATTTTATAAAACACCTCCATGATAGCCACTCTTATTCACAATAATTTCAAGTACCAATACACTCTGAGGCATGACTCTCACCCACTTTCCTCTTATTTTGTCACATGACTCTACAATTTAAAGTGCTTAGGAATTTGGATCAAATTATGGTCTTGAAAAAAAATGGATTAGGCTACATATGAGGTTGTCAAAGAAAATATCTAAAGGCTCAAAGGGGGTTAACTAGGATAATGTCCACGGGTAGGTAAAAAGAAGGTAAACAATCACAGGCTGCCAAAGAAATGCCTAAATCATCTCCTAAACTCACACTCTTTATTTCGCTTTACACACACACCAGGCAAGTTCTAGCATCAGTCACAACACAGAATATACTATAACCTCACACACACAAGGCACATGGTCAACTTTATTGGGAGCAGTATAGACTCTTGACCCAATAGATGAATGAATTAAACCACACACGTATCACACAGTGAGTCACACTTAGAGCCTAAACGTCTCAATAGTAATGATTTTGGCACAAACTCTTGTCATAATACCATGCCGCCTATCAGAACAATTTCATGCAAAATCTAAAAAATCTAAAATTAAACTAACTAATTACGACTAATTAAAACAAACAAGAACTAGAATAAATGTAGGCAAAGAAGTACAAGAAGCATACAAATACTAGCACCCCACACTTAGACGGGACACACTGCCCTCAGTGGAAAATAAATAAGGAAAACCTGATTAGTTGGACTCCTCTTCTATGTCTGGGGTCATACCCCCTGCGTCGGAATCATCATCAGAGTCGTCATCCTCAGAGTTTCCTCAAAATGTACCCCACTTTATCCCAAAAGTGCGTCGAGGTATTTGTAGAGAGGAGGACTCAGCTTGATCCTTTCTTGACCTTTTTTGTCCTTTCAGTGAGGTGGACGTTTTTTCTTTTCCTTGTCGTCCTTTTGGGGCCATTCTACCTGAGATTAAAATTGAGTCATGTTAGCTTCATCTCGGAAGATTCAATCGAAAAACAAACAGTAGTGGCGCCACCCCACACTTAATTTGTTGGCACAGACTAATTAAGTGAGTGATGTCGATTACTCAGACTCCATCGACATACATTTAGGCGATATGTTCCAACAACATGTTTAGCACAGTCATATTCTCATGTAATCTTTACTATCCTTTCCAACGTTATTCCATTGGGCATATACTTTTATGTTTGGATTAATGCACTTTTTGAACAAGACTACCTCATAGAGATCGTATTATGTTATTGCATAGGAATAATCACACCATTTTACGCTTGTGGTCAATCATGATCGGTATCTCGATGAACGAGTCATTCAAACATTCAAGCTTTCAACTTTCAAGATTATGCATTAACTTTACCATTTCGATTCCGCAAAAAGATGACAGTGTATAACAATCAAATACAAGTCGGAACAAAGTCAAGAACACCCACACGTTTTCTTTCACTCAACTAGATGTATCATAACAAACCAACCACATTCAAATCACCAACACCACTTCAAGATCTAACAAATCATTATAAACATAGCATTTCAACAACTACGGAATATAAAAGAATGACTTACTTGGTGATGGATCCGGAAGATGAACTCACAAGACTAGATGAGCAAAAAGAAAATTTTTTGAGAGGATTTGGAAGCTTGGGCGGCGCCTATCTTGAGCAAACAATGAGATTTTGTTCTAAGATTGAGGGTCTATTTATAGAACAAGGCTAGGGTCGGGTTTGATCCATGAAAAATTGGGTTAGGAGTCAAAAATAATAAGTAGGCGGCGCCTAATGCTTTGCCTATGCTTAGCATAGGCGGCGCCTATGGTATTGCCTAGTTGGGCATAGGCGGCGCCTATGCTATGGCCTAGTTGAAATAGTGAGCATAGGCAATGGCATAGGCGGCGCCTATGGTATTGCCTATATTTGCATAGGCCTTGCCTTGTCCATTGCTTAGATTTATATAGGTCTTGCCTTGTCCATTGCCTAGATTTGTATAGGCCTTGCCTTGTCCATTGCCTAGATTTGTATAGACCTTGTCTTGTCCATTGCTTAGTTGAGGCAATGACATAGGCCTTGCCTTGTTCGTTGCCTAGATTCGCATAGGCAATGCCTAACCGATAGCCTTTGCTCCTTCATTCCTAACTTACCACCTTTAACATGGCTCACTTTCAAATCAAAATTTTGGGATTAATCCTCTCCTTTGTACATCTTGCACCTACACTTAATCAAAAACAACAAAAACGATTAGAAGGATGGGTTGCCTCCCATCAAGCGCCTTAGTTTTGGTCGTGGCTCGACTCTTCTTTTTTGGATTTTTATTTAACAAAAAAAAACTCCTAGTAAAACAAAACGATTAAAAACGATGGGTTGCCTCCCATGTAGCGCTTGATTTATTATCGCGGCACGACATAGTTACCTCGATTACTCAGACTTCATCGAGATAGATGGTGGCTCTTTTTCTGAATGGATTCAAACGACGCTGATGCTTAATTGTAGGTACACAATCTTCTTCGAGATGAATCTTATGCATACATATCCCAGGAGGGATACCAATTATATCATCAATAGTCGAACCAATGGCTCTCTTGTACCTTTTCAGAACAGAGATGAGAGCCTCTACTTGATGTTCACCTAAATCAGCCGTAACAATCACCGGAAGTGTAGTTCCACTTCCCAAGAACGCATACTTTAGATAACTGGGGAGCTCTTTCAATTCTAGCACTGGTGGCTCTGCAATGGAAGTCTTCGCTGTTGGTGACGGTCGATTCTTAAGATCAAGGTCCAGCTTCTTAGGAGCATGAGAATAGGACCTTATTCTTGTTAGAGCACAAATGGTTTCTTCATATTCTTCAACCTCCTCACGCTTAAAATTCAACAGCACAGCAGACAATGGCTCAACAGTAAGCTGCTTCTCTACAGATAATTCTTTCTCATCCTCATAATAAACATCAGCTACAGAGAACACATCCATATCTCTAGGATGTTTCATTGATTTGCATACATCAAAATGGATCACTTCGTCATTCAGCCAAAATAAAAGCTCATTAGCTCTTAAATCAATAAGCACACTTCCAGTTGCGAGGAATGGGCATCCCAAGATTATGGGAGCTTCAGAATCCACCTCGCAATCCAAAATAACAAAGTCTGCAGGAAAAATGAATGTAGAAACCTTCACTAATACATCATATAAGATACCAACAGGTCGTTTTACCGACCTATCTGCCATCACAAGTTGCATATTGGTTGGTGTAGGATTGCCCAACCCCAACTTTTTGTAAACGGATAACGACATCAAATTGATGCTAGCCCCCAGATCGCATAATGCCTTAGAAAAATTCATAGATCCAACCGTGTAAGGAATAGTGAAAGCACCAGGATCTGTCTTCTTCTATACTAAAGACCTCGTGGTAATTGCACTGCAATGATGAACATCCTCTGCCATCTCATAGCTTACTGCCTGCTTCTTTGTCAACAGGTCCTTCATGAATTAAGCATACCCAGGCATCTGTTCCAGCGCCTCCACCAAAGGAACATTAATAGTCAGCTGCTTCAACATGGTTATAAATTTACTGAACCTGGTGTCATCAACTTTCTTCTTCAGTCTCTGAGGAAAAGGTGGTGGTGGAAGAGGAATCGTTTTCTCCACCACTTCCTGTTTATCTTGCTTCCGATTATCAACCTTTTCAGGAGTGTCATCAGCCTTCTTCTTCAGTCTCTGAGGAAAAGGTGGTGGTGGAAGGGGAATAGTTTTCTCACGAACGCTCTCATTCTGATTTTTAGCTTCTACAGAATCATCACAATCTGCATCAATAACATTCTCCTCTATATCATCAACCACTTGTTTGCCTTTGGATGGATTTTCCAACACTTTACCACTCCTGGTAGTAATAGCCATACATGAATCATTGTTCCTTGGGTTTTGCACAGTGTCGCTAGGTAAAGTGCCAGCCTTTCTTTGATTGAATGCCGCTGAGAGTTGACTCAATTGTTGCTCTAGCTGTTTTATTGCAGTAGAATGCGAGTCAACCAATTGATTTATTGATGACAAATCATTCTTCACCTCAGTTACTCCCGTGTTGGTTGCCTCTACTCCTTTCAATAGCTTAGCCATCATATCTTCCATGGAAATCTTCCTAGAGCCAGACGCCACAGCCTCACGATTTCCAGGAGGAACATACAAACCACTCCTATCAGTCTTGTTCTTCCAACTACCTTGATCGCGGTCCTTGTATCCAGATTTATCATAATAGTTCCGACCTTGGTTTCCTTGGGCATTGCCTCGGAAACCCCCTGATTATTCAAGTAGTTCGCTTCTTCCTGAGAGTCGAATTCATCTTTTCCCGGTGATACAACGGCCTTAACCTTTTTGGTCTTTCCTGATAATAAGTGCTTGGTAAGATGATCCATCTGCATTTTCATGTAAGTCATATCCTGGTCACGTTCCTCTTGTCTTCGTCTCTGTTCTGCAGTCATGCCAATAGATATAGTAGAGCTTGCTACCTCAAAATCCCTGGTATGCCAAGCTCTACTCTGCTTTGTCATACGATCTAGCATATCACTTGCCTCAATAAAAGTAAGGTCCATGAATGACCCACCTGCAGCATTATCAACCACTGGCTTTGTCACCGAGTTCAAAGCCCTGTATAATATTTCCATCAAGTGGATATTGGTCATCTGATGGTTTGGGCACCGCATGATCTTCTTCTTGAACCTCTCTCATGTTTCGTGGAGAGCTTCAGTTGGAAGCTGTCGAAAATTGTTGATCTCATCTCTTAATTATGCCCTCTTGGATGACGGAAAGAATCTTTCTAGGAAAGCGTCTTTCAGTTGCCTCCAATTAGTAATAGAGTCAGGAGTTAGCCCGTTCAACCATAGAGTTGCCTCTCCAGATAGAGACAATGGAAATAAGTGCAGCCGAATTGCATTCTGTCCAACTCCTAGATTGTCAAACGCCTTGCATGTTGAGATAAAATTAATCAGATGCATATTCGGATCATCGCCTGCAAGTCCACCAAATAATCCCTTGAGCTGCAATAGCTGAATCATGGTGCTAGTGATATTGAACTTGGCTCCGGGAGCCAAGGGCGGGGGAATAATAGCCCCTGTGGCACCAGCCCCATCAAGATCGTCATCATCATCATCAAAAGGAGCCTGCACAGCTCGGCGTTCAGATCTCATTCTAGCTTGACGATCTCTCCTGTTCAAAGGCGCTGCCACCTCATCTGCACGCCGTGGATTAAGTAACTCATCATCACCTAGGTCCTCATCATCAGGATTTGTTGCCCGACCTGGGTTATCAATATTTTGTTGATGCACTTGAGCAGCTGCCAACGCAGCTAATCTAGCCTGCTCCTGTTGAGCAGCCCTTCTTTCAATGTCACGTTGTGCATCCATTCTGCCAATAAGTTGTGGTTCAGGATTTATGGGTAATAATGGCTGACCAGATCTTCATGTATTTGGCATGCACTATACCAAACCTGAACAAAACAAAAACAACAAACAAAAAGTAAAATTCAAGAATTTTAGACCAAAGGGTCTATTAACTATCAAAAACTTAGTTGACAACTGTATTCCCCGGCAACGGCGCCAAAATTTGATAACGCCCAAACTACAGATCTCGTAAAAGTGTAAGCGGTCGCTGTCAAATATAGAACCCAACTTGGTTGGGTGTCGAATCCCACAAGGAATACTTGGTCACTAAGTGTTGAATTCACAAACTCATAGTAATAGATAGTATATCAAAAGGCTTCCATAACCCTAACAGAGAAGTTTAGCTACTCATGATTGTAACGGAAATCACAATAGACATAATCATCATACCACAACCTAGAATAAACTTGGCGATGGGGATGGATTGACGTCAATAAGAGAATGTCGTTCTCTTCCTATCCGTTGCTCACAAGAGTCGTGTTTTCTGTTCTAAAACCTCTTACAAAAAAACGAAATTGAATAATGAGTGAATGATAATGCTGCTGAAAAATTCAGCAATAAGGTTTTTATAGTATCCTTCTCTAACTAAGTTGCTACTGCATCCTTAAGTCTTTAAAAATACTGGGTTTGCCCGGGAAAAAGTTCCCATGCATCACTTTCAGTCCAAAAGTTGTCTTCCCTCTAATGTAAAGTTTTCCTTTGCTGCTCATAAGTCCATAAAGTGCTGAAATCTTTATCATTAATACCTGAAAAACATGCTAATCACGTAGGTCAGCTCATTTAAAGGAAAATAGACTAAAAGTGCAGGAATTATATATTTTGTCCTCAAAACTTAGCTAAAATATGGTTAAATTATGGTTCTTAAGCGTGTAAATACGCCCAACATCAGGTGTTATAATATTTTTAAAAAGGCGGTGCCAGTATTTCTCAGATGTTGCCATTGTGGTACAAATGTTTCATGAATGAGTATGATATGAAGATGTAACGCTCACAACCAATCACAATAAGTATTTTCTCAACCAACCACATGATATATTTCCACAACCAACCATAATGATATATTTCCACAACCACATGAGCCAATATTCACTCGTTATTTTCATTCTATCCATGAATTTCCACATGTCTCATATGCCAATAAAATATGAATATAATCACAATACACCAATGGTTCCACATTAAACAATACAATACAATTACTCACATGTATTCAAGACTATTAATGTCACATAAGACCCCACATGGTCAAACATATCACATAATATTTTAATTTCGACAATTACATCACATATAGGCCCCCACACGGGCACAGCACATAGATAGCCATTTTTCATGATTAGTTCTCACCCTTAACATGCATTTTACACCATCATTTACTACCCAGCCCATTCTAAAGAGTTAAGTCATAACCTACCTCGAAAGCCGAAATCGGTCCGCTACACTTGAACCCGCGACCTTATTTTTCACGAACAATCTCGAACCTCACTAGAAACATCAAATATGAAATCTACGCATCAAAACAAAATCAACGACACCCATATTGACTACTTTTGGTTCGGGGTCAAAACGGATCCCCAAAATGGGTTTTCGACAAAGAAGGGAAAAATCGGAACTTTACTTCAAAAACATGTTCCCCATATTTTTAGGAACCTATAGCTGAAAACTCAAGTTAAATCGAGTAAAAAACAAGGTTCAAATCGAAGAAAAACTAGTTTTGAGCTTTACCGGGTAAAATTTTTGAAATCCGGGTTAAAATCAAGAATCGGAGTTGTATTGAAGGTTAAATTGATGAAAAACTAGTAATTATAAGATAAAAATATTATTCAAGTGAAAGGAAATAAAATTTAAGTTTAAAATCATGTCCTAAGATTTTTGGGGTTATGAGAAATTTATCAAGAAATTACTAAGAAAAGGTGAATTTTTACCTTAAATCCGTAATAAAATCAAGAAATGAGTGTTAATCTGGCTTCCCAAACTCCCACAAACTTTATTTTTAAGCTCCCAAACTATTTAGGGTTTAACTCTCAAGAGGCAAGATGAAAAAATGAGCAAAATGGACCCCAAAACTATTTATATAGTGCAGAAAATCTGCACTAAAAGTATAAAAAGCTGCAGTTTTTTTTTGTTTTAAAGTCCACTCCAAACTTCGACGGGGTGCCCGGGATTCGTTCGAAATTTGATTTAGGCAAACGAACTATGCAAGCACACTACATTCGACGTTCCGGACGCGATGGCGCTACCAGATTTTCCAGAAAAATTCGTTTTCACAAAATTGACCCTCGAAACCCGAAATCACAATTTTTCAAACCGAGGGTCGAAATGAGATTTAAAAGTCCTAAAATCATACCAAATATGCTAACACACTAAAATCGACATTACGGATCTGTTGGCGAAGTCGAATTTTCCATACGTGGTCGTTTTGACCAAAAGTGGGTTCCACACCCAACTTTCCAATTTTTCAACTTTCCGACCAATAGGTCGAAATGAGCTCGGGTGCACCAGGACCCGAACCCAAGGTCTACCTAGCCTAAAATCAATATTCCGGAGCTGCTGGTACAGTCCGTTCAGCCATCCATCACACGGATCAAAAGATATCCACATAAGTCCAAAATAAGACTGTTAAAGCCATCAAAAATCACAATATTGCATAAATTCTACTAAAATGCATCAAAAATTATATCAATCACTCTCACTCCCCAAAAATACCATAATGCAACTACGGGGAGGGGTAAAATAGTCCAATCACACAAATCATAAATTTCACATATTTCATCATTTTTTTTAATTTTTAGGTGGTTACATAAAATGTCAAGGGTTATCTTAAAATATGAATAACCTTTGATACATATAGAATTTTCTAGTTATAAACCCTTCAGTGTGTAGAAAATTGAATTAGCTTTCCAACGATACCAATTTTGCCTAGATCCGATACTCGGTTGAGAAGTTATGGTATGTTTAGTAAAACAGTATGCCATTTAGGCTTGCACCTAATCGCGGTGAAGGAGAAATTCGCAATTGTCAAAATCCAGGGGACTATCGCGACTGGCCCGCATCGCGTTGAAGGTCCAGGTCCCGTTCGTCAATTTTTAGTGGCTTACCGCGATGGCCCCGTATTGTGGTGATGGCCAAAATAGAGATCGTCCCTTTTCCTGTGGCCCAACACAATTTCACCCCATCGTGTTGATGAGCCAAGCAACAGTCGTCCCTTTTCCAATGAGCCACTGCGATAGTGGCGCATCACGGTGGGTGGCCAAATTGGGATTTTCAGTTTCCAAAATTAATTTTAAAAGGGTAGTTTGGTCTTTTGCACCAGCCCCAAACCGTGTAAACCACAAGATTAAGCTCATTCTAAGCACTTTATGCTTACTTTTCATTAATTCTCTCTCAAAGAAAACCCTAAAGCTCAAAACTTACTCTCTAAGAAATCATATTTCCTCTATTATTTTCCCAAGATAGCTTAAGATTAAGGATTCTCAATTCAAGAACTTCAAGAGTTCACCTTTAAAAGCTCAAATAGGGATTCAAGTTCAAGCTTTCTTAGTAAATGCATCAATTAAGGTATTCAGGATTTATGAACAAGGATACTCTTTCATCTTTGTGCCCAAAATTAGTTTTAATTATAAATTTACATGATTTGTATGAATATACATGAGTTTCAAATTAGGGTTCATACCCATTGTTGTTATTTGCAAGATTATGAGATTTCAAGTGATTTAGAAGTTGAATTGCATGTCTATCTTCGTATTTTCATACGTAATGCAGTAAATTTCAGATTTTGAGTTGAATTATCAATACTTACATTATCAAGCATGAATATTATGATGTTTTGACATGAATTTGATGCATGAGTCATTAAGCCCTAATTGAGTATTGCTATTTCAAGACTTATTGTGCTGTGAGCACCCTATGACTAGATTATTTTCAGATTTTGATAAAGATTTGATCTTTTGATCTCAGCTTAGATATGAAATCCACTTTACAGTTTTAGATTACAGTTTAACTTAGCAATTATACAGTTGGTTTTCGTGACAAACCATTATACTAGATTTTTAAAGTTGATTTCCAACAAAATGAGTATACAGATTAAAGGGAGTAGTATTTAGCATCGAGTTGGATATGTTCTCATGCCCCAGAACTACGAGCCAACGTAGGTTCATATTATCAGATTATTCCCATTTCTATATGGATGATAGATACAAATGTGATTACTTAGATTAGGTTATACTCCTTGATAAGAGAGGTTTTCGCATAAGGGAACTAGACGTTGGACTTTATGATAGCTCACATGGTTTATGTTGGTTAGAAGAACCTCCCTGCAAAAAAGAATAATCCTAATAGAAAAAACGCAACTTTATTCAAACATTGTTTTACAAAAGATATTAGCTATGAGATTTCATATTTTCATATTTCAGATATAGAAGTGAGTCCTTTCTACACTAGACAGAATGATTTAAGACAAAATACCAGTACAACTTTTAGAAACCAAATGTTATGACTCACTAGATTTATGCAACAAGTTTTGCTATTATGATTTACGATTTTTAGATATTGTGAATCATTTACATTTGGCATGCATTATTTTATAAATTGTGATGACGTTGAGATATTATTTTACTTATGCATTCACCCCCATATACACAGTATATTCTCAAAGTACTGATCCACATATACGTCTATGTGCTACATTGTCTCATAATGTAGTATCAGGTGCTCAGTTTTAGCCGCGTGAGTGATTTCAAGCATCTACATCTTCATCCCGACAGTTGGTGAGTCCTCATAATTTGGGAACTTAGTGTTATAGTTTTTCAGCTTATTAATATAGATGATTCAGACAGTTCGCGTCAGCTAAGGGTTTGTCCCAGTGACTCTCTAGCTATTAGTAGTAGAGGTTTGTCAGACTGCTAGATATGATTTTAGATTATTTAGTATTGATTGTTCGTACTATTGAGTTTAGTACTTTCCAAAGATTATATTAAGCTATTCTCGGTTAGCCAGATAGATTTCCGCTTTCTAGTTTTGATATTATATCTATATTCCCTTGTTATGAGATTAAAACTTAGTAAAAGGAAGACAGGGTTAGCTTAAGGCTACTCGTAGTCTTGAGCACCGCGTGACATCTCGGGACCAGGTTTTGAGGTATTACAGTTATATAGTAATGTGAACTGATACAAATGATATTTTGTCGATGATATCTTTAGTACAATAGTGCGCAATATTGTATAATATTATGAAGATCTGAATTCTACGTTTATTTAAGCATGCTGACGTAGAAATAATTATCAAGTGAAATATGCTTCTTGGTAAGCATAAGTTTTATTTGGCCTGCAGTCCTGACACTATAAGATGTCATGTACTTAATATTGAATGGTACACTTGATATTGAAATTTAGATAAGAATCCCAGAAGGATTAAAGATGCCTAAAGCATATAGTTCAAAGTCTCGGGAATTATTTTTAATCAGATTACAAAGATCGTTATACGATCTAAAACAATAAGAGCGTATGTGGTATAATCGTCTTAGTGAGTACTTGATAAACAAATGTTACATAAATGATGTCATTTTTCCTTATATTTTTACTAAGAAAATGGCATTAAGGTTTGTTATAATCGCCATTTATATGGATGACATAAATCTCGTTGGAACTCCAGAAGAGGTCCAAAAAGGTAATTGAATATCTAAAGAATGAATTCGAAATGAAAGATCTTTGAAAGACAAAGTTTTGTCTTGGTCTCCATATTGAACATTTAGCAGACAGGATCTTCATCCACCAATCTGCCTATACTGAGAATGTCTTACAACAATATTACTCGGACAAAGCACATTCGTTAAATAATCTAATGATTGTTCGATTACTTGTAGTGAGTAAAGATTCATTTCGATCTCCAAAAGAGGGTGAACAAATTCTTGGACCTGAAGTACTACATCTCAATGCTATTGGTATAACTATGTATCTTTCTAACAACCTAAGGCTTCATATAGCCCATTCTGTTAATTTCCCAGCTAGGTAAAGTTTTTCTCTTTTATGTAGACATTAAAATGGAGGTAAGCATATATTGCAATATCTAAAGGGGTCTATTGATATGATTTTATTTTATACTAACAAAGATAGTTTAGATCTTGTTAGTCATGCAGCTGCAGGTAATTTATTTGACCCACATAAAGCTCGATGTCAAACAAACTATGTATTTTCATACGAAGGTACTGTGATATCATGGTGATCTACAAAATAGTCTATTGTTGATACTTATTCAAATCATGCTGAGATAATAGTGATTATTGAGGCAAACAGAGAATACATATGGCTTAGATTAGTGATACATTCCATCAAAGAGAGATATGGCCTAAAGGTTGATATCAAGGTACCCACGATCATATTTATAGACAATGCACCATGAAAGGATCAATTAAAAGGAGGCTTTATAAAGGGAGATAGAATGAAGCACATCTCGCCAAAGTTTTTCTTCACACGTAATCTCTAGAAAAATTATGATATTGATGTACAACAAATACCTTCCAGTGACAATCTAGCAAATTTGTCACCAAATCATTACCAACTTCAACTTTTGAAAAGATGGTACATAAGATTGGAATACGAAGACTGAATTGATTGAATCAGGGTCTTCATTAGGGGGAGAAAGAATACGCGTTGTATTCTTTTTTTCATACTCAAGGTTTATACCCCACTGGGTTTTTCCTGGTAATGTTTTTAATGAGGCAGTACTCAAATACATATTCAGACAGTTTTTCTTTACATAGGCAACCAAGAGGGAGTGTTGTAAAGGTGGATACCATATGTCCAAAATGAAAGACATGTGGCATACCTTTAAGTAATGCAAACCAAGTCATACAACACCTCTTTGTTTTTGGATAAAAAATTTATTTTTGTCTTTGGCTATAAATAGCCTTAGTCAATGTGAGATCAAGATGATTTTTGCACTTTCCAAATTGTTACATTATATCTTTGGCGTGATATGAATGACTTGCAAGTCTTGGTATGGCGTACGACACCAAATGTGAATTCCTTAATGAAAGACTCCATGAATAAAAATAAGAATTTTTTTTTAATTGGGCTCAAAGAGAACTATGTAATTTCACCGAGAAGGTGTAGTCCTTCTGACTAACACTTGAAATTATGTTTGTCGACGTGGGAGGTTTTGTCCTGAATGGAGAATGATCGTTGTATGCTTGCTTCGGGCAGTAGTATGGAGCTATGTTTATTATATGATGGTCAAAATATGACTACCTCAGTCCATGCTGCTAACATTGATTGGGGCCCCACCAGTTGGGTATGGACTGGATCCATATAGACCATGGGATACATATTATCAGTATAAGTTACAAAGTCCAGAAATAAAGATTTCCAAATGATTATGTTCTTTTACCATTTTGGTCACTTACTACTTATAATATGCATTTTGAACTTATGACTACGGGTTTGCATCAGTCGGTTTGATTTGATTTTGTATATTATCGAATTAGTTTATCAGTTTTCGATTTGTCAACACGCTAAAGTGATAACCAAACAAATAAGATACTGGTTATCGACCTTTGGTTTATTGATTTTGGTCCTTAAAGGTTTGTTTTATCAGTTTAACCAATAAGAAAATGGTCCTTTTTTTACCTTCTCTTCTTCTTTTCATATGCTCATATATATACACTACCTTCATGCATAAAAGCCTACACAAAGTACAAGTATAAGAAAATTCAAATACATTATTATTAAAACAAACTTTTTTTCTTTTTGGTTAAGTTGCGAACTTGAATGCAGTAGCAATCGATGGAGATCTATAAAAATAAAATCTAGTTTATAATAATGGGTGGAAACCCCACAAGCCAACAAGTTTATGAAGAAAAGAACAACACTAAGACAACAACTATAAAATGCAAAAAAATAATAATAGGGTATGTATTTAAAATATAAAGACACTATTATATAACTAGGGGTAAAAATATAATTTTTAATATAATCTTATTGGATTATCGTTTTAACCATTAGCTAAAACCTTAGAATAAAAAATCGAACCGATATTCCAATAAATAAATTTCTAAAACCATTTAAAAATAATTAACCCAATAACCCGGTATCAATATACCAATAACGATTTTTTGGTTCGGTTAATTTAGTTTTTGCACACCCTTACTTATAACATGAAGCTTAACCTAGTTCCACCCTATCTTATGTGACCCTTTATATGGCTATGAATTTTTAATTTGGTCCCGAAAATATTTACTTTAATGGTAGTTGGGTGAATCATTTAACTCTTATTGAGTTATCCTATAATAATAGTTATCATTCTAGCATATAGATGTCACCAATCAAAGCTCTTCATTATAGGAGTTGTAGGTCACAAATTGGGTGATACGGGGTAAGTAAAGCTAGCTTATTTGGACCTGACCTTGTGCACCAAGCGATGAAGAAAGTTAAGGTTATTCATGAGAGCTTAGAACCACTCAAAGTCGTCAAAAATCCTATGCAGATGTGAAGTGAAGGAAGTTGGAGTTCAAAATTGATGATTGGATGTTCCTAAAAGTCTCTCCTATGAAAGAAGTAATGATGTTTGGTAAAAAAAAGTAATCTCAGCCCACGTTACATCGGTCTGTACTAGATTTTGAAGGAGTTTGAGGTTGTTTCTTATGAGTTGGATTTGACTACGAGTTTGGCATCGATTCATCTAGAGTTTCACATTTCTATGCTCAAAAAATGTGTGGGTGACCATTCTCTTACAGTCCCCAAAGAGGATATTAGTGTGAAAGATTCTTTGTCCTATGAGTAAGTTTCTATCAAAATTTGGGATCGTCAAGTTCAAAAGTTGCGAACCAAGGAAATCGTATCAGTATAGGTGTTGTGGATCAATCAAAAAGTAGAGGAGGTTACTTAGGAATCAGAGGAAGACATGAAGGCTAGATATCCTTCTCTATTCACATCATCAGATGATATTGTTGGAGAAACCATGTCACACCTCAAATCCTATTGGGGCGGACAGGAACTCGTAGCCGTGAAGGCCTGAGAGAACCAACCCATAACCTTGGAATTCTCATGCATGCAACTATAGTAGGAAAAGGTTTTGCCAACTACGGATATAATGCCTTAATAAAAAAAATATAAACGACAAGACCTAAAACCATATACATAATAGACTTGGTCATTGGGGCCATACCATCTACAAGATAACACACTACCATGCTTAACTTTACATTGGTCTACAAAGCCTCTAGACGATACATAGAACTTATCTAAGGTCGGGACAAATCCCCACCATACTATTAACTTTTATACAATACCAAAAATATATAAAACTGACTTGGAAAGCGCCGAAGCAAACTGTAGCTCACTAATAGCAGATGGATATCCTGGGCTCCTACTGAGGAGGTGTGTTTGCCGAAGCACCTGTTCCTGTAGCATGAAATATAGGCCCCCCATAAAGGGAGTCAGTATGAAAATATGTACTGAGTATGCAAGGCAGAAAAGTAACAATACAAGATACAAAGGTTCAATAAAAATCTGGAGCAAGTGTAAAAATAGTGCTAGAGACCACCTTTACATTTACTTGTGGAACAGGGTACATTACATTTCTTTCCTTCTTTTACCTTCTTACTTCATTATCTTTGTAATACATATGATACGAATGACCAACTGATCAATGGTAAATAACAAATCAGGATCGACCCATGCTAGGCTTATGCCCCTGAGCTGCCACCTGTAAATAAACATTGGGATCAGCCCATTCTAGGCTTCCGCCCCTGAGATTCCACCCACATATAAAGTATCAGGATTGGCCCATGCTAGGCTTATTCCCCTGAGCTACCACCCGTTTTACAGATTTCCATTACTTAGTTTAATTAGCCTTTAGTTTAATTAGCCTTTGGGATTGTTACTTCGGTGGTCATAACATTATGGTACCTTGAAACAATGATCTATCAATAAGAGACATGTAAATAGTCAATCAATGCAATAACAATGAAGTAAGGATTTGTTGGTACGCTAATGAAGTGTTTAGGAGCTAAAAATAACACATGGGTCTTATTTGAGTAACCGGAGAAATTCTGAAATTTACTAGTGAAAATAGACATGTAGGATTGGTAGCAAGAATGTATTGAGGTGTTTTAACTCATTTGAGAGTGGTATCATGTTCATTAGTAACATGGGATATCATACGGTGCTATTATGTATCACGTGTTATAGGATAATCTTGGAAGCTTGCTCGATGGAATAAGTGTCCGTTTTCGTGCCAAGAGTGCAAAATAGAGTATGCCTTACATACCTGGTTGTAAAACTATAATACCAAACCAACTCGACTCTCCACTCTTTTAGATTACTTATCTACAATGAAATATATGGAAAACTAATATTAGCAACCAAACGTCACATTTTGGCTATTTAACTTCACCAAACTAGTGGCTGGGAAGTAAGCCCTTAATTTATCAATAAAGGATGTCAATTTAATACTATTATACTCCAATTACATCCACATACCATACATATTCATATAATATCCCCCGACACAACTTTGGCTTCATTACATTTCCCAACCAAGACACAAAGCGAAATGAGCAATAGACGTACACAATCATTAATTTAGTGGTTTATCACCACATCCATCTTCTATAGTTCAATAAAAACTAATCATACCTTTTCCCCATAGCAACCAGGCATCCCCCAACCCAAACACACAAAACAGTCCGCAACAACACTCCAATCATCCTTTAATAGCAACAAAATATGTGTAATCCTCCATCAACACATGTATATGGAAAAAGGATAAAAGTGGACAGAAACCATACATTGATTTCCTTGATAGTTTTGTCCTTAATGTGTATTTATTCAATAGCTTAAACCCTTGACACATACACCAAAAGAGAAAACAGAAATCCCTAAATAACTTAGAACAATTGACTATCAAAACTTAAAGAGAGGGCTGTCCGGAAATTAATCTTCAAGGACACATAGTTTCCTTAGTACAAGCTCATGAATTATTCACATACCTTTATCTTGGAAGGAAGGTCAATCCCAATAACCCTTGTGGAACTATAGGGTTACTTCATAGCCAAGAGAGAACAAGAGAGAAAAACCTAGAAAGCTGAAATTTTTGTCTAGGTTGAAATGAGAAAAAATTGCTGATTTACAATCCATATATAGAATCTGATCTTTGATGACTTATTGAATATTTTTTGTCTATATTTTTTCAATTAAATGATGTATATACTTTCCCAATATATTGGGCTTTTGTGGATCCTAAACTATTGGGCCTTTGTTGCCCATTCTCCTTCTTTTCTTTCCTTTAACTTGGGTCAAAATTAATTCAAGTAGGTGGTAGTGTATTTAGCCCAATAAGTTGGTCAAAGGAAGTCTTAGTAGGTGGTGTACATACTTATTTAATTCATTGTTGGGCTAAACTAAAATGAGCCTTTGTAGCTTTGAGTGTTGGGCTTTTTTTTATTTCCTTCTCTTTTACTTAAGTTAGGCCCAAATGAGTACCTTAACATAGGATCAAATCTGGTCCATAACCTTGGGTCCATTAACTTGGTCCAAATAGCTCAAGTAAGTTATCCGCCTACTAACTTAAGTAAGTCAAGAAAGCACCTTAACAAAATACTCAATTTTTAGTTCTTAACTCTTTAATCTAATTTAAAATTTGTATATACTTGGTCACATTAAACCACATGGGAAGTATTTAGAACTCCATCTACACCACAAAGATATATCAAGTTCCATATAAATAGAACAAGTACACACAAAAATATGGGGTGTTACATCCTTCCCCCCTTTAGAACATTCGTCCTCGAATGTTAGCATAATTGTCCAAACGAAACAAGTTCAAGCCTAAGGTTAATTTTCCTATCATCACACAGTACTTATATATATATATATAAACACTTACTTGTTATTGCTCTAATTCAGCATCTTGGACTTTCTCTTCGTATTTGAATAGATGAGGGTATTTGGATTTCATTGCTTCCTCAGATTCCCATGTGATCTCCTCTACTTTCTGGTTTCTCCAAAGTACTTTTACAGATGTTATTTCTTTATTCCTTATCTTCTTAACTTGTCAATCTAGAATGGAAATAGGTATTTCCTCATAGGTGAGATCTTCCGTAACTTGTACGTCTTCAGTAGAAGTGATATGTGATGGATCTCCAATGCACTTTCGAAGCATTGAGACATGAACTACCGGATGTACTGCTGAGAGCTCTTGGGGTAGCTCTAACTCATATGCGACCTGGCCAAACCTTCGAATAATCTTATAAGGGCCTATATAACGTGGACTTAGTTTTCCTTTCTTACCAAATCTCATCACCCCTTTCATTGGTGATACCTTCAAGAATACCCAATCACCGATAGAAAACTCTAGCCCTCTTCTTCTAATTTCTGCATATGACTTGTGTCGACTTTGGGCTGTTTGCAGCCGCTTTTGAATTACTTTAACCTTTTCCATAGCTTGATAAACAAGATCTGGCCCGAACAAGGCAGTTTTACCCACTTCAAGCCATCTAATTGGTGATCTAGACTTTTTGCCAGACAAAGCTTCATATGGTGCCATTTTGATACTTGAATGATAGCTATTATTGTAGGCAAACTCGATAAGAGGAAAATGATCATCCTAGCTACCCTTAAAGTTTAATACACAAGATCATAGCATATCTTCAAGTGTTTGTATGGTACGTTCTGCTTGTTCATCTGTTTGAGGGTGAAAAGCTGTACTCAGATTCACTTGTGTTCCCAAATTCCTCTGAAAAAACTTCCAAAAAATTGCAGTAAATTTGGCTCCCCGATCTGATATAATAGAGATTGGAACTTCGTGTAGTCGAACTATCTCTTTAATGTACAATTTTGCATACTCTTCAACTGTGTGAGTGGTCTTAACTAGTAGAAAGTGTGCGGATTTGGTAAGCCTATCAACTATCACCCATATGGAATCAAACTTTCGAGATGTACGAGGCAAACCAGTGATGAAATCCATATTGATCATGTCCCACTTCCAGATTGAAAGATCTATGCATTGCATATAACCCCCGGGCTTTTGGTGCTCTACTTTAACTCTTTGACAATTTGGACATTCAGCTACAAATTCTGCAATGTTCTTCTTCATGTCACTCCACCAATATATTTCTTTCAAATCTTGATACATCTTAGTTGACCCTGGATGGATGGAATGCCTCAAACGATGTGCCTCTGTCATAATCCTCTTTCTTAGCCTGTCTACATTAGGCACACATAATCTATTTTGGCACTGAAGTACTCCTTCTCGTGTAAGCTCAAATGCCTTAGTCGTACCACATTGTACATTTTCCTTAAGCTGTAATAAAATTGGATCTACATATTACTTCTCTTTCACTTCAGCTACTAATGAAGATTCTGTTGCATTATGCACAATAAGCCCCTCATCTGGAGTTTTAAGAAGGCGAACCCCTAAATTATCTAGTTGGTGGAGATCTTTAATCATCTCTTTCCTTTCTATAGACACCATCATAGCCTTACAACTTAGCGCATCAGCTACCACATTTGTTTTCCCTGGATGATACAAGATATCAACATCATAGTCTTTTAATAGTTCAAGCCACCTTCGTTGTCTCAAATTTAGATCCTTCAGGCTAAAGATATATTGCAAACTTTTATGGTCAGTATATATGTCAACATGAATCCCATACAAGTAGTGGCATCATGTCTTTAAAGCAAATATAACTGCTGCTAGCTCGAGATCATGCGTAGGATAATTTTTCTCAGGTGGCCGCAATTTTCTGGAGGCATATGCTATTACTTTACCATGTTGCATAAATACACATCCTAAGCCAATTCTTGAAGCATCACAATAAACCTCATACCCTTCTGTTCCTTCTGGAAGTACCAATACGGGTGTAGAAGTCAACTTATTCTTCAGATCTTGGAAACTCCTTTCACAGGCATCATTCTATTGAAACTTGGATGCTTTGTGTGTTATCTTGGTTAAAGGTGCAGAAATTGAAGAAAAACCTTCAACAAACCTTCTATAATAATTTGCCAACCCAAGAAAACTATCAATCTCCGTAGGCGTTGTGGGCCTTGGCCAACTCTTCACGACTTCTATCTTTTGAGTATCAACCTTTATTCCTTCACTAGATACAATATGACCCCAGAATGCCACTGATTTTAACCAAAACTCACATTTAGAGAACATTGCATGTAGCTTACGATCACGAAGAATCTGCAACACCAGTCGTAAGTGATTGGCATGGTCCTTTTATGATCTGGAATAAACTAGAATATCATCTATAAAAACTATCACGAACACATCTAAGAATGGCTTAAACACCCTATTCATCAAATCCATAAAAGCTGTGGGTACATTTGTTAGCCCAAATGACATGACTAAAAACTCATAATGACCGTACCGTGTTCGGAAAGCTGTCGTGGATATATCCTTCTCTTTGACCCTCACTTGGTGGTAACCTGACCTCAAATCAATCTTTGAGAAGCACTTGGCGCCTTGTAACTGATCAAATAAATCATCAATTCTTGGGAGGGGATATTTATTTTTAATAGTCACCTTATTCAGTTATCGGTAGTCAATACACATTCTCAATGAACCATCTTTCTTATGCACAAATAACACGGGTGAGCCCCAGGGGGACATACTAGGCCTTATGAATCCTTTCTCTAGCAAGTCTTTCAATTGCTCTTTCAATTCTCATAATTCTGTCGGGGCCATTCTATACAGAGGAGCTGAGATTGGTTAGGTGCCTGAAATCACATCAATACCAAACTCCACTTCTCGTTCAGCAGGCAAACCTGGAAGGTCTTCAAGAAATACATTAGGAAATTCATTTACCACCGGAATAGTTTGAAGAGTTGGTGGCTTTGTATCTGTATCCTTCACTCTAACTAGATGATATATGTAACCTTTGGAAATCATTCTTTTTGCCTTAAAATAAGAAATAAATTTACCTCTTGGCGCACCAATATTAGCTCTCCATTCAAAGACTGCCTCCTTTGGAAAATGGAAATACACCCTTTTAGTTCAACAATCTACTGTGGCATAACAAGACGCCAACCAGTCCATACCCATTATACCATTAAAATCTACCATTTCTAGCTCAACAAGATCAGACATCGTATCATGACCGCAAATAGTTATAATACAATTTCGATAAACCCTTCTAGCTATAATAGATTCCCCAACCGACGTAGACACTTCCAATGGCTTAGCTAGCAATTCTGGTGTTCTTTTGAACTTTCCAGCAACCAATGGAGTGGCATATGATAATGTACAACCGGGATCAATTAATGCATAGACATCAAGTGAAAAGATAGACAATGTACCCTTAACCACATCTGGAGAAGCCTCTAAATTTTGTCAATCCGCTAGAGCATACGTACGATTCTAAACTCCACTAGAACTAGTTGCTCCTTTATCACCCCTAACATGACCCATAAGTTGTGCATCCCTACCTGAATAAGGTATCGATGATGATGATGCAACGGTTGATCCAGTAGGTCGTGCCATACCACCTATGCCCCTTTGTGGGCATTCTCTCATTATATGCCCCGACATACCACACCAAAAGCAAGCATTTTTCATGAACTGACATGCACCTAAATAAATCTTTCCATATTGTTTGCATGGCTATCGAGGAGGTCTTAATTGGCTCATACTTCATTGCCCTTGATACCCCACTGTTCGTGAACTCTAACTCTCACTTCTTTGCCCAAATTGATTACCTTTAGACCCTTGAAACTGCGGTAGAGCACTAGCTGCAGAATAAGAAGATAATGTCCTAGGTGGTATATTAGAAAACCAAGGCCTAAAATCTCCTTGGGATGCCATAAATTGCCCCGTAGATCTGGCCCTCTTGGAATATCCTCTTTTCAATTCTTGTGTTTTTTTTCTTAGCCTCTAATCCTCCATTTTTTATGCAAAATCTTGTATCCTTGCTATGTCCATGTCTTTGTTCAAAGAAGCAATAGTACAATCTCTAACCAAATATGGATCCAACCTATCCACATATCGATGAACTCTATCATCCATAGTAGCTAGAACATTAAGAGCATACCTAGACAATGAGTTAAATCAGAGGTTGTACTCTCTCATGCTCATATTCCCCTGGTGAAGATTCAAGAACTGATCTGTACGGGCCTTTCGAATCTCAAATGGAAGGTAATTATCAATAAATGCCTCTTTGAACTCTTTCCAAGTAGCTGAATGTGCATCGATACCTCTAGATTGTTTCCAATTTTCGTACCAAAATATAGCCTCCCCTTTGAATCTATATGTTGCTAACTCAACCGTCTCTTTACCTGATATATGCATAACATCTAGAGCCCTTTGGATTTGATCAATGAAGTCTTGTGGGTCTTCATTAATAGCTAATCCGATAAAGGTGGGAGGATCCGATTTAAGAAAGTCTTGCGTCCGAAGGCTAGCCTGTAGTAGGAATGGCTTGCCCTTGAGCTTGTCCAGCAACTATACGAGACAAAAGTTGCACCGCATTTCTAAGATCTTGATCAGTAGCATTAATAGGTGGCTCTGAGGATATAGTTCTTCTCCCTCTTAGCTCTTTTGGAGTGGAAGAAGTTTCTAATACATACTCAGCTTGAGCCTCACTTTGATTAGCTTGTATAGGTGGTGACTTGCTAGTCCCTTCTCCGGCAGCCACATCTACTCGCTTACTTATATTTTTACTCCTTATTGTAACTGGCATCCTTACTATAATAAGACAAACAAAGAGATTCAATGGTTAAATATAACTTTATCTACAATATGGGCTCTATTGCACGATCTAAGATAAGAAGAAAAAGAGACAACCCCTAAATGTCCCATAGCCTCCTGTTTATAGATGTGGTGCACAACACACCCATAAACAAGAATCTACGTAGACACGACTTTGTAGACTCCCTAGGACGACCCATTATGATACCACTTTTGTCACGCCTCAAATCCTATTGGGGCGGACAGGCACTTGTAGTTGTGAAGGCCCGAGAGAACCAACCCATAACCTTTGAATTCACATGCATACAACTATAATAGGCAAAGGTTTTGCCATCTACGGATATAATGCTTTAATAAAAAAAATATAAACGACAAGCCCTAAAACCATATACATAATAGACTTGGCCGTTGGGGCCATAACATGTACAAGATAACACACTACCATGCTTAACTTTACATTGGTCTACAAAGCCTCTAGATGATACATAGAACTTAGCTAAGGTCGGGACAAACCCCCGCCATACTATTAACTTTTATACAATACCAAAAATATATAGAACCGACTGGGAAAGCCCCGAAGCAAATTGGAACTCACCAATAGCAGATGGATATCCTGAGCTCCTACTGAGGAGGAGTGTTTGCCGAAGCACCTATGCCTGTAGCATGAAATATAGGTCCCCCATAAGGGGAGTCAGTATGAAAATATGTACTGAGTATGCAAGGCGGAAAAGTAACAATACAAGATACAAAGGCTCAATAAAAATCTGGAGCAAGTGTAAAAATAGTGTTAGATAACACCTTTACATTTACTTGTGGAATAGGGTACATTACATTTCTTTCCTTCTTTTACCTTCTTACTTCATTATCTTTGTAATCCATATGATACGAATGACCAACTGATCAGTGGTAAATAACAAATCAGGATCGACCCATGCTAGGCTTATGCCCCTGAGCTGCCACCTGTAAATAAACATTGGGATCGGCCCATTCTAGGCTTACTCCCCTGAGATTCCACCCACATATAAAGTATCAGGATCGGCCCATTCTAGGCTTATTCCCCTGAGCTGCCACCCGTTTTACAGATTTCCATTACTTAGTTTAATTAGCCTTTGAGATTGTTACTTCGGTGGTCATAACATTATGGTACCTTGAAACAATGATTTATCAATAAGAGACATGTAAATAGGAAATAAATGAAATAAAAATGAATTAAGGAGTTGTTGGCACGCTAATGAAGTGTTTAGGAGCTAAAAATAACACATGGATCTTATTTGAGTAACCGGAGAAATTCTGAAATTTACTAGTGAAAATAGACATGTAGGATTGGTAGCAAGCATGTATTGAGGTGTTTTAACTCATTAGAGAGTGGGATCATGTTCATTAGTATCATGGGATATCATACGGTGCTATTATGTATCACGTGTTATAGGATAATCTTGGAAGCTTGCTCGATGGAACAAGTGTTCGTTTTCATTCAAAGAGTGAAAAATAGAGTATGCCTTACATACCTGGTTGTAATACTCCAATACCAAACCAACTCGAATCTCCGCCCTTATAGAATACTTATCTACAATGAAATATATGGAAAACTAATATTAGCAACCAAACATCACATTTTGGCTATTTAACTTTACCAAACTAGTGGCTGGGAAGTAAGCCCTTGATTTATCAGTAAAGGGTGTCAATTTAACCCTAATATACTCCAATTACATCCACATACCATACATATACATATAATATCCCCCGACACAACTTTGGCTTCATTACACCTCCCAACCAAGACACAAAGAGAAATGAGCAATAGACGTACACAATCATTAATTCAGTGGTTTATCACCACATCCATCTTCTATAGTTCAATACAAACTAATAACACTTTTTCCCAATAGCAACCGGGAATCCCCCAATCCAAACACACAAAACAGTCCGCAACAACACTCCAATCATCCTTTAATAGCAACAAAATATGTGTAATCCTCCATCAACACATGTATATGGAAAAAGGAAAAAAGTGGACAACAACCATACATTGATTTCCTTGGTAGTTTATTACTTAATGTGAATTTACTCAATAGCTCAATCCCTTCACACATACACCAAAAGAGAAAAGAGAAATTCCTTAATAACTAAGAACAATTGACTATCAAAACTTAAAGAGAGGGCTGTCCGGAAATTAATCTTGAAGAACACATTGTTTCCTTAGTACAAGCTCATGAATTATTCACATACCTTTATCTTGGAAGTAAGTTCAATCCCCATAACCCTTGTGGAACTATAGAGTTACTTCATAGCCAAGAGAGAACAAGAGAGAAAAACCTAGAAAGCTGAAATTTTTGTCTAGGTTGAAATGAGAAAAAATTGCTGATTTCCAATCCATATATAGAAGCTTCTCTTTGACGACTTATTGACTATTTTTGGTCTATATTTTTTCAAGTAAATGATGTATATACTTTCCAGATATATTGGGCTTTTGTGGATCCAAAACTATTGTGCCTTTGTTGCCCATTCTCCTTCTTTTCTTTCCTTTAACTTGGGTCAAAATTAATTCAAGTAGGTGGTAGTGTATTTGGCCCAATAAGTTGTTCAAAGGAAGTTTTAGAAGGTTATGTACATACTTATTTAATTCATAGTTGGGCTAAACTAAAATGAGCCTTTGTAGCTTTGAGTGTTGGGCTTTTTTTTATTTCCTTCTCTTTTACTTAAGTTAGGCCCAAATGAGTACCTTAACATAGGATCAAATTTGGTCCATAACCTTGGGTCCATTAACTTGGTCCAAATATCTCAAGTAAGTGATCCACCTACTAGCTTAAGTAAGTCAAGAAATCACCTTAACAAAATACTCAATTTTTAGTTATTAACTCTTTAATCTAACTTAAAATTTGTATATACTTGGTCACATTAAACCACATGGGAAGTATTTAGAACTCCATCTACACCACAAAGATATATCTAGATCCATATAAATATAACAAGTATACACAAAAATATGGGGTGTTACAAACCAATTCTATGTCATCCTTAATTTTTTCATATTCAAGCCTTAGTGTATGCACCTATATGAAATCTTAAAGTTTTGTGAGTCTTTTCTAATTTGTTGGTTGTTGTGTAATAAGATCTCTTTTATTGTATGTAATATTTTAGCCTTTATGTTGTGTTAGGGAGTTTTATAAAGTCCTTAGCTATTATTTGAGGATGAACGATCCCAAGGGGGATATTGTAACATTTCAAAAATTTTAGAACCTTCGTGCACCCAATGTTGTACAAATTAACTTTAAAAAAAATGACTAACGGGTTGACTCATGATTAATACGTTGGACTCGTGAGTCGATTCATGACTCATGAACCAAAATAAATTGACTCACAGGTCTGATTCAAAATTGGTAGGTTGGACTCATAACTCGTGAATCGGATCCACGATTAGTGGACCAAGTCATGGATCAATATTAAAAGTTGTAAAATTCATCTGATTTCCATGAGTTGGACTCATGGACCAAGTCGTAGAACCCTGACTCTGTGAATTTTTTTGGGGTAACTCATGGGAATTTTGGTTATTTTTCTTATGAGGTCCGACCCTTATATACTTAATACTCCTTTTGAACAAGTAGTTATGATTATTTTCAAAAGGAATACAGTTAGAAACCCTTCTATTCCTTCCTTTTAGACATGGTTTATTTCCATTTTATGTCATTCATCGGGTTTATGTCTCGATATAAGATGTTATTCATATTGTTACGGGCTTCATAAACTGAGTCAAATAAATATTTTCTTGTAATATTTTAGGACTTGAGATTCGATTGTTGATTTATTTGAACTTAATAACTTATGAGCCTATTTTTCACACTTTAACTACAAATATGCTTATGAAGAAATGCTAACGGGTCAACTCGGGTCTTCATTGGTCTGAGATGCCCATCATGACCAGGATCTCGAGACAGGACGTGACAATTATTCCCCAAGTTTTGATCCGAGCTTCACTTGTCGTCAGAGATTTCTCATGAAAAAAGATGTGTGACACATAAAAGAGCATCACTTTTTGATTGTATGACTTAGACACGACATAACAAAATATCTAATAAAGAAATGTCTTGGACAATGCCCTTATTGTCCATATATTCTTCAACTTCCCTATTCTTTTATGGTTATATAGATTTTGATTTCTAGTAATTAGCTAAATAATCCATCATCATCCTACCAACGCTTCTAGTAGAAATTATAAAGTATGAATAACTTTAGTTCCAAAATTCTTGAGTGAAACTAATCTTGAGATGTGTGTAGAGGCCTAGAAATTATGAATTAAAATACTCAATTTCTATCAATATTTTCCTGTTGGGATGGTATCTAAACATGGTTTCTTTCCACCACTAGAATTAAACATCTCTCCATCTTGGATAACTTTCAAGACTTGTATATCATCTTGTAGAATTCAATTTGATAGCCCTTGCCCTTGAGTCACCCTGATGTAGCTAAGGTTAAGTTCTTCTCCCTCTTTACGTTTGTTCTTGTTTTAACAAACATTGTTATCTACAATATATGATCATGGATATCTCTTCTTGTACTAAAGTTTTTATCAATGATGATGATGATGTTTTGTGTTTTAATGATTGTCATGATCAGGAGATTAGAGAAAATAATAACATGGACGTTGTTTCACATCATGAGATAACCAACATCATCACCAGTGGAGAGAAAAAATTGGTGTTAATATTGACGTTGTTTCTGGGAGGATCCAACGTATATGCCTAAATGTCACGACCCGAACCGAGGTCCTTGCCGCGATGGACATCCCGAACCATGAAGGTCGAAGCTCCCCTCTCTATCTAAAAATCATACACACCATTCATATACTTAAAAGGAAATGCGGGGAAAAAAATAACAAAATGGAAACATGGTCATTTTCTTACTTCAATTGAACAATACGAATTTTAGTTCATAAATATTCAAAAACACGTGACACCAATCTGTGAAATATCTAACTATACGAAGACCAATATCTGTCAAAGAAAACTGGGACAAGGCCCCAGTCGGAACATGACTAAAACTAAATAACAATATTCCATAAACAAGGCCTTCCGAAATAAGAAAGGCTTGCCAATTGAGAATTTCTGACAAATCAATATACGGATTAGCGGGACCCCGGGATTGTGCCTCAGATCTTGAAATATAAGGGGTCAATACAAATGTACTGGTACACAGAGAAATCCAAAATAACATACTTTTATATAACATAAGTGAGAGCAATTTATGAAACATTTTATATACAATATATGAAAATGCATGGGCATACTTAAAAGACATTGAAACATTTCTTGATACCACAACTTACTCTTTATCTTACTTCTAAGATGGATGGTACACCCTATAATTTATAATTCCACGAGCTATATAAAATCCGCCCTTGACTCGGCGGCCAAGCCTCTAATCCAAGTTTTCCCTAAAGATTGGAGTATCAGTAAGGGGAGACACTCAAGACTACACCATATGGTCCCATGATCCCCAATCAAATCAACATTCATGATAATGCAAAAGACCACAAAGCATGGATCCTAACCATACTCCCAAATTATGACGACATAATCAAGGTATATAAGATCACACAGCATAGTACCATAACCCCGTGTCGGTAAATCATGATTGCTAGCGTTGAGTCTTTTAACTCATAATTTCTTTGGGTAACCATCTAACTCTCTTTATGCCCATTTCTAACCTTTTCTAAACATGCATCTTTATGAATTCAACTTCTGAGTAAAATCTGTATTTTTAGTCTGTTCTAAATCTGCTATAGCATTCATATGTCTGGTACCGTCATACTAAGACATGAAAGTCATATCTTCTAAGACATAAAATATCATGTACAACTCTTTCATTCAAAACAATATTCAAACTACCAAAATATTCAAACTGTACAAGAGGATTCATATTTCAAAACATATGCCAAACCATGCAAAGATTCTCGTTTTTCAACATTTCAACAAATGATGGTCAATTTCTCAAAATAATCATTCAATTCTTTCGCATATCGCTTTCAGACTTTACAAAGAAGAATTATCCTTCTCTTCAATTCATAATTGACATAAAATTCATAATTGATAGTAAAACCCTTTGTTCATGCTTTAAGATATGCAATTGAGTAATCCGTGACTTGTCAATCAAGAAATAACACCATGAAAGGGAAATTCGTTATTCAGATCATGCTCTCAATTTATGCTTTTCAAAACACCGAAATCAGATATATATACATAAACAAAAATCAAATTTAAGGAGGAGGTTTGAAGACTAAAGCATTCTCATCAAAAGGGTTCACCGTACATATTTTATTGTAAATTCAAACCCTTCGTAAATATATAAATTATCAACATTCAAAATATTATTAAAATATTTCACCATGCCCATGTAGTTTAGGAAAATCCCACGTACCTTAGATTACTTAGTTCGAAGAATAAAATCCGAATCTTGATTTATTTCTTGAAAACCTTGACCTAAGAGCTTGATTCTTGATATTTAGGGCTCTAGGGTTTTCTTGAAGAGGAGAATAGTATAATTATTCAACAAATTCTCTTTGGGGGCTTAAATATTGTATTTTGGATGGTTTTTGGGTGAGGTAAATGACCTTATTGCCCTCAAATATGCGGAATCAAAAGCTGAAAAATAAGGGAAAGTGCTATAGAGCATGCGTTGTATGCTATGGAGCACCGAAATGGAGGTTGCGTCACATGATCTATAGTGGGCTCCCTCAGGAGTGGATTAGAGCGTGTGTCGCATGCTAATCACGCAACCTCACTGCCTCTCTCACAAAAATTGCTATAACTTTTCACTCGGGTATCGGATTAAGGCAAAATTTATATCGTTGGAAAGCTGACTCAATTATCTACAATTTGGTGGGTCTTGAGCTGCAAAATTCTAATTGTATCAAAATTTGTACATGTTCAAAGTAGAACCTTATAACATCAAATACGAAGATTTAACCGAATCAAAGGTTCTTAGCTCAACTTCGCTCTAAGTGACTCCTATGAAGATTTTTCACCTCGAAAGAACTTCAAACACGAGGATAAAGATCATAACACTTATTCTCACTTGGAAATAATTTCTATTAGATCTTACACACATAGAAACAACAGTTTGATTTCTAGTTCAAAAATGCAGGGTGTTACACTAAGTGGGGTACAGTTATTTTAGAGATAAACTAAATTATATTATTGGTTTATCACATCCTCTGACAAGTAATTGTAATGAGTTTAAGTTACTGGAAGTGGACAAGGAGGAACGGTCCAAGAAAATATTAACAAATTAAGACTTTCTTTTTAAATAGTAGGAGTACTCTATTATATCTACATCCACTCAGTTCAAAGGTACGTAGCACAGGGATATCTTAATAAAATTAGTAGTCTAAAGTCAAATATTAATAAAATATCTTAAATATATACACATAAATTCAAAAATAATATAGCAATAATTTAAAGTTATCTTTTTTTGTTCTTTCATATTATTTGTTTTTAGTGTAGTATTTTTAAAAGACACATAATATGCATCCGAACTCTCAGATGATCTATTGTTGGAATGCAAGGGGGCAATGTTGAATAGAGACATGGATTTCTCTAGGTTGTTCGTTCATATGCAATAGGTTGAAGAGCAGAAGAAAAGGTTAGCTGAGGCCAGAGAGAAAGACAGGTAGGCCAAGAGGGTCAGGCCTATAGATCAGAATAATAGTCAACATCAAGGTGGCAATTGGGGTAATAGGTGGTCGAAGAAAAAGTTTTGGAGTAATGCTAAGTCCTCAGCTAGATCCCCAGCACCTATACCTCGAGTTGATCGACGATTCTAGAATTTTTAGCCAACCAGTGGAGCGGGAGTGCAGTGTACTCAGTCCCAGGGAAATGCAGCCCAGTCATTTAGGCCATACCCTTGTTGCGGAAATTGTGGAAGGAACCACCCGGGAAAGTGTATCTATGGTGAGTGCATGTGTTATACTTGTGGTCAATTAGGGCACTTCTAGATGGACTACCCCACTGTTAGAGAAAATATAGGAGGCGCTAAGTCCCAAGATAATTCTACAGCCCTACCCCCACCCAAGGGTACTACTTCAGCTACTGGTGGTTGCCGCAAACGCTTGTATGCTCTATCCAACGGTCAGGATGCAAAGGCTTCGCTAGATGTGGTCATGGGTACGTTACAAATTTTCCCCGTGATGTGTATATGTTACTTGATCCTGGGTCTACCTTGTCTTATGTGACCTCTTATGTTGTCGTGGGTTTTGGTTTCAAACCTGAACATATTCCTGAAACCTTTCTCCATTTCCACTCTTGTTGGTGACTCTATTGTGGCTAGAAGGGTATATAGAAATTGTTTGGTGTCTGTCTGTAATCTTGATACCGTGGCGGACCTTATAGAGCTTGATATGGTTGACTTTGATGCTATTTTAGGGAAGGACTGGCTTCATTCGTGTTATGCCACAGTAGACTGTAGAACCCAAAAAGTCATTTTTTTCTTTTTGAATAAACCACTGATTATGCAGGAGGGGAATTCTCTAGCACCTAGAAGGAAATTTATATTTTATCTTAGAGCCCGTATGTTTATCTCAAAGGGTTGTTTGTATCATCTTATCCGGTTCAAAGATTCCTTTGTCAAAAATCCTTCCCTCCATTCTATTTTGGTAGTTAATGAATTCCTATGAGTTTTTCCTGATGAACTCCCAGGGATACCACCTAATAGTGATATAGAATTTGGTATTGACTTGTTGTCAGACACTCAGCCTATTTTTATTCCGCCATACTGAATGGATCCTGCAAAACTGAAAAAGTTAAAAGAACAGTTGAGAGATCTTCTTGATAAGGGTTTCATATGTCCTAGTGTTTCTCCCTGGGGTGCACCTGTTCTATTTATGCATAATAAGACAAATCTTTTCTTATTTGTATAGACTATCGTCAACTCAATAAGGTTACTGCTAAAAATAAATAGCCTCTTCCCAGAATCGATAATTTATTTAATCAACTCCAACTTAGCAAATGTTTTTCAAAAATAGACCTTCATTCAAGGGATGCTGACATTACCAAAACAACTTTCCAAACTCGATATGGCCATTAGAATTGTTAATTATGTCCTTCGGACTGACTAACGCCCTTGCAGCTTTTATGGATCTAATGAATAGGGTGTTCCGTCAGTTTCTAGACTTTTTCATCATAGTTTCCATGAACGACATCTTAGTTTACTCTAACAGTGAGAAGAGCATGCCACCCACCTCTGAATCATCCTTTAGACCCTCAAAGATTATGAATTTTAAGTAAAGTTTTCTAATTGTATGTTCTGGCTTGATGCTATTGCTTTCTTGGGACATATTGTGTCTGGTGAAGAAATTAAGGTTGATCCCCAAAAGTTTGAAGCAGTGAGAAAATAGCACAGACCCACGACTCTAATCGATATCCGGTGCTTCTTGATTTTGGCAAGGATTACAGAAGGTTTGTAGAGTAATTTTCCTCCATAACGTCTCCACTTACCAAATTGACTCAAAAAAGGGCAAAATTCGTGTAACATGACTCATATGAGAACAGTTTTGAAGAATTGAAAGATAAGTTGACTATCGTGCCTGTATTGACTCTTCCTGAGGGTAAGAAAGGTTTTGTTGTGTATTGTGATGCATCCCGAGTGGGACTTGGGTAAGTGTTTATGCAGCATGGTTAAGTAGTGGCTTATGAATCTAGGCAGTTGAAAAAAATTACCCCACCCATGACTTGGAGTTAGAAGTGGTGGTTTGCACTAAAGATCTGGTGGCATTATCTTTATGGGGTGCATGTTGATATTTTTACTGACTACAAAAGCTTGCAGTATGTTTTCTCGCAGAAAGAAATTAACCTCAAGCAAAAGAGGTGGTTAGAATTATTGAAGGACTATGATATGAGCCTGCATTATCATCCAGGAAAGGCAAATATGGTGGCCAACGCCCTTAGCAGGTTGTCAATGGGTAGTTTTTCCCATGTTGAGAAAGAAAAGAGAGAGATGGTGAAAGACATTCATCGGCTTAAAATTTAGGAGTGCAACTTCTGGATTCTGAAAATAGAGGAGTGGTTGTTCATGAGATGGCTAAATCTTATCTATGTGCTGAAGTAAAGGAAAATCAGGCTAGAGACCCCAACTTGTTGTAGATTAAGAATGATGTTGGTCAACAGAAGGTGATGTCATTTGAGATTGAAGGTGATGGAATTTTAAGATATCAAGGTATGCTATGTTTGTTGAATATGGATGGACTACGAGAGAGAATCTCGGATGAGGCTCACACTTTGAGGTATGTTGTTCACCCAGGTTCTACCAAAATGTATCATGACCTTAAGGATATTTATTGGTGGAACAATATGAAGAGTCATATTGCTAATTTTGTTTCCAAGTGTTTGAATTGTCAGCAAGTTAAGGTGGAGCATCTGAGACCAGGTGGAACTTCCCAAGAGATACCTTTGCCTATGTAGAAGTGGGAGATGATTAACATGGACTTCATTACAGGACTCCTGAAGTTCCGAAATCAATATGACTTCATTTGGGTGATTATAGACAGGATGACCAAGTCCGCTCATTTCCTTCCAGTGTGAACCAACTATTTGGGAAATGATTATGCTAAGTTGTATATTTGGGAGATAGTCTGTTTGCACGGTTCTCCTATATCTATTATTGTAACACCCCGAGTTTGTACCCTGAATGCTACACGGTGCTTACGACCCTAAAGGACCACAAGCTAACCCATGACTGATATCTACTGTGAGCACTGAATAATAATACTGGAAAATGAGGAAAATAGGCTAAAATTCCATAAGGTTCAAAATCTAAAATACTGATAAATAACATAACATCTGAAATAACAATCCATTAAACTGAATATTATCTAGAACTCTAGTCTGAAAAGCCTCTAACTGAGCTGTCTGAAAAGTTGAGTTGATGGGAAAAAACCCCAACTAACTCCGACTACTGCGCTACAGATAAACTAAAAATACTGAAGTAAAAACATATCCTTGATAGATGAGGACTTACTACTAGATCTGCTACTGCTGGCTGAATCTGGATAAACGTAGTCAGGAACCTGAGTGTTCGAACCTATGATATGAAACATCATAGCACAAATAATGGGTATGCGATCATGGGAATGTACTAGTATGATAAATGAGGTAAAGTTGAATGCAAGGGTTCATATGCATGAACAATAACTGACTGAAACTTAATATGAGAATACATGGATAATCTGTAACTTCTGTAAATACTGAGTATACAATACTGTGTGTATGCATGAATACTGTAACTGAGCTTTTCTAAAACTAAATACTAAGTTTTGTTATTGAGTAACTGATAATGATTGATTGTATTTGATAGTTCTAATTCTGTAGAACTGAACTGAGTTCTAAACTGATGCCTGAAACTGAAACTGTGACAGGTAATTATCTAATCGACATGCACCAAAAAAGATAAGATAACTGAGTTGGGGTCTAATATGTAACCCTAATTAGAAGGGTTTCAATACCGTTCCATGGGTAAAGACAACTACTGTGGAGTCAGTCCTAACTAACGGGTGACCCCTGAGATCAGTCCTAAACTAGCGGGAGATCCTTGAGTATGTCAGTCCTATCTAATGAGTGACATATCATAATCTACGCTGGATACGTAGTACTGTAACTTAGGGATTGCTTTTAGGGACCCAGTCCTAGCTAACGGGTGAGACCCCATCCTTAAGCTCGCTCGGTACTGAATTCTACTCCCAACTAAAAGACACTAATCTGATTATACTGAACTGGACTGGAATGATACAGAGTTTACTGAGTTTTCCTAAGTTCTGTAACTGAATGAGTTCTACTGAGTTCTGTAACTGACTGAGAGTACTACTGATCATGACATGACTGATACTATTCTATCACTGATACTATCTCTAGGTAAACAGCTAAATTATCAGGTATTAAATACCCCTAAGACTCGATAGCATGAAAAGAAAAGCAAAGCATCATCTTGAATAACATAACAATGTTTACTTGGTCATAATTATTCATAGAGACATTTCATCAAACACTTGTAATGCATTAACTTGTACATGAATGGGGAATACATGTTAGCATGCTATAATGGCATTATTTTATTCCCATAGACAATTTATCAAACACATGAGAAACATACTTGGTTCATTAAATCATAAACACTTAGGGTTAACATGGTTACAATAATCAACTTGCAAATCGAAGGGTTTATCGTGAATATCATGTAATTCAACACATACTAGAATCAATTCTTGGAAATTATAATCTAAATCACAGATTAAAACTCAAACAACATCATGAACATGAATTAAATCTAATTCAAACATGGAAATCATAAATCATAAATCTTGTATTTAAAAAAAAAAAGAATTCTTGGGCTCCATGGAAGATAAGGATCCTTGGATGAACATCTAACATACCTTAATTTGAGAGTTTCTTGGAGTTCTTGGAGAAATTCTTGGGATTGTCCTTGATTCTTGAGATCTAGGGTTTGTTTTCTTGAGAGAGAATTATCTTTTGATTTTGGGAAAAAATGAATAATGAAGTATTTAAACATTTTTAGGGATTAAATCCCATATCTGGATGAATTAAAGTCATGGGTAAAGACTATTTTAACCCTGGGTACAACTTCAAGTTTTCGTGAAATTTTTTCTATTTAGACCCCTAGCGTGACGCACCACTATCCGCCAAACCACTGGAAAATAAAAGCAGGAAAATTGCATGGTGGTGCGATGCAGTGGAATAGTGTTTCCACCTTGGTTGCGGCCTAAAAGTTCACCGCGACGCGGTGGGATCGCGTTGGAACACTGAAAAAGGACCATTACTATTTTAAGACTTGGCGTGATGCACCATGATCGTGGAGGCCCATTGGATTTTGATGATTGTCATTTTTTTGGATCCGCGATGCGCTGATGGCTCAGGTGGCACAACGATGCGCTGATGGCTCAAGTGGCACACTGTTTTACAAAAACGTCCATAACTCTTCACCCGAGTGTCGGATTTGGGCAAATTTTATATCGTTGGAAAGATAATTCAATTTCTTATGTAATAAAAAGTTGAAATATTGAAAATTTCATATGAATAAAATGGTATTCATTTTTGAAGCTCTTGACATTCTAGGAGCGAATTTAAGCTAGAAAAAAGTACGGGGTACTGAAATTATATCCAACTGAGGTACATAGTTCTCTTCTCAGTTTTGGTGATCTTTTTTGAGAGGTTTAGGTACTAAGTGAACTTGAGTACCACCTTCCACCCTCAGACTAATGGGAAAGCTGAGCGCACCATTCAGACCCTTGAGGACATGTTGAGAGCTTGTGTGATTAAATTTAGAGGTAGTTGGGTGGATCATTTGTGATTGATAGAATTCCCTACAACAGTAGTTACCATTCCAATATACAGATGGCTCTTTTTGAAGCACTTTATGGGAGGAGATGTAGGTCTCCAATTGGATGGTATGAAGTGGGTGAGACTTGGTTATACGGGCCAGACCTTGTTCATTAGGCAATGGAGAAGGTAAAAGTCATTAGGGAGCGACTCAAGACTGCTCAGAGTCACCAAAAGTCTTATATAGATGTTTGGAGAAGATATTTAGAATTCAAAGTCGATGATTGGGTATTTCTACAGGTCTTCTCTATGAAGGGAGTCATGAGATTCGGAAAGAAAAGGAAACTTAGTCCCTGTTATATAGGGCCCTATCAGTTTGTGAGAAGGATTAGTGGAGTTTCTTATGATCTAGAATTTCCCGCAAGTCTTGGTTCTATTTATCCAGTATTCCACGTGTTCATGTTGAAGAAGTGAATTGGAGATCATTCCCTAGTGTTTCCTGTAGAGGAGATCAACATGAAGGACTCTTTGTCATATGAGGAAGAACCTATTGCTATTTTAGATCGCCAAGTTTGAAAGTTGAGAAGTAAGGAGATAGCTTTGGTTAAGGTGTGATGGAGGAATAAAAAAGAGAAGGAAGCTACGTGGGAGTCAGAAGATGACATGCGATCTCGATACACAAATCTCTTTGAGACTGGGGATGATGAAGTGAAAGGTACAAGCCTTTTTTCTATTCTCTTTATCCTTTCCTTGTATGTTAAATGTCGCTTTTGTCTGTATTTTGAGCCATCATTCGGGGATGAATGATCCTAAAAGGGGGATAATATAACACCCCAAAATATTCTCAATTTGATACCACACTTAGAAGTATGTGTAAGGAGCTAGCATCATGAAATTTCCATAAGTGTTAAAGGAGTTAATCATTTTCGAAGCTCCTAAACTCCAATAATTTCTAAATCGACTTTCCCGATCCCGAGACATAACTTTTGATTTGATCCATGTTTAGGAGTGTAAATAACATATCTCGCGTAAGTTTTGGATTTATTTTTGGATTAGGAATGGACCATGTTTGAGTTTTCAAGACTGCAAACCACCGCGATTCCACTGCATCACGATGGATTTAGCGATAAGGGGTTCATCGTGTTGCGGTGGGTGTCAAAAGGGCATTTGTATTTTTCCAGTGAGTTATCACGATTTCACTGTGTCACGATGACAATGGGACCTTCACCGCATCACAGTGATGAATAAAACAACAATGGTTCTTTTCCAGTAGATCACCGCGATTGCACCGCGTCGAGGTGAGTAAGGCGGTAAGGACCTCACTGTGTCGAGGTGAGCATCAAAAGCGAGATTCGGTAGTAACATTTTAAAATCGAGGGGAAATTTTTTCTTTTCCCTACAAACCCAAGACGTGTAAACATTGAATTAAAACGTCTTTTGGGCATAATATGCCCAAATTTCCATAAATTATTCAAGAACAAAACCCTAATTTCTTTCTCCAAGACCAAACATCTATCTTCTAAGTCAAGAATTCCAAGAAGCAAGTTAAGGTTAAGGTTCTATTCTTCGAACTAGAAAACTTAAGGTATGTGGGACTATCCTTAAACCCCATAGGCATTGATTTTATCGTTTGTACCAAGTACAATGATCTTTATTCATGTTGCAAATAAAAGGTTAGAATATTGTTTTGAAAAGCTTGTTGTAAAAGTCATTTTGATGAAATTGTATGCATTGTATTGAACTATTTTTGTGGAAACCGAATTACAATCCCCTATGTATTTGCATATATAGTTTGGAAGGTTTAATTGAGAGAATGAATAATGAATTCTCCCTCTTGTTACAAATTATAGTGTTTATTTGTATTGTGAGTAATTTTGAATGCATGAACTAAGGTTTGAAAGTAAGTTTCTTAACATCCTGGTGTTTGACATGTTTTATGATACGATGAGGGGGGATTTTATTGCTATAACTACACTCTTGCATTAAAAGAGAAGAATTTCATATGATTGAATAATTGACATGGCCACCACATCTTTAAGTATTGTGAAAAAAGAGTAATTGCATACAGATTTCATGAGGTTTTATAATGATGAATCTCTTGTGTTGTTATAAATCATTGGTGGTCATTTGCATGTTTTTAATGAGATGGGCTATCAGATTGATATAATATGAATGACTTGTAAGTCTGGGTATGATGATACCCTGTGATGACATGCCTTTGAGATTTTAAGCATTGAATGATTTTTGTATATGAGCATATTGTTTAACGAATTAAAATTGGGCCTAAAGAGAGGTAATGGTTACCCGAAGAATGTGTTTGAGTGTAAAGGCTCATTGTCGAAAATCGAGTTTATGGATTTGGGTAATATGATTTGGCTAATGCTAATGTATACTTGTCCTTGAGACACTGGTATACTAGAATAGTATTTAGGACTCCAATCCTTGCGGCATACTTGGATTGAGATTTTGGCCGCCGAGTTAAGGGTGGATTCCATATAACCCGTGGGATAGTAGAAATGTAGGGTGTAACATCTATGTCGGGACTAAAATAAAGTGTGACTCTTGATTTCAAGGAAGCATCCAAAAGTCCTACATTTTGCCCATGTGTTTTACTTATCTTATATGTAATGTTTTACAAAATGCCCTCATCTATGTTGAGTAATAAAAATGTTATTTTGGAATTGTTTCACATACCAGTACAATTATATTGACCCCCTGTATTTCTGGATCTGAGGCACAATTCGAGGTCCCGCTCAGCAGTAAACTTATGTATGTCAGAAGTTGCAATTGGTGAGCCTTCTCTACTCCGAAAGGCCTGATTTACAAAATATCATTATTTTTTCTATTCATGGTCCAACTGGGGACCTTGTCCCAGTTTTATCATAAGAATATGTTGAATCTTGTAATGTTAGAGGTTTCGCAGACGAATGTCATGTGTTTTAAATATTGAGGATTTTCTTTTGAATGGTTTAATTAGATTATAATGTTGACCATATTTCCATCTCGATATATATTCTTCCGTATTTCTTTATACAATATGAATGGTGTACATGATTGCCAATCAGAGATGGGCACTTGGTCCTTCAAGGTTCGGGATGCTTGCCGTGGCCAGGGTATCAGCTTGGGTCATGACAGGTAGAGAAGTTGTTTTCAATATACCCTCCGCTCAAGAAAAAATACATTCCAGGAAAAGTTTAAAAGAGGCACAAAAGCCAAAAAGGAGTAGCACAAGAATAGTAGTAAAAAAATATCACCAAAAAATAAAGCTACGAGCGATCTACCCGAAACAACATATATTAGTAAGAATTCAAGAGAATAAAAAAACTATAAGCGTAGCATTACGACTACTAATAAGGAAAAAACACCTACCTGCTAGCATGAACTCACTCAGATCTCTTAACTTTCTACTCTAATTCACGCCCGCCGTCACTTTCTATCTAAGGCCATGTCCACAGTAAGTTGCAACCTCACTTATCCTGTTTGATAACATTTCCCTAATATTTATTTGGTCTATCTCTAACTCTGCGGAATCCCTCTGTAGCCAACTTTTCAAATGTACACATTGGGGCATCTATGCATCTCTGTAACACATGTCTAAACCATCTCAGTCTCACTTCTCGCATCTTGTGTTCCACCGAAGTCACCCCGATCTTATCTTGTATAACCTTATTTTGAGTTTTATCTCTCTTAGTCAACCCACACATCCATCACAACATCCTTATCTTTGCCATATTCATCTTCTCGATGTGAGAATTTTTAACTAGCCAACACTCCACCCCCATATAACGTAGCTAGTCTGACTACAACTCTGTAGAACTTGCCCTTGGGTCTTGGTGGCACCTTCTTATTAAACAAGACTCTTGAAGCGAGCTTTCCTTTCATCCATCCTGCACCAATAGGATGAGTGACATCCTCATCAATCTCTCCATTTTCCTGAATAATAAACCCAAGGTATTTAAAACTTCCTCTCTTTTGAATGGCCTGAATATCAAGGCACACCTTCATATTAGCCTCCTGCGTCAACTCACCGAACTTGTTTTGGATGTTCAGTCTTAGTCCTACTCAACCTAAACCCTTTATACTCTTGGGTCTGTCTCCAAACTTTCAACTTATTATTAACTCTTTCACGAGTCTCATCAATCAAAACTGCATCATTCGCAAAAAAATACAGCATGCTACCTCACCTTGAATTTGATGTATCAATCCATACATTACCAAGGCAATAAAAATGGGCTAAGGGTCGACCCATGGTGCAAGTCCATCAATACGAGAAAATCTCGAGTCCCTTACCTCCGTTCATACTCGAGTAGTATTGGCTCACCCATGCATGTCTCTTATTGCCCTAATGTATGCCATCAATACACCTCTCTTATTGACACTCCAAAATAATTGTTTGCTCAATAAAATAAATTAAATGTAATGAATTAATTTCAGAGACCTTCCTCGAAAGGGCATTTGAAGTCATGTTTACCTTCTTATTTATTTTAAATTTTCTAACAAATTTGAATTCGTTGACTATATCTAGATCGTAAATTTTGTGTTCGTCATTGAGTTATTAGATTAAATTGTCTAAGAAAAAACTTTTGTTGATTAAAAATTGCTTTTATGAAATTCATTAAACAAATAACTATATCCAAAATGTCAAAATAATTAAATTATATATTTTCTATGTCGATAATAATGAGTTAAATTTATTACAAAGAAATTAAAATAAAGGGAACAAACTTTTTGAGAGTTTCCTAAAATTTTATTTTTCTTAAGCCAATAAAAAGCGGGTTGCTTTTACAACAAGAAAAAGGAAATATTTTTTGCTTTATAATTTACATATATATTTTGCTTTGATGAATTGGTCGAGTAGTACGTCTGGAGGTAGTTATTTCGATTCAATGGGGTTCAGGTTTAGGCCCATTGATGAAGAACTCATAAGCTATCTACTCAAGTTTGTGTGTGGTAAACCTATCGAATGCGATCACATTCGAATGCTAGACTTGTACGGTAACAAGAAGCCGTGCGACATATTCGATGATTTATCTCCTGATGGTGAGTTCACAGACGTGAATTACTTGTTTACTCAGTTAACGAAGAAATCTACTGGTGGTAAAAACATCAAAAGGACGCTACTTGGAGGTGGCGGCACATGGAAGGGATTGGCCAAGGGTAAAGAAGTCACGAGCAAAAAAGGGTCGGTAATAGGGTTGAAGAGAAGTTTTCATTTTATTGATAGTGAGAAATCGAATCATCCAAGAGTTGTGTGGAGCATGAAAGAATACAGTCTTAGCGATAGCATAGTGAAGGCATTGAGAAGACGTAATCAAATTCAGCACGAGGGGTATGTTTTGTGTCGCATTAAGAAGAAAGTTGTTGTCCATAGCGATGATCAAGAGCAGGTTATTAATAATTGTCATGATGAGGAGATTGGATGGAATACTATTAGGAGCACTAATGTTGTTGCAGATCAAGAGCAGATTATGCTAGGGTTAGGGTATGTGGGAGTTGATGATCAAAATCATGATATTGTTAATCCAGAAGAAGGGTTTTGTGATAGTGTTAATGTCCATGGTGATGATCAGATGATGAATGGATTTCATGATAGTGTTTATGTCCAAGGTAATCAGATGATGAATGGCTTTTGTGCTACGTGTGATTATGACAAGGAGGAAATTATTGAATCGTCATCGCGTCATCAGGAGCAAAACTATCATATCGGCTCATCATGTATCCCGACAAGTTGTAATGAGTTTGAGTTGTTGGAAGTGGATGAGCAGGAGTATGAACGAGCCAAGTCTAATGTTGCATTGTTGGAAGAAAAAATGTCTGAGCTGAGCAGTATTGTTTTGCAAGGAAATGATGATGATTATAATCAGTGTTACAACTTACTTCGGGGTAATTTGTTTTCAAATACATATGATCAATCATCCAAACAAATGACTAATTATCTGATCCCTTCTGTTAATTATGGGGTTGAATTAAACTCTCATGGAGCACCAATGTTTGATCAAGAAGTTGGAATTAGCAGTACAATGACGATGAAGATGAGTAATCAACGTAATACATCACCAATCTTGTCACATGAGGTGCCAATGAGTTCACGTCTACAACAATTAAGGATGCCTTTGTGCTTGTAATTTATATATACTTCTCGGAGTTAGTATATGGAAGTAGAAGTGCAGTAATTGTTGTATCTATAACGTTATATGATATATATATTGAAGGTGGAATCAGTTTATTTCATATTCTAGTTGTATAATATTATTTTCTTTATCTCAAGTAGTTAATGAATCGCAATGCCCTAGTGTAATAACAACACAGTCAATAAGATGGAAAATTGTGGAAATATTATTTCATTCTTTTTTGAAATGATGCAATAAGATCACACTCCTTTCTTCTCAAGAATTGAATTTTCTCTAAAGTATAGTTACGTGATTAAAGAGAATATAATTAATTTGTGGGACATTAATTATAAGGAAAATACTCCTGTAGAAATCCCATTCCAAAATATATTTTGAGGGGAAATTGGCCAAATTCAAAAGCCTCGTGATAAAAAACACCGGTAGGCTTTACCAATATCGCGTAAGACAAGTCCAATTTAGTGTTGTATTCGCCTTTTCAACTACTTTGTTATGTCATTCTTGAGTTGATAGTCTTTCGGAAATACCCTTTATATCTCCATGAGGTAGGGGATAAGGTCCGGTACACTCTATTTAATTTGGAAACTCCACCTATGAGAGAAAAATACTAGGACAGTTATCTAGTGGTAAGAGCGCAACGCGTGATTATGAGTTAAACGCACGTCACATTTTCAACCTCTCATATAAAAAAACCATGGTACTGTGTGAAAAAGATTAGATGGACAAGTCTATTATTCATCAAATTTTGATCCATGAACAACTTGCCGTTGAAGATTTCTCATCAAGAAAATGTGATATGAAAGAACTTTCTTTTGATTATATATGTGTAGAAGCTCAGAAATTACCACTAAGATACTCAATTTTTGTCAAAAGTTTTCTTTTGATCAGGATGATATGTAAACAAGACGTCTTCCCACTACTGAAACAACATCTCTCCATCTTTGAAGATTTGTATATCATTTGGTAGCAAATCCAATTGAATTCTGGGGTATATGTTTATCACGTTTTCTTTGCAACGAGAACTCCAGATGTATACATAATGGAGGATACTTCGATTGAGGAAATTGAGTTGGGTATGTATAAAATAATGGATCAACATATGAGTAATATATTCTATTTTCTTAAACTAAAATCAAGAAGTAATTAAGGCTTTCGAGTCATTTTTCAGGTGGGATTATTAGAAAATTCGGTCAAGGTGATATTTGTGATGATTAGAGCAAAATAAAATATCGTTTGTGTAATGTAAGAAAGAAAAGTGATCTTAGGTGTAATTTTCTCTATGCCAAAAACATCACCAGCTTACTCTTACCCGAGTAGCATGGACACTGGAATTCCGAGTGACCACCTTTCTAGGATAAATACTCCTGAGTTACTGATCACAAAGTAGTTCTGTGAGGGCAAATTAAGAACCTTCGGGAGTTAAATAAAGCATGATAGCTTAAGCTCCCAAGCTATGGGAGGAGCTTAATGTGACCAATCTGTGATGGCAGTTACTTCCTCTGTTCTCTTTTAGTAGTCACATTTGATTTCAAGAGAGTTATTGTGACCAATCTTGGAAGCTAAATTAAATTAGATTAATTTAATATTTTAAATTAAATTAATATTTAAAAATTTAAAAACTTAAAAATTACACTCTCTTATCCCATATCGATAACTTTGATCACTGTCGTAACAAGTGCATGAGTTTACATCTACAAAAATTAAATTTTAATGGAATTTAAATTAGACTAACTAAAAAAAAAGTAGGTGGTATATATATTTTGCATTGGTTATTTTCCATTCAATTTCGATGCAATATTTTATTAGAAAAGCAATACAATATTGCAATAAGTCACTATTCTTAATTAGTTGTTCTTAATTACAATTTCTAAATATTGAGAAATTTCATTAATCGGATAAATTTCACTCATGGTCATTCAACTTTCTAAAAATCACACAGAAGTTGCTTTTTTATTTTTCATTATATAAAAGTGATTCTACTTTAGAGGTTACAACACAAAAATCATATAAAAGTGATTCTACTTTAGAGGTTACAACACAAAAATCATTTCCTAGTTTATACCGCATGAAAGTCGAGTAACTTTAAGTTTATCACATAAAAGTCATTTTTTTATTTTTTTTAATCCCATAAAGTCATTTAATTTTTTTCGGATAACAACAACAATATACTCAAATGTATTTTCATATAGTCGACTCTAGGAGGAGAAAGTATATGCAGTTCATAGCACTACCTAGAGATGAGGTAGAAAGAGTATTTTCAATGAACCCTCGATTCAAGATAAAATTAATACAATCCAAAGAAAAGTTTAAAAGAGGAAAAAAAAAAGAAAAAAGGAGTAGCATAAGAATAGTAATAACAAAATAATGCTACAAGCTACCTACCCGAAACAACATACATTAGCAAGAATCCAAGAACAAAAAACAACAAGCACGGCATTACGACTACAAATAAGGACAACACTCCTACCTAGCATGAACACACTCCGACCTCCTAACCTTCTACTTCAATTTATACTCGCCATAATTTTCAATCTAAGGTCATGTCCTCCGTAAGCTGCAACCTTGCTATATCCTGTTAAACCACCTCTCGCTAATATTTTGTAACACTTCCTATTTTTGGGCTAGAATTTGAGCCGTCTTTCTCATGAATAGACCCAAATCCAATAATTTTGATGTAAATAAGTGTGATGATAAATTCTATAGTGTGAGAATCTCTTTGGAGATGAATTAAGATCATAAAAATCTCCTAACTCAAAGATGAGTTGAGAAATTTTCTACAGATTGAGTTTTAGTGGACGTTTCAACTTGGATCGAATTCCAACGACCATTAGTCCTAGAATATAATGAGTTAGTTTTTCTACTATATATCAAATGAAATATCTTCGAGTCTTCTTTTCAACGCATCTAATTTCACCTTAATCCAATATCGGAGTAGAAAGTTATGCCCATTTTACCTAGAAGTGTTCGTATGCAAGAGATTGACGACTAAGTTGACGATATGTCAACTCCGTCGTCAACCTTAACCACAAAATGTCTAATCTGGCTAGAGATTAACGACTAAGTTGAAAAGCCGTCAACAAGCTGATGGGCTATCAACTTAGTTGCCAACTGAGAAATTTCTGCAATTCTTTTAAGTTTTCTTTGGTCTTTTCTTCCTCTCAAACCCTCCCACATACTTAAATCATTTAAAAAGCGTTATTTACCCATCATTAATCCATTTTCAATTCTCATTCTCCTCTCCACTCCCAAGAAAAATAAAACTAGGTTTCTTTTGAAAGTTCAACTTCAAAGTCTTCAAATTCAAGTTCTTCTCAAATTCCTTCCATCAAAAAGGCATGTTGTACACTCCTTACTTTGAAGTATTACTATATTTTGACAATTTACTTGGTAATTACATATTCTTTAATGGTTGTTTGGAACTAGGTTGAGGGATTTGATTGTGAAAGCTTTATATTAGTTTTTGTTGATTTAACGGTTTTTCTATGCATGATTAAAGGGTTTTGACAAGTGAATTTGTTATAGAATTATGGTGAACTTTGTAATTTGGAGTCACAACTCTTAAAGAATTTTCCATGATGAAAATATGGCCCTCAACCCCTTTCAAAATTTGATGTTACATGGAAACTATGAATTTTACTTCGTCTTTTGAACAATGCATGGTAAACATGGAAAATGGTTATAAATGACTTGAAAGCCCATGGGGTCTATGTTTGTGGATTTTGAAAGACTTTGGGGCTATGATTATAGATTTTAAAATGGAATTTAGAGTTTAATGGCTAAATGAATACGGTATGACATAATTAAAATGGCTTGCAAGTTCTCTTGGTATGACGATACCAAATTAAAAATGTCTTAATAAAAGACTCTGTGATTATTGGGAAATGGTATGTAAAAAAATATTTTAATTGGGCTTAAAGAGAATTGTATAGTTTCACCGAGAAAATATAGTCCCGAAAAGACCAACACTGAAAATCACGTTTGTCGTCGTTGGGGGGGCCTTATCCTGAAATATGGTTGACCACTGTGTGCTTGCTTCGCACAGTAGTACATAATTTTCTTATTGGAAGGTTATTGTCTTGGTGACTTTAACCTACTCTCTGGTCCATGCGGCTAACATGGATTGGGGTACTTTCAGCAGGGGGAGTCGGATCCATATAGTTCGTGGGTGCCTAAAGGTCGGTATAAGCTACATGGTTCAGGATTAACTTTTAAATGATCATGTAACATGTCTCTTTCCCTTATCTCAACATTCTCTCTCTCTATATATATATATATACATATATATATATATATATATATATAAAAAAAATAACATACTAATTGTGGAGCATATGATTTATGACTGATTTTAGGTAAATGTATATTTTATTCCTTCCCTTGGGTTGCATGCTAGTACTCATCATACTGACCATCCTAGGATACTATATTGTTTCATGGTGTAGATTCCGAGAGCTTTTCTTGTGATCATGTGCAGTGTTAGGTGATTCAACATTCCCATTGGATAGCTGGTGATAAGTGGTGAGTCCTTCATCATCCATAAGGCGATTGCTCATTTATCTTATGTTTTCATCCTATTATTTTATGATTTTTATGGCACAGTTGGAGTCATGTCCTGACTTAGAAGTGTTCTTAAAGTTAGAGGCTTCGTAAAATTTATTGGTTAATTAGCTTAGATATTGTTCTTAAGATATGTATATTATTCTATTTAAATGTCGAATTCCTTTTTCTTATGAGCTTGCTTCCGCAAATTTTAATTATGGCTATGCTTATGATGTATGGCTAAGGGATCATCTCAAGCCTTGGTTGTCTTAGGGTGCCCGTCATGATCAAGGTCTCGATTTGGATCCTGGTAATTTTTTTGGTCTACCTCTATCTCTGTGGAATCCATTCGTAGCCAACTTTTCATATCTCTGCACTAGGGAATGTATGCATCTCTTTATCAAATGCCTGAACCATTTTAGTATCGTTTCTTGAATTTTGTGTTCTACCGAAGTCACCCCAACCTTATCACAGTAACCTCATTTTAAATCCTATCTCTCCTAGTCAACCCACAGAACCATCCCAACATCTGCATCTCCGCCACCTTCATCTACTAGATGTGAGAATTCTTGACTGGCAAATATTCCACTACATATAGCATAGCTGGTTTGATCATCACTCCGTAGAACTTGCCCTTAGGTCTTGATGGCACCTTCTTATCATGCAAGACTCTTGAAGCAAGCCTTTATTGCATTTATCCTGCATCAATGGGATAAGTGACATCCTCGTCAATCTTTTTATTTTTCTGGATAATAGATCCAAGATATTTGAAACTTTCTCTCTTTTGAATGATCTGAGTATCAAGGCACACCTTCACGCCAGCCTCCTATTTCAACTCGTTGAACTTGCACTCCAGATATTCAATCTTGGTCCTACTCAACCTAAACTCTTTAGACTTTAGGTTCTGTCTCCAAACTTCCAACTTATCATTAACTCTTTCACGAGTCTCACCACTCAAAATTGCATCATTTTCAAATAACATACACAATGCCATCTCACCTTGAATTTGATGTGACAATGCATACATCACCAAGACAAATAAAAATGTTCTAAGGTCAACCCCTGGTGAAACTCAACCAATACGAGAAAATCCAGAGTCCCCTCCTATCGTTTATACTTGAGTAGTCTTCGCTTTATCATACATGTCTCTTATTAACCTAATATATGCCATCAATAAGCTTCTATTCTCTGAGAGCCTCCAGAGAATCTCCCTTGGGAATCTATCGTAAGTCTTTTCAAGGTCAATGAGAACCATGTGTAAGCCATTCTTTCTCTCCCTATACTGCTCCACCAGTCTCCTTGCTAGATTACCAATAGCCTACATTCAATTTTTCCCAAGTTAACAAAAATATAAATTTCACCTATTTTTTTTAAAAAAATTATAATGAAAATATGATATGACACCCCAAAATAGTTGCTCACTCAATAAAATAGATTAAATATAATGAATTAATTTCAGAGACTTTTCTTGAAAGGGATTATTGAATCATGTTTACCTTCTTAGTTATTTTGAATTTTTACAACAAACTTGAATTCATTGACCATATCTAGATCGTAGATTTGTGTTTGTCATCACATTAGTTGATTAGTTCTCTATGAACAATCTTTTGTGGATTAAAAATGTTTTTACGAAATTCCTTAAACAAATAACTATATCTGAAAGGTCAAAATAATTATATTGTATTTTTTTATGTTGATAATAATGAGTTAAAATTTATTGCAAAGAAATTAAAATAAAGGTGTCAAACTTTTTGAGAGTTTCCTAAAATTTTATTTTTCATACGCCAATAAGAAGTGGGTTGCCTTAACAACAAGAAAAGGGAAATAACAGATTAAGCAATAAAATTCAGAAAAGAAAATATCTTGAATTTTCTTGCTAACGAATTATTTAATAACAATAGTAAATTATATAAATACATAATTTATGTTTCCAATATTATAAAAAATTCCAACTCCCTAAACATATTACAAAAATCCTAACATATACACAAAATGTTATGTATATGTTGGCTATTTATGTATATTAATAGGGATAGAGAGTAAAGTAATTATAAAAGTGGAAGAGAGTGTAATTATTTTCAAAAGGATTGATATTTATATTATTTATATTTTTTTTATTTCACAGGCTCTTTAGAGGTGCTGCTACTCTTTATTGGGATATGTGGGAGTTCATAATCAAAATCATGATGTTGGCTATAGTTGTCACACCCCTTTTTCGTACTACAAAAAGATTTTTTTAAGTTTCGAAAGGGTTCTTATTATTGAAGTGACAAAATGATAGAAAATTTATTTCGAAAAAGGATTAGTTACACTTTTTATTCAGAGTCGCCACTTGACATAAATCGGGTGTGCCAAGTCACCTTTGAAAAATCCTTTTCAAAACGATTTGACTCTTAAAAACTGGTTTGCAAACAGAGATTCCGGCTAAGGAATTTTGTTGACCGAAGGGAAGGTGTTAGGCACCTCTCGATCCCGTGGTTCGACCACGGTCGCTTGGTGGAGCGTATCGGCTAATGTGACACTACGAATGTACGAACTACAAAGAAGCACGTAAAGCAATCAAACAAACAAACCAAACAAAACGAATAAAAGTATAGTGTTCAATCCAATTATACAGTCCCAAATAAAAAAATGCGAAAATAAATCTTATCTAACCTATGCTAATCCTAACTACGCTCCCAGGCTTTACCTGATGCCTTGGGCCTTGATCACGAACGTCTTTCAAATACAAGATATCTCAGGGCATTCCTCGGTGAATGAATACAAATGACCATGGGGCATTCCCCGACTAAATGAATACATTTCCAAATGCGAGAAAATCAAACTATTCGACAAAATTTAAAACATTCCACGGAATTACCAACATTCAACCAAAGCCACAAATTCTAAACTTTGCCTACCCAAACTAAGTTTGCCTACCCCGCTCGACCTATCATGATACTATTATGTTCAACGATATCAATATTTATTCCGAATTAAACAAAACAACAATAAATCAAAATTAATCCAATTCGCCCTTTTATCAGTTTTTCAATTCCGCCCTCCCAATTTCATTGTCAACCACATAATTACTCAATTTTGATATAAAATCAACTAATCAAGCCAGGATAATTATAGAAACCCAATCACAATCACAATTATATCATCAACCACCAAAAAAATATAAAGAAATAGAGTTAAAAATTGAACCTCAATTTGACGCTTTATTTTAATTAATTGATCTTTCCGAATAGAACCGCGTCCAAGATCTCGAACCGAACCTCAGCACGAATACTCGCCAATCGAACAACCCAGCTATCCAACCCGATCTTATTCTTTCACCAATTCAAACTAAAATTGCTAAGAGAAAATTACCCGCACCAAACTTTATAAGAATGGGTTTGTTTTCGATCGTGTTGCGAGGAATTTGACCGGAAAAGGGTCGTTCTCCGGTGGATTTTGGGGATTCAGATCTGTGGTGGCTGAGAGAGGGACAAAATCCGATGAAAAATTCACCAAAAACACCCAAGACTAGCCGGTTTTGACTCCCTCCTTTCCCCAATTTCCGATCACTCTTTGTTTCTCCCTTTCCGTTTCTGTTTTAGATGCCATTCGTTGTGTGTGCGCGCGCCATTGTATGAATTTTCCGATGAAGTACGTTTCTCGGTAAAGTCCCCAGGTGGGTCGGTGTGTGCAGGTGGGTAGGTATATTCGGTCAAGGAGATATGGTAGTACGTGTGTATATGTATTCTGCTGTCTTAGAAGAAAGAAAGAAAAATGGAAACTGTGTCTAGTGTGTATTATGTGTATATGGTAGTTTGTGTTTATGGTGAGGTTTAGAGAAGAAGACCCTTTTTTTTCTCAATCTGATGAGAATGTTGCCTATATATTCCATTCAAGAATGGAAATTCCCTAATAATCACGTGGGGCCCCACTTTTTTTGTTTTCTTCCCAGGGAAAGAAGAAAAATGTGATGTATTCTGGTATATGATTTCCTGTGGTCCCTTTACTAATGGTGAGGTTGTTGGGATGAGATGTAAAGGTGATTAGGATCGGATAAAATTTGTTAGGGAGTTTGTTATTTTTGTTCTTTTATGAGGGATAATTACGTGGGTGAAAGTGTATGACAACACGAGGTAAAAATGGATGAATTGGGTTTTTGGGAGGGACAAAATTACGTTTCTACATCATGCCCCTCTTTGTATGTAAATACAAAGTGTTTTCATACAAAGAAGTTGACAACGAGACAGAATTTTGACCCGACCATTATTCAAAGGAAGAAGGACAACCGAGTCTTGACTTAGGATATCCTACCTACCCAAGTTATGAGGGAGTCAAGTCGCAGGTATCTTAAAGGATTGGAAGGAGATAGACAATACCGAGTTGGAGAGTCGAGTGAGGTCTCATCGAGGTTTCGGTCCACGGCTCTGTTATTACATCATAAAATGAACATTACAAGTTAAAACATAAATGAAATTATAAAAATTCTATCTATGCAGTTGTTTTTGGACTCCTGCCTTGAGTTTTATCACCCTATTCTTCAGGCGGGCTCCTGACAAATGAAGACTAACAAGGAAGTGCATCTCCCAACAAATGCCACTTGAATTACCCAAGGAAATGTGTCTCCTTACAAATGCTTGAATTACCAAACAAGGAAGTGTGTCTCCTCACAAATGCCGCTTGAATTACCAAAATAAGGAAGTGCATCTCCTTACCAATGCCGCTTGAATTACTTAAACAAGGAAGTGTGTCTCCTTTGGAAGTGCGTCTCCTTATGATACCGCTTGAATTACCAAAAAAGGAAGTATATCTCCTTGCCAATGTCGTTTGAATTACCAAAACAAGAAAGTATGTCTCCTAATAAATGTCTCTTGAATTACCAAAATAAGGAAGTGCATCTCCTTACCAATGCCGCTTGAATTACCTAAACAAGGATGTGTGTCTCCTTTGGAAGTGTGTCTCCTTATGATACCGCTTGAATTACCAAACAAGGAAGTGAATCTCCTTGACAATGCCGCTTGAATTACCAAAACAAGGAAGTGTGTCTCCTAACTAATGTTGCTTGAATTACCCAAACAAGGACATGTGTCTCCTTACCAATGCCGCTTGAATTAAACAAACAAGAAAGTGCGTCTCGTCATAAATGCCACTTGAATTACCCAAACAAGGAAGTGTGTCTCCTCACCAATGTCGCTTGAATTACCAAAATAAGAAAGTGTGTCTTCTTACAAATGTTGCTTGAATTACCCAGATAAGAAAGTGCATATCCTTACAAATGTTGCTTGAATTAACTAACAAGGAAGTGCGTCTCCTTACAAATGTTGCTTGAATTGCCCAAACAAGAAAATGCGTCTCCTGACAAATGTTTCATGAATTAACAAAACAAGGAAGTGCGTCTCCTTACAAATGTCGCTTGAATTTTTCAAGGAAATGCATCTCCTTATAAATATCACTAAATTATCCATATAAGGAAATACGTCTCCTTACAAATGCCACATGAATTTTCCAAGGAAATGTGTCTCCTTGAGAAGGAAGTGTGCTTCCTAGAGATCTTGAAATATGAGTTTTACCATGGTTTTGATTACCAAACCAGTGCAGCAACATTGCCTCTTGCATTTGTAGAAATGAAAAATTACGGCCTTTGATGTTTAGGCTCTAAAATCCTTGATCTGAATGCAACACGTGTTCCTGTTTCATACAAAGAAAACTTGTGAGTTTAAAAACATGGTGGTTGGTTTGTAGCTTTAGCTTTCGCGGCAATCGCTCTTGCCTCAGTCACATTTAACCTTGTTTCTAACCATTAGCATATGTCATTGACTTGCTGCATCATTGACCCAAACCCAGATTATTAAGAGTGACTCTGAAACAAACACTATATCTCTTCTTTGTCATGCTTCTCAAATAAACCCTTTGAACCTTGGTATTTTCATGAGTTCCCAGACTTGTCGGTTGACAAAACTTTCTGCATGCCTTATTTTGGCTCACAATCATGTCTCTTTCATGTGTTGGTCTTTTGTCTTGCTTTGTGCAATTGAAGAAGCTGGTAGCCAATTTTGAAATCTTTTCTCCCTTGTTTTGACATAGACTTGACTCAAAGACAAGAGAAAAAATGACAATGATTTTATTTGGACAACTGACTAAAAAAATAAAATAAAATAAAAATAAAGAGAAGAAAGAAAATACAATGAATGTCCCCATTTGAAATAAAGAAATAAAAAATTTATCTAGAAATGACAGTCAACTCTAATGATTATGTCATGCATTTGGATCAAGCTGCCTGATCTTTCCATTCAATCTTTCTTCCAGTTGTTCTTGAGTTAATGACCCTGAAATTGAGTTACTTACTTGGACCCATTGCATTCAAGACCTCATTTGGCTAGTGACACCTTGAAGAATTTTTGCCAACAATCCTCTCTCATTTTTCTCTCAGCTCACTATCGCCTTATGGTACCCGTGAGGGTTTTCACCAATAAGACTCTCTCAAATTTATTTCTCTCAACTTACCATCGTCTTACAGTGCCCGTGAGGATTTTAACTGATAAAACTCTCTCATTTTATCTCTCTCAACTTACCATCATCTTATGGTGCCCGTGAGGGTTTTCACCAATAAGACTCTCTCATTTTTATTTCTCTCCTGATTTTTTATGCTGAGGAAGACAAGTAGATCCCAAATGCATCATCATATCCCTTGCATACTTAGCCTTAACATCCTCAAAGATTGATCTGAAAGTCTTTCTTTTATTGTAACTTGGCTTTTGGATAGGATTAGAAAGAAAGGATGGCATGAGGCCCAAACGACACTTGGAGTGGGGTGGGACTTACAACTTTTGGAATCGACTCAAACAATGAGGATTAACTCATGCCCCAGTTTCTTTTGATTGGGTGACTCTAAATGATTTATTTGGTTGGACCGGTCCCAGAATAGGGCAGCCTACGTATCTCACCCTCGAAAGAGGAGAATCAGGTCTCGCGTAGTTCTGGAAGCTTGTTCTTTTGATTGATTCTGATTTTTTTTTTTTTTGTTGACTCTTTTCTATATTATTTTCTTTTTTGAACATATTTTCTTCTTCTTTGTCGTCTCCTTTTTTTTTGAAATTTTTCTGACTCTATTTTTCACTCGACACTTTTTCTTGAACTTTGTTGACTCTATCTTGATTCCAAAAGAGGGGTATGAAAGAAAATAACACTAAGACTGAAATGGGGTAAACAAAGGATGACACAATATTTGGATAGCAAAATGAAATGCCTTCATCATATCAATCCTTGAGAATGGAAGTACATAACATACAATTGCAAAATGGGAGATAAAGATCATGTGTGACACTTTAACAACACTAACTTAAACTGAACATGTGTGTCACTTCTTCTTCTATACTCGTCCAGCATGCAACTCCACTTTTGTTATGCATCCCTCACATCGAATGATTCATGATTTTGTGGAGATGATTATCTTCTCGTTTCTCTTGATATAGGGATCATACGTCTACTATTTGACCTAATTGGGACCTGCCTTTCGATCGATGACTAAGTTGTTCTTGTGATTCTCAAAATAATTGCCTTAACTTGTCACCAAATATCTCAGCATTTTATCTATTTTCTTATATCTTCTCTTTTCCTAACTTTAACCCTCTGATTCAATGTTCATGCTTAAACTGGATTTTAAGATCTGGCTAAAAATTTCACTAGCATGTCATATCACTAGAGTCAACATAGAATGTACTGTGTAAAGAAAGCAAACAAACATCACATATTTAAAACACAAAAGAAAAAGGGACACTCCATTTAATTAAAATGAAAGATAGAAGGGTTTGAACATAACGACAAAGGGATAAAACAAAATAGATCCCGAACTACAACCCTAAAATAATTAGGATAACAGAAAATAAAACAAAACAAACAACCAGACCTCTTCCTAGTAGGGAGAGGGGTGACTTCTCAATTGCTCAGCCTAACATCTTAGCCACTGGTTTGCATATCAGCATGACTAGATATTTCCTCGCTGTCAATGTTCTTCACCATAATTGATTTATCTTGAATCATCTTTTCTATTTCTCTTTTCAAGGCACGACAATTTTCAATACTGTGACCCTGAACATTAGAATGATATGCACATTGTACATTAGGATCAAAATTTCTTGAATGCGGATCAAGAGTATACCCAATGAGAGGAGTGATCATGCCCCATTGTACCAATCTCTGAAATAAACTGGCATATGACTCTCCGATTGGTGTGAAACTATCCCTCAACTTCTGTCTCATTTCATTGTTTGGCTTGAATTGAAAACCAGGCCTAGAAGGGATTCGGTACGTATGTGGAGTTGGAGGATGACTCGGCAGAGTTGGCGTGTGCCAGTGTGGGTAAGATGGGGGTTGAACATATGGTTGCGCATTATACACTTGATATGGAGGTGGGGGAATGGAATATAATGGATTTTGGGAAAGATTCTATGGAGCTTGGGCATAAACTTGGGTTTGAGCCTGTGGGTAATGATGGTGTGGTTCTCTTGCTCGTGTCTGTTGTCCAACTACAATGACAGATGAATCTTCCTCATTCTTCTTTTCTCCAACACTTCCCGAACCTTTTTGAATTGCTTGAGTAGTTGTTTTCAATGTTGCAAAACTCACAATGCGACCGGTCTTAATTTCATCCTCTATTATCTCCCCCATTTTGAGGACCTCAATAAATGGCTTGCCTAATGCAGGTAACAAGTGTTGATAATATTTTTCATCCTGCGCTTGAATAAATGCCTCCACTATCTTACTTTCTTTCATTGGTGGTTTCACCCTAGCAGCTTGTTCACGCTATCTAATCGCTTACTCTCTGAAAGTTTCAGTACTCTTTTTCTTCATATTAGTCAGGGATTTCTTGTCAGGAATTAAATCTATATTATATTGAAATTGTTGTACGAATTCATTAACTAGGTCATCCCAGTTGTTCCACTTGTCGATGTCTTGGTCAACAAACCATTCTGAAGCTAGACCTGAAAGACTCTCACCGAAATATGCCATGAGTAATTTTTCCTTCCCTCCAGCACTCCTTAGCTGATTGCAATAGCGTCTCAAATGGGCTACAGGTTCGCCATGTCCATCATACTTCTCAAACTTCGGCATTTTAAAACAAAGAGGAATATGTACACCTGGAAACATGCACAGATCTTTATATGAGACACTTTTGTACCCCCCAAGTCCTTGCAAGTTTTTCATAGTCAGTTCCAAACTTCTCAATTTTCTGGACATTTTCTCTTGTTCTTCTGTCATAACAGGCTTCTCAGTGTTAGGAGGAAATTCAGGTGGTTGAGTGCAGTCGTAAGGACCAGTCGACTTAAATATGGGCTAGGGAGAATAATGTTGATCACTAAAAATATTCAATACATGGTCACTTGTAGAATGAGGAATCATAACCATTGGATTGACATTAAAAGCAGGAGCTTCAGACGGGAGTGGGAATGCAAAAGCATGAATAGCAGGCGGAGCCGAGCATGTGGTAATTTTGTATTGAGGAGTGAGGAAATGAATATTGGAAGTGTTTGGATACTTTTGCCCCGGAGTAGGTCCTGATGCATGTTGTGGCGTGTCGACCAAAATAATAAATTGTGCATATGACACTGGAGGCAAACTAGAAAGATATTCCAGATTATCAGCGGGAAATGGAGGAGGCGGCAACCCATTTGTTGCCTTAATTTTTGAATCTCTTCATTAGCTCTTACATTCTCATTCCCCGAACTCCCTATCTAATTAGTGACAACATACTCGGTATCCTTGTTGGCCATAACTTTCTCTGTAACTTGGAGAAATATGGAGGACCAGCCAAAATGCCCCAAACCAACCACCTTAAACTAACTGGACAAGAGATAGCAAATGCGTTTGAGTTCAACAATTTTTAAAACGTCTTTATTTTATTTCTTGAAAAGATCATGATGATAGGCGTATTTACACGCCTAAAGTACTATAATTGACCCATATTTTAGCTAAGTTTTGAGGACAAATTATATATTTCATGCACTTTTAGTCCTTTTTCCTGTAAGTGAGCTAACGAACATGATTAGCAAGTTTTCAGGTATAAATGATGCAGAATTCAGCATTTTATGGATAACTTGACGCCAAAGAAAGCTTCACGAAAGTAGAAAAGCAAAACTTGGACGCCAAGGACCAAAGGTGGCGCATGGAAAATCTGTCCCGGGCAGAAACAGAAATTCTAAAGACTTTGGGGACTAGCAGTAACTTATTAGGAGTAGGATAATGATGCAGTAACCCAGTAGGATTGGGTTAAGTAATGCAGTAGCTTAGTAGGAATAGGATAGGAGTATTATCAATACCCTATTCTGCTAGAGATTTTGAGAACACGCCCATTACTTTTAACTCAGAAAACAATTCTTCAACTTTTAATTCTACTTTTTATTCACCTATTCAATTCTTAATTTCCACAACAAGAGAAACGTTACTCTGCAAGGGAGTTCATGCCTAAAACGCCACACCACACCTTACTACACGAGATTTTTATTGTGGTATATTAATAATGTCTATTGTGATTTCCTTCGCACTCATGGGTAACTAAACTTCTTTGTTGGGGTTATGGAAGCCATATGAGATACTATCTATTGCTATGAGTTTGTGAATTCGTGACACGTATGCTGCTTATATCATTATTCTCTTCATCTTAATCTAAATTCTTTGTGGTTGCAAACGCATAGAATACGCCAGTATAGCATTAACTTGTTCGAAAGAAAAGTTATATGTCTGGAAAAGAGATAATGTCAAGGTAATAGGGCACCAACCCCTGTTAAAAAGTTAGTGACGTAACTGGATTAACCTCTTGGAGAATTCGTACTGTTAGATACGCTTTAAGCTCGAAAGAGTTAAAGTGAAATAGTCCTGGTTAAGGTCGAAAGACGCCTGGATTTACCATCGAATACAATTCTCTATAAGCACATGCATGTCTGAATTCCGCACAACTCATAGCCAATAGAGACGTACAACTCATAAGGTGGACATAACCCTAACTTCTCAATTCTCATTGATCAAAAACCAACCAAGCAAACCGTTTTTACTCCTTTATTTGTTGTTTTTATTACATTGTTTACATTACTTGCACGTTAAAATCCCCCCCTTTTTATGAGACTTGCTCCAAAAGTCTAGTAATCTTTGCTTACTCATTGACCGGCTATTCCCTGTGGGATCGATACCCAACCCAGTTGGGTTATATATTTGACAACGACCGTTTTACACTCTTATGAGAGTTGTAGATTGAGCGTTATCAAAAATTGGCGTCGTTGCCAGGGAATACAAGTGTTAATTAAGTTCGTAATAATTACTAGACCCTTTGGTCAAAGATTCTCGTACTTTTACTTTTAGTTTTTGTTTTTGTTTACTGCAGGTTTTTATTCAGTGCATGCCCCATACCCGAAGTTCTGGTCAACCGTTATTACCTATCAATCCTGAACCACAACGTATTGGCAGAATAGAGGCACAACACGAAATTGAAAAGATGGCTGCTCAACAGGAACAAGCGAGACTAGCTGCGCTAGCCACCGCTCAAGTGCATCAACAGACTATTGATAACCCTGGGCGAGCAACAAATCCTGACGATGAGGATCTAGGTGATGACGAGCTACTAAACCCTAGGCATGCCGCTGAGATCGCAAAACCTGCCAACAGAAGAGATCATCAAGCTAGGTTTAGGCCTGAACGCCGAGCTATACAACCATCTTTTGACAATGATGATGATGATCTTGATGGAGCCGGAGCCACAGGAGCCATTATTCCTCCACCATTGGCACCTGGAGCCAAGCTCAACATCACAAGCACCATGATTCAGTTATTGCAACTCAAGGGATTATTTGGTGGACTAGCAGGCGATGATCCGAATATGTATCTCATCAACTTTATTTCTACATGCAAGTCGTTTGACAATCCTGGCGTTGGTCAGAATGTAATTCGATTACGTCTATTTACATTGTCTCTATCTGGGGAGGCAACTCTATGGTTGAATGGACTGACTCCTGATTCTATTACAAATTGGAGGAAATTGAGAGACGCTTTCCTAGAAAGATTCTTTCCGCCATCCAAAAGAGCACAAATGAGAGATGAAATCAGCAACTTTCGTCAGCTTCCAACTGAAGCCCTTCATGAAACATGGGAGAGGTTCAAGACGAAGCTAATGAGGTACCCAAACCATCACATGACTAATGTTCACCTAATGGAGATACTTTACAGAGCCTTGAATTCAATAACTAAACCAGTTATGGATAATGCGGTTGGAGGATCATTCATGAATCTCACCTTTGGTCAGGCAAGCAATATGCTAGACCAGATGACGAAGCAAAGTAGAGCTTGGCATACTAGGGATTCTGAGGTAGCAAGCCTCATTTTATCTATAGGCATGACTGCAGACCAAAGAAGAAGAGAAGAAGAACGTGATCAAGATATGGCGCACATAAAGACACAAGTGGATCTTCTTACAAAGCATCTATTATCAGGGAAGACCGAAAAAGTCAAAGCCATTGCGTCAAAAGGAAGAGACGAATCTGATTCGGATGAAGAGGCCAACTACTTGAACAATCAGGGGGTTTCCGAGGTAATACCCAAGGAAACCAAGGTCGGAACTATTATGATAAATCTGGAAACAAGGACCAAGGTAGTTGGAAGAACAAGAATGACAAAAGTGGTTTGTATGTTCCCCCTGGAAGACGTGACGCCACCACATCTAGTTCTGGAAATATGGAAGAGATGATGGCTAAACTGTTGAAAGGAGTGGAAGCAACCAGCGTGGGAGTAACGGAGGTAATAAATGATTTGTCCTCAATGAAGCAATTGGTTGATTCACATTCCACTTCGATCAAGCAAATAGAGCAGCAATTGAGCCAACTTTCAGCAGCACTCAATCAAAGAAAGACTGGCACCTTACCTAGCGACACTGTGCAAAACCCAAGGAATGATGGGTCATGCATGGCCATTACAACCCGAAGCGGTAAGGTGCTGGAAACTTCATCAAAAGGCAAGCAAGTGGTTGACGAAGTAGCAGACATTGATGACAAGACAAAAGGAGAAGCTGTCGTAGAATCCACCCACGACGTCCATGACGGTACACCGAGTATGTTGCATCCTGGAAAGGCTGAAAAACGAAGGCAAGATATGAGTTGAACAAATGCCTGGGTATGCCTGGGTATGAGCTGAAAAACGACGTCCATTGGTGGAGGCACTTGAACAAATGCCTGGGTATGCGAAATTTATGAAGGATCTTTTGACAAAGAATCGGGCAGCAAGATATGAGTTGAAAGATAATGTTCATCACTGCAGCGCAATTGCTACCCGATCACTAGTTCAGAAGAAGGCTGACCCCGGTGCTTTCACTATTCCTTGCACCGTTGGATCTTTGAATTTTGCCAAGGCATTATGCGATTTAGGAGCCAACATCAATTTGATGCCACTATCCATTTACAAAAAGTTGGGGTTGGGTGATCCTACTCCAACCAATATGAGGCTCGTAATGGCGGATAGGTCGGTAAAACGACCTGTTGGTATTCTATGTGATGTATTGGTGAAGGTTTCTTCATTCATCTTTCCAGCGGACTTCATTATTTTGGATTGTGAGGCAGACTCAGAAGTTCCCATAATCTTGGGGTGCCCTTTCCTTGCTACGGGAAGTGTGCTTATTGATTTGAGAGCTAATGAGCTTTCATTCCAAATAAATGACGAAATAGTTTGCTTTGACGTGTGCAAATCAATGAAGCAACCCAAAGATCTGAACGTATTCTCGGTAGCGGATGTTTATGTTGATGATGAGAAAGAATTACTTAAAGAAGAGCAAACTATTGATGACCCATTGGCGGTTGTGCTCATGAATGGAGAGAGTAAGGATGCTGAAAACTATGAAGAAACTATTGATGCTCTAACAGGATTTGGGTCATATCCTCATGCTCCCAAGAAGCTGGACCTTGATCTCAAAAATCGACCCACACCACCAGCTAAACCATCTATTGAAGAGCCACCCACGTTAGAATTAAAGGAGATGCCTAGTCATTTAAAGTATGCATTCTTAGGAAGCGGAAACACACTTCCAGTCATTGTGGCGGCAGATTTGGGTGAGCAAAAAGTTGCAGCTCTCATTGCTATTTTATGGAAGTATATTAGAGCCATCGAATGGACCATCGCAGATATTATTGGTATTCCACCTGGGATTTGTACACACAAGATTCAGCTTGAAGAAAATTGCACGCCCACCATTGAGCATCAAAGGCGTCTCAATCCACCTATGCAAGAAGTGGTAAAGAAAGAAATTATTAAGTGGTTAGATGCAGGAGTTGTGTATCCAATCTCTGGCAGTACATGGGTAAGCCCGGTACAATATGTTCCCAAGAAAGGAGGCATGAGGGTGGTCGCGAATGAAAAGAATGAGCTTATTCCACTCAGACCCGTCACCGGATGGAGAGTATGCATGGACTACCGAAAGCTAAATTCATGGACGCTCAAAGATCACTTTCCAATGCCATTTATGGACCAAATTCTAGATCGATTAGCGGGGAAAGGATGGTTTTGTTTCTTAGACGGTAATTCTGGCTATAATCAGATTTGTATTTCCCCCGAAGACCAAGAGAAAACAATGTCCACATGTCCATATGGTACGTTTGCCTTCAAACGTATGCCATTCGGGCTATGTAACGTACCATCCACCTTTCAGCGTTGTATGATGTCCATTTTCTCTGATATGGTTGAAGATACTTTGGAGGTATTCATGGATGACTTTTCAGTTGTTGGCAAGACGTTTGAAGAGTGCTTAGCAAACCTGAGTATGGCGTTGCAAAGATGTGTAGAATTCAACCTAGTGCTGAATTGAGAGAAGTTCCACTTTATGGTCAACGAAGGTATCGTCCTTGGGCATAAAATCTTTGAAAAAGGAATTGAGGTTGATCGAGCGAAAATTGAAGTTATTGAGAAGCTAACACCCCCAATTTTATTAAAGGGAGTCCGTAGTTTCCTCGGTCATACAGGTTTCTATCGACGGTTTATCAAAGACTTCTCCAAAATTGCTAGTCCATTGTGCAAACTCTTGGAGAAAGATGCAAAATTTGACTTCAATGAAGATTGTTTGAAGGCATTCGAATGCCTCAAAGGAAAACTAATTGATGCTCCTATCATGGGAGCACCAGATTGGTCTTTACCGTTTGAAGTCATGTGTGACGCCAGTGGGGTAGCATTAGGCGTTGTACATGGCCAGAGATGGGAGAAATTATTCCATCCTATCTACTATGCGAGCAAGGTCCTGAACGAAGCCCAAAAGAACTACACTGTCACAGAACAAGATCTCCTAGCGGTCGTGTATGCGTTTGAGAAGTTCCGTGCTTATTTGTTGGGAACCAAAGTGATCGTTCATACAGACCATGCAGCTCTAAGATATCTAATGACAAAGAAGGATGCAAAACCAAGACTAATTCGATGGGTATTGCTGCTGCAAGAATTTGATTTTGAGGTAAAAGATAGAAGAGGTTGCGAGAACCAAGTGGCTGATCATCTATCTAGACTCGAGAACGAGCATATACAGCCTGAAATCGAGATTGATGATGCATTCCCTGAAGAGGAGATCTTAGCCACGATAATGGAAGAGTTACCATGGTATGCCGACTTTGCGAATTTTGTGGTGAGTAATGTGATACCTGCAAACTTATCTTACCATCAAAGGAGGAAGTTTATGCATGATGTAAAACACTACTTTTGGGATGAGCCATACTTGTTTCGACGATGCGCGTATGGTGTTATTCGGCGATGCATATCCCATGTAGAGGTGCCTAATATATTGGAAGCATGTCACACTTCCCAAGTTGGGGGACATCACACAGGTAATCGGACAGCAAGGAAGGTATTGCAAAGTGGATATTATTGGCCATCGATATTTAGAGATGCCTACGACTTTGTTAGAAGATGCGACCAATGTCAGAGACAAGGTGCTATTTCAAAACACCATGAGATGCCTATGTCAAAAATTCTTGAAGTAGAGCTCTTTAATGTATGGGGTATTGATTTCATGGGTCCATTCGTAAATTCGTTTGGAATGAAATATATCCTAGTTGCTGTAGACTATGTTTCAAAATGGGTTGAAGCAGTAGAATTGGCCGACAATGAGGGAAAGCGTGTTGTAGCATTCTTGAAGAGGAATATCTTCTCTCGCTTTGGAGTACCACGTACTATTATAAGCGATGGAGGATCTCACTTTTGCAACAAGCTATTCAAATCCGTATTGGCCAAATATGGTGTCAAGCAACATAAGGTAGCCACACCTTATCACCCACAAACTAGTGGACAGGTAGAGGTTTCCAATCGAGAGATCAACCAAATCCTTGCTAAGACTGTAAATGCTAATAGGAAGGATTGGTCTCGGAAGCTGGACGATGCACTATGGGCTTATAGGACTGCATTCAAAACGCCAATTGGCATGTCCCCGTACCAACTAGTTTATGGGAATGCTTGTCACTTGCCTATTGAGCTCAAGCATAAAGCATTATGGGCGTTAAAGCAACTTAATTTAAATTGGGATGATGCCATGAATCTGAGATTGGAGCAGATGAATGAGATGGATGAATTCCGTCTACATGCATACGAAAGAGAAGAACTCAACAAGGAACGGATGAAAAAGTATCATGATCAGCGAATTGTTCAACGAAACTTTCAAAAGGATGATATGGTACTTCTTTTCAATTCCAGACTGAAGCTATTCCCAGGTAAGTTAAAGTCCAAATGGTTTGGTCCGTACAAAGTTACCCAAGTCTACTCGACTGGAGTAGTTGAGCTAGAAGACGATAATGGTGCTGTCTTTAAGGTGAATGGCCAACGAGTAAAACCATATATCGGTCCTCTTGACTCGAGAAACTATATGGCCACCATCTATCTCGACGAAGTCTAAGTACTCGAGGTAACTATATTGTGTCGCGACAATAAATCAAGCGCTAGATGGGAGGCAACCCATCGTTTATCATTTTTTTTTCATTTACGTGTTTGCTTTTGATAAATAAAAATCCAAAAATAAGAGTCGTGCCATGACCAAAACTAAGGCGCTTGATGGGAGGCAACCCATCGTTCTAGTCGTTTTTGTTGTCTTTGAGCAAGTGTAGGTGCAAGAGGCGTAAACGAGGAGATTGGTTTCAAATTTTGATTTGGACGTATTGCATGTAAAAGGTGGTAAGTTAGTGATGAAGAAGCAAAAGGCTATGGATTGGGCATTGCTTATGAAAATATAGGCAACGAACAAGGCTAGGCCTATATAAAACTAGGCCACGAACAAGGCAAGGCCTATACTATGGCCTAAGCTCTCGGAATCTAGTGTGCCATAGCATAGGCGCCGCCCATGCCCAAGTGTGCCATAGTATAGGCGCCGCCTATGCCAATGCCTTTTGTCTCTGAATCTCATATGCTATGGCATAGGCGCCGCCTATGCCTAAGAATTCCATGGCATAGGCGCCGCCTATGCTCAACAATGCTATGCAAAAGGCGCCGCCTATGCCAAGCATAGGCAAAGCAAAAGGCGCCGCCTATGGTCATTTCTTGTCTCCAAATCCAATTTTAAATGGGTCAAAACCCGACCCAACCTTCTCCTATAAATATGAGACTTAGTCTTGAACCAAAAACACATTGGAAACCTAGCATAAGCGCCGCCTATAGTCCCCAAATCCACTCCAAAATTTTCCTTTTGCTCTTCTTCTTCACAAGAACATCATCCAAAGTCATCAATCAAGTAAGTGCTACTTTGTTCTTCATTTATATTCCGTAAGTACTACACTACTACGCCTATTATGAATTGCTAAATCTTGAAGTAGTATTGGTGATTTGAAAGTGATTGAATTGTTGTGATACAACCAAGTGAGTGAATGTATACGTAAGAATGATCTTAACTTGTTCCCAACTTGTATTTGATTTTGATGCACTGTCATACTTTTGCGGAATTAATATGGTCACAAAAATTGCATAATCTTGTAACTTGAATACTTACATGTTGGAATGACTTGTTCATCGGGATAAGAATTATAGTTGCCTACCGACATAGGAGGTTGTGATTATTTAGATACTATACCTTGATTCAATCCCTATGTAGTAGTCTTGATATATCAAACATGAAAGTATTTCCAAGATTACAAGAAGTATGACTGCTCTGATTTTATTGTTGGAATATATCACCTAAAACGTATGTCGATGAAGTCTGACTAGTCGACCATTTTCACTTCACTAGTCTGTACCAACAAACTAAGTGTGGGGTGGTGCCTCTACTACTAGTTTATAGATTGTATCCATCGAGATGATGCTAACATGAACACTATTTTAGTCTCAGTTACAATGGCACCCAAAGCAAGACAAGGCAAAGATAAGGCTACCACTTCACAAAAAGGCAAGAAAAGAGGCCGAAAAGAGCAAGGAGAATCATCCTCGATGCAATTACCACGCCGCATGTTCGGAATAAAATGGGTTCTTGAGGAGGAAGCAAAGGAATGGTATAGGAACAACAAAGAAAGAAAATATGTTCATGAGGACTTGATAAACAAGGAAAGCCTAGCAAAGAAAGAACCGCGCATGTTGGCCAAGATCATGGCATTACATCTGGATTTCATCTTCCGAGATATGGGAGAATGCAATCTCGATTTAACAAGAGAATTCTATGCCAACTGGTCACCGAAAACCACAGGAAGCGAGGTCAAGATTCGGGCCCAAGTTTTACAACTCAATGCGGATTTCTTCAACTCCTTTCTTGGCTTGCCTTCAGTCGATCCATCACCATTCAAGGAGCTGTACAGTAGACCTCCATATACAGATATTAGACACACACTCTATGGAACAAGATCCATGGCACGCTGGAGTAGACACAAGGACACTGGTCGACACAACACCTTCCCATATGCTCCTTTGAATAGGGAAGCAAGGATATGGTTGCGCATAGTCAACTCTTGCCTAATTCCAGGGACTCAGTACACCAAGATAACAAGACATAGAGTGTGCTTGGTATACGCATTGATGACGAATGTCCCTATCAACGTTGGGGAAATTATTCGTTCCACAATGCGGAAAGCTAGGCTACACAAGAGGTCCCACTTCAGTTTTGGCAACCTGTTGACTGCAATACTAAGGAAAGAAGACATCGAAGAGGAACCGGCTGATCATAAACTCCCACACAACCCAAATAAGGTTGACCTCATGAAGGTTAAAGATGTTGAAACCACGCATGGAGTCAACCTTACCACTTCAGAAAAGCATGCTCGAGATGAGAGTTTCTTTCGCCATCTTTATGGCATGACTCGGTTTACAATGATGAGCGGGGGTCGTGCTCCAACTGCTGCAGAGATCCAACAGCTGGATTATGACTACCCCATGAATGAGCATGCAAAGGCAATGTGTAGAGTAGGTACATACTTCGAGGAACCTCTTGATGACGATGTGCCAACCGATGATGATCGACGAATGCCAGACTCCAACGTGGAGGAGAATTCTGATGACGACGACTCCTATGATGATTCAGACGAAGGGGGTATGACCCCAGACATAGAGGAGGAGTCCGACTAACCAGGTTCTTCTTATTTATTCTCCACTGAGGACAGTGTGTCCCGTCTAAGTGTGGGGTGCTGGTATTTGCATGCTAAACTTCTTTATCTGCATTTGCATTTATTTATGTTTGTTTGTTTTGTTTTTTTAGTAGTTAAAATTTTTTTTTTGCATGAAATTGTTCTAATAGGCAGCATGGTATTATGACAAGAGTCTGTGATAAAACCATTACTATTGAGACGTTTAGGCTCTAATTGTGACTCACTATGTGATAATTGTGTAGTTCAATTCCTTCATCTGCTGGGTCAAGAGTCTATACTACTCCCAATAAAGTCGACCATGTGCCTTGTGTGTGTGAGGATATAGTATATTCTATGTTTGTGGCTGATGCTAGAACTTGTCTGGTATGTATGTAAAGCGAAATAAAGAGTGCGAGTTTAGGAGATGATTTAGGCATTTCTTTGGCAACCTATACTTGTTTACTTTTTTTTACCTACCCGTGGACATTATCCTAGTTAACCCCCTTTTGAGCCTTTAGCCTATTTTCTTTGATAGCCTCATATGTAAGCCTGATCCATTTTTTTCAAGACCATAATTTGATCCAAATTCCTAAGTGCTTTAAATTGTGAAGTCATGTGACAAAATAAGAGGAAATTGGGTGAGAGTGATGCCTTAGAGTGTATTGGTACTTGAATTTGTTATGAAAAAGAGTGGCTATTATGGAGGTGTGTTATAAAAAAAAAAGAGAAAAGAAAAACAAAAAGATAAATTGTGTTTATGATTAAATAAAAAGATAATTATGCTTGAATGGCAAAATAGGTGAAAAGGGGTGATAGATGAAAGAAAGGTAGTAGGGTTGATTAAAAGAGAGTGTTAATGGCATAATGTGATGTATTAAAGCGCTTAGGAACTTAGTCACTATTTCTGGCCAAAATAGTCCTACCCGTCCCTTAGCCTACATTACAACCTGTAAAGACCTATTTGATCCTAAGCTTAGCATTCTGATATTTAGTGGAGCATTACATTAAGGGAAAGCCTATGGTCATCAGTTGCAAACATATGAATTCTTTGTGAGAGTGAGAGCAAGGATAATATTATACCCATGTTTTGAAAAATGAAATACTTGTGAGTAATTATGGGTGACATATTGTGAGACACACATGGTTGATGAGTTTTGGGTAAGTCGTATATGATTCTTTGGGCCTTAAATTTTGGATACGAATTAACCATCATCACGAGTCTATGTAGGAGGCTGAATTGTTTCTAGAAGTGATTAGAAAACTACTCTTTGTTAATGATTGTCGTGCCTGTCTTGACGAATATTTTGTGTTGTTGCTGTGAAACCCTAAGTAGATGTTTAGATGGACATGATATTTTGTTTGAGGATGAACAAAGCTTTAAGTATGGGGTGTTGATGATAGGCGTATTTACACGCCTAAAGTACTATAATTGACCCATATTTTAGCTAAGTTTTGAGGACAAATTATATATTTCATGCACTTTTAGTCCTTTTTCCTGTAAGTGAGCTAACGAACATGATTAGCAAGTTTTCAGGTATAAATGATGCAGAATTCAGCATTTTATGGATAACTTGACGCCAAAGAAAGCTTCACGAAAGGAGGAAAGCAAAACTTGGACGCCAAGGACCAAAGGTGGCGCATGGAAAATCTGTCCCGGGCAAAAACAGAAATTCTAAAGACTTTGGGGACTAGCAGTAACTTATTAGGAGTAGGATAATGATGCAGTAACCCAGTAGGATTGGGTTAAGTAATGCAGTAGCTTAGTAGGAATAGGATAGGAGTATTATAAATACCCTATTCTGCTAGAGATTTTGAGAACACGCCCATTACTTTTAACTCTGAAAACAATTCTTCTACTTTTAATTCTACTTTTTATTCATATATTCAATTCTTAATTTCCACAACAAGAGAAACGTTACTCTGCAAGGGAGTTCGCGCCTAAAACGCCACACCACACCACACCTTACTACACGAGATTTTTATTGTGGTATATTAATAATGTCTATTGTGATTTCCTTCGCACTCATGGGTAACTAAACTTCTCTGTTGGGGTTATTGAAGCCATATGTGATACTATCTATTGCTATGAGTTTGTGAATTCGTGACACTATGCTGCTTATATCATTATTCTCTTCATCTTAATCTAAATTCTTTGTGGTTGCAAACGCATAGAATACGCCAGTATAGCATTAACTTGTTCGAAAGAAAAGTTATATGTCTGGAAAAGAGATAATGTCAAGGTAATAGGGCACCAACCCCTGTTAAAAAGTTAGTGCCGTAACTGGATTAACCTCTTGGAGAATTTGTACTGTTAGATATGCTTTAAGCTCGAAAGAGTTAAAGTGAAATAGTCCTGGTTAAGGTCGAAAGACGCCTGGATTTACCATCGAATACAATTCTCTATAAGCACATGCATGTCTAAATTCCGCACAACTCATAGCCAATAGAGACGTACAACTCATAAGGTGGACATAACCCCAACTTCTCAATTCTCATTGATCAAAAACCAACCAAGCAAACTGTTTTTACTCCTTTATTTGCTGTTTTTATTACTTTGTTTACATTACTTGCACGTTAAAATCCCCCTTTTTTATGAGACTTGCTCCAAAAGTCTAGTAATCTTTGCTTACTCATTGACCGGCTATTCCCTGTGGGATCGATACCCAACCCAGTTGGGTTATATATTTGACAACGACCGCTTTACACTCTTATGAGAGCTGTAGATTGAGCGTTATCAGATCACCGAACCCTAAAAGGGCGCCTACGTATCTCACCCCCGAAAGAGGAGAATCAGGTGTGCGTAGTTCGTGAAGTCTTGCCAAAATGGCCAATTAAACTCTTTTTCATTCTTCTTTCTTTTTCTTGAAACTTTAAGAAGAAAAGAAAATAACAATTTGTCAAAAGAATTGACGAAAATCTTTTTGAATTTTTCAGGTTTAAACTCCCTATGCAAAATGAAACCTATGATTACCAGAGAAAAATCTTTTTTTGGATTTTCAATTTTGAATTTCATATGAAAATTGAAAATATTAAAAAAAAATCTTTTTGCAATTTTCTATTAAAGAAATATATGACACCTACTCTAAGAGTGAAGAAAGTCTTTTTGGATTTTTGAAATAAGATCCCCGAACCAACAATAGGTTGTCTACGTATCTCACTCCCGAAAAAGGAGAATCAGGGGTGCGTAGTTCGTCCAGATTGGACAATTAAGGATTAAAGAACAAACTAAGACTTGACCTAAGAGACGCGATTACAGACAGACGATGAAAGACGTCAATAAAATCTTTTTGAGTTTTTCAATTTGACACTTCACATAAAACTGACCAACAATTATGAAAGAAAAAACTTTTTGGGTATTTTAGTTATAAGAAATGTACAAAACTTCTACCATCTTTTTTGCATTTTTTCTTTTATAAAAAGCTCCAATTAATTTTTTTTTGAAATTTTTGAATTATGAATGCATGGTAAAGGAACAAAAGAAAAATCTCTTTTGATGTTTTTGAGAAAATGAGTGCGAAAGGTAAAAAAATCTTTTTGAATTTTTGGATTGTGAAAAACAAAAGTTATAAAGAACTCTAAAAACTACGAAACACTTTTTAATTCACCTTTTTCTCCTTTTTATTTTTATTTTTAATTTTTCCATGCCTACACACCGTTCTTTAATTCTAGCACATACTTTTCCCAAATCAATTCGTCAAATGATCCCGTTACCTGCAGAGATGCAATATTTGGCACGTAGGGATGTTTTATAGGTGAGTCTCTTACAAAGGATCAAGTGGGCCCCGCTAGGTCTCAATATGATGCACGTAAACATGACCTAAAGGCTGACCTACGTTGGGGTTCACTAACAAGGTTGTTCGGGGGAGCGTATGGTCGATAGTGGCTGCGATAGCTTTCCACCCACTCCATACGTCTGACGGCTCCCCCTCTTAAAATAAGGATGACTCAACTAGAGTTCGTGTACACGACGTGCACTCCGAGACTTGTTGCAGAAAGAATTGACTCGGGTTATGCAAATGATGCCAGATATAAAACGATAACACATAAAGAAAACTGTAAACACATAGCACGTAGGCATGCAACAATGATAAAATAAACACAAATGATAACACAAATAATGTTCATACACCCATAATGTCAAAGTAAGCCGATACAACTCCAAAAATAAGCTCGAATTCTGAAAAGTCCCTAGCAGAGTCGCCAGAGCTGTCACACCCTTTTTTCGTACTCCAAAAAGATTTGTTTTAAGTTTCGAAAGGGTTCTTATTATTGAAGTGACAAAATGATAGAAAATTTATTTCGAAAAAAGATTATTTACTCTTTTTATTCAGAGTCGTCACTTGACATAAATCGGGTGTGCCAAGTCACCTTTGAAAAATCCTTTTCAAAACGATTTGACTCTTTAAAACTGATTTGCAAATAGAGATTCCGGCTAAGGAATTCTGTTGACCGAGGGGAAGGTTTTAGGCACCCCTCAATCCCGTGGTTCGACCACTGTCGCTTGGTGGAGCGTATCAGCTAATTTGACACTACGAATGTACGAACTACAAAGAAGCACGTAAAGCAATCAAACAAACAAACCAAACAAAATGAATAAAAGTCTAGTGTTCAGTCCAATTATACAGTCCCAAATAAAAAAATGCAAAAATAAATCCTATCTAACCTATACTAATCCTAACTACGCTCCCAGGCTTTACCCGATGCCTCGGGCCTTGATCACGAACGTCTTTCAAATACAAGATATCTCAAGGCATTCTCCGGTGAATGAATACAAATGACCACGGGGCATTCCCCGACTAAATGAATACATTTCCAAATTCGAGAAAATCAAACTAGTCGACAAAATTTCAAACATTCCACGAAATTACCAACATTCAACCAAAGCCACAAATTCTAAACTTTGCCTACCCAACATACATTTGCCTACCCCGCTCGACCTATCATGATACTATTATGTTCAACGATATCAATATTTATTCTAAATTAAACAAAACAACAATAAATCAAAATTAATCCAATTCGCCCTTTTATCAATTTTTCAATTCCGTCTTCCCCAATTTCATTATCAACCACATAATTACTCAATTTTGATATAAAATCAACTAATCAAGCCAGGATAATTATAGAAACTCAATCACAATCATAATTATATCATCAACAACCACAAAAATATAAAGAAATAGAGTTAAAAATTGGACCTCAGTTTGACGCTTTATTTCAATTAATTGATCTTTCCGAATAGAACCGTGTCCAAGATCTCGAACCGAACGTCAACACGAATACTCACAAATCGAACAACCCAGCTATCTAGCCTGATCCTATTCTTTCACCAATTCAAACTAAAATTGCTAAGAGAGAATGACCCGCACCAAATTTTATACGAACGGGTTTGTTTTCGTTCATGTTGCGAGGAATTTGACCAAAAAAGGGTCGTTCTCCAGTGAATTTTGGGGATTCGGATCTGTGGTGGATGAGAGAGGGATAAAATCCGACGAAAAATTCATCGGAAACACCCAAGACTAGTCGGTTTTGACTCCCTCCTTTCCCCGATTTTCGATCACTCTTTGTTTTTCCCTTTCTGTTTCTGTTTTAGATGCCAGTCGTTGTGTGTGCGCGCGTCATTGTATGAATTTTTCGGTGAAGTGTGTTTTCCGGTGAAGTCCCCAGGTGGGTCGGTGTGTGCAGGTGGGTAGGTATATTCGGTCAAGGAGATATGGTGGTGCGTGTGTATATGTATTCTGCTGTTTTAGAAGAAGGAAAGAAAAATGGAAATTGCGTCTAGTGTGTATTCTGTGTTCATATGGTAGTTTGTGTTTATGGTGAGGTTTATAGAAGAAGATCTTTTTTTTTCTCAATCTGATGAGAATGTTGCCTATATATTCCATTCAAGAATGGAAATTTCCTAATAATCACGTGGGCCCCCTCTCTTTTTGTTTTCTTCCCAGGGAAAGAAAAAAAATATGATGTATTCCGGTATATGATTTCCTACGGGTCCCTCTTCTAATGGTGAGGTTGTTGCGATGAGGTGTAAAGGGAATTACGATAGGATAAAATTTATTAGGGAGTTTGTTATTTTTGTTCTTTTATGAGGGATAATTACGTGGGGGAGAGTGTATGACAACACGAGGTAAAAATGAATGAATTGGATTTTTGGGAGGGACAAAATTACGTGTCTACAATAGTATTGTCCCAACAAGTAATCCAGAAGAAGGGTTTTGTGATAGCGTTAATGTCCATGGTGATGATTAGATGATGAATGAATTTTATGATAGTGCTACAACACATTGCATATATAGCTATGAAATTTTAGCTACATATATAAAAATTATGGCTAGTACTTAATAACAGCCATAAAAATTTAAATTTCGTGGCTATATATAAATTCATAAAGTTTTCTTGCCACGAAAATTAAATTGGCAAAATTAATGTCTCATTTTGCTTTGGCTGCTAATAATTATGACAATAATTACCTAAATAGCTACGAATCTTTTGTTACGATGAAATTTCCTAGCTAATCATAATTTAAATTGCCACTTTATAAAGTTATCATAGCAATAATATCATTTTTAGCCACAATAAATTGTGTGAAATAAATTTGTAGCCAAATAAATTACTTTGCTTCAAGTAATAAAATCAAGGCTATAACTGAATGACTAGCCACATATATATTGCTATAATAAACTTTAGTAGCTAATTGCAAGTTGTTGTCACGTGATAAAAGTTATTGTTGTAGCAATAATAACTTTTTATCCACAGTAAAATTATTTGAAATAAAAATTTATAGCTAAATAAATATTCTGTACTTCAAATAATTTAAAATGTGATATTAGTTAAATGATTAGCCACAAATCTATGGATATAATAAATTTTCATAGCTAACTATTATTTTTGCCACAAGTAGAAATTTACAGATCAATAATAACTCTTTAACCACAATAATAAGTCATTTAAAAAAATATATATTATAGCTAAATTATCATATAAAAAGTATACTAGCTTAGTTTACGTGTATGTCACGTCAATATAAAAGACGACATATAAAAAGGAGAAGTATATAATATTATAAGTAAAGTTATAATATATGTAATATTATATTTATTTAAATAAAAATAATATTTGTTCTTATAATTTGAGTATATGTGTGTTGCACATGTATGTAACATCACTTATCAATACAAAATATACACAAGAAAAAAATATTATTGAAAAATAATAGTTCATGCTAAAAATAAATGCAATATTTTCTTAAATGATGGGAATCAACTTTATTAATTTTTTTAATAATTTGATAAAATAAGTTCTCTCTCTACATATATATATGTGTGTATATATATATATATGAAAAATAAAAAGTAAGAATTCAACGTAGTAATGCAAAGAAGATGAATTAAATTTTTGTATAGTATTGTATAATCGTGTAGACGAATGTATAACATCTCTTATAATTTTGTATACTATTGTATACTAAGTGTATAATATTGTATATCAAACTTTTAATCATTATTTCTTACAAAGTCGAGTTTTATATAGTGGCTTATACTAGATTTTTAAAACTTTTCTAAAAGAAAATAGTGGATTATGCAATTTAAAATAATAGTCAGATTAACGTGTTAGTATATGTATCTTAATAATTATTGTCAAAGGTATATTTAAAAATAATAATCTTTTGATATATTGCATGGCTAAAAAACTTTTAACTTATAATAAAAATGAAACTTACAAAAAGTGAAATGATAATCTTGGGAAATAACTGAGATATATTTTTATTTAGTATAAAAAATAATTTTTGTAACAACAAGAACATTCCCAATAAAATTTAATTGATTTTAAACAGTAGAAAATTAATTAGCAGCTTATGCTGAGATTTCCTATTTCATGTTGTAGATTTAACTAAAGATTAAAAAAGAGACACTCAATTAATTAAAATAACTTAAAGTATGTTGTGTTTCTCTATTTCCTTTTCATTTATGAATCCTTTAATTAAAAGAAGAAGAAAAAACAGAGAAATCTACACAATTATTAATACAAAATGAATTTAGACGCTTTAATCTTTTTTTCGTACAGTCAAACCTATCTATAATGTCACCTCGTCATAAGAATATTTTACTTAGCGACTCGATTTTCTCCGAAATTAATTTTTCATATATATTTTGCTTATATATAATGGTATTCTATCTATAACAACAATGTCATTTATTATAGTGTTGAACTCTTTGTAAAAGTATCACTCTGTAATAGCATACTCAAATACTATGTAATAATATTTTGTAAGAAATATATTATGTACAAAATAAACTATCAAAATATTTATGGTAATCATCATTAATGTCATGTCACAGTAAATTTCAAGAATGAATATCTAATTAAAAGAAAAAATCACATTTAAATGTTGCATATCAATTATTTCATAATTTCACAAAAAAAGACTATTGAATGAGCTTTGAACGTTAAATGTCAGTATATGTATATAACAACACATCTCTATAGTGGACATTAAGTTTTTGGAGAAATGTTGTCACCATAGAGAGATTTGATTGTACACGTCTATTGTGAGTTAGAAATTATTTTATGAAATTAATTAATTTGATAAAGAAAAGATTTTTATAAGTTAGAGTATAAAAATTATTGATGTAGTAGTCTAATATTATTTCCAATAATATGGAGAAAAAATATTATCATAATATATTTATATATTAGTAAATATTTTCTATTCTACTTGATGTAAATTATATATTTATACTCTTTGTTTTTCATATGTAATTTAGCCAATATATTTACTATTTTAACTTATTTACATTTAATTTTTTTTAGAACACCAAATAATTGGCCGATAAAATTAAAATGATGAATACATTTTTCACAATAAAATATAATTATAAAAATTTAATCATAAATACTGTGACTATTTATAGCTACGAGAACTTAAATCCGTAGCTAAACATATAACTACTATTTCAATTGTTGTGGCAAACTAATCATATCTTTTGCCACAATAATTTATTTGTGGCTAAAGTATAAAATAGCTACGAAGTAGATTAGTTGTGGCAATTAAAAAATTAACTGTTAGCTATAAATATATATTTTCGTGGCAATTAGACCTTTTTGAAATAACAACATCAAAAAAAATCTCGTAGCACTAGGCATTAGTCCTTAGCCACGAAATGTTAAAGTTTGTAGCTGACTTTTAGTTACGCCACTTCTAGCTACGCGTGCTACAAAAGAAATTATGATAGCTAAAATGTTTAGCCACAGAGATTTTCAGATTTGGCTACGAAATACTTTATAGCAATATATGCATATTGTTGTAGTCCATGGTAATCAGATGATGAATAGCTTTTATGCTACTAGTCCATGGGGTTGAATTGTATCATGATGAAGCACCAATGTTTGATCAAGTAATTGGAATTAGCAGTACAATGACGATGAGGATGAGGATGAGTAATCAAGCTAATATATCATCAATCATGTCTCATGAGGTGCCAATGAGTTCATGTCTATAACAATTTAAGGATACCTTTGTGCTAGTAATATATTTCTCAGATTTATTTGATGGAAGTAGAAGTCCATTAGTTGTTGTATCTAAACATTATATGATATATATGAAAGGTGGAATCATTTTATTGCATATGCCCTGGTGTGACCAACTAAAGTGAACTGTTTTACTGGTGTTGCATGACCTTTCTGATCTAGTGTATTTAATTGTTGATGCATGTAATAACAACACAGTCGATAAGAGGAAAAATTGTAAGCTTTATCAATATCACGTAAGACAGGTCTTGTTTTGTGTTGTACTAGAGTTGATAGTCTTTCAAAAATACCCTTTATATCTCCATAAGATAGGGTATAAGGTTCGGTACACTTATTTGGAAACTCCACTTGTGAGAATAAAAATACTAGGGTTTTTATCTAGTGGTAAAAGAGCAACGATGTATGATGTCTGAGTGAGGCACATGTCATGTTTTCAACCTTTCATATAGACAAAATCATGGTATTAAGTGGAAAAGGTGTATAGGGACAAGTCTTATTATTCATCAAGTTTAGATTCATGCACAACTTGCCGTTAGAAATATCTCATAAAAAAGAATACGACATGAAAGAACTTTTTTCTGGTTATACATGTCTCGATAGGACAAAGTAAAATACATAATTAAAAATTGACTTTATTTTCCTTACTCTTCAACTGCCCTGCTCTCTTATTGTTATATAGATTTGATTTCTGGTACTTAACTAAATAATCTATGCATCATCCTACCAATGCTGCTAGTAGAAATTATAAAGCCTTGACAACTTCTGTGCCAAAATTTGAGATATGTGTAGAAGCCTCGAAATTACCACTAAAATACTTAAATTTTGTCTGAGTTTTCTTTTAATCAGGAAGATATGTAAAAAAGACGTCTTTCCACCACCGAAATAATTGATTTTTTCATTACCAGATTCTTATTTTTATTTTTTCTAAAAGAAGTTATTTAGCAGTATTGGAATGAGATGAATCCAATTGGTTTGGGATAAATACATAGCTGATCGATATTGATATTCTTTTTCTGGTGAATGTTTAAGATGAAAATATCACCGAGATTGTCAATTTAGATTTAGATTTCTGCTGCTGATTTATCCTGTTTATAGTTTTTAGGAATTTGCATTGATGACATATGCAAGAGATGATATACACAATAAAGAGATTAAAAAATATTAGGACTTTTATCTAGTGGTAAGAGCGTAATATGTAATGTATGAGTTAGGCGCATGTTACGTTTTCAACTTCTTATATAGACAAAAAGAAAGGGTATTAAGTGGAAAGGGTACGAGGGACAAGTCTATTATTGTAACATACCAAAAATTTTAGAACCTTCGTGCACCCAATATTGTATAAATTAACTTTAAAAAATTGACTCACGGGTCGACTCACGATAGATAGGTTGCACTCACGAGTCAGTTCAAGACTTGTGAACCAAAGTAAATTGACTCAAGGGTCCGATTCACGATTGGTTGATTGGATTCACGACTCATGAACTGAATCCACGATTCATATTGGACCAAGTAATGGATCAAATCCTGAAAGTTGTAAAATCCATCTGATTTTCACGAGTTTGACTCACGACTTGTGAATCGGATCCACAACTCGTAGATCAAGTCGTAGAAATATGATTTTGAGAGATTTTTTTGGGGATAAACATGGGGGCATTTTGGTAAACTTGTCAAACGGGCAGGTTCGGTCCGTTTAACCCGACCCAACTTGTGGGCCTGCTCCGGTCAACCCATGGGTTGTAGGGCCGCCGGTCCCAGGCCTGGGCCGGCCAAGTAGATTGATCCTATGGAACAACCCGATTAGAAAATTGGATCAGGCCCACTAGTTAACCGGCCCGGACCGACCCAGTTTGGATTAATTATTTTTTTTAAGTTGGTAGCATTGATTATAGGCCCAAATGGACCGTTAATGTCGTTGGCCTACCAACGGCCACTTGGCCAATTACCCATTAATTTTAAAAAAAAAAAAATAATTCCAAAAAATTTGTATCAATACCCCCAACTCAAAATTCATTTTTCACACAATTCTCGTTCTCTCAAATCTTCTAATTATCTCCTAAAGTACTCAATTTTATTTTTTAATTTTTCAATTACAAATACAAAGGGAAGTTTCTAAAGTCGTAACTTTCGGATACTTTCAAAATTTGATATTATCGTTCTATCTCTTACCTTTAATTTTTAATTAGTGTATTAATTATTGAATATTTATTTTATTATTTATGTGTATTTGAAATATCTTTTAATTTATTTTTTAATATGGATAAATTAAAAACATCGGTAAAAGTGTCAAAAAAATTTATCCTGGAAGTGATAGTGGTAGGAAAAAATGAATTGGTGGAGGTTCCGGTAGAGGTAGTTCAAGTAATACATATACCCGTGTGCCTCCGGTACTGGTTAGTCAACTCTTTGAGGATGAAATAGGAGTAGGTGCGCACGATATGAATTATGCAGAAACTCAGAAAAATTATGGTATAGAAGAAGAAAATGAAGTAGATGCAGTTAATTTAGATGAAGATGATGAAAATATTGGTGAGACACCCGCACTAAGAAACGCTACTGTTAGATTTGAATCGGTTGATCTTCCTCCCCGTCCTTCCCGTGCCCCAAGAGCTTGTAGAAAAACTAGTATTGCATGGAAATTTTTTACAAAAATAGAAGGACAAACTAAGGTGCAATGCAATATTTGTGAAATTATATATGAGCATAAAACTGAAGGCAATAAAGGAGGTATTGGTACGTTGATGAAACATTTAAGAGACAGACACTCTAGAGAGTTACTTATTGCACAAGGTGGTGAGGCTGTTGGTAGGCCAACACAAACTAGATTGAACCCAACAAACGGTCAATTAATTAAGAATTATAATAAAATGAAGGACCGTGAAGAAATAGCAAAAATGATAGTTGTGGGTTGTTTACCTTTCACTTTTGCTTCTTCTGATACTTTTATTCATTATATTCAAGCAATTTATAATCCTACGTTTAATGGTATTTCTAGAAGTACTTATCAGGCCGATATTTTTAGACTCCATGCACAATATTGTTACTATTTATCTACATTATTAAAAAATAGTCAATGTAAAATTGCTCTAACTTCTTATCTTGGTCGTGCTGTTAATAAAAATGATTATTTAACCATTACTTATCACTGGATAGATAGTAATTTTGTCATGCTTGTTATGCAAAAACGTATTCTAACTTTTTTGTATGATGAAGATCGTAGACATACTGAAAAAATTATTTTGGAATCTATTACTACAGTCGCAAAATATTATGGTATTGAAAAAAAATATGTATTGTTTTTGACAATGCATCTAACAACAAGGCTGCTATTGAAAAGTTAAAAGCTTACTTTTCTCCGCTGTTACCTGAAATATTTATGTTAAGTGTGCTTGTCATATATATATAATTTAATTGTAAAAGTTGATCTTGAATTTTTTGAGCTTTATTTATATTGAAAAGCTCCGGCTTGCTGTTGGCTTTATTCAAGGAAATAATCGAAGAGGTAGAGTAAAAGAATTTAAAGTTAAATGTGAACAAAATGGACTTAGACCGGTATTAATGCCTGAAGAATGTGATACTAGATGGAATGTTACTTATATTTATTTAAAAACTTGTCTTGCTTATAAAGTTCCTATTACAATGACTTTTAATCAATTTTGTGGTTCTTTTCCTGAGTGTATGCTACATGATTCTGATTGGACTGCAATTGATGATCTTGTTAAGTTTTTGGAAAGATTTTATATAGCTACGGTTGAATTTTTCGGTGCTTATTATCCTACTACTTGCAATATTTTAGCTTATTTAGCCGACATTTCTTGTTTGCTTAAAGAATATAAGGATAGAGAAGGTTATAAAGAAGTTGTTGGTGTTATGTTTCCTAAATTTAAAAAATATTTTTTTCGCTTTTTCCAATTTACTTGGTTGGTGTTATACTAAATCCATGCATGAAATATAATACTATGTGCGACTTTAGTACTGTTATTTATAATTCCTTAGAGATAGATCCTCAAGAAAAAACAGATTTGTTTACGGCTATGAGTGATGCGAACATTTGCATAGAAACATTATATAACCTTTATGCCGATTTATTTGATGTAGTTGTACCGACAAATATCACTCCAACTGTCGCTCCTCAAGCTTTCGAGGAGCCATCATCTTCTAAAAGGCCGGCACATAGTGATTTTTCTAATTACTTTTGCGATTTAAATGTTTGGGACAGAGTTTCTCCGTCAACTACACAGAGGTGGACCCACATGTATCAGTGGGGGTGCACGTGCACCCGTTAACGTTGAAATAAATTATGTGTATATATGTGTATATACCTTCAGAAATTGGGATATAGTAAATAGTGCACCCTAAAATGAATGGTAGTCAGAGGCGGATCCAGAATTTTAAACTTGTGGGTTCCCAAGGGCTCCTTTCCTGCCACTAAGCTATCCCTTGTGTCAACACCCCTTTTTTACGCGTACTCCAAAACATTGGAATACATTTTTGAAGTTCAAAAGGGTTTTATTATTTAAGTGACAAGAAATGAAAATTTGTTTCGGAAAAAAGATTATTTGCATTTTTTATTCAGAGTCGTCACTTGGCATAATCCGGTGTGCCAAGTCACCTTTGGAAAATTCCTTTTTCGAAACCAATTGACTCTTAAACCGGTTTGCGCACAGAGATTCCGGCTAAGGAATTCTGTTGACCGAGGGGAAGGTGTTAGGCACCCCTCGATCCCGTGGTTCGACCACGGTCGCTTGGTGGAGTGTATCGACTATTTTGGCATTACGAAATGTATAAACCACACAAGAGGCACGCAAAAATAATCAAACAAAACAAAACAATCCAAAAAATGTAAAGTCCAGTCCAATTATACAGTCCGAAAAATAGAAAAAAATACAAAAAATATAAATCCTAGTCTAAACTAAATCTAGACTAAGCTCCAATGCCTTACCCGACGCCGCGGGCCTTCATCACAATTATTTTCCGCCAACATGATACGTCGGGGCATTCCCCGGTGAAATCAATACAGGTACTTCGGGGCATTCCCCGGTCAAATTACAGCATTGAATTAAATGCGATAAAACAAAACCATTCCGACACATATTTCAAACATGTCATCAATTTGCCATGCCTAAATTTGCCTACCCGAACCTACCATTTGCTTATCCGTTCTAGACTAAAGACATAATCCTACCACGATTCATACCAACAATAAATCAAATTAAACCGAATCTATCCTTTTGTTAATTTTTCCAATTCCACCCCCCGATTTTCTTTCCGTCCATCCATTGAACATGATCAAGTTTATGCCTTAATCTACCAAAAACCAAACAACTAAGCATCACAATCATAACATCAACATAAACAAAAATTCAACAAAACTATAATCAACACTCGCCATCGCAACCAATCAAAACAAACAACCACACATATATATATATATAAGAGACGAGTTAAGAAATGGACCTCGATAGAACGTTTTGTCGATAATAAGGAAATCCGAAGACCAAAACTCGATCGTAGAACCTCACGACGGATAAATCAAACTCGGTATTAAAATAATAACCGGACAGCTCCAAAACCCGTGAATGAAATTTTATTCTACGAAAACCCAAACTCACAACGACGATATTCGATAAAGCCAACTTGAAACTCACTATCGACGTGGAACCATGGAATAGACGAAACCAAAATCAACCAAAGACAACAAAAAAAAACAAAATCCAAACAGATCGAGCTCCGGTGACGGAGAGAAACGGTGGCGGGTTGGTCGTGGTTTCGGACGGCGAGACGGCGACGGCGGCGGTGGCGAGTCGGCCCGATCTGACCGCTGGCCGGATTTTTCTCTTTTTTTTTTTTTTTTTTAGTTTTAGGGAGAGAGAGTAGAGAGGGAGTGATCGTTGACGGAGAGAGAGAGCGGCGCCGGTACCGGCGCCGGCGAGATCTATGAAGGGTGAGAGTGAGAGTCTAGAGAGATGGAAAGAGAGAGAAAATAGAGTTAGAGAGAGAGAGTGCTCATCTTTTTTGTCAAGAAGATGATCTTTTTTCTTTTTCTTTTTTTCTCTTTTGCTGTGTCTCTCCGCGGCGGTGGTTTCGGGTAGGTAGGTGTTGTTTTTCAATTGGAGGGATATGAAAGAAAAATAAACGAGGCTCAAAAGGGTAAACAAAGGATGACACAATGTTTGGATAGAAGAATAAAATGTCTTCGTCATATCAATCTTCAAAATGCAAGTACTAAACATGCAATAAAATCAAACAAAGGACCAAATATCATACATAGTATCTTTTGACCGCATCAGCATTGATAGCTATTTCTGCCATTTTGCCTTCAATATCTGTCAAATATAAGGCTCCATTGGGTAACACTTTCTTCACAACGAAGGGACCTTGCCAGTTAGGGGAGAACTTGCCCTTCGCTTCAACCTGGTGAGGAAGGATACGTCTTAATACCAACTGACCAACTTCAAAATTCCTGGGACGGACCTTTTTGTTATACGCACGAGCCATCCTCCTTTGATACAACTGGCCATGACACACGGACGTTAGCCTTTTTTCCTCGATCAAACTCAAATGTTCCAGTCGGGCTTTTACCCATTCGTCGTCATCGATCTCTGCTTCTACAATGACCCGAAGAGAAGGAATTTCAACTTCTGCAGGGATGACTGCTTCTGTCCCATACACTAATAAATATGGAGTTGCCCCTGTTGAAGTGCGAACAGTGGTGCGATAACCTAGCAATGCAAACGGCAACTTTTCATGCCACTGTCTAGAACCTTGTACCATTTTTCGCAGTATCTTTTTTATATTTTTATTGGCGGCTTCTACAGCACCATTGGCCTTTGGGCGATATGGAGTAGAATTTCGATGTGCGATCTTAAACTGTTGACACACTTCTTGCATCAAATGACTATTGAGATTGGCAGCATTGTCTGTAATAATCATCTTAGGAATTCCAAATCTACAAATGATATTGGCATGAACAAAATCTACCATAACCTTCTTTGTCACCGACTTGAAAGTTACTGCTTCCACCCACTTTGTGAAGTAGTCAATGGCTACCAAAATGAATCTATGTCCATTTGATGCCTTCGGCTCAATCGGTCCAATCACATCCATTCCCCAAGCTACGAACGGCCATGGAGCGGTCATTTCATGCAACTCAACAGGAGGAGAACGTATCAGATCGCCGTGCACCTGACATTGATGACACTTTCGAACAAACTGAATAGAATCCCTCTCCATAGTAAGCCAGTAATAACCTGCTCGAAGAATCTTCTTTGACAAGACGTGACCGTTCATATGCGACCCGCATACTCCAGAGTGTATTTCAACCATGATTGCCGAGGCTTCTTTTGCATCTACACACCTTAGAAGTCCCAGATCTGGGGTCCTCTTATACAAGATTCCCCCGCTCGAGAAAAATCCACTAGCCAAATGCCTAAGAGTCCTCTTTTGATCGTTGGTGGCATATGTTGGGTATTCTCCTGATTGAATGTACCGCTTGATATCCAAGAACCAAGGTTCTCCATCGAGCTCTTCTTCAACCACATTGCAGTAAGCATGCTGATCACGACTCTGTACATGCACTGGATCGATGTAGGCTTTGTCAGGATGTTGGAGCATTGAAGACAAAGTGGCCAAAGCATCAGCAATTTCATTACGAATCCTTGAAATGTGCCTAAATTTTACTAACAGAAATCGTTGGCATAGCTCCTGCAAGCATTGTCGATACGGGATGAGCTTCAAATCTCGCGTCTCCCAATCGCCTTGAATTTGATGGACGAGTAAATCCGAATCTCCCAACACCAATAATTCTTGGACTCCCATATCAACAGCTAACCTCAAACCAAGGATGCAGGCTTCATACTCTGCCATATTGTTAGTACAGTAGAATCGAAGTTGTGCTGTTACCGGGAAATGTTGTCCCGATTCAGAGACAAGAACCGCACCTATTCCGACTCCTTTCATATTGACAGCTCCATCGAAGAATAACCTCCAACCTGGATCAACATCTATAACGACTTCATCGACACACGACACTTCTTCGTCAGGAAAATATGTCTTTAATGGATCGTACTCTTCATCGATGGGATTCTCAGCAAGATGATCTGCCAAGGCTTGGGCTTTCATGGCGGTTCGAGTCACATATACGATGTCGAACTCGGTAAGCAAAATTTGCCACTTTGCCAATCGACCTATCGGCATAGGCTTCTGAAAGATATACTTCAAAGGATCCATGCGGGAGATGAGATAAGTAGTATAGGATGAGAGATAGTGCTTCAACTTCTGTGCTATCCAAGTTAGGGCACAACACGTCCTTTCAAGAAGAGTATACCTGGCCTCATAAGTGGTGAACTTCTTGCTAAGATAGTAAATAGCCTGCTCTTTTTTGCCTGTGACATCATGTTGCCCCAGGACACACCCGAAAGAATTGTCCATGACTGACAAGCATAAGATCAAAGGCCTACCAGGCTCCGGGGGTACCAACACGGGCGGATTTGACAAATATCTTTTGATTCGCTCGAACGCTTCCTGACATTCTTCAGTCCATTTTACCACAGCACTCTTTTTCAGCAACTTGAATATGGGCTCACAAGTGGTTGTGAGTTGAGCAATAAACCTGCTAATGTAGTTCAGTCTACCAAGCAAACTCATTACCTCCGTTTTATTCTTGGGCGGGGGCAAATCCTGAATGGCTTTGATTTTCGAGGGATCTAATTCAATTCCCCGACGGCTGACTACAAACCCCAACAGCTTTCCAGATGGAACTCCAAATACACATTTTGCCGGGTTGAGTTTGAGGTTATACCTGCGAAGTCTTTCAAAGAACTTTCTCAAGTCTTTTACATGGTCAGCCTGACTTTTTGACTTAATAATCACATCATCCACGTAAACCTCAATCTCCTTATGCATCATGTCATGAAACATAGTGGTCATGGCTCTCATGTATGTTGATCCAGCATTCTTCAAACCGAACGGCATCACCCGATAACAATAAGTTCCCCATGGTGTGATAAAAGATGTCTTCTCCGCATCTTCATCATCCATAATGATCTGGTGATATCCGGCATAGCAATCCACAAAAGAGGCAACTTCGTGTTTAGCACAGTTGTCTAGCAAAATATGGATGTTGGGCAGTGGAAAATCATCTTTTGGACTTGCCCTGTTCAAATCGCGGTAATCAACACACACTCGAATTTTGCCATCTTTCTTGGGTACGGGAACAACATTGGATAACCACATGGGATAACGAGCCACTCGAATTACTTTGGCTTCAAGTTGTTTCATGATTTCCTCTTTGATTTTAATACTTACATCTGTTTTAAACTTCCTCAACTTCTGTTTGACAGGAGGGAATGCGGGATCCGTTGGCAATTTGTGAGACACTAATTCAGTGCTTAAACCAGGCATATCATCATAAGACCATGCAAAAACATCCCTATAATCCATTAACGTTTGAATCATTTCATCCTTTAGCTGGGGCAAAACATGTATACTGACTTTAGTTTCCCTAACATCTTCTTGATCCCCTAGATTTATTGGCTTAGTCTCATTCAAATTAGGATTCGGTTTGTCTTCAAATTGTTCCAACCCTTTGCTTATTTCTTCTAATGCTTCTTTTTCATCATATTCCTCATCCTGCTCCATTACATCTGGATTACTTTGGATTTTAAGACCAGGCTAAAAATTCCGCATGCATGTCATGTCATTAGAATCAGCATAAAGAGAACTGTGTAAAAAGAAAAACAAACTATATTAGACACAAAACAAAAGGGACATTGCATTTCATTAAATAAAAGATAGAAGGGTTTAAACACAGACACCAATATAACATAAACAAACTAAAATCCGAATTACAACCCTGAAATAACTTGGATAAACAGAAAGGAAAACAAAATAAACTACCAAAACTTCCTCCTGGCGGGGAGAGGAGTGACTTCCCAATTATTGAGCCGGACCGTTGGACCTATGAATTGCACATCTGCCATACTGGTACCTTCTCCTGCTTCAACCATATCAACTTCAATAAAAAAGTTCTGGAGGTCACCCACCAATTCAACTTCAGGTTCCACATGCTTCGCGACATCGTTCTTAACAAATGACTCACTGAGTAGTGGCATTGGGCGAGGGAGTGACCATATTTCCTTCTTCCTTCCCCTGATTTTCTTCAGATCTTCAGCTGTAGGCTCAAATCCCAGACCAAACGTGCCCACGTTCTCACTCGGACATATGGGATGAACTATACCATGCAGAGATGCTCCCAAACCTTTTCCTGGTTCAAATCCGTATTTCCAAAGTTCACTCACCATCATGATAGAAGCAGAAGACAATTGCGGTCCCGGTATAGCTTGCCACTCAGGGATGCGACTCACTGGCACTGTATCAAAAATTTGATAGACGAATGCCTCCTCTACGTTATTTGCTTCAATAAAGGACAAGGGAGAATCTTCGTAGGCTGATAAATCTCCTTCACCATGAATAACTACTTCTTGCCTGTCATGCTCAAACTTAATCATTTGGTGCAGCGTGGATGCCACCGCCTTGGCCTTGTGGATCCAGGGCCTTCCCAACAACAGATTGTAAGAGGATTCTACGTTCAATACCTGAAACTCTATGGCAAACTCAACAGGACCTATGGTCAACATTAGTTCTATTTCGCCAATGGAATTTGACTTTGCACCATCGAAAGCCCTAACACATACATTGTTGGGCTTGATCCTATCAGCACCAACATTTAGCTTTTGCAAAGTAGAAATAGGGCAAATATTTGCACCTGAACCTCCATCAATCATAACATGAGTGACGTAGAAATCCTCACACTTCACTGTAATGTAAAGACCCCGATTATGCCCTGTACCTTCAACAGGCAATTCATCATCAGAAAAGCTGATCCGATTGACCTCAAAGATTTTTCCCACCATTTTCTCAACCTGGTTGATTGTAATCTCCTTTGGAACATATGCTTCATTCAATACCTTCAGCAAAACATCACGATGCTCCTCGGAGTGCAACAGCAAAGATAAAAGGGAAATTTGAGCAGGGGTTTTCTTCAGCTGGTCTAATACTGAATACTCTGGAAATTTCATCTTTTTCAAAAAATCTTCGGCTTCCTCCTCAGTGATAGGTTTTTTGATAGACGACGGTTCACTCACCGTTGACTTAGACTTTCTTAAGCTTTCAGGCACGAAGCATCTTCCTGACCTGGTCAAACCTCTTACCTCATCTACATCTTCCACAACTTTTTTCCCGTGATAGGTCATCACAGTCCGCCCATAATTCCAGGGAATCCTTTTCATATCAACTATCGGAGGTTGGGTCACCGGTTTGAGGACAATAGGCGCTGCCAGTGCTCCTTTCACCGTCAAGATAGGCTGACTCAAAGCTCCCACCACTGTCAACTTAGGTTTATCCTGACTCGAATCACCATACCTTCTGGCGCCTTGTACTGTGATCAGGGGCTTCTCTGTGCTTTCTCGGGATTTATCCTCCCTCATTCCTTCCTGGCTCAATGACATTGCTTTCAAAGACTCCGCTACATTCACCGATTTCTCCTCAGTGGTGTGTATCTTGACAATAGGCTTATAACCCCTCGAAGACTCTTTCCCATCACATATCAATTCTAACATATTGGCTTCAGCATGGGTTGGCAACGGATTCTGGTTAATGTTTGGACCCTCCGGGGCTTGGACCAACATCTGATTTGTGTCAATCAAGTCTTGGACAGCTCTCTTTAAATGCCAGCATTTCTCAATATCATGGCCTGGCATATCAGAACAGTACGCACACCTTAAAGAATAATCGAGATTCCTTGGTGGTGGATTTGAAAGCCTTCCTTGAATTGGGCTTAAAACCTTCAACTTCCTCAACCTATCAAACAAACTAGCATATGACTCCCCAAGAGGTGTGAATTGATTTTTGACCGTTTTCTCCTGCTTATACTCGGGCCTAGGCTGAAAACTGGGTCTGGGGGGGTTTTGGTAATTTGGTGGAGCGAATGGTCGATTTTGTAAAGTTTGCGCGCGCCACTGCGGGTAAGAAGGGGTTTGGGCATATGGTTGCGCACTATATACTGGGTAAGGGGGTGGTGGAATGGAATATAAAGGATTTTGTGGAGGGTAGTAATGGTGGGGAGGAATATATGGAGCTTGGGCGTAGACTTGGGCTTGGGATTGGGGATAGGGGCGAGGTGGCCTTTTAGGATAAGTATGGGTTCCGGCTACGACAGTCGCAACATCCTCTTTCTTCTTTTTTCCTCCAAATGCGCCAGATCCACCTTGAATCGCTTGTGTGGTAGCTTTTAATGCAGCAAAACTCACTATTCGACCGGTCTTAATCCCGTCCTCTATCATCTCCCCCATTTTGAGGACTTCTATAAAAGACTTTCCCATTGCCGGAAGTAAATGTTGAAAATAGGTCTCATCCTGCGCCTGAATGAAAACTTCTACCAACTTACTTTCCTTCATTGGAGGCTTTACCCTAGCGGCCTGTTCACGCCACCTTATAGCGTATTCCCTAAAACCTTCAGTGCTCTTTTTCTTCATGTTGACCAAAGATTTTTCGTCCGGAATCAAGTCGATGTTGTACTGAAAATGTTGAACAAATTCAGAAGCCAAATCATCCCAACTGTTCCATTTATCGATATCCCGATCGATGAACCATTCTGAAGCCAGATCTGAAAGACTCTCGCCAAAGAAGGCCATGAGTAGTTCTTCCTTTCCTCCTGCAGCCCTCAACTGGTTGCAATAACGTCTCAAGTGTGCAACAGGATCACCGTGCCCTGCGTACTTCTCGAACTTAGGCATCTTAAAACCGGGGGGCAGGTTGATGTCTGGGAACATGCACAGGTCTTTATAGAAAACACTTCTATAATCTCCGATTCCTTGCAAATTCCTCATAGCTTGTTCTAAACTCTTCAGTTTCCGGGCTATGACATCCTGTTCCTCCGTTGCGACAGGTTTCTCCGTATCAAATGGAAATGCAGGTGGCTGAGTGTACCCATACGGTTCATTCAATTACAGAGTAGGCTCCGTAGCATAATACTGACCATCTGAAACCTTCAGTGCTGGCTCACTGGAAGACCGAGGAAGCCTCATTGTGGGACGCACAGCATATATGGGAGTTTCTTGTGGTGGCAGGGCCACGAATACCGGTGTGATCGGTGGCGCTGGCTGAGCAGCTGGTCTTGATTGGGGAGCTGCCAAGGGCACACCAGAATTGCCAGGATAATAATGTCACGGAGTGAATCTTGGCGCGTGCTCAGGTGACTCAGTAGGAGCAGAGAATTGTGCTTGAGAGAGCGGTGGGCAATTAGAGATATTCCCAAGACCTTCAGGGAGCGGAGGAGGAGGCATTCCGCTGGCCCATGCCCGGTGCAAATCTATCAATTGTTGCCTGAGCCTTACTACCTCATCATTGTGTTCTGAACTTTCTTCCCTGTGATCCTGATCCGGGTCAATGAGCGAATTTTCAATCTCCCTGCTAGCCATTGCGAGCTTTGCTTTGGACCTAGTGAAGTATGGGTGACTAGCCAGAGCGCTGCAAACCTACCACTGTTATCTGAAAGAACATGCTCATCAAAGACGACATCCGTTAGGATTAGGGTATACCAAAAGCATGGGAATCACATTGGTAAAAATTGCCCTAAGTTCATCTTCATATCTACCAGCTTTTGAGGGTAGCGAGGTCATTTCAACATCATCCCGATTTTATTTACACATTTTTTTTTATTTTTTTTTATATCAATATCTGTTCTTTTCCTCACGTTATCTACCTTTATTTTATCATTCTTTATGGCTTTTGTTTTCCTGAAAAACAACGAAACAAAATGATTAGATCGAACCCAAAAGTAGGCTGCCTACGTATCATGTTGTACATGAATCAGATCTTGCGTAGTTCGGGCAATCTTGCCAAAATGGTCGATTAAACTCCTTTTTTCTTTCTTGAAACAAAGTGTCAAAAGAATTGATGAAAATCTTTTTTTTTTTTCTTCTTCTTTTTTTTTTTTTAGGTTTAAATCTCTATACAAAATGAAACATGTGATTACCAAAGAAAAAAAAACTTTTTGGGTTTTCAATTTTTGAATTTCATGCGAAAATGAAACTTGAATCTATTAAAGAAAAATCTTTTTGTAGTTTTCTTTTAGAGATGTATATGAAACACCTACTCTAAGTGAAGAGTGAAGAAAATCTTTTTGAATTTTTCAGATTCCTGTACAACATGAAATCTATGATTACCGAAGAAAATATTTTTGGATTTTCGATTTTAAATTTCATACGAAAATGAAACTTGAACCTATTGAAGGAAAATATTTTTTTTTCTTTCTTTTAAAGATGTACATGACACACCTACTCTAAATGAAGAGTGAAGAATTTTTATTTATTTCTTTTATTTTTTTTTTTGAATTTTTGAAATAAGATCCCCGAACCCATAATAGGTTGCCTACGTATCTCACTCCCGAGAGAGGAGAATCAGGGGTGCGTAGTTCGTCCAGATTGGACAATTAACGATTAACTAATAAATTAACCCTAACTTAAAAGATATAATAAAAAACAAACGAATAAAACTTCTTGGATGCTCAATTAGACACTTTAACTAAGACTGACACCATCAATTATGGAAAAAATCTTTTTGGTATTTTTGCTTTTGACAAATACGTAGAAAAATTTACGGCTTTGAGAAGACAAAAAAAAAATGCAAAAAAAAAAAATAAAAAAAAAAATCTTTTTTGAGTTTTTGGATCGTGAAGAACAAAAGCCATAACGAATTCTAAAACAAACTACGACATTCCTCTTTTTTTTTTTTCGTTCTTATCGGCTCACTATTCTATATATATATATATATATATATATATATATATATATATATATATATTTTATTTTTTTTTTATTTTTTATTTTTAAAATCAGTCCGTCAAATGACCACGTTACCCTTAATAATGCAACAATTAGCATGTATGGATGCTTTAAAGGTGAGTCTCCTACAAAGGGCCATGTGGGTCCCGCTAGGTCTCCACATGATGCACATAAGCATGACCTAAAGGCTGACCTACGTTGTGGTTTACTAACAAGGCTGTTCGGGGGAGCGTATGGTCGATAGTGGCTGCTTTGCTTTCCACCTACTCCATAACACCGACGGCTCCCCCCCTAAAATAAGGGTGACTCAACTAGAGGTTGTGTACAACACGTGTACTACAGACTTGTTGCAGAAAGAAGGCCGGGGGGATGGACTCATGATGACAGATATAAAGCGGTAACACATAGGATAAATACTATAAACAAAGAGCACGAAAACGCACAAAAGTGAAAACAATAACAAAACAATAATCACAAACAATGCTTATACACTCGTAATGCCAAACAAAGCCGATACGACTCAAAAAATAAGCTCGAATTCTGAAAGGTCCCCAGCAGAGTCGCCAGAGCTGTCAACACCCCTTTTTTACGCGTACTCCAAAACATTGGAATACATTTTTGAAGTTCGAAAGGGTTTTATTATTTAAGTGACAAGAAATGAAAATTTGTTTCGGAAAAAAGATTATTTGCATTTTTTATTCAGAGTCGCCACTTGGCATAATCCGGTGTGCCAAGTCACCTTTGGAAAATTCCTTTTTCGAAACCAATTGACTCTTAAACCGGTTTGCGCACAGAGATTCCGGCTAAGGAATTCTGTTGACCGAGGGGAAGGTGTTAGGCACCCCTCGATCCCGTGGTTCGACCACGGTCGCTTGGTGGAGTGTATCGACTATTTTGGCATTACGAAATGTATAAACCACACAAGAGGCACGCAAAAATAATCAAACAAAACAAAACAATCCAAAAAATGTAAAGTCCAGTCCAATTATACAGTCCGAAAAATAGAAAAAAATACAAAAAATATAAATCCTAGTCTAAACTAAATCTAGACTAAGCTCCAATGCCTTACCCGACGCCGCGGACCTTCATCACAATTATTTTCCGCCAACATGATACGTCGGGGCATTCCCCGGTGAAATCAATACAGGTACTTCGGGGCATTCCCCGGTCAAATTACAGCATTGAATTAAATGCGATAAAACAAAACCATTCCGACACATATTTCAAACATGTCATCAATTTGCCATGCCTAAATTTGCCTACCCGAACCTACCATTTGTTTATCCGTTCTAGACTAAAGACATAATCCTACCACGATTCATACCAACAATAAATCAAATTAAACCGAATCTATCCTTTTGTTAATTTTTCCAATTCCACCCCCCGATTTTCTTTCCGTCCATCCATTGAACATGATCAAGTTTATGCCTTAATCTACCAAAAACCAAACAACTAAGCATCACAATCATAACATCAACATAAACAAAAATTCAACAAAACTATAATCAACACTCGCCATCGCAACCAATCAAAACAAACAACCACATATATATATATATAAGAGACGAGTTAAGAAATGGACCTCGATAGAACGTTTTGTCGATAATAAGGAAATCCGAAGACCAAAACTCGATCGTAGAACCTCACGACGGACAAATCAAACTCGGTATTAAAATAATAATCGGACAGCTCCAAAACCCGTGAATGAAATTTTATTCTACGAAAACCCAAACTCACAACGACGATATTCGATAAAGTCAACTTGAAACTCACTATCGACGTGGAACCATGGAATAGACGAAACCAAAATCAACCAAAGACAACAAAAAAAAACAAAATCCAAACAGATCGAGCTCCGGTGACGGAGAGAAACGGTGGCGGGTTGGTCGTGGTTTCGGACGGCGAGACGGCGACGGCGGCGGTGGCGAGTCGGCCGGATCTGACCGCTAGCCGGATTTTTCTCTTTTTTTTTTTTTTTTTTTTTTAGTTTTAGGGAGAGAGAGTAGAGAGGGAGTGATCGTTGACGGAGAGAGAGAGCGGCGCCGGTACCGGCGCCGGCGAGATCTATGAAGGGTGAGAGTGAGAGTCTAGAGAGATGGAAAGAGAGAGAAAATAGAGTTAGAGAGAGAGAGTGCTCATCTTTTTTGTCAAGAAGATGATCTTTTTTCTTTTTCTTTTTTTCTCTTTTGCTGTGTCTCTCCCCCCCCCCCCCCCCCTTTTAATTGTGTGTATGTGTGTATATATTAGGATGGGGTAGTGGGGTAGGGTAGGTAGGTGTTGTTTTTTAATTGGAGGGATAAGGGTTAGGTGTCCACTTTTAATTGGGAAGGTTGTTAATTTGTTATCAATTGGGATTATGTGGAGATTTTGGGATAAGATTTGTTTAGAGTTGGTTTTGATTTTTGTCATTTGTGGAGGGATAATTACATGATTGAGGGTACACGGTAGGATAAGGTAAAAAATGGGTAAAAATGATATTGCGGAGGGACGAAATTTGGTGTCTACACCTTGGTTTAGTTATGGGTTCCCACCTATTAATATTTATAACTTTTGGCGATTTTTCTATGTAATTTTAAGCTTTACGGCAGCGGGTGTGGGTTCCCGGGAACCCACACCTTCTACTCTACATCCGCCACTGATGGTAGTGCACCTAGGTGTGCTGGTTGGAGCCATTGCTTCCGTGTTTTTATTTTTATTTTCAATACCTGGCTTATTGCTAAATTTATAACATTAAAATTGCTGGACTGGGGATTCGAACCCGCGACCATCCCATAAAATGAGTCATCCTTGACCATTGAGCTACCACAACTAATTATTCAATAATATTAAAAGTAAGCTTCATATTATAAGAAAGTAAAGTTATTAGCTTAGAACTCATAGTTGTTCTATATATTTAGCTTAGAGCTCATATTTGTTCTATATATTTATTTTTTCACTATTGTTCATGTCTTTGGCAACCAATTGAATATGATAATATCCCTTAATCGACATTGAAAGTTTTTCTAACGTCTTAAGATAATATTGTGCACCACAGTATTATCAAAAGCAATAAGCGTAAAAAAGTTTCACGGTCTATTGTGTTTAAGCACAAAGTACAAATAAAGAGTGAGATTTAACGAAAAAAGGCATAAAGAGAGAAAAAATATAAATATATGTCTAGTCCAAAACTAATAATATAAGCATGAATGACAAATATATGAACAAAAAAAATAATTTTTTTTTTATAAAGTGAAATAGGCCGTCTCTTTAGAAAGCCTCATTGACAAGGGAAGGTATGTATTATAAATTAGAACTTAAGCGAGGCGAGCGCGCAACACATTTTGAGTCTTGCTTCGAGGCTTATGCGCGCCTTTGACAACCCCGGTGCACCCACAGACTTCAAATCCCGGGTTCGCCTCTGACTACGAGTTCATGATTTCAAAATATGGAAACAATGCAGCGGAAGCGTTAGTGTATCGAGGTGATTTTTTTTTATATAGAAAATTAATTGAAGGGGGAAGCCAGGCGCCTAACAGGCAAAATTAATCGTCATATTACTAGGAATTCATGGACATTCAAGTCCTGGAAACAATACATACAACAGATCGTTGGTGCACTGACCCTTTTTGATTTAGAGTTTTATTCTTAATCAACAGGAGCCGTAGATTTGGTGTTGAAGAAGAGGTATTGATTGATCTGAGCCGTTGATAATTGCACAGAGGATGAAGAAGATTCCATATTATTAACATGCATGCATGCAGTTGCTCGCTGTTTTTTAATTTCAGAGATTAATTAGTATTGGTTAGGTTTCTATGTTTTTAAAATTTCCACTGGATTTGAACAATTTTATTTTAAGCAAAAGAGATATTTGTCATTCTGTCATATAACCTTATTACTACTTGTCACAAAAAGCCAAAATATAAAATATAGACCTCCAAAAAATTGTACCTATCTATATATCGTGTGCCTTGGATAATTGAATCAGTTTTTTGTAGGGGTGGAGCTAGTAGTCTAAATGTAAATTTATATTTATATTAACATGTATAATATTAAATTGACAACCTATAATTATCATTTTATTATTTTAGGATTCAAAACTCGTAAAAATTGAATTTTCCCGCCTTTGGTTTCTTGTAGTCACAAATTTGGAGGTCACAAATCAAGCAGCAGTGGCTCAGCTCCGTGTATACTTGTGCAATATTACGCATTCGTTATATTTCAATTATATAATAATTTTTATTTATCGCGAATTAATTTAAGAATCAAAATATAGTTGTTACACTAGAAATAGATGTGAAAAATTATACACGTTGATCTAAATAAAAATGTATTGTATTATAATGTTTCAATTGAAAGAATTAAATAAATTTAAATTGATGTAACATGAAATCTATTACGCCAAAAGTTCTATGAAGAGAGCAGGCCAACAAAAGTGCACAAACTCCTTAATTGACATCAACGAAGAAAATTTTCTTGCGCTTACTTTCAACCTTAAACTAGATTAGATAATAAAAAATATTACAAAATGCAAATATTTTCGTGTGAAAATAATGAAATATATATATATATATATATATATATATATATTGTTTCGAGATAACCTTTCATCTAATGGGGTATGAAAGTGATTTTGTAAAAAAAAAGATCTTCTCACTTTCACCTTTTCCAATTTGGATGACAGAGATGACCTTGGAATACATCAAATGAAAATATGGCATGCCATATTACCAATTAATTACTAGTTTTGTTACTTCTTAGTTGTCATGTATATTAGAAATAGTTTCTAAATACTTATCGATTTAAATTTGATAATTAAGAAATATTTGATTTTTTTCTTTTTAGTTTTGTCTTTAGCATTAGTAACGTACTTTAGAATTAAGGGACAGTTAAATAGATAATGATTAAAGAATTATAAGGAATATATGGATCAAATTACCCTCCTAATAATTTGTTTTAAGGATTGTATAAAATCTTGCTAACAACTAAAATGAAATGAAGAAAGTACTTTATTTCAATTTATTTATCTTGGATACTATTTAAATAATTAAATGATATTTATTTTTAAAAAAATATTTTAAATTATTAATTTTTGTAATTTATAAATACAATTTATTAAGTTACATTGAATCAAAGATCGAAATAAGTATTATTATATGGAGAGAACAAGTAGTTTGCTCTCTCAAGAATAATAATTACAAATGTTACAGGTTGCAAAACGCATTTGATATTTTGACAAGACATAAAATGAAATTATGAGGTTTTAGCTATAAGAGGAAGCAAGGACAATTGAGAGTCATTATATAGGTGGATTAAGTCTATATTTTCGATAAATGACTATGCTTGATCAAGTATTAACAAACTTAGAAATGATTTGTTATGAGATTAAGTCATGACATTTTCCTTCATTTACAACCATATAATTTAAATTGGTTGATGAAGTTAATAACAAACTCAAGTCCATTCTTGCTATTAAAGACTCATCATTGCCAAAAGCTCAATCTTTCCTTCTCGATCATTTCCAGTTATGTAATGTTAAACATGTCACTATATTTTTGTAGCTCTAAAAATATGCTATTACAAGTAGAATAAAAAAAAAATTAAAATAAATTTCAATTATGAAAATGTACTGTTCCTCTAAAACAAAGTAATAATAAAATGGCTCACGTGAAATAAAAAGAAGGTGAAACTGTCAAAATGGGTTTGGCCCGTGAGGCTGGCCCAAACAAATTTTTTAATTAAGTGGGGTTGGGCTAAGTTTTTTCAGCCCATTTAAAAAAGAGGCTTATAAGCTCAGCCTCACTTGGCCTGTCGGCCTCAGAGGCCTAACCCGTCAGCCTCAGAGGCCAGCCCATGGGTTGAGACATTAAAGATAATTGTATTAAATATTTTTAAATTGGTCATTTATTTATCTAAAAATTACACAAATACACAACGTATGTTTCCAATATTACAAAAGATCCCAACTCCCTAAACATATTACAAAAATCCCAACATATACACAGAATGCTATGTATATGTTAGCTCATGTTATGTATATTAATAGGGAGAGAGAGTAAAGTAATTAAAAAAGTGGAAGAGAGTGTAATTACTTCTAAAATGATTGGTATTTATGTTATTTATATTTTATTTATCAGGAATTGGAATTTTGTTAATCTTTTCTAACTAGCTACTTATTTTTTATTCATTATACTAATTTTTTGAAAGTTCCTAGTATGTGTTTGAAATGGCTGGTAAGCTGCTTTTAGTTGTGAACTTTAAAAAGTTATTTTTACTCGTGATGGTTTAATAGTTGTTGCTTTTGCTTAATGCAATATTCTGTTCTTTATATTTAGGTTCTCTTATGTTATAATCTTGTTGCTTTTATGTAGATACTTTGTGTATATCTGTATTTATTATCTTAACCATATTAGAATTTTTCTATGGAATTTGTCGCCAATCATCATTTCTTTGCTTATTACAGTAAATGTCATGAGCTAATAACAACTAAGGGATGATTTGGTGTGAGGTATAAAGGATAAATAGTCCTAGATAAATGAAGGACTATTTTATCTCATGTTTGATGTGAGGTATTAGTTAGTACCAACATTATTTACACAATAGTGATGAGATAAATTATTCGTATACATGGTGGAATAACTAATTTCAAGATTAATTATCCCGGGATAACTCTTTCCCAACCTAACGATCCTTAAAAGTATTAGTAAGATGCCTATATCATGCTAAAAACTAGTAAGAGACATATTAAAATGAAGCCATAAAAGTTGGTGATAGTCTAGTACTTATAATATTTTCATTTATCATGTTTCGGATTGCTTTTATTTTTCTGAAAAGCCAACCTATCCTAACCCGGGGCCCGCTTAGGGATGGGTTGGGCCGTTATTTTAAAGGCCCTTTAGTTAAAAGGGCTAGCCCATCCTAGCCCATTTAATTCTCTAGCCCGCTAGGGTTGGGTTGGGTTGGGCCAGCCCATTTTGACAGCTCTACCGAAATGCATCAATAATCCCTTAAACTTAATAGTATAATTCATTTAGACATTTCGTACTGCGACCTTAGCACCCGAATACATAAAAAGGTATTTTTATTAGCTAGACTATTTCGACTTCAAATTTTGAAAGAAAAAAAAACTCCTGTACGTGTTCTCAAGTGTTTATTGCGTAAATAAATTAACTATTTAAAATCTGGCACCTCTAATTATATGTGTTGGCCTCAATAAGCAATAAAACTGCATGCATGTTCTAGTGAGATATAGAATTAAGAAGGTGACACATTTTATGTGGTTTACTTATCTACATAATAAATGCTCGAAAATATATACATGCATTATACAAAAAAAAATTAAGTTGAAGGTGTCTAATAAAATACGTAATCATGTATATATTTAGATGCTTAATTAAAATAAATGATAATTTAAACATAAAAAAATATATATTAATAAATTTAAAAGATGGATGTATTTCACCTAAAAGAAAAAGAACTCTTTAGGTAATCAAATGTTATTACTAAACCAAGACTATCAACCATAAGTAGAGGTATCCCACTTGAAGAAGGTGTGCTTTTAGCTTTCAAAAAGAGAAATCCACACAAAAAGAAAAAGAAAAGAGGGAAAAATATCAATGCTGTTTGTTGTGGACAAAAAATATACAATCGAATTGCTAATAGAAATCCACGCATGATATGATATCTATTTACTTTCACTATACTAAAAAAGAAGAGAGAGAATCGGTTTGAACTTTAATTCTTCTCGCGGACTTTGATTTAGTAGTAAAAGCATAAAACGCAATGTCTAAATTAGACGTACATCATGATTTGAAATCTTTTATAGATAAAGTTTGATATTTAATTAGAGAAGAGTAAAAATGTGGACACTATTCATCAACTTTTGATAACATTGATTCGAAGATTTTTCAATTATTAAGAAGAAAAAGAAATAGATTTCTTTCTTTTATTTTATTAGCGTCCGATATTCATATTGGGGCCGACTTAAATTTGAATTCACACATTATAAGGTTCATTTTTAAAAGCCACACTCAAGCTCATATTGGGACCGACTTAAATTCGAATTCACGTATTATAAGTTTCATTTTTAAAAGCCACACTCAAACTTAATAACTCTGATTAAAAATGAAGAAATATAAAGTTCTCAATCATCCCCACGACCCATGGTGGTTGGATATCTTCCTCAACATTCCTTTACTCTTCTTTGTTTGTTTCTAATTCCTACTTTCTATTAGGTTTTGCCTCCTCTTGCTTTGTAGGGAAAACACCATCATTTGTAATTCCACCAAGAAGGCTACAAATGGAGATTGGGGATTTTCTTTTTAAGCATTTAAAATAGCAATTATACCTTCCCTACTAAGGAGGTCTATACTTTTGTCTTTCGATATTCGCAATCATATTGTTCTAGGCTTCTTTTTTTGCATGCATGTTTTCCTCTATCTTTTGTATTTCTATCTCTATTGGTGGGTACCGAATTCATTTTTTTCTCTAGAAAAAGATGGTCAAAAAATTAGTAGTTTTATCAGATGAAATTTCACAAATTGCCCTAGCTGCTAGTCTTTAATTTTGCCCTTCAATGGACTGATTGTTAATTTTTGTCACTAAGAACAAAGTAATGTGGGGCATAAATTATTAGATATTGTGATGCAAAAATACCAACTTTATGTCAAACGAAAAAACTACTAGTATTATTTAGGAGACAAAAGACCAGCACAAAAAAGGGGCGAAACTACAAAAGACCCATTTATTCTCCTTCAAATTCTTTACATAAAGTCAGACTCGCATACATTACTTTATAGTTATTTGAATTATAATAGAAGTATTTGTTAATGCAATTTACATTATTTGATTGTGGAATCAAAGTGCAATATGGTGGAACTGTTGGGACAAAGTACAATATTGCTGGGCATGGGCAAAGTAATAAGAATATCAGTACAAACAATAACTGCCTCCAAATTTCTAGTGACGTTACACAACACTTTTACTTGATAATTTACGTTCTATAGACTATACTCCCATTAATTGTAAGGCAAAAAAAAAAAAAAAAGCGCGAAAAATCCTATAATTAACTGTACCAATCTAGGAAGAGGATTGAAAATGTAAGTACAAACAAAAAGAGCAAAAGAAAAGTTCTGCTACTGCTGTTCCTTTGAATGGCTTGTGATAGTTCTTTGTTACCAAGTTCCACATTTTGAGTAGCTTCAACTGCCTGAAATGAAAAATCATAAAATTCATACCAACAGAAGCTCAGATAGATCTGCCAATGGAAGAATAACATCTACGTTTCAGCCCAAACAAATAGGGTCGGATAGATGAACCCCCAGTTCTTCATAATCTCATTTTATCATTCTAAATTCTGTTTTGTGCACTTTCGAGAAAAAATGTAACCTGGTTGATCATATACAGACACTAATCCCGTTGTTTCATTGTTTCCTAATCTTTACTCTTTTCTTCTCATGCATGTATGCCGATTGCTTCGGTGGCGGATGTTGCGTTGGATGTGTGGACTTACTAGGGGTGATAGAGTTCGGAATGAGACTATCCGGGAGAAGGTTGGAGTGGCTTCGGTGGAGGACAAGTTGCGGGAAATCCGATTGAGATGGTTCGGACACATGATGAGGAGGGGCACGGATGCCCCTGTTCGTAGGTGTGAGAGGCTAGCTTTGGACGGTTTCAGGGGGACGCGAATTAGGATAGAAGGCTAGCCCCAATTTGGTTCGTTAGTGTAGGGTATTACTTGGTGGGTATATTATTTTTGTTATGCCATCTTGTTTCCTGCTTTATTACGAACTTGTTAACTATTCTTTGTTTACTATTCCTTGTGGGTGTCGTATTTATGTTATGTCATCTTGTTCCATGCTTTATTACGGATTTGTTTATTATTCCTTGTCTTGATCCGGGGGTTTATCGGAAACAACCTCTTTCTACTTCTCTGGAGGTAGTGGTATGGACTGCGTACATCTTACCCTCCCTAGACCCCACTATGTGAGAATACACTAGGTTTGTTGTTGTTGTTGTTGCATGTATGTCGCTTGCTGACAATTATTGAGCTCAACAGGCAGATGGGAACTTTCAATGCTTTGATAGGCGATAGCTCAAGAGACAGATGGGGACTTTGAATGCTTTGATTAAATGTTTAATGAACAAAATAAAAGCATAACAGTAGGAACTTTAGATTAGAAGAACAATGAAAGATCCGTAAATTGTGATGTTTGTTAGTACTAACTAGGAAATGGTTATATATAGGAATTTTAATAGACAAAACGCAGAGATTCTCTGAATTATTTAAGCAAAAGAGAGAAAAAAAAGTGACCTTTTTGTCATGTTAACGAGATTAAAGTTCTATCCAACTATAGCAACAACATACCCAGTGTAATCCTACAAGTGGGGTATGGGCATATGGGGAGGGTAGTGAGAACAAAGACCTTAGCCCTACATTGGGAGGAAGAGAGGTTGTGTCTGATAGACCCTCGGCTCAATAAACTACTGGGAGTGAAGAAGCCATGGCAAAATACTAAACAAAGCTTGGCAAAGCATTCTAAAGGAGGAAGAATAATTACAACAAAATAATGTGATAATCAAAGCACAAGGAACAATAAATATTTAAAAAAAAAAAAAAGAGAGAGAAATTACTAGAGTAATACTACGACTTCTAGCATGGTAGGCAGGAGTTCTATCAAACTAGTAAGTAAAACAGAAACAATATTCCTAACCTGCTCATATAAAAGCTCTATCTGTTGGGCCTGTTGCAAAACATGAGTGGACATAAGATGGTTTAACGCAGACACTTCCACCATCTTTGTTTCTGTTTCTTGAACAGAATCCAAGAGACTGTTCAGCTCTACCTGCATCATGCGAATGATCATAGTAGGTAAGAATACAGGAATGGAGTATGTGATTTCAGTTTTAAGAAGTTTGCTTGTTTGCCAGAACTAAATCCTCAACCGGCTAACTTCCCACTTACTTGGAGCGCACGAGTTTCATAGTCCAAAAGTTGTTCTTGGACTCTTATAGGGACTGCTTGTGATACATCAGCGTCCCTGACCTCAGAGTCCCTTTTCATGTCAGGATCCAAGCTACTAGAAGCAGAGATCTCTGTAGCATTTGATTTGGTAGTGTTCTTACGTTTCTTTCTTGGTGTCACTCGGTTAATAGCATCTTGAAAGCGTATTGCCCGCAACTGGTCAAACTGCGATGTGACCGAATGAAGCTTTTCACTTAAAATTAAAACCTGTAGAGTAAAAACAAACAATAAATATGTAGATATGCATCAAGACTCCAAGAATCACAAGAACAGAGTGCACCTTTAGATATATATAACACTACTGGATTATCATCTATTGTAGATCTCATGATAAACCAGAAGAAATATGCTTTCAAATGCCTTGGCACTCTACTCTAAAAGATCTGTTTTTTTTTCCTTTTACATCCTCAGCTTCACTCTTAGCGGGACACAGGGCAGTTTAAAAACAAGTAGAGGAAACAGCTTTAGACATACTTTCATCTGATTTCAGATTATAGATTAGGTTGAAAAACTATATTTACATTATCAACAGGTATTAATAATCACCACAATCTAGTGACTTCAATTTCTCAAGTATGGTAATACGACTCAAAGATGCGCAAATCACAGAACCACCACATAATACATCCACTTTCTACGAAGCAACATCAGGGAAACAAAATCAGCAGCACTAAAAGATCCAAATTTAAAATAGTAACATGGTTACTCTACTAATGGAATCATAACGAAAAGTCGAAAACAATTGTGAATTATTACCGCTAACATCAGAAATCATTTCAATAATTTCTCTATTTAAAATAGGCTATTCGTAAGTATGAAAAACCAGCAGAGAATGGCGGATAAATAATTGTGATATGACAGTATTCTACTGATTGTAAAAAAATTGCACTAAAAGATCGACTTTCCAAATAGGAAAATGAAAATTAATATTTAAATAGAAGTATCTAACATAGGCACATGGAACACTATCAAAAGAATTCACATGGAAATTAGAGTGTTCTACAAACAGAATCATATCAAAGACAAGGACATAACATTAACTCCTCTAGCATCACAGATCATCTAATAATATCCGAAATTCAATCAGTATCAATGAAGTTACTTCAGATTTTCCAAATACCAGCAGAAAGTGGGAAAACATATATCAGGAAGCAGTCCTAATCAAATTATAGAATATTTGAGGGATGGCCTTGGCTCAGCGGTAAGCTTGCTTGCCGTGGTGTGCCTAGGTCGGGGGTTCGAAACGTCCCTCCAGCGAAGCTGGGGTGAGGACGCGTAGGTGAGGCCAGGACCAGTCCCCCCCCTCCCCGACACCTACGGAGTAGGTATGAACCGGGTCGTCCCTTTTATATTGAATGTAGCAACCATACCACTCCATGCTTGTGTGCTACAGTGTCAGCATTCAGATTGTCACCCTTCAATCCAAGCCATCCCTTTGAATTTGCATCTTCCTCGTTTATAATATTTCTGAGAACATCTATCTGCTCTTTGCATGATTTTACAAAAATAGTAACCTGCAGAAAGTTGTCAGTAAGAATCTTCTAATTTTTTTTTAACTCTTAACTTCACAATCTAGAAAAAGTGCATTAGCATTCAAAACAAAGCTGCACAAGAAGCAGTCAACCACGAAGGTGGACAAGGATCTCTTTCTTGTGACTCAAAAGTTTATTAAAAGACGTCAAACTTGACAAAGGAGGAAAAGTAGACATAATTTTATCAAACATTTCAAGGGATTAAACAAAGATGTAGTTTTCAACTTCTCATAAGAAATTTACTATAGTAAACGGCAGGAAAATAAATCAAACACAGCACCTTGGTGCAGAAGTGTCAATTCGGTCGGTCATAGTCGGGCAGATTTACCTGGACGGAATGGGTTCACGTGAGCTCATGCACCCCTTAACGAGACTGATAACACTGCAATTTCTGATATAATACTTTTAAAGTGTGTAACCTATGCACAAGATACCAATTTGTGCACTGGTCGCTGCATGCACCTTTGTTATCAAGAGAGTCCAGTTTTCTGTTTCTCTCTTGTTTTTGTCTATTCTTTCTTTCTTATCTTTCCCTTTCTTTCTTCTCATTTTTGCTTCCCGTCTGCTGTCTTTTTTTGCCTTCTTTCGATTATGTTTCTTTTGTTTCTTTTGTTTCCTTGACCTTAATTTCATTTTTTGCCATTTCTCTCTTCTTTTTTGCCATCATCTTCAGATGCTTCTCTTCAGCAATACTTTTACAAATAAAGTCACCCTTTCCCTAATTCCATTATCGTTTCCCTTGTTTTTTCCATCAATTTTTTCTTTGATTTTTAAAGTGGATTTTCATCAAATAATGACTAGCTATTATAGATCGCTTTTAAAGCATGAAAAATTGTTAAGAATAATTTGTAAAGCGAATGATTTTTTTGTTGTGATAATCCATGTTGCTCAGACTCTCCAAAAATATCGCCGCACCCGTGTAGGATCCTCCAAAAATACACTGTTTTGGAGTAGTCGATATTTTTGAAAAGTCCGAGGCTATGAGCAACATAGGTGATACTATTAATAATTATAGCTTGCTCCATCAAGCTGATCTCATGATAATATTTTCTATATGAAATCAAACAAAATCCTTGGTTGGTGTGAACCTCATTTTCTCTCTATTATGTTTTTTGGTCTACGGTCTTGTGTCTTGAGCCGGGGGTCTATCGGAAACAACCTCTCTATCCCTTTCGGGTAGTGGTATGGACTGCGTACATTTTACCCTCCCCAGACCCCACTATGTGGGAATATACTGGTTTTGTTGTTGTTGTTGTATGATATCAAACCAAACAGCAATTTAGTGCACCCATAATCTTAAAATTTCAGATACGCCTCTGGTCATCGATTTAAAGTCGAACTTGGATTTAGAGTACTGTAACCACCAATTCAACTTCAATTGGCTTTCATCCTTCAATTTGCATAGTAATTTTCCAGGATTTAGATTATTGCTGGACTAGAGTCAACCAGTATTGTTCACAGACTATTAAAAATTAGTTAAGCAATATATCATAATTAAAATATAAAACAAGAAGCTCATTACTATATATAAGATCGAACTTCAGAAAAATGTTCAACATGTGTATCAGGACTAATTTATTCCATCATACACCTGGTTCTTCTCCGGGTTTTGAAAACCACAAATGTGGGCTAACCTAAAGCTCTTAATAGAGCGTGAGCTGCTTAACACATATTCAAAGTCCAGAATAAGGAGTTTGGGAAATGGGAATTGTGGATAAGGACCCACAATCACTTTCGGCATTCAGTGTCCTTAGTCATCCCTGCCACCCAAACCAAAAAAAGGGAGATTCTTTTTTTGGAGTGTTAATGTGTTATATTTACTCTTTTACTAGATCCATACCTAAACCGTGGAAAATCTTACGTCTTTCATACCAACTGACTTCATTTTGAATAACTCTTAGAGAAATCATGCATGGTAAGATCATATAATCCAGATGTGCAGACCCAGTTTTCCAAAAGAATGACATCAAAGATGAAAACATACCATATAAAAGAAAATTTGATGGTTGAAATAGAGGAATGTTACAAGATGTCTATGCGGATGATAATTAACAAAGAGAAAGGCAAGTGCTAAAGAAATATTTTGAGACCAATAACATTCTGGTTTTGGAGCGGTTGGGATTGATATCCGACATGATATTCTGGTAGCTTCAGGTTTCGGCAGGGGTGATTTTCCATTCAAATACATGGGCATCCCACTACCCACCAAGAGATTATCAGTAGTACAATGCAATCCTCTGCGAGATAAAATGCTTGGTTGAATCACAGCTTGGACAACCAGATTCCTTACTTAAGCTGCTAGGCTACAATTAGTGAGGTCTGTTTCGTTCTCAATCCAGATGTTCTGGTTGCAGGTGTTTGTACTACCTAAGAAGGTGGTGAGATGGTGGAAACCTCATCAACATTTATAATTTAACATATTATAAATTATATTTGATAATTAATTAAGTCTCTAATATTTATAATTATTTTTAATGTAAAAATATTTAATTCTATTAATTTTAAATTTATTAATTTAATTTTCATATAAATGGTGGTAGATGGAATTACTGATTTGAACAACTTTTAGTTAGACATACAAAAATTAAAGACAAAAATGCTCATTTTAAACTTCGCAGTGCATTAATAGAGCATTTATGAGAGCAATATTTCCAGGAGGTCCCTAGTTGCTTGGGAGATATTAAGCTTGCTTAAGTCAGCAGGACTCAACATACTAGATGTCTACAAATGGAATCAAGCAGCACTTGCTAAATTGCTTTGGAACATGTGCAAGAAAAAAGATACCCTGTGGATAAGGTGGATCCACTCATACTATGTCAAGGGGCACGGTGTGGGAGACTCAACCTAATCAGGCCTCTTGGATGATGAAGAAAATACTCAAAGCCAGTCAGACCTTTACCCAAGCTGGAATAACTGAAAGAGCAGCGATGATGATTACTTACTCCATCAAGAAAATGTATGTACAGATAAGGGAAGAGTATCCAAAGGTTGATTTGTAACAATGTGGGGCCCCTAAATGGGTTTTTATCCTGTTCTTGGCTCCACATAGGAGGCTGCAAACAAAGGATAGGATTGCTTGTTGGGCCAACCTCAATGACATGGAGCATCCATTATGTCATGCTGAAAATGAAGATATTGCACCCAAGTGTGTGGCCTAGTGGTTCAATGAAGTTGGGTTGAGCACCATGAGGTCCCGGTTCAATTCTCAACAGACAAACACTAGGTGATTTCTTCCTATCTATTCTAGCCTTGGTGGACAAAGTTACCTGGTACCTGTTGCTGGTGGGAGGTGCCAGCCATCCTGTGGAATTAGTCGAGGTGCCCGCAAGCTGGCCCAGACAGCAGACACCACCGTTATCCAAAAAAAAAAAAATTGAAGATATTGATCACACTCCCTTCAAATGTGTGTTTGCAATGAGAGTATGGCGACTGCTGCTACAATGGCAAGGGATAACCAGGGTAGCCTTTGACTGGCAACAAGAGATAGTGTGGGCAACACAACATGCAAAGGGAAGAAATGTGAAACATAAGGCATTCAGGATCGTCTTGGCAGCTTGTATCTATCACATTTGGTTAGAAAGGAATGCCCAAGTGTTCAAGACAGCCAGCTGATTACGTGAGCAAGTGGTGAGACAAGTAAAACAAGAGTTTCATGTAAGAATAAGTACTACTAGACTGGTTAGATGTATAGCTGGCCTAAACTTTTATCCTTAGCACTCTCGAGATAACTAGAACTTTTTGAGCTTTTGTTTGTGGTCTCAAAGCCAACATGCCCACAAGATGAGTGTTGCATGAATATAGATGTTAAGATTGACAAACGCCATACACAAATAGACAAGATTATAAATGACCACATTCGACAGAAAGGGTAAGCAGCGTACATATAGGATAGCATAAGAGAATTCATCTGAGATGATTAGGGCAGAGTCCTACATAAACCTCTAAAAGCACTACTTCAAAGATGTGATACTACGGTTATCGAAAGTTCTAAAAGATACGAGGTAGACTTAGAATAATGTGGTAAGCATGTAACACAATGGAAGAATAAAAACCATATGGACGACACCTATTGATTAGGATTATGGTATAGTTGTACTTACACTTGCATTTGAATGAGGTCGAGGTACGTGTGAAACTTTTTGAACCTTTATAATTTCAGGTAACCCCTAATTTCCCTTAAAAGAATTCTTTATAAGTATTAAAATAAAAAGGATCCAAATATAGTGGCGATAGATATAAAAGATTCCTATTGCTGTCCCAACTAATTTAAAATTGACAGTATATTACAGTAATATTTTTTAAAATTGCATATTACCATCTAATAGGGGGAAAACAGTATAATTGTCTCGGACAGGTAAATCCGACTCAAACCTCACCCTTGTTATACAGCTAAATCCTATTTGCAAACTGAAATACCCCTTTCTTTTCATCAACATATATTTGGCAAGAGATCATGCAAAAATAATAAAATATATCTATGTACATCAGCACAGCAGCAAGAAGAAGATAGTCTAGTTGACCGTCCTGTTTTGAAAATTCATACAAAGAAAAAGGAAAAAAAGGTAGAGGGCAGAAAAATATCAAAGTATGTAACCTTACTTCATGCTCAATGCTATCCCTCTCTTGTGCAGTCGTACGGTGCAAATCAACATAATCCTTCTTGTGTTTCATCAAAAATTTCTCTAGAGTCCCAATGCTCTCCAGCTGACAAATGAAAATTTATGAAAAGGATTTCTGGTTTGTGATTATTTATGAACAAAAAGATACAAAATCTAAAGCTCAAGCAACATAACAAAAGAAAACAAGCATTAGGTGTAAAAAATATATTACCGTTTTAAGCGTAGCTCTGGTGAATCCTGACCTTTGCCGAGGTTTATGCATGATAAAAGATGCCAATAAGGCAGCTGTCTTAGACTGTCAGAAAACACTTAAGTTCAGAGGACATACCACGGTTGTATGACATGCGGTAAAAATAGGGGGTGGGGAAAGAGAGAGTTGAACTTAAATTATATGGAATACTAAGTCTCATGAAAACAAGAGAATTACAAATCATCTGCATTCTGCAATCAGCACAAAATAGCTAGACATTGCAACCAACAAATATTGATCAGTTTAATAATAGAAGCGAGCATCTGATCCAGGGACAGTGTGAACAATTGATACATAAGGAAATTACTCAGACTCTATGTAATAGGGCAAAGGACGGTAGGGGTCATATGAGCATGAAGATTGTTCAAGACATTTCACAACACACTACATAATTCTTTCGACCAAAAATAGAGAAAGACAATGAACTGAATAAGTTAATGTACCTCATCGTATCCCAAAGACAACGCTGATCGACGTGCAACATCTTTGAAATCTTCCGTTCTGTCTCTAACTTTTGGCATTCCTTCAGATTGCAGGAGAAAAAGAAGAAGATTCTCCCTATGAAATGATGCAGTTTCAAAGGTATATAGTAGTTTGGTATACCCCAGCAGAAAACCGAAGATATTCTTCCTTCCGCATAAAACTCTACAGAAAATGAAATTACCAAGTTCCAATTCATCAACAACAATATCAGTTGTTACAACTTATAATCAGAAAACATAAACAATACCCATAGTTGGAGATATTAGTTGTCAAGTTCTGTATACACTAATCCTGATTAAAGAGAATGTTATTAACCTTACGTGGCCCATATAGATGGACAAATTTGGATTTAAGGGATATTTCAACTTAATGGATTTCAAATGCTTGGATCGTGGACGATTAGAGAATGAAATTGATTGCTTTGAATAGTTAGAAATGCTTAGAAAATCAATGAATCAACTGCGTCACAATCCAAGATTAGTTTAGGTCGGCTATAAACAAACACTTAAAAATGACAAACAAATTTAAGTCTTTCATGCCAAGCACTAAAACCTCAGAATAGAATGGATATATATTTACTCTCATGTGTTCTTACTCCTTTTCATTCTTCTCCAGTAGAAAGTTTCAGAATTTGATTACCAAGGGTCGTCTGATTGGCGGATCAAATTATCTCGGGATTATAATATCCTTGAACTAATTTATCTCAATTCTCACACGAAAGGTTGGACAACATAATCCCAAGTTTGATGGATATCCCAAGATTAAGCCTGGGGTAAAATTTCTTGAGTCGAGGGTCTATCGGAAACAACTTCTACCTCTGAGTTAGAGGTAACGTATACTACACTCTATCTTCCTCATACATCACTTGTGGGATTACACTGGGTATGTTGTTTGGTTGACGGAATAAATTTAAACCGTCAACCAAACACGATATCTGTCACACCTCTTTTTTTTAACTCCAAAAGATTTGTTTTTAAGTTTCGAAAGAGTTTTTATTATTATCGAAGTGACAAAAGATTGAAAATTTGTTTTGAAAAAGAATTATTTACATTTTCGTTCAGAGTCGCCACTTGACATAATCGGGTGTGCCAAGTCGCCTTTGAAAGATCCTTTTCAAAACGACTTGACTCTTTAAACTGGTTTGCGAACAGAGATTCCGGCTAAGGAATTCTGTTGACCGAGGAGAAGGTGTTAGGCACCCCTCGATCCCATGGTTCGACCACAGTCACTTGGTGGAGCATATCGGCTAGTCTGACACTACGAATGTATGAACCACACAAAGCACGATGAACAATCAATCAAGCAAATAAAACAAAACAATCCAAAATTTAGTGTCCAGTCTAATTTATTACAAACCAAAATAGAGAATACTGAAATAACCTACACTAGTCCTAAACTATGCTCTACCCGATGTCTCGGGCCTTGATCATGAACATCCTTCGAAGACATAATACGCCGGGGCATTCCCCGGTGAATAAATACATGAAACCTCGGGGCATTCCCGGCTAAATGAATACATCTTCCAAATGCGAGAAAAGAGAGTAATTCAACAAACATTCCACATTAATCAACAATCTATAAATTTGCCTACCCCAAACTATACTTTTGCCTATTAAGATTTCGGCCTAGAATGTTATCCTATTGAGTTCACAAACTTGATATTTATTTTAATTAAACAAAATAACAATAAACCAAAATTGACCTAAATTCATCCTTTTTATCAGTTTTCAATTCCGTACCAAATTTCCTTTTAACACCAAATTTCCACGATTCACGATTATCATTTAAACCATCCACAATCAAAGAACCCAACCGCGAATCAAACAAACATTATTCATCAATAAAGATCAAACAACGCATAATACTCAATTGAAGGCATCGAATATGACAAATATTAAAATAAAATGAGTGAAGAGTAGAATTGAACCTCAATTGATGATCAAAATCAAGTATCACTCGATCAAAAAGAGAAAATCCGCGCCGAAGAACCTCGAATCAGACCCCAACAGCGAAACCCAGCTGCGATATGCACCCGTCACTTTGTTTTCCGCTAATCTAAAACAGAATACGCAAATAACAGAGAAGACCCGTACATGTTTCCTTCAGAACTTTGGAATTTCAGGAAAGTTTTTGACAGAAAACAGTCGGATTCGAACGAATTTGGGCAAACGGAGATGTTCTCCGGCGAGAAATCGCCGGAGCAGTAACGACAGAGACAGAGGTGGGTTCCGGTGACTAATCTAGTGAAAATCCACGTGAGTGAGGTAGTGGGATAGGGTAGGTGGGTGAATTAGCTAGGATGAGATAAAATAAGATAAAATTTGTTAGAAATTTTGTTAAGAATTGTTATTTTTTTGTACACATGAGTGAGAGTACGTAATAAGGCGAGAGTAAAAGTGGTAAAAATGCTTTTGAGGAAGGATAAAATTACGTGTCTACCGTATCTATATTTTATACCAAACTTAATCGTGTATTATCCCAACTTGCAAGTTAAAAGAAAAGTTAACAAACATAAATTCTAAAAAGAATACTACATTTTAACTTCTGCAGAAGATGAAACCAGTAATCAAGTTAATAATTGTGTTGATTTCAGTAGCCAATAGTACTCTTGAGTTTTAAAACATGTTGCATTGATAACCAATTGCCCATGAAGCATATTATATCCTTACTTAGAAGTCTAAAGCAAGAGGAAAAAGAATTTGACATCCCTAATTATGTTATATCTATCACTAATCTCTGAGCAAGAAAATCCACAGCCTTGTTTAACTTTCTTATCAGCTAAGTTGCATGGACTCGGGTGCGGATATTCGAGATGGGTGTGGATCCGAGAGCCGGATTCGTCAAATTTTAATTATTATGATTCAAGGGTGCGAATTCGATTAAGGATACGGGTGCGGGGATTCGGCTAAAAAATTAAATATTATAAATATAGTTTTATATTTAAACAGTCATTTCAATTTACTTTTTCCTATATGTCAAGGAAATTTTATTTTTAAAAAAATATTCTTTACTTTTTTTACTTTTAAGATAATTTTTTTAGTTACTTTTTAAATTAAGAATAGTATTTTTTTATATGGAAAGAAAATAAATTCTTTTTAATTAGGAATAGTATTTGAAAAGTCAAACACTCATCAGATCTAAGTAAAATAGGTTTACCTTTTTTAATATAATTTATTTTTAAAAAAAATATAATTATCAAAAAATGGGACCATCAACAATGATGCCGACAAGCACAATCTGAACATTCTACTCTTTCTTCCCCATCAAAATTCCGGCAACGATAACCCTTCCACCGGCGACAATCGACAATCACAGATCTGAGCATAATACCATTTTCTCTTTCTTCCCCATCGAAATTCCGCCGGCGACAACCCTTTCGCCGACGACAACAATCACAGTTGTCGATTTTCTCCCTTTGCTGGTTTCTCCCTTTCGATAACGAAGCCAACTTTCTTCATGATGTTGGTCAACGTCTCCGAATTTGTTTGACCGAATTCGAGACGAATCCCGCGCCGGCGTCCGTACTGATATCGCATCGGGATAGGTTCGACGGCATAACCGCCGAGTCCGTGCAACATAGCTTATCAGTTCTAAAACCTAAATTACCTTCATAGCAGCTGGCATTGCCTCCATTTTCAGATCAAATTCTTTCTACTGGATAATGCCCCCCCCCCCCCCCCATTTCCCTCCTTCCCCCCTCTCTACTCAAAATACTAGACTTTTGCCTAGAACATGGTTCGAACTGGTAAAGTGGGCCTAATCCACACAGCGCGCGCTGCGTGCGCACTTGCCTCCATTTTTATGAGCAATGATAAAATAATACTGTATTTAATCTCGAGAATATTATCACTTATCCCACCTACCAGCCAACCGCTTACTCTCATGTGTTCTTATTGTTTTTTCGCTATTCTCTAGTAGAAACTTCTTAAATTTGATAACTAATACACAAAAAATCAGTGTGTAAACCTAAAAATAGGTCATTTATGCTCTTGCAAAAATTACACAAAAGGGCAACCCAATGTACTAAAGCTCCCACTACGCACGCGATCCAGGGAACGACTGAACCACAAGGACTTATTGTACGCCACCTTACCTTGCATTTTTGCGAGAGGTTGTTTACACAACTTAAACTCGTAAGCTCCTAATCACATGAAAACAACGTTACCCGTTAGTCCAAGGGATACAACGTGTACACTTTACAAGGGGTCACCCATCTTATTACTACTCTGTCCCAAGCACGCTTAGCTTTATAGTTCTGATGGGATCTGATGTGTTAAGCTAGTATGATCGCAACCCTTTTGAAAATTACAAAAACCAATTCATAGATTATATAAGACCGAAATTTTAGGGAAAATATAACTTACTCAAAATCAGTTTGCCGGAAAATAATGCCGCCTCCACCACCACCGATTCCGGCGAGCTCTATGGTGGAAAATTTGCTGTCAGTCGAAGAACGCCGGGAACTGTGAATAATAATAAATGTATAAAGAAAATGTTATGTGTTCATAGCTGCTTGGAGGGCAGAACAAGAGTGTCTTGATGCAGTAAGAAGAGCTGAAGAACCAAGAACAAAGCTGATAGGACGAGCTGTTTAATCTACTGTATGCATATCGAAAAAAACAAAAACCATATAAAATTTGAGTCCATACAACTAGAAAATTATCAAAGAAGCTGTAGAGATGGATTTCATACTTAATTCCCACTTAAACCTACAGATTGGTACTAATCATCCCTTCACATTGCACTCATTTCCACAAACTTGCTCATCACAGCCAATATAAAAAACATACATAAATTCTAAATTGTACCCCAAAAAGGCATCGTTTTTAAACAACTCCATGTGTTATCATAACACAGAGATTTACTCAATAAAGAACAAAGCTGATGAAACAAGATGTCTAATTCACTATACTCACTCCGGAAAAAATAAGAATCGTATAAAATTCGAGTCCATACAACTAGAGAATTATCAAAAGAAGTTGCAACGATAGATTTCATACTTGATTCCCACTTAAACCTACAGATTAGTGTTAATCATCCGCACACATTGCACTCATTTGACATAACCTTTCTCGTCACAATCAGTACCAAAAACATACATAATGTCATATAGAAAATCCTCTCAGAAAGAGGATCTTTCACCAAAACTAGAAAATGACTTCTATTACCTGCGGCCAAATGTCATTTTCCTTTGCAATTATTCTAAACCTTACTCCATATTACTTGTTTCATAAATATTCAACATTCACTCAACCTCTATTACTCGAAAATATCACTAAAATACTATCTGCATACCCTATCCATCACCTTGTTCAATTGCCAACTATCACCTACTTCTATATCCAACAAAACACCGGTAAAAACAATTCTTTACGAAAAATACTCTTCATTTAATAAAACATTGTCAGTTTTACCAAGCATACCCAATTCACCTTAGCGCCTGATACGTGGGATAAGGACAATAATCCCAAAATAAAACTCATTAACCTTACCCCATGTTTAGTTTAAGGTATTAGCTAATTCCGAAATTATTTTGTTCTTACGTTTTGGAAAAATTAAAGGAGATCCGAGAAATTCACAGATTCACATTCTATTTCTATACATAATTACAACCTTACTTGGAATAATCGAGCTGAAGGGTGAGAGAATAGAATGTGACCTCACGAGGTTGTAATATTTATGTATAGAAATAGAATGTGAATCTGTGAATTTCTCGGATCTCCTTTAATTTTTCCAAAACGTAAGAACAAAATAATTTCGGAATTAGGTAATACCTCAAACTAAACATGGAGTAAGGTTAATGAATTTTATTTTGGGATTATTGTCCTTATCCCACGTATCAGGCGCTAAGGTGAATTGAGTATGCTTAGTAAAACTTACAATGTTTTATTAAATGAAGAGTTTTTTTCGTAAAGAATTGTTTTTTACCGGTGTTTTGTTGGATATAGAAGTAGGTGATATTTGGCAATTGAACAAGGTGATGGATAGGGTATGCAGATAGTATGTTAGTGATATTTTCGAGTAATAGAGGTTGAGTGAATGTTGAATATTTATGAAACAAGTAATATGGAGTAAGATTTAGAATAATTGTAAGATTTAGAATAATTGCAAAGGAAAATAACATTTGGCCACAGGTAATAGAAGTCATTTTCCTGTTTTGGTGAAAGATCCTCTCTGTCTGAGAGGATTTTCTATATGACATTATGTATGTTTTTGGTACTTCTTGTGACGAGAAAGGTTATGTCAAATGAGTGCAATGTGCGCGAATGATTAGCACTAATCTGTAGGTTTAAGTGGAAATTAAGTAGGAAATCCATCTTTGCAACTTCTTTTGATAATTCTTTAGTTGTATGGACTCGAATTTTATATGATTCTTGTTTTTTTCGGAGTGAGTACAGTGAATTAGACATTTTGTTCCATCAGCTTTGTTCTTTATTGAGTAAATCTCCGTGTTATGATAACACACATGGAGTTGTGTAAAAACGATGCCTTTTTTGGGTACAATTTAGAATTTATGTATGTTTTTGGTATTGGCTGTGATGAGCAAGTTTGTGGAAATGAGTGCAATGTGAGGGGATGATTAGTACCAATCTGTAGGTTTAAGTGGGAATTAAGTATGAAATCCATCTCTGCAGCTTCTTTGATAATTTTCTAGTTGTATGGACTCAAATTTTATATGGTTCTTGGTTTTTCCGGTATGCATACAGTAGATTAAACAGCTTGTCCTATCAACTTTGTTCTTGGTTCTTCAGCTCTTCTTACTACATCAACACTCTTGTTCTGCCCTCCAAGCAGCTTCTCGTGTTTCTTCTTCCAACTTTAGCCGACGTTCCTCCTCTTCTTTAATCAGTCTCTGCATATCCTCTCTTCGAGCTTCCAACTTTAGCCGACGTTCCTCCTCTTCTTTAATCAGTCTCTGCATATCCTCTCTTCGAGCTTTCTCCAGTGTTTTTTCTTGTTCTTTCATAACTCGCTGACGTTCAAGCTCTTGCATCTTTTGAACTCGCTCCAGTTCAGCCTCAAAAGATTCTCTGACAGGGTCATAGAAATCAGTCTTCTTAACCACATCCTTTTTTCTCTCGATCACCCACTAAGTCCACCAGAAAAAAGATCTCTTTCATTTTTTAAATTGATCAGTATTTGGAAACAACTATTTTCAGTATATATGACAACTAAAAGGAAACAGAGAGCGTATCGCGAATCATCTATTTTTTTATAAGAAAGACAATATCTAGGAACGGAAGAAGTATTAAACACATTAGCAAAATGAAAGTGAAAATTGTGATATTTTATTGAAAAAGAGGTAGTAATTCTTTTTTATTCATATTATCTTTTGTGTTATATTTTAAAAGTGTTGTACTTCATAATATAATGAACACATAACATTTTCTTTATACATTTAATATTATTCACAGTTCTCGGAGTTCTTCGGCTGGCGGCAAATTTTCCACCTTAGAGCTCGCCGGAATCAATGGTGGTGGAGGCGGCATTATTTTCCGGTAAACTGATTTTGAGTAAGTTATATTTTCCCTAGAATTCCGGTCTTATATGATCTATGAATTTTTTTTTTGTCATTTTCAAAAGGGATGCGATCATACTAGCTTAACACATCAGATCCCATCAGAAATTCAAAGCTAAGCGTGTTTGGGAGAGAGTAGTAATAAGATGGGTGACCCCTTGGGAAGTGCACGCGTTGTATCCCTTGGACTAACGGGTAAAGTTGTTTTCATGTGATTAGGAGGTTACGAGTTTAAGTTGTGTAAACAACCTCTCGCAAAAATGCAAGGTAAGGTGGCGTAGAATAAATCCTTATGGTTCGATCGTTCCCTGGACCGCGTGCGTAGTGGGAGATTAAGTGCATTGAGTTGCCTTTTTGTGTAATTTTTGCAAAAGCATAAATGACCTATTTTTAGGTTTACACACTGATTTTTTGTGTATCAGTTATCAAATTTAAGAATTTTCTACTAGAGAATAGTGGAAAAATAATAAGAACACAGGAGAGTAAGCGGTTGGCTGGTATGTGGGATAAGGGATAATATTCTCGAGATTAAATACTGTATTATTTTATCATTGCTCATAAAAATAGAGGCAAGTGTGCATGCAGCGCGCGATATGTGGATTAGGCGCACTTTACCAGTTCAAACTATGTTCTAGGCAAAAGTCTAGTGTTTTTAGTAAAGAGGGGGGAAGGGGAGGGGGAATTATCCAGTAGAAAGAATTTGATCTGAAAATGGACACAATGACAGTTGCTATGTAGGTAATCTAGGTTTTAGAACTGATAAGCTATGTTGCACGAACTCGACGGTTATGCCGTTGAATCGGTCCCGACGCGATATCGGTACGGACGCCGACGCGGGATTCGTTTCAGATTCGGTCAAATGAATCTGGAGACGCTGACCAACATCAAGAAGAAATTTGGCTTCGTTATCGAAAGGGAGAAACCGGCAAAGGGAGAAAATTGACAATTGTGATTGTTGTCGTCGTCGAAAGGGTTGTCGCCGACGGAATTTCGATAGGGAAGAAAGAGAAAATGGTATTATGCTCAGATCTGTGATTGTCGATTATCGCCGGCGGAAGGGCTATCGTCGCCGGAATTTTGATTGGGAAGAAAGAGTAGAATGCTCAGATTGTGCTTGTAGGTGTCATTGTTGATGGTCCCATTTTTTTATAATTATATTTTTTAAAAAAATTATATTAAAAAAGGTAAACCTATTTTACTTAGATCTGATGAGTGTTTGACTTTTCAAAAACTATTCCTAATTAAAAAGAATTTATTTTCTTTCCATATAAAAAATACTATTCTTAATTTAATAAAAAAAGTAAAGAATATTTTTTAAAATATAAAATTTCCTTGACATATAGGAAAAAGTAAATTGAAATGACTGTTTAAATATAGAACTATATTTATAATATTTAATTTTTTAGCCGAATACCCGCACCCGTATCCATAATCGGATTCGCACCCCCGAATCATAAAAATTAAAATTTGACGAATCCGATCTCGGATACCCGCACCCGAGTCCATGCAACTTAGCTGAGAACCCTAAACGCTAGAACGCGAATATCAAAACTTGAGTTTTTTCCATCCAACAATGGCCAATATGGTCGTTGGTCAGCCGAATTCTGTGGCTGGACAACTCTCTCTTGAGAATAACATGTATAATTTCCCAGTTGTCACGCCTCAAATCCTATTGGGGCGAACTGGTACCCGTAACCGAGGAGGCTCGGGAGAACCAGCTCATAACCTTATACTTCCCATGCATACCTCCATGACAACCCAAAATTCGGACAGCATCATGTCGCATATAAAAGAAAATAATCACCTGTATAAGCTCAAGCACACATATATATGTATATATAATACTTGGCCGTTGGAGCCATCACGTCTATTAACAAAACACCACCTTGACTGTACATTAGGTCTACAAATCCTCTAGACAATACACAGAGTTTAACTAAGGTCGGGACACACCCCGCCATATAACTAACTTCTATACAATACCAAAAGTGACTGGATATGACACGAAAAGCCCCGAAGCAAACTGGAGCTCACCAAAAGCAGTTGGATATCCTGGCTCCTACTTGTGCGGTATATGAGCTGAAGTACCTGTGCCTGCAGCATGAAATGCAGGTCCCCCGTGGGGGACGTCAGTACGAAATATGTACTGAGTATGTAAAGTTGTAGATAATCACATATGATATAGGAGCACAATAGAAATCAGAAACAAGTGAATAAATCGTAATATGAGTGGACCACACTTACTAGAACTTGTGATAACCTGTACATTGTATTTATTCAATCATTTTACCTTTGTTCTTATCATCTTTGTAATCATTACTGTACTGTACTATGACCATTAGGCTGCCTCCAGTACATATCAACTGGGATCGACCCATGATAGGCTTATGCCCCTGGGATACCACCCATAAACACATAAATAGGGATCGACCCATGATAGCCTTATGCCCCTAGGATACCACCCGATAAGAGAGAACTTCCATCACTTAGTTCAATTAATCTTTGAGATTGTTATTTCGGTCGCCACCGTATTTTTGATACTTTGAAACAATGATACATCAATAAGAGACATATAAATAGATCATCAATGCAATAACAATGAAGTAAGAACTCATTGGCACATCAATGAAGTATTTTGGAGTCATCAATGCCATAACAATGAAGTAGGAACTTATTGGTATATCAATGAAACGTTTTGGAGTCATTAATAGCACATGGATCTTATTTGAGTAACTGGATACCTTCTGACATTCATTAGTGCAATAAACATGTAAGATTTGGAAAACAAGTAAGTATTGGAATGTCTTGACATCTTGTAGGGTGGAAACAAGTTCATTGGTAACGTAGAACATCATACAAAACCATTATGGATCACATGTTATTGAATAACTTTGGAAACTTTCTTAATAGAACAATTGTTCACTTTCATGCCAAAGATATGGTATAGAGTATGCTTTACATACCTGACTGTCAACCTTCAATACTAGTCCCAAATGGACTTCCCATCTTTTCGGATTACTTATCTACAATGAACATATATAGCAATCTAGTATTAGCAACCAAACGTCACAATTCAATTATTTGAATTCACCAAACTAGTGGTTAAGTAGTAAGCCTTAATTACACCATAAAGGGTGTCACTTTAACCCTCTTATACTCCAATTACATTCACATGTCATGCATATTCATACAACATCCTCCAATAGCAAGTTTGGATTCATTTATCCTACCAACCAATCCATTAAACCAAACTGAGCCATAGACATAAATAATCATCAATTCAATAGTATATCACCATATCCACCTTCCATAACTCAATTACCATATCCACCTTCCACAATTCAATACAACCAAACCATGTAAAATAGTCCATAACCCTATTTCCATCACCTTTCAATAATAACCAATACATATAATCCTCGATCACACATATACATATGGAAAAGAATAAAGGCAAATAATATTCATACCTTAGAAGTCACCTCTTGATTATGCAATCCTGTTTGCACAAATAATAGGTGTCGTTCGAAGCTCTCGAGATGACAAACGCAGTTATCGGATTACTTTGGAATTTCTACGGTTGAATCAAAAGTAATTTAAAGGTCAAATTTGGCTAGGGTTTGTTCTTTCTCAATGATTGATGATGAAAATGAGTTTTTGAACTCATATACATGTATATATACACATATTCTCGTCCATAATATAATAGGAAATGACCAAAATGCCTTTAAAATTTAAATAATGTCAAATCTGTCCTTTGGTGGACTATTTTGATAAGCTAAAGTAGATCGACCATAACTCTTTGCTCCGATATCTTATTTGGATGAAATTAGTATCGTTGGAAGGATAATTCAAAGGGATTTCATTTCATATAAAGTAGGCCACCCAGTTCGTCTTGTACAAGGAGTTATGGTCGTTTGAAGTTGACCCTAAAAATCTATTTTGATAGGCTGAAGTAAAACGAGTATAACTCCTTACTCAGACCTTGGATTTGGATGAAACCAATTGAATTGGAAAGAATACTCAAAGATCTTTCTTTTCATAGGTCGAAGCTCTCCTAGTTCATTATATTGAGGGAGTTATGATCGTTCGAAGTTGATCCAAAAATTCTGCTGGCCTCAGTAGTTTGTGTGCAGGAAATTTTCCTGCACATTTACTATTCCCAAATATCCCGGCCACTGTTTTATAGTTTCGAACGTGCTCGATTATATCCGAAACCTATCCATTTTTGGAAATCTTTATATCGTTGGAAAGCTTATTCAATAACATTCGCATGGAACCATCGACGGGCAAATTCCAATATAAATAAAATAAAAAATTAATTCCATATAAATAAGACCAATACACGTACTTGAATACGCCAATACACGTACTTGAATACGGGGTGTTACATCCTTCCCCCCTTTAGGACATTCGTCCTCGAATGTTAGCGTAGTTATTCAACCGAAACAAGTTCAAGTCCATCATTAATATTCACATCATCACAAAAATACTATGCATATATAAAAAAAAACTTACTTGTTAATGTTCTAACTCCGTTTCTTGAACTTCCTCTTGATCTTTGAACAAATGAGGGTACTTAGATTTCATTGCTTCCTCAGCTTCCCATGTAATCTCTTCCCTTTGACGATTTCTCCAACGTACTTTCACAGATGCTATATCTTTATTTCTTATCTTCTTAACTTGGCGATCTAGAATAGAAATAGGCACTTCCTCATAGGTAAGATCTTTCGCAACTTGCACATCCTCAGTAGAAGTGATATGTGATGGATCTCCGATGCACTTTCGAAGCATTGACACATGAAATACCGAATGTACTGATGAGAGCTCTTGGGGTAGCTCTAATTCATATGCAACTTAATTTTTATATATGTACAGAGTTTGAAACAAAACTCTGGCCAGGCTAATGCAAATGTAGAGGTAGAACTAATTCCTATCAAAAAACATAATTTCTTTAATGGAGTACCTCGCGTATGATGGAAAGAAGAAGCGCTAAAAAGAATAAATTTGATTGGAGGGCTTCAATATGCTATCATTGAGAAGTTTTCATATGGATAGCCTGACTTAGATAATGTTAGAATATAACTACCTAAGTAACTCAAGGTGAAAGGTGGATGTAACATTGGGTTATTGAGAAATCGACATATTTTGATGAGACTTGATAGAGAAGATGACTTTGTCATTGTTATCTATATAAGTGTTTGCTATAAATGCTAAGGATAAACATTCTTATCAGATGCACCCGTTTATATATGATGTTATGCTTAAAGCAAATGAAGAAACTTGACAGGAAATGGCTTGGATCTATATCCCTAATCTTAAGCCAACATATTTTATGAAAGAATTACTTTTTTCATTAGCTTCTCCAGTGGGGAAACCAATTTATTTTAATATGGCTACTTAGAACAAAATTAGACCTAACTATGCTAGGGTTAGGGTACAGGTAGATTTACTTGTTTATCTTCCTACATATGCTGAGATGGAGATAGTGAACTCAACAAATGAGGAGTCTAAAGGGTGAAGATTAAATATTATTTTCTAACTAAGTACTGTAATAAGTGCATGCTACAAGGACATAATGAAGCTGAATGTAGGGTACTACACCTTGAGATAAAGAAAGTATTTGAAGAAGATGAGAATAATTCGCATAGTCATACCCAGAATAAGGCTGAGGGTAGGGACATAACAAGAGGACAAGAGAAGTAGAAAAAATTTAGTGTAAACAGGTGGCACCCTACAAGAAGAAGATTTCCTAATAATGGCTATCAAGGAGAGAAGGCTATAACACCTGAGAAGATCAGCACTACAGATAAGTTTTAGTCACTGAAAGATGAAATAGAGGAGAACGTGCATAATCATAATGGTATATATAATGATAATCATAAGGATGCTACTAATAGTGAGGAAGGGAATACGGGTATGTCAACAAAGGACTAGGTAACCAAGTCCTTTCATCAGCTAGAAGAGGCAACTCCCACAGTAAAGAATAATCAGGAGGAATCTACAACAAAGGAGACAAACAATTCAGATCATAATAAATTAACTGATGCATAAAAAATGAAAAACTCACCAGCTACTGAAGATAAGGATGCAGTGGGGAATGAGCAGGTGAATCAACACCAAAAATAGAGTTTTGTTGGTAGAGATAGTAATAGAAACTAAGTTAAGAATGCTAATTCACCTCTCAAAAGTAGAAAGCGTTATGATCTTGAATACTTGGAGAAGGATGAAGAATAAATTAATAATAGCTTAGATGTTGTAGACATTCCATTAGGTGTTGAGGATACAGGAGACCGGTGTGGTGTGGAGATTCATAACCTTCCAATTCAGTGCTACATGATATACTCACTCATAAATTTGATGAAGTAGAGGGAATTGCAAGTCTATTGGAAGGGAGTAAAAGAGATGAGTATTAGTGATAATCAAAATAACTAAATTATAAGATATGCAGATGTTTATCCAAGGGTTAATAAATTAATCAAACAATAAAGGGAAGGTAAAAAGCAGTCTGTAACTGAAAAGACCTTGCCAAGCAAAACTCAGTCTAAAAGAGGAAGTGTAAATATTCTTAATAAGCAATGATGAAAGTTTGTTTGGAATAATAGACATGTGAAGTCTCAAAGGTCTTTTCAGAGAGTCCAGATGTTGAATAAGGTATATAAGTTTTCTTTTGTAGCAATATTAGAACCATTTCAGCATATCAGATACATAAATAAGTACAGAGAAAGATTGCAGATGCCAAACATGTTCCATAATCGCAATGGCAAAATTTGGTGCTTTGTTAATCATGATTTCAATGCCACAGTAGAGAGTGATACTGCACAACAATTCTCTTTGTTGATTCACGATCAATCCATGGTTTTAGGTTTTCTGCTAATACTAGTATATGCTAAATGTGACAAAAATAAAAGATTGGGGTTATGGGAAAATATTGTCTCCTTTGCAAACAGAATATTAGGTCCATGGCTCTTATGAGGTGATTTTAATACAATTATGAATAATTAAGACAAGATTAGTGGAGTTCTAATGGTTGCAGCAGATGTAGAAGACTTTAGAGATTGCATTGAGGCTTGTGATATGACACAAATTATTAATAAAGGCAACCCCATTACTTGGTGGAATGGAATATCTGGAGACGATTACATATTTGAAAAGCTTGATAGGTTGTTTGTTAATGAAGATTTTTAGAATAAGTTTAATTTGATGGAGGTGGATCATCAAGCCAGAGATGGTTCTGACAATGCCCCTTTACATCTAAAATGTGAGAATTCTTATGTTGTACTTTAAAAACCATTCAATTTTTTGAATTTCTAGACTGACCACCCAGAGTTTAAAGAGGTAGTCATAAGGAATTGGGGTTTAGACTATTCTGATAATCTTTTTATGATTTTAAAAAAAAAGTCAAAAAGGTCAAGAAAACTCTTACAGTGTGGAGCAAACAGACTTTTGAAGACATTTTCCAGCAACTGATTGTTAGATAGAAGATTGTTGTTTAAGGAAAACCATACTTTTGTGAACAACATTATGATGCAAAAGGCTAGGGATAAATATATTAAATATCTTAAATTAGAGGAATGCTTCTGGCAGCAGAAAACTTGGTATGATTGGTTTGAAAGTGGTGGCAGGAATACTATATTTTCTCATAACACGGTTAAAGAGAGAAGAAATAAATTAAGGATGTCTAAAATCCTCAATGAAAATAGTTTTTGGTTAGAAGAATGAGGGAAAATTATTGATAAGGCCATAAAATTCTACCAGAAACAATTCACCCAGGAGAGATATGCAACTAAATTTTCACTACTGAATAACATCCCAAAGCTAATTTCTAACAGTGAAAATGAAATGTTACAGGCCAAACCTGATGAGGTGGAAATTAAGGAGGCAACTTTTAATCTAAATGGGACAATTCTAGTGGACCAGATGGAATAACAGGTAGATTGTTTAAGGTATGTTGGGACATCATTGGTGGAGATATAGTTAGGCTAATGAGAAGCTTCTTTGCAGGTAATAACCTTCCAAAATCTATTACTCAAACTAATTTGATTCTTATTCCTAAAAAGGATAATATGCAATCCTTTTCAGATTTAAGACCAATTAGTCTTAGTAATTTTATCAATAAAATCCTATCTAGGATTATTCATGATAGGCTGGTGGGTATTTTACTAAATTTGATATCTCTTAATTAATCTGAATTTGTTAAAGAAGAAGTATTGTATAGAATGTTATTCTACCTTAGGAGCTGATTATTGATATGGGGAAGAGTTGAAAGACTTCTAAAGTAGTTTTAAAACTTGACATGGCTAAATCCTATGACAGGCTATCTTGGTTCTTCTTTATGAAGGTGTTGAGGAAAATGGGATTCTCTAATTCAGTGGTTGATATTAGCTGGAGACTTTTATCTAATAACTACTATTTTGTCTTACTGAATGGCCAATCTATGGATTTTTCCCATTCTACTAGAGGAGTTAAACAAGGGGACCCTCTATCCCCTACACTATTTTATCAGTTAAGGTACTGACAAGATCTCTTGATCAAGTTTTTGAAGATCCTGCTTTTATTGATTATGGAATGCCAATGTGGAGCCCTGAGTTGAATTATCTTCCATATGCTGATGATACTAATATTTTCACATCTTCTAATGAGTATGTAGTTAAGAAGATAATGAAGGTATTAAAGAAATATGAGTTAGAATCTAGTCAAAAGATAAATATGGCTAAGAGCTTCTACCACGTGCACCAAAATACTTTAACAAGCGTGTTAATGAAGGTTGAACAAGCTACTGGATTTAACAGAGGATATTTTTCCTTAAATTATCTTTTTTGTCCATTATCATATTATAAGAGCAACAAAGTGCAATATTCTGAACTGATTGATAAAGTTTAAAATAAGCTTCAAAAATTGAAAGGTAGGTTATTATCCTTCGGTGGAAAAGATGTTCTTATAAAAAGTGTGCTTTAGGGTATTCTTATTTATATTCTATGAACAATGGTTCCACCTAAAAGTATTTTTAAAGAGTTGCAAAGAATATTTGCAAAATTTCTCTGGCAGACTAAGAAGATAGGAAGGAAGAAGCATTAGGTTACTTGGAACAAGTTGTCATTACCCAAACTGAAAAAAGGGTTGAGATTTAGATCCCTAATAGAGGTTGCTAAGGCAATGCATGCTAAATTATGTTGGAGGTTCAGAACTCAGAATAACTTGTAGACAAATTTTATGCGGAACAAGTATTGTAAAAAATAGTTACCTATAATGGTGTAATAGAGGGAGGGTCCCAAGTATGGAAGGCCATGTTGGAAAACAGAGATAAGATTGAGGAATTCATATGGTGGGAGCCTAGAGGTGGAACATCTACTGTGTTATTTGATAATTGGAGCAACACTGGTCATTTATTCAAACAATAGTATTGGGTTCAAACCTATAACCCATGGTCTGATATTGCAAATTTTCTAAATTGAGAGGGGTGGAATTATGAATCTATGAAGGATGAAGTGCAAGCCCATGTGGATGATCATGTCAGAGAATATATGAATATTGTATGTTATGAAGACAAAATGGATAAACCATGGTGGACTAAGTATTGCAATGGCAGATTTTCTTCAAGAAGTGCTTAGGAAGTTCTAAGACATAAAGAAGATGAGGATAAGGATCTTAAAGCAATATGGATTCAAGGGATATCATTTAAATTATGTTTCTTAACATGGAGAATTCGGAAAGGTTCGATTCCAGTTGTTTCTTTAATGCATAGTTGGAATTCTGAAGTGTTTGAGAACTGTGTTTGCTGTGATACCCCTAGAAGAGAAACAATCTCACATCTTTTTCATTGCGGTGAAACTATTATTAAGATGTGGGATCATTACTATGTAGGTGCAGGGATAAGAAAGCAAAGATTAAATTTGAAACAAAGTGTCAGAATGTGGAGAAAGCAAAGTGGGAATTCTAGAGTAACTACTGTGTATAAAGTTGTGCCAACTGTAATTCTATGGTTTTGTGGAAAAGAAGGAATACTGTTAGGCATGGTGAACCTATACTATTGTAAAATTATTTTGGGAGATTAATGATACTCTTTTGAAATTTATAAAAGTAAGATTTCATCTTGATTTTTCAGGAATAGATTGGGTCAGAATAATGGATGAATTGCAATTAGTCAAAATTTCTCTCTTTTTTAAGATGATTGATTGGAATCCTCCTGAGACTAGTTGGCTAAAAGGGAAACAGATAGTGCATCAAAAGGAAATCCTAGTCCTGGTTCCATTATATTTTATATAAGGGATCAACATGGTAATCTAGTGGTGGCTTAAGGCAATAGAATCAGAGATACCATAAGTTTGGAGACAGAAGCACTGGCTATCAGGGAGTGTCTAAAATATTGCAAAAGGAAGTCTATAAATCAGCTAGTATTGGAAAGTGATTCTTGGACCATGCAATATATGTTATTTTTTATCTCAATTTACATGACACAAATGGAATTTAGATAATTAATTATATTTTTAGATTTTAAAATTATTAACTATTTTAATTTATAATATTTTTTACGTAGTTTTTAAATAAGATATGATACTCTCCTTGTTCAAACTTTTGTGGCATTGATGGTCAATTATATTTTTAAAATAATTTAAATTTTTAATTATTGTGATTTATAATACTTTTCTTTCTTATTCCAATTTAAGTGGCACTGGTATAATTTCTAGAGTCAACAACAATTACTGTGATTTATAGCATTTTTTACGTATTTTTTTGAATTATATTACAAATAATATTTTTTATATATATCTATCTTGTTAACTATTGTAATTTATAATACTTTTGATGTAATTTTCAAATAATATATGTTACTCTCCTTGTCCAAACTTTTGTGGCATTGATAGTCAATTACATATATTTTTAAATAATTTAAATTTCTTACTTTTGTGATTTATAATATTTTTTTTTCTATTTCAATTTAAGTGGTACAACGTTTAGAAGACCATAATATTAATTTTTTAATGCTTAGATGACTTATAATAATTACTTAGGAGTGATGTAGTAAAAATATGATTGAAGTAGCTGAAGTGAACATGTCATAAATGTCTATTTCACTTTTCTTAATTAAATATTATTAATTTTTTAATACTTAGTTGACTTATAATAATTAATTAGGAATGATGTTTAGTAAAATTGCGATTGAAACATTTTAAAAAGATATGTCCTAAATGTTTATTTTTTAATTAAATATTATTAATTTTTTAATCTATAAATAATTTATAATAATTAACTAGGAATGATATTTATTAAAATTACGATTGAAACAGTTTAAGAAGATATGTCCTAAATGTTTATTTTTTTAATTAAATATTATTAATATTTTAATGTATAAATAATTTATAATAATTAATTAAAAATAATATAGTAAAATTACGAAGTAAATAGTAAATGAATAATGGGATGATGTGAAAGAGGATGAATGGTGATGATTGATGATATAAGCAAGAAGATGAAATGATCCAAACATGCAAAAGTTAATATGGAAGCTACAGTAAAGTTCTTTTACGGCCAATAATATTGTGTTGTTATTGTCATATTTACAAAGATATTCTTATTGGGTCATGTTGTAAAAGGTAGGACAATGTTGACAATAAGAAAAAGTTAATGAATAGTTTGGTCATTTGAAGTTCTCCATCAAACATTAAGGCCAAACATTCGAACAAGATATTGCATAAAACTTTAACTAAAATGTCCAAAAAGCCCTCAACAATAAAGTAATTACTATGCACACACATGTTGAAGAGGCGTGTGCTTATCCCCACTTATTATATATAGTAAATCAGTTTATTGCTTATATTAATTAGCGTGACAATATACGTATTATAAGCTTATGTAGTATAATATATCTATAATCTATCTACATCTATAATCTATAATCTATCTATAATATATTAAAAGTTTGAATACTCTGAATTGAATTTTTGCTCTTTATTAAAACACTCCGCTTTAGACAAAATTATCTTTTGACCTTTTTTCTACAATTATTGTATCATTATATATATATAATATCAATTCCTAAAGTATATGGGAAGAGTCCTAAAATATATGGTATAAGAAGAATATATGATAATTATTTAGATAAAATTGTTTTTTCACCTTTTTTCTACAATTATTGTATCATTATAGGGGATCTTTCAAAAATAGCAGCATTTTGCCATAAAACCCACCTTCCATAGCCACATTTTACATAATTACTATTTATAGCCGTTGTATTCGATTTACGCCCGTTGTATTCAGTTTTACAGATAGTATGTATTCATATAAAAAATGAATACAGTCCCTATTTAGCCGTTGTAATCGATTCACAGCTGTTGTATTCACTTTTACTTAGTGGTCTGTATTCATAAAAATATAAATACACTACATATTTAGTCTCGCCAAAAACAATATCATTTTTTTCTTTTTCATTTTCTTATATTTTTTCCTTTGTCGTGTTTTCCTCGTTTTTTCTTCCTTTTTTTCTATTTTTTCATTTTTTTTCTTTTTATTTTTTTTCTCTCTTCTATCTCTAACTTTCATTTCTCTTTCTTCTTTTCTTTTCTTTTTTTCTTTTTTTATTTTTTCGTACAATATTTTCTTTATCATTTTTTTGTTCTATTTTATATTTTTTGTATTTTCAAAAAATATGATTACTCGAGCACAAGTCATGGATGATAACGTAAATACCACAATTATTTATCATATTTGTAGTCACACCTTCATTTATATTTTTGTATTCGTTGATACAACTGCATTTGTATTTGTATTTTAAAGTTCATGTTTGTATTTGTATTTTATAGTTCGTATTATATTTGTATTTTATAGTTCGCACTTGTATTTGTATTTGTTAGTTCGCACCCTCATTTATATTTTATATGATCCGCACTTGTATTTTAACATTGTTTTGTATTTGTATTTTATAATTGATTGTATATTATATTGGATTATATTTGTATTGTGGTTTTATTGTGTTTGCATATTTAGATTATATTTGTATTTGTATTCTATTTTCGTCGATGTCTTTTTAATTCTAAGAAATTATTTTGTATTTGTAAGTTTATGCATATTGTATTTAGTCGTGACTGTACAATTTGCATCCTATTTTCATCTCTGTATTTGTATTTTTAAAGAATTATTTTTATATTTATATTTATAAGTTGATCATATATTGTATTTGTATTTGTAATTTTATTTGTTTGTATTTGAATTTGTAGTTGACAACATCATTTGTATCTTTAAACATTAGAAAAAAATTGTTATTTTTCTTTCTATGAAGACTTGTATTTACATTTATTGATACAATTTGCATCATAATAAAAATAAAAATAATAAATTATACAAATACAAATGTTACATCTGTATCAATGACACATGTTTATACAACTTGAACCATATGCATACAAAACGATACTTGTTTATATACAAATATAAATGATAAATTTGAAATACGAAACACAATGATATATTTGCATTTAAAGACAAATTGTATATTTATGTATTTTAGTCTCAAGCAAATACAATTAATCAATATATTTATTTATATACAAAAATACGAATGATAAATTATACATATTCACAACTAAACTATTCAACTACAAATAATAAATTTATTTAAAATACATAATATGATACAAAAAAAATATAAAATATAAAATACAACAACAAACGAAAAAAATATAAAAAAATAAAAAAGGAGAAAAATGATCCAAAAAATAAAAAATAACGAAAAAAGAATCAAAGAAAATGCAAGAAAAAAAGAAATATAGAAAAAGATGAAAAAATAGAAAGAAAATATGATTTAGGCTACAATTATGGTTGTACTAGCGCGTAACTGTAAGGCTACAAAAATAAATGAATAATTTTTTTTTAAAAAAAGGAAAAAATAAAAAATAAAGAGAAAGCATCAAAAAAAAGAAAAGAAAAAACGGAAGAAAAAAAAAGCTGAAAAAGGGAAAAAAAGAAGAAGAGAATAATAGAAAATAGAAAAAGAGAGAAAATACATGAGAAAAACTATGAATTGTAATTAAGAATAATTAATAGGCAAAAGGGGGCTATGAATTGTAATTAATTGAAAATTAGGCATTAAGTGGTAATAAAAGCGGCTAATCCGGGTAATTTATATAATATCAACTCCTAAAGTATACGGGAAGAGTCCTAAAATATATGGTATAGGAAGAATATATGATAAAATATAATTAATGGAGACTCCTAAAATATATATGTTGGAAGGTTTCTTTTAACATATATAAATAGTAGAAAAATTATTATTTCTAAATATTAGAAAAAAATTTAGGACACCTAAAAGAAAAGATGGATATTAGGAATTAATTCCTTTTAAAAGGACACAATTTTAAAAGAGAAAAAGTCCCACGAGTTTTTTTTTAAGCCTTTTCATCTCAAAAAAAAAATTATGATAGGTAGTTAAACTTTTATTTATACCAAATAAAATTCTAGTTTAAATTTTTGTCTTAATAAATTTTGGTTATTGAAATTTTTCTTATTTGAATAAATTCTAAATTTTAGAATTTCGATCTCAGTTTTAGATTAAATTGTCTTTTCACTATTTTTTTTAATATTTAAGAATTGAAAATTAACTAAATATTTATAGTTAAACCTTTCTTTATTAATTAGAAGTCATCATAATTAATGACAACTAGTATCTTTTTCATTAGTTTAAAATTCTAAATTAACTAAAATTGATTTTAAGAAGATCTGAAAAATTTAGAAAAAAATATGAAAGTATTAAAATAAGAAAAATATAAGAAATAACAAATTTCTACAAGTTTTAAGTAAGTAATTAAAGATTTTCTAAAAATTTAACTTTAAAATAAGAAAAGATTTTAAATATAGAAAAAATAAATAAAAATAGCGTACTACAAATATGGTTCAAATCAATGGATCTCTCTTAACTTCTAGCAGCAAGAAAAAGAAATAATGCATGACGAGCGCAAAAGTGACGATTCATTAAACACTTAAAACTCTGATGGTAAAATATATATGTGTTTACAATAAAATATAAGTTATGTTTACATTATTATATTTAAAGTGTGAAAAATTCTGGAGAAGTGATTTGAACTTTTTGCAGGGCATTAAAAACATTTGCAATAGATAAAATTTTAATTTTAAATAATCAAAAGTTACACGTGAAAGGTTCGTGCGATCAAACTAGTATATATAAATGCTAGTTGTAGTAGTATTTTCTTTAACTTGTTAATTAATTGCCTGCTCATGCCTAGTGTTGTATTCGCTTTTTCAACTGTTTTTGTCATGCAGTGTTTGAGTCGATGTTCTTTTAAAAATAACTTCTCTATCTTAACGAGATAGGAATAAAATCAGGTATATTTTATATATCCTTCTCAGACTTCACTTATAAAAATACACGGATATATATATATGTTGTTGAGTAAAGGCAGACGACAATTAAAAAATGAAGAGATTCCCACCATTTTTGGCCATGATGCTACTTGTGGTGCAAGTGGAAGATAGATTCAATTATTGGATTTTAATTTATTTATTTTTATGAATTTTGAGGGAATCAATTTAGATGAAAGACCTTTTATTCTTCGCTATATAAATATTTAAAAGATGAAAAACCTCATCCTATTAGGTAAAAAGGCATATCAGACAGTTAACTAAACCAGGACAGCATGTATCCAATGCTTCTTTCATAATCAAGCACTCAAAAAGAATTTTTATTTTTTTTCCGTTTTAATATGTTTGTCCTATTTTTTTTAATTTTTTTCCCACATAATATGTTTATGATCACAAAATTAAAGAATATTTTAGCATATTTGAGTTTCTGACATATCTGTAATTTAACACCATAAATTTCAAAAATCCTCTTTATTTTTTCTAACTTCCATTAAGTTAAAATAGGACGAATAAATTAAAACGAAGAAATCGGAGTGACCAAAAAAGTAGAGAGGAATTTTTTGCTCTTGCTTTTTATATTCTTTTCTATGTTTAAAATTTTTGGTGAAATAATTGTAAAAACCTTCATTGAAATTTTGGTTCATAATATCCCTAGGTGGGACTTGGGAGACAGAGGGAAGCAGAAATCCATGAAGAACAAGGGGAAAAGGTTGTTCAAGAATAGCTTATTCTAAAATTTAAATTGGATAATCTTTTTTTTTTTTTAAACTTGGATAATTAGGTCATGAAAAATCAATAAGAAAAAATGATGTTTACAGTTTAAAGAATATTCTACATTTATCCTTTTTGCAAATAAAAAAAGACGAAGAAGAAAAGGAAAACAATTTATATTAGAAACGTCCACTCATTTTTTAACTGCAAGATCTTTTCTTTTGAGTGAAAATGACAAAAATGGCCTCTTGATTTTAAGTATTTGATGGTAGGTTCAAATATATATATTTGATGATAGGTTTAAAATAGTTTTTTTAAGTGTTATCTGAGCAGTTTTAATCTTTTAAATTTGTCAAAAGTAATTACTTTTGATTTCCATCAAATGTTTATCAAATTTCATTTGTTAAATTTAACTGAAAATGTGAAAATCGAATTAGCCAAGAACGTCAGAAATTTAATATTTAAATCACAACATAAAAGATTACCATAGACAAAATAAAATAAAAAAAAAGGTCAAACCAACAAACAACATAATTACTGCCCAACTTGTACTTTCAGATGTGAGTTTCCTTTTCTATTTTCACCATAAAAACTAAATTTAGTAATCAAATGATAAATATCCAACGGATATCAAATCGAAATTGCTCAAATAATACTTAAAGAGGCTATTTTAAATCTACTATCAAATTTAAAGATCATTTTTATTATTTTTTCTTCTTCTCCTTTTTTTTTTTTTTTTGACAATGAATTTAAGTAAAGTTTTAAAAGCTTGGGTGCATGATCCTCCTAGCATATCCACCTAACAAAATAATCATTTCCAATTCCTATAGGGTCACCAATGGCCAATGTCACAAGTCATTGGTCTTGCACTTCACATCCAAAACAATTTCTACTTATGACATTGACATATTCAACTTAGGCCTAGTGGTACGGTTTGGTTTCTCTTAATTTGATTATCATGATAATGACAATTCAAGTGCTAAATGACCATTCTTTTCAACCCAATATTATAAATAGTAACATAGGAAAGAAATGAGAACCAATCAAACTATTATTTAAAAAAAAAAAAACTAGTCCATATACTATATGAATGCAAACATAGAAATCAGTACTCAACTATTTGATTACTGTATTTTACGTTGCATCGTTTGAATTTTCGAGAGTCAAATAATTTAATTTAATAATAAATTTGAACATGATATCTTTTAAGTTCTTTAGAATGATATGATGTATAATACACTGTACAGCTTGGAAGACAAAAGAAAGGAGGAACTTTTGGGGAAGACCTGACTCCATCAATTAGCATGAACATTTTAGAGGTACATTATTAAATTAGGCATTTTTGTTGTGTTATTGTTTCAAAATGAATTTAATCACCCATTACTTTCAATCAAAAACAAGTGCATGTCACCATTTGACCATCCAACAACAACATACTCAATTCAACATAATGCATACTGATTCAACCTCTATCTTATGATAAGACAGAGATTGCTTTCGACAACAAATTATATGTAAACAAATTAAGACGGTTCTTGAAAAGAAACCAAGTAAAAGAGGCCGGGTGAAATTGCAACTATTAACTTCGATTATTTTAGAAAGTGAAAAATCGAATCTTTATTAATAAAGTTCAAATAGTCAATCAACTAATAAGCTATTAAAACTGCAATTCCAATTCCTCTCCAAAAAAAAAAAAAAAAAGACGTTAAAAATGAGTGGAGATAACACTGAAAATAAAACATTTACAATGACCACAAGCAATTCTCTCCTAACTACATTAAATTATTAAAATAAACATCATGAATTTATCCAAATGGCATCAACAATGTTGGAATCATGATTGGGAATCTTTGTGATTTTCATCACCACTATCACTATTTTGTGGCTGATTTTGATGATGATGATGATGATGGTGGTGTTGCTCCAAATTCATGCCCAAATCAATCCCACTGCCCCTACTACTACTACTATTATTACTATTATTATTATTATATGCATTCATAGATGCCAACATTCCCATATTTGTCTCTGTGACACCTAACCCCAGCTGCTGAACCGGCTGTGGCTGCTGCAAAAACATTGATCCCAGTTGAACCGGACTGAACCGGCCACCTCCTGGTAATTCAAACCCGCCAATTCTCTGCATGGTTGATGACGTGCCCGGTAACATCCAGAACGTGTTCCCTACGTTACCGGCTGCCGGTCCAACCGCCCACATAGCTGGAGCCGGTATGTAGCTAGATGAACCGGGTTTTGATTCTTGATCCGGTTCAGTACCTTGAACTCCGGCTCTTTCCGGTTTAGCTGATGAAGATGATGGTGAAGTTGCTCCTGCTCCAGCCGTATCTTCCTTGTACCTTTTTTTCATGAAATTCTCATCTGGGTCTTGGCCAAAAGTGCTCCCCGGAAGCTGGTGGTGGAAACCTAGCATAGTGGTGGCGCCACCGTGGATGAAAAGCGGTGCGGATTTCGACGGCGGAGCTGAAATTGTTGTCCCACTGCTCCGTAAAGAAATGTTAAGAGTTGAGAAATTTGCTGGAATTGTACCTGTTCCTGTTGCAGCAATAATAGACGGTTCAGCTTGCTGTAAAAGCCACTCAATAGTTTCGCCATCAGACTTGTGACCTAACTCTCTCGTGAGCTGGAAAACTCGGGCGGCGCATAAAGCTGGCATCCGTATGCGCCGCCCGCGACCGTCAACTTTGGTGTGACGGTCTTTAGATGGCTTCTTAACAACTACGGTAGAAAGTGCTTTGTTGTTATTGTCGTTGTTGTTGGTACTATTATTGTTATTATTGCTGCTGCCGCCATCTTGGTTTTCGTTATGCGAGTCTCTAAATTCCATCTTGAAAAAGAAAATTTGAAGAGTGGGTAGGGTGGGGAATTGGGTGGGTGGTGAAGTGGGGGTGAGGGCAAGGAGAAGGGCCTAACAAAGATTTATCGATTTTACCCGATTGGCTATTGAAGAATTAGAGACTCCAACCAGCAAAAAAATGATCCAAGTACTAGTTGGTGAGAGTAGTGCAAAACTTTTTGAGCCAAAAGAGAACAAGTGGACAGGTAGTGGGGTTTCTCTTTTTCTTCGCTTTAATTCAACTTTGTGGAAGAAGAGAAGAAGGAGGAAGAGTCGGTGTGGGTGCCTACTGCCTACAAAAAGAGAATCAGTATAAGTGTAGCTGGTGAAGAAGGGCGGGGGCTAAAAGAGGGTGGGGTTGGGGGTCCCATTTCAAACTGACTGGTGGCAGGTTAGGGGGTGGGCGTGGGGGCAGGTGGGAGACCTGTAAAGTTATGAAGAAAGAAGTGATAAAATTTGCAGAAGTTAAATAAGGGAAAGCCAACTCGTGGGGTCTCTTTGTTAGCAATGTTATCATAACTCATCATCCATTACTCTTTCTGGCCGACGTTAGATACTTGTATTAGTAGGCGTTTGATCATAAATTTAAAAATATTTTTATTTTATTTAATATTTTAAAATTAAAGTTGAATTTAGTAGTATAATATTTGAAGGTAATATTTAAAATTTAAATATATTCTTAAAAGACATATAAAATATAATTCAAATAAGATTATTTAATAAAAAAAAAAAATTAAGGTTTATTTATAAAAAAAGAAAAGTGACATCAAATAAAGTGTTTGTTTGGGTTTTTTACCTTAATTTTCTTATCAAATTTAATCTTTACTTTTTTTGAAAGAAAAACAAAATTAATACTATAATTATTCTTTTTTTTAAAAAAGAAAAATATAAAAAAAAAATTCTTTTAAAAAAAAATTATTGGAGAAAAGATTTTTGGAACTCTATAAATAGTACACCCCTCTTTTCATATTATAACACAGTAGCATCTACAATGTAGTCATTGAAGAGTTTTATTTAGGGGGAGATTTTCTTCCAATAGTTTTATATTTTTTCTAATATTAGTTTTAATGTGTAGGTCAATTGGTTAAATAATATTAATAGTATATCTTTTAGCATATTTTTATTTGTCATCTGAATTATGACCGTTTTGATTTTTAAACTCGAAGCTTCCGCATGACGCACTTTCAATCTCGAACTCAACAAGTGGTATCAGAGCCTACGATTTAAAGATCTAATGGTTTGGTAAAACGAGGTTGAAGACAAATTCAAGACGGTTCTAATCAATTTGATGATAATAAAAATTTTATCTAGCTACATGGAGAAGGAATTTAGAGTATATTTTCAATATTCATGCTGCTGCATCTTTAAAAGTAAAAATAAAATATTTTTAAAATCAATTTTTAATCCATAATATTTTAAACTTTATTTTTAATTATGACAAGCAGCAGCGATGAAGATTATGTAAAGAACGAAGATCATGCACATGAAGAAGAAGGATCAAATTATGTCAAGAAAATCAAGCCAAAAAATGAGAGATTTGTTAGGGGTTTTGCCCTGATTTTCTTACTAAGTTTAAGTTTTATTTTTCTTGAAAGAAAAATAAAAGTAATACCATAATTACTTTTATTTTTCCTGAAAGGAAAATTTCAGGAAAATATAGAATTTTTCCATATTTGACAAATCTCTTTTTTTTAGAGGAAAGATTTTGGATCTTTATAAATAGAACACCCCTCTTCGCATACCATAACACAGCAGCATCCATAATGTAGTCATTTACGAGTCTTATTTAGGGGGGATTTTCTCTCAACAGTTTTATGTTTTCTCTAATATTAGTTTTAATGTGTAGGCCAATTGACCAAATAATATCAATAATATATTTTTTTAGTATATTTTTATTTGTCATTTGAATTATGACCGTCTTGATTTGCAAACTCTAAGTTTCCTAGTGACGTCCTCTCAATCTTGAACCCAACAGTGTTGAGGTGATTTTTAATATCACAAATATAACTTTGAGTTGTATTTGATATTTTTATGACCAAACAAAAAATTTAAAATAAAATAATCAATATATATTTCAAAATAAAGTGAATACCATGTAGGATCAAAGAGGTCCTTAGTACCTCGATAATTTATATTTGAATTAATAAAACTTATTTAAGAATTAAATAGTATTTAGCAGAACTATTTTTACACTTATATTAAGAAAGAAAAAAGTCTCACATTGATAGTTACTGATGGTCTTTTTATAAGGTTTGGACAATATATATATATATTTTTTGAATTAGTTTTTAGAATGTGAGTTAGGCCTAAAATCTAATTTTATATGGTATCAGAGCACGACTTGTCTCACCCAATATTGGGTCTTAAATTAAAATTGTCCACACACCAAATACGTATGAAGTGTGAATCTTTCAAAAACTTCTTTATCTTCTCGAAATAATGATGAGGTCTGCATATATTTTTGGCAGGTTGGTTCTTAATAATTTGATTTATGCACTCAAAGGATTTGTACTTATCTATATGTTAGCTTTCTCTTTTGTTATAATCGATATAAAATGACTTAATAATAATGTAAGTTTATTTTGTATTAATAATATACATAACTTCCAACTCAAATAGAATAAATACCTCTGGGTGAAGAAAGGGTTTAATAGGTTTCAAACAATAGTAACATAAAATATGATATATTACACAAATAATCACTGAACAACAACCTTTTGTGTGATGCATAGAAGTAGATGGAATACATTATATTTATTAACTTTCTTTATTCTTATATTCGAATTCAATATAAACATATAATTTGTGAAATTGAAATTATTTATACTTGTGATTATATAATCAAAATCAAAAATAGCAAATATGTGATGATCAAAATGTCATACGATGACAACATGCAAGACTTTGTCATATTGTGAGGTTGAGCTAAGAAGTCTCATAAGGAATTCTAAAATACCATAAATTGCAATTTGAACATATATTTCTCTTTTAATAAGATGACTCAAAATTTTATTTATAAATAAAATTATCATTTATATCTTATTTATGCAGTCTGACTTTTCACTATATTGAAGTCCAACCAATGGCCCCTTAAATTAGCCCTACTTGTCTACATGTGTTTTGATATACAAAAACACATGTATGCATTTATACAAACTTAAATGCAGTAAAATAGCTAAAAAGAGACTGAATTTTCTGCATGTGAATTGTGACCACAAAATCTGAAAAACAAATAACTCTTCTTTGATGATGCTGATGTGACACTATCGTTGCAGCTGTCACTAAGCAAATATTTACCCCCCCTTTGTCCTCAACATACGTTATTAAATTAACCAGGGACGGACCTACGTTGTTGTTATGGGGTTCACCCGAATTTCTTCGGTAAAAAAATTACGTTGTATATATATAAGATAGAAAATGTATATTTATGTACGTATATTAATGTTGAACCACATGAAACAAGACATTTAGACAGCCCAGTGGTGTTATTTGCTCTTCTTGGGCGCTTCCTTCAGCCTACTGTGCGGGTTCGATCCCTGTTAGTGGCTATTTTTTTTTAATTAAAAAAAGCTAGGTGCTGCTGCTATAGAAATAAATAAAATAATAATAATAATAATAATTTTTTAAAATTAAAAAAAAATTAGGTGTTGCTACTATAGAAATAAATAAAAAAATTATTACTATAATAATAATAATAATAATAATAATAAAAACGACGTCGTTTTAACACAAAAAACAAAACTTTGATAGTTCACAAATATGACCTTTAGCTATTCAAAACTGTACAAATATGACCTCTCTCCAAGTCAACCCTTTTAACGACGTGACACCGTGTGACTGAACTACCTTTCCCACGTAGGCGCGAGTGAGACTCACGCATGGGGTTGCAAAATTGGAGGTCATATTTGTTCAGGTTTTGAATAGTTAAAGGTCTTATTCGTGCACTATCAAAGTTTAAGGTCAAAGTTATAATTTCGTGTCAAGTTTATGATCATATTTATGTATTAACTCTTTTTAAAAAAGAAAAAATATAGATGAAAGAAGTGCATGGTAGCAATTCATATTTAAAAAGAAAAAAAAAACAGAAGGCCGATACATTAAGCTCTAGCTATGTGCGGAGTTCTTAAAAGAGTCGGATCACAAAGATATTTTTTTGTATACAAGTTTAGAGGTTATTTCCATAACTCAATCTAATAAACTCCAGCTATTCGTTTTAAGTCATATTAATTATAATTTCTCATGCATTTATTAGTAAGTAATAAATCTAGAGTACTGGCCCAATGGAAAGGGATTGGTCCAACCTACCCAGAGGTCGAGGATTTGACTCTGGGTATGGACAAACACTCTATTGGGAACTCTTTCCCCTAAAATGGGACCCAACGCGGGGCAAATCCAAATATAGTCGGACTCCTAAAAAGCGAGTATCGAACACCGGGGGGTTTAAACCAAAAAAAAAATCTAGAGTACTGGCTATACAATCAACTTCTGAAGGTATAGGTAATTTTGTATGTACACGGATTTCTTAACTCAATAAAGATGATAAGCAAATTGTAGGGATATGTTTCTCGGAAATCATCTTTCGTAAGATTTGTGTATATTTTATTCTTCTCAGACGAGATTAATTATGGTGAAAATGTTTTTTATGATAATAAAGATGATTAAAGGGGTAAGCTTCAATATAAGAAAAATATGTATATTCAGTATATATACACAACTGTATGACCACAATTTTACTCTCACCTCACCTGACATTCAACATTAAGGAAAGTCAGAGAAAGTGGACAAGAGAGGAAATAATTTAATTGTTTGGCGGAGCTAGAAGATTGCTATTAGCTTTGGTTTAAACTCTCTCTCAATATATATATATATAAATAAAATTCACTAAATTTGCATAAAATTTAAATTCATATCTCAATTACTATATAGTACATACGAATGATAAATATATTTATTTAAGATATATTCGTTGGCAATTTTAATTTATGCGTACATACTGTTAATGTAATTTATAACTTATAATTATAACAACTATGCGTACACACTATTAATGTAATTTATAACTTATAACTATAACAAGTTCTTACTTGTTATAAATGTACCATTATATAGTGAATGCCTATTTTAACATATATAATAAATACTCATTTTACTGTATATTGTGTATGTCTATTTATGAAAAAATTATAAACCTCAATGTTAGTTTTTCCCTATAAATAAAGGGATTTTCCTTCATTGTAATTCACTCCTCAATAATCGCTCAAGAGAAATAACGAATCACTCAAGAGAGAAATAACGATTACTTTCTCTTCTCTCTTCTACTCTTGTTCTTTATTCTTTATTATTGTATAACATTACTGATATAATTTCTAAATCGTCATTTTGATGTATACTACTGTATAAATTAAGTTACATATATATATATATTAATATAAAAATTATTATAATATAGTATCCATTTTTTTTTATAATTATAGCATTCAAGCTAACTTCACATATCTCAACTAAATTCATGAAATATCCATAATTCGAATAAACTTTTGAAGGGAAGACAGCTCAGGTGAAAGCATCTAATCCTAACAAGGAAAACACAGCTCATCACATGTACAACTCAATCCCACTTCCCTTACCTAACTTTTTTATGACTATAATTTTTTAAGACTAATTAATATGTTTGCTTTTTCATTACTAATTTTATACTTTACTTTCAGAATTTAAAACCACTAATTAATACAGTAGCTGGCCATTTTTAATCTAAAAATTATCTATATACACAAGTTAAAATTACATAATTGCATTAAATCCTAAATTAGTAAAATATTTACACAAATTTTAAAATAATTATAAAAATCCCCTTATTTGATAATTTCTCTCTCCTTAATATTATACATCAAAAAAAGGCTGTCTTTTCCTCCCTCCTTTTCTCTCCCATTACAAATCAGTTAATCCTCAATTATTTAATCTCATTTTCACGCCTAAAATCAAGCAATCATACTTAAAGTTTACCATTGTAAGTTTTCAAACATTAATTGAACTTATTAATTTCATTCATTAATTTTTGATTTTTTTTTTAACTTCACCAAATCAGAAAGTCATGGACTTGTTTGAGAAAATAAAGGCAAAAAAAATAACGACGAATTATCAGAAGCTTCAAAAAATCTCAATTGGGTCATCCTCATCATCAGCAGAGCACAACGGGGTGAAACATGCCATAGAAAATGAATCTTGTGAACAGAGCACAACGACGTTTATTCAAACGATTGAATCAACGAAATCACTAACTCAATTTTCTGTAAGAATCTAAATCCTAATTATTTGATTATTTAATGTTTGTTTATATTATTCTATTTCTGAAAAAGAATGATCTTGCTCCGTTTTATATTTTTTTAATACTCTTTCAAAGATTCCATTTTGTAATATCAAATTCTTCCAATTTTTTTGGATCTAACCTTATGTTTCAAAGATTCTATTTTATATGTTTCAGGATTTTGTCTAACTTTATGTTTGTTTTTTGTTGAGACAGGCTAGCTTTATGGTTGCAAAGATAACTGCAATTTGTACACCGAGGCTACTCAAAAGAATAAGTGATTTGCTGCGATGGGAAAAAAATTCTTGTCAGCGCGTCCAAAGATGTAGATTTTATACATTATACATTACTTTATTTAACACACTTATGTATAATGTAAGTTTTTGTATATATAAAAGAGACTGTTTTTGTATTTAATCAAATTATACAATTATAATTTATGAATTTTGTATAAGGCTACATTATACATTCTGACAAGTTTATAGATAAATTATGTATAATGTTAATATTTTATATGTATGGTGTAACATTATATATTCTTGAAGTTTTTATTTGAAAGTATAATATAAAATATATCAGGCATTATACATTAGTTATTTTGAAAGATTAATGTATAATATAAGTCTAATGATATATATTTTCAATATGTTATACATTGGAAGTTCTTATTACATTAGTTGGGTTTTATGTTGTATTTTACAGTTAAAAAGTCTTATTTTTGTATAATTTTTCATTATAGCTTCTGTCAAGCTTATAGGTCATACATGATTAAAGTGAAAAATTTGAATGTGTAATATGACATTATACATTACTGCAGTTTATTTTTAAAATGTATAAGTTGTCCTTATACTTATTCTAATGTATAATATAAGCCTGAAGATATATATTTTAATATGTTATACATTAAAAGTCCTTATAAGATGCATTTTATGCTTTATATGGTATTATACTGTTAGAAAGTCTTTTTTTTTTGTATAAATTTTCATTATACCTTCTGTCAAGATATATTGGTCATACAAGTTTAAGGTGAAAAATTTAGATGTGTAGTATGACATTATACATTACTGCAGTTTATTTTTTAAAAGTATAAGTTGCCCTCTTACATTTGAAATTGTTGTGTATTTTACTTCATTTTTTTACGAACTTTATCAATATTCAATTCTATCGCGATCATAGCAATCAATTTCAAAAAGTTAATATTTTCCGAAATAATAATTGCATCACTTTTATAGAATTGATAAATGATTTTCAACTCCCAAATTCCGGAATGACGCAAGAATATGGGGGGATGTTCATATTTTTTTCCGAGAATTGAAGAAAGATGAAGATGTTTTTGTTTTTTTTCAAAACGTCATAAAAAATGAGGAAAACTAACAGTGATCTTTAAGAGTTTTTTTGAATTTAAATTTCAGTTATTTTATTTAATCATACAAAACATAATTATAGGTAATTAATGGCTTTATTTAAGGGAATGAAAGATTTTATCTGATTACTCTTTCCATTAGGAGATTATATTTTATCATCTTACCTTAAATATAGGATTAACTGTTTTATCATACATTCGAGCTATGTATGATGGGCAGCCGAATGTATGAGTATATTTACAAAATTCGGGAAAGAGAAAACTAGAAGGAATTTTATGTAATTAATTTCAATAGGTAGGGGATTTATGTTGTTTACACTTTTTTTAATCTCACCTTAGAAGTTCTGGCCTTTTTTACTTTTTAGATAACTCAAAACATATAACCTGAAAATAACTCAAACTTATAACCTGAAAATTGAAGGTGAAAAATGCTTACCACATGAACAACATTGTGGTTAGTCTGATACAATAATTTACAAATTGTTTGGACTTGTGAATTAATTCGTCCGTACGTGGCATTTGGTTCAATTTTTAATTTTTTTTAGGAAAGAGGAGTTTTTGGAGACATTTCTTTTTGAAATTGTTAAACCAGACGTCATTGAATTCTCATGAGTTTTATTTAGGAAAGAGTTGAAAATTTGAGTTTTCTAATATTTGGGAAAATTTCTAGGTCCATGAAAAAGATTTGTTTTGCTTTTTTAAAGACATATAGTAAAAGGGGAAATAAGGTTATCTTTTAGGAAAGGAGTGATTAACGTTAGAAACAAAATTAGCTAACTGTAAATGACATTAAGGATGTGTTTGATACGAAAGAAAAATGTTTTTCTTAAAAAATGTGAGTTTCTTAATTATATTCGACAGATAAGCAAAAAATATTATGGCAGTAAAGGTGTTGGGTGACATTTGAAAACAAAGAAAAGTCATCAAGCTTTTTATTAGTTTTATCACACAAATAATTCATTTCTTGGATGGAGTTTAAGATGGGCAACAATGTAGACATGACTATCCTTCTCATGGTAAAGTCACTTTCTTCTGTGGAGTTAGTCAAAGATGAAGCAGCAGCAGAGTGATGAGGGCATCCGCCACTGCGATCACTTCTCTGCAAAATTTTGAACCCGAGACCTCATAATTCTCAACCACTTTAACCTCCAACCATAAGATTTACCAACAACAACAACAGCAGCATACCCGGTATAATATATTCCCACAAAGTGGGGTCTGGGGAGGGTAGAGTGTACGCAGACCAATACCCACTACCTCAGGTGAAGTAGAGAGGTTGTTTCCGGTAGACCCCCGGCTTATCACAAAGTAATAGTGGGTGGTGCCACAACACACTGAACTTAGCTTTGAATTATGAATCTGCCTCTAGCATTGACACAATAATGTTGGTCTACTAATGGAAAAGGCAGCTTGCGAGATAACTGAATTTCCCAATTACCTTCTGTAAAGAGACCTTTTTTCCAATTTCAACTAAACCAAAGATGGTCTGGCCTTCTTTAGCTACAACTTTCCCATAAAAAGAAGAGAAGAAAATTATCTTTTCACCTGGAAAGGACCTCTCAGATCCTATAGGTAATAACTAAGGATTTCCAACTTGACCCACAAAGAGCAACATACACATCTTTTGTGTAAAAAACTTGCACTAATGCACTTGTATACTGTAAGCCTTGATGGTGCATATTGGGGAATAACTGAAATCATAGCACCAATGCACTTGTAGACTGTAAAGCCTTGATAGTGCATGTTGGAATCGACTTCGGACTCATAACCCAAACTGTATTAGATATGAACCACCCGCGTATCTTTTATAGGATATCGTTAGATGATCAGTGAATTGTCTGGACAACATCCAAAGGAAGAGAAGACTAGGATAAACTCGGGAGCAAATTTGGTAGAACTGATTTTGAAAGCTCAGGCCTCAAAGAGGCACAACAGAAAAAATGCAGCAATATTTTTCAATGAATTTCAAAGAGGTGCAGATCTAAATTTCTTTTCTTTCCTAAGTAAGAGAGGCTGCATAAGTTCAAATCTTAATAAAATTTTATATGAGCATCCATCCAGCAAACTAGCTGTATAAACAAACATAAGGACACTGATATTTGCTCCTACTTTTAGTGTTTTCATTTCTTTGCTTTTGCGAATCTCAGACAACGATACTTCTCCCCACTAACTGTTATTTCAAGAGCTCCATCTTGATTATCTTGATTCGATGCAGTTCCCATTAGCACACTTTTCTCTTTCTCGAGGTTTTCCCTCTCCATCTTTAACCTGGCTTCTTGCCGAGCAATTTCTGCCTGGGATCAAAACTGACATGTTACAAATATACTCAAGGGAACATTATCAATCATAGAGACGCATGCATTAGCTAAACATATAAAAGCCAAAACGCTGCAAAATGGTCATATATTCCTTCTTTGACTAATATCACTTTTGTATTGAACTTTAAACTAGAATAAATCGACCCTGTTTCAGCTAGTTAATGTGAAGTTCTGTCATAAAACAGTGAATACATTTGATTCAGCTAGTTATCTTAATTGAGAAAAAACAGCATTTACACAACTCTCATTATTCCAAAATTGATATATACTATTGCTACATTTGCAAGTTGAGTCCTGGAAAAAACTACAATAAATAGCATGCCAATAGTCACATCCAACCAGAATGTGGGACTACAAATGGTTTTCTAAGCTCTAGAAATGGTTGCTGGCAAAATGGTGAACAAAATCATTACTAAACAAAGATCCATCCACTATAAATGTTGATGAAGAGAAGGCCTTGATTGGCGGTTAGTTTTGAATATATATGTAGTGGAATAACTAGTGAACGGTAATGCAACAGGCAATTAGAATTTTTTTGAAAAGCAATACACAGTTAGAATTTATATAACTGTCTTCATGTCAAGAAGGGATATACCACGTGAAGGTGTGGCTTTCAAGAGGAGCATGTAAGCTTTTAACACCCGAATAGCCAATTCAATATGCACTCAATGGTAGTAAAGCAGCAACAAGTGCATCAATTTCTTACAAGATAAGTTTAGGTTCTACTACATGCTCCAAAGGATGAGTCTTCTTTTAAACATATTGAAGGAGGCTCCATGGTCACATATTATGGTATCATGCGTTACCTCAAGTTTCCGTATGAAATGTATACTGAGAAGGCCGTTAATATGGTTAAAACTAAGATTATGTCATGTAAATATGAAGGGGCACATGTGATCCCTAAACTGCCTCGATAGCTATGGGGGGAAATTTTGAATCCAGAAAATGACCAACCCTGCTTTATCTCATGAGTAACAGCATATACAGGGATGGCATGGGGTAGCTAGAACTTAGGACAGGAGCACGAAAGTTTCTGTCTGACTGCTCCATTACAATGATCTTGTAAATTATGAGATCGACTCAAAGCCAATATACGTTGCATAAACATTAGCAAGAGGACATGTTTAAGAGTCACATCACACTGAAAGTCCTGGAGTTTGAGCTTCTAATAGCTCTAAAGACCATTATCTGAAAGTGCAGAACATGCATTTCTTGTGAGGGGATACGAACAACTATGGGAGGCTACTGAAACATTTCTATCTACTTGAGTTTGTTATGCAAGTAACTTAATGAAACTTCTGTAGATTTACTTAATTTCCACAAAACAATATCACTAAGGAATAATTTCTGTTTCAACTCCACGGGTTTATAATGTGTGCACCACAATTGACATACCATTCATGGCCTTCATAGAGATTTGAATGCAACAGGGTGAACACAAACTCTAAAACCTCACTATACACACTCTAATTATTGCAAAAGTTCCTACCGGTTGGTATTCAACCAATAAGATCAACCTTAGACTACACAGGTTCTATTAATTTATTTTCGAAGCCTCTTGTTGAGACCCTGGTATACAAATTAGGTTACAATCGCTCAGTCAACTAGATAACCTATGTTACCAAATTGACCAGAAGTAAAAATTAAGCAAGGGCATGTAGTGCACTTTTATTTTGATATTTGATATTCTAATGGCATCATTAACAAGAATACCATTACAAACATTGATTTCCGTACATCATCATATCCAATCTATACCATTACACTTATCCAGTGCCAGTAACAAGAATGCATCTACTGTATCAGTTGAACGTAAACCTGGCTAGCTAGCCCTGAAGTAGATAGCACCGTTAACCTTTCAAACAACATAAAATTCCAAGGAAACATGGAGTGTAGCATTACTATAGAGATGAAGAGGTCAACGAGTATCTTTGTAACACAACGGAGGAAACTTGTCATTTCATTCAATTCAATGGAAGGGTCTACCACTTATAAGTTTAAAGGAAAACAATAATCTTACATGTCCTCCACTATGTTCCTCTAATATTAGTTATCAAAAGAAAAAAAAAGTTCTTGAATTTTCTTAAGCGTGATATGAAAAGAATTGTGAGCTAATCGATATATTCTATTCAATCAATCAAACGTCAATAAATCAACAAGGCCTCAATCCCCAAACAGCTGGATTGGATTAAGAACCCTGTGTCCATTCTACTCTATTTAGTGCTGGCAAGTAATATGTGTTTTTCGGCAAGTTAGGATTTCTCAAAAACTAGAGCTTCACTCATCTCATACTTATACATATACTGACATACACATCTCTAGACAAGCTACAAAGACTTTTGACGAACACTGGACCTAATGTAAGTACTACAAGAACTAAGCATTAGTCCCAACAAGTTGGTATAACCTAGGTGACTCCTTTGTTTATATTCTTACTAAGTTTGCATTAGTTTGGAAAGATTATAGGTCTTCTAAAATAACTTCTTGATTTTAGGTCTATTTCTCCTCTTTTAATACGCATTGATCTAACAGAGAAACAACTACTCATCCTACACTATGTTCCTTCAACTTTTAATTACAAACAATAAGAAGACAAGAAGTTCTTCCTTGTCTTTAGTGTAATTTGAAATTTATGATAGGCTGGTAAATCTATTCCGCTTCTCATGAAAGAAGATGTATTCGCAAAAACACAACAATTGTATTCAATATAGACAAAGACACTAGATGATTTCTTCTCATCTATTCTAGTCTTGATAGACACAGAGACTCTATTACTGTTGGTGGTCAGGGTGGTAGATATCCCATGAAATTAGTCGAAGTGCACATAAGCTGACCGTGACCATGGTCGTCAGAAAAAAAAAATGCACTTGCCATCAGCAGTATACAGTATACTTTCGAGTATTTCAGTCAATTAATTTTCCATAGTGAATGACATGAAACCAAATAAAGCAAAAATTTGATTGATTGATTGATTTGAAAGACAAAAAACCAAAAATCAATCTATTCTTCACATGCCTGAACCATCTAAGACCAACCTCTCACACCTCCTACCCGTGGTATCTGCACCTCTCCACTTCACATGCCCGAACCATCTAATCAATCTATTCCATTTCTCACAAAACCAAAAACACCACCCAAGAAAAAAAACACTAAACTATCCATACAAAAAAGGGATTTCTTTTCCAATCAATCTACATCACTTCTCCCAAGAAAATGAGAAAAAAAAAAAACCATTTCCAAGCTTCACCATTCTTCAAGAAATTCAATCAAACACAATTCAAGAATCAACAAAATAACTTCAAAATACTAAAATTTTCTCAAAAATAATGGACCCCATTTCCAAGCTTCACCATTCTTCAAGAAATTCAATCAAACACAATTCAAGAATCAACAAAATAACTTCGAAATACTAAAACTTTCTCAAAAATAATGGACCCCATTTCCAAGCCTCACCATACTTGCACAATTTCATTCAAACCCAATTCAAGAATCAACAAAATAACTTCGAAATACTAAAACTTTCTCAAAAATAATGGACCCCATTTCCAAGCCTCACCATACTTGCACAATTTCATTCAAACCCAATTCAAGAATCATCAAAATAACTTCAAATAACTAAAATTTTCTCAAGAATAATGGACCCCATTTCCAAGCTTCACCATAGTTCCACAATCTCATTCAAACACAATTCAAGAATCAACAATATAACTTCAAATAACTAAAACTTTCTCAAAAATAATGGACCCCATTTCTAAGCTTCACCATACTTGCAGAATTTCATTCAAACCCAATTCAAGAATCATCAAAATAACTTAAAAAAAAAACTATACTTTGGCAAAAATAATGAATTCATTTTATTTGTTTATTACCTCACGACGAGAGAGCTCAGCTTTCCAAGCAGCTTCACGTTCAGCAACCTCACGTTCACGTTCTTCAATGTAACTCTGCATCTCCCTTTCTTTCATAATCCTATCTTGTATATCTGCATCTAATGCTTCTTTCAATTCTTGTACAAATTTATCTACTACTGCTTTTATTCTTAGCGACATTAAAATAATAATAATAATTAATTAATCACTTTTCTTGATTCTTTTTCAACAGCAATTTTTTTTTGTATTTTTGGAGACCCTTTAAGGAGAATAGTGTTAATTTCTGGTTATTATTGGTGCCATGAAAGGAGAATTGGAAGGGCAGACAAGTTTTGTTTGGCTTTTTTGGGTACAGCTGATGAAGGAAAGAATATGTGAATATTTAGGAGATTAATTTTAGGCCTTTAGTTTTTCTTCTCTTATTTTTTGTTGCTGACACCTATTAATGGTAAATTTTCTTTGAGGCCCAATTCACACATAAGTGACAATTTTAAAATTTGTTGGTTCAATTTATAAATATTTATATAATTATAAATTGTCTTACAATAATAACATATTCGATATATTTTCTTAATACGAAAACAGAAGAGGATAAAGTGTATGCAATTTGTACCATTATCTAAAAGGTGAGGTAGAGAGTTGTTTCCGATATACTCACGGCTCAAGAAAGAAAAGTAGAAAAAGATGCAATATAAGAATAAGAAACAAGTAGTAACAAAACAATGAATATTGATAGAAATAAGACAATTATAAAATAATATTAATCTATCTAAAACAACAAATATCACTAAATCTTCAAGAACAATAGATTATAAGCGTAGCATTGCGATTACTAGTATGGACAATAAATAAAACACTTCTACCTGTTAGCAAGAATGCACTCGATCCTACTAATTTTGTACCATAATTCACGTTCTCCATACCATTTTATCTAGGATCATCTCCTTGATAAGCTATAACTACTCTATATCCTGTCTAATCACTTTCCTCCAATATTTTTTTGGTCTACCTTTACCTCTTCCGAATCCATCCATGGGCAATCCCCTGTACTTCGCTAATGGAGCATCCGCACCTCCTTATCACATGTCAGAGCACATCTCAATTTTACGTCCCACATCTTGTCTTCCACCGAGTCGCTTCCACTTTGTCTCGAAAAAATCTCATTTCTAATCTTATCTCTTCTAGTAAATCCACGCATCCATCACAATACCCTCATCTTCGCCACCTTCATCTTTTAAATGTGGAAGTTCTTAACTGATCAACGCTCCATCTCATACAACATAGTTGGTCTAACCATCACTCTGTAAAATTTGTCTTTTAAGTTAGAAGACACCGTCTTATTATACAAGTTAAGACTTCAGATGTGAGCTTAAATTTCAACTACCTTGTAACAAAGTAGTGACATCCTTGTCAATCTCTCTATTACCTGAATAATAAACCCAAGATATTTGAAACTAACTTTCTTTTGAATGACACAAGTATCAAGCCTCACTGCCACATCAGCCTCATGTATCACCTCACTAAACACGCACTCCAAATATTTCGTCTTAATCCTGCTCAACCTAAACTTTTTAGATTCCAGGGTATGTCGACGTACCGAGTCTCGTGAATTAAAAATATGTTATCCGTAAATAACATACATCATGGCACCTCATTTTGAATTTGCTGCATTGATACATTCATCACCAATACAAATAAAAATGTGTTAAGAATTAATCCTTAATACAACCTCATCAATATGGGAAAGTGCTCAAAGTCTCCTCCCCGTTCTTATAAAGGATAAATAAGAAAATTAAATTTAAATTATCTTATTAATAAGTTCTGGAAAGTGGAAAAAACAGATGAAAATTAAAAGGTGCCAAATCTTTTTAAACATCCAAAATAGAGTACTTAAATAATCAATGAATCTTTCTTTTATATTTATATAAGAAAAGAAAAATGAAGCAATAGAGATCTGAATTTACACAAAAAGATTTGATGTCTTCAGTGGATTTTAATATTTTGAAATGGTGCTTATAATTTTTTTTTTAAAATGAATTTATTTACATTCAATTTTCCACTTGAATATTAGTCAAATTTAACACTTTTAAGTTTAAAGGAATAAATAAGTACACTTTGGAAAACCTATAGATAAGTTCTTACATTTCCTCCTCGAGTGAGATTTTAACAAAACTAAGGTAAAAAAAGAGATACAACAACAACAAATTCAGTGTATTCCCATATAGTGAGGTCTGGGGAGGGTAAGATGTACGCAGTCCATACCTTTACCTCTAAAGAAGTAAAAAGGCTGTTTCCGATAGACCCCCGGCTCGAGACACAGAATAATAAATAAATTCATAGTAAGGCATGGAACAAGATGACATAACATAAATACGACACCCACAAGTAATAGTAAACAGATTCGTAATAAAGCATGAAACAAGGTATCATAACAAGAATAATATCTCCACCAAGTAATGTCCTACACTAGCGACCCAAACTGACCCTAGCCTTCTGCCCTAATTCGCGTCCTCCACATCTTCCTATCTAGGGTCATGTCCTCAGTGAGCTGTAACTGCTCCATGTCCCACCAAATCATCTCTCCCCAGTACTTTTTTCGGTCTACCCCTATCCCGCCTAAAACCATCCAAACCATCCAAAAATTTACCCATATATGTCTAAATCATACAAATAAAAGCACAATGTGTATTTATTAATAGATTATTGTAGGAAAACATCAAGTTTGAATAAGTATTTATCAAGATAAATCACACCACATTCAAAGAAGGCACTAGATAAACTCTAATTATGGTCATCAATATAGATTTGTGGCAGGATGTTTCGGGTCGCTTTGACTTTAACCGAAAATTTCGCGTTTGAGCTTTTAAAAATCTAAGAAATCCTGTTGAAAAATCGGCCTTAGAAATTAACCCTATAATATATGAATTCGAATTTGATCGAATTTAAATATAATTATCAAACAGCGAAAGAAAAAAAAAAAAAAAAGTAAGTGTAATATAAGGTTGCTCCGTTTATCCTCTCTCCATATGAGAAGCAAATGTTCCATTTTTCTAATTTATCAGAGAAATATTCTTAGGGGTGAGGTCATTTAGGCAACTTTTATTTTCTTGCATAGTGACATGCTCAGATTATGTGGGATCCAAATTAACAATGGACACAAATGTGTTCTCTATACTATATTGAATTTTGGGTCATTGTCTATTTGTCGTAAAGCTCTTATTCTTTGACCCATCTGTCTCAAACATGTTCCATTTGGAAACCTGATAAGACTGACGCTTAGGTGTTAAATGAACGAGTTGAGTTTGATCAATGGACGAGTCATATTCCGCCCAAAGATTATTACTTAGAGCTGAAACATGTTGGATTAAAATATGTCATACATCGGGTCATAGATTAAATCTTCCAACTCTCACCACATTTTAGTTTATTTTTTCTAAAAATTAAATAAATATACAATTTATATTTTCAATATTATAAAAAATTCCAACTCTCTAAATACTTCCTCCGTTTCATATTAGTTGGTCCCTATTGACTTGACACACCCATTAAGAAAATATTAATTAGGGATTTATTTTACCAAATCAGCCTTATTAATTATGCTTTGAAAATATAAATTTGAGTAAATACACTTTGTTTAGTCATTTAATGTTAAGGGTAGTGTTGTAAGAACATAATAAAATCTTCTTGATTTTATCAAAGGGACAACTAAATTGAAACAAATATTTTTAGAAAGAGGGTCAACTAAAACGAAATGGAGGGAGTATATTATAAAAATCCCACATATACACAGAATGCTATGTATATGTCGGCTATGTTATGTATATTAATAAGGAGAGAAAGTAAAGTAATTTAAAAAGTGGGAGAGAGTGTAATTACTTTTAAAAGGTTGGTATTTATGTTATTTATACTTATTTTTTCCTTATACTTTATTATCTAATTACCTAATAATTTATATTATTATTATTATTGTTATTTTAATAATCATGGTGTCCGAGTTAGCTTGTGCGCACCTCGACTAAATTCACAGGATACCTGCCACCTCCCACCACCAACAGATATCAGGTAATTTTGTCCATCAAGATTAGGTCTCTGTTGAGAATTGAATCCGAGAGTGCTCATCCCACTAAACCACAGACTTACCTCTTCTTTTGCTCTTTTTCCATCTCGTCTTTTGAGCTGAGGGTCTCTCGAAAATAGTGTCTCTGCCCCTCAAGAATAGAAACAAGGTTCTGCGTACATCATATCCTTCCCAGAATTCACTTGTTGAATTTAAACTAATATGTTGTTATTATTATTAAAATGGATGAATCAAAATTGATGTATCAAAATAGGTTGAATTTATAATAAGCGAGTAGGACAAATATTTTTTCATAGGCTAATTTTGCACCCTTCCCTGCACTAATTTCTATTCACTGATTCCTTAATAATTGGTGCTTTGTTACACCCACCCACCCCCCTTTTTTTTTTTTTTGAAAATGTTACTAGTTTTATATTGTATTATCAACAGGCCAGCAAAATGAGAAACTTCTTTATATGTTACAGATGTGTTCCATTCGATTTGTTTGTTAAATATAATCAGAGAAGGTGCTATCTTTGATGCAGCTTAATTTAGCTGCAACAAGGGATAAAACAATATCAATAAGTTTAGGCAACAATCAAAATAGTTAGGAAACATCATATTCAGTTTCTTTGTCAAAACAATTAGAGCATCATTATCTAAAATTTGTCCAACACAGTGGGAACTATCAAAATAAAGTTCTCTTATTTTCGAGAAACAAGACATTGATCTGGCTTGGATGCTAATTTACACAAATAGGAAACTTTTGAGCAAACCTACAAGGACAGAAATAGCCAAAGAATTGTGTTTCTTGTAATGTCAACAAAAAAGATCTTCTCACCTTCTGTGTTTCTCTATCCGTTTCTTCTACTGTTTGTTGCTTGCTTCAGCTCAATGCCACCTCAGCACGTCCATGAAGATGATCGTTTGACTACAGGCTTCATTTGCTTGTCCTCTTCCAACGAGATCATTCCCAAGTGTGAAGGATCCTCCAGCAACATCTTTGCTACAAGATATCCAGCAATGGACCATGTCTGGTACTTCCTTGCTTGTTTACCAATGTATCTTCCGAGCTTTCCGTCATAATATTCAGGCCAGCTGTCCTTGAGTAAGCGGCTCTCAGCAAGATCAATTGCTCGTCTTGCAATTTGTGGTCGTCCAGTTTTAATGCAGGCAGCCGTTAGCAACCACAAAAGCACTGTGTTTAAGAGATGAATCATGTGTTGCATTAGCAAGTGTAAGATCAATTGACTTCAAGAATAGACTATGCATGGGAGTGACAAGCATTTTGCAAAGCAAAGAACCCTTGTAACATAGTATGGAGCTGCATAAAATAACTTTCAACGACAAACAAAGTCATGCTCTACTCAATTGCAGGAATTAAGAAGTGAAGTATAAAAAAAAATGTAGTGCAGAAGGACGATGGTCAAACCTGGCCAGGATCCTCCGTTATGGTAACTCCATCTAATATTCTTGGGATCACAACCAGTTACTATCCGCCATTCGTGGTTTTCAATTGCTGGATAGCATATTTTCAAGGGCATATCTGCTACTAACTCCTCCCAGCGAGCTTCTATGAGATCCATAATAGCAGAAGCTTGTTCTGGAGTGGCAAGGGAAGCCAAGATGGCAATACAGTTACCCAAAGCAAACCACCTGAAGTCCATCCTTGCAGGACTAACGTTTCCAATAAAGTAACCTCCGCGCGTAGGCACAAAATCAAATACCCACTCAGGGATTGAATCAGGAATAACATTAAACTTATTTACTGCAGTGTGAGAATACTCTTCAGTTTTGTAGCGATATATGTCATTTAACTGTTGAAAGTCAAGCCAAAAATAACTTCGCATATGATAACTCAAGGCATGCAGGCGCTTTACTATTCTCTCAATGAATTCTTTACCTTCTGTATCATGCTTCAACATGGCCAATGCAGATCGCAGTGCCATGAAGAAGAGCGCTTGGATCTCAATAGGATATCCATAAACTCCCTGAAAATCAACCACAATAAATACAAGATTCAATTAATGTCTCCTCTAGGGCAAAGGCGAGAATTTCAATCTCTTAGCTTAAAGCCATTTACATGTTTAGAGTTTCGAGATCATTGTCAGATATGCAGGCAAAACAATTGAGTAGTGTAAATAAAAGGTTCGCCGCCTAGACATTCATGGAATTAAAACTTAAAATTTTAAAGGAATTTGTGTGTCATGGATGCAAAGCTGGAAAAGAAGCTTCAGAAACAATGAAACATAGCAATTCAAAGCATGAGGCATAACCAGAAAGGATTCAACCAAGCCATGTTATGTTTTCTCTCTTTCTTGAAAAAAACAGTAAACTAAAAATTTCACTAGAAAAAAATGTGTTATGTTTATTTTTTTGACAAGGTAAAAGTTTTATTAATAGGGTTCCAAGAAGGTACTAAAAGATTGCAAAAACAACATGAAGCTTCAGAACGAAAACCAGACTACTAGACTTTCCTTCCTAGCAATTCCAGGAAATCCATTAATTGGCTCAAATTGCCTACTTAACTACTTCTTTATCTTCTACTCCCCCGTGTCGAAATAAATGAATTGTTGGATTTTGGCAGACAGATTAAGAAAAAAGCATCAAAGACATAAATTTAACATAAATTTCCATTTTTACCCTTGAAGTCTCTTTTACCCAAAAAAAAAAGAAAAAGCTGCAGTCTCTTTTGCTTGTCAAATCATAAGGGTAATTTTGAAAAAAAAAATCAATGATTCACTTATTTTGAAACACCAATAAATACCCCAACAATTCATTTATTCCAAAACGGAGGGAGTATCTTCTAATGTTCTGTACATTATGCCCATACAAAGAAGTAGGAAAATAAAAAGATTTAACTAATTAAAGAAAAAGGAGATGAGGACAAGGATTTCTTTTCCCCTTCAACAAGAAGAATATGAGCTGTGTGGCAGCTTCTTAGGACTAAAATACAGAATAAAATCTTACTCTTTCCTCCCTTTTCCGGTTCTCGTTTTTCTTTTAGCTTTATCATTTATTCCTCTTTGATTGACTATTCCAAAGTCAATGTAAAAGCAGTAACTGCTAAAGGCGAATGGGGTCGTATTTTTCACAAAAGTTACTTGTCTGAGAAACTAATAGATCAGTTAAATATTCTTAATTCAAACATCAAGAGTGTATGTCCAACGCTTGAACATAAGTTATGGACCAAAATATCACTATTCTGAACAATTGAACAACAATTACTGACCAAGGATAACTCACCTTTATTAGTGTTACCAAGAAGAACGTCATTTGAAGAGGCTAATGACACAGACAAACTTTTAGGGGGCCAAGCAATAATTAATGTAAGCTACGACTCTTGATCTCCATAATTTAACTGTGTTATATGTTTTGTTGACAAAAGTTTAGCTTAGGATGCATTTTGATGATCTGAGGGATGTGCAAAGTGAATTTCCCAAAGACACTGTGATTTAAAAATAAGCAGGGCAATGCCTTTTGCTAGTTTTTTTCCTGAAGTAACTTAGAACAGAGATCTACATGCATAAGAACACTAAGAACATTCACTGAATTCTGCTACAGTTTAAAGTCCATTTCCTATGCGGTAGGGCCCATATCGCATTGTGGCAGGGACAAAGAAAACTAAGCTAAAGGTCACTAGCAGACAATCCGTTGTACAAGTTCATTTTCCGACTGAATGATTTGTAAATCTTAGAGCGATAACCACGAAACATAAGATGAAAACGCATCGAAGAATATAAGGTACACATCCAAATTCAATCCCAATCACAAAAAATTTTAAGCAACTATGCACTACATTAGACAAGCAGATACTTGCCACATATTTATTAGTTCTGCATTAAGGGCCTTTCTTTCCGCATAGTCCATCTCCACATTATACATAATGTGGGCACAGAGGCAGAACCGCAACATGGATATTAACCACTTCAGAAACAGATAAAAAAATGTTTTTCTTTCCAGAGATGTACACAGAAGTTTTGAAAAGTCCATGAAACCCACCCTTTAGTTAATTGAGCATGAGATTTCTTAATTAAACTTGTTTAGTTTTGTTGATTTTGTAAGGATCAGCTGGTAAGATCAGTGGATACCAAGAGATCCAACTCCATTATTAGCACCATTTGAGTGTTTGGACAAGCTTATAAGATATTTTTGGTTGATCTATCCATATGGTAACAGCTACAGCTAAAAGTGCTTATAAGCCAAAATGTAAAAAAAAATAAAAAAAAAAAAAGAGAAAGAAAGAAAAAGACAAAAAGAAACACATAAGCTGAGAGTATAATGAGTTTATACTAAGACGTAAATTAATTTGTATTTGAATACATTTAAGATTAAAAATCTTGCAATGATCAAGTTATTTTTAGCGTAAACAACTTTAATGGTATTTCAATTATTTTAACATAAAATTGCTTGTCAACAATTTTTTAACAAACACATCAATTGCTCGTTATCAGTCTCTGTAAAAAAATGTAACTCCTTATTTATAAAACCAGCTTCAGGTCTTGTTGCTTATCAACTAAGTCCAATCAGTAAGCTAAACAGGCTTTATATCACAATGATAAGAAGATCCAGACATATTAAGGTGGTAAGAAGACAAAATATATTACCATCCTCCGATCAATCATTGAGCATCCATCAGCACATAGGAGCGTTGGAAATGTGTCAAATCCTTCAGACAAACACAAGCTCAATATAAGTCTCATGCCCTTTTGGCACTCTGGTGTTTCAGAGAGACTCATGTCTCCAGTAGATTTTGTGTAAGCACGGAGAAGAATTATCCACCAAAACCCAGAGTCAACTGGAGCAACTCTTCCAATTGCACTCTCACCAAAATCTGCTACTATGGTATCTGTCTTACGAACGGGATCATGAAGAACCTTGAAACTAGCAGGCATAACCCCTTCTCCCAGCTTGAATCTATCTACTCTTTTTTCCCATCCCTGAAGCTGAAGTGTTTTCAACAAGAAGTTCTTGACTATATCTGGCTCTCCATTCATCAGGAAGGCCAAAGCACTAGGCACAAAATCTCGAACAAAAACCTACACATCAAAGAAAATCTTCACTGGATAAATACTCTGATAATACAGATAATATTATACTCCTTATCACATCACTATACCTCAATCCATATTAAACCCAGTTTCGGCATCAATATGACAATATCCCACACATTTATATGTATGGCATCAATAACCCATGCATATAAATTGGTTTCCAGTATTTTTGTTCAAAAAGTCATACCTGATCATAGTATATGACACCAATATTATGTAAACAACTAAATCAAACTCATATAAGAGCACCAAGATTCTGTAATGCTTATATTTCATATAAATACTGACCTGATCATAATTGAGGACTTCTTCAGAGGCATGGTCAATTGCAGCAATTGTGCCAACTGGTTGACCGCGAAAATAAACCATAGTGCGGCGGAGAGCATCCCATGCTTCAGCAACCATTGGATGGGGCTCAAAAGAGTTCCGGGTTGATGAAACTGGGGTGTCCAAGACTGAACGGCCTGGTGAGGCACTTTCATAATGATCTAAAGCTCTAGATAGGCCTATGGATAACTCACTGAGTGACCTCTCATCAAAAGATCTCTTCCTCTCTATATTTAGCCTCGGCCTGTCTAGAAGCTTCGAAAGATCATAATCATCTATTTCAGAAATGGAGCAGTTTGAGCTCACATTTCTCATTCCAATTTCTTCCATGCTCGCCTTAAACCTTCAATCCTTGGAAATACTCTGTATCATCAACAACAACGCCTTTTAGACCAAAATACAAGTTGCAGCCCCACATAAAAACACAAAATTGTTACCTATTTTTACAAATACAAGCTATGTCGGCTATATGAATGTAATCCACTTCATCTGGACCCATTTTATTTAAATACTCGTAAGTAAATTACAGGCACACAAATAGATACATAGACACACACACATGCGCACAAGTATGTCAACAACAACAACAACATACCCAGTGAAATCTCACAAAGTCAGGTCTAGAGAGGGTAGAGTGTATGCAGACCTTAGGTCGTTTCTGAAAGACCCTTAGCTCAAGTGAAGCATGTGCTCAAGTATGTCAAAAGCATATATAGGACTTCAGAAAAACATAACTAGAAAATCACAAGCAATAGTCCCTTTAGATTAAAAGAAGCTGCACACCCACATACAAACACAAACTTGTTATCTATCTGTATATAACTTGGGTACTTCTCAACCCACAAACGTTATCTCTCCATACAAACAAAAAAGTACTTTTGTGTACATAAAGTTGGAACGTTTTGGGTGCATCTATGTAGAAACAAATCAAAAGATGATCAGGGAGTTCAGAAAATCATATAGTATAGAAAAACCCAGAACAGGAAATTGTACAGAATGCAAATCTGTGTAACATTATGACTCAACTTTTTCTTTTTATAACCGCAGTGTCCAGGCCAGCTTGCGTATACCTCCACTAATTCCACAAGATACCCGCCACCTCCCACCGGCAATAGGCATCAGGTAACTCTGTCGGCTAAGATAGAAGGGAAGTAACTATCATCCCAACCATTATACAAAGGAAAATACAAAAAGAGTTTCACTTTTCAATCTTATCCACCATTATGAAGGACTACAGTAACCAATAAGTAATAATGTTAGTCATTAGTAAATACTAATTACATTACCATAATCAAAACAACCTTATCCTAAAAAAATAAAATAGTACACATATCTAACTGATTACCATATTTCTTTTCCCCATATGATCATAATAAATAATTTAGAAACAACAAAAACACTGTATTATAAAAAGGAAGCTCGTATTTTAAAAAGATCAAATCTTTAAACATTTTAGCCATATTACAAGCTCAGGATCCAAATACAATGAAGAAGATAACATAATGTAAATCCACAAAACATCTAGTATAGAACTTTTCTGTGAAGCAAAATAGATCTACAGCTTATTTTGCATAAAACAAACAAAACACACACACAAAAAAAAAAAAAAAAAAAGCTTTTAGAGAGAGAAAGACAAACCTTTTCTAGAGAGAGAATGGAGATTTTCCGACGTAATGATGGCCGGAGCTCCGGCGAGATCGCCTGAGAAAGAGAGTATAGAAATGGAGGAGGAAGAGAAAAAAGGACATTATTGTTAAGAGCTGATATTTATAGACTGAATGAATAGGATTATAGAGATTTGGCTATAGTGGGTCCTACCTACAGCTGGAATATATTATTTATTTGTTTAGGATAAATTGGCTAAAAACCAAATCCAAAATAATATTTTGTCACCCTTACCCGAAAGTGTATAAAAAATATGGAATATTTAAAGTAAATGGAGAATTTGAAGGTTGGAAAAGGAAATTTGGTGACACCAACCATGCATACCAATAAAAAAATAATAACAACAACAATTATATTGATAATATCGATGCAATTTTACAAGTGAAATATAAAAATATAAGGCATGTAGTGTAACATTACAAGTAAATGTGAGAAGGTATTGTGTATACAATATTAAATCCTATGTGTAAAAATAAATATGTTATTTTGATAAATTCTTACTCAAGTAAAGTATATAAAATCAAGTATGTGAAGTAAATATAATACACTAACTGATAATTAAGGAAAATAAAGAATAGTGAGGAAATAGAATTATAAAAAAAATATGAGAAAAAGATTTTCTTCCATAAGTTGTAGTAATAAGTAATTTTAGAATTTCCCTTTTAATTATTAAATAAAATCATTATAATCAGGTGAGAATGTTAGGGGATCTGGAGCACTCAGAGGAGTGTCGGGATTTTAGTTATTGTAGACGTTTTAAGGTAGAGGAGGTTAGAGAGGTTGTTCGCATGATGCGAAGGGGTAGGGCGACGGGGCCTGATGAGATACCTGTGGATTTTTGAAAGTTTTCTGGCGAGGCTGGTTTAAGGTGGTTGACTGGATTGTTTAACGGAATTTTCAAGACGGCGAAAATGCCCGAGTCTTGGAGGTGGAGTACTATGATCCCCTTTATAAGAATAAGGGTGACATTCAGAGTTGCAATAACTATAGGGGTATTAAGTTATTGAGTCACTCTATGAAGATTTAGGAGAGAGTGATCGAGGTGAGGCTGAGACGGATAGTGTCTATTTCGGAGAACCAGTTTGGATTTATGCCCGGCTGCTCGACGACGGAGGCAATTCACCTGGTGTGGAGGCTGGTGGAACAGTATAGGGAAAGAAAGAAGGACCTGTACATGGTGTTTATCGACTTAGAGAAGGCATACAACAAAGTCCCCAGGAAGGTGCTTTGGAGATGCTTGGAGGTGAGTGGAGTCCAGGTGGCATATATCAGAGCAATTAAGGACATGTATGATGGAGCTAAAACCCAGGTGAGGACGGTGGGAGGAGACTCTGAGCATTTCACTGTCTTGACAGGATTGCATCAGGGATCTACTCTTAGTCCCTTTTTGTTTGCTTTAGTGATGGATGTGTTGACGCGGCGTATTCAAGGAGAGGTGCCTGGTGTATGCTTTTTGCAGATGATGTAGTTTTGATTGATGAGACGCGGTGTGTGTGAATGATAAATTAGAGGTGTGGAGACAAACTCTTGAGTCTAAAGGGTTCAGGTTGAGTAGGAGCAAGACAGAATATTTGGAATGCAAGTTTAATGACTTGAGGCTGGAGAATGAGGTGGCAGTGAAGTTGGAATCACAGGTGGTATGTAAGAGGAATAGTTTCAAGTATCTCGGGTCCGTTATTCAGGGTAACGGTGAGATTGACGAGGATGTCTCACACCGTATTGGGGCGGGATGGATGAAGTGAAAGCTCGCTTCGGGGGTGTTATGTGATAAGAAGGTGCCGCCTAAGTTTAAAGGCAAATTCTACGGCAGTCCGTCCGGACATGTTGTATGGAGCGGAGTGTTGGCCAGTTAAGAACTCCCACATTCAAAAAATGAAGGTGGCGAAAATGCAGATGTTGCGTTGGATGTGTGGGATGACTAGGGGGATAGAGTTCGGAATGAGACTATCAGGGAGAAGGCTGGTGTGAATCCAGTGGAGAATAAGATGCGGGAAGTCCGATTGAGATGGTTCGGACACGTGATGAGGAGGGGCATGGATGCCCCGGTTAATAGGTGTGAGAGGCTAGTTTTGGATGGTTTTAGGCGGGGTAGGAGTAGGCCGAAGAAGTAATGGGAAGAGGTGATTAGGCGGGACATGGAACAGTTACAACTCACTGAGGACATGACCCTAGATAGGAAGATCTGGAGGACGCGAATTAGGGCAGAAGGCTAGGGTCAGTTTGGGTCGCTAGTGTAGGGCATTACTTGGTGGGGGTATTATTCTTGTTATGATACCTTGTTTCATGCTTTATTACGAATCTGTTTACTTTTGTCTGTTTACTATTACTTGCGGGTGTCGTATTTATGTTATGTCATCTTGTTCCATGCTTTATTATGAATTTGTTTATTATTTCGTATCTCGAGACGGGGGTCTATCGGAAACAACCTTTCTACTTCTTTAGAGGTAGAGGTATGAACTGCGTATATCTTACCCTCCCCAGACTTCACTATGTGGGAATACACTGGGTTTGTTGTTGTTGTTGTTATTATAATCAGGTGAGAGAAAGTAGGTAGCACGAGGAAATTGCCGGGAGTATTACGTACATAAAACGACATCGTTTTGGTGATTTCTTCTGACCAAACTATGTCCTCCTATTGGTTGTTGTGTGAAAGACCTCATCCAACTTGACTTAAATTTATTTACAGGCTTTTTTTTAAATTCTAATTTAATAATATTAATATTATAGTTATAATAATACTATGTCCCCACTTGGCTGTCCTTTATGGACTTCTACTCTAGTCATTATTGAAAGGTTAGTTTGGGGGGTAGGTATGTTTTTTTAGGAGTTTTAGAGTATTGGGTGTGTTTGGTAGGAAAGGAAATTTTCTTTGTGAAAAATGCTTTTCAAAAAAATATTATTGAGCTTTTTATTTATTTATATTTAGTAAGTAAGTAAAAATATTATTTATGATGTATTAATATATAATGTAGCAAATTATTAAATCAGTGAGATGAGGTGGGGGTAGTTCGATGGATGGAAATAAGAAGATGAATTTAAAATATCATTCATGAAACTTGTTTTTCTTATGAAATTATTTTTCTTATTTTTAAGAAGTTTATTTTGCTAGAGAAAATATTTTATAAAATATCTTAACCAATTGAATATGAAAAAATTAAAAAATATTTTTTTCTTGCCAAACACACACTTCACACTCATATACCTCATTGATGTACTCCATCTAGTCCATATTATATGAGCTGCAAAGACTTTTTTCATAGTTTCAAATAACTGAATTTTTCAAAATTTCAGGAGAATTATTGAGGCTTTTTTTATATTTGTACTTTTTTAAAAATGGGTTTTTTAATTACTTTACATTTTCTTGATGAATATGACAACGACAACATACTCAGTGTATTCTCACAAAGTAAAGTTTGGGAAGGGTAAAGTGTACGCAATCCATACCACTACCTCAGATGAAGTAGAGACGTTTTGTTTTCGATAGACTCCCGGCAACATTTCTTGGAGAATAGTTTAAGAATAATTAAAAGTGTAATAGCGAAAGTAACATGTAGCCTTTAATTTATGTCTTTAATTATTTTCTTAAAAGGTGTGACATACACCAATAATTTACTTAAAATAGAGAGCGTTATGAGTTTCTAATATGTCAAGCCACCTAAATATAAATTTATAGTTAGTTATATTACAATAAAAGTTAGATTTATAATTATGAAAATAGGGTAAGTTATCCATTATTATAGGTAAATATAATCTAATAGAGTAAAAGAAATTATTACTCCTCTATTATAGATAATAAATAAATTTTCACCCTATCAATGTATACTTTTGTCAGTAAGATTTTCTTTTCAGGGCCGACTTTTATTTCTTCAAAAATTGCAGTAGTACTTGAATTTGAGTTATTCTAAATACAAAAACTAAACTAGAAAAGGAAAATCTTAGTTATTACGTCTTCATTGTGTAAATAATTTTAGCAAATACTCCCTTCGTTTCGAAATAAGTGAATTGTTAGGGTATTTATTGGTGTTTCAAAATAAGTGAATCATTGAATTTTTTTTCAAATTTGCCCTTATGATTTGACAACCAATTAACTTTTGAAAAGGTATTACAAAGTCAATTTTTTTAATTTTTGGGGTAAAAATGGAAAGTTGTGCTAAATTTATGTCTTTAATGTTTTTTTCTTAATATGTGTGTCAAAATCCAACAATTCATTTATTATAAAACGGAGGGAGTACCGAAACATCTTTTTTCTTTTCCTCCACATCGTTTGGCTTTGCTTTTGGTCAACTTCCATTTTACGCAAGAAAGGAAAAAAGAGATGTGGGGTTACCTTTCCTTGTCTAGTAGATATATTATGTTTACCTTTACCCAATATTTTTTTTATTTAATATCTGATATTTATATTAAAATTCGATTAAAGTAGAATTTGCATAAAAAAATAAAGCGTTTTCTGATAAAGATGATTTCGTATTCAGAAGACTTAAATTTAAGATTTCTAATTAAGAATAAAAACATATTTACCACTCCGCCGCATTCCTCACAAGTTTTCCCAATACTCATCCATCATAAAATCACCTTTTGCTTTCCATGTGATGTTTTCCTTTATGGGTTGAACAATTTTGTTGGAATAGTTTTTATTTTTGGGAGATATTACATTTTTTGGTTAAAGGTTTCAGGAGGGAAAAGTTTTCCGAAAAGCTAATCATAGGTTCTTCTCTTCATCCGAACAATAGGGCTGTTATGTTCATTACTAAACTTCTTGAAGAGATGAAATATAACCAAGGTATATTTTTTTTTATCAGAGGTTGAATCGATCATCAGAAGAAGAATTAGGCCAAAAATTAGGATACATTCTGGGAAAATAAAACTTCCATCGAAGAGAAGCAAATGAAAGGCTTTCATAAAAATTCTCGTAGAATCGAGAATGAAGATAATAAAACCAAAAAATTCTAATGAAAAATCTTGCAACTTTTCCAAAGACGTTCAAGAATAGGCCAAAAATAGAGATATATAAATCCCCATTTTCCTCAACTAGAAATTATAGAGCATTAGATATTTAGATGTCAAAGCCAACCTTTTAATCCTTACTTTACATAAATCAATGAATACAACTTATATATCATATGTGTCTTTACATGCAATGTTTTTACACTAGGTTAATATATGCTACTAATTCTTACTGTAATTTTTATACTTGACCATACTATATATGATTAAATTATTTCTATTGCGAAAGTGGCAAGATTAATGCAAAAAAGCATCTTTAAAAAGTAGCAAGATTCTGAATTAATTAATTTTATTGAAACAATTTGTAACTTGAGTTTTCTTTTCTCTACTCTAGATGTACTTAGAAGTACAAATAAGTACAAACCAGGATAATTAAGAATATTCTCTTTGTAGTAAAGAAAATATAGTGTTACTGCATAAGTCAAAAAGAAAGACAAAGTATGTATATATATAAAAGCAAATCTCAAAAAAGATTTCTTTCTTTTACAAAATCTTTTGGGGTAAGAATCTGTCCCACTTGGCCTTTGAACAGGCAAAACACATGAGTAATTCTTTAACTTGAAAATAAAATAATAACAGACATTAAATAATCAATAGTTGTTCTTAATTTTTAAGTTCACTCACCAGAGTGGACCACTATCTTTGTTTATTCCATGATAACCAAGTCCCAACTATCATAGGTTTGTGGTGCATTGGCCGAATTGTTTCGCTATTTATTAGAGGTTTCAGATTTGAATTTTGACATAAAAAAAAATTCTGTTGAGATCGTTACATCAAAATAAGCCCTGTCATGTGCGATCCAAATTAGTTAGAGTTTTCAATCGACACCGAATATCGAATAAAAATAAAATTAAAAATAAATAAAATCCCAACTAAGATTATAATATATTTTTTAACATAGAAGGAAATTATAAAATGAAGAATCGAACCTTCACTATTATAATGTGGAAGTTTAAGCAAGAGAGCTACTAAGAAGCTACATGATTTTTGTACATTGAAATAATTTTTAGTTCAACCACTAGAGTTGACATGGTGGTTCAGCGCCATGTCCCTTAAGCAAGAGGTCGGAAGTTCGATCCCCGCCTCTCGCGAATGGAGCAAACTCTGTAGCCAGTTCTCTACCGCTTAATGCGCTGACAGAAGAATGGAGGATTAATCTCACGGCTGCCGACTGTGGGGATACCTTGGGAAACTATTGCATGTTATAATTGTCACACCCCTTTTTTACGTACTCCAAAATATTATGTTTTAGCGCGAAAAAGTTTTATTATTTAAGTGACAAGAAATGAAAATTTGTTTCGAAAAAGAATTATTTGCATTTTTTATTCAGAGTCGCCACTTGGCATAATCCGGTGTGCCAAGTCACCTTTGAAAAATTCTTTTCGAAACCATTTGACTCTTAAACCGGTTTGCGAACAAAGATTCCGACTAAGAAATTCTGTTGACCGAGGGGAAGGTGTTAGGCACCCCTCGATCCCGTGGTTCGACCACGGTCGCTTGGTGGAGTGTATCGACTATTTTGGCATTATGAAATGTATAAACCACACAAAAGAGCACAAAATAATCAAACAATAAACAAAACAAAACAGTCCAAAAATGTAAAAGTCCAGTCCAATTATACAGTCCGAAAAATAGAAAAAATATAAAAATATAAATCCTAGTCTAAACTAAATCTAGACTAAGCTCCAATGCCTTACCCGACGCCGCGGGCCTTCATCACGATTATTTTCCGCCAACATGATACGTCGGGGCATTCCCCGGTGAAATCAATACAGATACTTCGGGGCATTCCCCGGTCAAATTACAGCATTGAATTAAATGCGATAAAACAAAACCATTCCGACACATATTTCAAACATGTCATCAATCTGCCATGCCTAAATTTGCCTACCCGAACCTACCATTTGCTTATCCGTTCTCGACTAAAGATACAATCCTACCACGATTCATACCAACAATAAATCAAATTAAACTGAATCTATCCTTTTGTTAATTTTTCCAATTCCATCCCCCGACTTTCTTTCTGTCCATCCATTAGAACATGATAAAGTTTATGCCTTAATCTACCAAAACCAAACAACCAAGCATCACAATCATAACATCAACATAAACAAAAATTCAACAAAACTATAATCACCACTCGCCATCGCAACCAATCAAAACAACCAACCATATATATATATATATATAAGAGACGAGTTAAGAAATGGACCTCGATAGAACGTTTTGTCGATAATAAGGAAATCCGAAGACCAAAACTCGATCGTAGAACCTCACGACGAACAAACCAAACTCGGTATTAAAATAATAACCGGACAACTCCAAAACCCGTGAATAAAATTTTACTCTACAAAACCCAACCTCACAACGACGAGATTCGATAAAGTCGACTTGAAACTTACTATCAACGTTGAACCATGAAATAGATGAAACCAAAATCAACCAAAGACAACAAGAAATCAAAAAAGCCAAACAGATCGAGACGGTGAGCTCACGGCGACGGAAAGAACGGCGACGGCAGATCTAGGCGGTGACGGAGAAACGGGCGGAGATCTGGTCGACGTTACGGGTCGACGAACAATGACGGTGAACGGCGAGCTGGTCGGCTGACCGACGCGTTGCGGCGGAGATCTGGCCGATTCTCGGCCGACGAACGACGTGAAGGCCGGCGACGGGCCGACTGCTGTCGTTGATCGGAGAGAGAGAAGAGGAAAGGCGACCGAAACTGGCCGACGCGTGGTGGCGATTGGTCGAAGACGGCAGCGCTGGTGTTGTCGCTGATTATCGCCGGCGTCGGTGTTAGTGGTTATCGCCGGCGTCGGTGTTAGTGGGCCGGCTGAAAACAACGCTACTCCGGCGTCGGTGACTTCTTGGAGGAGAGAGAGAGTGAGTTTAGAGGGAGAGTGAGTTTTTGAGAGAGAGAGAGCAAAAATGCTGATGGTTTTTTTTTTTTGATTTTTTTGTTTCACTCCTCTTTTTTTTGTGTATGGGTAGGTATATATATTTTTTGTGGCTTTCTTTCTTGACAAGAAAAAGAGAGTGGGGGGTGGGGTAACGTAGGGTAGGGGGTAGGGTGTGAGGTGTTTCTTTTTGGTTGGATGGGATAAGGATTAGGTGTTATTTTTTTATTGGGTGGGTTGTTAGAATATTAGGATAAAACAAAATTAGTTAGGGGTTGTTATTTTTTGTCATTTTGTGGAGGGATTATCACACGGGTGAGGGTACACGGTAGGATAGGGTAAACAATAGGTAAAAACGATATCGGGGAGGGACGAAATTAGGTGTCTACATCATGCTCCCTTTGAATGTAAACACGAAGTGTTTTCAGGCAAAGAAGTAGACAACGAGACCAAATTTTGACCCGACCATTATTCAAAGAAAGAAACAGAAGGAAGAAGGACAACCGGGTCTTGACTTAAGACATCCTTCCTACCCAAATTACGAGAGAATCATGTCACGGGTATTTCAAAGGATTGAAAGAGGTGGACTATACCGAGTTGGAGAGTCGAGTGAGGTTCCGTCGAGGTTCCGGTCCGCGGCTCTGTTATTACATCAAAATAAAAATTACAAGTTAAAACATAAATGAAATTACAAAAATCCTATCTATACAGCTTCTGTTGGTTCTTGACTCGACTTTCATCACCCTATTCTTCAGGCGGGCTCCTAACTTGCAATTTCTTTCAACTTGTTGCTTGGCTTTCAATTGCTTCACTTTGTTGCTTGACTCTTTTGTTTCTTCACCCTATTCTCCAGGCGGGCTCCTGACTTGCTATTTCATCACTTTGTTGCTTGACTTTTCATTTTATTCACTCTGTTCTCCCGGTGGGCTCCAGACTTGCTATTTCATCACCCTGTTCTTCAGGCGGGCTCCTGCCTTGCTATTTTATCACCCTGTTCTTCAGGCGGGCTCCTGAAACTCAAAATTAAAACTAGAACGAAAATTATCCCAAACAAGAATTATAAATAATTAGTATTTCATTTTTGAAAGCGTTGTCCCATTTTCCAGGAAGGTCCTGAACAGAAGGTGAAATCCCATTTTTCAGGAGGGTCCTGAATTGAAAGTAAATTCCCATTTTCCAGGAGGGTCCTGAACATAAAGTAAATTTCCATTTTTCAGGAGGGTCCTGAATTGAAAGTAAATTCCCATTTTTCAGGAGGGTCCTGGACTGAAAGTAAAATCCCATTTTTCAGAAGGGTCCTGAATTGAAAGTAAATTCCCATTTTCAAGGAGGGTCCTGAACATAAAGTAAATTCCCATTTTTCAGGAGGGTCCTGAACATGAAGTAAAATCCCGTTTTTCAGGAGGGTCCTGAACATAAAGTAAAATCACTGAACAGAAAGTAAAATCCCATTTTTCAGGAGGGTCCTGAACAAAAAGTAAAGTCCCATTTTTCAGGAGGGTCCTGAACAAAAGTAAAATCCCATTTTTCAGGAGGGTCCTGAACAGAAAGTAAAATCCCATTTTTCAGGAGGGTCCTGAACATAAAGTAAAATCCCATTTTTTAGGAGGGTCCTGCGCATAAAGTAAAATCCCATTCTCCAGGAGGGGCCTGCGCATAAAGTAAAATCCCATTTTTCAGGAGGGTCCTGAACAAAAAGTAAAATCCCATTTTTCAGGAGGGTCCTGAACATAAAGTAAAATCCCATTTTTCAGGAGGGTCCTGAACATAAAGTAAAATCCCATTTTTCAGGAGGGTCCTGAACATAAAGTTAAATCCCATTTTTCTGGAGGGTCCTGAACATAAAGTAAATTCTCATTTTCCAGGAGGGTCCTGAACATGAAGTAAAATCCCATTTTTCAGGAGGGTCCTGAACATAAAGTAAAATCCCATTTTTCAGGAGGGTCCTGAACTGAAAGTAAATTCCCATTTTTCAGGAGGGTCCTGAACATAAAGTAAAATCCCATTTTTCAGGAGGGTCCTGAACATAAAGTAAATTTCCATTTTCCAGGAGGGTCCTGAACATAAAGTAAAATCCCATTTTTCAGGAGGGTCCTGAACATAAAGTAAAATCCCATTTTTCAGGAGGGTCCTGAACATAAAGTAAAATCCCATTTTCCAGGAGGGTCCTGAACATAAAGTAAAATCTCATTTTTCAGGAGGGTCCTGAACAGAAAGTAAAATTCCATTTTTCAGGAGGGTCTTGAACATAAAGTAAAATCCCATTTTTCAGGAGGGGCCTGAACTGAAAGTAAATTCCCATTTTTCAGGAGCGTCCTGAACATAAAGTAAAATCCCATTTTTCAGGAGGGTCCTGGACATAAAGTAAAATCCCATTTTTCAGGAGGGTCCTGAACATAAAGTAAATTCCCATTTTCCAGGAGGGTCCTGAACATAAAGTAAAGTCCCATTTTTCAGGAGGGTCCTGAACATAAAGTAAAGTCCCATTTTTCAGGAGGGTCCTGAACATAAAGTAAAATCCCATTTTTCAGGAGGGTCCTGAACATAAAGTAAAATCTCATTTTTCAGGAGGGTCTTGAACATAAAGTAAAATCCCATTTTTCAGGAGGGTCCTGAACAGAAAGTAAATTCCCATTTTCCAGGAGGGTCCTGAACATAAAGTAAATTCCCATTTTTCAGGAGGGTCCTGAACATAAAGTAAATTCTCATTTTTAAGGAGGGTCCTGAACATAAAGTAAATTCCCATTTTTCAGGAGGGTCCTGAACATGAAAGTAAAAATATCTAAACTGAAAGTAAAGTCCCATTTTTCAGGAGGGTCCTGAACAGAAAGTAAAATTCCTTGGATATGCATTTCCAATGGTAGTTGAATCAAGTGAAACTAATTTGCCCCTGTTTCAATCAAATAAAAATTTGTCAGTTAAAAACTTAGTGGTGGCTTGCAGATCTTGGCTTTTCAGGTATCTGCCCAACACTCATTCTTTTCATCTTTGTTCCAAATTGCTAACACTTGTCGTGTCTTGCCGCATCATTGACCCGGATCCAGATTGAGGGAAATGAGTTCTGACTCAAACAATGGGTTTCCATTTTACCATGCCCCTGAGGTGCATTCTTTTCCCAAATCTGAAATGCTTCCACGAATCCAATAGCCTGTCGGTTGATAGACTTCCTTTGCTTCGTGTTGAATTACGATCATATTTCTTTCCTGTGCTGTTCCTTGACTTTTCCTCATATAATTGGAAAGACTGGTAGTAAATTTTGAAATCCTTTCTCGCTTGTGTTGACACAGACTTGACTTAAAAATGTAAAGAAATGATGGTGACTTTTGTTTTGATAAATAACATAAGAAAAGACAAAAACATGAATATGTAAATGAAAGAAAAGGGCAATGTCCCATATTCAAAAAGAAAACTTATCTGAATACGACAACCAACTCCAATGAGTATGACATGCATTTTGGATTGAGCTGCCTGATCTTCCTATCCAAACTCCCCATTTGTTGTTGAGTTCGTGCCTTTTGTCGCTAAGTCGCTTCTTCAAATCCATTGGACTCATACATCACATTCGATTGACGACATCTTAAAAAAAACTTTCGCAAACAAATCTCTTTCTTCTCACTTTTCACTTTTCTCTTGAACTCTCCATCGCCTTACGGTGCCCGTGAGGGTTTTCACCAATAAAACTCTCTCATTTTTATTTCTCTCCACTCACCATCGCCTTATGGTGCCTGCAAAGGTTTTCACCAATAAGACTCTCTCATTTTCATTTCTCTCAACTCACCATCGCCTTATGGTGCCTGCAAGGGTTTTCACCAATAAGACTCTCTCATTTTTATTTCTCTCAACTCACCATCGCCTTATGATACCCACGGGGGTTTTCACCAATAAGACTCTCTCATTTTTGTATTTCTCTCCTGAATTCTTATGCCGAGGGAGACAAATGGTACCTCACAATGTATCATCAATATCCATTGCATGCTTAGCCTTAACATCCTCAAAGATTGATCTGAAGGTCTTTCTTTGGTTGTAACTTGGCTTTTGGATAAGGTTAGAAAAAATGGTAAGGGGCTCAAACGATACCTGAAGTGGGGGGTGAGACTTACAACTTTTGGAATCGACTCCAACAACATGTTAACTCATGCCCCAGTTTTTGTTGACTGGGTGAATATTAAATCTTTATTTGGTTGGACCGAGCCCGAAATAGGGCAGCCTATGTATCTCACTCCCGAGAGAGGAGAATCAGGTCGCACGTAGTTCCATCAGCTTGTTCTTTGTTTTGATTTGATTTTTTTCTTTTATTTTTGAACTCTTTCTTTTATTCTTATTTTCTTGACATTTATCTTTGACTCTATTTTGATTCCAAAAGAGGGATATGAAAGAAAAATAAACGAGGCTCAAACGGGTAAACAAAGGATGACACAATGTTTGGATAGAAGAATAAAATGTCTTCATCATATCAATCTTCAAAAATGCAAGTACTAAACATGCAATAAACTCAACAAAGGATCAAATATCATACATAGTATCTTTTGACCGCATCAGCATTGATAGCCATTTCTGCCATTTTGCCTTCAATATCTGTCAAATATAAGGCTCCATTGGGCAACACTTTCTTCACAACGAAGGGACCTTGCCAATTAGGTGAGAACTTGCCTTTCGCTTCAACCTGGTGAGGAAGGATACGTCTCAATACCAACTGACCAACTTCAAAATTCCTGGGACGGACCTTTTTGTTATTCGCACGAACCATCCTCCTCTGATACAACTGGCCATGACACACGAACGTTAGCCTTTTTTCCTCGATCAAACTCAAATGTTCCAGTCGGGTTTTTACCCATTCGTCATCATCAATCTCTGCTTCTGCAATGACTCGAAGAGAAGGAATTTCAACTTCTGCAGGGATGACTGCTTCTGTCCCATACACTAATAAATATGGAGTTGCCCCTGTTGAAGTGCGAACAGTGGTGCGATAACCTAGCAATGCAAACGACAACTTTTCATGCCACTATCTAGAACTTTGTACCATTTTTCGCAGTATCTTTTTTATATTTTTATTGGCGGCTTCTACAGCACCACTGGCCTTTGGGCGATATGGAGTAGAATTTCGATGTGCGATCTTAAACTGTTGACACACTTTTTGCATCAAATGACTATTGAGATTGACAGCATTGTCTGTAATGATCATCTTAGTAATTCCAAATCTACAAATGATATTGGCATGAACAAAATCTACCACAACCTTCTTTGTCACTGACTTGAAAGTTACTGCTTCCACCCACTTTGTGAAGTAGTCAATGGCTACCAAAATGAATCTATGTCCATTTGATGCCTTCGGCTCAATCGGTCCAATCACATCCATTCCCCAAGCCACGAACGGCCATGGAGCGGCCATTGCATGCAACTCAATAGGAGGAGAACGTATCAGGTCGCCGTGCACCTGACATTGATGACACTTTCAAACAAATTGAATAGAATCCCTCTCCATAGTAAGCCAGTAATAACCTGCTCGAAGAATCTTCTTTGACAAGACGTGACCGTTCATATGCGACCCGCATACTCCAGAGTGTATTTCAACCATGATTGCCGAGGCTTCTTTTGCATCTACACACCTTAAAAGTCCCAGATCTGGGGTCCTCTTATACAAGATTCCCCCACTTAAGAAAAATCCACTAGCCAAACGCCTAATAGTTCTCTTTTGATCGTTGGTGGCATATGCTGGGTATTCTCCTGACTGAATGTACCGCTTGATATCCAAAAACCAAGGTTCTCCATCGAGCTCTTCTTCAACCGCATTACAGTAAGCATGCTGATCACGACTTTGTATATGCACTGGATCGATGTAGGCCTTGTAAGGATGTTGGAGCATTGAAGACAGAGTGGCTAAAGCATCAGCAATTTCATTACAAATCCTTGGAATATGCCTAAATCTTACTGACACAAATCGTTGACATAGCTCCTGCAAACATTGTCGATACGGGATGAGCTTCAAATCTCGCGTCTCCCAATCGCCTTGAATTTGATGGACGAGCAAATCCGAATCTCCCAACACTAATAATTCTTGGACTCCCATATCGACAGCTAACCTCAAACCAAGAATGCAGGCTTCATACTCTGCCATATTATTAGTACAGTAGAATCGAAGTTGTGCTGTTACCGGGAAATGTTGTCCCGATTCAGAGATAAGAACCACACCTATTCCGACTCCTTTCATATTGACAACCCCATTGAAGAATAACCTCCAAACTGGATCGGCATCTATAATGACTTCATCGACACACGACACTTCTTCGTCAGGAAAATATGTCTTTAATGGCTCGTACTTTTCATCGATGGGATTCTCAGCAAGATGATCTGCCAAGGCTTGGGCTTTCATGGCGGTTCGAGTCACATATACAATGTCGAACTCGGTAAGCAATATTTGCCACTTTGCCAATCGACCCGTCGGCATAGGCTTCTGAAAGATAGACTTCAAAGGATCCATGCGAGAAATGAGATAAGTAGTATAGGATGATAGATAATGCTTCAACTTCTGTGCTATCCAAGTTAGGGCACAACACGTCCTTTCAAGAAGAGTATACCTGGCCTCATATGCGGTGAACTTCTTGCTAAGATAATAAATAGCCTGCTCCTTTTTGCCTGTGATATCATGTTGACCCAGGACACAACCGAAAGAATTGTCCATGACTGATAAATATAAGATCAAAGGCCTACCAGGCTCCGGGGGTACCAGCACGGGCGGATTTGACAAATATCTTTTGATTCGATCGAACGCTTCCTGACATTCTTCAGTCCATTTTACCGCAACACTCTTTTTCAGCAACTTGAATATGGGCTCACAAGTGGTTGTGAGTTGAGCAATAAACCTGCTAATGTAGTTCAGTCTACCAAGCAAACTCATCACCCCCGTTCTATTCTTGGGCGGGGGTAAATCCTGAATGACTTTGATTTTTGAGGGATCCAATTCAATTCCCCGACGACTGACTACAAACCCCAACAACTTTCCAGATGGAACTCCAAATACACATTTGGCCGGGTTTAGTTTGAGATTATACCTGCGAAGCCTCTCAAAGAACTTTCTTAAATCTTTTACATGGTCGGCCTGACTTTTTGACTTAATAATCACATCATCCATGTAGACCTCAATCTCCTTATGCATTGATAACGCTCAAACTACAGCTCTCGTAAGAGTGTAAGCGGTCGTTGTCAAATATAGAACCCAACTGGGTTGGGTGTCGAATCCCACAGGGAATAATTTGTCACTAAGTGTTGCAACGATTAGTAGACTTTTGGTCGAAAGTTCTGCGAATAAAGGGGGGATTTTGTGCGTGCAAATAATGTAAACAAAATAGTAGAGTAAAAACGGAATACTTGGTAGGTTTTAATCAATGAGAATTGAGAGTTAGGGTTATGTCCACCTTATGAGTTCTACGTATCTATTGGCTATGAGTTATGCGGAATTCAGACATGCATGTACTTATAGAGATTCGTATTCTATGGTAAATCCAGGCGTCTTTCGGCCATCAAGGATTATTTCACTTTAACTCTTTCGAGCTTAAAGCGTATCTAATGGTACGAATTCTCCAAGAGGTTAATCCAGTTACGGCACTAACTTTTAAACAGGGTTTAGTAGACCTATTTCCTTGACATTCTCTCTTTTCCAGACATGTAACTTTTCTTTCGAACAAGTTAATGCTATACTGGCGTATTCTATATGTTTGCAACCACAAGAATTTAAATTAAGATGAAGAGAGTAATGATATAAGCAGCATACGTGTCGAGAATTCACAAACTCATAGCAATAAATAGTATCTCATAAGGCTTCCATAACCCTAACAAAGAAGTTTAGCTATTCATGAGTGCAACAAAAATCACAATAGACATTATCATTATACCAAAATAAGAGTCTAACGTGAAGTATGCTTTGGTAGTGCTTGTGGCGTGAATTCCTTGCAAATGGCGTTTCTCTTGTAATGAAAATTAAAAAGTCGAATAGATGAAGAGAAGGGAAGAAGAATTAATTGAAAGAGAATGAGTGAGTTGAATGAATTGTACGAATGGAGAGAGATAATAATAAAAACTTCAGCAACATAGGGTATTTATAACACCCATATCCTATTCCTACTAGGCTACTGCGTACTTATCCTAATCCTACTAGGTTACTGCATCCTTATCCTAATCCTACTAAGTTACTGCTGATCCCCAAAGTCTTTAGAAATGCTGTTTTTGCCCGGGACAAGTTATCCATGCATCACTTTCAGTTCATAGGCGTCCAAACGCTGCTTTCCTTTTTTCGTGAAGCTTCCTTGGGCGTCAAGTTATCCATAAAGTGCTGGAATCTTCATCGTTTATACCTGAAAACTTGCTAATCACGTTTGTTAGCTCACTTACAGAAAAAAGGACTAAAAGTGCATGAATTATATATTTTGTTCTCAAAACTTAACTAAAATATGGGTAAATTAAGGTGCTTTAGGCGTGTAAATACGCCTATCATCAACACCCCACACTTAAAGCTCTGTTCGTCCTCGAACAATATATCATGTCCATATAAACATCTACTTAGGGTTTCACAGTAACAGCATAAAATATTCATCAAGACAGGCACGACAATTATTAACAAAGGGAAGTTCTCTAATCACTACTAGAAACAATTCAACCTCTAATATAGACTCGTGATGATGGTTAATTCGTATCCACAAGTTAAGCCACAAAGAATCATACAAGACTACCCAAAACTCATCAATCATGTGTGTCTCACATAAGATATTACCCATAATCACTCTCAAATATTGCATTTTTTAGAACATGGGTATAAGATTATCCTTGCTCTCATTCTCACAAAGAATCCATATGTTGCAACTGATGACCATAGGCTTGCCCTTAGTGTAATGCTCTACTAATATCAGAATGCTAAGCTTAGGATCAAATAGGTCTTTACAGGTTGTAATGTAGGCTAAGGGACAGGTAGGACTATTTTGGCCAGAAATCGTGACTAAGTTCCCTAAGCGCTTTAATACATCACATTATGCCATTTACACTTTCTTTCAAACAACCTTTCTACTTTCTTTTAATCTACCACCCCTTCTCACCTCTTTTGTTTTTCAATTTTAAACATAACTAACTTTTTAGTTTTCTTTTCATTTTTCTTTTCATAACACACCTCTATGATAGCAATTCTTTTTCATAACAAATTCAAGCACCAATACATTCTAAGGCATCACACTCATCCAATTTCCTCTTATTTTGTCACATGACTTTACAATTTAAAGCGCTTAGGAATTTAGATCAAATTATGGTCTTGAAAAAAATTGGATTAGACTACATATGAGACTGTCAAAGAAAATAGGCTAAAGGCTCAAAGGGGTTGACTAGGATAATGTCCACGGGTAGGTAAAACGAAGGTAAACAATCACAGGTTGCCAAGGAAATGCCTAAATCATCTCCTAAACTCACATTCTTTATTTCGATTCACACACACACCAGGCAAGTTCTAGCATCAGCCACAAACACAGAATATACTATAACCTCACACGCACAAGGCACGTGGTCAACTTTATTGGGAGTATTATAAACTCTTCACCCTAACAGATGAATGAATTAAACCACACAATTATCACACAGTGAGTCACACTTAGAGCCTAAATGTCTCAATAGTAATGATTCTAGCACAAACTCTTGTCATAACACCATGCCGCCTATCAGAACAATTTCATGCATCAAAATCTAAAAAAATCTACGACTAATTAAAACAAACAAAAAAAATTATGACAATAAATGTAGGCAAAGAAGTACAGCATACGAATACCAGCACCCCACACTTAGACGGGACACACTGCCCTCATTGGAAAATAAATACGGAAAACCTGATTAGTCGGACTCCTCTTCTATGTCTGGAGTCATACCCCCTGCGTCGGAATCATCATCAGAGTCATCATCCTCAGAGTTTCCTGAAATTATACCCCACTTGATCCAAAAGTGCGTTGAGGTATTTGTAGCGAGGAGGATTCAGCTTGCTCTTTTCTTCCGCTTTCCTAACCTTTCTGTGAGGTGGATACTTTTTGTTTTTCTTGTCGTCCTTTTGAGTCCATTCTACCTGAGATCCTAATAGAGTCATGTTAGCTTCATCTCAGAAGATTCAATTGATAAACAAACAGTAATGGCACCACCCCACACTTAAGTTGTTGGCACAGACTAATTAAGTGAGTGATGTCGACTACTCAGACTTCATCATCATACATTTGGGCGATATGTTCCAACAATATGTTCAGCACAGTCATACTTTTATGTCGTCTTAACTATCCTTTCCAACTCTATTTCATGTAATCTTGATCATACTTTCATGTTTGGATTAATGCACTTTTTTGAACAAGACTACTTCATAGAGATCGTATCAAGTTATGGCATAGAAATAATCACAATATCTCATGCTTGTATTCAATCATGATCTTTATCTCGATGAACGAGTCATTCAAGCATTCAAGCATTCAATTTTGAAGATTATGCAATTAACTTCCCCATGTCGACTCTGCAAAAGTATGACAGTGTATAACAATCAAATACAAGTCAGAACAAAATCAAGACCACCCACACGTATTTTTTTCACTCACTTAGTTGTATCACAACAAATCAACCATATTCAAGTCACCAATACTACTTCAAGATTTAACAATTTGTTATAGGCTTAGTAGTGTAGTACTTACGGAATATAAAAGAAGAACAAAGAAGTACTTACTTGGTTGATGGCCTCGGAAGATGTTCTTGCAATGTAAAAGAGCAAAAGGAAAATTTTTGAGAGATTTTGGAGAGGTAGGCGGCGCCTAGGGTGATGTTGCAATGTATTTTTGTTCTAAGACTAAGGTTCTATTTACAAGACAAGCTTGGGTCGGGTTTTGACCCATTTGGAATCGGATTTGGAGACCAAAAGTGACCATAGGCGGCGCCTAATGCTTTGTCTATGCTTGGCATAGGCGGCGCCTATGCTATGGCATTGTTAAGCATAGGCGGCGCCTATGCTATGACATACTAGATTCAGAGACAAAATGCCTTTGCATACGTGGCGCCTATGCTATGGCATTGTTGAGCATAGGCGGTGCCTATGCTATTGCACTCTAGAATCCGAGATCTTAGGCCATAGCATAGGCTATGCCTTGTTTGTGGCCTAGATTTACATAGGCCTTGCCTTGTTCTTTACCTATATTTTCATAGGCAATGCCTAACCCATATCCTTTTGCTTCTTCATTCCTAACTTACCACCTTCAACATGCAATACTTCCAAATCAAAATTTAAAACCAATCTTCTCCTTTATACCTCTTGCACCTACACTTACTCAAAAACAACAAAAACGATGGGTTGCCTCCCACCAAGCGCCTTAGTTTTGGTCGTGGCTCGACAAAATCTTAAGAAAACAAAATAATTAAAAACGATGGGTTGCCTCCCACCAAGCGCTTGATTTATTATCGCGGCACGACATAGCTATCTCGATTACTTAGATTTCATTGAGATAGATGGGGCATCGTTTTCTGAATGGATTCAGACGACGCTGATGCTTACTTGTAGGCATGCAATCTCCTTCGAGATGGATCTTGTGCGTACATATCCCAAGAGGGATACCAATTATATCATCAATAGACCAACCCATAGCTCTCTTGTGCCTCTTCAGAGCAGAGATGAGAGCCTCTACGTGCTGTTCACTTAGATCATCCGCAACACTTACCGGAAGTGTATTTTCACTTCCCAAGAACGCATACCTGGGGAGCTCTTTTGATTCTGGCACTGGTGGCTCTTCAATGGAAGTCTTCGTTGTTGGTGATGGTTGATTCTTAAGATTAAGGTCCGGCTGCTTAGGAGTATGAGAATAGGACCCTATTTCTGTTAGAGCACACATAGTTTCTTTATAATCTTCATCGTCCTCATGCACAACATTCAGCAGCGCAGCAGACAATGGCTCAACAGTAAGCTGTTTCTCTACAGATAATGCTTTCTTATCCTCATAATGAACATCAGCTACGGAGAACACATTCATATCGCTGGGCTGCTTCATTGCTTTGCATATATCAAAGCGGAGCACTTCGTCATTCAACCGAAATAAAAGCTCATTAGCTCTCATGTCAATAAGCACACTTCCTGTTGCAAGGAAAGGACGTCCCAAGATTATGGGAACTTCAGAATCCACCTCGCAATCCAAAATCACAAAGTTTGCAGGAAAGATGAAGGTGGAAACCTTCACCAACACATCATTCAAGATACCCACAGGTCGTTTTACCGACCTATCTGCCATCACGAGCCGCATATTGGTTGGTGTAGGGTCGCCCAACCCCAACTTTCTGTAGACGGATAGTGGCATCAAATTGATACTAGCTCCCAAATCGCACAATGCCTTAGCAAAATTCATAGATCCAACCGTGCAAGGAATAGTGAAAGCACTAGGGTCTGCCTTCTTCTGTACTAAGGACCTTGTGGCAATTGCACTGCAATGATGAATATTATCTGCCGGCTCATAGCTTACTGCCCGCTTCTTTGTCAACAAGTCCTTCATGAATTTAACATACCCAGGCATTTGTTCAAGCGCCTTGACCAAAGGAACATTAATAGTCAGCTGCTTCAACATAGTCATGAATTTACTGAACCTGGTATCATCAGCTTTCTTTTTCAGTCACTGCGGAAAAGGTGGTGGTGGAAGGGGAATAGTTTTCTCCACAACTTTCTTTTTATCTTGCTTCCAACTATCAATCTTTTCAGGCTGTAGACGTCTAGGGGTGACGTCATGAACACACTCTTTAGCTTCTTCGTCCTCTTCACATTCTGCATCAATAACATTATCCGCTATATCATCAACTACCTGCTTGCCTTTATATGGATTTTCCAACACTTTACCACTTTGGGTAGTAATAGCCATACACGATCCATCATTCTTCAGATTTTGCACTGTGTCGCTAGGTAAGGTGCCAACCTTTCTTTGATTGAATGCCGCTAAAAGTTGACTCAATTGCTGCTCTAGTTGTCTTATTGCAGTGGAATGTGAGTCAACCAACTGATTTATTGAAGACAAGTCGTTCTTCACCTCATTCACTCCCGTATTAGTTGCCTCAACTCCTTTCAGCAGCTTAGCCATCATATCATCCATGGACATCTTTCCAGTGCCAGACGCCACAGCCTCACGGTTTCCAGGAGGAACCTACAAACCACTCCTATCAGTCTTATTCTTCCAACCACCTCGATCGTGGTCCTTGTATCCCGATTTATCATAATAGTTCCGACCTTGGTTTCCTTGGGCATTGCCTCGGAAACCTCCCTGATTATTCAAGTAGTTGGCTTCTTCCTCTGAATCGGATTCGTCTCTTCCTTTTGACGCAACTGCTTTGACTTTTTTGGTCTTCCCTGATAATAAATGCTTGGTAAGAAGATCCATCTGCGTTTTCATGTGCGCTATATCTTGATCACGTTCCTCTTGTCTACGCCTCTGCTCTGCAGTCATGCCAACAGATACGGTAGAACTTGCTACCTCAAAATCCCTGGTATGCCAAGCTCTACTCTGCTTTGTCATACGATCTAGCATATCACTTGCCTGAATAAAAGTGAGGTCCATGAATGATCCACCTGCTGCGTTATCAACCACTGGCTTAGTCACTGAGTTGAAAGATCTGTATAATATCTCTATCAAGTGGACATTGGTCATATGATGATTTGGGCACCGCATAAGCTTCTTCTTGAACCTCTCCCATGTTTCGTGGAGAGCTTCAGTTGAAAGCTATCGAAAATTGTTGATCTCATCTCTCAACTGTGCTCTCTTGGATGACGGAAAGAATCTTTCTAGGAAAACGTCTTTCAGTTGCCTCCAATTAGTAATAGAATCAGGAGTCAGCCCATTCAACCATAGAGTTGCCTCCCCAGATAGAGACAATGGAAATAAACGTAACCGAATTGCATTCTGTCCAACGCCTGGATTGTCGAATGACTTGCATGTAGAGATGAAGTTGATCAGATGCATATTCGGATCATCGCCTGCAAGTCCACCAAATAATCCCTTGAGCTGCAATAGTTGAATCATGGTGCTGGTGATATTGAACTTTGCTCCAGGTGCCAAGGGCGGAGGAATAATAGCTCCTGTAGCACCAGCTCTATCCAGATCGTCATCATCATCATCAAAAGGAGCCTGCACAGCTCGGCGGTCAGGTCTCATTCTAGCTTGACGATCTCTCCTGTGCATAGGTGCTGCCACTTCATCTGCACGCCTAGGATTCAGTAACTCATCATTACCCAGGTCCTCATCATCAGGATTTGTTGCCCAACCTGGGTTATCAATATTTTGTTGATGCACTTGAGCAGCTGCCAGTGCAGCTAGTCTAGCCTGCTCCTGTTGAGCCGCCCTTCTGTCAATGTCACATTGTGCATCCATCCTGCCAATAGAACCTGAATAGAACAAAAACAACAACTAAAAGTAAAAGCTGAGAACTTTTGACCAAAGGGTTTAGTAACTATCACAAACTTAGTTGACAACCGTATTCCCCGGCAACGGCGCCAAAATTTGATAACGCTCAAACTACAGCTCTCGTAAGAGTGTAAGCGGTCGTTGTCAAATATAGAACCCAACTGGGTTGGGTGTCGAATCCCACAGGGAATACTTGGTCACTAAGTGTTGCAACGATTAGTAGACTTTTGGTCGAAAGTTCTGCGAATAAAGGGGGGATTTTGTGCGTGCAAATAATGTAAACAAAATAGTAGAGTAAAAACGGAATACTTGGTAGGTTTTAATCAATGAGAATTGAGAGTTAGGGTTATGTCCACCTTATGAGTTCTACGTATCTATTGGCTATGAGTTATGCGGAATTCAGACATGCATGTGCTTATAGAGATTCGTATTCTATGGTAAATCCAGGCGTCTTTCGACCATCAAGGATTATTTCACTTTAACTCTTTCGAGCTTAAAGCGTATCTAATGGTACGAATTCTCCAAGAGGTTAATCCAGTTACGACACTAACTTTTAAACAGGGTTTAGTAGACCTATTTCCTTGACATTCTCTCTTTTCCAGACATGTAACTTTTCTTTTGAACAAGTTAATGCTATACTGGCGTATTCTATATGTTTGCAACCACAAGAATTTAAATTAAGATGAAGAGAGTAATGATATAAGCAGCATACGTGTCGAGAATTCACAAACTCATAGCAATAGATAGTATCTCATAAGGCTTCCATAACCCTAACAGAGAAGTTTAGCTATTCATGAGTGCAACGGAAATCACAATAGACATTATCATTATACCAAAATAAAAGTCTAACGTGAAGTATGCTTTGGTAGTGCTTGTGGCGTGAATTCCTTGCAAATAGAGTTTCTCTTGTAATGAAAATTAAAAAGTCGAATAGATGAAGAGAAGGGAAGAAGAATTAATTGAAAGAGAATGAGTGAGTTGAATGAATTGTACAAATGGAGAGAGATAATAATAAAAACTTCAGCAACATAGGGTATTTATAACACCCATATCCTATTCCTACTAGGCTACTGCGTACTTATCCTAATCCTACTAGGTTACTGCATCCTTATCCTAATCCTACTAAGTTACTGCTGATCCCCAAAGTCTTTAGAAATGCTGTTTTTGCCCGGGACAAGTTATCCATGTATCACTTTCAGTCCATAGGCGTCCAAACGCTGCTTTTCTTCTTTCGTGAAGCTTCCTTGGGCGTCAAGTTATCCATAAAGTGTTGGAATCTTCATCGTTTATACCTGAAAACTTGCTAATCACGTTTGTTAGCTCATTTACAGGAAAAAAGGACTAAAAGTGCATGAATTATATATTTTGTTCTCAAAACTTAGCTAAAATATGGGTAAATTAAGGTGCTTTAGGCATGTAAATACGCCTATCATCATGCATCATGTCATGAAACATAGTGGTCATGGCTCTTATGTATGTTGCTCCAGCATTCTTTAAACCGAACGGCATCACTCGATAACAATAAGTTCCCCATGGTGTGATAAAAGACGTCTTCTCCGCGTCTTCATCATCCATAATGATCTGGTGATATCCGACTTAGCAATCCACAAAAGAGGCAACCTCGTGTTTAGCACAGTTGTCTAATAAAATGTGAATATTGGGCAGTGGAAAATCATCTTTCGGACTTGCTTTGTTCAAATCACGATAATCAACACACACTCGAATTTTGCCATCTTTCTTTGGTATGGGAACAACATTGGATAACCACATAGGATAACGAGACACTCGAATTACTTTGGCTTCAAGTTGTTTCATGATTTCCTCTTTGATTTTAATACTCACATCGGTTTTAAACTTCCTCAACTTCTGTTTGACAGAGGGGAACGCGGGATCAGTTGGCAACTTGTGAGCCACTAATTTTGTGCTTAAACCGTGCATATCATCATAACACCATGCAAAAACATCCTTATAATCAATTAATGCTTGAATCATTCCCTCTTTTAGCTGTGGCAAAGCAGGTACACTGATTTTAGTTTCCCTAACATCTTCTTGATCCCCTAGATTTATTGGCTCAGTTTCATTCAAATTAGGATTCGGTTTGTCTTCACACTGTTCCAACTCTTTGCTTATTTCTTCTAGTGCTCCTTCTTTATTATATTTCCCATCCCGCTTCATTACATCTTGATTAGTTTGGATTTTAAGATCAGGCTGAAAATTCCGCATGCATGTCATGTCATTAGAATCAGCATAAAGAGAACTGTGTAAGAAAAGAAAAACAAAATATATTAGACACAAAACAAAAGGGATATTGTATTTCATTAAATAAAAGATAGAAGGGTTTAAACACAGATGCCAACATAACATAAACAAACTAAAATCCGAATTACAACCTTGAAATAACTCGGATAGACAGAAAGAAAAACAAAATAAACTACCGAAACTCCCTCCTGACGGGGAGAGGAGTGACTTCCCAATTATTGAGCCGGACAACTGGACCTATGAATTGCACGTCTGCCATACTGGTACCTTCTCCTGCTTCGACCATATCAACTTCCATACAAAGGTTCTGGAAGTCATCAACCAATTCAATCTCAAATTCCACATGCTTCGTGACACCGCTCTTAACAAATGATTCACTGAGTAGTGGCATTGGGCGAGGGAGTGACCATATTTCCTTTTTCCTTCCCTTGGCTTTCTTCAGATCTTCAGCTGTAGGCTCAAATCCCAGACCAAACATGCCCAGGTTCTCACTCGGACATATGGGATGAACTATACCGTGCAGAGACACTCCCAAACCCTTCCCTGGCTCAAATCCGTATTTCCAAAGTTCACTCACCATCATGATAGAAGCAGAAGACAATTGTGGTCCCGGTATAGCCTGCCATTCAAGGATACGATTCACTGGCACTGTATCAAAAATTTGATAGACGAATGTCTCCTCTACGTTATTTGCTTCAATAAGAGACAAGGGAGAATCTTCGTAGGCTGAAAAATCTCCTTCACCATGAATAACTACTTCTTGCCTGTCATGCTCAAACTTAATCATTTGGTGCAGTGTAGATGCAACCACCTTGGCCTTGTGGATCCACGGCCTTCCCCAAAACAGATTGTAAGAGGAGTCTACATTCAATACTTGAAACTCTATGGCGAACTCAATAGGCCCTATGGTCAACATTAGTTCTATTTCGCCAATGGAATTTGATTTTGCACCATCTAAAGCCCTGACACATACATTGTTGGGCCTGATCCTCTCTGCACCAATATTCAGCTTTTGCAGAGTAGAAATAGGGCAAATGTTTGCTCCTGAACCTCCATCAATCATAACATGAGTGACATAGAAATCTTCATACTTCACTGTAATGTAAAGGCCCCGATTATGCCCTATACCTTCAACAGGCAATTCATCATCAGAAAAGATGATCCGATTGACCTCAAAGATTTTTCCAACCATTTTCTCAAGCTGGTTGATTGTAATTTCCCTTGGAACATATGCTTCATTTAATACCTTCAGTAAAACATCACGATGCTCCTTGGAGTGCAACAACAAAGATAAAAGGGAAATTTGAGCAGGGGTTTTCTTCAGCTGGTCTAATATTGAATACTCTGGCAATTTCATCTTTTTCAAAAATTCTTCGGCTTCTTCTTCGGTGATAGGCTTTTTGATAGATGACGGTCCACTCACCGTTGGCTTGGACTTTCTTAAGCTTTCAGGCACGAAACATCTTCCTGATCTAGTCAAACCCCCTACCTCATCTATATCTTCCACTATTTCTTTCCCATGATAGGTCATCACGGGCCGTCCATAATTCCAGGGAATTCTTTTTCGTATCAACTATCGGAGGTTGGGTCACCGGTTTGAGGACAATAGGCGCTGCCAGTGCTCCTTTCACCGTCAAAATGGGCTGACTCAGAGCTCCCACCACCGCCAACTTAGGTTTATCCTGACTTGAATCAACATACCTTCTGGCGCCTTGTACTGTGATCAGGGGATTCTTTGTGCTTTCTTGGACTTTATCTTCTCTCATTCCTTCCTTTCTCAATGACATTGCTTTCAAAGACTCCGCTACATTCACCGATTTCTCCTCAATGGTCTGTATCTTGACAATAGGCTTATAACCCCTCGAAGACTCTTTCCCATCATATATCAATTCTAACATATTGGCTTCAGCATGGGTTGGCAGCGGATTCTGGTTAATGTTTGGACCCTCCGGGGCCTGGACCAACATCTGATTTGTGTCAATTAAATCTTGGATAGCTCTCTTTAAATGCCAGCATTTCTCAATATCATGGCCTGGCATATCAGAACAATACACACACCTTAATGAATAATCGAGATTCCTTGGTGGTGGATTTGAAAGCCTTCCTTGAATTGGGCTTAAAACCTTCAACTTTCTCAACCTATCAAACAAGCTAGCATATGACTCTTCAAGAGGTGTGAATTGATTTTTGACCGCCTTCTCCTTCTTATACTCGGGCCTAGGTTAAAAACTGGGTCTGTAAGGGTTTTGGTAATTTGGTGGAGCGAATGGGCAATTTTGTGGAGTTTGCACGCGCCACTGCGGGTAAGAAGGGGTTTGGGCATATGGCTGCACGCTATATACTGGGTAAGGGGGTGGTGGAATGGAATATAAAGGGTTTTGTGGAGGGTAGTAATGGTGGGGAGGAATATATGGAGCTTGGGCGTAGACTTGGGCTTGGGATTGGGGATAGGGGCGAGGTGGTCTTTTGGGATAGGAATGGGTTCCGGCTACGACAATCGCAACATCCTCTTTCTTCTTTTTACCTCCAAATACACCAGATCCACCTTGAATCGCTTGTGTGGTAGCTTTTAATGCAGCAAAACTCACTAGTCGATCGGTCTTAATCCCGTCCTCTATCATCTCCTCCATTTTGAGGACTTCTATAAAAGGCTTTCCCATTGCCGGAAGTAAATGTTGAAAATAGGTCTCATCCTGCGCCTGAATGAAAACTTCTACCAACTTTCTTTCTTTCATTGGAGGCTTTACCCTAGCGGCCTGTTCACGCCACCTTATCACGTATTCCCTAAAACTTTCAGTGCTCTTTTTCTTCATGTTGACCAAAGATTTTTCGTCCGAAATCAAGTTGATGTTGTACTGAAAATGTTGAACAAATTCAGAAGCCAAATCATCCCAACTGTTCCATTTATCGATATCCCGATCGATGAACCATTCTGAAGCCAGATCTGAAAGACTCTCGCCAAAGAAGGCCATGAGTAGTTCTTCCTTTCCTCCTGCAGCCCTCAACTGGTTGCAATAACGTCTCAAGTGTGCAACAGGATCACCGTGTCCTGTGTACTTCTCAAACTTAGGCATCTTAAAATCGGGGGGCAGGTTGATGTCTGGGAACATGCACAGGTCTTTATAGGAAACACTTCTATAATCTCCGATTCCTTGCAAATTCCTCATAGCTTGCTCTAAACTCTTCAGTTTCCGGGCTATGACATCCTGTTCCTCCGTTGTGACAGGTTTCTCCGTATCAAATGGAAATGCAGGCGGCTGAGTGTACCCATACGGTTCATTCAATTGCAGAGTAGGCTCTGTAGCATAATACTGACCATCTGAAACCTTCAGTACTGGCTCACTAGAAGACCGAGGAAGCCTCATTGTGGGACGCACAACATATATGGGAGTTTCATGTGGTGGCGGGGCCACGAATACCAGTATGATCGGTGGCGCTGGCTGAGCAGCTGGTCTTGATTGGGGAGCTGCCAAGGGCACACCAGAATTGCCAGGATAATAATGTCGCGGAGTGAATCCTGGCGCGTGCTCAGGTGACTCAGTAGGAGCAGAGAATTGTGCCTGAGAGAGCGGTGGGCAATTAGAGATATTCCCAAGACCTTCAGGGAGCGGAGGAGGAGGCATTCCGCTGGCCCATGCCCGGTGCAAATCTATCAATTGTTGCCTGAGCCTTACTACCTCATCATTGTGTTCTGAACTTTCTTCCCTGTGATCCTGATCCGGGTCAATGAGCGAATTTTCAATCTCCCTGCTAGCCATGGCGAGCTTTGCTTTGGATCTAGTGAAGTATGGGTGACTAGCCAGAGTGCTGCAAGCCTACCAGTGTTATCTGAAAGAACATGCTCATCAAAGACGACATCCGTTAGGATTAGGGTATACCAAAAGCATGGGAATCACATTGGTAAAATTGCCCTAAGTTCATGTTCATTTCTACCAGCTTTCAAGGGTAGCGAAGTCATTTTAACATCATCCCGATTTTATCTACACTTATTTTTATCTACACCTATTATTATTTTTTATTCTTTTTTTTTTCGTATCAATATCTGTTCTTTTCCTCACGTTATCTACCTTTATTTTATCATTCTTTATGGCTTTTGTTTTCCTTAAAAGAGGAAAAAATAATGAAAAACAACGAAACAAAATGATTAGATCGAACCCAAAAGTAGGTTGCCTACGTATCATGTTTTACATGAATCAGATCTTGCGTAGTTCGGACAGCTTATGCATAAACATTACACAATTGAAGTTTTTTTTTCTTTTTTTTTTCACGAAACACGAAAACAAGTAAACAAAAGAAGGACGTAACATCCTAACATTTCGATGAAAGACAGCAAAACATACAACGAATTTAGGACCACTTTAAAACTAAACAACAAGTACAAAACAACACTTTAAACCCCTAACGACATGCGTGCAATAAAGACCCGAATATCAAAAACAACTTGACTCCGACTTAACACAGACACCAACCTACAATGACAGAAACATAAAAGACTCAAAACTACATAAAGATAAGACATGTTCTTTCAAACTGGTGCTCTGTGTGATGTCCCCGGCTGAGATGAACCCATCTGTGAAGTCCCCACTTTTCCACTCAGACTTTGCAACATATCCTGCAACGACGTTTTGATACCCGGAAACAAATTTCTTGCCCGTATCCCCGCCTCTTGGAGAGTACACCCACAAAGGTTTCTCTGACACCCATCCACAGTTGTGATCAAACGCGACAACTGAACTCTCAAAAACTCCACCTTGGCACCCGGATCTTCCTGCTCATCATCTTCTACCATGATTGCTTCCCGTATTCGCCCTCTAAGTTGGGCTGGTAAGGGTCTACTAATGCCACGGGGCAGAGATTGTAGCTAGATTTCATAGTTTTGAGTACATCCTGGATTTTCCTCGAAAGTATCGACACCTAACTTTATCGCGTTATTCCAGAATTGCTCATATTTGTTTTCCCCCACGGCTTGGTCTTTAAAGTACTCTACATCCTTTAGAAGGTCCATTATTGGGGGGACGTCTTGCATCCTACCCAACTGACGCATCACCCTTCTTGGACTATAAGGACTAGTGCAGTTAAGTCCTATCAAAACTAGAAAGAGTTGCATTTGAGATCCAATCAAGATTTTCTTAGGACAAAACCACATATAACACCAAAGAATGTTGTTTGGAGTTCTTGATTCGAGAAATTCGATCCAAGAATTGACTCCAATAGGAAAAGAAAATTTGTCAAAATGCATTCTTTCTTGCATGGCTTGCACTCGATCATTCAGACAACGGTCGATCACATCTGCTCTAATCAAAGAAGGCGTATGCAAGTGCTCCATCATCCACAGCTGCATTATCAGATTACTCCCCTAAAAAAATCATACCCCTCCTTTTACTTCAGTTAAAACCTTATATATTTCTGTTAAGATCATTGGTACAATGGTGATCTCATCTTTTTTCTTGAATAAAGCTATCACCACTGATTGCAGACGAGTATTGATACACCTCTCATCTAATGGGAACACTAAGATACCCAACAAAGCCAGACAGAAAACCTCAAGACGACGTTGTTCCTAGATTTTTTTGGTAGTACAGAATTCATCCCAAAAGCAGTCGAAATCCTCTAAAGACCCAAATCTAGCAAACAAATAGTCCAAGGAAATCCAAGATTGTTTGAGACATCCCAGATGCTTGTTATCTTTTAATCCACAGAGTCGAAGGAATTTCTTACGAGTATGATTGCGGGCTAAAATCATCTGCTGGCCCATGTAAGTCAACCGAAACAAACGAGATATTTCTGCCAGGGTAGGAGTCAATTCACAACTTTCGAACCTAAACACCAAATTATTTGGATCCCAGAAAGTCAACGCAGCTTCTATTAAATTCGGATGAGGCGTGAGATCCATGAGTGTTACAAGATTGCCTAACACTTTCCTCACTTCGTGCTTTTCGGAGTAATTGAACGTGCCCCACCACTTGATCAACTTTTTGGGTACCTTGACAACCATAAGGACTCTAGACTTTGTGGACAGATCCATCCTGTAGTAGCAGATAAGAAATTATCTCAAAATTTGATAAGAGCAAAAGGTTCCCAACCAATGGGAATTTGATGCGGACATACATCGATGGGACAGACCGCTTCATGACTCCAAATCGCCGAACAGTAACGCTGAATAAAATCAGCCTACTTAGCTAACAACTCTAGGTTACGGAGTAAAAGACCTAGCCTATGACTAAGACGAAGACCAAAATAAAGGTTACCGGACCCACCAAGGGTTGCCTACGTATCCCGCCCCGAGGTACGGAAATCAGGTATGCGTAGTTCGTCCAGTTTGGACAACTAATGATTAACTAATAAATTGACCCTAACTTAAGAGACAAAACAAAAAACAAACGAATAAAAACTTTTTGGATTTTTCAATTAGACACTTTAACTAAGACTGACACCATCAATCATGGAAAAAAACTTTTTGGTATTTTTGCTTTTGACAAATACGTAGAATTTTTTTATTTTTATTTTTGAATTTACGGTACTTTGAGAAGACAAAAATGCAAAAAATGTAAAAAAAATAAAAAAAATAATCTTTTTGAGTTTTTGGATCGTGAAGAACAAAAGCCATAAAAAATTCTAAAATAAACTACGACATTCCTTTTGATTCATTCTTTTCGACTCGCTTTCTCTCTCTCTATATATATATATTTTCTTTTTATAAAAAAATCCGTCCGTCAAATGACCACGTTACCCTCAAATATGCAACAGTTAGCACGTAGGGATGCTTTAAAGGTGAGTCTCCTACAAAGGACCGTGTAGGCCTCGCTAGGTCTCAATATGATGCACATAAGAATGACCTAAAGGCTGACCTACGTTTGTGGTTTACAAACAAGGCCGTTCGGGGGAGCATATGGTTGATAGTGGCTGCTTTGCTTTCCACCTACTCCATACATCCAACGGCTCCCCCCCTAAAATAAAGGTGACTCAACTAGAGTTCGTGCGCACGACGTGCGCTCCGAGACTTGTTGCGGAAAGAATTGACTCGGGTTATGCAAATGATGCCAGATATAAAGCGGTAACACATAGGATAAATACTATAAACAAAGAGCACGAAAACGCACAAAAGTGAAAACAATAACAAAATCACAAACAATGCTTATACACTCGTAATGCCAAACAAAGTCGATACAACTCAAAAATAAGCTCGAATGCTAAAACTTCCCCAACAGATTCGCCAGAGCTGTCACACCCCCTTTTTACGTACTCCAAAATATTATGTTTTAGCACGAAAGGGTTTTATTATTTAAGTGACAAGAAATGAAAATTTGTTTCGGAAAAGAATTATTTGCATTTTTTATTCAGAGTCGCCACTTGGCATAATCCGGTGTGCCAAGTCACCTTTGAAAAATCCTTTTCGAAACCGTTTGACTCTTAAAACGGTTTGCGAACAAAGATTCCGACTAAGGAATTCTGTTGACCGAGGGGAAGGTGTTAGACACCCCTCGATCCCGTGGTTCGACCACGGTCTCTTGGTGGAGTGTATCGACTATTTTGGCATTATGAAATGTATAAACCACACAAAAGAGCACAAAATAATCAAACAATAAACAAAACAAAACAGTCCAAAAATGTAAAAGTCCAGTCCAATTATACAGTCCGAAAAATAGAAAAAATACAAAAATATAAATCCTAGTCTAAACTAAATCTAGACTAAGCTCCAATGCCTTACCCGACGCCGCGGGCCTTCATCACGATTATTTTTCGCCAACATGATACGTCGGGGCATTCCCGTTGAACCATGAAATAGACGAAACCAAAATCAACCAAAGACAACAAGAAATCAAAAAAACCAAACAGATCGAGGCGGTGGGCTCACGGCGACAGAAAGAATGGCGGCGCAGATCTAGGCGGTGACGGAGAAACGGGCGGAGATCTGGTCGACGTTACGGGTCGGCGAACGATGACGGTGAACGGCGAGCTGGTCGGCTGACCAACGCGTTGCGGCGGAGATCTGGCTGATTCTCGGCCGACGAACGGCGTGAAGGCCGGCGACGGGCCGACTGCCGTCGTTGATCGGAGAGAGAGAGGAGGAAAGGCGGCCGGAATTGGCCGACGCGTGGTGGCGATTGGTCGGAGACGGCGGCGCTGGTGTTGTCGTTGATTATCGCCGGCGTCGGTGTTAGTGGTTATCGTCGGTGTTAGTGGTTATCACCGGCGTCGGTGTTAGTGGGCCGGCTGAAAACGACGCTACTCCGGCGTCAGTGACTTCTTGGAGGAGAGAGAGAGTGAGTTTAGAGGGAGAGTGAGTTTTTGAGAGAGAGAGCAAAAATGCTGATGGTTTTTTTTTTTTTTTTTTTTTTTGTTTCACTCCTCTTTTTTTTGTGTATGGGTAGGTATATATATTTTTTGAGACTTTCTTTCTTGACAAAAAAAAGAGAGTGGGGGGTGGGGTAACGTGGGGTAGGGGGTAGGGTGTGAGGTGTTTCTTTTTGGTTGGATGGGATAAGGATTAGGTGTTGTTTTTTTATTGGGTGGGTTGTTAGAATATTAGGATAAAACAAAATTAGTTAGGGGTTGTTATTTTTTGTCATTTTGTGGAGGGATTATCACACGGGTGAGGGTACACGGTAGGATAGGGTAAACAATAGGTAAAAACGATATCGGGGAGGGACGAAATTAGGTGTCTACATTAATTGTTTCATTTACTTCAATTATTAGAGCACTTGTTATTGTTACGGTAATTTTTTTCATTAATTTCATCATAACTTCTTTTATTATTGTATTTTCTTTACAAATTTATTTTGATGTGTTTTTCTTAAGCCGATGATCTATCATAAACAAATATTAATCTCTACCAACACAATGTAAGTTAAGGTATGCGCACACACCATCATTTACTTCAATTATTAGAGAACTTGTTATTGTTACGGTATTTTTTTTCATTAATTTCATCATGACTTCTTTTATTATTGTATTTTCTATACAAATTTATTTTGATGTGTTTTACTTAAGCCGATGATCTATCATAAACAAATATTAATCTCTACCAACACAATGTAAGTTAAGGTATGCACACACACCATCATCCTCAGATCCATACTTATAAATTACACTAAATATATGATTGTTATAATAATAATTTTTTATTGTGACCTTAACAGTTTATCATATGATCGGACTCTCACAAAATTCTTTCCCTAACTTAATGTGCATATGAAGATGTAAATGTACCCTTAAGAAGTTGGCACTTCCTAAGTGACTTACTTGGATGTGCCCTCAAGAAATTGGCACTTAAAGTGACTTACTTGTATGGACATCTCTTTGTAATTGTAGTATTGTACTCATTAATATTAAATAGTATGTCTATACTCAACTAGTTGAAATAATAATAATAACAAAAATAATCCAACTATATATCTTCCAATTTGGCAAATTGCATATTTATTATTTGGACGGTTGTAATAATTGTACTGAAGTTTAATTAACGGTAGTGCTTGAAGTCGAGACAAATCATATGGAGCATCAACCAATGATCTTTTCAATTGAATATACCTGCAATTTTTAAGTGGAGGGTATATTGGGATGGTTTTTTTTTTTTTTTTTGCTTCTATTAGAAAATATTAATAAATTTCTTTAAAATAAGAAAAACAACTTTTTTAATTGAAAAAAAAACAAGTTTCATATATTAGATGACATTTTCAACCCAAACTTCCACCCCTTTATCATTTATATATCTCACATCTATAGCCCCATCTCATCGCGTTCTCATAGTGTTTTTCTATATCATATAAATAATACTAGCATAATATTTTTTTTTATTTACTTACCAAATAAAAAAAAAATTCACAAATTTTCAAAGATTAAGGTCATGATAATATTATGCAGGTGATAAATGCATGATCTATCCTAAATTTTAAAATTGGCGTACATTAATAGATGAGATATAATAGGTTTATCCATTACAAAAGTCTGATGTCGAGTTAGATTCAATTGTTTTTAACTAAAAAGATATAGGATTTTCCGACTTCTTAATTATTTTACTATACGAATAGTTCTAAAACTCAAAAATTAACGATGGATAAATTTTACAGATAAATAATAAATTTATCGCTAATTCTATTTAATAATAGATACTCAAAAAAATAATTAGTTACGAATAATTTAGCGATGAACTTCTTAATTAATTTTAAAATTGCAAGAGAAAGTTATTTGAAATTATTAATTAGCACTATTTTGATACGTATTAAAATAATGGTGGAGGTGCATAAAACAGTTGTTCTTCGAATCACCCTTTAATTTATACCCCTTGTTTGAAATTTTTTGTAAGTTTACTCGCTTTAGTAATAGCTTTAGACGTACACGATTGAAATTGAAGATATGTCTAATTTTAGATATTTTGTCTAAAGTGTGGTTTTGTAAAGGTCAAACATCATACATTTTAACTAAAATTTTGGTATGACTTGCTAAGGTCAACTTCAGATGTTTTTTTAGAAGGTTATGAACTTGAGAAGACTTAACTTCAAACATAACGGTCATTCAGTATAATCCCCCAGAATAACTTCGAATGTTAAATGTTATGGACTTGACAAGGCCTTACTTCTTAATTTTTACTCGAGTATTCAAAGCTAACTTAAGACATACATAACTGAAATACATAAAAAGATTTACCAACACTGCAATCATGTGTGTCTAATGTGTTGCGAAATATATACAGAAATTCAGATCGATTTTGTACATGCATTGCTCGTAATGTTTTGAATATGCACTCAACTATAGTTTCTAATTTTAAATATTTTGTTTGAAGTGTGGTCTTGTAAAGGTCAAACATCGAATATTTTGACCAAAATTTTGTTATTACTTGCTAAGGTCAACTTCAGACATTTTCTTAGGAGGTTATCAACCTGGCAAGACCTAACTTCAAACATAATGAACATTCAATATAATCCACCAGAATAACATTGAATGGTATGGACTTGCCAAGGCCTAAGTTCTTACTCATTTCTTACTCGATTTTTCAAAGCTAACTTAAGACATACATGACTAAAATTCATAAAATGATTTACCAACACTGCAATCATGTGTGTCTAATGTGTTGCGAAATATATACAGAAATTCAGATCGATTTTGTACATGCATTGCTCGTAATGTTTTGAATATGCACTCAACTATAGTTTCTATGTTCTTACGGATCGTTTGGTGTTATGGATAAGATATAATAGTTTCGAGATAAAATGCAGAATTATTCTATCCCGCATTTGATTGGAGGTATTAACTAGTTGCCGAATTATTTATACGTATCTTAGTGATGAAATAAGTTATCCCAACTTGAGTCACTGCATATATCTCTTGTAATAATATTGGTACCTAACAAAGTTAGGTGATATGTGAGGGGTTGGCAACTAGTATAAACATTTTCAACATGGGGAATTTGTCACACACATTTTCTAACATCAATTTTACTTACCTAACAACATCTGATCACACCAACATAACTAAATAAGTCATTGTATTATTAAATGTATATGCACTTTTTCTTATATACCAAGCAAGATTTTACACTTTATTACATCAAATTATATATATTTTTTTAAAATGCACTTGTACGCAGCCAGGATTATTAAGAATGAGATTTGCCACATCTTTAATTTTGAGCTAAATCAAAGTAATTAGTTAAAATTGAGAGGTCATGCAAAGTCGTATTCTTTTTGGCTTATCTTTATAAATGATAAAATTCCCACCTTTTATTCCCAAATTCCATTTGGCTTCTTCTTATCAAATCAAATAATTACTTTAAGCTTTTAGTTTATTTTGACGTGTTTTATCTCTTTCCTTTTTTGAGTCTTTTTCAAGTTTATTTTGTTTTGCCCATGGAACATGAAGTACAAAGTTTGTATAAAGTATGCTAAAATATGTATAAATATTCTATATATAGAATTTGTATAAAGTTTGACCCAATTAATTTAGGAGAAATTGCATAATATCACACCTTAACTTAGGATTTATGAAAATCGCCAAAATTTTAAGAGAAATTACATAATACCACATCTTAACTTACTATTATTACCTTAAATCCCAACTCCTTAAAATAATTATGAAAATTTTGAATTTTAATTTTATATCGCGATACATCACTTAGGGTCGATGTATCGCGTCCCTAAGTTATGTATCCGACCTATTTAAAATTCAGAATTTTATATAATTTTGAAAAGAGTGAGGATAAGGTGTAATTAGGTACTCAACAGTTGGGATTTATGAAATTTGTCCTAAATTTTATGTAAAGTCTATGATTTGTTGTATTATGTCTAAAGTTCCATTAATTAGATCTTGTGAAAATTTCTTTTACGTAAACAGGTTTGAAGGATCTAAGGTTAATACGTATAATTAAATACAGACTAATCGGCTTATGCCGTGCTATGCATGACCCAATGTTGATTTTTAAAATTTTAAGTTATGTATAATTTTATCAATTAATTAAAATCTTCATTTGTTTCGTTGATAAATTCTAAATTAGACATATATTATTATATTTAGATTGATGAAATTTATATAATAATATTTTAAGTTGTTCAAATTTTTGTGACATTGATAGTCAATTATATTTTTTAAATAATTTAAATTTTTAATTATTGTAATTTATAATATTTTTTCTTCTATTCTACTAATTAGAAATGATATAGTAAAATTATTATAACAAAAACTTGTGAACTTTTTTTTAAGTGTCCCATATAAGACGTTAAGTTAATTTAAGACATCAAAAAATAATTTATCATTTTATGCCTATTTTATCTTTTTAATTAAATATTATTAATTTTTAATACTTAAATGACTTATAAAAATATCAAAAAATAATTTATTAGTTTATGTCTATTTTATTTTTTTTATTAAATATTACTTATTTTTTAATATTTAAAAGGCTTATAATAATTAATTATGAGTGATATAGTAAAATTACGATTGAAATAGATGAAACAGTCATGTCATAAATGTCTATTTTTTTTTTATTTTTTTTTAAATTTAACACGTAAATGACTTATAATAATTAATTAAGAATAATATAATAAAATCACGGTTGAAATAACTGAAGCAGATATGTCGATCATGACTTCAGCATCTGCTTATTGTGACTTATTATATAGGATAAGATAAAGCAAGGGGAAGCTTTTAATTTTGGGAATGTTTGACTTGAAAAATAGCCAAAATATTTCTTTTTCAAATAGAATAGAATTTATTTTGTCGGTCATTGAGGAATAAAAGAGAGGCGTGATCTTTGCTTGGAATGTCAGCAAAATTTTCCAATTGGTTTCAAAAGTCTGAATAAAACCATAAAATAGATGGCTTTAGTTAGTTGGGACTTGAGAATTTGGCATTCATATTGCCTTTACTCATGCAAGTGGTTCCAATAGTTAAAGAGTTTATAAAATACTATCGAAGAAAGAAGAAATGAGGAGTATATAAAATATGAATCATCATCATCATTATCATTAATTTCCCATTTTATAACAATATATTCTTAAAGAGAGCCAACACGCAGAGATTGTCGTAAGAAAAGGCCAATCCACTGCACCCACTGACTAATAAATTGATGGTTCAATATTATATATATATATATATATATATATATATATATATATATATATATATAGTACTAAGAAATAAATAATGAAGACCTCTCTCTGTCCTTCTGTATTGATTATGTTTGTTTGCAAACTATATATTTTGATGACACCTTCCACTTGAAAAGAAGGATCCTATGCTAATTGCTTGGGGCTATATATGTGTCAGGTGCATTCTTAATATTTATAAGAATTCTTTTGACCAACTTTAGATTAAAATCACATCAATTTATCATTTGGAAAATAATTTTATGATCACATTTAGCTAGGAGCACTCACCTTTTTGTTGGTGAGGAAAAACCCACAAATCTATATGATAGAAGGTAGAGGGTGCTTACGATATGAACAAATCAACTTACAACAATGTAGGATGGTTGATATATATATTAAACCTGCCATGTACTATGTTTATGCTTAGCTCCAAATGATCACAAGCTAATTGTCATAACCAATATATTCAGCGATGTGTAATTGAGCATTAGCGATCAGGTCACTTGAAAGATAACTAGTGGTAATTATTCATCGTAATTAACTAAGATTAATAACCTGAAAAATAAGATACCTACCTAACATGTTATTAAAAGAAGTTAAAGTATACACTGATCATAGTGTAAATAGTCTTTACACTTCCAGCGTATATAAGTCAAAAATCTAATAAAAGCATGGACATATAGTGTTAGTTGATTAACCAGGGTTTATTCTTGTACTATTGAATGAGCTAGACCTTGCTAACATGGAGATAAGCCTGCAAAATGTTGATTCATCACAAGGAAGAAGGATTATGTCCCTATTATCAAAGCCATACTCTTCAGCAGCTTTATCAAGCAGGTTTTGGATCAATGGATTCTTCAAGTAAGATGTAGGCAAAACAAACCTTTTCATTTCACTCCCAACATATACAACAAAATGCCCTTTTGGTGTTCTTGATCTTCTGCCTTGATCATCATCTCCTGTAGTAGTGTTTTTCTTAGGCATTTCAAAGTTTGAAATACAAGACTACAATGTGATGGAAGAGTAGTTAAAGGACAATAGAAGGGTCCATATATAGAAAATTAATATAGTGTACTAACAAGTGCATGTGCTCATGATATATATTTGCTCTCTCACTATTATGGGTATAGAAGATAAGGTAATAAGTACAAAAGGAGTAAATAAGGAATGAGGCCAAAATGTGTGACTGATGGAGTACTTATGTCCATGCAAAATGGCATAATAGGCTGGGGAGGGTCTAAGTTTTTGCTAGGGTTTAGTGGTGTCATGGATGCAATGGTTCTGATCTACATGCAGGGAAGAGCTTCAGCAGTAGCACATGGTGTCAGTAAAATTGATATCTTCCTGCCATACCCCCCCTTAATCAAATGCATCCAATGGAAAGGAGAAAACCACCACTCCTCTACGGCTCTCCCTCTAGCTCCTCCTCCTTGTGTGTCCGAGTGAATTTTGAATACCGAATGATTGAAGCGGCCGAGAAAAACCTACTATATTTTCACATATACTCAATACATATGGCAATGCAATTTCATAACTGCGATGTCTAATTAACTAGTATAGAGCGTCGGTACTCAAACACCATGTCTTACTATGATAAAACATTGGGTGTCACTAATTAGGTCATTATAATATCGTAATCATGCATGCATGGTGCATTGGAACTCGAACTCAATGTCTATTTGTATGCTTATAAAGTGTGCCAAGACTCAAACTTCATGCCTTACTATATCATGAAGCATTAGATGTTAAAGTCTCACTTACCTTGAAGCCTAGCTAAGCACACTTCTTGTCTTATGATTTCCTTGTTTTAACTCCATCAAACACCTCTAATTAATTTATGCAAAATATGCAATAACATGGTCAATAGACTAAGAGGGTCGTTTGGTTCAGAGATGTAATTTATGCAGGAATAGTCGATAATGTAGGGGATCAAAATGCAATTGGAATAATCGATAATGTAAGGATTAAAATGCAATTCGAGATTATTTATTTATATTGAATGTTTGATTTGATATGTTATGTTACACGTATAACGCATGTGTAGTACATTAAAATACAATTATTCACTTTTCAAATAAAACAAAGAATTTCTTGCAATATAATTTGAATTTAAGTTAGCTGCAATAGCAGGTCAAGTTAGCTGATAGTGTAGAATTTTTTATGCACCAACGGTGCACAGAATTTAAACTCTTTTTTATTACCATAGTTCTATTTCCCTACCCTAGCTACTTTTCTTGTAGGTTCATTCTTTAAATTATTGATGCATGTGTGAAATTATATAACGATGAAAAACAATATATGTACTTAACAGATTATCCTAACAAGAGTGTTGAAACTTCAATTGATGTACTACTAATTTCTGCATAAAATAATACAAACACAAAGAAACAAGGGGAATGCATGCAGATTAACTGAACGAGATCAAATTCAGTTAGTTTAGTTGGATTACGTATGGGATGTTGACTGCCATAACCAAATGTTGTTGATGATATATATCATATCATACCATAAATGCTAAATGATCAAATCCACTTGCATGTAGCTAGGTGCTTCCATTTTTCTTCAGAAAGAGTATGCTACTAGCCCATCTCCCTCCAGGATAAGATCTTCAATTCCCACTTTTGACCCTTCATTTACATAAACCTATACATACAACCACATATATACAAATCTCGCTCTATATATCTATATTATAGTAGTTTTAGTGTATATACAAGTTACGATAATATTTACTAATGTTGCGCCCAAGCTCACACGTAAGTGTACGTGGTCTCACCAAGTAATATATTGGCCTTATAAAAAGCCGAATATCGATCTCTCAAGGACTTGTGTTGAAAACTATCTAAATCTAGTTCACTATAAAGATTAACAAGTGCTCAAGTAACCAAAAGAGTTTGGAAAGTTAAAACTAAACGAAACCGTAAACAATGCGGAAAAGTAAAGGTTCTTGGACAATCAGTGGGGAGTGTTAAGGCTCTGTGAACAATAATACTACGCTATAGAACTTCATTGGTTAGGTTAATTATCTTGGTTGTTGATTCACGGGATTTTATGATCATGGTCTTTCGAGCCTCTAATCACCTATCTAACTTAGCCCCACAACTACATCGTTGAGAGGGGATGCGAGAACTAAGTTAAATGCATTCATATTTCATCTTGTAAGCGAACCAAATAGGACACTTAGGTATATTCCTATCCTAAATTCAAATTATAACTTCACTCAATTATATTAGAAGATTATAATCCTATTCTACCTATCCCACGTTTTATCCTCTTGTTCCTCCTTTCGGGTTCACAAGATGATTATGTATGTATTCTAAGGGTCATTAAGCCTTAAAATAGTGATAGCAAGGATAAATAAACAACCAAATTAAATCAATTCATAACAATAATACTCATATTTTTTGCCTTAACCCCAGAAAAGGTCGTTTAGTCGCTCATGGATGTAATTGTAATCAAGGTGATTGAATACATATTAAAATCCATAAACAAACCAAAGTAATAGAAGAAAAACCCTAATTGAAGTGTTCTCCAGCCCCCCTTCAAGTCCCAAGGTCCTCCAAGGTGTGAAACATAATGTTTAAGGGACCTATTTATAGGAGGACACAAGTTGCCGATTTTGACATCGGAGCGTGCCACGCCTATATCGCTGTGCCTAGGGTTCGTAGATCTCCCTAATCACGGTGGGCTACTCGAATTAGTCATTTAGGATGAACCCAAGGGCGTGGCACGACCCTAAAGCAGTGCCTAAGGTCCGTGGCACACCAATGGCTCCAAAACATCCTTTTTTGGTCAAATCTTGTCCCATGTGTTTGTCCATCCATTACAAGCCTTGTGGTGGTGTTTCCATTTGATTTATAGCTTGTGTATCATCCATATATCATCATAATCAACTCACCAAGCATACTATAGCATCAAACACCACGCATTAGAGCTCAAAACAACATACAATTCAAGACGATGAACTAGAAACTTAAACTAAGAATACTAGTTTTGTCCTTTTGATCTTTAACTTAGTGTTTTGACTCTTGGCTTATTTCAATTGAACCTTAAACACTATAAACAAGTTATTTCACTCATAATTACACAACTATTCCCTTAGTAACTCATTACACACATTAGAATTGATGAATAATGAAGAAACTAGTAACTTGTACAATGAGACAGAAAGAAAAAAAGAAGAAAACAGACAAGTAGAGATTGAGATATTGAGAGATATTGAGAGTAGATCAACAAAGAGACATAAGAGTAGTTGAGAGTGAATTATTATTCCATCATTGTTAGTTGTGGTGATTACATAATCTTGTATATATAGAGTCTTAACTGTGATATACCTACTTAACTATAACTTAACTAACTAAAGGTTATAACTAACTCTACACTGTGTAAACTAACTTCTGAAAAGAAATAGTTTACTACTAGATACTACAGATAGAAGTTGTAATTTTTTTCTTCAAAGTGAGCTTATTAGAACTCTTATATGTACTCCTCAACACTTTTCCTCAAACTTAGTTTTGGCAAAAAAATTGACAAAACCAAGTTTGGGCATAAGATATTCATGTTGAACTCTGGTAAGGCCTTTGGTAAGTGCATCTGCTGGTTGATCATGAGAAGAGATGTACTGAGTATGTATTATCCCTTGTTGAATCCTCTCTCTTACAAAATGACAATGTATTTTTATATGTTTTGTTCTCTCATGGTAGACTGGATTTGCAGCAATCTAAAGTGTTACTTTGCTGTCACAGAATATAGTTACTGGAAGCTGTAGATGAATACCTAGATCATTAATTAAGCCAGTCAACCAGATTAATTCTACAACTGTTGAAGCCAAACTCCTGTATTCTGATTCAACAGAGCTCCTAGAAACAGTTGATTGTTTCTTTGATTTTCAGAACATAAGAGAATCACCTAGCTTGATAGTGTATCCAGTAATGGATTTTCTAGAGAAGGCACACGCAACCTAGTCTGCATCACAGTGGGCTATAATAACATCTTTCTTGGTACTTGACATAAAAAGTCCTAGACCTGGTTTTCCTTTTATGTACCTGATGACTCTGAGTGCAACATTCATATGTGACTGTTTTGGCTGTTGTAGAAATTGGCACAAGGTTTGTACATTGTAGGCTATATCTAGTCTTGTCACGGTGAGGTACAATAACTTCCCTATTATCTTTTAATATTTTCCTTGATCTATCAATGTATCATCATTATAGCTTGCATTCTTTGTAGTATGTTAATCATATTCAGCTGTTGTCAGCTTCACAGTAGTATCTAAAGGTGTAGGAGCAGGTTTATAAGCACTAAGATCAACTCAAGAGCATACTTATAATGCTCCGAGTCTGTACCCCGGACGCTATACGGTACTTACGACCCCAAAGGACCACAAGCTAACCCATGACTAATATCTGTTGTGAGCACTGAAAATATGATACTGTAATGATATGGAAAAATAATCTGAAATACCATAAGGTTTAAAACTGAAATACTGATAAAATATAACATCTGTGATAATATCTAAAAAATTGTAAGTTATCTGAAAGTCTAGTCTGAAAAGCCTCTAACTGAACTGTCTAAAAATGTAGTTGATGGGACAAGCCCCCAACTAACTCCGACTACTAAAATACTGAATCTACTTTAATAATAAAATAAAAAATGTCCTCAATGGATGAGGACTCATTATTAAATCTGAAACTACAAACTGAGTCTGAATCTGTCTATGCGCGGTCAGGAACCTGAGCGCCCGAACCTATGATATGAGATATCATAGTGATGATAGGCGTATTTACACGCCTAAAGTACTATAATTTACCCATATTTTAGCTAAGTTTTGAGGACAAAATATATAATTCATGCACTTTTAGTCCTTTTTCCTGTAAGTGAGCTAACAAACGTGATTAGCAAGTTTTCAGGTATAAATGATGCAGATTTCAGCATATTATGGATAACTTGACGCCAAAGGAAGCTTCACGAAAGAAGGAAGGGAAAGCTTGGACGCCAAGGACCAAAAGTGATGCATGGAATATCTGCCCCGGGCAAAAACAACATTTCCAAAGACTTTGGGGATCAACAGTAACTTATTAGGATTAGGATAATGATGCATTGACCTAGTAGGATTAGGTTAAGTAATGCAGTAGCCTAGTAGGAATAGGATATGGGTGTTATAAATACCCTATTTTGCTAGAGATTTTCATTCATTCTGGAGTTCCGAAAACAATTCTCTTTCAATTAATTACTTTCTCTTCATCTATTCAATTATTAATTTCCACAACAAGAGAACCGCTATTCTAAAAGGGAATTCACGCCTAACGCCATACCAAACCCTACTACACGTGAGATCTTTATTTTGGTATAATGATAAAGTCTATTGTGATTTCCGTTGCACTCATGAATAGCTAAACTTCTCTGTTGGGGTTATGGAAGCCTTATGAGATACTATCTATTGCTATGAGTTTGTGAGTTCGTGACTTGTATGATGCTTATATCATTATTCTCTTCATCTTAATGCAAATTCTTGTGGTTGCAAACGCATAGAATACACCAGTATAGCATTAACTTGTTCGAAAAAAAAATTATATGTCTGGAAAAGAGATAATGTCAAGGTAATAGGGCACCAACCCCTGTTAAAAAGTTAGTGCCGTAACTGGATTAACCTCTTGGAGAGTTCATACCGTTAGACTCGCTTTAAGCTCGAAAGAGTTAAAGTGAAATAATCCTTGATGGTCGAAAGACGCCTGGATTTACCATAGAATACAACTCTCTATAAGCACATGCATGTCTGAATTCCGCATAACTCATAGCCAATAGAGACGTATAACTCATAAGGTGGACATAACCCCAACTCTCAATTCTCATTGGTTAAACATCTTACTAAACATTCTTTCTTTTTACTTTGCTATTTTCTGTTTTTACTCTATTATTTTGTTTACATTATTGCACGCTACAAAATCCCCCCTTTTACGAGACTTGCACCAAAAGTCTAATAATCTTTGCTTACTTAGTGACCGGCTATTCTCTGTGGGATCGATACCCAACCCAGTTGGGTTATATATTTGACAACGACCGCTTACACTCTTACGAGAGCTGTAGTTTGAGCGTTATCAAAAATTGGCGCCGCTGCCGGGGAATACGGTTGCCAACTAAGTTTGTGATAGTTACTAGACCCTTTGGTCAAAGATTCTCGTACTTTACTTTTAGTTGTTGTTTTTGTTTTCTGCAGGTTTTGTTCAGTGCATGCCAAATACTCAAAGTTCTTGTCAACCATTACTACCCTCAAACCCTGAACCGTAACTTATTGGCAGAATGGATGCACAACGTGACATTGACAGAAGGGCGACTCAACAGGAGCAGGCTAGACTAGTTGCACTGGCAGCTGCTCAAGTGCATCAACAGAATATTGATAACCCAGGTCGTGCAACAAATCCTGATGATGAGGACCTGGCTGATGAGGAGCTACTAAATCCTAGGCGTACTAATGAGGTGGCGACACCTATGCATAGGAGAGATCGTTAAGCTAGAATGAGACCTGACCGCCGAGCTGTGCAGGCTCCTTTTGATGATAATGATGACGATCTGGATAGAGCTGGTGCTACATGAGCTATTATTCCTTGGAGCAAAGTTCAATATCACCAGCACCATGATTCAACTATTGCAGCTCAAGGGATTATTTGGTGGACTCGCAGGCGATGATCCGAATATGCATCTGATCAACTTTATCTCAACATGCAAGTCATTCGACAATCCAGGCGTTGGACAGAATGCAATTCGGCTGCGTTTATTTCCATTGTCTCTGTCTGGGGAGGCAACTCTATGGTTGAATGGACTGACTCCTGATTCTATTACTAATTGGAGGCAATTGAAAGACGCTTTCCTAGAAAGATTCTTTTCGCCATCCAAGAGAGCGCAGTTGAGAGATGAGATCAGTAATTTTCGACAGCTTCCAACTGAAGCTCTCCACGAAACATGGGAGAGATTCAATAAGAAGCTTATGAGATGCCCAAACCATCATATGACCAATGTACACTTGATGGAGATATTATACAGATCTTTCAACTCGGTGACTAAGCCAGTGGTTGATAACGCAACAGGTGGATCATTCATGGACCTCAATTTTATTGAGGCAAGTGATATGCTAGATCGTATGACAAAGCAGAGCAGAGCTTGGCATACCAGGGATTCTGAGGTAGCAAGCTCTACTATATCTATTGGCATGACTGCAGAGCAGAGGCGTAGACAAGAGGAACGCGATCAAGATATGGCGCACATGAAAATGTAGATGGATCTTCTTACCAAGCACTTATTATCAAGGAAGACCGAAAAGGTTAAGGCCATTGTATCACAGGGATGAGATGAATCCGACTATGAGGAAGAATCAAACTACTTGAATAATCAGGGGGGTTTCCGAGGCAATGCCCAAGGAAACCAAGGTCGGAACTACTCTGAGAAATCTGGAAACAAGGACCAAGGTAGTTGGAAGAACAATAATGACAATAGTGGTTTATATATTCCCCTAGGAAGACGTGACACCACTGCATCTGGGTCGGGAAATATGGAAGAGATGATGGCTAAACTGTTGAAAGGAGTGGAAGCAACCAGCGCGGGAGTAACGGAGGTAATAAATGATTTGTCCTCAATGAAGCAATTGGTTGACTCACATTCCACTTCAATAAAACAAATAGAGAAACAATTGAGCCAACTTTCAGCAGCACTCAATCAAAGAAAGGCAGACACTCTACCTAGTGACACTGTGCAAAATCCAAGGAACGACGGATCATGCATGGCTATTACTACCAGGAGTGGTAAGGTGCTGGAAAATTCATCCCAAAGCAAGCAAGTGGCCGAAAATAAGGAAGATAATGACGCCATAGAAGCTGACCAAGACATTCATGATGTCACTCCTCAACATCCACAGTCTGAAAATATCACTGAACCAAAACAAGATAAAAAGAAAGTGGTGGAGAAAACTATTCCCCTTCCACCACCACCTTTTCCTCAAAGATTGAAGAACAAGGCGGATGATACAAGGTTCAGCAAATTCATGACTATGTTAAAACAACTGACCATTAATGTGCCGTTGGTGGAAGCACTTGAACAAATGCCTGGGTATGCGAAATTCATGAAGGATATTTTGACAAAGAAGCAGGCAGCAAGCTATGAGTTGACAGATACTGTTCATCATTGCAGCGCAATTGCCACCCGATCACTAGTTCAGAAGAAGGCCGACCCCGGTGCTTTCACTATTCCTTGCACTGTTGGATCTTTGAATTTTGCCAAGGCATTATGTGATTTAGGAGCCAGCATCAATTTGATGCCATTATCTATTTACAAAATGCTGGGGTTGGGTGATCCTACTCCAACCAACATGAGGCTCGTAATGGCGGATAGGTCGGTAAAACGACCTATTGGTATTCTATGTGATGTATTGGTGAAGGTTTCTTCATTCATCTTTCCAGCAGACTTCGTTATTTTGGATTGTGAGGCAGACTCAGAAGTTTCCATAATCTTGGGGCGCCCTTTCTTTGCAACAGGAAGTGTGCTTATTGATTTAAGAGCTAATGAGCTTTTATTCCGAATAAATGACGAAGTAGTTCGCTTTGATGTGTGCAAATCAATGTAGCACCCCAAAGAGCTGAACGTATTCTCGGTAGCTGATGTTTATATTGATGATGAAAAAGAATTATCTGAAGAGGAGCAGATTATTGACGACCCATTGGCGGTTGCGCTCATGAATTTTGAGCACATGGATGCTGAAAACTATGAAGAAACTATTAGTGCTCTAACAGGATTTGGGTCATATCCTCATGCTCCCAAGAAGCTGGACCTTGATCTCAAAAATCGACCCACACCACCAGCTAAACCATCTATTGAAGAGCCACCCACGTTAGAGTTGAAGGAGTTGCCTAGTCATTTAAAATATGCATTCTTAGGAAGCGGAAGCACACTCCCAGTCATTGTGGCAACAGATTTGGGTGAGCAGCAAGTTGCAGCTCTCATTGCTATTTTACGAAAGTATATAAGAGCCATTGGTTGGACCATCGCTGACATCATTGGTATTCCACCTGGGATTTGTACACACAAGATTCAACTTGAAGAAAATTGCACACCCACTATTGAGCATCAAAGGCGTCTCAATCCACCTATGCAAGAAGTGGTGAAGAAAGAATTTATTAAGTGGTTAGATGCAGGGGTTGTGTATCCAATATCTGACAGTACATGGGTGAGCCCGGTACAATGTGTTCCCAAGAAAGGAGGCATGACGGTAGTTGCGAATGAAAAGAATGAGCTTATTCCACTCAAACCTGTTATAGAATGGAGAGTATGCATGGACTACCGAAAGCTAAATTCATGGACGCTTAAGGATCACTTCCCAATGCCATTCATGGACCAAATGCTCGATCGATTAGCGGGGAAAGGATGGTTCTATTTCTTAGATGGTTATTCCGGCTATAATCAGATTTGTATTGCCCCCGAAGACCAAGAGAAGTCAACGTTCACATGCCCATATGGTACGTTTGCCTTCAAACGCATGCCATTCGGGCTATGTAACGCACCAGCCACTTTTCAGCGTTGTATGATGTCCATTTTTTCTGATATGGTTGAAGACACCTTGGAGGTGTTCATGGACGATTTTTCAGTTGTGGGTGAGTTGTTTGAATCATGCTTGGCAAACCTAAGTATGGCGTTACAAAGATGTGTTGAATTCAACCTAGTGCTGAACTGGGAGAAGTGCCACTTTATGGTTAAAGAAGGTATTGTTCTTGGGCATAAAATCTCTGAAAGAGGAATTGAGGTTGATTGAGCTAAAATTGAAGTTATCGAGAAGCTACCACCCCCAATTTCAGTAAAGGGAGTTCGTAGTTTCCTCGGTCACACAGGTTTCTATCGGTGGTTTATCAAAGACTTCTCCAAAATTGCTAGTCCATTATGCAAACTTTTGGAGAAAGATGCAAAGTTTGACTTCAATGAAGACTGTTTGAGGGCATTCGAATGCCTCAAAGAGAATCTAATTGAAGCTCCTATCATTGTAGCACCAAATTGGTCTCTACCGTTTGAAGTCATGTGTGATGCTAGCAGGGTAGCTTTGGGTGCTGTACTTGGCCAGAGAAGGGAAAAGTTATTCCACCTAATCTACTACACAAGCAAGGTTCTGAACGAAGCCCAGAAGAACTATACTGTCACAGAACAAGAGCTTCTAGCGGTTGTGTATGCTTTTGAAAAGTTTCGTGCTTATTTGTTGGGAACCAAAGTGGTAGTTCATACTGATCATGCAGCTCTGAGATATCTAATGACAAAGAAGGATACGAAACCAAGGCTAATTCAATGGGTATTGTTGCTGCAAGAATTTGATTTCGAGGTAAAAGATAGAAGAGGTTGCGAGAACCAAGTGGCTGATCATCTATCTAGACTCGAGAACGAACATATAGCGCAAACTGATCTTGAGATTGATGATGCATTCCCTGACGAAGAGATCTTGGCCACAATAATGGAAGATTTACCATGGTATGCAAACTTTGCGAATTTTGTGGTGAGTAATGTGATGCCTACAAATCTATCTTTCCATCAAAAGAGGAAGTTCATGCATGATGTAAAACACTACTTTTGGGATGATCCATATTTGTTTCGATGATGCGCGGATTGTGTTATCAGGCGATGCATATCCCATGTAGAGGTGCCGAATATATTGGAAGCATGTCACACTTCCCAAGTTGGGGGACATCACGCAGGTAATTGGACAGCAATGAAGGTATTGCAAAGTGGATACTATTGGCCTTCGATATTTAGAGATACCTAGAAATTTGTGAGAAGATGCGACCAATGTCAGAGACAAGGCGCAATTTCGAAACACCATGAGATGCCCATGACGAAAATTCTTGAAGTTGAGCTGTTTGATGTGTGGGGTATTGATTTCATGGGCCCATTCGTAAATTCGTTTGGGATGAAATATATCCTAGTTGCTGTCGACTATGTATCCAAATGGGTCGAAGCAGTAGCGCTGGCCGACAATGAAGGAAAGCGTGTTGTGGCATTCTTGAAGAGAAATATCTTCTCTCATTTTGGGGTTCCACGTACCATTATAAGCGATGGAGGATCACACTTTTGCAACAAGCTGTTCAAATCCGTGTTGGTGAAATATGGGGTCAAGCAACATAAGGTAGCCATGCCTTATCACCCACAAACTAGTGGACAGGTAGAGGTTTCTAATCGAGAGATCAAGCAGATCCTTGCTAAGACTATAAACGCTAATAGAAAGAATTGGTCTCGGAAGCTGGACGATGCACTATGGGCTTATAGGACTGCATTCAAAATGCCAATTGGCATGTCCCCGTACCAACTAGTTTATGGGAAGGCTTGTCACTTGCCCATTGAGCTCGAGCATAAAGCATTATGGGCATTGAAGCGACTAAATTTGAATTGGGATGATGCCATGAATATGAGATTGGAGCAGCTGAACGAGATGGATGAATTCCGTCTACATGCGTATGAAAGATCAGACTTATACAAGGAGCGGATGAAAAAGTATCATGATCAACGAATTGTTCAACGAAACTTTCAAAAAGGTGATATGGTACTTCTTTTCAACTCCAGACTGAAGATATTCCCAGGTAAGTTAAAGTCCAAATGGTCTGGTCCGTACAAAGTTAACCAAGTCTACTCGTCTGGAGTAGTTGAGCTAGAAGACAATAATGGTGTTGTCTTTAAGGTGAATGGCCAACGAGTAAAACCATATATCGGTCCTCTTGACTCGATAAACTATATGGCTACCATCTACCTCGACGAAGTCTATGTACTCAAGGTAACTATGTCGTGCCGCGACAATAAATCAAGCGCTAGATGGGAGGCAACCCATCGTTTTTCATTCTTTCTTTCGTTCTACTAAGTGTTTGTTTTTGTTAAATAAAAATCCAAAAAGAAGAGTCGTGCCACGACCAAAACTAAGGCGCTTGATGGGAGGCAACCCATCATTCTAATCGTTTTTGTTGCTTTTGAGTAAGTGTAGGTGCAAGAGGTATAAAGGAGGAGATTGAGTTCAAATCTTGATTTGGAAGAATTGTATGTTCAAGGTGGTAAGTTAGGATTGAAGAAGCAAAAGGCTATGGGTTGGACATTGCCTATGAAAATATAGGCAAAGAACAAGGCAAGGCCTATGTAAATCTAGGCCACGAACAAGGCAAGGCCTATACTATGGCCTAAGCTCTCGAAATCTAGTGTGCCATAGCATAGGCGCCGCCCATGCCTAAGTGTGCCATAGCATAGGCGCCGCCTATGCAAAAGCATTTTGTCTCTGAATCTCATGTGCCATGGCATAGGCGCCGCCTATGCCTAACAATGCCATGGCATAGGCGCCGCCTATGCTCAATAATGCTTTGCAAAAGGTGCCGCCTATGCCAAGCATAGGCAAAGCAAAAGACGCCGCCTATGGTCACTTTTGGTCTCCAAATCCGATTTTCAATGGGTCAAAACCCGACCCAAGCTTGCCCTATAAATAAGAAACTTAGTCTTAGACCAAAAATACATTGCAAACCTAAGAAAAGAGCCGCCTACCTCTCCAAATTCTCTCAAAAATTTTCCTTTTGCTCTTTTACTTCACAAGAACATCTTCCAAAGGCATCAACCAAGTAAGTACTTCTTTGTTCTTCTTTTACATTCCGTAAGTACTACAATACTACGCCTACAATAAATTGTTAGATCTTGAAGTAGTGTTGGTGATTTGAACGTGGTTGATTTGTTGTGATACTACTAAGTGAGTGAAAGAATACGTAAGGATGATTTTAACTTGTTTCCAACTTGTCTTTGATTTTCATACACTGTCATACTTTTGCGGAATTGACATGGGCACGAAAATTGCATAATCTTGTAAATAGAAAGCTTACATGTTGGAATGACTTGTTCATCGAGATGAGAATCATGGTTAAACTACCAACTTGTGAGGTTGTGATTATTTCTAGATGTTATAACTTGATTCAATCTCTATGTAGTAGTCTTGATCAAAAGATGTATAAACCATGAAAGTATTGCCAAGATTTTTTTGGAAGTATGACTGCACTGATTATATTGTTGGAATAAAGTACCTAAAACGTATATCGATGAAGTCTGAGTAATCGACATCGTTCACTTCACTAGTCCGTACCAACAAACTAAGTGTGGGGTGGTGCCACTACTTCTTGTTCATTGATTGTATCCACCGAGATGACGCTAACATGAATATTATTTTAATCTCAGGTATAATGGCACCAAAAGCAAGGCAAGGAAAGTATAAAGCAACCACTTCACAAAAAGGCCAGAAAAGGGGACGAAAAGAGCAAGGCGAACCCTCCTCGCTGCAAATACCTCGCCGCATGTTCGAAATTAAATGGGTCTTAGAGAAGAAAGGAAAGGAGTGGTATAGGAACAATAAAGAGAAGAAATATGTTCACGTGGAGTTGATACACAAGGAGAGCCTAGCAAAGAAAAAACCTCGCATGTTGGCTAAGATAATGGCTTTACATCTTGATTTCATCTTCCGAGATATGGGAGAGTGCAATCTCGATTTAACACGATAATTCTATGCCAAATGGTTAGCGAAAACTACAGGGAGTGAAGTTAAGATTCGGGGCCAAGTTCTGCAACTAAATGCGGAGTTCTTCAACTCCTTTCTAGGCTTGCCATCTGTTAATCCCGCACCACTCAAGGAGCTGTATAATAGACCCCCGTACAGGGCAATTAGACACACACTGTGCGGAACAAGATCTATGGCACGATGGAGCAGACACAAGGACACTGGTCGGCACAACACCTTCCCATATGCTCCTTTGAATAGGGAAAATAGGATATGGCTGCGAATAGTCAACTCTTGCCTCATTCCAGGGACACAGTACATAAAGATAACACGAGATAGAGTGTGCCTGGTGTACGCATTGATGATGAATGTCCCTATCAACATTGGGGCAATTATTCGATCTACAATGCGGAAAGCTAGGCTACACAAGAGGTCCCACTTCAGCTTTGGCAACCTGTTGACTGCAATATTGAGGAATGAAGACATCGAAGAGGAACCGGCTGATCATAAGCTTCCACATAACCCGAAGAAGGTTGACCTCACAAAGGTTAAAGATGCTGAATCCATGCATGGCGTCAACCTAACCACTGCAGAAAGACATGCTCGCGATGAAAGTTTCTCCCCCATTTATATGACATGATGAAGTTTACCATGATGAGCGGGGGTGGTGTTCCAACTGCTGCAGAGCTCCAACAGTTGGATTATGACTACCCAATGAATGAGCATGCGAGAGAGATGTGTGGAGTAGGTGTATATTTTGAGGAACCTCTTGATGACGACATGCCAACTGATGATGATCGACGAATGCCAGACTCTGATGTGGAAGAGAACTCTGATGACGACGACTCTGATGATGATTCTGATGCAGGGGGTATGACCCCAGACATAGAATATGAGTCCGACTAATCAGGTTCTTCTTATTTATTTTCCATTGAGGGCAGTGTGTCCCGTCTAAGTGTGGGGTGCTGGTATTTGTATGCTATACTTCTTTGTCTGCATTTGCATTTATTCTAGTTCTTGTTTGTTTTAATTAGTCGTAATTAGTTAGTTTAAATTTTAAATTTATTAGATTTTGATGCATGAAATTGTTCTGATAGGCGGCATGGTGTTATGACAAGAGTTTGTGCTAGAATCATTACTATTGAGACATTTAGGCTCTAAGTGTGACTCACTGTGTGATAATTGTGTGGTTTAATTCATTCATCTGTTAGGGTCAAGAGTCTATAATACTCCCAATAAAGTTGACCATGTGCCTTGTGTGTGTGAGCTGATAGTATATTCTGTGTTTGTGACTGATGCTAGAACTTTCCTGGTGTGTGTGTAAAGCGAAATAAAGAGTGTGAGTTTAGGAGATGATTTAGGCATTTCTTTGGCAACCAATACTTGTTTACCTTCGTTTTACCTACCCGTGGACATTATCCTAGTCAACCCCTTTGAGCCTTTAAGCCATTTTCTTTGACAGCCTCATATGTAAGCCTAATCCATTTTTTTCAAGACCATAATTTGATCCAAATTCCTAAGTGCTTTAAGTTGTGAAGTCATGTGACAAAATAAGAGGAAATTGGGTGAGAGTGATGCCTTAGAGTGTATTGGTACTTGAATTTGTTATGAAAAAGAGTGGCTATCATAGAGGTGTGTTATAAAAAAAGAAAAAAAAGAAAGAAAAAGAAATAGAAAAACAAAATGATAAATTGTGTTCATGATTAATAAAAAGATAGTTATGCTTGAATGACAAAATAGGTGAAAAGGGGTGATAGATGAAAGAAAGGTAGCAAGGTTGATTAAAAGAGAGTGTTAATGGCATAATGTGATGTATTAAAGTGCTTAGGAACATAGTCACTATTTCTGGCCAAAATAGTCCTACCCGTCCCTTAGCCTACATTACAACCTGTAAAAGACCTATTTGATCCTAAGCTTAGCATTCTGATATTAGTAGAGCATTACACTAAGGGCAAGCCTATGGTCATCAGTTGCAACATATGAATTCTTTGTGAGAGTGAGAGCAAGGATAATCTTATACCCATGTTCTGAAAAATACAATATTTGAGAGTGATTATGGGTAATATCTTTTGTGAGACACACATGGTTGATGAGTTTTGGGTAGTCTTGTATGATTCTTTGTGGCTTAACTTTTGGATACGAATTAACCATCATCACGAGTCTATGTTGGAGGCTGAATTGTTTCTAGAAGTGATTAGAAAACTACTCTTTGTTAATGATTGTCTTGCCTGTCTTGACGAATATTTTGTGTTGTTGCTGTGAAACCCTAAGTAGATGTCTAGATGGACATGATATTTTGTTCGAGGACGAACAAAGCTTTAAGTGTGGGGTGTTGATGATAGGCGTATTTACACGCCTAAAGTACTATAATTTACCCATATTTTAGCTAAGTTTTGAGGACAAAATATATAATTCATGCACTTTTAGTCCTTTTTCCTGTAAGTGAGCTAACAAACGTGATTAGAAAGTTTTCAGGTATAAATAATACAGATTTCAGCATATTATGGATAACTTGACGCCCAAGGAAGCTTCACGAAAGAATGAAGGGAAAGCTTGGACGCCAAGGACCAAAAGTGTCGCATGGAATATCTGTCCCGGGCAAAAACAGCATTTCCAAAGACTTTGGGGATCAACAGTAACTTATTAGGATTAGGATAATGATGCATTGACCTAGTAGGATTAGGTTAAGTAATGCAGTAGCCTAGTAGGAATAGGTATGGGTGTTATAAATACCCTATTTTGCTAGAGATTTTCATTCATTCTGGAGTTTCGAAAACAATTCTCTTTCAATTAATTACTTTCTCTTTATCTATTCAATTCTTAATTTCCATAACAAGAGAACCGTTATTCTAAAAGGGAATTCACGCCTAACGCCATACCAAACCCTACTACACGTGAGATCTTTATTTTGGTATAATGATAAAGTCTATTGTGATTTCCGTTGCACTCATGAATAGCTAAACTTCTCTGTTGGGGTTATGGAAGCCTTATGAGATACTATCTATTGCTATGAGTTTGTGAGTTCGTGACTCGTATGATGCTTATATCATTATTCTCTTCATCTTAATGCAAATTCTTGTGGTTACAAACGCATAGAATACGCCAGTATAGCATTAACTTGTTCGAAAGAAAAGTTATATGTCTGGAAAAGAGATAATGCCAAGGTAATAGGGCACCAACCCCTGTTAAAAAGTTAGTGCCGTAACTGGGTTAACCTCTTGGAGAGTTTGTACCATTAGACACGCTTTAAGCTCGAAAGAGTTAAAGTGAAATAATCCTTGATGGTCGAAAGACGCCTGGATTTACCATAGAATACAACTCTCTATAAGCACATGCATGTCTGAATTCCGCATAACTTATAGCCAATAGAGACGTATAACTCATAAGGTGGACATAACCCCAACTCTCAATTCTCATTGGTTAAACATCTTACTAAACATTCTTTCTTTTTACTTTGCTATTTTCTGTTTTTACTCTATTATTTTGTTTCCATTATTGCACGCTACAAAATCCCCCCTTTTACGAGACTTGCACCAAAAGTCTAATAATCTTTGCTTACTTAGTGACCGGCTATTCTCTGTGGGATCGATACCCAACCCAGTTGGGTTATATATTTGACAACGACCGCTTATACTCTTACGAGAGCTGTAGTTTGAGCGTTATCACATAGCGCAATGAAAGAGTATGTATCAGTACGTGAAATGTAATGGTATGCTAGATGAGGTAAGGCTAAATACAAAGGTTTATATGCATGAGTAATAATTGACTGAAATGATATAGAGTAACTGAACATGAGAGCATATGGATAATCTGAAACTGTTGTAAATACTGAGTATACAATATTGTGCATACATGTATACTGTAACTGGGCTTTTCTGAAGCTACGTACTAAGTTCTGATACTGAGTAATAGATAATTTGAGTTATTGATACTGATTGACTGTATATGACAATCCTGATTCTGTAGAACTGAACTGAGTTCTATCTTGAAGACTGAGACTGAAACTGTGAGAGGTAATCATCTAACCGACATGCCTCTTTTTTGAATAAATTTGGGGTCCAACCTGTAACCCCAATTGGAAGGGTGTCAGTATAGTGCCACGGGCAAAGACACTGAAGACTCACCCTCTACTAGCAGGTGCCCTAAACGAGAATAGAGGTGTCTTCTACTGGCAGATAAAGCACCACATCAACCCTCAACTGGCAGGTTGATGTCTCAACCTACGCTGGCTACGTAGATCTGGAATGCAAGGATTGCTTCTAAGGATCACACCCTCTACTGGCAGGTGAGTCCCCGTCCTTGAGTTTACTCGGTGCTGAATCCTACTCCCAACTTGATACGGGACAAATGGCCATGTTATATTTTGATGACATCTTTGGAGGCCAAAATATAGAGGCTCAAGACTTGGTCACTTCGAGAATACTAGAACATGCATGGAGGACCCGTTTTGAGCATAACTTAAAGCAATCTCGCGTGTGGAAAATTGCTTGGAGCATTTAAGATTAAGGACTCATGGTTTTGGACCTTAATTAAGGGCATTTTGGACATTACACATGGTGTATTTACACACCATGGCCGCACCTATCATTAAGGGCAAAGTGGTCTTTTTGTCTTCTTTTGTAATACACCATAAATAGGTCATTTTAGCTCATTTCTTGGTAGATTTTGAATGATGAAGAATTTAAAGACTTATTTTCTCTCTTTTGAGAGTGTAACACCCTTAGTTGTAGGGCTTGGAAAATCCATCCTTAGCATAGGGCTTGGAAAAGCCAATATTGATCTTTGCTTGGAAATGGTAGATCTTGAGGTGAGTTCATTCCCTTGGCGGTCACCGTAAGAACTTAGTACTTGTTAACTTATTTTGTAGAGGTTTTAGAGTTTTGATACACTCTTTAGTTGCTACCTAATGGGTTCTCTTTGTGTCAAGTTAGCTATCTTTTACTCTTTTTAAGTTTATGTTTGCTTCTCGTATCGTGTTGTTGTCTTATTATTGCGGGTAAAGGCTTGTGATTGTGGATAGTTTGAGGACTATTTTGGTATTGTAGATACCGTTTGGTATCATTTTGTATCAGAGAAAGGATTGATTTTGTTCCAACAAAATCAATCTTGGGCTTGTTAGTTGAAAAATAAAAAAAAAGTTTTGAAAAACCGAAAATCTCAAAAAAAGAAATCTGTCCCATTTTTGTGTTTAGCTGAAATTTGAAATTAGATTTAGGAGATTTTAGTGTGTTTTGTTTGTTTCTAGTGTTAGGTTCTTGTTTCCTAACACTAAGTGAGTCTAGATCTTGAATTTGAGCTTAATCCAGGTGGTTTTGAGTTGTTCACCATTGTTGAGTTTAAGGTTGAAGAAACTAGTAAGGTGAAGCTCGAAATTGGAAGGGTTGTTGTTGATATTGTGGCTTGAAAAATGCATGGTTGTGTTGTGGAGTTTAACGTGAGCAAAAGGAATCCGAAATCATTCAATTTGGAGTTCATTTGGTTTAGTTTCAATCTTTTGAGTGTTCTTGTTGTTCTTCATGTTCATCATTTATTGTTGAAAAAGAACATTCAATAGGTGTGGTTTGATCTTAAAGAGTGGAGAAAAGAGTGTAGTCTTTTGTTAGTCTTAAAACACATCCCAAAGAACATACAAAAGAAGAAAGAGGACAATAGAACTTTCAAAAAGACTCATTACCAAAAGGGAGTAAGGGCACATACCAAGACAAACAAAAGAGGAAAGGAGACAAAGGCTTTCAAAAAGGTGTCTTGCCAAAAAGGTGCAAGGAAATTCAAAGTCTTTTGAAAAAGGCTCTAAGTCTTGTGCTTTCCCTCCTTTAGCTGATTTTTCACTCTCCCAAATTAAAAATTTGACCAATCCAAATTGCAAACTGCCATGTCACCAAATTGCCATGTCACCAAACTGCCATGTCATCTAAGTGCCACGTCATCAACGTTCCAAAAAAACTTGAAGCTCAAATTTCAGATTTTAAAGTTTCTTTTCTTTGTTTCATTAGTTTTATGTCTTGATTCTAGAATTAATTAACAACTAGTAATCACCTAATTAGTTGTAGATTAATTGTTGAATTCATTTCTTTCGTGTCTTCGTTATTTGTGAGCTCTTCTCGTTTTTAACTCATTGTAACTTCTTTATTTCAAGTTCGTAAGTAAATTTTATTTTGTGTCTTGAGTCGATCAAACAAGAATCTATTCCGGCCACCAAATAGAATTGATATCCTATTGACTACCGGAGTATAAGCAACTTTCAATATTCGCCGCTCCAAGTGTGAGAATCACAAAGGTGAGTGTATACGAGTGTTGGTGAGGAGCTTTACTACTAATCTTGTTTGTTCATTTTGTAGGTTTAAAGGGTGATATAAGGGGAACATGACTTCGATGGCCGGGGATTATTGTGACTACAATATGGGAGACTATGATTGTATTGAGGGTTTTTTTGACTACGAAGTTGAGTGAGACTGCGGAGGCTATGAAAATAGACATGATCAAAACATAGGCAGATTTGAAAGTTACTATTTTGAGGGAGAAAATGAGGTGAATGAAGTGCCTAGTGCTTATGGTGACTTTGGAGATGATGTAGGACCTCGTGATGGATCTTATGATGAAGTTGGGACATGTGAGGAGTCTTGCACTCCCCACTCCGAACCTAGATTTGGTGTTAGGTATAACCCTTTTGTTTGCAAACCTTATAAGAGCTATGATGAGAGTACACATGAGGAGTGTGAAGATTCATATTCTCCACCTTGTAGTACTTCTTATCAAGGTCGATATAGTGTGAATGGTTATACTAGCTATAGTGTAGGTTGTCCAATGAGAAAAAGAGGGTATGCATCTCCAAAACCGAGGGGTACTCATGTGCTTTACAATATTGATCCGAAAAGGAGTGTACACTCCGGAAAGGTGACCATTTATGGGATACCGGGCTGCCTCGTTGTGTTAAATGATATGTACTATATAAACTACATTGTTCCATCCATGGTTTATTACTTGGGGTTATTTTGCGAGCCTTTACTTGTTCCATACTTCTTGGAAAGGTTTAAGGTTACCGAGAGGGTAAAAGTTGTCTTCTCCCAATTTAATTACCATGAGGAGGTATGGTGTGATGTTTTTCCCATAACCTATGGTCATGTGAGCTTGGGCGCCGATTGGTTTGCACAACATAAAGTTCCAAATATGCAAAATTGGCCTAATATTGTAAGAGACCGATGGGGAAATTGCCCCGAGACGTACATTCTGCCTGGGCCGCAAAAAGAAGTTCCTACCTACTCTAATTTGAATTATTATGAGAGACAAAAGATTTAGAGGAGTAAGAGAGTAAAAGGTGGTAATCTGAGAGTGGAAAAAAGGGAGGTTGTGTTGAGCGAAGTGAGGGGATTACCACCAAACCGTGCTAACTTTGGTTGTCCTTATATTTCTATGGACATTTGTGTAGGTACCAACATGGAAAGTGAAGGCGACCAATGTCAAAAGGAAGTTACTTCCCAATCTTATGGAGGACCTTCACCCCACGGCAAGAAAGAGTCTACTCAAGATCTTCAAGGTAAAACAGCTAACTCTTACACTTTAATGCATGTGAATGATAATTGTATGACTAGTAATCCATTGAGTGTGAGTAGTAGCTTACTTATTTATGAGTCTAATGATTCCTTGCCTCTTGGTGATGATGTACATATTGTGAGTGTGGATACACTAGTTGATCCTATTGATGACGAAATTGACTCCTCTTGTGAGATCAATTTATGTCCACCTAGTGTTGAAGCCTATATGTTGAATGGAAGTACATCGTCTTGTGTAATGGGTGTTGATCAAATTGTTTGTGAAAACTGTCCACCACTTGAGTATGTGTGTGATGTGCTTAATAGGACTCAAGTGAGTGAAGTATTTGAAAATGTTGGTCAACAAAGTGAGAATGAACCCGAGAGCTCTTCTTGGGGTAATATTGTGTTTGAAACATCCTTGAAACTTGATATTGATCATTTAGAGAGTGAGGAACTTGCTTGTTTCAAATCTGTCCGTGAGGAAGATCACACTCTTTTTAGGTATAATGTCTTGTTTGAAGATGATTTAAACACTCTTAATAAACCTAGTGGTGAAAATGATGGTATAGCTTGCCTTGGAAGCTATAACCTATATGCTAACCCACTATGGTGTGACAACATTCCTCCTAAAGAGGGAAATCTCTTCTTGGAAGATGAGAGTACTCTTAAGGGTAATGAATGTGTAGTTGCGGAAGCTACTTCTTCTTCTACTTTGTGTGATTTCATTGTTGAGTGTACTCATGGTGATTATTGGGAAACTAGTAGTGAGTACACACATGAGAGCATCTTAGTAGAAGTCGATTTGAGTGATACCTTTCTCTACTCTCTATTTGTTTTGGATGATATGTATGTTATTGTAGAGAGTATGTCATTTAGTTTGGGTGTAGACCACGGGAAAAGAAAGTGTTGTCGAGACCCGTGTCTATGGACACTTTTACCATTTGACCATGGTGCCAAATTTAGAAATGGTGATGTTGGTGCATCAAACTTGTTGCTTGGTCTACATGACAAGCAAAGTGTCACTCTTGATGTATCCTATAACCAATCCTTTGTACATCTTTTATTGAGTTTTTAATATTCCTTTCAAATGATTCTTGGTTATATTGCAAATATGTGCAACCTTGGCATGTTGAGATGATTTGTTATGATGACCCTAACCCTCATGCCATGAGGAGTTTGTAGTTGTTTGTCCTCTCTTCGGTTTTGCAAGGTTTGAATTCGAGGCCGAATCCTTTTCAAGAAGGGGAGGATGATACGGGACAAATGACCATCTTATCTTTTTATGACATCTTTGGAGGCCAACATATAGAGGTTCAAGACTTGGTCACCTCAAGAATACAAGAACATGCATGAAGGACCCGTTTTGAGCATAACTTAAAGCAATCTCGCGTGTGGAAGATTGCTTGGAGCATTTAAGATTAAGAACTCACGGTTTTGGACCTTAATTAAGGGCATTTTGGACATTACACATGGTGTATTTACACACCATGGCCGCACCTATCATTAAGGGCAAAGTGGTCTTTTTGCCTTCTTTTGTAATACACTATAAATAGGTCATTTTAGCTCATTTCTTGGCTGATTTTGAATAATGAAGAATTGAAAGACATATTTTCTCTCTTTTGAGAGTGTAACACCCTTAGTTGTAGGGCTTGGAAAAGCCATCCTTAGCATAGGGCTTGGAAAAGCCAATATTGATCTTTGCTTGGAAATGGTAGATCTTGAGGTGAGTTCATTCCCTTGGCGGTCACCGTAAGAACTTAGTACTTGTTAACTTATTTTGTAGAGGTTTTAGAGTTTTGATACACTCTTTAGTTGCTACCTAATGGGTTCTCTTTGTGTCAAGTTAGCTATCTTTTACTCTTTTTAAGTTTATGTTTGCTTCTCGTATCGTGTTGTTGTCTTGTTTTTGCGGGTAAAGGCTTGTGATTGTGGGTTGTTTGCAGAATGTTTTGGTGTTGTAGATACCCTTTGGTATCACAACTAAAAGACACTGAACTGATTATACTGAACTGGACTGGACTGATACTGAGTTTACTGAATTTTCCTGAGTTTTGTTACTGACTGAGTTTCGTAATTGACTGAGGGTACTACTGATCGTGATATGACTGATACTATTATGTAACTGACACTATCTCTAGGCAAACAACTAAATTTTTGGGTATTAAATACCCCCAGGAATCGATAGCACGAAAAGTAAAGCATCACATGATCTTGCAAAGTATAACAATGTACACATGTTCATATTTCATCTATAGAGACATTTTATCAAACACTTGTAGGGCATAAGCCTGTATATATACTAACATGTCATGATTTAATCACTTTATTCACATGGACATTCTATCAAACACTAGGGGAGCACAACTTCATGCACATAATCATGGTTAACTGTAACACCCCGTATTTAAGTACATGTATTGGCGTATTCAAGTACGTGATTGGTCATTATATACATATAATTAGCCTAGTATCCATCATTCATCATCCAATTATTGAAGAATAAGGAACCCTAAACTAATTTCAACTCCAATTATCTTGTGATTCAACCGTAGAAAGTCCAAATTGATTCCGTAGTTGTGTTCACCGTCTCGAGGGCTTCGAGAAGCACCTCTTATTTGTGCCAACAGGACTTCGAGATCAAAAGGGCCATTTTATGGTAAGGATGTAAATTATGTTGGTGTTATTTATATGTATATGTATATATATATATATATATATATGCATGTGAGCATAAGAAGTATGTTATTTGATTGTTGTTGAAAGATGATTGGGAAATGATGTTGGATTATTCTTGTGCATGGTTGGATTATGTTGAATTGTGAAGGGATTTGGTATTGATGATGTGGTATTGAAATGATGATTATATATATATATATACACACACATAAACCTATTGTTCAAGTTGGTTTTTGGAATGTTTTGCAAATATTGGTTGTATGGAATTATGGAAGAGAATTGTGGTGTTGGGTTGCTAATACTAGATGCCAAACATTTCATTGTAGATAAGTGATTTGTAAAGGCGGGAAGTTGTGTTGAATTGGTATCCGAATCTACAACGAGGTATGTAAAGCATACTCTAACAATGTTCTTTGGCATGAAAACACCAATGTTCCATCAAATAAGATTCCGAGGTTGTCCAAAAACATGTATTGTTCTACGTTACCAACGAAGTTGTTTCCATCCTATAAAGTGTCAAAATGTTTCATTGATATACCAAAAGGCTCCTATTTCATTGTTGTGATATTGATGATTCTGAAACACATTGTTGATATACCAATAAGTTCCTACTTTATTGTTATGGCATTGATGACTCCAAAACACTTCATTGATGTGCCAATGAGTTCTTACTTCATTGTTATTGCATTGATGGTCTATTTATATGTCTCCTATTGATGTATCATTGTTTCAAAGTATCAAAAATGTGGTGGCGACCGAAATAACAATCTCAAAGATTAATTGAACTAAGTGATGGAAGTTCTCTCTTATCAGGTGGTATTCCAGGGGCATAAGCCTAGCATGGGTCGATCCCTATTTATGTGTTTATGGGTGGTATCCCAGGGGCATAAGCCTAGCATGGGTCGATCCCAGTTGATATGTACTGGAGGAAGCCTAATGGTCACAGTACAGTACAGTAATGATTACAAAGACAATAAGAACGAAGGTAAAGTGATTGAATAAATGCAATGTACAGGTTGTCACAAGTTCTAGTAAATGTGGTCCACTCCTATTACGCTTTATTCACTTGTTTCTGATTTCTATTGAGCTCCTATATCATATGTGATTATCTACAGCTTTACATACTCAGTACATATTTCGTACTGACGTCCTCCACGGGGACCTGCCTTTCATGCCGCAGGCACATGTACCTCAGCTCATACACCGCACAAGTAGGAGCCAGGTCATACAACTATTGTTGGTGAGCTCCAGTTTGCTTCGGAGCTTTCCGATTTGGTTCCTTATGTTTTGTCATTGTACAGGAGTCGTGTGTGGGCGGGGGTTTGTCCCGACCCTAGTTATGTCATGTATATCCTAGAGGCTTTGTAGACATAAGGAAGGGTAAAGTCATGGAAGTTTATATAGTCATGTTATATTTGTATATGTGGTGGCTCCGACGGCCAAGTGTTATATATATATATTTGTGCGTGTTGTGCTGATACAGGTAATTAGATTCTTCTATATGCAACGAAGTGTTGTCCAAATTTTTGGTGACATGTAAGTGAAAGTACAGGTATTTGAACGGGTTATCCCGGGCCTTCTCGGCTTCGGGTGCCAGTCCGGCCCGATGAGATTTTGGGGCGTGACAAAAGTGGTATCAGAGCGGTTCGTCCTAGTGAGTCTACAAAGCCGTGTCTACGTAGAGTCTTGTTTATCGGTGTGTTGTGCACCACATCTATAAACAGGAGGCTATGGACATTTAGGAATTGTTTCTTTTCTTCATGTCTTAGATCGTGCGATAGAGCTTATATTGTATATGAAGTCATAGTTGACCACTGAATCAGTTTGTTTCTCTTATTATAGTAATGATGCCGGTTACCAGAAGCAAGAATACCGGTAAGCAAGTAGATGTGGCTGCCGGAGAGGGGACTAGTAAGTCACCCACTATACCAGCTAATCAAAGTGAGGCTCCAGTTGAGCATGCATCAGAAACTTCCCCCAGTCCGGAAGAAATAAGGGGTAGGAGAACTATATCCCCAGAGCCACCTATTAATGTTGTTGATCAAGATCTTAGAAATGCAGTGCAACTTTTGACTCGTATAGTTGCTGGGCAAGCTCAAGGGCAAGCCATTCCTACTGCAGGTCCTAGTGGTATAGATAGGGCAGCTAGCCTTCGAACACAGGATTTTCTTAAGATGGATCCTCCCACTTTTATCGGATCAGATCTTAATGAAGATCCGCAGGTATTTATTGATCAGATCCAAAGGGCCCTAGAGGTGATGCATGTATCGGGGAGAGAGACAGTGGAGTTAGCCGCATATAGATTCAAAGGTGAGGCTATATATTGGTATGAAGACTGGAAACGATCAAGGGGCATTGATGCACCCCCAGCTACTTGGAATGAGTTTAAAGAGGCATTTATTGATCATTATCTTCCATATGAGACTCGTCAAGCCCGTGCGGATCAGTTCTTAAATCTTCGACAGGGTAATACAAGTGTGAGGGAGTATAGTCTTCGATTTAATTCTTTGTCCAGATATGCTCCTGATGTTATAGCTGCTATGGATGACAGAGTTCATCGGTATGTGGATGGATTGGATCCGTATTTGGTTAGGGATTGTACTATTGTTGCACTGAATAAAGACATGGATATAGCTAGCATACAAGCATTTGCACAGAAAATGGAAGATCAGAGGCAAAGAAGAAGAACACAGGAATTTGAAAGCGGATCTTCTAAGAGGGCCAGATCTACAGGGCATTTTATGGCGCCACAGGGAGGTTTTAGACCTCAATTTTCTGCTAGACTACCTAGGCCATTATTTTCTTATTCTGCAGCTAGTGTTCCACCACAGCATCAGGGGTTCAGAGGCAGTCAATTTGGGCAAAGAAGTGAGGGTCATAGTTCGCGATCAGTGGGTTACCAAGGGCAACGGAATATGAGCCAATTGAGACCTCCTCGAGAGCCATGCAATAAATGCGGAAGGTATCATTTGGGCGCATGTCGGCTGGGGACCAATGTTTGCTTTTGGTGCGGTATATCGGGGCCTATGATGAGGGAATGCCCACGATGGGACATAGGGGGTATGGCACGACCTACAGGGTCATTTGTTGCATCATCATCATCCATGCCTTATTCAGGAAGGAGTGCACAGCCAATGGGTCGTGTTAGAGGTGATAGAGGAGCCACGAGTTCTAGCGGGGCTCAAAATCGTACGTATGCTCTAGCGGATCGACAGAATTTAGAGGCTTCCCCAGATGTGGTTACGGGTACATTGTCTATATTTTCATTCGATTTATATGACTTAATTGATCCCGGTTCTACATTATCTTATGGTACTCCATTGGTTGCTGGAAAGTTTGAAAGAATACCCGAACTGTTAGTTAAGCCATTTGAAGTGTCCACACCGGTCGGGGAATCTATTATAGCTAGAAGGGTTTATCGAAACTGCATAGTAACTATTTGTGGTCGTGATACGATGGCTGATCTTTTAGAGTTAGAAATGGTAGATTTTGATGTTATAATGGGTATGGACTGGTTGGCGTCTTGTCATGCCACAATTGATTGCTGCACGAAAAAGGTATATTTCCATTTTCCAAATGAATCAGTCCTTGAATGGAAAGGTGAAATTAGTGCGCCAAGAGGTAGATTTATTTCTTATTTTAAGGCAAGAAGAATGAGTTCCAATGGAATGATGCGTGTGAGGAGAGTTTCCAAGAATTGAAGAATAAGTTGACTTCTACACCTGTGTTGGTACTTCCAGAAGGTACAAAAGGGTATACAGTGTATTGTGATGCTTCGAGAATTGGTTTAGGATGTGTATTAATACAACATGGTAAGGTAATAGCATATGCTTCTAGACAATTGCGGCCACATGAGAAAAATTATCCTACACACGATCTTGAGCTGGCAGCAGTTATTTTTTCTTTAAAGATATGGCGCCACTACTTATATGGGGTTCATGTTGATATATATACTGACCATAAGAGCTTGCAATATATTTTTAATCAGAAGGATCTAAATTTAAGGCAGCGGAGATGGCTTGAACTATTAAAGGACTACGATGTTGATATCTTGTACCATCCAGGGAAAACAAATGTGGTAGCTAATGCATTAAGTCGTAAGGCTATGATGGCGCCTATAGAAAGGCAAGGGATGGTTAAAGATCTTCACCAGTTAGCTAGTTTGGGAGTTCGCCTTCTTGAAACTTCGAATAAAGAGCTTATCGTACATAATGCTGCGGAATCTTCATTAGTAGCTGAAGTGAAAGAGAAGCAATATGCAGATCCTATTTTATTACAGCTTAAGGAGAACGTTCAGAGTGGTGCGACCAAGGCATTTGAGCTTACACGAGAAGGAGTACTTCAGTGCCAAAACCGATTATGTGTGCCGGATGTAGACGGGCTAAGAAAGAAGATTATGACAGAGGCACATTTTTCAAGGTATTCCATTCATCCAGGATCAACCAAAATGTATCAAGATTTGAAAGATATGTATTGGTGGAATGACATGAAGAAGAGCATTGCAGAATTTGTAGCTGAATGTCCAAATTGTCAAAGAGTTAAAGTTGAGCACCAAAAACCCGGAGGCTATATGCAATGCATAGATCTTCCAATTTGGAAGTGGGACATGATCAACATGGATTTTGTTACAGGTTTGCCTCGTACAGCTCGGAAATTTGATTCTATATGGGTGATTGTGGATAGGCTTACTAAATCCGCACATTTCTTACCCGTTTAGACCACTTACACAGTTGAAGAATATTCGAAGCTGTATGTTAAAGAAATAGTCCGATTACATGGAGTGCCAACTTCTATTATATCGGATCGGGGAACTCAATTTACCGCAAACTTTTGGAAGTCTTTCCAACGGAGTTTGGGAACACAAGTGAATCTGAGTACAGCTTTTCACCCTCAGACAGATGGACAAGCAGAGCAAACTATTCAAACACTTGAAGATATGCTACGAGCATGTGTTATAGATTTTAAAGGCAGCTGGGATGATCATTTACCTCTTATTGAGTTTGCCTACAATAATAGCTATCATTCAAGTATCAAAATGGCACCATATGAAGCTTTATATGGGAGAAAGTGTAGATCACCAATAGGGTCGTTCGAAGCGGATGAAACTCTTATGTTCGGACCGGATCTTGTGTATCAAGCCATAGAAAAAGTCAAGGTGATTCAGCAACGGTTGAAAACAACCCAAAGTTGACACAAGTCATATGCGGATAGTAGAAGAAGAGGGCTAGAATTTTCGTTAGGCGATTGGGTATTTTTGAAGGTATCGCCAATAAAAGGGGTGATGAGATTTGGCAAGAAATGAAAGTTAAGTCCACGATATATAGGCCCGTATAAGATTATTCGAAGATGTGGGCAAGTTGCTTATGAATTAGAGCTACCCCAGGAACTCTCATCAGTGCATCCAGTATTTCATGTATCGATGCTTCGAAAGTGCATCGGAGATCCGTCCCTTATTACTTCTACTGAAGATGTGCAAGTAACAGAAGATCTTACCTATGAGGAGATGCCTATTGCTATATTAGATCGTCAAGTTAAGAAGATGAGAAATAAAGAAGTAGCATCGGTGAAAGTACTTTGGAGAAATCAACAAAGGGAAGATATTACATGGGAAGCTGAGGAAGCAATGAAATCTAAGTACCCTCATTTGTTCAAAGTTGAAGAGGAAGTTCAAGAAACGGAGTTAGAACATTAACAAGTAAGTTTTTGTTTATATATGCATAGTATTTATATGATGATGTGAATGTAATGGTGGACTTGAACTTGTTTTGGTTGAATAACTACGCTAACATTCGAGGACGAATGTCCTAAAGGGGGGAAAGATGTAACACCCCGTATTTAAGTACATGTATTGGTGTATTCAAGTACGTGATTGGTCACTATATACATATAATTAGCCTAGTATCCATCATTCATCATCCAATTATTGAAGAATAAGGAACCCTAGCCTAATTTCAACTCCAATTATCTTGTGATTCAACCGTAGAAAGTCCAAATTGATTCCGTAGTTGTGTTCACCGTCTCGAGGGATTAGAGAAGCACCCCTTATTTGTGCCAACAGGACTTCGAAATCAAAAGGGCCATTTTATGGTAAGGATGTAAATTATGTTGGTGTTATTTATATGGATATGTATATATATATGCATGTGAGCATAAGAAGTATGTTATTTGATTGTTGTTGAAAGATGATTGGGAAATGATGTTGGATTATTCTTGTGCATGGTTGGATTATGTTGAATTGTGAAGGGATTTGGTATTGATGATGTGGTATTGAAATGATTATATATATATATATACACATAAACCTATTGGTCAAGTTGGTTTTTGGAATGTTTTGCAAATATTGGTTGTATGGAATTATGGAAGAGAATTGTGGTGTTGGGTTGCTAATACTAGATGCCAAACATTTCATTGTAGATAAGTGATTTGTAAAAGCGGGAAGTTGTGTTGAATTGGTATCCGAATCTACAACGAGGTATGTAAATCATACTCTAACAATGTTCTATGGCATGAAAACACCAATGCTCCATCAAGTAAGATTCCGAGGTTGTCCAAAAACATGTATTGTTCTACGTTACCAACGAAGTTGTTTCCATCCTATAAAGTGTCAAAATGTTTCATTGATATACCAAAATGCTCCTATTTCATTGTTGTGATATTGATGATTCTGAAACACATTGTTGATAGACCAATAAGTTCCTACTTTATTGTTATGGCATTGATGACTCCAAAACACCTCATTGATGTGCCAATGAGTTCTTACTTCATTGTTATTGCATTGATGGTCTATTTATATGTCTCCTATTGATGTATCATTGTTTCAAAGTATCAAAAATGTGGTGGCGACCGAAATAACAATCTCAAAGATTAATTGAACTAAGTGATGGAAGTTCTCTCTTATCGGGTGGTATCCCAGGGGCATAAGCCTAGCATGGGTCGATCCCTATTTATGTGTTTATGGGTGGTATCCCAGGGGCATAAGCCTAGCATAGGTCGATCCCAGTTGATATGTACTGGAGGCAGCCTAATGGTCACAGTACAGTACAGTAATGATTAAAAAGACGATAAGAACGAAGGTAAAGTGATTGAATAAATGTAATGTACAGGTTGTCATAAGTTTTAGTAAATGTGGTCCACTCCTATTACGCTTTATTCACTTGTTTCTGATTTCTATTGAGCTCCTATATCATATGTGATTATCTACAGCTTTACATACTCAGTACATATTTCGTACTGACGTCCCCCACGGGGACCTACATTTCATGCTGCAGGCACAGATGCTTTAGCTCACTCACAGCATAGATAGGAGCCAGGTCATACAACTATTGTTGGTGAGCTCCAGTTTGCTTCGGAGCTTTTCGAGTCGGTTCCTTATGTTTTGTCATTGTACAGGAGTCGTGTGTGGGCGGGGGGTTGTCCCGACCCTTGTTATGTCATGTATATCCTAGAGGCTTTGTAGACATAAGGAAGGGTAAAGTCATGGAAGTTTATATAGTCATGTTATATTTGTATATGTGGTGGCTCCGACGGCCAAGTGTTATATATATATATTTGTGCGTGTTGTGCTGATACAGGTAATTAGATTCTTCTATATGCAACGAAGTGCTGTCCAAATTTTTGGTGACATGTAAGTGAAAGTACAGGTATTTGAACGGGTTCTCCCGGGCCTTCTCGGCTTCGGGTGCCAGTCCGGCCCGAAGGGATTTTGGGGCGTGACATTAACATATAAGCATGTCAATTACAATGCCCAAACTTGTAATTTCATGGGTTTAACATACAATTCATATAATTCCCCCTAAATACTATCTTATTTTCATTAATCTTATCATAATCATGGATTGAAAATATCAAATTAGCATCATAGACACATTAATCACTTTGTAAATTCAAGGGTTTGTCAAGATAATCACATATTCATCACACATGCTATTCAATTTCATGAAACTTGAACTTAAATCATGGATTGAAACCCAACTAATATCATGAATATAAATTCAATCTAATTCACACATAGAAATAAAAAATCTGAGATTTTATATGTTTAAGAAAAAGAATTCTTGGACTCTATGGGTGAAAGGAACCCATAGATGAACACCTAACATACCTTAGAAGATAAATTCTTGGAGAAATTTTTGAGCTTTAGTCTTGATTCTTGAAGCTAAGGTTTTTGCCTCTTGAGAGAGAATGTTTTTAATTTGGGGAAGAATGAGTGAATAATGAGCTAATAGGGTATTTAGGGGCTTAATTTCATGTTTAGACAGATTAGGGCCGTGGAAAAAGACCCAACTACCCCTAGGAAGATTTAAAAATTCATCCCTGAAAAACTTGATTCGGGCACCTGGCGCGATGCGGCGCTATCACACCATGTCACTGGAAAATGACAATTGGGAATTGGGGGCCTGGCGCGACGCGGTGGAATCGCGGTGTGGGTGCCCCTTTGATTCTGAATTTTGGACTCGTTGCGATGTGGTAGAATCGCGTTGGAACACTGGAAAAGGACAATTGTGAACTGGGCCTATGTCACGATGCGCCAATATCACAATGGAGCACTAGAAAGTGAAAATTGTCATTTGGCTTGGCTCCGCGACGTGCTGATGTTGCAGGTGGTACATTGTCTTACAAAAATGGCTCTAACTCTTCACCCGGGTATCAGATTTGGGAAAATTTTATATCGTTGAAAAGCTAATTAAATTTTCTACGCAATGGTAGGATCTAAACTGAAAAATACTGATTATTTCAAAAATTTTATATGGGATTACTCATGTACTAAGACTTAAATTAAGCTAGAAAAATACGGGGTATTACAATACTTCCTTTGATGTATTACTATTCCTTGTTTAGATCTTGCAAATTAGATGCCTAGGAATTATTTCAGTTCACCCAAATCTTTCATTTTGAAGGACTTGTGATGAGTTGCTTTAGTCTCAAGTATCTTATCTAGCTTATCTCCCGTCACTGGTATGTCATCCACATACACTGGTATGATTATAACTCCAGCACATGTCTCTTTGATATAAAGGGAGTGATCATATTGACTCTGTCTGAACTTGCAACTGATAAGAGCTTGAGACAACTTTGCATTCCACTGTCTTGGAGCTAGTCTTAGTCAATACAAGGATTTTAAAAGTCTACATACTTGTCTCTCCCCTGACTTTTAAAACCTTATGGAAGTTCAATGTAAATCTCATCCTTTAAGTCAGCTTGTAGGAAGGCATTAAAGACATCTATTTAGTGGATGTTCCAATTTTTGGTTGATGCAATGGCTAGAACAGTCCTCAGTGTAACCATTTTAATCATTGGGCTGAAGGTTTCTTGGTAATCTATCCCATTTTTAGTTGAAACCCTTTGCAACTAACATTACTTTGAATCTCTCTATGTCACCTTATGCTTTGTACTTAACATTGTAGATCTACTTGCAGCCTATTAGTTACTTTCTAGCTAGTAGAGTCACCACTTGCTAGGTGTTGTTACTTTCAAGTGCAGTGATTTTAGCTTTCATGGCTTCAATCATATAGGGTCCTTGCTAGCCTCTTCATAAAAAGTAGGTTCTACAAGTTTAGCAAATATTGATAAGTAATACTGATATTTATTAGATATCTTATCATAAGAAACATAGTCAGAAAGAGGGTATGTAACAATATCTTTAATCCTTAATGATACAAAATCTTTCATCCATGTAGGTGGATGTGTCCCTTTGGTAGACTTTCTCTGAGGAGGTAGTGGTTTTGTAGTTGTTCTAGTTGTTGTAATAGCTAGTTACACATCAGAAGTTATTGGTACAACTATATGTTCTGAGGCAGTTGCAGGTTGCTCAGTGATGGTGGTGTTCACTATGATAGATGATATTGTGGTTCATGAGGTTCCATAAAAATGCATTAAGGAAACATGAATTGAGTTGTTGTAGGTATGTTTGTTTTGAATGGAAATATATCTTCCTTAAAGATCACATCTTTATTGACAAAGAAAACTTTGTTAGACAAATCAAATAAGATGTAACCTTTCTTAGTCTCAGAATAGCCCATATGCATTGCCTCTATAGATCTAGACTTGAGTTTATCCATTTCATGAACATTTTTTGCATAACATAGGTATCCTAGGACTTTCAGATGATCTAAATTAGGTTTTTTATTATACAACATTTTATAAGGAGTGATAGAACCAATAATAGAAGAAGGGATCCTGTAAATTAAGTAGGAAGCAGCTTTTACACAGTGTCCCCAAAATTTTAATAGTATGTTAGCCTGAAATCTAATAGCCCTTGTTATCTCCAAGAGTTGTCTATATTTTCTTTCAGCAACTCCATTTTGTTGGGGTGTATAAGCACAAAAAGTTTGATAAATGATTCTTAAGTTGAGAAGTAATTTAGTACACATACTATTGACAAATTTTGTTCCATTGTCAGTTGTGATTTTTTTAAAGTGAGTATCAAACTGAGTTTGTATGTAAGAGATGAAGTACTTAATAACAACTAGAACATCATATTTTAATTTCAATAGAAACAACCATGTCATTCTTGTAAAATCATCAACTACAGTTAAAAAGAACTTGTGACCCTCTGTAGTATGAACTTTGTAGGGTCCCCAGAGGTCCATGTGAATTAAATCAAAGGCTTTACTACTAACAGTGATACTACTAGGAAATGCTAGCCTTGTTTGCTTTAGGGCTGCATATCGGTTGGTTTGGTTTGGTTTTGAAAATTATCGATTTTACTTATTCATTATCAGTTTGTATATATACTAAACCATTAAAGAACCGTTAAGATATCGGTTAATCGGTTATCGATTTTTTATTTTTATCAGTTCGATTATCGGGTTAACCGTTAACATTAAACATATCTAATTTGAAGTCCAAATCTAGTAAGCTACTGCTATGCACAAAGTCCCTAGAACAAAGCCACAAATAGAATACAAAACATTAAAACTCTAAGTCACAAATTAATTTAAAACTGCTAGCACAAACAGAATAGAAAAATCCAAAGTTAAAGTCATATGCTCACAGAAGTTGAAAATTAAGTTCAAATTCCAAAGTCCAAACATAGAAATAATACTAATTACTACTCAAGTCTGAGCAATAATTCCAAGCAGTAAAATTCTTTAAGGGTTAATAGGATTAGCAGTAGTCGTAGTTTTAATAAAAAAATCTACTGTTAACACTGCCCCATCATGGAATCTTGGTGTTTTTTAGGAGTATTCTATATTGTCATATGCAGGAATTAAAAATAAAGCAGATTAGCAGAAGACATCTAAGAATGAAATCGAGCAAAAATAATCCTGTTGAGTGTTGACCACTTGACTGTTGAGAGAGGCTGAGGCGGTCTTTGAGACGATGAGCGTGAGTGAGGCAGACTGCAAACAGATCGCAATTCACAGATATGAAAATTGAAAAAATTTGCAGCATGAGTGTCTGACTGAGGCAGACCGCAACAAGAATTCGCAAAAAAGACTTCTAACAGTCTTACATCCGTAGTAATATAACAACTTATTATATGCATATGGGACTCAGTGAATATACTAGGGTGATCCACGAGTGTAATTTGGCTCTTGAATGATGTTCCAGTAGACTATAGATTTGATTCCGGTACCTGAATACGTTGAGCCATCTTTTGCTTCAAAGAAGGCTCTAAAGAAGAAAACCAAGAAAGTTGAGGAGAAGATGGTTGATGGGAAGGCGGAACTTCTAAGAAGATGAAATAAAATGAAACCCTAACTACTCCCTAGGTCTCTAGTAAGTAGTAAGTATGGGTTTGGGGCCGTTTGAGAATTGGGCCTTTAGAGTTTTGGGCCAGTTTTGGTGAATTAGGCATTGTGAATAATGGGTATGCTACCAGTAATGGATAAAGTGTGCATTCTTTATCGGGTGGCCCGATAAGAAAATAAGGAAATCCGAGTCCCGAACCGATAACCCGTTAGTTGGAAATGTTAAACCGACACCCAACCTGATAGTGAAAAAAAACGAACCATTAGCTCGATAAAGTAATTATCGGTTCGGGTTAACGGTTTGAACTGAAATTTGCACAACCCTAGTTTGCTTAACACAAAGATAGATACTGTAGTGAGGGACACTATTATGTAGAGGATCTATTTGTGTAGATAATATTTGATTGAGAGTCTTAAATGGTACATAGTCAAGCCTCTTATGCCATAGATCTACATCAGTTTTATTTGAGACAATAACATTGAAACCACATCTTGATTTAGCATGTCCTGGTAGCTTGTGCTGAAGTAGAAAGTATAGACCATCTCTTTGTTTACCAATATCCTTCACCTTCCCATTCCAATGATCCTGAAAGACACAAAAGTTAGGAAAAAAGGTGGCTGAGCAGTTAAGTTATTTGTAGCCTGTGATACTGAGAGAAAATTATATCTAAATTGTAGTAGGTGTAGGAAATTATGAATTGTACTGTGATCAGATATACTACTTGATCCAGTGTGTGCTACCTGTGATATTTCACCATTAGGTAATGTCACACTTTTGTGTAGTTTAGGCTCAAATATTGATGTTTTATTAAGAAGATTTATATCAGCAGCCATATGATTGGTAGCACTTGTGTCAATAATCCACTTGATTAAATTATGACACACTACCATATTACTCTTTGTACCTGATACATTCACTGTATTGGCAGCTAATATAGAGAGTGCCACTTGATTTTGTTGCTCCAACATCTTGCATATCAAATTGTACTATTCTGGTGTAAATCTTGGAGGCATTGCTATCATTTTTTATTCATGTCCATGAGTATTACATATGTTAGCTTGCAAGCCACTTATATCTCTTGAACTCATGTTGCCATTTGAGCCTTGATGATGTTGTGTGGTTGTGCACCATTCTTCAGTAACCACATTATGAGCACTTGGTCCACCTGTTCTTCTTTGTTTATATATGTGATCATAATTACCCCTAGTATCATTAGAATTGACTGCATTGATTTTATGATCAACATGTTTGGGATATCCTGGTGGATACCTTACTAATTTGTAGCAAACCACCTTACAATGACTTTTCAACTTGCATAAATCACAAAAAACAGTAGGATTGTAAGTAAAAATATAGGTTCTCTTCCCTTTTTGATAACCACTACCTGTTCCACCAGACTTTGAGTACATTACTAGTGCATCATGGCCACTAGATGCATCTCCAACAAGCCTGTAACAGTTGTAGACTGAGCCACATTCTTTTGACTCTCATCACTCATTATCATTGAGTATGCCATATTCACAGGGGGTAGAGGGATCATGAGAAAGATTTGTCTTCTTGCTTGAGAGTAAGTGTCATTTAATCCTATCAAAAATTGATTTAGTTTTTGTCTCTATAAATAAGCCACAAAGTCCCTTGACCTTTCACAATTACAAGCAGGAGAGGGCACTAAGACTCAAATTTATCCCATAAATCTTTCAATTCTATAAAGTAAACAGATATTGATTGAACTCCTTGTGTGATAGATGTAATTTCTTGATGTATATTATAAGTTCTAGATCTATCAATTTTATCAAATCTCTCTTTTAAGTCTTTCCAAACAGCTAGAGCACTAGAAGCATATACTACTACTCCAAGAAGTTCATGGGAAACTGAATTCATAAGCTAAGACAGCACTATTGCATTCACTCTTTTCCACTGATCGCCTAATTCAACTGAGAAAATTTTATTTTTTTCAAGATCGATCTACCATACTAAAATTGTTTTGTCCTAATAAAGCAATTCTAACAGCCTTACTCACACAACATAAATCTCACTTCCTTTTAATTGAAATGAAACCAATAGAGTACCTGAAACATCTGTAGTAGAGAGGTAAAATGGATGGTAAATATCAAGTAGAGTTGATGCATCCTGAAAGGTGGAAGTTCCATTGTTGACATTCACATAAGATGGAGCTAAAGTTTCAGTACCATCCAACCCAGTAGCCATGGCAATCAGATTGAGAACTTTGCAGAAAATTCAAGTGATAGATGTTGAAATCTTGAATTCAAGAAAAATGATAAATGAGGATCGAATGAGTACTGATACATTCATTATTGCTCTGATACCATGATGAATAATGAAGAAAGTAGTAACATGTACAATGAGACAGAAGGAAAAGAAGAAGAAAACAGAGAAAAAGAGAATGAGATATTGAGAGTAGATTATCAAAGAGTTATAAGAGTAGTTGAGAGTGAATTATTATTTCATCATTGTTGTTGGTGTTTGTTGACACCCAATTTTTGCTCGCTCTTTCCCTCTAATTAATTTTATCGATGTTCTTGACCCAAACTAATTTTAAAATTAAATAAGAAATAAAACTCGTATTTTTATCTCTATTTTAATAAGTTTTCTAATTTTTATCATACTATAAAATATTTTAATTTAATTAAATATTTTAACAAATAAAATAAAATATCTTTAGTGATCGTATTCGGATTTTTTTTCTAATTTTATTCTTTAGGCGATATTGTGACCACATATATTTATACTTTTGTTATATAAAATATATATTTTATATTTTATTATATTCTTATTTCTACATATATATATACAAATCATGTCTGTAATTTGTATACGTTAAATTAAAAATAATTTTAGAATATCAAAAAGCATCGATAAAATTAATTTCAGTAGAAAAGAGTATTTGGGCTAGCAATAATCCAATTTTATTTTTTATTTCGCCCTATCCCAACCCTCATTTTACAAATTTCAACCAAAAGCCTCAAAATTAGCCCAAAACTCAGTACAATTTTTATGTCCACTTTGTCACTCCGCCTCAACAGATACGATTTAACTCGATCCGGCGATTTATTTTAAAATCCGAAAGGTCCTAAAATGTTCAGTTATTTTTTATATATGATTTATTTTTGTTTAACTGGCTATTTATTTGTATATTTGTTAATTTACCTTTTTATTTATTTTTGAAATTCAAACTGATAAAAAGCGAACGGATCAGAAATTAATTATTTTTTTAATAATGTCACACCCCTTTTCCGCTCGAGGAGATCGATTCGAAGGGTTTTTCCAATTAAAGTGACGGTTTTGAATATGGATTATTTGTTTACAGAGTCGCCACTTGGAATTGAGTTTTGGTGTTCCAAGTCACCTTTTTGAATCCCTAGTCAAAAGGAAATGACTCTTCGTTATGGTCTGCGAAAACAGAAGATCGGGTAAGGAATTCTGTTGACCGAGGGGAAGGTGTGAGGCACCCCTCGAATCCCGTGGTTCTAGCACGATCGTTTTTATTGACTTATACTTGATTAAAACTATTTGAATAAATCGTTAAGGCTCAAATTTGCTCATTTTTATTATACCGAAAACTTATCTATTATTTTATATTAAATAAATCGGTGAAAGTTTAAAATATTCAAATTAATTTTAGAAAAATATTAACCAAGGTGTATTTTTACATCCTTATATTTTAAATGTCTCAAAAAGATGCGTACACCGCATTCTTAACCGAGATGAATGATTCAGTTATAATTAAAATTTATTCAGTACTAAAGATGTTGATTTATCATTTTAAAAATCACAAATAATTTATTTTTTCATTTTTTACTCATAATTATATCTTATCTAAGTTTTATACTAAATCAGCACAAGAAAACTACGACAAGAGAACATATTAAATAACATAGTTCAATTATTTTACAATCTGACTCGGCATGAAGGAGAAAACTATCAAATATTTTATATTCTATAATAATTTAAATAAAATTAAATAAACATTATATAAATCTCACCCAAAATTACATATTATCCTTTTTGATCTTAAATTAATATTTATGTGATTTTGATTATAAAATCCAAGAAAATAATTATACAGTGATTAAAAATGCATTCTTAAATATGCTTATTGTCATTTTTTATTTAAATCAAATAAATTCCATTATTTCTTAAATATTTATAGTTAACTTATCATCGAATGCTAAATTATTCTAAACCAACTTGTATAAAAATTAACACATACGAATATATATAAAAAATAACATAAACCCAATCCTTCAAAAAGCCATGAAAACTCTTAACTACTACTAAATCTGGCCAGTAAATGATATGACGATAGTGGGGATTTTTTTGGTGACGTGGTGGTCCCTAGCAGACGTGCGTGAAAAATGCGTGTATGTTCAGATGGCTGTGGATCGCCGATTTTTGATTGGTTACCGTCGGGCTTCGCCGGAAATGGAGAAAAAAAAAAGAGTCATCGGCGACGGGAAAGGGATGGAGATCATAAAGCGCCGACAAAAAGGGGAAAGACGGTGGCGCAGGAAATGGGAGAATGGAGGTTGGAGCGGTACGAAGGAGAAGGGAAGGGGAGTGGGGCTTGGCTGATCAGTTTTCCGGCGACGGGATGGAAAGTAAAAAAAAAAAAAAAAGGTTGACGGCGCAGGTAAGGGGAGAAGAGATAGCGCCAGAAACAGATCTGGGAAAGGATATGGAGGTGACACCGGCGTGGGGTTGGCTGGTATCGCCAAAAATGAGGAAGGAAATGGCGGTAGCGATGACTGTCTCGCTGGTGACCAATTTCTGGCATGAAAAATAAAGTTTCCGGCGACTTATCGTCAAAATAAAAAAAAAATCAAGTTTTCTGATCTGTTTTTTTTTACTGGCTTTCCATCCTTCTCGTCTATCCCCGATTCTCACTGATTTTTCTCTGACTGGTTTCTATCTCGCATCATTTTTTATTCATTTGATTTTTATTCAATTTCTATGTTGCATACAGATATGTGTGTACAGTATATGACTAAACTGTGATTTTTATTTTAAACAACATAATGTGACTATGAATGTAAAATTTTCTCTGTGTATAGATATATTGATATTCAATATCATAATTATATGCCATATAGTAATAACAATTTACATAATTATTCAACTAGACATACTAGATAATGCATAAAAATTACTTGGATATTCTCATTCATACTTTTCTACAATAAACTTACAACATAGATGATTTAGATTTGAATAAAAATCTGTAATTAATTCAAACGCAATAATGAAGCGAGGAAATAGTCGTCACCGGAAACTTCAATCGAAAACTCTTGAATTCTCTTTTATTTTGATATTCTTTCTCACTGATTTTTAGTTTTTCTCTTTCTGGTTTTTGCTCTCTGATGTTTACTATCTGTTTTTTGATAGTGTAAAAATACGTAAAACAATGTCTGATGGTGAATGTATATATCTTGTTCTGGGGTGAGAGAGTCCCTTTTGTAGAGAGAATTTTTGGGGAACCGTTATTTTTAGGGGGAATCCTTCATCAACAAATAAGGAGGAGAGAATATTTAAAATTTAAATTAATTAATTAATTATTTTTTTAAATAGAAAATAATAATAATAATGAATAAAGATATTAATAATAATAAATAATAAAATAATAATAATAAATAAAATAATTGTTAATTTTATATTTAACAAAACATAATAAGAATTGTAAATATAAAAAAATTAATATAATAAAATAGTATTAAACTACTAATTTATTTATTAAAATTTAGAATGAATAATATATATATATATATTATATATATATATATATATTATATATTTTTTTAAATTAAGATAAAAAATAAAAATAAAATATGTCAAAAATTAAATTTATTTAATTATTAATTTTTTAACTAAAATTTTATAAAAATAAAATAAGAAATTAAATAATATTATGCCAAATATAAATATTTAATATAAAAATAAGTTAAAATTTGAGGAGGATCAAAAATCACGTGTCTACATTTTTGCCCCTCTTTGTGTGAAATCTCGAAGAGTTTTCATACAAAGAAGTAGACAAGATATTATTTTTGAACCTCCAATTATTTGGAAGGTAAAGATAAAAATAAAAATAAAAGAAAAAATGTGACCGAGTCCTGTTTTTGGACGTCCTACCTATCCCGGGTTATAAGGGAATCAGGTCACGAGTAGTTCAAAGGTAATTTGGTGAGAGAAAAAGTTAGAGTCGAGTGAGATTTCGTCAAGATTCCGGTTAACAACTTCTGCCTTTTACATTCAAATGACTAAGAAAAATAAAAAAATGAAATGAAAATTACAATCTCTAGAACCTCGATTCAAATCTTCATGCCTTGAACTTGAAAATTCATCTTGTTCTTCAAACGGATCTCTGACTTGTTATTTTTTTACCCTGTTCTTTAGGCGGGCTCCTGACTTCCAATTTCTTCACCTTGTTTTTCAGGCGGGCTCCTGGATTTGCAATTTCTTCACCCTGTTCTTCAGGCGGGCTTCTGGACTTGCTATTTCTTCACCCTGTTCTTCAAGCGTGCTCCTGACTTCCAATTTTTTCACCCTGTTCTTCAGGCGGGCTCCTGGATTTGCAATTTCTTCACCCTGTTCTTCAAGCGGGCTCCTGGACTTGCTATTTCTTCACTCTGTTCTTCAGGCGGGCTCCTAACTTCCAATTTCTTCACCCTGTTCTTCTGGCGAGCTCCTGACTCCCAATTTCTTCACCCTGTTCTTCAGGCGAGCTCCTGGACTTGCTATTTCTTCACCCTGTTCTTCAGGCGGGCTCCTGACTTCCAATTTCTTCACCATGTTCTTCAGGCGGGCTCCTGGACTTGCAATTTCTGATTTTCAAATATGTTCCTGAACTCAAAATAAATGGTGAAACAGAAAAATAACATCCCATTCTTCAGGAGGGTCCTGAGCAAAAATTAAATTCCCATTCTTCAGGGGGGTCCTGAGAAAAAAATAAATTTCATACAACACACATAAAATTTTTGCCCCAGTTTGTACTGGAAAAATCTATGTGTCACTGGATCTTAATATATCTCGCAAAGAATAAAGTTTACCATGTCCGAGATCCAATATCGGATGTTGTAACCATGCTTCTTAGATTGAGTGAAGCGTGAAATCGCATCTTTTATCTGAAAACAATTATTTCATCTTTTGATCCAAACAAAGAAAAATTGTGAGTTTTAAAACATGTGGTGGTTAGTTTGTGGCATTTGGCTTTTGAAGTAGTCTCTCTCGCACTTGCCATGCTCAACTCTTCTCCAAACCATGATAATATTCATTGAATTGGCGTACTTCTGACTCAAAATTCTGACTACTGAGATCCTCAACTCAAATCATGTTTCTATTGTATGATGCTTCTGAGTTTAACTTCCAATACATCCCTTAGATTTTCACGAGTTTAAAATGGTCAAATCACAATCATCTTGAGTATCTTACTTTTACTTTGAAATGTTGTCTCTGTACATCGATCCTTTGTCTTGCTTTGTACCTTTAAAGAAGTTGGTAGCGAGTTTGGAGTCTTTTCTCACTCGACCTGACGTGAATTTGACTCAAAAGACAACAAAATTTTTTCGTTTGATGACAAGGACACAAAAAATAAAAAATAAAAATAAAACAAAAAGAAAAAGACAATAGGCATCTCTTTTTTTTCAAAATAAAGAGAAAACTTATCTGAATGTGGAAACCGATTCTGGTGATTATGACATGCATTTTGAATCAAACAACTAGATCTACCCACACCAATCATTACAACTTCTGTCCATTTATTGATCTTGAAATTAAGTCAATCTTGAACTTGTTCCTTCTTGATAACAACCTTTCTTCGGCTAGTGACACCTCAATGGGTTTTTGCCAACGAGCCTATCTCCTTTTTATTTCTGTCTCAGCTCACAGTCGTCTTATGGTGCCCGAAAGGGTTTTTACCAATAAGACTCTCTCATTTTTATTTTTTCATCATTTTTTTTAGATAAACACCCAAAATATGAAATATCATGTACTCATAACATGTTTAGCCTTGACATTCTCAAAGATTGATTCGAAGGTCTTTCTTTGGTTGTAACTTGGCTTTTGGATAGGGTTCAAAAGAAAGGTCGGCATAAGGCTCAAAAATTTATATAACATTGGGTGAAACATACAACTTTTGGAATCGATTCTTTTAAGAAAATAACTTTTGCCCCAGTTTCATTTCATTCTAGGTAATTTGAATTTTCTTCTGGTTAGACCGAACCCCGGAGTAGGGCTGCCTATGTATCTTGTCATAGCAAGAATCAGGTCAAACGTAGTTCATGAAACATCATTCTTTTGTTTGATTTTGAATTTTTGATTGATTTTTTTTTTCAACTTTTTTTTTTTACTTTAATTTGATTCCAAAAGAGGGGTATGAAGAAAAATAAAAGCTCAAAGGGGTAAGCAAAGGTTGATATATTATTCAGATAGTAGAACAAAATGTCTTCATCATTTCAAATCTTTAAAAATGTAAGTACAAAACATACATAACACAATTGTACATGAATATCATACATAATATCTTTTAACTGCATCAGCATTGACCGACATTCCTTCCATTTTTCCTTCTACATCATTTAGATATAACGCACCATTAGGTAACACTTTCTTCACCATGAATGGCCCATGCCAATTAGGAGAAAATTTGCCTTTGGCTTCAATCTGATGAGGTAGAATGCGTCTTAGTACCAACTGACAAACTTCAAAATATCTGTGACGCACTTTTTTATTATATGCTCGTGCCATTCTCTTCTGGTATAGTTGTCCATGACATACTGACGTCAATTTTTTTCATCAATCAAGCTTAATTGCTCCAAACGAGTTTTGACCCATTGATCTTCATCAATTTCAGCTTCCACAACTACTCAAAGAGATGGAATCTCAATCTCTGCAGGTATAACTGTTTCAGTTCCATACACCAACAGGTAAGGAGTTGCACCAATTGAAGTTTGAATTATAGTATGATAACCCAACAAAGCAAAAGGTAACTTTTCATGCCATTGTCGGGAACCCTGCACCATCTTACGGAGTATTTTCTTTAAGTTCTTATTGGCAGCTTCTACAGTTTCATTCGCCTTTGGACGATAAGAAGTTGAATTCCGATGCATAATCTTAAATTGCTGGCGCACTTCTTGCACCAGATGGCTATTGAGATTCGCAGCATTATCTGTGACAATTATCTTTGGAATGCCAAAACGACAAATGATGTTGGAGTGAATAAAATCGACCACCACTTTCTTGGTCAATGACTTGAAAGTCGCAGTTTCCACCCACTTTGTAAAATAATCAATAGCTACCAAGATGAACCTATGTCCATTCGAAGCTTTTAGTTCAATTAGTCCAATTACGTCCATTCCCCAAGCCACAAAAGGCCATGGAGCAGTTATTGTATGCAACTCAGATGGAGGGGAATGTATCAAGTCTCCATGTACCTGACATTCATGACATTTACAAACGAAATTGATAGAATCTCGCTCCATGGTAAGCCAATAATAACCTGCTCGGAGTATTTTTTTTGCCAAAACATACCCACTCATGTGTGGTCCACAAATCCCAGAATGTACTTCAGTCATGATTTTTGAAGCTTCTTTAGCATCTACACACCTCAGAAGTCCCAAATCAGGAGTCCTCTTATACAAGATTCCTCCACTTAAGAAAAATCCACTAGACAAACGTCGAATGGTTCTCTTTTGATTACCATCAGCATGTACATGATATTTTCCAGTCTGAATATATTCTTTGATATCATAGAACCACGGCTCCCCATCAAATTCTTCTTCAAACACATTGCAATATGCATGTTGATCATGAATCTGTATATGCAAAGGGTCAATATAATTTTTATCGGGATGTTGAAGCATCGAAGATAAGGTCGCCAAAGCATCAACAATCTCATTATGAGCTCTGGGAATGTGTTTGAACTTCACTAATACAAATCGTTGACAAAGATCTTGCAAACAACTTCTATATGGTAGGAGTTTCGAATCACGAGTCTCCCAATCTCCTTGGATTTGGTGGATTAATAAATCTGAATCTCCTAATACCAACAATTCTTGGACCCCCATGATAATAGCTAATCTCAATCCCAGGATGCAAGATTCATATTCTGCCATATTATTGGTACAGTAGAATCGAAGTTGGGTTGTTATAGGATAATATTGTCCTGATTCAGAAATAAGAACCGCTCCTATCCCCACTCCTTTTATATTAGCAGCTCCATCAAAGAATAACTTTCAGCCCGAATGGCAATCGTCAGAAACAAACTCATCAACATACAATACCTCTTCATCTGGAAAATAAGTCTTCAATGGCTCATACTCCTCATCAATAGGATTTTCAGCCAAATGATCCGCCAAGGCTTGAACTGTCATTGCAGTTCGTGTCACATAAATAATATCAAACTCTGTGAGCAACATTTGCCATTTTGCGAGTCTGCCTGTAGGCATAGGCTTCTGAAAAATATACTTTAAAGGACCCATATGAGAGATGAGGTATGTAGTGTAAGATGACAAGTAATGTTTTAGCTTTTGGGCTACCCAAGTTAAGGCGCAGCACATCTTCTCAAGAAGAGTGTAATTAGCCTCATAAGTGGTAAACTTTTTGCTGAGGTAGTAGATGGCTTGTTCTTTTATACCCGTGATATCATGTTGACCCAATATACAGCCAAAAGAATTGTCTAACATAGACATGTACAATATCAAAGGTCTGTCTGGCTCTGGAGGAACCAAAATAGGCGGATTCGACAAGTACTTCTTAATTCTGTCAAATGCCTCTTGACATTCTTCAGTCCATTCAACTTTAGCATTCTTCTTCAACAACTTGAATATTGGCTCGTAGGTTGTTGTAAGCTGAGTAATGAATCTATTGATATAATTCAACCTTCCAGGTAAGATCATCACCTCTATTTTATTTTTTTGGTGGAGGCAAATCTTGAATAGCTTTTATTTTTAAAGGAAATAACTCAATACCACGTCGACTGACAATAAAATCCAAGAGTTTTCCTGATGGAACTCCAAATACACATTTTGCTAGGTTAAGTATGAGATCATACCTCCGAAGCCTTTCAAAGAATTTTCTCAAATCTTTGACATGATTAGATTGCTCTCTCGACTTAATGATCACGTCATCTACATAAACTTCAATTTCTTTGTGCATCATGTCATGAAACATTGTGGTCATTGCCCTCATGTAATTTGCCCCAGCATTCTTTAGTCCAAAAGGCATGAATCTATAACAATATGTCCCCCATGGAGTAATAAATGATGTCTTTTCCGCATCTTCTGGATCCATAATGATCTAGTGATACCCCGCATAACAATCCACAAAAGAAGCAAGATCATGTTTGGCACAATTGTCCAACAAAATATGAATATTGGGAAGTGGAAAATTATCTTTCGGACTTGCTTTATTTAGATCACGATAATCAACACACATCCGAACTTTGTCGTCCTTCTTTGGAACAGGGACAATATTTGCTAACCAAGTAGGATATTGGGCCACTCGAATAACTTTAGCCTCGAGTTGCTTCGTGATTTCCTCTTTGATCTTTACACTCATGTCAGTTTTGAACTTTCTTAGCTTTTGCTTGACAGGAGGAAAAACAGGATCAATTGGTAACTTATGAACTACCAAATCGGTGCTCAAACCTGACATATCATCATAAGACCACGCAAAGATGTCTTTATACTCACGCAAAGCTCCAATTATAGCTTTCTTTTGTTGCGGTTGAGCATGTACACTTATCTTAGTCTCCCTAATATTTTTATGATCTCCTAAATTGATCGCTTCAGTTTTCTCCAAATTGGGATTTGATTTATTCTCAAACTGTTTGAAATCTTTGCTTATATCCTCAAATGTTTCCTCTTCATCATATTCAACTTCCTTATTCATTATTTCAAAATTAGATTGGGTTTTTAAATCTGGTTGACAATTCTTCATGCATGTCATTTCATTAGAATCGACATAGAAAGAACTGTATGATAGAAAATAAATAAATAAAAATCAGACTCAAAATAAAAATAAAGGGAAACTACGGTTTATTAGAAACATAGATATAAAGAGTTTTAACCTAAAATACCAAATTTAAAGTTCTGAATTACAATCCTAGAATGATTTAAATTGCAGGAGTAAAACAAACAAACTACTAAGACTGTAAGAAAAATAAACAAACTACCAAGACTCCTTTATAATAAGGAGAAGAGTGGCCTTCCAATTGTTAAAATGGACATCAGGGCCGACAAAATGCACATCTGCATTGCTGGTACCTTCCCCAATTTCAACCATATCAGCCTCAATGAACAAATTCTGAAAAAGGCCAATCAACTCTGTATCATCATCATTCATTGATTTTGTAACAGGTAACCTGGAGGATCCAACAACACTGAATTTGATGAAAGACTCGTGAAGTGGAGGTATCGGCTTAGTAAGTGACCATGACTCTTTCTTATGCTTTTTAGCCTTCTTTATATCTTCAGCAGTAGGCTCGTATCCCAAACCAAAAGTACTAAAGTTCCCATAGAGGTTTACCAGATGAACTACGCCTTGTAAAAACATCCCTAGACCTTTTCCTGGTTCAAAACCATGCTTCAACATTTCATTCACTACCATAACAGATGCAGAGGACAATTGTGGTCTTGCAATGAGATTCCCCTCGAGGATATGCTCAACAGCCACTACCTCAGAAGCTTGATGAATTAACACATTGGCAGTATCTGCTTCGATGGAAGAAACAAAGTAGTCTTTATACATTGATAAGTCTCTTTCACCATGAATAACTATCTCTTGTCTGTCACATTCGAATTTGACTATTTGATGCAATGTTAATGCGACTGCTTTAGCCCTATGAATCCATGGCCTTCCCAATAACATATTATACGAAGCATCAATGTTCAGCACTTGAAAATCCATAGCAAAATCCACAGGCCCGATTGTCAATATGAGTTCTATTTCACCAATGGCAGCAGTTTTTACTCCGTCAAAACCTTTAGCGCATACATTGTTAGGTCGGATTCTTTCCACATTAACATTTAACTTTTGCAAAGTTGATATAGGACAAATGTTAGCGCCTGATCCTCCATCAATTAACACTCGAGTGACGATGGAATGTTCACATTTCACAAAAATGTACAGACCTTTGTTATGCTCCGTACTTTTCATAGGCAATTCATCGTCTAAAAAAGCAATTTTATTTGCTTCAAGGATCCTTCCAACAACTTTTTCTAGCTGATTTACTCTAATCTCACTAGGAACACATGCTTCATTAAGAATCTTCATTACAGCCTTGCGGTGTTCCTCTGAATGTATCAATAATGACAATAAAGAAATCTGTGTTGGTGTCTTCATCAATTGTTCTATAACAGAATATTCTGGAAATTTCATTTTCTTTAAGAATTCTTCAGCTTCTTCATCAGTGACAGGCTTCTTGACTGTCATTCGTTCTTCATCGCCTTGTTTATTCTTTCTTAACTCTACTGGAGCATAACATCTTCCAGATCGAGTTAATCTCCCTACTTCATCTATATCTTTAGTCACTTCTTTACCCTTGTGCATCACCGTAACGCGATTATAATTCCAAGGGACTGCCTTGGTATCAACCATAGGTAGCTGTGACATTGGTTTAATAATAATAGGAGCTATGGGAGCTTCTTTTATGATTGAAAGAGGCTTATTGGATCTTCCAGAAATAATGAGTTTTGGCTTTATTTGACTTGACCCAATATTTTCTGAAATCTCTTTCTCATCACCAAGGGATCATTCGAAGATTCAGGTTTTGCTATCACCACCTCCGCTTCTGCAAGCTTTTCTTTCGTCAAATCCACAACATTTGCTGATTTTTTTGAATTCATTTTAATTTTAATGATCGGCTTAAAGGAAATCATAGAATCTTCACCACTGAGTATCACTTCGAGCATGATTGTTTCATTATGATCTGGCAGCAGATTGTGATTGACATTTGGAGCGCCTGAACTTTCTACCATAATCAGTTGGGTATTAATCAACTCTTGAATGGTTCTTTTCAGATACCAACACTTCTCTGTGTCTTTCCCCGGGGCATCAGAACAGTATTCACGTCTTCTAGAATAGTCTAAATTCTTCGAAGGAGGATTCAGGATCCTTCTCTCAATTGGGTTTAGAACATTCCTTTTTCTCAGCCTATGAAATAAACTGGTGTAAGATATTCCAATAGGAGTGAAATTATCTTTTGCCATGTTATCCCTTTTGAATTCTGCTCTAGGCCAAAAATTAGACCTCGGAGGGCCTCTTTGAACTTGCGGGGCCATTGGATGATTTTGGATTGCTGGTGCACGCCACTGCGGGTAAGAAGGAGCCCAACCATATGATTGTGTATTATAAATAGGATATTGGGGGGATGGAATGAAATATAATGGATTCTGTGCGTATGGTTGACGCGCACCTCTCCAATTTTATCGTAGACCTGCCACGACAGTTGCTACATCCTCTTTTTTTTTCTTTCCCCCGAAACTTCCTACACCGCTTTGAATTGCCTATGTTATTACTTTCAAAGTGGCCTGGCTGATGATCTTTCCTGATTTGATTCTGTTTTCTACCATCTCTCTAACTTTGATAACTTTGGCAAATGTACTTCCGATAGTAGAGAGCAAATGATGGAAATAATCAGGTTCTTGTGCTTGCAGAAAAATATCAATCATTTTAGATTCTTTTATTGATGGTCTGACTCTTGAAGCCTGCTCTCTCCATCTGACGGCATATTCTCGAAAACTTTTGGTCATCTTTTTTCTCATGTTGGCAAGCGTAGTGCGATCTGGCACTATCTCAATGTTATATTGAAACTGTTGAACGAAATCTCGAGCCATGTCATCCCATACGTGCCAACGGGAAATGTCTTGGTCAATGAACCATTCAGAAGTTATTCCTGTAAGGCTTTCTCCAAAGTAAGCCATCAATAATTCTTTTTTTCCTCCTGCTCCCCTTAATTGATTGCAAAACTTTTTCAAATGAGCTACAGGATCGCCGTGTCCTTCATATTTGTCAAATTTTGGCATTTTGAACCCTATCGTCAAATGGACATCAGGAAACATACATAAATCTTTGTACGAAACACTTTTTGGTCCACCTAACCCTTGCATATTTCTCATACTCTGCTCTATACTTCTAACTTTTCTAGCCATCTCCTCCTGTTCCTCATTCTTGGCAATCTTCTCAATCACGATAGGTGTATCGTGTTGATGAACATGATAAGGTAGATTTTGGGATTTGAAAGTCATTTCAGGAGGATATAACATATCATGATTTGGTTTTCCCATATTCTTCGGTACTGTCGATTGAGTACCCAAAGTAGCTGGCACTACAGAAATAAAAAGTGGGTTATTTGCGATAGATGGATTTGGTGGGCGCATGGTAAAAGTACCAGTAACTCCAGACATATTAACAAATGGGCCAAATCCTGATGGGTAAAATAGATCACTAGTTTGAGTTGGGTCTGAATTTGGATCATTTGAAGTCGAAAGTCCAGGGATTGAAGAAGGCGGAGCTTGTCCATTCAACCAAACTTGGTACATCTCTGTCATCTGTTGTTTCAATGACTTTATCTCTTTCAGTGATGCTACTTCCTGCGAAATCAACTGATTTTGCTCTTCTTCACTGTCAGACCCTATACCTTCTCTGCGGGTCATTCTTGTTTTACCCTTGTATCTGGTGTTATATGGATGTGATGCCAGATTAAACAACAAACCAACCACCAATTACTTTATCTTTCTGTAACCAAGTAGAAAACGGGTGAGTGTTATATTTTTAACACATTACAATGCCAAGTTATATGTCATGCCTCTTTATGCATTTTCCAACCTATCATGGATGGCTTTGTGTTTCATCCCGGCTTTTCTAGGCATATTTTTTCAAAATTTATGATCGAACCCTTTGGAGGGTTCCCTACGTATCATGCCAGAACATGAATCAGATCTTACGTAGTTCGGGAGGAATTTAGCAAAATTGTTGTCTTTTTTTTTAATTGAATAAAATATTTAAAGTAAGTGAAGTAAAACATATGTAATATATATAGAAATAAACAGTCAACTTCATTACATTCTATAATATAAATACGACAAAATAACTGACCCAACTCCTAAAATAAAACCTACTAACTGATATCTGAAAACTAAAAGATATAATATCTAAACAAGAAGTTTTAAAAATAAAAAAATAAAAAATTATGACAAAGAAAACAACTATCCCTTCAAGGAGACTTCGGTTTAATATGTCCTCCCAAACTCAAATATATGTCCTCCAATGAAGTAGTGAGACGTTGTGCGAAAGCTGGTACTTGTGCCAAAATGTCCTCACGATTCAACTGCTGATAATCCAAACCCATTCTGACAGTATTTATGCTACACTGCGGACCTTCCCTTGAAGGGAACTGAAAGCCTGATCCCATTCCTGGGCCTGTCGATCTCGGAAATCAACCATCTCTCTTGCACGTTGTTCACGAGCAGAAGCAACCTCAACTATTCTCGCAATATTCCTCTTTCACGAATCCACTGAGATCTCTCTCGATCAAATTCTTCTTGCATATTCTTTTCAATTTCTTGAAGTTGTTGTCGGCGAGATGCGGCAAGTTCTGCAATGTATGACCCCCTAGTGGTAGCAAGCTTGATTTGTCCCCGAAGTGCAACCTCAATATCTGCTGACTTAGCTTTCTCTTCAGCAAATTCCCTTTGTTGTTCGTCTATTTTTGCCCTGGCATGCTCTAATTCTGCTCTCAAATCTTGGTTGGCCTCATGATGTTCTCGCATGGCTCTCTCAATTCCTATCCTGATTGCAGCTTCCTGATCTATAGGTCCCCTAACAAATCTTTCTGGTCTGACTGGTGGACTCGACTGTTCTTCAAACCATTCATGGTAATCTGGGTGCATTTCTCCTTTCTCACGCTCTATGACCGTCGTTTCAATCCCCATAATACGACAACCCTCCCAAATCTGTTGGGCCAAATCTTCTGGAAGTGGAATCTCTGGTTTGACCTCAAATACAAACTCAGTCATGTTTTCTGTTATGGGAATTATTTGACATCTGCCTAGCTGACGTAGAACCCTCAATGGAACATACGGTTGAATACCTCTAATACTCATTAATAATAAGAACGGACGAATGACAAAACTATGTATGACTTATCTCCAAGGGAACCAATGGAGATTCCAAGTGATTTTATCTGTTGTCAAAGAACGAAAAAGCTTAACCCAATCTCCAAACAGTCAGAGCACGGTAAATATCAGCTAGGATCATTGGTACCATAGTGTAATCTTTCTTAATCAGTATCTGTACCACTCCCGCTAAACGAATATTAATTTTTTCTTCTCTTCTCGGGAAGACCATAGTGCCTAAAAAGGCTACCATGAATGCAAATCGTCTGTGAATTTTCCAAGCCTCAAAACTCCCCTTATTACAAAGTTGTTTACCGTACTTTTCAAACTCATCTTGCCTTCTGTATCTGTCATACAAAAATTGCAAGGAAACCCAACCTTTTTTCATTGATTCTTCTTTCGTATTCCGTATGTTCATGAGCTTGCAAAATCTATTTATTGAAATAAGTCTTGGGGCTATAAGTTTCTTCCGATGCATATCCCCATATCCAACATAGCCCGCTATCTCTTCTAAAGTAGGTGTCAACTCAAAATTTGAAAAGCGGAATACATTATTCTTCGGGTCCCAGAAATTCAGTAATGCAACAATCACTTCCCTATTAGGGTTGATTCTCATGATACTCGTCAAAAAACCCAAATACTTATGTATCTCGCCATAATCGAATGTATCCATTGCATTCCACCATAACCGAAGCTGCAGAGGGATTTCATCAACAACCTGAAGTGGTACACTCCTATCCCTCTTTCTTTTTTGATGTTTTCCACTAACTGGAGGAGATATTTTATACCTATTGATAAGGACGTGAGATTAATAAATGTCTAGACTTAGGCAGAACTTGATTTCTTAATTTTGAAAGAATTTAATCTTGACTCGTGAGACCTAATGCGACCATTATTAGGACTTAGTTGTAAGGAACAATTTTATCAAAGTGAGAGAAATATGACTGATAATATTTTTAGAAAAATCATTTATTTAAATTGACTCTTTTAAATTTTTTGCAATAACAGACCTCTAGACAGATTTAAACTATATGTTTGAAGACAATACTCCTAAATATACTTAAAAGAATAAAAATAAAATAAAATGACTTAGAAATAAAGAAAAAGAAGAATGATTGTTTTATGCATGAAGTTGTATAAAAATTTCAGCCTCACGACCCCAAAAGGTTCAGGACTGTTAAAATATATGTTTACATAGTTTATTACTTTGCAAAAATTCAGCTCACGACCCCTAAAGGTTCAGGCTATTATGATTTTTATGTTAAAATTAATTTTGAAAATAAGAATAAAAAGTAAAATAAAGATAATAATATTCATGAAAACAATCATTTTTCTTATTATTTTTATTATTTTTTTCTAAAAATATCCTTCGATAAATCTGTGAATAAATATATTATTATTATTTTTTAAATAAATGGTTGTATCTTGGGTAGGACTTCCTACGTATCTCACAAAAAGTGAGAATCAGATCCTCGTAGTTCATGAAGATTGTAAAAATTGTGTTGCTGTATATTTTTTTAAAAAAAAAATCTTTATTTAAAAGTAAAATTTTTCTTTCAAAAATGATTGACTAAATTTGAGGATAAATTAATCTCTCGCACTTTCAAATTGCCTAAAGCCGGTCAACAAATAAATAGTCTTCCAAGCAAATGTCAAAGAGCACGTAGGATGCACATGTTGGTCTTTAGAAATTAGGTCACCTATCCTAGACAGACCCGACCCCTGTGCCGAGTCCCGCTAAGTCAACTGCATATGATGCAAATAAAGCGGTACCTAATAGGGATAATCAGATTCTGAGTTTTCAGTTCTTCTAAGTTTATGCCTAATAGGGATAGGTGTCTAGACTGGCTTACCCGAGCGGACACTCGAGTCGGGGAGGGACAACTTGATCAGTAGCAGGGCAACACCGCCTTCATTGTCGATCTGAACCCCTCCTAACATGTGTGAATATATCCTTCACCAGGTGCCTTGACACTCTGGCTATCTCAAAAAGAAGGTGGGATGCATATGCTGCATTCCGTCTATCTATCCTATTTCAGAGACTCAGAGGGGGTACGTGAGAGAAGACAATATATAATACAGTTCAAATAATATCAAAGCAGTAAATGAGCAACAAGTAGCACACAAGGCCAATAAACACAATATCAACAATAATTAAAGCAAGTATAAGTCAATATATAAAGCTCGAATTATAGTTCGATCCCCAGCAGAGTCGCCAGAGATGTCACACCCCTTTACCGCTTGAGGAGATCGAGTCGAAGGGTTTTTCAATTAAAGTGACGGTTTTGAATAGAGATTATTTGTTTACAGAGTCGCCACTTGGAATTGAGTTTTGGTGTTCCAAGTCACCTTTTTGAATCCCTAGTCAAAAGGAAATGACTCTTCGTTATGGTCTGCGAAAACAGAAGATAGGGTAAGGAATTCTGTTGACCGAGGGGAAGGTGTGAGGCACCCCTCGAATCCCGTGGTTCTAGCACGATCGTTTCTATTGACTTATACTTGATTAAAACTATTTGAATAAATCGTTAAGGCTCAAATTTGCTCATTTTTATTATACCGAAAACTTATCTATTATTTTATATTAAATAAATCGGTGAAAGTTTAAAATATTCAAATTAATTTTAGAAAAATATTTACCAAGGTGTATTTTTACATCCTTATATTTTAAATGTCTCAAAAAGATGCGTACACCGCATTCTTAACCGAGATGAATGATTCAGTTATAATTAAAATTTATTCAGTACTAAAGATGTTGATTTATCATTTTAAAAATCACAAATAATTTATTTTTCCATTTTTTACTCATAATTATATCTTATCTAAGTTTTATACTAAATCAGCACAAGAAAACTACGATAAGAGAACATATTAAATAACATAGTTCAATTGTTTTACAATCTGACTCGGCATGAAGGAGAAAACTATCAAATATTTTATATTCTATAATAATTTAAATAAAATTAAATAAACATTATATAAATCTCACCCAAAATTACATATTATCCTTTTTGAACTTAAAGTAATATTTTTGCGATTTTGATTATAAAATCCAAGAAAATAATTATACAGTGATTAAAAATGCATTCTTAAATATGCTTATTGTCATTTTTATTTAAATCAAATAAATTCCATTATTTTTTAAATATTTATAGTTAACTTATCATCAAATGCTAAATTATTCTAAACCAACTTGTATAAAAATTAACACATACGAATATATATAAAAAATAACATAAACCCAATCCTTCAAAAAGCCATGAAAACTCTTAACTACTACTAAATCTGGCCAGTAAATGATATGACGATAGTGGGGATTTTTTCGGTGACGTGGTGGTCCCTAGCAGACGTGCGTGAAAAATGCGTGCATGTTCGGATGGCTGTGGATCGCCGATTTTTGATTGGTTACCGTCGGGCTTCGCCGGAAATGGAGAAAAAAAAGAGTCATCGGCGACGGGAAATGGATGGAGATCATAAAGCGCCGGCAAAAAGGAGAAGGACGGTGACGCGGGAAAGGGGAGAATGGAGGTTGGAGCGGCGCGAAGGAGAAGGGAAGGGGAGTAGGGCGTGGCTGATCAATTTTTCGGCGACGGGATGGAAAGAAAAAAAAAAAAGATCGACGGCGCAGGTAAGGGGAGAAGAGATAGCGCCAGAAACAGATCTGGAAAAGGATATGGAGGCGGCACCGGCGTGGGGTTGGCTGGTATCACCGAAAAATAGGGAAGGGAAAGGCGGTAGCGATGGCTGTCTCGCTGGTGACCAATTTCTGGCATGAAAAATAAAGTTTCCGGCGACTTATCATCAAAAAAAATAAAAAATAAAAATTAAGTTTTCTGATCTGTTTTTTTTTACTGGCTTTCCATCCTTCTCGTCTATCCCCGATTCTCACTGATTTTTCTCTGACTGGTTTCTACCTTGCATCATTTTTTATTCATCTGATTTTTATTCAATTTCTATGTTGCATACAGATATGTGTGTACAGTATATGACTAAACTGTGATTTTTATTTTAAACAACATGATGTGACTATGAATGTAAAATTTTCTCTGTGTACAGATATATTGATATTCAATATCATAATTATATGCCATATAGTAATAACAATTTACATAATTATTCAACTAGACATACTAGATAATGCATAAAAATTACTTGGATATTCTCATTCATACTTTTCTACAATAAACTTACAACATAGATGATTTAGATTCGAATAAAAACCTGTAATTAATTCAAACGCAATAATGAAGCGAGGAAATAGTCGTCGCCGGAAACTTCAATCGAAAACTCTTGAATTCTCTTTTATTTTGATATTCTTTCTCACTGATTTTTAGTTTTTCTCCCTCTGGTTTTTGCTCTCTGATGTTCACTGTTTGGTTTTTGATAGTGTAAAAATACGTAAAACAATGCCTGATGGTGAATGTATATATCTTGTTCTGGGGTGAGAGAGTCCCTTTTGTAGAGGGAATTTTGTGGGAACCGTTATTTTTTAGGGGGAATCCTTCATCAACAGATAAGGGGGAGGGAATATTTAAAATTCAAATTAATTAATTAATTATTTTTTTAAAATAGAAAATAATAATAATAAATAAAGATATTAATAATAATAAATAATAAAATAATAATAATAAATAAAATAATTGTTAATTTTATATTTAACAAAACATAATAAGAATTGTAAATAGAAAAAAAATAAATATAATAAAATAGTATTAAACTACTAATTTATTTATTAAAATTTAGAATGAATAATATATATATATATATATATATATATATATATTATATATTTTTTAAAATTAAGATAAAAAAATATCTCAAAAATTAAATTTATTTAATTATTAATTTTTTAACTAAAATTTTATAAAAATAAAATAAGAAATTAAATAATTTTATGCCAAATATAAATATTTAATATAAAAATAAGTTAAAATTTGAGGAGGATCAAAAATCACGTGTCTATAAATAATTTTTTTCATATATTTATTTATATATACACATATATAAGTTTTTGTACTGTTATTATTTTTAGGTGATATTTTAGAAGATCGGACGGACCAAAAGTAATCAAGATTTTCAAGTCTTAAACATTAATTGCTTCCATTCATTCTTTTCTCTTTCTCAAAAAAAGCTAAAATACATGTTTTTCATCCCAAAGATGCAGCTATCGGTCACCATCACCCCTTTCCCTTTCAATTCACAAACCGCTGACCCCCTTTACTTCTCTTTCTCCTCTCCTTCTCTCTCATTCCAAAACTGCGACCCTAGCACTGCCATGACAGCCATGACTGCCACCCCTATGCGAGAATCTCCCCAAAACATGCCTCTTCCACCCCCTAAAACCAAAATCATAAAAAGCAAAGCTCCAAATTCGTGTAAGGATGGAAAATCGGTCCAAGCAGCCATTAATGGCTTCAAAATCGAAGATCCCATTCAAATCTTCCCTCCTTTTTCTCATATTTTTATTGTATAGGTTTCAAATTCAGACCTTTCAAGTCCGGATTTGCACCTATAAATGGGGAGAGGTTGGACAGTGAAGGAACATGAGAGAAGGGAGAGATAAAAACAAGTAAAAAAAAAGGCAACAAAAATAGAAGTGAAAACGAGAAGTTAGTGAGAAAAAAAAAGGAAAAACGAGCAAACATTTTTACAAACAAGAGTTACAAATTTCGTCACTAATCACTAGTTTTTCTTCTCACTTTGATCTGAGTTTGAGTTTTGGGGTAGCTCGAGATCGGAGTTGAAGTCTTGACGTCGAGCTCCAGTTTTGCTGTCCCGAAAAAGGTGTGAATCCCGTATCACTTCCATCCCTTTTTATTTTGTCTTGTTTGGCTCAGTGAACATATTAGTTTAGTTTAAGTTTAAATTCGTTGAAGTTCGGTGCTAATGTTGTTAAAGATGGATGGCTGTGCGAATTTCAATCTTCAAGTTATCGGTGACTGATTTCGAAATTGGGTTTGCATTTGATTTTTGTTAAGTTTGTGTTTGTTGTCGCTTCCTCTATCTTATGGATAAAATATGGTGTTGGTTTCGTGAAACCATTTGGTGGATGAGAAGGTGAACATTCGGGTAGCCAATTAGCTGAGCTACTAAGATTACCCGTCTTGACGGAGTAGTTGAGGTGTGCTGGTTATTAGGAGAAATTTAAAGGGAATTTTATGATGTAGCAAGTCTTGTTGTGTAGTTTATTCTGTAATCGTGGGTTCCCAAATTTGTTTTTTTTTTAGATCCTAATTTATCCCTTTTGCCTTGGTTTATGTAATCTCATGATTTAATCCCTTTTTCTTAAGTGAATTGGTGTTTTTGATTTGTGGGTTTATTTTAATTTTATTAAAGGAAGTGACTTTTCACTATTTTAAGTTGTTACTAGTTATTGCTATGTCAAACTTGGAAAAAGTCTTTGATTTTATCGGTACATAAGACATTGAATGCATTCTTTGGGCATTAAGTAGTGGAAATTGTTAGCCAAGGGTCTAACGGAAACATACTCTCTACCTTCTTATGGTAGCAGTAAGATTCGCATACAATATATCCCAAATCCCATTTGTGGACTACACTTTGTCTGATGTTCATTGTTATAAGTAGATTGTTATGGTATCAACACTCATATTAGAATACTCTTAAAGTAATCTCTTATTTTAGTAATTTGTTTATACTAATTTACATCAACTGATTAAGAAATTTTTTTTTGTTTGTGTATTGCCCTCGTTTGCCTTCCTCTCTTGTGCCTTAAATTGTTACTTTTGTTTATATATTGCATTTTAAGAAAATATGACCTTTTCAATTTCTTAGTTTGAAGCAGAGTAATAACTTTATAAGTAGTTTTGTACGTCGTCTAGATATCTTGGTAACGAAGAATTCGATGCATACATACTTGATTAGGACCCAAAGATCAAAACTTATCTCCTCTCTATTTGCATTCTGTCTAAGTTGAGTGAATAAAATTTGCTAGTCTTTGGCTATAATTTAATTACTATATATCGCGGTGACAATGTGTTCCAAATTGAGAGTTATCTGCTCCTGTTACTATGTCCACGTTGAAGTTTTCTTTTAGTTTAGGAGCTACTTTGGTTGTGAAGGAAATAACCATTAGTATGTGCAAAACAATATATATATATATATATATATATATATATACAAAAAAAAGGTGATTTACCATGGTAATTAGTCACATCACGGGCTTTGTTAAAGAAGTTCTTCATATTTTCTTTCTTGTTAATACAACTAAGATTCAAATTTAGAAATTGCTGACCCAGAGCCTTGTATTGGTGCAAATTTGTCTATTCTGTTTTACTTGTAAGGACACTGCCCCGATGCGTTATGCTTATAGTGTTGTCGTTTACCTCAAAGTCGAAAGTATATAATTAGGCCTAGGAAGCAAGTGTTCGACTGGATGTTTGTATATTGAGCTTTTCTCAGGTGAATTTTGTTTCGGTGTTTGAATGTTTACTTCCTTTAAGATCCATTGGATTGAGATATAATTATAGCATATTGCGGTTATGCCTTGGTTATCTTTTAAATTTTTTCATGTTTCTAATTTTTATCCTTTTCTTTTTCATGTAAACTCGGGAGTTGGGAGCTCCACGATGGAACTTGTTTTGACCCAAACATCGGGTCAAACGCTACTAGGAGTACAAAGCCTCGGATATTCCGCAAATTAGAAGTCCAAACTCTTGAATAGAGTCTAGTATCTCTTATCTTCTTTGAATTTAACTTATATTTTTCATGTTGAGCTTTAAAGTGATATTGCCTCTTATTATTGAAATTTCTGTGTTAACTTTACTTAATTATTAAATTTATGTTATCTTGTTATTTGCCGACCTTTTAGAAGTAGTTTTAACACTCCGACTTTCGCAAATAACAGTCAACTCTCTTGAAAACTCATTACCGATATCCTAAATAAGATTAGCAACCTTCACATTTTTCTTTGAAATATAACAAAAGATAAATAAATGAAATTTCAGCTTTAACTTAATCGAGAAGGTTATCAAAATTTCAGATTTTCCAGAAGAGTTTATTCATCAATTTTAACCTTTTTTAGTATATAACTCTAATGTTCAAACTATATTTTATATTTTAATGTTCGTTTGACTTTTCAAATTCTCGAAAGATTAGAAAACACGATGTATTGTACATTCTTTCGCTACTACATACAAGGTACATTGTATTACTTTCATAACAATAATTTTACATCATATTTATTATTACCATTATTATTTGTGCCATAGTATTTATTATTGTTTTCAATTATTATTATTATTATTATTATTATTATTATTATTATTATCTTTATAAATAGCATCGTTATTACCATTATTATTATTATTATTATCATCTCAATCTTGTTACGCTTATGTATTATATTATCATATTTTACTTTTTGCTTATTTTTAATCTAATTTTTTTTTAAGTTTCGCAAATCAAGTAAAATTTTACATCTTTTTGTACTTTAAATATATTCATATCTGCATCTGTCTTAAATTATTCCACGCTTTAAAAATATTTTTTTATTTCACCTATTCAATTTTATACATGTATAGATAATAAAAAAAATAAAAATTTCCTCTATATTATTCAAATCATAAAACATGAAAAGCTATTTTTCTCATATCTTAAAATATTCATGTAACATTCATATATGCGATGATTGCATTACTTCCTTGTCCATGGTAGCATCACGTTTGTCATACCTTAAGTTTTCTTTCTTTTATATAAAATAACAAGTAGAAAATAATGATGAAAGTTTTCTTATCACAATTTTCACAAATAAATAAAAGCAATGATATTTCCTAAACTAAGTGTAAGGACTATCCTCGGATAGGCTCTGAGGGGTGCCTAACACCTTCCCCTCGAGTAACCAAAACCCTTATTCAGAATCTCTAAATATTTTCAAAAGACCAAAACAGAGTTTTCGACATAAAAAAATGGTTTTTTCCTAATTTTCCTAAAAAGTTAGGTGGCAGCTCTAAAAAATAAATTTTCAAATCCCAAGAGCCATTAAACGCCACCATATGTTGTGCGTTGTTTCAACCGATTCAAAATAGGGCGCGACAGTGTTGATTACGCTATTATGTATATATAGAGTCTTAGTTGTGTTATAACTACTTTACTATAACTTAACTAACTAACGGTTATAACTAACTCTGCACTGTGTAAACTAACTTCTGGAAAGAAATAGTTTACTACTAGATACTGCAGATAGAAGTTGTAATCTTTTTCTTCAAAGTGAGCTGATTAGAACTCTTATATGTACTCTTCAACAAGAATCTATCGAGATCAACTAGAACAACACATAGCTCAAGCTAGTAACACTAGTTTTCTCGTCTAAACTCTAAGTGACCAAATTAACTCCAAATATAATGCCCCGAGTCTGTACCTCGAATGCTACACGGTGCTCATAATCCTGAAGGACCACAAGCTAACCCATGACTGGTATCTGCTGCAATGCAAAAATTAGGTGGAAACTAGCCATAAGGTTCGATACTTTTAATAAATACTAAATACAGTATATCAATACCAAACTGAATATTTATCTGAAAAATACTCTAGTCTGGAAAACCTCTACTGTCTGAACAAGGAGTTGATGGGACAATTTCCCAACTAACTTCGACTACTGAAATAAATTGAGTACTGAAATAATAAATTTATCCTCGAACTATGAGGACTCACCACTAAGTCTGTTGCTGATGGATTGGGCTGCTAAGTATGGTCGGGAGCCCATGCGTCTGAACCTATGATATAAGACATCATAGCACAAAAGAAAGGTATGCATCATTACTTTAAATGTACTGGTATGCTAAGTGAGATAGGCTGATATGCGTGGGTTCATATGTATGAATAATAACTAACTGAATAACATGGACATAACTGAATGAGAGTACATGCATGAATATGTGAACTGTAATTGAGGTCATGATAACACTGGATACTGAGTTCTGACTAACTTACTGATATCTGAGTTTAATGATACTGTATTATTGTTAACTGAGTGACTGTGTCTGACAGTCCTGATTCTGTGGAACTATTTTGAGTTCCGTACTGAACTGAGTGACTGTGTCTGACAGTCCTAATTTTTGTAGAACTAAGCTGAGTTTTATTCTGAAGATTGAAACTGAGACTGTGAGAGGTAATCATCTAACCAACACGCCCCTTTCTGAATGGATTGGGGTTCTAACCTGTAACTCAGTTGGAAGGGTGCCAGTATCGTGCCACGGGTAAAGACAAGTTGAGTCACCCTCATCTCGCAGGTGCTATGAATGAGAATGGTGGTACCCTCAACTGGCAGGTAGGACACCTAATCAACCCTAAACTGGCAAGTTGATGTCTCAACCTACACTGGCTATGTAGTTTTGGAACACAATGACTGCTTTTAAGGATCACACCCTCTACTGCCAGGTGAGTCCCCATCCTTGGGTTCACTCGGTGCTGAATCCTACTCCCAATAGAATAGACACTGGACTGAGTTCTAAACTGTACTAGGCTGGACTGAACTATTACTAATCGTACTGTCTAACTGGACTAATCTGAGTTCACTGAGTTTCATTAACTGATTGAGTACTACTGAATTCTGTTAGCTAATGGAATACTACAGAGTTCTGTTGACTAGCTAGATTCACTGAGGTCTGAACTAAAAATGTAACTGTGATTGATTATTGAGACTACTGTCCATGACACTACTAAGACTATTTTGTAACTACCACAGCTCTAGGTAAACAACTAAGCTTTCGGGTATTGAATATCCCCAGGACTCGATAGCATGAAAAATAAATCATAGCATAAACTTGAAAGGCATAACCATATGCACCGGATCATAACTCATTCATAGATACATTCCATCAAACACTTGAACTTGCACATAAGCTAACATGACATGATTGTTTTCCCTTTTTTCTTTGTTTACATGAGCAATTTATCAAACACTTGGAGAGCATGGGTATTTCACATATCAATAAACATGTAGTAATATCATAAATTCTATATTCAACTTGTAATTCAAGAGTTAAACCTGTAGTTCAAAAAAATTCAATTCACAATTGACTAGTTTGCATAAAATTTGGGACAAATCATGGAATTAGATCACCATTAACATCATAATCATTAACACATTCAAGAACCAACATGAAATCAATTAACTTGTATTTAAAAAGAGTTTCTTGAACTCGAAGGGTGGAAAGAAACCTTTGGATGAACACTTCATATACCTTGGTATTTAAATTTGCAAAGAATGATGGAGTGTTCTTGAAGGCTGAATCTTGAATTGGAGATCCTAGGGTTTGCTTCTTGAGAAATTTTGAGAAAGATGAATGGATTTTTCCTAAAAACTGATTTAGCGATGCGCAGATCGACGTGCCGCATCATTGGTATCGACGCGATGGCTAATGCGCCGCGTCGAGTAGGCGTCGATTTACTGGAATTTGCATTGGGAGCTTGAGAAAAATATTCATCGATGCGATGGGCGATGTGGCGTATCCAGATCGTGTCGATCCACTGGTTTGAGCTTTCAAAGGTGTTTCAAACGAGGTCTGAAAAATCTAACACTTGTCCGAAAACACCCACTGATATTCTTGGTCATGATTCAACCTAAAAATTATTAATTTAAGGTCATGAGGGTCATGAAATAGAGTCACCAACCTACGAAGGCTAAAATAACACTAAGTATGAATACTTAGCTAAAAAATTTCTATGTCTGGACCCCTTAACAAGCTTTAAAGGACTGAGTTAAGCTTAAGATTTTGCGGTGTCTTACAATATCCCCCCCTTGGGAACATTCGTCCTCGAATGAGGCTGACTGAGCTAAGAATACTGATAGATTAAATTAAGATACAGGACATGCACAACTATAACATGATTTCATGACTGACACTACTAATATGCTGAAATTTCATACTGAACATGCATATCTGATGCATGAGTACATGGTTGGTATTGCTGATAAGCTAAGTCTCTTATACTGAACATGTATATCTGATGCATGAATATCTGACTGAACGGACTCATGAATGTATGACTGGATATGCAATGGTAACTGATACCAAGTTTATAAAGAAAATCTGAGCATGAAACTGAGTAAGTTTAAAGAGAATCATTACCTTAGGCTGAGTCTGAGTTTATGGAAAAGAGGTGAGGATACTTGGTTCTCATATCTGCTTTTGCTTCCCAAGTAACTCCCTCAACGGACTGATTCTGCCAAAGAAATTTAACGAGAGAGACTTCTTTGTTTCTCAGTCTGCGAATCTAATAGTCAAGGATTTCGACTGGGACCTCTTTATAAGAGAAACTGTTCTGAATATCTAGGCCCTTTATAGGGACTACAGTTGTTGGGTTACCTACGTACTTCTTAAGCAAGGAGACATGAAACACTGGATGCACTGAATCTAAGTCTGAAGGTAATGCGAGCGTAATCTACCTTTTCGAAACGGCTGAGAATTTGGTAAAGACCGACATATTGGGGACTGAGCTTCCCCTTCTTGCCAAACCTCTTCACTCCTTTCATAGGAGAGGTTTTCAAAAATCACCGATCTCCAACTCGAGATTATTTACTGAATACGCATGAACGGGAACATGAGAACATAACTAAGCCTGAAACGTAATATAGGAACTGAATATCAAGAATGGAGCTGAGCCCCTGAATACATGGGTTACGACTGAGATTGGAACTTGAGGGTCCACCTATGAGTACCCACTACTCCAAACTGGATTCGTTACGTGAAGAGAAAAGCTCGAGGATTATAGTGCATTTCCCCCTTGGGACATTGTCCCTTGAAGAATGCTGACTTGGCTAAGATACTGAGGAAAAATTAAGATGATGCACAGGGCACCTATGAACTGAATCGTGACTGTATATCGAAGATCTGAAACTAAGGCATGACACCCGAACTGAGCTAAAATCGCATCTACACAGTTGCTCGATCTTGGAATAGTTACATTCATGAGACTTCGGAGAGTGCGACCTGGTGGAAAGATGGGAAACCCAACTATACAAACATTGTCCGCCTAACTGCTAAACTGAATTGCTGGTTTTGCAGACTAACTTATGCTGAAAACTTGTATTCGACTGAAGACTTTCTTTGACACTCTTTCTACAGAGTTCTAGTGGCTTTAGGGAGCAAGGAGTCTTGGCATGGCTGAATAAAACAACTGAATAAGAAAATCACATCGTGGCTAAAATTCTGTGATATGAGTCGAGGCCTACAAAACATCATCTAAGATAAAGTAACTAAGCCTTATGCACTGTAACTAAAATTTTCAAGCTTAGACATATCCCTTAAATACTCTCTCAACTACATTCTCCACCTTAGTCCAACACATCACCTGAGACTACTGAAAATATTCACATGGGTACTGAGCACGAGTGCATAAACATACTAACTTATCTGATTATCTGAATGGCTGATAGCCAAATACTTGGTCATATAATATTAAACTGTACTTAGTCTGAACAGTTGGACTGGAACTGTAGAGTATTATACATATGAGGTAAGGACTAACTGTGTAACAAGAGATAACTGATCTTGAATTCATGAAAATCGTATTATTTAAGAATGCAAGACTAAGTGTATAACATGATTCTAAAATATTTTGTAAACTAAGGTACTGAAACACTGATAACTGAATAACTGATAACTGTACGCTATGGTCAAGCAAACCTGAAACTGAACTGAGTTATTGATCTAATTACTGGACTGAGACTGTAACTAAGATTATATCTGAGATTTAACTGAGACTGAATACTGAACTGAGCACACTGTAAAGTATGAGTACATGAGTCATGAACTACATGACCTGAGTTTGGAGTTTCTGTTTTCATGGAACACGAGTTGTAACACTGAGTAAACTGGAACTCCTATACTAGGAACTGTAAGCGTACATGATTTTTGCTAACGTGCAAAAATATGAATAGATAAGATACCATGATAACTTATGTTTTTTGAGAATCTGAAGTACGATTCTGAGATGATCAGTGGGATCATCTTCATTACGGGAATAGACAAGACTGTCATCTATGTAGACTATGATGAACATGTCCAAGTACTGCTTGAACATGCAGTTTATCAAGCCCATGTAGGCTGTTGGATCATTGGTAAGACCAAATGACATGACTAAAAATTCAAAGTGACCATATCGAGTTCTGAAATCTGTTTTTGGAATGTCACATTCTCTGACTCTGAGCTGATGATAGCCTGATCTGAGGTCTATCTTAGAAAAGTAAATGGCACCCTGAAGCTGGTCAAATAAGTCATCAATTTTGGGAAATGGATACTTGTTCTTGACCGTGACTTTATTTAGTTGACGGTAGTCAAAACACATTCTGAGGGAACCATCTTTCTTACGCACGAATAAAACTGGTGCAACCCATGGGGACACACTGGGTCTGATGAATCCCTTATCTAGGAGATATTTCAACTGTTCTTTTAATTTTTTGAGTTCTGCAGGTGCCATCCTGTATGGAGGAATAGATATGGACTGAGTATTTGGAAGAAGGTCGATTCCAAAGTCAATTTCCCTTTCGGGAGGAACTCTGGAAAGATCTTCGGGAAACACGTCTGGGAATTCACATGCTACTAATGCTGACTCAAGAGTAGGGGTTTTTAACAAGAGTCTTGGACTTGAACGATATGGTAAACACATCCCTTAGATATCATTTTCCTTGCCCTAAGGTAGAAAACAAGCTGACCCCTAAGTGCTGAAGTACTACCCCTCCACTCTAGGACGGGCTCATTCGGGAACTGAAACTGGATAAAAAAATTTCTGTAGTCGACTGAGGCATAGTAGGAATGAATTCAATCCATGCCGAGAATGACATCAAAATTGGTCATCTCTAATTTGACTAAGTCTGTTGAAGTGACTTTTTGAGATACCATAATCGGACAATTCCTATATACTCATCGGGCTATGATAGATTTACCCACTGGGTAGAGACTAAGAAAGGCTCTGCTAGAATTTTGGGACTAACTCCGAAGTCAACAGCTATATGAGGAGTTACAAAGGACAAAGAAGCTCCTGGATCTGGCAAAGCATAAACATGCAAATAATAAACTTGTGACGTACCAGTGACCACATCAGGAGAAGTTTCCTGATCTTGTCGTAACTGAAGTGCATAGATTCTGTTTGGGCGTTGCCCAATGGTGGCACTGAAAGCAATACCCTACTGATTCAGGCAACCAGACTGAGCTGAGGGACGGTTATGCTGACCCTGGAAACCTGACTGGGGACAATCTCTGACTTTGTGACCTGGCTTGCCACACCCGAAACACACATCACTGCCAGCCCAGCAGATACCCTAGTGGTTTCTGCCATATTTCTGACAAAGAGGATTGGTTTGGCTACTCTTTGGCCCAGACGTTCTGGATTTCTTATTCTTTCTCCCTTTTTTCCTATGCCTCTCCTCCTTACTCTGCGGAGCATGAGCCATAAGCCTAGATAGGATAAAAGCCAGCTGATTATTTTGAGCAACTATTGAATGAGCTAAGACGGTGAAATCATCTCTAAACTCAGTGTGAGAAACATGCTCATTTAGAGGATCAGCCTGAGCGTGCGGAGGGGCTGACTGGTTTTCGTTACTCCTTTCGTTAGCTTATCTAGAAGACATGCTGGAAGCATAAGGAAGATATGAATTATACTGAGAGTTTAACTTGAGCTCATGCTCACTCGCACGACATGAATACTGAAAAAAGGGAAATTTTTCTTAAAACATCTCGTAGCCTATTGTCCATAAGTGTGGTGCGCTACACACCCATGTACAAGACTCTACTAGATACGTCTTTCAGACTTCCTAGGACTCTGTTGAACCTTAGGCTCTGATACCAAGTTTGTAACGCCCCGAGTCAGTACCTAGGACGCTACACAGTGCTCATAATTTTGAAGGACCACAAGTTAACCCATGACTGGTACCTGCTGCAATAACTGAATAATAATACTGTAAAAATACAGAAATTAGGCAGAAATTGTCCATAAGGTTCAATACTATCAATAAATACTGAATACGGTATATCAATACCAAAACTGAATATATGTCTGAAAAATACTCTAGTCTGAAAAGCCTCTACTGTCTGAACAGGGATTTGATGGGACAAGTCCCCAACTAAATCTGACTATTGAAATAAACTGAGTACTGAAATACTGGAATAATAAATCTATCCTCAAACTATGAGGACTCACCACTAAGTTTGCTGCTGATGGATCGGGCTGCTAAGTATGATCGGGAGCCCGTGCGTCTGAACCTATGATATAAGACATCATAGCGCAAAAGAAAAGTATGCGTCAGTACTTTAAATGTACTGGTATGCTAAGTGAGGTAGTCTGATATGCATGGGTTCATATGCATGAACAATAACTGACTGAATAACATGAACATAACTGAATGAGAGTACATGCATGAATACGGGAACTGTAACTGAGGTTATGATAATACTGGATACTGAGTTTTGAATTACTGACTTACTGATATCTGAGTTTACTGATGTTGTATTACTGTTAACTGAGTGAGTGTGATACTGTATTAAAACTAGGAACCTAAAATTATCTTACTATTAACCTAGGTCTGCCCTGTTGAAATATAATACTTTGAAGAAGTAAATCTTGAATTTCAAATATAAAAAAATGAGTTAAGATCGATGGATCTCGAAAATAATGACAAAACAATGTTATGCAAAATGAGTTTGTTAATTATTTTAAAAAAATTGATGATTGAATTATATTCTTTATGATATATGAAATTTAGGTTTAAATTTGAGATTATTGTTGAAAGTAAAAGTAAAAAAAAATCTATGTAGAAATAAATCCAGTTGCACACATACAACTGAAGTTCTAGACAATATTAGTATGCACAAAAATTGGATGTCTTTAGCAGTTAAATGTGTACCTTATTTCGTACATGGAGGCATCAATGAGTTTGAGCACATCAAGGAGAACATTGTACCTCAATCTATAGGTTCAATCATTTGCCAAATAAGGTACATATAATTGATTTGTGATCAATATTGTCTCATCTTCGGTTCAGTGTTACATGTTAGCAACTTAAGTCGAGCTTGTTTGAAGTTAGAGTTTGTCAAGGCTTTACCTTTAATTACAAACTATCCAAGTTAGCTTTGGTAAATCAAAATTCTAATAAAAATTGTATGAATTAGAACTTGTCAAGTCTACAATTTCAGTATAATTTTAAGGTAACAACATAAATCCTGATAGGTTGAAGCTTAATTACAGAAAATCACGACACTTTGCATAATTATTGAAAATCTCGACTTTGTGTTCGTCGAGATACATAATTAGCTCTGATACATCCAACGAAGATACATTTTTTTCTTTGTAAAGATACATAATTAGCTCCCGATACATCCAACAAAGATACATAATTGGTTGAAATTTTTGTAATTACTTTGTAAGGGTGGTAATATGTGTAAAAATATGATAGGTTAAGATGTATGTTTATGTTTTTTTTCTTCCTAATTTTAATAAGTCATATCATCAAACTTGACATAAAAATATCCATGTTTAATCTTCACAAATTTTCAATTTCAATGGTTTAGGTCTAAATTTATTGAAAAAAATTACCTAAAAGAACAACTTAAGTTTCAAAACTACTAAAAATTCCTCCACTTTAAAAATATTACTTATATCCTAACATTTACTACTTTAACTAAAAGTTAAGATACAAGTTATTAAAGACCCCTCATCATACGCCCTTTCTTTACCAAATTAAGAACGACTTCTTCCACCATCTACGTCATTAATTTAGGGGTTGATTTCAATTTCTTCTTTGCCTCTAATTCAAAATTTTGAATTAAGGTAAATTTTTTCCCTAAAATCTTTTTCAATTTTATCTAATCTTGTATTACGATTTTTTTTCAAAAAAAATAATTTTGGGGACTGTTTTTACAAGTGATTTTTTGGCGTTATTGTTGAACGAATTTTTTATAATTGTTTTTTCAATCTACTTTTTTTGAATTAACATAATGAATAGAGATTTCAGACCATCTTTTAGTCTTGGAATCTCTCAATTAGATATTACCAAATCGAATAAAGAAGTTAATTACTTTGTTCCTGATAGTATGACTACGAATCTGATGGTTTTGATGAAAATAGATTCAAGCATAGAAACGATCCACATATTATGAAGAAGTTGCGGAAAAAATATTTCAAGAAGGATAACAAAAAAGAAGTTCAAGTTTCTAAGAAAAGAGGTTCTAAAAGTTCTGGAAGTAAAGTTCCCGCTAAAAGAAGAAGACTTGTTGAAGTTATTTCAAGAGAAGAGCTTTCAAAGGTATTTTGCATGTCCAGATCTGAAAAATATTTGGCCGAGATACATATTTAGACATGCTTTATATGTTTTTCAATCTCTTGTATAACTGGTGCTTTGTTGATGAATTTATATGTATCTATTATTTTTTTAAGTATTTTTGAAATTAATGTAACAATAGATACATGTTTATAAGCTTATAGATACATATTATATTATCTTGTATCAATGTTTTATTGTTTATGCATTTATATGTATCTCGTGTTGTTTAACTTTTCGTAAAATAAGCTCACCAATAGATACATGTTATTTCAATCGTTGTTTTACTGGTAATATGTTAATGTTGGTGTATGTATCTATGAAAATTTTATACAATTTTGTAGGTATAAAACAACAGATACATTTTATATATTTTTGTATCTATGGTTCTGTGTTAATGCAGGTTTATGTATCTATGCATTTTTTATACAACTTTGTAGGTGTAAAACATAGATTTAAAACAACAAATACATTTTATACAATTTGTATCTATGTTTTTGTGTTAATGTACGTGTATGTATCTATTAAAGTTGCCTTAATACTGGTGCATGTATCTCTTGTTATTTTCTTTATTTGGTACAATTTGTATCTATGATTATCGGATACAAGCATATATGTGTTTTTAATTCAATTAGTAATCACTATGCAAGGATTGTGGTGTTTTTGTAGCTGCGTTTTAGGCATACCATCTTCAGATATTGATGCTCTATACCATTGTTTGAGATATGCAACACTTTTGTGCAAGTATGGGTCTCTAAAGGCTGAAAGTGGATACTTTAGTGAGAATGATGATCCACCGAGACCAAGGAGCAACTTCATAGCAACAACAAAAGATCGTGTTCTGAATGTTGAGTAGTTGTTTTTTGTTGTAAATTAAAAGATTGGATGATGTTAGTAGATGCTTTAACTGTTGGTTATTTTGGAATGTTTACAAAAACATACATTAGCTCTTTTGAGTATAAACTAGTTTTGCTTTATCAGAGTTATTTACATATGGCTATTGCAGTTTTTGATATATTAGTATTTTGATACACATTTTAGTTATATGTTACAAAGAAATGCTTTTATATTTTTTTGCTACGTTACGTGAGATACATATTAGTTATTTTGTATCTCAAACAAATTATTATGTATCTCTTCTAATAAATATATACAGATAAGTAATTCACGTATTTACAGTACATAGACTTTACACTGTGCACTATATATTTAACAAAATATACAATCTATTTAAGCTTGTATCTATTATTATTTCACATTATTGACTTGTACAATCTATTGACTTTTTCACCATGCATCGTTCATCTAATTCTTTTCATATGAATTTGTTAAATTAAAATATTTATTATATTCACCGTTTCTTAAGAAAGTACTTAAGATTCTTATTGTGCAAGTTTGTCAAACAAAATAAAAATAAATAAAAGTCGTTCTATCTGAAAATTGATAATGGAAAAGTTTTTGTTTAAAAATATGAAATAAGAAACAAATTACCTGTTTATGTGGAATTTCATTAATCCTTTACCATTATTAGTTAGGTTAATTGCTACATTAATGGAGATTTAGCCGTTACATCACCTGATTTAAGCAAATTAGTCTACTAACTACATGTATCTAACATTACCTAAATTGTCCAATATAATTTGACAGGGGGATGTTAAGCTAACATTCAAAAATAGTCTTTATAAATAAGTCGATAACGACTTGTATTCTCTTATAATTGACAAGTTTTGGAGCAGCAAAACCACTAACAAGCCCAACCGTAGCTTGAAGTTGCGTAAAACCCCGATATTTCAACGGGCATGTGTGGACATCTTGAAAAAATCTAACTTTAAAGAGTTTAGTCCCCCGACGGCATGATGCTTTAAATATTCAAATACAATCATCCGAACAACATCTTCGGACATAGCTGCAACAATGATAACAAAACTTCAGCATATTTTTCTTCACCTACTGAAAAAAATAATAGATACATAAACTGCACAAACGTTTACAACATATATCTATAACAATACTATTATGTATCTTTCGTATGTTCATATAGATAAAACTAAAACACAACGAAATACATAATCAAACACAACTATAGAACCTCAGATGCAATATTAGAAAAATATATCATGTGCACAGAAATATGTATCTCGGCCTTACAATAAATTTTTGTAAAACAATAATTATGTAACGTTAGATACATAATTCATTAAAGTAGAGATAATTAACAACAACTGATACGTTAAAGACGAAACATACCTTTTCTTGTTCGATCTTTTCGCACAGAAATTGAAGGAATGTTCAACTGCATACCTTGCCATAACTGAAATTAGAGTACACTTGTTCTTGTAGATTTGTCCAACCTTAACATCATTATGTTTGCAATCAGTAATGATCTTGCTCTCCTTCATATCGAACAAAGAAAAAAGAGCAGAACAATTAGATTTATAACTAATTAATTCCGCAATTTTTTCGGATGAATTTTTCAAACATCTAACTACACCAACTTTTTCATCAAAAAACAATTCACTTGCAGACTTATCTGATGTAGTGATGATAAGTGGATACATCCTAAAATCACACTCACTTTTCTTAATTTCGATATAAAGCTTCACACCCATCTCGTTACAAATCAACAACGGTTCCGCATTACCATCAACTATGTAACGAGCCTCAAATTTTTTCCTACTTTTGTCAATTTTCAGTTCTACAATAATTTTCGAAATCAATTTATCGTAAGATACATGTTCACTAACCAAAATTTCATCGCTCTTATAGTCCTAGTAGTTGATATCGTTAACCCAAACTTTGGAATAACATAACAACACTGAAATATTCATTGCAATTACTCAAACAAAATCAAGAAATAAAAAAAAAGGTTGTCTGGTTTTTTTGAATAGGTCACATGAACTTTTTGCAATTTGAAAAGATTCTGGAAAGGTTATGCAATTAGATTATTGAAAGGTTCTTGTTTAGAATGGTAGAATAACAAACTAATTGCCATATATTATGGGATATTATTTTGTTTTTACCATAATTAGATAGCTTAATTGTTGTTTTAATGCTAGTTTAGTGTTACATCCCTTAAAAAGTGCAAATCAGTTTAATTAAAACATGTATCTGTAGGATGTATCTAACTTAAGTTATATGTATCATCAAAGGCTAAAAGTTGGGGTTTTATAAAATTTTGAAAAATATTGGGATTTTTAGTAAACATGTCGTTATATATGTAATTTTTACAACGAAAAATAATCAAAAATATTCCTGAACTATTTAAGATTGATCAAAAATATCCTTCATTTATTTTTTGGCTCAAAACTACTCTTCTGTTTGTTTTTTTGGCACAAAAATACCCTTTCGCTGATTTTTTGGCTCAAAAATATCATTCTCTCTAACCGAATGCCACAAGACACGCCACATGAATAAAAAAAGTCACTTGACCAGTTCACGTCAACAGACACAAATGAAAAATCACGCCATTAATTCATCTAACCATCAACCCATTTTTTTACATTTAAAAGACCCAACTCCACCCATATTAAAAAGAAAAAATCGACCAAGAGGAAAAAAATTGAAGAATTTGATTGCTTATTTTTCATGTGATAGGTTCAGATATTTCGGATTGGTCAAGATGAAAGATGAAGAAAAAATTAGTTCCTTAAATTGTTGATCCGAATGAATCGAATTTTAATCGGGTCGACCCTAAACAATTGGATCCTCAAATAATTGACCCAATTTCCAAGATCTTGGATTGCTACTGGATGTCCTATCTTAATTTGTCTAATAAGAAACCTGATTGTAGTGAGAGGAATAGTAATTCAGAAATGAAATTGGAATTTGGAGAGTGGAAGTTTAGTGCAATGTAGAACAACCCCAAGTTGATGAGGTCAAGAATTGCTCGAGTGAGTCTCGTAACTTTAAAAATGTAAAATAATGAAATATAAGGCGGTGAAAGAGATGATATGAGAAAAAAATTGAAGAAATGAATTTTGCCTCTTGGTTCGGATTTTTTGAATATGGATCGGATCAGATTTTTAAATAGAATAAAATGGGTTGATTGTTAGGTGGATTAAATGGAGTGATTTTTCACGTGTATATTGACGTGGATTGATTAAGTGACTTTTTCTTAATCTACGTGGTGTGCTTGGTGGCTTTTCGTTACAGAGAATGATATTTTTGAGTCAAAAAATAAACAAAGGGGTATTTTTTAGTCAAAAAGTTAGAGGAGGGGTATTTTTGAGCAAAAAAACAAACAGAAGGGTAGTTTTGAGCCAAAATATAAATGAATGATATTTTTGATCCATTTCGAATAGTTCAGGGGTATTTTTGACCTTTTTCCGTTTTTACAAATTTATTTTGAAGCAGGTAATTTGGTGAGTTGGGCTTTTTGTTGTGGGCCGGGTAGTATGCTATTTTTGGCCCATCATGTTCTCCCGTCTAAATGCAAAGGGTGGCCACCATCATTATCTGATTATTATCAAGGAGTTGTAGAGAGAGAAAGAAGAAAAGCGAAGAAGAGAGAGAGAGAGAGAAAAGGGATGACGACGATTCGTAGATTCAGCTGCAATGACCTTCTCCGTTTCGCTTCTGTCAATCTAGATCATCTTACCGAAACTGTAAATCATTTACCCTTAATTTCCTTCTCCGTTGTATCTAACGAAAACTGCATGATTACAGCTTGTTTGGATGATTGTTATCTATTGTATTCTACTGTTGTTAGTTTAAATGCAATGTCTCTTTTGATTTTTTTTCTTAGTTCCGAACAAAAGCTGCATAATTAATGTTTTCTGAATTAGAAACGAGTTTTAACATGATTTTTAATGCCTTTTGACCATTTGAAAGGAGTGTTCACGTGATTTGTAGTGCCTTTTAGAATTTTGAAACGAGTTTTAACCTGATTTGTTGTGAGTTTTAAGAGTGAGTGATAGAAAACACACCTAAAGTATCCCGATTTTTCGAGTTTCATATCTAAACTATAAGGTGTGCGAGTTTTCTACCCGAAAAAGAACGACATATACAGTTTTTCCGGATTAGAAACAAGTTTTAAGATGATTTTTTTAGTGCCTTTTAGTAATTTGAAAGGAGTGTTAACATGATTTGTAGTGCCTTTTAGAATTTTGAAAGGAGTTTTAACCTGCTTTGTTGTGAGTTTTAAGAGTTAATGATAGAAAACACTAAAGTATCCCGATTTTTTGAGTTTATTGCGTGAGTTTCCTACCAGAAAATGACACATAAAGTTTTTTTCCGGATTAGAAACATGTTATGCCTTTTAGTCATTTGAAGGAGGGTTAACATGATTTGTATTGCCCTTTAGAATTTTGAAACGAGTTCTAACATGATTTGCTGATAGTTCTTGAGTTAATGATAGCAAATACACCTAAAATATCTTGGATTTTCAAGTTTCATACCTACTATCAAGTGCGAGTTTTCTTCCTAAAATATCACCAACTATTTATCAAAATACGCAAGTCAACTATCAATTGTTATCACATCATTCAGGTAAGAGAAGTGAGTATAGTTGAGGTGTGTTTTGGTAATCGTTGGTGGTAGTTCAGGTAGGAAACTCGCCCAAATGATAATTCAGGTATGTAACTCGAAAAAATGGGATAATTTAGTTATGTTTCTGACCCTGCACTCAGTTTTTAATATGATTTGTGCTACCTTGTAAAATTTGTACGTCATTTAACATGATTTGTACTGTTAATTGTTAGAATTCTTTTAATATCTGATGCAGTTCAACATGTCATTTTATATGACTTACATGGCGAGATGGCCGGACTATTTCCACGTTGCAGAAGCTCCTGGTGGCCACATCATGGGATACAGTGAGTTATTCCAGTCTAGATTTTAAAATTCATTGTTTTTTGGGATGATTTAAGCAGGCGGCTGATGATTATTTAATTTATACAGATTTGGTAAATTAGAAATATCAAATATAAGCTTGAAGCATTGACTAAATGCCCTAGTGGTAGATAGGATCCAATTAAGTAGTAAAGAGTTGTTGGGTACGTGGGATAAGAATAATAATCCTCAGGATATAATTTGAGATTAATTTATCCCGTGTTTGGTGTGAGGTATTAGCTAATCTTGAGACTATTTTATCCCCTCATTTGTACTAAAATAATGGGATTATTGCCCCATATGGAAGGTGGGATAAAATAGTCCCATGGGATATCCATGGGTTTGGATCCCTACTTATCCCATCCCGTGTACCAAACGACTCCTTGAGTCTAGAGTCTTTTAGTTTTAGGAATACAGAAGATCGTTGAAGATCAAAAAAAAAAAAAAAAAAAAACTGCAAGAATTGAAAACAATATGCCTAAAGCTCTCCGTTAGTCTTAGCTGCCTTTCAAGAGCAAATTGTTTGCTAAAGGAGGATGAAGGAATGGGGATTTTCTCATGGACCATTCTTCAGCAGCACTGTTTGCTGCAGGGGTATACATGAAAATAGATTTCTAGCTTTTCTTTGTCACTATAGTTGGCAAGAATTACTTTGCTTTATTGAATTTAGATTTTAGGTCAAACAATAGCGGATAGATGCTTTTTGGTAGCTAGTATCTTTGCTGGCTTAAGCATTCTGGATTCATTTCCCTCTCAGAAAAAGATTTGGAACATATAGTAGATTACTTGCTGCTTTAGGTGGATTTCAGTCCCCTCTCCCTCCACCCCCCGGGCCGATGTCGATCATAACATGACTTTGTTTTTCAGAATTTTCAGTATCAGATCCTACGTTTAAGATGGATGCAAGTAATCATTCTCTTGTACTTTATTTAAGGTTTCATGTACTAGTTGTTGTTTTTAAAGATATCATAGACTTAATGGTGACAAAGTGGTTAGAATCTATGTTGCTCAGACTCCAGGTGCGTGTTGGATCCTTCCAAAGTTGTTCTTTTTCGGGCTCTCATAAATTATCAAGAGTTCTTTTGTTTTTCTGATAATCAAAGCAACTGTGTTTGTTATCAATATATCGAAAAACTACTCCTAAGAAACATCTGGCTTTTTTTGAAACTAGCGTCTGGCTTATGTGTACAGTTATGGGAAAAGTAGAAGGACAAGGTGAATCTTGGCATGGTCACGTCACTGCAGTAACTGTGGCTCCTGAATATCGGAGGCAGCAATTAGCCAAGAAATTGATGAACCTGTTGGAAGATGTCAGTGATAAGATGTAAGCAACTATACAATGGAAACACTGTTCTTTGCGAGATTAATGTCTCTGATAATTAGAATCCTGGAAACAGAAGCAAATTGATAAAACAACTGATGCTTTAGATTATATGGAGTGTCCATACATTGTAAAGTGGAGTAGTTCACGGTATTTCATGAATCCTGGTTGCATTTCTTGTCTTCATCTTTCCAAATTGATCATTTTGTGGTTTCACAATTCTCTTTTATGTACTTCCAGATTACCATGGAGTTTTATTTAATTTTAACTTGGCATACACAGTTTATTTACATTTTTTCCTCCTGCTTGTTTTAATCTAGCTAGTGGTTTGTTTCACTAGATGTCCTAAAAACATGTTACAAGCCTTTTTACCTTCTCGATTACCTCCTTGTATGTCGTTGTAGCTTCAGAAAAAAGTCTACACTGCGAGTCCTGTGCATAGACGTTTAGCTGATTTAATGAATGCATAGTAACAGTGTACACTTACTCAAGTATTGCAAACTGTCCTAAATACCTAATAAATCTCTGCATGTCCTTTGCTTTTTTTTTTCGGGGTGGGGGTTGGGGGGGGTTGGAATAAAATTATAATTTTAGCCTTCTAGGTGCAGTTTGGTGCTGTGGATGCTGGAACCTCCTTTCTTTTCCAGTTTGGTGGATAATGAAAGTGGTATCCTGTTTCCTTAGTCTTGTTATTCCATGCATAGTTATGTTATGTAAGTTTGTGTGATGGCATTAAAGTTGTGTGTGAAATGATACGATAAGATCAATTTCATCTTAGCAGAACTTATGACCTTGTGGAACTCAGATTTGTTTCTTTTTCTAATACATACTGGTTACTAAGCTTCACCACGCTTAGCGTGATGACCTGAAGCTTAATGTGACGAGATTAGTGAGATTTGTAACCTTCTCTCATTTTTTGCACCTCCTAGTACAGTTCCGTTTTGATCTTTATACTTCTTAAACTAAAAAGGGCTTATTTGATTCATCACTAACTTTGTTGATGGTATAAAAATAGTCTCAGGAAACAATAAAGTTTGTGTAAACTCTACCGATAGTATTACTTGTTGTCCAAGCTTGGTACTGAGTTGAGCTTTATTGTTGTAGTGATAAGGCTTACTTTGTGGACCTGTTTGTGAGAGCATCAAATACACCAGCCATAAAGATGTACGAGAAGGTAATAACGCTTCCTGTTTAACCCTGCTAGGGTTGTATCTGGATGAATATTTGTTCATGTTACTAATCCTGTTAACTGTTTCTCCTTTTCCAGCTTGGTTATGTAATATATAGGCGAGTTTTACGCTATTACTCGGGGGAGGAAGATGGTTTAGGTGAGTTGCTGCATTTTACTGTGATCGTAGTCTCTATTTGCTCTATGATGTCACTGTTATGACCCTTGTTTCCTCTTTGCTGTTCCAGATATGCGGAAGGCGTTATCGCGAGATGTAGAAAAGAAGTCTATAATCCCTCTTAAACGGCCGGTGACTCCAGACGAACTGGAGTATGACTGAGTCAGTAAAGATTGTTACCATGTAATCTTTTAAGAAGCTAAGTTTTGGCACCATTAAGTCTCATCTGAAAATGTATTTGCTAAGGAGTCTAGTCTCGTCCCTATCTGGAAATGGATGCATTTTATACGAGTGAAGATATTTGGGTTAGACATGTTGATATTTTGTTCATTATATTCTGTTAAAGAACCAAGTGCTAGAATTTCTGGCCTTGTGTTTTGGCTGCAACCAGAGGAGCCATGGTGTGTGTGTTGGTCAACAAGTTTTGAGTAATGAGATGGGTGCCCTGTTGGTATGATTAGTTGAAATTCTCTGAGTTCATCTGAGATTTAACATCTGACAATTTTATAACACTAATAACGCAAATTTGTTTATCATGGAATAACTCGATAGTTAAGATGTTACTATTCGAAATACAAATATCACATTAAACACTACTAATATTCGTGTATGTATAAAACTACTTGGGGGTTGTGTTACTTTATATCCATTGATTTGCAATCTGTGACACGTTTGATTATTATGAATTCATATACTTATGAGGTTCTAGCCACCAAAGCTTATAATTAAATCGTACGATAGTTTGTACAAACTTAACGCAAAATTGATGCAAATTTAACTCTCAGATATCGTGATTTCAGATTTGTGTTCTGCTTTTCTGGTTCTTCCAAATAATACATAGATACGGTTTAAGTGAGACATTATTGGTACGGGCCATAATATATGTTTGATGTTTGATATTCGTTCACGTCGAACAGGGTCCGTCGGAAAATTTCAGAAGTAGCAACTTTGTAGCCTTAATTATAACTTATATAGCAACAGTTTTATAATTACGAAATATAGCAAATTGTATTTTGTATTTAAGTAAAATGTTGTTATATAAATATATATAAAAATTGAATAGTAATTCATATTTTAACTCCGATCAGTTAGAGTTAAATAAGGGAAGTAACCGTCTTTAATTTATGTTACACTTAATTATAAAAATTACTTTTCCTAATATGACTCTCCTATTTCTCTTCTTGTTTTTTTTTATCCTTTTCCTTTTCTTTTTTTCTAATTTTTTGTTTTCTTATTTTCTTTCTTTCTTTCTTTCTTTCTTTCTCATATTCTTCTTTTCCTTTTCCTATTTTCATTTCTTTTTTTATCGTTTTTTTTTTATTTTGATTTCTTTTTCTTTTTTTCTTTCCACTTTATTTTAACTCTTCTATTTCTCTTTTTTTTTTTATCTTTTTTCGTTTTTTTCTTATTTTTTTTCCTTTCTCATATTTTTTCTTTTTCTTTTCCTATTTTCGTTTTCTTCTTCTTCTTTTTTTTTTTTTTGGTTTTATTTTTACACTTATATTTATAAATTTTATTTCTCTTTCTTTTTTTTTCTTTTTTTATTTTTACTTCTTTTTCTTTGGATTTTTCTTTTTTGTTTTTCTCTTTTTCTCTCTTTTTTTTTCGCTTTTTTACTCTTCTATCTCTTGTTTTTATTTTTTAAAAACACATATCTATACCACATATACATATTCAAAAAATATACAAAATACATAGACATACAGATCTGTGTATGTATTTACAGTACAAAACATACATATATATCTGCATATATATTTACAAAAATACATATGTGACTCTTATGCATGTATAAACAGATAGGACACAAAATCTCTATAATAAAAAGTGACATAATACATTTACCTAATCACGCTTGAACTACACATTTTTTCTTCATGATATAGACATCAAAAATATTATTATGACGAAAAATATGCATCAGCCATAAATACATATGCATTAATTATAAATACATATGCGTTATTTATAAATAGATATGCATAACTGAAAAAATACATATGCATTAGTCTTAAATACATATGCACACTGAAAAAGTACATATGTATTATCCATAAATACATATACATCTATAAAAACCTAAGCAGAACTAAGAATATATTTTCAAATCAATAAATATAGCATGCAGTCCCATAAAAACGTATGAATAAATAGAAAATACATATGTATTATTCAAAAAAATTATGCATATCTGTAAAAATATATATGCATTAGTCATAAATACATATACAATCTGATAAATACATATGTATTATACATAAATATATATATGCATAACTGCAAATATACATATTCTTTCTTTTCGTTTGACTTCCTCTTTTTCATATATTTTTGCACTTTTTGGAATTTTGGAGATGAAGGTTTTCCTCAATGTTTTTCGTTTCATGATTTCCCCAATATTTTTCGGCTTGTCATAATGCTTTGATCTGAAATCAAAAATATTATTATGACGAAAAATATGCATCAGCCATAAATACATATGCATTAATTATAAATACATATGCGTTATTTATAAATAGATATGCATAACTGAAAAAATACATATGCATTAGTCTTAAATACATATGCACACTGAAAAAGTACATATATATTATTCATAAATACATATACATCTATAAAAACCTAAGCAGAACTAAGAATATATTTCCAAATCAATAAATATAGCATGCAGCCCCATAAAAACGTATGAATAAATAGAAAATACATATGTATTATTCAAAAAAATTATGCATATCTGTAAAAATATATATGCATTAGTCATAAATACATATACAATCTGATAAATACATATGTATTATACATAAATATATATATATGCATAACTGCAAATACACATATTCTTTCTTTTCGTTTGACTTCCTCTTTTTCATATATTTTTGCACTTTTTGGAATTTTGGAGATGAAGGTTTTCCTCAATGTTTTTCATTTCATGATTTTCTCAATATTTTTCGGCTTGTCATAATGCTTTGATCTCATCTCTTCTATGTCAATTTCTTTGTTCAACTGAATAGGAGTAGAAATCAGCTTAACACAAAAACCCACAATCTTTCAACAACAAAAAATCACAAAAGTCCATCAAACAACATAGGAAAAGTTACAGCAGACCTCCATCAAATAACGTATCTCTCCATTATAGTAGACCTCCACAATTTTTCAACAAAAAAAAAAATCAGAAAACCCTCCCAAAAAAACGAAGAAGATGGATGAAGAAAAAAATACGAAAAAATATAAATTATATGAAAAGATAACATGCAAATAATGTAAATATCAACTTATCTTATTTGATGGATCACAATTTTTCAAAAAGGGAAAGAAATTGAAAAAGGTGAAGTGAAATCTGAGAGAAAATTGAAAAAAGTGAAGTGAAATATGGAAAAGGTAAAAAAAATGGGTGAAACTCAAGTGTTTTTTAATATAATGGTTAAAATATTACCACTTTTATTATAACTTGTAAGTTTGAAAAAATATTGTAATTTATTGTAATTAAGGTCTTAAGTATGATAGTTTCTGTAATTTTTCCTTGAAATTACACCCGAAGCGGTCTCATTCACCGCACGGTGATCAAACAGTATGCTTAGCTTGTTTGGATGGCCTTTGCATTTGTTTCATTATATTATATTATATCGTAATATAAATTACCTTGATAAATATAATATTTGAATAAATTATTTGCTTTTCGTTGTTATAAGATGCTGGAAATCAATAATTTTATGATTAAAAAAAAAAAAGGATCTTAGATAAATTTATTATAAAAAGGTATGATGAAGATGAAAAACATAATGAATAACAACTAAATAGAAATTTTTTTAGTGACAACGTGATCACACTATATCAATTATTACATAAAATAAGACTTTTCATAATTAAATAGTGAGAAATTTAACAACATATTTAGTATATTTTCATAACGAGGGAGACTGAGAGCTAGTGTATTCTTCCAAAGTGAGGGTCCGGGAAGTTTAAGTATATGCAGTTTATATCATTGTCTCAGAGGTGAAATAGAGAGATTGTTTCCGATAACAACAATAACATCTCATTGTCTCAGAGGTGAAATAGAGAGACTGTTTTCGATAACAGCAATAATATACCAGGAGAGAGGTTGTTTCTGATAGATTCGATTTAATACAAAAAATAATTTAGAAAAGACATACTAAAAAATAAGAAATAATAGATAGTGATACAACAACGGATAATAACAAAAACAAGACTCCCACATAGTAATACTATACTATCTAATCGAAACAACAAACATCACCAAAACTCCACGACACTACAAGACAAACACATGATACGACAACTACGGGAACAACCACAAAACAAAGCACCCCTTCCTACAAAGACTTACTCCCGCATACTAATCTTCTACATTAATTCATGTCTTCCACACCTTTCTATTTGTCTATCTCTACCCCACCTGAAAACATTCATAGTCAATCTCTAACACCTTCAGCTCGAGGCATCCGTGCACCTTCTCCTTATAGGTTTGAACCATCTCAACCTCGCTTTTGCATATTATATTATATTCCACCGATACTGTATAATGGAATATAATAAATTTTAAATAATAATTATAATTAATATCATATTTAAACTACCTAACATAATACTTTCTCCATTTTATTTTACTCGTCCTAATTTGATATTATATATTAATTAAAAAAAATAATTAATAACATGATTACTCTAGTATAGTACTCCTATTAAATGATGTTTATATTTTAAAATGGAGAAAAGATAATTAATATTAAGAATAAAAAGGAAAAAAAATTATTTTATTTTAATTAATAAAAAATATAAGTAAAATAAAAAATAAAATTAGAAAATTTGGTACCAATAATACAATTTGTACCATCATCCAAACAGTCTTCTTTCAAGAAAAAGATACCCTTTTACTAATCAAACCATCAGTAGATAGAAACTTCTACTTCAAGAATCAAACAAAAACACCAACTTCATTTCTCACAATCAATTCATTTTCTGTAACCTCCCTCCTCCCACCCCCACCCCCACCCCCACCCCCACCCCACACACCAACCTCCATCTCTCTCCCTCCTTGAGTGACAAAGGGAGAGAGGGAGAGAGAAAAATAAAAGAAGCTGATTTCATTTGTAAATTTGTTGAACTGAAAAATGCAATTGAAATCAGTCAACATATTCACAATCACAATCACAATCATGTTGTTATTTACACTTATAATTCTAATTTTCTCTGGTTTTCTTGATTTCCCACTTTACACTTCTTCTTCAATCCCATCAACTAAAAATCAAATCTTGACCCCCCCCACCCCGATAACCTCACTTTCCAAACCCGACCCGTTTAGCAACTTGTTGGGTGCTCTCAAGAAATGGGATTCTCAAATGGGTTGTCCTCAATTCAGGGAAAAACACAAAGGGTTAAATTATACTTTTGGTTCTTTGCAAAATGTTGATGATGGTGAATTGAAGTGTAATGAGTTGAAGATGGATTATGTGAGTGTATTAGTTAAAGGGTGGACTTGGATTCCTGATAATTTGGATAATTTGTATTCTTGTCGATGTGGGCTTAGCTGTTTGTGGACTAAATCTGATGTTCTTGCTGATAAACCTGATGCTTTGTTGTTTGAGACTGCTACTCCTCCTATTCAGGTATAGTATTAGCTCTTTTATCTTTAGCATGAAAGAGTTTTTTGCTTGGTAATCTGTAATGATAGTGCATCTAGATAAAGTGGTATTTCCTGATTGTTTGGGTTTTTGGTTTGTTACTGTCTGAGGCTCTGAACACCTATAATCTCTAGGGATCAGTGTTGTCAAAGGCGCGCTTAAGCCCTGAAGCGAGCCTCAAAACGGGTTGAGTGCTTCGCCTCGCTCAATGTGCACTTCAATATCGTCATCGCGGTTCTAAGACATACTTTTCCCGGTCAATGAGCCTCTTCAGACACTAAACAATTGATATTTCACTTTATCGTGATTGTTTTTTCAGTTTCTTTATTAGTAGTAATATATTTGTCATTCATGCCTATAATTATTAGTCTTGGACTAATCACACGCACACATATATATATATTTGTATTTTTTCTCCATTTGCGCCTCTTTTCATTAAAACCCACGCTTTATTTGCACTTATAGCCACAGCGGACCTTAGAGCTTTTTTCTGCCTTTGTTCACACTGCTAGGGATCAAGGTCAGCTTAGCTCCAAAACAGGACAGAATGGAGGCAAATGATGAATTAGTCCAATAAGGCGAAGTAGTCGTTCTTACACGTATAGTAGATCTGTTGCTTCGGAAGAGCTTCTTCTTTTGTTTAGTGACTTGCTCGTCCGAGTAAGATAAATGTCACACAGAGAAAATCAAAATCTAGTGTCAGAGAACCTCATTTCTCACAAGAAAAGAATACAGCAAAATGGAAATAGACAACTCATGTATCCAACACGCAACTAGTGTTGGTTGAGGCAGGGTAGGTAGAGCTTGCTTCAGCCTTGAAGGTATGCTATTGCTTTAGCGCGAATGAAAGGATTTCTCCAAATTAACTTGACCAAATGTCTAATGTTGTAAGATCAATATTGAACCTTGATGGTATCAGTATACGATTTCTACTGCCTCACAAGGAGACTGGGGAATTACCTTTTTAATGTCATCTTACATGTCACAAGATGGAAGAGAGATATTAATTGCAAATAATCAGTTACCTAGATGCAGCTTGTCTATTTCATCTAACCTAATCTCCCTTTCTTATATAATTAGGGTTTGACGAACTCAAGCATTCAGAATGTTAGAGGAAATATACTGTATAACAACTTAAGTGCCATTAAATGCTCTGAAGACATTGTTAACCATGTATAATTATGTGAATGCGTTAAACATTATGATTTATCTACTTCTTATCAATCTTTTATATGCATGTTTAGTTTCTTGTTAGTCCTTACATTCTGGCTCGTCTCCATCCTAAATTGGGTTTGACCTGTCATACTCCAGAAATACTATCTTGATTCTTGAATCCTCAGCTTCCTTTCCTCTTCTCCCCTGCAGCTCATTGGACATCCTTTACATCAAACTTCTGGTGTTTTTCCAAAGCTAATCAGTGGAGTTTGCAGACTAACCCACGGCCACTGTTTGTTTACTTACATTTTTCACAGGCTATTTTTTCAAATAGCAGTAATGTTGACCAACCAAATGGTCATCTTTCACTTACGCTTCCCCAGATATAGTTATTGATGTATGGAAAGAATTGAAAAATAATAATTTATCCTTTACTTATAAGTTATAATTGTAGGAGGATTATCTGCCTCTCTATTATTTTGGTAAAAAATTACACCAGACCCAGTGATTGTTTCCTAATAGTTCATGATTCTTTCCTAGATTAAATCTTAGTTATGTATAAGGTGGTCAAGGCCTTTTAATTGTGACGGAAAACCCAAAACATTGTCTGTTGTACTTGCTATGTTCCGTGAAATATTTTTGCTATGACTTGTTTCAACATACCAATTACTAAGTCTATTCATGCGTTGCTGTGAACTGAGCATATACAGCGCTCCTTTTAGACCTATGCATAATTCAAGTTTGCTGTATGACTAGTTTTTGCCGTCCTGCACTTCTTTATGTTCAGTTATATAGCTATGTACTGTAATAGAGAGTTAGGAAGTTAAATGCGGCATAGTTATTGGCAGCTTGCTAGGACATCAGAGAAAGCTATGTTTTCTTATATATGTTGACGTACAGGTGGATAGAATAGCAACCATGTAACAAGATCTATAAATTGGTGTTCCATGTGAAGCAATTTTGTTTATAAGTTGGGATCTTTTTTTGGTGGTCTGGTGATTTTTTCTATTTGTAATCTACAGAGATACTTAGTCTCTGCTGGACCTAAGACTTAATGCCTAAAGTTTCACTTCCCCTAGTGGACTCTCTGTTTGTAATTCAACTTTCTTTTTTCCTTCAATAATTGTATTCGGTATGATACCACATTATTGCTTTATATGCTATTATTAGATTTTATGTGGGATGAATATTCGTTCTAAAAGTAAATTCTTTTGGTTTTTATGGTTTTCAAGCACCGTGGTCAATCAGTAAATCTTTCATTTATTATTTTCTGGTCATTTTTACGTATAATTTATTCCCTTCTGTGAGGAGGTTCATCACATGAGAATTGCTTGATCAATCTTGCATTCTCTGACCATTATATAATATTCTTTCACCAAGTTTCTTTCTTAAAATGCCGAGTTTAGTAGAGAAATAGTCTCTGTTGGAAAACATGTTGCTGATTCTATGAAGTTGCGCAAAATATATCTTAAGAGTAGTTATTTCAGCATCGATCTCTGGCGTATCCCCTCATCCTCTTGTTTAAGTCTCTCCATCAAAGAGGGGAAAATTACCTTTCTTCTTTGCTGAGATCCCCACTGTAAATCTGAATTACATCAAAGTTTTGCTTGCTTGTTGCACACTCACTATGCATTCTTTTTCTTCACTCCAGTCTCCTCACAATTGTTTTTTAACTTATCAGAGACGTCAAGGTGATCCATTACGTGTATACATGGATCTAGAAGCTGGTAGAAAGAAATCAGGGTATGAGGATATATTTATTAGCTATCATGCCGAAGATGATGTCCAGTCAACCTATGCCGGCTCACTTTTTCATAATAATCGAAATTATCACCTTTCTCCTTATAAGAACAATGTAAGTCAAAGGTCACTTTGTTCCTTCAATTTACCTGCAGAATATTCAATCATTGAGCTTAATGATATTACTTAATCTTCTTTTAAGTGCTTGGTATAATCTCTAGCGATCTGTAAATTTGTAGGATACTCTTGTTTATTGGTCTTCATCACGTTGTCTTCCTCAAAGGAACCAGCTTGCCAAACATATACTCAGCTTGCTACCCTCCCATTCATTTGGCAAGTGCCTGAACAATGTTGGAGGTCTAGACAAGGCACTCTCGTTTTATCCCGAGTGTATGAAGGATTCTAATGAAGCACCCAAATGGTGGGATCATTTACATTGCGCGATGTCGCATTACAAGTTTGTCCTTGCGATTGAGAACACCAGGACAGAAAGTTATGTAACAGAGAAATTGTTTTATGCACTGGACTCTGGTGCTGTCCCCATTTATTTTGGTGCCCCGAATGTCTGGGACTTTGTACCACCACGTTCGATAATTGATGGAAGCAAGTTTAGCTCTCTGGAGGAATTGGCCTCGTACGTTAAGGCCATTGCTAACAATCCAGTAGCTTATGCAGAGTACCATGCATGGAGAAGATGTGGTGTGCTGGGGAACTATAGAAAAACCCGGGCAGCTAGTCTGGATACTTTGCCTTGCAGGTTATGTGGAGCCATCAGTAAAAGAAATGGGAGAAACGCAAAAGCCTCTTGACCGTTCAACTGCAAAAATACAGTGTGCTAGGTTCTAAATTTCATTATTATTGAGTACAATAGACCCCTGTGGTCCGGCCCTTCCTCAAACTCCACGCACAGCGAGAGCTTTACAACACCGGCCTGCCCTTTATTATTGTGTACTTAGCTCCTCTAGTGTTGTTTTTAAACAGGGTCTTTGTTGTTAGGATGTAGACTAGGTAGAGTGACTTGTAAAGATCTCAACCCCTTACAAATTAATGATACATAAATTTTGGTTCAACAAAATTGCATTTTCTATATGTCGATTTCCAGTAATATTCTCGATCTGTTAACCCTGGCGCATTGTCTTTATCGTTGCAGACTTGCTGTTCAATTAAATGATTACTTGGTAGTTGTTTTTCTATGAAGTTTGAGTCCGATTTAGCTTGCATGCACCTCAAACTATCCACCAGTCACTTGTTATCTCCCGCCAGCACGGAAGTGAAACCAATATGGAGTCATCTTGACCTTACAGAGAACAAGGGAAGAAGGGAAATGATGCATTCCTTAATCACCAAGTTATAGATAAAACAATCACAAATATGGAAGATGAAAAAGGCTTTCTTGGATACAATTCGATGAAAATTCAATGAACCATATAGATAAAAATACAAGGTGCACAACATGTTCCTGATATATATTTAAGGACAACTGTGGAACTTATAAAGCAGAGGCCAAGTAACATCTCATGACTAACCCGTTACTAAATACATACAGCTTAAGACTCTTCTATGAAAAATTTTCTGAATGAGCAAAGAAAGCTGATAACTAACCAAGGGATTAACTAGGCAAAGAACATTTTTTCTGAGAATGTCCCAACATATGGCAGCGACCACATTGAACGACTCTCTTTGGACGCTTGAAACTCTCTATGCGAAGAACCTTCTTTTTGGGCCTGCCAGGAGGACGCCGGGTTTTTGGTGGTCGAATTACAATATCAATGTTTGCTGCCCCACCTTCTGCACCCTCACCAGCCTCATTCCACAGGCTCCTATCAGGAATTGGGTATATCATCTGTGAGTAGGTTTCACGATAACTGTGGACCGTGAAACAAGGCTCGGCAAATAACTGCGTATTCTGCCCACAAGAGATAAGTGCAGCAGCAGCATGTGCACACGGCACACCGTAGAGTTGCCAACGGCGACATGAGCACACACGACTTCGTATGTCCACAATATTTGTCCTCTCAGTGGATACGATCTCAAATTCAATTTCGTTTGCTCGTAGAACTTTATAGCAGCGAGCATCAGCAATTGCTTCTGAAATCCTCTTTTCAGCAGCTGGCACGAGTATTGACGTCCACCTCATGCCCATGTTTCGGCGATCATTAGACCATGATGTTATTTGTTGGCGGATGTGCTCCATCATCTGCACAACAGGAAGTTCATGACACTCCAATGCCCAGTTATACAACACTTCTGTGATCCCCAATGAAAAATGACCACATCGTAATCCTTCAAAATATGCAACAGCCCAATGCTGCGGATTGAAATGGTGAAACCATTGTAGCACATCTTGTGAAATCTCTACCATCTCGGAGACTTTGCTCTCAAATTCAGCTGTGGTTAGTGCATACACTGCATTCCAGAAAATGTTCACTAATTTTGAGTTCTTAAATGTATCTCGGAAATTGTCACTGATATAACGTAGGCAATAACCATGAAACGCATTTGGAAAATGAGTTTCGACTGCCTCAACCATACCAGCCGACCTCTCAGACAGTATAGTAAGCCTTGGCATACTGTCCGTATTTACACCCAGAAGTTTGCGGAGCTCCGACATAAACCACATCCAGTTCTCATCACTTTCCACATCGACAACAGCTATTGCCAAAGGAAACAGAGTATCATTCGCATCAACTGCTGCAGCACAAAATAACATACCCAGGTACTTTCCTTTTAAATGCACTCTATCAAGTTCCAAAAGTGGCCGGCAAGCATTTAAAAATCCATAAATAGCTGCACGATATGAGACAAAAAGTCGCTGGAAACAGTTCTCCTGTCCCGTACCGATTGATGCAATGCTCCCTGGATTAGTCTTCCTTATCTGTTCACAATATGCTGGAAGAAGTCGATAACCTTCTTCAAAAGTTCCATGTAGAGCAGCCATGCTGCGCTCCTTCCCTCGCCATGCTTGCATATACGACACAGCAACCCCATGCTGACTTCGAATATCCTGCAAAATCTCCTTTGGTTTATACTGAGGGTTATCCCGCACCCGTGATTCCACTGATCTTGCAACCCAACCCACTGATGCTTGCTGATGGTGAAGGCTCTGAACCCCCTCACATGTATGCTCACCATGAAGTGTCCTTACCGTAAATGTAGGAACTCCTGGACATTTTGCGACATGAATACGCCACGGACAACCCTCTTTGGAGCACTTAGCTATGAATCTACTCCTATCTGATTTTACTATTCGAATTTCAAAATGCAATGCTATTGCTATCTCTTTCAAAGTCCTTCTACAAGTATCAACATCCGGGAACTCTTGCCCAATTGCTAAAGGCTGGTCAATCAACACACTATTCGAACTTGGTACTTCTGTGACCTGCTGACCATTTGAATCACGTCCTGATCCTAATATCTCATGTACTGATTCCAATACTTGACCATTTGAATCGCGTCTTGACCCTAATATCTCATGTACTGATTCCAATACTTGACCATTTGAATCACGTCCTGATCCTAATATCTCGTGCACTGATTCCAACACTTGATCCCCCATAACTCTAGGCACATCTAAAAACTTTCAATCTTGTAGCTAAACCCAAACCATGGCTCCTTTCATTTCAACCAAATTTTCCAAATGAGTAACTGTAGATTCACATATCACTCCAAATTCAGTATCTACCAAATGACAAAGGAAAGAAATTATCAAACGGGTATCATGCAAAACTCATAAATAGAAAAGAACACAATCAAAACATCAAGTCAAATTCTTATGCTTGCATACATACTAGTCAACTGTAGAAAACTAAACATTTCCAAACTACATATACAAACAACAAAATCATACCCAGTGTAGTCTGGGGAGGATAGGTGCAGGTAGACCTTACCCCTACCTAGGAGGTAGAGAGACAGTTTCCAAAAGACCCTCAACTCAAGAAGAAAAAAAAACACAGCTCAAAGCAGTTCGGAAAAAGAAACAATAAAAATGAAGAAACCATGCAAAACTACTAAAGACAACATGACCAAACATTCTGAACAGTATCTACAACAAAAATACGACATTCGAAGTACGAGAAGCGCCAGATTCCAAACTACATATAGAAAAAGGCAGCCCGGTGCACTAAAGCTCCTGCATTGCGCGGGGTGGCGGGGTCTGGAGAAGGTCCGGGCCACAAGGGTCTATCGTATGCAGCCTTACATTACCCTGCATTTCTGCCAGAAGTTGTTTCCACGGCTAGAACTCATGACCTCCTTGTCACATCCAAACTACATATCCCATCGATAAATAAAAATGCAGCTCAAAGAAGCGAAAAATTAGTTCCCAAGTTATAATTCACCCCAAGTTTCTACATTCCAGATTAGTTAGTCCTCACATACTTTAAAAAAAAAAAACAAATATCACATAACACAAAATATTACAAAACAAACAAGCATAACTCAATTCCAAACTAGTCGAGGTCGGCTTTACGATATCATTGATATACATTCTGTTCCAATGTAACCGTTCCACTCCAAACACACTAATAATTAAAAAAAGAAAACAAAAAAACACATAAAACCCCAAGAAAAGCAAAAGGGGTTTTATATTTACCTGAGATATACTGCTGGAGATCTAATTAGGACCCAAAATGGCTATAATTAACTAATAGCAGAGCTACAATATATAGATATGTACAAAAAATACTAGCTCCGTAGATTACCTGATATGTTATTGCTGGTGGGAGGTGGTAGATATCCGAAAAGTTTGTTGGTCCGAATAACACGGTTATATATAAATTATTACCCAGAATATGCAGAGAGAAATTGAAGATGATGAAAAGTGTATAGGAGCGTAAATTTGATGAATTTGGAGGGCAATTGGAAAACCCTAAAGTTGGAAAATGCAAAATGTTTTCTCAGAATCGGCAACAGAAAAGGGGGCTAATTGGGGAATTATTGGGTATTGGGATATGTGACGTACAAATAGCTATTGAGCAAATGACGGATATAGCCTTAAATTTGTTGGAGTATATTCGATAATTTCGAGGGTTCGAATGTAAATAGATGTAAAGAGTTGTCAAAATGATCTACAAATATTTATACTTCCTTTGTTACTTATTACAATCTCTCTCTCTCTCCGTTTCATTTTATTCGTTTTAAATTTTCTAATTTGGTGTTCCATTTTACTTATTAAGATAAGACAATTTTTGTTTACATATTTTATCTTAGTCATGCTATTTATTATTTTTCTTAATAGATGTGTCATCCCAATTTGGGACGGGTAAAATGAAACGGAGGGAGTATTAATTTAGTTGTACACGTCTCGCGCGTGTACCTCATTTTAATGAGTTTAATTATTGCATTAAATAGAAAATTTATTAAAATAATAAAGACGAATACAGTAATTAAATTCAACATCTTTTGAATATGTAAAGATGAAAAATTTATTTAATTAAACATAACTTTTACCAAAAGATCTACCACCTGTAAACTGAAACAAAATAATACAATGATATAGATAATAAAATAATATAATTAAATCTAATCTTTACACAAAAAAAAATTCAAGGCCGTCCAACACTTATTTAATATCTGTAAACTCTAATAAAATAATACAATAATAGAGATATCAAAATAATACGACTAAATCTAACCTTTACACAAAAAAAAATTCTCAAAGCAGAGATATCAAAACAATACAATCAAACCTAAACTTTACCTGAAATAATTCTTCAAAGTCGACCGACATTTATCTAGCACATGTAAATTACAACAAAATAATACGATAAAAGAGATATCAAAATAATACAAATAAACATAAGTTTTTACACACAAAAATTCCTCCAAACCGATGGACATTCATCTACAACCTGTAAACTAGCACAAAATAATAAACTAATATAGATATTAAGACAATACAATTAAATCTAACTTTTACACAAGAAATTCCTCAAAGCCAATCGACAATCATTTACGACCTGTAAACTGCAACAAAATAATACAATAATGATCACAAAGTTTCGATTTTGATAAAAATAATTCTTGTCTGAGCAAAAATTTTGACCCTAAAGAATGACTTGAATGAAAACAAAGAAGATATATATACACACGTTGAATTCTATTATATTGACAAAAACGGTAAAGAAGTTGAGGGTTGAAAAGTTAAGCATCCACCAATCTAGACATGCAACCAAATTAAGTTAGATGAGCATGCCACATTATTTTAAATACATGAGTTTGAAACATACGTCCTTTGGTTTATTAAGTTGTAAATAAGTTTTTTTCATGCAATAGTCTGTTCTTCGTCCTTCAGAGTGTTAACTGATTTATTGGATGCTGCAAATTGGATGTCTTGCGACTGCATAAGTTTGATAGTATAATAGTTAACGTGCATCTAAATATTTATAATAGTATTTCCTTAATAGAATTCTATTTTAGGAGTATTTTTTAATTGATCAGTACAAAGAAAAATATTAATTAATTTTTCTCCCATATATTTTAGAAGTCTCATATATTTTAGGAGTCTAGTTGATATAATAAAAATAATTAAATAATAAATTAAAAAATAATGAAAAGACAATTTTGTCTAAAAGACAGTCTTTTAATGAAGGGTAAAAAGTTCAAATCACTTTTATAAGAGTTTTCACACCTTTAATATATTGTAGATGTAGATTATTGATATAGATATAGATATATAAAGGAGACATTGGAGGATGCTGATGTGGTACCTCACAATGGCCTCCATTTGTATTTTTTTCTCCTTTTTTGAAAATTTCTCTAATATATTTTGCATTTATATGTTATAAAAAAAGCCCCCAAAAAATACTTAATCAGTTTTCATAAATTTAAATGGTATTTATTTCAATCAATTAACTTTCATTAATTTAACATAATTGCAGAGTGGTTACAAATCTTTTCACCTTTTCATTTCTTTTTATATTCTCGTTATAAAGTTTACATATTTTTATAGTTTCTCATTTCTGTAAAACAACAAAGAGTGACAATAAGAAAGAGTAATAACAATTTGTTTATATTTTTCATTGCATATGTTGTTTTCACAATATCATTTTGAGAATGCTTCTAAACATATTTGTATATTATTTATATCAAGCTTAGATTTTTTTCATTGTTTAAGTATGTAAAATTTTCTTTTCTAACTGACTTATTTTGTTGTTGTTTCTTGGATTATTCAGGTCTTCATTTGGAAAGAGCATGACAATCTGACGCCTGCCAAAGTTGCCTCAATCCGAATGTAGATTAATCTACAAATTTAAAAGAGCATGTATCATATACTCTCATGGATGTTTGTGTTTGAAACATAGATAAGGTAATGTAATATATGCTTATAAACTTATTCAAACAGATTTTCATAATATAATGTTTGTGTTGGTATGTACCACGTTTTTTTTATTCTTGACTGGAATAACAATTTTATTTTTTCTCCATGACGATATTGACCGGTAATTTAAATTTATCATATGTAACATTATAATAAGTGTCTGCAACATGTTGTTGCTTGTTGTTGGCTCTTCAATTATCAATCAATATATAACAATTTGATAATTGTAGAGTTTATTTATTTATTTTTTTCTTCGATTTATGTTTGAAACATAGACAAGGTAATGTGGTATGTCTCTAACAAGTTTTTCTTCTAATAATTTTTATATACCGATTTTGTCCAAAAAAAAAAAATGAAGAGTAATATTGATTGCAAAATATCAATATCAATATCTAGATATCGAAGATATTATCCTCATTAATTTTTTCTATCCATTTACATAATGTTTCATTTTTGTATCAATTGAATTTTGCTACTCTTTATGGAATATATAAGTATTTTATTGGCATTTAAATGCAATCATTGGATCGAAATGCATGTCCTTTTTTTGTGAGTATCGATTTATGATGATGAGTTTGAACTTTTAAGTAATACTTATTTGGTATATATTTTTCCTCCAATTAATGTGAATTATAAAATTTGGATAATATTCTTAACATATTTTTCTATGAGAAATAGTATTTTTTTTGTCATCATCAATTTTGAGTGATAGTCATATCATATCTTTTCACTGTGGCAAATTATAAATATTCCATCTCGATAATTAATTAAAGAAATTTGTCCGACTTTTTTATATTTTTTTGCTAATATCCAACCTTGAATTAAAAAAATTCTTTTTGTGTGTGTTTTCATTATTATGATAGTTTGAATGATATCTTTTATTAATTTTTTTAAGGGATGTGAATGTGGTATACTAAGCTTTTAAAAGCTATTTCTATGTGTTGTATTATTTCAAAATTATAGGGTTTCAAATAGTACTAACTAAATCAATACAAAAAAAAATACTTAATTAATTTCCATAAATCTAAATTGTATTTATTTTAATTGATTAACTTTCATTAATTTAACATAATTGCAGAGTGATTACAAATCTTTTCACCTTTCCATTTCTTCTCATATTCTCATTATAAAGTTTACATATTTTTATAGTTTCTCATTATGTAAAACAACAAAGAGTGACAATAAGGAAGAGTAATAGCAATTTGTTTATGTTTTTCATTTCATATGTTGTTTTCACAATAGCATTTTGAGATTGTTTCTAAACATATTTGTATATTATTTATACGAAGCTTAGATTTTATCATTATTTAAGTATGTGCAATTTTCTTTTTTAATTGACTTATTTTGTTGTTGTTTTTTGGATTATTCAGGTCTTCAATTTGAAAGAGCATGACAATCTGACGCTTGTCAAAATTGCCTCAATTTGAATGTAGATTAATGTACAAATTTAAAAGAGCATGTAGCATATACTCTCATGGATGTTTGTCTTTGAAACATAGACAAGGTAATGTAATATATGCTTATAAACTTATTCAAACAGATTTTCATACTATAATTTTTGTGTTGGTATGTACCACAACTTTTTTTATTCTTGACTGATATAACAGTTTCATTCTTTCTCCACGACGATACTAACCGGTAATTTAAATTTATCATACGTAACATTATAATAAGTGTTTGCAACATGTTGCCTGTTGTTGGCTCTTCAATTATCGATCAATATATAACAATTTGATAATTGTAGAATTTATTTGTTTGTTTTTTTCTTCAGTTTATGTTTGAAACATAGACAAGGTAATGTGGTATCTCTCTAACAATTTTTTCTTTCTAATATTTTTTATATATTGATTTTGTCCAAAAAAAAAAAATGAAGAGTAATATTGACTCCGAAATATCATTATCTATATCGAAGATATTATCCTCATTAATTTTTCTTTTATCCATTTACATAATGTTTCATTTTTGTATCAATTGAATTTTGCTACTCTTTCTGAAATATTTAAGTGTTTGGTTGGCATTTAAAAGCAATAATTAGATTGGAATGCATGTTTTTTTTTTTTTTGTGCGTACCGATTTATGATGATGAGTTTTAACTCTTAAATAATACTTATTTAGTATGTATTTTTCCTTCATTTGATGTGAATTATAAAATTTGGTTAACATTCTTAACATATTTTTCTATTGAGAAATTTTATTTTTTTGTCACCATCAATTTTGAGTGATAGTCATATCATATCTTTTCACTGTGGCAAATTATAAATATTTCGTTTTGATAATTAATTGAAGAAATTTGTTCGAATTTTTTAATAGATATATTTTTTGCTATATGAAACATTCAATAGATGTAATTCTTAGTATAGCTAATATCCAACCTTGAATAATTTTTTTTTTGTGTGTGTGTTTTCGTTATTATGATAGTTTGAATGATATTTTTTATTCGATTTTTTTTAGAGATGTGACTTTGGTATACTAAGCTTTTAAAAGCTATTTCTATGTGTTGTATTATTTCAAAATTATAAGTTTTCAAATAGTACTAACTAAATTAATACAAAAAATTGTAGTGAATATCCAATTTAAATATGATCTTACTTAGCATTAGGGGTGTGCATCGATCGGTTCGGTTCGGTTTTATGTGTTATTGGTTCGATTTATCGGTTTTCGATTTTTAAATATGTAAAACCAATAACCAACCAATAAGATATTTTCTTATCGGTTTCAATTTATCGGTTTTTGGTCCTTAACAGTTCGATTTTCGGTTTAACCAATAAGAAAATACTTATAAAATAAAAATAGTAACAACTAACATAAAAAAAAAAAATCTTAATTACCGCCAAAACCTACGCAATGCATTTGAGTTTACAAGAATCTTCAAACTTGAACTGAATGTTAGTTCGGAAAAAAATTGAATCCTAATTGTTGGAAGCTATAAATGCTTCAAGTTTTTTATTACGATAATAGTCGAACTTTATATTGTGCCTTTGTTGCCCTGAATTAGTTAATACTTTGTGAATCACTGGATTATGAATTAGTAGTGCATATAATCTATACACACACACACATATATATATAGAGAGAGAGATAAAGAGAGAGATATATTTAAATATATAACATAAATAGGGATAAAACAATAACTTAGTGTATCCTTATTGGGTTATGGTTTAACCGATAACCCAATAAGCTAAAATCGATACCGAACTATTTACCCAATAAATTTTTTTATAAAACCAATAAAAAATCGTTAACCCGATAATCCAATACCAATAACCCAATAACATTTTTATCGGTTCGGTTTATCGATCGGTTCGATTTTTGCACAACCCTAGTCAGCATTTGGAAGCCCATGTCAAAAAAATAATAGTGATGGATGAAGAAGAACACATCATAATATGAAACATTGAAAATCATTTCATACTAATAAGAAAGCCTTAAAGAAGAAGCTTTAAACAAGAAAAGAAGGATTGGTCTGCATTCCTAGATTTTAACATTGCTATTTTTTATTTATTTAGATTCACATATAATGATTTAAATGGGACATTAATTATGACATTAAGTCCAATTATATCTTGATTTTTGTTAATGCCTCATTAAAATGATGTAAAAAGAAGAATAGCGTGACATCTTTTTTTATCAGAAATTCTATTTATCTTTTTTTTCCTGTTATTTATTGTAAAAAGACATTTTTGTAACTCACATCTCTCCATCTTCGTAACTCTCAAATTTTTAATGTTTATAACATCTCAATTATTTAATATGCAAGTTTATGACACCTTAAAATTACACCAATATGATATTACTTAATTTTCTTGTATGTCTAGCAAAATTTTGTTATGTGAAGTGCCATACAACAACATACTCAATATATTTCCACCAAATAAAATCGGGAGAAGATAAGTGTACGCAATTCATATCACTATCTTTAAATACTCTAGTAAGGATCTTAACCACAAATACAAAAATTTAAAATTGAAAAACTTAGAAGTTACATGTTATGCAAAGCAATTTACGATGAAAAATTATTTATTGACACAAGTAATAACCCTTATTAGGGAACAAGTTGAAATTGAAGATTTTATACTCTATACAAAAACATAAAAAGAAAAATGACAAAATATTCTAAAAAGAGCAACCAATAAATCAATAAAATTTTGATGAAAAAGTTTATATGTGTAATTTATCAATTTAATTAATATTTAATAATAACAATAATACTTTTGTGTATTCATCGCGACTAAGTTTACAAAAAAATTATTTAACTAATTACTAATTTTTTATGACTGCGCAAAGTGCGGTTCTATTCACTAGTTTCTTAATATTAAGAATGTAAAATGATCAAAATTATCCTCAGTTATTTAAAATTGAGTAAAAAATAACTTTTATTTATTTTTTGACTTAATTATTCTGTAGTTTATTTTTTTGTTATATTCTTTACCTTAACGGAGTACCACCAAGCACACCACGTGAAAAAGTATTGTCACATGACCAATTCACGTCCGCATCTCATATACGAAAAAGAGCCAAAACTACCCTGAACTATCCAAAAATGAAATAAAAATGGCCTTCATTTATTTTTTGGCTCAAAATGAACCGAATTTATGACATCACACTCGGAGAAGAATGAGAAATAGAAGAAGGGAAAGAGAAGATATAATTGAGAGATTTATGGGTGAATGGGCCTGGATGTAGCCAAACACTGAATTAAGCTGCTATGTTTGGAATATGAGTTGATATAATTGTTATTTTCATTTTTTCATTGTAGTTTCAAGTCTAGTGATTACAATATAAGAATATTTCTGTTGTGAAATTGGAGTTGTTACATATAAGTTTCTATATACTTAAATTTAGTCTATCCTAAGATAGGACGGGTCAATTTAGCGTAAGATTACTGTGAAGTACGACAAAAATCACAAAGATGCTTGATAAGAATTGAAAATAAGAAAATTGATACCAAATTTATGGCATCACACTCGGAGAAGAATGAGAAATCGAAGAAGGGAAAGAGAAGCTTTAATTGAGAGAAATGAGAGCCAAATCTTATATCATATTCAATGGTTTGCAATTCAGTACAATCTTGTGATCGAGTCTGGATCAATATTGGTAAAGCACCCCAACACTCGATTAAGTGGCTATGTTTGGGATCTGAGTTGATAAACAATGACTTGGGTGAAAAATAGGCTTGTGTTGATTGTTCAGTAAAGATTTTGATTTCTTCCATGCCCATTCTTAGAATCTAAGCTTCTCATTTCCCTTCTCGTTATCTTCTTCAATAGCCCTCTTTGTTTTACCTGCTCATTGTTCTTCAGTTACGTTTCCCATTGTAGTTTCGAGTCAAGTGATTATAATATAAGAATCTTTCTACTGTGAAATTGGAGTTGTTACATATAAGTTTCTATTTATACTTGATTGAAAATGTATACATTGTGAAAAAGGAATGCTGAAATTCAAATATAACCAAAATAACCAACTTTTCTGTCAATCTGAAAACAAGCAAAACTTGCATGATCTGATCCTAGTCAGTAAATGATGTGGTGCGACGCATAGTAGGTTCTGTATCAGCTAACATGCGTATCAAAAACATTACCTATAGTTTTAAGGGCCATTTCTATGTTTATGCATACTAGATGCTACCTTATCTGATCTTGGTCGCCACCACCATTGTCACTAGTAACGCTACCTCTATCATCATTTCAACCACTACCATCGCTATAATTTATCTCTACTAATAACTATCTCCACCATCCCAACTAACAACATCTCCAACTAGCACCAACACACCGTCAACCATCATACATTCATTTTTCAGCCATCACAATCAACACCTCCAACTACTAATATCAAGCAACGTCACATCACAACCACCACCACCACTATCAACCGCCATCATGATAACAACCACTACAATACCAACCACCAACATTACTAATCCCTAACATCAATCATTGTTACCGCAACCACCAATATAAACCATCTCCACTATCACTAACAAACATAAATATTATTTTTTTCAATCAAAGAATAATTTTGTTGTATTAAATTATATACTTTTATAATATATAATTAGTTTTTTTATTTAAATTATATTTTTTATTTTATTATATATACAAATAAATATTTTTTATTCAGATGTTGAAAAACAAACATTCTTAATCATTCAGTTTTCAGATCTAAAAATAATATCTTAATCATTCAGATGTGCATTCAGATTCAGACATCTGAATCTTGAAAAAACAAATGCACCCTAAGTCTGAATCTCATAATAAAGGAAAATATGGACATAAAAGTCATACTCAAAAGTGAAAACTATCCGTAATACTGAGAATAATGTCTGAAACATCAATACTAAATAATCTGAATCAAAACTAACAGTCTGACAAGCCTCTACTACTAATGTTTAGAGAGTCACTGGTACAAACCTCCAGCTAACTCGAGCTGTCTGAAAGGAATACTGAATCATATAAAACCACTAAGATGCAAAATCTGAATGAATAAGTCCCCGAACTAAGAGGACTCACCAACTGTCGGATGTAGATGAAGATGCTCGAACTACTCCCACTGTTGATACTGAGCACCTGAACCTACATTATGAGATGATGTAGCACATAGACATATACGCGGATCAGTACTTTGAGGATGTACTGAGTATATGGGGGTGAAATGCATAAGTAAAAATATTATCTCATCATTATAATTTATAAAACAATGCATGCGAAATGTAAATAACTCACATAAGCTGGAATATCTGAAATACTGAAGTCTGAAATAATAGAAACAAATCATACTTTATAAATCTAATGAGTCATTACATTTAGTTCTAAAAGTTGTGCTTATATTCTCTCTTTAAATCATACTGTCTAAGTGTAGAAAGGACTCACTCTTAAAATTTGAAATCTGAAAGCTGAAAACTGTAACTAATATCTTTCTGTAAAGCATAATCTGAATAATTCGTGAGCCTTTACACTTAGTTTTCTAAAAGTTTTTTTGTTCTTCTTTTACTATTAGGGAGAATACTTTATCTTAAGGCTTTAGGGAGGTTCTCTTAACTGACATAAATCGTGCGAGCCACATGGAGTCCAATGTCTCGTCCTCTTAAGAAAGAAACCTCATGTTGGGGAAAGGTGCATACTCTTGCCAGGGAGTATAACCTACTTTCCATGTGATCGATCACAAGCTAAATCTGTCATCCATATAGAAATGGGAATAATCTGATAATCTGTACCTATGTTGGCTACGTAGTTCTGTGGAAGCTAGGGCACACTAATCCCACACTTCTCGCTCAGTGCTAAATACTACTCCCTTTAAATCTGTATGCTCATTCTGTTGGAAATCCACGTTTAAAACTAGCATAAGGGTTTATCTGAAACCAATTATGCACTTATCTGATTAAATCTGTAAATAAATCTATTCTGAGTTTTGTAAACTGTAATAATCTGAAAAGTGAATTCCACAGCTAAACTGATGATCAAAAGATCAAAGATTTTTCTGAAAATCAGTAAATAATCTGATAATAGTATGACTAAAGCATTATCTTTTTTGAAGCATCAACATATAATCTTGGGATAATAACCCATGCATTACTCTCATGTCAAAACATCATAATAATCATGCTTGATAATGAAAACAATGATAATTCATCTTAAAATCAGTAATTTACTGCAATAGGCATGAAAAAATGAAAATAAACATGTAATTCATCTCCAAAATATCTCAAAAACTCATAATCTTGCAAATAGCAATAATGGGTATGAACCCTAATTTAAAATTCATGTAAAAACATTCAAAATCATATGAATTTGTAGAAAAAGCTTGGTTTTAGGCACAAGGATGGAAGAAGATCCTTGTTCATAAACCTCACATACCTTAATTGATGATTAGATGAAGATTCTTGAATTATGGTTTCCTATTTAAGTTCTTGGAGATTAGTTCTTAATTATCTTGCCTTGGGAATCCTCAATTTGGAGCTTTCTTGGAGAATCTATGGAGGATTTTGATTTCTTGGAGAAGAAGCTTTGGAGCTCTAGGGTTTTATTTTGAGAGAGAATGGATGAAATTGGGCATAAAGTGCCTAGAATATGCTTAATTCTTTGTTTAAGACGGATTAAGGCCTTGGGAATTTACCAAAGTGCCCTTTTTAATAATTAAACGAAACTGAAAAACAACATTCTTACGAACTGGGTAGCCACCGCTACGCGCCACTATCGCGGTGGCTCACTAATAAAAGGACGAGTGGAAACTGGGCATGCAACACGATGCACCACTATCGCGGTGCCCTATAGAAGTGTCATATTGGCCATTGGCGCTATGCACCAGTATCACGTTAGGCTACTGGTTTTTGACAAATGGAAAATTAGCCCTCTCCGCACCACGGTGCTATCACGGAGGGGTAATGGAATTTGACGATTATGAATTTTTCCTTCTCCGCGACGCGCCAAGTGCCCAGGTGGCACACTGTCAACTTAAAAATGCCATAACTCCTTCACCGAGTGTCAGATTTGGGCGAATTTGGTATCGATGGAAAGCTTATTCAATTTCCTACACAATAGAAGGGATAAATCTTGAAAATTCCATACGAATTACATACTATTCATTTTGGAAGCTATCCCTTAACATTCTAGGGACGAATTTAAGCTAAGAAGAGTACGGGGTATTACAATATCTCCCCCTTGAAAACCTTCGTCCTCGAATGTGGCTAATCAAGCTGAGAATACTGAGGAATCTGAGGCTATAAGCTGTCATACATAACTGAAATAAACTGAATGACTGAATCTCATCACAATGAGCTACTGAACTGTTTTAAGAGTGTATGAATTCACATGAAAATAGCTATATGGCTGAATTTGAAACTAGAAAGAACTGAATGAAGGAAAACTATTACCTTCAGCTGAATCTGAGTTCGTGGAGAAGAGATGAGGATACTTAGTACGCATGTCTACTTCTGCTTCCCAAGTAGCGCCCTCAACGGACTGATTTCGCCATAAAACTTTGACCAAGGAAATTTCTTTATTCCTTAGTCTACGGATCTGATGATCAAGAATCTCTATTGGGACTTCTTCGTATGAAAAACTATTCTGAATATCGATACTCTCTAAAGGAACTACAACAGCTGAATCGTCCATGCATTTTTTCAACAAAGACACATGGAATACTGGATGAACTGAGGATAAATCTGCAGGTAGCTCAAGCTCATATGCCACTCTCCCAACACGACTTAAAATACGGAAGGGACCTACATAACGGAGACTAAGCTGCCCCTTTTTGCCAAATCTCTTCACCCCTTTCATGGATGAAACCTTCAAATACACAAGATCATCAACCTCAAACTCAAGATCTTTTCTTTATACGTCTGCATAGGATTTCTGATGACTTTGGGCTGCTTTTAATCTCTCCCTAATCAACTAAAATTTTTCCATGGCTTCAAACACCATGTCTGGCCCAATCAAAGCGACCTCACCCACTTCGAACCAACTAACTGGCAATCTACCCATAAAGAGCCTCAAAAGGATCCATCTGAATACTAGCATGATAACTGTTATTATAAGCAAACTCAATCAATGGCAAACAATCATTCCAACTCCCCTTGAAATCAAGAACACATGACCTCATTATATCCTCTAGAGTCTGAATAGTCCTCTCTGCCTGACCACCTGTTTGCGGATGAAAAGTTGAACTAAGATGAACTTGGGTACCAAAACCCTTATGAAAAACTCTTCAAAATTGAGAGGTAAACTGAGTACCCCTATCTGAGATGATGGATAATGGAACTCCATGCAATCTAACCATCTCTCGGATATACAACTTAGCATAATCTTCAGCCGTATAGGACGTGTGAAATGGCAAAAAATACGCTGACTTAGTCAATCTGTCTAAGATAACCCAAATCGAATCATGATGATGACGCGAATGGGGTAAACCAGTCACAAAATCCATATTCACCTTTTCCCACTCCCAAGTGGGGATACCAAACTCTTGCAATGTACCACCAGGTCTTTGGTGCTCTACCTTAACCTGTTGACAGGTTGCACACTTAGCTACAAATTCTGCTATATCTTTATTTATACCACTCCACCAATAGATTTCCCACAAATTGCAGGTACATCTTCGTAGCACCTGGATGAATAGAATAACGCGCACCATGCGCTTCCGCCATAATACGCTGTCTCAAGTCATCAACACATGGCACACACAATCTACTCTGGTATCTCAACACACCATCTCCCTCTTTAGAGAAAACCTCTATCTTTTGGTCTTTAATCGACTCCTTCAGCTTGACCAAACTAGAATCCTTATCTTGTTTCTCCTTTACCTTTGAAACTAGGGAAAATTTAGAATTACTCTGAACCCAAATATTCCCTTCAGTTGAATCAACCAACCTAGCACCCAATCTAGCCAAACGTTGATCTTCCCGAACCAACTCTTTCTTATCATTGTCCACATGAGCAACACTGCCCATGGATAATCTACTAAGGGTGTCTGCCACTACATTGGCCTTGCTCAGATGATACAACACACTCATATCATAATTCTTCAACAACTCCAACCACCTTCTCTAACGAAGATTCAACTCCCTCTAAGTAAATGCATACTGCAAGCTTTTGTGATCCGTGAACACATCAACATGCACTCCATACAAATAATGTCTCAAGATTTTCAAAGAAAACGCAACAACAACTAACTCAAGGTCACGGGTTGGGTAATTCTTTTAATGAGGCTTAAGCTGTCTAGAGGCGTAAGCCATCCTTACCTCTCTGCATCAACACACAACCCAAACCAACTCTGGAGGTATCACAATACACCATGAAACCGTATGTACCATCAGGTAATGCTAGGACTGGGGCTAAAGTGAGTCGAGTCTTCAACTCCTGAAAACTCTTCTCACAAGAATCTGACCACTGAAACTAACTCTTTTTTGGGTCAACCTAGACATAGGAGATACAATAGAAAAGAAACCCTCAACAAAACATCTGTAATAGCCAGCTAGACCCAAGAAACTCCTAATGTCTGACGGAGAGTGTCACACCCCTTTTTTCGATTCCAAAAAAAAAGATATATTGTAAGTTTCGAAAGGGTTTTTATTATTAAAGTGACAAAGATGAAAATTTGTTTTGAAAATGGATTATTTACATTTTTTATTCAGAGTCGCCACTTGGCATAATCTGGTGTGCCAAGTCACCATTGGAAAATCCTTTTCAAAACCATTTGACTCTTTAAACTGGTTTGCGAACGGAGACTCCGGCTAAGGAATTCTGTTGACCGAGGGGAAGGTGTTAGGCACCTCTCGATCCCGTGGTTCAACCACGTTCGCTTGGTAGAGTGTATCAACTATTTTGGCATTACGAAATGTATAAACCACACAAGATACGTCGGGGCATTCCCCGGTGAATAAATACAAGTGATCTCGGGGCATTCCCCGGCTAAATAAATACATTTTTTCAATACGAGAAAACCAAATCATTCACCCAAATTTCAATCATTCAAACAATATTTCAAACGTTCAATAAAATCACAAATTATAAACTTTGCCTACCCAAACTACGTTTGCCTAAACCAATCGGCGCATCATGATACTACCTAATCAAACACTCGTATTTGCTTCAAAATAACCAACGACAATAAATCAAAACAATATTCATTCTTTATCAATTCCTACCATCCAACCCCACATTCCATTTTTTATACCAAATTCCAACGATTCAAGACAGTCATCTCAACAATCCACAACCATCTATTCAATGAAATCGAACACCAAATTAATGTCACCAAAATTCAACCACACATCAGGCAAATCAAACACGTATAGTAAAGTAAAATTAGAAGAGATAGAGTTGGACCTTAAATTTGAAGCTTTCAAACTCAATGTTATTCGAATAAAGAGAGTCCGCACCCGGAAACCTCGAGCCGAACCTTAACACCAACAATCCAACTCGACAAATAATGACCCGTTCACCGTCACTTTTCACGCCGTCACTGTTCACCGGTTACTTTTTTATTTTTTTATTTTTTTTCGTTGTTGTTCTTGTTCTTGTGAGAAAGATTATTTGGTGATTCTTGTTATTGTGGAGAAAATGATGATCAAAGAATGAGCCCCTTTTCCTCATAGAATTTTTCTTTTATAATGGGCATGGATTTGTTATGATGTGGAAATTTTGGTGGGTCCTCCATATATTCTTTCTTTGTGGACAAGAAAAAGGAGGGGGGGGGATCATATGGGTAGTTAGGGTAGGTGGAAGCTTTTGATTGGGTAGGTTGTTAGGATAAGATAAATTAGTTAGAGGTATTTTTTTTTGTTTATTTTTGTGGGATATAATTACATGGGGTTGGACACATGGTAAGGTGAACTAAAAATGAATAAAATTAGACTTCGGAAGGGACAAAATTAGGTGTCTACAGAGAGATAGGTCTAGGATAATTTCTTATGGCTTCTGTCTTTTGGGGATCAACTTTAATACCCTCACTGGAAACAATATGACCAAGAAAAGCTACTGGCCTTAGCTAAAATTTGCACTTGATAAATTTAGCGAACAACTGGTGATCTCTAAGAGTCTGTAACACAATTCTAAGATGGTCTGCATGATCGTCCTTACTACGAGAGAAGACAAGAATATCATCGATAAAGACTATGACAAATGTGTCCAAATACTATTTGAACACTCTGTTCATCAGGTCCATGAAAGCTGCTGGGGCATTGGTTAGCCCGAAGGACATGACTAGAAACTCAAAATGACCATAACAAGTTCTAAAGGCTATCTTTGGAATATCACATTCCCTTACTTTAAGTTGATGATAGCCGAATCTAAGGTCTATCTTTGAGAAATAGCTTGCACTTTGGATTTGATCAAATAAGTCATCAATTCTAGAAAGAGGATATTTGTTTTTGACTGTAACTTTATTCAACTGATGATAGTCAATGTACATATGCAAAGAACCATCTTTCTTTCGCACGAATAGAACGGGAGTGCCCCATGGAGAAATACTAGGCCTATGAAACCTTTATCTAAAAGATCGTTGAGTTGCTCTTTCAACTCTTTAAGCTCGGTGGGAGCTATACGGTATGAAGGGATAGAAATAGGTTGAGTATCTGGAAGAAAGTCAATACCGAATTCTATTTCCCTATCGGGAGGTACCCCTGGTAAATCTTTGGGAAAGACATCAGGAAACTCATTAACTACACTGACTGACTAAACTGTTGGAGTCTCAGACTTAGTGTCCTTGACTCAAACAAGATGATAGATACACCCTTTAGAAATCAACTTTCTGGCTTTGAGATAGGATATGAAATAACTCTTGGGAGACACCGAATTACCGAACCACTCAAAGACTGGCTCATTCAGAAACTGAAACTTCACCACTCGGGTGCGAAAATCTATAGATGCATAACAAAAATGGAGCCAATTCATACCAAGAATGAGATCAAAGTCAACCATATCTAACTCTATAAAGTCTTCTAACATGACTTTATGAAGAACAGTAATAAGACACTTTCTATAGATCTGTTTGGCAACAACTGACTCACCTATTAGAGTAGAAACCAAGAAGGGATCAGGGATCTTTTCAGAACTTATCTCAAAATTTACTGCAACTAATGGGGTCACATAAGAGAAACTCGATCCAGGTTCCAACAACACATAAACATCAAGATGAAAGACACGAAACATATCAGTCACAATATCTGGCGAATCTTCTTACTCCTGACGGGATGGTAAAACATAAAACCAATTCTGGTGCTAACCACCACCGGTACTGGATGAAGCGCCTTGAGGAGGAACTGGGCGACCTACAGGAGCTGGTGCACTAGTAGTCTGAGTTTGGGGGCGAACATCTCTGTCTCTCCGCTTAGCATGCGGATAATCTCTAATACCATGACCCAACTTACCACAACCAAAACAACTCTTCTGTCCAGCTAAACACTCACCAGGATGACTTTTAGCACACCTAGCACATGGAGGATAATTGGGCCTACCACTCATACTATTCTGAGATTTGGACATAGAAGACTTACCCCACTGCTTCTGTCTACCTTTGGGAGTGGGTGCACTAGATAAATATGGTGCTGGCATAGATGAACGATTCTGAACCTGTGAACGATTTCCTCCTTGAGATCTAGCCTGGCCATACTCAAACTTTCTTGTTCTATCCTTCTTATTTACTCTCTCTCTTTTCTTTAACTTCTCTACCTCAATCTGCTAAGCATGTATCATCAATCTAGCGAGATCCATGTGTCCAATAAGCATGGCAGTCCAACACCTCCTTGACTACCAAACTAGACACTCCAGTAAGAAACTTACTTATACTAGCCTCAGGATCAGCCATCATATCAGGGGCATACTTAGACAACTGATTAAACTTAAGGTAGTACTCCTTCACTGTCATCGATCCCTGCATCAAATTCATAAACTCCTCTATCTTATCTTCTCTCATCTCACGTGGGAAGAACCTATTTAGAAAAATATCCTGAAACACCTGTCAACTCATATGAGTTGTATTCTCACCTCCACCATTTCTCCACATAACCACCCAGTTATAAGCTACATCCTTCAACCTATAGGATGCTAACTCTACACTCTCCTCTTCAGAAACATGCATAATCTGGGTGATCTTCTTCACCTCGTCTAGATAAAGTTGTGGCTCCTCACCTGCTTTCGACCTAAAGAAATCTAGCAGATTCATTCTCATGAAGTCTCAGATTCTAGATGTTGCTAAATCCCCATTCTGCTGAAGCGGGACTGCAGTTTGATTCTAATGATTTCCCTGCACATTGGCAGTTACAGCCTGGGCTAATGCCTGAAAGGCAACCCTAAACTCAACATGGGATACATTCTCATTCAAAAGATATGTGGGCCGGGGTGGATGGTTACTATTTCTGCGGGCATTGGCTCGTCAAAGAGGCATTTTCAACTGTCACGTGAAAGCATGAGTTAAAAGCAGATAGATATACTCTAAGCATGATAGATCGTGAAAGAAAGAGATGATTTCCTAAGAACGTTCCATAGCCTCTTGTTCATAAATGTGGCGCGTTTCACACCCATGAACAAGACTCTACGTAACATGGCTTGTCTAACTCCCTAGGACTCTTAAAAACCATAGGCTCTGATACCAAGTTTGTAACATCCCAAAATTTGATCTCGAGATGTCACATGGTGCTCAAGACTACTAGTAGCCTTAAGTTAACCTTGTCTGCCTGTTTCTAAGTCTGAATCTCATAATAAAGGAAAATATGGACATAAAAGTCATACTCAAAAGCGAAAACTGTCTGTAATACTGAGAATAATGTCTGAAACATCAATACGAAATAATCTGAATCAAAACTAGCAATCTGACAAGCCTCTACTACTAATGTATAGAGAGTCACTGGGATAAACCCCCAACTAACTCAAACTATTTGCAAGGAATATTGAATCATATAAAACTACTAAGCTGTAAAATATGAATGAATAAGTCCCCAAACTATGAGGACTCACCAACTGTCGGATGTAGATGAAGATGCTCGAACTACTCGCACTGCTGATACTGAGCACCTGAACCTACATTATGAGATAATGTAGCACATAGACATATATATAGATCATTACTTTGAGGATGTACTGAGTATATGGGGGTGAAATGCATAAGTAAGAACATTATCTTATCATCATAATTTATAAAAAAATGCATGCGAAATGTAAATGACTCACATAAGCTGGAATATCTGAAATACTGAAGTTTGAAATAATAGAAAAAAATCATACTTTATAAATCTAGTGAGTCATAACATTTAGTTCTAAAAGTTGTGCTTGTATTCTCTCTTTAAATCATACTGTCTAAGTGTAGAAAGGACTCACTCTTAAAATCTAAAATCTGAAAGCTGAAAACTGTAACTAATATCTTTCTATAAAGCATAATCTGAATAATTCGCGAGCCTTTACACTTAGTTTTCTAAAAGCTTTTTTGTTCTTCATTTACTATTAGGGATATCTTAAGGTTTTAGGGAGGTTCTCTTAACCGACATAAACCATGCGAGCCACATGGAGTCCAACGCCTCGTCCTCCTAAGGAAGACACCTCACGTTGGGGAGAGGTATAATACTTTTGCCAGGGAGTATAACCTATTTTCCATGTGATCGATCACAAGCTAAATCTGTCATCCATATAGAAATGGGAATAATTTAATAATCTGTACCTACGTTGGCTACGTAGTTCTGTGGAAGATAGAGCACGCTAATCCCACACTTTCCGCTCGGTGCTAAATACTACTCCCTTTAAATCTGTATGCTCATTCTGTTGGAAATTCACTTTTAAAACTAGCATAAGGGTTTATCTAAAACCAATTATGCACTTCTCTAATTAAATTTGTAAATAAAGTTGTTTTGAGTTTTGTAAACTGTAATAATCTGAAAAGTGGATTCCATAGCTAAACCGATGATCAAAAGATCAAAGCTTTTTCTGAATTTTTTTAAATAATCTGATAATAGGATGCTTAAAGCATCATCTTTCTTGAAACATCAACATATAATCTTGGGATAATAACCCATGCATTACTCTCATGTCAAAACATCATAATAATCATGCTTGATAATGAAAATAATGATAATTAATCTTAAAATCTGTAATTTACTGGCATGAAAATATGAAAATAGACATGTAATTCATCTTCAAAATATCTCAAAAATTCATAATCTTGCAAATAGCAATAATGGGTATGAACCCTAATTTAAAATTCATGTAAAAACATTCAAAATCATATGAATTTGTAGAAAAAACGTGGTTTTAGGCACAAGGATGGAAGAAGATCCTTGTTCATAAACCCCACATACCTTGATTGATGATTAGATGAAGATTCTTGAATTATGGTTTCCTATTTGAGTTCTTGAAGATGAGTTCTTAATTATCTTGCCTTGGAAATCCTCAATTTGGAGCTTTCTTGGAGAATCTATGGAGGATTTTGATTTCTTGGAGAAGAAACTTTGGAGATCTAGGATTTTGTTTTGAGAGAGAATGGATGAAATTGGGCATAAAGTTCCTAGAATATGCTTAATTCTTTGTTTAAGACGGATTGGGGCCTTGGAAATTTACCAAAGTGCCCTTTTTAATAATTAAACGAAACTAAAAAATAATATTCTTCCGAACTGGGTGGCCACCGCATCGCACCACTATCGCGGTAGCTCACTGGAAAAAGGATGAGTAGGAACTGGGCATGCAACGCGATACGCCACTATCGCGGTGCCCTATAGAAGTGCCATTTTGGCAATTGGCACGACGCGCCAGCATCACGTTGGGCTACTGACTTTTGACAAATGGGAAATTGGCCCTCTCCGCGATGCAGTGCTATGGTAGAGGGCCACTGGAATTTGACGATTATGATTTTTTCCTTCTTCGTGACGCGCCAAGTGCCCAGGTAGCAAGCTATCAACTTAAAAATGTCATAACTTCTTCACCGAGTGTCGGATTTAGGAGAATTTGATATCGATAGAAAGCTTATTCAATTTTCCATACAATAGAAGGGATAAATATGGGAAATTCCACACGAATTACATACTATTCATTTTGAAAGCTATCCCTTAACATTCTAGGGACGAATTTAAGCTAAGAAAAGTACGGGGTATTACACTTTATGTTCACGTTGCTAGTACCATTTTTCATAATTATTGATTTTTTAGTGTTTACAACTTTTGTAAATTCTAATAATTAATTAATAATGTCGGATTGAGGTTGGGTATTGATACCCGATTTAGTGTTGGGAGTCAAATATCAAGTCTCATGTCGTGAATGTCGGGTCAAGACTCAGTTTCTAGGTGTCGGGTTAGGATCAAGTGGACCATTAAAAAAGTTGGATCAAATTGGGTGATTCATGATGATCTTGTTCAATTTTAGCCCACCCCAGCCCAAGTAGCTTTTGGGCTAATTTTAGCCCAACCATTTTTTCTTGGGCAATTAAACAACTTTTATTGTATAAATAACACAAATACCAATCCTTTTAGAAGTAATTACACCCCCACTCACTTTTTTAATTACTTTACTCTCTCTCTCTCTTTTCATATATATAAGATACGCGTTATATACATAGCATCCTATGTATATGTGATTTTGTTACTGCCGTTAAAAAAGGAAATAACGAATTTCCTTCAAGGACGCTATTAACTCAATCAATTAATTAAGTGCAATACTGCTTTCCTTAAATTATGTAACAACTTCTGAATTTTAAATTTTGAATTAATCAAATACATTAAAAATAAATCATACGAAAATCACACACAAAAAAACAATCGAATCACTGATTTGTTGATTGTTTTGAAGAAAAAAAATTGAATTGCGGACAAATCATTTTGAAAGTTTTCCATTGTAAATTCCAATAATACTTTCAATCATTTCAGGAATGATGATCATGTTCCACAGGTGAGTCTCGATAGGATCAGGCTTTTCACCCATTGGAGCCTCCCGTCTCTGCATAAAAATGCTTCTACGAGTAAGTGTAGGTAAAAAAAATACATCTACCGAGAGAAAACAAACACCGACAAGATATGGAGGTATATCGATAAAAATATTACTGAATAAACCATGAAACCATCACACGTAATTCCCAGGATTGAAGCTTTTTTCATGTGTTGAGAAAAATGTCGATCATCTTTAATTCAAGTCACTTATCATCATTACATAATATTTTAAACATGAGATCTTCTTACTAGTAGTGTTTCTTAATCAATCGTTGTCTACATGAGCAATCAATCATATACATTAACGAATATCGGTCAGGTTTTAGATTAAAAAGTTTTGTTGGGTACTATCGTGTCTAGTATGTTATGCTCAACCCAACAACAACAACATATCCAAAGGTTGATGGAGTTGTATATTCTAAACCAACTTATTTAGTACAAATTCAACACTACAAGATTTTACCTTAAGTTGAGCATTTTCGATGAATTGCTTCCCCCGATATAAAAAAGACTTCCAGGAAGACCGAAGCAAGGGAGGAAGAAAAAATTGAGCGAAACACTTTCATCAAGCACAAATCGTTGCGGACGTTATGGACATGAAGGACACAATAGGCGTTCCTGCAATTTCTTCCCAAAGGAGAACTAAGTTTTAGTTTCCATAAACTCTTGAAGATTAATCACTTGATTATCGTTATCCATTTTTTTGTAATGACTTCATTGAACAGTTTTAGTTTGCTATTTTAACATTGAAATAAATAACAGTTTTCTTCAGTTTATCATTTTTTTTATGTATGTTTTTCTCATTTTTGTTGTGTATGTTTTTGTTGGGATAATTAGTTTACCATTTTTTTTTATGTATTTGTTTGCTGAGATAGTGACTTCATGCTTGTTTATTTGTACAAAGTTAAGCAAATGTATATGTAAATGTTTATATATATACTGAATATATTTGTAGTAATTGTAGATGACAAAATATTCTATTTATATTAGTACATATACACGGATATAAAATTTAAGATTTTAATATGAATCACAAAATAGTATGAAAGAAAAAAAAGAAATTACAGTAAAACTTCTCTGTCTACTTGTTATGTCTGAATGAATCAAGTTATGTCAAAATAATGATTGTGTTTTGTATACTCAAATGCTATGTATATGAAGACATATACACTCATTTAAAAGTATATACCGTGTAGTTGTTTTTACTATATTGTTGAAATTTTTTCATTTTTTTATGTATGTAAAGTTGTAATCCTATGCATATGTGGACCTATACACGCATTATAATGAACATCTAATAGATATAAGGGATACAGTAATACTAATAAACTATATACATAAATTCTATGTATATTAGACATATAAAAATGAATGTGTTATTAATATAGAAATACTATGTATATGATGACATATACACACAATCAAAAATCTGCATTGCTGGACTTTTACTAATTTGTCAAAAACTATTCATCTGATTAGCCTTATCAACGTGTAAACATATGTATATGTATGCATATACACACAAATAAAAAAATACGAAAATTTATTTTGGAGAGACAATAATTCTATGTATATGTAGACTAGTTCATACATACAAATACATCAAAAAATTATGTACAAAACACAATAATCACGCCAAAATATTTTTATCAATAATCCATAAACATAGGTTAAAAAGTGTTATAACAGAATTGTAAAAACAAAACATCTAAATAGGTTTAAAATGCGACATTCCTAACAAATCCATATAAGTAAAATCTATAAACCATAATCATCTGATAGCCTACTCAATGCTAACTATTGCTCTTTCATTTGTAAGTGGGTGTGTTTTTGGCCTTGGTCTTGGAGGGTCTTCATTCTCACCAACATAACCTTCTTTGCTTTTCGAAGACTGTACATTTAAAGGAATGGCGTGTATCGCATCCGAAGATATTCCGCTTCAAAACCAACTGAAGGGACGGGCATTCCTTCACTTAGGTATTCTGCATACCCAGCAACAAAGACTCCACAGTCCCCGCCATGCATAAAAATAAACCCGTTATTTCCTATAACACATCTTAAATAAATAGATCATAAAAACTTATATAAAGATTACTTACAAGCTGTCACATTCTTGTTGCATAATGTTTTCCACATACTCAAATGCAACGAAATGCAACTAGTAATTTTTTATCAACGTTGCATTAACTATCGAAATGCAACGAATGCGCAGGGACATTTTTTATCCGGTTTTTCATACCCTATTGGAAATGAAGAAGACATCATATGTGAGCCTATATGGTCGAAACATATATTGTACATAACAACTAGTCATTTCATTACACATCTAACAACATCTAACACATAGACTCATATATGGACAATACATTAAAAATGATGTATATAAACAAGACATTTCATTACACGAGAAAAGATATTTTTCCCCTGAACTTGTCCGCTCAACTTACTTTAGCACTTAAACTTAACTTTCGTTTATTTACCCCCCCTTAACATCTTTAAAGTGTATTAAAATCCCCCCTTAACTGTCCGCGTGTAAACAAGCGTTGTTGGGCACGTTAAAACTCATTTTTTATTTATTTAATATCTTTTAAATATTTGTTTAAAGAAAAAAACACGTATATTTGTAAAAAAAATATTAATATTATATTTAAAATATAATTTAATTTTTTTTAAAAAAATAAAAAATGGACACCTTTTATTCTTTCTTCTCCAAAACATCAACACCACTCAAATTCCTCCATTTACAACCTCAAATCCATTCTTCATTAACACTCTCCTTCAATTTTTTTTATTTTCCTCCATTAACACCACCAAAGAACGACTACAAATACACTAAATTTTAAAAAATTCTCCATTGAACACCATCTCAAACTTTAATCCAACTCCCTCAAAATTTGGACTAAAACTGAATTAAATTGATGATTTTCTCTTTGAACCACTTATCATCAATGAAATTTCTTTTAGTTTCTACTTTTGAATTTTTTTGTTAATAAGATAATTTTTGAATTACTTTTTTAATTCAAAATTTGAACCAGAAATTAGAAAAAGAAAACATCACAAACTTATTTGTAGGGATGGGGAATTTTTGTGTTAACAAGAAAGGGGGGGAGGGGGGCTGAAAGGGGAAAAAGTGCAGGGGGGACCTATTTGCTAGGGAGGGGTTGTGGAGGGGGAGGAGGGGGGCGCTGGAAGAGGACGGGGGATGGAAGAGGACGGGCGAGGGGTTTGAGGAAGAAGGAAAAGGGGGGGGGGGGGAGGGCATTTTTTATTTAATATATATATATATATATATATATTATTTAAATATATATATATATAGTTTATTTAATATATATATATATATGTTATATATATATATATAAATAGTAAATATATATTTTACTTTTTTAAAAAAAATACATAAAAATAGTATGTGTGTGAAATTATTTTTTTAAAAAAAATTTAAATTCTTACGTGGCGCTGATGTGTGGCGAGTGTAACACACTCTCCGATATGAGAGTAGTAATATATATTAAGGGGTGAAACTAATACACTTTAAAGATGTTAAGAGGGGTAAATAAATGAAAGTTAAGTTTAAGTGCTCAAGTAAGTTGAGCAGACAAGTTCGGGGGGTAAATGATGTATTTTCACATCTAACAACATATCATAAGCCATGTATATGTTAGAAATATACATAGGTACTGTTCATAGCCTTAAACAAATGGGATTATATATATATGTATTAAATATATATATGTAATATCCATTACCTCAACCACACAGTACCCAACAAAACACAAAACAGAACTATTATGTATATGTGTTACATATACATCTGTAATATCCATTACCTCAAACACGCAGTACACAACAAAACACAAAACAAAACTCATATGTATATGTATGTTTTACATATACATATGTAAAATCCAATGCTTCAAACACACAATACACCAAAAAACACAAAACATAATTTATGTATATGTTCAACAACATGAAAGGAATAATGTATGTGTACAGCCCATACATACTTACTAATAGAGACAACCAGTAACCACATATGTATATGAACTATAAATATCAATGTATTCAATCCAAAAACATCAACAAATATGTATATGCAGAATATATACACAAAGTAATTTTGTATTTGCACATCCAATTTCTACACGTAACTTCAAACTTATGAAAACCCCCCAAAACTTCATAATAACAAACAATCACAGACAGTTAATTAACAGTTTTAAAAACTCCAATTACTTACAAAAACACAATATACCCATAGCAAAAAAATGATAATAGAGGAAATACCTTTGGTAAACGAGGCCATCCATTGTCATTTTTTTTGGATTTTCTTGAGGATTCTCTAATTTGTTTTTTTCAACTTTGAAGTTGATGCTTTGATAATATTTTTCATATTGATAGGGTCGTTATGATTTTTTTATTTGTTTTCATCAAAGTTAGGTTCCTCGTAATCAAATACTCCAAAACGAAACCAACTAACGAATTTGTTGTTTCGGTATGCTCTAACTGAGATAATCCTAAACTAAATGAAGGAGAATCATCCATTAACTAATTACTAAGTTGTTAATTTAGTACTTCAAATAGACGATTTAAAAAAAAGGATAATGCAGATAATCAAACTATAATTTGATAAAGTATGAATCCAAAAAATTAGTTAATCAAAACACGCAATAATATCTTCTTTGAAAAATCTCAAAAAATTCTACTATTTAATGATTTTTTTTTTAATAATCTTCATATCTTAAAAATTGAGAATGTTAAAAGAAGATTTAGTTGAAATTGAAGAATATTAAGTTGAAACTAAATATCCTTGACTAGGAGTTGGACTCAAACACAGTTTATTTCAAACTTGAAAACCGTTTCTTGATTGTAGCCTTATTTTTTGTGGAGAAATGGTGAAAGTAAAGGAGAAACGGTGAAAGTAAAAAAAGATTTCTATGTATATGTAATTTAGGAGAGAGAAAGTTAAGAAGTGGGATAAATGTAATATGTTTAGGGAGATGAAATTTTTTGTGATAAATAAAACATGTTATGAAATATAAAGCAAGGACAAGAATAAATAGAGAGAGAAGAGAGGAGACTTCTTTATTTCTCTAGAAGGATGAGAGATCATAAGATTCTTGATCATGATTTACAATGAATAAAACCCCTCTATTTATAGAAAAAATTACTCCTAGTTTCTATCTAAAAATAGATACTTCAATCCTGATAGATATCAACTAGATCTTGATAGATCTTATATATATTCTTGATATACATTTACTAAATACATTTATAACACTCCCCATTGAACGTCTATTGAAAGGTAATGTGCCTCATTAAAATCTTACTAGAAAAAACTCAGTGAAAAAAAAATCTAATTAAGAAAAAAGAGTACATATTTCTAACAATACGCATATAGGTTGCCTCATTAAAAACCTTACAAGGAAAACCCAGTGGGAAAAAATCCCATAAGGAAAAAAGAGTACAACACATATTAACTCCCCCTAATGAGAACATCCTTGAACCTTTGTATCCTGATTTCTTGTGCACCATATTCTTGAAAGTTGCAGTTGAAAGAGACTTGGTGAATAAATCAGTCACATTGTCACTTGAACGAATCTTTTGCATGTTATTATCACCGCTCTTTTGGATCTCATGTATTGAAAAACTTTGATGAAGTGTGCTTCATTCGATCTTCTTTTATGAATTCTTCATTAAGATGTGCTATGCGTTTACATTATCTTCGTATAAAATTATGGGTACAATGTTACATTTCAAACCATATTTTTCTCGAATGAGATGTATCATGGACCTCAACCATGCACATTATCGGCTTGCTTCGTAAATAGCTATTATCTCATCATGGTTCAATGAAGTGGCTACATAGACTGTTTTGTATATCTCCAAGATATGACAATGTCTCCACATGTAAACACATTGCATGTTTGAGATCGAGATTTATGTGGGTCAAATAAGTACCCAACATCAACATGACAAATAAGATCAGGATTTCAATCTTTAGAATAATATAAGATCATGTGTTTGATCCCATTTCGATGTGTCCTGGTAGGAGCAAAACTATACCTTGCTAACAAATTAATCAAAAAGGCTATATCAGGCCTTGTTGTACTTGCAAGATATATTTTGTCAAGTGAAAATATTCAACATTTCATGTGTGACATCTTCAAGTGTGTTGAGTGCAAATCAAATAAGTTTTCACTTACCAAGATGCACCCTTTCATGTTATTTGATAAATGTTTATACGTCGGCATGCTTAAATAAACGTAGAATTTAGATCCTCGTAATCTTTCACAATATTGCGATAATATTGCATCAAAGATATTGATGATATATCATTTCATATCGATTTACAATGTGACATAACATTTTGAGATCTCATTACTCCATTATTTTCAGGTACCTGAACCTCTCATAAGGTTTCATGAAGTGTTATGTCGTAGGCTCTTTAAGAGCACATTGTCTTCTTATTATGATTATTTGCTCCTTATTCTTTTCAAGGATTATTTCATGTGGAACTGATTAGTCTACCACACTTCATGCATGCGTCGACTTTGTCCTTTAAGAACGCAAAATAGGAGCACTTGTAGCGTAAATATGATACTATATTTGAGTCAACAGATGCTTCTGATATTTGACTTGAATTATCTTTTGAATGAGGATTTGATGATAATTCCTAACATATTTCATAGCTACTCATAATCTCCCTCTTATGTTAGGAAAACTAACATTCATCCTCCATCTTCTTTGAGGAATCCATCTTTGTGCATTATGATATATTCATCAATCGTATACCACACATCAAAACTATTAGATGAAATAGTTGGTTCCTGACCTTGAATCAATTGAGAGGGAAGAAATAATCATAGTTTATTGGTCTAATGCATACAAGTGTTATTGTATGCAACATATCATATTTCAGACCAACACATGAAGCTTTGTTCTCATTAATAATGGTTTAGATATATATCGAAGGTATTCAATGCTAAACCATCATCATCAAGATGAATTGTTTTGATTACACAGTCTGAAAGTTATGCTCTTAACTCAATTTTATTGAGCAAGTAACTTTATGAATGTCAAACGCAGGTTGACAATGAATGTACATGTGATCATCTTATTGATGCATCTTTTCAACATATCACATGACAGGTGAATGGGCCTTTATTCACCTTTTATACTTTTCAGATTTTAAGGGATCCAATTCCAAAATTAGTTGGTCCAACCAACTTATCACGAGAACAAACAACATTAAAAGTAATGAAGAATTTTCTAATTCTTTAATATATGTTAAATACTCAGTATGCACATCTTTGAGATGTCGCAATCGTTTATGTCAATTTGATGAGCTTTTATTCTAGCAAACTCTTAAGTTTACTATGATATGTACCTTTTACTTTAGTAAATTTCAAATTTACTATTACATGAATAAATTTCAGATTTGTTACTTTAGAAGTAGATTTCAAAATAACTCTTCTCAGTTATTCAGCCTCTTTCGGAGATGAGCTGTGATACCATCACAATCAAGTGCACGTTTGCATTAATAAGGTTCTTATTCCCCAGGTTTGAAATATAATTGTGTCTTAAGCCTATCAAATTTTGATAGTTTATAACCTTTTTCAAGATATTGCTATTACAAGAGCAAATTGAGGCATACATATGATGTAGAAAAATTTTCTCTAACACATCTTATGATCATAATATGCATGTGAAAATATCATCACTTTTGATGATCATTATCATATTGTCCATTCACGCGTATATTCATGTATTCAGTCACTTGTCTTCTTTCAGACATATTATCCACTGCTTCCTTTCAAAAATAGAGCAAGTTGACAACTTTCAGATTCATCATATATTGCTACCATATCCACTTCATGGAATAGAGCATATCAATGGGATACCACCCATTATTTTACCTTAGCACTCATAATATTATCAATATGGTGTATTGAGATTCAAACTCAATGTTTTATCCATATAATCCATATAAAGGCATCTTAGGCATAAATCGATGGGACTTGAACCCAACATCTTATCATCATGGTGCATTGGAACTTTTTAATCCAATGTCTTACCCTCTTAACGAGATGAAATTTAAATTCATCATCATATCTTTTAACAATATTGTTCAAAGAATAAGTGGTTACAAATCAATTATTTTTTCTCAAATCCAACAATAATTATATCATTAGTAGCAAAAATACAAATAACATAAGGAATTACTAACCTTGAAATTAACTTTAGATTTATAATCTCACCTCAGTTGATTAGAGCATCGTGCTGATAACGTATTATAAAATAACTAAGAATAAAGAAGAAGAGTAGAGAGAGAATAAATAGTAATTCTTATTTCTCTTGGGGGTGAAAGATCATAAGATTCTTGAGCATGATTTACAATGAATAAAACTCCTTTATTTCTAGGAGAAATTACTCCTAATTTCTCTCTAAAAATAAATACTTCAATCTTGATAGATATCAACTAGATCTTATATATATTCTTGACAGACATTCACTAAATATATTTATAACAAAACATAAGTTGTGGGTTGATGTAATTTTTAGTTAGTAATTATCAAGCATCAAATTACAAAGCTAGGAAAGGTCTAACCAGTACCTTTGCCCCTCAACTATCTACACAGCCTCACCTATCACACCAAAATAAGTCTAAATTGAACTAAGGAAACCAAACAACCTAAGCCTAGTACATAGTCCTATCTTCACATTCAATAGTATAGCCCAACCCAATTCTTAATTCAGTCCATTTTAAATTGCTGGAAGTTGTAAACATATTTCTTGTGGGCTACCTCCATGTTCTAGCAAGTGTATAACAATGTATATCCAACCAGATATTAATGTATGTCTTGTCTGTATACATGTGTATGATATGTATTCATGACAATCTGTGCAATACACAATTATATACACGATATATTACGTTATTTATATTATCATGTGTATTGTTTATCTCGGTTATAGAGGACTAGCTTGCATATTTCATGGCTTATTGAAGGGTTGTTGAAGAAAACATTAAGATAGGTTGAGTAAAATGTGAAGAACGAGGTAGAGTTACATGTTACCACTTTTTTTTTTTTTTAGAGTAAATACATAATTACCCCTGATGTTGGCCGAAATTTTCAAAAAGACACCTAAACTTTGAATTCGACCTATTACCTCACGATTCTTCTTTATTCCGTTACAAATACACTATTTTGAACCTCTGCGTGTATACACGCGCCATAGGCGCGTGAAAGGGCTCAAATTTGACTTTTTTTACCAATAAAAAGCTGTCACGTGTAAAAATTTTGGTATATAATTTATCTTCTTTTTTTAAAATCAATATTTATTTTTTAAATTTATTTCATACACCACCCCCACCCCCACCCCGCAACCCCCTACCCACCATTGTCTTCTTCCCCATTGTCTTCTTCTTCATCACCATAACTTAACAAAAACATCAATTACATCAACAACAACATCAATTACAACAATAACAACATCAATTAGATCAACAACAACAACATCATCATCACCATAACTCTTTCTCTTCAATCCTCTCAATCATTACCATAATTCTACTCACTTTTTACCAACACCATGTTTACTTTCTTCAATTTCCAACTTCTTATTTCAGTTTTTTTTTTTACATTTTGAACAATTTTATAAAACCCAATATATATCCTAAGAAGAACTATAAAGCTCCATTTTAATGGAGTTTTGATGATACAAAATTAGGAAGCAATACAAAATTAAAATAAACATGAAATTGGAAACCACAAAAACTAACATTGAAAACCAAAGAGAAAGAAGAATATATGGAAACTGATGGGGGTGGGGGGAACCTGCTGGACGGGGGGAATGAGGGAGGGAGATGTTGGATAGGGTGGGGGTGGGGGGAGGGGGTGGGGTGATAAATAAATTAAAAGGGAAAACTTTATTAAAAAATATAAATAAAATATAAAATTAAATTATTTAACACGTGGAAGCATTTAATTGGTGCGTGCATCCACTCTCTTTCTTGTGACTGAGATTCAACGAAAAATGATGCATTTGAAATGGATTAAGTAAGAATCGTGGAGTAATAGGTCGAATTCAAAGTTTAGGTATCTTTTTGCAAATCTCGGCCAACATCAGTAGGGTAATTATGTATTTACTCTTTTTTTTTACTTACGAGCGCCATGTCAATTCTGATGAAAGAAAATGTCAATTACTCTTTTAGAGTTGTATATAAATACCAAATTCCCCGAGTAAATGGGTATATATATCAATTGGGTTTGGTCCTTTGTATTCAACGTCCAAATGTATATGAGCCAGTCTATTCGAGCCCAAATGGTGAGCCCATTTCATAAAGGGCAACTTACATAAATCTCTCAATCTTTAAGTGATATAATATAAAATTTCGACTATTTTGTTAATTACATTTTATCTCGATTTTTTGAAATGGTGATACACATGTTATATGGTGATACATATAAAAAAGTGATACATTTGAAACTAATAAGATATTTATTTAAGGAAGCAACAAATTCTCTTTTATTTATTGTATTCTTTTATTTAAGGAAAGATATCTAATTTTTCTCTTTTTTAGATTTAATTTAGGTGTTTTAGTTATGTTTCTCTTTTTTCGTCTTTAATTATAAAAGATATATATATTTTTTTTCTCTTTTTTTGTCTTTAATTTTAGTCTGCTTTTTTTAGATTTAATTTTAATTATTTTTCAATTCTGCTTTTAGTCTTTTTTTTAAAATATTATTACTTTTGTTTCCTACACTGACTACACCATTACTTTTCATTAATAACATATGGATCACCCAATAATTGAAATAAATAATTGTATCTACCATATGAATCACCATAATACCATATATATCACTCATTAATATCATATGAATCACCCAATAATTGAAATATATAATTGTATCTACCATATGAATCACCATAATACCATACATATGAATCACCCAATAATTGAAATAAATAATTGTATCTACCCTATGAATCGTCATAATACCATATATATCACCCATTAATCTCATATGAATAACCCAATCATTGAAATAAATAATTGTATCTACCATATGAATCACCAGTTAAAATCATACAAAATGTATCTATCGTATGAATCACCATAATACCCATATAATGATATCATATTTATCATTCATATGAATCACCATTAAAAGAATAAACATGTATGAATAACTAAATAAATTTATATATGTATCAATAGATTTTTTTATTTTTTAAAGGGAGAGATTTTAGGAGAGGACAAAAAAAGTTGCATGCATTAATGGAGGAGAAAAAAATCAGAAAGAAAGATGACTTAAGCATTAATGGAAGAGAAAAAATCAAGAAGGAAGATGATTTAATTGTTGATAATTAGTGAAATGTTTTAAGAAAGGAAATCTTGAATGAGTTAATGGTGGAGTAAAAATAAGATGTGGGGTTTTCTTGATATGTATCAAGAGTAAATTTAAAAAATGGGATTTTATGTAAATTTTAAAATAGTAAGGGCTATTTGGTAATATAGTCTCTTAAGTATGAAATTTGTGTAATTTATCCTAGTTTACTAAAAATTACACAAATACACAACTCATGTTTCCAATATTACAAAAAATTCAACTCCCTAAATATATTATAAAAATTCCAACATATACACAGAATGTTACGTATATGTCGGCTATGTTATGCATATTAATAGGGAGAGAGAGTAAAGTAATTAAAAAAGTGGGAGAGAGTGTAATTACTTGCAAAAGGGTTGGTATTTATGTTATTTATACATTAGTTTATCTTGAAGCCTGAGCTAATGCCACACATGAAATTACGCCTTCCGTCTTTAAAGTGTCTGATCTTGAATTTTTATCCTTCAAAAATTCAATTTTGAATTTTTTTTCTTCCAAAGTGTGTGGTCTTGAATTTTTCACCCCACTTAATAAGTTCTAATGTTTGCTTATAATGCAGAACTTGTGGTTAATTGATCAAGTTCACTATCTTGAAATGTACTAAATGTCTGGCTTATTGGTGAGAGTTAAAACTTATGACAATGGGAAACAACCCTATGTTCTAACTTATGTCTATAAGGTAGAACTTCTGATCAATTGAGCAAGTTCATTGTCTTAAAATGTCATGAACATTTCTTATCTTATAGCAAAAGTTATAACTTATGTCTGATGGGTAATATAACCAGAGACGGATCCAGAATTTGGAAGCTCCGGGTTTCACCCTATTTTGAACAATAACATATAGTCCGTACAATACTTTAGGATAGTGGAGTCAATATTCACAAAGTAAACTATAATTATATATATCATCAAAAGTTGGTATAGAATGAAGGTTTGCCTAGTTGGTGTCATCAAGTGTTTTGTTAAAAGCGGTCAAGGGTTCTACTCTGCTTAACTGCAATTTGTTTTTTAATGAGAAAGCAGTAAGTATAATGCTAAGAAATCAATCAAAAAAAGAGTCCTAAGCTGGGTTCGAACCCGCTCTACCGAGGTAAAAACCCAGTAGTCTCAATCACTTGCACCATCAGCTCACTTTGTACTATGGGTGTCAAGCATAACAATTATACGTTAACTGATACATATATACAGATGTACTATGGGTGCCAAGCATAACAATTATACGTTAACTGATACATATATACAGATATACACATAAATATACAGGGTTTCAACCGAAAAGTGTGGGTGCCGTGGCACCCCAATCCTCCTACATAGATCCGCCCCTGAATATAACTAAGTTCTAATTTTTTTTCTATAATGTAGAACGTATGATCAATTATACAAGTTCATTATCTTGAAATATTCTAAACGCATGTCTTATAAACAAAATTTATTAAGCAGAGCTAAAAAAAAATTAGGCTACCCCTTACGGAGGTCTTTTTTGAAGAAGTTTGTTACCGAGGCCAAAATATCAAGACCAATCAATTTTTGGGTACTGTACCCATTGCCACATGCCAAATTACGTAACGTCAAGTCACATAAACTTGCCTATGGAATCATGCTTCATGTCGACTTACATGCCAAATCAATCTACTAATACAAGCTCTCAATAAGTGTATAAATGACACAATTTGGCCGATCCAATGAAACTTTATCAAAGTGACTTGTAATTCAAAGTTCAAACTGATCCATCAAATTAAGGAAAACGCTTTTGGCTTAATTTATCATAATTATCCTGTTCTACCATTATAAATAAGGATAATCGAAGTACATCAAGCAAGTTAAAGAAGGCTGGATAAACTTTAAAAAAGCATCAAAAGTCTTCCTTTAACCAACATAGGTTTGTGGTATAGTGGTGAGACTGCTCTACCTTTAACCGGAAGTCTCGAATTTGAGCCCTGGTCTAGATAAAATCTTGTTGGGAGCGCTAGCCCCAAAATGAGCCCTGCAAAACGCGATTCGAATTAGTCGGGATTTCAATGCGGACACCGGACACTGGGTGGGAAACCAAAAAAAAAAGTCTTCCTAAATTCGTGATCAAATTTAATAACGAAATTCAAGTCAAGATAGTTGAATCTCAAGTCCTGATTCGTAACAATAAATTCTAGATTAATCAAGTTCTTGAATCAAATTTAAAGTTCATCCAATTCAAGATTAAGTTCTCAAGCCCTTGAGTTGATATTTATGAGGAGAAGAATCGAAGGATTGCATATTCTTAGATTAGAGATATTTTAGAAATTGTAACCTTCTTATCATTATTGAAATCATCTAGTAACTACAATAATAGTATAGAAATTTTGGTGGGAAACTAATAATACAAATTTAAATATCTGAAGTGGATTGTTTGTCTTTCACTTTATAGGTGACACAAGTTGCATCCAACACCACAAATCATTAAACAATAATGTGAAAGATCTTAGTTATATCATCATTCCATAATAAACCTTTGGCCAGCTAAGTGTCATTAGAAAAGACAAAGCCTCCCATTAAGGAAAAACCAATCAAATGCATTTTGTTAGGTTTCTTTTATCTTTTCTAAACTTTGTGCATCTTTCATGGATTCTTCTCTTTGAACTTTTGTCTTTCTCTCTCTCTTTTTTGACTTTAATTATTCAATTAATCTGTTACGAGTTTTTTATTTTATATTTTACGTGTGAAAAAAAAAAAAAAAAAGATCATCACATATTCTTTTTTTTCACCCCTTCATAATATTATAGAAAATTATCAACAAAAAATCAAGACAAAATTTTTAGTACTTAGTTGATTTTTTCTTATTTATTCAAATTTTGGCAAATAAAATTGATGGATGTCTATATTGATGAGACATAGCATATACGTGCATAAAATAATTAAAATTAACGCGCAAGTGGACTCGTGCACCTAAGTTTAACAAAAATAAGCATTATTGGAAAACAACAAAAGGGGCATCCCTAGTCTTTTCAAGTACTCATATAGTTTGTGAATTTTGTAAAATTAGTGAGAAGTAAGCATCAAACTACACAATAGACCGATAAAAAGACCAGTTACATTATTTATTTATTTATTTTCTTTTTCTCTTTTGAATTATCAAAGGTACATTCACTTCCCCTAGATAAAATATTGGTGGTATTTAACCAAGTGGTCTCCTACCACTATTTACAAAACTACAAAATTGAAAGAGGGGTCAATTGAGGTACACCACTGAAAAGCCATTAAATCAATATGTTTGATATAAAGGACTTGTGAAACTAAGGGTAATAAAAATATGTAATATACAAAGAGTTTTCTTGATACATTCAACATTATATTAATTTAAGATCATAATATTCAAGTTTTTTTTTACTATTTTCTTAAATTATGTGTTAAGTCAAAATAGACAAACAAATTGAAAAGAGGAGATCAATAGTGATTAATACACCAATGGTATGCTGTAGAAGTATGAGTATATATTAAATGATACTAAATGCAAAAATTCTGATCAGCTCTTAATAATGAAAGTAGACATTGAGAAACATATGTATATTTCCCAAACTAATTTAAAAACAAAATTACAAGAAAAACACCCAAAAAAAGGTTAATATTATGGCAGAATTCAGTTTATATATGAAACAAGACTAATTAAGGAATTTATATTTTAATCAAATAAATAAGTATTAATATAAATGATTTTTCACAGGCATGCTATCTTTATAAACTTCAAATTTTGCACAAGTTTTTCAATAATATAATTCTCTTTTTGAGTAGCTTTCCCACAGAGACAAAGACAAAGTGAAATCTCTTGGTGCATTTATGAGTATGACTATGATATGAAGGGCCCATATATTGTTAATGCAATGTCAAATATTAATACTTTTGAAAATGGCAATCCTACCAAATGCCACCACAACACTCCAAATAAACAAGTTGTCACAATGCTTAGTAAATTTATATTGGCACCATTCTATTCTATTCTATTATTGAAGACTTTAGGTCATGTTCCAAATTTATTTAAAAAGAGGTCCCTTTTTTTTTAGTACATTAGGGCAGCCTGATTACTGATAAGAGTAGAATTATTTATGTGTTAAATTATGTATAATATATATATAGTATTTGGTAGGTGGATGAAAAATAAGTTATTTATGTAAAAAATTAGTACAATATTGGTTTACAGTTTAAAATTTGTATAACTAATATATGTATAAGTTATGAGGGAATCTATATATATATTATTTTATGCAGGATAGAAGGTGGAATCAGTTATACATGAATGTTTTATCACGGCTTTGAAACTGGAATCCACATGCTAGATGTGAGGCCTCTTGCCAAAGACACAACATTTATTTCATGATTGTACCATCACCTTATCGTGTTCCAGTGGCCACACCTGCTGCCGTCTTGGTGTTCCAGGGCTTTCTATCTGGCAGCATAGCAACCCTTCTTCTTTTGGTGTGTTGTGATGTTATCTGACTGTTGCATCACACTTCTTTGACTAAAGCAATAAGGGTTTTAGGAGTTACACCGATTTGCTTTTTGAATGGATTTAATTAGATCGAGGAACAACTATCGTGCTACTAACTTTTAATCGAATATGTTATTTTACAAAAAATGGAAGCCAAGCAATTAAAGGAACTAATACATGGATAACTAAAATCTCCATAACTAATCCATACATAAAATAATACATAGATATCTTATAACTAATTCATTTATTATTAATATCTGCATAATTCTAACCAGCTACCAAACAATCCGGTGTTGAGTTAACTTCCTTCTATACTGACTTTGATACTTTCATGACACCAATATCTTTTATAGTTAGCCGATTAAAATCTTAGTTTAGAGAAAAATCTAGCTAGAATCTAGAGGTTTTAGGTTAAAGTAAGATTAAAATAGATTTTCTTAGTTGTAAGTTCAATAACGAAACACATCACATATGTTTTGTTCTTTATAAAAGATTTCGGGTTCAAAAGTTGAAAGTTAGAAAAAATTCTAATAGAGTCTTTTTTATCTTAAGTGAATTCTACTCGATATAAATTTTGATTAATTAAGGTTTCAAAATGAATATCGCTCATCTAATAAGAAATAATAAAGAGAAGCAATTAAAATTCATTGGAGACATAAGATGAAAGGTAAGTACTACAATGGGTGGTTTAGTTTACAGCATTACATATGATATTCAATTAATGCAAAGCCATTAAAGAAAGAAGCCAAACTGCGTACGTACTAAAATCATATGGAATTAAGCTTAATTTGTAGTATTAACTAAAAAAATAAGAATTTTAAAAAACAATACTCCAGAGTAGTACTAATGTGTCTGCCATGGGAATAGAAGCTTCTATTCAAATCTTAGTAGTCGTTTGATCATGAAAATTATTCACTTTTTTTTTGAAAAATTATTTCACTTAAGTGAAAAAAGTGAAAAATAAGATGTGTTTGGCCATGAAAATTTCAAATACAATTCCAAAATTGTATTTAGAAATGTAAAAACAAGTTTTACTTGTTTTCACTCATACTTCTCTAAAAAAAAAATCAAAAATAACTTTAATTTATATTTATGGCCAAACACAACTCCAACTCCAACTCCAGCTCCAAAAAATTATAATTTTCATCGCCAAACGGGACCTATTTTAGTTGTTGGAGGGATTTATGACATCTTAGGTTAAAAATATATATCCATCATAACTAGCTATTCTTTCCGTCTTAAATTATACATCTCGTAATTTTTTAAACTAATTATCTTAAATTATTTATCATTTTGAAAGCTGGATTAAATGTAATTATTTTCTCACTTTGTTCTTAGTCGTAGTAAATATTCTAAAAAATTACTCTCTTCGTTTCAAAATAGTTGGCTCTTATTCCCTTGACATTCTCCTCAAGAAAATATAATTTATTAAGAGCTTGTTTTGACAAATTAACCTTATTAATTATGCTTTGAAAATATAAATTTGAGTATATATTTATGTAATCATTTAATAATAGAGGTAGTATTAGAAGAACATAATAAAAATCTTTTGATTTCGTAAATGAGACAGCTAAATTGAAATAAATAACTTTTAGCACGAGGGTCAACTGAAACGAAACAGAGGAAATACAAATGCATCTATTATGGAGGTGGTTAGCATAAATAGAGTAAATATATATTCAATGATATCTTAAGACATGAATAAGGATAACATAGTTAAAACACTTTCTAATTAATAATTTCTTAAAAAAAACTTATAAGATGAATAATTTGAGGCGAAAAAGGAAAATAAATGATCTTGATTTACTTGTAAATAGAGTAGTGACACAAATAAAAATAAAAATAAATAAAGGGTGCTTTTCTTCTACAAATAGTGGTCCATTTTGACTGGGGGAACATCAATTAATAAATTCCATGTCGAATACTTCCTTTTGCATAAATTTTAAATGGAATAAGAGTAAATTAGTTTCTAATATACCATGCATAAATTCTCCAGTAATTGAGAAAATGACTTCCACAAAGCGTAGTGTTTTAGAGGTCGAATCTTTAAATTTCTTAGTAGTCACCCCTTAATCATTTTAAAGTTGGGATTATTCATATCTACTATATAATTTTATTGAATTTTAACTTATAAATTTACTTTTCAAACTAAAAGTATTGGATTCAGATTAATTTGATTACTCACATCTGCATAATTCTAACTAATTCATTTATTACTCATACCTGTATAATTCTAGCTAACTAGCTACCAAACAATCCCCATTGAGTTAACTTCATTCTATACTGACTTCGATACTTTCAAATCTTAGTTTAGAAACAAATCTAGAACCTAAAAGTTTTAGGTTAAGTAAGATTAAAATAGAATTTCTTAACAATAAGTTCAATAACGAAACACATAAAGAGGTGGTGAAAGTAAAGATAAAGATAGAGATAAAAATTATACTTCGAATAGAAAATTTCAAGTATTTTGAATCCATAATCTAACAAAAAGTGAAAAAACAGAAGCAAGATAATATACCTTTTATTCTTTATTTAAAATTTCGGGTTCGAAAGTTGAAAGTTAAAAAAAAAATGCTTATAGAGTCATTTTTTTTCTAAAAAATAAAATTGAATTCTACTCAATACAAATTTCGGTTCATCAAGGTTTCAAAATGAAGGTTTAAGAAATAATAAAGAGAAGCAATTAAAATTCATTGGGGACATGTGATGAAAGGCAAGTACTGGGGCTGAACATATTTTGATTTAAATAAAAAAAATAAAAAAATCAAACTAAAATTTAATTCGGTTTAATTTTTTGGTTTTACGGATTGATTTCGATTTCAAATTTTAGAAATTCGATTAAACGGTTTGGTTTTCAGATTTTCATAAAAAAATGGATAAATCAAAAAACCAAAATTTTTAAATATATATCGCTTAGTAACCCTAAATCTTAATATACTGCTTTTCTTTAGACCCTAACATTAACATAAAGGTTGTAGCGACGCTCAGTCATCCTCAATTCGTCAATTCGTTTGAAATTTCAACATCGACAACGATAGTCGGCGGTTGTTTGCTCAGTTCGTCATTGTCGTCGGCAGTCGCTGCCGAGTGCGGCCACTGCCGTCACGCCAACGGCGATAGGTTGATCGATATTTTTGGTTACTTCATCCATGTTGAATTAATTATATTTGAGAATGGAAAATAGATTTGAAAAAAAGAATATTTTTCTAGAAAAATCACCAATTTTAAATGTTCACTACTTTAAACTTTAAAATCTAAATAAAAATCCAAAAAAATGAAATTAAGTTTATTTTGGACTCTCTTGTGTGTCTTTTTTTTTTTTCCGTTTCAAAAAGAATTTCACCTTTTCTTATTTGATAATTATTTAAAGACATAATTTTAGTTTTATCCTTATTATTCTCACTTATAAGGCCTCACTCAATCAAAGATAATATTAGCACATCTTTTAATAAGGAACAATTTGATAAACATGATCAAACTTTTTTTATTTCTTAAATTTTGTACGTGATCAAACTAGAGAAAAGACATCCCCCCGAACTTGTCGCCACAACTCACTTTAGCACTTAAACTTAACTTCCGTTTATTTACCCCCTTAACATCTTTAAAGTGAATTATTTTCACCCCTCAAAACTGAATACCACTCTCCTGGCGGAGAGTGCGCTACACGCGAGCCACATCATTGCCAAATCAGTGCCACATCAGTGTCATGTCATTTGCCACGTAAGAATTTTTTTTTCTTTTTTTAATAATCCCACACACTAACTTTTTATATATTTTATGTATACTATTTATATATATATATATAAAATATATATTATTATATATATATATATATATAAAAGAGTATATTTTTTATAAAAAAATATATTTTATATAAATAAAATAGACCCCACCCCCCTTCCTTCTTCTTCTTCGCAACTCCCACCCCCTTCGTTCTTTCACAACCCCCACCCCACCCCACCCCCTTCGTTCTTTCACAACCCCCACCCCACCCCACCCCAATTCCTTCTACTTCTTCATTAGACAGCAGCCCCCGTCCCCTCCCCTTCCTCCTCCTTCTTCTTCTTTTTCTTCTTCACATAAAAGCACCACTTTTTCTATTTCTTTCACCATTACCACAAGTTTTTTCAATGAATTTTTTTCTTCATCAAATGCAAAATTAACTTGAATTAGCTTGAGCAAATCCATCAATGAACTAAATACAAGTACATGATCACAAAAATACATCAATACACAAAATCTCAAATCCAAATTCTTTCACATTAACCAAAACCCAAAATTCCAAAACTCCTAAATTTTCAATTTCTTACTAAAAAATGTCTACAAAAATGGCATAAACAGTCCGAAATTCGAAAATGGCATAAATGATATTCGCATGACATGAAATTCTTGGCCAAGAATCAAACTTATTCATCAATCTTGAACCCTTTTTGATTGTCGAAAAATAAAATTTTGGATTAATTAGGACTTGATAGGAAGGGAATTACGAAGAAACGGGGTAGGGGTATGAAGAAGATGAAGAAATGGAGTGTTGGGGGTGGGGGTGGGGGTGGGCGTGAGGGTGGGGAAGGGGAGTGATGAAGAAGATGAAAATGTCTTCTATGAAGACATTTTTCTTTTAATGTTATATATATATATATAATAGCAATAAAGTGATCTTTTTAAAAGAAAAAAAAAATTCACTCGCTCTTTTTTTTTGCCACGCCAGCTATAGGGGGGAATTTAATTCATTTGAACGTTATTAAGAGGGTAAATAAACGAAAGTTAAGTTTAAGTGCTAAAGTGAATTGTGACGACAAGTTTAGGAAAAAAAAGATGTCTTTTTTCGATCAAACTATGACATATATAATGAAACGAATAAAATAGTATTAATCAAAATTAAATAATTTAAAAAACAATACTCCAGAGTAGTAGCATTCACCATAAATGCAGTACTAATGTGTCAGTCAAGGAATAGAAGCTTCTACTTAAATCGGAGTTCATTTTTATTTGTCACGTTTTGACTTATCGTATTTATTAAAAAATACTATCTCCATCCTATTTTATGTGTCATCATTTGATTGGGTACCGAGTTTAAAAAATAAGTAAAGACTTGATAATGTTTACCAAATTGTCCTTTATCAAAAAATGTGCTAGTGTCATTTTTTAATTAAGTGGGACCAATAAGGGTAAAAGTGAAATTTAATCTTTAAATAACTGTCAAATAAGGAAAGATGACATTCTTTTTGGGACGAACTAAAAAGAAAATGATGACACATAAAATAGGACGGGGGAAGTAATTAATAATATAAATATTTTATTATAATATTTTTATTAAATAATGTTTACATTGTATCTTGAAATTAATTAGAGCAAAAATAATTAATACTAAGAATAAAATAAAATAAAAATTATCTTCTCTTAATATATAAAAAATAACATGTAAAAATAAAAATCTACTTAAAAAATCAGTAACAATTAAAAGCGAGCATAGTATTTTTAATTCTTTGAGATCTGAATTCCTAATTTTGCCACTCAACATAAACTCATCATTTATTTCAGTTGTTGGACGTTGGACGGATTTATGATATCTTAGGTTAAAAATATTCATCCTAAAAAGCTCTTCTTTTCGTCTTAAATTATATCTCGTAATCTTTTAAATTAATTATCTTAAATTATTTAGAAATAATAGCATAAACACACTTTAACATATTATATTTACACAAATCTCCTTCTTACAAAGTTATTACAAGAATCTGAACTAATTATGTATTTTCGCTGAATATATGTTGGAAGTTAATTATGATCTCGATAGATCCAAAATCAAAAAAAATATATCAAGAACTAATTATGTATTTTTACAAAGGAAAAAATGTATCTTCGTTGGATGTATCGGAGCTAATTATGTAACTCGACAGACTCAAAATAGGAATTTTTAATAATTATGAAAAATATCAAATTTTTCTGTAATTACGCTCCAATATATCTGGATTTTTGTTGTTTACCCTTTTACTTATCATTTTGAAAGTTTAAGATTAAATGTAATTATTCTTTTCTCATTTTATTCTTAGTAGTAGTAATTATTCTTAAGAACTACTCTCTACGTTTCAAAATAGTTGATCCTTATTTACTTGACGCTCTCCTCAAGAAATATTTATTAAGATCTTATTTTGCCAAACTAACATTAATTATATTTTGAAAATATAAATTTGAGTATATACACTTTATGTAGTCATTTAATTATAGAGATAGAATTGAAAAAAACATAGTAATAAAATTCTCTTGATTTCACAAATGAGACAACTAAATTGAAACAAATATTTTTTAGCAAGAGGGTCAACTAAAATAAAATGGAGTACAAATGCATCTATTATGGAGGTGATTACACATAATAAATAGAGTAAATATATATTCAATGATATCTTAAGACATAAATAAAGATAAGATAGTTAGAATTCTTTCTAATTAATAATTTCTTGAAGAACTTATAAGAGAGAAATACGACCAATAATTTGAGGCGCGCAAGAAGAAAATAAATGATCTTGATTTACTTGTAAATAGAGTGACACAAATTGTTTTTCAAAAAATAAAATTAAAAAAATTAAAGGGTGCTTTTCATTTCTTCTACAAATAGTGGCCCATATTGACAGGGAGAGCATCATTTAATAAATCCATGTCGAATACTTCCTTTTGAATAAATTTTAAATGTTATAAAATGATTCAAGAGTAAATAAGTTTCTAATATACCAAGCATAAATTCTCCAGTAATTGAGAAAATGACCTCCACAAAGCTTAGTGTTTCTAGAGGTCAAATCTTTAAATTTCTTAGTAGTCACCCCTTGATGATTTTAAAGTTGGGATTATTCATATCTACTATATAATTTTATTAAATTTTTAACTTATAAATTTATGTTTCACGCTAAAAGTATTAGATTTCAGATGAATTCGATACTGCAATGGTGGATCCGCCCTACTGGCCACAACAACACATAAAACAAAATCTAGTAATCATTTTTTTTTTTCTGAATATATAGTCTTGTCTCGTGACATTTGTGGATGTCCTAATCAATATTCATTTTCCAGCCCCTTTCATGTCCACCTTCCATCAATTTGGACTTTGGAATAGACCTAGGTGAAATTAATCTTATCAATTATTGATGTTATGATTATGATTTGTCTCTAGATTTCTAGTCTTGGAATTCCTTATATTATTATGTACTTAATTAGTAAATGAGTGAGTGATTTAGTTTTTTTTTTCTTTACAAACAACATACATCTTTTTGGGACAATTTATAAGATCAATTTCTAAGTTTATTTTGTCTTGTACTAATTTTAAAAGCATAGCATTAGCTACACACAACATTAGTCCATTTAGCACAAATTTATGGCTTTAGATACTCATAACACACGGAAAAGTACATAATTGTAACTTGTAAGTAAATTTTATCTAAGCTTAGTTTCATAAGCTATGACAAATTATTGTAAAACTTACATAAATTTCGAGTTGTTCACCCATAATTACATGAATTTTTTTATTTTTTTTAAAAAAGTTTCATAAAATCTCCCTTATATATTTTTTCAGATACATAATATTAAAAGAGATACAAGATCGATGATACATCCTGAAAATCAACTAATTGATGCTAATTAAGCATAGTAATGAAAATTAATGCAATTAAGGTGTGATATATTCAAATATTCACACCTTTAACTGAGAAAACAAGAAGGTGTAAATGAAATATAGAATGGCCATGTGGAGAGCATCTTGATTATTGTCAAAATTTTGCATCAGGAATCATTGTATCAATGTAAGTTTATCAACACCATTTGTTGATTGCGGAAAATACTTTTGCATCAGAATGCTTGTAGATGAATTAAAATATTTAATACCTTTGATATTTTCGGTGCATTTCAAATCAGTTAGTAGGGCAAATTCAAAACTAAAAATTCTAAGAACATTGCCCTTGATACATACCTGAAGTTCATTCGGTTTGTTCTGTTGCACCCCGAGCATCAATAGACATTTAGTAATTTGTCCTATGTAATTACACTTCGGCATCTTGAGGTAAAAGCCAAAGTATGTCTCACTGAACATCTTAATTACTTTTTTTGACAGAATATCTTCAAAATCTTCTAAAAACTTGGCATTGCACGAGCTGTCAAATCTTAGAAGATGTTTTGGAATCTCATCGATTACATATTTCATACCCTGAAAAAGAGATACAAATAGTGATTACTCATTAATAAAAAGTGTCATGGTAATACATGATATGTCAACATTGAAAGTACATTTGATCCCGGCAAAAATATAAGAGATACATAATTCATATATGTATCAGGTATAGAGATACATAAAAGAGGTACATAAATTAACCTTTCAATTGTATGCACAGGTACGAAAGAGGTACATATCAAAAATATGTATCATGCATATAAATAAAAGAATATGTACATAAAAGAATATGTACATGCAACATGCATATACAACTAAGCTAAAATTTGTATCTTAAGTAAAAAAACATATATCTCAATGTAAACATGAACAAATACAAAAATTTACAAACCTTTGGTAGAATGTATCTCTCGTTGTCACTTCAACAACTTTTCATTTTGAAACACCATCTTTTCGTTTTGAAGTGCTAAAGCTCTGTTCCTTGCATCATCAACTCTCTTTTTTTTATTTTGCTGCCTTCTTTTCCCACAACCTCTTCATCTTTACTGGATCTTTTCGGTGTTTAGATCTATTTTCATGAAAATCTTTAGAGACATTATCAAAAACACCGGGAACAAAATTGACGACATTTTCATTTAGTTTGATGTTGTCTGTTTGAGAAATTTCAAGACTAAAAGAAGGTAAATAATTTAGATTCATTGTAAAACTTGATATTGTAACAAAAAATTGAACTGATGATGAAGGTTTGATTTTTTCAAGTGTACAACTTTTAAACACAAGTTTAACAAACTAAATTATACAAAAAATGAAGAAGGGGACTAATACTTTGCAGTTGTTCAACTCAGATAAGATGTTAATGAAGATAAAATTAGGAGGAACGATTAAATTTTTAAAAACTGTATATTGTGAAGTAATTGCACAATGTGGTTGCATGGATTGCACTGTTGTTGGAGCAGTTACCGCTTCACAAGATAGTAACCGTGAAAATAAGAATTGCAATCAATGTATTGGACATCTGTAGTGGAAAGAGAATTTTTTTTTGTAATTTTAATAAATTTTAGAGATTTTATGTAGTTTAATAAACTTAAGTTGTGGTTTTATGAATTTTTTCCTCAATTATTTTAGGCGAAATGTGTTTATATCACTAAATACATAATCAACATTAAATTCCTTAATTTGGAGGGGAAAAATAGAGGGTGCAACTCCAATTACCCTCGAAATTTTCCTCTAAACTCTATATATGGAAGACATGAATAGTAAGGACATCTTCAAGCACTCTCCAAATTCCCCTCTAAACTTTATATATAGAGGAAGTGAATAGTAAAACCATCTTCAATCACACTCTATTTTACACTCTAACTATAGAGATTCTCTATATTTGGAGAATGCCAACTTCAACCCACAACTCTATTTTACACTCTAAAAAAATCGATGGTAGTGAATAGTACTTGAAGTGTAAGTTTAATGATTTGACGCATGAGGATGACATGGTAGTGAAATTGGATTCTTAGGCCATTCGAAAGAGAGATATTTTCAAATATCTTGGGTCTATGATTTAGAAAAATGGAGAGATTGATGAGGATGTCATGCATCGTATCGGTGTAGGGTGGTTGAAATGAAGATTCGCTTCAGGAGTTTTGTGTGATAAGAAGGTGTCTCTTAAGCTTAAAAGTAAGTTCTACAGAGTGACAGTTCGATCGGCTGTGTTGTATGGAGCGGAGTGTTGGCCAGTTAAGAACTCCCACATCCAAAAGTTGAAGGTCGACGGTGTCAAGATAGATGTTCGAACTTACTAAGAGGGATAGGATTAAAAATGAGATTATTCGATAGAAGGCAAGTATGGCTTCGGTGGAAAATAAGATGCGAGAAGTGAGGTTGAGATTATTTGCACATGTGATGAGGCGGTGCACGGATGTCCCAGTACAGAGATGTGAGAGGCTTGCTATGGTTGATTTCAAACGGGGTAGAGGTAGCCAAAAAAATATTGAAGGAAAGTGATTAGGCATAATTATAGCTTACAGAGGACATGACCCTTGATAGAAAGGTGTGAAGAACGTGAATTAGGGTAGAAGGCTAGTGGGTAGGTGTGCACCCTTACTACTAGGGAGGAGTGCTTTGTTTGTGTTAGAACAATAATGATAATTGTACAAGAAATTCAAAATAAAACTTGCTTGGCTTAGAGGCACGATAATACGCTTCTTGAAGATAGTTGGAGTCTCTCCCACGAGCAAACGGAAGAACAAGTGACAACTCTATCTTCAGGATTCAACTAAGCCACAAAACAAGTAGCATTCAAGAGTGTTGCTCTTCTATTCTTGAATTGGTGATTTCACCATTTGATCAATGTCTCTCTAGTGTTTTCAAGGGGAAAGTAGTTTTGAGTGTTTGTCTTTTCAAACCAAAGAAAACACTATTTATAAGATAAAAGTTTCATGCATGAGAAGCATATTAATTAAGTAATAGTTAATAGGTTCATGTATGTTTTAAAATAAAAAATGTCATTCTTTCAAGAACCTATAACGTAAAATTTAATGAATAATGAATTGGTCAAATACGTTTTCTTTGTAACTCAAAACTTATGAATAATGAATTTATCAAATTCATTTCCTTTGTAACTCAAAACTTTAAGTGATGCATTTGTTTCAAAACTAATTGAAACATAACTCTTAAAAAATCTTTAACCGATGTATTTGTTTCAAAATTTATTGAAACATAAAATCAACAATACCCCACTTGTTTCAAGAAATTTTATCTTTAAAAAACAAAATTCATTTGAGACATCAATCTAGAAACATGCATCAATAATGGTGTCTTTTGGACTTAAACCATTAGCTAGTGAAGACTTTCTAAATCATTGACTACTTAGTGAATAAATTTTGAACTAAGTGGTTCATTGAATGAAGTAGAAAAATATTCCACGCATATTGCTATGTTCCGGTGAAAATCAAAATCCTTTGACATATTACGGCCATGTGTCCCGAATTCTTTTAGCTAAGTGCTTTAAGATTTCCCTGTAAAATTCTTATTGAAGCGGCCTCCACTTCGCACTTAGTGCGGTGAATTCATCAAGAGTAACTTTGCATACTCCGACTAAGTAGTCTATGAATTTTATTAAGAGAAATTAATCTCATCCTCCTTTACAACAAAGTATTAGTAAATCTATCAAGAGTGTTCCTAATCACTCCAACCGAAATCGGTGTATAGACTTAATAAGAGAATATAATCTCATTCTTTTCTTTTGTAGGAATACTGTCAAATCTATCAAGAGTGTTATTATTTACTCCAACCGATATCGGTCTTATAGATTTATCAAGAGAATAAATCTCAACTTATGCACATCTACTCACTCTCTAGGGAAAAAAGAAATTTTATTGATGTGCTTCACAATTGTAACTTTACTTGTTTTTCCCTTTGAACCTAAGATTACATCATTAGGTAGGGTTACCATAAAGTACAATCAATCTACAACAGGCTTCATTCTCATCCCATTACAAGTTTGTACCACCAATTCCTTACCTAACCCTTTAGACAAAGGATCAGCTAAATTGAGTTTGGACTTCACATATTGAAGCGATATTATGCCATCCTCCAATAATATTCTCACATGATTGTGTTGAGACGAACTTGTCTTGACTTGCCATTGTAATAATCACTTGAAGCCTGAAATATAGCAGCTTTATTATCACAATATATAGTCAAAGGTGGTATTGGCTTACCCAATAATGAAATATCTATCAGCATACTCCGCAGCCAATCAGCTTCTTCTCCAGCAGAAGACATAGCGATAAATGTTGACTCCATGGTTGAGTGAGTAATACATGTATGCTTCTTTAATCTCCAAGATATTGCTGCTCCAACCAAAGTAAAAATCCAAGCAGTAATAGATTTAGAGTCATTCGGATCAGAATTCCAAGTAGCATCAATATAGCCTTCAAGAACTACTGAAAAGGTAGAATAATGTAGGCCAACATTAATTGTACCCTTCAGATACCTTAAAACACGAATTAAGGCATTCCAATGCTCAACTCCAGGACTACCAGTAAACTTGCTCAAAGTTCCTACAGCATAACCAATATCTGGCCTGGTACAATGCATGACATACATAAGACTCCCAACAATCTGAGAATATATCAATTGATCAAGAATATCACTAGAGTTTCGTACTAGTTTGATGCTAGGATCAAATGGTGTAGGAGCAGGCTTGTCGTCAAAATGACCAAACCTCTTTAGAACCTTCTTAATATAACTTGATTGAGTAAGAGTCACATCACTTGCCGATCTTACAATTTTGATGCCTAAATTACATCAGCTTCTCCAAGATCTTTCATTTCAAACTGAGAAATAAGAAAATATTTTATTTCTTTAACTCTTTCGATATCAGTTCCAAAGATCAACATGTCATCTACATAAAGACATATTATAACACCATAATTTTCTTGAAATTTACTAAATATGCAGATATCTCCACCATTGATTAAATAGCCATTATAAATCATAACTTTTCTAAATTTATCATGCCATTATTTTGGAGCTTGTTTTAATCCTTAAAGAGATTTAAGAAGTTTACAAACTTTACGTTCTTGATCAGGATTGACAAATTCTTTTGGTTGTTTCATGTAGACTTCTTCGTTTAGATCTCCATTTAGGAATGCAGTTTTCACATCCATCTGATGAATCACAAGACCATGAATTGCTGCTAGAGCAATCAAGAGACGCATAGAGGTCATCCGAGCTACAGGTGCAAAAGTATCAAAATAATCAATATCTTTCAATTGAGTGAAGCCTTTAGCTATCAAACGGGCTTTGTACTTATCTAAAGTACCATCGGATTTCATTTTCTTCCTAAAAATCTATCGGCAATCAATTGGTTTACATCCAGGAGAAAGATCTGACAATGTCCATGTATTATTAAATAATAAAAAATGTATTTCATCATCAATGTCTTCACGCCAAAATGGAGCATCATGTGAAGACATAGCTTCAGCATAACTTTCAGGATCTTTTTCAACCAAATAAGCTTGAAAATCAGGTTCAAAGTCTTTTGATTTGGCTGATCTTGAACTACGTCTTGGTTGACTTTCTCTCAATGGCTCAACTATTTTCCTTTTAAGAGGAGTAATAGAAGAACTTGAATCTTGTTCAAAATAATCTTTTTTCTTGGGATATATATGCTCAAAAAAATTAGCATGTAAAGATTCAATAATTATGTGAGGACTTGGGGTCTCAAGATTTAAAAATCTATAAGCCTTACTGGTTTGTGAATAACCAATAAACACACAATCTACTCCTCTATAGCCAATCTTGGTTAAATATTGATTTGGTAATCGAACATGAGCCAAGCAACCCCATACTTTAAAATAATTTATATTTGATTTTCAATTATTCCAAAGTTCATATGGAGATGCATTAAGATTCCTGGAAGTAATTCTATTCAAAATATGACATGCTGAAAGCAAGGCTTCAGTCCACAAATTTTCAGATATACCAGATCCATAAAACATAGAATTAACCATTTCTATGAAAGCCCTATTTTTTCTTTCTGCTACACCATTTTGTTGTGGCATATAGGACATGGTCAATTATTTTTCAATGCCTTCTCTCTCACAAAAATCAATAAAATCTGACTTTAAGTACTCTCCACCTCTATCAGACCTAATTGACTTAATTTTCACACTCAATTTATTTTCAACTTCTGCTTTATATGTTTTGAAAGTCTCAAATGTTTCATCTTTTGTTTTCAATGGAAAGACATAAGTATATCTTGAGTAGTCATCAATAAAAGTGATAAAATACCTCTTTCCATGACGTGACAAATAATTCATCTCACAAATATCAGTGTGGATTAATTGCAAAAGTGTGGAAGTCCTTTCAACTGTCTTAAAGGGCTTCTTAGTAATCTTGCATTTACTACAAGTAAGACACTTAGTCGTATGATTATTTCCACAATATTTGATTAATCCATTATTCACCATAAGTTGAATGGATCTAAAATTCACATGTCCCAGACGTTCATGCCATAAGTCCAGAAACTCCACAAGATAAGCAGAAATATTTTTATTTTCAATATTGAGTTTAAACATTCCATTTGCAACATAACCTTTTTCAACAAACATGTCATTTTTAGATAAAATAAACTTATCTTCCTCAAAAACCATTTTAAACCATGTTTCGAAAGAACCGTACCTGACACCAAGTTCTTTCGAATATCAGGAACATGCAATACATACATCAGTGTAACTATCTTTTCGGAAGTAAACTTCAGTTCAACAGTTCCTTTTCCCACAACTTTAGTAGAGGAGGAGTTTCCCATATATACAGTTTTACCATCCCCCACTAATTCATAAGTCTTGAAAGAATTTTGATTACCTGATATGTGATGAGTTGTGCCAGTATCTATCCTCCGTTCCACTTGATCTTCCGCTACAAATACTTCTGTGACCATTGCCACAAGATCATCTTCTTTTTTTTTATTTGTTTTTTCTTTCTTCTTTTCGGCTTTGAGAATTCTACAATCACGCGCATAGTGACCAATTTTGTGACAATGATAGCATTCACCAGATTTAAAATTGACACCATTATGCTTGAAATTTGTAGTCTTCTTTTCCTTTGAAAAATTCTTATTTTCAGGTTCCTTCTTGTTTGATTTTTCTTCAACCATATGAGCTTTCATGACAGATTCCTTCAAACTATTATTATCGCACCATCGAGTCTCTTGTTCAATTTGCAAGTGTTGCAACAATTGTTCAAGAGTCAAATCTTCCTTTTTGTGTAAGATTTTGCTTCGGTACTCTTTCCAAGATGGAGGAAGTTTTGATACAATAGCACCAACATGAAAGTTTTCATCAAGAGCAATTCCAGATATAGCAATTTTATTAGCTATAAGTTGAAATTCTTGTACTTGTTCAATGATTGACTTGTCATCAACCATTTTGAACTCCATATAATTTGAAACGAGAAATTTCTTAGAACTCGCCTCTTCGGCTAAATAAATAGCTTGAAGAGTGTCTCATATCTCTTTAGCATATTTGCATTTAACATAATATTGATCATAATATTTGTTACACATTCCTCCAAGAATATAATTCTTGCACAAATAATCATCATATTGTCATTTGGCAATTTGTTCTTTAATCAAAGTAGCCTCGTCAGATGCTACCTCAGAACCAGGAGCATTAGGGCAAGGTTCTTCAAGAACATATGCCAACTTTAATTGTTTTAAAAAGAATTCCATCTTTCCACGCCATCTAGGAAAGTCTTTGCCAACAAATATTTTAAAATTAGGATTAGGCTAAGATGGAATACTATTTGATATTGATGTAGAAGCCATAGAGACAACTATCTTCAAATTGTTAGAACAATAATGATAATTATACAAGAAATTCAAAATAAAACTTGCTTGGCTTAGAGGCACGATAATACGTTTCTTGAAGATAGTTGGAGTCTCTCCCACGAGCAAACGGAAGAACAAGTGACAACTCTATCTTCAGGATTCAACTAAGCCACAAAACAAGTAGCATTCAAGAATGTTGCTCTTCTATTCTTGAATTGGTGATTTCACCATGTGATCAATGTCTCTCTAGTGTTTTCAAGGGGAAAGTAGTTTTTGAGTGCTTGTCTTTTCAAACCAAAGAAAACACTATTTATAGGATGAAAGTTTCATGCATGAGAAGCATATTAATTAAGTAATAGTTAATAGGTTCATGTATGTTTTAAAACAAAAAATGTCATTCTTTCAAGAACCTATAACGTAAAACTTAATGAATAATGAATTTGTCAAATACATTTTCTTTGTAACTCAAAACTTATGAATAATGAATTTATCAAATTCATTTCCTTTGTAACTCAAAACTTTAAGTGATGCATTTGTTTCAAAACTATTGAAACATAACTCTTAAAAAATCTTTAACCAATGTATTTGTTTCAAAATTTATTGAAACATAAAATCAACAGTTTGTTGATTTACCTGTAGTCATAGTATTGTGAATGTGCCTTGTAGTTTCTTATTCGTGGTGTTTTGAGGATATTTGTGATTTTGAACAGGTAGTTCATAGTACTCTGTGGGTGTCTTGTTTCTTCTATTATTCAGTGGTGTGTTACCATATTTTGTTGTTTATTTTTATGTGCTCAGGTTGGTATACTGTTATGAGTCATGAGGCGAGAGTCTATCGAAAACAATCTCTCCATTTCATCTGAGGTAGTGGTATGGATAACGTACATTTTGCCCTCTCCATATTTCACTTTGTGGGAATACATTGGATATGTTGTTGTTGTTGAAGAGAGAGAGAAAAGTCTTTTTTAGAGTGTAAGATAGAGTTGTAGGTTGGATTGGTGTTCTCCAAATATAATCTCCAAATATAAAAAAAGGAAAGCGGACTCTTGTTTGACCAATTATTCAACGATAACAACACATCAATAACATTACAAAACTGTCGAGTCGAGCAAAATTTTTGAATAATTTCCTCCACAGAATTTGCATCTATCTGATATTGATAGACTTTTGATGTGAATTGCATGGATTCACATAATCTTTTTATATTAATAATTTCAGACAAATGAAAAAAAAAAGAATTGGATTAGGTAGTTGGTTCAAAGTGAGATGCATATCTTATATTTATTAATGTAATATAAATATCGAGTATCATAATTTTACTATACATGAGATTTATAATTTTTTAAGTATGTCTTATTACTTGTTGCTTCATTGCTTAATATTTTGTTGTCATGCAATCTTACTTAGATTAACTTCTTTTTTTTTTAAGTAGAAACAACCTCGATACCTCAAGATAAGATATGCGTAAATCTTATCCTATCTAAATCAGTCCTATAGGGTAGATCCACATCTAAAATTGTGGTGCTTCGGCACCCGTTAATTCCGAGAAAAATAGATATAATTACATAAAAAATGCATAAAAATTGGTGTGAGATGAAAAAAAACACCTATGAAACCAAGAAGATAGCCGGGTGCTATAATTTTCAGGCGAAAGCTTAAAGCTTTGGATGTTAATATACGTGCTTGGACCTTCCGAGCACACACGACTCTTAAATCCTGGATCTGCCACAGATTTTATCCAACACAGCTTTATAAAAAAAAGGAATAGTCTCATAAAAGTCTAGTAATATTTTGTACAGAAAAGAACTATTTTTTTTATACGATAGAATAACACCATTTGGGACAACAAACCAAATCTTTAAAACCACCACTACCTCATATCAAACTAACTCACAAAACTAAATTATGATAATAGATCGACGTATACACTTGCATAAAATTATACGTACTTACGGTTACACAATACAACGGGTTCAAATTTGATCCATATCTTGTACCAGTTGCGGAGCTAGGGTTTTCATTGAGGGGGTTCAGAAGTAAACATACAGACTAGTCGAAGGGGATTCAACATCTACTATATATACATAAAAATATTTTTGAAATATAAAAATAGTATAATTTTCCATCGAAGGGCGTTCGGATGACCCCTAATTACAAGGTGGATCCGCCACTGTCTTGTACATGTATTAAAGATATCACTTATGTATGAGTAATATATGTAGATAATTTATTCAAAATCAGATAAATTGTCTTTTCTAAAATCTTCAAATTGTATACTTAAAATCTTAATTTTGCCCCTATTAACACTATCCATGCATTTTATCCCTTCTCATCAACCTGCCTTATCATTGCCTTGCTTCCTTTAACATATATATATATTTATTTATTTATTTATCGAGATGATTTATGTTATCATGTTAGTTAAGCTAATATCTTTGACTGAACTTTTAATTAGATATAAATTAAACAAGAAAAACAACTTTTGCCAAGTTAGTTAAGCAAAGTAAACCCTTTTTTAAAAATTCCCTTTTTAGGTTTTCTGTTAGTGTAAGTGAATCTGAAATTCTGAGTGTAAGTTTGTTACAGAATTAATTATAAACTGATTTTGGCTGTTAGCTAAATGATAACATATGTGATTATTTAATTACTAGATAAAAATAAAACCACTTTTATTTGGAGAGATAGTAGAGTCATAGAGACACGATATTAGTTCAGAGGCTAAATCAAATTAATTTTAATTGTTATCATAGTAGTACATTTAAGTTAGTTAGTAGGTAAAAATAATTGAATATGGTGAAATATATAATCATTAAAACCAATATACAGGACAAAGATGTACTGAACCAATAAGAACATTTTCACTAAAGATGGTCAAACAGCCAATCAAAAGCAAGCAGCTCAACTATATACTATAAATAATGAGTAATAAAAATTAATTATTCTTCTGTATTAACCTACGAATAATAAAACCTTAGCTTGCGCCTACGTACTTTATTCTGTTTATATAATGCAAGCAACCAAACTTTAAAAAATTAAAGTGTACAAATTAACATAACTTATAGTTATCAATTTCTATGCAGTTTTAAAAATTATTTGCTAAACAATTTTCTGTTATGAGTTTGTTGTTCAATGAAAACGACACAGTAAAGACAAATTGAAGTAAAGGAATCAACTTCTATAGTTAATGCTATTTCTAAATAAAATAATAAATACTTTCCTAGATTTAGTGAAATGCGTATATATTTATGGAAATAAAAGGGTTAGCTTAACTAATTAGACCGACTTTGATTTGGGAAATTGTATAAGAAGCAGATAGAAATACAAGTAGATTAATTGATTATAATGGGGCCAACAAACCAATATAGCTCCGAGTTATTTTGATAATTATTAATGACAAATAAAATTAAACAAGGTTAAAACATTATTAGCTTGGTGTACCATTATCATTTATATAATGTAACGTTTTAGCAAAATCTTGATTTGACAAAATAGGGTAGAGATATCAAATACATAATTAAACAAACCTTATATCATAGGATGTGAGTTGAAAATGTTAGGATCGATAATATTAATTACTTATGAATAAGGTTGTCTTGTCAACATTAGTATCAAAATCACTTTGCATATAATATATACAAGACGGTATTTATATATGTACCTATATATCTCAATAAGGCATTGCCCTCCTTGATAAGAAGAAAAAAAAAAATTAGACGAATTTAACATTAACAAAATACGTGAAAGATGCTGAGTATAAAAACAGAGAGTAATCTTTAAACTTTAGTAAACTCATTTTAAATGGTATGTAGGTTTAGGCCAAAAGAGACATACTATCCGTATCTTGTTTGAACTGTCGATTTATTTATTTTTAAGAAATAAGTTTCTTAAAAATAAGAAAAATAATATATTTCAAATTCAACGTTTCATCTCTATCTGCCCAAAGCCCCCACCGACTATTGACCATTCCACCCCCATAATACTTTTTCCACTTACATATCAAATACTTATCAAATCAGATAACCACTAACCAAACACACCCTATATATATTTGAGCTCCAATTAATAATAAAAAAGGAAATTGAAATTTGAAAAGAGAAAAAGAAAGTTTTGTGACAAGATATAGAAAACGAAAGAATAAGGAATTGCCACAATTACTATAAAGAATTCTACTATTTCCTAGTGGTGAAAGGAAGATAAGCATCAAGTCATATTTAGGCCAAAATATATGTCATCAAATCAAAAAAGAATAATATATAAATAGGACAAAAAAAAGTGAACTCTAAATAGCTATAAATAACAAAGTTTCTAGAAAGTAAATTATCAAACTAAAAGAAAAGGGAAAGTACCAAAAAAAATGAGTTTTAAAAATATTAGCCCTTTTAATTTCATCGTATTATTTATCCTATTCCTTTTAATTTTATTTTAAGAAAAAATTATGTTTGTATTTTTCTTTTTTTGTTTTTGAGAGAGAGAGAGTTGAGAGCTATCCCGCTGCTTCAGAAATGCAGATTTTTTAAATCCCTGTTTACTTTTCGAAATGATAAATAATTGAAGCATTAAGTAGATTTATAAGCATTTTTAATTGATAAAATTACGTGTTGTTTGGATAAAAATAATGAATTGATATGAGCTGATTTATTTGATAAAAAAGTATCAATATGCTATTCTTTTGGCAAATGAATGTATGCATAAAAAGTCAAAAGATACTTATAACTCACTTTGACTGATGTATAAAGTAATTAATCAATCCAAATTAATCACCAAAAGTTAGATAGAGTGACAAACATTTTTTCATTCTTAATCGAACGTCGTAGGTTTGAACTCTGAATATGAAGTCGTCTTTGATAGATAATGCTTTACCTCATATAATGAGACTTTTCTATATAAATTTAAATTAATCAAACTCCACTATAGCTATCGTAGACACCGAATGAAAAATAATTTAAAAAAGTTAATTAACCTGCACATACTCTTAATCAATTTTCATTGTTTGGATAGTACACTAGTGGACAATCAACTTTTGCATATACTACTATCTAATTTCTTTTTTTTTTTTAAAAAAGAAAGTAGAAAAAGCTCAAAAAATAGTTACCAAGAAAATAATTTACCCATCGAAGGGTGGGATAAATTTACGAAAAAGGAAATATAGAGTAATAGTCAAAACACAGCAAGAATATTTTTCTCTCTCTCTAAGAAGGTAGACCCCCTTCTTGAGGTGCCATGGCCGACTTTCATGACTCGAAAACATTCTCCTTGCCCCCATTGCCACCAGACCCGTCGGATCCTATGGAAACTCACACGGATAACATCAATACAGAAGAGCAAGCTAAGGATTCTTTCAAGACTATCCTCCTCAACAAAGAGACTAGCTTGAATGGATCATACTCAGGACTTGACAAAGGAAAATCACCAATGTTTCCCCAAGACTTGGGGGACATGATAGAATTGAGTGATGAAGACAAGGAGAGAATCTATGCTCCATGGAAATTCTCAGTGGTTGTTAAAGTCTTTAATAAGAAGTTAGTTCACAACTACTTGAAAATAAAATTAACGGAACTATGGAAGCCTTTTGAGCCTCTGGCCCTAATTGACCTGGGGAGTGATTTCTACATTGTCAAATTCAGCAATCCTGCCAATATGCACAAGGTACTACATGAAGGATCGTGGTTTGTTACAGGAAAATTCCTATCAGTTAGGCGCTGGGAGCCAAATTTCGTCCAGAAAAAGCCACACAGACCCACACTGCTATTTGGATTAGACTCCCCCAACTACCAACAAAATTCTATGATAAAAGTATCTTAGAAAGAATTGACAGCTACTTGGGAACTCTTCTAAAGATAGATGCATGTACTTCAGCAGCTCTGAGAGGCAGGTACGCAAGAATCTGTATCCAGGTGCCTCTTGATGAGCCTGTGAAAAAGCAAGTAATAATAGGAGTCCATAAACAGAGGGTGGTCTATGAGGGGGAAGGAGTCTTGTGTGCTGGGTATGAAAGGCTAGGGCATATTCATACAAGTTGCCCCAATCACACGACTCAACAATGCAGCATACCAGTACAACCAAACACTTCACTACCCTCCACCAGCAAGGAGGCAGACCCAGAAGAACAATGGCACACTGTCAAGTTCTCTAAGAAGAAACAAATGCACAGAGGGAAACAAAATGCCCAAGAAAGAGAAATAAGTAAGAACAACCAAACGCAGGTAAGAGTATACGATGCCGACACAGGTAAGTTTCTCAATCCTAACTCCTTCATGCCAATTGTCAATTTTTTGGGTGTCAACCTCAACACCATGAATAATGTAGGTAATAAGCCCATTAACCAAAATATTGAAAAAATTAAAACTGTTAATGCTAACTACACTAATAAAAGGGGAAAAAAAATCCAACGTGGGCGAACATTGACCACATGGACTGCAAAATGCTCAGCTAACTGGCCCATGCAAAGTCAACCTTCCAAAGGCTGCAGTGGGGAATTAACTCCCAACAAACACGTTTCTCATAACCCGAGAAGCACCCCATTTATTACTTCTACTTCCATCGGGGTACCCCCATCTACCCTCTCTGGGGACACCCTCACTCTCTCCTCCGTCTCTGCACCTTCTGGACGGAATAACTTCATTAACGCTAGGGATCATCATTACCTTATGTCGCTTGATATGACCAATACAGTCATGTCACTTAAATTTGCCATTAATCCCCACTCCCTTTTGAATCATCAAGAACATACCCAAAACACCATCCTAACTACTGAGCATTCACCTCAACCACCCAATGGTAAACCAACCGCCAAACAATACTCCATTGTTAAAAGACCCCCTCTTCTTCAAAACAGCTCCACCACCAGCCAATCGGATTCCAACATCCTGGGCGGAGCTAGCTTTGGAAGGGAAAAATGTATCTCATTGCGTAATCATTGGAGACCAACCAGTTGTACTACTCATCCAAGACTCGACTTGGATGGCTCAGATTATGAAAGAAGGAGTGGACTAAATTGTGGGGGGACTAGGGTACCAGACTTGGTGCCAGACATTACTTCAAGCGCAGAGGATGGGAACACTGAATATAATGAACCCGAACGAGTTCAACTCCGTCCTCAATCATGTGTTCAAAAGTCTCCTCTTCTACCCCATCACTCCCTACCTCACCGAGGCAGAAACCCTGAACTTCATTCATTGGGATTCTCTGGAGCAACCTAATACTCTAGCCAACACTCCAATTCCTCAGGGAGCACCAGAAGTAAGTAAATCTCCCAAATAAGTACTAGAGGAACTAAGACTTTCAAACATAGAGCTAGAACAAATCTTAGCAGAAATAGGAGAGCTGGAGGTCACAAACTTCACTCTAAACAAACCTCTGCGGAGAACGTTCAGCGAGCTCTCCAATACGCTTATTGTTCTGACCTGCTCTCTGAACACAAAAATGCTCAGTTTGACCTTGAGGAATGCTTCGGAGCAACACACCACGGCGGTAGCTCTACTTCCTCAACTGGATCTGAGGGACAAGGGAAAGCTCCCAATGACTCACTCCTCAACCAACCCCTGCAACCCAATAAAGTTCATCATCTGTAACACTGGGTGAGTTAATAGTCTTACCTTTAAGAGTCAATGTGATACCATAATAAAGACTCACAACCCAGTCCTAGTGGCCCTGCTGGAGACCAAGATGGTTGACCACAAGAACATCACTGAAATCCTACACTTTGAGACCTACCTCGAGTCTAGTGCTATGGGTAGAAAAGGGGGCAGTGATGTGGGGGGAAGATGTGCTACACCTTTAAAACTTCTTCAGCTCTTTTCAAGGAATCTATGCTACTATTAGGGTAAGTCATACTAATAAAACTTTTCTCTTCTCTGCTATTTATGCTAACCCTGATCTTAACTCTAGACTTTCTCTTTAGGATGAACTACGTAATGTTGCCAATAGTTTTATTGGTGATTAGCTCATGGGGAGGGTTTTTTTTAATGAAGTCCTGGGGGATAATGAGAAATTAGGAAAAGCCTCTATCAGCAATAATAGATTCAACCACTTTTAGGATTGCTTAAATTATTGTAACATGGTGGACCTAGGTTATAAGGGTTGCATATACACCTGGACCAATAAAAGGCACCTCGACAGAAGGTTCCTTATCCAGGAAAGACTTGACAGATGTGTGGAAAATACCTCATAGATAAACAACTACCCTGACTTCACTGTCATCCACCTCCCCAGGACCAAATTCGACTATTATCCTCAACTCCTCTCTATAACCAATGATCCAAGAAGGAACAGAGACAAACCCTTTAAGTTTGAACCCATGTGGTGCAACCACCAATCCTTCCATGGAATTATGGAAGGATTTTTCACTGATAATACCCTTCTTCACCTTGCCATATCCCAATTCTAAGAGGATGCCTCTTACTGGAATAAGACAGTTTTTGAAAACATCTTCCACTGGCTGAGGAACATCCTGGCTAAGGCTAGAATCTAGATGGTATCCAAAAATCATCTCATTACCACACTAGCTCTTTCCTCCATAAGCTGGAAAATGATTTACTTGTCGACTATGAGGATTTGCTCAAATGTGAAGATAACTTTTGGAGAACCAAGTCTAGAATATCTTGGCTCGCTGAGGGGGATGCCAACACCTCATTTTTCCACTCCTCCACAATCAACAGAAGGAGGAACAACATCAATGATCTCAACGATGAAGTTGGAAATACCATCTCAGGGGAGTCAAACATTCAAACTCATATTCTAAACCATTTCAAGAACCTCTTCGTTACAAGCCCTGCCAGCAGTCCTAACAGTCATTTTGTCCTCACCAATAACCTTAATATCCTCTCTGAAGAGAATAGGCTTGCCATGGAATCTCCCCTAAGGGATACTGAAATCATGGTAGCTCTCCAATCCTTCAAACCTTTGAAGGCTCCTGGCCTTGATGGTCTTCACCCCTTATTCTTCCAAAAATTCTGGAACAATGTAGGGGCCAGTACTGTGAAATTCTATAAAGAGGTATTCTCCACCTCCTCTATGCCCCCAGATAACAATGCCACTCTAATCTTCCTTGTTCCGAAAAGTACCAATGTTGATAGCATTAGAAGCTTCAAACCCATAGGACTTTGTAACACCACCTATAAGTTGATCACCAAGATCATTGTCAATAGGATCAAACCTTATCTCCCCTCCATTATTGGCCCCACCCAAGTTAGCTTTCTAGCTAAGAAAAGGGCCTCTGACTAAGCCATCATCATCCAGGAATACATTACCCACTTTAACAAGATGAAGGGCAAAAAGGCCAACATGATCCTAAAAATTGATCTAAAAAAATCTTTTGACAAGCTTGAGTGGTCTTTCATAAATAATACTCCCATCTTCTATGAATTTTCTATCAGTTTATCAAGGTTTATCATGTCCTGTGTCACCACCTCCTCCATTTTCATCCTGGTGAATGGTTGTAGGACTGAAACCTTTACTCCCGCCAGGGGAATCAAGCGGGGTGACCCTATCTCCCCCTACCTCTTCATCCTTTGCATGAAAAGACTTTTCAGAGGAATAAATGCTGAGGTAGAAGCTAACAACTGGTCCCCTATAAGCATCACTCCTGGAGGACCTAAACTTCCCCATCTTTTCTTTGCTGATGACCTTACCTTGCTTGCTAGGGCCACTCCTGATAATTGCTACACCATTCTCAACATCCTTCAAATTTTCAGCCAGCTTTCTGGCCAAACCATTAATACCTCCAAGTTCAAGGTCGTCTTCTCCAAAAACTGCAATGCTGAAAATGCTACTCTGTGCTCCAATATCCTTAATATTAAGGCTAGCCAAACTTTTGGTAAATATCTGGGATACCTCATTTTTAACTGCAAACCAAAGAACAATGACTTCCAATATATTCTAGACAACATGAAGTCCAGACTAGCTGGCTAGAAAACTAAGTTCCTCGACATGATTGGTAGAACTGTGCTAGCCAAATCCACTCTTAGCAGTATACCCGCCCATGTCATACAATATATCAAGTTACCCACCAAATTCCATGAACACATTAACAAAATACAAAGGGATTTTGTCTGGGATAGCTGTGTGGAGAAGAGGAAGATTCACTTCCTTAGCTAAGATACTCTTACCAGCTCTAAGGAGGGGGGGCTGGGACTCCATAAAAGTGAGACTAGGAACAGAGCACTCCGTGCCAGCTTAGCCTGGAGAATGTTCTCTAAACCCAATAGTCTTTGGAGCAGGGTCCTCACCTCTAAGCATCAGGCCAGGAACTATGCTACCACTGCAAGAACTTGGAAAAATATCCTGAGGGGTTGGACAGACTGCTCCAAGGGCATAATCTAGAGGATCAATAAAGGAGATAAGGTCAATTTCCTCCTAGACAACTGGATTCCACATCTAGGTAGCACAAGGAGTATCATCCATGGCCCTCTAACTACCAATGATATGAGTACCACCATCCACAGCCTACATAATAATGATAGTTGGAACTTCAGCTCGCTCTCATTTGACCTTCCTCAGCACTTAAAGGAAATCATCCAAACCACTCTCCTTCCTCGTAACTCTTCAAAGGAAGATACTCCCACTTGGGGCCTTACCAGCAATGGTCAATTCACTACTAACAGCATGTACAATCTTCTCAAGATCCATAAGAACCTGTCTCATACTCAAAGAGGCTTCAACATGGCCTGGAAAGCCAACACTCCCAACAAAATCAAAACATTTTTTTGGCGCATACTCCATAATAGGCTGTCCACCAGTGCCTACCTAAGCCACCTGGGACTACCTCTCTCCCTCTTCTGTCATCAGTGCCAAGATCAGGAGGAAACCATTCATCATATCTTTTTCAAATGTCCCAATACCCTCTCTTTCTGGGACAAACTGCTTCATTCATTCCCCTACAATCCTACAGAACTCCTCACCAACTGCAATGCTGCCAACTGGGAAAAAAAATGGTAGTAAATTAAGGATAAAGCCTTTAATAGCTGGCTAAAATGGGGAACCTTACTACCTCACTGCCTCTGGACCATCTGGATGAATAGAAATGACAACAACTTCAGCCATACAAACACTCCCCCCTCCCCCCACAAGGTTGTCTCTTTGGCTGCTGAATATAGCATGATAGCCAATGCTGACACAACTGGCAATACTGATACCACCACTGTACCAGTTAGCTAGAAACCTCCTGCAAGAGACCTCTTAAAGCTTAACATATATGGCTCAGCTCTCCAGAACCCTGGGAAGGGGGAAATTGGTGAAGCCTTTAAGAACCATACTGGGGAATGGGTCCTGGGATACTACATGCATCTCCCCCTAACTACCCCTGTCATGACTGAATTGAATGCGCTAAGATATGGTCTGACCATCGCTAAGGCTTACAATTTCCACCACATCACTATCGAAACAGATTCTAGTGTTCTACTTCACATGCTTCTGAATTATCACCCATCCTACCATAACCTCTTGTCTGAATGCAGGCTGCAAATGGAGGAAATGTGCATACCAGTCCCCGCCAAAATATACAGGGAACAGAATGCAGTGGCGGACGCACTTGCGAAAAAGGAAGCTAGGACTCAAGAATTGTAGCCCAAATTAATTTGGCATATGCCACATTTTGTAATTTCTCGTGTACAAGCAGACCGTGAAGGCGTTTGTTTTGACCGTACAATTAAAAACTTATCTATTATCCTACAGGGCTGGAATGTGGCCCAGAACAATATTGTTTTGGCTCCTACGCATGAGAGGAGCATTCTCGGTCTATACCGTTAATTAATGATACCCTATCTTTTAACCAAATTTTTTTTTAGGAAAAATAGCATAAGCATACATCTTAACTTATTTTATTTAGATTTTTATTCTTAAAAAAGTAATTACTAAAATCTCAACTACTTATGTATTTTAGTTGGATCTATCGGGAGTTAATTATGTATCTCGACATATCCAAAATCGGAAAAAATCGAAAGCTAATTATATATCCTTATAAAAAAATGTTTTTTCGTTAGATGTATTATGTATCTCGACAAATCTAAAATTTAAAAAATATATCAGAAGTTAATCATATATCTTTAGGAAAAAAAAGTACCTTTATTGGATATATCAGGATCTAATTATGTATCTCGACAGATTCAAAATTGAGATTTTTAATAATTATATAAAATATAAAAAAAAATTATAATTAACTTTTAAATTATCAAAATTTATGTTTTTTGTCTATAAATTTAGTCCCAGAAAGTTGATAAAGTGAAAGCTACCATATTATAACAATGTGTGGTGTTGGATTTATCATTTATACTCTTATCGTTTTAAAAAGAATGAGCTACTTTGATTTGACATAAAATTTAAAAAAATAAAGAAGATTTTTAAATCTTGTGGCCTTAAATTAAACTTGTGTCAAATATATCAAAATATCCTTTAATCTTGTGGTCCTAAATATGTCATGTGGAAAGTTAAAATTAAAGTATTGTCAAAAAAGGAAAGAAATCATTCTTTTTTAAAACGGACTAAAATAAAAAGTAAATCATTCTTTTCTAAACGAATTAAAAAAAAAATTAAGTTATTTTTTTTTAAACGGAGGGAGTATCAAACAGAGTATAGTATAATGTGTCCATATCTCAATAATTTTACTTTGACTTCAAGTCAACCTTCCACAACTATATACTCCATATTCGTTTGCACTACTTGCATTTATGGCCCCCATTCCTCACTAGATCTACCCCCACTGCCAATCCAATAACAATAACATGAATCATAGTCGTGTTGTGGTGAAGTGGTAAATATATTTTTTTTTAATTAAAAATTTTATATTTAAGTTATGATGTATATAATAGTGAAACTAAAAATTTTACTAACATGGGTTGTGGTGCAGCGGATGAGGCTGCACCACCTTTAATCAGAGGTCGAGGATTCGACTCTGGGCATGAAGAAAACTCTGGGAGCGCTGCCCCCCTAATGGAGCCCTACGCGACACGAATCTGGATTAGTCAGACTCCAATGTGGATACCGAACATCAGATGGAAACCAAAAAAAAAGAAACTAAAAATTGTATCAAAAATTTTTACTAATAAAGGAGTATCATATGAACCCATTGCGTCAATGTGGCTCAGGCACTGGCTATGAATATGAAGTCATTTTTATTAGAAAATAGGGTGAAAATTATTTGTACTTCCAAATTTTTTAAAAAAAATTACATTTCCTTCTCAACTTTGAAAAGTAATTATTCTCCTTTTTTATCTTATGTAATATCTATTCTACCCGTTCATATTACTTCTTAGTATAACACATTTCAACGTGAATTCAGGTTTTAATCAAATTCAAATATGAATATTAACCATCAAATGAAAATTCCAATATCTTTTAGAAGCTTCACAACTATATTAATTAATAACTTTTTATATCGATGTAACCAATACTTAGACACTATTATCAATTTTTATACTCAAAATTTTATAAAAAGAATATTAGTACTGTTTTAGTATTAAATTTTGAGACATGATTTATTTGAAAAGTATTTTTCGTACACCCATTTTCAAAATGTTTTTTCCTAAAGACAAGATGTGATTTAGATGAGAGTTATACATGATCAACTTAATTTCCAAAAACAGATACTTATAACAAAAAACTTACCTAATTAATGCAGCAAAGATAAGTTTTCTGCTGTTGAAAGATTTAAAATTAGGAATGTCAAGCATTAATTTTGACTCTAAATGGTAAGACATCAATTCAACTCATAAATAATGTCAAGCAAACTTAAATTAGTAAATTTGGCATGTAGAACGCATAAATTAACGTACATAGTCTATCGACCATATAAAGATTTAATGCTCCATTTTTTTGTGAAACTACAACTACAATTATATTGGTTCTGCAATTTGAAAACAATCTCTCTCATATCCTTTAGAATTTTTCGGATTCACTTTTGATTTTTGAGGTTAGAATTCGAAATCTCTAAAAGTTCATGAAAACTATTATTGTTCTCCTAGTCACACCCTGTGGTAGTGATTTAGAGTCCATTTGGACGGATTGACGGATTGTAAATAGCTCATAAGGTTTAAATAGTTAAAAGTACTTTTAAGTGTTCAAACTAATTTTATAAATAAAAAATCGATAAAAATGTTGAAATAGTTAATATGCAAGTTGTTCTTTATTATAATGACTAAAATGCTTTTTAAAATATTTATGTAAATTTAAAAATAATTGTGTAAAGAAAAGAAGGAACGACAAATATTAAGTGAAGATGAAGTAAGAAGATTTATTTTGGAAAAAATATGTTGAGAACTAGAAAACATATAAAGGATTAAATTATAAAATATTTGATCAAATCAAAAGTAACTAAAAGTTGATGACTAATTTATAATTTTTGACTGATTTCATTTTATTAACATCTTACTCTAACATTTATCAATCCCATAAAAAAACTTTAAAAAAAATTTAAAAAAAAATTGACCAATTTATAAGATTATAAAAAGAAAAAATTATGCAGAATGTCAGTCCACTGTAATTATTTAAAAGTAAAATGATTTAACTTTATAAAAATTACCCGAAATAATTTATGTTGATGTTGTACATTTTCGAGAACAACATGCATTTACTATCTATTCTCTCTTTTTTCAATCTCTATCTTTTTTTTCTTTTTCTTTTTTTCCAAATTCTCTGCAAATTTCTCCATCTCTATGGGCGTTTTCTGTACAGTTTTGATAAACTTAATTTTGTGTTTGTGATGTTCGATTTTTAGAGCTCTTTGATTTCGTATAATAGTATATGATAATTGTTGGTTTCTTTTTTTTCTTTATCAGTTTTCAAACTATCTTTTTTTTTTATATATAAATGAACTTTTCCTTTATAAAAACACCCTCTTGAACAACTTTACACTAAGCCTCTTTTCTTTAGTTTCCTCGGCAACAACTTTACACTTGCCCTCTAACGAATGAAGCTCACTTTGTGATCAGTTTTCTACCGCTTAGTACGCTGATCGAAGGAACGAAGGATTAGTCTAACGCTGCCGGTTGTGGAAAAACTTTACACTTGCCAATATTCTTAATTTGGATGTTTTAGAAGTTCTAAAAGCTTCTTTATTCATTTTTGTCACCTTCTTCTTGCCTAACTCACCTCCATACACACATTGTTTCTTTCATTAATCAATACACCAACACCCCCCACAACCCCATGCACCCCACATACACACTTTTGCCTTATCTCTTCTTCGTGTCTTTTCTCTCTACAATCATTTTTTCCTTCCTACTAAGACTTCATTTTCCTCTCATCACTTACTGCACTACATAACTAACATACTCTTCTTACACAAACTTCTTCTTCTTTTTCCTATTTCTAGAGTGTGTGTCACTGCCAATTCCCCATTTTCCATTTTCCCTTTGGAGGGGTCTCATTCAAACTGTTGAATTCTTTTGGCTACTCAAGAAAACAAAAGTTTGAATCAAAACTTCTCACAAACAAAAGAAAATTCATTACTATTTCAGGTAGCTTCTTGTTTTCTTTAAGCCTTGTTCATTTTGTTAGCCTTTTTATATATGTTTTCTTGAGCTTTTGCTCTTCATTTTTATGCAATAACTACATAATTATACAAAGTTTTTTTGTGTATATGAGTTATGACATGATTCTTAACAACTACGAAGCATGTTAATTACTTATGATTTTTTTCGTTTCTCTGGATATGTCTGTTTCTGTATTTTTTTATTTTCAAAAACTGAGGTCAGGAGATTACAAAGTGAGGTGAAATTTAGGTGGCCAGCTATATTGGGCTGAGGAGTTCATCCTAACTCCTTCGGCGAAAAATTACTTGTTTATGTATGATTAAAATTATTTTTACGTATACAGTAGATGTTGAGCTCCTTTTTACTTTTATATTTTGAATTCTCTTAGTAAAGGAAGCAATTTGTTTTCTGTCAATTTTCATTTGCCTGTTGTAGTTAGCTATATTTCCTTAGAAAAAAGTTTGTTATGTTATTGTTCATTTTAAGGATAAATTTCTTAAAAAATGTCATGTTTACAATTTACAAATATGGAATCCAAGATTTTTCAAAATCTTCTTGGTTATATTCCTATCCATTTTTTTATTTTTTTATTTTTTTGGGGTAAATTAGTAGTATCTTCTTTCATAACCTGGACAGTCTGTAAAATAAGGTGAAGCTACTACTATTACATTTTGAGTCACTTTAAAGGGAGATAATTTTTATTATACATAGTGTAATTCACAACTAAATGAGAAATTGACATCTTAACATTTGTTTATTTCCTTCCCAACCCCACCCAACAATTCCATATTTTATAATTTGATCTTCCTGTATCTGCAAGTTTTCTTTTTCTTGAACTGCAATTTTTATTTCATGTTGGAAAGTTATATGAAGTATGTGACAAACATTTTGTTAGGTATACATACAACACTTTGGAAAAAGACAGCTTTTTTGAATTGGATATGTTATTTATTTATACATTATTTATATATAGCATTTAATCTTAGTTTTTGAATCCTTGATTTTCCACTGTTTTTCTTTCAGCTGCTTTCTAGGATGGACACCCATAATGGCAATAATGGAGCTCTTGATTGGATTTGTGTCCCCTTCATCAAATGACCCTTTTGCCCCTTCCAAATTTCAAGAATGGCCAGAATCCAAAAACTCCAAAACTCCCTCCTAATTCTTGCTATTTTCTTGTTTTTGAATTTTTTTGTCCAGCCAATCAAGTCCTTAACTTCAGAAACTGAGGCTCTTTTGCATTTCAAAGAGCAGCTTAATGACCCTTTGAATTACTTGGATTCTTGGAAAGACTCAGAATCTCCTTGCAAGTTCTATGGAATTACATGTGATCAAAAGACTGGTCTTGTTATCGAAATTTCGCTTGATAACAAGTCCCTTTCTGGTGTGATATCACCTTCAATTTTTTCACTTAAAAGTCTCACTTCTCTTGTGTTGCCTTCAAATTTACTATCAGGGGAACTTACTCCTGAACTGACCAACTGCACTAGTCTCAAAGTCTTGAATGTCACTGGAAATAACATGAATGGAACCATACCTGATTTATCTAAGTTGACTAACTTAGAGGTGTTGGACTTGTCGATAAACTACTTTTCCGGGGAATTCCCATCTTGGGTTGGAAATTTGACTAGTTTGGTTGAGTTAGGCCTCGGGGATAATGACTTTGTTGAGGGTAAAATTCCCGAGACTCTTGGGAATTTAAAGAAAGTGTATTGGCTTTACCTGGCAGGTTCAAATTTGATAGGAGAAATCCCGGAGTCCATTTTTGAAATGGAGGCACTAGGTACATTGGATATTTCAAGAAATCAGATTTCAGGGAATTTCCCTAAGTCTATAAACAAGCTGAAAAAGTTATGGAAAATTGAGCTGTTTCAGAATAAGTTGATAGGAGAACTTCCTGTAGAACTTGCAGACCTCTCTCTTTTGCAAGAATTTGATATCTCTAAGAACCAGATGTACGGGAAGCTGCCTCCGGGAATTGGAAACCTGAAGAAGTTAACAGTTTTTCAAGTATTCATGAATAACTTCTCTGGTGAAATTACTACTGGTTTTGGAGATATGCAGCATCTCAATGCCTTTTCTGTGTACAGGAACAGTTTTTCTGGGACATTTCCAGCAAATCTTGGTCGGTTTTCGCCCCTGAATAGCATAGACATATCTGAAAACAAGTTTACTGGTGGATTCCCAAAGTACTTGTGCCAAAACGGGAACCTGCAGTTTTTGCTAGCTATTGAGAACAGTTTCTCAGGGGAGTTTCCAGGTACTTATTCGTCGTGCAAGCCTTTGCAGAGATTGAGGGTCAATAAGAATCAACTTTCTGGGAAAATTCCTAGTGGTATATGGGGACTTCCAAATGTACTGATGATGGATTTCAGTGATAACGAATTCAGTGGAACTATGTCTTCGGAAATTGGGGCTGTTACTAGCTTGAATCAGTTGGTGTTATCAAACAACAGATTTTCAGGTGAGCTTCCAAAAGAACTTGGGAAACTCACACACCTGGAAAGGCTGTACTTGGATAACAACGACTTCTCGGGAGCGATACCTTCTGAACTTGGTAAACTAAAGCAACTTTCGTCTTTGCATTTGGAGAAAAACTCATTATCAGGGACTATTCCATCAGAATTGGGTGAATTTCCTAGGCTTGCAGACCTGAATCTTGCTTCAAATCTTCTTACAGGCAGCATTCCCAACTCCTTATCAACGATGACCACTCTGAACTCTCTGAATCTTTCACTCAACAGACTCACAGGTACTATACCAACTAGCTTGGACAATTTGAAGTTGTCTTCATTGGATCTGTCTAGCAACCAGCTAGTGGGAGAAGTTTCAGTAGATCTTTTAACGATGGGAGGAGACAAGGCATTTGCTGGTAACACGGGACTTTGTATTGACCAAAGCATCAGATTCTCGATCAACTCAGGTTTGGGCAGTTGTGGTGGAAAGGCTGCTACGCATAAGTTGAACAAAGTAGTTGTGTCTTGCATTGTGTTGCTTTCCTTAGCGGTTCTAATGGGTGGTTTATTGCTCGTCAGTTACCTTAACTTCAAGCATAGTCATAAAGCAGATGACGAAAAAAAACTGGAGGAAGCCAAAGGAACAAATGCAAAATGGAAGCTTGAGAGCTTCCACCATGTGGAAATTGATGCAGATGAAGTTTGTGATTTCGATGAGGATAATTTGATTGGAAGTGGAGGTACTGGAAAAGTTTATCGTTTAGACTTGAAGAAAGGTTGTGGAACAGTAGCTGTGAAGCAGCTGTGGAAAGGGAATAGTGTGAAAGTTTTGACAAGGGAAATCGAAATTTTGGGAAAAATCAGGCACAGGAATATAGTAAAGTTGTATGCGAGTCTAATGAAAGAAGGTTCAAATATCCTGGTTTTTGAGTACATGCCAAATGGTAATCTTTTCGAGGCACTACACCGAGAGAGGAAGGCTGGAAAGCCAGAATTAGATTGGTATCAGAGATACAAAATAGCACTTGGAGCTGCAAAAGGAATTGCTTATCTGCATCATGATTGTTACCCTCCCATCATTCACAGAGACATCAAATCAACCAACATTCTACTTGATGAGGATTATGAAGCAAAAGTTTCAGACTTCGGGGTAGCAAAAGTTTCAGAAATTTCTTCTAGGGGATCCGATTTCAGTTGTTTTGCAGGCACTCATGGTTATATGGCTCCTGGTAAGTTTCAAGAAAGCCTTAAATTCAGTGACCATTTTGTCTCTCATTGTTACTTTTCATATTTGAATTTGCATTTACCTTCCTATATGTTTGCTCGACAGAAATGGCATATACTCTCAGAGTAACAGAAAAGAGCGACATTTACAGCTTTGGTGTCGTGCTATTGGAGCTAGTTACTGGAAGAAAACCAGTAGAGGAAGCCTATGGAGAAGGAAAAGACTTGGTCTATTGGACTTCAACTCATCTAAATGACAAGGAAAGTATCAACAAAGTTCTTGATCAAAAGGTGGTATCTGAACTTGTTCAGGATGAAATGATCAAAGTGTTGAGAATTGCTACCCTTTGTACTACTAAGCTTCCTAATTTGCGCCTGAGCATGAAAGAGGTTGTCAATATGCTTGTTGATGCTGAACCTTTGACATTTAGGTCTTCAAGCAAATCTGAGAAAAAAGTGCACAATTTTTCAGAGGTCTAGTTTCTCTTTCGCGTTTTTTCGGTTTTCCCTGTTGATAGTTGCTTTGTAGTATAATTCTCAAGTTAGTTTTAGGTATCTGATATATATAAATTTATACCATGTTGTATGATATTCCACTTTCTCTGTGTAAAAGTTCGAATGATGTAAGTTGAAATGTACTTTTTCTGGTGTGGTTGGAAACTTCTGAAATTGGATTAATTTGAAATGTGGGAAGTAAATGTCCATGATTAAGAAACTTCCTTTATTGTAAACTTTGTATATGAAGTTTTAATAATTCCTAGCGCAGGTCATATTTAGTCTCATCCTTCTAAGAATTGCTTAGGCCAAGTTTTCATAGAAACAAGGCCAAGAGTCCATCGGAAACAGTCTCTCTACCTTCACAATGTAGGAGTAAGGCACGGTATACACACTACCCTCCCCAGAATCCACTGGGTATGCTGTTATTTCGAAGAATCACTTATTATTGCAAAAATACTTGATGTTATTTCGAAGAATCACTTATTATTGCAAAAATACTTGTTGATTCAATGAATATCCACACAAAAGTAGATTGTTGGAAGCAAAAATGATATACATGAATATTTCAATACATTTGTATCAGAGGAATGGCAACCAACCATTTGAACTCTGTTGAATTCAATAAAACTCCCCGCTACTCATCATTTGTGATCCTCCTCAGTGTTACATTGTACATATTACTGATTTTTCCTGCTCTCTACGACATCACGGTTCCAAATCTTCCCTGCTTTGATTCAAGGAGTTGAGTTAATGCACCATCAATCTGAGCAAATACCTCCTCTTTGGAAACGCTCCCATCCACCTGAGATTCAAATAACTCAGAGAAGAGAGAGAAGATAGAAGTTTAACATTGAAAAATGATATGAACGCGCTCATGCACGCGTTTGGAAAGAAAGGACATACATTATCCTTGTTCAGTGAAGAAAAAGAGAAGGGTAAGCAAAAGGAGTCCCTGATTTAAGTCGCTTCCTTTCACCATATAAAGGATATGTGAATTAATGTTAAGATAAAGAGGCACTGGAACATAATTTAAATTAAACATTTTGTAATCTACATGTCAAACAAAATAATTTTATAACCATATAATTATTCTTTGCCAATTAGAAAACCAAACAACTTTTTCTCCAAACGGTTCCAAATTGTCTTTTATGAGCAGGCACTACAATACCAATCTTCCGCGATCTAGCAACTGTAGGCAACCTTCTATCCAAAGCTAACCACAGACAAAATTTCTGTTGAGGATGAATAGCTGGGTGGGACGTAAGACACCTCCATTGCACCTTTGGGAAGAGAGGTCTGAGGGTGGTCTACATTTTCTTAACACTAAATTTTCCCCCTTATATCATTGTGTGCAACCTGTTGTACAGATCCACCCTGCAGGGTCTGAGCAGCCATGATAAATCTTCTTGATTCTATAATTTTCCTAATAATCCAAGTAGCATTACCAGGGATTAAACAAGATTCAACTGCCTCATGCTTCATCTAATAAATATGGACCCATTTTACCCACAGACAATCTTTCAGATTGTCGTTGAAGCAAGAGCCCAAAGTTGTTTCAGTATGGCAGCTCTGTTCCATGTACATAAGTGGATTACATTCAGCCCTCCTGCTCCTCTAGGTTGACATATTTTCTCCCAAGATACCAGGTCTCTCTTTGAGTTTGCCACAACTCCAGTTCATTAGTAGGTTCTGCATACTTGTTCTATCAGTTTCATAATCTTTTTGGGAAGGAGGAACATTTGAGCCCAATAAGTTTGCATTCGAAAGACTATAGACTTGATAAGTTGCAGCCTCCCAGCATAAATGAGAAGTTTTGATGTCCAGCATTTGATTCTTTCTGTAATCTTGTCCACCACGGGTATACATTAAGTGAGAGTGAGTTTTTTTTATGACGGGGACTCCTAAGTATTTAAATGGTAGTGACCCTTCACTACAGTCTAGCAATCGGAGGATATCCTGCTTGACCCCAGGTTGAACACCTGAGAAATAGATAGAGCTCTTCTCACAACTAGCTATCAGACCAGATGCCTTTAAGAACTTCTCAAAAGCCTACTTAATAAGGATCACTGATTGCTGCTCTGCCTTACAAAACATTAAAAGGTTATCCGCTAAACAAATGTGCAATAATTTCAACTTTTTGCATCTGGGATGAAACTGAAAAGCAGGGTTTCGTGCCACTACTGCTAGCTCTCTATTCAAATACTCCATGGCTAAGACAAAGAGATAGGGTGATATAGGATCACCTTGTCGAATGCCTCTGTTGCCTTGAAAAGGCTCTGACAGGCTACCATTTATCACCAAGGAATAGGACACAGAAGTAATACATTCCATCACCCAATTTATGAACTTGAGAGGGAAACCATAGTCTGCCAGAATACACCTTAAGAAATCCCACTCAATAGAATCATAGGCTTTGCAAAGATCAACTTTCATAACACACCTAGGAGACATACCTTTCCTCGTATACCATATCAAAATTTCATGACTAATGAGCACACTATCTACAATACTTCTTCCTTCAATAAATGCTGACTGGGAATGACTCACTGGTAACCCGACTACACTCTTAAGTCTATTAGCCAAGATCTCAGTAATAATCTTATAAACTGCGGTACAACATGCAATAGGTCTAAAGTTCTTAACACAGTTGGATTTGGTACTTTTGGTATGAGGGAAATAGCTGTATTACTAAAGGACTTGAACAATTTAACTTCCCAGAAGAATTCTTTCACTGCATTGTTTATAGATAATTGCACTGTTAACCATTGTCGGTTGAAAATTTCAACAGGAAACCCATCAATTCCATGTGCCTTATCTAAAGGTAATCCTTTAACAGTATCCAAAATCTCCTGATCAGCCACCATTTGAATCAGTAAGCGTTTCTGGTCATGAGTGAGGCAATAACCACTCTTACCTACTTCTGCATTTGGACATGGACCAACACCTGTTGTGGTACCCATAAGGCTCTTAAATCCTGAAATGAATTCCTGCTCTATCTTCTCAGGTTCAGTGTGCAAAGTGCCATCCTCAGTGTAGATGGAATGTATACTGTTCATACTAGATCTTATCTTCAACCAGGCATGAAAATATTTGGTATTTGCATCACCACTAGTGATCCATGTGGCCCTTGGTTTTTGTCGCAGTACTTGTTCCTCAATCAAACTCCATTTAGTGATCTCCTAAAGAACCTCTCTTTCTTCTTCAATCAAAGACCTCGTCCTGTGGCCTATAATTCATCTGAGATTGAATAACGTCCAAGTCTAATCTGAGATTGAATAACCTCTCTTTGAGCATGGGATGCCAAATAGGTGTTCAACCCCTTTAGTTCTAGCTTCAAAGTTTTCAATCTGGTCCACAGTTGGGCCATATGAGAGCCCCTGATCTGCTGATTCCATACCAGCTGCACTATACCCTGAAAATCAGGATGGTTTAGCACAGTTGAATACAGTTTAAAGGGCTTTGGCTTCATGGTTACAGCAAGTCTATGTTCCATAACAATTGGAGAATGATTAGAGATTGGGTTTAGAAATTCTGCCTCTACATGCCCCATAAGATTGTAACCAATAGACATTTCCAAAGGACCAATCTATTTTTGAATAAACTCGAGAGCCTTGGTCCTGTTTATTACAAAAAGTGAAATGACATCCCTTAGCCTTAAGTGCAGCGAGTTGGAGTTCATCTACGCATTCCTGGAATTCTGTGTTTCAGCTAGGGTTACACCAGATCCAAGACTGTCCTCAGAGCTAAGGATAGCATTAAAATCACCACCAAGTAGCCAGGGTTCCATAATGTTCCATCCCAACTGAATCAGGTCATTCCATAATGATCTTCTATTTGTAGCCTCATTCTTTACATAGATTACAGTAAGAAGAGAGGTAAAGGTAGACATTGCCTTACAGTGTATAAACTGCTCACTGGTGTGTAGGATTTGCAGCTGAACTTGGGGTTCCCACATGAGCCAAATCCTGCCATTGGGAGCCATAGGATAGCTGCACTTTGTATTCCAGCCTTGCACCATCTTACCTAATATAACATTTGCTTTATGTTCTTTAACTCTAGTCTCAAGACATCCAAATACTTCCACTCTATATTTATGCAAAAAGTGTCGGATCTCTTTTTGCTTTTGGGGCTGATTTAAGCCCCTAATATTCCATGTAGAGATGATCATGGAGGGGTACGTGTTCCCCCTGGATCTGTGCTCAGACCAGAGGTCCCCTCCCTTAACAATTCACTTAAACAATGATACCAGTTTGTCATTAGAATCCCATTTTGGTTCACCGGAGTGGACTGTCGTACACTAGGTGCATCTGCAAGCCACCCTGCACGTTTGAGACTCTTACTGGTGGAGATTGCTCCACAAGTGGTGGAGAAATTACTATAGTTGCATTTGTATCTTCTTCCTCCGTGCGCGCAACCCAGTCTTGGCGCAGAATTCTACCATTTACTCTTCGACCTCTATTTCTCCTTCTTTGAGGAGCCTCTTGAAAATCCTTATCAAGTCGTAGCTGTTCCTGCTTCATTTTACGGTCCTCTTCATGCCCAAAATGCATATAATGATGGCAATAATTTGGTCTCCATTCATAATCAACTCGTTGCGTGTAATTTTCATTCAGGGAGGCTATCCCCACTGATTCCACTAACAGTTGAGCTACATCCACCTCCACTAAAACCCGGGCACAAGAGATTCTTTCCATAGTTTCAGTAATCCTATCCGAGTATAATGGCTTCCCTATTGCACTTGGGATTTTACTCAAAGCATCACTCGACCAATAACCCACCAGTAGACTAGGGAGCGTGACCCAAATGGGAATGGTAATGATACAATCAGGATTAAATTCAAAATTTCGAGTCCAGGCTTGAATAATGAATGGTTTTGTTGTGATAAGTATAAGGATCTCCCAGCATCACCTTGTCATAGTCCTCATGCGAGTCAAATCTGAAGATGAAATACCCGTCATCATGAGCTAAGATCTGAGGCTTCTTAGCAAATCACAAAGCATTTGCGATATACAACTCCATAACGCGTAGATACGGGTTATCCCCCATGACATAGCCAATAATCGAGGTCTTCCAGTACTTCTCCTGAGGTTTTAGATCCGCTTCATCAAGTGTCACTATACGCCTTCCTTGGCTTGTATTTGGGGCAACATATGTACGAGGTTCCCCGTTGTGTGGTTGTCGATTATCTTGCAAATTGGGTTTCTCTTCCGGGGACTGATTCGACGAAGTCATCGTGGAGAATTGTAGTATTCGAGCCACCGGAGCTGTACCAGTATCCCCAAAATCTACCAGACGTTATATCCACCAATGGTGTCCGATGTCCACTCTCCCTCCTTTGGAATTGAGCAAAATTGTGGGGGGAGATAACTACCAAAGGTAATTGGAGGTCTTCGTGAAAGATGTACTTCAGCCGACGTCGCAATCGCCGGTGTTTTTGCTGAGCTAAGAGCCATATTTTCAGAGGTCAGCGCACGTTAACACTCCACGCTAAAATGCACCGAGAGAGACACTTTAATTCATTGCACTCAAAGTTAAGCAAAACTTTTATGAACTATATTCATGTTAACCAAAACCTTCAAAACCATCAAATACAACAACATACCAAGTATACTCCCACAACTGGACTCTGTGGAGGGTAGGATGTGCACAAACCTTATCCCTACCTTTGAGGGGTAGAGAGGTTGTTTCCGGTAGCCCCTCGGCTCAAAAGAAGTGTAATCAAAGCAGGATTGAAAGGAAAATAACGAGAACAAAATAGCAAGATGAACAAAGCAAATAAAGCAAAGGGTAGTAGTAAAAAGTGAAGAATAAGAGACTATGCAATTACTAACAAATACTACTAAATAACCCAATAACTATAAACAACAACATACCCAGTGTAATCCAACAAGTGGGATCTGGGAAGAATGGTATGTATGTAGCCATACCCCTACCCTGTGAAGGTAGAGAGGCTGATCCTGATAGACCATCGGCTCAAGAACCAAATAACTATGAATCAAACATCAAGCATAAAAGCGATGAACAAGTTGAAAGTATCTGTTTTGATCATGAGTATGTTGCGTGCTGTATATATTTCCTATATTACTCTGTTCATTCATGTGTTTTTCAATCTGCATGCTGGACAGAAGCAACTGCACCAGTGCAAAAAGACTACCTGGAATGTAATATCTTTGTACATTGAGAGAACAGATTCCACATTTTGATGGTGAGTGTGCAGACGCAGCTTCACCTGTAAATGGTAAATTTAAAAAGAACTAAGAGAAAAATGAAGCTGATTACAACATAAATTTCTGGTTATAGAAAACTATACTTAAAGTCAGTTATCTAAGAGGCAACTAGAGTAAACAAGGAACAAGGACAGCAAAAGAATGATGTAGTTGAAGAAAGAAATTTAAGACACGCCACAAAATTTCCAGAAAGAAGGAGAACCATGGGTTTCTTCACAAAATAGATTTAAAATGATTTGATTAGAAGGTCAAGAAACGATCAACGGGACAAACAGTAGGCCTCCAACAATTCAGAATTAAACAAGTTCATGTGAAATAAAAGCTCTGTGGGAATACACTGGGTATGTTGTTGTTGTTGCTGTTGATGTGAAATAAAAGCTCCATAGAAAGGAAAAGCCCTATAGAAGTTGTAGCATGAATTGTAATGTAAGTATTGCGTGCATTAACTTGCCTTTTCTTCTGTATCATCAAAGCGCTGGGTAAGTCTTGCAGCAATTTCATCTGTCTCTGGCGGAGAATACTTCAAGTGGTATATTCTCCCAGTAACAGGATCTAGTCTACGACCAACCACTCTCTCGACAAGTATTTCTTTAGGTACCTATCATTTACAATACTTATTCCTGTTAAAAAAAGTATTGGTTCATGACTCAATGAAGGTGCATTTATTGTGAAACTTCCTGCAGTTTAATATACTACTGGTGAAACAAAAAGAACTAGAAAAACTGCTGTAAGTTGTAATTTTGGTATTAACGGAGCACAGTATTCAGTTAAGCCCACGAAGCCTCCAACTGATAACAAAAGTATTAGCTTTTGGTCCCTCTACAAATTAATTTCTTAGAGTATAACCATTAAACCACACAACTATTCACCATTTATGCTAAGAGAATTGTTCTGATACTTTTATTTTGTAAACTAAGTAATCTGATTAATGTAGGGAAATATGCTTAGAGGAGGAAACAAAGCGCACAATTCTCGCAATTGAAAGCTATATATGCTTAGTTGGATTACTTGGACTAGAATTACATATTAGTTATTACACAGACCAAAAACAATTATCCCTCTAAACGAGTTCTCAAGTAAATTTTGAATGCATGATGTTCTATGTCGATCCTTTTCATCCTCTAAGGCTTTAACTAGAAAGAGGTTGAAAACGTAATCAGGGATATGAATAGCAGAACCTCACTTCCAGAAGAATGAAGAGGTCTGGCTGGAACCCAAATTCTTTGAGAGCTAATGCTTGAGACGAACTCCGAGGGTATCCATCTAAAAGCCAACCCTTTTCTTGAGAGTCTGGACGCATCAACCGCTCTTTCACCATCTAAGCCAAGAAGTCAACCAATTAATTACTCATGAATACAACACTGTTTCTATTGACTGCTTTCAACCTTTAAAATAGCATGATAACAAAAGCGGGAATTAGTTTGCAAGGTAAACCTACCGTTACAACTATCTCATTTGGTACCAATTGTCCTTTATTCATATACTCCTTTGCTCGCCTCCCGTTTTCAGTGCCTGCAGCAATTTCGGCCCTCAATAAATCTCCAGCAGCAACATGAACCAAATCGTACTGCATATATGAGCTCAATGGAATTCAATTTATGATTTTTCACAGGGTACATAACAAGAAAAATGGGTAATTAAAGTAGAAACAAAAATCGACTGCAACTACCAACCATTTTTCAAAAGGAACATCAATTGCAAATTGTAATATACATTTTTACAAGTACATCTTAAATAAGGAAAGGGATAAGGAGCATGGCAATCAAAATAAAGTTGAATCAATCAAGAGATGTGAAGAATGTGAGTTGAAGTAGTAGGGATTTGCCAATTATTACGATAGAGTTGATTATAATATGGCCAATTTCGGCTGAAGGATTCTACTATTGAGCCCTTAATATAGAGAAGAGAATGTACCGAATGTAGAGGAAACCAAATGAGAGTTTAAAATAAACAAAGATAAAGGGACTAGGGAACAAGGTACCTGTGAATTGTAACAGAATAGGCTTAGGAGAAATTCGTGGTATGCTAAGGAGACAAGGTAATATGAGGAACAGATGCTAGTAAGATGCTTTTCAAGGCAAGTCTGGGTAACAGGAAAATTTTATATGACGATCTTAGTTTACAAGAGTGTAAAGAAATGTGATAATTCTGTTATTTGGGCCGTGGAAAAAGAGGTATGTCACCCCGCAACTTATATTATATATCACAAGGAATAGCTATTAGCTAATACTGGCATTAACTATGTGGTTATTTTCAATCTCTGTATAACGATCCCCGCATACTAGTCCTTGTATAAACCAGTCTATGAACCACATGGAGTAACGGTCAAGTCATAAGAGGCCCTGGATGGAATGATGTCAGTAACATGGCAAAAAAGCTGGTCCTCAAATTTAGAAACCAATGGTCAAAAGTCCTGAATGGAAGAATACCTCTACATTGTATCATCTGGTCTATAACACAAATACTAGTGGAAATTGGGATAATATTATACTAATAGATAAACTTGAAAGTATAGAGATTTCATATTCAGAAATACTCTCAACATGAGATCAGATAAAAACAAAATCCCAATGGATCATCGTCCATCACAAAAGGAGAAACCTACATAGAACAGCAAATAGATATTTCAAACATTAAAGATCTTAAAAACCAACTTGTCCCAAAAGAAAATAAAAACCACTACCTTCTTGGTAATGAGCTCGCACTGTGTTCCTTTACCAGAAGCAGGAGCTCCCGATATCATAACCCTCAAAGGTCCTTGCTTTTCCGCAGACCCCACAACCTAAATCACAACATACAATTTAACCACAAATCAAGATTGCCTTGTTGGCAAACACTCAGCCACTACACAAAGCTATACCAAAAAACAATCAATCCACTACATCTCAGTCCCACACTAGAGGCGGACGACTAAATGATTATTCAATATCCATTGTACTCTATTCAGTTCATCTCATATCATTGAGCGTGAAATATATTCTTAAGGCAGCAGCTGCATAGAAAAAATCTTCAATATACATTTATGTTAATTTACAACCTATTAATGTCGGGACTAGTCATGTACTGGTATTCTGCACCCACTAATTTAAAATTCTGCACTCACTTTACTTCACTTTTTCTTTTAACCCCTCCCTTGACTTTTTGCTCCCTTGGTGACTTGAACCCATATGTAAGATGGGATATCTAGGATTAAGTTTGAGATTAGATTTATACACTATTTGGTTGACAATATAAATTGATCCATTGTCAACCAAACACAATATAAATCTAATTCCAAACTTAATCCACCTTATCCCCTCCAACTTTGCATTCTATTATTCCACCTTAGACCTGGACTATAATTCCGGGATAATATAGGGGGCGTTTGGCGGCCATGAAAAGCTTTCACAGGTTTGGTCATAAAATTCCAAATCTTCGACATTCAACTTAGTTTCGAATTTTAAAAAACAACAAAAAGCTATTTTCACTCCAAATTACTCACAGAAATTCAAAACAACTCCAATTTGTATTCACGGTCAAACACAACTCCAATTTTCAAATATCATTTTTCACTTTGACAACAAAAACTATTTATTTATTTTTTTCAAACTTCACAATGAAACATGGCCAAACGCCCACTTAGTCGGACCCCTAGCAGCCCCATTTACCACACTGACATTTCTACACCCAAAATTCAACGCAAAAAACAAAAGGGTATTAGAAGAAATCACAAAACGTACCAAGAAACTGGGACCATTTGTGGATGGATTTCCCCGGCATTGAGTTTGGAGAAGGGTATTATTGGGATAAAATGAAGAAGATTTAGAAAATGGTAAATGGGCAGTAAAATTGAGCTGACTAGAAGAACAAATTGGCGACGAGGAAGACTTGTTAGGCTTTGTAGAAACTGTTGGGAAGCTCAATGAGCAGCACAAAGCCATGGCGCTCTACTGCTCTGTTCTCGGTAATTTGCTTACAAAATGGGGGATATTGTTAGGGATTAGTAAAACATAACTCCTTACACATTTGAAAACTTTTGCTGCCTGCCACGTTAATATCTTCCACAAGTATGGGGTTTGGTTCTTACCCGAACTGCCTTCTCAAACCTTTTTACAAAGTTTAAATTTGAAGTGAATTATGTACCTTTTTTTTCTTTTAATTTTTTCAATTTGTTATATAAAAGACCAAAAACTTTTGCAAAAAAATTATAAAATTTAAAATAAGTGGGCGTTTTGGAATGAAAATTAAAAAATTTGAAGTTGAAGCTGAAGTTTGAGTTGTATTTATCCACAAATATAATTAAAGTTATTTTTAAATTTCTGGGAGAGAAGAAAATGGGAAAAAGCAAAATCAACTTTTTTTTTAATTATTTTTTCAAATACAACAAATTGTATTTGAAATTTTCATGATCAAACATCAAATTGAAGTTGTACTTAGTATAAAGTAAAAAAAAAAAAAAAAAAATCATTATGACCAAACGGATCCTTGATTTATAAAGTAGAACAAATTTGAATTTCAAGCCAAGGAACAAAAATCCTCAACCATAGAAAATTCACAGTAAAAAAAATCAATTATTGTTGTAATTATCTAGGCTAAATTTCATCCATGATTACTTAACTTTGTGTTTATTACGCAAAAGTTACTTTTCTTTCATTCATTTTATCCATGGTTATTTAACTTTGTATCTATTACACAAAAGTCATTTTTCTTTTATCCATTGCACAAAAGTCATTTTACTTTACTCCGGCCATCACAAAAGTCACTATGACCGAATTTTACAATAATCTCACCGAAAAAATGATGTGACAAACTTTATTATCTCTTAATTTTAATTTAAAAGAATATAATATATTACACATATCTTGATCTTTTTTATATGTGCCCAACCCGATTTTCCTTATGGATTACATAACGAAGAATATCAATTTCTCAATAGATTAGGCTACCTAGTGAAGACTATTTTCATAAAAAAAAATAAAAAATTGATATTTTTATGAAATAAAACTATACTTATATATTCTTAAAATCCTCTAAAGTTGAGACGTGTTGGTAAATTATTATTTTTCCTCTACTATTGTGGCATGTAGTTGATAAAATTAATTTTCTCTCTCTAAAATTGTGACATGTAGTTGATAAAATTATTTTTTCATGCATTCTTTTTCTTGTCACTTGGGTCTTTGCATTCGGCATACATAATAATATGATAAATTACTTATTTATTGAGTTTGTCTTTGTATTTTTAATTGTTTGACTAATCGATTAATTCTCTTAAAAATTTTTATTATAATATTCAATTTCTGATAAATTACATATTGTTTAATTAATTTAATTGATAAATATAAAAATTAGATATCCTATAATTCTTTATCTATTAAAGTACTTATATTTTATAACTTTTATTAACAAAACTGTTAATATAATATTATTTGTACAAATTTTGACAATACTTAATCAACGATACAATTAAAAAGATTTTATTTTAAAATTATCTTTAACATGTTGATTTATCTTCGAAGAATTAAAATATTTTTTTAAAAAAATAATATCATACATATATTTTTATTTTTTGTATTTTGAAGAATTTATCTTGTTAGCACCTTTTTGGCAGATTAATGCAATATTATGAAATGTTTCATAAAAATATCAACCAATTTTTTTTATATAAAAATAATATTCATTAGGTAATCTAATCTATTAAGAAATTGGTATTCTTTCACTACACAATTCATAAGAAAAATTGGGTTGTGCACATATTAAAAGGGTCAAGATACGAGTAATATATTATATATTCACTTAAATTAAGATTAAGAACTAATTAAGATTGTCACGTCATTTTTTCGATAGAATTATTGTAAAATCTAGTTATAGTGACTTTCTGATGATCGGAGTAAAGTTAAATGATTTTTATGTAATGAATGAAAGAAAAGTGACTTTTGCGTAATAGATACAAAATTAAGTTACCATGAATGAAATAAATGAAAGAGAAATAATTTTTGCATAATAGATACAAATTAAATGACCATGAATGAAATTTACCCTGTGTATCTACCTCATTGAATGTGGGGTTAATGAGATCTAACATAAAACTAGCTCTGCATAGAGAGAGAAACTTCTCTTCCTTCTCACTACTACCCTTTACTTTCCATTAAAACACTATTTCTAGCATGCAAATAGACACTATGAGTGAGTCAGAGACTCTAGCAGATGGGGATCCTTCCTATTTGTAAGAATTAATAACAGCTCCCCAACTACCAGATGTAAATAATCCTATCCCTAACCTACCAGTTGACTTAGCAGATGAAATAGTACTATCAGTGCAAGAAGATCCAAACTTTATACCACTAACTTCAGAGGAAAAGAGCCGCATCTATAAACCATGGCAGAACGCATTAATCATTAAGGTCATTGGTCGTAGAGTGGGACACCAAATCTTAAAACAAAAAATTAACCAATATTTGGAAGCCTACAGAGGAACTACTCCTGATTGACTTAGGTGCGAACTTCTTCCTAATTAAATTCACAAATGACGATGGGCCATGGTTTGTATTAATTAAATAGTTACGTGTCTGTTCAACGATGGGAAACTAAGTTTGTTGCTGCACAAGCAAAAGTTTCTCACACAGCAATTTGACTTCGACTTCCAGAATTACCAAGTGAATTTCATGATCTGAATATTCTTCACAAGATCAGACAAAAGGCCGGAACCGTATTAAAAGTGGATACTTGCACTTCTACAACAACCAGAGGTAGATACGCACGCTTGTGCGTTCAAGTCCCCATGGAGCAGCCATTGGTTCATCATGTTTACATTGACACACATAAACAAGTAATCTATTGCGAAGGTTTTAGTCTACTTTGCACTCTATGTAGTAGACTTGGACATCACTCGAGAGTATGCCCCCATTCCCCAGCAAACCATAGGGATTGCATGAAGGCAAGCACAAGTAGTATACCCAAAACAATAATCAAAATTCAGAGTGGAAGTTTGTACGATTTATACATGGGTGAGTATGATGCAAACTTCAGCAGGAATAATACACACAACAAAGGTAAGTCTACTACTAAGGAGCATAATTTACAGGTCGGCAGCTACTGGAGCTATGACTAAGTTAACCCTCTAACGGAACCTAAATCCTCTTTTCTCAGTAATTTGCATTCCATTAAATAGGTAGTGCCCTCAGGTGCTTTTAAGTCTCCGAATAAATCCTCTATGTCTGCAACAAATAATAATATTACTAATCTTGAAAATTCTTATGAAGTCTTAATGGATGGTGAAGGAGTCCACTTAGAGTCCTACAAAACCCAACCTCACACAATCCCTCCTACATCCAATTACTTCTGCTTCTACGACACTACTAAGAAATGTTGTTTTAGCCATGCAATTTAGTGAGGGACATCAAGATTTAATGAGGGCAGCCATTACTATAAAGTGTCTTGCTAATTTGAGTCTTACTAATTATTAGTGAGGGAGACCCTAGCAAAGTAATGACGAACTCCGACACTCAGACATCACTATTTTAATCTCACAATTTTTCAAGAAAATATAATGTAGTGAGGCATGTCCCTTGCTATATTAAAAATATAGATAATATTGATTTATAATTTAGTGGGAGATAACCCTTACTATATTAAAAATATATATATAATATTAATTTATTATTTAATGAGAAACGTCCCTTGCTATATTAAAAATATATATAATATTAATTTATTATTTTATGAGGGACAACCCTTGATACATGAAAATTAATACAAATTATAAATTTAAATATATTTAGGGATATCCCCCGCTAAGTTATATAAAAAATTAATTTGATATTTGGATATTTTGAGGGATATAGCTACAGAAGTCCCTTGCCAATATGGTGTTATTATTAGTTTTTTGTTGTACTAAAACTCGATAATTAAATAGAAAATCAACGTACAACCAATATTAACCAACAAAACAATAAGAAAAACACTTCTAAAATAATTCAAACATTAAAATTAAGCAACCAAACTTCAAACATATTCATCCAACTTAAACAATATACAACAAGTACCAAAAAAAGTATGCAAACAATCACCAAACAAATGTTTTCAAACACTCCAAACTAACAAAATTCAAACCTAGAGCAACAACGCCACCTAATACTCCATCTCATCCTCCCCATCCTCTCCACCATCATCATTAGATCTAGGGGGCGGCGAACGAGGAAGTTTGATTAAGATATTTACTTGAACCTTTAGTTATTTGACGTCTGACTCAAGTATCGTCCTATGTTGCTGCTCCTCCATACTTCTTTTTCGTTCCTCCTCGTAAATCCTAGCAAGCTCCCGAACTTCCTGTCACATCTCCTCAAACTGCTCATCGATCTGACATGGTGGCGAAACTTCCTATACCTTGCAATCCACATTGAAGACGGTTAAAGTTCTTCTCAGAGCAAAGGTCATATGCCCTTCCCTTATACACTCCTCCAACTATATTCAACCACCAGGAGGGAGTTTCTTCCACTGATGACATGATTGAATTGCCTTGGTCATTTTTTGGTCGACTCCTTTTGTTTTCTTCAATAGCTTGAACGTATCGATTCTACATTAAAAATAAAATTAGTATATAATAAATGATATAAAATAAATTCTAAGTAAGATATGAACTTACGAAGTATCCTCTGTCCGTGTTTCAACCCAAACTTCTTTTTCATCTCTAATTTTCATGTGTCTTCTTTCATACCTCTTCACGAGTGGATGATCTACCAAGAGATGCTTCCTGCAAATGAAAATAAACACAGTGAACCACACTTGCATAAATAATTTACTACCCACTAAATGTATAAATAATTGTCAGTATCTTCATCCAAAAGGTCTAAAAGAAAAGACCAAAAAGAGTGACATTGAGTCCCTGGATGTTTTAATTCCAGATGAGATGAATGATGCATTAGACGCTGGTTGCAGAACAAGTGTATCTTCATCCAAAAGGTCTAAAAGAAATTCTCGAAAGAGTGACATTGGGTCCATGGACATTCCAATTCCAGATAAGATGAATAATGCATATGATGTTGGTTGTGAAACAAGCAATGGAAAAATAGGCACCAACATAATTTAATCTGTATCGACACCAACAGACAAGATGTAAGATGCAAAATAATGGTTGGTAGAGTTTGAGAAAATATCTTATTTTTTTCAATTTCTATATGAATAATCCATGTTGTGTGTACGTATGAATCCTGTAAACACACTGTATAGAATTAATGTAGGTCGTCAATAACCCAATTACGAATCATATATAGGAGAAAACCAACACAAACACCAGCAGCACCAACAAAAGTTATAATCTGAACCCAAAAGTGCTCAATAAATGCCTTGAGGACAATAGCATCCCACAGCCAGAACCAGAAAATGGAAAAACACAATCCTAATACTGCACCCACAACTACTTGATTTAACGTATGAAGTCATTGTGAAACCCTTAACCATGACTGTAAAGTGAAAGAAAAGAAAACGTGGATCACTTGAAGAATCAGTAAGCAAATACTGCTCTGCCAGAATATGGAAGAACCAGATATAACCAACAAATACAAAAGGTACAACTCCGCACTTACAGAGTATGATCCCATTGCAAAGATAAGCACACCAGTGACTGCATTTATTCAATTGAACCCGATATATTTAATCACTTTATCAAACAAGAAGAAAATAAGAAGTGAAAATGGATTATCTGGTAACCTCATAAGTACATAGACAATTAAAATTTCTGGATGAAGAATCACATGAGAAGCTTATTGCTTACTTGAGATGATACAGAATGCAACTGTGTAGAATATCGACTGAGCGTGTGAAGAAGGCATGACAGGATCTGATCTTAATGCTGAAAAGAGAATGTTCATGGTTAAGTATCCCCTTAAGTGTAGTTGAGAGACAGGAATTGAGAACTCCACCTGAAGTAGCCCATAGTGCCTATATATCTTGTCTCCAGAGCAAGATAATACCCGAAACAACCACTTACTCTATACTTGATTAGAACTAGTAATCCTTAAAAATCATAACAACACATTGACTTCAAAGCAACATTCGAAACTGTACATAGCTAGTCAAACACTTTGCCAAGAAATTTGATCAAGTAGTGAACACACAGAGTTAGGAAGATAGATAACGCAATGCAACGCCTTTATGAAGAAGACAGTTTATCCTTATGTACTCCTTTTTCCCGACTCCCCTATTATTTAGGATGTCTTCATTATTTTTGTTTTCTCCAATTAAATCTTCTTTTAATATATCTTACTCTAGCCAAGGGTTTAATACCTACACAAGATAGGAGTAAGGTCTGCGTACATTCTACCCTTTTCAAGTCCACTTTTGGGATTTCACTGGGTATTGTTGTTGTTATTGTAGTGAACACAAGAGTTGCAAAACGTTCAGCTCTGCTGGACCAACATGATTATTGTGAGGGAACATTTTCTTAACTCATGAGATTAATACCAAAAGTGTTGTATTTCAACAATACAGTTTAAACTTTTCAGTTTTTATATATATAATTATACAACAAAATTACATTCTTTAGGGCAGGTAATCTTCAGAACAATGTGCACATTCCTGTTGAACCAAATCAGAATAAACCAATATAACTAGCTCTAAACTTGCAGTGAAAACAAATAATGATATTACTCTAAATGCAAGACTTTATCAGGGTCAGTTCCCGACGTAGAGAGTTCCAATTAAGCTGGCATTTCAAAAATTAAACATTTACAAACGAACAATTACACATAATTGGTATTTGCCTCTTGTCCATAGCCTCAAGAATAACCTTCTTGACTGCTGTACTTCAGTTTTCCCTATTCAAAATGCTGAATGATGAAGAATTAGAGTAATAATTATAGCATTTCACACATAATTGCAACTGGGCCTAATAAGTTATCTAGGTAAACTAGGAGTAGGCTTAAAGGATCAGAATACGAGAGTACTTGGTAACATCATATGAGGGGTTGTTTCAATCGGATGTGAACACCGAAGATGTTCATCTTGTACTTGGCAACATCATAGTCACAATGACCACCAACTATATATAAAAAACAAACAATAACACTAAACATAAAGTTCAAATTATGTCTTGCTCAAAACAAAGGAAGTTGCTTATATTTGCCCCTTAACTATCCTGATGTACAACTCATACATTATCACAGGATACATCGTGTCACAAACAGGACATAGAATACATGATACTAGATACTATAGAATACGAAAACAACGAAAAAATCTAAAAAACATCAGATTAACGATAAAGAATAAGCATGTCTATCGCTACTAAAAATACCCCAAACAAAAATTGATTAAAATATCTTTTCAAACAAAATGAACGTAATTACTCAATCAACAAGGTGAAAAAGTACCGTTAATTGAAAAAAAGAGTCTCAAATAGATAGGAGAGGTTATCCAAATCCAACCCAACGACCGGAGCTTCTGCCGAAGTCCAACCAACGACTAAATTTAAATGTAGAGTTTACTTATGAAATTATAATTTAACCCAAACTCTGTAGTGAAAAGTATTTGAAAAAAAAATGGTGGGAAATAATGGGAGGAAGAGAGGGAACTAAATCCTTACAATTTTAATCTTTAGTACTTAGGAAAAAAATTGTAGAAAACAATGCGGGGAAGAAGCTGCAGGAACAAGCTAAGCCACATTTTTTTAATGATAAATTACTTATAAACACACCTTAAGTTTCTATTATTACTTAAAATTTCATCTAAATAAATTAATTACAAAAATCTCTTTTTACTTAAAATAGTTGTCTCTTTTCTGATACATCTAAAAACTCACCCACATCCCCTTATTGTGCCGCAAATCAAGCTCAAAAATCAAGAAATATATCCCACAATTTTCTCAACTCACCCATTTTGAATTTCCATCATGTTCTCATATTCGTCTTTTACTTCAACATTCAAGTTATAACTTCCATTAACTTTCTTTTGAATTTCCACCATATTCTCATCTATTACTCAATTAGATCTAACAACTCCATCTAATTTCTACCATTAACTTTCTTTTTCAATTTCCACTATTTCATTATGATATGACTGACATTGATTTTTGTGAAAATTAATTGAAATATCAAAATTTTCTGGATAAAATGTCTATGATATTTAAGCAAAACTTTTGATTGTTTTTTTTACAATTTCTATAAATTAATTTCCGTCCATCTGTTTGACTATTATGCATCAAAAGATATTTTACTCTTCAGCAATGTATCTTATAAGCTAATTGTAGTTTTATATCTTAATGTAAATTATATAATGTATCATATATTTTTAAAAATAAGTCAAGTATAATGCAAACTTAATTACAGTGATGTATCTCAACTAAAATAATTTAATGTATCAGAAACTTAAATTAACAATACAAAAGTAGATATAATATTGTTGTATTTGCATATAAAGTAATGTATCATAAGATATTTAGCTTTTAATACAATGTATCAGATAATTTTTACACATATAAAGTATTAAGCAAAAAATATAATAATGTATTAGTAAACACAAATAAATGTAATGTGTCATGACTTGTAGTGTATCATAAACTCATTGTTATTAAATGAGATATTTGTTATCTTAATACAATTTATCATAAGTTTTTACATAATAGGAAAACTTATGATATTTGTTATCATAAGTTATTAAATGACGTATATTAGGTAATTTAAACAATAATTTCTTTAATTAAGGACATTAATTGCTCAACTGTAGGCTTAATTATCATTTCTTTTCGTTTTTAACCATAATTAAAGATTTATTAATGTATCATAAACTAATGTATCATGATGTTAATTAATGTATCATATCTGGGATTTTATGTAATTATTATAAAAATAGGGAGAGAGAGTATTAGGTAGTAAAGTGTTGAGATTTATGTTGTTTACCCTTTTTTTTTATTTGGAGGATTAATTTAACCCAAACTCTTGCCATTTTAAGCCACGTCTTTTTTATTGTTTGGAGGATTAATTTAATTCAAATCCTTGTCATTTTAATTTTTATTAAATTTGAGCCATTTTATATATTGATTCACCCATAATCCTTACACACCTAGTTGATATATAATTATTAAAATATGGATGAATCAATACTAATTTAATTAATGAAATATTTATTAAGAGTACTATTAAAAATTAAATTGACTTTTGACCGATTTTATAAGATGTATTTTTTATCATATTAATTGAAAATAATTACATTAAAGCTTATAGTATTTCTCTTAGAGTTATTTGTCAAATTGACTCTTATAATGCGAATTATGACAAGTAAAAAGGAAATGAGTCGGTACAAGTTGGTACATCATCTTTTTCTATTTTTCGATTGTAAACCGATAACTGTTACTAAAAATTTTGCTAAATAAATGTAACAATGGAGAATTGAGATATAAAACTTGTAAACACCCTTGCATGTGAGTTGCAAATTAATGATTAAGTAAATTCGTGTAAATAAAAAAGAAAATTACATTGTTGAGTTAGAGTTATTAAAAAGGTAAATTTTGTAATTTATTTCACAGCTAAAATATTGATTTCTTGAAAACATTTATGGATTACGATACTCCACCCAAAGTATATTAGGATAAGTATTATGAGGGCTATTTTTTATTTTTATTTTATCTTTTGGATAATGCTTTATTTTAATTCTTTGACCTTATATTTTTTTTTTTGTGAAAATACGAGTTCTTGAAAAAAGTTTTGGATTAGAATATTTCCTAGCCAAAGTAAATTAGGATAATACTATTTTGTGGTCTTCTTTGACAATTTTATTTTAATTTAACTTAAATATTTAAGGGTATAAAAGTCTTCAATATTTGAAGAATATTTTAGTCAACCGACATTTATATTTGTGTTTTTATAAAAGTATAAATACTTACGGTTAGTATAATTGACAATGTATCGCTGATACTTACGGTTAGTATAATTGACAATGTATAATTTAGCAGTCAAGAGTATTTCTTAAAAATCACTAATAAACTTTACTTAGTTTAACTATCATATAAGTTAATCAATCAATATTATTTTAATAAAGATATTAAGAATACTCTTTTATTTTGTTGTAATTATTGATATATAGATTAATCAATCAATAATATTTCGTATATCTACTTAGTGTAGTTATCAAATTATAAAATGACGAATCAACAACATTACATAATACACACACACTCCCTCCATTCGATTTTACTTGTCATATTTTGAGTTGACACACGTATTAAGAAAAATAATTAATAATATAATTATTTTACCATAGTACCCCTATTAAATGATTCTTATATTGTTTCTTGAAATTAATTTGAAAAAAATAATAATTTGAAGGGTAAAATAGAAAAAAAGAAGTTGTCTTCCCTTGATACGTCAAAATGACAAATAAATGTAGAAGTTCAATTATGAAATTTGTAATAAGTAAAATGACAAGTATATATATATATATATACACACACTATCTAATAAGAGGCAAAAAGAATGAGAAACAGGCAACAGAGCGTCAACATGCCTGTTTCAGTTTCTTGCTTCGTGATTTTATTATATCATCTTCAATAAACTATTATAAGTTATTCTATATTAAAAATTAATAATATTAAAAAAATAAAATAGACATTTATAACATGTTTGTTTCAGTTGCTTCAATAGTAATTTTACTAAATACCACCCATAAATAATTATTATAAATCATCTAAGTATTGAAAAATTAATAATATTTAATAAAAAGGGTAAAATAGATATGAAACGATAATTAACTCTTGGTGTTTTAAATTAACTTGACGTCTTATATGAGACCCACTTAAAAAAAAATTACAAGTATTTTTTATAGTGGTTTTGTTATACACTTCTAATTAGTTGTCGCGAGTTATTTAAGACATGTCTGCTTCGCCGCTTCAATCGTGATTTTACTAAATTACCCCTAATTAATTATTATGATCATCTAACCATTATGTTAGTTAAATTGGAATAGAATTAAAATATTATAAATCACATAATTTAAAACATAAATTATTTAAAAGATATAATTGACTATCAATGTCACAAAAGATTGGACAAGGAGAGTAACATATATTATTTGAGAATTACATATAAAGTATTATAAATTATAATAGTTAACAACTTAAAACATATAAAAAAAAATCTGTTATATATTTAAAAAAAAAAACACATAAAAAATACTATAAATCTTCATAATTAACAACTTAAAAGATTTAAAATATATAAAATATTTGGTTGACTCTCGAAATTATATCAATGTCACTTAAATTGAAATAGAAGAAAAGTATTATAAATTTAATTTAAAACTTAAATTATTTTAAAAATATAATTGACTATCAACGCCACAAGAGTTTGGAAAGGGAGAGTAATGTATATTATTTGAAAACTACATAAGAAATATTATACATTACAATAGTTAATAGCTTAAAATATCTAAAAATGTATTAAAAGTATGATTGATTATCTAAATTCTATTTGTGTTGCATAAGTTGAGACAAAAAAAATAACATATATTGAGCCCGTGTTAACTGAAAAACAGTAATATAGACCTATTGAATTTTGCTTTTCACACTCTTTACTAATTTATGCATTTATAGAGTTTAATTTTGATCGTCAATTAAAGTTTTGAAATAAAATTATATATTTGAATAATAAATCACAATAATTGATAATTTAATATTTTAAGAATATATGCAAAAATTACTCTGAAAAATGATTTGAAAGATGTCACATTAATTGATATGATTATTGTTATAATATTAATTTAGGATAGATGTTGGGCCCATGCTTTGCATGGACTTTTCATAACTAGTATATATATATATATATACACACACACATAATTTTTTGGTTATATGTAGAAAACTAATGTAATTTAATAGTATGAAAAGAAAAAAAGTTTTAAAGTAATTATTGAGGGATCAAACAATTGATATTGTTGCTATTGTTTTTTTCCTGAAAATCTATAATATAGTAATTTTTTAATTACTCAATTTACATATTTAATTTAGTGAGAAACTTCCCTCACTGCAATGAAAAACATACAAAATAATTATAAGTATCGGATTGAGGACTCCTTGGATAACTTATGTTTCATTTTCATTTATTTTTTATTAATGCATTGTTACTAGCTAAAAAAAAATAAAAATTATATTTAAATTTTCTTTGAAATATGAATTTATTTATTATTATTTAGCGAGGGAAACCCCTCCCTATAACAAATTTAATGTTAGCCTTTTATTATCATCATATTTTAGTGAAGGATGTCCCTCTTTGCCTTTTTTAAAAAATGAATATTAAAATATTTAAAATTATATTTAAATTTTCTTTGAAGTATGAATTTTTTTTATTATGTAGTGAGGGAAATTCCTCGCTAGAACAAATTAAATATTAAGTTTTTATTATCATCATATTTTAGTGAGGGATGTCCCTCTTCGCCTTTAAAAAAAAATGACGATTAAAATATTAAAAATTATATATATTTTTTAATATTAATTTATTTGTTATTGTTTAGTGAGGGAAATCCCTCTATCTAACAAATTAAATATTAGCTTTTTACTATCAACATATTTTAGTGAGGAATGTCCCTCTCCTTCTTTTAAAAAATAATGAAAATAAAAATATTTAATTTATATGAGGGACAACGTCGCAAAATCCCTCACAATATCAACATACAATTTGTCCCTCGCTAATCTTGTTAGCTAATAGCCAAGTTTTTAGTAGTGTAACTTGGCAACCATGGACGAGTTACCTTCTTTAGACACTAAGACTCCCAAATCCCAACTCCTACTGGCCTTATTTTCACGGATATTAATGCTACTTCTAATATCATTAATGAACAAATTAAAACATTAATACAACAACCCTATATAATGGAACAACACCAAACAAACTGCCCTCTCAGTAGGCTTCACATACATCACAGCCCTCAACCATACTGTCAACGGTGGTGTATCTCAACCCCACGCATGCAACTTCACATGCACCACCACCTCCTAAGGAAGTCCCATATCAGACTCATCCACCTCAGGACAATGTAGTAGACAATGGAAGCTAAGGTGGAGTAGATGTGTGCCGGAGAAACAGAGTCAGCCCATCTGGGACAGGTACGAGTCTTTCTACTAAGAAAACGGTTTGAAAAAAATCGTATAAACTGTCCCATAAGCTAAGTGCTCTCTCCACATATGCCCAACGGTCAACCCAGCAGTGGGGAGGTATATATGCATTAGTATTTTGAGGGAAATAACTGAAGGAGACTCTCTAACCAATCAATTTTTGATGAATTTTATAATCTGGAACTATCGTGGATCCAAAAGAACCAACTTTAGAAGAAATTTTAGGGAATTGTTGGACTATCACAGGCAAACACTGGTTGTCTTACTTGAAACTCACCGGGAAAACCATCAATCCATTCCTCATGAATTTCACTTTTCAAGCGTTATAGCGGTCCCTGGTACAACTCATGTAGGTGGAATTGCCATACTTTGGCATGACGATATACTCAACGTCACTGCTGTGGGTCTTACCCATAAGAAATTCACTGCAAAATCCAAGTAATTCCCTCTTCTGTTGAGTGTTTATTCTCAGCAATTTATGCGAGTAACAGTGTAAATGACCGTCAATGTTTATGGGGTAACCTAGAAAGAATAACAAGTACTCATAACGGCCCCTGGGTTTTAGGGGGCGATTTCAACGAGATTTTGTTTAATTCTAAAAAGTTTGGTGGAAACAGTCTTAGTAATAAGAGAGCTAGCAGATTCTTAGACTGCCTAAACCATTGTAAAATGATGGATCTTGGCTATGTCGGAAGCAAATATACCTGGACGAACAAGCGTAGGAGTCGTCATTTCTGTTTTGCAAAAAATTTGACTTTTAAGAGTCGCCACTTAATTTATTTGAAAAGAATTAAGAAAACCCTTATACGATACTTTAAACGATACAAAACAGAAAAATCGTTTAAATATGAAAATTCTGAGTAAGCGGTTCCTATTAATACTCTTGGAAGGTTGTTAAGGCACCAAGAGTATCCGCTAACTTGCGGTTATCCAGGCTGTTTTAAAATATCTTTTGATTAACTTCAAAAAGAAAGATTGCTTGGTGAAAAGTAACTGATTTTAGGAAAAGACTTCTGTAAAATAGATTGGGACGATTTTGTAGGGATTTTAACTAAGTCTAAATAAATTAATAACAAAGCATGTAAAAGGAAAAAGGGGAGAAAATAATAGACTTAGGTCATTGGACCCAAATCAATAGACCATGTCCTAATCTAATTGGGCTTTTGGCCCACTTGCACACGTCCTAATTTAAATATTGGATTTTCGACCCACAACCTGTCCTAAACTAGTTTTCGTACCTTTGAGGCCCAAAATTCGCCTCACCTGTATTAAAATACAACTTTGGCTTCGAGACCCAAATGAATAAATAATTAAATGACTAAATGAATGAATAAAAAGAAGACAATAATAAAAAATCGAGACTTTTCAAGTCTCTTAGTGACCTCATCAATGGATTTTGATCCATTTCCTTCTTCGTTTATCTTCTAGCACCCACACGCCATGTAGTGGACCTTGGATTTAAACTTCGAACTTAACTCAAATGCAAGAGGAGAAGAATCCATTTGGACTCGAGGTATTTTTTGCATGCAAAGAAAAAATAAAGAAATTAATATGCGTTCAAGGCATACTAGTTACATATTTCAAAGCAAAAGAAAATATCAAGAATCAATTTTTGAATTACAATGATTTGCACACGTATAACAAAAGTGAGAGTCAATAGATAAAATGCAAAGCAAAGACATCCACTTGCATGCCTCATGACTTATGTTCAAATAAAGAATGAATAAAGGTAAAAGGAAGAAGGCCATATTCAATGAATTAATGTGAGAAACAAACAACGTAAGTTTGCGAAAGTAAAGGGATGAGGCAACAAGAAAAATATTCATGACTTCTAAAATTGAACAAACATAGACACTAATCCATATAACAAAATAAAAAAAAGGTTAACTTTTCAAGAAAGAGAATCTTTAAATTTCAATTAAAGCGACATTAACGAAAAATCATACATCTAAATTACAATCAACATTTTATGGAAAAACGTGTAACGACCTATGGTTTATATTTTTAAGACATCGTTGATTCTTTTTTGATATTATGAATAAAAGAGAGACATGAATCAAGTCTTTACACACATAAAGAGCACATATAACAATCCAGAGTAAGAAAATAAGAATAAAAGTTTAGCATCTCTAAAAGTGAAATATCGTTCAACAATCATACTATTCATGAGTCAAAATATCCAAATAATTCTATTTATCCATGAAAGTCCAAACTTTCTCATCATTTTGACAAGACAACATGCGAACAAAAGAGGAATAAACATCTTAAATGAAAAATAAAGCTAGCACTTCATCTCTTATATGAGGATTTTGAAATCCATTAAAATAATTAGCAAACAAATGACAAATTCTTGACTTAACTAATTACTATTTTTATTAAGGTGAAACAAACAATAATAACTATTTTTCCAATATAAAAGAAATAACTTTACATGTTAAAACAAATATATCCGCCAACAATGAATCTAAACACGACACGAGTTCGTCGTTTGAGCAAAGATCAAAATTTATACATAACACTCAAAGAATAAAGTAAAAAGCAAAATAATCAATATTAACTATTCTTTTCAATAAAAGGAAATAATTTTACATGCTAAAAACAAACATATCTACCAACAATAACTTTAAACAAGACATCGGTATGTTTTTCAAGAAAAGATTTAAACTTTATCCAAAATAATCAAAGAATAAGGTCAAAAGGCAAAACAATCAATATTAACTATTCTTTTCAACATAAATAAAATAACTTTACACGCTAAAAACAAGCACATCCACCAACAATGAGTTTGAACAAGACATGAGTACATTTTTTAAGCAAAGATTGAAACTTTATCTATAATAATTAAAGAATAAAGTAAAAAAAGGCACGTACAACTATTGCTAGCTCATTTTCATATCATGAACATGAAAATAATTAAAATACTGATACCACAACGTCATATGACCTTCAAGGCCATCTACAACAAACAATCCCAGCAAACAAAATTATAACTACGAACTATGAAGAAGAAAACGATAATAAAAGTAAAAAATAAAATGGAAAGGTGTGTTTACCTTTCTGGGGGCAGCAAAACGAGATTACAAGCTTCGTCGGAATCAACCACCACCGAAAATCGTCGCCGGCAACTCAAAAATTTTGATTAGCCGATCAACTGTATGAAACAAAAAATTTTACTAAATAAAAATAACTATTTTGCTCAAATTTTTTTTTTTCACCTTTCTAGCCTTTTTTTTTTTTACTTTTCAATTCCCCTTTCTACCAAAGTAGTGGTAGTATTTATAGGAGAGAATGAGTTTTTTCTTCCTTTAATCTCGGGCTTCTTGATTTAATCAAATCAAACACATATTTATCCAAACAAATTGTTCTTGAGAATAAATTATATTTAAATCAAGATTTTGATTATTTATATTTATTTTCAAGATAAACCTTGATTAAAATTCGATATTTTGTGAAATAAATATTTAAGTAACAAAATTATAAAAATTCGTACAATTGAATACGACAATATATAGTCGCTACTTAAAATGACAAATTTACGCAAATAAATACTTTGAAAAGCTTTTTATTCAGATAAAATAAATGTTGTAATTTTATTCAAAATCGAAGAAACTAGGAATTAAATTTTGTTAGGGAGGACAAAAATTAGGTGTCAACAGTTGCACTATTTTAGAACGGCTAGATCAGAGGCGGACCCACATGTGTCAGTGGGGGTGCACGTGCACCCATTAACATCGAAAAAAATTATGTGTATATATGTGTATATACCTTCAAAAATTGGGATATAATTAATAGTGCAACCTAAGATGAATGGTAGTGAACCTAGGTGAGCTGGTTGAAGCCATCACTTTCATCCACACGACCAGGGATCGATCCCTGAGTCACACAATATTTTTTCTTTTATTTTCAATACTTGGCTTATTGCTAAATTTTTAACATCAAAATTGCTGGATTGGGGATTCAAACCAACCATCCCGTAAAATGAATCACCCTTGACCATTGAGCTACCACAACCAATTATTCAATTATGTTAAAAGTAAGCTTCATATTATAATAAAGTAAAGTTATTAGCTTAGAACTCATATTTATTCTATATATTTATTTTTTTCAGTATTGTTCATGTCTTTGGCGACCAATTGAATATGATAATATCCGTTAATCGACACTGGAAATTTTTCTAACGTCTTAAGATAATATTGTGCACCACAATATTATAAAAAACAATAAGCGTAAAAAACTTCATGGTCTATTGTGTTTAAGCACAAAGTATAAATAAAGTGTGAGATTTAACGAAAAAAGGCATAAAGAGAGAAAAAATATAAATATATGTCTAGTCCAAGACTAATAATATAAGCATGAATGACAAATATATGAACAATTTTTTTATTTTATTTTTTAAAGTGAAATAGTTCGTCTCTTTAGAAAGCCTCATTGACAAGGAAAAGTATGTATTAGAAATTAGAACCTAAGCTGCACATTAAGTGAGGCGAGCGTCAACACATTTAGAGTCTTGCTTCGAGACTTATGTGCGCCTTTGACAACACCGGTGCACCCACAGACTTCAAATCCTGGGTTCTCCTTTGGGCTAGATAGAGTAGCGTGCATTTATGAATGGTTGAACCTATTTCCTAATTCATCGGTAATCCATCTTCCAAGGATTCAATCGGACCATGCACCCTTTTTACTTAAATTAACTAGAGAAAAGACATGATTTACTCCCTGAATTTGTCCTCCAAACTCACTTTAGCACTTAAACTAAACTTTCATTTATTTACCCCCTTTAACATCTTTAAACTGTATTTATTTCACCCCTAATGCTGGCGTGATATTTTTTAAAAAAATGGCGCGTTTATTATTTAAAAAATAGTTTTTTCTTCTTTCTTTCCCACTTATTTTACATATATATACATATATATATATATATATATATATATATATATATATATAAAACCTTTTCTTCTTTAATGCCCCCACCCTCCCTCACCTCTCATCCCTACCCCACACCCCATACCCACACCCACACCCCACACCCTTTTCTTCTCCGGTAAATCATCAAACAACAATACCCATTACATAGACCTCTACCTCCAAGAATCTCATAAAGATTGAATTTTGTTGTTGTAGTAACTGAGGTTGATGATGGTTTAAGTATTGATTTGGTATGAACACTACTAATGTTCATAGATTGACCAAGAAAAGTTGATTTTTTAAGAGGTGGGGTTTGAATTTGAAGGCTTGAGAGTCGAAAGGAAGAAGAAGAAGCCATATTTTTTTGATATTTTTCAAGAATTTGAATTTGTTAAAGATGTAAGAGATGAAAAGTGTTTTGTAGAAATGGGAAAGTGTAATTTGTCCTTTTGAATTCTGACCCCTAATCTGTTTATGTTGTGATTGAATCAAGCTGTTGCCAGCGATGTTGCAGTGGTGAATGGATTGGAATCGAGCCGCCGGTATTTTTTTTCTCAAGGGTTTATTAACTTCAGGAGATTTTAGGTGGGGGGCACAGGGGGTGGAGGGCTACGTTAATTGCAGGGTAGGATGTGGGGATGGTGGGTGGGGGAGTGTGTGAAGAAGAAAGAAAATAGGGGTAGGGGTGTCTTTTTTATTTAATATATATAAATATATATATAATTATATATATATAAATAAATATATATATATATATATTTATATAAATAAAATAGTATATATATATTTTATTTTAAAAAAATATATAAAAATAATATGTGGGGGATTAATTTTTTTCTGAAAAATAATAATTTCTTACGTGGCAATGACGTGGCTCCGACGTGGCGGTGACGTGGCGGTGATGTGTAGGCAAGTGTAACACACTCTCCGTTATGAGAGTGGTATTCAGTTTTGAGGGGTGAAATTAATACACTTTAAAGATGTTAAGGGGGGTAAATAAACGAAAGTTAAGTTTAAGTGCTAAAGTGAGTTTGAAGGACAAGTTCAAGGGGAAAAAATATATTTTCTCAATTAACTACTTACCAATAAATACCAAACAAACTCTTTCGTTTCGAGAATATATAGGCCTCTCACCCGGAGTTACCCCGTGCATCTCATCTGCACGGGAAGCTTCAAATAACTCTCTCCTTCCAGCAATAACTTTGTTTAAATGAAACGTCCAATTATGGAATAGACTCGTCTTTGGAAATATTTTTGCCCAGAAAAGAAGACTATTAGCTAGAATTGATGGTCTTAAAAAATCACCTCATTATCCTACTAGCTTTTTTCTTCAAAACTTGGAAGATACATTGCAAAATGACTACCAACGTATTCTCGTTATGGAGGAAGATTTCTGGAAAATAAAATCCTGTGTTCTTTGGTTAAATGATGGAGATGCTAATACAAATTTTTTTCACTCGTCAACTCTCCAGTGAAGGCGAACTAATCGCATCACTAGCCTTACGGATAGTGTAGGAAATTGGATAACTACTCGGGAGGGTATTAAATCTCACATCCTGGAATTCTATTCTGCACTCTATACTTCGGAGTTTCCTTACTCCAAATATTCTTATCTATCAGCTTACTCCACTTTGTCCTCCCTTCAACTGTTTCCACCCTGATAGCCCCCTTAAACCGTAGGGAGGTAGTGAACGCCATCTTTTTCTTTAAAGCTTTTAAAGCTCTGGGCCCGAATAGGTTACACCCATTTTTCTATTAACATTACTTTAATCTAGTGGGATATTCAGTCATCAACCTCTGCTCGCAAATCTTCTCGTCCTATTGTATCCCCGAGAAAATCAATTCGACTTATATATGCCTAATCCCAAAAATTATTGGCGCATCATCCATCTCACAATTCCGCCCAATAAGTCTTTGCAATACCATCTATAAAATTATTTCAAAGATTATCATCAATAGAATCAAACAGTTTCACCCTAATCTAATAGGTCCCATGCAATCTAGTTTCCTAGCGAATAGACGTGCGTCCGATAATGCAATTGTAGTACAAGAAATTCTTCACTTCTTCAAGCACACAAAAGGAAGAGCCTCTTATGCTTTAATGAAAATAGACCTAGAAAAAGCGTGCGATCGATTAGAATGGTCCTTTATTAGTGAAACTCTCCTATACTTTAGATTTTCGGATAAACTTGTAAATCTTATAATGTCTTGTATTACAAGGACGAGTGTTTCCATTCTCCTCGACGGAAGCTCCTTACCTTGGTTTAACCCAACAAGGGGAATCCGGTAAGGGGACCCCCTGTCACCATATATCTTTATTTTGTACATAGAAAGGTTGTCGAGAGTAATTGATGCACATGAGATCGGAGGAATGTTGGCTCCTATTAAAACAAACCAGCATGGACCACCAATATCCCTCCTCCTATTTACGGATGATATTATTCTCTGTTGTAAAATATCGAATTACACGTGCCAAAACATGATTCATACCTTATCCTTGTTTGGTGCTGCTTCGGGAGAAAAAATTAATTTTGCAAAATCTAGACTATTCTTCTCATCAAATGCTACCCAGCAAAATAAACATTATGTTTGTTCTGCTTTTGGGATTTCTGAATAATACAAAAAACACAAGGGAAGCACGAAACACACACCAAAATCAGTCCACAAGTTTAAGAAAACTGTGGACCTCTTTGGCGACCACTCTCGGATTCAAGAACACAACATGAATGCAAGATACTAAGGTTTTTTTACACCTATGGCAGCCAACAACCCAAACTATATTAACCACAATAAAAATGAAGAACAACAAGATCGATTATAACAACAAGAAGTCACGAATTACATTAATAATGACAAGAACCAACGATTACAATGAACAAAAGATAGAAAGATAGACCAATGGTTGGTATAATCTTAAGAACCCAAGAGCATATTCCGCTCTTGGACCCTTAACACCACACTTAACAAAGACCTAACTCTTACACTTGACACAAGAGAGGCGTCCACCACCCAAGCACCAAGGTATGAAGCTAAATGCAACACACAAGTGATTTCACACTTGTATATGACCCTAATTACGGTTGGACTCTCTCCTACTCTAAGAGATGGTTCTTTCTTTAACATTCAACAACTAAAGAACTAGAAACCCTATAATATTTTATTTATATTACATTACAAAAAAAGAGACAAAAGACTAAAGGACCCTTTCATTAATGGGCTCTAAACCGCCCATTAAGTGCACTTTAGAGGCGGGTTTGGGCCTTCTTCACACTTGGGCTTGTACACCCTTTTAGATGATCTTTAAAATACTCAAAAAGTGTCCAAGGTCATGATCGTACTAGTATCATCCTCTCCATCTTGAGAGGAATTTTTCCATAAATTCATGACCTCGCCTCTTTTACAATGACACTTCACAATCTCCTTCACACGGCCACACATCTTCTACATCTTCCCCGCCTTGCATTTTAACCTCTTCTTGCTCTCCATCTTGATACTTGCCATCAATCTTAGCTGATTCAATTACTATTTCTTAGTATAATTTTCCCTCCTTTAGGATCACGTTCCTACGGTTTGGGCACTCACTAGCCTTGTGCCCCCACCCTAGGTATTTGAAGCATTGAAATCCCTTGGAATTGGAAGTGGAAATTGGTTTACCTTCAAACCTAGTGGACTATTTTAGGGCAGCCTTGGTGCTCTTGGTTTGGACAACCATGAATGAGCTCTTTTTGAGCTCCTTTTCAACCTCCAATGCTGCTTGGAAAATGCCATCAATAGTGTCGAACTTATGAAGTGTCATACGAGTGGAGATGTCCTTGTTCAACCCGATTTTGAAGCGCACGATGTCATGACTCACTTGTTCTCCCCGGTGATCTAGTTTCAACATCAATTGTTAAAATTCGTCGTAGTAAGCCATGACACTCTTTCTCCCTTGCCTCAAATTATACAATTTGGCAAGGAGCTCATATCTATAAGTTTCGGGCAAGTATCTTTGCCGTATAAGTGTCACGCCCCAAAATCCCATCGGGCCGGACTGGCACCCGAAGCCGAGAAGGCCCGGGAGAACCCATTCAAATACCTGTACTTTCCCTTACATGTCACCAAAAATTTGAACAGCACTTCGTTGCATATAGAAGGATCTAATTACCTGTATCAGCACAACACGCACAAATATATATATATATATATATATATAATACTTGGCCGTCGGGGCCACCACATATACAGATATAACATCACTATATAAACTTCCATGACTTTACCCTTCCTTATGTCTACAAAGCCTCTAGGATATACATGACATAACTAGGGTCGGGACAAACCCCCGCCCACACATGACTCCTGTACAATAACAAAACATAAGGAACCAACTCGGAAAGCTCCGAAGCAAACTGGAGCTCACCAACAATAGTTGTATGACCTGACTCCTACTTATGCGGTGTATGAGCTGAGGTACCTGTGCCTGCAGCATGAAATGCAGGTCCCCGTGGGGGACGTCAGTACGAAATATGTATTGAGTATGTAAAGCTGTAGATAATCACATATGATATAGGAGCTCAATAGAAATCCGAAACAAGTGAATAAATCGTAATAGGAGTGGACCACACTTACTAGAACTTGTGACAACCTGTACATTGAATTTATTCAATCACTTTACCTTCGTTCTTAACATCTTTGTAATCATTACTGTACTGTACTGTGACCATTAGGCTGCCTCCAGTACATATCAACTGGGGTCGACCCATGCTAGGCTTATGCCCCTGGGATACCACCCATAAACACGTAAATAGGGATCGACCCATGCTAGGCTTATGCCCCTGGGATACCACCCGATAAGAGAGAACTTCCATCACTTAGTTCAATTAATCTTTGAGATTGTTATTTCGGTCGCCAGCACATTTTTGATACTTTGAAACAATGATACATCAATAGGAACCAAGTAATAGACCTTCTATACAATAACGATGTAATAAAGACTCATTGGTACATCAGCAATGTGTTTCAGAATCATCAATATCACAACAATGAAATAGGAGCCCTTTGGTATATCAATGAAACATTTTGACACTTTATAGGATGGAAACAACTTCGTTGGTAATGTAGAACAATACATGTTTTTGGACAACCTCGAAATCTTACTTGATGGAACATTGGTGTTTTCATGCCAAAAAACATTGTTAGAGTATGCTTTACATACCTCGTTGTAGATTCGGATACCAATTCAACACAACTTCCCGCCTTTACAAATCACTTATCTACAATGAAATATTCGGCATCTAGTATTAGCAACCCAACACCACAATTCTCTTCCATAATTCCATACAACCAATATTTGCATAGCATTCCAAAAACCAACTTGAACAATAGATTTATGTGTGTGTATATATATATATATATATATATATATATATATATAATCATCATTTCAATACCACATCATCACACCAAATCCCTTCACAATTCAACATAATCCAACCATGCACAAGAATAATCCAACATCATTCCCAATCATCTTTCAACAACAATCAAATAACACACTTCTTATGCTTACATGCAATATACATATCCATATAAATAACACCAACATAATTTACATCCTTACCATAAAATGGCCCTTTTGATTTCGAAGTCCTGTTGGCACAAATAAGGGGTGCTTCTCAAGGCCCTCGAGACGGTGAACACAACTACGGAATCAATTTGGATTTTCTACGGTTGAATCACAAGATAATTGGAGTTGAAATTTGGCTAGGGTTTCTTATTATTCAATAATAGATGATAAACAATAGATATGAGGCTAAGTATATGTATATAATGACCAATTTTCGTTCATGAGGTGATGGAAAATGACCATATTGCCCTTAAAATTTTTAAGTAAATCCGAATCTGTCCATGGTGGACTGTTTTGACAAGCTAAAGTAGATCGACCATAACTCTTTGCTCCGATATCGGATTTAGGTGAAATTGGTATCGTTGGAAAGATAATTCAAAGGGATTTCATTTCATATAAAGTAGGCCACCCAGTTCGTCCTGTACAAGGTGTTATGATTGTTTGAAGTTGTCCCTAAAAATCTTTTTTGAGAGGCTAAATAAAAACGAGTATAACTCCTTATTCAGACGTTGTATTTGGATGAAACCAATTGCATTGGAAAGAAGACTCAAAGATCTTTCTTTTTATAGGCCGTAGCTCTCCCAGTTCATTATATTAAGTGAGTTATGATCATTCAAAGTTGACCCAAAAAACTGGCAGGCCTCAGTAGTTTGTGTGCAGGAAATTTTCCTGCACATTTACTATTCACCATATCCCGGCCACCGTTTTATAGTTTCGAACGTGCTCGATTATATACGAAACCTATCCATTTTTGGAAATCTTTATATCTTTGGAAAGCTTATTTAATAACCTTCGTATGGAACCATCGACGGGCAAATTCCGGTATAAATAAAATAAAAAAATTAATTCTATATAAATAAGACCAATACACGTACTTGAATACACCAATACATGTACTTGAATACGGGGTGTTACATCCTTTCCCCCTTTAGGACATTCGTCCTCGAATGTTAGCGTAGTTATTCAACCAAAACAAGTTCAAGTCCACCATTAACATTCACATTATCATATAAATACTATGCATATATAAACAAAAACTTACTTGTTAATGTTCTAACTCCGTTTCTTGAACTTCTTCTTCATCTTTGAATAAATGAGGGTACTTAGATTTCATTGCTTCCTCAGCTTCCCATGTAATCTCTTCCCTTTGTTGATTTCTCCAAAGTACTTTCACCGATGCTACTTTTTTATTTCTCATCTTCTTAACTTGACGATCTAATATAGCAATAGGCATCTCCTCATAGGTAAGATCTTCTGTTACTTGCACATGTTCAGTAGAAGTAATAAAGGACGGATCTTCGATGCACTTTCGAAGCATCGATACATGAAATACTGGATGCACTGATGAGAGTTCCTGGGGTAGCTCTAATTCATAAGAAACTTGCCCACATCTTCGAATAATCTTATACGGGCCTATATATCGTGGACTCAACTTTTCTTTCTTGCCAAATCTCATCACCTCTTTCATTGGAGATACCTTCAAAAATACCCAATCGCCTAACGAAAATTCTAGCCCTCTTCTTCTACTATCCACATATGACTTGCGTCGACTTTGGGCTGTTTTCAACCGTTGCTGAATCACCTTGACTTTTTCCATGGCTTGATACACAAGATCCGGTCCGAACATAAGAGTTTCACCCGCTTCGAACCATCCTATTGGTGATCTACACTTCCTCCCATATAAAGCTTCATATGGTGCCATTTTGATACTTGAATGATAGCTTTTATTGTAGGCAAACTCAATAAGAGGTAAATGATCATCCCAGCTGCCTTTAAAATCTATAACACATGCTCGTAGCATATCTTCAAGTGTTTGAATGGTGCGCTCTACTTGTCCATCCGTCTGAGGGTGAAAAGCTGTACTCAGATTCACTTGTGTTCCCAAACTTCGTTGGAAAGACTTCCAAAAGTTTGCGGTAAATTGAGTTCCCCGATCCGATATAATAGAAGTTGTCACCCCATGTAATCGGACTATTTCTTTAACATACAGCTTCGAATATTCTTTAACTGTGTAAGTGGTCTTAACGGGTAAGAAATGTGCGGATTTAGTAAGCCTATCCACAATCACCCATATAGAATCAAATTTCCGAGCTGTACGAGGCAAACCTGTAACAAAATCCATGTTGATCATGTCCCACTTCCAAATTGGAAGATCTATGCATTGCATATAGCCTCCGGGCTTTTGATGTTCCACTTTAACTCGTTGGCAACTTGGACATTCAGCTACAAATTCTGCAATGCTCTTCTTCATGTCATTCCACCAATACATATCTTTCAAATCTTGATACATTTTGGTTGATCCTGGATGAATGGAATACTTTGAAAAATGTGCCTCTGTCATAATCTTCTTTCTTAGCCCGTCTATATCCGGCACACACAATCGGTTTTGGCACTGAAGTACTCCTTCTCGCGTAAGCTCAAATGCCTTGGTCGCACCACTCTGAACGTTCTCCTTAAGCTGTAATAAAATAGGGTCTGCATATTGCTTCTCTTTCACTTCAGCTACTAATGAAGATTCCGCAGCATTATGTACGATAAGCTCTTTATTCGGAGTTTCAAGAAGGCGAACTCCCAAACTAGCTAACTGGTGAAGATCCTTAACCATCCCTTGCCTTTCTATAGGCGCCATCATAGCCTTACGACTTAACGCATCAGCTACCATATTTTCTTTCCCTGGATGGTACAAGATATCAACATCGTAGTCCTTTAATAGTTCAAGCCATCTCTGCTGCCTTAAATTTAGATCCTTCTGATTAAAAATATATTGCAAGCTCTTATGGTCAGTATATATATCAACATGAACCCCATATAAGTGATGATAGGCGAATTTACACGCCTATATCAATATAGTTTGCCCATATTTTAGCCTAGTTTTGAGAACAAAGTATATATTTCATGCACTTTTAGTCCTTTTTCCTGTAAATGAGCTAACGAACATGATTAGTAAAGTTTCAGGTATAAATAATGCAGAATTCAGCATTTTATGGCTTACTTGACGCAAAAGAAAGCCCACGAAGGAAGGGAAGGGAGTTTACACGCCTAAGGACCAAAACTGCTGCATGGAAAATCTGTCCCGGGCTAAAACAACATTTCTGAAGACTTTGGGGATTTGCAGTAACTTAGTTGGATTTGGACAATGATACATTAATCTAGTACAATTGGGTTATGTATTTCATTAGTTTATTTGGATTATGATAATGTTACATTAACCTAGTATAATTGGGTTAAGTATTACATTAGCCTAGTAGAATTTGGTTAGATATTTTATTTATCTAGTAGGATTAGGATATGGGTATTATAAATACCCTATCATGCTAGAGATTTGTAAGGAATTTGGGAGGAGGGAGACCACAATACTTTCTTCCATCCCTCTCATCTTCCACTACAAACAATTCTACAACTCTTCTAATCTTTCCATTAATTCTATTTTTCTTCTTCTACTCTTCTATTCTTAAATTCCACAACAAAAGAATCGTTACTTTGCCTAGGAATTCACGCCTCACGCCTACCACCTAAGCTACACGAAATTACTCAATCTTGTGGTATAACAACAATGTCAATCGTGATCTCCTTCGCATTCATGGGTAACTAAACTTCTCTGTTGAGGTTATGGAAGCCGTATGAGATACTATCTATTGCTGTGAGTTTGTGAGTTCGCGACACGTATACTGCTTATATCATTATTCTCTTCATCTTAGTCTACATTCTTTGTGGTTGCAAACGCAAGAATACGCCAGTATAACATTTAACTTGTTCGAAAGAAAGGTTATTTGTCTGGAAAAGAGATAATGTCAAGGTAGTAGGGTCACCCCCTAAAATTCCCTACTAAAAAGCTTGTGCCGTAACTGGACTAACCTCTTGGAGAATTCGTACCGTTAGACACGCTTTAAGCTCGAAAGAGTTAAAGTGAAATAATCCTCGAATAGGTCGAAAGACGCCTGGATTTACCATCGAATACAATTCTCTATAAGCAGTTGCATGTCAGAATTCTACACACTCATAGCCAATAGAGACGTATACCTCAGAAGGTGGACATAACCCCAACGCCTCAATTCTCATTATTTACAACTTACGTAACAATCTTTCTCTTTTACTTTGCTATTTTCAGCTTTTATTTAATTATTTTGGTGACACATTACAATCCCCCCTTTTTACGAGACTTGCACCAAAAGTTTAGTAATCTTGCTTACTTGTTGGCCAAGCTATTCCTTGTGGGATCGACACCCAACCCAGGTTGGGTTCTATATTTGCTAACGACCGCTTTACACTCCTACGAGAGCTGTAGATTGAGTGTTATCAATAAGTAGTGGCGCCATATCTTTAAAGCAAAAATAACTGCTGCCAGCTCAAGATCGTGTGTAGGATAATTTTTCTCATGTGGCCGCAATTGTCTAGAAGCATATGCTATTACCTTACCATGCTGCATCAATACACATCCTAAACCAATTCTGGAAGCATCACAATACACTGTATACCCTTCGGTGTCTTCTGGAAGTACCAACACAGGTGTAGAAATCAACTTGTTCTTTAAATCTTAAAAACTCTTCTCACAGGCATCATTCCATTGGAATTTGGATGCTTTATGGGTTAGCTTGGTTAAGGGTGCTGAAATGGAAGAAAAGCCTTTAACAAACCTTCTATAATAACCGGTCAACCCGAGAAAACTATGAATCTCCGTAGGCGTTGTGGGCCTTGGCCAGTTCTTCACAGCTTCTATCTTTTGAGCATCAACCTTTATCCCTTCACTAGATACAATATGACCCAAAAATGCCACCGACTTTAACCAAAACTCACATTTAGAGAACTTTGCATAAAGCTTACAATCACGAAGAGTCTGCAATGCCTGTCGTAAGTAATTGGCATGGTCCTCTTCTGATCTAGAATAAACTAGAATATCATCTATAAAAACTATCACAAATACATTCAGGAATGGCTTAAAAACACTATTCATCAAATCCATAAAAGTTGCGGGTGCATTTGTTAGCCCAAATGACATAACTAGAAACTCATAATGACCATACCTTGTTCGGAAAGTTGTTTTGGGTATATCTTTTTCTTTGACCCTCACTTGGTGGTAACCTGACCTCAAATCAATCTTAGAAAAGCACTTGGCGTCCTGTAACTGATCAAATAAATCATCAATTCTTGGGAGAGGATATTTATTCTTAATAGTCACCTTATTCAATTGCCGATAATCAATACACATCCTCAGCGAGCCATCCTTTTTGCGTACAAATAACACTGGTGCTCCCCAAGGGGAAATACTAGGCCTAATGAACCCCTTTTCTAGCAAATCTTTCAATTGCTCTTTCAATTCTCGTAATTCTGCTGGGGCCATTCTATACGGAGGAATGGAGATTGGTTGGGTGCCTGTTATTACATCAATACCAAACTCTACTTCTCGTTCAGGAGGCAAACTTGGAAGATCTTCAGAAAATACATCAGAAAATTCATTTACCACCGGAACAGCGTGAAGAGTTGGTGGTTCCGCTTCTGTATCCCTTACTCTAACTAAATGATATATATATCCCTTGGAAATCATTCTTCTTGCCTTAAAATAAGAAATAAATCTACCTCTTGGCGCGCTAATTTCACCTTTCCATTCAAGGACTGATTCATTTGGAAAATAGAAATATACCTTTTTCGTGCAGCAATCAATTGTGGCAGAACAAGACGCCAACCAGTCCATACCCATTATAACATCAAAATCTACCATTTCTAACTCCACAAGATCAGCCATCGTATCACGACCACAAACAGTTACTATGCAGTTTCGATAAACCCTTCTAGCTATAATAGATTCCCCGACCGGTGTGGACACTTCAAATGGCTTAACTAATAGTTCAGGTATTCTTTCAAACTTTCCAGCAACCAATGGAGTAACATAAGATAATGTAGAACCGGGATCAATTAAGGCATATAAATCGAATGAAAATATAGACAACGTACCCGTAACCACATCTGGGGTAGCCTCTAAATTCTGTCGATCCGCTAGAGCATACGTATGATTTTGAGCCCCGCTAGAAATCGTGGCTCCTCTATCACCTCTAACACGACCCATTGGTTGTGCACCCCTTCCTGAATAAGGTATCGATGATGATGATGCAACAAATGACCCCGTAGGTCATGCCATACCCCCTATGTCCCTTCGTGGGCATTCCCTCATCATATGCCCCAACTTACCACACCAAAAGCAAACATTGGTCCCCAGCCGACATGCGCCCAAATGATACCTTCCACATTTATTGCATGGCTCTCGAGGAGGTCTCGATTGGCTCATATTCCCTTGCCCTTGGTAACCCACTGATCGCGAACTATGACCCTCACTTCTTTGCCCAAATTGACTGTCTCTGAACCCCTAATGCTGTGGTGGAGCACTAGCTGCAGAATAAGAAAATAATGGCCTAGGTGGTCTAGCAGAAAATTGAGGTCTAAAACCTCCCTGTGGCGCCATAAACTGCCCTGTAGATCTGGCCCTCTTAGAAGATCCGCTTTTAAATTCCTGTGTTCTTCTTCTTTGCCTCTGATCTTCTATTTTCTGTGCAAATGCTTGGATCCTAGCTATATCCATGTCTTTATTCAGTGCAGCAATAGTACAATCCCTAACCAAATACGGATCCAATCCAACCACATACCGTTGAACTCTGTCATCCATAGTAGTTATAACATTAGGAGCATATCTGGACAAAGAATTAAATCGAAGACTATACTCTCTCACACTTGTATTACCCTGTCAAAGATTTAAGAACTGATCCGCACGGGCCTGACGAGTCTCATATGGAAGATAATGATTAATAAATGCCTCTTTGAACTCTTTCCAAGTAGCTGGGGGTGCATCAATGCCCCTTGACCGTTTCCAGTCTTCATACCAATATATAGCCTCACCTTTGAATCTATACGCGGCTAACTCCACTGTCTCTCTGCCCGATACATACATCACCTCTAGGGCCCTTTGGATCTGATCAATAAAGTCTTGTGGGTCCTCGTTAAGATCTGATCTAGTAAAAGTAGGAGGATCCATCTTAAGAAAATCATGTGTTCGAAGGCTAGCCGCCCTATCTATACCACTAGGACCTGCAGTAGGAATGGCTTGCCCTTGAGCTTGCCCAGCAACTATACGAGTCAAAAGTTGCACTGCATTTCTAAGATCTTGATCAACAACATTAATAGGTGGCTCTGGGGATATAGTTTTCCTCCCCCTTATTTCTTCCGGACTAGGGGAAGTTTCTGATGCATGCTCAGCTGGAGCCTCACTTTGATTAGCTGGTATAGTGGGTGACTTACTAGTCCCCTCTCCGGCAGCCACATCTACTTGCTTACCGGTATTCTTGCTTCTGGTAACCGGCATCATTACTACAATAAGAGAAACAAACTGATTCAGTGGTCAACTATGACTTCATATACAATATAAGCTCTATCGCACGATATAAGACATGAAGAAAAGAAACAATTCCTAAATGTCCATAGCCTCCTGTTTATAGATGTGGTGCACAACACACCGATAAACAAGACTCTACGTAGACACAGCTTTGTAGACTCACTAGGACGAACCTCTCTGATACCACTTTTGTCACGCCCCAAAATCCCATCAGGCCGGACTGGCACCCGAAGCCGAGAAGGCCCGGGAGAACCCGTTCAAATACCTGTACTTTCCCTTACATGTCACCAAAAATTTGGACAGCACTTCGTTGCATATAGAAGGATCTAATTACATGTATCAGCACAACACGCACAAATATATATATATATAATACTTGGCCTTCGGGGCCACCACATATACAGATATAACATCACTATATAAACTTCCATGACTTTACCCTTCCTTATGTCTACAAAGCCTCTAGGATATACATGACATAACTAGGGTCGGGACAAACCCCCGCCCACACATGACTCCTGTACAATAACAAAACATAAGTAACCGACTCGGAAAGCTCCGAAGCAAACTGGAGCTCACCAACAATAGTTGTATGACCTGGCTCCTACTTGTGCGGTGTATGAGCTGAGGTACCTGTGCCTGCAGCATGAAATGCAGGTCCCCGTGGGGGACGTCAGTACGAAATATGTACTGAGTATGTAAAGCTGTAGATAATCACATATGATATAGGAGCTCAATAGAAATCCGAAACAAGTGAATAAATCGTAATAGGAGTGGACCACACTTACTAGAACTTGTGACAACCTGTACATTGAATTTATTCAATCACTTTACCTTCGTTCTTAACATCTTTGTAATCATTACTGTACTGTACTGTGACCATTAGGCTGCCTCCAGTACATATCAACTGGGGTCGACCCATGCTAGGCTTATGCCCCTGGGATACCACCCATAAACACGTAAATAGGGATCGACCCATGCTAGGCTTATGCCCCTGGGATACCACCCGATAAGAGAGAACTTCCATCACTTAGTTCAATTAATCTTTGAGATTGTTATTTCGGTCGCCAGCACATTTTTGATACTTTGAAACAATGATACATCAATAGGAACCAAGTAATAGACCTTCTATACAATAACGATGTAATAAAGACTCATTGGTACATCAACAATGTGTTTCAGAATCATCAATATCACAACAATGAAATAGGAGCCTTTTGGTATATCAATGAAACATTTTGACACTTTATAGGATGGAAACAACTTCGTTGGTAACGTAGAACAATACATGTTTTTGGACAACATCGGAATCTTACTTGATGGAACATTGGTGTTTTCATGCCAAAGAACATTGTTAGAGTATGCTTTACATACCTCGTCGTAGATTCGGATACCAATTCAACACAACTTCCCGCCTTTACAAATCACTTATCTACAATAAAATGTTTGGCTTCTAGTATTAGCAACCCAACACCACAATTCTCTTCCATAATTCCATACAACCAATATTTGCATAGCATTCCAAAAACCCACTTGAACAATAGGTTTATGTGTATATATATATATATATATATATATAATCATCATTTCAATACCACATCATCACACCAAATCTCTTCACAATTCAACATAATCCAACCATGCACAAGAATAATCCAACATCATTCCCAATCACCTTTCAACAACAATCAAATAACACACTTTTTATGCTTACATGCATATATATACATATCCATATAAATAACACCAACATAATTTACATCCTTACCATAAAATGGCCCTTTTGATTTCGAAATCCTGTTGGCACAAATAAGGGATGCTTCTCGAGGCCCTCGAGACGGTGAACACAACTACGGAATCAATTTGGATTTTCTACGGTTGAATCACAAGATAATTGGAGTTGAAATTTGGCTAGAGTTTCTTATTCTTCAATAATGGATGATAAACAATAGATATGAGGCTATGTATATGTATATAATGACCAATTTTCGTTCATGAGGTGATGGAAAATGACCATATTGCCCTTAAAATTTTAAGTAAATCCGAATCTGTCCATGGTGGACTGTTTTGACAAGCTAAAGTAGATCGACCATAACTCTTTTCTCCGATATCGGATTTAGGTGAAATTGGTATAGTTGGAAATATAATTCAAAGGGATTTCATTTCATATAAAGTAGGCCACCCAGTTCGTCCTGTAAAAAGAGTTATGATCGTTTGAAGTTGACCCTAAAAATCTGTTTTGAGAGGCTAAATTAAAACGAGTATAACTCCTTACTTAGACGTTGTATTTGGATGAAACCAATTTCATTGGAAATAAGACTCGAAGATCTTTCTTTTGATAGGTCGTAGCTCTCCCAGTTCATTATATTAAGGGAATTATGATCATTCAAAGTTGACCCAAAAAACTGGCAAGCCTCAGTAGTTTGTGTGCAGGAAATTTTCCTGCACATTTACTATTCACCATATCCCGGCCACCGTTTTATAGTTTCGAACGTGCTCGATTATATCCAAAACTTATCCATTTTTGGAAATCTTTATATCTTTGGAAAGCTTATTCAATAACCTTCGTATGGAACCATCGACGGGCAAATTCCGGTATAAATAAAATAAAAAAATTAATTTCATATAAATAAGACCAATACACGTACTTGAATACGCCAATACATGTACTTGAATACGGGGTGTTACAATAAGGTTCTTCAACCGAAACCAAGGAGGAGGTTGTCCCCCAATCATCTCATTCCCAAACCATTTAACATACTCCTACCATGTATTAGTATACCCTTCGAAGTGAGTTATAGCATAGCAACTTTTTTTTTCTTCGGTGAGATCATTAAGTTGGAAGATTTTGTCACAAGACGACTCCCATGCAAGGTAGGCTTCGGAATCACTCTCACCTTTGAAAAGGGGAAGGCTCACTTTGATAGAATTGGGACTTACATCTCGGTTTGGATGACCATCTCTCACTTCTCTTCCTAACTCCCCATGTCTACCCCTCATTCTTTCTTCTCTCATGTAAGCATTACCATACGACCCATAACCATCATGTTGTCCTCCCCTACCATAGCCCTCAACATGGATGGGTCTATTTAGGTTAAGTGGAGCTTGTAGTGGCGGGATTGGATTTGGATAGTGAGGTCTTTTGTCAAGTGGAGTTTGGATGAGAGGGTTCGGATTTGGTGGTAGTATTTGGGTTCCAAGCCCTTCTTGTTGGACTTGGTGGAGTGGAGGATGGTTCGGTCTATCTTGTTCTCGGCTTCGGGAGTAAAAATTTGTTGAATTTTGGGCAATTGGTGGATATAGCATTTGGTGCAAGGTCTCGAGAGAATTAGTTGGGGAATTATTTTGAGGGGTGAAAGGTCGACTCCTTTGGCTTTACACACGTTCTAATCTCCCACTCATTGATGCCACATCCGTATCTAATTTCTCAAGACCCACATTCAACCTAGCCACATCTCGGGACATAGTTTCAAGGTGAGCCAAAATGAGATTGATGGCATTATTGTCCATTGTTTGAGCATTTGAAGCCCTAGGTTCCATTGTGGTTGTACTAAAAATAACCCTTCAAGTTACAGTCCAACAAGACACCCAATCAGTCTGCAACATCATACACAATAATACAATACAAATCCTACAAAACAAAAGACACGTGAGTTCAAAACAACCTCCCACAATAAGATCCTACCTTCAAGTTTCTTCAAACTCAAGCTCAACAATGGTGGATGACTCAAATAACCTCCAATTTAGCTCAATTTCGAACCCTATACTCCTATAGTGTTAGAGAACACAAATCAAACACTAAAAACACAAGAAAAATACAAAATCAAAATTTCAAAATATGACCTAGGGTCAAAAACGGGTTTGGTATTTTTTGGGGGATTTTCAATTTTGACACTTCTTTTTATTGGAATTTTCAATTTCTAAACTCTAATAGTGTTAGGGAACAAGGATCTAACATTATAAACACACAAAACACATAAAAATCATGTTTTTAAAAAACCTTTTAAACGTGAATAGTAACTTTTTCCTTTTTTTCTTCTTTTTCACTTTTTTTTTTTATTTTTTAGATAACAATCCCAAGATTGATTTTGTTGGAACAAAATCAAACCTTGCTCTGATACCAAATAATACAAGAAACACAAGGGAAGAACAAAACACACATCAAAACCAGTCCACAAGTTCAAGAAAACCGTGAACCTCTTTGGTGACCACTCTCAGATTCAAGAACACAACAAGAATGCAAGATACTAAAGTGTTTTTACACCTATGGCAGCCAACAACCCAAACTATATTACCACAATAAAAATGAAGAACAACAAGATTACAACAACAAGAAGTCACGGGTTACATTAATAAAGACAAGAACCAACGATTACAATGAACAAAAGATAGGCCAATAGTTGGTATAATCTTAAGAACCCAAGAACATATTCCACTCTTGGACCCTTAACACCACACTCAACAAAGACCTAACTCTTACACTAGACACAAGGGAGGCGTCCACCACCCAAGCACCAAGGTACCAAGCTAAATGCAACACACAAGTGATTCCACACTTGTATATGGCCCTAGTTACGGTTGGACTCTCTCTCACTCTAGGAGATGGTTATTTCTTTAACATTCAACAACTAAAGAACTAGAAACCCTATAATGTTTTATTTCTATTACATTACAAAATAAGAGACAAAAGACTAAAGGGCCCTTTCATTAATGGGCTCCAAACCGCCCATTAAGTGCACTTTAGGGGGTGGGGGTGGGCCTTATTCATACTTGGGCTTGTGCACCCTTTTAGGTGATCTTCAAAATACTCAAAAAGTGTCCAAGGTCATGATCGTACTCGTATCACTGAAGGAACAACTTTTGTCCGGTATTTGGGTTTCCCGATCACCAACTCAAAGCCTGTCATAGCAGACTATCAGTTTTTGATTGATAACTTTAAATGTTGCTTAACAGGATGGATAGGCAAATTTCTTACTACGGCGGGACGAGTGACTCTCATAAAATCGGTTCTTAATAGTTTACCAAACCATGTAATGCAAATTAATAAAATATCAGCTCAAGTTATTAAAAAATTAGAAAGGTTTGAAAAAAACTTCCTAAGGGGTACAACGGAGTCCCACAAGAGGTTACATCTTGTTAATTGGTCTACTATTACGACTCCAAAAAAGTATGGAGGCTTAGGAATTCAAAGCCTTGCTATGAAAAATCAAGCTCTCCTAGCTTCTTCCTCTTGGAGAATGTTCCACTCCAACAACTCTATATGGGCTACTATGTAAGGAATAAATACTTCCAACTCTCCTCGACTTCGATGGCTAGATCTACAATGTGGAAAAACCTTCAAATAGGCTGGGATTACTGTCGAAAAGGCCTCATATGGCAACTTGCTAACGGGAAATTTATTAATTTCTGGTACCAGCCTTGGATAAATGCTGGAACCCCCCTGCATTCCCTCATCTATGGTCTTTTGCCAAAAAATAAAGACTCTAAAAATATTAACGATTATCGTCCTAATAATTCATGAAATGTATCTTCGATTTTGTTTGAATTACCTGAGCAAATTACTAATCAAATCAATGTTGTACACTTTCTTACATACTTTAATACATACGATCGTATAAAATGGGGGCTTATTAATACCGGTAGATTTACAGTTCAATCATGCTACAACTACTTGTCCGTGGGAAACAACGAGTCTACGGATCCAAGTGGTCTCACGTGGATTTGGAAACTCAATGTTCACCCAAAACTCAAGCATTTCCTTTGGTTACTAGTGTTTAACCATCTTCCTTGCATGTATTTTTTAAATCGAATATCACTGTTGTAGACCCCAAACTGCGGGCTATGTATTCTAAACATCCCAGAAACTTTGTTGCACCTCTTTGTTTACTGCCCAGGACTTACACAATTTTAGGAAAAACTAACTATTATCACAGGTTATTATTTGCAACCGCCACCTGAGGACTCTTTCATTTCTTTTACAAAATGGCTAAAAATGTAGAATCTCATCACAAGTTTCTCCCTTCCTCTGTACCATTGGAGGTCCTTATACCTAACTGCCTCTGGGTCATATGGAACTATCGCAATAAACATCTCTTTGATGGGCAGCATAGCGCCTCATCTCCATATCTTGCTTTAAACTTAGCATCTCAATTTTGATTCCTTGCAGGGGATTCACGTGTCAAACAAAATCCTTTCACACTCTACGTTAAGTGGACCCCCCCAAAGGATGAAAACCTTATGTTGAACATTGACGCAACCTTATGTCCAAAGACGAGCTTTGGGGGACTAGAGGGATTTTATCAAAATAGTTTAGGTGAATGGATTATGGGTTTCACTGCACACACAGTAGCACAAGATATTTATCATCTTGAACTCTTGGCTTTATTTATAGGTTTGCAGCTTGCAATAGAGCATGAGCTAAAGCCTTTAGAGATAAATGTGGATGTTGAACATTTAATTACTTTGTTCAGCCATTCAGACACTAACAATGCGCTGCTTTCTGCTTGTAGGTTCCTCCTCCGGCAGCTGGGCGATCCATATATACAGGGAGCGGTATAGACTAGTAGATAGTCTAGTAAGGAAAGCCATCTCCACTGCACAACCATCTATCTTGTCGAATAACTCTGTCTGGACTACTACTACTTTTTGGTTGCCTCCTCAGGACATATTAAATACTTTGTGTTAAAGCATGTGGAGTTTTGATCATAGACATGAGAATGAAACATGCGGTAAAAGTTGTTCCATCCAACTGAACCAAGGTCACCTGCAGATAAGTTATTGATATGATGACCTAGCTTACAAACAGAAGTGGATAATATTTATCATATTAGAAGTTGAGTTGAAAAAGAAGACTTGCATAAGTTGAGTGAAAAATAAGAAGTGCAGAAGTTGAGTTGAACAAGGAGTCTTGAAGAAAGAAAAAAGAGGAATCCTATTGAAAGAAGAAGAGAGGGGCGGCAAAGAGTAGCAGGACACTATCTGAAGTCTTATTGAATATAGAAGTTGATATCAATTGAAGGACTCCATCAGGTGGATGCTTAAATACAAGAAACGAATTCAAAAGCAGGGTTAAGCACTAAAAAAACATATCAACAATCAGCATATCAGTTCTTATACTTGAAGAAAGAACTTGATCTCTTACTTGGCTAGTTGTAAAATTTGTGTAGTGAGTAGGTTCTTTGAGTTGTAATAAGTCATTGTTTTAGTCTCAGTGATCTATAAACTAAGTTAGGAATTGTGTCTTCAAGTTTGAAAACTCGAAGACTTGGGAACACTCATCTTAGGAAGATTTGTGTTTTTGTTGTAGTAGGAGTTAGAAGTTTTAATTCCTAGTTTACAAGAAGTTTTGTAATTTTGTTGATTGTTGAGGCTCAAGTATTATAGTGAAGTTGGGTTAAATCCTGTAAAGGTACATGTCGTGGTTTTTTACACCTTTCTTGAGCCGGGTGTTTTCCACGTAAAAACATTGTGTTCAGTATTTACTTCTGTGAACCACGTTTACTAACTTGTTCCATAGATAAACAATTAGTAGGGCTCGTACTCTAACATTTTGTACGCTGACAAGAGAGGAGACATAGTTACTAGGCGTGTTAGGCCGTTAGGAAGTTTAACTCCTAGTGCTTTTGTGAATTTACCTACTACTACTACTTTAGTTTCAGCTGAATGGTCTGTAAATATTGCACAATGTGCAGATACTATGATGGTTGTGCTACCAACCTACTCTCTGTAGTTTTGTTATGATACTATAATATAAGTATCCCTATTACAAAAAAAAAAAAAAAAACTCTGCACAGAGCTAGTTAAGAAGTAATAAGGAGTTAGATTTTGCTGAGTGACATCTAAATAGGTAAGTTTGATTGATTATTTAAATTTTTATTTTATTTTTGGAGCATTTGATTCTCCAACTGTAATTCCCTCTTCATTTCTAGACTAACCTAGGTAGTAATTAGAAAAAGAAAAACTTGCCTCCTGAATTTTCATTTTTACTTTTCTTTTGCTTTTAAACTTCAATTGTTTCCAACAGCAATGCACAGTGATTTGCACAAGGCAGATTATTGGTCCTCCTAATTTTGTTAAACTCAAATCATACAATTTTTGCATTCCAAACTGCAAAGCTATAAATTTATATTGAGTGCTAGCTTAACCAGATTTTATGTTTTATACTAGAGGTGCATGGCTCGTGTCAGCATGGGCCCAACACTATAGATATTTTTTAGCACCAATATTTGATATTGATGAGATACAAACATAAATGTATATTGATTTAAAACGATAATTTTTTAAATAATAACTATTTGATGGTACTCGCTAAGGAGTGAAGTTTTATAAGATAGTTTTTTTTCATATGATAAAAAAGTGTGATGTGTCGTGTAATCGGGTTATTTTAATTGTTTGATGATAAGATTGAGACCTGTTACAAAATATAGAAAAGATGTAGAACTAATATTCATAGGATTATTTCATATAAAAACTGGAACAAAAGATACTTCAATTAACAACAAAATCTTGTATCATTTTCTGAAAGATGATTATGGTTGAAGCAGCTGCAACAAACATGTCATAAACACATATTTTTCTTGTTTTAATTAAATACTATTAATTTTCTAATACATAAATGACTTATAATAGTTAATTAGGGGTGATATAGTAAAATCACGGCGCGACTCTTGAAGCAACCATGTCGAAACCAACGTTTTAATTAAATATTATAAAAATTTTAATACATAAATGACTTATAATAATTAATTAGGGGTGATACAGTAAAATCACGGTTGAAGGAGGTCAACTTAATTTAATACATCAAAAGTTAATTTATCATTTTATGTCTATTTTATTTTTTAAAAATATGATTAAATTTTTAACACTTAGATGACTCATAATAATTAATTATAGGAAATATTTAGCAAAATTATGGTTGAAGGAGTTGCAGCAGACATGTCATCTATTATTTTTAATTAAATATTATTATTTTTTTAATACATGAATGACTTATAATGATTAATTAGGAATGATATAGTAAAATCACGGTTAAAGCAACTGAAACAAAAGTGATAAATATCTATTTTTTAATTAAATAACATTAATTCTAATATATAAATGACTTAGAAAAATTAATTAGGGGTAATATAGTAAAATAAATTATTAATTCTAATATATAAATGACTTATAATAATTAATTTAGGGTAATATAGTAAATCACAGAACAATTAGGGATGACATGTCATCTATTTTGTAATTAAATATTATTAATTTTTTGATACATAAATAACTTATAATAATTAATTAGGGATGATATAGTAAAATCACGGTTAAAGCAGCTGAAACAAACTTCATAAATATCTGTTTTTTAATTTAATATTATTAATTCTAATATATAAATAATTTATAATAATTAATTAGGGGTAATATAATAAAAAAATATTATTAATTCTAATATATAAATGACTTATAATAATTAATTAGGAGTAATATAATAAATCACTGAGCAATTAGGGTAATATAGTAAATGACGAAGCAACTGATTTTCTTACTTAAATATTATTAATTTTTAATACATAAATGACTTATAATAATTAATTAGGGATGATATAGTAAAATTATGGTTAAAGCAGTTGAAACAAACGTCATAAATATCTATTTTTTAATTAAATATTATTAATGTTAATATATAAATAACTTATAATAATTAATTAATTCTAATGTATAAATGACTTATAATAATTAATTTGGGGTAATATAATAAATCACGGAGCAATTTGGGGTAATATAGGCGTCCATATCATCTATTTTTTTAATTAAATATTATTAATTTTTAAATACATAAATGACTTATAATAATTAATTGGGGATGATATAGTAAAATCATGGTTAAAGCAGCTGAAACAAACGTCATAAATATCTATTTTTTTAATTAAATATTATTAATTCTAATACATAAATGGCTTATAATAATTAATTAGGGGTAATATAGTAAAAAAATATTATTAATTCTAATATATAAATAAATTATAATAATTAATTTGGGATAATTAAATTATGCTTTTATTATATAGAAATATGAATATCCGTGAAATGAGAATTCATTTTATTGATATGATTATGAATGATTATTAAAACAAAACTGATTACTTGATACAAGAAGCACCAGTGGTCTAGTGGTAGAATAGTGCCCTGCCACGGTACAGACTCCCGGGTTCGATTTTCGGCTGGTGGATTGATAGAGTGTTGTGACGACAAAATGTCATGAGTGGGTGAGATTTGGGTCCACCCTAATCTGATAATCCAGACGAGATTCAATGTGCGCATCTGAGCTTCTTTATTTTTAGCTTTTTTTAAATACTACATTACATGTTTTCCTATCCTTAATAATTAATTTTTATTGACCACACATAATAAAATTATCAAACTAGTGGCTAGTAATCACCCTATTTGAAGAGGGTTTGTATAAGGAATATTGTAAAATTATAAGAGGCATTGAAGAGTGCTGTGACGACAAAATGCCACGAGTGGGTGAGATTTGGGTCCACCCTAGTCTGATAATCCAGACGAGATTCAATTTGCGCATCTGAGCTTCTCCATTTTTAGCTTCTTTTAAATACTACATTACATATTTTTCTATCCTTAATAATTAATTTTTATTGACCACGCATAATAAAATTATCAAACTAGTAGCTAGTAATCACCCTATTTGAAGAGGGTTTGTATAAGGAATATTGTAAAATTATAAGAGGCATTGTAAATCGTAAGGCGATGAATAATCATTAAAAAAAAAAAGTCTAAGATGTAGTAAATACACTTTGCTAATTGGTGTGTGAATTGGTTTCAGTTCACTGAGAATTATTTAGCAAGGCACTATAAGAATAGTGCAAAATATAATGTATTAGAAAAATTTACATTAGTAATGCAAGTATTAGTGATGGTGAAATTATTTTTCATGCATTGTTTGATTTGATGTGTTACAAATAATTTGCATTACAAGCTTTCAAATAAAAATTTATTTACAAAAATACACTCTAAAAATATAATGAAAATAATGTAGAAAAGGTTTTGATGGACTATTATAAAAAATAAAAATAAAAAATGGCATTGAGGATCCAAATTATTAAAAAATAATTTAAAAATAAAAATAAAAAACTGATTATTCAAAAGAAATTATAAAATTTTAAAAAATAAAAATAAAAAATTGCATTGAGGATCCAAATTATAAAATTATTTAAAAAAAAAAATGATTATTAAAAAGAAATTAAAAAAAAAAGAAAAAAAACACCCCCCACCCACCCAGTCGTCTTCTTCACCCCCCCCCCCCCCCCATCCCTTGTCGTCTTCACGCACACAAACAAAAACTCCATTAACAACAGTCAACAACACACACACAATCGTCTTCTTTACACACCTCTCCCTCGTCGTTTACACACACACACAGTCGCAACACACACACAGTCAACAACACACACACACACACACATAATTGTTGTTAAATCAACAACTCCATTAACAACTTCATTAATAAATAAAAAGAGATTTCTTTAACTGTTTTTGTAAAAAAAGAAAGATTTTTTTTCACATCTTTGATGTTGTTGATAATGGTGAAGATTGATTAATGATTTTGTTGTTGTTAATAGAGTTGTTGATTTTATTGGTAATGGAGTTTCTCCATTTTGATGCTTAAAATTAATTTCTCAATCTTCAATGGTTTCTTGTTACTTCAGAAGGCTCCATCTTCAATGGTTTCTTGTTGCTTCAGAAGGCTCCATCTTCAATAGTTTCTTGTTGATGTAGAAGAAGACACGGACGAGGGTGGGGGTGGGGGGAGGGGAAGGAGGTGGGGCTCTCTTTTTTAATTTTTTTTTATTATTAATTAAAAATTCTATTAATAAAATAATTTAAGTATAAGTTTTTTAATTAGAAAAAAATATATATTATTTAATCTACTGTTCACGCACCCAACACACTCTCCTTGCCAAATCAGCATTTTGTGCCTGAGAGGTACCAATTTTAGCACTTGAGGGGCTTGATAGGCCTTAGTTGAGGGGTCTAAGTGAATTTTCAGGACAAGTTTGAGGTCCTATCGATAAGTTTGGCCTTATACTTTTATCCATGCATTAAAGTCCTTTGCATTGTTAATACTAAGGGGTCGTTTGGTACAGTGTATAAGATTAATGTTGAATAAGGTGTATTAGTAATGCTTGTATTATTAATGCAAGTATTAATAATGTTGGTATTAGTTATACATACATTATTTTTTACGCAACGTTTGGTTTGATGTGTTAAAGATAATATATATTTATATAATTTTTATAAAAATATGTTTGTTTACCAAATTACCCTTAGTCCTTCCTTGAATTTTTCCTTGTACATTGTATTTTCAACCGTGCAAGAGCAGCAGTTACACTGGAGAAATGAAAAATCCACTTTCCATCTCTTCTCTGAATTCAAAAATTCCGGCAATGAAAATAACAAGAGCAAACCAAGAAAAAGGCACAAAAATTCAATGAGCAGAACAACTACTCAATCTTGAAGACAAATCCAAGAACTCAGCATAAAACTCCTCTGCACACACAAAACCAATCTACAATCTTGCAAAATTTTTTTTCCCTTTATCCCATAAACAACTAGAGAGAACCAAGAGAAGTGTACCAAACATGCAATGAAGATGTAGAAAAATTGACAAAAAAGAAGAAAAACTATAGTTGTAGTAGTAGAAATAAATGAGTCAACCTACTGTCCTGGTCTTTGTCGCAATTGTTGTCTCATTTGCCAATATTTGGATCCAAACTGTTGTAATATAGTGGGAAAAGAACGCGGGGAAATAATTTTAAGGGGTAATAATGTCATTTAATAGGTTACTACATGTGTTAAAAGCTTTATATTATTAATACATGAAAAATGATGTGTATTGGCAATACACACTTTAATACACTTCTAAAAAAGGATACCAAACATGGTACTATTAATACACAAACCATAATGCATGTATTATATTTTTAATACACTCTACCAAATGACCCCTAAGAATTTTACATGTATTAGTTATACATAACAAAATGCACTATAGAGTGTATAATTAATGCTTGCATTAGTAATACATAAATTTAAAAAATGCATCAAACAAGATAATAAAATAATAGTAATATACAGAGCTAATGCATACATTTTTTTTTTGTAATGCATCCTATCAAACGACCCCTGAAAGAGTGTTGCGCCATATACAGGTTGGTTAATACCAATCGAGGAGCTAGAAGATATTTTCACACTATTTATATCGATTGAAGTTCAACACTATCAAAATAATATTTGGTGGATTGAATTGTTATTAGCTAGCTGATTAAGATATTATTCATGATTTATATAAAAGGTGAAAATCGTTTACGCCCTTTTAATTTTGCTTTAAAAATTAAATATTTCTTTAATTTTAAACAATAGTCATTTACTCTTTTATTCTAATTATTTTTTCAAAATATCTATTTTATTCTTATATTATTAATCTTTGTATTTTTTTAACCTTATTTGTGATCACAATTTTTGTTTTTAAAATCTATATAACTTATTTTCTATGAAATAAATAAATATTATTTTTCTTTTCTTCTTAGAAAAAAAAGTAAAACAAACATGCAAGTCAAATACATCAATGATGTTTTTGTATTGTACTCCCTTTATGTCAAAAAAAATAAAAATGATGTCTTTATTCTTGTTTTGTTTCAAATAAATGATGTTCACATTTAAGAAGATATTAATGATATATTTTTTAAATTTCATTTTTATTTAAATAAATAAAAATACTACATAACCAAGAAAGTAAGAATAATAATGAAAAATATCCTAAGAATAATAATGAAAAATATCCAATATATTCTCATTAAGTAGGATCTGGAAAGATAAGTGTACACAGTTCATATCACTATCTCAAAGGTGATAGAAGTTTGTTTTCAATAAGTGTACACAGTTCATATCACTATCTCAAAGATGATACAGAGTCTGTTTTCAATAGACATCTAGCTTAAAACAAAATCAATCTAGAAAAATAGTAAAAGGAGCAAGAAACAATAGATATTAACACACTAAATTATAACATAAACAAGACTACCATTAAGTAATATGACAAACGATAACATACTTTGAAACAAGACTAGCACTATAGCCACTACTATGATATAACTGGGAAATTACTCCCTTTGTTCCATTTAATTGAGCATATTTCATTTTATACGGTGATTATGAATGATGAATTTTACTCTTTATCATATTAATGATATTTATTGAACATAAGAATGAATATTGAAATTGTAATTGTTCCCATTTAATATACACTATTAATTGTACGGATAAAATAAAAAAATAATTAATTATATTTCGATTTAGTAAGTGATCAATTATTATGAGATATTTATTTTTAATAAAATGATTAACTAAAATGGAATGGAGAAAGTATTAAAGTTTAATTTTTTTAAATAAATATTTATTATGAATAAGTTAGTAATCTATAATCTATAATATATAATTTATTAAAAGTGTGAAGGGCCTTAAAAATATTGTTTGAACTTTTTGTCCTTCATTAAAAGTCCTTACTTCAGACAAAATCGTCTTTTCACTATTTTTTCTAATATTTAAAAGTTAAAAATTAATTAAATATATTTATGATAAAAACTTTCCTTATTAGAAGTCATCAAAATTTTACTATTTTTTCTAATTTAAGAGTTAAAATCAATCAAATATATTTATGGTAAGAACTTTATCTTATTAGAAGTCATTAAAATTAATGACAATTAATACTTTTTTCATTTGTTTAAGAATTTTAAATAAATTTAATTTAGTTTTAAGAAGATTTGGAAAATCTATCTATAATCTATAATAATAATATATTAAAAGTGTGAAGACCTTAGAAAAGTGTTTTGAACTTTTTATCCTTCATTAAAAGTCTTTAGATGAAGCTGTCTTTTCACTATTTTTAATTATTTTTTATTATATTAATTAAACTTCCTAAAATATATGATAAGAGAATTAATTAATATTTTTCTTTCCACTAGACTTTCTAAAATATATGAGACTCCTAAAATATATGGTAGAAGAATTAATTAATATTTTTTTCTACTGTTCAGTAGAAAAATACTCTTAAAATAGGACTCTATTAAAAAAATACTTCTATAAATATTGAGATGTGCGTTAAACTAGAGAACAAACCGATTTGCCTATTGTGAGAATATGATTGATGCTCATCTAACTTGATTCGATTGAATGTCTAGATTGGTGGATGCTTGATTTTCCAACCCTCAACGTTTTCACTGTTTTTGTCAGCATAATAGAATTCAACAAGTTGTATATATATATCTTCTTTGTTTTCATTCAAAATCATTCTTTAGGGTCAAATTTTTCGCTCAGACGAGAATTAGTTGGATCAAAATCAAAGCTTTATGATAACTTATATTTTTCTTATAGTTTACAGACTGTAGATGAATGTCGGTTGGCTTTGAAGAATTTCTTGTGTAAAGGTTAGGTTTAATTGTATTGTTTTGATATCTTTACTATCTTATTGCTTTATTTTAATTTCCAAATGTTAGATGAATGTGGGTCGGTTTTGAATTTTTTTTAGGTAAAGGTTAGGTTTAATTGTATTATCGTAATATCTCTATTAGTTTGTTATTTTGTGGTAGTTTATAGTTCGTAGATGAATTTCGGTCGGCTTTGAAAAAATTTTGTGTGTAAATTTTAAGTTTAATTGTATTGTTTTGATATCAGTTTTATCGTATTATTTTGTTGCAGTTTATAGGTGATAGATAAATGTTGGTCGAATTTGATTTTTTTTTTATATGTAAAGGTTAGGTTTAGTTGTATTATTTTTATATCTCTATTATCGTATTATTTTGTTATTGGTTACATGTGGTAGATGAGTGTCGAAAGACTTTGAGAAAATTTGTGTGTAAAGATTAGATTTAATTATAGTATTTTGGTGTCTCTACCATTTTATTATTTTGTTGCAATTTACAGGTGGTCGATGAATGTCGATCGACTTTTAAAAATATTTTTGGTAAAGATTAGTTTTAATAAATAAATTCTCCATCATTATATACTCAAAAGATATTAAATTTAATTATTATATTCATCTTTATTATTTAAATATATTCTATTTAATGTAATGTTTGAACTCATTAAAGTAAGGTACACGCGTAAAACGCGTACACCTAGACTAGTATATCTTAATTTTAGAAACGTATTTTTGAAGTTGGCTGGGTGGGGTGGGTGGGTATTCTTTTTTAAGAGAAGGGATCAATAAAAACCAATTTAGATTTTCTTATTTACGAGACTCGGAACAAAAGAGAGAAAAAGGGGAAAGACACAAGGGTAAAATCGGAAAAATGGCAACCCGAACAAGAGAGTTTGCACCGCCGGAGACCGGAACATCGACCGTAACCCTAACCCTAGCAAATCCATCGGAATCTACACCATCATCATCATCACAACAACAACAACCAATCGAAACCTTAACATTGAAACTGAAGCCAAAGAGGAGGGTATCATGGAAACCAGGAACTGTAGACAATGAATTCATGAACAAGAAAAGTTCCAAAATTTGTTGTATTTTCCACAAAGAAAAGCCTTTTGATGAAGACGATAGCGATGATGAGGATGAAGAAAATGAGGCGTCAAAGAAGAGTCATCATGGAGATCACAATCATTGCTCTTCTAAACAGGATCATGGAGGAGAAGCTAGTACCAGTTATTCGGAAGATCATTGATGTATTTGAATTGTAAGTTTGTTTTAATTTCTTTGTTAAGGAGGAAAAAAGGAAATGTTATTTTTGGGTATATTTGACGGTTGGTATTATTGGAGATTGCGGTTCAAATATGGAATATGATTGGAATTTTAGGTTTCAGTGGTCATGGTGTTAAACAATTGATATTAATGTTACTTATACCTTTAGTATTCTACTTGTAAGAACATTTTTTTTTTTTGTGTGTGTGTTAATAAGGAAGAAGGACGTTATTTTTGGGAAATTTGACGATTGGTATTATTGCAAATTTGGAATGTGATTGAAATTTTAGGTTTCTGTGGACATGATGTTGAATAATTGATTATCGGACATGATGTTACTTTCTTATACCTTTCAATTATCGGACTTGGAAGAACTTTTTGTGTGTGTGTTAACAAGGAAAAAGAATGTTAATTTTGGGGTGAATTTGACTATTTGGTATTAGTGGATATGTTTTGGGTTTTTAAAGTTAGAATTTTGAGGGATTTGATTCAAATTTATGTTTCGGCTTAGGCTTGTTGGTGTCTATTGTGTACTAGACGTATTGTTGTAGTTCTTGCTTTTGATATCTGTTATCATATGTTGTATATTGTGTTTCGATTATCACATTATTTTATTGTTGTTGTTATTGTCCCTTTCTTGTAGGCTCTGCACTGGTTTCTTTATTAATTACTATGTTTTGTTCCTTGAGGTAGTGGTAAAGTCTGTGTACACTCTACCCTCCCCAAGCCCACCCTGCTTGTGGGATTTCACTAGGTATGTTGTTGTTGTATGCGTGAGTTTTTCTAAGGTTATCTTGGAAGAATATAGTTTCCTTTCTTATCCCTGCTAAAGTTTTCTGTGTTCTCTGCTGATAGTAGTCTTTTAAATATGAGAACGGGGATTCCTTTAAAGGGTTGTTACTCTTTGCATCAACACGCATTAGCACCAATTTTTAAACCCAATGATATAAAATAAAAGAAAGATAAAGGATCACGGAACAAGTAAACACAAGCGAGAAAAGGAGGAAAGATCACTCAACAAATGAAATCTATGTTGCTCGAACTCTTCAGAAATGTCATAGGGTGCATGTCGGTTCCTTCAAAAGTAGTGCAATTTTGGAGGATTTGACACGAGTGCGACAACATTTTGGAAAGTCCGAGCAACTTAATTGCTGAGACTTTTTTCCTTTGCACTATTTGAAAGTTATTCAACTTGAGTTATGAGAGAACGGATGGTTGTATATTGATGGCCACGAGGAGGATGTGGTAGGTTGACAATCAGTGTAAAGATAACTTGATTACTATTCATTAGGATGTGCCCTCTAGGGTCTAAATATGCATGATTGTATGATCATGCATTTTGATATTTTAGACGTATATTAAGTAAAACTTTTGAGCAAGGGGTATCATAGTTGGTGTTCTTTGATAGACGTTTGCTTTAATCAAAAGTGGTAACCGAGACCAGTAATATTGTTAGTGGATCTGCCCATTGAGTGTTGATATTGTTGTCTCATTATCTTTTTCTATATTAAGCGCCACAAAGAAGTTGATGAGTCTTTGGAGCTGAAGCATTTTCGTGAGAGTTTGATAAGAGAGCTGTTTGGACATTCCAAGAGATCGAATTTTATTATTCACTATTTTTAATGTGAAGAACCGCAGCAAGCACATCCCTCAATAAGAAAGGCATTAAAAAGAAGAAAGAAAGAAAAGAAACTAGAGGAAAATTCTGTGAATCACAGGAGCATTAAACCCCAAGTTGTTTGAATGATTTTACATTTTGTTTCCAGCTTGCCAAAACTTATTTTCGGTTTGACCTTCTCCTTTTTTGCTGTATAGAGCCTTAATATTGTTGGTGTGAGCATTCATGCTGAGTGAAGGGTATCTCATGTTTCTATTGTTTATAATCGGAGATGAAAAAGTTTTTCTATGGTTTGTGGAAATATGTATACGCTACATGCAAAGATTTTAATGTACTTTTTTCAAATTTTACTGGCATCCCAATGATATGCCAGAGGAATTTGGTTACTTGTTCAAGATATAATTTGAAATTTTGAATGATGCACACCTTAATTGATTTCCTCATCTTGTTTAGATGCAACAACAACAAACTTAGTGTAATCCCACAAGTGGAGTTTTGGGTAGTGTGTATGCGGATCTTACTCCTATAGTCAGGGACACTGTTTCCGACAGGCTCAAGAAAACACAGTCCAATCCAATCCCGAAATAGTATTAACAGAAGTACAAGGAACAACAGATAATAAAATAATAACAGAGCGAAAACCACGACAAAATAATACAATAATTGAGGTACAGGAAACAACAAATATCAGTAGAAGTCAGATGATATAGGCGTTATATCTTCTGTGATCCTTTTTGTGTAAATTGATGTACTTCCTTCGTGCTTTTGTTGATCAATAAAATAATACTTTATCTTTTGGTGAAGTAGAAGAAAAAGTTGCACTAGCTTCCAATTTTTCCAATTTGACTTTTGATATTAGAAATTGAGATACAGGGTGTAATTTCAGCAACCACAGTGAAGATGCTAATGTGATAAAAGCAGCCGGTTCACAGAGGGTTGCTTGAGAACCTATATAAAGGATTTCTGATGTTGAGCCATCGTATGTATGCCCTATTTGGTCTTCTGGATGAGATAATAGAGTTTCAAGCAGCCTTTGACCATCTGGTAAAAACTTTTTGGTCAGATCATTAGTAAATTATTAAATTTAAATCATATGATTGAGGCATCTTATGACTGAATTAATCTCTAAACCAAATGATTTGAAATAAAACAATGATAAGGATGCCAAAACAAGGAAGCACCTCTTTAATTGTCTGAATAACTGAATCGGTTGGAAGAATTCAAATCGATTTTAAACGAGTCATGCATAAAAGGAGGATCTACCACTCAACAAATGGAATTGCCAAAAGATTTTCCTTTGAACTATTAGAAAGTTATCTAACTTTGAGTTATTTGAGTATGGATGGTTATGATTTTGATGGCCAAAGGAGGATCGTCGTTGGCTGACAGTAGGTGTAAAGATAGTTTAGCGATTTTTTTAATTTTTTTTTGAGAAGGTAATGGTGGCACTTCACCTCCGAGGTATGACTGCGTACACTCTACCCTCCTCAGACCCCACTTCGTGGGAGTACGCTGGGTATGTTGTTGTTGTAGAAGGTAATGGTGATAGTTTGATGATTATTCGTTAGAATGTGCCATCTAAGTATGCAGAAACAGAGTTGAATAGAGTAGAACCGATGCAATAGATTCAGATAGTTGCCCCAACTAATATAGGATTGAGTCTGATTGAATGAAATATGTGTGTAGGGTGGGGGTTTCGTTGATAGACGTCTGCCTAATTAGTGTTGAGATGTGAACTTGTATGGTTTCAGAGGTGAACCTAGTCTTGTTAGCCTGTTCGTATCTCATTCCCTTTGGCTGTATTAAGCATCACAAAGAAGTTGATGACTCTTTGGAGCTGAAGCATTGTCGTGGAGTTTGATAAGAGAACTATGTGCCCAAGGTTTGCATTATGTAATTCACTAATTTAATGTAACGAACCGCTACAAGCACATTTCCGATAAGAAAAGGGAAAAAATAACAGAAAGTTCTGTGAATCACTGGAGCATTAAAACAAGTGATTTGAAGGATTTTGCATTTCACTTCTAGCTTGCCAGAACCTTTTTCAATTAAACCTTTTTTGCTGTATAGCGAGCCTTAATTTTGCTGGTGTGAGTATTTATTATGAGTGAGGCGTATCTCATGTTTTTCGTATTTGCTTCACTACTTGGAGATCAAAAGTTCTTCTGTGATTTGTGCAAACATGTATACTCTACATGCTTCATAGAAAGAGTATAAAGGCACTTGGTGTCGTGCTCAATAGTTAATTTGGAATTCTGAAAGCTGTAAACATTCCTCATCTCGTTTAGATGATATAGGCTTTGTAACTTTATATGTTCTGGTGATCATTTGTGTACATGGATGCACTTTGTTGGTGCGTTTGCTGATCAGTAATTTTTTTCTTTTTAAATTCACTGAAGTAAAAGATGAGAGTTGGGATGTCGTGCAATTTTTCCAATTTGATTCTTGATATTAAAATCAAGATTAATTACATGGTGGTAGCCTAATACAACCATAGTGAAGATTACATGGTGGTAGCCTAATACAACCATAGTGAAGATGCTAATTCGATAAACACAAACAATTTATGGAAGGTTGCTCAAGAGCTTATGTAAAAGATTTTGTTATGTTGGCGGAGCAATCTTGTATACCCTATTTGGCCTTCTGGTTGAGATAATAGCCTTTCAAACAGCCTTGACCATCTGTTAGAAACACTTTTGAACAGATTATAAGAATATTAATGCATTCAAATGTTATGATTGAGGCATCTTAGGTTTTCTAATGAGCATTGACGGTGTTTACTAAGATAAAAAAAAGCCAGTTTCCCATCTTTTAGATAAAGTTTCCCCTTTTGGTGTCTTATTTTTGCTTATGGTGAGTGGTGACAGTGGAAAGCAGCTCTTTGATCCGATTTTTGGTCGTGGTGACATAACAGAAAACTACTACTACAATTGTGTCAAATGCCATAGGTTTTACAGTTGATGGATGATAGGCCTGGTAATGAATGTCTCTGCAATTGGAACTACAAAAAAAGTATACCCTGTTCTTCTGCTCAGGTTCTCAGAACGTATGTTCTCATGTCCATAGTAATAGCTGTGTTTAGTATGATGTGTTCTCATGTCCATAGTAATAGCTGTGTTTAGTATGATTAGTATGAAGTATGAACTTACCCCTCATTCCGCCCTTCCTAATCTCCACCCAAAAGGTTGAATTGGTTTGCTGCAGCTTTGTGTTGGGTGGTAAGATGGAGCATTCAAGGGTGTAGCAGCGTAGTGGCTAGCGAGGTGGGTGCAAATTCCAGTAGAGACAACAATACTAGATGATTTCTTTTCATCTCCCTAAGGCTTAGTTGAGCCAAGGGTCTATCGGAAATCACCTGTCTACTTTTGAGGTAGAGTTAAGGTCTGCAAACACACTACCTTATCCAATCCCAGAGTATTCTGGGTATGTTCACTAACCCAAGGTTAGTTGACATAGTTATCTAGTACCTATGCAGATGGTAGCAGCTACCAAATAAAATGGTTGAGCTGCGGGTAAGCTGGCTATGATACCATCATTTTCACCCAAAAATTAAGTGTTATGTAAGATAGAGGTGGGTTTTCCCTGGAAGGGAAGCCTTGACCAATATCAAATACAATTCGTCGTTACATATTTCTACAAGTTACAATGCCTCCAGGCTTGTGGTTCACAGAATATGTATAGGTAAGCGTCGCAAGTTGGAGGCATTGTGGTTCACAGAATATGTATAGGTAAGCGTCGCAAGTTCGTATCTTGCTTAAAATCTAAACTGATAAATGCGGAAGGATATATGGACTCATTATCTACAGAGTTTTACTAATTAAGTATGGGAGGATGGATCTATTAAACAAAAAGGTCATTTATAAATAATAAGTGCATCACATTGTATAAGCCTTATACAATTTAGGTACATAACTTTTTCTCCATCAAAATATCAATACCATTAAGAGAATAGTTGGAGGTTTAAAGAATAAACCAAGGGGCACAAAAAGAACAAAGAATGAAAAGCAAAAGATGGCAGGGGAATTGGCACAACCCGAACTTCGGACCACGTTGTATGGGCACCTCAAGCTCACATGAACCGGAGGTCGCCCAGATAACCCAACCCAAACGTCTCTCATCATGCCATAGGAGTCGGAAGAACTCCAACTCACATATCAAGATAGTGGAAAATACCATAAGTCATTAGATTCATAATAATAACTACGCCCATTCACAGTTGTTCACAACACCACTATACAAGACCAATGTCAATAAATGGATATGTCGAGACAAGCCCCCGACTATAGCCAAATCAAGTCTTAAAGAGACTTAAGTCTAAAGGTAAGGACTAAGAGATGATCGTCTTCCGAAGTTAGGAAGCTCACCAATTCAAGTCAATGCACGAACCGCTTCATCTATTAATCACTGCACAGGTAAAGAATAAGATGCTCCAGGCCCTGCGTCGCATGGGGACATAGCTTCCGGAGATGGTTAGCGGTTGGAACGCTAGCATGTAACTCAAGGATAAGTGATAAAATACATCATCAATCAATAAAAAGTCAATATATCACATTTCATCACATTCACACACTTATTCATACATATAGATATATCACATGTCAAACAATATATCAAGACATCAAGGGTCGTCACCATTCTTAAGCATTCATTCATTAGATGTAAAGTGGAGGACTACCACCTTCTACGCTTATAGATTATCATACTTCATACGCCAAGGACTTTAGTCACATTCACATTATCATTAGATAGGGGATTTTACCCGTGTACACACATTTATCATTCAAACAAGGGACTTCACCTTCACATATTCGTCATTCAAACAAGGGACTTTACCTACACACATCCATCTAGGCAGTGGACTCCAACCTTATTCCATATTTGGACTTTACCACAAGCCTCTTCATGAGGAGAGGTGTTTTGACCTCAAGAGCTCTTCTTAAGCAACGAACTTTACCTTGCATTCTCATTGGGCGAGGGACTTTAACTTCAAACTATCGCATAGGGCAAGGGACTTTGACCTCAAGCCATCACATAAGGCAAGGGACTTTGATCTCAAGTCATCACAACCATCATTAGATGACATTTGGGACTTTACCCCCTTGTCCATGCATCAACACTCATTCAATACAACATTTAGGGACTTTAGCCATTTAGCCATTTTCAACACTATACAAGACCCCATGGTTATTATGGGAGCCTTCATTGCTCAACCATCTCAATAGGACAATGCCTTCATTCAATTTGTCACACTATTCATTTATGGTCCTCAAGACCCTCACAATATATTCACATTTTAATAGCATTCTCATACCACACTTTAGTTCAAAACATTATTCAAGTTTATCTTCATATTAAGGGACTTTAACTCCCTATTGGTCATTTAGCACAACAAGGTTATCATCGCACCTTATATGGCTTACCATACTCTTATCATAATATTTATCAAACATTCATACTCATTGGGCCATTGCCCTAGTTCAACAAATCCTCAACAATTGACTAGACAATTCACTTAGACATTTCTTCAAACACCTTTTGTGCATACTTATAACAAGGTCATTTTCATGGTAGATATCATTAAGACTAGGGTTGCTCAAGACCCTCATGTTAAACAACATACAACAAGCATCCACATATGCAATCTACCATTAATAACATGTATCAACACAAGTATAAACAAAAATCATCATCATTCATTGCTAGGTAGTAAAACCCTTTTCATTTGATTTAAAACCACCATGTACACTTACTAAATCAAGTGTGAAATACATGGGTTTAGAGTTATTTAATGAGGAAAAGAAATACATGCCTTGAACAAGAAGACACACCAACAATCGCGACTTTTCCTCTTGCCACTAGATGAACACCTCCAAAGCCTAGCCTCCAATCTTGCTTCCTTGAGTCTTTAGAGTGTTTAGACTGTTTTTGTCTTGTAAAATGAAGACTTAGGCAGCTACAATACCTTATATAGGGATAGGGTTTAGGGTTTTAGGCATGGGAATGACCAAAATGTCCTTGGTAAAAAGTTGGAAAACCCACACGTGCATGGTTACGACTCCCCCTCACGGTTCACTTGGCAATCATGACCTAGGGTACGAGTGGTACCCTAACTCATACCCCAGGCTTCACCTAGGTTAACCACACTGTTGTGGATACGAAAGGGCACCCTTGAGTCGTAACCAAGGGTATGACTCATGCCCCAATCATGAGCTCAACTCGTGACCAAAACAATCCACACGATTTTGAGACTTTACTCTATACGGTTGAGTAGTACATGACTCCTAAGCATTGATTACGACCAAGGGATGATCTTGTCGTATGGAGGACAGTATACTACCATAATATACTGCTTATGATACGAAAGGGAAGGGCATTACAGGTACGAGTCGTGACCTAGGATACAACTCAAGCACCCCAACCGTATCCACTCCAGAGACACAAAAATGTTGTTTTTTTTCAAATGGTCCAAGGTCTAGGTGATTAATTCTCTTCCACTTTGATAGGTAAGTATAGATACAAGTTGACACCTCAACATACACCAAAGAAATCTTTACACAAGTTAGAAACAACACACTACAAGGATACAACACCACACACACATCATGATCACTGCTAATCAACCAAAAATTTTGTAAGGCCACATTCTCGGGTGTTTCAAGAATCTAACTCTTGATGAATAAAAGATGAAAAAGAACAAAGAGTATTAATTTGATAACTTATCTTATTTTCATAATTACAAATTCTACATTTTTTTGAAATAACTTTTATACTTCAACGAAGTAATAATAAGATTGGGTGAAAATCATTTCCCCCCCTCAAGTTTATTTTAAAAATCAAACTCCCCCCTCTACTTTGAATAATAAGCATTCCCCCCTTCCCCTTTACCTTGACAATATCTATTTTAACCTTGGCATTAGCAATATCTTCTTATAGTAGACATTATTTATTTTAGTCAAGTATTTATATATTTTTATTTAAATTTTTTAGTATAACCTTTTTAATGAACTTGTCACAGAAACTAATGTTATTTTTTATGATTGTTATTTTATTGAGATAACGCACAAGTATTTTTCGTCTCCCCCACAAGAAGTACAAAAATATTCTGATACTTGACGGCCAGATCAACAAAAATGAGTTTAGGTGGTAATAGGTCTCCCTTAAAGTTTAAGTGTGTCATAACAACTTCAGATATAATTTAGGGGTACCTTGTCCCTATCTCTTATTTTACATGCATTAAGTGTGTGCATGTGTAATATATATATATATATATATATATATATATATATATATATATATATGCACATGAGTTTCGATATACTCCCTAGGTTCTTTTTTACTTGTCACTTTTCATTTTTTCAGGTCAACCTGCATAAATTTTGACAAATATTTTAAGATATATTTTTTCATTTTATTAATATGAAGAACGATTGCAACTTATAGCATTTTTCATATATTTTTTGATCATCTAAATTTTAAATTTAAATATTAAATATTAAATTATACATCTTAAATGTTAGTCAAATTTCATGCAGGTTGACCTCAAAAAGCGAAATAGTGACAAGTAAAAGTGAATAGGGAGAGTATATATTTATAAGGCCAAACCCATCGATAGGACCTCAAAGTTGTCCCGAAAATTCATATAGGCCCCTAAACTAAAGCTTGTACCTATCAGGCATTTCAAGTGCTAAAATTGGTACCTATCAGGCACAAAGTGCTGATTTGGCAAGGAGAGTGTGTTGGGCGGAGAGTGTGTTACACTCTCCTTGGGCGGAGAGTGTGTTACACTCTCCTTGGGCGGAGAGTGTGTTACACTCTCCTTGGGCGCGTGAATAGTAAAATAAAAAATATTTTACTTTTTTTTTAATTAAAAAATTTATATTTAAATTATTTGATTAACATAATTTTTAATTATTATAATTTTTAATTAAAAGAAAAAAAAAGCACACCCACCCCTACCCCATTCATCATCGTCTTCATCAACCCCCACCCCCAGATCGTCCCCAACCCCCAACCACATTCATTGTCGTCTTCATCAACCCCCCACCCCCACCCCCACCCCCAACAAATCGTCCTCAACCCCCAATAGTACCAGTACAATCAAGAAAGCAAAAAAATAAAAAGAAAAAAGTGCAACAGCTATGCCGGATATGGCGAAAACAATAGAAGAAGAAAATCCAATAGTAATAAATGAAGAAGACGAAGAAGAAGAGAAAATAATACAACATTAATCTTCATTTCATCAAATACTTTTAGTTGGTGATGGAGATTTTTCATTTTCTCTTTGTTTAGCGAACTTTTTTGGTTTTGCTTCTAATATTGTTGCATCGTGTCTTCAATTTTGTTGCTCAAAATTGTCAAGAATGGAGAATCGAACCTAGAAAAGTTGAAATGCACCTATTTTGCATGATTTTACTGTATTTTCTTTTTGGGTTGGTTTGATTTTGCTTAATGTATAATGAACTTTTTGCAAAATCCAAAATTTTGATGATTTACTATTTGCTCTTGATGATTTTGGTTATCAAGAATGGAAAATATCAAGATTTTTGCTTAATCTATGATGGGTTCTTTTGCAAAATTTGACATTTTACAGATTTACTATTTGTTATTTTGATGATTTTGCTTATCAAGAATGGAAAAATGAAGACGATGGGGGAGGGGGATGAGAACGATCTGCGTGTATCAAAATGAAGGGTGTGGGGTGTGGGGTGGGGGTGGGGGGCTTTGTGTGTGAGGATACTCTGTGTGTGTGTGTGTGAAGAAGAAGGGGATGAGGGGTGTGGGTGGTGAAGAAGACGACTGGTGGGTGGGGCTTGCTTTTTTTTTTTTCTTCTTTTTTTTTTAATTAAAAAACTATTATTAAATAGATAATTAAATAGAAAAAAAATCAGCAATTTCACATATATTTATTTTTGTCATGTTTTTTTTTATTGGGCATTTTTGTCACGTCATGCGAGTGTAACACAATTTCTATATACATTTTGTTGATTAGGCAAAAAATGCCCAATTGGAACAAAATTGGGAGGGTTTAAAGGTTTGATAGGTACAGACCTTAGTTTAAGGGCCTAAGTGAATTTTAGGACAAGTTTGAGGGGCTATCGATGGGTTTGGCCTATTTATAATATAAGTAAACTTTTGAATTAATTTAGCATAAAATATATCTCCATTTTTGTTATATGTTATATATTACATGCATTGAAATATGTTTATGAAATTATTTTTATTTGTTATTTTCACTAGTATAAATAGATATTACTGTTTTAATTATTATTAATAAATAAATTTCCATATCATGGTCATTTATTTCATTTAGAACATCACTAACTTATATACTTAATATATGTTTCTCACGTTCTTTGTCTAGAAAATAATTTTCTTTTATTAACAAAAATTTACTATATATATTAAAAATAAAAAATATAATAATTTTAAAGAGGCAAAGAAAAATAAAGATTAATAGTGTAAGGATAAAATAGGTATTTAAAAAAGACAACTAGGAAAAAGGGGGGAGAATGCTTATTATTTAAAGTTGAGGGGGAGTTTGATTTTTAAAGTAAAGTTGAGGGGGAAAATGATTTTCACCCAATAAGATTTGCATAAATACTATCTTTTTCATATTTTAACTTGTTTTATTTCACTGTTGTTACTAATTGGATCACGTGAAAATATCATTTTGGTGACTGATGATGCATCTATGTATATAACTTGAAAGAGGCAAAGGAAATCAAACGAGAGTTGGATCAAAATAGTGTCATATTAGGGTCAATTCCAATAAATGGGTTTGTCAGATTTTTCATGACCAAAATGGTGAAAACACATGGACATGGAGCACCTTCAGTGTACAATTTTCACGTTAAAAAAATAGACGGACGTTAAATATATTTACATTGAAGGTGCTCTATTTTCACGAGTCTTCGGTGAATCTTTTACATTTTACGGAAAGACTCATTGATGGTCATGAGCCTTCTATGAATTTTACATTTTTGAAGAAAGACTCATTTCCTTCAATGCACCTTCAACATAAATTTTATTATCTTGAAATCTGAAAAGACTGTTATCATCTGAATTGATGGGACAAGAGAAGACCATTTTTTCACACACTAAAGACTTATCTTTACAATGCACCTTCAGTCAAATTACAAAAACACCTTTGAGAGTTTTCTCCAAAAAATAATCCTTTATCTTCACTTCATCTCAACTTTATAAAATCTCTATCCTTACCCGAGGTCCCCCTTCTTCATCTCAATAAAATATATTTACACTGAAGGTGCTCTACTCTCACGAGTCTTCAGTAAATTTTTTACATTTTAAAGAAAGGTTCATTAATCGTCATGAGCCTTTTGTGAAATTTACTGTTCAACAGTAAATTTACCGTCATTCCTACTATTACGCATAGGAATGACGGTTTACATTCTATCTCGGAATACGGGTTGTTACAGAGGGCTCATGTTAGCTTCTATAAGAGTCATCTTATTTTCACATTTGTTACAGAGGGCTCATGTTAGCTTCTATAAGAGTCAGATTCTTGAACAGTAAATTTCACAGAAGGCTCATGACGATTAATGAGCCTTTCTTTAAAATGTAAAAAATTTACTGAAGACTCGTGAGAGTAGAGCACCTTCAGTGCAAATATATTTTATTGAAATGAAGAAGGGGGACCTCAGGTAAAGATATAGATTTTGTAAAGTTGAGATGAAGTAAAGATAAAGAATTATTTTTTGGAGAAAACTCTCAAAGGTGTTTTTGTAATTTGACTGAAGGTGCATTGTAAAGATGAGTATTTAGTGTGTGAAAAAATGGTCTTCTCTTGTCCCATCAATTCAGAAGATGACAGTCTTTTCAGATTTCGAGATAATAAAATTTATGTTGAAGGTGCAGTGAAGGAAATGAGTCTTTTTTCAAAAATATGAAATTCACAGAAGGCTCATGACCATCAATGAGCCTTTCCTTTAAATGTAAAAGATTCACTGAAGACTCGTGAAAGTAGAGCACCTTCAGTGTAAATATATTTAACGTCCGTTTATTTTTTTAACGTGAAAATTGCACACTGAAGGTGCTCTATATCTATGCGTTTTCACCATTTTGGTTATAAAAAATCCGACAAACTCATTTATTGAAATTGACCCTAGTTTGACACTATTTTGATCCAACTCTCAAATCAAACTCTCGACGTAATATGTGATGGTGCACGAAGCCACCAATGCACCAAACTACTCTTTTACGTGTAAGAAAGTTTAACAATAATTTCTTGGTTATAATCATCCTACTTTAGACAATGTCTATATGACTTGTGCTTCCTAGTATTAAACATGTGTGTGGAGAAAGAAATGCTAGAAAATAAGGTTCACCTATGCTACAAAACTTTTTTTTTTCTAAGGAGGGGTGGTGGGGGAGTTTTAAAAAGTCAAATTAAAATTAAGATTGGTGATTAAATTAATTGATCCTGCATCTTTGGTCCAATTGTTCAGCTGACTTTTCTGGTTACAATTGGTTTCGAAGGTGAAATTATATGCTCATCCATTTTATTTTATTTATCTCTTATATTAAATAAAAAAGAAAAAATTACAGAAACTAGCATATTTAAAACCTTAATTACAATAAATAGCAACACTTTCTCAAAATTATAAGTTATAGCAAAAGTAGTAATATTTTAATCATTATGTTGAAATGCATGTGAGTTTCACCCACTTTTTTTATCTTTTTCTATTTTCACTCCACTTTTTTCATTCCCTCTCATATTTCACTCCACTTTTTTCAATCCCTCTCATATTTCACTCCACTTTTTTCATTTTCCTCCCATATTTCACTCCACTTTTTTTTTCAATTCCCTCCCATATTTCATTCCACTTTTTTCAATTTTCTTCCATATCTCACTCTACTTTTTTTAATTCACTCCCATATTTTACTCCACTTTCTTCAATTCCTTTCCCTTTTTTTAAATTTGTGCTCCATCAAATAAGGTAAGTTGATATTTACAAGTATTTGCATATTATCTTTTAATATAATTTATATTTTTTTTATTTTTTTCATATTTTTTTTCGTATTCTTCATTTTTTTGGGGGGTGATGGTGGTGATGGTGGGGAGTTGTGATTTTTTTTGGTTGAAAGATTGTAGAGGTCTGATATTATGGAGGGATACGTTATTTGATGGAGGTCTGCTGTAACTCTTCCTACATTATTTGATGGAATTTTGTGATTTTTTTTGTTGAAAGATTGTGAAATTTTGTGTTAAGTTTCGAAGCATTGTGACGAGCCAAAAAATATTAAGGTAATCATGAAACAGATTATATTGAGAAAATCATCATCTCCAAAATTTCCGAAAGTGCAAAAATATGTGAAAAGGAGGAAGTCAAACGAAAAGGAAGAATATGTATTTTTTCAGTTGTGAATATGTATTTATGAGTAATGCGTATGTATTTTTTCAGTTATGCATATATATATTTATGAATAATACATATGTATTTACCAGATTGCATATGTATTTATGACTAATGCATATATATTTTTTCAGAAATTCATATCTATTTATGAATAACGCATATATATTTATGATTAATGCATATATATTTATGGATGATGCATATTTTTTGTCATAATAATATTTTTGATGTCTACATCATGAAGAAGAAATGTATAGTTCAAGTGCAATTAGGAAAATATATTATGTCACTTTTTGTTATAGAGATTCTGTGTCCTATATATTTATATACACATATGAGTAAGATATGTATCTCTGTAAATACATATGCAGATATATATGTATGTTTCGTACTGTAAATACATACGCAGATCTGTATGTCTATATATTTTGTATATTTTTTGAATATGTATATGCGATATAGATATGCATCTTTTAAAAATAAAAGCAAGAGATAGAAGAATAAAAAATAAAAAAATAAAATAGAAATAGAAAAAGAAAAAAATTTAAAAGAAAAATTCAAAAAAAAGAAGAAGAATTGATAACCGAAAAAAAATAAAGAGAAATAAAATCTAGAAATATAAGTGTAAAAATAAAAGCAAAAGGAAAAGAAATAAAAAATAGAAATAGAAAAAGAAAGAAGACAACGAAAATAGAAAAAAAAAGAAAAATATGAGAAAGGAAAAAAAATAAGAAAACGAAAAAAAAAATAACGAAGAAAAATGAAAAAGGATAAAAAAGAAGAGTAACAAAAAAGTTAAAAAAAAAGTGGGAAGAAAAAGAAATCAAAATAAAAAAATAAAACGATAAAAAAAGAAACAAAAATCAGAAAATAAAAAGAAAAATATGAGAAAGGAAAAAAAAAAGAAAATGAAAAGTTAAAAAAAGAAAGAAAGAAAAAAAACTGAAAAAGGATAAAAAAAACAAGAGAAATATAAGAGTCATATTAGGAAAATGAATCTTTATAATTAAATGTAGCATGAATTAAGAGACAGTTATTTCCCTTATTTAACTCTAACTGATGAGAGTTAAAATAGAAACAATATTCGATTTGTATATGTATTTATATAACAACATTTCACTTAAATATAAAACACAATTTGCTATTTTTTCGTAATTATAAAACAATTGCTATAAAAGTTACAATTATAGTTGTTAAGTTGCTACTTTTGAAAATTTTCCTTTCTCATATTTTTCTTTTTCTTTTCTGATTTTCGTTTCTTTTTTTATCGTTTTATTTTTTTATTTTGATTTCTTTTTCTTTCCACTTTATTTTAACTCTTCTGTTACTCTTCTTTTTTTATCCTTTTTCATTTTTTTTTTTTTTTATTTATTTCGTTTTCTTATTTTTTTTCCTTTCTCATATTTTTCTTTTTCTATTTTCGTTTTCTTCTTCCTTTTTCTATTTTTATTTTTTATTTCTTTTCCTTTTGCTTTTATTTTTACACTTATATTTCTAGATTTTATTTCTCATTATTTTTTTCGTTTTTCACTTTTTTTTAAAAAAAAATTTTCTTTTTTCTTTTTTTCTTTTTCTATTTTTCTTTTTTTGTTCTTTACTCTTCTATCTCTTGCTTTTACTTTTAAAAGACACATATCTATATCACATATACATATTCAAAAAATATACAAAATACATAGACATACAGATTTGCGTATGTATTTACAGTACAAAACATACATATATATCTGCATATGTATTTACAGAGATACATATCTTACTCATATGTGTATATAAATATATAGGACACAAAATCTCTATAACAAAAAGTGACATAATATATTTGCCTAATTGCACTTGAATTATACATTTCTTCTTCATGATGTAGACATAAAAAATATTATTAAAAAAATATGAATCATCCTTAAATACATATGCATTAATCATAAATACATATGCGTTATTCATAAATAGATAAGCATTTATGAAAAAATATATATGCATTAGTCATAAATACATATGCACCCTGAAAAAGTACATATGTATTATTCATAAATATATATGCATCTATAAAAGCCTAAGCAGAACTAAAATTATATTTCTAAATCAATAAATATAGCATGCAGCCCCATAAAAACGTATGAATAACTAAAAAATACATATGCATATCTGAAAAAAATACATATGCATTAGTCATAAATACATATGCAATCTGATAAATACATATGTATTATTCATAAATATATATGCATAACTGAAAAAATACATACGCATTACTCATAAATACATATTCACAACTGAAAAAATACATATTCTTCCTTTTCGTTTGACTTCCTCTTTTTCACATATTTTTGCACTTTTGGGAATTTTGGAGATGAAGGTTTTCTCATTATAATCTGTTTCATGATTTCCTCAATATTTTTTGACTCGTCACAATGCTTCGAAACTTAACACAAAATCCCACAATCTTTCAACAAAAAAAAAATCACAAAACCCCATCAAATAATGTAGGAAGAGTTACAACAGACCTCCATCAAATAACGTATCCCTCCATTATAGCAGACCTCTACAATCTTTCAACCAAAAAAAATCACAACTCCCCACCTAAAAAAATGAAGAAGATGAATGACGAAAAAAAATATGAAAAAAATATAAATTATATTAAAAGATAATATGCAAATACTTGTAAATTTTAAATATCAACTTACCTTATTTGATGGAGTACAATTTAAAAAAAAAGGGAAAGGAATTGAAGAAAGTGGAGTGAAATATGAGAGAGAATTGAAAAAAGTGGAGCGAAATATGGGACGAAATTGAAAAAAGTGGAGTGAAATATGGGACGAAATTGAAAAAAGTGGAATGAAATATGGGAGGGAATTGAAAAAAGGTGGAGTGAAATATGGGAGAAAATTGAAAAAAGTGGAGTGAAATATGGGAGGGATTGAAAAAAGTGAAGTGAAAATAGAAAAAGGTAAAAAAGTGGGTGAAACTCACGTGCATTTCAACATAATGGTTAAAATATTGCTACTTTTGCTATAACTTGTAATTTTGAGAAAGTATTGCTATTTATTGTAATTAAGGTTTTAAGTATGCTAGTTTCTGTATTTTTTTTTTTTTTTTTAAAAAGAAAACGGAAAGTTAAAAAAAGAGAAGAAAAAAAACGAAAAAGGATAAAAAAAAAGAGAAATATAAGAGTCATATTAGGGAAATGAATCTTTATAATTAAATGTAGCATGAATTAAGAGACAGTTATTTCCCTTATTTAACTCTAACTGATGAGAGTTAAAATAGAAACTACTATTCAATTTGTATATGTATTTATTTAACAACATTTTACTTAAATACAAAATACAATTTGCTATTTTTCGTAATTATAAAACAATTGCTATAAAAGTTATAATTATAGTTGTTAAGTTGCTACTTTTGAAAATTTTTCTATTAAAAACTAGTTTCGAGAAGTCCGTGCAAAGCACGGGCCCAACATCTATTCTAAATTAATATTATAAATAACCATATTAATTAATGTGACCTTTTTGTATTTTGAAATTTAAATGAATTTATTTTTCAAAGCAATTTTTGCATATATTCTTTAAATATTTTAAGTTATCAATTAATGTGATTTATTATTCAAAAATCTAATTCACGATCAAAATTAAACTTTACAAATATATAAATTAGTAAAGAGTGTGAAAATAAAATTCAATGGGCTTGTATTACTGTTTTTCAAATAACACTGGAACAGTATATATTATTTTTTTGTCTCAATTTATGCAACACAAATAGAATTTAGCTAATCAATCATACTTTTAATATATTGTTAGATATTTTAAGCTTTTTTTAATATTTTTTTTATGTAGTTTTCAAATAATATACATTACTCTTTCTGTTTAAACTCTTGTGCGTTGATAGTCAATTATATTTTAAAAATAATTTTAGCTTTTAATTATTGTGATTTGTAATACGTTTCTTCTATACCATTTTAAGAGACACTGATATAATTTCGAGAGTCAACCAATTTTTTTATGTGTTTTTAATTTCTTACAGTTGTTAATTGTGATTTATATTATTTTTTACGTATTTTTTTGAAATATATAATATTTTTTTTTGATATTTTATGTTGTTAACTATTGTAATTTATAATACTTCTTACGTAATTTTCTAATAATATATATTATTCTCGTTGTCTAAATTTTTGTGACATTGATAGTCAATTATATTTTTTAAAATAATTTAAGTTTTAAATTATTGTGATTTATAATACTTTTTCCTTCTATTTCAATTTAAGAGACATAATGCTTAGATGACCATAATAATTTGATATAATAAAGTCACATTGAAGCAGCGAAACAAACATGTCTTTATGACTCACAACAACTAATTAAAAGTGATATAGCAAAATTACTATAAAAAATACTTATGATTTTTTTTAAGTGGACCTCATATAAGATGCCAAGTTGATTTAGAATATCAAGAGTTAACTTATCATTTTATATCAATTTTACCTTTTTTTGTAATTTTTTTTTTAATACTTAGATGACTTATAATAATTAATTAAGGGTGATATTTAATAAAGTTACGATTGAAACAACTGAAACAAACATGTTATAAATGTTTATTTTACTTTTTTTTTATTAAATATTATTAATTTTTTAATATATAAATAACTTAATAATAATTAATTCAAGATGATATAGTAAAATTACGGAACAAACACTTGATCATGAAGCAAATATTTTGACGGAGAGTTACCTGCTTCTCTTGCCTTTTATTAGATACCTTTTATTAGATAGAAAAATGTAGTAAAAGTAACAATTAAAATAATTTGTAACCACAAAAATGTTTAATATTATAAATTTTAATTTTTTTAAATATCGTGTGAACTTAAAGGGTGTTATATAAATGAGATAAGGAAAAAATATTACTAATTTATTTAGCTACTGACGGTTGTGGTATTTCCACGTGTGGGTACAACATCAAATGATTGTTTTGGGCTGTGAGGAGGACGAAAATTTGTCATCCTCCTTTATAACATGTAGTAATATCTTTTTCCTTTTAATTGTCCATTTTGACAAATCACAAAGATTAATTGTTTTCTTTTAATATTACTATTATTGTTAAGAAATAGTCAAACTTAGATTTTCCAAATATAATTAATAAAAATAAATATTAAATGACTAAATAAAAGTAATGCTCTTGATTTGACAAATTGAAAATAAACCCAAACAATCATTTTTAGACCTATGTCCAATTGATATTATTTAATCATTTCAAAATTGATAGTAAATAATATTATATAATACTGGAGAAAATTGAAGGAAAGGTGTCATTTAAGTCTTGAATGAAAGATTGATGACATTGACCAACTTAAAGGGTTAAACATAACCAGGAAACTTGATTAATATTTTCAAAACTTTCTAACTGTAGACACGTAATTTTGTCCCTCCGAAAGATTAATTTACCCAATTTTACCTTATCCTACCATGTACCCTCATCCATGTTATTATACCCTCACAAAATACAAAAAATAACAAACTCCCTAACAAATTCTATCCTATCCTAACCCCTTTACATCTCATCCTAACAACCTACCCAAACGAAAATAGACACCTAATCCTTATCCCTCCAATTAAAAAACAACACTTCACCACCACCCCTCCATTTCTTGTCCACAAAGGCAAAAAAAAAGGATAATACGTATACACAAATAAAAAGGGCCCACAGATTTTGCCATTCTTATCAATACATAAAGGGGGGATCCATTTTTTTTTGGGAGGGGACGAAATTCATCTTTTTTTCCTTTTCTTCTTCACACGACACACACACAATACGGATTCACAGATTACACAGAGGACTCTATTTTTATTTTCTTTTCTTCTTCACTGGAAATTCGACTCAACACCCACAGATTCACCATGAGCACACACTCACCTCACCACAAACACTGGTCACCCAAAGAAGAACAACATACATATACATCACACACACCAAAATTTCATAGAAGACAATTCCATTCTCATCTTCTTCCATAGACGGAATATACGCATAAACACATCGGTACACACACAGATCGGAGACGGAAGATGGACGGAGAGAAAACCATATAGAGGGAGAGATTTGAGCGTAAGAGAGAAAAAAAATTAAGAGAGATCGAGAGAGGAGAGAAAGATGTTGAACGGAAAGAGATGGAGAGAAACGGAGGTAACAGAGAAACGAGCGAAGGAAAACAGAGGTTGAACGAAACCAGTGAAAACTCGCCAAACTCACCCCAAATAGAACCATTTCCGTCATCAAATCCATCAAAAACATAAACCAAAACTGACCCCCGTTTTGGTTTCTTCGACCAAACAGTCGCGGAGTGCGAAATTGATTGCAGGTCTCTTATTTTCTTTGCGATTCTGGTTTGGGTTGATAATAAATAGAATAAATGGGTTTGATCGATTGGATTTGTTCCTTGTTGAGGTTCTTCATTCGAAGATTTCGAGTTTGGGCTTTATTATCGCACTATTATCAATGAAAAATTCGTTCTTGTGAGGTCGTTTGAGGCTTCAGTTTAGATTGCTATTTTTCTATTCGAGTTGGATTCGTCGCCGTTGAGGTTCTATTCGAAATTCCAAGTCCGGATTTTCGTATTTTCGTATTATCAACAAAGATCAGATTGTCGAAAGGTCCATTTCTTAACCCGCTCTCTTTTTATCTATCTTGGTGTGTTGAATGGGTTGTGAATATGTGTGGTGTTATTATGTTTTGTTGGATTTTTGTTGATGTTGATCATGACGTTTGTGATTCGGCTATGTTGGTTTGAGGAACGAGTTTGATCATGTTTTAATGGGTTGATAAAAGAAAAATTGGGGTGGAATTACGAGATTGATAAAATGATGAATTTGGGTTAATGATGGTTTTATTGTTACTTTTTGTTCAACTTGGAATAAACATGAATAATGTTGGTGAACTCGATAGTATCACTGTTTTAGGTCGCTAATTGGATAGACGAATATAGGCTGGGTAGGCGAATTTAGGAATAAGTGTTTTCGTGGAATGTTTAGAATTGACAGCTTTGGTTGAATGTTGAAAATTCCATGGAATGTTTGAAATTTTGTTGAATAATTTGATTTTCTCGCTCTAAAAATGTATTCATTCGGTCGGGGAATGCCCCGAAGTATCTGTATATATTTATTCACCGGGAAATGCCCGAGGTATCTTGTACCCGGAGGATGTTCGTGATGAAGGCCCGAGGCGTCGGGTAGAGCATTAGTCTAGAATTAATTTAGAATAGGATTTATTTTTACGCATTTTTCTATTTTTGGATTGTATAATTGAACTGGACACTAAATTTTGGATTTGTTTTGTTTCATGTGTTTGATGGATTGTTTTATGTGTTTTTGTGTGGTTTATACATTTGTAATGTCAAATTAGCTGATACGCTCTACTAAGCGACCGTGGTCGAACCACGGGATCGAGGGGTGCCTAACACCTTCCACTCGGTCAACAAAATTCCTTAGCCAAAATCTCTGTTCGCAGATCAGTTTTATAGAGTCAAAACCATTTTGAAAAAAGATATTCATGGGTGACTTGGCACAGCCGATTTATGCCAAGTGGCGACTCTGAGTTTTGAAACTAATGAATCTTTTTCTAAACAATCGTTTTCTTTTGTCACTTAATAATAAAACCCTTTCGAACTTAAAATATAATTCTTTTGGGAGTACGAAAAAAGGGGTGTGACAGCTCTGGCGACTATGCTGGGGAAATTTCAGAATCCGAGCTTTTTTGGAGTCGTATCGGCTTTGTTTGACATTACGAGTGTATAAGCGTTGTTTGTGATTTTTGTTTGTGTTTTCACTTTTGTGTATTTTCGTGCCCTTTGTTTACAGTATTTATCCTATGTGTTACTGTTTTTATATTTGACATCATGTGCATAACCCGAGTCATTCTTTCTGCAACAAGTCTCGGAGCGCACGTCGTGCGCACGAACTCTAGTTGAGTCACCTTTATTTTAGGGGGGGAGCCGTTGGATGTATGGAGTAGGTGGAAAGCAAAGCAGCCACTATCGACCATATGCTCCCTCGAACGGCCTTGTTAGTAAACCACAACGTAGGTCAGCCTTTAGGTCATTCTTATTCTTATGTGCATCATATTGAGACCTAGTGGGGCCCACACGGTTCTTTGTAGGAGACTCACCTTTAAAGCATCCCTACGTGCTAAATGTAGCATCTTTGAGAGTAACGTGGTCATTTGACGGACCGATTTGGGGAAAACATGTGTTAGAAGTAAAGTGTGAAAAAAAAAGAAAAAAGAAAAAAGTGAGTCGAAAAGAATGAATCAAAAGGAGTGTCGTAGTTTATTTTAGAGTTCTTTATGGCTTTTGTTCTTCACGATCCAAAACTCAAAAAGATTTTTTTTTACGTTTTGCATTTATCTTCTCAAAGTACCGTAAGTTCAACAAACAAAAATGAAAAAAAGAGGGTTTTGTTTGTCTTTTCTACTTATTTGTCAAAAACAAAATACCAAAAAGATTTTTTTCATAATTGGTGGTGTCAGTCTTAGTTGAAATGTCTAGTTGAAAATCCAAAAAGTTTTCATTCGTTTGTTTTTGGTTGTCTCTTAAGTTAGAGTCAATTTATTAGTTAATTGTTAAGTGTCCAATCTGGATGAACTACGCATACCTGATTCCCTTCCCTCGGGTTGGGATACGTAGGCAACCCTCGGTGGGTCCGGTAATCTTTGTGTTGGCCTTTGTCTTATTATTAGCCTAGGTCTCTCCCCCCTAATCTAGAGTTGTTAGCCAAGTAGACTGATTTCACTCAGTACTTCTGCTCGGCAAATTGGAGTCATGAATGTGGTCTGTCCCATCGACATATGCTTGCGTAAAAAATCCCAAGGGTTGGGAATCTTCTACTCCTGTCGAATTTTTGAGATAACGTCTTATGTGTTATTACAGGATGGATTTGTCCACCAAGTCTAGAGTCCTGATGGTTGTCAAGGTGCCCAAAAAGTTGATCAAGTGGTGGGGCACGTTCAATTACTCTGAAAAGCACGAAGTGAGGAAAGTGTTAGGCAATCTTGTAGCACTCATGGATCTCACGCCTCGTCCGGATCTAATAAAAGCTTTGTTGACTTTCTGGGATCCAAATAATTTGGTGTTTAGGTTCGGAAGTTGTGAATTGACTCCTACCCTGGCAGAAGTATCTCGTTTGTTTCGGTTGACTTACACGGGTCATCAGATGATTTTAGCCCGCAATCATACTCGTAAGAAATTTCTTCGACTCTGTGGATTAAAAGATAACAAGCATCTGGGATGTCTCAAATAATCTTGGATTTCCTTGGACTATTTGTTTGCTAGATTTGGGTCCTTAGAGGGTTTCGACTGCTTTTGGGATGAATTCTGTACTACCAAAAAAATCTGGGAACAACGTCGTCTTGAGGTTTTCTGTCTGGCTTTGTTGGGTATCTTAGTGTTCCCGTTAGATGAGAGGTGTATCAATACTCGTCTACAATCAGTGGTGATAGCTTTATTCAAGAAAAAAGATGAGGTCACCATTGTACCAATGATCTTAACAGAAATATATAAGGCTTTAACTGAAGTAAAAGGAGAGGTACAATTTTTTTAGGGGAGTAATCTGATATTGCAGTTGTGGATGATGGAACACTTGCATACGCCTTCTTTGATTAGAGCAGATGTGATCGACCGTTGTCTGAATGATCGAGTGCAAGCCATGCAAGAAAGAATGCGTTTTGACAAATTTTCTTTTCCTATTGGAGTCAATTCTTGGATCGAATTTCTCGAATCAAGAACTCCGAACAACATTCTTTGGTGCTATATGTGGTTTCGTCCTAAGAAAATCTTGATTGGATCTCAAATGCAACTCTTTCTAGTTTTGATAGGACTTAACTGCACTAGGCCTTACAGTCCAAGAAGGGTGATGCGTCAGTTGGGTAGCATGCAAGATGTCCCCCCAATAATGGACCTTCTAAAGGATGTAGAGTACTTTAAAGACCAAGCCGTGGGGGAAAGCAAATATGAGCAATTTTGGAATAACACGATAAAGCTAGGTGTCGATACTCTCGAGGAAAATCCAGGATGCACTCAAAACTATGAAATCTGGCTACAATCTCTGCCCCGTGGCATTAGTAGACCCTTACCAGCCCAACTTAGAGGGCGAATACGGGAAACAATCATGGTAGAGGATGATGAGCAGGAAGATCCGGGTGCCAAGGTGGAGTTTTTGAGAGTTCAGTTGTCACGTTTGATCACAAATGTGGATGGGTGTCAGAGAAACCTTTGCGGGTGTACTCTCCAAGAGGCGGGGATACGGGCGAGAAATTTGTTCCCGGGTATCAAAACGTCGTTGCAGGATATGCTGCAAAGTATGAGGGGAAAAATGGGGACTTCACAGATGGGTTCATCTCAGCCGGGGACGTCACGCAGAGCACCAGTTTGAAAGAACATGTCTTATATTTATGTAGTTTTGAGTCTTTTATGTTTCTGTCATTGTAGGGTGGTGTCTGTGTTAAGTCGGAGTCAAGTTGTTTTTTTTATGTTCGGGTCTTTATTGCACGCATGTCGTTAGGGGTTTAGAATGTTGTTTTGTATTTGTTGTTTAGTTTTAAAGTGGTCCTAGATTCGTTGTATGTTTTGCTGTCTTTCATCGAAATGTTAGGATGTTACGTCTTTCTTTTGTTTACTTGTTTTCGTTTCTCGTGAAAAAAAAACCTTCAATTGTGTGATGTTTATGCATAAGCTGCCCGAACTACGCAAGATCTGATTTATGTACAACATGATACGTAGGCAACCTACTTTTGGGTTTGCTCTAATCATTTTGTTTCGTTGTTTTTCATTATTTTCCTCTTTTTTTTACAAAAAAAAACAAAAAACGATAAAGAATGATAAAATGAAGGTAGATAGCGAGAGAAGAAAAGAAAGAAAGGATGATGAGACAATAAAGGGGAAGAACAGAGATTGATACAGAAAAAAAAAGAGTGTAGATAAAAATCGGGATGATGTTGAAATGACCTCGCTACCCTAAAAAACTTGTAGAAATGAACATGAATTTAGGACAATTTTATCAATGTGATTCCCATGCTTGTTATGTGCCCTAATCCTAACGGATGTCATCTTTGATGAGCATGTTCTTTCAGATAACAGTGGTAGGTTTGCAGCACTCTGGCTAGTCACCCATACTTCACTAGATCCAAAGCAAAGCTCGCCATGGCTAGCAGGGAAATTGAAAATTCGCTCATTGACCCGGATCAGGATCACATGGAAGAAAGTTTAGAACATAATGATGAGGTAGTAAGGCTCAGGCAACAATTGATAGATTTGCACCGGGCATGGGCCAGCGGAATGCCTCCTCCTCCGCTCCCTGAAGGTCTTGAGAATATCTCTAATTGCCCACCGCTCTCTCATGCGCAATTCTCTGCTCCTACTAAGTCACCTGAGCATGCGCCAGGATTCACTCTGTTACATTATTATCCTGGTAATTCTAGTGTGCCCTTGGCAGCTCCCCAATCAAGACCCGCTGCTCAGCCGGCGCCACCGATCACACCGGTATTCGTGGCTTCGCCACCACCTGAATCTCCCGCATATGCAGTGCGTCCGACAATGGGGCTTCCTCGGTCTGCCAGTGAGCCAGTATTAAAGGTTCCAGATAGTCAGTATTGTGCCCCGGAGCCTACTTTGAGTATGAATAAATCGTATGGGTACACTCAGCCACCTGCATTTCCATTTGATACGGAGAAACCTATCGCAATATAGGAACAAGAAGTCATAGCGCGGAAGTTGAAAAGTTTAGAACAGGCCATGAGGAATTTGCAGGGAATCGGAGGTTATAAGAGTGTTTCTTATAAAGATCTGTGCATGTTCCCAGACATCAACCTTCCCCTCGATTTTAAAATGCCCAAGTTCGAAAAGTATGCGGGGTACGGTGATCCCGTGGCACACTTGAGACATTATTGCAACCAATTGAGGGCTGCAGGAGGAAGGGAAGAGTTGCTCATGGATTTCTTTGGCGAGAGTCTTTCTGATCTGGCTTCAGAATGGTTTATCGATCAAGATATCGAGAAGTGGAACAGCTGGGATGACTTAGCTTCTGAGTTTGTTCAACATTTTCAGTATAACATCGACCTGATTTCGGACGAAAAATCCTTGGTCAACATGAAGAAAAAAAACACTGAAGGTTTTAGGGAATACGCGATAAGGTGGCGTGAACAGGCCGCTAGGGTAAAGCCTCTAATGAAAGAAAGTAAGTTGATAGAAGTTTTCATTCAGGCACATGATGAGACCTATTTTCAACATTTACTTCCGACAAAGGTAAAATATTTTATTGAAGTACTCAAAATGGGGGAGATGATAGAGGACAGAATCAAGACCGGCCGAATAGTGAGTTTTGCCGCATTAAAAGCCACCACACAAGCGATTCAAGGTGGATCTGGCGCATTCGGAGGTAAAAAGAAGAAAGATGATGTGGCGACTATCGTATCTGGAACCCATTCCTATCCTAAAAGACCACCTCGCCCCTATCCCCAATCCTAAAAGACCACCTCGCCCCTAAGCCCAAGTCTATGCCCAAGCTCTATATATTCCACACCATTACTACCTTCCACAAAACCCTTTATATTCCATTCCACCACCCCCGTACCCAGTATATAGCGCGCATCCATATGCCCAAACCCCTTCTTACCGGCAGTGGTGCGCGCAAGCTCCACAAAATCGCCCATTCGCTCCACCAAATTACCAAAACCCCTCCAGACCCGGTTTTCAACCTAGGCCCGAGTATAAGAAAGAGAAGGCGGTCAAAAATCAATTCACACCTCTTGGGGAGTCATATGCTAGCTTGTTTGATAGGTTGAGAAAGTTGAAGGTCTTAAGCCCAATTCAAGGAAGACTTTCAAATCCACCGCTGAGGAATCTCGATTATTCTTTAAGGTGTGCGTACTATTCTGACATGCCAGGCCATGATATCGAGAAATGCTGGCATTTGAAGAGAGCTGTCCAAGATTTAATTGACACAAATTAGATGCTAGTCCAGGCCCCGGAGGGTCCAAACAGTAACCAAAATCCACTGCCAACCCATACTGAAACCAATATGTTAGAATTGATATATGAAGGGAAAGAGTCTTCAAGGTGTTATAAGCCTATTGTCATGATACAGACCATTGAGGAGAAATCGGTGAATGTAGCAGAGTCTTTGAAAGCAATGTCATTAATCCAGGAAAGAATGAGAGAAGATAAAGCCCAAGAAAGCATAAAGAAACCCCTGATCACAGTACAAGGTGCCAGAAGGTATGTTGATTTAAATCAGGATAAACCTAAGTTGACAGTGGTAGGAGCTCTGAGTTAGCCCATCTTGACGGTGAAAGGAGCACTGGTAGCGCCTATTGTCCTCAAATCGGTGACCCAACCTCCGATAGTTGATATGAAAAGGGTTCCCTGGAATTATGGGCGGACTGTGATGACCTATCACGGGAAAGATGTAGTGGAAGATGTAGATGAGGTAGGGGGTGTGACTCGGTCAGGAAGATGCTTCGTGCCTGAAAGCTTAAGAAAGTCCAAGCCAATGATGAGTGGACCGTCATCTATCAAAAAGCCTATCACCGAAGAAGAAGCCGAAGAATTTTTGAAAAAGATGAAATTGCCAGAGTATTCAATAATAGACCAGTTGAAGAAAACCCCTGCTCAAATTTCCCTCTTATCTTTGTTGTTGCACTCCAAGGAGCATCGTGATATTTTACTGAAGGTATTAAATGAAGCATATGTTCCCAGGGAGATTACAGTAAATCAGCTTGAGAAAATGGTTGGAAAAATCTTTTAGGTGAATCGGATCAGCTTTTCTGATGATGAATTGCCTGTTGAAGGTACAGGGCATAACCGGGGTCTTTACATTACAGTGAAGTGCGAAGAGTTCTACGTCACTCATGTTATGATTGACGGAGGTTCAGGTGCAAATATCTGCCCTATTTCTACTTTGCAAAATATTGGTGCTGAGAGGATCAGGCCCAACAATGTATGTGTTAGGGCTTTTGATGGTGCAAAATCAAACTCCATTGGTGAAATAGAACTAATGTTGATCATAGGGCATGTTGAGTTCGCCATAGAGTTTCAAGTATTGAATATAGACTCCTCTTACAATCTGTTGTTGGGAAGGCCGTGGATCCACAAGGCCAAGGCGGTTGCATCTACACTGCACCAAATGATTAAGTTTGAGCATGACAGGCAAGAAGTGGTTATTCACGGTGAAGGAGATTCGTCCGCCGGCGAAGATTCTCCTTTGTCTCTTATTGAAGCAAATAACGTAGAGGAGACATTCGTCTATCAAATTTTTGATACAGTGCCAGTGAATCGTATCCTTGAATGACAGGTTATACCGAGACCGCAATTGTCTTCCGCTTCTATCATGATGGTGAGTGATCTTTGGAAATATGGATTTGAGCCAGGAAAGGGTTTGGGAGCATCTCTGCATGGTATAGTTCATCCCATATGTCCGAGTGAGAACGTGGGCACGTTTGGTCTGGGATTTGAGCCTACGGCTGAAGATCTGAAGAAAGCCAAGGGAAGGAAAAAGAAAACATGGTCACTCCCTCGCCCAACGCCACTACTCAGTGAATCATTTGTTAAGAGCGGTGTCACGAAGCATGTGGAATTTGAAGTTGAATTGGTTGATGACTGCCAGAACCTTTTTATTGAAGTTGATATGGTCGAAGCAGGATAAGGTACCAGTATGGCAGACGTGCAATTCATAGGTCCAGCTGTCCGGCTCAATAATTGGGAAGTCACTCATCTCCCTGTCAGGAGGGAGTTTTGGTAGTTTATTTTGTTTTTCTTTCTGTTTATCTGAGTTATTTCAGGGTTGTAATTTAGATTTTAGTTTGTTTATGTTATGTTGGCATCTATGTTAAACCCTTATATCTTTTTATTTAATGAAATGCAAAGTCCCTTTTGATTCATGTCTAATATATTTTCTTTTTCTTTTTTATATACAGTTCTCTTTATGATGATTCTAATGACATGACATACATGCAAAATTTTCAGCCTGATCTTAAAATCCAAACTAATCAAGATGTAATGAAGCAGGATAGGGAATATGATGAAAAAGAAGCACTAGAAGAAATAAGCAAAGAGTTGGAACAGTTGGAAGACAAACCGAATCCTAATTTGAATAAGACTGAGCCAATAAATCTAGGGGATCAAGAAGATGTTAGGGAGACTAAAATCAGTGTACATGCTTTTCCACAGCTAAAAGATGGAATAATTCAAGCATTAATTGATTATAAGGATGTTTTTGCATGGTCTTATGATGATATGCCTGGTTTAAGCTCTGAATTAGTGGCTCACAAATTGCCAACTGTTCCCGCGTTCCCTCCTATCAAACAGAAGTTGAGGAAGTTTAAAACTGATGTAAGTATTAAAATCAAAGAGGAAATCATGAAACAACTTAAAGCCAAAGTAATTCGAGTGGCTCGTTATCCCATGTGGTTATCCAATGTTGTTCCCGTACCAAAGAAAGATGACAAAATTTGAGTGTGTGTTGATTACCGTGATTTGAACAGATCAAGTCTGAAAGATGATTTTCCACTGCCCAACATCCATATTTTATTAGACAACTGTGCTAAACATGAGGTTGCCTCTTTTGTGGATTGCTATGTCGGATATCACCAGATCATTATGGATGATGAAGACGCGGAGACGATATTTTTTATCACACCATGGGGTACCTATTGTTATCGAGTGATGCCGTTCGATTTGAAGAATGCTGGAGCAACATACATGGGAGCCATAACCACTATGTTTCGTGATATAATGCATAACGAGATTGAGGTATACGTGGATGATATGATTATTAAGTCAAAAAATCGGGCCGACCATGTTAAAGATTTAAGAAAGTTCTTTGAAAGGCTTTGCAGGTATAATCTCAAGCTCAACCCGGCAAAATGTGTATTTGGAGTTCCGTCTGGAAAGCTATTGGGGTTTGTGGTCAGCCGTCGGGGGATTGAATTGGATCCCTCGAAAATCAAAGCCATTCAGGATTTGCACCCGCCTAAGAATAGGATGGAGGTGATGAGTTTGCTTGGTAGACTGAACTACATTAGCAGGTTTATTGCTCAAATCACAACCACTTGTGAGCCCATATTCAAGTTGCTGAAAAAGAGTGCTGCGGTAAAATGGACTGAAGAATGTCAGGAAACGTTCGACCGAATCAAAAGATATTTGTCAAATCCGCCGGTACTGGTACCCCCGGAGCCTGGTAGGCCTTTGATCTTATATTTATCAGTCATGGACAATTCTTTCGGTTGTGTCCTGGGTCAACATGATGTCACAGGCAAAAAGAAGCAGGCTATTTGTTATCTTAGCAAGAAGTTCACCGCATATGAGGCCAGGTATACTCTTCTTGAAAGGACGTGTTGTGCCCTAACTTGGGTAGCACAAAAGTTGAAGCATTATTTCTCATCCTATACTACTTATCTCATCTCCCGCATGGATCTTTTGAAGTATATCTTTCAGAAGCCTATGCCGACAGATCGATTGGCAAAGTGGCAAATATTGCTTACCGAGTTCGACATTGTATATGTGACTCGAACCGCCATGAAAGACCAAGCCTTGGCAGGTCATCTTGCTAAGAATCCCATCGATGAAGAATACGAGCCATTAAAGACATATTTTCCCGACGAAGAAGTATCGTGTGTCGATGAAGTCGTTATAGATGCTGATCCAGATTGGAAGTTGTTCTTCGATGGAGCAGTCAATATGAAAGGAGTCGGAATAGGTACGGTTCTTATCTCTGAATCGGGACAACATTTCCCGGTAACAGCACAACTTCGATTCTACTGTACTAACAATATGGCAGAGTATGAAGCCTGCATTCTTGGCTTGAGGTTAGCTGTTGTTATGAGAGTCCAGGAATTATTGGTGTTGGGGGATTCATATTTGCTCGTCCATCAAATTCAAGGCGATTGGGAGACACGAGATTTGAAGCTCATCCCGTATCGACAATGCTTGCAGGAGCTATGTCAACGGTTTGTGTTAGTAAAATTTAGGCATATTCCAAGGATTCATAATGAAATTGCTGATGCTTTAGCCACTCTGTCTTCAATGCTCCAACATCCTGATAAAGCCTACATCGATCCAGTGCTTATACAGAGTCGTGATCAGCATGCTTACTGTAATGCGGTTGAAGAAGAGCTCGATGGAGAACCCTGGTTCTTGGATATCAAACGATACATTCAGTCAGGAGAATACCCAACATATGCCACCAACGGTCAAAAGAGGACTATTAGGCGTTTGGCTAGTGGATTTTTCTTAAGTGGGGGAATCTTATATAAGAGAACCCCAGATCTGGGACTTTTGAGGTGTATAGATGCAAGACAAGCCTCATCAATCATGGTTGAAATACACTCTGGAGTATGCGGGTCGTATATGAACGGTCATGTCTTGTCAAAGAAGATTCTTCGAGCAGGTTATTACTGGCTTACTATGGAGAGGGATTCTATTCAATTTGTTCAAAAGTGTCATCAATGTCAGGTGCACGGTGATCTGATACGTTCTCCTCCTGTTGAGTTGCATGCAATGGCTGCTCCATGGCCGTTCGTGGCTAGGGGAATGGATGTGATTGGACTGATTGAGCCGAAGGCATCAAATGGACATAGATTCATTTTGGTAGCCATTAACTACTTCACAAAGTGGGTAGAAGCAGTAACTTTCAAGTCAGTGACAAAGAAGGCTGTGGTAGATTTTGTTCATGCCAATATCATTTGTAGATTTGGAATTCCTAAGAGGATCATTACAGTTAATGCTGCCAATCTCAATAGTCATTTGATGCATGAAGTGTGTCAACAGTTTAAGATCGCACATCGAAATTCTACTCCATATCGCCCAAAGGCCAATGGTGCTGTAGAAGTCGCCAATAAGAATATTAAAAAGATACTGCGAAAAATGGTACAAGGGTCTAGACAGTGGCATGAAAATTTCCATTTGCATTGCTAGGTTATCACACCGCTGTGCGCACTTCAACAGGGGCAAATCTATATTTATTAGTGTATGGGACAGAAGCAGTCATCCCTGCAGAAGTTGAAATTCCTTCTCTTCGAGTCATTGTAGAAACAGAGATTGATGATGACGAATGGGTAAAAACCCGACTGGAACATTTGAGTTTGATTGAGGAAAAAAGACTAACATCTGTGTGTCATGTCCAGTTGTATCAGAGGAGGATGGCTCGAGCGTATAACAAAAAGGTCCGTCCCAGGAATTTTGAAGTTGGTCAGTTGGTATTGAGACGTATCCTTCCTCACCAGGTTGAAGCGAAAGGCAAGTTCTCCCCTAACTGGAAGGTCCCTTCGTTGTGAAGAAAGTGTTGCCCAATGGAGCCTTATATTTGACAGATACTGAAGGCAAAATGGCAGAAATGGCTATCAATGCTGATGCGGTCAAACGATATTATGTATGATATTTTATCCTTTGTTGATTTTATTGCATGTTTAGTACTTGCATTTTTTAAGATTGATATGATGAAGGCATTTTATTCTTCTATCCAAATATTGTGTCATCCTTTGTTTACCCATTTGAGTTTCGTTTTAATTTTCTTTCATATCCCTCTTTTAGAATCAAAATAGAGTCAAAGATAAATGTCGAGGAAATAAGAATAAAAGAAAGAGTTCGAAAAAAAAAATTAAAATCAAATCAAAACAAAGAACAAACTGATGGAACTACGTGCGACCTGATTCTCCTCTCTCGGGAGTGAGATACGTAGGCTGCCCTATTTCGGGCTCGGTCCAACCAAATAAAGATTTAAGATTCACCCAGTCAACAAAACTGGGGCATGAGTTAATGTGTTGTTTGAGTCGATTCCAAAAGTTGTAAGTCCCACCCCCACTTCAAGTATCGTTTGAACCCCTTGCCATCCTTTTCTAACCTTATCCAAAAGCCAAGTTACAACCAAAGAAAGTCCTTCAGATCAATTTTTGATAATGTTAAGGCTAAGCATGCAATGGATATGATGATACATTATGAGGTACCACTTGTCTCCCTCAGCATAAGAAATCAAGAAAGAAATACGAAAATGAGAGAGTCTTATTGGTGAAAATCCTCGTAGGTACCATAAGGCGATGGTGAGTGGAGAGAAATAAAAATGAGAGTCTTATTGGTGAAAACCCTCACGGGCACCGTAAGGCGATGGAGAGTTCAAGAGAAAGGTGAAAAGTGAAAAGAAAGAGATTTGTTGGCGAAAGTCTTTTAAGATATCGTCAATCGAATGTGATGTATGAGTCCAATGGATTTGAAGAAGCGGCTTAGCGGCAAAGGCACGAACTCAACAACAAATGGGGAGTTTGGATAGGAAGATCAGGCAGCTTAATCCAAAATGCATGTCATACTCATTAGAGTTGGTTGTCGTATTCAGATAAGTTTTCTTTTTGAATATGGGACATTGCCCTTTTCTTTCATTTACATATTCATGCTTTTTGTCTTTTTATTGTCATTTATCAAAATAAAAGTCACCATCATTTCCTTACATTTTAAGTCAAGTCTGTGTCAAAATAAGCGAGAAAGGATTTCAAAATTTACTACCAGTCTTTCCAATTATATGAGGAAAAGCCAAGGACCAGCACATGAAAGAAATATAATCGTAATTCAACACGAAGCAAAGAAAGTCTATCAGCCGACAGGCTGTTGGATTCATGGAAGCATTCAGATTTGGAAAAGGGTGCACCTCAGAGGCATGGTAAAATGGAAACCCATTGTTCGAGTCATAACTCATTTCCCTCAATCTGGATCCGGGTCAATGATGCGGCAAAACTGGGCAAGCGCCAGCGATTGGGAACAAAGATAAAAGGAACGAGTTCTGGGGCGGATACCTGAGAAGCCAAGTACTGCAAGCCACCACTAAGTTTTTAACTGATAAATTTTCTTTGTTGAAACAGGGGAAAATTCACTTCACTTAATTCAGCTACCATTGGAAAAACACATCCATGGGGATTTTACCTTCTGTTCAGGACCCTCCTGGAAAATGGGATTTTACTTTCTGTTCAGGACCCTCCTGAAAAATGGGATTTTACTTTATGTTCAGGACCCTCTTGGAAAATGGGAATTTACTTTCAATTCAGGACCCTTCTGAAAAATGGGATTTTACTTTCTGCTCAGGACCCTCCTGAAAAATGGGATTTTACTTTATGCTCAGGACCCTCCTGAAAAATGGTATTTTACTTTATGCTCAGGACCCTCCTGAAAAATGGGATTTTACTTTATGTTCAGGACCCTCCTGGAAAATGGGAATTTACTTTCAATTCAGGACCCTCCTGAAAAATAGGAATTTACTTTATGTTCAGGACCCTCCTGGAAAATAGGAATTTACTTTCAATTCAGGACCCTCCTGGAAAATGGGAATTTGCTTTCAGTTCAGGACCCTCCTGAAAAATGGGACTTTACTTTCTGTTCAGGACCCTCCTGGAAAATGGGACAACGCTTTCAAAAATGAAATACTACTTTACTATAATTTTGTTTGGGATAATTTTCGTTCTAGTTTTAATTTTGGGTTTCAGGAGCCCGCCTGAAGAACAGGGTGATGAAATAGCAAGTCAGGAGCCCGCCTGGAGAACAGAGTGAAGAAATAAAAAGTCAAGCAACAAAGTGATGGAATAGCAAGTCAGGAGCCCGCCTGGAGAATAGGGTGAAGAAACGAAAAGTCAAGCAACAAAGCGAAGCAATTGAAAGCCAAGCAACAAGTTGGAAGAAATGGCAAGTCAGGAGCCCGCCTGAAGAATAGGGTGATAATTTCATTTATGTTTTAACTTGTAATTTTTATTTTTTGATGTAATGACAGAGCCGCGGACCGGAACCTCGATGGAACCTCACTCGACTCTCTAACTCGGTATAGTCCACTTCTCTTCCAATCCTTTGAAATACCCGTGACTTGATTCTCTCATAACTTGGGTAGATAGGGTGTCCGACAGGAGTCGATTGTCCTTCTTTCTTTTACTCCTCTCTTTGAATAATGATCGGGACAAAATTCGATCTTGTTGTTTACTTTTTTGCCTGAAAACACTGCGTGTTTACATTCAAAGGGGGCATGATGTAGACATGTAATTTTGTCCCTCCGAAAGATTAATTTACCCAATTTTACCTTATCCTACCGTGTACCCTCATCCATGTTATTATACCCTCACAAAATACAAAAAATAACAAACTCCCTAACAAATTCTATCCTATACTAACCCCTTTACATCTCATTCTAACAACCTACGCAAACAAAAATAGACACCTAACCCTTATCCCTCCAATTAAAAAACAACACCTCACCACCCTTTCATTTCTTGTCCACAAAGGCAAAAAAAAAGGATAATACATATTCATAAATAAAAAGGGCCCACAAATTTTGCCATTCTTATCAATACATAAAGGGGGGATCCATTTTTTTTTGGAAGGGGACGGAATTCATCTTTTTTTCCTTTTCTTCTTCACACGATACACACACAATACGGATTCACAGACTACACAGAGGACTCCATTTTTATTTTCTTTTCTTCTTTACTGGAAATTTGACTCAACACCCACAGATTCACCATGAGCACACACTCACCTCACCACAAACACTGGTCTCCCAAAGAAGAAGAACATACATATACATCACACACACCAAAATTTCATAGAAGACAATTCCATTCTCATCTTCTTCCATAGATGGAATATACGCATAAACACATCGATACACGCATAGATCGGAGACGGGAGCTGGACGGAGAGAAAACCATATAGAGGGAGAGATTTTTACGTAAGAGAGAAGAAAAATTAAGAGAGATCGAGAGAGGAGAGAAAGATGTTGAACGGAAAGAGATGGAGAGAAACGGAGGTAACAGAGAAACGAGCAAAGGAAAATAGAGGTTGAACGGAACCAGTGAAAACCCACCAAACTCACCCCAAATAGAACCATTTCCGTCGTCAAATCCATCAAAAACATAAACCAAAACTGACCCCCATTTCAGTTTCTTCGACCAAACAGTCGCGGAGTGCGAAATTAATTGCAGGTCTCTTGTTTTCTTTGTGATTCTGGTTTGGGTTGATAAGAAATAGAATAAAGGGGTTTGATCGATTGGATTTTTTCCTTGTTGAGGTTCTTCATTCGAATATTTTGAGTTCGGGCTTTATTATCGCACTATTATCAATGAAAAATTCGTTCTTGTGAGGTCGTTTGAGGCTTCAGTTCAGATTGCTATTTTTCTATTCGAGTTGGATTCGTCGCCGTTGAGGTTCTATTCAAAATTTCAAGTCCGGGTTTTCTTATTATCAACAAAGATCAGATTGTCAAAAGATCCATTTCTTAACCCGCTCTCTTTTTATCTATCTTGGTGTGTTGAATGGGTTGTGAATATGTGTGGTGTTATTATGTTTTGTTGGATTTTTGTTGATGTTGATCATGATATTTGTGATTCGGCTATGTTGGTTTGAGGAACGAGTTTGATCATGTTTTAATGGGTTGATAAAAGAAAAACTGGGGTGGAATTATGAGATTGATAAAATGATGAATTTGGGTTAATGATGGTTTTATTGTTACTTTTTATTCAACTTGGAATAAACATGAATAATGTTGGTGAACTCGATAGTATCACTATTTTAGGTCGCTAATTGGATAGGCGAATATAGGCTGGGTGGGCGAATTTAGGAATAAATGTTTTCGTGAAATGTTTAGAATTGACAGCTTTGGTTGAATGTTGGAAATTCCATGGAATGTTTAAAATTTTATTGAATAATTTAATTTTCTCGCACTAAAAATGTATTCATTCGGTCGGGGAATGCCCCGAAGTATCTGTATATATTTATTCACCGGGGAATGCCCCGAGGTATCTTGTACCCGGAGGATGTTCATGATGAAGGCCTGAGGCGTCGGGTAGAGCATTAGTCTAGAATTAATTTAGAATAGGATTTATTTTTACGCATTTTTCTATTTTTGGATTGTATAATTGGACTGGACACTAAATTTTGGATTTGTTTTGTTTCATGTGTTTGATGGACTGTTTTATGTGTTTTTGTGTGGTTTATACATTTGTAATGTCAAATTATCCGATACGCTCTACTAAGCGACCGTGGTCGAACCACGGGATCGAGGGGTGCCTAACACCTTCCCCTCGGTCAACAGAATTCCTTAGCCGGAATCTCTGTTCGCAGATCAATTTTACAGAGTCAAAATCATTTTGAAAAATGATATTCATGGGTGACTTGGCACACCCGATTTATGCCAAGTGGCGGCTCTGAGTTTTGAAACTAATGAATCCTTTTCTAAGCAATCGTTTTCTTTTGTCACTTAATAATAAAACCCTTTCGAACTTAAAATATAATTCTTTTGGGAGTACGAAAAAAGGGGTGTGACACTAACCTTTTCAAAAATACAAATCAACCCACACCCCTCTTCTCTCCAAATCAACCATCTCTCCTCTCTCTCGACAGTTTCGCCCAACCAACAGTTCTGTAAATTTCTTCTTTCAATTCCCGACGGCTTCAACCTCCTGTGACAAATAGTTAATCTTTGAGTTTCTTTTTGTCTTTCAACCGTCAATTGACGTGACAACCTTGCTCTCCAGACATAATAATTTTGAGTTCTTCATCGTCCCTTTTCTTCTTTTATAGGTAAAAAATTATGGCATTTTTAGTTTTGAAGAAAACGAGGAACTTGAGCCAACTTCTCTTCTAGTGTTGGTGAACAATTTCAATATTTGTTGCTTTAATTTGAAATATGATTTAAATAAAATTCTAATTTCTGGTATTTCTTCACTTCTCTTTTTGGAGTGCAATATGATTTTTTGTCGTTTGTTGAGTTTTTTGAAGTTTGATTTTTGTTGTTTGTGTTTGTACAAACAAAACAATGATGTTGGTGTTTTTGGTGTTGCGCCAGTTGCTGGGTTAATTTGTTCTTGTTCTTGGTAAAAATAGTGATATTACTGTTGTTCTATTGAACAAAATCATGCTATTTTTTTTGTACAACAAATTAACCATCTGATGCAATAAATTAACCATCTTATGCAACATATTAATCATCTGATGCAGCCTATTAACTATCTGATGCAACAAGTTTACTGTATGATGCAATAGATTTACCATCGAATAAAAAACCTTATGCAACAGATTAACCATCGGATAATAAATCTGATGCAATAGATTAACAAATATGTTGTAACAGATTTACTATCAAATTAAAAATTTGATGCAACAAATTAATCATATGATGCAACAGATTAACCATCTAATGCGACAGATTTACCATCTAATGCAATAAATTTACCATCTGATGTAACGGAGGAACCATTGGATTAAAAATCTAATGCAACAAATTAATCATCTCTATAACAGATTAACCTTCTATTGGATAAAATCCTATCAACTATTCCAACAGGATATGTCCAAGACTTGATTTTTCCAATTGATCATTCATCTGTCGTGAAAGACGACTCTTCTGTTGGAAGAAATCTAAATCATATTGACCGTTGATAACTGTTCCAATAGATCACTCATATGTTGCAACAGATGTGTGATCTGTTGCACAGACCAGTCATTTGTTTCAACAGATGAGTGATCTATTTTTATTATTGCAATAGATTACTCATCTATTGCAATATGTTAGTTATATGTTGCAATAGATCACTCATATGTTGCAATAAATATGTGATCTGTTGTACAGATCATTCATTTGTTTCAACAAATGAGTGATTTATTTTTATTATTGCAACAGATTACTCATCCGTTACAATGGATTAGTTACATATTGCAACATATAACCTACCTGGTGCTACAAATGTGTGATTTGTTGGAACTATTATTTTATTTTGTGCATGTTAGATTTACTGTTATCCTTTTTTAACGATGCATTAATCAATTATAATATATTTTATGTTCCTGTTAATTTTAGATGATATGGCTCCCAAAAGAAAAAAACCAAATCAAGTCCAAGTAAAGGAACAAGTGAAGCAACTAGGCTACATCCACCAGTCTATGAGCTTGCTTTACAAACATTATCTCAATCAGGAGCAGAAGGTGATGAACATGGGGAGGAGAATATTTCAAAAGAGATGATCCAAATGCTAATATTCCTTCCACCGAAGAGTAGGTCAAAACTTTCAGCATTGATAGTTATCCTGTGAGAATGTTGTGCGATGGTGCTACAGATTTAACGGGTGATTTTATGGTTAACCCAGCCATGAGAAAATCTTTCGACGCCTTCAAAAAAATACTTCGAGAATAAAATTTGGATGCTTATTTTAGGGACATCTGCTTTGAGCAATTTCTTGATTTACCGGAGGAAAACAATGCTCATTTTCAAATGAAAATGGTATATGATCTTCTCAAGCATAGGTTTATGTATGAAAATAAAGATAAGATGGATGAGGTATGGATAAATTACTGTGACATGCCTCTTTGTTTTGGTTGGAAGGAGTTTGTCATAGTTACTGGACTAAAATGTTATCCTCCTTTACCTTCTCAAGTTATATCCATTCTAACCTAAAAAAAAAGTACCACGCACACCCCAAAAAGGCAAATGCAAGTCGAGTGATTGTGAAGACTTGGTGTCCCTTGTTGGTCCAAGCTTCAAAAATAAAAATTTGATAGAAGCGTTGAAAGGTAAAAGACTTTCAAAGAAGCACAAGCAATCATTGTGCTTGGTTTGTATATAATATTCTTTGGGCGAGAGACGTTAACAACAACATACCACTTGGTTTAATAAAGCTTTCCGAGGATCTTAAGTCATTTAATAGCTATCCTTGGGGTTATGCAAGCTTCAAAATGACTGTCACATATTTATTGACTCCGTTAACGCCAAAGACAGTCAACTTATATGGCTTTCCATGCGCCTTCAAAGTAAACATTTCTTTTATTATGATATGATACATTTTTTTTAATTCAATAATGCTTTTGATTTATTGGCGTTATTTTATAGGTTTGGGCGTTTGATGTCATTCCTTATTTGAGACAACAAGTGAACTACCATCCCCGAAGGATGCAGTAAACCTAATTATAATTAAGTTTTTATTTTAATTAATGATTTTTTTGAATGATCTAATCATCATTCTAATATATGTATTGATTTATGTTAGATTGTACATCCGTCGATTGTTACTTCCGACTAATTGAGAGAAGAAGATGCCATTTTTTCACTTTACGATCTGTGCAAACTTTATCAGACCCTAAGATCATTGACAAAAAATGGAATTATTTGGAGCACCAACCATCACAAGAAAAATAATTTTGGAGGGTGGGCTTGTTGTTGTTGATAATGATAGTGGTAGTGGAGCTGTTGGTGGTGGTAGTGGTACTGCTGTTAGGGCTAATGATGCTCCTCTTATAGTTTTTAAAATAAACCATTATCAGTATGGTCATATTGGTTTTGCAGATTTTATCCCTCGTAGCGAATGTTGTGCATGTAAATGTCAAGACTGCAAGGCAAAACATGATGTAGTGATTAATGCTATTAATGCATTAACTGCTTCTGTAAAGAAATTGACATCTAAGAGGGATGACGTTCCATCAAAGAGGATTTCATATCCATCCACTCCATTAGAGATTAAGTCTAAAAAGAAAAGAAAAGTTATTTCTAAGGCATTATCAATCATCCAAAAAAGCAAAATTACAACTCTACTGTCTTTGTGTTATACTATTGAGCAATGTATAAGGACCATAGGAGAGCAGCATAAGCTGAAGAAGGTGAATATATAACATCTGTTCCAACTAACAAACAGACATATATCTATTTCAACAGATGACATAATTATCAAACAAATTATACATCTGTTGCAACAGTTGACTAACCTGTTGCATCAAATATAGTATCTATGCAACATATGTCATGTATGGTTTAGCAAATCAAATAGCTCTACGTATCATTTTTATTTATGCCAACAGATGACCTATATGCTGTAACATATGGGTCATCTGTTGGGACAAATTAGATCAAGATTTCCTACTGCTTCAGTTTTTCAAAAAAGATGAGTCATATGTTACAACAGATGGTTATCCATTGGAAATTATGATACATGTCTTCCTCATGTTTTAATTTATCCTAATTGATGATTTCTACGTTGCAACAGAAAGATAATCTATTTGCTAAAACAGATGAATTATCCTTTTCCATTTCTTTTGTATCTCTATGATTAGCATTGACAATTTTTGATTTCCAAGTGGATGTCACAGTAGAAGCTACTGATAAACAACATTGACAATATGCTACTTTTTTTATTAAAATACGGAGAAGCGAAAACGCAGAAACCGTATGCAAGCGACATTAAAGATCCACGACGACCAAAGTCAAATTCCTTAAGTAGATCTTTATAGCTTGAGCCTGTCAAAATAATTATCTCACCCCCTCCTTAGGAATTGTTGGCATCAAAACTTAGATTGTTGATTTATTTGTTGTGATCTATACCCATAATAATATTTTTACATTTCATTTACTTATTGATTTATTTTGTGTAATTTTTGTAGGCTTCGATTTATTTTATGTTGTCTATAAATTTTATTTTATCCTTAGATTTGAACTCATTAATTGAAATAGAATACTAGATTCAAATATTGCAACAGATAAGGTATTTGTTGCAACAGACGACATATTTATTGGAAAATATTAAATAGATTTAGACATGTTGCAACATGTAGGTCATCTATTGAAAATTATCAAACACGTCTTCCCACTGTTGCAACAAATAAACTTAGATAGAAACATCAACATAATGCAACAGATGGCCAACCTATTGCATCAGATAAACTATCTGTCAGAACAGGTAGAATATCTATTACAACAGATAGACAATCTGTTGCATTATAAAACATTCAACTTTCATTAGACATAAAAAATCACCACTACATGTAAAGTGAAGTGACGTGAAATAAAAAAGGCAGAACCCATCGATAGATACCTAAAGTTGCAGCGATCTTTCACTTTGGCACCTCAAGTAGACAGTGTTCATTTTAAACACCTAAAATAGGCATAAAATGTGTCAGCTTGACATTTTTTTCCCTGTTGGCAGCTCGCGTGTAATTCATGCAGCCAAGGCGCGTTGAACCTCTATTTTTGCTGATCTAGCGTTTGATTTGGCCCCCAATGGTTATTTTCCCCCCATTATCTTATATATTCATCTTCTTCCTAAAATTTAATCCTAAATTCTCAAATATTGTTCTTCATCATCTTTTTTTCTCTATCCAAATTCTTTAAATTATTTGTATTTGATTTTTCTGTATTTTTTTTTTTTTTTTCCAACTGAGTTTGACAATGTCGAGCTCATCTTCCACTATTTTTTGTGATAAAGATTTTTGATATTGTAAGTGTGGTCATGAAGCTCTATTGAAGACTTCTTGGACTCAACAAAATTCAGGTTGTAGATTTTTTACTTGTAAGATTTCAAAGGCAATATTTTTTATTTAGTTAATTGATTAATTATTGACATGTAATTATTTTGTAATTGTGGTCTTGTTTTCATAGAAATTGAGTGGATGTGATTACTTTGATTGGTATGAATAATGACACCCTTCACAAGCAAATTGTGTAATTTGGGGTTTGTTGAAGAAAGTCAAGGCTTTTGAAGAGAAATAAAATCGAGCAAGAAGATACTACATTGTTGGTGTTATTGCTACTGGTTTGGTGTTGTTGGACATATGGATATTCAAGCCTAATTTCTGAAATTTTTATGGTGGTGTATTTGCTACTGGTTTGGTGTTGTTGAGCACATAGATATTTCAGAATAATTATTGAAAAACATCAAACAAATTTAGACATATGTTGCAACATGTAGGTCATATGTTGGAAATTATCAAATAGGTCTTCCCACTGTTGCAGCAGATAGACTTAGATAAAAAGATCAGCATAATGTGATAGATAGGTAATCTGTTGAGTTAGGTTCAGAGAACCAAAGAAACATATGGGTTATATGATGCAAAATATGAATCGTCTGTCGCAACACATTACCCATCTGTTGCACCAGTTGCAGTAGATGGGTAATCTGTTGCAACAAATGACCCATCTGTTTTAATATCTTTCTTTGAGTCAAATTATGTTACTTTAAAGAAGACGTAATGCATCATTCGGAGGGTTAAAGAGACCAGCCTCCTTAATTCTTGTATTGCTCTTTGCAGCCAACCACCTAAGGATCCTTGGATGAGAAACCTCATTCGGGTGATCCTTGACCTACTTTCGGAGGGGAGAAATGACTTCAAATGCCCAAGCCTAAAAAATATAAATAGGAAGCAAGCAAAAAAAAGTTATAATAATTATTCAATATAAATTAATGGATGAGTAGACAAATAATGATTAAATTTACCATGAAACACCCAAGGAAAGTCGTATAATATGAACGTCTTTGGGGATAGTTTTGTCAGTAAATATTTAACAGTCAAGTTATAGATATCATACCCCCAGGGATAATTGTTGAATTTCTCAAAATCCTCAGCAAGCTTCAACAAATCATCTTCTATGACTTTGTTGACGTCTTTTGCCAATATAACGGAATGGGCAAACCAAACTAAGCACAATTTTTCCTTGTACTCCTTTGATATGGTTTTATCCTTGAGATGTTTTATTAACTTATTGACTTTGTACTCACATCCAACAATGTCCAACAACCCATCTATTTTTTCTTTTCATTTGTTTATTTTGGTGGCTGGTCGCTGGGACAATGCCTTCCCTCTATTTGATGGTGGCGGTTTGACTGTCCTTCTTACTTTGGACCTTTTGCGGAGTGTTTCCTTGATGAGAGGTTCTTCTGAACGATCGCATCTCAAGCCTGTCTCCATGGCAAACTCTTTCAAGCCAAAATAAATTGGCATGCCACAGTAGTTGATCCGGATTTCATCTATCTTCTTGCCTCCTCCTTCGAATCTTTATCATCCCCCACGTATTTTATCCTGCGTTTGATAAGAACATATACCATGCTCATTTAGAAATGGTCAGTGTGATCCTCAGGTAGCGCAAGAAAGTGTACAAAACAGCTCTTCTTAAAAAGTTCATCTATGTTTTCATTCTTCATAGTTTTCCTAACGTCATCAAAAGGCTTCTCCAACTGACATTTAAGTACAAAATCACCAGTTAGTTCTGCAGGGTCATCTATCAGCATCGCAACTTAAAATCTATCAATACTAATAGTTTTGACAGTCTCATGTTGGAATTTTGATATTAATTCACGCCCCATTGGTGATGCATTATCATCATGTTGATCATCATCCTCTTTCTCAGTTTCTTCTCTCTCCTCTTCTTGTTTATCTTTTTTTTTCTTCCTCTTCCTCACTTTTTTCCTCATCACCATCTATAGACCTTTGTCTATCTCCCACAACATCGTTTTCATATCTTTTCTCGGCTTCACTTTTCCTTGACTGAGATTGTTCAGGAAGCTTCTTTGAATCCCTCTATACTCTAGTCTCTTTTGTTAGGTGGTCAGAAGTTGATCCACTTTCACTTTTTTTCCTTTTGGGAGACATGTTTTACCTACAAACAATAGAAAAATAAAAAATACATTACAATTGATGTATGAATAAATTTTAAAAAATACATTACAAACACCACCAATACCGACACTACCAATAACCACCACAAACACAACCACTAACGACACCACCAACACCACCAACCAATGCCACCAACACCACCATCAAAAGCCACCAGAAATACCACTAGTGCCACCACGCTGACCACCAACACCAATCATGAATACCACCAGTGCCACCAGCAATGCCACCACCACCATCACCAAACCACCATTACCAACAACACAACCAACACCACCTCTAATGCCACCATACTAACTCCACCACCAACAACCACCAATAATACCACAAACACCATCCAAAAATACCACGACAATCAATGGAACACTGCAATAAAAACTAGGATATTATCGGCTTTTTTCTATGATTTTACCATCAAAACTCAAACTTGTTAACCCATTCTCAAAGATAATACAACTAAAAGTCTTTTTTTTTATCATTAACTAAAAAACCCTAATTTGTAGGAAAAAAACAAATATAGAACTTTTCTCAAACTCTATTACCTATGGAGATAGAGAAAATAACGGGTAAAAGCAAGAATGAAGTCGAAAATAACAACTATGTGGTCAAAATGGGAAGAAAATTGATCTATTGTGAAGGATTGGGCAATATGTTGAGTAGTTGTTGTCTGTATTATTGAGACAGAAAGAAAAGAGCGAGAACTCAAAATTTGAAATGATGAAACATTTTCCCGCAAATGGATGATTTGTATGGGCTGATATGTATTTTGGAAAAGAATGACAAGTTTTGAAAATATTAATTTAGTCCGAATTGATCTTAATTATTTTTTAAAATTTTAAAAAATATAATTTTTAATTGTCTCATCATAATAAAATGTATTAAGAACAACTGAAACACTGATGAATTTTAGGTATTAGCTTAATAATAAGTTAATAAGAATCGTTTCAACTCAGAGTGATCGATTGATGACTCAGGTTAGGAGAAACACAATACCAACATTATGTACTTACAAAGACTCAATTGAAGTTGTAGTTGACCCTATGTACTCATCCATAGTTCTAGCTAAATCAAATTTGGGTATTAGCTTAATAATAAGCTAATATGAATCATTTCAACCCTGATTGATCGATTGACGACTCGGGTTCGAAGGAGCATAATACCAACATCATGCAATATAGTTGACCCTGTCAACTCAGTCCTAGTTGTAGCTAAATAAATTTAGGTATTTCAAATAATAAGCTATTTTGAATCGTTTCAACTCTGACTGATAGATTGATGACTCGGGTCAGGAGTAGCACAATACCAACATCATGCAATAGAGTAAGCCTTATAAACTCATCCCTAGTTGTAGCTAAATCAATTTTGGCATTTCAAATAATAAGCTAATATGAATTATTTCAACTATGACTGATCGATTGACGACTCAAGTCAGGAGGAGCACAGTACCAATATCATGCAATATAGTAGGCCCTATTCCCTAGTTGTATCTAAATCAATTTAGGCATTTTAAATAATAAGATAATATAAATTATTTCAACTCTGACTTATCGATTGACGACTCAAGTCAGGGGGAGCGCAGTACCAACACTATCCAATATAGTAGGCCCTATCAACTCATCCCTGGTTTTAGCTAAATCAATTTAGGCATTTCAAATAATAAGCTAATATGAATCGTTTCAACTCTGACTGATCGATTGATGACTCAGGTCAGGAGGAGCGTAGTACCAACATCATGCAATATAGTAGGCCCTAATAACTCATCCCTAGTTGTAGCTAAGTCAATTTAGGCATTTAAAATAATAAGCTAATATGAATTATTTCAACTCTGATTGATCGATTGACGACTCAGGTCAGGAGGAGCGCAATACCAACATCATGCAATATAACAGGTCCTATAAACTCATCCCTAGTTTTAGCTAAATCAATTTAGGAATTTCAATTAATAATCTAATATGAATCATTTTAACTCTGACTGATCTATTAACGACTCGGATCAGGAGGAGCGCAATACCAACATCATGCAATCTAGTTGACTCTGTCAACTCATCCCTCGTTCTAGCTAAATCAAGTAAAGTTGTAGTTGAACATATGAACTCAATTTAAATTATATAAAAAATAAATGTTCAACTTGCTACAACAGATGACTTATCTGTTGGAATTTATCAAACAGATTAATGAATCTGTTGCAACAAATTACATATCTGCTGTAAATTATCAAATAGAATTTGTCATCTGTTGCGACAGATGATTGAGCCATTGGAAATTTTCAAACAAAAATTATCATTTATTGTAGCAGATGACTTATATGTTTTAAGATCTTTTTTTATTTTAAAGCAATTTTTTGTTTGAGATAAAAAAGCTAAAATGCTAAGGCGGTAAAAAATATTACTTGGATAACTCAAAAATCTCCTCCTTGAGTAGTCTTAGCTAATCTTTTCAATGTCATCCCATGTCGCAGTCTTCTCGTGCCCCTCAAAGTTATTAATGAATATTTAAAATCTATCTCTAGAATTCTCTCTCCTTCAGCCATAAATTAACTTAACTCATCTCTCTTCTTTCTTTCGAAATTCTCTTTCTCTCCTCTTTAGGGTAATCACAATCATTTTTTTTTCTCTCTTTTCTCTCCTATTTCGCATGAGGATCCTTTCAGATCTCAACTGATCAATATCTTTTCTCAACTGAAATGATTGTTCTGATACCTTTGCTTTTTTGACATTGCAGGTATGGTTCACTATTACTCTTTCCTTCTCGTCTTCTTCTTTGTATGTTATTTAAATTAAATATTTACATCTGTTGTTTTTATTGATTTACCCATTACCAATATCCTATTTATTAAGAAAATTGAAGGAAAGATTTTAAGTCTTGAATGAATGAACCTTTATTTTTATAAAAAATATGCAAAAAAGTCATTTGTTAGGAGAACTTAAAAAACCTTGTTGTTAGTGTAATTTTTTTTTATGTATTTTGTTTGTTACTTTGTTGGTGGTGCTGTTGGTGTTGTTGTTAGAACATGTAGTGTTTATGTTGTTGATGGTTTTGGAATATATGGTGTTACTTCTTTATTGTTGATGTTGTTGGTGTTGGTGTTGCAACAGTTTCCTCAACTATTGCAACTGATGAATCAGCTTTAAGAACAGACGGAACAACTGTTGAAAGAAATCAAACCAGTAACAAGGCTGGTTTGATTTATTCCAACAGATGACCCATCTGTTGCAACATGTCAGCCATCTGTTGCCACATATGCGCCGCTTGTTGCAACAAATGACTCATCTGTTGAACAGATGGGGAATCTGTTGCACCAGATGGGTCATCTGTTGCAACACTTATTGTCATGTGTTGTATTCATTCAATTTTGTGTTACCCTTTTGTAATGTTATTTTTGTTCTTCTTTTGTTTGACATCAAATATTTTTTTCTTATTTACAGATAAAAGAAAGTGAACGTGGATCAATTTTTGCTCGACCTGCATTAAAGGCTAGAGTAAAGATGGGTTCAGAGGAATAAGCTGCTTGCAGATGGAACCACTTCAAATGTGAAAGGTATGTATTTCTAACCAACCTATGTGAAAACGCATATCTAGTACACTGATTTTGTGAATGTTGGTTCGTTACCTATTAGGCGTTATTCTTTCAAACAAGAGCAGTAGCGGTAACAACAACAACAACAACAATGGTCAACAAGAAGAAGATGAAGATGATAATGAAGTAGAAGATAATGATAATGAAGAAAAAGATAATGATAATGAAGCATAAGATGATGAATAAAGCAGCAACAACAATGAACAACAAAAATCTCTAGAGAGAGAAAACAACAATGAATGAGAAGAGAGAGAAACACACATGATCAAAGTGTAAATTTAAAAACTTGTGGGCTATTCTCAAACTTTTCAAATTTTCTTAATCCATAATAAAGTAATTGTCACCTACACTCAAATATTAAAATTTGAGTCACCTACACCTCATTTTGAGACTCTTTTGTCACTTTTAGATAAATGCCCCATAATATCCCCTCTGTCCAATATGACTAAAAGGAAAAACGTAAGAATTTTGAAACGCGTGATCTAAAATAAATCTTAGATATTTGTATGACATAAATGATTTAATCAAGAATAAAATAAGGATTTAAAGTTATATTCTTTCTCTTTATATGAAAATAACATTCTTTTTGAATGGACAAAAAAAATCACATTGCTTTAAAAAATGATCATTTTGGCTCTGGGTTTATATTTATTATGGGTTTATTATATTTGATCTCTGCAGATTATAGTACGAGTTCTCACCGTTGATGTGTGGATTATGCGGAGTTGCTATGTATCAGATATTTGGGATGAGCTCCTGACATTCGAAGTTGTTCCCGCTCTCCCTCATGTGTTTTGTCGATGTGGTATTTGCCTAGGATGTGACAATGATGTTCTTTTTACGCTGGAAACATCTGAGTCAACGAAAAGCAAATGATGACATGATTATTGGATTTTCAGTATTGAGAAATCTGAATGTGGGCTATTTATGATTGGAAGTAACATTGAAGAGGTGATAAGGTAGTTTTGTTTGGATCCAACTCCTCTCCATTTCTCTTCTCTCCAATTTTTCCAAGTTCTTACTTGGATTGAAGACACATGTCATAGTTTAAAATTAATGATTGAGATTTAATTAGTTAATCAAAGTTCTAACTATAGTTATCTACTTCTGTATATTTTGTTATATTTGTTGCTTAAATATTTTTAAGAATTCATTATATCTTTCTTAAATATATGTTATATTAAATTATTTTCTCTCTGTCCTTGAATAATTTTATATTTGTTACTTAAATATTTTTAACAATCCATTATATCTTTCTTAAATATATTAAATTATTTTCTTTCTATCCTTGAATAATTTTTTGCTAGGTTTTTACTTCTTTTTTTTTGCTAATGTTTGTCATTTTTCTTAAGTAATGTTTTTCAAATAAAAAAATAAAGATTGTGGCTTGAATTTTTTCTAATTTTATTTTTTATGTGCCAAATAAATTCATTATACGTGTGCCAAGTGAAATATAAAGATTTTTCCAAATAAATCCATTATATTTTCTTTATATATTTTTTTTTGGCTAACTTTTGCCATTTTTCCTATGTAATGTTTTTCAAATAAAAAAAAATAAAGATTGTGCTTGAAGTTTTTCTAATTTTATTTTCTTTATGTGCCAAATAAATCCATTATACATATGCCAAATCAAATATAAAGATTGTGCCAAATATATCTATTATATTTTTCTTTATGTGGCTCTTTTGAATTCTCAACTAGAAAAATTAAAATTTTAACTATATTGTGAATTTAAAAAAAAAAATAAAAAAATTAGGAAAAGTTTTTAATATATATTTTGTGGCAGTAAAGTTTTTTTTTTTTTTTTTTAAATATTGAGTAAAGATATAATGGATATTTAAGGAACAAATATAACAAAATCTATGAAAGTGGATAACTATGGTTAGAACTTTGATTAACTAATTAAATCTCAACCATCAATTTTAAACTATGACACGTGTCTTCAATCCAAGCAAGAACTTGGAAAAATTAGAGAGAAGAGAAATGGAGAGGAGCCGGATCCGTTTTGTTTCAAGCTTATGCTCCAGCATTGTTAAATTTAATAAATAATATAGGACGATAGAATTTATTAATAAATACTTGCTAAAATTTAGATCAACAACAACAGCATATCCAGCGTAATTCCACAAGAATATGTACATATGCCTTAACTCTGCCTTGTTCAGTTGAAGAGGTTATTTCCAATAGACCCTTAGCTCGAGGAATGCGTAATCACAACATTTTATGGAAACACAACCAGTAACAACATCAAGATAGTAAGATAACCAAAGCGAGAAATATAAAAATAATAAAAAAAATTAGATTTTTTTTATTACACACCAGCTCCAAACCCAACTACCGCCATAGTTGAAAACAATAGATATTTGATCCCCTAAAAATGGGGATTCTTTGTTAAATAGACCTTTTAAGTCTATTATTTAATTAAATAGACCATAATTTTTTTTATTTTGTGAGATGACCCATTATTAAGACAGATTTATTATCTGTCCGACAGTCAATTCGACAGATACACAGACATATCTATTATATACAAACATATCTATTATCTGTTCAACAGATTTATTATCTGTTCGATAAATAAAAAAATAAAAATAGACCATTTTATTAATTAAAAACTTAAAGAGGATTGAACATTTTGCTAAATACAAACTTTAAAAGGCTTGAGAATCAAATTTTCTCCAAAAATGGCACTTGTAGACCAAACAAACAGCTTAGACATAAGGACCACTTTAGCATTTAACCCCAACCCCACCAACTGAGAAATTAAATCTTAAAACCAAAAGGTGCTTCGGTACCTACAAAGTATTAATCTTTACATACAAAGAGACAAATATCATGTATCAAAGTAACGATAATAGATCTTGATATCCAGAAGTCTCAAAATATCTTAATATCATATTTTTTCTGGTAGATTTCAGAAATGGAGATTGGGTTAGCAGTTGGTGGTGTATTGCTCTCTTCAGCTTTGAATGATCTGTTTGATAGGTTTGCCCCTCATGGTGATCTGCTCAAGATGTTTCAGAAGCATAAGCATGATGTTCGACTCTTAAAGAAGCTGAAAATGACTTTGGTTGGCCTTCAGGCTGTGTTAATTGATGCGGAGAATAAGCAGGCATCAAATCAACATGTGAGCCAGTGGCCTAATGATCTTCGAGATGCTGTAGACGGCGCTGAAAACTTAATGGAACAAGTCAATTATGAGGCTTTGAGGCTTAAGGTGGAAACAAGTAACCAGCAAGTAAGTGACCTCAACCTGAGGTTGAGTGATGATTTTTTTCTTAACATAAAGGAGAAGTTGGAAGACAACATTGAAACATTGGAGGATTTGATAAAGCAAATTGGTCTCCTTGACTTAAAGGAGCATTTTTCTTCGACTAAACGAGAAACTAGAACACCTTCAACTTCTGTGGTTGAATCTGATGTCTTTGGTAGGCAGAATGAAAAAAAGGAATTGATTGACCGTGTAACATCTAAGGAGGCAAGTGAAAAAAATCTGATTGTTGTTCCTATTGTTGGAATGGGGGGTGTGGGCAAGACAACACTTGCTAATGCTTACAATGATGAGAATGTGAAAGGCCATTTTGATTTGGCAGCTTGGTTTTGTGTGTCTGAGCCTTTCAGAATAACAAAAGGGTTATTTCAAGAACTTGACTCATTTGACTTAAAGGATGACAATAATCTTAATCAGCGGCAAGTCAAATTGAAGGAAAACTTAAAGAGAAAGAAGTTTCTCATTGTTCTGGATGATGTGTGGAATGACGCCTACAATGAGTGGAATAACTTGAGAAATCTTTTTGTACAAGGAGATACGGGAAGTAAGATCATTGTAACTACACGTAAAGAGAGTTTTGCCTTGATGATGGGTAGTGGGGCAATCAACGTGGGGACTCTGTCTGGTGAAGCCTCTTGGGCTTTATTCAGACGACATTCGTTAGAAAACAGGGATCCTCCGGAGGAACATCCAGAACTTAAGGAGGTTGGAAAACAAATTGCAGGCAAGTGCAAAAGATTGCCTTTAGCTCTTAAGTCAATTGCTGGTATTTTATGCTCCAAATCAGAGGTGGGTGAGTGGAAAGACATTTTAAGAAGTGAAATGTGGGAGCTGACTTTGAATGGTATATTACCAGCATTGATGTTGAGCTACAATGATCTTCCTGCACATTTGAAGCAATGTTTGCTTATTGTGCTATATATCCCAAAGATTATCAGTTTTTCAAAGAGCAACTTATTCCCCTGTGGGTTGCTAGTGGTCTTGTACAACAGTTGCATTCTGGTAACCAATACTTTAATGAGTTGAGATCAAGATCATTGTTCGAAAGGGTCTCAGAGTCTTCTGAAAGAGATGGAGGGAAATTCTTAATGCATGACCTTGTTAATGATTCGACCCAAATTGCATCTTCAAAACTTTGTGTCAGGTTGGAAGAGTGCCAAGGATCTCATATGTTGGAACAAAGTCGGCATATGTCGTATTCAATGGGGAAAGGTGGTGACTTTGGGAAATTGAAACCACTCTCTAAGTCGGAGCAGCTGAGGACATTGCTTCCAATCACTATCCAGTACCTTTACTGCCCTAAGCTAAGCAAGAGGGTGCTGCGTAACATACTGCGAAGTCTAAGATCCTTAAGAGCATTATCATTGTCAGATTATGTGATTGTGGAGCTGCCAAATGACTTGTTTATCAAATTAAAGCTCCTGAGATATTTGGACCTTTCTCAAACAGAGATTAAAAAGTTGCCCGATTCTATCTGTGCATTGTATAACTTGGAAACACTTCTCCTGTCATCTTGTAGATATCTTGAGGAGTTACCGCTGCAGATGGAAAAGCTAATCAACTTGTGGCACCTTGACATAAGCAACACTTCTCGCTTGAAGATGCCGCTACATCTGAGCAAGTTGAAAAGCCTCCAAGTGCTAGTGGGAGCCAAGTTTCTTCTAGGTGGTTGGAGAATGGAAGATTTGTGTGAAGCACATTACTTGTATGGATCTCTATCAATTTTAGAGTTGCAAAGTGTGGTTGATAGAAGGGAAGCTCTGAAAGCAAACATGAGGGAGAAGAATCATGAAGTGATGCTGACAATTCTCAAACTGAAAGAGACGTACTTGATGAGCTACGCCCACACTCACATATAAAAGAACTCAAAATCTCTTCCAAATGGGCTAGCTGATCATTTGTTTCTTAATCTGCTAGTACAATTGTCTCTTAGCAACTTCCTTCTTTGAAATTCCTTTTCATAAAAGGGATGCATCGGATAACAGAGGTAACGGTGGAATTCTATGGTAGTCCGTACTGCAAAAAGCCTTTTAACTCTCTTGAGAAGCTTGAATTTGCAGCGATGACGGAGTGGAAGCAGTGGCACGTACTAGGCAACGGAGAGTTTCCTGCACTTCAGGACCTTTCCATTGATGATTGCCCCAAATTGATGGGGAAGTGGCCTGAAAATCTTTGTTCTCTAACAAAATTGAGAATTTCAAGATGAAATCCTGAACTGAATTTGGAGACACCCATCCAACTTTCAAGTCTAAAATGGTTTGAAGTTGATGGTTCTCCTAAGCTTGGAGTTGTTTTTGATGACTCAGAACTGTTTACATCCCAATTTCAGGGAATGAAGCAGATTGAGAAATTACATATTAGTGGTTGTAACTCTCTTACCTCCTTGCCTATTAGCATTCTGCCGATCACCTTACGCAATATGGGTATCTCGTTGCCGTAAATTGAAATTGGAGATGATTTCTAAGATGTTTCTGGAGGAATTGACACTGGATGAATGTGATTCTATATCATCCATCACCTGAGTTGGTCCCAAGAACACTCTCTTTGGGTGTAAATAGTTGCCAAAACCTTAGTAGTTTTTTGATTCCTAATGGGACGGAAACACTGTCACTGATGGAACAAGGGCTTCCCTCCTCTCTTTCTGAGCTATGTTTATATCACCATGATGAGCTCCATTCACTACCGACTGAAGGTCTTCAGCACCTCACTTCGCTTCACAGTCTATACATCAGGAGTTGCCATCAACTCCAATCACTTCCCGATTCAGCTCTGCCCTCCTCCCTTTCAGTGCTGACCATCATGGATTGCCCTAATCTCCAATCACTTAAAAGGGATGCCTCCTCCCTCTCTAAACTATCCATTTCCTACTGCCCATTGCTCAAACCACTCCTAGAATTCGACAAGGGGGAGTACTGGCCAGAAATTGCTCACATCTCCACCATAAATATTGATGGCAAATACCTTTGATGATTAAAACCAAATGGTGCTCTCACAAATGTAAGTTATTCTTTTCCCTCAGAAGCTTTTTATTTTGGTTTACTTCCCTTTGTTCTTTTATTAATTCTTTTTCTTTTTTTTTTTAATCTTATTGAGCAGTGTGGAGTGTCTATTGCTCAAACTGTGTCTTGAATTCAACGAGGGGGATTACTAGCCAAAAATTGCTCATATTTCCACCGTGAATATTGAATGGGAGTACTTGTGTGATTAAAACGAGGGTGTGCTCCGATAGATGTAAGTCATTCTATTTTCTTAATATCTTTTGGTTTTTGGTTACTTCTCTTTGCTTGTTTGTTAATAATTCTGTTTCTTTGTTAAATCATTTTGACCAGTGAAACCGAGGAAGCATCTTCAGATCAAGATGAAATCTTTATATTTACACCAAAACATTGAAAGGGAAATCTACTTTAGGTGGAATTGAGATAAATTGCTCCAGAAAATTGGTAGCTTAATACCTATCTTCTTTTCTTGTCTATTAACCTATCTTCTCCCTCAAATCTTGCAGACAAGAATATGATTTGCCATCATGAAAGCTGTTCCGCTTTGTTCTACATTTTTTCCGTCTCTTCTACAGAGATAAAGGGTCCAACAAATGCAACCTCACTTTCTCAATGAGGTAGCCAAGACCTTTAAAAGAGATAAAGGGTTCATCAAGCTTGAAATTTAAGGAAATTGGAAAAGACTTCGAATGTCTGCTCCCATTATTTAAGCCCGGAATAAATTCAAGGTTAGATAACAGAAAAACGATTTACTCATGCTTCAGTTACAACTCTTATTTTGTACTAATAGTGGTTTGTATTTTATCTTATAATAGACAGCATAACAAGAAAGAGCCATCTCTTATTAATTCTTCTAGTTTTAGCTGATGCATATAAGCTGTTCAAAATATGATGCCGTGTTTACTTACTGCAATTTGTTTCAATTTAATGTCCAGATAACTTGACAGTTAATTTTGTGGAATTCCTCTTTGCTTTTCTACTAGCTTGATTTGGTCTTTGATCGATTGTTATTGCAGGAGCTGTTTAATCTTGTCTCCATTTAAACTTCAGTCAATTTATGGAATCACAAAGGAAAGTCATGAATGGTCAGAAAATGCAATCAATTTGCGCCAGAGATGAATTTAAGGCTAATAAAATGAACAGGCATATCATGATGTATTAAGACTATGATAGTCGCTAGAGGTTGAACAATGGAGAAGCCCTCAGTTCTTGATTAATAGAGGTCAATTGGCAGCTCTAATAGTGTTCAAAGGTGTATAATACACAAGGTTTGTTTCCCAATAAATTTAACAACTAAAAGTATCAGCACGGTTCAGTTTTTTGTTAATGATTATTGGATATCAACTTATTCTTTGTCAGGATTTTGGTATGCTGTTTCAACTCCTAGCTCAGTTGGTAAAAGGAAATTTCTGCTGCAATTGTCTATTGAATAGAAAGCCACTCGAATGTGGTCTGACAGCAAAACGTAAGTGAACAAAGACTAGTCATTTTTTTTATCGTCCAGTGCTCTTGATTTTCAGTCCAAGGTTTTGTTTTCGTTGACTGTAAACGTTATATAATGCTTTGATTTTTATACATAAATATGTTGTGCTCATCATCAAACAACCATCTTTAAATTTAAGCTCCATAGAGAATCTGTAGAAAAGATAATCACAGATAACAAACAGAAGTTTTAGGAAATAGGTAAACTTCCATTGTCAGGATTTTGGGAGCTATTCTGCGTATTGGCACAGTTCCAAATGGGCATCCTTTCTTGTTCAACCAGAATTCCTCTGTCATGAAATCACCTGACTTGTGTGCCTTCTTTGGTTGCAGAGCTTTCACTCTTTGTCTTTCCAGCTCCATCGCGATGGTCCTCTATTTTGCAGATATTGTAGTAAACAAAATGAAAACTAAATCGCCATGAATATTAATTCAAAATCATATCATATAATAATATCAAGTTATGTAAGGTTCTAACTACAAGAAGATATTAAATACTATATGGCAAAGTTGATGAGCCATCCCTCTTAACATTTGTAAGAGACTTCACAAGTGAAGAAAAAGGAGAGGATATCCAAATTCATCCTTGGAAAGGATTCAATATAACAAAACTTATACCTCAAGTCTTTCTGTCCCCAGTTTTGGATCGAGAGGAGTTGGTTGTTTATAGATATCCACACAATCATACAAGTCTCCATGAATAGTCTACAAAAAAGATCAATTCCATCACAACAAATGAAAAATAGTTCTTTCAGTACTACTGCATTTACATATATACAAATACCTCCATTGTAATGTTGGATCTTCCGCACTGGACCATATTAGAGAGAAGGACAACTGAAGCTTAAAAAGAGAAGCAAATTAAAGGTGTTGTTACCCTCATAGTTACAGACATTAGAAAGTATTCTGGAGATGAGAAGAATGAATGAATTAATATGAAGATATTAAAGGTGTGTTGATATTGCAGCTTAGCATTGATGAGGCCGACAGCCAGCTAGCTAGGTTGTTCCCAATTTGAACCATTGTTTTGTTTTGAATTTTTCTCTACACTAAAAAAAATTAAACTTTAGAGATTAATTTTGTTTAATATATATACACATACATATATTTTAAGAAAATTGATCTCAGAAAATCTTGTTTTTCAACTTCTTTTGAGATGGATTTGTGACTGTTTTAGTAGTGATGGTCGCTCTTATAATGGATTTTGTTGATGAAAAGCATCTTAATTAAGTTAATTAGCATATGCAATATCATGATCAGATGCTTTAAATAAGAATTGTATAAACAAAAGAAGAAAACAACTTGTTATAACGACTTGCTAGACAATATCCTAATCTTATTGACAATCAAATATTATTCTTGATAATGGAGTAAGGAGGCACACAAGGCATTCATTCAACTTAATTATTTCGCTAAATTATCTTTTTACGTGTGTAATAAGTATTCAGTAATTATTTTACATACTAACATGGGTTGTGGTGCTGTGGATGGGGCTGCTCCATCCTTAATCAGAGGTCCAGGGTTCGACCCTGGGTATGAAGAAAGCTTTGTTGGGAGCGCTGCCACCTTAATGGGCCCTGCAACGCGCGATCTGAATTAATCAGGGCTTCAATGCGGACACGGATGAGAAACAAAAAAAAAGTAATTATTTTACATATTCTGAGCAATGCTTTCTTCAAGTCGCGGAGTCAAAATATGTACTAAGAAAGAATTTCTCTAAGCAAACTTTGTATAAAGAAATTATTTTTGTAGTCAAAATTTGCTCAGAAAATACTTTCGCCCTTCACTTTTACTTCTCCACAATGATTATATATATATATATATATATATATATAAATGAAGAGTGGTTTAAAGAAAATAATAAATGAAGAGTATACATATAACGTCCATAACTATTAGCACTTCAAAAATCTTGAAAATGATTTTAGGGAATTAGTAGTTAATGTTAAGATAAATAAAATAAATATTACTTTTCTCTTAATATGCTGAAATAGACAAATAAAAGTGAAGAGTAAGTTTAGTACTTCTTTCTTCCATCTTTACTTGTTCATTTTTTACTTGATACGTCCCTTGAGAAACAATAAATAAAAAGATAATTTTACTATAATACCCTTATTAATTACAAGTCATCTAAATGTTGAAAGAATATCCCTAATATTTAATAATGAGTAAAGTTGAACAATTATTTAGTAGTTTTTGTTTTTAAAGTAAAAAATGATGTTTGAAAATTGGAGTTATTTTTAGCCATGAAATAAATTAGAGTTTTTCTTCTTCTTTTTTTGGGGGGGTGGGGGTGGGGGTGGGGGGTGGGGGAGAGGGGGAGTAATTTGGAGTGAAAACACAATGTACTGTTTTGGAATTTTTTTTTTTTATTCTTTTGAAAAAAGTGAAAATAAATTTTTTCATATTTTTATAATCAAACATATTTTCGAAGTTCAATTCTGTAGAAAAGGAAAAAAAGTTTCTCATCAAGCGCTCCCTAATAAGTAAAAATAGACGGAAAGATGAAATACTTATACTCCTCTATAACTAGGAGTATTTCCAAAAGTAGAAGGATATATTGTTTCGACTTTCATTAAAAATATACGAGGTTTCAACTACTTTCCCAAATTTTAATTTTTTTCATTCATTAGCGTTTGCCTTAATTGTCTACATTAATTAGTGTAGCCTTAGTTTTTGACTTATTCATTACCGATAATAATATCTCTTTTTTTTTTCTCGAAAAAAAATAAATAATCAATAATATCTCACCAATATCCATTCATGTCTTTTCATTTTGGACATACTCAAAAGCAACACCTTACCTAAATTAAATTTATGATTTAGGAATTGTTAAGTTAAAAAGAATTATCATAGATACATTTAAAAAATAAATAAATCTTACATGTATATTTTGAATAAAAAAATAATATTTTCTCTATTTCAATATAAATAATTTGCTAGGATGGTACACTCCTTAAAAAGGATATTTAAAGATATATTAATAATTGTGGGGTATGTAAAAATTAATTTAACGGAGAGATTATTGAATGTGTCAATAAAGTTTTGCATTGATAGTAGAAAAGAAAAGGATCTACATATAAGATGTAGTGATACTTGAGAAAATTGAAGGAAATGTGTCTTTTAAGTCTTGAATGAAAGATTGATGACATTGAACAACTTAAAAGGTCAAACATCATTAGGAAACTTGATTAAGTTAATTGTAGACTTGATTAATATTTTCAAAACTTTCTAATCTTTTAAAAAATATAAATCAACCCAACCCACACCCCTCTTCAATCCAAATCAACTAGTCTCTCTCCTCCCTCTCTCGACAGTTTCTCTCAACTCTCTCCCAACCAACAGTTCTGCAAATTTCTCCTTTCAATCCTCGGCGACTTCAACCTCCGACGACAAATAGTTGGACTTCAAGTTCCCCTCTTCAATTCAAATCAACTAGTCTCTCTCCTCTCTCTCTCTCTCGACAGTTTCTCTCAACTCTCCCAACCAACAGTTCTGCAAATTTCTCCTTTCAATCCTCGGCGACTTCAACCTTCGACGATAAATAGTTGGGCTTTGAGTTTCTTTTCGACTTCAACCTTCAATCAACGTGACAACCTTGTTCTCCGGCCACAACAACTTTGAATTCTTCAACCTTCAATCGACGTGACAACCTTGCTCTTCGGCCACAACAGCTTCGAATTCTTCATCGTTCCTTTTCTTCTTTCATAAGTAAAAATTTATGACCTTTTTAGTTTTGAAGAAAACGAGAAACTTGAGCCAACTTCTCTTATAGTATTGGTTAACAATTTTAATATTTGTTGCTTTAATTTGAAATGCGGTTTGAATAAAACCCTAATTTCTGGTATTTCTTCTCTTATCCTTTCGAAGTGAATTATAATTTTTTGTTGTTTGTTGCATTTTTTTGAAGTTTGATTTTTGTTGTTTGTGTTTATACAAACAAAACAACGATTTGGGTTGATTTGTTTTGTTCTTGGTAAAAATGGTGATATTATTATTTTTTTGTTGAACAAAATCGTGCTACTCTTTTTTATTTTCTCCAACAGAATATCCATCTGGTGCAACATATTAACCATCTGATGCAACAAATTTATCATATGATGCAACAGATCAACCATCTGTTGCAACAGAGGAACCATCAGATTAAAATTCTGATGCAACAGATTAATCATTCGATGCCACAGAGGAACCATCAGATAAAAAATCTGATGCAACAGATTTAGCATATGATGCAACAGTTTAACTATCTGATGCAACAGATTAACCATATGTTGCAACAAATTAACCATCGAATAAAAAATCTAATGCAATAGATTAACCATCTGATGCAATGGAGGAACCATCAGATTAATGATCTGATGCAACAGATGAACCTCCTATTGGATAAAATCCTATCAACTCTTCCAACAGGACATGTCCAAGACTTAATTTTTCCAACTGATCATTCATCTGCCGCGATAAATGACTCTTTTGTTGGAAGAAATTTAAACAATATTGACCGTTGATAGTTGTTCCAACAGATCACTCATGTGTTGCATCAGATGTGTGACTTGTTGCACAGACCCTTCATCTTTCTCAACAGATGAGTGATATGTTTTGTATTGTCGCAACAGGTTACTCAGCCATTGCTGCACGTTAGTTAACTGTTCTAACAGATCACTCATATGTTGCAACAGATGTGTGATCTGTTGCGCAAACCATTCATCTTTCTCAACAGATAAGTGATATATTTTGTATTGTCGCAAAATATTACTCAACCGTTGCTACAGGTTATTTAACTGATCCAACAAATCACTCATATGTTGCAATAGATGATGTTGCAATAGATGCGTGATCTACTGCACAGACCATTCATTTTTCTCAATAGATGAGTGATATATTTTGTATTGTTGCAACAAATTACTCATTCGTTGCAAAAGGTTATTTAACTGTTCCAACAGATCACTTATATGTTGCAACAATGTATGATCTGTTGCACAGATAATTCATCTGTCTTAAAGATGAGTGATATGTTTAGTATTGTTGCAACAAATTACTCATCCGCTGCAACAGGTTGGTTATATGCTGCAACAGATATACTACCTGGTGTAACAGATTGGTGATCTGTTGGAACTGTTATTTTACTATTTTGCTTGTTTGATTTGTTGTTATCCTTTTTTAACGATGCATTAATCAACTATAATATATTTTTTAATGTTCCTGTTAATTTTAGATAATATGGTTCCAAAAAAAAACAGAAACAGAATCAAGTCCAAGTAAAGGAACAAGTGAAGCAGCTAGGCTACATCCACCACTATATGAGCTTGTTTTACAAACGTTATCTCAATCGGGAGCAGAATATGATGAACACGGGGAGGAGGAATGTTTCAAAAGAGATGATCCAAATTCTAATAGCCCTTCCACCGAAGAGTTGGTCAAAACCTCCAGCATTGATCGTTATCCTGTGAGAATGCAATGCGATGGTGCCATAGATTTAACGGGTGATTTCGTGGTTAAATTAGCCATGGAAAAATCTTTCGACGCCTTCAGAAAAATACTTCGAGAGCAATAATTAGATGCTTATTTTAGGGACAACTGCTTTAGGAAATATCTTGATTTGCCGGAGGACAACAATGCCCGTTTCTAAATGAAAATGGTATATGAACTTCTCAAGCGTAGGTTTATGTATGAAAACAAAGATAAGATGGATGAGGTGTGGATAAATTACTGTGGCATGCTTGTTTGTTTTGGTTGGAAGGAGTTTGCCATAGTTACTGGACTAAAATGTTATCCTCCTTCTCAAGTTATACCTATTCTAACCCAAAAAAATACCCCGCACACCCAAAAAAGGCAAGGGCAAGTCGTGTGATCGAGATGACCTGGTGTCCATTATTGGTCCAAGCTTCAAAAACAAAAATTTGATAGAAGCGTTTAAAGGTAAAGGACTTTCAAAGAAGCACAAGCAGTCATTGTGCTTGGTTTGGTTTGTACATAATATTCTTTGGGCGAGAGACGTAAACAACAACATAAGCATTGGTTTAATAAAGCTCTCCGAGGATCTTGAGGCGTTTAACAACTATCCTTGGGGTTATGAAAGCTTCAAAATGACTGTCAAATATTTGTTGATTTCGTTAGCGCCAAAGACAGTCAACTTATATGGCTTTCCATAGGCTTTCATGGTAAATGTTTCTTTCTTTTATTATGATATCATTCATTTTTTTACTCAATAATGGTTTTGATTTATTGACGTTATTTTATAGGCTTGGGCGTTTGAAGCTATTTCTTATTTGAGACAACAAGTGAACTAACAGGAAGAAGTTTTCTGTCCAAGAATCTTGAGATGATTGTCGGCCAAAACTGATAAAAATGCAAAATTTTTTGATCTCTTCAACCCCCTGAAGGATACAGTATGTATAATTATAATTAAGTTTTTATTTTAATTAATAATTTTTTTGAATGATCTAATCATCATTCTAATATATGTAATAATTTATGTTAGATTGTGCATCCGTCGCTAGTTTCAACCAATCGAGAGTTGAAGATGCCATTTTTTCTTACTTTACGATGTGTGCAAACTTTACTAGACCCTAAGGTCATCGACAAAATAAAAATGGAATTGTTTGGAGAAACAACCATTACAAGAAAAATAATTTTGGAGGGTGGACTTGTTATTGTTGATGGTCTTAGTGGTGATGGAGCTGTTGGTGGTGGTAGTGGTGCTGCTATTTGTGTTAATGATGCTCCTCTTACAGTATTTAAAATAAACCATTGAGTATGATCATACTGGTTATACAGATTTTGCCTCTCCCAACGAATGTTCTGCATGCAAATGTCAAGACTGCAGGACGAAACATAATGTAGTGATTAATGTTATTAATGCATTAACTGCTTCTGTAAAGGAATTGACATCTAATAGGGGTCTCATTCCATCAAAGAGGATTTTATTTCCATCCACTCCATTAGATATTAAGGCTAAGAAGAGAAGGAAAATGATTTCCAAGACATTATCAAACATCCAAAAAGTGAAATTGCAACTCCTCTGTCCGTGTGTTGCACTGAGCAATGTACAATATCCAAAGGAGAGCAGCACGAGCTGAAGAAGGTGAATATATATGTCTTCCAACTAACAAATAGACACATATCTGTTTCAGCAGATGACACATCTGCTGAAAATTATCAAACAGATATATACATCTGTTGCAATAGTTGACTAACTTATTGCATCAGATAAAATATCTGTTGCGACATATGTCTCGTCTGTTTTAGCAAATCAAATAGCTCTTCGTGCCGCTTTTATTTGTACCAAAAGATGACCTATCTGCTGCAACAGATGAGTCATATGTTGCAATGGATGGTTCATCCGTTCGAAATTATCATACAGGTCTTCCTCATGTAGAAATTTGTCCCAAAAGTTGATTCATTGTTGCAACAAAAATATAATCTTTTTGGGACAATTTAAAACAAGAGGAAGACCTGTTTGATTGGCTAGAACAGATGGGTTATCCTTTTTTGTTTTGTTGTATCTGATTAGTATTGACCAATTCTGGCTTTCTAGGTGGATGATGAAGCTACTGCTGAACAACATTGACAATATGCTACTCTTTTTATGAAAATACGGAGAACAGAAAACGCAGAAACCATACGTAAGCAGCAATTAAGATCTACAACGAGCAAAATCGAATTCCATAGTACCGGATGAAGAACAACTTATCCATATTGAGTGGATCTTTATAGCTTTAGCCTGTCAAAGTAATAACCTCACCTCTTCATAGGAATCATTGGCATCAATACTTAAATTGTTGATGTATTTGTTGAGATCTGTACCCATAATAATTTTTTTACATTTTATTTATTCGTTGATTTATTCCAGCTAATTTCTGAAGTCTTCGATTTATTTTATTTTGTCTATGAATTTTTTTTTCCGCTTAGATTTGAATTTATTAATTGAAATGAAATACTACATTCAAATATTGCAACGGAAAATGTATCTGTTGCAAAGACGACACATCTGTTGAAAATATCAAACAGATTTAGACATGTGTTACAACAGGTAGGTAATTTGTTGGAATTTATCAAATAGGTCTTCCAACTGTTGCAACAGATAGACTTAGATAGAAATATCGACATAATGCAACAACCTATTGCAACAGATAAACTATATGTTAGAACAGGTAAAATAACTGTTACAGCGGATGGAGAATCAGTTGCATTATAAAAATTCAACTTTTATTGGACATAAAAAATTGTCACTACATATAAAAAAGTGAAAGTGAATTGAAATAAAAAAGGCGGAACCCATCGACAATGTTCAGTTCAAACACCTAAAATAAAATAGGCATCAAGTAGAAAATGTTCATTTTAGACATGTAAAATAAAATAGGCATCAAATATGTCAGCTTGACACTTTTTGCTGACTTGCCGTCATTTGGCCCCCAACGGTCATTTTTTCCCCATTGTCTTATATATTCATTTTCTTCCTAAAATTTAACCCTAAATTTCCAAATCTTCTTCTTCGTCGCCATCTTTTTTTTATTTATCCAAATTCTTCAAATTATTTGCATTTGGTCTTTCTTTTCTTCATCTATTTTTCATTTTTTCCAACTGAGCTTGACAATGTCGAGCGCATCTTCAACTATTGTTTGTGAAAAAGATTTTTGATATTGTAAGTGCGGTCATGAAGCTTTGTTAAAGACTTCTTGGACTCAACAAAATTTAGTTCATAGGTTTTTTACTTGTAAGATTTGAAAGGTAATTTTTTTTATTTAATTAGTTGATTAATTATTGACTTGTAATTATTTTGTAATTGTGTTCGTGTTTGTATAGAAATTGGGCGGATGCGGTTACTTTGATTGGTATGAAGAACGACACCCTTCATAAGCAAATCGTGTAATCTAGGGTTTGTTGAACAAAGTCAAGGCTTCTAAAGAGAAACAAAATCGAGCAAGAAGATACTATATTGTTGTCGTTATTGCTACTGGTTTGATGTTGTTGGGCACATGGATATTCAAACCTAATTGCTGAAATTTTTATGGTGGTGTATTTGCTACTGGTTTGGTGTTGTCGAACATATGAATATTCAAGCGTAATTATTGGAAAATATCAAATAGATTTAGGCATATGTTGTAAAATTTAGGTCATCTGTTGGAAATTATTAAACAGGTCTTCCCACTATTGCAACAGATTAGACTTAGATTAGATAGAAATAACATCAGCATAATATAACAGATGACCAACCTATTGCAACAGATAAACTATCTGCCAGAGCAGATAGAATATATTTTACAACAGATTGACAATCTATTGCATTATAAAAAAATTCAACTTTCATCAAAAAAAAATTATTGCCACTACATCATGTACATGTAATTTAAAGTATAGTAAAGGGTGACTTGAAATTAAAAATTGATATTTCACATGCTCTTCTATATACACAGGCTCCAAGCGTCCAGTAAGTACCCCATAAGCCCAGACCTCTTGCAGGTTTGACACAACATTGTCGTATAAAAAGGTCGTTGGCTCGATCATTTCTGTGCCGGTCAGTAAATATTTGATGTGTACAAGAGTGTGCAAGAGCGTGCAAGCCGCATGCGTAACCGGTATTATTTTTTGGAAGGGTCCTGGCCTTGTTTCGACCTTCAAAATCCCATGGTTTCTTCATCAACACTTCCTTTGGAAAATTATTCATCAGTTTACTCTCCCTCAACAAGATGGGCAACAGCTTCATCAGTGGCTGCATGAGGAAAAAAAGATTGACCTTGTCGATGGCAGGTTCGTTGCAGTCATAAATTTTGATCTTTCCCTCCTCGAGTAGTATCTCAACAACCCGATAATGTATGCCGTTCACGCTAATGACTGCAAGAATCCTCTTTGCCTTGGTCCAGCTCTTGCCGTGTGGATTCGGCCTCTCCCCTCTAACATATTTTATCATTTCTTCTTCATCCAAGTCCAACGTAGAAACTAAGAAATTGTAACGCCCCGATTTTCTGAAACTGGAATGCCATATGGTGCTCATGATCCCGAAGAACCACAAGCTAACCCTCTTCTGATATCTATACCTGAGCACTGCATAATACAATAAAATAAATGCAAAAACTGGCGAAAACTTGCCATAAGGTTCAAACGTCTAAAATACTCAAAATTGAAAACTGAATACTAATACATCTGTCTGAAAAAGCCTCTAACTGTCTGAACTGTGGAGTTGATGGGACATGTCCCCAACTAACTTCCTTCTACTAAAAATAAACTGAATCTAATGAAGTACCGAAGTAAGAAATATCCTCGGATGATAAGGACTCACTGCTACATCTACCGTTGCTGACTGAGTCTGGACTGCTAAGGGTACTCTGGATCTCGTGCTTCTGAACCTATGGCGTCAAATAAAACACCATAGCGCAAATACGTCAATACGTTTGAATGTACTTGGTATGCAAATGGGGTAAAGCTGAATGGAAGGGCTTATGCATGAACACAACTTAACTGAATGATATGCAAGAGCTGGATTAACATATATAGAGAATCTATAACTACTTAACATACTGTGACTGAGCATACTGGGACTGAATCTGATAACTGATACTGAATCTGAAATTGATACCCATACTTATTAATACAGATAAACTGGATAACTGAGTCTACTGATAATGGATATCGACTGGCTGAATCTGAGATCAAACCTATCTAGCGAGATGACCTTTAGATCTTCTGATAATAATTATAATTTACTAAGCTTGAGATCACGCCTAACTGACGGGTGATTTATGGAACTGATAATTATAATACTCAACTGAATCTGAGACTGAGATCAAGCCTACCTGACGGGTGATCTCGGTAAGTATTAATACTGAATAACTTTGTGTGAGACCAGGCCTATCTAACAGGTGGTTCATGAATCACTGGAACTAGCTGAGTTCCTTACTGAGATAGATGATTGTATCTGATAGTCCTGATTTTTGAGTTCTACTTTGAAGACTGATACTGAAACTGCAACTGTGGGAGTTCTCACTTAACCGACATGCCTCGAGTCTAAACTAGTGGGGTCCAACCTATAACCCCAGATGGAAGGGTGTCAATATCGTGCCACAGGTAAAGACCTCTCTGGTCAAGACTCTTTAACGAGTGACCCTCAAGAGGAAGTCAGCCTAAGGCTATATGGACTCCTGCAGGTAGTTAAGCCTTTATCTGATGGGTGACTCCTCATCCTATGCTGGTTATGCAGTTCTGGAGTACAGGTATTGCTGCTAACGACTCTGCCTCTCTAACGGGGAAACCACCATCCTGCACTCGCTCGGTGCTAGTTCCTACTCCCAACTGAAAGAATCTGAACTGATCCTTAACTAAACTTAGACTGAGCTGAATATTGTTACTGATTATCTTACTTGACTGACCTGACTGAGTTCACTTGGTTCCGTTATCTGACGGAATACGTCTAAATTCTATTTTCTTTTGAATACTACGGAGTTTTGTAACTCACTGATCTTTACTGGAATCTGATCCGAATACTAAATACTACTGAGATCTGAACTGAGTGTTGTGCTTGAATAGACTGAATACTGAGGTTTACTGAATTTTCTTAACGTCTGTACTGACTGAATTCTACTAATCATAGCATGACTGAGATTCTCTTGAACTGACTCGGCTTTAGGCGCACAACTATATTTTTTTTGGGTACAAGTACCCCCAGGACTCGATGGAAGAAAGCTGAAAAACATGACTTCTTGAATATATAACCAACATCCACATCACAACAATAATCTATCACATCAACATCATAACAATAGTCTATCATTCGCAACATCATCAAGGAAGTATCACTTTAAGCACTTGGGAACATTCAACATGTAAATTGTATATAGAGGCATGGTATTGTCTCATGAATTATTCAACAATGAAAATACACATGAATAGGAAGCACATGCAACATATTATTCTTTATTCATCTTGGCATTACAACAAACACTAGACATGCATTACTTGTGACAAAGTTGAGGGTTTATACCTAATATGCCACAATGGTACTATTTTCTTCATATAAGCATTCTACCTAACATATGGGAGACACACTTTGGTCATACAACAATTCATTACCCCTAATTAACATGATTACATAATTTAACATGCTTCTTGAAGAGGCTTTGTCATGAATATCACATAATCAACACATACTAGGGTCAAAGTTTGCATCTTTGCAATCAAGACATAAATTAAAACTCAATATCAACATGAACTTCATCCTTAATTCACATGTATCATAAAATCTCATGAAGACATAAACTTAAGAATTTTTTAAAAGGTTCTTGAACTTCTTGGGTGGAAGGAACCCAAGAATTAACACTTGCATACCTTAGTTTCTTGATTTGGAGAGACTTGACGGAGGAATTCTTGAGTTCTTAAACCTTTGGGTTGAAACCCTAGGTCGTTCCTGAGAGAAAATTGAGAGAAAACCTTATAATTTGGGTTGAATGAGGCTGAATCTTGAAAAAGATCTAATGTTTCTTTAAGGTTCTTGAAGAAATCTTTAGGCTTGTTCTTGATTTTTCTTGACTTGGGTTTAACCCCTTTGGGAGAGAATGTTCTTGTTCTTGAGGAGATGATCTTGAGATAAAACCCTAATCTTGTGGTTGAGAGTGTATGAGAGAATTTTTGAGATGTTTAACTGAAGAAAAATAGGAGAAATTTACGTCCCTTGAGGTTTATAAGACGTGGGAGGTGAAGGAAAAAACCAAAATACCCTTACGAAACCACTTCCCAATTGCTGAAAATCTTAGCTGACGATTAAGGCTGAAATGTCGTCAAATTTATGCTAAGTCGTCACAAATGTCATCACTTGGGAGATGGTTTCTGCCTAAGGCTGACAGCATTTGTGATAAGTCGTCACATTTGTGATAAGTTATCAGCAAATGTCGTCAGTCAGTTTTCCAGGATGACATGCTGGAGTAAAATAGGTATAACTCTTTGCTTCGTTATTGGATTTGGGCAAAATTGGTATCGTTTGAAAGATAATTCAAAGATATTTCATTTGACATATAGTAGGTCCTATAATTCGATATACAAAAGGAGTTATGGTCAATTGAAGTTGAGCCAAGTTTTGAAGCTCACTAAAACTTGAACGATAGGAAATCTTTCAACTTGTCCTTGAATTAGGGGATCTCTATGATCTTAATTCATGCTCAAATAGATTCCCACACTACATAATTAATTAACACACTAAATTTACATAGGATTCGAGGCTTTTGGAACATCTACGCATATGAATAATGGATTTTCATTCTAGTCCGAAATGTGGGGTGTTACATTATTTGCCCCTTGGAATCATTCGTCCTCAATTGTCGATTGATAAGTTACGAGTACTAATCAACTGAACTTACTTAAGGGACGTGAATATCTAAAACATGACTATATGACAGAAATTACTGACACACTGAATTTTCCACTAGAGTATGCATGCATAGATGATGCATATAATACCCGGATGAGACTATTGATAAGCTGAATCCTCATGAAGGACATACATATCTAATGAATGGATACTTGACTGAGTTGTTCTCATGAACGTATGACTGAATACACTAATAAGCTGAACTTTCTCTACTGAACATGCATATCTAATGCATGGAGGTCTGACTGAACTTACTCTTGAAAGCATGACTGACTGTGCAATGATAACGGATGCTAACTCATAATAGGAATCTATGCATGAAACTGAATGGGTTTACGGAACTGATAACTTTGGGGAGTTATAGAGCATCTCCTCCTTGGGACGCTATGTCCCTCTAAAAACACTTATATCACTGGAATACTTGAGGACTACTGAGGTGGTGCACAAGGAATCTATGAATTGGATCATATCTAAACATCTGAGAGCTGAAGATAATGCATGATGCATGAACTGAGTTATACTCGCAACTACTAAGGTACTCTGTCTGGGATATTTCTGATAGTATGACTAGATGGAAAGATGTGAAAACAAACTATACGAATCTGATTGTCTGACTGCTAAACTGAACTGCTGACTTTACTGACTAGCTCATTCTGAAAACTTAAGCTTAACTAAAGAACTACTTCTGCGTTCTTTCAACTAAAACTTCCACCTTAGCCTCAAGTCTTCATCATAAGTCTGGGAACTCTTCACTAAACTCTGAACTGAACTACAATCAATCTACTCTAGGGTCTGCGATATAATAATGTACCTAAATGGTAACTCATCCTGCAAGACTGCACCTGAAAGTATAAAGATCACTGCTAATGCTATCCCTTGGGGTACAACTCTTAACTTTCTTTAGTTTCCGCAATCATCAAACTTAAGTTCTTGCATGTACTGTTCAAGCCTACTGAAATCTCTAGAATATGTCTATCCACTTATACATAAACATAACACCCGCTACTGTCATGGGCTGCTAATATTACATCTTTTAACTTACATCCACACCTTCACACTTAGTCTAAAATCCACCAACTTAAATTCTTCAAAGATTCAAGCTTAGTCTCTAAAGCATAATGTGAATATCCATAATTCTTTAATAAACATGCTACTCTCACCTAGACTTCAAATGTTACCTCTCTAAAACTTATATTTTCTCCACACCATGAGAATTACCACTATTCCTCCATCAACAATACATATAACTCCGGATCACTAAACTTAAACTCTTGCATACATTGTTTCAAGCCTACTGATTAACCTTTTGTACAACTAACCCCCATGAAACATACTCTGCCCAACTTTAGATAACACTATCCCAAACTATTTGCGGGGACGATCTGAGAAAGCTCTATCTATAGGACTCTGGGCCTCACTACTTCTTCTACCTTAAGAGTAAGGTAAAGCTGACATGAATGGAACATGATGAGAATCCACATAAGTTTCTTAGAGAACCTTTCTATAGCACGATCTGAGACATGAAAGAAGGGAAACTGTTCCTAAAATATCTTATAGCCTCCTGCACATGAATGTGGCGCGCAACACACCCATGTACAAGACTCTACTAGATGCAGCTTTCAGACTTCCTAGAACACTATTAAACCTTAGGCTCTGATATCAAGTTTGTAACGCCCTAATTTTTTGGAACCAAAATGCCACACGGTGCTCATGATCCTGAAGGGCCACAAGCTAACCCTCTTCTGATATCTATACCTGAGCACTGCATAATACAATAAAATAAATGCAAAAATAGGAAAAAACTTGCCATAAGGTTCAAATGTCTAAAATACTCAAAACTAAAAACTGAATACTAATACATCTGTCTGAAAAAGCCTCTAACTGTCTGAACTGTGAATTTGATGGGACATGTCCCCAACTAACTTTCTTCTATTGAAAATAAACTGAATTTAATGAAGTACTGAAGTAAGAAACATCCTTGGATGATAAGGACTCACTGCTACATTTACCGCTGTTGACTGAGTTTGGACTGCTAAAGGTACTCTGGATCTCGTGCTTCTGAACCTATGGCATCAAATAAAACACCATAGCATAAATATGTCAGTACGTTTGAATGTACTGAGTATGCAAATAGGGTAAAGCTGAATGCAATGGCTTATGCATGAACACAACTTAACTGAATGATATGCCAGAGCTGGATTAGCATAGATAGAGAATCTATAACTACTTAACATACTGTGACTGAGCATACTGGGACTGAATCTGATAACTGATATTGATAGTGAATCTGAAACTGATACCCATACTTATTAATACTGATAAACTGGATGACTGATTCTACTGATAATGGATATCGACTGGCTGAATCTAAGATCAAACCTATCTAGCGGGATGACCTCTAGATCTTCTGATAATGATTATGATTTACTAAGTTTGAGATCAGGCCTAATTGACGGGTGGTCTATGGAACTGATAATGATAATACTCAACTGAATCTGAGAATGAGATCAAGCCTACCTGACGGGTGATCTCAGTAAGTATTAATACTGAATAAATTTTTGTGAGACCAGGCCTATCTAACGGGTGGTCCATGAATCACTGGAACTATCTGAGTTCCTTACTGAGATAGATGACTGTATCTGACAGTCCTAATTTTTGAGTTCTACTCTGAAGACTGATACTGAAATTACAACTGTGAGAGTTCTCACTTAACCGACATGCCCCGAGTCTGAACTAGTGGGGTCCAACCTATAACCCCAGCTGGAAGGGTGTCAATACCGTGCCACGGGTAAAGACCTCTCTGGTCAAGCCTCTCTAACGGGTGACCCTCAAGAGGAAGTTAGCCTAAGGTTATGTGGACTCCTGCAGGTAGTCAAGCCTTTATCTGATGGGTGACTCCTCATCCTGCGCTAGCTATGCAGTTCTGGAGTACAGGTATTGCTGCTAACGACTCTGCCTCTCTAACAGGGAAACCACCATCCTGCACTCGCTCGGTGCTAGTTCCTACTCCCAACTGAAAGACTCTGAACTGATCCTTAACTGAACTTAGACTGAGATGAATATTATTACTGATTATCTTACTTGACTGACATGACTGAGTTCACTTGGTTCCGTTATCTGACGGAATACGTCTAAATTTTACTTTCTGTCTGAATACTACAAAGTTCTGTAACTCACTGATCTTTACTGGAATCTGATCTGAATACTGAATACTACTGAGATTTGAACTGAGTGCTGAGCTTGAATAGACTGAATACTGAGGTTTACTGAATTTTCTTAACGTCTTTACTGACTGAATTATACTAATCATAGCACGACTGAGATTCTCTAGAACTGACTCGGCTCTAGGCACACCGCTATATTTTTTTTAGGTACATGTACCCCCAAGACTCGATGGAAGGAAGCTGACAAACATGACTTCTTGAATATATAACCAACATCCATATCACAATAATAATCTATCACATCAACATCATAACAGTAGTCTATCATTCGCAACATCATCAAGGAGGTATCACTTCAAGCACTTGGAAACATTCAACATGTAAATTGTATATAGAGGCATGCTATTGTCTTATAAATTATTCAACAATGAAAATCCACATGAATAGGAAGCACATGCAACATACTATTCTTTATTCATCTTGGCATTACAACAAACACTAGACATGCATTACTTGTGACAAAGTTGAGGTCTTATACCTAATATGCCACAATGGTACTATTTTCTTCATATAAGTATTCTACCCAACATATGGAGGCACACTTTGGTCATACAACAATTCATTACCCCTAATTAACATGATTACATAATTTAACATGCTTTTTGAAGAGGCTTTGTCATGAATATCACATAATCAACACATACTAGGGTCAAAGTTTGCATCTTTGCAATCAAGACATGAATTAAAACTCAATATCAACATTAACTTCATCCTTAATTCACATGTATCATAAAATCTCATGAAGACATAAACTTAAGAATTTTTTAAAGAGTTCTTGAACTTTTTGGGTGGAAGGAACCCAAGAATCAACACTTGCATACCTTAGTTTCTTGATTTGGAGAGACTTGACGGAGGAATTCTTGAGTTCTTAAACCTTTGGGTTGAAACCCTAGGTCGTTCCTGAGAGAAAATTGAGAGAAAACCTTATAATTTGGGTTGAATGAGGCTGAATCTTGAAAGAGATCTAATGTTTCTTTAAGGTTCTTGAAGAAATCTTTAGGCTTGTTCTTGATTTTTCTTGACTTGGGTTTGACCCCTTTGGGAGAGAATGTTCTTGTTCTTGAGGAGATGATCTTGAGAGAAAACCCTAATCTTGTGGTTGAGAGTGTATGAGAGAATTTTTGAGATGTTTAACTGAAGAAAAATAGGAGAAATTTACGTCCCTTGAGGTTTATAAGACGTGGGAGGTGAAGGAAGACCAAAATACCCTTACGAAACCATTTCCTAATTGCTGAAAATCGTAGCTGACGACCAAGGCTAAAATGTCATCAAATTTGTGATAAGTCATCACAAATGTCGTCACTTGGGAGCTGGTTTCTGCCTAAGGCTGACAACATTTGTGATAAGTCGTCACACTTGTGATAAGTTATCAGCAAATGTCGTCAGTCAGTTTTCCAGGCTGACATGCTGGAGTAAAATAGGCATAACTCTTTGCTCCGATATTGGATTTGGGAAAAATTGGTATCATTGGAAATATAATTCAAAGAGATTTCATTTAACATATAGTTGGTCCTCTAATTTGATATACACAAGGAGTTATGGTCGATTTAAGTTGACCCAAGTTTTGACGCTCACTAAAACTTGAAAGATAGGAAAGCTTTCAACTTGTCCTTGAATTAGGGGACCTTTATGATCTTAATTCATGCTAAAATAGATTCCCACACTACATAATTGATTAACACACCAAATTTACATAGGATTCGAGGCTTTTGGAACATCTACGCATATGAATAATGGATTTTCATTCTAGTCCGAAATATGTGGTGTTACAGAAATCAAGTCCTGCGCCACAGGCTGACGCATATGTATTGAGTTGATCGTACTTATCCTTGAGCTTCTTGCAGGAATCGAGGTCCATTATCCTATCGGCAGTGTCATAAGCTTTCGGGTATGTTAATTGTCTTTTCCTCATGAGGTAGAGAATTTCGTCAACATGCTGTGATATAAGAAGTCAATTTTTAAATAGGTTAGTAATTGTAAAGATGCAATAGATGGTACATCTGTTGCGTAGGGTTCTCTGAATCAACAATCCAACGCAACTTATGCAACAGATGGATAATAAGTTGCAACAGAACCACTGCCAGTTGCACCAGAATACCTAGCTGTTGCAACAGATTTCACATTTGTTACGTAGCTTCTTCTTCATTTGGTAGATTAGAAGGCTAGGTTAGGAAAAGTAAACTTGCCTTGTCCTCATACCGCATACGCATATCAGTCATAGTCTGAAAGTCTTGGGGGGGAAAAGGAGGCCTGGGGTAATCTGGTGTGCCTGGTTTGGCATTTTTAGCCTGTCGCAGATCCCTCTTCTCCTTAGTACCAAGTTCCGTGTATATGTCCACCTTCTTGAATGACCCCTGAACTTCAACAACTTTTGGAGAGGGAGGAGTTGCAATTTTTTTTATTTTGGATCAGAGAGTATGTCGCTAATTGCTCTTTTCTTTCTCCTAACCAACACTGTAGGAGTGTATGGCTCCCTCACCTTCTTGGATGGTATGACACCCCTCTTGGATTTTAATTCCTCGATTGCTTTAGAGATAACCTCTACTTTTTTAAAGAGTTTATCTTGGCTGTCCTTGCACTCTTCACATGCACAACGAGAACACAATGGTGAAGAAGGGTGAGAGGGACCTGTGTAAGGGTGAAAAGGGATATTTATTTTTTCTTGAGTATCAATATGCTCATCATCACGAGTGGTAGCAGCATCAACATGCCTGTCACCAACACCAACAACTTCACCAGAAGAAGCACCCAGACCTGCCTTAGTAGGTTGGTCATGAAGAGCCTCAACATTAGGCTGACCTTTCCTAGCTTCTCTTCTTATGGCTATTGATCCATCCAATTCCTTCTTTATTAACTCCACTGTTAGGTCTGCTATAGTATCAACATGACCTAGAGTAATATAAGAAGTTATCACCGACTCCTCAGTAGGCACGATCCATGGATGCACAACCTATAAAAAAAAGATACATTTAAATCATATAATATAATAATTTTCACAGTTGGGTTACATTTTAACACTGTCAACTTCTGCAACAGATTAACAATATGTTGCATCAGATTACCTATCTATTGCATAGTTTGTAGTGCATGGTTAAAATCCATTTGAGTCGGGTTCAGAGAACCAGAGCAACATATGGATAATCTGATGCAAAATATCAATCATCTGTCGCAACAGATTACCAATCTGTTGCATCAGTTGCACAAGACGGGTAATCTGTTGGGTTACATATTATGCAACAGATGATCTGTAGCAATAGTTGTAAATTATCAAATGGATTATCAAATGGATTAAGTCATATATCACAACAGATTACCCATTTGTTGTAAATTTCAAATAGGCGCTGCCATCTGTTGTAGTTGACCCAATGAGAACTCACCACTAGTCCTACTAGATTAATCAATTAAGGTATTAGTTGAACATATAAGGTATTAAGAATTGTTTCAGCTCAGAGTGATCGATCGACGACTCTGGTCGGGAGGAACGCAATACCGTTTCATCATGCAATTGCCAAAAGCCTCAATTAAAGTTGTAGTTGACCCTATGAGAACTCACCCCTAGTCCTAGATTAATCAATTAAAGTATTAGTTGAACATATGAAATCAATTGAAATTGTATAGAAATAAATGTTCAACATGTTGCAACAGATTATGCATCTGTCGTAAATTATCAAACAGATTAAGTCATTTGTTGCAATAGATTGCGTATCTATTGTAAATTATTAAACATATGTTGCCATCTGTTGCGACAAATGATCGAGCTTTGGAAATTTTCAAACAAAAATTATCATCTATTGCACTTAGATATTTTAAGATCTTTATTTTAAAGCAATTTAGGTATTTCCTGTCCGAGATTAAAAAGTTAAAATACTAAGGTGGTAAAAAATATTACTTGGATAACTCAAAAATCTCCTAAGTGAGTAGTGTTATCTAGTCTTTTCAATGTCACCATTTTCTCGTGCCCCTCAAAAGTTATTAATGAATATTTAAAACCCATATCTAGAATACTCTCTCCTTTAACCAGTAAGACTCAACTCATCTATCACTCTTCTTTATTTTCAATTCTCTTTCATTTATTTTTTCCTCTCTTTTCTCTCTTCTTTTGGATGAGGATCCTTTTGGATCTCAACCGATCAATATTTTTTCTCGACTGAACTGGATGTTCTAATCCCCTTGCTTTTTTGACATTGCAGTATGGTTCACTATTGCTCTTTCCATCTCATTTTCTTCTTTGTATGTCATTTAAATTAGATATTTATATCTGTTGCTATTAATGATCTATCCATTACCAGTTTCTTATTTATTGAGAAAATTGAAGGAAAGATGACTTTTAAGTCTTGAATGAACGAACCGTTATTTTTATTAAAATATGCAAAAAAAGTCATTTGTTGGAAGAACTTAAAAAGCCTTGCTGTCAGTATAGTTTTTTTTTATGTCTTTTGTTTGTTACTTTGGTGGTGCTGTTGTTGGGGGTGTTGGTCGTGTTGGAACATGTGTTGTTTGTGTTGTTGATGGTGTTGGAAAATATGGTGTTGTTTCTTTGTTGTTAATGGTGGTGTTGCAACAGTTTTCTCAACTGTTGCAACTGATGAATCAGCTGTTGCAACAGACAGAGCATTTGTTTGAAGAAATCAAACCAGTAGCAAGGCTAGTTTGATTTATTCTAACAGATGACCCATCTGTTGCAACATGTCATCCATTTGTTGCATTATATTAGTCATCTTTTGATTCACTCAATTTTGTGTTACCTTTTTGTACAGACGGAGCAACTATTTGAAGAAATCAAACCAGTAGCAAGGCTGGTTTGATTTATTCCAACAGATGAACCATCTGTTGCAATATGTCATCCATATGTTGCAACAGATGCCACATCGATTGATCAGATGGGTAATTTATTGCATCAGATTGGTCATTTATTTATTCACTGAATTTTGTGTTACCTTTTTGTAATGTTCTTTTTGTACTTCTCTTGTTTGACATCAAATGTATTTCTCTTGTTTGCAGATAAAAGGAAGTGAAACTGGATCCACTTTTTCCCAACCAACATTAAAGGCTAGAGTAAAGATGGGTTCGGAGGAATAAACTGCTTACAGATGGAACCACTTCATATGTGAGAGGTATGTATTACTGATCAACCTATTATGAAAACACACATCCAGTATAATGATTTTGTGAATGTTTGTTCTTTACCTATTAGGCGTTAATCCTTCAAATAAGATATGAAATTTTACAGTTAAGATTGTTAGATTTGAACTGGTAAGGTCGAGGGACCAAGTAGGTGGTGTCGATACCCCGTTACAATTTAATGACGGTTTATGCTCAAGTTTTTGTGTCAAGTTTGGGGAAGAGTTCAAGTTTTTGGCGGCAGTGTAAATATCCAATAGTGATTGGACCAGTTTTAATGGCTCAATGGACTTCTTGAAAGGCCTCCGAAACCTCACATTGCAACAAACAATGATGGAACCAATAGAAATTTCGCTGGTCCAAATTTATATAGATGGGTTGTTGGAGGGGACTATTATACAATAGAAAGCGCTTGGGAGAATACCTGAACGGGAAGGGGGAGGTTGAAAAGGCCATATATCATCTCATACCTTGTTTAAGAGGAAACATAGGGTAGCAAGGAAAATGTAGAAAAATTGGCTGATGAAATTGACATGAAAAATGAAAAAACTGGATGAGCTGCAAATATGAAAGTATATCCAAAAATAAAAATCTATCAGTCGTTGAAGAAAAAGAAGAATGGTCAAGAGGACTGGAGCTGGTCACTTTGCCAGAGACTGCAACTAGCGAGTATTATCTCAATGAAGACCTACAAAATGCAGCACCAGAACTCTAAGGAGGCAGCTTCGCGAGAACGAAAGGTGGTAAGATTGTTGGTCAGAATTGAAACCTGAACCAACTACTCCTGAATTAAAAATATGGGATCAAGCCAAGGTGGCAATTTCTCAAGTTAAACTTGCATCCCATGCCTCCTTTTTATGGCTCTGGTCAGGTCAAAGGCAGTGGAAATAATAAGGCATGGGATTTCTGCCCAACTTCAGACCTTTTTGTTTCTACTGCCATTGACCTGATCATAGCCACAAACAGAAGGCATGACATGCAAGTTAGACTTCAGAAATTGACGCCTTGTCTTTCCTTATTTTTAATTCAGGAGTTGTTGGTTCAGGTTTCAATTCTGACCGATAATCTTACCACCTTACGTGCTCGCGAAACTTCTTCCTTAGAGTTCTGGTCATGCACCTTGTGAGAGTCTTCATTGAGGCCACGCTCGCTAGTTGCATTCTTGAGCAAAGTGTCCAGCTCCAGACTTGTTGATCATTCTTTTTTTCAACGATTGATGGATTTTTATATTTGGATACACTTCTACATTTGAAGCTCATCCAGTTTTTTCGTTTCTAATGTCAATTTCATTGGCCAGATTCACTAGAAGTTCCTTACTTGCTTCCTTATGTTTTTTCTTAAACAAGGTTTGAGATGATATATGGTCTTCTCTACCTCTCCCTTCCCGCACAAGTATTCTCCCAAGCGCCTTTTGCTGTATAATAGTCTCCTCCAATAACTCATCTATATAAATTTGGACTAGGAGAATTTCTATTGGTTCCATCGTTATTTGCTGCAATGTGAGGCTTCGGAGGCCTTTCAAGAAGTCCATTGAGCCATTAAAACCGGTCCAATCACTATTGGATATTTACACTGCCGCCAAAAACTTGAACCCTTCCCCAAACTTGACACAAAAACATGAGCATAAACCGTCACTAAATTATAACGGGGTATCAACACCACCATCTTGGAACCCTTCGGCCTTATCAGTTTGCACCTATCAAACTAAACTGTACAATGCAGGATCTTGTTTGAAGGATCAGTGTCTAATCAGTAAAAAACTGCATTCACAAAATCATTTCACTTTATGTGTATCTGTCACGGTAGCCTGATCAATAAAATACATAACTCCCACGCATGAAAGTGGATCCTTTATTGCACGCACCTTACTCTTCCTACCCCATCAGGACATGTCAGATAGTGTTGTTTATTCATCTGCACGCATGTGATAACTATTAAAAAAAGAGGTGTAAAGAGTCGTGACTTTTTATTTCAACACATTCAAAATAGTTGATGAATCTAAATCTCCATCTGTTGCAACTGATGAATCAGCTGTTGGGAGAAATCAAAATATCTCTTACAATATATGGTTCATCTGTCACAACAGATAATCCATATGTTGCAACAGATGGTAAATCTATTGCGACAGACCAGACAGTGTTTATTCATCTACACACATGTGATGACTATTAAAAAAGAGATGAAGATTCGTGACTTTTTATCGAACACATTCAAACCAGTTGATGAACCGAATTCTCCATCTGTTGCAACTGATGAATCAACTGTTGGAAGAAATCAAAATATCTCCTCCAACAGATGGTTCATCTGTCGCAATAGATAATCCATATGTTGCAACAGATGGTAAATCTATTTTGACAGACTTCAGACCATCTGCTGCGACAGATGAATGATCTATTGCAACTGCTCAATAATACCGGCTATTATCAAGAAACCATTTTGAAAAGGTGAAAAGTATTACTCCCTCCGTTTAAAAAAGAATGACCTACTTTTCTTTTTAGTCCGTTTAAAAAAGAATGACCCCTTTCCCCTTTTGGCAATACTTTAATTTCAAGTTTCCACATGACATGTTTAGGACCACAAGATTAAAGGGCATTTTCGTACATTTGACACAACTTTAATTTAAGGCCATAAGATTCAAAAGTTTTCTTTATTTTCTTAAACTTTGTGCCAAGTCAAAGTAGGTCATTCTTTTTTAAATGGAGGGAGTATTAATTAATGTAAAAAAAAGTCGCAACTTTTCACAGAAAATAAAATGCCACCAGTTTGAATGTAATTAATACAATGGAGCTGAACAAATGTGCCTTTTGTCCTTACACATCTAGATTCAATCCTTTATAAATAGGTTCCTCCTTAATCTTCATTCTGCTAAACTTTATTTATTTCTTGCATTTTTTCTTTTTTTGTGACATCTTCAACCACTTCTCTTCAAAGATTATATTCCTTTCTCGTTGAGGTAAGTTTTTTTCTAGTGTAAATCTATTAGTTTGTAGTATACGTTGTATTACATTTGGACTCTTTTTTTTATATTTGTCAATTCATGTTTGTTCTAGATATGGCTGATCCTATTTGGGACATTGCTATTCTGTGCGACACAGTGCAGAAACTTCAGAGGCAGGTTAATGACCTGCAGAGGGAGTTGGTCGTCATGAGAGCGACGTTGTTCTGAGAGATGCAGAGGCTGAAGAGGGCCCTGCTGCTGCGAGTTGATTGGCCGGTTGTCATTAATGATGATGATGATGACAATAATAATTAGAAAGTGTTTTTTCTTTTAGTGTATGTATTTTAATTTTTCTATATCGGATTTATACCTAATGTATTTTATTTTTTGTTTAATGAAAAATTTATTTTTAGTCAACTTTGGATTTTTAATTCTTATTCAATTTTCATTCTGTCTATTTCTTCTTCTAAACATACATGTTAACATGTCGACGGTTGGAAGTAAGGAGCAATTTTGAATCCAGTAGCAATAGCAATTTTGACTTTTGAGTTCTTTCAACAGATGGACCATGTGTTGGAATAGATTGATCATTGGTTGGGTTTCTGTCAACAGATTATCCATCTATTGCGACAGATTTATCATCTGTTGGAGGAAAACATTCCAGTTTGATGGAACTGTGTTGTGTTCTTCCAGCTAATGTCCATCTATTGCCATAGATGGGTAATCTGTTAAAATACTTGTGGTCTGTTGTATTATTTAGTTCATGTTTTGCCTCTATTTATTGATGCACAAGTTATTCAAAAAGATATTTTATATATAATAAATGATAATATTACGTGCACAACCATGATTTAAAATATATAAAAGTCCACCACAAACAACAAGACAAGTTTTTGCAACTACAACGATCATGGTGGATTATGATTTGGGTAAGTAGTTCTTTTGTGGCCAGCTATAACGTCCCAAAATTTGATCCCAAGACGTCACACGGTGCTCAAGACTATGAGTAGCCTTAAGATAACCCTGTCTGCCTACTACCAAGCCTAAATCTCATAATAAAGAAAATATAGACATCAAAGTCATACTGAATGCGGAAAACTATCTGAATTATCTGAAAGCAATATCTAAAACATCAATACTTGAAGAATCTGAATCAAAACTAGCAGTTTGACAAGCCTCTACTACTAATACTAATGAGACACTGGGAAAAACCTCAGCTAACTCAAACTGTCTAAAAAGAAATACTGAATCATAAAAGCTACTAAGCTGCAAAATCTGTATGAATAAGTCCCCGAACTATGAGGACTCACCAACTGTTGGATGTAGATGAAGATGCTCGAAATACTCACGTTGCTAATATGGAGCACCTGAACCTACATTGTGAGACAATGTAGCACATAGACATATATGTGGATCAGTACTTTGAGGATGTACTGAGTATATGGGGTGAATGCATAAGTAAAACATCATCTTATCATCAAAATTTTATAAAACAATGCATGCTAAATGTAAATGACTCACATAAGATGGAATATCTGTAATGCTGAAATATATAGCAATACGAAGCAAAACATACTTTATAAATCTTGTGAGCCATAACATTTAGTTCTAAAACCGTACTTGTATTCTCTCTTTAAATCATGCTATTTAAGTATAGAAAGGACTCACTCTTAAATCTGAAATCTGAAATCTATAATTAATATCTTTCTGTAATGCATAATCTTAATAAAGTTGTGAGCCTCTACACTTAGTTTTCTAAAAGCTTTTCTGTTACTCTTTTCTGAAATCTGCAGTATGAAGGGAAACTCTTTTAAAGACTGTTCTGAAAAGGGAAATACTTTATCTTTTATCTGGAGGGAGGTTCTCTTAACCGACATAAACCATACGAGCTACATGGAGTTCAACATCTCGTCCTCCTAAGGAAGAAACCTCACGTTGGGGAGAGGTGTCATACTCTTTCCAGAGAGTATAACCTTAGCTTAAGTGATCACTATCTCATCCCACTATGGGCACTTTAATCTTAATTCTACAGTGGCATGTAGGTCTGGGGTATGAGACCTTGGAATCATACCCAACTTGGTGCTAAATACTATTTCCTTTAATCTGCTACGCTCATTTTGTTAGAAATTCACTTTAAAACTTATTATAAGGGTTTATCTGAAACCAATTATGCATTTATCTGAGTAAATCTGTAAATAAGCTGATTTGAATTTTGTAATCTGTAATAAATCTGTAAAGTGGATTCTAAAACTTATCTGAAGATCAAAAGATCAAAGCTTTACAGAAAATCTGTAAATAATCTGCTCATAAGATTCTCAAGGCATCATCTTTCTTGAAATAATAATATTCAATCTCAGGGTAATAACCCATGCATTAATCTCATGTCAAAACATCATAATAATCATGCTTGATAATGAAAATAATGACAATTCATCTCAAAATCTGTAATTTACTGCAATAGGCATGAAAATATGCAAATAGACATGAAATTCATCTTCAAAATATCTCAAAAACTCATAGCTTTGCAATTAGCAATAATGGGTATGAACCCTAATTCAAAACTCATGTATAAACATTCAAAATCATATGAATTTAAAATAAAAGCTTGGTTTTGGGCACAAGGATGGAAGAAAATCCTTGTTCATAAACCCCACATACCTTGGTAGATGATTAGATGAAGAAACTTGAATTATCGATTCCTATTTGAGTTCTTGATTATCTTGTCTTGGGAATCCTCAATTTAGAGCTTTCTTGGAGAATCTATGGAGGATTTTGAATTTTTTTAAGAAGAAGCTTTGGCGCTCTAGGGTTTTGTTTTGAGAAAGAATGGATGAATTTGGGCATAAAGTTCCTTGAATATGATTAATTCTTTGTTTAAGACGAATTGGGGCCTTGGGAATTGACCAAAGTTCCCTTTTTAATAATTAAACGGGACTGAAAAACAACATTTTTCCGAACTGGATGGCCACCGCGACGCACCACAATCGTGGTGGCTCACTGGAAATTGACAAATGTGAACTGGACATTCTCCGCGACGCATCACCATTGCGGTGTCCCTTTGGAATGCCATTTTGGCTACTGGAGCAATGCGGTAAGACGCGTTGGGCTACTGAATTTTAAAAATCGTGAATCTGGACCTCTCCGCAATGCGCCAATATCGCGGAGGTCTACAGGAATGTGACAATTACCATTTTGCACACCTCCGCGACGCGTCAAGTGCCAGGTGGCATACTATCAACTTAAAAATGCTCTAACTCCCCAATCGAGTATCAGATTTGGGCGAATTTGATATCGATGGAAAGCTTATTCAATTTCTCACACAATGGAAGGTATAAATCTGAAAAATTCTACACGAAATAAATATTCTTTATTTTGGAAGTTATTCCCTTAACATTCTAGGAATAAATTCAAGCTAGAAAAAGTACGGGGTATTACACCAGCGCACTTACATATGGAGTACTTATTTCTTCTTAATGAAAATGATTCTCCAACTCCACACCTCCTCTTATATGACTTTCTTCCCGGTTTGATAGTGCTTGGGTCAATATATGGAGGAGGTATTAATCTCCCCATAATCTTTGCAGGAACAACCCAAGATTCTTTGGGAGGCACCGGAGTAATATTCTCACTATATGCCATTTCATATTTTTCCAACAAATAATATTGAGAGGAGTGCTCGTAAACTTCAGTTCCATATTTATGACCGTATTGAGCTTGAAGCGCTGCCCTAGCACGTGGATAGGGTATTTTGTCCAAGTCAAAAACTCTGCACGTACAAGATCTTGTTTGAAGATCGACCGTGGAAACATCACCATGACCGGTGATACTGAATTTGTAATCTGCTATTTTATGAGATAATAACCTATTCCCCAAACTAACGTTCGTTGATATTATTTTTTTGATTTTGAGAATAAATCGGGCTTTTTTTTTGGACAATTGAACTGCACACGCCTTTCGTTAAAAAATTGGCCATACTTCTTATTTATTTTTTCAAACAAAGCCTTGATGGGAAATTCTCTTTCATCGCCAAATAATGAATTCACTGATTCAGCTATGTTTGATGTCATAATATTGTACCTATACAAAAGAATCACTTAGTACGACATCATACTAAACTTGTAACTCAAACAAGACATTAAATTCATAAGAATGTACCTATCTACCGAACAGAATGCCCGAATCCATCTCTAGAAAATGACACATACGAGAAATTCTGCTACCTTGGGATTCTTATCCGTTATTTGATTAAAATGGTCTAAAAACTCCTCTCTACTATATGTTTTAGTTGCTCTATAAAAAAAGGTCACGACCCTTTCGTTGTGATAGTTGGTCTGAATGTTCTCTCCAAGATGCCTGATGCAACAACCAAAGTAAGGTGAAGTGAACAAAAGTGAACCCATCTTTGGAATACTTGAATGCCTATTCGATACAAAACACAACTCTTCGGTATCTTCGATGCAGCTTCACAGTTGTTCAAAAAAATTCATAAGAGGCATCACATTCCTTGTCTGCTACACAAAAAGTGACATGAAAGATGTGATTCTCCACATCTTGCGCCACCGTCACTAGCAGAACTCCATTATATCTGCTCCTCAAGAAGGTACCGTCGACGGCTATGCCTTTTCTCAAATGTCGAAAACCTTGGATCCAAGCACCATAGGATACAAAAAAGTACTTGAACCTTCCATTTTCATCAAGATGCAATGTCATCTTACTTCTAGGATTTGTGGACTCAATCATGTAATGGTAGGCATCCAAGATTGCATACCCATGCTCGTGTGTCCCCCTAACCAAGTCTTTGGTAATCCCCATGGTCGTATATATCTTTCAGTAACTGACCAGGACACCCAATTCCGTAAGGAGTTGATTGGCCATAACCCTTATTGAAGGTCCTTTGCCATCGGAAAACTACTCCTAAAATATTTACCAAAGACCTTTGCCGTGGTGTGAGGATTTTGGCCCGAGATGTGCTCCGAGCCACATATGTGATGTTTTTCATGTTTATGAATGACGAATCTGTCAAAACTTGCGTACTTTACCGCTCTCAACCAACACTTGCAGTTCAAATTAGCACATTTGAAGCAAAATACACTGCTCGAATTAATCACCTTCTTTATTTTGAATTTTTTTTCAAGCAAGAAATAAATAAAGTGTTAGATAGTTCATTCTTGTCCTTGAATGACATTCCAATAAAAAAGTTGGTCCCGTCATCTTGAAGATTTTCAGATCGTGTCGATTGAGAAGAACTGCACATCGTATTGGTCGCATCAACGGGCGTAGGTGTTTGATCATCATCTGGAATATTCATGTCTAGATCATCCAACCTATCATCAAAGATATGTCTTGTTGCTCTTCTTCTTCTACGTTCTGGTTCTCATTCTTTCTCATCTTTTCAACTATGTACACCCTTAACATCGGCCTGGATAAATCACTAAGATAAATACGCAATCGAACCTGATCGGTTATCTTGAAAGACAGTACCCTCTGATTTTCAAAGGAGCTGTGCATGTAGCTGATGACGAGTTCTTTCGGTTGATAATTTAGTCCACAATAGCTGATGATTAAGTTCACAAAATCATCATACAAAATATCACTTTGGACTGTCATAGCTATCGTCTCTAGCATTTTACCCTCATTCCAACGCCATACATATCGATTGTTCTTCTCGATCCATTGACTATGATAATCCACCCTTATTGTTATTGATCCCTCCACTAGTGGTACCTAAATAAAGTCATTTGTTAAAAAAAGTTGATTGTAATTTCATAGTGTCGTAAATGAATCCCAACAAATGTGTAATTTATCGCAACAGGTAAGGGATCAGTCGCAACAGATTACTTACCTGTTGGGATTCATGTTATGCTCCTGAAGATGATTTCAATAGACGAGTCATCTGTTATAACAGGTGAATTATATATTGCAACAAACTATATATCTGTTGCAACAGATGAAGCGCCTGTTGGGATAGATGTTACAGTACTAAATTACCTTTGAAGCTGATTCCAATAGGTGAGAGACATGTTGCAACAGATAATTAATCTGTTGTGACAGATGACTTACCTGTTACAACAAATGACGGTCTGTTGAAATCGAGGTCAGGTTCTATCGCAACAGGTTACTAATATGTTGCAACAGATATTTACCGTCTGTTGGAATCGAGTTCAGATTCTGTTGCAACAGGTTAGTAATCTGTTGCAGCAGATATTTACCCTGTTGCAATAGACAACACGTCTGTTGGAATCGAGTTCAGGTTCTGTTGCAACAGGTTACTAATCTATTGAAGCAGATATTTATCACGTTGTACTAGATAACTAATCTGTCTCAACAGATGGGTCATATGTTGTAATAGATAACCCATCTGTTCGATTCATGTTACGACCTATAGAACCATAAACATGAATCCAACATATCAGTCTTTCGTTGAAACAGATGTCTCATCTGTTGCAACAGATGATTTTTCTGTTTAAACAAATGGCACTTATGTTGGATTCATGATCGGGTTCTATCCCATTGTTGGAAAAACAACACAATAGCAGTTACCCAGATGACAAATTCAACTAAAAATCATAATTTGACTTACCAAGGTCTCCTATGAAGTAATACCAAAGTGGAAAGAGATGTTCGAAACAAAATTTGACCTAAGAAATTGGTCAAATAGCAACAATAGCGGTAACAACAACAACAAATGGTCAACAAGAAGAAGATGAAGATGATAATGAAGTTGATGATGAAGATAATGAAGCAGAAGATGATGAATAAAACAGCAGCAACAATGAACAACAAAAATCGCTAAGAGAGAGAAAACAACAATGGATGAGAAGAGAGAGAAAGACACTTTTTTTCCCTCCGTTTTCTGTTATATTAGGTAAACATTTGGATCAAAGTGTAAATTTAAAAATTTGTGGGCTATTCTCAAACTTACCCAGCTTTAATCCATGATAAAGTAATTGTCACTTCCACTCAATTATTAAGAATTGTGTCACCTACAACTCATTTTAAAACTTTTTTGTCACCTACAGTTCAAAGCCCCATGAAACTAGGCCCAAAAAAGAAAGTATTGTCACCAATTCAATCGCGTAGAAAGTTAAAATTACAGAGTTAATCCACAAAAAGAAAAAAAGGAAAGAGATTTTCTTTTTTACACGGACTTGAAAGGAAAGTAAGGCAAACAAATTGAAACGGAGGGATTATTTTTTTTCCCACATAAAGAAAAGGCTTTCATATTCAATCTTCAATTGTTAATTCATGAACCTTTTCTATCTTATATCAATTGTCTTGTTCACATTCCTTACATGCATTACACCATCAAAGATTGCAAATTTAAGACAGACAAAAAGGGATTTTTTTTACCTGTGCATGAAGAAACTTATGAAACTCCCACCTTTTTTGCAATTTTTTTGATAAATTTCAAGTATTGGTTTTGTGAAATGGAAGAAAAGCTTCTAAAAAAATTCTAGAAATTCGAAAAATGAAGATGAGTAAAGGGATGCAAATACTAAGAGACAAGGGGACATGCATTCAACAAACAAAATTAGAATCGCCACCTTTGGTGGTGATGATTTGGATATAGAAAACCACATATAGAATACTAATGGTTTATTTTATTTTTTGTTTTGTTATATTATTGTTTCTTTCAATAATTTGAGACGTAACATAAGAAAAAACTGCTTCCTTTGGTTGGTGAATAATTTCACTTATAACCATATTACCAGATGGTCTAGAACCACACATGTGTGTGCTGTAAATTTGGACTTATCACTCCAAAAATAGAGAGGCAGAGATCATGAAATGCTTCAATTTTCCCAAAAATAAAAAAATTATTTGAATGGTATTTGATTGAAAGAAAAAACAGAAAATAGTCTTCCAAATTTTGGAAAAACTGAAAAACTTTTCTTTCTTAATTGTTTGGTTGAATTTTTTTTTCATTCGGGTAAAACTCTTTTTTCAAAATTTTGAAGGAAAAATAAAATGAATATAATTCTTGAATTGTTTGCTTCAAGTTAGCTTTAATCTAGTCAAATACGAGTAATTTTCTTTATCCATTGTGGTGATACATATTGATATTGTCTTTGGTCATCCCAAATATGTCATAATGTCAATAGATAAAGTCGAGTGGCGGAGCCAGAATTTTTGCTAAGGAGGTTCAAAATCGAAAAAAGTAAGCACACGAACTAGTCGAAGGGGGTTCAACATCAACTATATATACATAAAAAATAATTTTAACCACATATAAATAGCATAATTTTTTGTCGAAGGGGGTTCGGCCTAACTACAAGGTGGCTCCGCCACTGGATAAAGCTTTGGTGTTTATTTATTTTTTTCCATATTATTTAAAAGTTTATGTAGAAACTTGTTGCTTGGTGATATGATGCATTTGGCATCATGACATGCCAAGGAAACCAGATATTTATTGATTGATATTTGGATATATAATTGAATCAATTTGCCTGATGACGACACCACTGTTTTTACGAAATTGTGAAGTTGATAACAATGAAAGATGTCACGATTCAGAGAGAAACTTGAACTTGAACTTGAACTTAATTCACAGCGAAAGACTCCAACCTCAACAATACTTGTGTAGAAACTCTAAATCGTCTCAATCAGTGTCTGCTTCAGCCTTCAACTTAATACTTTGTTTGGATGTTGGGTTTGTGATGATTTTATAATGTACGATATTGTGTGGTATAGTATTGTACTGTACAGTATAATATAATGTTTGAATGGACTGTATCGTTCACTGTTGTTTAATAACATATTTATTGTTTGATTTGACGGTATGTACTATACCGTAACTGGTAAGTTTACTAAAATGTTTTTAATTATTATAAATGTTAAATTTATCAATAATTGTTAATAAAATAATTTTCTTCCTATTAATCTGTCACAAATTATGCCATGTAAATATATTAAGTTTTTAAACTCATGTAAATTTTAACAAAATTAATACAAGAGTAGATTTAAATAAATGTAACATGATTCATTTTTTAAAGTAACAAATTTTCTTTTCTTTTGGTGTTTTGAAACGTGATCATCAACGATAAGTACAAAGTTTGAATGCATCTTCTGTGTATGTTATTGGTGTGTTCGATACCGAATACAAAAAAAAAAAAATCTATTAAAACAAATTATTTCTTACTTATTTTCTTGTGTTCATTACACAAATAGCAAAATATTTTCTAAAAATATTTGTATATACTTAACACAAAATAATGAGAAAGAATGGGATAAGAGAGGTGGGGTAAGAATTTTTTTTTGATTTTTTTGTTAAAAAAAATATTTGAGGGTGGGATAGTGGAGTGGGGGATCGAGGGTACGGGTAGGGGTGCGATAAGAATTTAAAAATAAATAAATAAATTTTTTTAAAAATAAATAAATTTTTTTTTTGGTGGGTGCATGGAGAAGGGGTAAGTAGGGTAAAAAAATTTAAAAGAATTTTTATTTAAAAAAAAAAATGATTCGAGAGAGGGGCTGGTAAATGCGCGGGGAGGGGTAGAGATGTGTGAAGGTGGGGTACGAAAAAATTTTAATTTTTTTTTTTTTAAATATTGGTGTAGGATTTGGTAAGGGGTGGGGTCGGGGTCAGGGTAGAGAGTGAGATAAGAAAAAAGTTTAAACTTTTTTTAAAAAGGAATTTAAAAAAAAAAAATTAATGGGGGGGGGGGATCGTGGGTGGGGAAAGGGGTAGGAGGTGGAGTTAAATAATATATGGTAAAGGGTAAAATAGTATTATATAGTATTAAATAAGGACATAATTGAAAGAAAAAAAATCATGAGATACCACCAAATTGGTGGTTACATAAAATGAGAATTTTCATGATTACCAAAGCATAAAATTAAACCATACTATACGATACATTTTAAGAAACTCAAAATAAACGTGGTTCTCTAATTAATCATACCACACCATACCATGAAAAATCACTATCCAAACATGTGTAAAGCAAGTGAAGCCTAGGCTTTTAGGCCCTCAATTTTTAGGGATCAATGAAGGTTTATAATATTGTAGATTTTTTTAATTAAAAAATATTAAACACACATATATATATATATATATAAAAAATAAAAATTAATGTCGTTTTAGCTCAAAAAATATTATCACTTTAGAACTTCAAGATTAAAGTTGACAATTGTTTTCAACTTTATCCTTAACATTACAGTGTTTTTTTTAATACTCCTATATTCTAAAAAAAAAAAATCTAATAAATAGGGGTAACTTAATAAACTATACTAGTATTTGTTATTTTACTTAGTGTACGTGAAAATAATTAAAATTTAAAACAATAGTTAAAGTGAGACAGAGAGAGTAGAAAGGTAAGAAATATTTCAATATGATAAAAAAATTACTATTATTTTTCAAATGTATATATTGTTTATAGAGTTCCTATTGCCTCACTGAATTTTTTTTTTTAAAAAAAATAATATTGATAAAATTTTACTTAAGATTAACATCTCAAGAGAAATTGAATAATTCAAGTATAGTATTAATTGAAAAGGAATTACTGGAGAAATCAATTATAAAACAATTTTATACATGACTTTACATCTCAAAAAGTATAGAAATAAACTTCAAAAAAAAAATATAATAATCTTTTTAAAAAAATGTAACAATCTTTTCTTTTCGTTAAGCCCTCATTTTGTAGTTCCGCTTTAAGCCGCCAACTATATTGAGCCGCCCCTAGTTCCAACCAAGTCTTGTGGACGTACAATGCTGGCGCGACACATAAATTTTGAAAGCATCAAGAAAATCATGTTGTAAGTAGGAGCATTCAACTAACACAAATGGAGATGAGTTGAGTTATCATACTATGCATCCTCAAAATTAGAAGTGTTTAGTTGTTACCTGAGACCAAGTTAACATATTTATCTCGTCTTATGCCTAGGAAGAAGTTTGGCCTGTTGATGATTTGTTAATTTTGAAGGTACTTGGAGCAAGACAGTGTTGGCATAGATAGAGCTCGACAACTCTTTAGCTTAGTTTTCAATACACCCTTCTCATGATCAACTGTTGTAGAATTGAGAAGGAAAGTGTTTCATCTCTATAAAGAGTGAATCCAAATTTAGAGATTAATAGGAACTGCGAAAAATAGAAATATTCAAAATGGGTTTGTTTCGTTTGTTCTTTTTTGACAAGAAGATAATCAAAACGTGTGTTAAAAATGTCCATTTAGTCAAATGTGTTTGAATACATAACAAAGAAGCTAAGATAAATGTGTGTGCTTGCTTCTGATTTAATTACTTTTCCAATTCCAAACCCCGTGGATGTAGTGTGAGCAGTATGACTAAATTGCATAAACTGTGCATGGGAACTTTTCTTTTGATCAATGAAATAGCATAGCATGAGACTGCACATCAAAGATTGCAAGACAACATATATAGAGCAGGCAAGCAAGACATTAGAGGCTACGAAATCCTCATTCAGCAAACGATGAGATCAACCATCACTGGTGCCTTGTACCATTAATTTGTAGAGTGCTAAGCCTCCCCTGTGGCAGCCAGGCATTTTAGAAGCCATGTTCTCTAAATCACTCTGACAAAAAGAAAAAGGTAGGGAATTAAGTCAGAGATAAAAACTGATGGTTAGGACAAAACAGAACAAAAAGTTTAAAAAGCAATATGAACTTTTCTTTTATAAAAGAAGATGCCAAATTGCCTCTCATACTATTTTTAGCAACAAGTTCTTCACAAACTATCATTGCGAAAAAAATAAAAACAAGAAATACTTCCACCATCAGCAGTCTTGAATGGTGATGTCCGTGATGCCCAACAGATTACGGAGTAAGAAGGTAAGAAAGCACAGAACTCAAAAGATAAAACGGGAGTAGTAAAGTAGTCCAGCACCTGAACAAAAAAATGTTCAACCTGAATCTGCACATGACAAATACAATGCTAGCTGTAGCTGCTAAAGGGTCCTCGATAGAACAGAAAGGACATTCACTAAGATTCAGTTATGCAGTTTGAAGCTCAAAAGGGTAGAAGATTATTTGGCTTGAAGGATCTCATCCAGTTTTAGGGTTTCAGCGATGCTTAGAATAAGAAGACGCTAGGATAAAGCATCATTGATATGAAGCTGTAAGGAAGAACCAAAGGATACATTTGCAATTATCACTTTCTATTACTCTTACAGCAGGCTAGTTTTATATGGTTATATCATGCAACTCATAATTACCAAAAGTTTCTCTGAAAAATTTAGACAGAACACTAATTAATAAGAAAGAAGCATAATGTGTGATATTTTAGACACTACGACTTTTTCCTGATCTCAAACATTCACAACATACTCCAAGTTACAAATAATGTAATTCTATTCTAGACTAAGCTGTGTGGACTCTTCACTTTCAATGATGCGCCCCTGTCAAATTCTCCAAAAGTACACTACTTTTGGAGAATCCGACATGCACCCGCTGACGTTTTCGAAGAGTCCGAGCAACATAGATTCTAGAGAAACTAAAAATAGCATCTGAAACAGTGTCTCCACCTCACCTCTGAGGTAGAGGTAAAGACTGCGTACACACTACCTTCCCTAGACCCCACTTTGTGGGAATACACTGAGTATGTTGATTAAAAAACAAAATTTGCAAATCCCAACAAAATTGGGATTAATCAAACATTTTGAGAATATTCTATGACTTCAGGAGTTCTGTATGATTGCAAAGATGATACTGATGCGAAAGGATTCCAGAAGGAACAAGAAAGAGAACAGATATTCCAAAATTAAGTACTAAATGTAGACTACAAATCTAACCGACGAGCTCCAATTTGCTCAACTTTCACTAAATAGTTCCTGCCTTTATAGAACACTCACAGGCCTTGTTATAACAATGTGAATTACATTACACTGTTAGCATTGTGTGTTACACCTCAACCTCATGCTAGATGCTTTTTTCCCCTCCGCGTGAGACTCCTGCTAGACCAACTCCACGGAGCTCAACAAAAGTGGTTCCATATAGCAGTTAAGCAAAAATTAAGAGATAAGACAATTTACTAGAACTATTTTAACAACTTGTAAAACTAACCATTGAAACAGTATAAAGCTGGGTTGACTCGAAGCCATCCTGTGCACTAGAATACAGTTGTTGAATTTCATCTGACTGAAGATTGCATTTGATGAAGAAAAAAGCAGTTGGTCTAACATTCAATACTCTCCGAGATACACCAATAAAGATGGGACTGGACTGAGTATAACATCAAAAAAAAGAATAAAAAACAAAAGTGAGATGGCTCCTACAAAATATAAATCCTAAAATGATACAATCTTAACTGAAAGGAAACGACTAAGTGTGAACATAAAAATGGCCTCATCAATAGTTGCAGACAGGCATATTCACATAAATTCACGAGTCTCCAGCTGATCAGCTTATTAATGCAACTTTATTTTGTAGCTGACAATCGATTATGTTATACTACATTTTTCAAGGATAACCTTTGGATAAGATATTAACCCTCCAAAAGAGATCACAAGCTTTACTATCCTAAGTTTTCTTAAAAAAAAAATCTACTAAGTAGCAAGTTTGTCAAATATCAAAATTCCGCATATAATTTCTCATGGATGAAAAAGACCACATTTATAATGTCGGTAAACTACTTGATAACAGCTTTGAGGTAGATTTTACTGACAAATGAAGTGAGAAATAAGAACTACGCGTTACTGGAGCTACACAATCATATTTTCCTATTTTGACCACAAAACTATGCATTACTCTAAATAATGATCATATAGAGATTTGTATGACAAATTGACAACACAGCAAATATATGACATTTCTCAAGATTTGATGTGATTGAGCTATTTTGGTATAAAAAAACCAGACTGATGAACAGGCTAAGCCCTGATATAAGGTTGATTAGAAATTAAATTTATCCAGTCTGTGCTATCACTTATTAAGGTCCTTATTCTTTTCCTTCCAGATTACAAGTGTGACGCATTTCACTATTTGCTACCCAAAATGGTTCAAGTATTAGGAATTATATACTTATATAAAGCAGTGGGAAGTGGAAAGTTCACAAAAGAGTTGATAATGAACTCCATCATTATACTCACAAGTTGTAGACACCAGAAAAAGTCACATACCCCTTGCCACCAGACCCAAAAAAGGGGAACAGAAAAAAAAACAGGTTGGAAGTATCAGTATTAACAATGGAGGCACTCTCCTTTCTCCCAATTTAATATTTTTACTTTCTATAACAAATTGGAAAGGTTATAGAAGGAAGAAAGAAAGAAAGAAAGAAAGATGGCTATTAGAATAACATAAATCACCACTTACAAGGGAATCTGCAGGAGCTCCAATTTCTTCAACAACTTCACGGACAATGCTGTCAAACATTTCCTGAGAAACTTTGCTATTACTAGTGTGACATTGATTCAACTCTTCGAAGCCTTCATGGGAGATTATTCCGACTTCTTGGGGCTGTTAAAAGTATAAAATATAATCATGTCATGCATTGCTTTTTACCTGGACATCTTTGGGCAGTGAAGTAAACAAAGAATCCACAGCTTAATCTTAGCTAAAAGGAATGAGTGATTTGCATGAAAACAGTCACATATTCAAAATCCCTGAGCTGATCATTTTATTAAGCAACTCTAAAGCAAGAGCTTACAACTGAATAAAGCATTGTCAGATAAGGTCTAACAATTTTGCTGGTTTCATTAAAAGCAGGTGAAGTTAAAGAAATACAGATAACAAGTTATCTAACTTAGAATTACTTCTTAGCTAAAGGCCAAAATGGTGAACACTACTAAATATCTTTTTCCAAACAGAAAAATGGCGCCTTTTGCTGCCATAGCCCGCACTTTTTTTTCAACATGAAAGTGTTAAGAGTAGCTTGTTGGGTTACAAACGCTTCTGACTCTCCCATTTTGAGTTGCAAAAGGTTATATTTATCAGAATTGTATTACCAATATCTCAAAGGTGTCCTTATGACATGAGGTAAGATACCTCTGGATGGCCTCCAGGAAAAACAAAATATCCAGGGAATTCTCCGACTTTATTACTTCTTTGAAGCACAAGTATTCTTTTATCAGAAGTTTCCACAACTGCACCATTACCCAGAGGACTTGATGTGTGCTGACACTGTATACAATCATCTGCAGAAAAACCAATTAAATTTTTTACTGCAAATGAATTGTAGGCTTGCCACCTGGAATATCAGGAGGAATCATATTCATCCCTTTTCAAATACTCGAAGTGACTGCCCTATGAAATGTTATATGCAATATGCATCACATAATAACCTCCCTACCCTTTGGGAATTCTGAAGGGACCAAATTAGCTGCAGACCATACTTGGAATGTTTAAAATAGAACAGAAAAGGAACCAAAAGAAATAAGAAAAGGTTGTGGTTAATATTGCAGCTTTTCTAGTAGATGCGTTAGAGATATACAAGGTAAAATCATTCCCAATAGGATAAAGAAACTCTTACAAAAATTGCATAGAATGGAAGCTTGCTTACCTTCAGAAGGAACAAGAAATCTTTCCCACATAGGACTTAAATTTGTTCCCACGAATGTCCTGAGTAGAAAAGTTCAACTGTAAGATCATTTTATTATCTAATTTGATATCTATTTTTGCTCTTCTTCTTTGTGGGTAGATGCATGGATACAATTAAAGTGTAGATGGACATGGAAGACATTTACAAGTTCTCGTTTTTCACCCCAAGATTTAAACACCACAAATAAAGAACATAAACAGTGGTGTGGAAGATATTGATGTGCAAATATACGATTGAAATCAGGACAGTATGAAACAAATTGGCAAAGCATTTACAGTTGTGATATCAAATTCAGTGTGACCTGTCAGCACTATTAGAAAATGGGAAAAAAAATCAACTTCCAACAAGTAATTTTCTACTTAATTTTCCAGAAACAGAGAATATGACATCAAATATCTAATTCTCCATTTTAAGGTAGATGGTAGTCCTTTCAAAAAGCAGTCCCACAACTGCATAAAGAAGAATCAGTGAAAAAAATCAGGAATAAGAGTTGACACGACTACACTGAAATTTAAGCAGAGACTTCTGGCGAGAAAACATAGTTTGACTTTGATTATTCCGAGTGTTAACAATTTGTTGTCACCACTATCAATATCTTCATTCCACAAAACCTTTTTTTGAAATACCGGTGGTGACAGCAGTACTAACTGCAAACATTAACCAAAAAAGTGGAAAACCTAAAAGAAAAGAGGAGGGTTAGGGGAGGATTCAATGTGTGCCTGGTGTAATTAATATCTTCCTCTTTGACTCCCAACTACGAGAAAGAGGGTACGCTCAAGAACTGTTCACATTTAATGATTCAAGGTTTAGACATTCTGAATGTCGATTGACACAATAAATTAGCTTGTCCAAATTGCACCAGACGGAGTAAATCATTATAGTTTTCCATCACATGCACATCAAATGGAAAAACATACACTTAAATGAAATATTAATGGAAGGAAGAAAAGGAAAGATAAAGAAGAACCTATAATCTGTCAGACCAAGATGAAGGGAAACATGAGGCTGCTGTTTGGAATTATTCCCTACATCGAAGTTGTATCCACTGTACTGTAAAATTATCAGTATATATAAGATTCTTTAGAAGGGAAAATCTAAGACATGCAGCTTATTGGGTGAATCAAATAAACTAGAAATGACCAGCTAAATTCTCTTAAGTTATAAGTGAGTTGCAATTGTGGTCATCAAAGTGCCCAACATTAACTGTCCAAATTCTAAACTGAACAGATAATACCTGACTCTCTGTTATTCAGAATTAAAACTAAAAGAGAAATGCAAAAGCAGAATAGTGCAGCATACCCTGAACTTTGTTCCATTGTAAAGTGATGAGCTTTGTTGAACCCTTGCATCCCATATCTAATAAACCTTACACCAATCAAAAAGATTCAGAACAAATTCTGCCATTGGTACAAGTGAGTAACTATATCTTTCTGATTATATTGACTATTATTGAGAAAACTAGATGTCGATATTTGGGCTTTCAATTAATATGATTCCTACAATCAGCAAAAGTCACATTGTCATTTGTGAAGTACTTCTGCTTCATTTAACATGAAACCATTACAATTTGGAAGTCAAAACATTTTTTATTTGTCTACTACCTTTTCAAATTGCCACCATGTGACCAGGAGGTCACGAGTTCAAGCCTTGGAAACAGTCTCTGGCAGAAATGCAAGGTAAGGCTGCGTACGATACACCCTTGTGGTGGGGCCCTTCCCCGGACACCGCGCATAGCGGTAGCTTTAATGCACCGGGCTGCCCTTTTTTTTTTTACTACCTTTTCAAATGTTTTCAAAACATCTTTAATTATAAGATCGTGATTTATAGTATAGTACTGTACAACGACATGAGTGGGTGGCTCAGATGGTAAGCATTCTCCACTTCCAACCCTAAGATTGTGGGTTCGAGTCACCAAGGGAGCAAAAAGGTTTGAGCTCCTAGGAGGGGTAAAATTTAAAAAAACTAAAACAAATAGTACGTCCAATTTCATACGGACAATTAACTTTAACCCCATGCACCTCCACCCTGTTATTCCTTCTTTTTGGAACAAAATAAGCATTACTCCCTCCGTTTCTATTTGTTTGTCTTACTTTCCTTTTTAATCCGTTTCAAAACTAATGCCTCTTCTCATTTTGGCAACTTTTTAATTCCAACTTTCTATAAGGCATGTTTAAGACCACAAAATTAAAGCACATTTTGGTACATTCTACGTATCTTTAATTTAACACCACAAGAATCCAAAATCTCCTTTACCTTCTTAAACTCCATGCACGGTCAAAACTAGACAAACAAATTTAAACAGAGTGAGTATTAAAATTGATGACATTCATGCATGGTAAGGGTGCTAATCCACAACAAAATTAGACATATCGACATCTAGCTCCTCGAATCCCCTCAATATGGAACAAAATGAGTAGTTTTAACTAATGAAGCTATGATAAGGTACTTGGTAAAGTTAACAATACTCCTGCGATTCATCTTTACTTATCCATGTTTGACTTGATATACCTTTTAAGCAATAATAAATAAAAGGGTAGTTTTACTCTCGATGGAAGGAAGGAGTAGTAAAAATGTGAATCAAACATGAAAAGGCGTGGAAAAAGAACGAGAACTGTAACATAACCTCAGAAATGGACAGCTCCAAAGTAGGATCAGGATGAGTAATCCTATCATATGCTTCATCGAAAACAACTGATAGCTTTTACCAAAAGAGAAAATTCAGATCACAAAAAATAAGTATAAATTATTACTATAATTTATCGTAATTAGTTTTCAACTATGTTAATTATATTCTATCCAAATCCAGGATTAAAATTAAAAAGTTAAAATATCAAAATTTCTAAAAGTGCTACATAAATTGATACGGGGTACATGAGTGAGGTAAAGTAAAACCTGTGAAGGAGAGAGACCAGAAGGACATGAAATGAGCAGCTTGAATCCGTGACCAATTTTCTCCTCCATTCTTTTTTTTCCCACTGGAAATACACACACAAAGACACTCAATTCATCAAATTACAGTTAAATTAGTATGAGGAGATGTGCTACGCTTGAGCATTTGGATTCATATTTCAATGGGCCTGAGCCGGGTGTACAAATAACTGTTTTTAGGATTCATATATTTAAAGAAATAGTCAAAATTAATGAAGTTTAAAAGTTTAGCTCCCTTGAAATCACTTTTATTCATGTGGGTCTAAAGTTTTTAAGGATAAATTACATGAAACAAGTATCCTATATTACTTAAAATCTCATTCCCTTAACTTAATTATAAAAATTCCTTCTAAATCTCTAAACAATTTTTTTATGTGATACATAACACACAACTCTTATTTTTAAGCCTTAAATCACGTTGACATTGTTGCAGAGAATGAAAATTCTATTTTCCTTAGAAAACATGGCTATTAAATCATTAATCATTAAGTAATAAAAATTAGCAATAAATTCAATAATTATTAACTCTCATTGACAAAATTTCAAAAATAAGCAAAAAAAAAATCATATCTATGTTATGGCCATTGACCGTCGAAAAAATTTCACAAACAACTTCCATTAACGTACTCCTTCATAAGTCTGTTGTTGAAGTTGCAAAGAGAAAATAAAAAGTTGTGAAAAGAGACCCAAAAAAACTCGTAGTATGTGTGTTATGGTCATTGACCGCTAGAAAAATTTCACAAACAACCTCCATTAACGTACTTCTTCATAAGTCTGATGTTGATGTTGCAAAGAGAAAAAAAAAATTACGAAAAGAGGTCCATTACCAAAGGTATGATTTTTATGTATCAGACTGATAAATTTCGTCCATATACATTCTATTTATGTATCATAATGCTCAATGAAACAAACAGAACTGTAAATATTATTTCTGATACATAGATATTTTTTTGACTGAGATATTACATGCATTTTGATACATAAAACTATTTCTGACAGAGATAATCAATTATTTCTGATACATTCAATATATATTTCTTATTCTGATACATAAATATAAAGAAATTAAGTTTTAAATTCGTTTTCTGATACATAGAAAGATATATATATATATATATATATATATATATATATATGTGTGTGTGTGTGTGTGTGTGTGTGTGTGTGTGTGTGTGTGTGTGTGTGATATGAGATTCGCCTGATACATCATATTCTTATAGTATGTTCAATTTTTTTCTGAACGCAGGGAATGAACGATTGGAGAAGAAATTAGTTTTGGAAGATTATGATAAATGAAGATTGATTTGATTATTCAAATTTTAAATAATGAAGTTGTTGAGGATTTTATGTAATTAAATGGAAATTTTTTTAAATTGAGTGTGTTAATTTCCCAATTGTAGGCACTTTTAATGTTTTTTTCCCTTATTATCTCCAACTAATTGGTTAGTAATGTATCATAAGCTTATGTATGGGAGGTTAAATAATGTATCATATCCGAGATATTATGTAATTAATATAAAAATTGGGAGAAAGAGTAATTAGGTAGCAAAGCGTTGCGATTTATGTTGTTTACCCTAAATTAAACCCACAAGTTTGAAGTTGGGCTCTGCTAAAGGTCCGAAGTTTGAATGAAGTTTAAATTTAGACATTAACTTCAAATTCGAATATTTAGGGGGTGTTTTGGCCATGGAAATTTTTATTTTTATAGTGTAAAGAGTATTAAATATTTAAATTTAAAAATGTATTATTCTTTAAAAAAAAGAATCTACCTATATATTTCTATTATATAGAAGAGGTGGTTTCGACCACCTCCTATGAAATTACCAAAAAATCCCTCTATTCTCATTTAATTATATACCATACCCCAATATATAATAATTCAATTATTTCATCATAATGATTTAAATATTTAATATATTCTATTAATTTATATTAATTAACTATAACTACATATTGGAAGTAAATTTTTTTTTATTTATTTAATTGGCTATCATGTTCCAAACTAATTTGTTACCACAAATCACAATAATTAATAACTTAAAATATTTAAAAGACATATAAAAATTTTATTGACTCTCATTATTTTAGCAATGCCACATAAATTGAGATAAAAGAAAAAAAACTGTAAATCATATAATTAACAACTCAAAATATTTAAAAGATATATAAAAATTTTAGTTGACTCTCAAAATTGTTCGAAGACACATAAATTGGGACAAAAGGAGTAAATATATTATTTGATAATTACGTAAAAATTATTATAAATCGCAATAATTAACAAGTTAAAATATTTTTTTAAAAATAGATAAAAGTTCTATTTAACTCTCAAAATTTCATCGGTGCAGCATAAACCATGATAAAATAAAAAATTATCTTAATTAATTGAAACTAAATATTTAAAGTAAATCAATTTTATTATTTTAATTGAATTTTATATAGAAAATTAATCTTTTTATTTATTTATTTATTTTAGTAAATTTAAATTTTAAAATTATTTTTTCTTATATAGAAATACTAATATTTAAACTTAACTTAAAATTTTTAAAGTACAAAATTAAAAAATTTAATTCAATAAAATAAATTTCTAATGAATATTTTCTTAGAATTTGTGTTGGGTCAATATGTATCAAGTTAAAAAGAAATAAAGAAAAATATATAGTAAAATTTTATTATTGTGAAAGATAAATATAATGCACTATACAATAATGTTTAATAATATCATATTTTGGATATGCAAATTTAGCATCCCGTATTTAATTAATATACTATTCCGGTGAATTATCGATGATTACTATTGGATATGATAAAATTATATTAATTTTTATAGTAATAACATAATCAATCGCTCTTAATTAATTATTATGAGTCATCTAGGTATTAAGAAAATAATTAATATTTAATAAAAAATAAAATAGACATAAAATTTAAAATTAACTCTTAATATTTTAAATTAAATTTTCGTCTTTCGAACGATGATTTTACTATATCACTCCTTATTATAAGTCATTTATGTATTAGAAAAATAAGAATAACAAAATGATATGTCAACATAAAATATTTGATTGACTATCAAAATTATATTAGTGCTACATAAATTGAGACGGGACAAAAGAAGATATAAAGCAACATATATTATTTGAAAATGAAATAAAAAGTACTGTAAATAACAATAATTAACCCAAAAAAAATTAAAAATTGACTGATTTCTGCTTTAGCTGCTTCAATCGTGATTTTAATGTACAGTGATGTTTAAAGAGGGTAAAATGGCATAATGAGATTTAAAGAGGATAAAATGTATGTAGTAAAGTGTGAGAAGAATAAAGCATGAGTAAATTTTATTACTATATTTTAAAGAAAAGAAGTATAAAGATTATTTGCAAAAGATTTTTACAAACTAATTTAAATATAAATAAAGTAAATTTAGGTACAAAAAACGTGTATCTATCACAAATTTGCTACCAAACACTTCACACTTTCTTAACATTAACAAATTTTCTATCAAATATGTGTAGCCATCTTTATCAACTTTTTACAGCTCCTTAATATTAATTAACATTTCTCTGTTTTAAAAATAAAATAAAGAACAGAAAATCTCAACTCTTCCTTCTCTATTAAAAACAACACTCTTTTCTTGTGTTAAAAATAATAATTAAACAAAACAATAGCGAATCTAAGGTATGTATTCTCTTTATCGGGTAAGTTTACATGATTCTTAATCTTTGCGATATTTGAAAATAAATAATCTATTGGATCTTTGATTTAAGCTATTTCATCAGATTGACGCCTCTTCTTTCTTTATATTCCTGATCGCAAAAATCGCTAAGAAGGTTAAAAAGGTTTCAATTGTGATCCCCTTAGCTCAATCATACTAATGAAAATATTGTACTGCTCAAACTTTCTACTCCAAGATAAATCCTAAAACTTAAAAATTGCAATCCACATGTTCTACTGTTGGACCCGTGCTGACACAGGCCTTGCACTTGTAGTATATATATATAAAAGCAAGGCAAGAAATCACATGGCAAGCTAGTGAGAAGTCACGTGATAATTTTAGGACAAAGATTAATATTATTGTAATAAAATTTTTGAATTAAAAGATATTAAATATTTGAATTTGAAAATGCATTATCCTTTAAAATGAAAAAAAGTCATTATCATAAAAATAGAAAAGTGTGGTTAAATAGTCCTAAATAAACTCTTACTATTTCAAAAATTTATTCCTTTTATATATTATAAAATATATTTGAATTCGTTTAATTAATAATTGCAATTTGTGATATATATATATATATATATATATAATTTCAATTTGTGAAATATAAATTGAAGCAATTGATGTTATCTCTGTCCATTTCTTTGCAGTTCTTCGTCTGTCATTACAAATGGTAACACCATTTAAATAACTAAGTAAAAAAGTGGACTAATAATAATTGATACTACTGCTTCGATAAGTAAAATTTTTAGATAAATCGACTTCAAAGTAATACTTTTTCTATTATTTAATTTAGAGAAAATGCACTATTTTCACCCTGAACTATAAACGAAATTGCTGAGACACACTCCAACTTAAAGGGGGTCCTATTACCCTCCTGGACTAATTAAAATTGTATTTTTGGCAACCTTGGTGCCTACGTGGTACATCGCGTGAATCAACACATTGAAGGTCCACGTAGACACACGTATGTGCCATGTAGGCACTAAGGTTGTCAAAAATACTGTTTTAATTAGTCTAGGGGTAATAGGTCCCCCTTTAAGTTTGGGTGTGTCTCAACAATTTCGTTTATAGTTCAGGGTAGAAATAGTGCATTTACTCTTTAATTTATAAAGAAGTTTTCTTGAGAGTTATTTTTACTTTTTAGTGATGATTTTGTTGTTATTGTTGACTTGCAAAGAGATAACGTTAAATGAATAGAAGAGACGAATAGGTAACTACGGATATCAAAAGTTGAAACACTTAAAAATTTTAAAATACGTGTTTGATATTTTTTATTTTTTTTTAATTTAACAGTATATGTAGTTAATTCAAAGTCATATTAGATAAAAGTAAACAAACTAAAATATAGTAAAAAAAAATGTACATAGAGGATTTTTTTTTTTTTTTTTGGGGGGGGGGGGAGGGAGATGGATCCAAACTAATTTTGAGAAAATAATTAAGTAATTAGATAAAAATAGAAAAGTATGGTTAATAAGTCCTAAATAAACTCTTACTATTTGAAAAAATTATTTGTTTTATATACTATAAAATATATTTGAATACGGTTAATTTAATAATAATAATAAATAGTAGTACGTAGTAAAATTGTTAACCAAAACAAAAGTGTGTAGTAATAATATTAGTGTGGTGATAATAATAATAACAATAACAATAATAATGAATAAAAAATAAATATTATTATCTCATTGATTTTATAATTATTTATAATGAAAAATTAAATAATTCAAACTAAATTTTAAAATATCTGCAATTGGACATATAAGCATTTTCACGGATGTGAACTAATTTGACTTTAAATTTTCTTATATTTAGAATTTTGGAAGAAAAATTTGTTTAGTATTTAGATAATTCAAGAAAGAAAATAAGGATGACTACATTATTGTTATAAGTGATCTTTATTAGGGTAACTTATCCATTTATTTGAAGCACAGTAATTCAAATGGTAAAATAATTAAAAGTAACTAAGGATAAATTTATTAAAATTGATATACTATTAATGTAAATTAAAAGATAAATATTTAGTTTGAAATTTTTATAATATTTTTTATAGTTTTAAATTGAAACTATAATAGGATGAAAAATATTTTTAGTGATATAAATTATTTAAATTAGTCTTTAGATAAAGATAAATTTTGCTGAATATTGATTGGTTGAATTGGTGTTAAATTTTTGAATTTCAAATGGAAGTTATTGATTCTTTTAAATATTAAAAACAAATGGCATACTAAATAAAGTTGAATTTGAACTAACTAAAAGATAAATTTAAATTTAAATTAAAAGATAAAAAATATTTAAATTTGAAAATATTAAACTTTTTGAAGAAAAAAATGTAGTTACGTACCATTCAATATATGTAATACTTTAAATAAAATATATACTACAGTATATATGTGTATATATTTTCTATAGATTCTAAAGTATTATATATTGAAGGTATACATGTGTATATATTTTATAAATTAGTATATATATTGTAGTATATATCTTGTAATATATATTTTATTTAAAGTAGTACATTTATTGAATGGTACGTATATATGTGTATATATTTTCTATAGACTCTAAAGTAGTATATACCTATTTTTGGTAAATTTAGTAGATTTCCTATAGGTTTTTCTACTTTCACGTTCTTCTTTGGACCTATATCTAGATCTCCTTTTTCGATAAGGCTGCTCTCCTTTGAAATATCTATGACCTTTCTTCTTAGAAGTGGAAGCTGGTTCAGGTATACCAAAATAGGTACAAAAATCTCCTATCTGAGATTTTTCTCTAAGCTTATCAAGCTTAAGTTGTCTAGACAATTTCAACTCATTACACAGGTTTAACCCCTTTTGTGTACAAGCTGCTATCAAATGACCATAGGTATACTTCTCCCAAGGAATTTCACCATAGGAGCCTCTAAGTGTTTTTCTAACCCTTTCAGCAATAATGAAGGAAGTCCAGAGATTACAGGATCTGAGGGTTGGCGGTAGTTCGCGTGGCCATCCAGACCTATAAGTTAGTATCGAAAAAACAATCGAAATATATAAGAATTTCATATAGCTTATTGGCTATATGGAAGATTTAATCTTTTACCCGAGCAAAAGGCCTGTCAGAATTTAATACATAATTGAGTTGAGACTATGTGTCTAGCGGTTCTAACTGTGAAAAGGGACGCCCTTTTTTTCTCATCTTTTAACGAGCTTAAAGGTCATGGCTTGCTAGACGTAGTCACTAAGACAAAGCCAACAAAAGTAGTACTAATTTCGACTGTACCACTATCTCAGAACCAAGCCAAGAAACGATAGAATTTTTTTTTTATATTTTGATAGAGTTTGGATCTTTCATAGCGATTATATACTAGAAGTTAGATCTCCAGCATAGATGTGAAATTACTTAGCCAGACATGATCACGACCAGAAAGAGAGTGTAATATAAAGACTTCAATTAAAAAGAACTAATAAATACCTTTAGCGGCCGGATGCAAGGCTGGAGTAATATTTAACAGCAGGCTTTTATTCAAACTTGGAGAGAAATTTACAAGAGAGAAGGGAGAGTACTTTAAGCTTAGAGAGAGAAATGAAAAAGAGAAAATAAAAACTTCTGTCTTCCCTAACAAATGAAGTCACCTATTTATAGGAAGAAAAGAAATCTACAAATAGTATTATGGGTCCCACATTCGGGTTGTAGGAATAGTACCAAGGGTCCCACATTCAGGTCCCGTGCACAGTAAATATACTGTGTGTATTACACTTTTTTTTTTTCTTTTAATTGTCTAAGAAATTCTTCAGTTCTTGCTATGGCTTCATCAGATAGTGGTTTATCCGAGAAGACAGGCTGGAAATCCTGAACTTCTTCTTCGGTAATATCATCGCTAGTTATACTCTTTATGAAAGTATCTGGCTTATCATGACTATCAACTAATTTCATTAGATTTCTTCGAACTTCTTTCAAATATTTTTCAATCATCTCGATCCTATCTTCGTCATGGACAGAGATTCTTTTGGCAATATATTTTAATGATTTGTCCTCGATAATATCCTTTCGAGGGGCTACAAAATATTCCTGAATTATTTTTCTGATAGTATCAAGGAGTTCTTGTCCATACAATATTTTTGTTTTGGGATCCTTGTGCATCAGTTTGTCCTAAAAATTATTATAAAATACCCTATATAAACAAGGGATTTGCTCTTTAGTGAATCCTAGTATCTGTAACACCCCATACTTAATTACGTGCATTAGCCATGGTTATATGTGTTGGAGTATAAGTATTGATCCTAAGGTATATATGAGTTTAAGTATGAGTATTGATTATTTTGAGATGGTTTCAAGTGTATAGTTTGATTATATGTGTATAGGAATCGACTGTATTTATATCGGAATTTGCCCGTCGATGTTTCCATACGAAGTTTATTGAATAAGCTTTCCAACGATATAAATATTTCCAAAAACGGATAAGTTTCGGATATAATCAAGCACGTTCAAAACTATAAAACGGCGGCCGGGATAATTGTGAACAGTAAATGTGCAGGAAATTCAAACTACTGAGGCCTGCCAGTTTTTTGGGTCGACTTTGAACGATCGTAACTCTCTCAATATAATGAACTGGGAGGGTTGCGACCTATCAAAAGAAAGATCTTTGAGTCTTCTTTCCAATTCAATTGGTTTCATCCAAATCCAACATCTGAGTAAGGAGTTATACTCGTTTTACTTCAGCCTCTCAAAACAGTTTTTTAGGGTCAACTTCAAACGATCATAACTCCTTTTAAAGGATGAACTGGGTGGCCTACTTTATATGAAATGAAATCCCTTTGAATTATCTATCCAAAGATACCAATTTCACCCAAATCCGATATCGGAGCAAAGAGTTATGGCCGATTTACTTTAGCCTGTCAAAACAGTCCACCATGGACAGATTCGGATTTACTTAAATTTTTAAGGGCAATATGGTCATTTTCCATCATCTCTTGGACGAAAATTGGTCATTATATAGATATAATTGGTCTTATATCCATCAATTATCATCATATTATTGAGAATAAGGAAACCCTAGCCTAATTTCAACTCCAATTATCTTGTGATTCAACCGTGGAAAGTCCAAATTGATTCCGTAGTTGTGTTCATCGTCTCGAGGGCTTCGAGAAGCATCCCTTATTTGTTCCAACAGGACTTCGAAATCAAAAGGGCCATTTTATGGTAAGAATGTAAATTATGTTGGTGTTATTTATATGAATATGTATATATATATATATATATATATATATATATATATATATGTATGCATGTGAGCATAAGAAGTATGCTATTTGATTGTTGTTGAAAGATGATTGGGAAATGATGTTGGATTATGTTGAATTGTGAAGGGATGATGTGATATTGAAATGATGATTATATATATATATATATATACACATAAACCTATTGTTCAAGTTGGTTTTTGGAATGTTTTGCAAATAGTGGTTGTATGGAATTATGGAAGAGAATTGTGGTGTTGGGTTGCTAATACTAGATGCCAAATATTTCATTGTAGATAAGTGATTTGTAAAGGCGGGAAGTTGTATTGAATTGGTATCCGAATCTACAACGAGGTATGTAAAGCATACTCTAACAATGTTCTTTGGCATGAAAACACCAATGTTCCATCAAGTAAGATTCCAAGGTTGTCCAAAAACATGTATTGTTCTACATTACCAACGAAGTTGTTTCCATTCTATAAAGTGTAAAAATGTTTCATTGATATACCAAAAGGCTCCTATTCCATTGTTGTGATATTGATGATTCTGAAACACATTGTTGATGTACCAATGGGTCTTTATAACATCGTTATTGTATAGAAGGTCTATTACTTGATTCCTATTGATGTATCATTGTTCCAAAGGTACTATATTGGCATGAACACTAATGTAATAATCTCAAAAGCTTTTGAACTAAGTTGTTGGAAAGATCTCTTATGTGTGTTACTTGATATACGTGTGGGTGGTAACCCAGGGGCATAAGCCTAGCATGGGTCGATCCCTATTTATGTGTTTATGGGTGGTATCCCAGGGGCATAAGCCTAGCATGGGTCGATCCCAGTTGATATGTACTGGAGGCAGCCTAATGGTCACAGTACGGTACAATATTGATTATTGTTAGGTGGTTGGGGGTTCGGGAGGAGGTGGTAATGGCGAATGATAATTGTAAAGAATGAAATGAACGAATGTATACCGTTCCACAAATGTGTTCGAATTCACGAACCCAATTCAGATTAATGATAATGTACTTGATCCTAAAAGTGTTTATGAAGTGTGGTTCACTTCTATTATGATTTATTCACTTGCGTCTGATTTTCCTGATCCCCTATATTACATATGATTATTTACAGCTTTACATACTCAGTACATATTTCGTACTGACGTCCCTCACGGGGGACCTGCATTTCATGCTGCAGGCACAGGTGCTTCAGGTCATTCGCAGCATAGATAGGAGCCAGATCATACAGCTATTGTTGGTGAGCTCCAGTTTGCTTCGGAGCTTTCCGAGTCGGTTCCTTATGTTTTGTTATTGTACAAGAGTCATGTGTGGGCGGGGGTTTGTCCCGACCCTAGTTATGTCATGTATATCCTAGAGGCTTTGTAGACATAAGGAAGGGTCAAGTCATGGGAGTTTATATAGTGATGTTATATTTGTATATGTGGTGGCCCCGACGGCCAAGTATTATATTATATATATATATTTGTGCGTGTTGTGCTGATACAGGGAATTAGACCCTTCTGTATGTAACGAAGTGCTGCCCAAATTTTTGGTGAATGTAAGGGAAAGTACAGGTATTTGAACGGGTTCTCCCGGGCCTTCTCGGCTTCGGGTGCCAGTCCGGTCCGATGGGATTTTGGGGCGTGATAAAAGTGGTATCAGAGAGGTTCGTCTTAGTGAGTCTACAAAGCCGTGTCTACGTAGAGTCTTGTTTATCGGTGTGTTGTGCACTACATCTATAAACAGGAGGCTATGGACATTTAAGAATTGTTTCTTTTCTTCATGTCTTAGATCGTGCGATAGAGCTTATATTGTATGTGAAGTCATAGTTGACCACTGAATCAGTTTGTTCCTCTTATTATAGTAATGATGCCGGTTACCAGAAGCAAAAATACCGGTAAGCAAGTAGATGTGGCTGCCGGAGAGGGGACTAGTAAGTCACCCACTATACCAGCTAATCAAAGTGAGGCTCCAGCTGAGCATGCATCAGAAACTTCCCCCAGTCCGGAATAAATAAGGGGGAGGAGAACTATATCCCCAGAGCCACCTATTAATGCTGTTGATCAAGATCTTAGAAATGCAGTGCAACTTTTGACTCGTATAGTTGCTGGGCAAGTCCAAGGGCAAGCTATTCCTGTCGCGGGTTCTAGCGGTACTGATAGGGCGGCTAGTCTTCGGACGCAAGATTTTCTTAAGATGGATCCGCCTACTTTTACCGGATCCGATCTTAACGAAGATCCGCAGGACTTTATTGATCAGATCCAAAGGGCCCTAGAGGTGATGCACGTATCGGGCAGAGAGACAGTGGAGTTAGCCGCGTATAGATTCAAAGGTGAGGCTATATATTGGTATGAAGACTGGAAACGGTCAAGGGGCATTGATGCACCCCCAGCTACTTGGAAAGAGTTCAAAAAGGCATTTATTGATCATTATCTTCCATATGAGACTCGTCAGGCCCGTGCGGATCAGTTCTTAAATCTTCGGCAGGGTAATACAAGTGTGAGGGAGTATAGTCTTCGATTTAATTCCTTGTCCAGATATGCTCCTAATGTTATAGCTACTATGGATGACAGAGTTCATCGGTATGTGAATGGATTGGATTCGTATTTGGTTAGGGATTGTACTATTGCTGCACTGAATAAAGACATGGATATAGCTAGGATCCAAGCATTTGCACAGAAAATGGAAGATCAGAGGCAAAGAAGAAGAACACAGGAATTTGAAAGCGGATCTTCGAAGAGGGCCAGATCTACAGGGCAGTTTATGGCGCCACAGGGAGGTTTTAGACCTCAATTTTCTGCTAGACCACCTAGGCCATTATTTTCTTATTCTGCAGCTAGTGCTCCACCACAACATCAGGGGTTCAGAGGCAGTCAATTTGGGCAAAGAAGTGAGGGTCATAGTTCGCGATCTGTGGGTTATCATGGGCAAGGGAATATGAGCCAATCGAGACCTGCTCGAGAGCCATGCAATAAATGTGGAAGGCATCATATGGGCGTATGTCGAATGGGAACAAATATTTGTTATTGGTGCGGTATGATGAGGCATATGATGAGAGAATGCCCACGAAGGGGCGCAGGTGGCATAGCACGACCTTCAGGATCAGCTGTTGCATCATCGTCACCGGTATCTTATTCTGGTAGGGGTACACGACCTGCGGGTCACGCTAGTAATGAAAAAAGAGTCGCCAGTTCCAGCGGGACTCAGAATCGTACTTATGCTTTAGCGGATCGACAGAATCTAGAGGCTTCCCCAGATGTGGTTACGGGTACGTTGTCCATATTTTCATTTGATGTATATGCTCTAATTGATCCCGGTTCTACATTATCATATGTTACTCCTTTGGTTGCTGGAAAGTTCAAAAGGACCCCCGAATTGTTAGATAAACCGTTGGAAGTGTCTACCCCGGTTGGGGAATCTATTATTGCTAGAAGAGTTTATAAAGATTGTGTAGTAATTGTGTGTGGTCGAGACACGATGGCCAATCTTGTGGAACTATAAATGGTAGATTTTGATGTTATAATAGGTATGGATTGGTTGGCGTCTTGTTATGCCAAAATTGACTGTTGTACGAAAAAGATGTATTTACATTTTCCTGATGAAGCAGTTATTGAATGGCAAGGTAAGATTGGCGCACCAAGAGGTAGATTTATTTCTTATTTCAAAGCGATAAAAATGATTTCCAAGGGCTACATATGTCATTTAGTTAGAGTAAAGGATACGGAATCGGAATCATCAGATCTTCACACGGTACCAGTGGTAAATGAATATCCTGATGTATTCCCTGAAGATCTTCCAGGTTTGCCTCCTGAACGAGAAGTAGAGTTTGGTATTGATGTAATACCAGGCACCCAACCAATCTTCATTCCTCCGTATAGAATGGCCCCAGCAGAATTACGAGAATTGAAAGAGCAATTGAAAGATTTGCTAGAGAAGGGATTCATAAGGCCAGTATGTCCCCCTGGGGAGCACCAGTGTTATTTGTGCGCAAAAAGGATGGCTCGCTGAGGATGTGTATTGATTATCGGCAATTAAATAAGGTGACTATTAAGAATAAATATCCTCTCCCAAGAATTGATGATTTATTTGATCAGTTACAGGGCGCCAAGTGTTTTTCTAAGATTGATTTGAGGTCAGGTTACCACCAAGTGAGGGTCAAAGAAAAAGATATACCCAAAACAGCTTTCCGAACAAGGTATGGTCATTATGAGTTTCTAGTTATGTCATTTGGGCTAACAAATGCACCTGCAGCTTTTATGGATTTGATAAATAGGGTGTTTAAGCCATTCCTGGATGTATTTGTGATAGTTTTTATAGATGATATTCTAGTTTATTCTAGATCAGAAGAGGACCATGCCAATCACTTACGACAGACATTGCAGACTCTTCGTGATTGTAAGCTTTATGCAAAGTTCTCTAAATGTGAGTTTTGGTTAAATTCGGTGGCATTTTTGGGTCATATTGTATCTAGTGAAGGGATAAAAGTTGATGCTCAAAAGATAGAAGCTGTGAAGAACTGGCCAAGGCCCACAATGCCTACGGAGATTCGTAGTTTTCTCGGGTTGGCCGGTTATTATAGGAGGTTTGTTAAAGACTTTTCTTCCATTTCAGCACCCTTAACCAAGCTAACCCATAAAGCATCCAAATTCCAATGGAATGATGCGTGTGAGGAGAGTTTCCAAGAATTGAAGAATAAGTTGACTTCTACACCCGTATTGGTACTTCCAGAAGGTACAGAAGGGTATACAGTGTATTGTGATGCTTCCAGAATTGGTTTAGGATGTGTATTGATGCAGCATGGTAAGGTAATAGCATATGCTTCTAGACAATTGCGGCCACATGAGAAAAATTATCCTACACACGATCTTGAGCTGGCAGCAGTTATTTTTGCTTTAAAGATATGGCGCCACTACTTATATGGGGTTCATGTTGATATATATACTGACCATAAGAGCTTGCAATATATTTTTAATCAGAAGGATCTAAATTTAAGGCAGCGGAGATGGCTTGAACTATTAAAGGACTATGATGTTGATATCTTGTATCATCCAGGGAAAGCAAATGTGGTAGCTGATGCGTTAAGTCGTAAGGCTATGATGGCGCCTATAGAAAAGCAAGGGATGGTTAAAGATCTTCACCAGTTAGCTAGTTTGGGAGTTCGCCTTCTTGAAACTCCGAATAAAGAGCTTATCGTACATAATGCTGCGGAATCTTTATTAGTAGCTGAAGTGAAAGAGAAGCAATATGCAGATCCTATTTTATTACAGCTTAAGGAGAACGTTCAGAGTGGTGCGACCAAGGCATTTGAGCTTACGCGAGAAGGAGTACTTCAGTTCCAAAACCGATTGTGTGTGCCGGATGTAGACGGGCTAAGAAAGAAGATTATGACAGAGGCACATTTTTCAAGGTATTCCATTCATCCAGGATCAACCAAAATGTATCAAGATTTGAAAGATATGTATTGGTGGAATGACATGAAGAAGAGCATTGCAGAATTTGTAGCTGAATGTCCAAATTGCCAACGAGTTAAAGTGGAACATCAAAAGCCCGGAGGCTATATGCAATGCATAGATCTTCCAATTTGGAAGTGGGACATGATCAACATGAATTTTGTTACAGGTTTGCCTCATACAGCTCGGAAATTTGATTCTATATGGGTGATTGTGGATAGGCTTACTAAATCCGCACATTTCTTACCCGTTAAGAGCACTTACACAGTTGAAGAATATTCGAAGCTGTATGTTAAAGAAATAGTCCGATTACATGGAGTGCCAACTTCTATTATATCGGATCGGGGAACTCAATTTACTGCAAACTTTTGGAAGTCTTTCCAACGGTGTTTGGGAACACAAGTGAATCTGAGTACAACTTTTCACCCTCAGACGGATGGACAAGCAGAGCGCACCATTCAAACACTTGAAGATATGCTACGAGCATGTGTTATAGATTTTAAAGGCAGCTGGGATGATCATTTACCTCTTATTGAGTTTGCCTACAATAATAGCTATCATTCAAGTATCAAAATGGCACCATATGAAGCTTTATATGGGAGAAAGTGTAGATCACCAATAGGATGGTTCGAAGCGGGTGAAACTCTTATGTTCGGACCGGACCTTGTGTATCAAGCCATAGAAAAAGTCAAGGTGATTCAGCAACGGTTGAAAACAGCCCAAAGTCGGCACAAGTCATATGCAGATAGTAGAAGAAGAGAGCTAGAATTTTCGTTAGGCGATTGGGTATTTTTGAAGGTATCGCCAATGAAAGGGGTGATGAGATTTGGCAAGAAAGGAAAGTTGAGTCCACGATATATAGGCCCGTATAAGATTATTCGAAGATGTGGGCAAGTTGCTTATGAATTAGAGCTACCTCAGGAACTCTCATCAGTGCATCCAGTATTTCATGTATCGATGCTTCGAAAGTGCATCGGAGATCCGTCCCTTATTACTTCTACTGAAGATGTGAAAGTAACAGAAGATCTTACCTATGAGGAGATGCCTATTGCTATATTAGATCGTCAAGTTAAGAAGATGAGAAATAAAGAAGTAGCATCGGTGAAAGTACTTTGGAGAAATCAACAAAGGGAAGAGATTACATGGGAAGCGGAGGAAGCAATGAAATCGAAATACCCTTATTTGTTTAAAGGTGAAAAAGAAGTGCAAGGAGGGCAACTGGAACACTAACAAGTGAGTTTTTACATATGCATAATATCTATATGATGACGTGAATATCAATTATGAATTCGAACTTGTTTCGGCTAAATAACTACATTTACATTCGAGGACGAATATCCTTAAGGGGGGAAGGATGTAACACCCCATACTTAATTACGTGCATTAGCCATGGTTATATGTGTTGGAGTATAAGTATTGATCCTAAGGTATATATGAGTTTAAGTATGAGTATTGATTATTTTGAGATGGTTTCAAGTATATAGTTTGATTATATGTGTATAGGAATCGACTGTATTTATATCGGAATTTGCCCGTCGATGTTTCCATACGAAGTTTATTGAATAAGCTTTCCAACGATATAAAGATTTCCAAAAACGGATAAGTTTCGGATATAATCGAGCACGTTCAAAACTATAAAACGGCGGCCGGGATAATTGTGAACAGTAAATGTGCAGGAAATTCAAACTACTGAGGCCTGCCAGTTTTTGGGTCGACTTTGAACGATCGTAACTCTCTCAATATAATGAACTGGGAGGGCTGCGACCTATCAAAAGAAATATCTTTGAGTCTTCTTTCCAATTCAATTGGTTTCATCCAAATCCAACATCTGAGTAAGGAGTTATACTCGTTTTACTTCAGCCTCTCAAAACAGTTTTTTAGGGTCAACTTCAAACGATCATAACTCCTTTTAAAGGATGAACTGGGTGGCCTACTTTATATGAAATGAAATCCCTTTGAATTATCTATCCAAAGATACCAATTTCACCCAAATCCGATATCGGAGCAAAGAGTTATGGCCGATTTACTTTAGCCTGTCAAAACAGTCCACCATGGACAGATTCGGATTTACTTAAATTTTTAAGGGCAATATGGTCATTTTCCATCATCTCTTGGACGAAAATTGGTCATTATATAGATATAATTGGTCTTATATCCATCAATTATCATCATATTATTGAGAATAAGGAAACCCTAGCCTAATTTCAACTCCAATTATCTTGTGATTCAACCGTGGAAAGTCCAAATTGATTCCGTAGTTGTGTTCATCGTCTCGAGGGCTTCGAGAAGCATCCCTTATTTGTTCCAACAGGACTTCGAAATCAAAAGGGCCATTTTATGGTAAGAATGTAAATTATGTTGGTGTTATTTATATGAATATGTATATATATATATATATATATATATATATATATATATATATATATATATATGTATGCATGTGAGCATAAGAAGTATGCTATTTGATTGTTGTTGAAAGATGATTGGGAAATGATGTTGGATTATGTTGAATTGTGAAGGGATGATGTGATATTGAAATGATGATTATATATATATATATATACACATAAACCTATTGTTCAAGTTGGTTTTTGGAATGTTTTGCAAATAGTGGTTGTATGGAATTATGAAAGAGAATTGTGGTGTTGGGTTGCTAATACTAGATGCCAAATATTTCATTGTAGATAAGTGATTTGTAAAGGCGGGAAGTTGTATTGAATTGGTATCCGAATCTACAACGAGGTATGTAAAGCATACTCTAACAATGTTCTTTGGCATGAAAACACCAATGTTCCATCAAGTAAGATTCCAAGGTTGTCAAAAAACATGTATTGTTCTACATTACCAACGAAGTTGTTTCCATTCTATAAAGTGTAAAAATGTTTCATTGATATACCAAAAGGCTCCTATTCCATTTTTGTGATATTGATGATTCTGAAACACATTGTTGATGTACCAATGAGTCTTTATAACATCGTTATTGTATAGAAGGTCTATTACTTGATTCCTATTGATGTATCATTGTTCCAAAGGTACTATATTGGCATGGACACTAATGTAATAATCTCAAAAGCTTTTGAACTAAGTTGTTGGAGAGATCTCTTATGTGTGTTACTTGATATACGTGTGGGTGGTATCCCAGGGGCATAAGCCTAGCATGGGTCGATCCCTATTTATGTGTTTATGGGTGGTATCCCAGGGGCATAAGCCTAGCATGGGTCGATCCCAGTTGATATGTACTGGAGGCAGCCTAATGGTCACAGTACGGTACAATATTGATTATTGTTAGGTGGTTGGAGGTTCGGGAGGAGGAGGTAATGGCGAATGATAATTGTAAAGAATGAAATGAACGAATGTATACCGTTCCACAAATGTGTTCGAATTCACGAACCCAATTCAGATTAATGATAATGTACTTGATCCTAAAAGTGTTTATGAAGTGTGGTTCACTTCTATTATGATTTATTCACTTGCGTCTGATTTTCCTGATCCCCTATATTACATATGATTATTTACAGCTTTACATACTCAGTACATATTTCGTACTGACGTCCCTCACGGGGGACCTGCATTTCATGCTGCAGGCACAGGTGCTTCAGGTCATTCGCAGCATAGATAGGAGCCAGATCATACAGCTATTGTTGGTGAGCTCCAGTTTGCTTCGGAGCTTTCCGAGTCGGTTCCTTATGTTTTGTTATTGTACAGGAGTCATGTGTGGGCGGGGGTTTGTCCCGACCCTAGTTATGTCATGTATATCCTAGAGGCTTTGTAGACATAAGGAAGGGTCAAGTCATGGGAGTTTATATAGTGATGTTATATTTGTATATGTGGTGGCCCCGACGGCCAAGTATTATATTATATATATATATTTGTGCGTGTTGTGCTGATACAGGGAATTAGACCCTTCTGTATGTAACGAAGTGCTGCCCAAATTTTTGGTGAATGTAAGGGAAAGTACAGGTATTTGAACGGGTTCTCCCGGGCCTTCTCGGCTTCGGGTGTCAGTCCGGTCCGATGAGATTTTGGGGCGTGACAGTATCGGAGCCCATTTATGAATCCAGGAAATAGAAAATTCAATAAAGAAGTACATTTGGTTAATTTTATCTAAATTGCAGATATGATCTTCATGATATAATTCATTCAAATGTGGGGATACTTTGTCCATTCTTTTTATAACTTGAGGAATGGATCAGACAATATCTGAACGATCGGGCCATGATAAGATCACCAATTTATGAACCAGTTCGGGACAGGTTCTACAAATATTTTTGTGTATACCTTTATAAACCAAGTATGCTTATGTCTATCATTATTATAATAAAGAGCTTTAGTAAAAGCTTGAATGTATTCCCAATAAATAAAATTTATCTTGAAATCTTTGAGCAATATCTGCTTCTCAGTCATTGAGGTCATCCCCCAATCTTCGACAGATATAATCTTTTTAATAACAATTTTGAGAAGTTATAAATATTCTCTTCTGTGTTATATCCAGAAAAGTGCTCGAATTCTGCACTACCTGTGAAAATGAGAATAGTCTCATAATAAATACAGATTTTGTATGGCTCACCCAAAAAATATAAATTATTTATCAAGTATTTGTGGAGTATTTTTCACGGTTCATTTTGCCTCTAAATCTCAAAGTTTTCGACAAGAAATATTATTTCTTTGTTTTCAATTTTTTCATAGGACTTGATATCATTATTGTCCTTTTCCTTCACAATCGAAGCAAATGTATCACCCTTTTGAGCTGTAAAATAGGCTTGTAATTGCCCGTATAATAGACTGTCTTCTAGAATATCATCCATATGAATTGACTGAGTTGATGATGAAGATTCTTCTTTCTGCGACACCTTGAAGTTTATCAAACTCCTATTTTCTATTTGTATAACTGGGGAGTTGGACGATAATCCGTATGACGGTCCTGAATATGATCTGATTGTTGGGGATGATCTTTCCCTGCCACTATAGGCTGATCTTCCTCCTGATCTACCCTGTTTTTTCCCTCTAGCTATCTGCCATGGTGGGTCAGTAGCCATACTACAAAGAGGACAATTAATCAGATATTTCTAAATCATACAAGTCAATATCTCTAATTTCTTCATAATTGAAGACAAAAAATTCTTCTTCGATCATATCATGAATGATTTTATCAGTTATGAGATTTTGAATGTCTCTGTATAACGAAATCACATTTACAATAGTAATCAGAGTTTTTTCAGGGAAAAAAATGGTATAAAAGTTCATTTTAATTTAGATATTCCCTCGCTAAGAAATCAGGGAGGGAATTATCAATTCCTTTTTTATATTGAATTTCAAAATCAAAAGAGGCTAACTGAGCTTGCCACCTTGTGAATATTAATTTTGAAGCATCATGTTTAAAATCTTTATCAAACATATTTTTTATCAAAAATCTTTGATTATAAAGATCGTCTTGAAATTTTAAAACACATTTAACAATGGTTAGTATTTCATGAGCTATTGTAGCGTATTTTTTTTTACTATCAGTCCATTTACCTGAATGAAATCTTATCAAACATTCAATTTTATCGTGGGGATTAACTTGTTTCAGTATTCCTCCATAACCACTATTCGACGTATCTCTTTTAATATTTTTTTGCCAAGCAGGATTGGATAAAGTTAAACAGGGTAAAGATTCAACACGTTGTTTAATAGGTTTAACAAGATTGGTGTGATTATCAGTCCAAGAACCTTTATAGTCCCTTTTTAGCCTATCGCATAACGGGGCTAAATCACGAGATAAATTCTCATAAAAAGGAGAAATATAATTCAGGCTTCCCAAAAATCTCTGCAATTGAGTTCTGTCAATTATAACATCAGAAAATTTAGAAACAAAATCAATGGATCTTTGAATGGGAGTAATCTTCTCTTGACAAATATTATGTCCTAAGAATCTAACATTTGTTTGAAATAAACTCATTTTTGGCTTAGATATCACCAAATCATTCTGTATCACAATTTTCTTAAAAATATCAAGATGCTTGATATGCAATTCAAATATTTTAGAAAACACAAGAATGTCATCAATATAAACAATGATGAAATCCATATAAGGGTTAAATATATCATTCATTATATTTTGAAATTCTGATGGGGCATTTTTAAAAGCAAATGACATGACATGACATTCCATCCATATTGCCCAAAAGGAACATTAAAACCAGTTCTATAAGTATGCTCTTTAAATATTTGAATCAGCCAATATCCTGATTTCAAATCAAATTTTGAAAATATAGTGGCATCGTATAATTGAGACAATAAATTCTTTTTATTTGGAATAGGATACCTAATTCATTTTAAATGTTTATTCAAAAGTTTATAATTTATCATCAACCTGGGAAAGCCACGTTCCTTTTCTGCTGCTTATTAACATAAAAAGCAGTACATGACCATGGAGATTTTGAAGGCTTTATCAAACCCTTTTGCAATAGATTATCAATCTCATTTTTTACAGAATTCAACATTCATTTAACACAGTCATGATTTTGTTGGGATATCATCCTCATAGAAATTATCTTCATATGGAAGAGTAATAATATTTTGTTTGCGACTCCAAAAAGCACTGGGGTGATCGACACAAATATAAACAACCATTTGTTTAGAAATTAATTGAATTTGTTCTTGTATCTTAGCAAATTTTATTGTATCACAAATATTCATGCTGTAAAAAATTAAGATGTTTTTGCTTCATATTAATTAAAGCATTAATATCTCTAGTTACAGGATCTGTAACAAAAGAATAGGATATCTCTTTATTCTTGTAAGTAGCAGTAAATCCTTTTGCCTCAATATGAGTATAAGGATAAATAACATTTATAAAAGGAGTTCCAAGTATAATTGGAGGGTATAACTGATTTTTTATCAAAAAAAAAAAAAGTGAAATGCACACTTTATTTTGACAAATATGAGTATTAGGCAATTTATACTTTATATCAAGAGCATGTCTAGATGCAGATTTAACTATATGAGTAGTTTTTTTAAAATATCTTGTGGGAAATTATCTCTCTTGTATGCAACTAACATCTGTGTCACTATCAATCATAACAATATTAGTTACAAAAAATGATTATTAATCAAAATAGTGCATTTAATATACCATTTATGGGCAGTAATAATTTGCATCATACCCAAAAAGTACTCATTTTTTAAATCAAGAGATGTTGAACAATATCGTCGTCATTATTATCTTCAAAAATCTTTTCTTTTCCCTTAGAAGTATTAGGGTGAGAAATATCTTTCTCAATTTGTGAAATTCTGTGATCACAAATTATTTGGTTTTGTTTAAGAGATTTAATCTTCTTTTCAAGTTTTCAACTTCACTTTTTAAATCATCAAAAGAAGTATCTTTACCATGAGCATAACTCATAGCAAGACGTCTATTAACTTTTGCTAAAGAATAAGGCATAAAATAATTACTATCAGTAGATTTAGGAGTAAATGTACGACTATCAGAAGTTTTAGAAGTGCTAGATTTTGAACTAGTAGACAAATTAATAATCTTTTCACATAGTTTCTCATCCGAAACTTCTTTCAAAAGTTCTAACACATTATCAGAAGTAATGGTTTGAACATTTAAATCTTCAAACTGGGATTGCAAATTATAAAATGCATCATCAAAAGTGCAGGTATCACCTTGGTAATCAGAACAAACATTAGCATTATTACTATCAGATAAATCAGGCAACTCAATATCATTTTTTGATTTAGATTCAATATTATAATCATATTCCGAACCTGAGGTGTATAACAAACCATAAACTTGATCATGCACATTATCATCAAGACCTAAAAATTTAAGCTTTTGAAGCTTACAGTTTGAAGCAATATGCCCAAAGTTACTATATCTATAATACTTAATTTTAGCAAGATCTCTCTTAGACCTATTTTTGATAAATCTAGTAGATTTTCTATAGGTTTTTCTAGTTTCACGTTCTTCTTTGAACCTATATCTAGATCTCTTTTTTCGATAAGGCTGCTCTCTTTTGAAATATCTATGACCTTTCTTCTTAGAAGTGGAAGCTGGTTCAGATATATCAAACTGGGTACAAAAATCTTCTATCTGGGATTTTTCTCTAAGCTTATCAAGCTCAAGTTGTCTAGACTATTTTAATTCATTACACAGTTTTAACTTCTCTTGTGTACAATCTGCTATCAAATGACCATAGGTATACTTGTCCCAAGGAATTTCACCATAGGAGCCTCTAAGAGTTTTTATAACCCTTTCAGCAAATAATGGAGGAAGTCCGTTTATAAACTTGGCCTTTCAATGTTCATATCTATTTTCGGATAATTTCATAACCCGACTTAAAAGGGTGTCCTTATACCACCTAAATTCTCCTAGGGTCTTACATCTAAGCCCATTCAAAAGAGTACGAATATTTTCGTACTGATTTGTAAATCTACCATTAAAATATTCTAAAATTATAAGAACGAGCGTATAAACAGCGTCTTCTTCCCTATTTGCAGGGAGGGTTCTTCCTAGGTTATGAACCCCTGGACTAGTAGCTACGACATTAAAAATTTGCTTTCTTTGTTCATTAGTAAGAAAATTATCCCACAAGTCATGAATTTGACCAGTAAAACCAACAACTATCATTTTACATATAACTTTATTTGTTCTATTTTCTCTATCACCAGTGGCTTTGTACACCGTTGAATACATCATAATACGATGTACGAGAATTTTTAATTATCTCTCAGTTAAGCCATCAAGATTCCATTTATAAATATCATCTTCGCTATAATACGTATTAGTCTGATTCTAATCCCTTTCCTCTATCAGAACATCTTGAGGAGTGGGTCGCGGATAGTAATAGATTTGCATGCGAGGTGAATCGGCATATCTGAAATTTTTACCCGGCTATTTTCTAATCATTCCTCTGAGCTTATTAAGCTCTGATTTGGTCTGATTTTTTAAGTCACGAGTGGATTCTAGGCTATCAGTAAAGGCATTAGACAAATCAATAGGTCTAACATTTAGACCAGAGAGCTTTTTATCAAGAAGCCGTTCTAAATCATGCAAAGGCGATTTAAGTTGAAATTCCTCAATATCAGGGGGTCGTTGAATATTGGTTTTAGTCATCAAATCTTTTGTCTTACTTTCTGAAGAAAAAGCAATATCAATAGAGTTTGGATTAACACTCAGTTTTTTTTATCAAATTAATCAACTCATCGAGCTTTTTATCAAGAGAAGATATATGTTCTCCTAAAACTTTCACATATAAGCTCAAATAATTATTTTAAAAAATCAAATTATTAATTTCTGCAACAATTTCCTTAGCAACTTCATTATCAATGAATTTTTGAAATGCAGAAAATGTAATACCAGTATTATTTGGCAATATAAAAGGAGCTTGGGAAGGGTAAACAGTTTTAACAATGATACCACTATTATCTTGATAAGATCTTTCAAGCACCTTAACATATAATGAAAAGTAGGTGGTTATAAACCAAGGCACAAAATACATAATTTGATTATGCAATGCACATATTTCATAGAATTCTTGAGAAATATTATTCATTTCATCAGGACTATAAGTCTAAAAAAACAAGTTCTAAACTGGTTTCATTTTTTATCAAAAAATTCTTTTTAAATATAATTTCTTGCCTAAGATTCAGGACTAAAATTATTGGTTTCATTTTTTATCAAAAAATTCTTTTTAAATATAATTTCTTGCCTAAGATTCAGGACTAAAATTAATTTGGTGTGGAATCATTAAATATCATTTGGATCAAAGTTCATTTCAGAAGCAGTAGGAATATCTCTATTAGAGATATTGTCATTATCTTGAACAATATTTGTTCAAGGATTGATTTTAACTTTCTCTACAAATCTTGTAGAAGCTGCATGACTTTTAGCTGGACCATATGATGGTTCTACGGGAGAAATATGATTCATATGAGCAATAATTTAGGCATGAAAAATGAATGTCTATTATAAACAGTAGATATTTCATCGAATTGAATACAAATTCTACCATCCGAATTTTGAGTCCCATGCGACAATTCACTAATAGTTAAATCATCAGTGACTTCATTCAGAGATATAACCGAATTTAAGGTTCAAGTAGTGGAAAAATCAATCTCATACTATTTAATAGGTCTCCTTGTGGTGATCTTAGACCTTGCAAAATTAGTCTCGACTAATATAGTCTGATCTAATGTATCGTAAAACCTACATCAAGGACTTAAAGTAGTTAGTAATCTGTAATAAATTCTGTATGACAGACAAATAAGTTCAGATCCAGGAGCATAATTATAACCATGCGTTTTCACATTTAATGTCAAAGCATCAAGTATATTTGCATCAGTCAAAGATAATTGTAAATTTGGCTGAGTATTGAAATAAACTGGACCATAGGCCACAGTGGATTCAATCGAACCCATTAAAGACTGTCTTAAATTTAGATTTCTAGCATCCCTGAGAGCTGCTAAGAAAGTTTCTAGTAACCCTTTAAGAGTTAATGGTTTAAAAGCAATTTAAACCATTTCAATATGCATAAAGTTATAATAATTTTTATATAAATCAATATCGTGTTTATTTAAAAAACGAATCGTCTGTTCTGACGAATTTAATGCCAAAGACTGTTCAGTCGTCTTTATTATTTGTTTAGAAAGCACTTTGTTTAGATAAAGTTTGTTGAATATTGGTTGGTTGAATTGGTGTTAAATTTTTGAATTTTGAATTTCAAATGAAAGTTACTGATTCTTTTAAATATTGAAAACAAATGCTATACTAGATAAAGTTGAATTTGAACTAACTAAAAGATAAATTTAAATTAAAAGATAAAACATATTTAAATTTGAAAATATTAAACTTTTTGAAGAAAAAAAGATTCTCGTTAACTTTAAACTAGGAGTCTATAGTTAAAGAGTCATAAATAAACTCTAACAATTTAATAATAATAATAATAATAATAATAATAATAATAATAATAATAATAATAATAATAATAATAACAATAATAATAATAATAATAATAATATAGAAGTAATAATAGCATTAGTAGTATTATTATACTTAGAAGATAAAATACAATAATAATAATAATAATAAGTAATAGAAATCTAGAAGTAATAATAGCATTAGTAGTAGTATTATATTTAGAAGATAAAATATAATAATAATAATAATAAGACTAATAAGTAATAGCAGTAAAAGAAGTAGTAGTAGCGTGTAGTATGTGTAACAATAATAATAATAATAATAAGTAATAGAAATCTAGAAGTAATAATAGCATTAGTAGTAGTATTATATTTAGAAGATAAAATATAATAATAATAATAATAAGACTAATAAGTAATAGCAGTAAAAGAAGTAGTAGTAGCGTGTAGTATGTGTAACAATAATAATAGTAATTAAATAAATAAATAGTAGTAGTGACAGTACTTAGTAGTACTAGTAGTAATAATATAATAAATAAAAATAACCAAATAAATAAATAAACAATAACTACAGCTTATGCAGAAACAGTAGTGGTTAAATCTGAATATATAAAATAAAAATCCCATCATTTATCCCACTGATAAAGATTATTATTAAATTTAAATTGAAAATTAATTGTTTGGCAGTAAATACTCCTTTTTATAGCATAGTTTTATGGCAGAAGAATTATAATTCTCTTTAGGCTCCTTTTTATTCACAATTATAAGTTTTTGCTTCTTTATTTTCTAAAATTTATATTTATCCAAAGCAATATCTTAATCAGTTAGTTTTTTGAATATAAATTTAAATGAAATTCGAGTTGAAATGAAATTCTACTACTTAACTTCTCCTGTATATACTTCTACAATTATTTATAATGCTAAGCTTTCTTCTTTTTTTTTTTTTTTTTTTAGTTTTATTTTATTATTGATATTATTGATTACTCCATTCTTCATATTTTATATTTTTTAAACTTTTTTTGTTTTAACAATTTCACGTTTTATATGCAGATGAATGTCGGTGGTATTACAGGTTAATCTAGCTTGAGTTTAAATAAGTAATATTTTCTATTATGATTTTGTTCTTTTGATTTTTGATAAAAACAAATAAAAGAAAATAAATTATATTAATTTTTCATCATTTTTTCTCTAATTTTAATTGTTGGTGGTGGAATTTTCTTTATGACTCTAATGTGGTATATTTGTTCTTGATGCTTATTTTCTCAAGAAATTTTTTATTTTACTCATAAATTTAAGTTTCAAAAATTTCTCATTAATATTTTTTGTTGTAACACTAGCACGAAGAACAATAGTGATACTTATTAATAAAACCTAGGAATGTAAAAAAGTATATTTTTTTAATTATTATTTTATTTATTTGCTTTACATAAAAAGAAAATATGTTTGAAAATTATAAGTATTTGATTTTGAAATGAGCATTTTTAAATTATGACAGGAAAAGTATGCAAATTGAAAAATAATTTATTTAATTGATTTGATTTGTTTTGTCTTTCCTTATAATCACAACAATGTTTGATATGTATTCGAAATTAAGATCGAATTGTTTAGTAATTGACATATAAATTATTAATATATCAAGATAAAATTATTTTTATTAACAAATTATATTTTTTGTATATGTGTTTGAATGCTATCTAAAATTGTTTGAATATGTTTGTATAGATTAATTATATAAATAATTTAATATGTTCATGTTAATTTACTGTTTCACACTGCTAAATTTGCACATTTTGAGTATGAATTTTGACACAAAAATAATTAACTATTGAGACTTCATAATGAGGTAACTGTGAAATTTAATGAATTATTTAAATAATATTAAATCAAGATTTCATTTTTCAATAAAAAATATATATTTCTAAATTAAGCAAGGTGATAAGTTAGTAAGATATTAACTAAAAATAACAAACTTATGATCTATGTACAAAGAGTGTGTGTGGAGGGGGGGGGGGATTAGATGCATGGTGAGGATATTAGTGTTTAATTTAAAAATAAAATAAAGTAAATAAACGATATTAAAAAATAGAGAAAAGACATCATTCCCCTGAACTTGTCCGCTCAATTTACTTTAGCACTTAAACTTAACTTTCGTTTATTTATCCCCCTTAACATCTTTAAAGTGTATTAATGTCACCCCTCAAGTTGACGTGGAATTTTTTTTTTTTTAAAAGAAAAAACGCGTGAATATATTTTTTTTAAATATATATATAATAGAAAAAAATAAATCCATCTTCTTCTTCTTCTACCCCACCCCCATCCCACCCCCACCATAACTTTTTCTCCCTTAATCCGTCACTACCAGCAACCCTCCTCCTTCAACCACCAATTTCACCACCACCTTTCCCCTCCCCTCCCCACCCCACCCCACCCCACCCTGATTTATCCTCCCCAAATCCTCCAACCCCCCACTCCTTCAACTACAATTTTCACCACCACTAGCGCCCTCCCCCCCCCCCCCCCCCAAATCCCCAATTTCTTTTCCTTGAATTACCAAACCCTTCACCCCCACCTTTAAATAAAATGAATGAAATTGGATTTCCAAATAAAAAGTTATCTTTGTGGATTTAAAAATTTGAAATAAAATTAAAATTGAAGAAAAGTTATTAGCGGCAACGTTAATGGTGGCGGTGATGTTAATTTGTACGTATATTCTTTTGTGGGTTTGTTTTAATTATTTTTTGATGAATTTTGTCAAATATGTGGGAATGAAGGATTTTGAATGGGGACGTGGTAATGCTACTGTGTTGTTGTTTCTTGTTATTTTCTTATTTGCTTATGCTTATGCTACTGCGTTTTTGATTGATTTTTTGGACAGCTTGGGAGGGTTCAAATTTGGGGTTGAGAAGACTTTCGGGGTTTGTTTTGATGAGGTGGGCAATGAGGGATGAGTTTGGGGTGAAGAAATTAAAGATGTGATTGGTAAAGATGGAGTTTTCCGGCAGAAATTTGCCAAAAAATTTATATGTATATAGATTTGACGGTAAAGATGGAGTTTTTCGGTGGAAATTCGCCGAAAAATCTAAGCTGCATGGCTGTTTTTTTAATTTAAAAAGTGTTATATATATACATACATATATATATATATATGAATACTTTTTAAATAATTTGTGATGTGGCATTGATGTGGCGCTGATGTGTGGGCGAGTGTAATACACTCTCCAGTGTGAGAGTGGTATTATATCGTTAGCGGTGAAATTAATACACTTTAAAGATGTTAAGGGAGGTAAATAAGCGAAAGTTAAGTTTAAGTGCAAAAGTAAGTTGAGCGGACAAGTTCAGGGGGGAAATGATGTCTTTTCTCTAAAAATATTATTAACACATTTAGACATTTTAAGAATTGTGAAAAAAATAATAAAAAATAAATATATAAGGAATAAGAATTTATGATGTATTAAAGAAAAGTAGCGGACAATTATATTAAGTCAAGTGACATGCTAATTAAAAATCAGATATTAATATTATATTGGTTACATTTAATTAAAAATTGATACTACTTTCTCTGTCACAAAATAGCCGACATTTTATGCGTCAAAGCAAGTCCGAACATCACAGTTAACAAATAAAATAGTTGACATATTTACTAAAAATATTTCTCTCAAAATAGGTGTCAATTTAAAAGATAAAAAACTAATTAACTATTTTTTCCCAAACTTTACCTTATCTTTAATTATTCTAAAATTACTAAAGAATAAAGAATTAATAAGAAATATATTAGTCAAATCACATTTCTAATTAACTATTCCTTAAGAATTGTGAAAATCTTAAATATGTCAATTATTTTGTAAAGGAGGAAATAATGTATAACAATTAATGATCTTATCCATTTGTTAAAATATTTTTTGTTTTACAAGACACATAATATATATATATATGTATGTATGTATGTATATGTATGTATGTATGTATATAAATATACATTGAAGTAATTGATGTTATCTCTATCCATTTCTTGCAGTTCTTCGTCTCTCATTACAAATGATAACACCCTTTAAATAACTAAATAAAAAAGTGGGTTGATAATAATTGATACTACTACTTTGATAAATAAATTTTTTAGATAAATCAACTTCAAATTAATATTTTTTCTATTATTTAATTTATGAAGAAGTTCTTTTGAGAGTTATTTTTACTTTTTAGTGATGATTTTTTTGTTATTGTTGACTTGCAGCGAGATAAAGTTAAATGAAGAAAATAGACGAATAGATAATTACGGATATCAAAAGTTGACACGCTTAAAATTTTTAAAATACGTGCTTGATATTCTTCTTCTTCTTTTTAATTTACTGTATATGTAGTTAATTCAAAGTTAAATTAGATAAAAGTAACCAAACTAAAATATAGTAAAAAAATGTACATCGAGGATTTTTTTTTTTTGGTTGAGAAAATAATGAAGTATTAGATAATTCACATATAATTATTTATAAATTTTAAAAGGAAGAGATGGACGAGCAATAGAATAAAAATTTAAATTATTTTTGATAATTTGAAATCTATTAAATTATAAACAATATAATAATGAAAATATGAAACATAAAAGTTTTTGTTTTTACAATTACATGATTATTTTTATCATATAGATTTAACTAGAGGTGAAAAGTGGGTAGAATATTAACAACCAAATATTTTTTTAACCGTAATAATATAATAAAAAAATATAAAATATTTCTTTTTACATGATTTTTTTCGTATATATTTAGTTATAGGTGGGGGGTTAGAATTTTTTTCCACATTTCACTGAAAAATAATATGATAGTTGAACTTTTTGAGAATATAATGAAGTAGTTAGATAATACACATATTATTATTTATGAATTTTAAAAGGAAGAGATGGATGAGCAGTAGAATAAAAATTTATATTATTTTTGACAATTTGAAATCTATTAAATTGTAAATAATATAATAAAGAAAAATATGAAACATATTTTTTTTTTACAATTACATGATTGCTTTTACTCATATAAATTTAATTAGAGGTGAAAAAGGGGTAGCATATTAACAACCTAATATTTTTTAAATGTGATAATATGATAAAAAATATATATATATTTTTTCAATTACATGATTATTTTTTCGTATATATTTAGTTAGAGGTGGGGGGATTTTGGGGCGGGAGGGGGGGAGGGTAGGGGAGAGGGGGAATTTTTTTTTCCACATTTCATTAAAGAATATATGGTAGTTGAACTTTCTTTTTAAGGTAATATGATTTAACATGATATAAAAATAGGTTTTTAGATGCACATTTTATTATTTATAAATTTTAAATGAAAGAGATAAGGAGACAGTGATAAAAATTTAATTTGTTATTGACAACCTCAATTTTTTAAATTATAAATAATATAATTAAAAAATACGAAATATAAAAAACCTTTTGCAATTCCAAGATTGTTTTACTTACTAGATAGTGATGGCCCGTGCTAGCACGGGCTCAACATTAAAATATTTTTGTCAGCGTAGACGTATATATTATTTACATATAAATATTATATTATTGACATATATTATTCACATATAAATATTTTATGATTGACAAACGTTCGGTTACAGTTAGTGTTGTTTACATTACATATTTACATGCCATACTATTTACAAAGTGAGAAGGTATTTAGTCTTCTTTATAGTGTGGAGCAGCAGCAGCAGACAAATAGGAATATTCAAAGTGTAAACCTGCAAGAAAAAAGAGAAGCATGGAGGAGCAGTTAGATAGTAAACATAAGCATTGTAGAAGTTTGAAACACAAGCTCATAAGTTACTAGCATTTCTTGAGTCACTGAAGTTAAAAATTGCCTTTTATACATTTTTCTTGTACCATTATTCCCTATATGAAGCTTAGAGATGTGCACGTTCAATTAGATGACAAGGGACTGCTATTGTAATAATATAACACAATCTATATTTAGCGTTCAACTTACAGGTTTCTATAGTCAAAAACTGATTGTTTGAAAAACGACGTTAATGCGCAACAATGTCCAATCTCTATAAATATTGAAAATAAAAAATAGGAAGAGTAACTACAAAAGCAAAGTAAAAATGAATATATAATCAAGTGGACATTGACATGAGGAAGCTCTAAGTATAACTTGGTGGATAAAGAAAGGAACAATGCACTCACATATTTCCCCGGTGGACTGCAGTAAATTGCATTAAACAAGCCAAACAATTAGCTATTCAGCTAACACAACTAACAGGAACATAACAGTGAAGGATGAAATAGATGAGATAACTCTACAAAAGAGCCTAACCCTAAGATCCAAAGCAAGTTGTTTGCGACTTAGCTTGCACATATCCAACCTGACAGTTATGTATTTCATGTACTCCTCAACTGTTTAGGTCTGAAAATAGTTCAATAAAAAAACATATCTTACCATCCAAATGGGAGAAGAGCCTTAATATATTGAGATAGTGCATTAAATTTAGATTTTACCTCAAAAATACTTGCAACCAAGCTTCCATTAGAATACGTGGTCATTTGGATTAAATTTAGATTTTACCTCAAAAATAATTGCAACCAAGCTTCCATTAGAATAAATGGGCCATTTGGTTAGAAAACAAGGTATCTCGAGATTAGTTATTCCATCCTCAAAAAGGAATAAAAATAACACTACAATCCAGGATAACTAATCCCAAATGAGTTATCCCATGCATTTTATCCCAACAACACATCTCATATGAGTTGATGTCATAGATTTTTCAGGTGATACTTACAATATAAGGTCCTCTTTTAGCAATCGGAAGGGAAAGGTAGAGCAACAGAAAAAAAGAATTTGCACATTTGAAGACATTGTTTGTCAAATTTGATTCCGCGGGTAAAGTTTTGAGTACAGTTATCACTTTAATTGTTCATTTAGTTTTGAGAATGTGTTTTTCTAACTTATTATAATCTTTCTTCTTCTTAAGAAGGTGAATTTGTAAGGTGAAATCCTTTATTTTCCCCTTTTATGGTTAGTACTCTGTGCAATATGTGGTTCATATAAATGACACGTGCTATTGGAGAACTATAATAAATCCAAGATATTAGATTTTATGTCTAAAACAGCTACACAATTATTTTTGTTGTTTCCTTTCTCCCCAGGTGTTCTATGAGCTACTCTTCAACATGTTTATATCAGCTCCTCTTGTACCTAAGAGAAAGAGCAAGAGATGCACTTATTCTCCTCTGAAAATAATGCTTTACCAGGAGCACGAGGACTCCCAACTAATAGACAACTTTAGAATTCAAATTAAAACACTATGATCAGACTTCAGATGAATGTATATAAATATGTTATAAGTAATCAATCCCAATTTTCCTTATCGCAGAAAAAAAGTGAACAACACAGATGCCAAAAGGTTCTATCTTGCTGAAAGGATCCTAATAAAATATGGGTGTAAAATCAGTGTATCTTTTCTAACTCCAAACAATATCTAACTTGCATCAAAACTATAAGTCATACCTGATACCGATTCCAAAGCCAATACATCATAATCAGAAATAAGACCAACCTGCACCTGAAGAGAACTTCAAGCTTCTGAGTGAAATATCATAATACTTGACAAGCACATTATTATCAAATATCTTTGGACTTAATATCTAAAACTAATGTATAAGACTATATCTATATGATACACACAAACATGAATAGGGGTCTCGGGAGCTAATGCAATAGTGTACTTGTAATATTACTATTTAATATAAATACTACAAAGAAATACTCATAAGCACTCTTAGTTTCATTTTAATGTACTGCAACTACATGTTCTGTTAACTATAATTTTCTTAAAATTTTCAGGATTAACCAAAGTACTGGAGTCCAGTACGTACTTGGAATATACCAAAAACTGAGTCTCTAGAAGGTAAAATTACTAAAAGTGAGAGATGAAGAAGATGTTCCTATTCATGTGCCATCAAATAATTTAGAGATCAACCATGAAGAATAAAAGAGTGCAAAATTCTACTGCTTCTATTGCCAGTAGAATATTACTACTTTATACTTCATGTTTGTTGACAACAACAACATATCCATTGTATTTTCACCAAGTGGGGTTTGGGGAGGATAAAGTGTACGCAGTCCATACCACTACCTCAGATGAAGTAGAGATATACAAGAATTTTTTTTTGGATATTAATTTGGTTTACTTCCTAAAATCAACAACTTGGTTCAAAATCAAGAAGAAACCAACCAGTAAATAGCTAATGCAAATATGGCCTATACATTGATAATGATAAATAGTTTCCCTGCCTGATAGGCTGGGTTCATACTAATAGAAAAGAAAATTTATCTGTTATAAGCATCAGAATAAAAGTTTCGTCAAATACTCAGTTCCTAAGAGTGAAGCAGTAATTTAACTTAAATTACAACAACCTTTACTATTTGTCTAGGATTTACTTAAAACAGTGTGTGCTAATTTAGGTACTCGACAACTGCAAAACAACATGAATTCTCTAACGTGAGACAGGCAGAGGTACTTTCCAAATCTACAAGGGACCAAAATACTTATCTAACAAAGATTTTATGGTACAATAAATAAGTTAGCATTGATTCATGCTACGTATGCAAAAGTACTAAGCGCAATATTACCTTCAAAGCCTTTTCTTATATGACTTTAAATCCAAGGGGTTGTCTCATTAGGGCCAACTATTTCCTGGATGTACTTCAGTAGATGGGAAAACGGTGTTAGGGTTTTTGCACTGATTTTCTTACCAAAATTAAGTTATACTTTTCTTGAAAGGAAAATAAAAGTAATACCATAATTACTTTTACTTTTCCTAAAAAAGAAAAATATAAAAATTTTCTATATTTAACAAACCTCTTTCTCTATTTTGGAACTCTATAAATAGAAGACCCTTCCTTCTCATACCATAACATAGTAACATCCACAATATAATCATTTAAGAGTTTTGTTTAGAGGGAGATTTTCTCCCAATATATTTTAAGTTATTCAATATTATTTTATATGTAGGTCATTTGATCGAATCATATTAATTATATGTCTTTCTAGTATATGTTTTATTTGTCATCTGAATTATCGCCGTCTTGATTCGCAAACTTTAAGTTTTGGCATAACGCCCTCTCGATTTCAAACCCAACAAGTGATATCAGAGCCCATGGTTCAATGGTACAATGATTCAGATTGAGGACATGTTGATATCAAAGTTGCAACCAATTTGATGATAATGAGGATCTTTTTGTCTAGCTACATGTGGAGAAAAGTTTCAAATAAATTTTCAACAATCCTGCTGTTAAACCATCTTTAAAATAAAATCAATTTTCAACCCATGTTTATGGGCTCCAACTTTTAACCCCTGCTTACTTTCAATGCTTGGGCTCCTATCAACTCGTGCATTTATTTTTAATACATGAGCTCCACTCTTAACCTGTACTCACTTTCAATGCACAAGACTCCACTTTCAATCCTGTTTACTTATAACACAGGGCTTCAATAATATTAACCTATGCTTTTACTTTTAAAGCATAGGACTTTAATTTTTAACTTATATTAATTTTTAATCATGGTAAGCAACAGTGATATACGAAGATCATGTGAAGAAGGGAGATTAAAATTATTTTGCTTGAAAATCAAGCCAATAAGAAGAGATTTGTTAGGATTTTTGTCCTGATTTTCTTACCAAAATTGTTATACTTTTCTTGAAAGGAAAATAAAAGTAATACCATAATTACTTTTACTTTTCTTAAAAAAGAAAAATATAAACTTTTTCCATATTTGACAAACCTCTTTCTTGGAGGAAAGATTTTGAAACTCTCTTCTTATACTATAACATAGTAGCATCCGCAATGTAGTCATTTAAGAATTTTGTCTAGAGGAAGATTTTCTCCCAATAGATTTTAAGTCATTCAATATTATTTTATATGTAGGTAATTTGACCGAATCATATTAATTATATCTTTATAGTAAAAATTTTATTTGTCATCTAAATTATCGTCGTCTTGATTTATAAATTTTAAGCTTCCGCATAACGCCCTCTCTATTGTGAACCTAACAAGCGGAAGGCCAAAAAAAGGGTAAATCATATGAACCTGTAAATACATGAAAATTACCTCATATGACCAGCTAACAGAATAATAATTTAAACTTGCAAGTACAACAAGATTCTATAGAGGCTGAATGCTTGCGGAATAAGTAATAGGTTCCAATTTTCCTTATTGCAAAAAAAAAAATGAACAACACAGATGCCAAAAGGTTCCATGTATTGTTGAAAAGATTCTAATAAAATATGGGTGTAAAACCAATGGATCTTTTCTAACTCCAAACAATATCGAACTTGCATCAAAACTATAAATCATACCTGATATAGAGTCCAGAGCCAATAGATCATAATCAGAAACAACGCTATCATACAACTAGAATTATTTTCACTAGCACCAAATAACATCACATATCTCAAATGTAATAGAGATTAAACTTTAGTCTGAGACATTATAACACCATCTAGCCGATAATGATAGTTGTCATCTTTAGGACTTGACCAAAATCCTAATAAGAGCGCATACGTAGTCTAAATCACACGCTAAAAGTGAGTAAATGAAGTACTTGAATTAGGAAAATAAAGTTATAGAAGGAAATGAGTACTCATCAAAGCTAGAGTCTATTCCTTTATTTTGCTTGAGGGTGAGATGCAATGAAATTAAAATGCTAAATTTATCGAGTTGATCTTGTCGGCTTCGTTGTCTGGAATCTCTAAACTAAATTCTTCTTCAAGGGCCATCACAATTTCAATGGTGTCTAAACTATCTAGGCCAAAATCATTATGAAAGTGAGCATTTGGGAAAACCTGCAAGATAAATAAAAATGACATCCGTAAATATAATAGTAACAAAATTACACCCCAAAGCTAATAAATTAAAAATGTTGGACAAAACTCTAAACATTCCGAGTAAATATAATAGTAACACGATTACACCCTGAAGTTAATAAAGGAAAAATATTGGATAGAACTCCAAACATTACGAGTAAACCTTAATTTACCCATTACAAATTTAGATTGCCAGTTTTTGTCCAGGCTAAAACAGTGGTTAAAAAATATTGGATAAAACTCTAAACATTTTGAGTAAACATTAAGTTACACACTACAAATTTAGATTGACAGTTTTTGTCCAGGCTAAAACAGTGGTTTGCGTGAAGCACAAGGGAAAAATGAAGGATTTTGGGAGATGGAGTTGGGACCAAAAGCACAAGGAAAAAATTGTTTGCATGCAGATGGAGTGTTGAGGATTTCCTTATCTAATTCGAGTGTCATACCAGACAAATGATGGTAGAAAACATCCATAGACTACATGAAAGAGATGTGCCATGGAATTTAGGTACATCATACCAAACGATGCACCTTACCTCCGATTGACTCATAATTACTCAAGTCTAATTCATTTGGACCCCAAACATCTATTTAATTGCTCAACATATCATTATAACAATAATGAAAGCAACAATAGGATAGAGTACCTCCTTATAAACAATAAGCAAATCATTAGAACTCGTGAGAGTTGCTTTTTACATTTATATTTTCTTTAGGTTGTAATCGTAACTCTCTGTATTTAGAGATGGAGGGCTTCACAAATCATGTTTTCAAAAATTATAATTGTAGTAATATCACTGTATAGTCCAAGTACCAATTACTACTTGAATCTCTGCTTCAAATAAAGTCCGAAAGACATCGAAGAGCCAAGAATCAACTGACTACTTTAGATAGTCATCAAGGTTGAAAAATTCAGACCTCGCGGGGTAGGCTCCACAATTTTCTAAGATAAAGATCAGACTCAGATGCAACGATAGGCGGTGGTAGCCTCTCAGCACCTTACGGGTTTGATGGGACCCAAATCTGCAATATTTATGCTAATAACATAAGTCTTGAAAGGAATTACAAATTTTCAAGAGACGGAGTGCAATCTCTATTTAACTAAAATTGACCCTCAATATCTGAATGTAATAATAAAATGAGAATACGAAACTTTCTTGCACCAAAGTCTAAAGAGAAGCTGCTTGGAGCCAATACAAGCAACAAACGTTATACCTTTGTGTCAGAATGCCTTTGTGAACGACCTTTGTGGCTCCTAAGATAGACAATACATTTAATAGATCTTCGGTTGAGAAGCCTGAATACTTGTCCTTAATGTAAGTGAGATCAATTAACCAAAAAGATTAGAAGGTAACTTCACCTGCAATATCAAAATACACAAGCAGATTATCTTATTAGCTCTTAAGCAAGGATACTTAAGAGAAAAATGAGGCATTAAATCAGGGCAGCACTTACTTTTTTGAGCAAGTAGTGAGTGTGTTTATAAGAGTGTTCATATTTGTATATATTTGAATGACAAGACAATAGTATCCACTCTACCTTGGTGACATTTGCTCATCAAAGACTGTTAAAACCCAATTATCTATATATCTTATTGAATTCAAAAGCCAAAGTAACTTGCTTGCCTTGGTTAATGGAAGTGTAGGAAACGATACACCTAAGAAAATACCAAACACAACTCCTGCAAAGATCGTCAAAAGAAGCCTCATCATTTCATTTCCTCTTCTAGTGTTTGAGCTGTCATAAAAGATCTAAGTTAAAAGCTTGAAATCACGCTAAATGTTCTCTCAAGAAAAGACAATAAAGGATCCATAAATCACTTTAAAACTAAAAAATTACGCGTAGGTGTCCCCATTCTGCCCGCAATCCTCTCAGAATAGTTTCAGAATCACAAAAAGGAGAAGCTGTATAGAGTTGACTCAAGAAGACTTCCAGTGACTCACAACAGAAATGCCAAAACTGCATTGCAGTAAGGTCAAACCTAAAACCCAAAACATCAAATTGATTTGTTTATAGTTACAAATCAATTACTTGGACATTAATAATCAATTGAAGCTTCATTTGATCCATAAATCTGACCAATAAAGGGAAAGTTGCCTTAAAAATTATTGCAAAAATGTCTAAATGTTGCCTAATATACTTGAAATGGCTAATCCGGAGGAAAAACAAAATCCAAAAAGAAGAGAGGAGATTGATAAGGAATTCTATTGTTCGGCATATCTTAAAAGATGACAGATAATATAAATTAGCGGCAAGCGTTTGGTATAATAGAAATTAATCTGAGAAGCAAACATGAGATAATAAATTCAGTGTTTCACTAAGATTAATCAAACACTCTATGGACTAAAGTTGAAAGAAACTAATTAATGCAATGTCTTTTTCTTTGAGGAATTCTCTCATACACCTAGATGCCAAAGTAGACACTAAAATTTCATTCGAGTAAATCGACGCTATCAAGCAAAAGCAAAAATATGCAGGGTGAAATCACCTCAGAAAGATATGGTTGAAAGAGAAAATCATTACCTGAAATTTTTCACAGCTCGAAACTAACTTTATAATTCTAAAGAATTAATTCCAGAAGCTATTAGTTTGAGGAGTTGACAATCGATTCGTCTCCAAGAAGAAAGCAACTACATCTGATCAAAAGAAAAGACGCAGATAAATATATGAAAAATAACATGAACTAAAGATGGAAATATTTATCGAGGAAAAATCATGAGGCACTGAAGGAACCATTACCTTCATCAGCTGAAGAAGACGAAAAAGCAGAGAGATAAATGATCAAGAAAGATCTGCGAGAGTTGTTAAACAGATATGAATGAGAGTGAGTACATTTGAAGAGTGAAGATGACGAAGAGTCGGTGAAGAGATGATTATTCTGGAATTCTCTTTTGATGGTGCAAAATGACCAATTTGTCCCTGGTCATCCTAAACTCATATTTCTATATAGTAGAAATATAGATTTAGTTAGAGAGAGGGATAATATTAACAACCTAATAATTTTAGTCGTGATAGTATAATAAAGTAAAATATGAAATATATATTTTTTTTTTTTGTAATTATATGATTATTCTTTTCGTATAATTTAGTAAGGGTGGAGGGGTGAGGACTGTGTGGGTGGAGGTGGAGGTGGAGGCATGTGGTGGTGGTGGGTTAGACCTTTTATCTGATTTTTTATTTTTAAAAATTGAGATTGGGAGAGGGGGAGGGGGAGATGGAGGTGGAGGTGAGGGATAAAATTCTTTTTCTATATTTTATTAAAAAAAAAATGACAGTTGAACATTTTTAAGGTAATATGAGTAATGTGATTTAACAATGTCGAACAAAAATTTTTAATATGAAGCAATTAAAAATAATATTTAATATTATCTGCGTATCGCGTGGGTACGCATACTAGTAAATTTACATATTTTAGAAGCTCGCCAAATCAATTAGTTTGAGGACCTTTTTATGGCCTTTACCTTGTAAGGGGTCGTTTGGTGTGAGGTATTAAAACAAATAGTCCCAGAATAAAATAATAGTCCGGGATTAATTTTTTGATGCTATATTTGATTGCCAAATTAGGGATAACTTATCCCGAGATCAACAAACAGTACCGGAATAAGTTATATCACCTAAGGGGTGGTATATATATAAATCTTTACTACTATATATAAGAGAGAATGAAAGATTTTGATAGTCCTTACATTAAATTTTTTTGATAATTTTATCTTTAATTCAAATTTTAATTACTTTACAAATTTTCGCTCATTTTGATAAATCTGAACATCTATATGGGCTTAATATATACATACATACATACTTTACTACCATATATAAGAGAGAACGTGGGATTTTGATAGTCCTTACATTAATTTTTTTTGATAATTTTATCCCTAATTTAAATTTTAATTACTCTATAAATTTTTGTTCATTTTGGTAAATTTGGACAATTATATGGACTTAACTATTTATACAATCAAATTCAAAATTGATCCAAGGGTTTATTGTCTTTGTACTTTGTAATTATTAACCTTACTTTAAATTTTTATTTTTCCTAACAAATTTATCATGGACAAGTAATTAAAGTATCTTGACATTCCCTTTCTAACTTAGTACATGCTTATTAAATAAAAAATTTATTTTTTTATATATAGTTAAACATGTTTGAATTTTTTTTTTTTTTAAAATACAATTAAACTTTCCAAATATTACTGATACTAAATAATGTAAGATGAGAGTAGAGAAAATTGAAGGAAAGGTTTCTTTTAAGTCTTAAATGAAGAATTGGTGATATTGACCAACTTAAAGGGTCAAACATCATTAGAAAACTTGATTAAGTTAATTGTGGATTTGATTAATATTTTTAAACTTTCTAATCTTTTCAAAAATACAAATCAAGCCAACCCACACCCTTCTTCAATCCAAATCAACCAGTCTCTCTCATCTCTCTCGATAGCTTCTCTCAACTCTCTACCAACCAACAGTTCTGCAAATTTCTCCTTTCAATCCTCATCAACTTCAACCTCCAACGACAAATAGTTGGGCTTCAAGTTCCTTTTCGACTTCAAGCTTCAATCGACGTGACAACCTTGCTCTCCGGCCACAACAACTTCAAATTCTTCATCATTCCTTTTCTTCTTTCACAGGTTAAAATTTATGGCCTTTTTAGTTTTGAACAAAATGAGGAACTTGAGCCAACTTCTCTTATAGTATTGGTTAACAATTTCAATATTTGTTGCTTTAATTTGAAATGCGGTATGAATAAAATCCTAATTTCTGATATTTCTTCTCTTCTCTTTTCAAAGTGAATTATGATTTTTTATTGTTTGTTGCATTTTTTTGAAGTTTAATTTTTTTTGTTTGTGTTTATACAAACAAAACAACGATTTGGATTGATTTATTTTGTTCTTGTTCTTGGTAAAAATGGTGATATTGTTGTTTTTCTATTGAACAAAATCGTGCTACTCTTTTTTATTTTCTCCAACAGATTATCCATCTAGTAAACATATTAACCATCTGATGCAACAAATTTATCATATAACGCAACAGATCAACCATCTGATGCAACAGAGTAACCATCAGATAAAAAAATTTGATACAATAGATTTAGCATATAATGCAACAATTTAACTATCTGATGCAAAAGATTAACCATATGTTGCAACAAATTAACCATCGGATAAAAAATTTGATGCAATAGATTAACCATCTGATGCAACGGAGAAACCATCGGATTAATGATATGATGCAATAGATGAACCTCTTGTTGGATAAATTCTATCAACTTTTCCAACAAGACATGTCAAAGACTTGATTTTTCTAGCTGATCATTTATCTACCGTGATAGACGATCCTTCTATTAGAAGAAATCTAAACAATATTGACCGTTGATAGCCGTTCCAACAAATAACTCATGTGTTGCATCAGATGTGTGACTTGTTGCACAGACCATTTATGTTTCTCAACAGATGAGAGATATATTTTGTATTGCGCATCAAATTACTCAGCCGTTACTGCAGGTTAGTTAACTGTTCCGGCAGATCACTTATATGTTACAATAGATATGTGATCTGTTGCTCAGACCATTCATCTTTCTCAACAGATGAGTGATTGTTTTGTATTGTCGCAACAGATTACTCAGCTATTGCTACATGTTATTTAACTATTCTAACAGATCACTCATATGTTGCAATAGATGATGTTGCAACAAATGTGTGATCTGCTGCACAGACCATTCATTTTTCTCAATAGATGAGTGATATATTTTATATTGTTGCAACAGATTACTTATCCGTTACAACAAGTTATTTAATTGTTCCAACATATCACTCATATATTGCAACAATGTGTGATCTGTTGCATAGACAATTCATCTATCTTAAAAGATGAGTGATATGTTTTGTATTATTGCAACAGATTACTCATCTGTTGCAATAGGTTGTTTATATGCTGCAACAGATATACTACCTGGTACAATAGATTGGTGATCTGTTGGAACTGTTATTTTACTGTTTTGCTTGTTTGATTTACTGTTATCCCTTTTTAATGAGGCATTAATCAACTATAATATTTTTTTTTATGTTCCTGTTAATTTTAGATAATATGGTTTCCAAAAGAACAAAAACCGAATCAAGTCCAAGTAAAGGAATAAGTGAAGCAGCTAGGCTACATCCATTACTCTATGAGCTTGCTTTCAAGTGTTATCTTATTCGGGAGCAGAATATGATGAACATGGGAAGGATGAATATTTCAAAAGAGATGATCCAAATGCTAATAGCCCTTCCATCGAAGAGTTGGTAAAAACCTTCAGCATTGGTCGTTATTCTATGAGAATGCAGTGCGATGGTGCCACAAATTTAATGGGTGATTTCGGGGTTAAGTCAGCCATGGGAAAATCTTTTGACGCCTTCAGAAAAATACTTCGAGAATAAAAATTGGATGATTATTTCAAGGACAGCTACTTTGGGAGATATCTTGATTTGCCGGAGGACAACAATGCTTGTTTCCAAATGAAAATGGTATATGAACTTCTCAAACGTAGGTTTATGTATACAAACAAAGATAAGATGGATGAGGTATAGATAAATTACTATGGCATGCCTATTTGTTTTGGTTGGAAGGAGTTTGCCATAGTTACTGGACTAAAACGTTATCCTCCTTCTCAAGTTATACCTATTCTAACCCCCAAAAAATACCCCGCACACCCCAAAAAGGCAAAGGTAAGTCATGTGATCGAGATGACCTGGTGTCCATTGTTGGTCCAAGCTTCAAAAACAAAAATTTGATAGAAGCGTTGAAAGGTAAAGGACTTTCAAAGAAGCATAAGCAGTCATTGTGCTTGGTTTGGTTTGTACATAATATTCTTTGGGCGAGAGATGTTAACAACAACATAAGCGTTGGTTTAATAAAGCTCTCCGAGGATCTTGAGGCATTTAACAACTATCCTTGGGGTTATGAAAGCTTCAAAATGAATGTCAAATATTTGTTGACTCCGTTGGCGCCAAAGACAGTCAACTTATATGGCTTTCCATGGGCTTTAATGGTAAATGTTTCTTTCTTTTATTATGATATCATTTATTTTTTTTACTCAATAATGATTTTGATTTATTGGAATTATTTTATAGGCTTGGGCATTTAAAGCCATTCCTTATTTGAGACAACAAGTGAACTACCAGGAAGAAGTTTTCTGTCTAAGAATCTTGAGATGATTGTCGGCCAAAACTGATAAAAATGCAATTTTTTTTGATCTTTTCAACCCCCCAAAGGACGCAGTAAGTATAATTATAATTAAGTTTTTATTTTAGTTAATGATTTTTTTGAATGATCTAATCATCATTCTAATATATGTAATGATTTATGTTAGATTGTGTATCCGTCGCTAGTTTTGACCAATCAAGAGTTGAAGATGCCATTTTTTCTTACATTACGGTCTATGCAAACTTTATTGGACCCTAAGGTCATTGACAGAATAAAAATAGAATTGTTTGGAGAAACAACCACTATAAGAAAAATAATTTTGGAGGGTGGGCTTATTGTTGTTGATGGTTTTAGTGGTGATGGAGCTGTTGGTGATGGTAGTGGTGCTGCTGTTGGTACTAATGATGCTCCTCTTATAGTATTTAAAACAAACCATTATGAGTATGATCATACTGGTTATACAGATTTTACCTCTCCCAGTGAATGTTCTGCATGCAAATGTCAAGACTGCAGGGCAAAACAAGATGTAGTGATTAATGCCATTAATGCATTAACTGTTTTTGTAAAGGAATTGACATATAAGAGGAGTCTCATTCCATCAAAGAAGATTTTATTTCCATCCACTCTATTAGAGATTAAGGCTAAGAGGAGAAGGAAAGTGATTTCCAAGACATTATCAAGCATCCAAAAAAGCAAAATTGCATCTCCTCTATCTGTGTGTTGCACTGAGCAATGTACAATGTCCAAAGAAGAGGAGCATGAGCTGAATAAGGTGAATATATATGTCTTCCAACTAACAAACAGACATATATCTATTTTAATAGATGACACATCTGCCGAAAATTATCAAACAGATACATACATCTATTGCAATAGTTGACTATCTTGTTGTCACGCCCCAAATCCCATTGGAGCGGACTGACACCCGTAGCCGAGGAGGCCCGGGAGAACCCGTTCATAACCTATACTTTCACACTTACATTACTTATGAAAATTAGAAATTTGGGCAGCACTTCGTTGTAAATAGAAGAAAACAGTACCTGTATCAGCCCAGCAGACACGCATATATATATATATAAACAGTAATTGGCCGTCAGAGCCATCACGTCTATCAACCAAACACTCCTATGGCTGTACAATATGTCTACAAAAGCCTCTACATAGATACACAACTGAGTTAGGGTCGGGACAAACTCCCGCCCACAAAAGACTTTTATACAAATACCAAAAGTACATATAGAAACGACTTGGGATGCCCCGAAATAACTGGAGCTCACCACTATCAACAAAATGTCCTGGCTCTTATTGTGGAGTGTACGACCTGAAGTACCCGTTCCTGCAGGCATGAATACAGGTCCCCCGTGAGGGACGTCAGTACGGAAATATGTACTGAGTATGTAAGGCAGTGAGTATCAAGATGAGATACAAAAGATCAACAGAACCCAGATACCAGTGAATAAACAGTATGAGTAGACCACACTTAAAAGAGCTGATGGGATACCTGCACATTACTTTCATATCATTACTTCCCGTATTCCTTATCAATACATAACATATGTCATACAATGGCCAACTGATCAGTGGTACTAATACAATACATCAGGTGCCACCCCTGGAATAGCATATATACATAATCTTTATAATACAATGGCCAACTGATCAGTGGTACTAATACAATACATCATATCATCAATTTAAAATAAAGACATTCCATTTCTTAATTCAATTAATCTTTGAGATTGGTTACTTTGTGGTCACACCTTATGGAACTTGAAACCATGATACCTCAATAGGAAAAACATGTAAATAGGTAATCAATATCATGAAAATGAAGTAGAGAATCATGGATACCTCATTAAACCATTTCGGAGTCAGCAATAGTATATGGACATTCTTATGACTAGCCGGACATCTTAAAAGTGAAAACAAGTTCAATTGGTGGTGTCGAAGATCAAATGATGTTATTATGTGTCATGTGTCGTAGGACAATGTTGGAAGCTTACTTGAGAGTGCCATGGGTCATTATTCATGCCAAAGATTAGATAGAGTATGTCTTACATACCTTGATATAACCACTTCAATACAAGTCCAACTTGACTTCCCGTACTCTTCGAACACTTATCTACAATAAGTCATTTGTGGCAAACTAGTATTAGCAACCAAACCTTACCATTTAGATATTAACTTCACCAAATAATGTCTAGGAAGTAATCCTTTAACTCATCAATAAGAGTGCTACATACATCCTCTTATACTCTTATTACATTCACATATCATGCATTTTCATGCAATATCCCTCAACATCACTCTTAGCCTTTATTTCCCCTCTTAATCACCATCCACTACCAACATGATCACTAGGCATACATAACCACTAATATAATGATATATCACCACAATTCATCCTCCATAATCCAATACAACAACTTCCATAATTTACTACAACAATTTATACAAAACAATTCATAACTATGTTTCTAGTTATCTTCCAACATCAAGACAATACTCATAATCCTTTATCAATACTTATTCATGGATAAGAATCAAGAATAAACAATATTCATACCTTAACAATGAAATATTGTATTTAGAATCCTCCTTACATAACCATGGGGTGCTTCTCGAAGCTTTCGAGATGGTGAACACAACTACGGAACCAATTCGAATTTTCTACGGTTGAATCACAAAATATTTGAAGTTGAAATTAGGCTAGGGTTTCACCTTCTCTTAATAATTGGATGATATATGATATATATGAGGCTAATTGTATGTTTATAGAGACCAATTTTCGTCCAAGAGGCAATAGAAAATGACCATTTTGCCCTAAAAATTTAAATAAATCCGAATCTGTCCCCAGTGGACAGTTTTGACAGGCTGAAGTAAATCGATCATAACTCTTTGCTCCAGTATCGGATTTGGGTGAAACCAATTGCATTGGAAAGATAATTCAAAGGGATTTCATTTCTATATAAAGTATACCACCCAGTTCTTCCTGTACAAGGAGTTATGGTCGTTTAAAGTTGACCCAAAAATCTGTCCCAAAATTCTGTTTTTTTTTTGATAGGCTGTAGTAAAACGGGTATAGCTCCTTACTCAGACATTGGATTTGGATGAAATCAATTTCATCGGAAAGAAGACTCTCGTAGATTTTTGTCGATATATAGCAGCTCACACAGTTCTTTTTTTACAAGGAGTTATGATCGTCTAAAGTTGATCCAAAGAAAATTGCCTAGCTGCAGTAATTTTCCTGCAGATTTACTGTTCACAGGCTTCCCGGCCACCGTTTTGAAATTTCGAATGTGCTCGCTTATATGAAATACTCCTCTGTTTTGGGAAAACTTTATATCGTTGGAAAGCTTATTCCAATACCTACACATACAACTATTGACGGGATACTTCCGAACACCATAAACTTAATTTAACCCATACGCAAGCCTTTAAGACTCCATATAATCGTGATAAGTGTACGAAAAAATTTACGGGGTGTTACATTCTCCCCCCTTAAGAACATTCTTCCTCGAATTTTAGCATAGTTACTCAATTAAGACATGTCCAAGCTTACAATTAACATATTCATCATCATAACATACTTGCATAAAAATAAACACTTACTTGTTATTGTTCTTCTTCCGTCGCATGAACTTCCTCCTCATCGTTGAATAGGTAAGGGTACTTAATCTTCATCGCTTCCTCGGCTTCCCATGTGATCTCCTCAACTTGTTGATTCCTCCAAAGTACTTTTACCGATGCTATCTCTTTATTCCTTATCTTTTTAATTTGGCGATCAAGAATAGCAATATGCATTTCTTCAAAAGTGAGATCTTCTGTAACTTGTACATCTTCCATAGTAGTGATGTGCGATGGATCTCCGATGTACTTGCGAAGCATCGAAACATGAAATATGGGATGAACTGCTGAGAGCTCTTGAGGTAGCTCTAACTCATAAGCAACTTGTCCAAATCTTTGAATGATCTTGTACGGACCTATGTATCGTGGACTTAACTTTCCTTTCTTGCCAAACCTCATCACTCCTTTCATTGGTGATACCTTCAAGAATACCCAATCGTCGATAGAAAAATCAAGTCCTCTTCTTCTAACATCCGCATAAGATTTGTGTCGACTTTGAGCTGTTTCAAGCCGTTGTTGGATCACTTTAACCTTCTCCATTGCTTGATAAACAAGATCCGGTCCAAACAAAACCGCATCACCTGCTTCAAACCATCCTATTGGCGATCTACACTTTCTTCCATACAATGCTTCATATGGTGCCATTTTGATACTTGAATGATAGCTATTATTGTAGGCAAACTCGATAAGAGGTAGGTGATCATCCCAGTTGCCTTTGAAATCTAATACACATGCTCGTAGCATATCTTCAAGTGTCTGGATGGTACGTTCTGCTTGTCCGTCCGTCTGAGGATGAAAAGCCGTACTTAGATTTACTTGTGTCCCCAAACTCCTTTGAAAAGACTTCCAGAAATTTGCGGTAAATTGGGCTCCTCGATTAGATATAATGGAAATTGGAACTCCATGTAACCGAACGATCTCCTTAATATACAACTTCGCATAATCTTCCGCCGTATAAGTTGTCTTAACTGGTAAGAAGTGCGCGGATTTGGTAAGCCTATCAATGATCACCCATATGGAATCAAACTTCCGAAATGTACGAGGCAAACCCGTGATGAAATCCATATTGATCTTGTCCCACTTCCAGACGGGAAGATCTATACATTGCATGTAACCACCGGGTTTCTGGTGTTCTACTTTGACTCTTTGACAATTCGGACATTCAGCTACAAATTCGGCAATATTCTTCTTCATGTCATTCCACCAATATATTGCTTTCAAATCTTGATACATCTTAGTCGACCCTGGATGGATGGAATACCTTGAACAGTGTGCTTCTGTCATAATTCTCTTTCTTAGCTCACTACATCAGGTACACATAAACGACTCTGACACTGAAGCACTCCTTCTCGCGTAAGCTCAAATGCCTTTGTCGTGCCACTCTGCACATCCTCCTTAAGCTGCAATAAAATTGGATCTGCATACTGCTTCTCTTTCACTTCAGCTATCAATGAAGATTCCGCTGCATTACGTACAATAACCTCTTCATCTGGAGTTTCGAGAAGTCGAACTCCCAAATTAGCTAGTTGGTGAAGATCCTTAATCATCCCCTGCTTTCCTATAGATGCTATTTTAGACTTACGACTCAGTGCATCCGCTACCACATTCGCTTTCCCTGGATGATACAAGATATCAACATCGTAATCTTTCAACAATTCAAGCCATCTCCGCTGCCTCAAGTTTAGATCTTTCTGACTGAAGATATATTGCAGGCTCTTATGATCGGTATATATGTCAACATGAACCCCATATAAGTAGTGGCGCCATATCTTCAAAGCAAATACAACTGCAGCTAGCTCAAGATCATGCGTGGGATAATTCCTCTCATGTGGTCGCAACTGTCTAGAGCCATAGGCTATTACTCTACCATGTTGCATTAATACGCATCCTAAGCCAATTCTCGAAGCATCACAGTACACTGTATACCCTTCTGTGCCTTCAGGAAGCACCAATACCGGTGTAGAAGTCAACTTGCTCTTCAGATCTTGGAAACTCTTTTCACAGGCATCCTTCCATTGAAACTTGGAGGCTTTATGCGTCAACTTAGTCAAGGGTGAAGAAATAGAAGAAAAACCTTCAACAAACCTTCTATAATAACCTGCCAACCCGAGGAAACTACGAATCTCCGTAGGCGTCGTGGGTCTTGGCCAATTCTTCACAGCCTCAATCTTCTGAGTGTCAACTTTTATGCCTTCACTGGATACAATATGGCCCAAAAATGCCACTGACTTGAGCCAAAACTCACATTTAGAAAACTTCGCATACAGCTTACGATCACGAAGAATCTGCAACGCCTGCCTTAAGTGATTAACATGATCCTCTTCTGATCTAGAGTAGACCAGAATATCATCTATGAAAACTATCACGAACACATCTAGAAACGGCTTAAACAGCCTATTCATCAGATCCATAAAAACTGCGGGTGCATTTGTCAGCCCGAATGACATAACCAGGAATTCATAATGACCATACCGTGTTCGGAAAGCTGTCTTGGGTATATCTTTATCCTTGACTCTCACTTGATGATAGCCTGATCTCAAGTCAATCTTGGAAAAACACTGGGCACCCTGCAACTGGTCAAATAAATCATCAATTCGGGGAAGAGGGTATTTATTCTTGATAGTCACCTTATTCAATTACCGATAGTCAATACACATCCTCAGCGAACCATCTTTCTTACGCACAAACAATACTGGTGCTCCCAAAGGGGACATACTAGGCCTTATGAATCCCTTCTCTAGCAAATCTTTCAATTGCTCTTTCAATTCTCGCAATTCTGCTGGGGCCATTCTATATGGAGGAATGGAGATTGGTTGGGTGCCTGGTATTACATCAATACCAAACTCTACTTCTCGTTCAGGAGGTAAGCCTGGAAGATCTTTAGGGAATACATCAGGAAATTCATTTACCACTGGTACAGTGTGAAGATCCGGTGATTCCGATTCCGTATTCTTTACTCTAACTAAATGACATATGTAGCCCTTGGAAATCATTTTTCTCGCTTTGAAATAAGAAATAAATCTACCTCTTGGTGCGCCAATCTTACCTTGCCATTCAATAACTGCTTCATCAGGAAAATGTAAATACATTTTTTTCGTACAACAGTCAATTTTGGCATAACAAGACGCCAACCAATCCATACCCATTATAACATAAAAATCTACCATTTCTAGTTCCACAAGATTGGCCATCGTGTCTCGACCACACACAGTTACTACACAATCTTTATAAACTCTTCTAGCAATAATAGATTCCCCAATCGGGGTAGACACTTCCAACGGTTTATCTAACAATTCGGGGGTCCTTTTGAACTTTCCAGCAACCAAGGGAGTAACATATGATAATATAGAACCGGGATCAATTAGAGCATATACATCAAATGAAAATATGGACAACGTACCCGTAACCACATCTGGGGAAGCCTCTAGATTCTGTCGATCCGCTAAAGTATAAGTGCGATTCTGAGTCCCGCTGGAACTGGCGACTCTTGTTTCATTTCTAGCGTGACCCGCAGGTCGTACGCCCCTACCAGAATAAGATACCGGTGACGATGATGCAACAGCTGATCCCGAAGGTCGTGCTACGCCACCTGCGCCCCTTCGTGGGCATTCTCTCATCATATGCCCCATCATACCGCACCAATAACAAACATTTGTTCCCATTCGACATACGCCCATATGATGCTTTCCGCATCGATTACATATCTCTCGAGAAGGTCTCGATTGGCTCATGTTCCCTTGCCCATGATAACCCACTGATCGCGAACTATGACCCTCACTTATTTGCCCAAATTGACTGCCTCTGAACCCCTGATGCTGTGGTGGAGCACTAGCTGCAGAATAAGAAAATAATGGCCTAGGTGGTCTAGCAGAAAATTGAGGTCTAAAACCTCCCTGTGGCGCCATAAACTGCCCTGTAGATTTGGCCCTCTTAGAAGACCCGCTTTCAAATTCCTGTGTTCTTCTTCTTTGCCTCTGATCTTCCATTTTCTGTGCAAATGCTTGGATCCTAGCTATATCCATGTCTTTATTTAGTGCAGCAATAGTACAATCCCTAACCAAATACGGATCCAATCCATTCTCATACCGATGAACTCTGTCATCCATAGTAGCTATAACATTAGGAGCATATCTGGACAAGGAATTAAATCGAAGACTATACTCCCTCACACTTGTATGACCTTGTCGAAGATTTAAGAACTGATCCGCACGGGCCTGACGAGTCTCATATGGAAGATAATGATCAATAAATGCCTCTTTGAACTCTTTCCAATTAGCTGGGGGTGCATCAATGCCCCTTGACCGTTTCCAGTCTTCATACCAATATATAGCTTCACCTTTGAATCTATACGCGGCTAACTCCACTGTCTCTCTGCCCGATACATGCAACACCTCTAGGGCCCTTTGGATCTGATCAATAAAGTCCTGCGGATCTTCATTAAGATCGGATCCGGTAAAAGTAGGCGGATCCATCTTAAGAAAATCTTGCGTCCGAAGACTAGCCGCCCTATCAGTACCGCTAGAACCCGCGGCAGGAATGGCTTGCCCAGCAACTATACGAGTCAAAAGTTGCACTGCATTTCTAAGATCTTGATCAACAACATTAATAGGTGGCTCTGGGGATATAGTTCTCTTCCCCCTTATTTCTTCACGACTGGGGGAAGTTTCTGATGCATGCTCAGCTGGAGCCTCACTTTGATTAGCTGGTATAGTGGGTGACTTACTAGTCCCCTCTCCGGTAGCCACATCTACTTGCTTACCGGTATTCTTGCTTCTGGTAACCGGCATCATTACTATAATAAGAGAAACAAATGGATTCAGTGGTCAACTATGACTTCATATACAATATAAGCTCTATCGCACGATCTAAGACATGAAGAAAAGAAACAATTCCTAAATGTCCATAGCCTCCTGTTTATAGATGTGGTACACAACACATCGATAAACAAGACTCTACGTAGACACGACTTTGTAGACTCACTAGGACGAACCTCTCTGATACCACTTTTGTCACGCCCCAAATTCCATTGGAGCGGACTGGCACCCGTAGCCGAGGAGGCCCGGGAGAACCCGTTCATAACCTATACTTTCACACTTACATTACTTATGAAAATTAGAAATTTGGGCAGCACTTCGTTGTAAATAGAAGAAAACAGTACCTGTATCAGCCCAGCAGACACGCATATATATATATAAACAGTAATTGGCCGTCAGAGCCATCACGTCTATCAACCAAACACTCCTATGGCTGTACAATATGTCTACAAAAGCCTCTACATAGATACACAACTGAGTTAGGGTCGGGACAAACTCCCGCCCACAAAAGACTTTTATACAAATACCAAAAGTACATATAGAAACGACTTGGGATGCCCCGAAACAACTGGAGCTCACCACTATCAACAAAATGTCCTGGCTCTTATTGCGGAGGTGTACGACCTGAAGTACCCGTTCCTGCAGGCATGAATACAGGTCCCCCGTGAGGGACGTCAGTACGGAAATATGTACTGAGTATGTAAGGCAGTGAGTATCAAGATGAGATACAAAAGATCAACAGAACCCAGATACCAGTGAATAAACAGTATGAGTAGACCATACTTAAAAGAGCTGATGGGATACCTGCACATTACTTTCATATCATTACTTCCCGTATTCCTTATCAATACATAACATATGTCATACAATGGCCAACTGATCAGTGGTACTAATACAATACATCAGGGACCACCCCTGGAATAGCATATATACATAATCTTTATAATACAATGGCCAACTGATCAGTGGTACTAATACAATACATCATATCATCAATTTAAAATAAAGACATTCCATTTCTTAATTCAATTAATCTTTGAGATTGGTTACTTTGTGGTCACACCTTATGGAACTTGAAACCATGATACCTCAATAGGAAAAACATGTAAATAGGTAATCAGTATCATGAAAATGAAGTAGAGAATCATGGATACCTCATTAAACCATTTCGGAGTCAGCAATAGTATATGGACATTTTTTTGACTAGCCGGGCATCTTAAAAGTGAAAACAAGTTCAATTGGTGGTGTCGAAGATCAAATGATGTTATTATGTGTCATGTGTCGTAGGACAATGTTGGAAGCTTACTTGAGAGTGCCATGGGTCATTATTCATGCCAAAGATTAGATAGAGTATGTCTTACATACCTTGATATAACCACTTCAATACAAGTCCAACTTGACTTCCCGTACTCTTCGAACACTTATCTACAATAAGTCATTTGTGGCAAACTAGTATTAGCAACCAAACCTTACCATTTAGGTATTAACTTCACCAAATAATGTCTAGGAAGTAATCCTTTAACTCATCAATAAGAGTGCTACATACATCCTCTTATACTCTTATTACATTCACATATCATGCATTTTCATGCAATATCCCTCAACATCACTCTTAGCCTTTATTTCCTCTCTTAATCACCATCCACTACCAACATGATCACTAGGCATACATAACCACTAATATAATGATATATCACCACAATTCATCCTCCATAATCCAATACAACAACTTCCATAATTTACTACAACAATTTATACAAAACAATTCATAACTATGTTTCTAGTTATCTTCCAACATCAAGACAATACTCATAATCCTTTATCAATACTTATTCATGGATAAGAATCAAGAATAAACAATATTCATACCTTAACAATGAACTCTTGTATTTAGAATCCTCCTTACATAACCATGGGGTGCTTCTCGAAGCTTTCGAGATGGTGAACACAACTACGGAACCAATTCGAATTTTCTACGGTTGAATCACAAAATATTTGAAGTTGAAATTAGGCTAGGGTTTCACCTTCTCTTAATAATTAGATGATATATGATATATATGAGGCTAATTTTATGTTTATAGAGACCAATTTTCGTCCAAGAGGCAATAGAAAATGACCATTTTGCCCTAAAAATTTAAATAAATCCGAATCTGTCCCCAGTGGACAGTTTTGACAGGCTGAAGTAAATCGATCATAACTCTTTGCTCCAGTATCGGATTTGGGTGAAACCAATTGCATTGGAAAGATAATTCAAAGGGATTTCATTTATATATAAATTTTCCACCCAGTTCTTCCTTTACAAGGAGTTATGGTCGTTTAAAATTGACCCAAAAATCTGTCCCAAAATTCTGTTTTTTTTTTGATAGGCTGTAGTAAAACGGGTATAGCTCCTTACTCAGACATTGGATTTGGATGAAACCAATTTCATCGGAAAGAAGACTCTCGTAGATTTTCTTCGATATATAGCAGCTCACACAGTTCTTTTTGTACAAGGAGTTATGATCGTCTAAAGTTGATCCAAAGAAAATTGCCTAGCTGCAGTAATTTTCCTGCAGATTTACTGTTCACAGGCTTCCCGGCCACCGTTTTGAAATTTCGAATGTGCTCGCTTATATGAAATAATCCTCTGTTTTGGGCAAACTTTATATCGTTGGAAAGCTTATTCCAATACCTACACATACAACTATTGACGGGATACTTCCGAACACCATAAACTTAATTTAACCCATACGCAAGCCTTTAGGACTCCATATAATCGCGATAAGTGTACGAAAAAATTTACGGGGTGTTACACTTGTTACACAAGATAAAGTATCTGTTGCGACATATGTATCGTCTATTTTAGCAAATCAAATAGCTCTTCGTACTACTTTTATTTGTACCAATAGATGACCTATCTGCTGCAACAGATGAGTCATATGTTGCAACACATGGTTCATCCATTGGAAATTATCATACAGGTCTTTCTCATGTAGAATTTTTTCCCAACAGTTGATTCATTATTGCAACAAAAATATATTCTGTTTGGGATAATTTAAAACAGGAAGAAGACCTGTTTGATTTGCTAGAACAGATGAGTTATCCTTTTCCATTTTGTTGTATCTCCGTGATTAACATTGACCAATTCTGGCTTTCCAGGTAGATGTAGAAGCTACTGCTGAACAACATTGATAATATGATACTCTTTTTATGGAAATACAGAGAACAAAAAGCGCAAAAATCATACGTAAGCGACAATAAAGATCCACGATGAGAAAAGCTGAATTCCATAGCATCGGATGAAGAACAACTTGTCCATATTGAGTACATCTTTATAGCTTCAGCTTGTCAAAGTAATAACCTCACCCCTCCTTAGGAATCCTTGGCATCAATACTTAAATTGTTGATGTATTTGTTGAGATCTGTACCCATAATAATTTTTTTACATTTTATTTATTCGTTGATTTATTTCAGATAATTTCTGAAGGCTTCAATTTTTTTTTATTTTATCTATGAATTTTATTTTTTCCTTAGATTTAAACTTATTAATTGAAATGGAATACTAGATTCAAACATTGCAATAGATAATGCATCTGTTGCAACAGACGACACATCTATTGGAAAATATCAAACAAATTTAGAAATATGTTGCAACAGGTCGTTAATCTATTAGAATTTATCAAATAGGTCTTCCCAATGTTCCAACAGATAGACTTAGATAGAAACATCGACATAATGCAACAGATGACCAACCTATTGCAATAGATAAACTATATGTCAGAACAAGTAGAATAACTGTTACAATGGATGAAGAATCTGTAAAAAAATTCAACTTTCATTGGACATAAAAAATTGCCACTACCTATAAAAAAGTGAAAGAGTTTAACTTGAGCTTGTGCTCACTCGCATGAGATGATTACTGAAAAAAGGAAAACTTTTCCTAAAACATCTCGTAGCCTCCTATCCATAAGTGTGGCGCGCTACACACCAATACAAAACACTCTACTAGATGTGACTTTCAGACTTCCTAGGACTCTGTTGAAACTTAGGCTCTGATACCAAGTTTGTAACGCCCCAAGTCTGTACTTTAGACGCTATACGGTGCTCATAATCTCGAAGGACCACAAGCTAACCCATGACTGGTGTCTACTGTAATAACTAAATAACAATACTGTAATTATGTGGAAATTAGGCAAAAATCTTCCATAAGGTTCAAATTTGAATTAAATACTAATAATAAGCTAAAAACTGAACATCTGAAATAATCTAGTCAGAAAAGCCTCTACTGTTTGAACGTGGAGTTGATGGAACATGTCCCCAGCTAACACTGACTACTGAAATAAACTGAAATACTGAAATAATAATCATGTCCTCGAACTATGAGGACTCACCACTAACTCTAACTACAGAAAATCTAAACTGCTAAATGTGATCGGGAGCTCATGCATCTGAATCAATGATATAAAATATCATAGCGCAAAAGAAAGGTATGTGTCAGTACTTTGACTATACTAGCATGCTAAGTGAGGTAGGCTGAAATGCATGGGTTCATATGCATGAACAATACTAACTGAATGACATGAGTATAACTGAATGAGAGTACATGAATAAATACGTATACTGTAACTGAGATCATGATAACACTGGATATTGAGTTCTGAATATTAATTAACTGATATCTGAGTTTATTAATACTGTATTACTGATAACTGAGTGACTGTATCTGAAAGTCCTGACTCTGTGGAACTGTACTGAGTTCCGTACTGAGCTGAGTGACTGTGTCTGGCAGTCCTGATTTCTGTAGAACTGAACTGAGTTCTATACTGAGACTAGAACTGAAACTGAGACTGTGGGAGGTAATTATCTAACGACATGCCCCTTCTCTGAACTTATTTGGTGTAATACCCCGTACTTTTCTAGCTTGAAATTTTTTCCAAAAATGTTAGAAGCTTTCTTTGAAAGATGAATCCACTTTTGTACACTTGGTATTATCAAGATTTTCACTTTTTTTCACGTGATAAATCGAATAAACTTTCCATTGATACCCATTTTATCAAAATCCGACAGTGGATGAGAAAGTTATGGCCGAAATACAGAAGACAGTAAAACCACCCAGGTATGATGGTCCATTGACCACGACCGTCACATCAAGACAGTGAACCATCCCTCTGGATGAGTACGACGGAGAGGTCCGACGGACCGTCGGACAAGCAACGGACCATCGCACCAAGGCAGTAAGTCCCAGTTCTAGTCCTATCCAATGGAGAGGTCCGATGGACCGTCGCATGTCCCGCTCAGTTATTTTAAGTCATTTTAATAGGGGTATTTGGTCTTTTACCACCCGCCTATATATACCAGTTATACCCGAGTTCATCTTATTTGGTCATTATTCTTTCACAATAACATATTAGGGTTTCTCTAAGAAATCAATCCCCAAGAACAAGAAACCCTAGGTGCTTAATTCTAAGCCAAGAATTAAAGTTTTCCTCCACCGATCTTCAAGAAATCATAGCCCAGGTATGCATAATGTTCATTCATGGACTCCTTTCATCCATGAAGTCCAAGAATCTCTTTTCAAATTCAAGTGTATGGATTTTTGTATGAATTTCATGATTGGGCTGCTCTTGTTCATGTTGATAATAAGTAATTGAATTCTATTCCATGTTGAGTGATAAATTTTATGTGGATTTGATTAGTATAGATGTAGATTCATGTAAATCTATGATTAAACCCTTGAATGATGAAACTAGAATTGAATCATGAAGTTTAATTGTTGTATAATGTTGTCTATACATACTATGCCTACCATGTGTTTGATTAAATGCCTAGATGAAGGAAAAGTGCCCAACTAGCATGATATCATGAAATTCCCATTAATGTACAGGTTTATGCATATCACATGTTTGATGAAGTGCTTTAATAGATGAATTATGAATTGTATTGTTGGTCATGTGATCAAGTAAGTCATGCTTTGTCAGTTTCTTCTCATCGAGTCATGGGGGTACTTATACCCGATAATTTAGCTGTGTGCCTAGAGCTATGTCATGTTTTCACGATACTCTCAGTCAAGTTATGACCCATAGAACTCAGTCAGTCATGTGACTCAGGAAAACCCAAAAATCTCAGTAATCTCAGTGATCTCAGTATTACTAGTAAATCTCAGTAACTTCAGTACTCTCAGTCAGTCCTTAGAACTCAGTATATTCCATCAGTCGATGGAACTCAGTAAACTCAGTTTAGCTCCGCTAAATAATACCATTAGTATTAGCTTAGTTCAGTTAATCAACTCAGTTTAATTAATCAATTCAGTTTAGTTAATCAGTTCAGTGTCTTTCAGATGAGAGTAGGATTCAGCACCGAGCGATCCTAGGGATAGGGGCTCACCCGCTAGATAGGACTGAGATCCCTAGAAGCAATCCCTAAGTTCCAGAACTACGTAGCTAGCATTGGTACGAGATGTCACTCGTTAGATAAGACTGACATACTCAGGGATCACCCGTTAGCACATTTAAATGTATAGGACTGATACTAGTGGTCACCCGCTAGATTAGGACTGACTCCACATCGGTTGTCTTTACCAGTGGTGTGGTACTGATACCCTTGCAACTGGGGTTACAGGTTGGACCCTAGTTAGCTTAGTATGGGGCATGTCGGTTAGATGATTACCTCCCATAATTTTAGTTACAGAATCAGGACTGTCAGATACAGTCAATTCAGCTCAGTAAAATAGATATAGGACTGTCAGATACAGTCAATCCTTATCATTATAAATAGACTATGGGATCACCCACTAGACAGGACTGATCTCAACTATGGTCAATCAGTAACAGTATCATCAGAATTAGAGATCACCTGCTAGATAGGACTGATCTCAGATTTAGTTACTAAGATACAGTATAGAACTCAGCTAGTGTTATCAGATTCAGAACTGTTAGATACAGTCACTAATGTTATCAGTTATTAGAACTCATGTTATTAGTATTCAACTTTAGGACTATCAGATACAGTCAACCAGACCAGTTCTTCATAATCAAAACTGTCAGAAACAGTTATTCATGTATCAGTAACATAGTATCAGTCCTCAATATTTAGTAATACAGTATCAGTTTCTCACATATCAGTGACTTAGGGGTCAATTTTAGTAGACTCAGTTATTCAGTACCCCAGTATTAGTAAATGCAGCTATCAGTAAAGCCATGTTATTTGTAGAATCAGTAGTCAGAACTCAGTATTCAGTCCTCTCACGATGTAAGATATAGTTACGTATGTATGCATGTATTTTCACGTTCATGTTAGACAGTCAGTTAGTATTGTTCATGCATATGAACCCCTTGCATTCAGCCTACCTCACTTGCATACCAGTATATTCAAAGTACTAATGCATTTATGCTATGGTGTCTTATACCATAGGTTTGGAAGCACGAGCCCCAGAGCATCAGTAACATCCCAGTTCGGCAGTCAGAGTTAGCTGTGAGTCCTCATCCTTTGAGGACATGATGATTACATTACTATTTTAGTTTTCAGATTATTCCAGTAGTCAGAGTTAGTTGGGGACATGTTCCATCAACTCTTTATTCAATTTAGTTTAGAGGCTTTCAGACTATAGCATGTCAGAAAGTTATTTCAGATTTGTTTTGGTATTGTTATATCATTTTTAGACATTGTTTTATCAGATGTTTTATTCAGTTTTGAACCTTATGGACTTTCAGTACATGTTTCTGCATTTATATAGTATATTAGGTAGTGTTAAGGTACAAATATCAGTCATGGGTTAGCTTGTGGTCCTTCAGGGTCATGAGCATCGTGTAGCATTTTGGGTACCAGATTTGAGGCGTTACAAATATTCTGTCATGACCCAACCCAAGGACCATACCCCTGTCAGTCCCAACCCACTAGTGATATTGTCCGCTCCAGGCCTAGGCCTATACGGCTTTAAAATATGTCACTAGGGAGTAAGGATTTCTTACTTAAATACCCAGTATACTTCCTATGTTTTGTCGATATGGTACTTCTTCTTAAGTTGGGGTGTTACATACACCCCCTCTTACGAACTCAGCGTTCTCGCTGAGATTTGTCCCACCAAATGGGATTTTCCTACACTCATGACTGAGGTTTGCCCTGCTTTACCAGGATTTTCCTACACTCAGTTTGAACTCTGGCCCACATCGACAGGGATAACACAAGAGAAGCTCTGATACAATTTTGTCATGACCCGACCTGAGGCCCTGGCCACGACGGGCATCTCAAACCACACAAGCCCGAGATACCCCTGTCACGTCCCAATCCACTAGTGATATTATCCGCTCTGGGCCTAGGCCCGCACGGCTTTAAAATACGTCACTAGGGAGTAAGGCTTTCTTACTTATATACCCAGTATCCCTTCTGTGTTTTGTCGATTTGGGACTCCTTCCTAAGTTAGGGTGTTACATTTGGGGTCTAACCTGTAATCCCGATAGAAAGGGTGTCAGTACTGTGCCATGGGTAAAGACAAGTGTTGAGTCACCCTCATCTAACAGGTGCTTTGAATTAGAACGGTGGTACCCTCAACTGGCAGATTAAAAATACCTTATCAACCCTCAAATAGCAGGTTGATGTCTCAACCTACATTGTCTACTTAGTTCTAGAACACAAGAACTGCTTCTAAGAATCACACCCTCTACTGGCAGGTGAGTCCCCATCCTTGGGTTCACTCAGTGCTGAATCCTACTCCCAACTGAATAGACACTAGACTGATTTCTAAGCTATTCTAGGCTGGACTAAACTGTTACTGATCATACTGTTTAACTAACTGAACTGAGTTCACTGGGTTCTAAACTGAGAATTGACTGAGTTCTGAACTAATTACTGACTGAGTTTGAACTGATTACTGACTGATACTGGGGCTGATTACTGACTGAGTTCTGAATGGATTACTGTACTACAGATCACGATACTATCGAGTCTATTTCGTAACTACTATTTCTCTAGGTAAAAAACTAGATTATCGGGTATTAGATACCCCCAGGACTCGATAACATAAATCATAAGACATAGCACAATCTTGAAATATGATAAATAATTTCTTGGTCATCATTCATTCTTTGGGACATTTTAACAAACACTTGCATGATATGAACTTTTATAAATGCTAACATGATATAATTTCACTATTCAACTCATATGAACAATTCATCAAACACTTGGAGGGCATAATATATGCACATAATACTAAACAACATGTGAGCATCACAATTTCAAATACCAAATTCACAATTTGAAGGTTTTAGCATGAATTCACATGATACTATACACAAAATAAATGATTTCACATGAATTTTGCAACTAATCATGAACTAGAAATCCCATTGACATGATAGCCATGAACACAATCAAATCTAATCATGAAATTCATCAAATCCATCAACTTGTAGTTTCAAAAGGTTTCTTGAACTCCAAGGGTGGAAGAAAACCCTTGGATGAAAACTTAACATACCTTAATACTTGAATTCTAAAATATTAATGGTGAGTTCTTGAGTCTTGAATTTGAATTTAAATATCCTGGGGTTTGTTCTTGAGAGTAATTTATGAAGAATGAATTTTGATCTTAGAAGGGTTTAATTTCATATTTAGGGGGATGATAGACGTGGGAAAATGCCCCTAATACACCTGAGGATGTGGCTTTTTAATGACTAAAAATTGACCCAGTGATGCACAGATCGACGCACCGCGTCGATGGGATCGATGCAATGGCTGATGCAATGACCGATACGCAGCATCGAGTCCGTGTCGGCTCACTGGAAATTGCACTAGGAGCTGGGGGGAAAATATTCATCGATGCGATAGGCAATGCGGCGCATCGAGATTGCATAGATACACTGGTTTGCACTTCCAAAGGTGCTTCAAACGAAGTTCAAAAAATCCAAAACTTGTCCAAGAACACCTAATGACATTCCTGATCATGAATCAACATAAAGATCAGTACTTTAAGTTCATAAGGGTTGTGAAATAAAGTCGCCAACTTACGAAGGCTAAAATAACACTAAGTATGAATACTTCGCTAAAATTTTCTTAGTTTGGGATCCCTTATCAAGCTCTAAGGGACTGAGTTAAGCTTAGGATTTCATGGGGTCTTACACCAATGCCACAAACACCATAAACACCCCCACCACTGATAGCCACCACAAACACCACCAACCAATGCCACCAACAACCACCACCAGTGCCATCACAACGACTACCACTACCACCACCACCATTAACAATAACAACACAAATACCATCCAATAATACCACAACAGTCAATGGAACACTGCAATAGAAACTAGGGTTTTCTCGAGTTCTTCCTATGATTTTACCATCAAAACTCAAAATTGTAAACCCATTCTCGAAGATAATAAAACTAAAAGTTTTATTTTTCATCATTAACTTAAAAGCCCTTATTTTTTAGAAAAAATAAAAAATATATAACTCTTTTCAAACTCTATTACCTACGAAGATAGAGAAAATGACTGATACAAGCAAGAATGAAGTCAAAAATAACACCTATGTGGTCGAAAATGAGAAGAAAATCAATCTGTTGTGAAGGGTTGAGCAATTTATTGAGTAGCTGTTGTCTGTACTGTATTGTTGATTGAGAAAGAGAAAAGAGTGAGAACTCAAGATTTGAAATGATGAAACAAAATGTTTTGTGTGGGTTAATTTGTATTTTGGAAAAGAATGACAAGTTTTGAAAAGGTTAATTTGGTCCGAATTGATCTTAATTGTTTTTTAAAATTATAAAAGATATGCATAATTTTTAACCCTCTCACCATGCAATTGCCAAAAGACTCAATTGAAGTTGTAGTTGACTCTATGACAATAGTTCATCCCTAGTCCTAGATTAATCAATTAAGGTATTAGTCTAACATATGATATCAATTGAAATTGTATAAAAATAAATATTCAACATATTGCAACAGATTACGCATCTGTTGTAAATTATCAAATAGATTAGGTCATTTATTGTAAAAAATTATCTGTTGTAAATTAAACAGATTAAGTTCTCTGCTGTAGTTTACCTTATAAGAACTCACCCCTGGTCCTAGACTAATCAATTAAGGTATTAGTTGAACATATGAGGTAGTAAGAATCGGTTCAGCTTAGAGTGATCGATTGACAGCTCTGATCGGGAGGAACGTAGTACCGTCTCATCAAGAAATTGCCAAAAGGCTTAATTGAAGTTGTAGTTAACCCTATAAGAACTCACCCCTAGTCCTAGATTAATCAATTAAGGTATTAGTTGATCATATAAGGTAGTAAGAATTGGTTCATCTCAGAGTAATTGATCGACGACTCTGGTAGGGAGGAACCTAATACTGTCTCATCATGCAATTGCCAAAAGACTTAATGAAAGTTGTAGTTAACCCTATGAGAACTCACCCTTAGTCCTAGATTAATCAATTAAGGTATTAATTGAACATATGAGGTAGTAAGAAAAGGTTCTGCTCAGAGTGATTAATCGATGACTTTGGTCGGGGGGAACGCAATATCATTTCATCGTGCGATTGCCAAAAGGCTCAATTGAAGTTGTAGTTGACCCTATGAGAACTCACCCCTGGTCCTAGACTAATAAATTAAGGTATTAGTCTAACATATAAGGTAATAAGAATCGATTCAGCTTAGAGTGATCAATCAATGACTTTGGTCGGGAGGAACACAATATCATTTTATCATGCAATTGCCAAAAGGCTCAATTAAAGTTGTAGTTGACCCTATGAGAACTTACCCCTAGTCCTAGATTAATCAATTAAGGTATTAGTTGAACATATGAGGTAATAAGAATCGGTTTAGCTCAGAGTGATTGATCAACGACTCTGGTCGGGAGGAATGCAATACCATTTCATCATGTAATTGCTAAAAGATTCAATTGAAGTTCTAGTTGACCCTATGAAAACTAACCCCTGGTCCTAGATTAATCAATTAAGGTATTAGTCTAATATATGAAATCAATTGAAATTGTATAAAAATAAATGTTCAACATATTGCAACAGATTATGCATCTGTTGTAAATTATCAAACAAATTAAGTCATTTATTGCAACAGATTACGTATCCGTTGTAAATTATCAAATAGATTAAGTCATATGTTGCGACAGATTACCCATCTATTGTAAATTATCAAATGGATTAAGTCATATATCGCAACAGATTACCCATCTATTGTAAATTATCAAATAGGCGCTGCCATCTGTTGTAGTTGACCCTATGAGAACTCACCCCTAGTCCTAGATTAATCAATTAAGGTATTAGTTGAAAAAATGAGGTAGTAAGAATTAGTTTAGATCAGAGTGATTGATGGAAGACTCTGGTAGAGAGGAATGCAATATCGTTTCATCATGCAATTGGCAAAAGGCTTAGTTGAAGTTGTAGTTGACCCTATGAGAACTCACCCCTAGTCCTAGATTAATCAATTAAGGTATTAGTTGAACATATGAAATCAATTAAAATTGTATAAAAACAAATGTTCAACATGTTGCAACAGATTACACAGCTGTTGTAAATTATCAAACAAATTAAGTCATTTGTTGCAACAGATTATGCATCCGTTGTAAATTATCAAACAGATACCACCATCTGTTGCGACAGATGACCGAGCTTTGGAATTTTTCAAACAAAAATTGTCATCTGTTGCACTTAGATGTTTTAAGATCCTTTTTAAAGCAATTTAGGTATTTCCCATCCGAGATTAAAAATTTAAAATACTAAGGTGGTAAAAAATATTACTTGGATAACTCAAAAATCTTCTGAGTGAGTAGTCTTATCTGGTATTTTTAATGTCACCGTCTCCTCATGCCCCTTAAAAGTCATTAACAAATATTTAAAACCCATATCTAGAATACTCTCTCCTTCAAATAGTAAGACTCAACTCATCTATCACTCTTCTTTATTCTCAATTCTCTTTATTTCCCTTTTCCCTCTCTTTTCTCTCTTCTTTAAGATGAGGATCCTTTCGAATCTCAATTGATCAATATCTTTTCTTGACTGAACTGGATGTTTTGATTCCCTTGCTTTTTTGACACTGCAGGTATGGTTCACTATTGCTCTTTCCATCTCGTCTTCTTCTTTGTATGTCATTTAAAATATTTACATGATACGAGAACGATCATGACCTTGACACTTTTTGAGTATTTTGAAGATCACCTAAAAGGGTGCACAATCCCAAGTGTGAAAAAGGCCTAAACCTACCCCTAAAGTGCACTTAATGGGCGGTTTGGAGCCCATTAATGAAAGGTCCCTTTAGTCTTTTGTCTCTTATTTTGTAATGTAATATAAATGAAACATTATAGGATTTCTCGTTCTTTAGTTGTTGAATGTTAAAGAAAGAATCATCTCTTAGAGTGAGAGATAGTCCAACCAAAACTAGGGCATTGCATAAATGTAGAATCATTTGTGTGTTGCATTTTGCTTGATACGTTGGTGCTTGGGTGGTGGACGCCTCTCTTTTGTCAATTGTAGCAGATAGGTGATAGTTGTGTGTAGTGTTAAGGGTTCGAAAGTGGAATAAGTTCTTGGGTTCTTAGGATTATACCATCCATTTGTCTATCTTTCTATCTTTATTTTGTTGTAACCGTTGGTAGTATCTTGTATTGTAACCCGTATTGTTCTTGTTGTTATAATGTTGTTGTTCTTTATCATATTATTGTTAATATAGTTTGGGATTGTTGGCTTCCAATAGGTGTTAAACACCTTATTCTCTTGTATTCTTGTCGTTGCTCTTGAATCCGAGTGTGGTCATCAAAGAGGTCCACGGATTCTTGACTAGTGGACTATTTTGGTGCGTGATTTTGTGTCTTCCTTGGTCTTTCTTGTATCATTTGGTATCAGAGCAAGGTTTGATTTTGTTCCAACAAAATCAATCTTGGGATTGTTATCTTGAAAATTTTTAAAAAAGTGAAAAAAAAGAAAAAAGTTACTGTTCAAGTTTTTAGGGATTTTCAAAAAACTTAATTTTTGTGTGTTTCTAGTGTTAGATCCTTGTTTCCTAACACTATTAGAGTCTATAAATTGAAAATACCAACAAAAAAGAAGTGTCAAAATCCAAAATCCTGCAAAAAATACTAAACCCATTTTTGACCCTAGGTCAAATTTTGAGTTTTTAATTTTGTTTTTTCTTGTGTTTTAGTGTAATATTTATGTTCTCTAACACTATAGGAGTATAGGGTTTGAATTTGAGCTAAATTGGAGGTTATTTGAGTCATCCACCATTATTGAGCTTGGGTTTGAAGAAACTTGAAGGTGGGATCTCATTGTGGGAGGTTGTTTTGAACTAACATGTGTTTTGTTTTATAGGATTTGTATTGTATTGTTGTGTGTGACGTTGTGGTCTGATTGGGTGTCTTGTTGGACCATAACTTAAAGGGTTATTTTCGGTACAACCACAATGGAACCCAAGGCTTCAAATGCTCAAACAATGCACAATAATGCCATCAATCTCATTTTGGCTCATCTTGAAACTATGTTCCGAGATATGGCTAGGTTGAATATGGGTCTTGAGAAATTAGATACAAATGTGGCATCAATGAGTGGGAGATTAGAACGTGTGGAAAGCCAAAGGAGTCGACCTTCTACCCCTCAAAACAATTCCCCAACTAATACTCCCGAGACCTTGCACCAAATGCTATATCCTCCAATTGCCATAAATCCAACAAATCTTTACTCTTGAAGCCGAGAACAAAATAGACCAAACTATCCTCTACTCCACCAAGTCCAACAAGAAGGGTTTGGAACCTAAATACCACCACCAAACCCAAACCCTCTCATCGAAACTCCACTTGACCAAAGACCTCACTATCCAAATCCAATCACACCACCACAAGCTCCACTTAACCCAAATAGACCCATCCATGTTGAGGGCTATGGTAGGGGAGGACAACATGATGGTTATGGGCAGTATGATGATGTTTACTTGAGGGAATAAATAATGAGGGGTGTACATGGGGAGTTAGGCCGAGAGGTGATAGATGGACATCCAAACTGAGATGTAGGTCTCAATTCCCTCAAAGTGAGCCTTCCCGTTTTCAAAGGTGAGAGCGATCCCAAAGCCTACCTTGCATGGGATTCATCTTGTTACAAGATCTTCTAACTTAACTATCTCACCGAAGAAAAGAAAGTTGCTATTCTATAGATCACTTTGAAGGGTATGCTAATAAATGGTGGGAGTATGTTAAACAGTTTGGGAATGAGATGATTGGGGGACAACCTCCTCCTTGGTTTTAGTTGAAGAACCTTATGCGGCAAAGATACTTGACCGAGACTTATAAACATGAGCTCCTTGCCAAATTGTAAAATTTGAGGCAAGTGAGCAAGAGTGTCATGGCTTACTATGGCGAATTTCAATAATTGATGTTGAAACTAGATCACCGGGGAGAACAAGTGAGTCACGACATCATGCTCTTCAAATTTGGGTTGAACAAGGACATCTCCACTCGTATGACACTTCATAAGTTCAACATCATTAATGGTATCTTCCAAGCGGTATTGGGGTTGAAAGGGAGCTCAAAGCGAGCTCATTCATGGTTGTCCAAACTGAGAGCACTAAGTTTTCCCCAAAACAGTCCACTAGGTATGAAGGTAAACCAATTTCCACTTCCAATTCCAAGGGATTTCAATGCTTCAACTTCCAAGGGTGGGGGCACAAGGCTAGTGAGTGCCCAACCGAAGGAACGTGATCCTAAAGGAGGGAAAATTGTACTATCTTGGGGAAGAAGTAGTAATTAAATCGGATAAGTTTGATGGAAATCCTCAATATGGCGAGTAAAAAGAGGTTAAAATGCAAGGCGAGGAAGATTTAGAAGATGTGTGGCCGGGTGAAGGAGATTGTGAAGTGCCTTTGTAAAAGAGGTGAGGTCGTGAATTTGTGGGCAAATTCCTCTCAATATGGAGAGGATGATATGAGTACGATCATGACCTTGTACACTTTTTGAGTATTTTGAAGATCACCTAAAAGGGTGCACAAGCCCAAGTGTGAAGAAGGCCCAAACCCGCCCCTAAAGTGCACTTAATTGGCGGTTTGGAGCCCATTAATGAAAGGGCCCTTTAGTCTTTTGTCTCTTATTTTGTAATGTAATATAAATGAAACATTATAGGGTTTCTAGTTCTTTAGTTGTTGAATGTTAAAGAAAGAACCATCTCTTAGAGTGAGAGATAGTCCAATCGAAACTAGGGCATTGCACAAGTGTGGAATCATTTGTGTGTAGCATTTTGCTTGATATGTTGGTGCTTGGGTGGTGGATTCCTTTCTTGTTTCAATTGTAAGAGATAGGTGATAGTTGTGTGTAGTGTTAAGGGTTCAAGAGTGGAATAAGTTCTTGGGTTCTTAGGATTATACCATCCATTTATCTATCTTTCTATCTTTATTTTGTTGTAACCGTTGGTAGTGTCTTGTATTGTAACCCGTATTGTTCTTGTTGTTATAATATTTTGGTTCTTCATCCTATTATTGTTAATATAGTTTGGGATTTTTGGCTTCCAATAGGTGTTAAAAACCTTATTCTCTTGTGTTCTTATCGTTGTTCTTAAATCTGAGTATGGTCATCAATGAGGTTCACAGTTTCTTGACTAGTGGATTGTTTTGGTGTGTGATTTATGTCTTCCTTGTTCATTCTTGTATCATTACATCTGTTGCTATTAATGATCTACCCATTACCAGTTTCCTACTTATTGAGAAAATTGAAGGAAAGATGACTTTTAAGTTTTGAATGAACGAACTATTTTTTTATTAAAATATGCAAAAAAAAGTCATATGTTGGGAGAACTTAAAAAGCCTTGTTGTCAGTATAGTTTTTTTTATGTCTTTTGTTTGTTACTTTGGTGGTGCTGTTGTTGGGGGTGCTGATCGTGTTGGAACATATGATGTTTGTGTTGTTGATGGTGTTGGGATATATGGTGTTGTTTCTTTGTTGTTGATGTTATTGTTGGTGGTGTTGTAATAGTTTCCTCAACTGTTGCAACTGATGAATTATCTGTTGGAACAGACGGAGCATCTGTTTGAAGAAATCAAATTAGTAGCAAAGGCTGGTTTGATTTATTCCAATAGATGACCCATCTATTGCAACATGTCATCCATCTGTTGCAATAGATGCCTCATCGATTGAACAAATGGGTAATTTTTTGCATCATATTGGTCATCTGTTGATTCACTCACAACTATTTAAAGAAATCAAACTAGTAGCAAGGCTGGTTTGATTTATTCCAATAGATAAACTATCTGTTGTAATATGTCATCCATCTGTTGTAATAGATGCCTTATCGGTTGATCAGATAGGTAATCTATTGCATCAGATTGGTCATCTATTGATTCACTCAATCTTGTGTTACCCTTTTGTAATGTTTTTTTTGTACTTGTCTTGTTTGACATCAAATATATTTCTCTTGATTGCAAACAAAAAGAAGTGAAACTGGATCCACTTTTGCCCGACCAGCAACAAAGAATAGAGTAAAAAAGGGTTTAGAGGAATAAACAGCTTCCAGATGGAACCCTTCATATATGGGAGGTATGTATTACTGATCAACCTATCATGAAAACACACATCCAGTATAATAATTTTGTGAATGTTTGTTCTTTACCTATTAAGCATTAATCCTTCAAACAAGATATGGCATTTTACAATTAAGATTGTTTGGTTCAATCTAGTAAGAAAGAGGGACAAAGTAGGTGGTGTCGATACCCCGTTACAATTTAATAACGGTTTATGCTCATATTTTTGTGTCAAGTTTGGGTAAGGGTTCAAGTTTTTGGTGGCAGTGTAAATATCTAATAGTGATTGAACCGGTTTTAATGGCTCAATGGACTTTTTGAAAGGCCTCCAAAACCTCGCACTGCAGCAAACAACAATGGAACTAATAGAAATTCCACTGGTCCAAATTTATATGGATGGGTTATTGGAGGAGATTATTATACAATAGAAGGCTTTTGGGAGAATAACTGTGTAGGAAGAAGGAGGTTGAGAAGGCCATATATCAGCTCAGACCTTGTTTAAGAGGAAACACAGGGTAGGAAGGAAAGTGTGGTGAAATTGGTTGATGAAATTGACATGAAAAATGAAAAAACTGGATAAGCTGCGAATGTGATAGTGTATCCAAAAATGAAAATTCATCAGTCGTTGAAGAAAAAGAAGAATGGTCAAGAGGACTAGAGCTGGTCACTTTGCTAGAGACTGCAACTAGCGAGCATGGCCTCAATGAAGACCTACAAAATACAGCACCAGAACTCTAAGGAAGCAACTTCGTGAGCATGGAAGGTGGTAAGATTGTCGGTTAGAATTGAAACATGAACCAACTACTCCTAAATTAAAAATACGGGATCAAGTCAAGGTGGAAATTTCTCAAGTTTAACTTGCATTCCATGCCTCCTTTTTATCTCTCTGGTCAGGTCAAAGGCAGTGGAAACAACAAGGCATGGGATTTCTGCCCAACTTCAGACCTTTTTGTTTATACTACCATTGACCTGAGAATAGCCACGAACAAAAGGCATGGCATGTAAGATAAACTTCAAAAATTGATGCCTTGGCTTTCCTTATTTGTACTTCAGTAGTTGTTGGTTCAAGCTTTAATTTTGACCAACAATCTTACCACCTTCCGTGCTCACGAAGCTTCTTCCTTAGAGTTCTGATCCTGTACTTTGTGAGAGTCTCCATTGAGGCCACGCTCGCTAGTTGCATTCTCGAGCAAAGTGTCTAGCTCCAGTCCTGTTGACCATTCTTTTTTTTTCAATGACTGAAGGATTTTTTATTTTTGGATACACTTCCATATTTGAAGCTCATCCTATTTTTTAGTTTCTCATGTCAATTTCATTGGCCAGATTCGCTAGAAGTTCCTTACTTGCTTCCCTGTGTTTCCTCTTAAACAAGGTCTGAGATGATATATGGCCTTCTCCACCTCCTCCTTTCCACATAGGCATCTCCCAAGCGCCTTCTGCTGTATAGAAGTCTCCTCCAACAATACATCCATATAAATTTGGACTAGGGGAATTTCTATTGGTTTCATCGTTGTTTGCTGCCACCAAAAACTTGAACCCTTCCCCAAACTTGACACAAAAACATGAGCATAAACCATCATTAAATTGTAATGGGGTATCGACACCATCATCTTGGAACCCTTCGACCTTATCAGTTCACACCTATCAAACTAAACTGTACAATGCAGGATCTTATTTGAAGGATCAGTGTCTAATCAGTAAAAAACTGCATTCAAAAAATCACTGCACTTTATGTGTGTTTGTCATGGTAGCCTGATCAATAATATACATAACTCCAATGTATGAAAGTGGATCCATTGCACACACTTTATTTTCCCTACCCCATCAGGACATGTCAGACAATGTTGTTTATTTATCTGCACACATGTGATGACTATAAAAAAAGATGTTAGGAGTCGTGACTTTTTATCTCAACATATTCAAAACAGCCGATGAGTTGAAATCTTCATCTGTTGTAACTGATGAATCAGCTATTGGAAGAAATCGAAATATCTCCTCCAATATATGGTCCATCTATCGCAACAGATAATTCATATGTTGCAACAAATGGTAAATCTATTACGACGGACTAGACAATGTTTATTCATCTGCACATATGTGATGACTATTAAAAAAGAGGTGAAGTGTCCTGACTTTTTATCTAACACATTCAAAATTGCTGATGAATCGAATTCTCCATCTATTGCAACTGATGAATCAGCTATTGGAAGAAATAAAAATATCTCCTCCAATAGATGGTCCATCTGTCGCAACAGATAATTCATATGTTGCAACAGATGGTAAATCTATTTTGACAGACTTCAGACCATCTGTTGTAACAACTCAATAATACTGGCTGTTATCAAGAAACCATTTTGAAAAGGTGAGAAGTATTATTAATTAATGTAAAATTAAAAGTCACAACTTTTCACAGAAAACAAAATGCCACCAGTTTGAATGTAATTAATACAATGGAGCTGAATAGACGTGCCTTTTGTCTTTACACATTCAGATTCAATCCTCTATAAATAGGTCCCTCCTTAATCTTCATTCTGCTAAACTTTATTTATTTCTTGTATTTTTTTCTTTTCGTGTGACATCTTCAACCACTTCTCTTCAAAGATCATATTCCTTTCTCGTTGAGGGATTTTTTTTTCCGATGAAAATCTACCAGTTTATAGTATACGTTGTATTATATTTGGACTTTTTTTTTCATTTGTCAATTCATGTGTGTTCTAGATATAGCTGATCCTATTTGGTACATTGCTATTCTGGATGATACAGTGCGGGAACTTCAGAGGCAAGTTAATGACCTGTAGAGGGAGTTGGTCTCCGTGAGGGCGACGATGTTCAGAGAGATGCAGATGTTGATGAGGGCCCTGCTATGAGTTGATTGACCGACTACCATTAATGATGGTGATGATGATAATAATAATTAGAATGTGTTTTTTATTTTAGAGTATGTATTTTAATTTTTCTATAAAGGATCTATACATAATGTATTTTATTTTTCAGTTAATAAAAAAATTATTTTTAGTCGACTTTGGCTTTTTAATTCTTATTTAATTTCCATTTCCATCTATTTCTTCTTCTAAATATATATGTTAACATATCGACAATTGGAGGTAAGGAGCAATTTTGAATCCAGTAGCAATAATGATTTTGACTTTTTAGTTCTTTCAACAGATGGATCATGTGTTGGAACAGATTGGTCATCGGCTGGGTTTTTGTCAATAGATTATCCATCTGTTGTGATAGATTTATCATTTGTTGGAGGAAAATATTCCAGTTTGATGGAACTGTGTTGTGTTCTTCTAGCTAATGTCCATCTGTTGCCACAGATGGGTAATCTGTTGAAAATACTTGTGGTCTGTTGTATTATTTAGTTCTTGTTTTGCCTTTTTTTATTGATGTACAAGTTATTAAAAAAGATATTTTATATATAATAAATGATAACATTATGTTCACAACAATGATTTAAATATATAAAAGTCCACCACAAACAACAACACAAGTTTTTGCAACTACAACGATCATGGTGGATTACGATCCGGGCAAGTAGTTCTATTATGGCCAGCGCGCTAACATACGGAGCACTTGTTTCTTCTTGATGAAAATGATTCTCCAACTCCATGCCTCCTCTTATATGGCTTTCTTCCCAGTTTGATAGTACTTCGGTCAATATATGGAGGAGGTATTAATCTACCCATAAGCTCTGCAGGAACAACCCAAGATTCTTCGGGAGGCACTGGAGTAATATGCCCACTATATGCCATTTCATATTTTTCCAATGAATAATATATAAAGGAGTGATCGTAAACTTCAGTTCCATATTTATGACCGTATTGAGCTTGAAGCACTGCCATAGCATGTGGACAGGGTATTTTGTCCAAGTCAAAAACTCTGCACGTACAAGATCTTTTTTGAAGATCGACCATGGTAACATCACCATGACTGGTGATACTAAATTTGTAATCTACTATTTTATGAGATAATGACCTATTCCCCAAACTGACGTTCGTTGATATTATTTTTTCGATTTCAAGAACAAATCAGGTTTTTTTTTCTGGCACTTGAACTGCACACGCCTTTCGTTAAAAAATTGACCATACTTCTTATTTATTTTTTCAAACAGAGCCTTGATAGGAAATTCTCTTTCATCGCCAAACAGTGAATTCACTGATTCAGCTATGTTTGATGTCAAAATATTGTACCTATACAAAAGAATCACTTAGTACGACATCATACTAAACTTATAACTCAAACAAGACATTAAATTCATAAGAATGTACCTATCTGCCGGACAAAATGCCCGGCTCCATCTCTCAAAATCGATAGATACGAGAAATTTTGCTACCTTGGGATTCACATCCGTTATTTGATTGAAATGGTCTAAAAACTCCTCTCCACTCTATGCTTTAACTGCTCTATAAAAAAGGGTCACGACCCTTTTGTTGTGATAGTTGGTTCGAATGTTCTCTCCAAGATGCGTGATGCAACAACTAAAGTAAGCTGAAGTGAAGAAAATTAAACCCATCTTTGGAATACTTGGATGCCTATCCGATACAAAACATAACTCTTCAGTATCTTCAACGCAGTTTCGCAGTTGTTCAAAAAAATCCATAAAAGGCATCACATTCCTTGTCCGCTACATAAAAAGTAACAAGAAAGATGTGATTCTCCGCATCCTATGCCACCGCCGCTAGCAGAACTCCATTATACCTGCTCCTCAAGAAGGTACCGTCAATGTCTATGCCTTTCTCAAATGTCGAAAATCTTGAATCCAAGCACCATAGGATACCAAAAAGTACTTGAACATTCCATTTTCATCAAGATGCAATGCCGTCTTACTTTTGAGATTTGTGGAGTCAATCATGCAACAGTAGACATCCAGGACTGCATACCTATGCTCGTGTGTCTTCCTAACTAAGTCCTTGGAAATCTCCATGGACGTATATATTTTCCAATAACTGACTAGGACACCCAATTCCGTAAGGAGTTGATTGTCCATAACCCTTGTTGAAGGGCCTTTGCCATCGGGGAAACTACTCTTAAAATATTATAATACCCCAAGAATTCCAACCGATAGTAGAACCATGCTTCAAACTCATGAGAAATAAAATTTAGTGATTTTATAGTTTATGATCAAGTTTGATGTGTATTAAGGCCTCAAATATGTCCTAGCTATTAGGAGAATCAAACATCCCTTACCGATTGAATTCTTCAGAAGAATATTGGTACAGTCAACTTCAAATGAGCATATATTTCATTATACTATGAATTTTTTATCTCATTACACACCAACATATAGATAATTTAATTAGCTTTCCAACGATACCAATTTTTCCAAAATACATTATCGGGATAAAAAGTTATGGCCATTTTATAGTGAGCTATCTGGACTACCAAAGTACGATGGGAAGGCCGACGGATCATCGTGCCAGCGATGAACCGTCGCCCAAACCGTTGTAACTGAGGTAATAAGCCTGTTTTCTGGCTATAAAGTGACGGTTTGAGGGATAGTCCGTCCCTGGGGTGATGGGTCGTCGCCCAAACCATCCCGCACCTCTGTTTAGCGATTAAAAGCCATTTTTAAAGGGATTTTTGGATCTTTTCCACCCTTTTTAACACCTAATTACATCAAATCAAAGAACATAACTTCATATTCATCCATAGCATCAAAATTAGGGTTCCTTTCAAGATCAACCCTCAAGAATAATGTTCAAACCCTTCAAGAAAACTCAAGAATCAAAACATCACCATTCAAGAACCTTCAAGAAAAGCCTCCAAGAACATTCTCAAGGCTTCAAAAGTCAACTTTTTCCATTGAATCAAGCCAAATAAGGTATGTGGGGTTTGAACAAGAATAATTCTTTCGTTCTTGTGCCCAAAAGCTTACTTTAAGTTACAAATTTCTGAATTTTGATATGATTTCCATGAAATTAAAGTTAGGGTGTAAGACCCCGTAAAGTTTCCTCGTCGTTAAAGCCTTCGAACCAAGTCAAAAGAAGCTTAACACTTAGAGTTTTAGCTAAGTGTTCCAACACATTGTTTATTTTTGAGCCTTCAATCTTCATTGAATTATTTTGCGACCTTCCCTACCTCCGTTTCTTAATTGTTTTGTTGCATTGTGATGGGGCAAGTCAAGAGTATGTCTCGGGTGAGTTTCAAATTTTTTAGACGAGCTTAAGGGCATGTTTGGGTTGCAGAAACAGTAACTCAAGGTGATAGGCTCGCGTCGCCCTGGGTATCGCCCTGCACTAAGTGGGGCAACGCCTTGCAAATCCGGCAGACTAAGCAGGGCGACGCCTTGGTTAGACTGGAAGACTAGGCAGGGAGACACCTTGGCTATTCCACCGGGTAAGATTTTCAACTTCTTTCTCCGACTTATTAAGGGTAAAATTGGTATTTTCCAATCCCTTATCCTCTTTAACACCGTATTTATCCCCAATTAAATTAAAATAAGTGTATGTTCATTAAAATCTCTCAAGAACTTCCACTAGGATTTCAACCTAAAGACTCAAATATCTCAAGATTCAACCATAGGTTTCGTTAATTTTTTAAGATTCGGATTCTCCTTTCCGAGGGCTACAAGAAGCACCCAATAATTTCATGAATAGCTATCCGGAGTTAAGAGTTCATTCAAAGCTTCAATTTTAAGGTATGCGGGGTTTGAACAAGAACACTCTTTCGTTCTTGTGCCCAAAAGTTTTAGTTTTTCTTAAAGAATTTCGTATTTCCAAGATGAATTCATATTATTTTGCTATATTACAAGTTTATGAGATTATGGAATTTTTCAAATCTTGAATTGCATGATTACCTTGTTTAAATATGATTTGAATTGAGAATTTATGGTATAATTTGCATACTTCTATATTGATATTAAAATTTCAAGAATTTTCAAGATTTGGTGTCACGAATTGAGCCTTATTGTGAAGTTGTAATTCTTTGAGAATGAGTTATTGATACTCCTTAAATTGTACTTATAATTCCATGTTGTTGATATTTTAAAGCTTTGATGATAAGTCTATCAAGATTTCAATAAAAGAATTGAGTTTTGATTTTAAGCTAAGAAAGAAATCCACATCATTTTGATTTGAGATAAAGAGGAAGCATATTAGATCCCATTACATATTATTGAATTGTTTAAGGTGGATTTTCTTTAAGTTCTGATCTAAGTAAGAGAGTAGTATTTAGCACCGAGTTGGGCTTGATTCCGAGGTCTCATGCCCCAGAACTACGTGCTCTCGTAGATTTGTGAATTACCCAAGTGGGTTAAGCTAGTGATCACTAAAAGTTAAGGTTCTATTCTGATGACAAGGATAGAACAACTCTCCCCAACATGGGCAAAACATTGGACTCCATGTAGCTCACATGGTTTATGTCAGTTATAAGAAACTCCCAAGGTTATATAGTTCCGAGTCCCATGTATCCCAAAGTCTCTTAAGTTTTCTAGAGTCTTAAGTCTTAAAGTTCCTAAAGTATCAAGTTCTTGAGTTTTAAAGAAGTTTTACCATCCTTAAGCAAAAAGTGTAAGTTTGAAGGCATATTGATTTTGAAGGCTATGACCCTATGATTTCTAAAATTTTCAAGTGTCATGATTATTAAGTTCCAATGAAGTTTCTTGCTATCATGAGATTATAGCTTATGTCCTGAAAGTTGATATTTTAAGATTTTATCTAATTTACAAGCTGAGGACAAAGAAAGAATATAGATCCTGAATAAAGTGAAATGACTCATGTGATTTCTATTATCTATTTCCTAACCACAACTTATGAGAATTTTATTCAAGCTATGAGAGTCATCTATTATAGCATGCATGTTTTCTATTAAAACTTGTGATATTTATTATTTACTTGCATACACCCCCATATTCTCAGTATATTCCCAAAGTACTGATCCACCTATACGTCTGTGTGCTACATTATCTCATAATGTAGGTCCAGGTGCTCAGTCCCAGCCTCGTCAGTGATCTTCGAGTGCCTTTATCTACATCTCCACAATAGTGAGTCCTCATGGTTCGAGGATCGGTTATCTTCAGATATTTAGTTTATCTAGTAGTTGTTTATTTCTTTTCAGTTGAGTATGAGTTAGTTGGGGACCTGAACCAATGACTCTCTAGTTCTTGAGTAGTAGAGGCTTTGTTAGACTAGTTGTCAGATTGTCAGTATGTTGAAATTTCCAGTATCATGGTTGTTCAGACAAAGTATTTTCTCCGTATTTCTTATGATTTGATTTAATAGTTCTCGTGATTTGTCTATTTCATCTCTAAGTAAGTTATTATGTGAAGTAGCAGGCTTAAAGGGTTATCTTGGGGCTATTTGTATCCTTAAGCACCATGTGACGCTTCGGGACTAGTTTTTGGGGCGTTACATAGGGTTTATACCCCATGTTGCTAATTGCATGATTTTGAGATTTTAAGTGGTTTGGATATTGAGTTACATGTCTACTTTCGAATATTTATGCACATGATCATATTTTTCCAAACTTCAAGTTGAATTATGAATAATTGTGTTATAAAGCATGAGCCTTATGGTGTTTGCTATGAAATTGAAGCATGGGTCATTAAGACCTAGTTAGTATGTTGAAACTTCAAGAATGATCATGATTTAAGCATCCCATGATTAGCTATTTTCAGATTTTGATAAAGAAAGTTGATCCTTTGAACCAAGTTAAGATAGGAATCCACATTATTCATACAGTTTATGATTTAAAGCAAAGATAAGCATAATCGGTTTTCTTTATAAAACCTTGTGCTATTTTAAGGTGGATTTCCTAAAAGTTTTGAGCCTAAGTATGAGAGTAATATTTAGCACCGAGTTGGGTATGATTCCAAGGTCTCATGCCCTAGAACTACGTGCCACCATAGGTTTCTGATTTGCCCATAGTGGGCTAAGATAGTGATCACTAAAGTTAAGGTTCTATTCTGATGGCAAGGGTAGAACAGCTCTACCCAATATGGGCAAGACGGTTGACTCCATGTCAGCTCACATGGTTTATATTGGTTAGAAGAAACTCCCAAAATTCTACAATCCTTAAGTTTCAAACGAAGTCCCCTATTCTTCTTAAGATGAATGTATATGTTTTGAAAGCTATTATTTTAAGATTTCCCAAGTTCCCAGAGTCTCCAAGTCTCCAAAGTTTTACAGTTCTAAAGTTCCAAGTCCTTGTGTTCTCAAAGTCCTATCCTCCTCAAGATAAAAACATAAGTTTTGAAAGTTATTATTTTAAGATTCGTTTTTGCTTACAAGCTTTGAGAATAAGAGGAGAATACAAATTTTAGAACTAAGTATAATGACTCACGAGATTTATGCTACATGTTTCATTATTCATGATTTATGCTATTTGGATTTCAGATTTATTCAAGCTATGTGAGTCATTTATATCAACATGCATGGTTTTATAAAGAGTAATGATATTGTTGATTTAATTCATACACCCCCATATACTCAGTAAATCCTCAAAATACTAATCCACATATATGTCTATGTGCTACATTGTCTCATAATGTAGGTATAAGATCTAGTAGGCACATTCAGACTCAGACAGTTGCAGATTCTAGCTAGTAAGGTAATGAGTCATCCTACTTTGGGGACTTCAGTTGGATTTATTTATGTTGTGTCTTTTCTTATTCATATGTATTAATTAGCGATAGTTGGAGTAGCTTCCCAACTATTTATAGTCCGTATAGTAGAGGCTTCACAGATGTCAGTTAGAGTCAATATTGTAATTTCAATCCCTCTCTTCAAACTTTATTAGAATGTAAAAGTGGTATTTGTATTGTGTTTTGCAGATTTTAGCATTTCTCTATGTTTTCATATAGTAAACTCCGTCATTTATTCATATTTAATCAGTTTCTTATTAGTATGCCATTAGAAGGGTTAGTTTGGGATCACTTATGGTCCTAAGCACCATGTGACGTCTTGGGATAGATTTTCGAAGCGTTACAAACTTCGTATCAGAGCACAAGGTTCAAGTGTCTTAGGGTGTTTGTGAAGCCGTGTCTAGTAAGGTCTTGCGGAACAGTACAAAGATGTCTGTACCTTTCTTCGAAAGGATACAAGGCATTTAGGAAATGTCTCCATTTTTTTAAGTCTCAGATCGTGCTATATAAACATTCTCTAAGAAACTTAAACAACTTCTTATCCTATTCTATTCAGGCCATCTCTGCCTCATTTTCAAGGTACCAGAATAAATCAAGATTAATTCTCCACAAATAGTTATGGGATTATTAAAAGGCTAGAAAGTATACTATCAGTGTTTTTGAGTTTCGAAGTTTAAAGTGCTTTATCATGTGAAAAAAATTGTGCACTAAGACCAAGTTAAATGTGCTTTCAGATTCCTCCTCAGAATCCATAATGTTAATCTATACTTCTCTATCTATGCAATGTTCTGGAGATAGCATGATCGGCAAGTTCCAATTTCCTTCCCTAATAATGCTCTCAGATTTGCTAGCAAGAAGTTCCAAAATGCACCCAAAGGATTTGAGAGGAGCTCTTTAGTGTGTCATAAGTCCTTCAAGCTAAAAGTTATGTCCTCATTCTTATAATTTTTTCAGTCGATGCAGAATTATATAAATATTCAGATTGCCCGTTAAACCTTTTAATACAGATAATTCTCATGAGAAGAGATAGTATGAACCTAGTCTGTTAAGTGTAGTGTGAATTCGAGGGATATTATGAATTTCAGTATTATGATTTATGAATAGTAGAACCTTATTATAGTTGAAAGTATGGGTATAGAAGAGTAGTGTCAAGAAGATGTGGGAATGACGATTGGTAGGAAGTATAGATGCAAGCTTATGCATGTTATCGAGATAAGTTAAGGTTGTATGTCCTTGTGTGTTAGTTTAGTGGAAGGTAGAGACGGAGTTATTAGTAAGGTGAATTGTTGTTGCTTGAAGTACGGGAAGAGTTATTGATAGTATTCATTGTGTTTGAAAAGTATAGGATATTAATAAAGTGTCTGGTGGTCTAGTGGCATTAATTTAGGTTTCCCTTGAGGTGGAAAAGAGGGTGTTTAGTTGAGACTTATAGAGCTATAGTAGTAATTCAGATGTATAAAAGGGTAAATAGTAATGAGGTGTAGAAGGAGGATGTGTTAATGGATTATGATAAGATAGGCCATATGATTTTGATCGATTATTGTTGCTCGGAAGTTCTGATGGTATAGTGTTTCTTGATGTTATATTTTATAGTTTCTGAGGGAGAATTGTATGTAAGGTGAGTTGTCAAATCATGCTTGACACTAGACATTAAGTTTGAATAGTGGATGGTTACCAAGGAAGGTGTAATGATTCCTTAGTTAGGGCGGCTAATTATATGGGAGTGATCTTGTAGGCTTGAACCATGTATGAAAGAGTTTGAGTATAGTTATTTGTTACTAAGTATGGTGTTGCAAGTATAATGTGCAATTGTATGCTCAAGGTAATATAGTATTGCTTTGTCTTTATAAGGTTATTATTACGTGTTGTGTATGGTTGTTAATACCCTTGAGTTGATAAGTATGAATGAGGTTGTGTAGTATATGGTGTTCTTGTCAGATGACTTATGGGTTACAGGTTGGTGATGTGGTAAGTTAGAGATGTCATATTAGCAAAGTATGAGAGAAGTTCAACAAAGGTTTAGAGATATCCATGTTTAGTGTTAGAATCTAAGTTGGCAAGTGTTTAAGTTATTATATGATGGCTTATGGGGCTATAGAAATCTATTAGTTGAATCTCAGAAGGAGGTGTTAGCATTGGGTGTTATACGTGAAGATACAGTCCTTCAGGGTAAGTTTAGTTTTCTATGTATTGATTTTATCCCAGACTCTAGAATAAAGTGATTGCAGTTTAGATTAAAGTTTATACAGTGGTTCACAGACTGAGAGTGATGTCTTAAGTCTAAGGGTGTAATACCCCAAACTTTCTTTAAGTCTAGAATCGTCTCTAAAAGGTTAAGAAATGACTTCTAAGTGAGTAATATTTTGAAATCATAAAGAATCTTTCAAATTTTGACTTTTTATCGTGTAGAAAATTAAATTATCCTTCCAATGATATAAGATTTGCCTAAATCCGATAACCGAGCAAGAGGTTATGGCTAATTTAAGTTCTAGTCGTAAAACACGGTCATTTTGGTGTTTAGCGCATCGCGGAGAGGGTTTACTTATCATTTGTCAAATTCCAGTGGAGATCCGTTATGGTGGAGCTTCGCGGAGGAACCTGGATTCCCATTCGTCAATTTCTAGTGAGCCACTGTGATAGTGGCGCGTCGCGGTGACCCATAAAATCGAGCTCCCAGTTATATTTTTTCCAGTTTCGTTCAGAAGTTAAAAAGGATATTTTGGACTTTTCCCTAGCCACTTAAATTGTCCAAACACCTGATTTAAGGTCATTACAAGCAACATATACCAGTTTTCTTCAAAATCCCTCAACCAAAAACCCTAGTTCATCAAACTTCTCCTCCAAGAAACTTAATATTTCTCCATCAATTCTCCAAATTGAGTCAAGATTCCAAGTTCTTAGTGCAAGAATTCCAATAACCCTCATCCAAGAGTTCCAATAACACCTCAAAAGCAAGTTGTTCATCCAAGTTTATCAATCTAAGGTATGTGGGGTTTGAACAAGAGCACTCCTTCCGTTCTTGTGCCCAAAATTTGCACTAATTTACAAAGATACATGATTTTACATGTTTTCCTATGAATTTGAAGTATGAATTTATACCCTATGTGGTTGTTCATGAGATTATGAGATTTTGAATGTTTTAGAAGTTGAATTTTATAAGTATGAGTATTGCTGAAATTTTTCAGATTTTCAAATGATTTATGCATGCTTATGATATAAAGTATGATTTTTTAGATGTTTGATCATGATATTGACATATGGGTCATTAAGCCCTATTTTATAATGTGATTTTGAGAATTTGTTATGCCACATGCACCTTATGATTAGACTATTTTTAAATAATTTAGAAAGATTTGACCCTTTGGTCACAATAGAGTTGAAATCCACTTTACGAAATGAGATTACAGACTTCATAATTGACTTCCTTATGAAATATGTGATTACTTTAAAGTGGATTTTCTTGAGACTTTGAGCATAAGATTGGGAGTAGTATTTAGCACCGAGGTGGGCATGTTACTACGGTTTCATACCCCAGAACTACGTGCCATCATAGGTTGAGATACTTATTTCCACTATACGTGGGTAATTGAGATAGTGATCACTGAGATAGATTGTTCTATTCCGATAGAAAGGGTAGAACAACCCTAACCTTATGAGGCTAGTCGTGGGACATCATGGATGCTCACATGGTGTATATGTCGGTTAGAAGAACCTCCCAAATAGAAGTTCACCACTCTTGAGGTAGTTCTTTGAGATAAAATATTTACTATGCAGAATTAAGTTTCAGACTTCATCCAGACTACATAGTTTGAGAACAAAAGCTAACTACAGTCTTTAGAACTAAGTGTAATGGCTCATGGAATTCAGATTATGTGTTTTACTTTTCGTTACTTTGTATCTTCAGATTTTAGATTCTTCGAGCTTTGTGAGAAACTTACATTTAGCACTACATGATTTTATAACCTGTGATAATATTATTTTATATATTGTATGCACCCCCATATACTCAGTACATTCTCAAAGTACCGATCCACATATACGTCTGTGTTCTATATTGTCTCATAATGTAGGTTCAGGTGCTCAGTCCCAGCAACGTTAGTGATCCCGAGTACCTTGTCTACAGTTCCACAGTGGTGAATCCTCATAGTTCGAGGACCTATTTTTCCAGACATTCAGTATTGTTAGCAGTTGGTTTTGTTGATTTCAGTTTGAGTTAGTTGGGGATCTGTCCCAATGGCTTTCTAGTTTTCTTGACTAGTAGAGGCTTTGCCAGACTAGATTATCAGTATGTTTAGACTTTCAGTATTTTGACTGTTCAGACAAGTATTTCCTCATATTTTATTATAATCATGATATGACAGTACCATTGCTTTGCTTTATTCATCTCTAAGTAAGCTTTATATTTAGTAGCAGGCTCAAAGGGTTAACTTGAGGCTACTTGTAGCCTTAAGCACTGTGTGACACTCCGAGATGGAATTTTAGGGCGCTATAATCTTGGTATCAGAGCCTAAGGTTTAAGGAGTCCTAAGGAGTCTGACAAGTCACATTATATAGAGTCTTGATCATCGATGTGTAGCGCGCCACATCTATGAGTAAGAGGCTTCGGGATGTTTTAGAAAAAAAGTCATTTCTTTCTTTCGAAGTCTATCATGCCTACAACTGTCTCTATCCTCTATTAAATCATGCTTTTTTATTACAAAAATGCCTCTCCAAAGAGCTAATTCCCATAGGAATATCGATCAGCCACTTTAATCGGCTGATCCCCTGAATAAGAACGTGTCTCACGCTGAGTTTCAGGCTTCCTTTTAGGTGTTAGCTTAAGCAGTCAGCGCTAACGTTCAGGCCAATATCCAGGCTGCAGTTCCACACCACCAAAGAGGTGATTTAGCTGTAGCTAGGATTCGAGATTTCATGAGAATGAATTCGCCAGAGTTTTATGGGTCAAAGGCAGGTAAGGACCCACAATTGTATCTTGAGAAGATGAAGAAGATCACCTAAGTCATGCATATTTCTGAAGAAGAGAGTGTAGAGATAGCCTCTTATAGGCTGAAAGATATTGCTTATGACTGGGTTGTGGCGTGGAGGAAGACTAGAGGGGAGAACGCTGCTCCTATGACTTGGTAGGGGTTCCAGGATACATTCTTGGATAAGTTCTTCCCGCTTGAGATGAGGGAAGCAAATATAAAGGAATTTATGAACTTGAGGCAAGGCTCTATGACTGTTAAGGAGTATTTCCTCAAGTTCAACCAGCTAGCTAAGTATGCTCCTGATTTGATAGCTGACGCCAGAACCAGTATGAGTAAGTTTATGGCTGAAGTATCTGGATAGATATTGAAAGAGTGTAGGACTACTATACTCAATAGGGATATGGATCTGTCCAGACTGATGATGCATGCACAACAGATTGAGGCAGATAAGATAAGGGAGAGAGATAGAGTAAGAGGAAATAAGAGGGCTAGGCCAGAGCAGTATGATCATGGTCAGACTAGATCCTATGGAAAGAACCACCCGCAATTTCAGATCCATTCTTCTATGCCAGCTCCTTCATTAGCTAGTGCTCCCGTACCTGGGAATAGACATGAGTAGTGGGAAAAGTCTTCCATGTCCAGATCTCTGAACAACATAAGTGGAAAGCCTAATCGACCCCCGTACACCAAATATGGTAAAGATCATGAAGGTAGATATTTGTGGGGATAAAAAGGTTGTTATGGTTGTGGAAAAGAGGGTCACGGTATTAGAGATTACCCGCATTCTAGGTAGGGGAATAGAGATGTCTAACCTCAGACGTAGGCTACCAGTGCACCAGCTCCTGTAGCCCGTCCAGCTCCTCCTAAGGGTGCTTCATCTAGTACTGGTGGTGGTCAGTGCCAGAATTGATTCTATGCTTTACCATCCCATCAGGAGCAAGAGGATTCTCCCGACGTTGTTACTGGTATGCTTCATGCCTTTTGCTTTGATGTGTATGTGTTGTTGGACCCCAAGTCAAGTTTCTCTTATATGACCCCGTTAGTTGCTGTGAATTTTGAAATGAGTCTCAAAAATATTCCTGAGATTATCCTGGTTTCTACTCCAGTAGGTGAGTCTATTGTTGCTAAGATAGTGTACAAAAAATGTCCCATTACTGTTCTTCATAAGGTCATATTTGCTGATTTGATAGAGTTAGACATGGTCAATTTTGATCTTATCCTGGGTATGGATTGGATCCACTCCTATTATGCATCTATAGACTATCGTACCCGTGTGGTTAGGTTCCAATTTCTAGATGAGCCAGTTTTTGAGTGGTCCGGGAATTCAGTATCTCCCAAGAGTCACTTTATATCCTATCTCAAAGCCATAAAACTAATATCCAAAGGTTGCATCTATCATCTAGTTAGAGTTAAAGACACTAAGTCTGAGGCTCCAACTATTCAGTCAGTCAACATTGTTAATGAGTTTCCTGATGTTTTTCCAGAAGATCTCCCAAGCGTACCTGCCAATAGAGTGATAGAATTCGAATTGGCCTTCTTCCCAACACACAACCTATTTTTATTCCTCCATACCATATGGTACCCACAGAGCTTAAGGAGTTGAAAGAACAACTTAAAGATCTTCTAGATAAAGGATTCATAAGGCCCAGTATTTCTCCTTGGGGAGCACCTGTCCTATTTGTGCAGAAGAAAGATGGTTCTTTGCATATGTACATTGACTATCGTCAGCTTAATAAAATCACAGTCAAGAATAAGTACCCCTTCCTAGAATTGATGACCTGTTTGATCAATTGCAAGGTGCAAGTTATTTCTCAAAGATAGACCTTAGATCCGTCTATCACTAGCTTAAAGTAAGGGGTGATATCCCAAATATAGCCTTCCGAACCCTCTATGGTCACTTTGAGGTCCTAGTCATGTCTTTCGGGCTAACTAATGTTCCAGCCGCTTTCATGGACCTCATGAATCTAGTGTTCAGATAGTACCTTGATATATTTGTTATAGTATTCATAGATGATATCCTTGTGTACTCCCGTACTGAGAATAACCATGCAGATCATCTTAGAATTGTCCTGCAAACTCTTATAGATCATCAATTATTTGCTAAATTCAGCAAGTGTGAGTTTTGGCTATGGTCAGTAGCATTTCTGGGTCATATTATTTCAGCCGAAGTTATTAGAGTTGATCCCCAAAAGACAGAAGCCGTAAGAAATTGGCCTAGACCTATCTCTCTATTTGACATTAGAAGTTTCTTGGGTCTAGCTGGATATTACTGCCATTTCATTGAAAACTTCTCATCTATTGCGTCTCCCATGACTCGATTGACCCAAATGAAAGTAAAGTTCCTATGGTCAGATTCCTGTGAGAAGAATTTTCAGGAGTTGAAGACTCGACTCACTTCAGCCCCAGTATTGACATTGACTGATGGTACAAATGGTTTTGTGGTGTATTGTGATGCCTCTAGAGTTGGCTTGGGTTGTGTGTTGATGCAAAGAGGTAAGGTTATAGCCTATGCCTCTAGACAGTTGAAGCCGCATGAAAAGAATTACCCAGCCCATGATATGGAATTAGTTGTTGTGGTCTTTACTTTGAAAATCTAGAGACATTATCTGTATGGTGTTCATGTTGATATCTTTACGGACCACAAAAGCCTGCAGTATGTGTTTACTCAGAGGGAGTTAAATCTTAGGCAGAGAAGATGGTTAGATCTGCTAAAGGATTATGAAATGAATGTGTTATATCATACGGGAAAGGTCAATGTAGTGGCAGACGACCTTAGTAGGTTGTTTATGGTTAGTGTGGCTCATGTGGAGGAAGCTAAGAAAAAATGAGCTCGTGAAGTGAATCATTTGGCTAGGCTGGGTGTTAGGTTGCTTGATACTGCTGAAGGTAATGTTTGGGTTCAGAGTAGTTTCAAATCCTCTTTAGTTTTAGAAGTGAAAGAGAAGCAAGACAAGGATCCTAGTTTGGTCAGACTGAAGGAGTTAGTTAAGGACCAGAAGGTAGAGGTTTTCTCCCAAGGCGGAGATGGTATGTTGAGATTGCAGGGTAGATTGTGTGGTCCTTGTGTTGATGATCTGAGGTAGAAAATTATGGCTGAAGTGCCTAGCACGCGATATTCTATTCATCCCGACGCTACCAAGATATACCGTGACTTGTGGGAAATCTATTGGTGGAATGGCATGAAGAAAGATATAGCAGAGTTTGTGGCAAAGTATGCAACTTGCCAACATGTTAAGTTAGAGCACCAAAGTCCTGGTGGTGTGATGCAAGAGTTCAGTATTTCCACTTGGAAGTGGGAAGAAGTGAATATGGATTTTGTGACTGGTTTATCCCTTTTGCGTTGTCATCATGATTCGATTTGGGTTGTTGTAGACAAGTTGCTAAGTCAGCATATTTCCTGCCTATGCATACATATTATACAACTGAGGATTATGCTAGATTGTATATCTGAGAGTTAGTCAGATTGCATGGAGTTCCCTTGTCTATCATCTCAGATAGGGGTACTCAGATTACTTCTCAGTTTTGGAGAGCTTTTCAGAAGGGTCTTGGTACCCAAGTTTATTTGAGTTCTGCTTTTCATCCGCAGACTGATGGTCAGACTGAAAGGACCATCCATACTTTGAAGGATATATTGAAAGCTTGTGCTCTTGATTTCAAGGGTAGTTGGGATGAGCATATTCTATTGATCATATTTGCATATAACAATAGTTATGATGCTAGCATTTGGATGGCCCCGTTTGAGGCATTGTATGGGAGGAGATATAAATCACCCATAGGTTGGTTTGAAGTAGGTGAAGCTGCTTTGACTAGGCCTGATGCAGTGTTTGAGGCTATGGAAAAGGTTAGGTTGATTAGAGAAAGATTGAAGACAACTCAGAGTCGTCAGAAATCTTACACAAGTGTGAGAAGAAGAGATCTTGAGTTTGAGGTGGGTGATTTGGTGTACTTGAAGATTTCACCCATGAAAGGGATGAAAAGGTTTGTCAAAAAGGGGAAGCTTAGTCCCCGTTATGTTGGCCCTTATAGAGTTTTGAGTCCTGTTGGGAAAGTAGCCTATGGGATTGAGTTGCCCGTAGACTTGTCAGCTGTTCATCCCGTCTTTCACGTCTCCATGATTAAGAAGCACATTGGTAATTCCGTTATAGTAGATCCATCGGAGAGCTCAGATATTCAGACTAGTCTTTCTTATGAAGAGATTCCAGTTGAGATTCTAGACCATCAGATCCGTAGACTAAGGAACAAAAAAGTTCCCTTGTTCAAGGTTCTTTGGCCAAATCAGTCAGTTGAGGGCGCTACTTGGGAAGCAGAAGCGAACATGCGAGCCAAGTACCCACACCTCTTCTCTGCAAGTTTAGATCAAGTCGAAGGTATTGTTCTTCCTTAATTCAGCCCTTTCCAATCAATGATTCAACTATATAGCTATCCTTATTATGAATTCATGCATTCACCGAAGTATTCAAGAGTTTAAAAAGATATAGATTCAGTTTATCCATTTGTCACAGATGTGCATCCTTAGTTTCTCTGTATTCTAAGTCTAACTAGCGATATTCAAGGACGAATGTTCCCAAGGGGGAGATATTGTAATACCCCAAACTTTCTAAGTCTAGTATCGTCTCTAGAAGGTTAAGGAATGACTTCCTAAGTGAGTAATGTTTTAAAATTGTAAAGAATCTTTCAAATCTTGACTTTTTATCATGTGGAAAATTAAATTATCTTTCTAAAGATATAATATTTTCCTAAATCCAATAACCGGGCAAGAAGTTATAGCTAATTTAAGTTCTAATCGTAAAACACCGTCATTTTGGTGTTTAGTGTGTCGCGGAGAGAGTTTAATTATCATTTTTCAAATTACAGTGGGGCTCCGTGATGGTGGCACATCGCGGAGGACCCCAGATTCCCATTCGTCAATTTCCAGTGAGCCACCGCGATAGTGGTGCATCGCGGTGACCCATAAAATTGGGCTCCTAGTTATATTTCTTCCAGTTTTGTTCAGAAGTTAAAATGGATATTTTGGAATTTTTCCTAGCCACTTAAATTGTCCAAACACCTAATTTAAGGTCATTACAAGCAACATATACCACTTTTCATCAAAATCCCTCAACCAAAAACCGTAGTTCATCAAATTTCTCCTCCAAGAAACTTAAGATTTCTCCATCAATTCTCCAAATTGAGTCAAGATTCCAAGTTCTTAGTACAAGAATTCCAAGAACCCTCATCCAAGAGTTCCAATAACACCTCAAAAGAAAGTTATTCATCCAAGTTTATCAATCTAAGGTATGTAGGGTTCGAACAAGAGCACTCCTTCCGTTCTTGTGCCCAAAATTTGCACTAATTTACAAAGATACATGATTTTACATGTTTTTCTATGAATTTGAAGTATGAATTTATACCCTATGTGGTTGTTCATGAGATTATGAGATTTTGAATGTTTTAGAAGTTGAATTTTATGAGTATGAGTATATTGTTATGAGTATTGCTGAAATTTTCAGATTTCCAAATTATTTATGCATGCTTATGATATAAAGTATGAATTTTTAGATGTTTGATCATGATATTGACATATGGGTCATTAAACCCTATTTTAGAATGTGATTTTGAGAATTTGTTCTGCCACATGCACCTTATGATTAGACTATTTTTAAATAATTTAGAAAGATTTAACCCTTTGGTCACAATAGAGTTGAAATTTACTTTACGAAATGAGATTACAGACTTCATAATTGATTTCCTTATGAAATATGAGATTACTTTAAAGTGGATTTTCTTGAGACTTTGAGCATAAGTTGGGAGTAGTATTTAGCACCAAGTTGGGCATGTTACTATGATTTTATACCCAGAACTACGTGCCACCGTAGGTTGATATACTTATTTCCACTATACGTGGGTAACTAAGATAGTGATCACTGAGAGAGATTATTCTATTCCAATGGCAAGGGTAGAACAACCCTAGCCTTGCGGGGCTAGTCGTGGGACATCATGGATGCTCACATGGTTTATATGTCGGTTAGAAGAACCTCCCAAAAGAAGTTCCCCACTCTTGAGGCAGCTCCTTAAGATAAAATATTTACTATACAGAATAAAGTTTTAGACTTCATCCAGACTACATGATTTAGAACTAAGTGTATTGGCTTATGGAATCCAGATTATATGTTTTACTATTCGTTACTTTGTATCTTTAGATTTCAATTTCTTTAAGCTTTGTGATCCACTTACATTTAGCACTACATGATTTTATAATCTGTGATAAAATTACACCCACATACCATACATGTCCTTATAAGGTTCACCGAAACCACCTTGGCTACATTACACATTCCAAATAATACGCAAAACAGATTGGGTAGTAAATAAATGCAATAATTAGTTCGGTGGTGTACCACCACACCTTTCTTCTATATTTCGTTACAAACTAATCACACCTTTCTCCAACATCAACATGGTAGCCCATAACATATACATAAAAATAGTCCTTAAAATATTCCCAAATCCCTTTTATTGTAGCAATCGCTTATTGAACTCATCATCTCTTGAGATCTCACTAACAACACATTCATAATTCTCTCTCAAATTCATATATAAGGAGAACAAAATAGATCAGTCACCTTACCTTAATTCTGCAACTTATACTTAAATTTGAACTCCTCAAGAACTTAAACTTTCACTTTCCTTCACACTTTAAACCAAAGAAGAAAAGAGATCTCTTAATAACAAAGAAAAAGTGAGCAAGTAGCTATTCTATATTCTGCCATGTATTTATAATTAGACACCTATAGCATGTTTTCCTAATCTTCCATGAGATAATTAAGCTAAAACTTAAGTGTTTTCACTTACCTTAGCTTGCAAACATGAGGGTTTCTTTAAGAACCGTAGAAGGAATTTAGGGTTGTTGTTGTTATCCTTATTAAGAAAGGGAGAAAGCTAAAATTTAAAAGGGAATATTGTTTTTAAAATGAGCAAAATGGCCAGCTATATTGATCTTATATTGAGCCCTTATTATTGACCTTATTTCTAGCCACAAATTAGTCAAGTAGGTGATGCACCTACTTAAGGGTTCAAGCTGCTCAAAATTTCAAAGTAGGTGATGCACCTACTTGCTTAATTTCTTATTTTGGGTTCAGTTAACTTGGGCCTTTGGCAGATTTAAGTGTTGGGAATTTCTCTATTTTCTTCCTCTTTTCTTCAATTTGGCCCAAATAAGTACATTAGTTTAGGCCCAAATCTGGTCCATAGCCATGGGTCCATTAATTTGGTCCAAAAAGCTTAAGTAGGTGACTCACCTACTAGCTTAATTAAGTTAAGCAAACACCTCAATATTTCATTCCATTTTCAGCTCCTAATTCCTTTAATCTAACCTTCAACTTGTACACACTTGGTCACTTTAAACTTTAGATCCAAATACCATCTTACATCCTAAGTTTAAATAGTTGTATCGCTGTTAACTTAATCGTGTCACATAAAAATGTATGGACAACATCTATAATTTCATCTATACCATTAATACTTGCATAACAAATCTCATCCGTTACCTATACCACAAGTCTATACAAAGTTACCTATAAATAGGGAAAGTACATACAATGTACGGGGTGTCACATCCCTTAGTTTTAGGGTTTGGAAAATCCACCAATCCGTAACTAGGGCTGCCCAAGTGTGGATATCACTTGTGTTTCATCATTGGCTTGATACGTTGGTCATTAGGGAGGTAAAGTCCCTCTTTTGTCAACGTAAGAGTTTGGTGTTAACATTCATTAATCTTAGGGTCCTTAAATATGGTTAGGGTTCTTAGAATCTTGAATATTATATGTCAAACTATCTATCCATCTCTTTTGTTAACATTGTATTATTGTTGGTCTTTGAAGTCTAGTGAAGTCGTGTGGGGCTCTTTCGATTCACTAGAATTGTTGTTCTTGTGTTCATCTCTTTTCTTTCTCAAAACTAAATCTAAAGTCTAGTGAAGTCGTGAGTGGCCTATTTCGATTCACTAGCACCTTGTTGTTCATCTTGTTGCTCTTCTGTTGGCTTGAATCTCTTGATACACACTTATTCTCGTATCATTTGGTATTAGAGAATGGCTTGATCTTGTTCCCACAACATCAATCTTGGGCTCGTAAACTTGAAAATAAAAAAAATGTTGAAAAAAAACTAAAAATTCCAGAAAAAGGGTAAAATCTGTCCATTTTTTGTTCTTGACCGAAAGTTGTTGTTCTTGTGAAGTTGTCTTGGCCGAGATTTGTACTAGATCTAGTAGATTTTTATTTGTCTAGTGTGTTTCTTGTGTTGGTTTCTTTATCACTAACACAAAAGGTCTCTAGATCTAAAATTGAGCTTCTTTCTTACTAACACAAAAGGTCTCTAGATCTAAAATTGAGCTTATAATATTGACCATGTTGTTGTGAACTTGAAGTGGACGTGTGTTGTGATTTGAAGTTGTTTGTGTGTTATGCCTTGTTGTTGAAGATTGGAGGACGTTATTGGTGTGTTGTTGATGTGTTATTGAAAGGTTGTTATTGTTTTCATATTATTCTTCATCTCTTCTCATAGATTCAAAAGGAGTGAAGATAAAAGTTGTAAAGTGTGTTTGTGAGAAGACTTGAGCCATCACTTCCTAGACTTGCCATTAACTTTTTCAGCTATTATTCTTAAATCAAGGAGCCTTGTTTGGTGGAACTAGTACAAATCAAGATCATCTTTTGAGATTAAACTTACAAAGGACTCAAGACTTATACTTTCCCTCCAAATACAGTTGTCTTCCATTCCAAATTATGTGAAAATTGAAATTTCAAATTTGTGATTAAAGTTGTGTGGGCTCGAGACCAATTACATGCTGCCATATTACCCTAATTACTGTTCACCGTCAATACTAAGTTCAAATTTGGATTTTCCTAGTTTCTAATTGTTGATTCTTGGTTTCATTAGTTGATCCTAGAACTAATTAACAAACTAGTAAACTTCAACTTGATTGTCAATTAGTCCTTTGCATCCATTATTCGTGTCTATGTTTCTTTTGTGCTTTTGTTGTTTTTATAAATCGTAGTACTTCTTGGTTCAAGTTTGAACATCATTTCCTTGAGTCTTCAAACAAAGAATCCATTTTGACCAAGGAGTAGACACACCACTCGACTCATCACGAACTACAAGACGACTTGCAACACTTGTGAATCCAAGTGTGAGACGATCAAGTGTGTGAGAGTGTGGTGAGGTTGTTTTAAACTAACTTGTGTTTTGCTTTGTAGGCTTGCTCTTTTTTTTAGGTGCAACTACAATGGAACCCGCGGCTGCAAGTGCTATTTTGGCTAAACTTGAAGCCATTACCCATAAATGGGAAGTGATAAATGAAATATTGGATCACATGGGAGTTCCAAGGGAGCAAGTGGGCTTCCTAGACACACGTCAAGATGAAAACCGTAGCTTATGTGAGATATGAGGTAAAAATGCTATCCCCTACACTCCTGTGAATGTAGTTGCAGTTTTACCTAGTGTAGGAGTGCATGAGTCTTTATTTTGTGATACTCTTGATATTGTTAGGTCCCATCAGGACCAAACTCTTGTTGTAGGTACAAAAGCACTAGCTGATCCTTTAGATGACGAAATTGATTCTCCTCGTGAGAATGATTTGTGTCCATCTAGTGCTAGCACTTACAACTTGACCAAGGTTCCATTATCAAGTAACATGAGTATTCAAACACTAGTAGACCCTTGTGAAAAACAAGGTGAGTCTACGTTGGTATGTGAATTGACAACAACTAGTGAGGGTGAGAAAAATTATCAACCGGGCGTAGATGATCTTGACTTGCTAGAATGTTTAGAAAACCCGAGTTATGATTGTCCTTGTGAAGACAATTTTGATTGTGGTCCTTTGGCTTCCCGTGATGGTTTGTATGTATGTGAGGACTACTCTTGTGAAAGAGAAGGTGATATGTGCTTAGAAATTCCATCTACTTCTTATTTATGTGTTTCTTATGTTGGACATATTCCTAGTGGAGATTTTGAAACTAGTTGTAAGTGCATACATGAGAACCCTTTATTTGAAGTTGACTTATGGAACACCTTTATCAACCCTATTTTTTTCATGATATTTCCAATGGTGATAAAGAGGTCTTTCTTAATTTCGAGGATGACACCCTAGGGGAAAGTGAGAGTGGCCAAGACCTAAGCCCTTGGTTATGTCTCCCATTTGACCCTAGTAACCTCTTAGGGTGTGAAGGATGGATAGTTGTTGGTCGGACCACTCGTTTGAGTGATATTACTATATGTGTTGCGTGGACTTTACTTTCAATTAGGGCACCACCCCTTTGTAATATTTTTGCTAAGCCCCTCGTGATTAAAGCCAAGGATGTGTGGCTATATCTCAAGTGTGTACCTTCTTGGCATGTTGATATTTTTTATTGTACTAACTCTAACCCTCATATCATGAGGATGTGGTACTTGTTTGTCTTCTTTTCATTTTTGCAAGGTTTGGATTCGAGGTTGAATCCTTTTCAAGAAGGGGAGGATGATACAAGTCAAATGAACACCTTAATTTTTGAAGACATGATTGGAGACCATCACTTAAAGGCTCAAGACTTGGTCACCCCGAGGGCACAAGAATATGCAAGGAATACCTATTTTGAGCATACCATTCATCAAGGCCGTGAGTGGAAGATTGCTTGGATCATTGAAGACTCGAGGATTCACGGTTTTGGAGACTTAATAGCTCATGGTTTTGGGCCATCTTCATTGAGGGCATTTTGGTCACTTCACTTTATCCAAAATGCACTCCATGGCCATCCCTCTCATTAAGGGTAGTGTAGTCATTTATCTTCTTTTGTAATGTAATATAAATAGAACAACATAGGGTTTTTAGGACTTAGTTGTTTATTGATGGAAGAAAAACTCTCTCTCTAGTGTGAAGAGTGTAACACCCCTTAGTTGTAGGGCTTGGAAAACCCACCAATCCGTAACTAGGGATGCGCAAGTGTGGATATCACTTGTGTTGTATCATTGGCTTGATACATTGGTGATTAGGGAGGTAAAGTCCCTTTTTTGTCAACGTAGGAGTTTGGTGTTAACATTCATTAATCTTAGGGTCCTTACATGTGGTTAGGGTTCTTAGATTCTTGAATATTGTATGACAAACTATCTATCCATCTCTTTTGTTAACATTGTATTGTTGTTGGTCTTTGAAGTCTAGTGAAGCCGTGTGGGGCTCTTTCGATTCACTAGCATTGTTGTTCTTGTGATCATCTCTTTTCTTGCTTAAAACTAAATCTAAAGTCTAGTGAAGTCGTGAGTGGCCTATTTTGATTTACTAGCACCTTGTTGTTCATCTTGTTGCTCTTGTGTTGGCTTAAATCTCTTGATACACACTTAGTCTCGTATCAATTGACCATGATAATTCACCCCTATTATTATTGATACCTCCATTAGTGGTACCTAAATAAAGTCATTTGTTAAAAAAAGCTGATATTGATTTCATAGTGCCGTAAATGAATCCCAACAGATGTGTAATCTGTTGAAACAGGTAAGTGATCAGTCACAACAAATTACTTACTTGTTGGGATTCATGTTATGCTCCTGAAGCTGATTTCAACAGACGAGTCATCTGTTGTAACAGGTGAATCATATGTTGCACCAGACTATATATCTGTTGCAACAGATGAAACGCCTATTGGGATAGATTTTACAGTACTAAATTACCTTTAAAGCTGATTCCAATAGATGAGTGACATATTTCAACAGATAATTAACCTATTGCGACAGATGACTTACCTATTGCAACAGACGATGATCTGTTAGAATCGAGGTCAGGTTCAATCTCAATAGCTTACTAATATGTTGCAATAGATATTTATCATCTGTTGGAATCGAGTTCAGGTTCTGTTGCAATAGATATTTACCCTATTGCAACATACAACACGTCTGCTGGAATCGAGTTCAGGTTCTATTGCAATAGGTTACTAATCTGTTGAAACAAATATTTATCACGTTGCACCAGATAACTAATTTATTGCAACAGATGGGTCATATGTTTCAACAAATGACCAATCAGTCTTCCGTTGAAACAAATGTCTCATCTGTCATAACAAATGATTTATCTATTTAAACAGATGACTCTTATGTTGGATTCATGATCGGGTTCTATCCATTGTTGGAAAAAAACACAATAGCAGTTACCCAGATGAAAAACTCAACTAAAAATCATAATTTGACTCACCAAGGTCTCCTATGAAGTAATGCCAAAGTGGAAAGTGATGTTCAAAACAAAATTTGACCTAAGAAATTGGTCAAATAACAACAGTAGCGGTAACAACAACCACAACAACAAATGATCAACAAGAAGAAGATGAAGATGATAATGAAGTGGAAGATAATGTTAATGAAGCAGAAGATGATGAATAAAGCAACAACAACAATGAACAACAAAAATCGCTAAGAGAGAGAAAACAATAATGGATGAGAGAGAGAGAGAAAGGCACCCTTTTTTCCCTCCATTTTCCGTTACATTAGGTAAACATTTGGATCAAAGTGAAAATTTTAAAAATTGTGGGCTATTCTCAAACTTACCCAACTTTGCTAATCTATAATAAAGTAATTGTTACATCCACTCAATTATTAAGACTTATGTCACTTACACCTCATTTTAAAATTCTTTTGTCACCTACAGCTCAAAGCCCCGTGATACTTGGTGTGAGGTTCTTGAGGAATATATATATATATAAATAAATATCACACCATGTTAGAAGTATTTTCATTATAATAATATGAGATCTAATATTTTTGACATGACGCGTATAAAGATAGTAGAGTGATTATGTGAAACTACTGATTATCTTTCTAAACAATGAAATAATTATTAAGAGAAATAGAGGAGAAGAAATCAGGTACCAGTTATAAACCCCATTTTATCTCTTCCTAACAAGTACCATCTACAAACCCCAATTTATCTCTTCCTAACAAGGCAATCCTCATGTACTTACATCAGTTGAGTGAAGATACAATGGGTGATTATGATCTAATGCTTAAGTATTAGAGATTGTAATTACAAGAGTAACCCCTGCAGCAATTTCGAAAGTGTTTGGAGGTTCCATTTTCAGAAGTAGTATGCGTACGACCTTCAATTCTTAAATTTGTTTATCTTTTTTGGCAGGACAAAAACACACGATTGATAAGAAACATAACTAAAAATCAGAATCAAGAATAAATTCAGAAAAATGAATCAACAACTGTAGAGCTGAGATTAGTTTCCAGAAAAATGATTCACAAGAAAAATGAGGAGTGAAATTCAGGATTTCAAAAAATGACCGCGAAAGCTATGCAGATCTTGTTTGCTCTAATACTATGTAAAATTAGGTCTTAGTTGCATAGCTTTCAATCTTTGTCTTTCCAGCTCCTCCGCGATGGTCCTCTATTTTGCACATCATAGTAAACAAAATGAAAATCCAATCGCCATGATTATTCATTCAAAATCATATCATATAATAATATCAAGTTATGTACAATTCAAACTAAAAGAAGAAATTAAATATATGACAAAGTTGATGAGTCACCCCTCTTCCCCTAGTTAGAGAAAATGTAGTAACATTTTTAATAGACATCACAAGTGAAGAAAAAAATGAAGATATCCAAAGTTTAAATTCATTTTGAAAAGCTCCAATATAACAAAACTTATACCTTTAAGTCTTTTCGTCCCTAGTTTTGGATCGAAAAGAGTCTGCTGTTTGTAGATATCCATACAATCTTACAATTCTCCATGAATAGTCTACAAAAAAGATCAATTCCATCAGATAAAATGAAAAAGAGTTCTTTCAGTACTACTGCATTTACATATGTATATATACCTCAATTGTAAGGTTGGATCTTCCGCACTGGACCATATTAGAGAGAGACAATTAAAGCTAAAAAAAGAAGCAAATTAAAGGTGTCGTTACCCTCATAGTTACAACCATTAGAAAATATTTTGGTGAGAAGGAAGGGAGATTGAAGAGATGAGAAGAACGAATTAATATGAAAATATTAAAGGTGTTGATATATATTGTAGCTTATCATTGATGAGGCTGGTAGATATCTAGCTAGGGTATTCCCAATTTGAACCATTATTTTGCTACTCACTCAACTAGCTAGCTACCTCTTTTAGGCATAGTACGATAAGACAAGAAGCAACGACTTACGCTTAAATATTCTTGTTTTCACTTCCCTCTTTTTGTGTACTAATTTTGGGAAAAAACTATTGGGTTCATACTATATGAAAGAAGTGTGAATGAAAAAAATGGAGAGTAAAATAGTGGAGGGAAGGAGACACTAAAATGGAAAGTGTACTCCCAAATTAGAAAGTTTACTCTTTCTCCCACATTGGTGAAAGAAGAGAACTTGGAAGTGTTTATAATCAAGAACACTTACTCCACATGATAAGTGAGGCAAGAAATAAGAGATGCCTCACGCCGTCGTTGTCGCTCGCTCGGCTCGATTTTGGCTTCGGCTTCGGCTTTGGCTTCGGATTTGGATTTGGATTTGGATTTGTCAAATGATCGATCGATGAGATCTATCTTTTTGGACAAACTTTATTTGACGAAATCTGATCAATGACAAAAATGCAGGAATTTTTTTTTGTATGTTTAATACTCCATTTATATGCATGCAGTAACAGTAATAGATGCAATGTTCGAACTGAACTGATGCTTCAGAAAAGTTGCACTATTTTGAACTGATGCTTCAGAAGGATGTAATTCTTCAACGAAATGACACATTGATTCATGAAATGGCATGCCTATTTGGAACAGACACACTGTTTGGACGAATGGACATGAATTTTTAGAAAAGGTTACACCTTTTGAATGAACCATTGCCACTTTTCAGAAGAGGCATCTTGTGTCTATATAAACCTGCTTTCATTCACAGGTTTTGGTACGTAAATTTCAAAATAAAAACACTCTTCTTGCCTTAAAAATATTTTGTGTGATCACTCAAAACGTTCAGTGAGTTTGAAGATATTCCAGTTATTTGAGGTACTACTATAATTGGTTTGTTTGGCCATTTATCCTGGGAGAAAAATTCTGCAACCTCGGGTACAGTGAGGGGAATTATTTCCTTAAGAAAAGTCCATGAATTTGGGCGACTTGGCCATTTCCTTAAGGAGAAATGTATGTAGGAAAAAGCTATCTCACCGAGGGCCTTTATAAGATGAATGTAATGACTGTTGAAATAAATAAAAGTTCAAATTCTTCTTATTTGCTTGAGTATTATGATTTATGGCATGGACGTTTAGTCCATGTTAATTACAAAACATTATGAAAACTGATTAACTTAGAAGTTTTGCCAAACTTTGAGTGCAATAAATCAAAGTATCAAACGTGTGTGGAATCGAAGTATGCAAAGCATCCTTTTAAATCCGTTGAAAGGAATTCCAATCCCTTAGACTTAATACACACTGACATTTGTGATATGAAGTCAACACCATCACGTGGTGGGAAAAAGTATTTTATAACTTTTATTAATGATTGCACTAGATACTGTTATGTCTACTTGCTAAATAGTAAGGATGAAGCAATAGATACGTTTAGGCAATATAAAACTGAAGTTGAAAATCAGTTAGATAAAAAGATCAAAATGATAAGAAGTGATAAGGGCAGATAATATGAATCTCCCTTTGTGAAAATATGTGTAGAGAATAGAATCGTCCATCAAACTACGGCCCCGCATTCACCTCAATCTAATGGAATTGTAGAAAGAAAAAATTGAACTTTGAAGGAAATGATGAATGCCTTGCCTATAAGTTCCGGTTTACCACAAAACTTATGGGGGGAGGCTATCCTTACAGCCAATCGTATACTCAACAGAGTTCCCCATAGTAAGACACAATCCATTCCTTATAAAAAATGGAAAGGAAGGAAACCCAACTTGAAATATTTCAACGTGTGGGGGAGTCTAGCAAAGGTCCAAGTTTCTATGCCTAAAAGGGTTAAGATAGGACCTAAGACGGTGGACTGCGTGTTCATAGGATATGCTAAAAGTAGTAAAGTATGTCGATTTTTGGTTCATAAATCCAAACATCCGGATATTAATGAAAATACGGTAATTGAATCAGACAATGCTGAATTCTTTGAAAATATTTACCCGTATAAAATTAGACATGAACAGTCTAGTGGAGGATCTAAATGACCTCGAGATGAACCAAGTGAGAATGTAAATAATGAAGAAAATTCAAGATGTAGTATACGTTAAAGAACGTTTACTTCATTTGGATCGGATTTTGTAACATTTCTCTTAGAAAATGAGCCTCAAATATTTAAGGAAGCGATGGCATCTTCGGATTCATCCTTTTGGAAAGAGGCAGTCAATAGTGAGATTGATTCAATATTAAGCAACCATACATGGGAATTGGTTGATATTCCTCCCAGAAATAAACCTTTAGATTCTAAATGGATCTTTAAACGGAAGATGAAAGTGGATGGTACTATTAACAAATACAAGGTAAGACTTGTAGTAAAAGACTTCAAACAAAAAAAAGGCCTTGATTACTTTGATACATACTCGCCAGTAACAAGGATAACATCAATTCGAATGTTAATTTCCTTAGCTGCGGTATACGGTCTTGAAATCCATCAAATAGATGTGAAAACTGCTTTCCTAAATGGAGAATTGGAGGAAGAAATTTACATGGAACAACCTGAGGATTTTGTGGTTCCAGGGAAGGAAAATAAGATGTGTAGACTTATTAAGTCATTGTATGGACTAAAGCAAGAACCTAAACAATGGCATGCGAAGTTTAACCAAACCATGTTGGCAAACAGGTTCAAGATAAATGAATGTGATAAATGTGTTTACATTAAAGACACTCCGAATCACCAAGTCATTATTTGTTTATGTGTGGATGATATGTTGATCATCAACAGAGACATTTCTGACATAAATTCAACCAAACGAATGCTTGAGAGCAAGTTTGATATGAAAGACCTTGGAGTTGCAGATGTGATCTTAGGTGTAAGAATCCATCAAACTTCACAAGGGTTAGTATTGTCACAGTCTCATTATATCGAAAAAGTACTTGACAAGTTCAAGTATATGGAATTCGGTATTGTCAAGACTCCATTGGATGTGAACTTTGCACTTCAAAAGAATGAAGGTGAAAGTGACTCACAATTGGAGTACGCAAGAGTATTGGGATGTTTAATATATATAATGAATTGTACACAACCAGACATAGCATGCACTATCAGTAAATTGAGTCGGTACATGAGTAATCCCAATAAAACTCACTGGATGGCAATGAAAATAGGTTTGGGGTATCTTAAATACACTTAAGATTATTCTTTGCATTATAATAAATATCCTGCGGTACTTGAAGGATATAGTGATGCAAATTGGATCACCGGATCGAACGAAGTAAAATCCACAAGTGGATATGTATTTACTATAGGTGGAGGAGCAGTCTCTTGGAAATCATCCAAACAGACTTGTATTGCTCGCTCTACAATGGAATCTGAATTTATCGCATTGGATAAAGCCCGTGAAGAAGCAGAATGGCTCCAGAATTTCTTATAAGATATTCCTTATTAGCCCAAGCCAGTGGCACCAGTATGTATACACTGTGATAGCCAAGTGACAATAGGTAGGGCAGGGAGCATGATGTACAACGGTAAATCTCATCACATACTACAGAGACATAATACCGTCAGAGAACTTCTCTCTAGTGGAATTATCACTATTGACTATGTAAAGTCAAAGGATAATGTGTCGGATCCACTTTAAAAAGGCCTATCTAGAGAAGGAGTGGAAAGGACATCTAAGGGAATGGGTTTAAGGCCTAGGACAAGTTAGCATGGCGGTAACCTTACCTAGCATACTAGAGATCCCAAGAGCTAGGTTCAAGAAGATTAAACAAAGTTGTGTCTGACAGGTTCAACATTGTCAATTACCCAACCCATTCTCATGATGTAGACAATGTATAGTAAACAAGGATAAGACTTAAGGTGAAAAGTCTTTTAATGATTATCTAAATTTGGCATATTTGACTAAATAGTTTAATCTATAGGATTGAACATTTATAAATCCCCTATGTGATGGAGAAGTGGAAGCTGCTTCAAGGAGAATATTAGTAAAGGCCTATTCTCTAAGCTCTTATGAAACCGGGACGTGTTCATGGCTGAAAATAATAAAACCATGAGAACCATAAACGTTAAAAGGCTGGTTATGTGACATGTATTGTCTAGGTGTACATTAAAGCTCAACGGTTCAAAGATATCAAATCTACCAATTGACCGAGTGCATCCGATGCATGTTCACTATGGAAAGTTCAAAGGGAAACCCATTTATCCAGATGCAATCAGTCTTTTGCTTGATGATCACATACTTTTCCGTAAAACTTTTATGAAAAATAGCCATTCCCCATTCATGTGGGGGATTGTTGGGTTCATACTATATGAAACAAGTGTGAATGGAAAAAATGGTGGAGGGGAGAAGACACTAAAATGGAAAGTGTACTCCCAAATTATAAAGTTTACTCTTTCTCCCACATTGGTGGAAGAAGAGAACTTGAAAGTGTTTATAATCAAGAACACTTACTCCACATGATAAATGAGGCAAGAAATAAGAGATGCCTCGCGCCGTCGTAGTCGCTCGCTCGGCTCGGCTTCGGCTTTGGATTTAGATTTAGATTTGGATTTGTCAAATGATCGAACGGTTCAAAGATGTCAAATCTACCAATTGACCGGGTGCATCCGATGCATGTTCACTATGGAAAGTTCAAAGGGAAACCCACTTATCTAGATGCAATCAGTCATTGCTTGATGATCACATACTTGTCCGTAAAACTTTTATTAAAAATAGTCATTCCCCATTCATGTGGGGGATTGTTGGGTTCATACTATATGAAACAAGTGTGAATGGAAAAAATGGAGAGTAAAATGGTGGAGGGAAGGAGACACTAAAATGAAAAGTGTACTCCCAAATTAGAAAGTTTACTCTTTCTCCCACATTGGTGGAAGAAGAGAACTTGGAAGTTTTTATAATCAAGAAAACTTACTCCATATGATAAATGATTCAAGAAATAAGAGATGCCTCGCACCGTCGTCGTCGCTCGCTCGGTTCGGCTTCTGCTTCAGATTTGGATTTGGATTTGGATTTGTCAAATGATCGATCGATGAGATCTATATTTTTGGAAAAACTTTATTTGATGAAATATGATCAATGACAAAAATGCAGGAAATCTTTTTTGTGTTTAATACTCCATTTATATGCATGCAGTAACAGTAACAGATGCAATGTTCGAACTGAACTGATGCTTCAGAAAAGTTGCACTGTGTCGAACTGATGCTTCAGAAGGATGCAATTCTTCAATAAAATGACACACTGATTCACGAAATGGCATGCCTGTTCGGAATAGACATACTGTTTGGATGAATGGACATGCATTTTCAGAAAAGGTTACACCTTTTGAATGAACCATTGCCACTTTTCAGAAGAGGCATCTTGTGGCTATATAAACCTGCTTTCATCCACAGGTTTTGGTACGAAAATTTCAGAATAAAAACACTTTTCTTGCCTTAAAAATATTATGTGTGATCACTCAAAATGTTCAGTGAGTTTGAAGATATTCCAGTTGTTTGAGGTACCGCTACAATTGGTTTGTTTGGACATTTTATCCTGGGAGGAAAATTCCGCAACCTCGGGTACAGTGAGGGAAATTATTTCCTTAAGAAAAGTTCGTGAATTCAGGCGACTTGGCCATTTCTGTTTCATCTTGATTTCTGAAAATAAAATACACTTCTAAGAAAGATCACTTTGATCTTGTGTTGAGGGTATTTTTGTACTACATTGAGTTCTTGTTTTAAACTTGAACTAGTTGAAGTTGTTGTTCTGCATATACAGATTATGCGTACCCATAGAAGGAAATAACAAAAACTTATACGTATGTGGTGTAGACATCAAACTAATGTTTTCTTATTATGGTTAAGTAATTAAATTAAGTAAATGTTTAAGTAACATGAATTTTAAATTCAAAACATAACATGCATGTATTAACTTAATATATACACCAGATGGATGCGCGTAAGTTTTAATCTAATCTTGCATATTACTACTTCTACTAGTAAAAATAAAAATAATCAACCTTCGGAGGTTTGGTTGAAATATTGATCAAATAGTGTTTTTTATTTATTTTTTTGGAAAATAAAGACTCAAGAGGTCAGTATGAAAGAGATCGTTTTAAATTTTTTCTATTTCTAACGCTAAAGAAAGTTAACCTTCAGAGATTAATTTTGTTAAAAAAATTATTTTTTTTGAAAAAATCGATCTCAGAAAATCAGTATTTTCCAACTTCTGTTGAGATGGTTTTCTAACAGTTTTAGTAGTGATAGTCGCTGATCTTATAATGGATTTGCTGATGAAAAGCATCTTAGTTGGGGTTTTGGGCTGTAAGTGACAAAAGAGTTTTAAAATGAGGTGTAGGTGATACGAGTACGATCGCGTAGATGGACTTATGAGGGCGTATGTTAGACCCGAGACTTGGTGTGTGCAAATGAAGTGCAAATAAGCACCTAAATGGACACCAAAACCGTCCATACATAGCACTCCAAGGGCGCCTATTGAAGATTTTGACTAAGGGATCATTTTGGACATTTGACACTTTATTTTGTAACATACTATAAATAGAATAATGTAGAGTTTTAGTCATTAGTTTTTGTTGAATATTGAAGTTGTAACACTTGAAACTCTCTCTCTTGTGAGAAAGGCCCCCATGGCCGAAACTTGTAACTAGGGAAATCAACATTGAGTGTGGATTCACTTGTGTTGGACTCAAGCTTGGAAACGTTGGATGCTTGGGAGATCGAGGTCACTCTTGTGCCAACGTAAGAGTTAGGTATTTATTGTGTGTGATGTTAGAGGTTCAAGAGTGGAATAGGCTTTTGGGTTTTTAAGATTATACCTTTAATTTTTCTAGCTATTTATCCTTTTACCTTCTTGTAATTTTGTTTAGTGTTTGTGTTGTAATCTTGTGTTCTTGTTGTTATTGTTAAATCCAAATCTTGTGTCTTCTTGTTCACCATCTTATATTGTTAATCTAGTCTCTTGTCCTCTGATTTGGTATAATAAATACCTTTTTACCTTCTTGTTATGGTGTTCTTGGGAAGCCGAGACTTGTCTCCAAAAGGGTTCACGAATTTCTTCCATTTTGTGGACTATTTTTGGACTGATTTCGTGTTTTCATTGTCATTTCCGTATCATTTGGTATCAAAGCATGGCTAGATCTTGTTCCTACAAGATCAATCTTGGGCTGCTTGTAAGAAAATTGAAAAAAAAATAGTTGAAATCTGAAAAATTCAGAAAAATAGCAATCTGTCCATTTTGTGTTCTTGACCAAAAATTGTGTTCTTGTTGTGTATTGGCCAATATTTTTACTTGTCTTTGTTTTCTCTAAGTGTTAGTTTTATTCCTCACTAACATGTTGATTCGATATCTTAGATTTGAGCTTGAAATGTTGATGTTGTTAATGTGAACAAAGTGTGGCCGATTGTTGTTGGTATTGTTGTTGCGGGTTCGAGACTTGAACGTGTGATGTGTTGTTGGTTCAAGTTTTGAACGTGTATTGTGTAGATTGTGTTGTGGAATTTAAGATTAGGAAGAAGTTCTTGTTGTTTGGGAAGTCCAACTTGAACCTTAGAACTTCAAGACTCAAAGTTTGTGTTCTTGGTGTTCTTCACCTTCTCCATATATTGTTGAAAAAATAGAGTGTGTATTGTGTTAGTCTTACAAGACATAGATCCCAGTTTCAAGGTGTAGTACTTGTGACTCAAAGACTTTTCCTACACACTAAAGACTTTACATCGCTTCTCAACCACTTTCCCATGAAACAAGGGTCCATGTTTTAAGGAAAAATACTACAAAAGTCAAGTCTTGAAATTTGAAACTTGAAAGAAAAAAGGCTCCAAGACTTATTCTTCCCTCCTTAAAACAAATTTCACCAATCCAAATTAAAATTGGTCAAGACTTGGACTTTGGAAAATAAATATTGTAGAAACCGCAATCAATACGTGGCTGCCACATCATCAAGTTACTGTTCATGCATCAAATTTTGGCTCAAATTTCAGATTTTCTTAGTTTCTTTTTATTGTTCCATAATTTCTTTTGTTGGATCCAATACTAATTGACAAACTAGTACTCATCTACTAGATTGTTAGTTAGTCTTTGTGTTTGTTCATTCATATTTAGCGTTTGTTGTATGCTTTTTTTTTCTCTTTTGTGAATTCGTTGTGTCTTGTTGGTTCAAGTCCGTAAATAATTTTTCTTTTGAGTCGACTCAAACGAAAATATATTTCGGTCAAGAGTAGACTCAACCCTCAATCACTCGCAAAGTACAAGTCGACTTTTAATACTTATGAAACCAAGTGTGAGGTAAAAATTGAGAGTGAGAGTGTGGTGAGGCATTTTTGAGCTAACAAGTTTGTTTGTTGTTTGTTGTTGTCCTTTGCTTTAGGTACCATGGCTTCCACTAATCTCGATGCCATATTTGATTGCATCAATGATGATATTGAAGAAATGAAATGGCACGTGGAAAGGCTACGTCAATTGTTACCTAAACTTATCCCACAAAATCCAACTTTCTTTGTCCAAACACCGTGTGCCGAGAGCTTCTCGAAGGAAGAGGTGGGCTGCCCCGACCCACACCAAGGTAAAGAGGAGATTGAAACATCTTTGGTACTTGATAGTGAACTTATAGAGAGTGAAGCACTTGTTAGTTCCAAATTTGTCCGTGAGATAGATCATGCACTCTTTAGGTTTAATATTTTGTTTGAAGATGATATAAACACTCCTAATGAACCTAGTGGTGAAAATGATGGTATAGCTTACCTTGAAGGCTATAGCCGATATGCTAACCCACTATGGTGTGATAATATTCCTCCTAAAGATGGAAATCTCTTCTTGGAAGATGATAGTACTCTTATGAGCAAGGAATGTGTAGTCTCGAAAATGAGTACTCTTGGTAGTACTCTTGGTGTTCATGATGATCAATTTACTCTTAAATATAGTTCACTACTTGGGCATGTGAATGAAGTGCTTAAAAATTCGCAAGTTACTGATGGTGTCTATAGAATTGATCTTGATAATGTGCACGACTCTTTGAACATCTTGTGTGGTAAAATCATTGCTATTAGTTTTGTTCATAGAGATCATGTGTATGAAAATGTTTTTGTGTGTGAATGTGGGAGTGGCATTCTAGGGAAAGGAAGGGCTAGCCTCAGCTTAGGCCATTGGTTAATTCTTCCATTTGATCCCAGTACCATCTTAGGGTGGGAAAGGATAACTCTCGGCCTATTTTTATTTTGTTTTGGTATTTATCCAAGCCACTTCCTTTGTCACATTTGTACTAATATTTTCATGTTTAATACAAAGGACCCATGGATATACTTCAAATTTGTTCCCCCTCGGCATGACATATTAATGTGTTTATTTTTGCTAACCCTAACCCTCATGTCATGAGGATGTGTGTTTGTTTGTCTTCTCTTGATTTTGCAAGGTACAAATTCGAGGTTGAATACTTTTCAAGAAGGGGAGGATGATACGAGTACGATCGCGTAGATGGACTTATGAGGGTGTATGTTAGACCCGAGACTTGGTGTGTGAAAATAAAGTGCAAAGGAGCACCTAAATGGACACCAAAACCATCCATACATAGCACTCAAGGGCACCTATTGAAGCATTTGACTAAGGGGTCATTTTGGACATTTGACACTTTATTTTGTAACCTACTATAAATAGAATAATATAGGGTTTTAGTCATTAGTTTTTGTTGAAGCCGAGACTTCTTGTTCATCATCTTATGTTGTTAATCTAGTTTCTTGTCCGCTGATTTGGTGTAATAAATACCTTGTTATCCTCTTGTTATGGTGTTCTTGGGAAGCCGAGACTTGTCTCCAAAAGGGTTCACAGATTTCTTCCATTTTGTGGACTGTTTTTGGACTGATTTTGTGTTTCCGTTGTCATTCCCATATCAGTAGGTGACACAAGTCTTAATAGTTGGGTGGAGGTGACAATTACTTATTATGGATTAAGAAACTTGGGTAAGTTTGAGAATAGCCCAAAAGTTTTTAAATTTACACTTTGATCCAAATGTTGCCTAATATAATGAAGAATGGGGGAAAAAGGTGTCTTTCTCTCTCTTCTCATCCATTGTTGTTTTCTCCCTCTTAGTGCTTTTTGTTGTTCATTGTTGTTGCTGTTTTATTCATCATCTTATGCTTCATTATTATCATCTTCTACTTCATTATCATCTTCATCTTCTTCTTGTTGACCATTTGTTGTTGTTGTTATTACCGCTACTGTTGCTATTTGACAAATTTTTTAGGTCAAATTTTATTTCGAACATCACTTTCCATTTTGGCATTACTTTGGCATCTTCTACTTCATTATCATTTTTATCTTCTTCTTGTTGACCATTTGTTGTTATTGTTTTTGTTGTTGTTGTTTCCGCTACTGTTGCTATTTGACCAATTTCTTAGGACAAATTTTGTTTCGAACATCACTTTCCACTTTGGCATTACTTCATAGGAGACCTTGGTAAGTCAAATTATGATTTTTAGTTGAATTTATCATCTGGGTAACTGCTATTGTGTTTTTTTTCCAACAATGGATAGAACTTGATCATGAATCAAACATAAGAGTCATCTGTTTAAACAGATAAATCATCTATTGCGACATATGAGACATCTGTTTCAACAAAAGACTGATATGTTGGATTCATGTTTATGGTTCTATAGATCGTAAATGAATCGAACAGATGGGTCATCTGTTGCAACATATGACACATTTGTTGCAACAGATTAGTTATCTGATGCAACGTGATAAATATCTATTTCAATAAATTAGTAGCCTATTGCAACAAAACCTGAACTCGATTCCAACTGACATGTTGTCTGTTGCAACAGGGTAAATATCTGTTGCAACAGATTATTAACCTATTGTAACAGAACCTGAACTTGATTCCAACAGACGATAAATATCTGTTGTAATATATTAGTAACTTATTGCGATAGAACCTGACCTCGATTCCAACTGATCGTCGTCTATTACAACATGTAAATCATCTGTTGCAACATGTCACTCATCTATTGGAATCAGCTTCAAAGGTGATTTAGTACGATAATATCTATCCCAATAGGCGCTTTATCTATTGCAACAGATATATAGTCTGGTGCAACATATGATTCACTTGTTACAACAGATGACTCGTCTATTGAAATCACCTTCAGGAGCGTAACATAAATTCCAACAGGTAAGTAATCTGTTGCGACTGATCACTTACCTGTTACAAAAGATTACACATCTGTTGGGATTCATTTACGGTACTATGAAATCACTATCAACTATTTTTAACAAATGAATTTATTTAGGTACCACTAATGGAGGGATCAATAACAATAGGGGTGGATTGTCATGGTCAATAGATCGAGAAGAGCAATCGATATATATAGTGTTGGAAGGAGGGTGAAATGCTAGAGACGATAGCTATGAAAGTCCAAAGTGATGTTTCGTATGATGATTTTGTGAACTTAATCATCAGTTATTGTGGACTAAATTGTCAATTGAAAGAACTCGTCATCAACTACATGCACAACTCCTTTGAAAATCAGAGGGTATTGTCTTTCAAGATAATTGATCAGATTCGGTTGCATGTTTATCTTAGTGATTCATCCAGGCCGGTTTTAAGAGTGTATGTGGTTGAAAAGATGAGAGAGAATTAGAACTAGAACATAGAAGAAGAAGAACAACAAGACATCTTTGATGATAGGTTGGATAATCTAGACATGAATATTCCAGATGATGATCAAACACCTACGCCCATTAATGCGACCAATACGATGTGTAGTTCTTCTCAATTGACACGGTCTGAAAATCTTCAAGACGATGGGACCGGTTTTTTATAGGAATGTCATTCAAAGACAAGAATGAACTATCTACCACTTTGTTTATTTCTTGATTGAAAAAAGATTTCAGAATAAAGAAGGTGATTAATTCGAGCAGTGCATTTTGCTTCAAATGTGCTAATTCAAACTGCAAGTGGTGGTTGAGAGCGGTAAAGTACGCAAGTTCTAACAGATTCGTCATTCATAAACATGAAAAGCATCACACATGTGGTTTGGAGCATATCTCGGGCCAAAATCCTCAAGCCACGACAAAGGTTCTTGGTGAATATTTCAGGCATAGTTTCCCCGATGGAAAAGACCCTTCAACAAGGGTTATGGACAATCAACTCCTTACAAAATTGGGTGTCCTGGTCAGTTATTGGAAGATATACACGACCATGGGGATTGCCAAGGACTTAGTTAGGGGAACACATGAGCATGGGTATGCAGTCCTAGATGCCTGCCGTTACATGATTGAGTCCACAAATCCTGGAAGTAAGACATCATTGCTTCTTGATGAAAACGGAAGGTTCAAGTACTTTTTTGTATCTTATGGTGCTTGGATTCAAGGTTTTCGATATTTGAGAAAAGGCATAGCCGTCGACGATACCTTCTTGAGGAGAAGGTATAATGGAGTTCTGCTAGCGGCGGTGGCGCAGGATGCGAAGAATCACATCTTTCCTGTCGCTTTTTGTGTAGCGGACAAGGAATGCGATGCCTCTTATGGATATTTTTGAACAATTGCGAAGCTGCGTCGAAGATACCGAAGAGTTGTGTTTTGTACCGGATAGGCATCCAAGTATTTCAAAGATGGGTTCACTTTTATTCACTTCAGCTTACTTTGGTTGTTGCATCAGGCATCTTAGAGAGAACATTCTGACCAACTATCACAACGAAAGGGTCGTAACCCTTTTTTTATAAAGCAGCTAAAGCATATAGTAGAGAGGAGTTTTTAGACCATTTCAATCAAATAACGGATGTGAATTCCAAGGTAGCAGAACTTCTCGTACGCGTCAGTTTTGAGAGATGGACCCGGTGTAGACACATGATTTTTTACCCTCCCCCAAGTGTAATATAAATATTTTTTGATATTAAATATTTATATTTGATCTAATATTATTTAAATTCTTATTTTATTTTAATAAATTTTTAGTTAAAAAATAATGTTAATTTTGAGATGTTTTATTTTATTTTATTCTAATTTTTTAAAAATAATACAATTTTTTTAAATATATTTTCTTTTTAAATTTTAAACAAATAAGTTAGTAGTTTTAGTACTATCTTAATTATATTTATTTTTAACTATTTTTAATCTTTTATTGTATTTTCTTAAATATAAAAAATAATTAGGTATTAGTTATTATTATATTATTTTTATTATTATTATTATTTTTATTTTATTTATTTATTATTTTAATTTGTTATTATTATTGTCTTCTTTAAGAAAAAGAAAAAGAAAAAGAAAAAGAAAAAGAAAAAGAAAAAGAAAAAGAAAAAGAAAAAGAAAAAGAAAAAGAAAAAGAAAAAGAAAAAGATTTAGAATTTGAAAACTTTCTTCTTATCCTAAACTACCCAACCACCCCCTAATTTCTCTCAACCTCCCTCAACTTCCCAACTCCCCCATACACTATAAGACACATGGACACAGACAAAAAAAAAAAAGGGGAGACACAAACCCAAAACTTAAAACAAAAAAGTTGAGAGAAACCAAAAAGGAAAACCCATGCACAACACAGACATGCACAACAAATAAGAAAAGAGTGAGACACAAAGAGAAAACAAAAGAAAGGACAGAAACGGGTGACAACCAGAAAAGGAGTAAAAATGGAAGAAAAAGAAAGAAAAAAGTGGAGGTCGGGTATCCGGTTGAGTTTTCGGTCATGGTGTGATTGCTTCTTTATTCTGTTTAATTCATCATACAGGTTTTTATCAAATTTTGTACTATTTTTTTTATAAATATTGATATAAATCGAAGCATGAATGAAGTTATTTTTAATGACTTATTATATAATTTAGTATGTTTAATTTGTTATTTTTATGTAGATCATGCTCTATGATTTTATTTGTAATTCTTTAGTTGTTTACGAAATAATATTAAATAGGCTAGTTTGAATTGTAAACGAGATAATTGTTAAACTTATTAGCGTTAAAAAGATATAACGTTATACTCGGTTATAAACTAGAATTTTAGGCACATGCTGGCAAAAATAAAAACAGAAAAAGATTAAGAATGCATTAGTTACATAATTTTCATGCACATGCATATGCAAAAGGAAAAGTTGGAAGGATAGAAAAAAAAAAACAAGAAAAGCAGTAAGGAAAGAGTGAAACAGTTTAAGGGAAAAAGAAAAAAAACTTGCATGATTTTATAATTTTTATTTTCATATTAATTTAGTTATAATGATTTTGTTAAATGTAACACGTAATCATACTTTTATTTATTTATTATTTTTGTTGTTAAATTCGTTATGATAATTTTGTTGAAAGTAACTTTATTAATTAATTTTATTACATGATTATGTCAATTTAGCTTTTAAGTAATTTTGTTAAGTTTATATATTAATAATTTGTTCGCACGAGTAAGATTAATCCTTTTCTTTCAAAAAGATTAAATTTTGGGAATAGTATTAAATTTAACATAATATAGGTAAATTTGTATATTTTATTATTTTATTAACAAAATTTAATAATTGTTTATTGATTTAATTAATTATGCTAAATGAATTTTTCTTTAATTTATTATTTAGAGTTTAGGTAAATTTTAGACGTGTTTTAAAATATCCGTCTCAATTAAGAATATGGTATACGTATCTTTTGAGAATTTTAAAATTCAAGGATGCAATAATGCACTTTGACAATTTTTTTCTAAAAATTAACTTTCACCGATTTGCTTAATATAAAACAAATAAACAGATTTTAGATATTAAAATGAGTGAAACAAGGTCTTAACATAATTTATCAAAATAGTTTAAGTCAAGATAAGTCAATAAAAGCGATCGTACTTGAGCCACAGGACTCGAGGGGTGCCTCATACCTTCCCCTAAGTCAACAAAATTTCTTATCCGGTCTTCTGTTTTTGCAGACCATAATAAAGAGTCATTTCCTTTTGATTAGGGATTCAAAAAAGGACTTGGAACACCATAACTCAATTCTAAGTGGCGACTCTGTTAATAAACTAATCTCTTTTCAATACCGTCACTTTAATTGAAAAAACCCTTCGACTTGACACCCTCGAGCGAAAAAAGGGGTGTGACATCTCTGGCGACTCTGCTGGGGACTAATAAGAATTCGAGCTTTTTATATTGACTTATACTTTCTTTAATTATTATGTGCTACTTGTCGCTTATTTACCGTTTTGATATTGATTGAACTGTATTATATACTGTCTTCTCTTGCACACCCTCAATGAGTCTCTGAAATAGGATAGAAGGAATGCAGTGCATGCATCCTACTTTCTTTTTGAGATAGTCGAAGTGTGAAGGCACCTGGTGAAGGATTATAGTCACACATGTTAGGCGGGGTTTGGATCGGCAACGAAGGCGGTGTTTCCCTGCTACCGACCAAGTTGTCCCTCCCCGGCTCGAGTGTCCGCTCGATTAAACCATTCTAGACACCTATCCCTATTAGGCTTAAACTTAGAAGAACTGAAAACTCAGAATCTGGTTATCCCTATTAGGTGCCGCTTTATTTGCATCATATACATTTGACTTAGCGGGACTTGGCACAGGAGCCGGGTCTGTCTAGGACAGGTAACCTACTTTATAAAGACCAACATGTGCATCCTATGTGCTCTTTGACATTGATTTGGAAGGTTATTTGTTTGTTGATCAGCTTTAGGCAATTTTAAAATGCAAGAGACTAAATTATCCTCACATTTAGTGAATCATTTTTCCAAAAAAAAATAAAGAAGGGAAAATTTTAGTGACATGATTTTACAATCTTCATGAACTACGAGGGTCTGATTCTCATCTTAGTGGGATACGTAGGAAGTCCTTCCCAGGATATGACCCTATCTTTCAAAAATTATTCATAGATTTATTGGGGAATATTTTAAAAATATGATTACTTTCATAATTATTTTTCTTATCCTCAAGTTCAATTTTTGTATATATATCTTAATAGCCCTGAATCTTTAGGGATCATGAGGCTAATTTTTACAAAATAAAAAAATATATATAAATCTTAACAGCCTTGAACCTTTAGGGGTCTTGATGCTAAGTTTTGTACGACATATGTTTCAAAAACTACGCACACCTGATTCTCACATTGATGAGATACGTAGGCAGTCCTTCATGGATTCGGTGATTTTAAAGAAAAATATATATATTTGTGTTTCCTTCTAAACAAATAAAGAAGAGAGTTTTTTATCTGTATATAAAAATAAATTAATTTATTTTCAAAATAAAAATGCGTTTTTATCATTATTAATAAATTCAAAAAAAATAAAAAAAATCTTTCTCATTTCTCAAATTAAAAGAAAAATATATTTTTTTTCGTATCCTCAATCTTCAACAACTACGCACACCTGATTCTCATCTTAATGAGATACGTAGGCAGTCCTTCATGGATTCAATGGTCTTAAAAAAAAATTAATTTTGAACTTTAACACATTAGTTCTCTCCAAAATCAATATAGTATTAAGGTGGTTGGTTTGTGGCTAAGTTGGCTTCTAATCCATGCAACAGAGGTTCAAGGAAATGATCAAGATGACCCACAAAAAATGGTATATGGTCTGAGATGTGGAATGAGGAATAAGAAGAAATGGCTAGGAAGGTGAAAGTTTGAAGCAAAATGTGAGAAACATGCAAGTACTTGGAGACAAAAAAAGAGTTTTTTAATGAGAATTTGTACATGTTTCATGATGTTCACTTGCCTCTAGAGTCCAAAACACCAAAGTCGGATATGTACGAGGGTCATGGTGATCCTTTAACTCATATGAAAAAGTTTTGTAATCAATTAAGAGGAGAAAGGGGAAAGAGAAATTATTGATAGCTTACTCTGGAGAGAGTTTAATGGTGATAAATTCAGAATGGTTGGGGCAAAAATAAAAAAATAGATGATGTCATAATGAGTGTGGAGACTCCATTAAGGCCAACGTGCAAATCAGTGGCTAAGTTGTCAAGCTAAGCAATTGAAAAGTCACCCCCTCCCTACTAGAAAGAGGTCTAGTAGTTTTTTTTCTTTTCTTTTCTTTTCTTTTCTTTTCTGTTACCCAAATTATTAGGATTGTAGTTTAGGACCTATCTTGTCTGATTTTCTTATCATTTTTGTTCAAATCCTTATATCTTTCTGTTAATAAAATGTGTGTCCCTTTTGCTTTTATTTCTCAATATATATTGTTTTTTTTTTCTTCAAAGAGCTTTTTCTATGGTGATTCTGGTAATATGATAAGCATGTTGAATTTTCAGCCAGATCTTAAAATCCAATCTTATGCTGAAACATTCAATCAAGAACCTAGAGTTGAAAAAAAAATGTAAGAAAAATAAGTAAAGTGTTGAGATGTTTTGGGGACTTAGTTACATCCTCACTTGAATGTTTTGAGGCAATCACTTTGCGAATAAAAAATGACTTGATCTTCAATGAGAAGGTTCAACTCAAGTATTTTGAATGAGATCAATCAGAGGATATATAGTTTCTATTGTTAGAAGAAGCAAAAGAAAGTTAGCTAGAAAAAAAAAAGAGTCATCTATTGTGAGGAAAGTACAATACAAGTAAACCTGTATGGTTTACAAGTTTAAAAGAAGTGACACATGTTCTTAGTCAAGGTAAATATTGAAAAGATGCGTATGATTTTCATGTTTCATTCCTAGATTACATGTTATGTACTTGCATTTTTAAGGATTGATATGACGAAGTCATTTCATTTTGCTATCCAAATGTTGTCTCATCCTTTGTTATCCCTTTTGAACTCTTGTTTTATTTCTTTTATATCCCTCTTTTGGAATCAAAATAGATTCTGGAAAAAAAATTCAAAAAAAAAAGTGTCTAAAAAAAGAATAGTCATAAAAGTGTCAAGAAAAAATAGAGTCGGGAAAAATATCTCTCTCTCTCTAAAAAAAAAGAGAGAAAAGTAAAAAAAAATCAAGCAAAAGAACAAGTCTTCCTGAACTACGTTTGACCTGATTCTTGCTATGACAAGATACGTAGGCAGCCCTACTCCGGGGTTCGGTCCAACCAAAAGAAAATTCAAATTACCCAGAATGAAATGGAACTGGGGCAAAAATTTATTTCATTAAAAAAGTCGATTCCAAAAGTTGTATGTTTTACCCAATGATTATGTAAATTTTTTAGCCTCATGTCGCCCTTTCTTTCTAACCCTATCCAAAAGCTAAGTTACAACCAAAGAAAGACCTTCAGATCAATCTTTGAGAATGTCAAGGCTAAACATGTTATGGGTGCATGATATTTCATATTTTGGGTGTTTACTTAAAAAAAAAAATCAAGCAAAAGAACAAGATTTCTGAACTACGTTTGACCTGATTCTTTCTATGACAAGATATGTAGGCAGTCCTACTCTGGAGTTCGGTCCAACCAAAAATAAATTCAAATTACCCAGAATGAAATAAAACTGGGGAAAAGTTTATTTCTTTAAAAGAGTCGATTCCAAAAGTTGTATGTTTCACCCAATATTATGTAAATTTTGAGCATCATGCCTCCCTTTCTTTCTAACCTTTTCCAAAACTTAAGTTACAACCAAAGAAAAACCTTCAGATCGATCTTTGAGAATGTCAAGGTTAAACATGTTATGGGTGCATGATGTTTCGTATGTTGGGCATTATTTTTCAAAAAAAAATGAATGAGTAAAAATGAGAGAGTCTTATTGGTGAAAACACTTTTGGGCACCATAAGGCGACAATGAACTGAAAAAGAAATAAAAATGAGATAGGCATTGGCAAAAAACCATTGAGGTGTCACTAGCAGAAGGAGGATTGTGATCTAGAGGAAGCATATTCAAGATTGATTCCATTTCAAACTCAATAAGTGGACAAGAGTTGTAATGATTAGTGTGGGTAGATCAGGTTGTTTAATTTAAAATGCATGTCATGATTGTTGGAATCGGCTACCACACCCAAATAAGTTTTCTTCTATCATTTTTAAAAAGAATGCCTATTGTTTTTTCCTTTTTTTTTATTTTTCTATTTTTGATTTTTTGGTATCTTTATCATCAAATAAAAATTATTGTCATTTTACTTGTGTCTCTGAGTCGAGTCCGTGTCATAACAAGTGAGAAAAGATTTCAAAACTAGCTACCGGCTTCTTCTATTGCACAAACCAAGACAAAAAAACAACACATGAAAGAGACATGATTGTGAACCAAAATAAGGCATGCAGAAAAGTTTTGTCAACAGACGAGTCTGGGAACTCATGGAAATACTAAGGTTTAAAGGGTTTATTTGAGGAGCATGGCAAAACAAAGATACTGTGTTTGTTTTAGAGTCACTTTTAATAATCTGAGTTTGGGTCAAGGATGCAGCAAGTCGGTGACAGATGTTAATGGTTGGAAGCAAGATTAAATGTGATGAGGGAAAGAGTGATAGCCACAGAAGCTAAATCCACAAACCTACCACCATGTTTTTGAACTAACAAGTTTCCTTTGATGAAACAGAAAACAAAGCATAAATATCAAGGGCTGCAATGCATCATTTCCACAAATGCAGGAAGCAATATTGCTGCACAAGTTTGATAATCAAATTATGATAAAAAATCATCATTCAACCCCTAGGAGACTCACTTCCTAGTTTGGATAATTCAAGTTTCGTTTGTTAGGTGAAGCACTTCCTAACTTGAACCATCACTCCTAGAAGACGCACTTTCTAGTCGAGTCATTTCATTCAACCCCTAAGAGACGCACTTCCTAGTCAGGGTATGTCAGTTTTCATGTGTTAGGTAACACACTTCCTAACTTGAACCTTCACTCCTACAATATGCACTTTCTAGTCGAGTCATTTCATTTAACCTCTAGGAGACGTACTTCCTAGTCAGGGTATGTCAGTTTTCATGTGTTAGAAGACGCACTTCCTAGTCTGAATAAGTCAGTTTTTATTTGTTAGGTGAAGCACTTCCTAACTTGAACCATCACTCCTAGAAGACGCACTTTTTAGTAGAGTCATTTCATTCAACCCCTAGGAGACGCACTTCCTAGTCTGGATAATTCAAGTTTCATTTGTTAGGTGATGCACTTCCTAACTTGAACCATCACTCCTAGAAGATACACTTTCTAGTCGAGTCATTTCATTCAACCCCTACGAGACATACTTCCTAGTTTAGATAATTCAAGTTTCATTTGTTAGGTGATGAACTTTCTAACTTGAACCATCACTCCTAGAAGACGCACTTTTTAGTGGAGTCATTTCATTCAACCCCTAGGAGACGCACTTCCTAGTCTGGATAATTCAAGTTTCATTTGTTAGGTGATGCACTTCCTAACTTGCAACATCACTCCTAGAAGACGCACTTTCTAGTTGAGTCATTTCATTCAACCCCTGGAGACGCACTTCTTAGTCTGGATAATTCAAGTTTCATTTGTTAGGTGATGCACTTTCTAACTTGAACCATCACTCTTAGAAGACACACTTTCTAGTTGAGTTATTTCATTTAACCCCTAGGAGACGCACTTTCTAGTCTGAATATCAGTTTTTATTTGTTAGGTGAAGCACTTCCTAACTTGAACCATCACTCCTAGAAGACGCACTTTCTAGTTGAGTCATTTCATTTAACCCCTAGGAGACGCACTTTCTAGTCTGAATAAGTCAGTTTTCATTTGTTAGGTGAAGCACTTCCTAACTTGAACATTCACTCCTAAAAGATGCACTTTCTAGTCGAGTCCTTCAATTTAACTCTTAGGAGACACACTTCCTAATTTTGGTCATCAGTTTTACTCTGATGAGATGTATTTCTTTAGCAAGGCTTTGATTCACACTCTTTCTGTACTTTTCAAAAATTATAATCTAATGATGCTCGCAAAATTTTCTAGTACAAACTGGGGAGAAAATTTTGTTCGTGTTTATTGAATTTTACTTTCTGCTCAGGACCCTTCTTAAGAATGGGACAAGACCTTCCTGAAGAATGGGAATTTATGTTTTATGCTCAGGACCCTCCTGAAGAATGGGACAGGACCCTCCCGAAGAATGGGAATTTAGTTTATGTCTAGGAGCCCGCCTGAAGAACAGGGTGAAGAAAAAAAGAAAGTCTAGGAGCTCGCCTGAAGAAAAGGATGAAAAAATTGAAAGTCCAGGAGCCCGCCTGAAGAGCAGGGTGAAGAAATTGTAAGTCTAGGATCCCGCATGAACAACACGGTAAAGAAGGAAAGTTCAGGAGCCCGCCTGAAGAACAGGGTGAAGAACAGGAGCCCGCCTGAAGAAGATGGTGAAGAAAAGAGAAAGTCCAGGAGCCTGCCTGAAGAATAGGGTAAAGAAAAAGTAAATCCAGGAGCTCGCCTGAAGAACAGGGTGAAGAAAAATTAAGTCCAGGAGCCCGCCTGAAAAACAGGGTGAAGAAGCAACAAATCAGGAGCCCGCCTGAAGAACAGGGTGAAGAAGTAACAAGTCAGGAGCCCACCTAAAGAATAGGGTGAACATTATCAGTTGCAAGTTCAGGAGCCCGCCTGAAGAACAGAGTGACAATTTTCAAGTCCAAGCCAGAAGAAGATCTGAAGAATAAACCAATTGTCAAGTTCCCCTCTAATGCCAAAAGCCGACGAGGAGGAACATTTCGTGTATCATGTTCAACTCATAATAATGACTATCTCACCATTTGAGAAGTCATGAAGATTCAAGTCAAGATTAAAAAAAACAGCATAGATAAGATCTCTCACTTGTATCTTCATTTTATTATTTGTAATTCATTTCAATGTAAAAGCAGAATGTCGTGAACCGAAAACTCGACAGAACCTGACTCGATCTCTAGCTCACTGCCACATCATTTTACCCCATTTGAACTACATATGACCTGATTCCCTTATAACCCGGGATATGTAGGCGGTCCAAAACCAGGACTTGGTCATATCTTTTATTTTATTTTATTTTATCTTCACTTTCTGAATAATCGGAAGGTCAAAAATCATCTCTTTGTCTACTTCTTTGTATGAAAACTCTTCGAGATTTCAAACAAAGAGGGGCAAAATGTAGACACGTGATTTTTTACCCTCCCCCAAGTGTAATATATATATTTTTCGATGTAATATTATTTAAATTCTTAGTTTATTTTAATAAATTTTTAGTTAAAAAATAAATTTAATTTTGAGGTGTTTTATTTTATTATATTCTAATTTTTTAAAAATAATACAATTTTTTTTAAAATATATTTTCTTTTTAAATTTTAAACAATAAGTTAGTAGTTTTAGTACTAACTATTTTTTAACTATTTTTAAATTTTTATTGTATTTTCTTAAATATAAAAATTAATTAGTTATTAGTTATTATTATATTATTTTTATTATTATTGTTATTTTATTTATTTATTATTATTTTAATTTGTTATTATTATTGTCTTCTTTAAGAAAAAGAAAAAGAAAAAGAAAAAGATTTAAAATTTGAAAACTTTCTTCTTATCCTAAACTAATCAACCACACCCTAATTTCTCTCAACCTCCCTCAACTTCCCAACCCCCCTACACACTATAAGACATACGGAAACAGACAACAAAAAACAAGGGAGACACAAACCCAAAACTTAAAACAAAAAAGTTGAGAGAAACGAAAAAGGAAAAACCATGCACAACATAGACATGCACAACAAATAAGAAAAGAGTGAGACACAAAGAGAAAACAAAAGAAAAGACAGAAATGGGTGACAACCAGAAAAAGAGTAAAAATGGAAGAAAAAAAAAGGAAAAAGTGGAGGTTGGGTATCCGGTTGAGTTTTCGGTCATGGTGTGATTGCTTCTTTATTCTGTTTAATTCATCATACAGGTTTTTATTAAATTTTGTACTATTTATTTTATAAATATTGATATAAATCGAAGCATGAATGAAGTTATTTTTAATGACTTATTATATAATTTAGTATGTTTAATTTGTTATTTTTATGTAGTTCATGCTCTATGACTTTATTTGTAATTCTTTAATTGTTTACGAAATAATATTAATTAGGCTAGTTTGAATTGTAAACGAGATAATTATTAAACTTATTAGCGTTAAGAAGATATAGTGTTATATTCGGTTATAAACTAGAATTTTAGGCTACATGCAGGCAAAAACAAAAACAGAAAAAGATTAAGAATGCATTAGTTACATAATTTCATGCACATGCATATGCAAAAGGAAAAGTTGAAAGGATAGAAAAAGAAAAAAAAAAAAGGAAAACAAGAAAAGCAGTAAGGAAAGAGTGAAACAGTTTAAGGGAAAAAGAAAGAAAACTTGCATGATTTTATAATTTTTTTTCATGTTAATTTAGTTATAATAATTTTGTTAAATGTAACACGTAATCATATTTTTATTTATTTATTGTTGTTGTTGTTAAATTCGTTATGATAATTTTGTTGAAAGTAAATTTATTAATTAATTTTATTACGTGATTATGTCAATTTAGCTTTTAAGTAATTTGTTAAGTTTATATATTAATAATTTGTTCGCAAGAGTAAGATTAATCCTTTTCTTTCAAAAATATTAAATTTTGGGAATAATATTAAATTTAACATAATATAGGTAAATTTATATATTTTATTAACAAAATTTAATAATTATTTATTGATTTAATTAATTATGTTAAATGAATTTTGCTTTAATTTATTATTTAGAGTTTAGGTAAATTTTAGACGTGTTTTAAAATATCCGTCTCAATTAAGAATACGGTATACGTATCTTTTGAGACATTTTAAAATTCCAGGATGCAATAATGCACTTTGATAAAACAAATTCTAAAAATTAACTTTCACCAATTTGTTTAATATAAAATAAATAGACAGATTTTAGATTTTAAAATGAGAGAAACAAGGTCTTAACATAATTTATCAAAATAGTTTAAGTCAAGATAAGTCAATAAAAGTGATCGTGCTTGAACCACGGGACTCGAGGGGTGCCTCATACCTTCCCCTCGATCAACAGAATTTCTTACCCGATCTTCTGTTTTTGCAGACCATAATACAGAGTCATTTCCTTTTGATTAGGGATTCAAAAAGAAGACTTAGAACACCATAACTCAATTCCAAGTGGTGACTCTGTTAATAAACTAATCCCTTTTCAATACCGTCACTTTAATTGGAAAAATCCTTCGACTCGACACCCTTGAGCAAAAAAAAAGGTGTGACACCCAGGCATTCTGTCCGACAAATAAGTACATTCTTATTAATTTAATGTCTTGTTTGAGTTACAAGTTTAGTATGATATCGTACTAAGTGATTCTTTTGTATAGGTACAATATTATGACATCAAACATAGCTGAATCGGTGAATTCATTGTTTGGCGATGAAAGAGAATTTTCTATCAAGGCTATGTTTGAAATAATAAACAAGAAGTAATGACTGGTTTTTTAAGGAAAGGCGTGTGCAATTCAAGTACCCAAAAACAAGAACCCGATTTGTTCTCAAAATAAAAAAAATAGCAACGAACATCAGTTTGGGAATAGGTTATTATCTAATAAAATAGCAGATTACAAATTCAGTATCACCGGTCATAGTGATGTTTCCACGACCGATCTTCAAACAAGATCTTGTACGTGCAAAATACCCTGTCCACATGATATGGCAGCGCTTCAAGCTCAATACGGTCCAAACTATGGAACTGAAGTTTACGATCACTCCTCTCAATATTATTCGGTGGAAAAATATGAAATGACATATAGTGAGCATATTACTCCGGTGCCTCCCGAAGAATCTTGGGTTATTCCTGCAGAGCTTATGGGGAGATTAATATCTCCTACATATATTGATCCAAGTACTATTAAATCGGAAAGAAAGCCATATAAGAGGAGGCGTGGAGTTGGAGAATTATTTTCATCAAGAAGAACACGTGCTCCATATGTAAGTGTGCTGGCCTCAAAAGAACTACATGCCCGAATCGTAATCCACCATGATCGTTGTAATTGTAAAAATTTGTGTTGTTGTTTGTGGTGGACTTTTATATATTTAAATCATTGTTGTGAACGTAATGTTATTATTTATTATATATAAAATATCTTTTTTAAGAACTTGTGCATCAATAAAAAGAGGCAAAACATGAACTAAATAATACAGCAGACCACAAGTATTTTCAACAGATTACCCATCTGTGGCAACAGATGGACATTAGATGGTAGAACACAACACAGTTCCATCAAACTGGAATGTTTTCCTCCAACAGATGATAAATCTGTCTCAACAGATGGATAATCTGTTGACAGAAAACCCAATCGATGACTAATATGTTCCAACATATGGTACATCTGTTGAAAGAACCCAAAATCCAAAATTGCTATTGCTACTGGATTTAAAATTTCTCCTTACCTCCAACCATCAACATGTTAATATGTATATTTATAAGAAGAAAAAGACAGAATGAAAATTGAATAAGAATTAAAAAGCCAAAGTTGACTAAAACCAAATTTTTCAATAAATAAAAAATAAAATACATTAGGTATAGATCCGATAGAGAAAAATTAAAATACATACGCTAAAAAAACACATTCTAATTATTATTATCATCATCATCATTAATTACAGCCAATCAATCAACTCGTAGTAGTAGGGCCCTCATCAACCTCTGCATCTCTCTGAACATCGTCACTCTCACGGCGACCTACTCCCTCTACAGGTCATTAACCTTCCTCTGAAGTTCTCGCACTGTGTCACGTAGAATATAAATGACCCAAACAGGATCAGTCATAGCTAGAACATGCATAAATTGACAAATGTAAAGAAAATAGTCCAAATGTAATACAACGAACACTACAAAATGGTAGATTTACACCAGAAAAGACTTACCTCAACGAGAAAGGAATATGCTCTTTGAAGAAAAGTGGTTGAAGATGTCACAACAAAGGAAAAAATACAAGAAATAAATAAAATTATTTAGCAGAATGAAGTTTAAGGAGAAACCGATTTATAGAGGATTGAATAAGGATATGTAAGGACAAAAGGCACGTCTGTTCAGCATAAAAGGCATGTCTATTCAACTCAATTGTATGAATTACATTCAAATTGGTGGCATTTTATTTTCTATGAAAAGTTATGACTTTTTCTTTTACATTAACTAATACTTCTCACCTTTTCAAAATGGTTTCTTGATAACAACCGGTATTATTGAGTTGTTGCAATAGATCATTCATCTGTCGCAATAGATTTAGCATATGTTGCAACAGATAGTCTGAAGTCTGTCAAAATAGATTTACCATCTGTTGTAACATATGGATTATCTGTTGCGACAGATGGACTATCTATTGGAGGAGATATTTTAATTTCTTCCAACAATTGATTCATCAGTTGCAACAGATGTAGAATTCAGTTCATAAGATGTTTTGATTGTGTTAGATAAAAAGTCATGACTCTTCACCTCCTTTTTAATAGTCATCGCATGCATGCAAATGAATAAATATTGTCTGGTCTGTCTCAACAGATTTACCATCTGTTGAAACATATGAATTATCTGTTGCGACATATGGACCATATGTTGGAGGAGATATTTTGATTTCTTCCAATAGTTGATTCATCAGTTGCAATAGATGGAGATTTCAATTCATCAGATATTTTGAATGTGTTGAGATAAGAAGTCACGACTCTTCACACCTCTTTTTTAATAGTCATCATATGCGTGCAGATGAATAAAAAATATTGTCTGACATGTCCTAATAGGGTAGGAACAATAAAGTGTGTTCAATGGATCCATTTTTATGCGTGGGAGTTATGTATATTATTGATCAGGCTACCGTGACAGACACACATAAAGTTCAATAATTTTGTGAATGTAGTTTTTTACTGATTAGACACTGATCCTTCAAACAAGATCCTGCATTGCATGGTTTAGTTTGATAGGTGCAAACTGATAAGGCCGAAGGGTTCCAAGACGGTGGTGTCGATACCCCATTACAATTTAATGATGGTTTATGCTCATATTTTTGTGTCAAGTTTTGGAAAGGGTTTAAGTTTTTGGCAGCAGTGTAAATATTCAATAGTGATTGGACCAATTTTAATGGCTCAATGGACTTCTTGAAAGGCCTCTGAAGCCTCGAACTGCAGCAAACAACGATGGAACCAATGGAAATTCCCCTGGTCCAAATTAATATGGATGGATTACTGGAGGAGACTTTTATACAGCAGAAGGTGCTTTGGAGAATACCTGTGCAGGAAAGGAGAGATGGAGAAGGCCATATATCATCTCAGACCTTATTTAAGAGAAAACACAGGGTAGCAAGTAAGGAACTTCTAGTGATTCTGGCCAATGAAATTGACATGAGAAACAAAAAAACTGGATGAGCTTCAAATGTAGAAGTGTATCCAAATATAAAAATTCATCAATCATTGAAAAAAAATAGAATGGTCAACAGGACTGGAGCTGGACACTTTGCTCGAGAATGCAACTAGCGAGCGTGGCCTCAATGAAGACTCTCACAAAGTGCAAGTCCAAAACTCAAAGGAAGAAGCTTCGCAATCATGGAAGGTGGTAAGGTTGTCGGTCAGAATTGAAACCTGAACCAACAACTCCTGAATTAAAAATAAGGGAAGCCAAGGCATCAATTTCTGAAGTCTAACTTTCATGTTATGCCTTTTGTTTGCGGCTATGATCAGGTCAATGGCGGTAAAATCAAAAAGGTCTGAAGTTGGGACAAAATACCATGCCTTGTTGTTTCCACTGCCTTTGACCTGACCAGGGCCATAAAAAGAAGGCATGGGATGTAATTTTAACTTGAGAAATTTCCACCTTGGCTTGATACCGTATTTTTAATTTAGGAGTAGTTGGTTCAAGTTTCAATTTTGACCGACAATCTTACCACCTTCCGTGCTCGCGAAGCTACTTCCTTAGAGTTTCGGCCCTGCATTTTGTGGGTCTTCATTGAGGCCACGCTCGCTAGTTGCAGTCTCTAGCAAAGTGACCAGCTCAAGTCCTCTTGACCACTCTTTTTTTTCTTCAACGATTGATGGATTTTTACTTTTGGATACACTTTCACATTTGCAGCTCATCTAGTTTTTTCATTTTTCATGTCAATTTCATCAGCCAATTTCACTACACTTTCCTTCCTACCCTATGTTTTCTCTTAAACAAGGCCTGAGATGATAAATGGCTTTCTCAACCTCTTCCTTCCCGCACAGGTATTCTCCCAAACACCTTCTATTGTATAATAGTCTCCTCCAGCAACCTATCCATATAAATTTGGACCAGGGGAATTTCTATTAGTTCCATCATTGTTTACTGCAGTGCGAGCTTCGGAGGCCTTTCAAGAAGTCCATTGAGCCATTAAAATTAGTCCAATCACTATTGAATATTTACACTGCCGCCAAAAACTTGAACCCTTCCCTAAACTTGACACAAAAACATGAGCATAAATGGTCATTAAATTGTAATGGGGGTATCGACACCACCTACTTGGTCCCTCAGCCTTACCAGTTCGAACCTAACAATCTTAACTGTAAAATGTCATATTTTGTTTGAAGAATTAACGCCTAATAGGTAAAGAACAAACATTCACAAAATCATTGTACTGGATGTGTGTTTTCATGATAGGTTGATCAGTAATACATACCTCTTACATATGAAGTAGTTTCATCTGCAAGCAGCTTATTCCTTCTAACCGATCTTTACTCTAGCCTTTAATGCTGGTCGGGCAAAAGTGGATCCAGTTTCACTTCCTTTTATCTACAAATAAGAGAAATACATTTGATATCAAACAAGAGAAGAACAAAAAGAACATTACAAAAGGGTAACAAAAAAATAAGTAAATCAATAGATGACCAATCTGATGCAATAGATTACCAATCTGTTCAACTGATGAGGCATCTATTGCACTAGATGGATGACATATTGCAACAAATGGTTCATCTGTTGGAATAAATCAAACCAGCCTTGCTACTTGTTAGATTTTTTCAAATAGTTGTTGCGTTTGTACAAAAGGGTAACACAAAATTGAGTGAATCAATAGATGATCAATATGATACAATAGATTACCTATCTGTTCAATCGATGAGGCATTTGTTATAATAGATAGATGACATGTTGCAACAGATAGGTCATCTATTGGAATAAATTAAACCAGACTTGCTACTGGTTTGATTTATTCAAATAGTTGTTTCGTCTGTTCCAATAGCTGATTCATCAGTTGCAATAGTTGAGAAAATTATTTCAACACCACCACCAACAGCATCAACAACAAAAAAATAACATCATATGTTCCAACACCATCAACAACACAAACATCATATGTTCCAGCACAACCACTGCCCCCAACACCACTACCACCAAAGTAACAAACAAAAGACATTAAAAAACTATACTAATAACAAGGGTTTTTAAGTTCTCCCAACAAATGACTTTTTTTGTAAATTTTAATAAAAAACAACGGTTTAATCATTCAAGACTTAAAAGTCACCTTTCCTTCAATTTTCTCAATAAATAGGAAACTAGTAATGGGTTAATCATTAATAGAACAAGATGTAAATATCTAATTTAAATGATATACAAAGAAGAAGACAAGATAGAAAGAGCAATAGTGAATCATACCTGCAATGTTAAAAAAGTAAAGGGATCAGAACATCCCGTTCAGTCGAGAAAAGATATTGATTGGTTGAGATCCGAAAGGATCTTCATTCAAAAAAAGAGAGAAAAGAGAGGGAAAAAAAAAGAGAATTGAGAATAAAAAAGAGTGATAGATGAGTTAAGTCTTACTTTATGGCTGAAGGAGAGAGTATCTAGATATGAGTTTTAAATATTCATTAATAACTTTTGAGGGGAACGGGGAGATGGTGACATTGAAAAGACCAGATAAGACTACTCACTCAGGAGATTTTTGAGTTATCCAAGTAATATTTTTTACCACCGAAGTATTTAAATTTTTTATCTCGGACGAGAAATACTTAAATTACTTTAAAAAAAGATCTTAAAACATCTAAGTACAACAGATGACAATTTCTGTTTGGAAATTTCCAAAGCTCGGTCATCTGTCGCAACAGATGGCATCACCTGTTTGATAATTTACAACAGATGCTTAATATGTTGCAACAGATGACTAATCTGTTTTATTTAATCCAACAGAAAAGACATTTGTTGCAACAGATTGAATATTTATTTTATACAATTTCAATTGAGTTCATATGTTCAACTAATACCTTAATTGAATAATGTAGGACTAGGGGTGAGTTCTTATAGGATCAACTACAACTTCAATTAAGTCTTTTGGAAATTGCATGATGAGACAGCGTTGCGTTTCTCCCGACCAGAGTCATTGATTGATCACTCTGAGCTGAATCAATTCTTATTACCTCATATGTTAGACTAATAACTTAATTGATTAATCTAGAAAAAGGGGTGAGTTCTCATAGGGTCAACTACAACTTCAATTGAGTCTTTTGGTAATTGTATAATGAGACGGTATTATGTTCCTCCCGACCAGAGTCGTCGATCGATCACTCTGAGCTGAACCGATTCTTACTACCTCATATGTTCAACTAATACCTTAATTTATTAATCTAGGACTAGGGGTGAGTTCTCATAGGGTCAACTACAACAGATGGCAGCGCCTATTTGATAATTTACAATAGATGGGTAATCTGCTATGACATATGGCAATCTATTGGATAATTTACAGCAGATGGATAATCTATCGCAGAAATGACTTAATTTTGTTTGATAATTTACAATAGATGTGTAATCTATTGCAACAAATGACCCAATCTGATTGATAATATACAACAGATGCGTAATCTGATGCAACAAGTTGAATATTTGTTTTTATACAATTTCAATTGAGTTCATATGTTAGACTAATACCTAAATTGATTAATCTAGGACCAGGGGTGAGTTCATAGGGTCAACTACAACTTCAATTGAGTCTTTTGGCAATTGCATTATGAGAGGGTTAAAAATTAAGCATATCTTTTTTAATTTTAAAAAATAATTAAGATCAATTCGGACCAAATTAACATTTTTAATTCTTTTCATTCTTTTTCAAAGTACAAATCAACCCATACAAAATATTTCATCATTTCAAATCTTGAGTTCTCGCTCTTTTCTCTTTCTTACTCAAAAATACAGTACATACAATAACTACTCAACAAATTTGTCAACCCTTCCCTACAGACCAATTTTCTTCTCGTTTCCGACCACATAGGTATTATTTTTTACTTTATTTTTGCTTGTATTAGTCGTTTTCTCTATCTTCATAGGTAACAAAGTTTGAGAAGAGTTCTATATTTATTATTTTTTTCTAAAAATAAGGGCTTTAAAGTTAATGATGAAAAATAAAGCTTTTAGTTGTATTATTCTTGAGAATGGGTTTACAGTTTTGAATTTTGATAGTAAAATCGTACGAAGACTTTGAGAAAACCCTAGTTTCTGTTGCAGTGTTCTATTGATTGTCGTGGTATTATTGGATGGTGTTTGTGTTGTTGGTAGTGGTGGTGGTGGTTGTCGTCGTCGTCATGGTGCCACTGGTGGTGGTTGGTAGTGGCACTGGTTGGTGGTGTTTGTTATAGCTATCGATAGTATCGGTATTCGTGGTGTTTGTGGCATTGGTTGGTGGTGTTTGTGGTGGTGGCCGTTGGTATGTCGGTCTTGGTGGTATTTGTAATGTATTTTTTAAAATTTATGCATACATCAATTGTTATGTAATTTTTGTTTTCCTATTGTTTGTAGGTAAAATATGTCTCCCAAAAAAAGAAAGTAAAAGTGGATCACCGTCTGACCACCAAATAAAAAGGCTACAGTACAGAGGGATTCGGAGGAGCTTCTTGAACAAAGTGAAGCTGGGGAGATATATGAAAACAACATTGAGGGAGGTGGACAAGGGTCTATAGATGGAGATGAAGAAAATAAAAGTGAGAAAGGACAGGAATTAAAGAGTGAGAAAAAGAAAGAGAATGATCATCAACATGATGATAATGGATCACCAATGGGTCGTGAATTAATATCGACATCCCAGCATGATCTTGTCAAAACTTTTAGTATTGACAGGTTTCAAGTTGCGATACCGATAAATTCAACAATTATCCCTGGGGATATGACAGCTTCTACTTAACTGTCCAATATTTACTAACAAAGCTATCCTCAGGGACGACCATATTATATGGATTTCCTTAGGCTTTCATGGTAAAATTAATCACTATTTTTACTCATCCATTAATTTGTATTGAATATAGTTATTATGACTTTTTTTTGCTTGCTTCTTATTTACGTTTTTTAGGCTTGGGCATTTGAAGTCATTCCTCCCCTCTGAAAGCAGGTAATGGATTACCTGGATAAGGTTTCTCATCCAAGGATGTTTAGGTGGTTGGATACAAAGAACAACACCAAAATTAAGGAGGTTGATCTCTTTAACCCTCCGGATAATGTAGTACATCTTCTTCAAGTAAAATAATTTTGCTCAATGAAAGATATTGAACAGATGTTATATTTCGTGCAATAGATGTTATATCTGATGCACCAGATGGGACAACTATTGCGATAGATTACCCGTCTTGTGCCAATCGATGCAACAGATGGATAATATGTTATGATAAATGATTGATATCTTGCATCAGATTACCCATCTGTTGCTTTGGTTCTCTGAACCCAACTCCTAATAGATTAACCATCTACTGCAAATTATGCAACGAATCTATAATCTGATGTAACATATTATTAATTTGTTACGACATACAAATCATCTATTGTATAACATAAAACCCAATTGGTTACCCATCTTATACAACTGATGCAATAGATTAGTAATCTATTACGATAGATGATTGATATTTTGCATCAGATTATCCATGTGTTGCTCTGGTTCTCTGAACCTGACTTAAATAGATTTTAACCATATACTGCAAACTATGCAATAGATGGGTAATTTGATGCAACATATTATTAATCTATTGTAGAAGTTGACTGTGTTAAAATATAACCCAACAATGAAAATTATTATAATAAATGATTTAAATGTATCTGTCTTTTTTTATAGGTTGTGCATCCATGGATCGTTCCTACTGAGCAGGAGTTGGTGATAACTTCTTATATTACTCTAGGTCATGTTGATACTATATTAGACCCAACGGTGGAGTTAATAAAGAAGGCATTGGCTGGAGCAACAGCCATAAGAAGAGCAGTTAGGCAAGGTCAGCTTAATGTTGAGGCTCTTCATGACCAACCTACTAAGGCAGATCTGGGTGCTTGTTCTGGTGGAGTTGTTGGTATTTGTGGCAGGCATGCTGATGCTACTACCACTCATGATGATGAGCATGTTGATGCTCAAGAAAATTTAAATATGTTTGAAAACACCCTTTTTTACCCTTACAAAGGTTCCTCTCACCCCTCTTCACCCTCTTGTTCTCGTTACGAATACGAAAAGTGCAAAGATAGCTAGGATAAACTCTTTAAAAAATAGAGGCTATCTCTAAAGATGTTGAGAAATTTAAATCCAAGAGGGGTGTCATACCATCCAAGAATGTGAGGGAGCCATACATTCCTACAGTGTTTGTAAGGAGGAAGAAAAGAGCAATTAGCGACGTACTCTCCGATTGAAAATAAAAAAAATTGCAACTCCTCTCTCTACAAAAGCTATTAAAGTTTAGGGGCCATTCAAGAAGGTGGACATATATGCAGAACTTGTCTCCAAAGAAAAGAGAGATCTACAACAAGCAAACAATGCCAAGCCAGGCGCACTAGATTACCCCAGGCCTCCCTTTCGGTAATCCCGTACTTTTCCTAGCTTGAAATTTTTCCCTAAGAATGTTAGAAGCTTTATTTGAAGGATGAACCCCCTTTTATAGACGTGGAATTTATAATATTTTCACTTTTTGTTAAGTGGGAAATTTAATTAGCTTTCCAAAGATACCGATTTTGTCTGAATCCAACATCGGATGAGGAAGTTATGGACGTTTTACTCAGGCAGTCAGAACTGCCCAGGTGCGACGGTGAAGGCCGACGGACCGTCAGACAAGTGACGGACCATCGCACCCCACCGTCTCATCAAGGAAGTGGGTACACTCTCTAGTTGAGTACGATGGAGAGGTCTGATGGACCATCGAACAAGCGACGGACTGTAGGACAAGCGACGGACCATCGCACCCCACCGGCGCACAAAGGTAGTAGGTCCGAATTCTGGCCATGATCGACGGGATGGACTGACGGACCATTGGACATGCGACGGATCATCGATCCCACCATCGCACGTCCCGCTCCGTTATTTTTAGGTCATTTTAACAGGGGTATTTTGGTCTTTTACTACACACCTATATATACCTAGTTATACCCGACCTCAGCTCAATTATTCATTATTTCACAACAAACGTTAGGGTTTCTCTCAAGGATCAATCCCTAAGAACAAGAAACCCTAGGTGCTTAATTTCAAGCCAAGAATTCAAGCTTTCTTCCACAGATCTTCAAGAAAACTCAACCCAGGTATGCATAGTGTTCATTCATGGACTCCTTTCGTACATGAAGCCTAAGAATCTCTTTTATAAGTTCAAGTTTATGGATTTCTTTATGAATTTCATGATTGGGTTGCTAGTGTTCATGTTGATAATGGGTAATTGAATTCAAATCCATTTTGGGTGATCAATGTTAGGTGGAATTGATTTGTATGGATGTATATTCATTTGAACATATGATTAAACACTAGGATGATGAAATTAGAGTTGAATTATGATGCTTAATTGTTGTACAATATTGTTTATACATTCTATGCCTACCATGTGTTTGATTAAATGCCTAGATGAAGGAAAAGTGCCTAACTAGCATGATATCATGAAATCCCCATGTATGTACAAGTTTATGCCTATCACATGTTTGATGAAGTGCTTCAATATATGAATTATGAATTGTGGTCATGTGTTCAAGTAAGTCAGGCTTTGTCAGTTTCTTCTCATCGAGTCCTGGGGATACTTGTACCCGAAACATTAGTTGTGTGCTTAGAGCCATGTCATATTTTCATGATACTCTTAGTCAAGCCATGATCCATAGAAATCAGTTAGTCATGTGACTTAGGAAAACCCAGAAATCTCAGTAATCTCAGTAGTTCAGTAATCTCAGTAACCTCAGTATTCCCAGTCAATCTCAGTAACTTCAGTACTCTCAGTCATCCCTCAGAACTCAATATATTCTATCAGTCAATGAAACTCAGTAAACTCAGTTTAGCCCCACTAAACAATACCATTAGTATTAGCTCAGTTCAGTTCAATATCTATTCAGTTGGGATAGGATTCATTACCGAGTGAATCCAATGATGGGAACTCACCTATTATTCAGTGGAGGGTGTGATCCTTAGAAAAAATCCTTGTGTTCCAGAACTACGTAGCCAGCGTAGGTTGAGATGCACCCTACGCATTTAGGGATATAAATATACATCTCATTTGGGTTACCTACTAGGAGGGGTTGACGAAAGAGCACCCTGTCAGTGAGGGTATACTCACAGCAGGTCTTTACCCGTGGCACGGTATTGACACCCTTCAAGTTGGGGTTACAGGTTGGACCCTACTAGTTCAGTTCTGGGGTAAGTCGGTTAGATGCTTACCTCCCACAGTCTCAGTTTCAGTTTCAGTCTCAGTCTTAGTAAAAGAACTCAGATAGTTCTTCAGATTTCAGGACTGTCAGATATAGTCAACTTAGATACAGTACGGAACCTAGCTAGTTCCATCAGATTTAGGACTGACAGATACAGTCAACTCAAATACAATACAAAACTCAGCTAGTTTCATCAGATTTAGGACTGTCAGATACAATCATTCATGTTATCAGTTATATCAGTTCGCAAAACTTATGTTATCAGTATTCAGCTTCAAAACTGTCAGATACAGTCAACCAGACCAGTTCTTCATAATCAGAACTGTCAAGAATAGTCATCCATGTATCAGTAACATAGTATTAGTCTCTCAGTATTCAGTAATACAGTACCAGTCGCTATCACTCATTAGTGACTCAGATGTCAATATCAGTAAACTCAGTAGTCAGAACTCAGTATCTAGTCCTATCATGATCTCAGTTACAATTACGTAGTCATAGATCTATTCTCGCATTCATGTTAGTCAGTCAGTTAGTATTGTTCATGCATATGAACCATTTGCATTCAGCCTACCTCACTTGCATAACAGTATATTCGAAGTACTGACGCATTTGTGCTATGGTGTCTTATACCATAGGCTTAGAAGCACGGGATCCAGAGTATCAGTAGCATCCCAGTTCAGCAGTCAGAGTCAGTTGTGCGTTCTCATCTTTCGAGGACATGATGATTTTATTACTATTTCAGTTTTTAGTTTATTTTAGTTGTTGGAGTTAGTTGGGGACATGTCCCATCAACTCCTTATTTAGACATTTTAGACTCTTTCAGACTACAGTATGTTCAGACAGTTATTTTAGTTATTTTGGTATTGTTATACCATATTTTCAATTATGTATTAGTATTGAACCTTATGGTCTTTCAGTTCATATTTTCTGCATTTACGATATTGATATTATTATTCAGTGCTCAATTACAGATATAAGTCACGGGTTAGCTTATGGTCCTTTGGGGTCATGGGCACCGTGTAGCATTTTGCGTACCAGATTTGGGTCGTTACAAACTTGGTATCAGAGCCTAAAGTTCAACACTGTCCTAGAAAGTTTGAAAGCCGCATCTAGTAGAGTCTTCTACATGCGTGTGTTGTGCACCACACTTATGTGTAGGAGGTTATGAGATGTTTTAGGAACAGTTTCCCCTCTTTCAGTATTCATGTCGTGCTAGTGAGCATAGGCTCAAAGCTAAACTCTCAGTCTAATCCATTTTTTCCCTTCGTTTACAGATCATGCCTCCTAAAAAGGCTAGCAAAAGGGGAAATGAAAATTAGTCAGCACCTCAGCCCATCTAGCCAGATCCTCTGGATGAGCATGTCTCTCATGCAGAATTCAGGACTGCATTCACTACTCTAGCTAGTTCAGTCACAACCCAGAATGAATGGCCAGCTGCTGTTCCAGCCAACCCAGTGACAAATTCTGTTGCATTCAGGATTCAGGACTTCACCCAAATGAATCCTCCTCTATTCACCGGTTCCAAGTCCGAAGAGGATCCACAGGAGTTCCTCGATCAGGTTCAGAAAGTCGCAAACATCATGGGAGTGACTTCCAGTGAGAGCGTAGAGTTAGCCACCTATCAGCTACAAGATGTAGCCCATACGTGGTATAAACAGTGGAAGGTAGACAGGGGACAGATACAGAGCCCAGAGAGTGGGAAGAGTTTGCTACAGCTTTCTTAGATAGGTTTTTTCCCATGGAGCAGAAAGAGGCTAAAGTGTTAGAGTTCATCAATCTCAGACAAGGTACAATGAGCATAAAAGAAAACTCCCTCAAGTTCATTCAGTTAGACAGGTACACTCTTCATGTAGTAGCAGATAGCTAATCTAGAATGAGTAAGTTTGTGTCAGGGGTATCAGGTAGAGTGGTTAAGGAGTACAGGACTGCGATGTTGATTGGTGACATGGACATATCTAGGCTTATGATATATGTCCAACAAATCGAGGAGCAAAAGCTTAAGAAGAAGGAGAGAGAAAATAAGAGAGCCAGAACAGGTAGCTATAGTTTTGCACAGCATGGGTCACAGGGTGGTAACCGTTCTCAGTTGTGTCAGAAATGTTCAGCCCCAGTTCACTCTTCATCTAGTGCCTCAGTACCAAAGTTTAGAAATGATCGTATAAATGGGGCATCAGGCTCCAAGGCTCAGAATAATGAGAGAAGGATACTTACTCATCCATTTTGTGCAGAGTATAGTAAGCATCAAAAGGGTGTGTATAGAGCCGGCAGTGGTGTGTGTTTCGGATGTGGTGAGTTAGTTCACAAGGTCAGAGATTTCCCCCAGTCAGGTTATCAGAGTTATCTCTGCTCCTCACTTTAGTCTGGTCGCCCAAATCAGCAGGGTGCCAATTCCAGCGCTATCAGTGGGCAACGCCCAAGCAGACTCTATGCACTTCGATCCCAGCAGAATCAGGAAAGTCCTCCTAATGCAGTCATGGGTATGTTATAGATCTCTTATTTATATGTTCACACTTCTTCAGATTCATGAGTCTCTTTTTCTTTTAAAACCTTGCATAGTAGTTAAACCATGGGGTCTAAAAGTCAAGCCTTCAGATTCTAGTTATAGTTCCAGTATATGTAGGTAATCACTAAGGGTAGATGATTCCCAACCTACTCTTATCTCAGTGCAATTGTTTTGTACCACAGTCATTACCTTACCTACACATGTTTCACACACTTCCCATAGGATCTTGTGCGTGTCGAACTCCTAGCAAGATGAGTTCCAACACCCTCAGTAGTATGAGTCATGTTCCATGAACATAGAAATTTCAGACTTAGGTCGTGCAGCTCATGACTCAGGTACTCATGTCATATTTCGCCATATATTCAGTCCACATGACTCATGCTCTACTCCTAGTGATCAGACAAGCTTAGATTACATCATGTATACCTCCATTTTAAATCTCTTGATAAATCCATAATGTTGGTATTCCGTTTCTCAGGCCTTAGTCAATTGTTGAGGTCGATATAGTATTTATTTGAGCATCGGATCCTCGCCTATTCTAATATTTCACCAAGTAGTTATCAGTATCCAGCCTCAGTACTTCCATATCAGTCTAAACGTCAATTATCAGAACCCAACATTTAGTTCCAGTAAGAATCTCAGTTACAGTTTTAGTTATAATACCAACTTCAGTTCAGTAATCAGATCAGAAACTCAGTTCAGTTCCAGAATTACTTGACCAATGCTACCGCTATCAGTCACTCAGTTAGTAGTATTTTAGTACCTCAGTCTACAGAATATTTCGAAATTATGTTATACCACCTAGCCTTGCATTCTTGAGGAGATATAGTTTTGCTCATTCATTATCAGTTACCTCATGTTATCTAATCAATTATTATCTCCTATGCATAATATTTTATAGCCTTAATCCAGTTATTTGGACTAAGTACAGACCAGTCTCACATGCCCAGTATTCAGCTATCAGTTATTCAATTAATCAGATAAGTTAGTATATTTATGCATTCGTGCTCAGCACTTCGTAAATCTTTTAGTAGTCTCAGTTGCAGTGCATGAAGCTTAGTTACTTCATCTTAGATGATGTATCAGACCTCAAGTTTTAGATCTCAGATAATCAGTCATGATTTAATTCCTAGGTGCCTTGTGTATCGCCTCAGTTTCCCTCAATAGCTCAGCCAAGACAGTATTCCTAGAGGGACCTAGTGTCCCAAGGGGAAGATATGTTATGATCCCCCAAGCTTTCATAACATAAGCATCCCGTTCTCTCTTCATGTAAAGAATCCAGTTTAGAGTAGAGGGTACTCATAAGTTGGCCCTCAAGTTCAAATCTCAGTCGTGAGCCATGTATGTAGGGGCTCAGTTAAGCTCACGAAATTCAGTTTATGTATCATGTTTCAGCCTCAGTCATGTTCTCAGGTTCCCATTCATGCATACTCCTAGCATAATTATGGGTTCATCAATACTTTTCATCTTACGTAATAGTTTTTCTTAAACTTACTCAGTTCCCTGTTTAAATTACCATTACAAACTGGGTATTCAGTTCATGCTCAGATCCCCATGACAAACTTGGTAATAAGTACTCTTGCATATTCAGTCATGCATTCATATATCAGTTCAGTCATGTATTCAGGAGTCAATTATCCATGCATCAGATATGCATGAATTCAGCTTATCAGTCATGCATCAGACATGGGCGTTTAGTATGTTATATTTAGCTCTTCAGTCATGTCAGTCATGAGATCATGTTTCAGTTATTCATGTTCAGTATGTACGTCAGTTTATGTTCTTCCCCTCACTCTCAGTTTCATTCGAGGACAAATATTCTCAAGGGGGGGATATTGTAATACCCGTACTTTTCCTAGCTTGAAATTTTCCCCCAAGAATGTTAGAAGATTTCTTTGAAGGATGAACCCACATTTATAGACATGTAATTTCTAAGATTTTCACTTTTTTAAGTGGAAAATTGAATTAGCTTTCCAACGATATCAATTTCGTCCAAATACGACACCGGACAAGGAAGTTATGGACGTTTTACTCAGGCAGTCAGAACCGCCCAGGTGCGACGGTGAAGGCCGACTGACCGTCGGACAAGCGACGGACCGTCGCACCCCACCATCATATCAAGGTAGTGGGTACACTCTCTAGTTGAGTGCGACGGAGAGGTCCGACAGACCTTCAGACAAGCTACGGACCGTCGGACCCCACCGTCGCACAAAGGCAGTAGGTCCCAGTTCTGGCCATGATCGGCGGGATGGACCAACGGACTGTCGGACATGCAAGAACCATTGAGCCCATATTCGCACATCCCGCTCCATTATTTTTAGGTCATTTTAACAGGGGTATTTTGGTCTTTTATGACCCACCTATATATACCCAGTTATACCTGACCTAAGCTCAATTATTCATTATTTCACAACAAACATTAGGATTTCTCTCAAGGATCAATCCCCAAGAACAAGAAACCCTAGGTGCTTAATTCCAAGCCAAGAATTCAAGCTTTCTTCCACAGATCTTTAATAAAACTCAACCCAGGTATGCATAGTGTTCATTCATGGACTTCTTTCATCCATGAAGCCTATAAATCTCTTTTCTAAGTTCAAGTTTATGGATTTCTTTATGAATTTCATGATTGGGTTGCTAGTGTTCATGTTGAGTAATTGAATTCAAATCCATTTTGGGTGATCAATGTTAGGTGGAATTGATTTGTATAGATGTATATTTATGTGAACATATGATTAAACCCTAGGATGATGAAATTAGAGTTGAATTATGATGTTTAATTGTTGTACAATGTTGTTTATACATTCTATGCCTACCATGTGTTTGATTAAATGCCTAGATGAAGGAAAAGTGCCTAACTAGCATGATATCATGAAATTCCCATGTATGTACAAGTTTATGCCTATCACATATTTGATGAAGTGCTTCAATATATGAATTATGAATTGTGTTATTTGTCATGTGTTCAAGTAAGTCATGCTTTGTCAGTTTCTTCTCATCGAGTCCTGGGGGTACTTGTACCCGAAACATTAGTTGTGTGCTTAAAGCCATGTCATGTTTTCACGATACTCTCAGTCAAACCATGATCCATAGAACTCAGTCAGTCATGTGACTCAGGAAAACCCAGAAATCTCAGTAATCTCAGTAGTTCAGTAATCTCAGTAACCTCAGTATTCCCAGTCAATCTCAGTAACTTCAGTACTCTCAGTCAGCCCTCAGAACTCAGTACATTCCGTCAGTCAACGAAACTCAGTAAACTCAGTTTAGCCCTGCTAAACAATACCACTAGTATCAGCTCAGTTAAGTTCAGTGTCTATTCAGTTGGGAGTAGGATTCAGCACCGAGTGAACCCAAGGATGGGGACTCACCTATTATTCAGTGGAGGGTGTGATCCTTAGAAAAAATCCTTGTGTTCCAGAACTACGTAGCTAGCGTAGGTTGAGATGCACCCTACGCGTTTAGGGATATAAATATACATCTCATTTGGGTTACCTACTAGGAGGGGTTGACGAAAGAGCACCCTGTCAGTGAGGGTATACTCACAACAGGTCTTTACCCATGGCACGGTATTGACACCCTTCCAGTTGGGGTTACAGGTTGGACCCTACTAGTTCAGTTCTGGGGCAAGTCGGTTAGATGCTTACCTCCCACAGTCTCAGTTTCAGTTTCAGTCTCAGTCTCAATAAAAGAACTCAGATAGTTCTTCAGATTTTAGGACTGTCAGATATGATCAACTCAGTTACTGTACGGAACTCAGCTAGTTCCATCAGATTCAGGACTGTCAGATTCAGTCACTCATGTTATCAGTTATATTAGTTCTCAGAACTTATGTTATCAGTATTCAACTTCAGGACTGTCAGATACAGTCAACCAGACCAGTTCTTCATAATCAGAACTGTCAGAAATAGTTATCCATGTATCAGCAACATAGTATTAGTCCCTCGGTATTCAGTAATATAGTATTAGTCTCTCTCATTTATTAGTGACTCAGATGTCAATATCAGTAAACTCACCAGTCAGAACTCAGTATGCAGTCCTATCACGATCTTAGTTACAGTTAAGTAGTCATACATGTATTCTCACATTCATGTTAGTCAGTCAGTTAGTATTGTTCATGCATATGAACCATTTGTATTCAGCCTACCTCACTTGCATACCAGTACATTCAAAGTACTAACACATTTGCGTTATGGTGTCTTATACCATAGGTTTAGAAGCACGAGCTCCAGAGCATCAGTAGCATCCCAGTTAAGCAGTCAGAGTAAGCTATGTATTCTCATCCTTCGATGACATGATGATTTCATTACTATTTTTGTTTTCAGTTTATTTCAATAGTTGGAGTTAGTTGGGGACATATCCCATCAACTCCTTATTCAGACAGTTTACAGGCTTTCAGACTACAGTATGTTCAGACAGTTATTTCAGTTATTTTGGTATTGTTATACCATATTTTCAGTTATGTATTAGTATTGAACCTTATGGTCTTTCAGTTCATGTTTTCCGTATTTACGATAATGATATTATTATTTAGTGCTCAGTTACAAATATCAGTCATGGGTTAGCTTATGGTCCTTCGAGGTCATGGGCATCGTGTAGCGTTTCGGATACCAGATTCGGGGCATTACACTTTCCCCCCTAAGACTTCCAAACTATGATAGATATGCGTATGCGGTACAAGAACAAGGCAAGTTTACTTTTCCTAACCTAGCCTTTTAATCTACCCCATGAAGAAGAAGCTACACAATAGATGTGAAACCTGTTGCAAGAACTGGGTATTCTGGTGCAATTGGTAGTGGTTTTGTTGCAACTTATTATCCATCTGTTGCATAAGTTGCGTTGGATTATTTATTCAGAGAACCCTATGCAAAAGATGGACCATCTGTTGCATCTTTACATTTACTAATCTATTTAAAAATTGACTTCTTATATCACAGCATGTTGACAAAATTATCTGCCTCATGAGTAAAAGGCAATTAACGTACCCGAAAGCTTATGACGTTGCCGATAGGATAATGGACCTCGATTTCTACAAGAAGATCAAGGATAAGTACGATCAACTCAATACTAATGCGTCAACCTGTGGTATGGGACTTGATTTCTTAGTTTCTACATTGGACTTAGATGAAGAAGAAAAGATAAACTATGTTAGAGGGGAGAGGCCAAATCCATACGGCAAGAGCTGGACCGAGGCAAAGAGGATTTTTGTAGTAATTAGGGTGAATGACATACATTATCGGGTTGTTGAGATACTACTAGAGAAGGGAAAGATCAAATTTTATGACCGCAACGAACCTGCCATCGATGAGGTCAATCTTTTTTTCCACGTGTAGCCACTGATGAAGTTGTTGCCCATCTTATTGAGGAAGAGTAAGCAGATGAATCATTTTCCAAAGAAAGTGTTGATGAAAAAACCATGAGATTTTAAAGGTCGAAACAAGGGCATGAACCTTCCTAAAAATAATACCGGTTACGCGTGTGGCTCGCGCACTCTTGTACACATCGAATGTTTGCTGATCGTAACAGAAATGGCTGAGCCAATGAACTTTTTATGCGATAATGTTGTGGTAAACCTGCAAGAGGTCTGAACTTATGGGGTATTAACTAGACGTGTGGAGCCTGTGTATATAGAAGAGCCTGTGAAATAATAATTTTTAATTTTAAGTCACACTTCACTTTACTTTAAATTACATGTACATGTAGTGGCAATAATTTTTTTCTAATGAAAGTTGAGTTTTTTTATAACACAATAGATTGTCAATCTGTTGTAAAATATATTCTATCTGCTCTGGCAGATAGTTTATCTGTCGCAATAGGTTGGTCATCTATTGCATTATGCCAATGTTATTTCTATCTAATCTAAGTCTAATTTGTTGCAACAATGGGAAGACTTATTTGATAATTTTCAACAGATGACCTAAATTTTACAACATATGCCTAAATATGTTTGATATTTTCCAACAATTATGTTTGAATATCCATGTGCTCGACAACACCAAACCAGTAACAAATACACCACCATAAAAATTTCAGCAATTAGGCTTGAATATCCATGTGCCCAACAATACCAAACCAGTAGCAATAACGACAATAATGTAGTATCTTCTTTCTCGATTTTGTTTCTCTTCAAAAGCCATGACTTTGGTCAACAAACCCCAGATTACACGATTTTCTTATGAATGGTGTCGTTCTTCATACCAATCAGAGTAATCGCATCCACCCAATTTCTATACCAATAAGAACACAATTACAAAACAATTACAAGTCAATAATTAATCAACTAATTAAATAAAAAAATATTACCTTTGAAATCTTACAAATAAAAAACCTACGACTTGAATTTTGTTGAGTCCAAGAAGTCTTTAACAGAGCTTCATGACCCCACTCATAATATCAAAAATCTGTATCACAAAAAATAGTGGAAGATACGATCGACATTGTCAAGCTCAGTTGGAAAAAATGAAAAAAAAATGAAGAAAATAAAGATCAAATGCAAATAATTTGAAGAATTTGGATAGATAAAAAAAGATGATGAAGAAGAAGAAGATTTGAGAATTAGGGTTAAATTTTAGGAATAAGATGAATATATAAGACAATGGAGGGAAAAATAACCATTGGGGGCCAAATGACGACAAGTCAGCAAAAAGTGTCAAACTGACACATTTGATGCCTATTTCATTTTACGTGTTTAAAATGAATACTGTCTACTTGATGCCTATGTTATTTTACGTGTTTAAAATGAACTCCACAAAAAGAGTAGCATATTTTCAATGTTGTTCAGTAGTAGCTTCTACATCCACCTGAAAAGCCAGAATTGGTCAATGCTAATCACTGAGATACAACAAAACAGAAAAAGATAACTCATCTATTCTAGCAAATCAAACAGGTCTTCCTCCTGTTTTAAATTATCCCAAACATATTATATTTCTGTTGCAACAATGAATCAACTATTGGGATAAATTTCTATATGAAGAAGACCTGTATGATAATTTCCAACGGATGAACCATCCGTTGCAACATATGACTCATCTGTTGCAGTAGATAGGTCATCTATTGGTACAAATAAAAGTGGTACGAAGATCTATTTGATTTTCTAAAATCAAAAAGACATATGTCGCAATAGATAGTTTATCTGGTGCAACAAGTTAGTCAGCTGTTGCAACAGATGTATATATCTGTTTGATAATTTTCAGCAGATGTGTCATCTGTTAAAACAAATATGTGTTTGTTTGTTAGTTGGAAGACATATGTATTCACCTTCTTCAGCTTGTGTTGCTCTCCTTTGGATATTGTACATTGATCAGTGCAACACACGAACAGAGGAGTTGCAATTTTATTTTTTTGGATGCTTGATAATGCCTTGGAAATCACTTTTCTTCTCATCTTAGACTTAATATCTAATGGAGTGGATGGAAATAAAATCCTCTTTGATGGAATGAGATTCCTCTTAGATACCAATTCCTTTACAGAAGTAGTTAATACAATAATAGCATTAAGCACTACATCATGTTTCGCCCTGCAGTCTTGACATTTGCATGTAGAACATTCGCTGGGAGAGGCAAAACCTGTATAATCGGTATGATCATACTCATAATGGTTTGTTTTTAATACTGTAAGAGGAGCATCATTAGCACCAACAGCAGCACCACTACCACCACCAATAACTCCATCACCACTAAGATCATCAACAACAACAAGCTCACCCTCCAAAATTATTTTTCTTATAATGGTTGTTGCTCCAAATAATTTTATTTTTATTCTGTCGATGATCTTAGGGTCCGATAAAGTTTGCACAGACCATAAATTAAGAAAAATGGCATCTTCAACTCTCGATTGGTCGAAACTAGTGACGGATGCACAATCTAACATAAATCATTACATATATTAGAATGATGATTAGATCATTCAAAAAAAATCATTAATTAAAATAAAAAACTTAATTATAATTTTACTTACTGCATCCTTCGGGGGGTTGAAGAGATCAAGAAATTTTACATTTTTATCAGTTTTGGCTGACAACCATCTCAAGATTCTTGAATAGAAAACTTCTTCCTGGTAGTTCAGTTGTTGTCTCAAATAAGGAGTGGCTTCAAATGCCCAAGCCTATAAAATAACGCCAATAAATCAAAACCATTATTGAGTAAAAAAAATGAATGATATCATAATAAAAGAAAGAAACATTTACCATGAAAGCCCATGGAAAGCCATATAAGTTGACTGTCTTTGGCGTTAATGGAGTCAACAAATATTTGACAATCATTTTGAAGCTTTTATAACCCCAAGATAGCTATTAAATGCCTCAAGATCCTCGGAGAGCTTTATTAAACCAATGCTTATGTTGTTGTTAACGTATCTCGCCAAAAGAATATTATGTACAAATCAAATCAAGCACAATGACTGTTTGTGCTTCTTTGAAAGTCCTTTACCTTTCAACGCTTCTATCAAATTTTTGATTTTGAAGCTTGGAACAGTAATGAACATCAGGTCATCACGATCACATGACTTGCCTTTGCTTTTTTTGGGTGTGTGGGGTGCTTTTTCGGGTTAGAATAGGTATAACTTGAGAAGGAGGATAACATTTTAGTCTAGTAACTATGGCAAACTCCAACCAACCAAAACAAACAAGGATGCCACAGTAATTTATCCACACCTCATCCATCTTAGCTTTGTTTTCATACATAAACCTACACTTGAGAAGTCCATATACTATTTTCATTTGAAAATGAGCATTGTTGTCCTCCGACATATCAAGATATTTTCCAAAGCAGTTTTCCCTGAAATAAGCATCCAATTTTTGTTCTCGAAGTATTTTTCTGAAGGCGTTGAAAGATTTTCTCATGGCTGACTTAACCACGAAATCACCCGTTAAATTTGTGGCACCATCGCACTGCATTCTCACATGATAACAATCAATGCTGAAGGTTTTGACCAACTCTTTGGTGGAAGGGCTATTAGCATTTGGATTATCTCTTTTGAAACATTCCTCTTCCCCGTGTTCATCATATTCTGCTCCTAATTAAGATAACACTTGTAAAGCAAGCTCATAGAGTGGTGGATATAGCCTAGCTGCTTCACTTATTCCTTTACTTAGATTTGATTCGATTTCTGTTCTTTTGGGAACCATGTTATCTAAAATTAATAGGAACATAAAAAAATATATTATAGTTGATTAATGCATCGTTAAAAAGGGATAACAGTAAATCAAACAAGTAAAACATTAAAATAACAGTTTCAATAGATCACCGATCTGTTGCACCAGGTAGTATATTTGTTACAGCATATAACCAACCTGTTGCATCGGATGAGTAATCTGTTACAATAATAAAAAATATATGACTCATCTTTTAAGATAGATGAATGGTCTGTGCAATAGATCATACATTATTGCAATATATGAGTGATCTGTTGGAACAGTTAAATAACTTGTTGCAACGAATGAGTAATCTATTGCAATAATACAAAATATATCACTCATCTGTTGAGAAAAATGAATGGTCTATGCAGCAGATTACACATCTGTTGCAACATCATCTATTGCAATATATGAGTGATATGTTAGAATAATTAAATAACATGTAGCAATGGCTGAGTAATATATTGCGACAATACATAACATATCACTCATCTGTTGAGAAAGATGAATGGTCTGTGCAATAAATCACACATCAGTTGCAACATATGAGTGATCTGTTAGAACAGTTAACTAACCTGCAGCATCGACTGAGTAATCTATTGCAAAAATACAAAATATATCACACATCTATTGAGAAAGATGAATGGTCTGTGCAACAAGTCATACATCTGATGCAACACATAAGTAATCTGTTGGAACAACTATCAACGGTAAATATTATTTAGATTTCTTTCAACAGAAGGGTCTTCTATCACGGCAGATAAATGATCAGTTGGAAAAATTAAGTCTTAGACATGTCCTATAGAAAGAGTTGATAGAATTTTATCCAACAGGAGGTTCATCTATTGCATCAGATCATTAATCTGATGGTTCCTCCGTTGCATCAAATGGTCAATCTGTTGCATCAGATTTTTTATCCGATGGTTAATCTATTGCAACATATGGTTAATCTGTTGCATCAGATAGTTAAACTGTTGCATCATATGCTAAATTTGTTGCATCAGAATTTTAATTTGATGGTTCCTCTGTTGCATCAGATGGTTGATTTGTTGCATCATATGATAAATCTGTTGCATCAGATAGTTAATATGTTGCACCAGATGGATAATCTGTTGGAGAAAATAAAAAAGAGTAGCACGATTTTGTTCAACAGAAAAATAGCAATATAACCATTTTTACCAAGAACAAGAACAGAACAAATCAACCCAAATCATTGTTTTGTTTGTATAAACACAAACAACAAAAATCAAACTTCAAAAAATGCAACAATCAACAAAAAATCATAAGTTACTTCGAAAAGAGAAGAGAAGAAATGCCAGAAATTAGGGTTTTATTCAGACCACATTTCAAATTAAAGCAACAACTATTGAAATTGTTAACTAATACTATAAGAGAAGTTGGCTCAAGTTCCTCGTTTTCTTCAAAACTAAAAAGGCCATAAATTTTTACCTGTGAAGAAGAAAAGGAACGATAAAGAATTTGAAGTTGTTGTGGCCGGAGAGTAAGGTTGTCACGTCGATTGAAGGTTGAAGAATTCGAAGCTGTTGTAGCCGGAGAGCAAGGTTGTCACATCGATTGAAGGTTGAAGTCGAAAAGGAACTGAAGTCCAACTATTTGTCGTCGGAGATTGAAGTCGCCGAGAATTGAAAGGAGAAATTTGCAGAACTGCTGATTGAAATGAAATTTGCAAAATTCATAATAACGATATTGTTAGCTTGATGTAAATGCATGTACCAAATCAAATATAGAATATATGAAACGCCGATTAAATATTTACATAAATAGAAGTGCAAAAGTGCTTGAGTACATGAAAAATAATATATACTACCTGAGAAGCACTTCCTCTTTGTAATTAGTTTCTATGTCGGAGGTCCTTGGAAAAGCATAATCTATAGGTATTACTCGGCTCAATTGAATAAATCCTGGACACTGAGTGTTGTAACATCCTGTTTTTTGATACCCATCCACCTATTCAAGTATCTGTTGATTATTTTGTTTTCCAAAATTAATTAGTTTATTTAAAAATATACTTACTGTCCACGTGGTAAACAATCGAGTTCGGGTGTCACCGTACAGCCTTGGATGCACCTGGGGAAAAAATGTTCAATTGTTATATCTTTGGGGGGGGGGGGGGGGGGGGGAAATAGGATATCTGTCCTTATATGTGGGATCAATGGATGACTGAAATGCCTACACCAAACTTGTGGGGATAAGAGAATATTGTATTTTAAAGTAGATTCTTTCTAAATTAATTTATTGTTGTCCTTGTATTTTAATTCATGTGACATTATTTGATGAGTTGATACTAAATTTAAGTTAGAATTTCGAAATATTTGTTATCTTAATGATGACATAATATCTTGCTTATAAAATCTTCTCATAATTAGAATAAAAAGAAAATTATAAAGTTGAATTATTTTCAAATACTGAAATGTTCTAGTTTTCTTGAAACAAATTGTTGATAAGAAATATTCCACAAATAGAAAACGAGGGAGTATTAGGTAGTGAATCCAAAGCAATAATAACATAAAAGATGCAATACGAGCAGGAAACTAGAGTGGACTACAACTTTGTATAATTGGCTATCAAAGTCGTCTATTTTCGAAAAAAATATAAAATTTGAGGAAGATGACCGTTAAAGCAAATTAGCTAAAGTAAAATAATTTTTGAAAGATCAATAATATAAGAAGATAGATGACTTTATAGCCAATATATTACCTCAAGTTAGGCGTCTATTTGAGCAATCAACTTCAAGAAAATTATTTAAAAATTGCTATGGATGATTGAGTGATATAATTCCTCTAACTCAAATTCAGTGATACAAATGTTGGAGAAACATAATATAATGGACTACTAGTTTTTTTTTTTTTTTTAAAAAAAAAGAAATTACAAGTTTTGAAACTTTACAATCCATCCCACTTGTATTTGCTCGAAGATTTGTTATTCCCGTTTTGGAGAAAAATGGTTGAAGCACTGTATGAGCCAGTTCCACTTACTTGAGGATTGTATAAACAAAGAAAAGCTAAGACCCCAAAAAATCTGTCTATCGGTGGAGACGCTTTTATAAAAATTCCTGCAAACTATAAATACAACAATTTTTTTCACCTTTCAATAATCTAAGCATTTTGAATCTACAAAATTTCATATAAATTTGTACTTAAATTAGCTAAGCTAATTTGTAAATCCTTAAATAAGTCTCAACACGAGCAACCTATGTTTTATCAAGGACATTATTTCTCTCTCATTTTATTAATTAAGAAGCTGAGGCACGTATAGATGAAATTATGTCCTATTAAGTTTTAACACAATGACTAAGAGGAAAAAAACTAAGTACCCAATACTAGGCAGTAAAGGTCCATAAAGGTTATATAATTAGAGCCGTCAAAATAGACTTAATCTGAAATATCGGTTTAGCCCAATCTTTTACCAGCTCAGTCTCATTTGGTCTGCCGGCCTCAAAAGCTCCATCGCGATGGTCCTCTATTTTGCAGATATTGTAGTAAACAAAATGAAAACTAAATCGCCATGAATATTAATTCAAAATCATATCATATAATAATATCAAGTTATGTAAGGTTCTAACTAAAAGAAGATATTAAATACTATATGGCAAAGTTGATGAGCCATCCCTCTTCCCTTAGATAGAAAAAAACGTTACATTTGTAAGAGATTTCACAAGTGAATAAAAAAAAAAAGATATATGTACCCCAATGTTTTAATTCATTCATTGAAAAAACTCCTACAACAAAATTTATACCTTAACTTAATTCTTTCCGTCCCCAGTTTTGGATCAAGAAGAGTCGGTTGTTTGTAGATATCCACACAATCATACAAGTATCCATGAATAGTCTACAAAAAAAGATCAATTCCATCACAACAAATGAAAAATAGTTCTTTCAGTACTACTGCATTTACATATGTATATATAACTCAATTGTAAGTTTGAATCTTCCGCACTGGACCATATTAGAGAGAAAGACAATTGAAGCTAAAAAAGAGAAGCAAATCAAAGGTGTTGTTACCCTCATAGTTACAAAGTATTTTGGTGAGAAGAAAGGGAGATGTGAGAGATGACAAGAATGAATTAATATATATGAAGATATAAAGTTGTTGATATTGCAGCTTAATTAGCATTGATGAGGCCGGTGTAGCTAGCTAGCTAGGTACTCACTCAACTAGGTAGCTACATCTTTTAGGCAACAAAATATTCTTGTTTTGTATTCCCTCTTTTTGTGTACTAATCTTGCATATTACTACTACAAGACCTTCGGAGGGTGCAGGTTGAAATATTGATCAAATAGTTTTAGTTTTTTTTTTTTTTTTTTTTTTTTTTTTTTTAAATTAAAGACTCAAGAGGTCGGTTTGAAATCCCCCGTCTTTATTGCTATAGGATATATTTTTTCCATTGGACCATGGTGCTTATTGTACTAATGCTTTCACTTTTTAGTGGAAAATACCATCTTCATTTTAAACATACTTTTTAGTGGAAAATACCATCTTCATTTTAAACTTTATTTTTAGAGGTCAATTTTTGCTCTTTTGAAAAAACCAACTTTTGGAGATCGGTTTGAATTTTTCTCTACACTAAAAAAATTAACCTTTAGAGATTAGTTTTGTTTTAAAAATATATATTATAGATTTTTTAAAACAAAATCGATCTCAGAAAATTGATGTTTTTCAATTTTTTTGAGATGGATTTTTGACTGTTATAGTGGTGATAGTAACTCTTTATAATGGATTTTGTTGATGAAAAGCATCTTATTTAAGTTAATTAGTATATGCAATATCATGAGATGCTTTAAGTAAGAATTGTTCAAACAAAAGAAGAAATCTAGCTTGTTACCACTAATTGTTAGACAATATGTTAATCTTATCAACATTCAAATAGTATTATTCTTGATAATGGAGTTAGGAGGCACACACCATTCATTCAACATAATTATTTCGCCAAATTATCTTTTTATGTGTATAATAAGTATTCAATAGTTAATTTACATATTTTGAGTAATACTTTCTTTAAGTGGCGGAGTCAAAATAACTACTAAGAAAGAATTTCTCTAAGCAAACTTTGCATAAAGAATTTATTTTTGTAGTCAAAATTTGCCTAGAAAATACTTTAGCCCTTCATTTTTACTTGTTCATAATGAATTTATTTTTTTTTTGAAAGAAAATACTAAATGAAGTGTATACTTTCTTATAATGTCCATAACTATTAGCGCTCAAAAAACTTGAAAAATAATTTTAGGGAATTAGGAGTTACTGTTAAGGTAAATAAGAAAAAAATATTACTTTTCTCTTAATATGCTAAAATAGATAAATAAAAGCGAAGAATAAGTTTAGTATAATGAACGCTAGAAAACACTCCTTCCTTCTATCTTTACTTGTTCATTTTACTTGATACTTTTTTTCAGAAATAATAAATAAAAGGATAATTTTACTTTTATAACACCTTTATTAACTACAAGTCATTTAAATGTTGAACGAATATCCCTAATATTTAATAATGAGTAAAGTTGAACAATTATTTTAACATACTGAGCGTTTGTCCATGCTTTATTGTGAAATAGAAAAAAGAGTAGTTTTTGTTTCCGATGTGAAAAATTGATGTTTGGAAATTGAAGTTGTATTTCGTAATGAAATAAATTAGAATTTTTTTTGCGAATAATTTGGAGTGAAAAAAGTGAAATATCATGTATTATTTTGGAAATTTTTAAAAAATAAATAAAAAAAAAGTAAAAATAATTATTTTTATATTTTTATAATTAAATATATTTTTCGGAGTTTAATTCTGAAAAGGTAAAAAAAATTCTAGTCAAATGCCTCCATTAGTACAGATGGATGAAAAGATAGAAATATTTATAGGCCTTTATAATTAGGATTATTTCCAAAAGTGGCAATGGATGTGTTATTACGACTTTCCTTAAAAATATACGAGGTTGCAACTTGCAACTACTTTCCCAGATTTTAATTATTTTCATTCATTAGTGTTTGCCGTAATTGTCTATATTAAATAGCGTAGCCTTAGTTTTTGACTTATTCAATACCCAATAATACTCCCTTCATTTATTTTTAATTATCACATTTATTAAATATAATAATTAATAATATAATTATTTTATCATAATATCCCTATATTTATATTGTGTCTTAAAATTAATTTGCAGAAAAAATAATTAATATTAAGAGTAAAATAGAACAAAAAGAAGAAGTTTTTTTCTTTTGATATGTCAAAAATGATAAATAAAAATAAAAATTCAATTAAAAAATTAGTGACTAGTCAAATAGAACATAGGACTCTCTCTTTTTTTTCTCCAAAAACCGGTAGCATCTCACCAGTATCCATTCATGTCCTTTTATTTTGGACATACTCAAATGCAACACCTTACCAAAATTAAATTTATGATTTAGGAATAGCTAAGTTAAAATGAACCATCATAGATATATTTTAAAAAAAATAAAAAAATCTTACATGTATAATTCGAATAAAAAATAATACTCTCTCTAATTTAATATGAATAATTTACTAGGATATGGTACATTCTTTAAAAAGAATATTTAAAGATATCTATAATCTATAATATATTAAAAGTGTGAAAACCCTTAAAAATGTGATTTGAACTTTTTACACTTCATTAAAAGATTCTATAATAGACAAAACGGTCATTTACTATTTTTTTCAAATAAAAAATTTTAATATTTAATAATTAAATAAAATTTGATAGATTAAAAAAAAGGAAAAAGAACATGTTTTTTGGTTGAAAGTTAAAAGAGTCATCGCAATTAAAATCGGAGTAGATTTAACTAACGAAAAATATACCATAAACAAAGAGTTGGCGTAGGTTAAAACAAAAAGGAAAAAAAGGAATTAATAAGAATAAGAAGGAAATTTATTGGTGCAAAATTTACCTTAGCTATATATGGAAAGACGATTACTACTAATATTATGGAATATTTTGTTAGTAAGTGATTCATAAATACATGGGAAGTAAAATACTTATTTTAACTATATAAGAAACTAATATTTTACAGTTCTAAATCAATTTAAATATTACTTTATACACTTATTTATTTAAAGAAAATAGTAAATAAAATTCTCCTGCAATTCTATTTAACAAATATCTGGTAAATAATTTTTAGGTGGGTTTCCTTCTACTTCCTCCTTTCTGTTTTTATTATGTTTCTTTCTTCTTGGTTAGTCTTTTTGGGTAGTTCTGATTCAATTTATTTTCTTCGATGTAACCTAATTTTTTATTCTGTTTTTATTAGTTATTTGTTTGAGTACTTTATGTGATTTGATTTCAAGGTATGAATAAGATTTGTGTATATATTGTACCTTCCGCAAACTCCGCTTGTTAGATTATGTTGTATTTATTGTTATTGTTTTTCTCCTGTTATTCTTTGCAACTCTTTTCTTTTATGCACTGATGATTCTGCATTGTCACACCCCTTTTTTCGCTCGAGGGATCGAGTCGAAGGGTTTTTTCAATTAAAGTGACGATATTGAATAGGGATTAAATTATTTAGAGTCGCCACTTGGAATTGAGTTTTGGTGTTCCAAGTCACCCTTTTTTGAATCCCTAATCAAAAGGAAATGACTCTTATTTGGTCTGCGAAAACAGAAAATGGGTAAGGAATTCTGTTGATCGAGGGGAAGGTGTGAAGCACCCCTCGAATCCCGTGGTTCTAGCACGGTCGCTTTTATTGACTTATACTTAACTAAAATTATTTCGATAAATTGTGTTAAGGCCAAAATTCGTTCATTTTTTAATATACTAAAAACTTGTCTATTATCTTATATTAAATAAATTGGTGAAAATAAATTTTAGAAAAATATTATTTTTTTTAAGGTGCATTATTGCATCCTTGAATTTTAAAGTATCTCAGAAAGATGTGTACGCCGCATTCTTAATCGAGATTAATATTTTGAACATGCCTAAAATTTACTTAACGTTAAAACTTTGGGTTGTCACTTATAAACTCATAACAATTTTATTTATTTAAAAGATTTCTTAATTTTACCAATAACCTTATGCAAAATTCGTTTAAGCAATTATTTAATTTAACAAATAATTTTCTAAATTTTATTAATGACCATAAAATAAAAAAAAAAATGATGAAATAAGAAGGAAATAATATATAAAATTACTCATAGTATGCTAATCTTATAATACTATACGTTTAGGAATTAAACGAAATCAAATGAGATGACTTAACATTAATTGAAATTAAAGTAAATTTATAATATTTAGAATATTTAAAATTTCATTAATAAATGAGCAAACTTAAAACCTCTTAAATTAAGTTTATAAAACATTTATTAAGATTAACCAATAGAACAAAAAATAAATATAAATTAATGGAAAATACACTATAGATACTACTACTAAACATTTTTTATCTTTTCAACCACCCATTTTAGTTCCGTAGGTTTTTTTTTTTTTTTTTTTGTTGTTTAGCATACAAAATATATATAGAAATGTTGTGCGTGCATATGCATGTGCATGCTATTTTTTTTTAACCTTTTTTTTTTAAAATCTTTTTGCATGCATGCATGGTTCACATATTCTGAACTAACACAATTTTTTACATATTAAAACACTAATAATTTTAAAAATTATCTCATTTAAAATTCAAAATCAATCTAATTAACATTATTTCATAAACAACTAATGAATTACAAATAAAGATATAAAGCATAAATTACATAAAAATAATAAACTAAACATAGTAAATAATATAAGAAGTCATTGTAATAATTTCATACATACTTTAATTCACCACAAGACTTATAAAAATAATAATTCACGAATTAAATAAAAACCTGTGCGATGATTTAAACGAATGTAAGAATAGAACTACCGTCACCGGAAACTCGAACAAGACTCCAAACTCAAACTCTAAATTTTCTTCTTCTTTTTTTTTTGATTTTTTTTTTTTTTTTTGAGTCTTCTCTGCGTTTTTTTTTTCGTCAAATTTTCTAAGTGTTCTTGGGTTTTTCTCCTTTTGTCAGAACTTCTTTCTTTTGTTTTGTTTTTTTTAGTCTTTTTGTTCTCTCTTTCTGTGTCCGTGTGTTGTTGTATATATAGAGATATAGGAGGGGAACTTTAAGGGAGTTGGGGGTTTGAGGAAAATTAGGGATTGGATGGGGTAGTTTCTTTAGGATAGGATAGGAAATCTTTTTTTTTTTTATTTATTTATTTTTTAAATAATAATAATAACAAAAAAATAATAAATAAATAAATAAGATAATAGTAACAAATAAAATAATAACAATAATAATAATATAATAATAATAATAATAATAATTAATTAATTAATTTTTATATTTCAAAAAATACAATAAAAGTCTAAAAATAGTCAAAAAACAAATTATATAATTAATATAGTACAAAAACTACTAACTTATTTATTTAAAAAAAAAAATCTTTTTAATTTTTTGTATTATTATTTTTTTAAAAAAAATAGGAATAAAATAAAATAATATCCTAAAATTAACTTTATTTAATTATTTTTATAAATTAAAATAAAATAATAGTAAAAATAATATATGATTAAATATAAATATAAATATTTAAAATCGATGAACAAGTTAAAATTTAGGGAGGATCAAAAATTACGTATCTACATTTTTGCCCCTCTTTGTGTGAAATCTCGAAGAGTTTTCATACAAAGAAGTAGACAAGATGTGATTTTTGAACCTCAAATTATTTGAAAGGTAAAAAATTAAAAATTAAAAAGATTAAAAAAAAAAAAGAAGAAAAATATGACCGAGTCCTGTTTTTGGACATCCTACCTATCCCGGGTTATAAGAAAATCAGGTCATGAGTAGTTCAAAAGGTAATTTGGTGAGAGAAAAAGTTAAAGTCGAGTGAGATTCCGTCGAGTTTCCGGTTGACGACTTCTGCTTTTACATTCAACTGACTAATAAAAATGAAAAATGAAAAAATACAAGTAAAAATTGCAATCTCTAGAATCTTGATTCAAATCTTCATGACTTGAACTTGAAAATTTACCCTATTCTTCAGGCGGGCTCCTGAACTTTCTTTTTCTTCACCCTGTTCTTCAGGCGGGCTCCTGAACTTACAATTCTTCACCCTGTTCTTCAGGCGGGCTCCTGGACTTACAACTTTTTTACCCTGTTTTTCAGGCGGGCTCCTGGATTTCTTTTTCTTCACCCTGTTCTTCAGGCGGGCTCCTGGACTTACAATTCTTCACCCTATTCTTCAGGCGGGCTCCTGGACTTCTTTTTTCTTCACCCTATTCTTCAGGCGGGCTCCTGGATTTGCAATTTCTGCACCCTGATCTTCAGGCGGGCTCCTGGACTCAAAGCAAATAGTGAAACAGAAAAATAACATTCTATTCTTCAAGAGGGTCCTGTATATAAAATAAATTCCCATTCTCTAGGAGGATCCTGAGCATAAAAATAAATTCTCATTCTTCAGGAGGGTCCTGAGTATAAAATAAATTCCCATTCTTCAGGAGGGTCCTGAGCATAAAAATAAATTCCCATTCTTCAGGAGGGTCCTGAGCATAAAATAAATTCCCATTCTTCAGGAGAGTCCTGAGCATAAAATAAATTCCCATTATTCAGGAGGGTCCTGAGCATAAAATAAATTCCCATTATTCAGGAGGGTCCTGAGCATAAAATAAATTCTCATTCTTCAGGAGAGTCCTGAGCAAAAAAAAAAAAAATTCCCATTCTTCAGGAGGGTCCTGAGCATAAAATAAATTCCCATTCTTCAGGAGGGTCCTGAGCATAAAACAAATTCCCATTCTTCAGGAGGGTCCTGAGCATAAAATAAATTCCCATTCTTCAGGAGGGTCCTGAGCATAAAAATAAATTCCCATTCTTCAGGAGGGTCCTGAGTATAAAATAAATTCCCATTCTTCAGGAGAGTCCTGAGCATAAAATAAATTCCCATTATTCAGGAGGGTCCTGAGCATAAAAATAAATTCCCATTCTTCAGGAGGGTCCTGAGCATAAAATAAATTCCCATTCTTCAGGAGGGTCCTGAGTATAAAACAAATTCCCATTCTTCAGGAGGGTCCTGAGCATAAAACAAATTTCATACAACATACATAAAATTTTGCAAAAGTTTGTACTGAAAAAATTTATGTGTTACTGGATCTTGATATATCTCGCAAAGAATAAAGTTTATCATGACCGAGATCCAGTATCGGATGTTGTAATCATGCTTCTTGCATTGAATGAAATGTGAAATTGCATCCTTTATCTGAAAGAAAAATTGTGAGTTTTAAAACATATGGTGGTTAATTTGTGGCATTTGGCTTTTGAAGTGGTCACTCTCGCACTTGCCATGCTCAACTCTTTTCCAATCCATGATAATCTTCTTTGAATTGTCATATTTCTGACTCAGAATTCTGACTACTGAGATCCTCAACTTAAATCATAGTTCTGTTGTATGATGTTTCTGAGTTTAGCTTCCAATACATCCCTTAGATTTTCACGAGTTTAAAATTTTCAAATTACAATCATCTTGAGTACCTTACTTTTACTTTGAAATGTTGTCTCTGTAGATCGACCCTTTGTCTTGCTTTGTACCCTTAAAGGAGTTGGTAGCGAGTTTGGAATCTTTTCTGACTCGACCTGATGTGAATTTGACTCAAAAGACAACAAAGATTTTTGTTTGATGACAAAGACACAAAAATCAAAAATAAAAATAAAACAAAATAAAAAGACAATAAATATCTCTTTTTCAAAACAAAGAGAAAACTTATCTGAATGTGGAAGTCGATTCTGGTGATTATGACATGCATTTTGAATAAAACAACCAGATCTACCCACACTAATCATTACAACTTTTGTCCACAATTTGAGCTTGAAATTAAGCCAATCTTGAATTTGTTCCTTCTTGATAACAACCTTTCTTAAACTAGTGGCACCTCAATGGGGTTTTGCCAACGAGTCTATCTCCTTTTATTCTTGCCTTAGCTCACAGTCGTCTTACGGTGCCCGAAAGGGTTTTCACCAATAAGACTCTCTCATTTTCATTTTTTCATCACTTTTTTTTTTTAAAATAAACACCCAAAATATGAAATATCATGCACTCATAATATGTTTAGCCTTGACATTCTCAAAGATTAATCCGAAGGTCTTTCTTTGGTTGTAACTTGGCTTTCGGATAGGGTTAGAAAGAAAGGTAGGCATGAGGCTCAAAAAATTTATATAACATTGGGTGAAACATACAACTTTTGAAATCAATTCTTTTAAGAAAATAAATTTTTTGCCCCAGTTTCATTTCATTCTGGGTAATTTGAATTTTCTTCTGGTTAGACCGAACCCCGGAGTAGGGCTGCCTACGTATCTTGTCATAGCAAGAATCAGGTCAAACGTAGTTCATGAAACATCATTCTTTTGTTTGATTTTGAATTTTTAATTGATTTTTTTTTTATTCCAAAAGAGGGGTTCGAAGAAAAATAAAAGCTCAAAGGGGTAAGCAAAGGTTTATATATTATTCAAATAGTAGAACAAAATGCCTTCATCATTTCAATCTTTAAAAATATAAGTGCAAAACATACATAACATAATTGTACATGAATATCATACATAATATCTTTTAACTGCGTCAGCATTGACCGGCATTCCTTCCATTTTTCCTTCTACATCAGTCAGATATAATGCGCCATTAGGTAACATTTTCTTTACCATGAATGGCCCATGCCAATTAGGAGAAAATTTGCCTTTGGCTTCAATCTGATGAGGAAGGATGCGTTTTAGTACTAACTGACCAACTTCAAAATGTCTGTGACGCACCTTTTTATTATATGCTCGTGCCATTCTCTTCTGATATAGTTGTCCGTGACATATTAACGTCAATCTTTTTTCATCAATCAAGCTTAATTGCTCCAAACGAGTCTTGACCCATTGGTCTTCATCAATTTCAGCTTCCACAACTACTCGAAGAGATGGAATCTCAATCTCTGCAGGTATAACTGCTTCAGTTCCATACACTAACAAGTAAGGAGTTGCACCAATTGAAGTCCGAACTGTAGTACGATAACCCAACAAAGCAAAAGGTAACTTTTCATGCCATTGTCGGGAACCTTGCACCATCTTACGGAGTATTTTCTTTAAATTCTTATTGGCAGCTTCTACAGCTCCATTCGCCTTTGGACGATAAGGAGTTGCATTTTGATGCATAATCTTAAATTGCTGGCACACTTCTTGCATCAGATGGCTATTAAGATTCGCAGCATTATCCGTGACAATTATCTTTGGAATGCCGAAACGACAAATGATGTTGGAGTGAATAAAATCAACCACAACCTTCTTGGTCACTGACATGAAAGTCGCTGCTTCTACCCATTTCGTGAAATAATCAATGGCTACCAAGATGAACCTATGTCCATTCGAGGCCTTTGGTTCAATTGGTCCAATTACGTCCATTCCCCAAGCCATAAAAGGCCATGGAGCAGTCATTGTATGCAACTCAGATGGAGGGGAATGTATCAAGTCTCCATGTACCTAGCATTCATGACATTTACGAACGAAAGTGATGGAATCTCGCTCCATGGTGAGCCAATAATAACCTGCTCGGAGTATTTTCTTTGCCAAAACATACCCACTCATGTGTGGTCCACAAATCCCAGAATGTACTTCAGTCATGATTTTTGACGCTTCTTTAGCATCTACACACCTCAGAAGTCCCAAATCAGGAGTCCTCTTATACAAGATTCCTCCACTTAAAAAAAATCCACTAGACAAACGTCGAATGGTTCTCTTTTGATTACCATCAGCATGTACAGGATACTTCCCAGTCTGAATATATTCTTTGATATCATAGAACCAAGGCTCCCCATCAAATTCTTCTTCAACCACATTACAATATGCATGTTGATCATGAATCTGTATATGCAAAGGGTCAATATAAGTTTTATTGGGATGTTGAAGCATCGAAGATAATGTCGCCAAAGCATCAACAATCTCATTATAAGCTCTGGGAATGTGTTTGAACTTTACTAATACAAATCGTTGACAAAGATCTTGCAAACAACTTCTATATGGTAGGAGTTTCGAATCACGAGTCTCCCAATCTTCTTGGATTTGGTGGACTAATAAATCTGAATCTCCTAATACCAACAATTCTTGGACCCCCATGTCAATGGCTAATCTCAATCCTAGAATGCAAGCTTCGTATTCTGCCATATTATTGGTACAGTAGAATCGAAGTTGGGCTGTTATGGGATAATATTGTCCTGATTCAGAAATAAGAACCGCTCCTATCCCCACTCTTTTTATATTAGCAGCTCCATCAAAGAACAACTTCCAGCCTGAATGGCAATCTTCTGAAACAAACTCACCAACATACAATACCTCTTCATCTGGAAAATAAGTCTTCAATGGTTCGTACTCCTCATCAATAGGATTTTCAGCCAAATGATCCGCCAAGGCTTGAGCTTTCATTGCAGTTCGTGTCACATAAACAATATCAAACTCTGTGAGCAACATCTGCCATTTCGCGAGTCTGCCTGTGGGCATAGGCTTCTGAAAGATGTACTTTAAAGGATCCATACGAGATATGAGGTAAGTAGTATAAGATGACAAGTAATGTTTCAACTTTTGAGCTACCCAAGTTAACGCGCAGCACATTTTCTCAAGAAGAGTGTACTTAGCCTCATAAGTGGTAAACTTTTTGCTGAGGTAGTAGATGGCTTGTTCTTTTCTTCCTGTGACATCGTGTTGACCCAATACACAGCCAAAAGAATTATCTAAAATAGATATGTACAATATCAAGGGTCGGCCTGACTCTGGAGGAACCAAAATAGGCGGATTCGACAAGTGTCTCTTAATTCTGTCAAATGCCTCTTGACATTCTTCAGTCCATTCAACTTTAACATTCTTCTTCAACAACTTGAATATTGGCTCGCAAGTTGTCGTAAGCTGAGCAATGAATCTACTGATATAATTCAACCTTCCAAGTAAACTCATCAGCTCCGTTTTATTTTTCGGTGGAGGTAAATCTTGGATAGCTTTTATTTTTGAAGGATCTAACTCAATACCACGTCGACTGACTATAAAACCCAAAAGTTTTCCTGACGGAACTCCAAATACACATTTTGCTGGATTAAGTTTGAGATCATACCTCCGAAGCCTTTCAAAGAATTTTCTCAAATCTTTGATATGATCAGATTGCTCTCTCGACTTAATGATCACGTCATCCACATAAACTTCAATTTCTTTGTGCATCATGTCATGAAACATTGTGGTCATTGCCCTCATGTAAGTTGCCCCAACATTCTTTAATCCAAAAGGCATAACTCTATAACAATATGTCCCCCATGGAGTAATAAATGATATCTTTTCCGCATCTTCTGGATCCATAATGATCTGGTGATACCCCGCATAACAATCTACAAAAGAAGCAAGATCATGTTTGGCACAATTGTCCAATAAAATATGAATATTGGGAAGTGGAAAATTATCTTTCGGACTTGCTTTATTTAAATCACGATAATCAACACACATCCGAACTTTGCCGTCTTTCTTTGGAACAGGGACAATATTTGCCAACCAAGTAGGATACTGGGCCACTTGAATGACTTTAGCCTCAAGTTGTTTAGTAATTTCCTCTTTAATTCTTACACTCATGTCAGTTTTGAGTTTTCTTAACTTTTGCTTGACAGGAGGAAAAGCAGGATCAATTGGCAACTTGTGAACTACCAAATCAGTGTTTAAACCGGGCATATCATCATAAGACCACGCAAAGATGTCTTTATACTCATGCAAAGCTTCAATTATAGCTTTCTTTTGTTGTGGTTGAACATGTACACTTATCTTAGTCTCCCTGATATTTTCATGATCTCCTAAATTGATCGCCTCAGTTTCTTCCAAATTGGGATTTGTCTTATTCTCAAAATGTTTGAAGTCTTTGCTTATATCCTCAAATGTTTCCTCTTCATCGTATTCAACCTCCTTATTCATTATTTCAAAATTAGATTGGTTTTTTAACTCTGGTGAACAATTCTTCATGCATGTCATATCATTAGAATCGGCATAGGAAGAACTGTATAATAGAAAAATAAATAAATAAAAATCAGACTTAAAATAAAACGAAGGGACACTGCGCTTTATTAGAAACATAGATAGAAAGAGTTTTAACCTAACATACCAGATTTAAAGTTCTGAATTATAATCCTAGAATGATTTAGATTACAGAAGTAAAAACAAACAAACTACTAAGACTGTAAGAAAACAAACAAACTACCAAGACTTTTTTATAATAGGGAGAGGAGTGGCCTCCCAATTGTTAAGCTGGAAATCAGGGCCGAAAAACTGCACATCTGCATTACTGGTACCTTCCCCAATTTCAACCATATCAGCTTCAATGAACATATTCTGAAAAAAGTCAATCAACTCTGTATCATCATCATTCATTGATTTTGCAACAGGTAACTTGGAGGATCCAACAACACTGAATTTGATGAAAGACTCATAAAGTGGCGGTATAGGCTTGGCAAGTGACCACGACTCTTTCTTACGCTTTTTAGCCTTCTTTATATCTTCAGCAGTAGGCTCGTATCCCGGACCAAAAGCACCAAAGTTCTCATAGAGGTTTACTGGATGAACTATGCCTTGCAAAAACATCCCTAGACCTTTTCCTGGTTCGAAGCCATGCTTCAACATTTCATTCACTACCATAACAGATGCAGAGGACAATTGTGGTCTTGCGATGAGATTCCCCTCGAGGATATACTCAACAGCCACTACCTCAGAAGCTTGATGAATTAACACATTGGCAGTAACTACTTCGATGGAAGAAACAGAGTAGTCTTTATACATTGATAAGTCTCCTTCACCATGAACCACTATCTCTTGCCTGTCACATTCGAATTTGACCATTTGATGCAGCCTTGATGCGATTGCTTTAGCCCTATGAATCCATGGCCTTCCCAATAACATATTATATGAAGCATCAATGTTTAGTACTTGAAAATCCATAGCAAAATCGACAGGCCCAATTGTCAATATGAGTTCTATTTCACCAATGGCATCAGTTTTTGATCCGTCAAAACCTTTGACGCACACATTGTTAGGTCGGATTCTTTCCACATTAACATTCAACTTTTGTAAAGTTGACATAGGACAAATGTTAGCGCCTGATCCTCCATCAATTAACACTCGAGTGATGATGGAATGTTCGCATTTCACAGAAATGTACAGACCTTTGTTATGCTCCGTACCTTCTATAGGCAATTCATCGTCTGAAAAAGTAATTTTATTTGCTTCAAGGATCCTTCCAATAACTTTTTCCAGCTAATTTACTCCAATCTCACTAGGAACACATGCTTCATTAAGAATCTTCATTACAGCCTTGCGGTGTTCCTCTGAATGTATCAATAAAGACAACAAAGAAATTTGTGCTGGTGTCTTCTTCAACTGTTCTATAACAGAATATTCTGGCAATTTCATTTTCTTTAAGAATTCTTCAGCTTCTTCATCAGTGACAGGCTTCTTGACTGTCATTCGTTCTTCACCACCTTGTTTATTCTTTCTTAACTCTACTGGAGCATAACATCTTCCAGATCGAGTTAATCCCCCTACTTTATCTACATGTTCAGTCACTTCTTTCCCCTTTTGCATCACCACAACGCGATCATAATTCCAAGAGACTACCTTGGTATCAACCATAGGCAGCTGTGACACTGGTTTAATAACAATAGGAGCTACAGGAGCTCCTTTTATGATTAAAAGAGGCTTATTGGATCTTCCGGGAATAATGAGTTTCGGCTTTATTTGACTTGACCCAATATTTTTTGAAATCTCTTTCCCCATCGCCAAAGGATCATTCGATGATTCGTGTTTGCTATCACCACCTCCGCTTCTGCAGGCTTTTCTTTCGTTAAATCTATAGCATTTGCTGATTTTTCCGAATCAGTTTTAATTTTAATGATCGGCTTAAAGGGGATCGTAGCATCTTCCCCACTGAGTATCACATCGAGCATGTTTGTTTCATTATGATCTGGCAGCGGATTTTGATTAAAATTTGGAGCGCCTGGACTTTCCACCATAATCTGTTGGGTATTAATCAACTCTTGAATGGCTCTTTTCAGATACCAACATTTCTCTATGTCGTGCCCTGGGGCATCAGAACAGTATTCACATCTTCTAGAATAGTCCAAATTCTTCGGAGGAGGATTCGGGATCCTTCTCTCAATTGGGTTTAGAACATTCATTTTTCTCAGTCTATGAAATAAACTGGTGTAAGATATTTCAATAGGAGTGAAATTATCTTTTACCATGTTATCCCTTTTGAATTCTGCTCTAGGCCAAAAATTAGACCTCGGAGGGCCTCTTTGAACTTGCGGGGCCATTGGATGATTTTGGATTGTTGGTGTACGCCACTGCGGGTAAGAAGGACCTCGAGCATATGGTTGTGTATTGTAAATAGGATATTGAGGGGATGGAATAAAATATAATGGATTCTGTGCGTATGGTTGATGCGCACCTCTCCAATTTTGTCGTGGACCTGCCATGACAGTTGCTACATCCTCTTTTCTTTTCTTTCCCCCAAAACTTCCTGTACCACTTTGAATTGCCTGTGTTGTTGCTTTCAAAGCAGCCTGGCTGATGATCTTTCCTGATTTGATTCCATTTTCTACCATCTCTCCAACTTTGATAACTTCTGCAAATGTGCTTCCGATAGTAGAGAGCAAATGATGGAAATAATCAGGTTCTTGTGCTTGCAAAAAAATATCAATCATTTCAGATTCTTTTATCGATGGTCTAACTCTTGAAGCCTGCTCTCTCCATCTGACTGCATATTCTCGAAAACTTTCAGTCATGTTTTTTCTCATGTTGGCAAGCGTAGTGCGATCTGGCACTATCTCAATGTTATACTGAAATTGTTGAACGAAATCTCGAGCCATGTCGTCCCCCATGTGCCAACGGGAAATGTCTTGGTCAATGAACCATTCAGAAGCTATCCCTGTAAGGCTTTCTCCAAAGTACGCCATCAATAATTCTTCTTTTCCTCCTGCTCCCCTTAATTGATTGCAAAACTTTTTCAAATGAGCTACAGGATCGCCGTGTCCTTCATATTTGTCAAATTTTGGCATTTTGAACCCTATCGGCAAATGGACATCAGGAAACATACATAAATCCTTGTATGAAACACTTTTTGGTCCACCTACTCCTTGCATATTTCTCATACTTTGTTCCAGGCTTCTAACTTTTCTAGCCATCTCCTCCTGTTCCTCATTTTTAGCAATCTTCTCAATCACGATAGGAGTATCTCGTTAATGAACATGATAATGTGGATTTTGTGATTTGAAAGTCATTTCAGGAGGATATAACATATCATGATTTGGTTTTCCCATATTCTTTGGTATTGTCGGTTGAATACCCGCAGTAGCTGGCGCTACAGAGGTAAAAAGTGGGTTATTTGCGACAGATGGATTTGGTGGGCGCACGGTAGAAGTACCAGCAACTCCAGACATATTAGCAAATGGGCCAAATCCTGGTGGGTAAAATGGATCACTAGTTTGAGCTGGGTCAGAATTTGGATCATTTGAAGTTGAAATTCCAGGGATTGAAGAAGGCGGGGCTTGTCCATTCAACCAAGCTTGGTACATCTCCGCCATCTGTTGTTTTAATGCCTTTATTTCTTCCATTGATGTTACTTCTTGCGAAATCAACTGATTCTGCTCTTCTTCACTATCAGACCCTATATCTCCTCTGCGGGTCATTCTTCTTTTACCCTTGTATCTGGTGTTATACAGATGTGATGCCAGTTTAAACCACAAACCAACCACCAATTATTTTATCTTTCTGTGATCAAGTAGCAAACGGGTGAGTGTTAGATATTTAACACATTATAATGCCACGTTATATGTCATGTTTCTATATGCATTTCCCAACCTATCATGGAAGCTTTGTGTTTCATCCCGACTTTTCTAGGCATATTTTCAAAAGTTATGATCGAACCCTTTGGAGGATTGCCTACGTATCATGTCAGGACATGAATCAGATCTTGCGTAGTTCGGGAGAAATTTAAAATTTATTTATTTATTTATTTATTTATTTTATTTTTTTAAAATTGACTCTATCAAAAACTTTGCTATAACAAACTTCTAGACAATTTTATCTATATGTTTGAAGACAATATTCCCTAAGTACAAAAATAAAATAAAAGGACTCAGAAATAAAGAAAAATAGAATGACCATTTTATGTATGAAGTTATATAAAATTTTCAATCTCACGACCCTAAAGGTTCAGGACTTGTTAAAATTGATATATATTTTTTGTAAAAACTTAGCCTCATGATCCCTAAAGATTCCGGGCTGTTGAAATATATTTTTATTTTATTGTTATTATTATTTTTTTTTATTTTTTTTTTATCTTAGCCTCATGATCCCTAAAGATTCAGGGCTGTTAAAATATATATAAAAATTGGACTTGAAAATTAGAAAAATAATTATGAAAATAATCATATTTTCAAAATATTTTCCAATAAATCCATGAACAAAATTTATTTTTTTTAAAAGATAAGGTTGTATCCTGGGAAGGACTTCCTACGTATCTCACTAAGATGTGAGAATCAGACCCTCGTAGTTCATAAAGATTGTAAAAACTATGTTGCTGTATATTTAAAAAATTTCTTTATTTTAAAAATAAAATTTTTCTTTCAAAAATGATTAACTAAATTTGAGAATAAATTAATCTCTCGTATTTTAAAATTGCCTAAAGCCGGTCAACAAATAAATAGTCTTCATAGCAAATGTCAAAGAGCACGTAGGATGCACATGTTGGTCTTTATAAATTAGGTCACCTGTCCTAGACAGACCCGGCCCCTGTGCCGAGTCCCGCTAAGTCAAATGCATATGATGCAAATAAAGCGGTACCTAATAGGGATAATCAGATTCTGAGTTTTCAGTTTTACTAAGTCTAAACCTAATAGGGATAGGTGTCTAGACTGGCTTACCCGAGCGGACACTCGGGCCGGGGAGGGACAACTTGGTCGGTAGCAGGGCAACACCGCCTTCGTTGTCGATCCGAACCCCGCCTAACATGTGTGACTATATCCTTCGTCGGGTGCCTTGACACTCCGGCTATCTCAAAAAGAAGGTGGGATGCATATGCTGCATTCCCTCTATCCTATTTCAGAGACTCAGAGGGGGTACGCAAGAGAAGACAATATATAATACAAATCAAATAATATCAAAGCGGTAAATAAGCGACAAGTAGCACATAAGGCCAATAAACACAATATCAACAATAATTAAAGCAAGTATAAGTCAATATAAAAAGCTCGAATTCTTATCATTCCCCAGCAGAGTCGCTAGAGATGTCACACCCCTTTTTTCGCACGAGGGATCGAGTCGAAGGGTTTTTCCAATTAAAGTGACGATATTGAATAGGGATTAAATTATTTATAGAGTCGTCACTTGGAATTGAGTTTTGGTGTTCCAAGTCACCCTTTTTTGAATCCCTAATCAAAAGGAAATGACTCTTATTTGGTCTGCGAAAACAGAAAATGGGTAAGGAATTCTGTTGATCGAGGGGAAGGTGTGAAGCACCCCTCGAATCCCGTGGTTCTAGCACAGTCGCTTTTATTGACTTATACTTAACTAAAATTATTTCGATAAATTGTGTTAAGGCCAAAATTCGTTCATTTTTTAATATACTAAAAACTTGTCTATTATCTTATATTAAATAAATTGGTGAAAATAAATTTTAGAAAAATATTATTTTTTTTAAGGTGCATTATTGCATCCTTGAATTTTAAAGTATCTCAGAAAGATGTGTACGCCGCATTCTTAATCGAGATTAATATTTTGAACATGCCTAAAATTTACTTAACGTTAAAACTTTGGGTTGTCACTTATAAACTCATAACAATTTTATTTATTTAAAAGATTTCTTAATTTTACCAATAACCTTATGCAAAATTCGTTTAAGCAATTATTTAATTTAACAAATAATTTTCTAAATTTTATTAATGACCATAAAATAAAAAAAATGATGAAATAAGAAGGAAATAATATATAAAATTACTCATAGTATGCTAATCTTATAATACTATACGTTTAGGAATTAAACGAAATCAAATGAGATGACTTAACATTAATTGAAATTAAAGTAAATTTATAATATTTAGAATATTTAAAATTTCATTAATAAATGAGCAAACTTAAAACCTCTTAAATTAAGTTTATAAAACATTTATTAAGATTAACCAATAGAACAAAAAATAAATATAAATTAATGGAAAATACACTATAGATACTACTACTAAACATTTTTTATCTTTTCAACCACCCATTTTAGTTCCGTAGGTTTTTTTTTTTTTTTTTTTGTTTAGCATACAAAATATATATAGAAATGTTGTGCGTGCATATGCATGTGCATGTTATTTTTTTAAACCTTTTTTTTAAAAAATCTTTTTGCATGCATGCATGGTTCACATATTCTGAACTAACACAATTTTTTACATATTAAAACACTAATAATTTTAAAAATTATCTCATTTAAAATTCAAAATCAATCTAATTAACATTATTTCATAAACAACTAATGAATTACAAATAAAGATATAAAGCATAAATTACATAAAAATAATAAACTAAACATAGTAAATAATATAAGAAGTCATTGTAATAATTTCATACATACTTTAATTCACCACAAGACTTATAAAAATAATAATTCACAAATTAAATAAAAACCTGTGCGATGATTTAAACGAATGTAAGAATAGAACTACCGTCACCGGAAACTCGAACAAGACTCCAAACTCAAACTCTAAATTTTCTTCTTCTTTTTTTTTTTTTTTTTTTTTGAGTCTTCTCTGCGTTTTTTTTTTTTCGTCAAATTTTCTAAGTGTTCTTGGGTTTTTCTCCTTTTGTCAGAACTTCTTTCTTTTGTTTTGTTTTTTTTTAGTCTTTTTGTTCTCTCTTTCTGTGTCCGTGTGTTGTTGTATATATAGAGATATAGGAGGGGAAGTTTAAGGGAGTTGGAGGTTTGAGGGAAATTAGGGATTGGATGGGGTAGTTTCTTTAGGATAGGATAGGAAAGCTTTTTTTTTTATTTATTTATTTTTTAAATAATAATAATAACAAAAAAAAAATAAAAAAAATATAAGATAATAGTAACAAATAAAATAATAACAATAATAATATAATAATAATAATAATAATAATTAATTAATTTTTATATTTCAAAAAATACAATAAAAGTCTAAAAATAGTCAAAAAAAACAAATTATATAATTAATATAGTACAAAAACTACTAACTTATTTATTTAATTTTTTTTTTTTAATTTTTTATATTATTTTTTTAAAAAAAAATTAGGAATAAAATAAAATAATATCCTAAAATTAACTTTATTTAATTATTTTTATAAATTAAAATAAAATAATAGTAAAAATAATATATGATTAAATATAAATATAAATATTTAAAATCGATGAACAAGTTAAAATTTAGGGAGGATCAAAAATCACGTGTCTACATGCATCACCCTTGCCTTGATCACACAATATTTGCAACTTACGGAGACATGGATCAGAACACAAGAGCTATCATTAATTCTGAGGGAGTTCTCATCTGGCTCATTTTGTGTGCTTATAACAACTGATCTCCTTACTCGTGGTATTGATGTCCAGCAAGTCTCCCCTAATGTGTTATTAACTACGACTTGCGAACTCAACCAGAAAACTACATGTATCTTATTGGTCGCAGTGGAAGATTTGAAAGGAAGGGTGTTACTATCAACTTTCTCATCAAAGACGGCATAGGATGCTTTTTGACATACAAAAGCTTTATAATGTGGTAATTGAGGATCTCCCAGCCAACGTTTGAATGATTTAATTGAAGTTTTTTTTCTGTGAATGCAAGCCATTTAATTGGAAAAAAAAGATTTTATAGCGTTTCAATTCTTGTGTCAGTCAAATCTAATGCATGTTCTCATCTTTAAGGATTCTTTCAGCTTCTTCTTTTATTAGCAGGTTTTAGTCAAAAAAAAAATATAGCCAGTCTACTAAAAAGATTGAAATTCAAGATTAGTTTGATTCAGTTCGATTTTCTTTATCAAGGTCAGTTTTTTCGATTATGATACCTAGGGGATATTTTTTTTAGTTGAAGAGATTTTAGTAGGTAGATATGGTAACTAGGAATATCAGAATATGTGTTGGAGAGATGAAGATAAGGATAATGTTACGGTTGTTTGTGAAAGGAAAGTTTCCTTTTGGAGAATGTTGTATCGGTGATTTAACATTCTTAATATGATGAATCCTATTTTTTGGAAGTATGAAAGGAGGGAAGAGAGTTGGTTGGGGGAGAAAACATCAGAAGGTACAAATTTATTTATGTTATTAAATCGAGAATTGAGGTTTTGCAAGCCGAAATTGTGTTCTAATAGAGATATCAAATTGAAAATTGTGCTTCAAAAAGTGGCAACTAATGTTGCTGGAACTCTTCAAAAATATCATGGGTGTGTGTCAGATTATTCATAAATAGTGTATTTTTAAAGGATCCGAAACGAATGCGGCAACACTTCTTTAAAGAGTTCGAGCAACGACTTAGGTGGTAATAACAACATGCTTTAAAGAATAAGGAGAGATGATACATTTTTCCTTGTGGATTTGATATCTTGACTGATGTACTAGCTTTTGAATTGTCTTCATTATGTATGTTGCAGGTTTTACACTCAAAAAATAACAACAAAAATGCCGTAAAGGGAATCCAAGACACCTGAGTTTCTAGAGATGAATCCAATTGGAAAAGTATGTTATTCTAATGAATGACGTTGATTCATTCATGCACTTGAGCGAGATTTTGCTAATTTCGATGTGTCTTTTGTCCTGTAGGTTATTTGATGTTTGGCTTGGTTTCGACAGAATGTTCTTTAATGGAAATAGGGAGTGACCAGAAATTTACAAAATATAAAATCTTGCTTCTCTTATTTTTTGTCACTTGTTAGGCTAAGCAAGCAACAAGTGTAGCAGTTGTACTTGAGAAAAAAGAGGAAAGACATCCTTTTCTTTCAAACTTAGATGTTGTTACTGAACGGTCAGATGGAGGTCCCAAGATATTTGGGCAAGATTTGAAATTGGGTACTCACTTTAGGAAAAACTTGTTGTTAGGAAAGCGGAGGAGTGACACCATGGGAAGTATACATTTGTTGCTTCAGTTATTTCAAAAATTTGAGTACAAAAGAGAAGTATACAACTTGAGTTTCTTGGTTTAACCGAATAATCGAGATCCTATGACCGAATATCGAACCAAATACAGAAATTGTAGATAAATATAAACACAGAAATGTGTTTGTTGTTTTTTTTAAAAGTTATTACCTTCTTAACTTCTTCAATCGATATATGAAAAAATCTACACAAGTTATTAGTATTGATTCTTCAATATTCTTGTGCACGAGAAAAAAGATTTATGCGCAACATGTGTTTGAGACTTTGTGTCAATTAAGAGCAAATTTGAAGGCATGTTTAGCTGAATTTTAATTTTCATCACATCGATTTATTTGTGTTGTTCATGTGTTCATTATATATTTGTACATACTAAAGTTCATTATATGTGATAGAATATGAATTTAAAAAATTTATTATCTCTTCGTCAATTAACATAACAATTTTTTTGAGATTTATCATGGAGAATGGAGCCAAGGGATGTGAGATGATCGTAATAGAAAAATTGAGAGGTCAACATGTCAGTTCCATGAAGTTCGAAGATGGTTTCATGATTTCTTTTGGTCAACCTGTGAAAGACTATATTAACTATTTTATAAGACATATTTTTTAGACAGGGAGTACTAAGCAAGCTCCTACTGGTCGTCGATTATGGTCCAGTAATAGACCTGTCCGTTCAGAAAGGGGTTACTTAAGTGAGTTACTTTTGCAGCATGAGACATATCAATGACATGTGTTGTGTTACCTTTACATACGTCTAAAGCTTTATCAAGAAATTCCCTAGACACCACCAAAGGATGTGGTACAGCGGATGGGGTTGTTCCTCCCTTAACCAAAAGTCTCGATTCGAGCTCTGGATATGGAAAAATCCTTGGTAGAGAGCGTTTTCCCCCGAATGGGGCCCTACGTGCTTCAACCATTTTAAAACTTCTCAAAGTTTGATCAAACATTTATCTATCATTTATACACTACAATAAAATAATACAATACAATAATAGAGATATACCATATTGTCAATAATTAATTAAATTCCTCTATAATTTTCATAAAAGGCTAGTCCTTTTTTGTAAAAGAAAAATGATTATATTAGGAGTCCTAAAATACATAATAATATATATATGGTAAAATATATAAAAAAAATAATATTAAGGGATTCTAAAATATATGATGAAAGGTAAGTTTTATATTAAATTTGTCATTATTTGGACCATGTATATATCATATTTGTAAAAGAAATATAAAATCTTTTTAATTTGAATTATGTAAGAAATCCTAATTTAATATTTTTAAAAAAATTGAAGTTAGTAAAACTTTTATTCTGTTATAAATGTATTTACATTATAGTGAATGTCTATCAAGATCCATAAAGATCTACTTTGATATCTATTAGGATTTGAATCATCTGTTTTTTACTCAGACTAAGAGTAAACTTTCCCTATAAATAGAAGGGTTCCTTCATTGTAAATTACCCCTCAAGAATCTCTCAAGAGAAATAACAAATTACTCTCTATTCTCTCTCTATTCTTCTTCTTTATTATTTCTTATTTTATAACACGTTATCAACACGAGTCTCTAACAAATTAAGATATCTATTTCAATCAATTCGACGGTAAGCTAGATTCTTTAATTTGATACGGTAAGAAATCCTTTAAACAATGGTATCTATTGTGTTACTTTAAAGGATAGTTTGATATGTCCATCTCAAGTAGTGTTATCAATTAAAGTATGGGGAAAAAAAAAGCAAGAGATGTTCGATAGCGTTTTTGTTTTTATAATCACTTAAAATTTATTTTCGTGTAAAAGCTAATAAAGATGGCAATATTGCAGAAGGTATCACGGATTTTAAATTGTTATGCTACTGCCACTTTAAGATAGAAGGGTTTTATTCATTGTATTCTCAATCTGATGATCTCTCATCACTCAAGAGAAATAAAAAAGTCCTCTCTCTTTATTCTTAGTTATTTTATAAAACGTTATTAGCATGAGACTCTGCAAAACAAGGTGAGATTATAAATCTAAAGTAATTTCAAGGTTAGTAATCCTTATGTTATTTGTTTTTTTCTACTAATAATATAATTATTGTTGGATTTGAGAAAAACAAAAATTGGTTTGGAAACATTTATGTTTTAAATTTATTCCTCAAGAAAAATATTATCAAAAGAGATGATAATATGTTGGGTTCAAGTCTCATCGATTTATGCCTAAGACGCCTTTTTATAGATAAAACGTTGAGTTTGAATCTCAATACACCATATTGATGATATTATGATGGATAAGGCAAAATAATGGGTGTTCGATGAAAAGTCATGAAACATGTCCCATTAAATATACTTCATTCCTTGAATTAAATGTGGTAGCAATAAATGTCTTACTTTGTTTTTGTAGTAGCTATCCTAATTTGATACGCTTAAGGCATGATTATATTCCATTCCTGGGAATGAGAATTTTGATTATTATAAATACAGATTTGTACCCTGGGGTGAATGTGGTTGTACATACACTTGAACGTATTCTTTGTTGTGAAGATATCACAATCCACTTCTAAAAGAGGTAGAATGATTGGAAGATTGAATATCTTCAAGTTACTGTGGTAAGAAACATGAATGTGAAAAGTTACCCAAGCATGATGAAATCACATGTCATAATAAACTAAGAATTTATTGTTTATTGATACAAAATTCATGTCACAGTAAATAAGAATTTTACTAAAGTAAAAGACACATGTCATGGTAACCTTGGAGTTTACTAGTACAAATAAATTCATAAGTTGACATGAACGATTACGACATCTTAAAGATGTGCATATTAAGTATTAAACATAGATTGAAGAATTCAAAAATTCTTCATGACTTTTAATGTTGCTTGTTCTCATGATACGTTGGTTGGACCAACTAATGTTGGGATTGGATCCCTTCAATCTGAAAAGTATAAAAGGTGAATATGAGCCCGTTCACCAGTCATGTGATCTATTAAGATGCATTACTATAAGATGATCACATGTGCGTTTATTGTCAACCTGCAATTTGACATTCATAAAGTTGCTTGCTCGATGAAATTGAGTTAAGAGAATAATTTTTAGATTGTGTAATTAAGATAATTCATCTTGATGATGATGGTTTAGTATCGAATGCCTTCAATAAATAATTAAACCATTGCTATGAGAATAAAGATTCATGTGTTGGTCCGAAATATGATATGTTGCATACATTAGCATTTGCATGCATTAAACCAATAAGTTATGATTAGTTCTTCCCTTTCAATTGGTTCAAGATCAGGAACCAACTATTCCATCGAATAGTTTTGATGTGCGGTATACGATTAAATAATATACCATGATTTACAAAGATGGATTCCTCAAAGAAGGTGGAGGATGTATGTTAGTTTTCCTAACATAAGGAGGAGGTTATAAGCAGCTATGAAATATGTTAGGAATTATCATAAGATCCTCATTCATAAGATAATTCAAGTCATATGCCGAAAGCATCTCATATTTAAGTTGCAAGTGCTCCTATTTTGTGTCCTTGAAGGACAAAGTCTATGCATGCATGAAACATGGTAGACTAATCGGTTCCAAATGAAACAAGGAGCAAATAATCATAATAAGAAGTCAATATGTTCTTGAAGAGCCTACGACATAATACTTCATGAAACCTTATGATAGGTTCAGGTACCTGAAAATAATAAAGTTATGAGATCTCAAATTGTTATGTCACACTGTGAACCGATATGAAATGATATATCATCAATGATATCTTTGATACAATATTGGCGCAATATTGTGAAAGATTATGAGGATCCAAATTTTACGTTAATTTAATAATGCAGACGTAGAAACATTTATCAAGTGACATAAAAGGATACATCTTGGTAAGTATAAAACTTATTTGATTTGCAGTCCAGACACTTGAAGATGTCACTCATGAAATGTTGAATATTGTCACTTGACAAAATTTATGTGAAAACTTTTAAGGATTCAAAATACTTGAAGCATATAAAAGTTTCTGGGAAACTTATTTATAATCCTTATATTGTATAAGCTTATAATTTGAAAATCATTGGAACTCTTGAAGAGTTTTCAAAGCAATAGATTATTTGCTGACATGAGAAATATATCGAACTGAATTGGTTATGGAGTACCATATCTTAGTACAATTGATGTACTAATGTATCTTGCAAATACTACAAGGCCCGATATAGCCTTTTCAGTCAATTTGTTAGCAAGGTATACTTCTGTTTCTACTGGGAGACATTAAAATAGGATCAAACACGTGATCTTATTTTATTCTAAAGATTGCAGTCTCGATCTTGTTGGATATGCTGATATTGGGTACTTATCTAATCCATATAAAACTCAGTCTCAAATAAGCTATGTGTTCATATATGGAGATACTGTCATATCTTGGAGATATATAAAGCAGTCTATCATAGCCACCTCATCGAATCATGCTGAGATAATAGCTATTCATGAAGCAAACTGAGAGAGTGTCCACGATACATCTCATTCGTGAAAAATATGGTTTGACATGTGATAAAGTACCCATGATTTTTATGAAAATAATGCAGCATGCATAGCACATCTTAATGGAGGATTCATAAAAGGAGAAAAAACGAAGCACACTTCATCAAAGTTTTTCTATACATGAGCTCTAAAAGAATGGTGATATTAACGTGCAAAAAATTCATTCAAGTGGCAATGTGGCTGATTTATTCACCAAACTTCCAACTATAATTTTCATGAAGATGATGCACAAGATCGAGATGCAAAGGCTCAAAGATGTTCTTATTAGGGGGGAGGTACTCTTTTTTCCTTTCAAGGTTTTGTCCACTGGGTTTTCCTTGTAAGGTTTTTAATGAGGCAACCAAAATGCGTATTATTAGAGATGTGTGCTCTTTTTCCTTCACTAGATTTTTTTTTCTAATGGGTTTTTTCTAGTAAGGTTTTATCGAGTCACATTATCTACCAATTAGACATTCAAGGGGGATTGTTATAAATGTATTTACATTATAGTGAATGTCTATCAAGATCTACTTTGATATCTATTAGGATTTGAATCATCTGTCTTTTACTCAGACTAGGAGTAAATTTTCCATATAAATAGAAGTGTTCCTTCATTGTAAATTACCCCTCAAGAATCCCTCAAGAGAAATAAGAATTACTCTCTCTGTTCTCTCTACTCTTCTTCTTTAATCTTTATTGTTTTATAACATATTCAAAAAATTTGAGAACAATAAAGAGTATGATGGATATGTTGTTGGAGAATCACTGATGAAAGATGAAGTATTAACTGATCAAGATCCATATCAAAGGTTCATTGGCAAACTCTTATACTTAACAGCCATAAGATCAGACATTGACTGTAGTACTTAGAACTTAAGTCAATTCCTACAATAACCAAATAGATCACACATGGAAGCTGCACAAAAGATAGTCAAGTACATCAAGAATCAACCAAGTAAAGGTCTACTACTATCAAACAAACCTCAAGAGTCCATCACAATATTTTGTGATGCTGATTAGGCAGGTTGTCCATAAACAAAAAAAGTTCGTTACAAATTTTCTAGTTAAAGTTGGAGAAATATTGGTAGCTTGGAAGTCTAAGAAACAAACTACCATCTTAAGGAGATCATCTGAATCAGAATATAGAAGTTTGGCTTCAAATTGTTAAATTGGTATGGTTGATTGGAATGCAAAAGAAAATTGGTGTTGAGTTTGAGCTTCCTGCAACAATCTGTTGTGATAGTTAGCAGCACTATAAATTGTTGCTAATCCAGTCTTTTATGAAAGGATAAAACACATTAAAATAGGCTGTCATTTTATAAGGGAGAAATTGCAACAAGGACTTATAAAGACTGACTATGTTAATGTTGGGTAAACGCGAAATAACAACAAAAGTATTTGTGATAAAATGATAGGGAAAATAAATGAAAATAATGACACCAAGAATTTTACGTGAAAAACCTTTTAAATAAGGAAAAAACCACGGACCAAGAGGAGCAACTGATATTACTATAGTAAGAAATTTTACACCGTAGTCACAAATACAACACTCAAAGCGACTATCACATACTTAAAAGAAATAACCCTTTTTTGACTCCCACCTTACTAAAATAACGCACACTCTAATTTTTTCTTCACAGACTATTTTTTTATCACAGTCTTTGGAATACCTCACTGCTCTCTATATATTATTTTTCTCTCTTGTTTTGGCGTATAAAATGAGCTGAAAGCTCTCCTATTTATAGGCAAAAACAGTCCACGTTGATTTTATTGGTGACATCAAAATACTATTCTCTTCTTGACCTTTTTGTAGTCAATAAATGCAAAATTTAACAAAAGTCATGCAATAATTTTTTACTAAGAACTTTCCTACATTGTGAATGATGGGGTTGGACCCCAAAAATCTCCCCCTTCAGTCCCATACATCTGAAGGAGGTATCTCCATTTTCTCAGAGAGCTCATGCCGATAAGTTCTTTGCACAAATCGAATTTGTCTTTTGGCACCATCTTTGTTAGCATATCCGCGGGATTTTCACTCGTGTGAACCTTCTTAACATGGAACGATTCCTTTTCCACTTGTTCACGAATCCAATCGTACCTCATCAATGTGTTTTGTTCTTGTATGGTACATGGAGTTCTTACTCAAATCTATTGCACTTTAACAGTCACAATAGACAACATACTCCATATTATGCAATCCAAGTTCTTGAAGAAATCACTTGAGTTATATCGTTTTCTTGCCAGGTTCAGTTGTAGATAGTGCAACACACTTCTGCAACTTCGACTCTCATGATATAGCTTCTCCTGAAAATGTAAACAAAAATTTAGTAGTAGATTTTCTGTTATCAAGTTCACCTGCTATATCAGCATTTGTATAGACTTTCAAGATTGGATCAAATCCCCCAAAATACAAACAATCAGCTGAGGTTCCTTTTAGGTACCTCAGTATCTATTTGACTGCTTCCCAATGCTCTTTTCCTGGATTTTTAAGAAACCTACTGACAACACCAACTGCATGAGCAATATCAGGTCTGGTACACACCATTGCATACATTAAACTTCTGACAATGGAGGAATAAGAAACTTTAGCGATGCTCTCTTTTTCCTCCTTCGTTGTAGGACACATTTTCCTGCTCAATTTCATATGACCAGCAAGGGGCGTGTTAACAACCTTAGCATTCTTCATGTTGAAAAGCTCCAGTACACATTCAATGTACTTCTTCTGTGACAAGTAAAGCTTCATTTCTTCTTTGAGACGAGTAATCCTCATGCCTAAAATCTGCTTAGCATGACCCAAGTCTTTCATAGCAAAATACTTGCATAACTATTTTTTTAATTCGTCAATCCTGGAAGCATTCTTGACCACAATCAACATATCATCCACATATAGCAAGAGGATAGTAAAATCATCATCAGAAAAAATTTGTGAAAATATACAGTGATCTGAAGAAGTCCTTTTGTAGCCTTTCTCCCCCATGATAGATTCAAACTTCTTATACCGCTATCTAGGAGCTTGTTTCAAGCCATAAAGACTCTTCTTAAGTTTGCACATATAATTTTCTTTACCTTTTATCTTGAATTCCTCAAGTTGTTCTATATAAATCTCCTCTTCGAGGTCACCGTGAAGAAAGTTGTCTTCACATCCATCTGCTCAATCTCAACTAGCAGCGAAACCAAGAACTGTACAAATAGAGGTCATTTTGACAACAGGTGAAAATATTTTGTCAAAGTCAATACCCTTTCTTTGACCAAACCCTTTGACAACTAATCTGGCTTTCTATCTGGGCTTCAAGCTATGTTCTTCAAATTTTACTTTGAACACCCACTTATTCTTCAAAGCTCTCATGCCCTTAGGCAATTTCACCAACTCATAAATGTGGTTCTCATGTAGAGATTTTATCTCATCTTGCATGGCTTCAATCTATTGATTCTTATGTTCATCTTCCATGGCCTCCTCATAATATTTAGGTTCTCCCCCATCAGTGAGGAATACATACTCATTAGGAGAATAATGAGTAGAAGGAATACGCTTTCTTGTAGACCTTATTAGTGGAGCATTTGATTCATCCATAGCTTCTTGAACTGGAGCATCATCAACAACAACATCGTTGTCATTATCAAGATCAACATGTTGATTTTGAACATGATTCTGGGCTTCATCATAATTATCTAGACCACCAACATCATGCACATTTGTATGAGAAAATTGATCAAGACTAACCACACCATCAAAACTTAAAGATTCTAGCTTCTCTGCTTTGTCAATATCTTCAATGGTTTTATTCTCCGTGAAGACAATATCACGACTTCTTACAAGCTTCTTCTCAACTGGATCATATAGCTTGTAACCAAACTCATCAAGGCCATAACCAATGAAGATGCACTGTCTTGTCTTGGCCTCTAACTTTAACCTCTCATCTTTAGGCACATGTACAAAAGCTTTGCAGCCAAATACTCTCAAATGGTCATAGGAAACATTTTTTCCATACCAAACTTTATTTGGTACATCACTTTGCAAAGCAACAGCAGGAGATAGATTAATAACATGTGCAGCGGTCAATAAAGCCTCACCCTAAAAAAAGTTTGGCAACTTTGCTTCAAAAAGCAAACATCTGACTCTTTCCATCAAGGTTCTGTTTATCCTTTCCGCCAAACCGTTAAGTTGAGGCGTCTTAGGAGGAGTCCTCTGGTGTCTGATACCTTATTTCTTGAAGTATTCGTTAAATGGTCCACAATATTCACCACCATTATTAGTACGAATACACTTCAACTTTTTCCCTGTTTCTCTTTCAACGAAAGCTTGAAACTGCTTAAAGACACCCAACACTTGATCTTTAGTCTTCAAGACATAGATCCAAAGTTTTCTTGAGCAATCATCAATAAAAGTGACAAAGTAAAGTGCACCACCCAAAGTCTTTGTCTTCATAGGACCACATAAATCTGAATGTACCAGCTCAAGCAACTCTGTCTTTCTTGAAATAGGATGAGATTTGAAAGAAACTCTATTTTGTTTTCCAACCAAACAATGCTCGCATTTTTCTAATTTTGCACTTTCAAAATCTGACAGTAATTTCTTCTTGGCCAGAACGTTAAGTCCGTTCTCGCTAATGTGGTTAAGCCTTTTGTGCCATACTGTTGAAGAGCTAGCGCTTTCAACTGCATTCACCATATTAGCATAAGTAGAAGTTGTAGTCCAGTGTAGACCACGACGCTTGTCTCCACGAGCCACAACCAAAAAACCCTTAATGAGTTTCCATTTTCCACCACCATTGGTACTAACATATCCCTCATCATCCAGCACGCCAACAGAAATCAAGTGTAAGCGAACATCGGGTACATGTTTTACATTGTTTAAAACTAGTTTAGATCCAGTACTAGTTTCCAAACAAATTATACCAATACCAACCACCTTAGAAACAGTCTCATTGCCCATACTCAAGGTTGCAAAGTCACCTGGAGTATAAGATGAGAAAAAAAATCTTCCTTGATGTCACATGAGATGCGGCACCAGAATTCACAACTCAGCTTGACTCATCACAAGCAACATTTATTAGATTTGCATCAAGTACAATAATAAGATCTTTGGTGGTAACGGTGGCTACGTAATTTTCATTGTCGTCTTCTTTCTTTTTCCCCTTATCTTTTTTCTCCTTCTTCAACTTTCGGCAAAATTTCTTTGTGTGCCCTTTTAACCCACAGTGATAGCACTCAATATCTTTAAATTTGCCTCTAGATTTGCTTTTATGGTGTTCATTATTTTGAGCACCACGATTCTTGCTTCTCCCCCTAGCGCCAGTCACTAGGACATTAGACGAAGAGGAACCCTGAGACTTTCGTCTCATCTCTTCATTAAGAATGCTGATCTTGGAAAAATCCATAGAGATCACACCATCGAGAGCAGAATTTGATAAAGAAGTTCTAAATGTTTCCCATGAGTCTGGTAGGGAACCAAGTAGAAGTAAGCCTTGAATTTCTTCATCAAACTTAATGCCCATAGCAAATAACTGGTTATTTTAACCCCAACATTTGTTTGATCAAGAATATCTTATTTCCAGTCTTTCGAGCATACAAACTTTCAAGATGCTCCCACAGAGACCGGGTATGTGTCTTCCCACAAATATGGTTCAACACATTATCGCTAACCCATTGCCTGATAAAACTGCAAACCTGTCTGTGCAACAGGTTCCACTCTTCATCGATTTTATTTTCAGGTTTTATAATGTCAAAGACCGGCTAATAAAAATTCTTGACATAGAGTAGATCTTCCATTTTTCCCTTCCAAAGGGCATAAGTAATTCCATTTAAAGTAACCATTCTACTTGTGTTGGCTTCCATCGTTTACCAAAAAATACAGATATTGTAAACCGTGGGCTCTGATACCAGTTTGTTGGGTAAACGCGAAATAACAACAAAAGTATTTGTGGCAAAATGATAGGGAAAATAAATGAAAATAATGACATCAAGGATTTTACGTGGAAAACCTTTTAAATAAGGAAAAACCCACGGACCAAGAGGAGCAACTGATATTACTATAGTAAGGAATTTTACACCGTAGTCACAAATACAATACTCAAACTGACTACCACACACTCAAAAGAAATAACTCTCTTTTGACTCCCACCTTACTAAAATAACGTTCACTCTAATTTTTTCTTCACAGACTATTTTTTTTTATCACAGTCTGTGGATTACCTCACTACTCTCTATATATTGTTTTTCTCTCTTGTTTTGGTGTATAAAATGAGTTGAAAGCTCTCCTATTTATAGGCAAAAACAGCCCACGTTGATGTCATTGGTGACATCAAAATTCTATTCTCTTCTTGACCTTTTTGTAGCCAATAAATGCAAAAGTTGATAAAAGGCATGAAGTAATTTTTTACTAAGAAATTTCTTGCATTGTGAATAATGGGGTTGGGCCCCATAGTTAACACCAAAGATTAACTTGTTGACTTGCTTACAAAGGGTCTTACTAAGGATCAACATAATTATTTGAGTTCCAAGCTAGGGATGATCGTTATTTTATCACCGCCTAGCTTGAGGGGGAGTATTAAGACAAACAGAGACAAAGAAATCAAGCTGATACAGATTTAAGAATTAATTGATCTCATTAATATTGAAGGGGTTACAGCTGTATATATAGAGAACTGAAGAATAACTAATTACAGAATAACCCAGATGTATTTAATAATTATATATGTAGTCTATTATCCCCCCGCAAGCTGATCAGCGGTAACGAGGGGCAGCTTGGAGCAGAGAGACTGAAAAGGCTGTAACGGAAGAGGCTTGGTGAGAATATCAGCAAGCTGGTCAGTAGATGGGACATAGTGCGTGGCCATTGCTCCTGCAAGTACCTCATCGCGAACAAAGTGACAGTCAGACCCAACATGCTTCATACGATCGTGAAGGACTGGATTTTTGGTAACACAAATAGTGGACTGATTGTCACAATAAATCTGTGGTTTCGTCGGGGGAATGCCAAGTGCATCCGTAAGGTATCGTAACCACATGGCTTCAGCAACACCCGCAGCCATGGCACGATATTCTGCTTCTGTGGAGGAACGGGACACTCGCGTTTGCTTCTTGGTGCACCAGGAAATCAGATTCGGTCCCATCATAACAATATATCCAGTAGTGGACTTTCGATCATCTTTGTCGTTAGCCCAATCCGAATCAGAAAAAACAGATATATCAAACGAGCCCTTTTGAAATAAAATTCCACAGTGAAGAGTACCTTGAAGATAGCGCAGAATGCGTTTCAAGGCCTGAAAGTGTTGTTCTGTGGGAGCATGCATTGATTGGGAGACTCGATTGACTGCATATTGGATGTCCGGACGAGTAACAGCAAGATAATGAAGTCCACCGACGAGGCTCCGATATAGTGTAGGATCGGCAAAGGGAGTATTCGGCCCTGGGGATTGGCGGACTGCCATGGGAGTGACCGCGGGTTTGCAGTCTGTCATTCCAGCCCGATTTAGAAGTTCAAGGGTATATTTTGTCTGATGCATCAATATGGTTCCCGATTTGCGGATGAGTTCGAGGCCAAGAAAGAACTCCAGAGGACCGAGGTCCTTAAGTTTGAAGTCACGATGCATAGCTTCAGTAATTTCAGTGATGAGTGATGACGAGCTGCCTGTAATAACAATATCATCCACATAGATAAGAATGATGACTGTCCCTCGAGAACAGTGAAGGGTGAAGAGGCTGTTGTCATGATGGTAGGTGCGAAAACCAAGACCCTGCAGAAAAGTAGAGAGACGTGTGTACCAAGCACGAGGGGCCTGTTTCAGGCCATACAGTGATTTGCGAAGCTTGCAAACATAGTGAGGACGGTTGGGATTAACATATCCCGGTGGCTGAACCATATAGATTTCTTCCTCAAGATGACCATGAAGAAAGGCATTGCTGACGTCTAGCTGATGAAGCGGCCAATCATAGTGAAGAGCAAGAGACAGGACCAGACGAATAGTCTGTTGCTTAACAACAGGGCTGAAGGTCTCCTTATAATCCACACCATACTCCTGATGATACCCTTTTGCAACCAGACGTGCTTTATAGCGAGAAAGAGATCCATCTGAATTTCGTTTGATGCGAAACACCCATTTGCACCCAATAGACTTTCGGTTACTAGGCAGAGGTACCAAATCCCATGTACGTTGTTCATTCAGAGCCTGAAATTCCTCATCCATAGCTTGGCACCAGAAACTATTTTTGGAGGCTTGGTTGTAGGTAGTAGGCTCAGTTGTGGGATGTGCATCAAAGGGTATTTGAGTGTGGTAGGCTTTGGGTTTGAAGGTACCGGCCTTGGCTCGGGTTGTCATAGGATGAGTGTTGAGTGGAGGGTGATTAGGAAGGGGTGGTGGAGTTGTATGATGCGTGAGCGGGGGTTGGGTGGGGCTGCCGTGGGAGCTGGGATGTGCAGCGGTGGATGGGGTGGCTGTATGTGTGTTAGGAGTATGATGTAGGGAAGTGGTGGGTTGTGTGGCAGTCGGCTGGGTGTTCGGGTGGGAGGTTTGGGGTTTCGGGTGGGTAGTGGTGTAGTGGGGTACCGGGTTAGGTGCCGAGTGAGCCGGAGCATGAGCGTGAGAAAAGGACGGAAATAATGGCACAACGCCAAGTGGATTGGGGGAGTATGGAGTAGAGGAAAGACTTGTGTAAGGAAATTGTTCCTCCACAAAACGAACATGACGGGAAACATATGTTTTCTGAGATACAGGATCGAAACATTTGTAACCTTTGATAGTGGGATGATAGCCTAGAAAGACACAAGGGGTTGACCGAGGTTGAAGTTTATGTTGAGTGTGCGGACGCAACCAGGGATAAACTAGACACCCAAACGGGCGGAGATGGATATAGTCGGGTGGATGATTGTAGAGACGGGCATATGGAGTGGAGTTGGAGAGAGTGTGAGTGGGCATGCGATTTATGAGGTAGTTGGCAGTAGCAAGGGCATCAACCCAAAAGGAAACAGGTAAGGTGGAATCATGGAGGAGCGCAACAACTGTTTCTATTAGGTGACGGTGTTTGCGCTCAGCAACGCCATTTTGTTCAGGGGTATATGGACATGAAGTGTGATGAAGAGCCCCTAGATTTTGAAGAAAAACACCAAATGCATTGTTGACAAATTCTTTGCCATTGTCACTTCGAAAAATTTTGATTTTGGCATTAAATTGATTTTGAACCATTCGGTCAAAGTTTACAAAAATAGTATAAGCTTCGGATTTAAATTTCAGAGGATAAAGCCAAGTGAATTTACTGTAATCATCAACAAAACAGATATAATAACGAAAACCTTGAACAGAAGGAACTGAGGTTGGACCCCAAACATCAGAATGAATTAATTGAAATGGCGCAGTGGCCTTGTGTTCAGACAGTGAAAAAGGTAAACGACAAGATTTAGACACTGAACAGGACTCGCAATGTAATTTTTCTGAAAAATTAAAACCTAAGGAAGATAAAATGGATTTGGTGATGGCGGATGATGGGTGCCCAAGCCGGCGATGCCAGGTTGATGAGAGAATGGCTTGACTCACAACAGACGGAGACCGGGATGGAAGAGTGTATAGCCCATGCTCACAGCGGCCCGTGTACCGCACCCGGTTCGTGGTATTGTCCACTATCTGGAAATTGGTGTCATTAAAAATGAGGGTGCAGTTATTTTCTTTAGTAAAGCGATAAACAGATAAAAGATTGGATGTGAGGGAAGGGACGTGGTGAAGGGTTGAGAGATGAAATTTACCATTTGGGGTATAGACATACCCAGAGCCGGTGTTTGTGATGGGAAGGGATTGACCATTGCCTACTGTAATAGTTTCTGAGCCATGATACGGATGAGGAGCTTGAAGTTGTGAATAATCCGACGTCACATGGGTGTTAGCACCTGTGTCTAGATACCAATCGCCAGATTGAGCGTTTGTGGACGCATGCATCACCCTTGATCCTCCGGACTGGCTATTTACATTCTGCGAGTCATCATAACGATACCAGCAATTAGCCGCAGAATGGCCCCGTTTAGCACAAATTTGGCACGTCGGAAGATCTCGTGTGGGCATCCGTTGGTTTCCTCGTCCCTGTCCGCGGCCTGACTGGAAGCCGTCCCTCGGTGGAGGCCCGCCTCTGCCTTGCTGCCCGGTGTTTCGACGGTCACCGCCGCCGCTGCCTCGCCCTTGGTTACGGCGATCGTCACCGCGACCCCTGGCCGAGCCTCCGCTGCCAGCCGAGTAAAGAGCCGTGACGCCAGGGGTGGAACTGGCTTCTCCGAGCAGTAATTTGTGTTCCATGTCTAGATTCAATTCTTCTGCATTAAGCCATCCAGACAGTTGATTCAGAGTGATTTCGACAGGCGAGAGGCGAATATGCTGTTTGAGAGAGGAATAGCCAGCCGGAAGACCACGTATCACGGCATTCACCACGTCTCGTTCAGGAATAATCTCGTTCACAGCATCTAGGTCAGACAGAATAGAGGCCACATCATCAAGGTATTGAGTCATCGTCTTCGTTCCCTTCCGAAGAGTATGCAATTTGTCACGCAACTGAAAAATATGAGCCGTGGACACAGAGTTATACCTTGTGGCTAGTGCGTCCCAAAGTGAAGCCGATGTGAGAAAACCCCGGGCGTGTTTGTGCACAGAGGGGCTAATAACTGCGAGAAGACAGGCTCGGATCTGAGTGTCTACGATCATCCACGGAAGGTAGTCGGGATTTGGGAGCTTGACGCCGTCCTTCTCGGCTGTCTCGGGCTGCGGCTTCTCCGCACCGTCAATCCATCCGAGCAGCAAGTTGGCTGCGAGGGCGGTGCGGACGTTAAGTGCCCAGGCCGGGTAGTTGTTGTCAGATAATTTTTCGGGGATGAGATTGTGGAGATGCCTGAGCAGTAATTTTACTCCAGACGGTAATTTTGACAGAGGATCAATAACCTTGTCCATGGCGCCGACCTACGGCGGAGGAGGGAGGCCGTGCGGCGTGGTGTAGACGGTGGCGGCGGCGCACACACGTCGGAAAAGAGGAGAGATTAGGGTTTGGGCGGAAGAAGAAACCCTAGCTTTGATACCATGATACAGATTTAAGAATTAATTGATCTCATTAATATTGAAGGGGTTACAGCTGTATATATAGAGAACTGAAGAATAACTAATTACAGAATAACCCAGATGTATTTAATAATTATATATGTAGTCTATTACAAGCAATTAGGAAAATAGTTAATACAGTTACTAATACTATAACTACTTTAACTACTTTTGTGAAATGATAGTTATAGGTAGCTTATACTAGAAGCTTCTAAGCTTTTATATATATACTACTACTTGTACATGTTAAACTCAGAAGAGTACTGAATACACATTAACTCTCTTCTCCCTCTCTTCCTCCTTCTTCTCCTTCTCCTTTTTCTTCTTTTCCTCCTCCTTGCATTTCTGTTCTTCTCCGCATTTCTTCTCAAGGCTTCAAGTTGTGAAGTTATATGATCTTCATTATCACTACATTGTTATCATATAACTCTATAATAATAGAGATGCTGCACTACCTTAGCAAAAACAAATATGTGATACTGTTCACGAGGAGCTATCTAAGAACTTTGTAAAATTCTAAAAGCATTAGCTCTGCCATGAACTTGACTTCATTCATTGAAATGATGATTTTGAGGGAGTTATTTTTGCGATATTCTTGTGGTCATCAAGTTGTCAAACTCGACAGTTTCATGTTCAGATTTACCACAAACAACAACTAGGGCCTATATAATTTGGTCAACCATGATACACACTGAAAGAAGAAAAAGTTACCTTACACTATTTTCCCCATTTTCTATATAGAGTGTCTTTAGTTGGTATGATAGTTTTTTTTTTTTTTTTTTTCGGATGATACTTCAACTTAATAAGCCTAAGATTCTCTTTAAAGTGAAATTAGGGTCACACTCGTGAGTGGCTCAAGTGGAAGTTAGTAAAATTGTTATTGTAAGCCTCTTAAATTGTAAACTCTCAAAAAAAAAAAATTGTAGTAAATTTTATTTAATTATTTTTGGTTAGAGAAATAGAAGTCGTAGCAATAAATTATTTTTTTTTTTACTTTTTATTTGTAGAAATGTTTTAAAATTTGAATTAAGATTTATAATGAAAGTTTTATATAACAAAATCCAAGATAATGCATTGTAAATACATGGTAAACATCTTATTAAATCAAATTAAGTATTATCAATACAAATTACAATATCACATATTTGTTCTAAACTACAAGCTAAGGCTTTATATCTTGTAAAATGGGACATGAAAAGAAAGTGACACTAACTCTTTGTATAATTTTGACACGCCTAACTAAGAAGAGTTTTGACAGTACTTCCAAGATTATGGTAATGTGACAGATAAACAGTACTTCCAAGATTATGGTAATGTGACAGATAAATAATAATGTGTGATGTCGCCCTAAACTATTTGGTTTCGTCACTTTTGACTCTTGCTGATAAATTTCTTCATAAAAACCTTTATGAACTAAAAAATAAGCTAGGGGAGGTAAAACTTGCCCTAGCGAAGCAAATCCTATTGGCAATGATCGTGGAGGTTATTCGGGTTGGGTTATTTTGATCCATTAGTTTTCGCAGCATGGTTACACTACCTATAATAGCTATGGAGGTCTGAATTATGGTTATGATTACATCCTTATACTTGTTACGGTGGAGTAACTGGCAGGGGCGGAGTTGTGTGGTGTTAGGGGCTTCGTCGAAAAAATACACTATATATGTATGGTGCAGTTTTTTTTCTCTGTGTATATATATTAAACTGAACTCCTTAATACAAGTAAAAAAGTTGGTTCAGTGGCAAAGGGGTTCAACTTTGCACGTGTGACCTCATGGTCTCGGGTTCGATACCCACTCGCAGAAAGTGCAAGTTCTTATTTCCCTTATTTAAAAAACAAACGATGAAGATTCAACATATATATTTCCCTTATTTAAAGAACAAACCGATGAAGTTTCAATATATATATTTCCCTTATTTAAAAAAAAAAAAACCGATGAAGTTTCAACATATATATTTCCCTTATTTAAAAAACAAACGATGAAATTTCAACATATATATTTCCCTTATTTAAAAAACAAACCGATGAAGTTTCAATATATATATATATTTCCCTTATTTAAAAAAAAAAAAACGATGAAGTTTCAACATATATATGTGCTACTTGATTTTATTTTTTCAAAATATCTTATTGCTTGATTTTTATAAGTTCTAATTAAGTTCTTACTTTACGACAATTGCAACATTCGATGAAGGAATTGAAACTGTTTTACTTATTGTTTGAGAAATATAAACTCTTACCTATTTCTATCTTGTTCAAATATAGTTTAGGTTGTTGAGGTATTTTCCTTTGTTTCATTTTCTTTTTCTCTTCTTCAGTGCATGTAAAACAAAAAAGGAGAAGAGTTTTGAAATTGAAATTGTTCTTTGTTTGTCTCGTTTTCCCTTATTCCAAATAGTTTGAGAGGAGTTAGGGAGCGGGCGAATGAGAAAGAGAAGTAGGCATACAAATGGAAACCAGCTTCTTAATGTTTCTGCCAGTATGCTCCTTGGGGATTATCCCCAATTTCTGTTGATTCTCCTCTCCCCTGACACACCAGCAACTCCTGAGGAAAAAGAAGAGAAGTTGTTCCCAACCTCAGCTTATCTGTTTTAATTCTCGTTCCTCTCTATGTCTTGATTTGAGCTACTGGGCACGGTTTTCAAACTAGTATTGATGTAGTACCACTTCTTCTTGGAATGAAACTAACATTTGTTCTCTCTCTTTTGTGCAGTTAACTGCTTTTGTTCTATATCTCATCTTCTGACCCCACCCGCTTTTGTGAAATATATATCTCATCTTCTAACTCGACCCGCTTATTTGTGGATATTAGTAGCATGCTTACTTATGTTGAACCCCATTCTGCCTCCGCCACCGGCAACTGGAGTATATTTGAATCCATCTTTGGCCAGCAGTTATGCTAGCATTTTGTCTTCTGTCATACGAGATTAGAATCTTGGGCATGTTGATCTCTATAGTTTTAATGCAAGTCATGGGTCTTCTAGCTGGGTGCTTTATCCAATCGTGGTGCTGTTTTGACATCAACAACTAGTACATCTCAAGGTGATGTTTCTCAAAACTGTAATCATGGGAACAGTACAACACCTACACAAAAAATGAAGGTCTTTCCACTGATTCGATTGGTAAGGGAGACTGGTGATAGGCATAGGTGCAACACAATAACAATCTTTGACAACAATAATGATTCTCCAAATGCAGCTTGAAGTTAGACTGGGGTAACAATAACAACACTGACCATATCATTAGTATTAGCTTCTAAGAATCGGTCAAAAAAAATAACCATGTTGCGATAGATCTGATTATCGATTGAATTTTTGTAGTCTATGTAATGTCATGTAACCGTAACATTTACATTCCAATAGTGACTAGTGTTCGGTTTAAACTAGTGAATAGTGATACAGGTTGCTTCTACTATTGCAGGTTTTGCTCCTAAAAAAAGAAATATAGTGAAAAGGTGAAATAATTATATATACTAATTGTAATCATATGAATTTAGAAAGACAATATGATTATCAAAATCAAATGAGTTGGTGAAATAAATCCAAACTTATGATGTGCTAAACAGTATAAACTGTTGTTTCGAGAATTAAGCTTGATGCACTTATAACCTTAGATTATTATTTTAAAACCCCACTTAATGTGAAGAATGTTTAATGCTTAGTTCTTTTTTCTTCTTAAACGGATATAAGAGTTATCTAAAATATTTTATTAATCAATCATAAATCAAAGACCTAAGAAAAGAGTCAATATATCTCAATGAGTAAAACATCTAGTACCCTTGAATCATGACCAAATTTGCAACGATACACTCTAATTTTATGGGGATCCTATTACTCCTGAATTAAATTTTAGCGATAACAGGACTCATGCGGAGTTGGAGTGTGTCGTAGCAACTTTGACTATATATAGTTCGGGGTACTGGATGTTATCTATATTTTAATCAAAGACCGAGAAGAGCGCAGAGTTTGACTTCTTTATTAGAGAGGTTGTTTAAAAAAAGGGCACGTCACTAAAGTTACCGCTATGCGCGGTGTCCGGGTAATTATAGAGGTTGTTTATTAGAAAAATTCAGTTTAAATTTCTGATTATTTTGAGAAGGGTTTAATTTAAGCATATTTTCTTTGGCATGATTATTATGATATATTCTTGCTTTCTTGAATTTGGAATTTCAAATGAGGGAAAGTTTAGAATTTTCTTCTTCTTTTTGTTTTCTTAAGTTTGTTAGTCCTTTTCGGTTTCCTAATTCAGGATTTCATACTTTTGGTTTCAACTCAACTTTGACTGTGAAATGTAGAGAATTAGATTTACCAAAAAAGAAGAAAAAAAAACTTTGTATTACCTGATTATAAACCATCGAAAATCTGGAATCATGCTCAACTCTGAGATCTACGCTAAAAATAATGAAAAAATTTAGTCATATAGTATAATATAATATTTCACAACCCCAAAAAAAATCAAATGTTAATTGCAACATTACTATAACACAACCTATCATCAATGAGTTGCACGTTAGTAAAGTGAAAAAATGATATGTCTGGATGATGAAGGCATGATAGTAAAGGTTATATCTTTTTTATTTAATAAGAAGAAGATGTTGATTGTTTCTAATTGACTTCATAAAAAGGATTCATTTTATATCTTTATGGTGCTTGAGTAAGAAGCAGGACAGAATGTGGATTCAGTGGGTGCATATGTATTATGGGAAGCAAGGAATAATATGGAATAATGGACGTTCATTTTATATCTAGCACTTCATGACAAATTGCAAACCAGAGAACGGCTAGCTACTTGGGGTTTTGTGCAACTCAGGGTTTGATAGTAGTGACCACCTATTCTTTCAATGTGCATACTCTACATCACTGTGAGAAAAGATTTTGAACTGGCTGCACATAGATCAACAAGCTCTATGTTGGAAGGATGAAACAGCATGGGCAATACTACATTTTACCGGGAAGCGGACTTGTGCAGAAATTTTTTGAATGGCCCTTGCAGCAAGTGTGTATGCAATTTTAGCAAGAGAGGAATACTCGAGTGTTTCAACAAGCATCAAGACCAACTGGTGTTCTTATACTCAACATCATCCACGAGATCCATATTAGAGGGAGTGTGCAACCTAAACTAGCTAGTGCTTTAAGTAGTTTAGATAATTACCCATAGCTAAAATTGAAATGTGACCTTGTTGACTGTTGTTCCTAGCTAGGCTGGGGCTGTCCAGACCTTGCCTTTTCTTGTAGCTGCAAGACTCTTTGGTAATAAATATAATTTATTTACCAAAAAAAAACTTATAAAAATTAGATCGAGGCTAGATTGAAAAAAGGAGTGGGCTGGGGTTCGTAGAAGAAAGGGTGGGAAAGGGGTAATTTTTTCTTTTTTTAAAAAAAAGAAGTTATTAATATTTGTGGGATCACCTTTTTTATTTTAAAAAAACCAGACTTTATATTTTTTTTTGTTCTTTTTAAGCCACGATAGGATTAGGGTTGAGTGTAATCAACCTAACATCGTTAAATGAGGTATATAATTATCGGTGAAACTAAGAATAAGAATATAAAGTAAGTTGTGCGGACAAGTTTAGTAATAAAATGATGTCTTTTCTCGTATTTTAAGGTTAAACAAACTAATTTATATATTACAATAAAATAGAGTTGTCAACACGGATCGACCCAATCCATCCGGACTAGCCCACGCGGGCTTTGAGTTTGACGGGACAGGCCGGGCTGACCCATCAAAATGATGGGTCAAAAAATACAATGAACCATTACTCTGTGGGTTGCGGGCCATGGGCCAGGCCACTTTTAAAAAAATAATATTTTGTAATTTAATTTTAGAATGTTAATAAACATAAATATTACTAGACAATATTACATAGTGTTACTACTTGTTAATCAAGTCTCCAACACCCCAAAAAATACTCCTAATAGCGAAATTAAATAACTTTTGACATGATATCCTTCGAACCAAATAAAAATACTAATAAGCAATCTAAATAGTTGCATGTATTTGACTTACAGACCGGTCCACGGGCTAGCCCAACCCACATTGTTCAAGACCCACGGATCACAAGCTTATCCGGACCGGACTAAAAAGTTTTGTTCTTAACAAGCCCAACTCCATTAAATAACAGGTCGGGTCGAGTCAGCCCAACGGGCCTGACCCATATTGAAGGCTCTACAATAAAAGATGAAATCCTTTTTCCAATTCAAAAAAAATAGTAAAGGGCAAAAAGTTAAATTTGTCCTCCTACTTTGCGAGAAGGTTCAATTTTACCGTACATTATACGTTAAGCACAAAAATGCCCTCTCTATTACTATAAGGTTAAAATTTATGCGTACCCGATATATACATTAAGTCAATATATACATGTTATGTGTTTGAATTTAGAATTTATGTTTCTTTACCATGATTAATTAACATATATTTTACTTAATTTAATTACTTAATCATGATAAAGAACATTAGTTTGGTATATACATTAAATACGTGTAAGTTTTTTTTCTAGGTGCGTGTAAGTTTTTTCCATTAGAATGCTCCTAACAATATTGGATTTCAATTCATAGCATATATATTAAGAGGACTTAGCAAAGGAAAAAAACATATCCAAGAAAGACAAGTGGTTGCTTTGGGGAATATGAATAAACATGTACATTCAAACACTTGTAAATGTCTGTGAGGTATAAGGGATAAATAGTCTTGAAATAAAATAAAGGATTATTTTATTTCATATTTGGTGTGACGTATTAGTTAGTTCTGAAGTTATTTATCCCACCATTTACGCCGTAATAATGGGATAAGTTATGTCATATATATGGTGTGATAATTAATTCCAAAATTAATTGTTCCGAGATAACATTTTCCCAACTAGATGACCCCTTATAGTATTGCGCAGTAGGAAATTTTGTGAGGTGTTGCTCAAACTTGGATTATTGTATAATAAGAGGAGTCGTCTTAGTAAATGACTTCACTTAAAAGACTGATATTCCGTTGCAAGGTAAGGGAGCAACTTGTTTGATTTTGAGGTGCACTCATTTCTGTTATGAGAATGAAATGATACCTTAGCTTGACTCGAGATTTTTTTATTTAATCTAATGAAGGTCTATATCTGAATGGTTCAATTTTTAGTTCATTAAAGTGTATTTGCTTATATAAAGATTGAAACACTAGTTGAGTTATAGATTTTAGGGAAAAGGCTCAAATATGCCACTGAATTATCAGAAATGTCTCATTTATGTCATCCGTTAAAAGTTGGGCTCATTCATGCCATCGTCGTTACAAAACTAGCTCATCCATGCCATTACTTTTAACAGCCGGTTTTTAGAAAACAGCTTTGCCATGTGGCGGCATATTAGAGGTCCACATCATTTTTTTTAAAAAAAAAATAAAATTAATTTTTTTTTTGGATGCATTAAAAAGAATCCACCCAACTTTTTGATCCATTAAAAATTAGTTTGATCTATGCTTTTAAAATTTGAGATTATTTGTATATTGCCCCATATCAATAGTTTTTTTTTTCGTTTTCTGGCTTTCACGTGTGACTCTGTTCACAATACGGATCAATAATATGATAATCTCTCTTTGAACTAAGTTTTACTTGATTAATTACTGTTAATGAGTTAATTTTGAGATTATTTGTGTATCTCCTCATATCATCCGAGTATTTATAGTTATCAAGCTCATCGACTTTTTTTTTTGGTTGTATGCGGCTTAAAATTGTGGTCAAATATAGTAAATTGATCCATAGACAAGCAAAGACAATAAGACAATACATCTCATGCCGTCACTCTATCATCCTCATACCCATCCTGTAAAAATTTCAGTACAGTGGCGTTGATATCAATTATTGTGCTAATTAATTACCATAAAATACTTTTAATATTGTATGATATCATTCGCTTTGAACCAAATTGACATTTTTTTTTCAAGAGACCTTAACTATCCGACATTTTATAAATAATTTTATTTCTTTTTTACTTTTTACGTGGGACATTGTTCTCTCAAACACTCATTATACTGCTCTCTTTCATCTTTTTTAATATGTCGTTTAATATTTTGACACAATCATTTATTAAGATAATTATTTGACAATCAACATTAATCATTGGAGGTAGAATATTTGTCTAAATTACAATTACATTTTTCTTAAATTACAATTTGATTTAATGATATAGTTACATAAAAATTGGTGAGACGTCATAGTTTTATATCCTTATATAATTAATTTTAAGTGGTCGAATCCTAATTAGAAATTAAATAAAAACAATATATAAGTCATGCATGCAAGTTACAACTCACAAGTATTATGTATGTATAGTCTTTATCATTTCATTATATACTTAATTCAATGAATTGATTAATTCCAAAATTTTATTGTTCTTTTCTCTTTAATGAAATAAAATATCTAAGAAGAAAGAATAAAATGAAGATGACATGGAATTTGTATAATATAGTCTAAGGCTTGTTGGCATATATAAAAACAAAAGTAAATCCAATATATTTTTTATAAGTTAGATAACATGGGAGTATATATTTGTGTGGGAGTATAAAATAAATTAATGTATATTTTATATATATATTTTCATTTATTTCTTCATATATATTTTTATGTTATTTTAAAATCTTTTAATGAAAATTTTGACTCTACTATTAACCTAATCGTCATAGATCAAACTAATTTTTAATGGATCAAAAAGTTGGGTGGATTCTTTTTAATGGATTGAAAAAAAAAATTAATTATTTTTTCAAAAATGACGTGGACCTCTAATATGATGCCACGTGGCAAAGCTGTTTTCTAAAAATCTACTGGTAAAAGTAATGGCATGGATGGGCCAGTTTTGTTACGGCGATGGCATGAATGAACCCAACTTTTAACGGATGGCATAAATGAGCCATTTCTGATAGTTCAGTGGCATATTTGAGCCTTTTCCCTAGATTTTAATCGTAATATCTTCAACTACATCTTAATATCATTAAGATGTATATTTGTTTGAATAATTTTTCTTTTTTCATAATCACCAACCATCATTATTAACCGCATCTACCATCATAACCAACATCATTATCACCAACCACAAGTCATCACCATTTTTGTCATCACAATCACCGTGAACAACCACTATTACTGTCAATAGCACTGATGTGAGTCATTACTATACCAATCACTTTTATCATTGGAATTATATCCATTGTTATCGCATCCACTATCACTATCGATCTATCACCACCGCGATCAATTACTACTATCAATCACCTCCATCATCACAACAAACACAGTCGTCAACTTCCACCAACGCATTATCAATCCACCACACATTCTTTAGTCTCTATGATCAACATCACCAACTAAATAACATAAAGAGTAAATACATAATTACTCCCTGATGTTGGCCGAGATTTTCAAAAAGACACCTAAACTTTGAATTCGATCTATTACCCCACGATTCTTCTTTATTTCGTTGCAAATATACCATTTTGGACCTCTACGTGTATACACGCACCACAGGCGTGTGAAAGAGCTCAAATTTGACTTTTTTAACCAATAAAAAGTTGTCACGTGTAAATAATTAATATATAATTTATATTCTTCTTTTTTAAAAAAATAATATTTTCTTTTTTAAATTACCCCGTACCCCTTCTCTCCTCCCCCCCCCCCCCCCCCCCTCAATCCACCATTTCTTCTTCAACACAATGTCACCATTAAAGCTCCTCCATTGAAGCTTCTTTTTTTAAAAAAAAAATCATATCATTAAAGCTTCATTTCACAATTAAATCATATCCTATAACTACCCACCATTTCTTCTTCAACACAATGTCTTCTTCAAGTTTCAACGCTATTAAAGTTCTTCAACACCATTAAAGCTCCATTGAAGCTTTTTTTAAAAAAAAAAAATCACATCAATTAAGCTCCATTTTGTAGTTAAATCATATCATTTAATTATCTTTAAAACTCAATTCAATCATAAAACTATTTTTTGAAGTGGTTTGAACAAAAAAAAGGGGGGGACGGGAATTGCTGACTGGGTGGTGGGAGGGGGGGGTTAGGGGAGATGCTGATGGTATGGGGGCGTTGGACGGGGGAGGGGGGAGGGGTAGGAGAGATACTGATGGTGTGGGGGTGTTGGACGGGGGTGGGGTGGAGGGTGGAAGGGAGCTGTTGGACGTGGCGGGGGGGGGGGGTTGCTGGATGGGGTGGGTGATAAAATTAAATAAAAAGGAAAATTTTGTTAAAAAAAAATATGAAATTAAATAAATTTAACACATGGCAGCACCTGATTGGTGTGTGTGTTCACTCTCTTTGTTGTGACTGAGATTCAGCAAAAAAGTGGTGTATTTGCAACGGATTAAGTAAGAATCGTGGGGTAATAGATCAAATTCAAAATTTAGGAGTCGTTTTGAAAATCTCAGCCAACATTAGGAGGGTAATTATATATTTACTCTAACATAAACTAACTTCGCCATCCACAACATCACCATACACACTTCATGTATTATACCCCGAAAATATACTTCTTTATTTGTGACATTCTGAAAAAAAAGAAAGTATAATTATTCATATTTTCAATCTATCCAGTAAATTTATTTTCTTATATTGAAGTTTTAAAGCTATTTTACAGTGAAGACCATATCACCAATATTTTGCAAATAGAATATCCAAGGCCAAATTAAAACTGGTGCAAATTTACTTTTGAAAATCCATATTTTCTTTTAGTAACTATTTGCAAAAAAAAAAAGTAAAAAGATTAAAAAAAAAAATTATTTGAATAGGCCTCGAGGTTAATTACTCTATAATATAAGAGTGAATGGGAGAGCAGCTTAGGGTCGTGCGGCTTTTCGACCGTTCATCTGTTTGCTTCATGATTTTACTATATCGCCCCTAAATAATTATTATATATTATTTAAATATTAGAAAATAAATAATATTTAATAAAACAAATAAAATAGACAGTTACGACATGTCTGCTTCAGCTGCTTCAACCGTAATTTTATTATATCACCCCTAATTAATTATTATAAGCCATCTAAGTATTAAAAAATTAATATTTAAAAATTATTATAAAGTCATCAAAATATTAAAAAAATTAATAATATTTATTATTAAATTAACTTGACCTCTTATATGAGGTCCACTTAATTTTTTTCCCAAATATTTTTTATAATAAATTATTATAAAGTCATCTAAGTATTAAAAAATTAATTACTCTATAATATAAGAGTGAATGTGAGAGCAACTTAGGGTCGTGCTGCATGCCGACCATTCAGCTGCTTGCTTCGTGATTTTACTATATGTAGACACCTAATTTCGTCCCTCCCCGATATCGTTTTTACCTATTGTTTACCCTATCCTACCGTGTACCCTCACCCGTGTGATAATCCCTCCACAAAATGACAAAAATAACAACCCCTAACTAATTTTGTTTTATCCTAATATTCTAACAACCCACCCAATAAAAAAACAATACCTAATCCTTATCCCATCCAACCAAAAAGAAACACCTCACACCCTACCCCCTACCCCACGTAACCCCACGTAACCCCACCTACCTCACCACTACCCCACCCTCACCTCAATATATACACACACACTCTCACAAAAAAAGAAAGAAAAAAAGGGATCAGGAACCAAAAGGGAAAAAAGGACGATCAGCATATACAAAAAAAAAAAAAAAAAAAAAAGACTGGAACTCTCTCCTTCTCTCTCTAGACTCTCACTCTCTCTCTCTCAATAAACTTCGCCGACGACCAGCCATGTCTCGCCGTCTCCGGCGAGAATCCGACCAGCAAACCAGCGTTGCTACCATCATTGCACCGCCTTCCACCCGAGAAATCAGCTAGCACGCCATCCCCCTCTGCTTTAGCTTCTTCTACCGTCTCCGCCGCCACCACTTCCAATCGGTCGACCATTGTCCTGCCGGAATCACCACCGGAAATAACCTGTCAGTAGGGCGAACTCACGGGAAAACCAGTTCTGACCCCTGAGCTCTCAAAACCGGCGACCAAAGGCCTCAACACCGACCAACTTCGCCTATTCAAGTGGGTCCCAGCTCTGTTTCCGAAGAACAGTCGGCGAGCCTTCACCGGAAACTCCATCCCAGTCGAAAAACACATCCACAACCGATGTTGGTTGATTTTTCAGCAGCGAATCACCGTCGAGCAGTTCGCAAATCTTGTTCGAATTGTCCTTCTTCGACTGTTTTGGTTTCGTGGCTGAGTTGATCCATGATCGTATGATTCCTATTGAGATTCTATCCGTGGATTATCAGGTTATAGAGTTAAGATTCATTGAGCCCGTGAAGCGGTTTCAGTCGATCAATCCGATTTGAAATAAAATTGAGGTCCAAATTCTTCAACTATATCTCTTTTCATTTTTGTCTGTGACGTCATTGATTCGTGTAATTCGTGTTTGAGTTTGATAGTTATTTTGTGATTGTGTGTTTGAGCTTCTTTAATTACTGAAGTTTGATTGGTTGATTTAATTGAGACTTATTTAATCATGTTGGTTGAAACAAAATTGGGGACGGAAATCGAAAATTGATAAAAGTGGATATTACGATATTTTTTATACTTGTTGGTGATGAATGCATGTTGTTTTGGTTGGTGATATGGTTGTTATTTTGATATTGACTCGTTGTTTAATGTCGTTGAAAAGTGATGGTGGGTCGTTGAAATAGAAATGGTGAATTTGGGTTGATTAAAGACTTTTGGTTTAATTTGGTTTAAATATAAATATGGTTGAAATGGACTTGGGGGCGAGAATTAAAATTTGGTATAATTGGTGATTTGGATAAGTTTGATTCATTGTGTGTTTGACTCGAAATGAACGTTAATCGAACTTGGTAGTATCTTGATACGACGATTGGTTTAGGCGAACATAGTTTGGGTAGGCAAAATTTAGGATGTGTGGCTTCGGTTGAATGTTGGAAATTCTGTGAAGTGTTTGAAATTTTGTTGAATAGTTTTATTTTTTTTTCCGCACTAAAAATGTATTCATTTGGCCGGGGGATGCCCCGAGGTATCTGTATATATTTATTCACCGGGGAATGCCCCGAGGTATCTTGTACCCGGAGGATGTTCGTGATGAAGGCCCGAGGCATCGGGTAGAGCATTAGTCAAGAATTAATTTAGAATAGGATTTATTTTTATGCATTTTTCTATTTTTGGGACTGTATAATTGGACCGGACACTAATTTTGGATTTGTTTTGTTTCATGTGTTTGATGGATTGTTTTATGTGTTTTTGTGTGGTTTATACATTTGTAATGCCAAATTAGTCGATACCCTCCACCAAGCGACTGTGGTCAAACCACGGGATCAAGGGGTGCCTAACACCTTCCCCTTGGTCAACAGAATTCCTTAACTGGAACCTCTGTTCACAAAACCAGTTTAAGAGTCAAATGGTTTCGAAAAGGATTTTCTAAAGGTGACTTGGCACACCAGATTATGCCAAGTGGCGACTCTGAATAAAAAATGTAAATAATCCTTTTTCCGAAATAATTTTTCATTCTTATCACTTAAATAATAAAACCCTTTCGAACTTTAAAACGAATTTTGAGTACGTAAAAAAGGGGTGTGACAGCTCTGGCGACTCTGCTGGGGATTTTTTCAGAATTTGAGCTTATTTTTGAGTCGTATCGGCTTTGTTTGGCATTACGAGTGTATAAGCATTGTTTGTGATTATTGTTTGTGTTATTGTTTTCACTTTTGTGCGTTTTCGTGCTCTTTGTTTATAGTATTTATCCTATGTGTTACCGCTTTATATCTGTCATCATGAGTCCGCCCCCCGGCCTTCTTTCTGCAACAAGTCCTAGTACACGTGTTGTACACAACCTCTAGTTGAGTCACCCTTATTTTAGGGGGGGAGCCGTCGGTGTTATGGAGTAGGTGGAAAGCAAAGCAGTCACTATCGACCATACGCTCCCCCGAACAGCCTTGTTAGTGAACCACAACGTAGGTCAGCCTTTAGGTCATGCTTATGTGCATCATGCGGAGACCTAGCGGGACCCACATGGCCCTTTGTAGGAGACTCACCTCTAAAGCATCCCTACGTGCTAACTGTTGCATCTTTAAGGGTAACGCGGTCATTTGACGGACTGATTTAAAAAATATATATATATTTGTTAGGAGTAAGGTGCGTAGGTAAAAAACGAAAAAAAGGAAAAAAAAAGAAGAAGAAGAAAAAAAGAAAGAAAAATAGAAAAAGTGAGTCGAAAAGAATGAATCAAAAGGAAGGTCGTAGTTTATTTTAGAATTCTTTATGGCTTTTGTTCTTCACGATCCAAAAACTCAAAAAGTTTTTTTTATGTTTTGCATTTGTCTTCTTAAAATACCGTAGCTCAAAAAAATAGAAATAAAAAAAGAAAAAAGGAGGTTTTGTTTGTCTTTTCTACTTATTTGTCAAAAGCAAAAATACCAAAAAAAAATTTATAATTGATGGTGTCAGTCTTAGTTAAAGTGTCTAGTTGAAAATCCAAAAAGTTTTTATTCGTTTGTTTTTTGTTGTGTTTCTTAAGTTAGGGTCAATTTATTAGTTAATCGTTAATTGTCCAATCTGGACGAACTACGCACCCCTGATTCTCCTCTCTCGGGAGTGAGATACGTAGGCAACCTATTGTGGGTTCGGGGATCTTATTTAAAAATCCAAAAAAAAAAAAATTCTTCACTTTTCATCTAGAGTAGGTCTTTCATACATGTCTTGAAAATAAAAATACAAAAAAAAAATCCTTAATAGTCGTAGGTTTTATTTTTGGTTGATCTTATTTAAAAAATCCAAAAAGATTTTTTTTCTTCACTCTTCATTTATAGTAGGTGTCACATACATCTTAAAAGAAAACCACAAAAAGATTTTCCTTTAATAGGTTCGAGTTTTATTTTCGCATGAAATTCAAAACTGAAAATCCAAAAAGATTTCTTTGGTAATCATAGAATTTCACTTTATAGAGGGGTGTTTAAACCTGAAAAAATACAAAAAGATTTTCGTCAATTCTTTTGACAAATTGTTATTTTCTTTTCTTCTTAAAGTTTCAAGAAAAAAAAAATAGTTTAATTTGGCCATTTTGGCAAGACTGCCCGAACTACGCAAGATCTGATTCATGTACAACATGATACGTAGGCAACCTACTTTTGGGTTCGATCTAATCATTTTGTTTCGTTGTTTTTTATTATTTTAAGGAAAAACAAAAGCCATAAAGAATGATAAAATAAAGGTAGATAACGTGAGAAAAAAAACAGAGATTGATACGAAGAAAAGAGAGAGAAAAAAAGAGAGAGAGAAAAAAAAGAAAAATAATAATAATAATAATAGGTGTAGATAAAATGAAAAAAAAAAAGTGTAGACAAAAATCAGGATGATGTTAAAATGACCTCGCTACCCTCAAAAGCTGGTAGAAATGAACATGAATTTAGGACAATTTTACCAATGTGATTCCCATGCTTGTTGTGTGCCCTAATCCTAAAGGATGTCGTCTTTGATGAGCATGTTCTTTCAGATAACAGTGGTAGGTTTGCAGCACTTTGACTAGTCACCCATACTTCACTAGATCCAAAGCAAAGCTCGCCATGGCTAGCAGGGAGATTGAAAATTCGCTCATTGACCCGGATCAGGATCACAGGGAAGAAAGTTCTGAACACAATGATGAGTAGTAAGGCTCAGGCAATAATTGATAGATTTGCACCGGGCATGGGGCAGCAGAATGCCTCCTCCTCCGCTCCCTGAAGGCCTTGGGAATATCTCTAACTGCCCACTGCTCTCTCAGGCGCAATTCTCTGTTCCTACTGAGTCACCTGAGCACGCGCCAGGATTCACTCTGCGACATTATTATCCTGGCAATTCTGGTGTGCCCTTGGCAGCTCCCCAATTAAGACCCGCTGCTCAGCCGGCGCCACCGATCACACCGGTATTCGTGGCTCCGCCACCACCTGAAGCTCCCGCATATGTTGTACGTCCGATAATGGGGCTTCCTCGGTCTGCCAGTAAGCCAGTATTGAAGGTTCCAGTTAGTCAGTATTATGCCCCGGAGCCGACTTTGAGAATGAATGAACCGTATGGGTACACTCAGCCACCTGCATTTCCATTTGATTCAGAGAAACCTGTCGCAACAGAGGAACAGGAAGTCATAGCGCGGAAGTTGAAAAGTTTAGAACAGGCCATGAGGAATTTGCAGGGAATCAAAGGTTATAAGAGTGTTTCTTATAAGGATCTGTGCATGTTCCCAGACATCAACCTTCCCCTCGGTTTTAAAATGCCTAAGTTCGAGAAGTATGCAGGACACGGTGATCCCGTGGCCCATTTGAGACGCTATTGCAACCAGTTGAGGGCTGCAAGAGGAAGAGAAGAGCTGCTCATGGCTTTCTTTGGCGAGAGTCTTTCTGATCTGGCTTCAGAATGGTTTATCGATCAAGATATTGACAAGTGGAACAACTGGGACGACTTAGCTTCTGAGTTTGTGCAATATTTTCAGTATAACATCGACCTGATTCCGGACAAAAAATCTTTGGTCAACATGAAGAAGAAAAGCACTGAAGGTTTTAGGGAATACGCGATAAGATGGCGTGAACAGGCCGCCAGGGTAAAGCCTCCAATGAAAGAAAGTAAGTTGGTAGAAGTTTTCATTCAGGCACAGGATGAGACTTATTTTCAACATTTACTCCCGGCAATGGGAAAGTCTTTTATTGAAGTCCTCAAAATGGGGAAGATGATAGAGGACGAAATCAAGATCGGACGAATAGTGAGTTTTGCCGCATTGAAAGCCACCACACAAGAGATTCAAGGTGGATCTGGCGCATTTGGAGGTAAAAAAAAGAAAGAGAACGTGGCGACTGTCGTAGCTGGAACCCATTTCTATCCCAAAAGACCACCTCGCCCCTATCCCCAATCCCAAGCCCAAGTTTACGCCCAAGCTCCATATATTCCTTCCCACCATTACTACCCTCCACAAAACCCTTTATATTCCATTCCACCGCCCTCGTACCCAGTATATAGCGCGCAGCCATATGCCCAAACCCATTCTTACCCGCAGTGGCGCGCGTAAGCCCCACAAAATCGCCCATTCGCTCCACCAAATTACCAAAACCCTTCCAGACCCAGTTTTCAACCTAGGCCCGAGTATAGGAAAGAGAAGGCGGTCAAAAATCAATTCACACCTCTTGGGGAGTCATATGCTAGCTTGTTTAATAGGTTGAGAAAGTTGAAGGTCTTAAGCCCAATTCAAGGAAGACTTTCAAATCCACCGCCGAGGAATCTCGATTATTCTTTAAGGTGTGCGTACTGTTCTGACATGCCAGGACATGATATCGAGAAATGCTGGCATTTGAAGAGAGTTGTCCAAGATTTGATTGACATAAATCAAATGCTAGTCCAAGCCCCGGAGGGTCCAAACATTAACCAGAATCCGCTGCCAACCCATGCTGAAGCCAATATGTTAGAATTGATATATGACGGGAAGGAGTCTTCGAGGGGTTATAAGCCTATTGTCAAGATACAAACCATTGAGGAGAAATCGGTGAATGTCGCGGAGTTTTTAAAATCAATGTCATTGAGCCAGAAAGGAATGAGAGAAGATAAAGCCTAAGAAAGCACAAAGAAACCTCTGATCACAGTACAGGGTGCCATAAGGTATGTTGATTCAAGTCAGGATAAACCTAAGTTGACGGTGGTGGGAGCTCTGAGTCAGCTTATCTTAACGGTGAAAGGAGCACTGGCAGCGCCTATTGTCCTCAAACCAGTGACCCAATCTCCGATAGTTGATACGAAAAGGATTCCCTGGAATTATGGGCAGACCGTGATGACCTATCATGGGAAAGAAGTAGTGGAAGATGTAGATGAGGTAAGGGGTTTGACTAGGTCAGGAAGATGTTTCGTGCCTGAAAGCTTAAGAAAGTCCAAGCCAACGGTGAATGGACCGTCATCTATCAAAAAGCCTATCACAGAAGAAGAAGCCGAAGAATTTTTGAAAAAGATGAAATTGCCAGAGTATTCAATATTAGACCAGCTGAAGAAAACCCCTGCTCAAATTTCCCTTTTATCTTTGTTGTTGCACTCCAAGGAGCATCGTGATGTTTTACTGAAGGTATTAAATGAAGCATATGTTCCAAGAGAGATTACAATCAACCAGCTTGAGAAAATGGTTGGAAAAATCTTTGAGGTCAATCGGATCAGCTTTTCTGACGATGAATTGCCTGTTGAAGGTACAGGGCATAACCGGGGCCTTTACATTACAGTGAAGTGTGAAGATTTCTATGTCACTCATGTTATGATTGATGAAGGTTCAGGTGCAAATATTTGGCCTATTTCTACTTTGCAAAAGCTGAATATTGGTGCTGAGAGGATCAGGCCCAACAATGTATGTGTCAGGGCTTTCGATGGTGCAAAATCAAATTCCATTGGCGAAATAGAACTAGTGTTGACCATAGGGCCTGTTGAGTTCGCCATAGAGTTTCAAGTATTGAATGTAGACTCCTCTTACAATCTGTTGTTGGGAAGGCCGTGGATCTACAAGGCCAAGGCGATTGCATCTACACTGCACCAAATGATTAAGTTTGAGCATGACAGGCAAGAAGTAGTTATTCATGGTGAAGGAGATTTGTCAGCCTACGAAGATTCTCCCTTGTCTCTTATTGAAGCAAATAACGTAGAGGAGACATTTGTCTATCAAATTTTTGATACAGTGCCAGTGAATCGTATCCTTGAATGGCAGGCTATACCGGGACCGCAATTGTCTTCTGCTTCTATCATGATGGTGAGTGAACTCTGGAAATACGGATTTGAGCCAGGAAAGTGTTTGGGAGCGTCTCTGCACGGTATAGTTCATCCCATATGTTCGAGTGAGAACGTGGGCACGTTTGGTCTGGGATTTGAGCCTACAGCTGAAGATCTGAAGAAAGCCAAGGGAAGAAAAAAGGAAATATGGTCACTCCCTCGCCCAATGCCACTACTCAGTGAATCATTTGTTAAGAGCGGTGTCACGAAGCATGTGGAATTTGAGGTTGAATTGGTTGATGACTTCCAGAACCTTTGTATTGAAGTTGATATGGTCGAAGCAGGAAAAGGTACCAGTATGGCAGATGTGCAATTCATAGGTCCAGCTGTCCGGCTCAATAATTGGGAAGTCACTCCTCTCCCCGTCAGGAGGGAGTTTTGATAGTTTATTTTGTTTTTCTTTTTGTTTATCCGAGTTATTTCAGGGTTGTAATTCGGATTTTAGTTTGTTTATGTTATGTTGGCATCTGTGTTTAAACCCTTCTAGCTTTTTATTTAATAAAATGTAATGTCCCTTTTGTTTTGTATCTAATATATTTTGTTTTTCTTTTCTTACACAATTCTCTTTATGCTGATTCTAATGACATGACATGCATGTGGAATTTTCAGTATGATCTTAAAATCCAAACTAATCAAGATGTAATGAAGCAGGATGGAGAATATGATGAAGAAGAAGCACTAGAAGAAATAAGCAAAGAGTTGGAACAGTTTGAAGACAAACCGAATCCTAATTTGAATGAGACTGAGCCAATAAATCTAGGGGATCAAGAAGATGTTAGGGAAACTAAAATCAGTGTACATGCTTTGCCACAGCTAAAAGAGGGAATGATTCAAGCATTAATTGATTATAAGGATGTTTTTGCATGGTCTTATAATGATATGCCCAGTTTAAGAACTGAATTAGTGGCTCACAAGTTGCCAACTAATCCCGCGTTCCCCCTGTCAAATAGAAGTTGAGAAAGTTTAAAACCGATGTAAGTATTAAAATCAAAGAGGAAATTATGAAACAACTTGAAGCCAAAGTAATTCGAGTGTCTCGTTATCCCATGTGGTTATCCAATATTGTTCCCGTACCAAAGAAAGATGACAAAATTCGAGTGTGTGTTGATTACCGTGATTTGAACAGAGCAAGTCCGAAAGATGATTTTCCACTGCCCAACATCCACATTTTGTTAGACAACTGTGCTAAACATGAGGTTGCCTCTTTTGTGGATTGCTATGCCGGATATCACCAGATCATTATAGATGATGAAGACGCGGAGAAGACATCTTTTATCACACCATGGGGAACTTATTGTCATCGAGTGATGCCGTTTGGTTTGAAGAATGCTGGAGCAACATACATGAGAGCCATGACCATTATGTTTCATGATATGATGCATAAGGAGATTGAGGTCTACGTGGATGATGTGATTATTAAGTCAAAAAGTCAGGCAGACCATGTTAAAGATTTAAGAAAGTTCTTTGAAAGGCTTCGCAGGTATAATCTCAAACTCAACCCGGCAAAATGTGTATTTGGAGTTCCGTCTGGAAAGCTGTTGGGGTTTGTGGTCAGCCGTCGGGGAATTGAATTGGATCCCTCAAAAATCAAAGCCATTCAGGATTTGCCCCCGCCTAAGAATAGGACGGAGATGATGAGTTTGCTTGGTAGACTGAACTACATTAGCAGGTTTATTGCTCAACTCACAACCACCTGTGAGCCTATATTCAAGTTGCTGAAAAAGAGTGTTGCGGTAAAATGGACTGAAGAATGTCAGGAAGCGTTTGATCGAATCAAGAGATATTTGTCAAATCCGCCCGTGTTGGTACCCCCGGAGCCTGGTAGGCCTTTGATCTTATATTTATCAGTCATGGACAATTATTTCGGTTGTGTCCTGGGTCAACATGATGTCACAGGCAAAAAGGAGCAGGCTATTTATTATCTTAGCAAGAAGTTCACCGCATATGAGGCCAGGTATACTCTTTTTGAAAGGACGTGTTGTGCCCTAACTTGGATAGCACAGAAGTTGAAGCACTATCTCTCATCCTATACTACTTATCTCATCTCCCGCATGGATCCTTTGAAGTATATCTTTCAGAAGCCTATGCCGACGGGTCGATTGGCAAAGTGGCAAATATTGCTTACCGAGTTCGACATTGTATATGTGACTCGAACTGCCATGAAAGCCCAAGCTTTGGCAGATCATCTTGCTGAAAATCCCATAGATAAAGAGTACGAGCCATTAAAGACATATTTTCCTGACGAAAAAGTGTCGTGTGTCGATGAAGTCGTTATAGATGCTGATCCAGGTTGGAGGTTATTCTTCGATGGAGCTGTCAATATAAAAGGAGTCGGAATAGGTGTGGTTCTTATCTCTGAATCGGGACAACATTTCCCGGTAACAGCACAACTTCGATTCTACTGTACTAACAATATGGCAGAGTATGAAGCCTGCATTCTGGGTTTGAGGTTAGCTGTTGATATGGGAGTCCAGGAATTATTGGTGTTGGGAGATTCGGATTTGCTCGTCCATCAAATTTGAGGCGATTGGGAGATGCGAGATTTGAAGCTCATCCCGTATCGACAATGCTTGCAGGAGCTATGTCAACAATTTGTGTTAGTAAAATTTAGGCATATTCCAAGGATTCATAATGAAATTGTTGATGCTTTAGCCACTCTGTCTTCAATGCTCCAACATCCTGACAAAGCCTACATTGATCCAGTGCGTATACAGAGTCGTGATCAGCATGCTTACTGTAATGCGGTTGAAAAAGAGCTCGATGGAGAACCTTGGTTCTTGGATATCAAGCGGTACATTCAGTCAGGAGAATACCCAGCATATGCCACCAACGATCAAAAGAGGACTATTAGGCGTTTGGCTAGTGGATTTTTCTTAAGTGGGAGAATCTTGTATAAGAGGACCCCAGATCTGGGACTTTTAAGGTGTGTAGATGCAAAAGAAGCCTCGGCAATCATGGTTGAAATACACTCTGGAGTATGCGGGTCGCATATGAACGGTCATGTCTTGTCAAAGAAGATTCTTCGAGCAAGTTATTACTGGCTTACTATGGAAAGGAATTCTATTCAATTTGTTCGGAAGTGTCATCAATGTCAGGTACACGGTGATCTGATACGTTCTCCTCCTGTTGAGTTGCATGCAATGGCCGCTCCATGGCCGTTCGTGGCTTGGGGAATGGATGTGATTGGACCGATTGAGCCGAAGGCATCAAATGGGCATAGATTCATTTTAGTAGCCATTGACTACTTCACAAAGTGGGTAGAAGCAGTAACTTTCAAGTCAGTGACAAAGAAGGTTGTGGTAGATTTTGTTCATGCCAATATCATTTGTAGATTTGGAATTCCTAAGATGATCATTACAGACAATGCTGCCAATCTCAATAGTCATTTGATGCAAGAAGTATGTCAACAGTTTAAGATCGCACATCAAAATTCTACTCCATATCGTCCAAAGGCCAATGGCACTGTAGAAGCCGCCAATAAGAATATAAAAAAGATACTGCGAAAAATGGTACAAGGGTCTAGACAGTGGCATGAAAAGTTATCGTTTGCATTGCTAGGTTATCGCACCACTGTTCGCACTTTAACAGGGGCAACTCCATATTTATTAGGAAGATCAGGCAGCTCAATCCAAAATGCATGTCATACTCATTGGAGTTGGTTGTCGTATTCAGATAAGTTTTCTTTTTGAATATGGGACATTGCCCTTTTCTTTCATTTACATATTCATGCTTTTGTCTTTTTAGGTCATTTATCAAAATAAAAGTTACCATCGTTTTTTTACATTTTAAGTCAAGTCTGTGTCAAAACAAGCGAGAAGGAATTTCAAAATTTACTACCAGTCTTTCCAATTATACGAGGAAAAGCCAAGGAACAGCACAGGAAGGAAATATGATCATAATTCAACACGAAACAAAGGAAGTCTATCAACCGACAGGCTGTTGGATTCGTGGAAACATTCAGGTTTGGGAAAAGGGTGCACCTCAGAGGCATGGTAAAATAGAAACCCATTGTTCGAGTCAGAACTCATTTCCCTCAATATGGATCCGGGTCAATGATGCGGCAAGACAGGGTGAGTGTTAGCGATTTGGAAGAAAGATGAAAGGAATGAATGCTGGGGCAGATACTTGAGAAGCCAAGAGTTGCAAGCCACCACTAAGTTTTTAACTGACAAATTTTCTTTGTTGAGATAGGGGCGGATTCGCTTCACTTAATTCAGCTACCATTGGAAATGCACAGCCATGGGATTTCACTTTATGTTCAGGACCCTCCTGAAAAATGGGATTTTACTTTCTGTTCAGGACCCTCCTGAAAAATGGGATTTAACTTTATGTTCAGGACCCTCCTAAAAAATGGGATTCTACCTTATGTTCAGGACCCTCCTGAAAAATGGGATTTTACTTTATGTTCACGACCCTCCTGAAAAATGGGATTTTACTTTTGTTCAGGACCCTCCTGAAAAATGGGATTTTACTTTATGTTCAGGACCCTCCTGAAAAATGGGATTTTACTTTCTGTTCAGGACCCTCCTGAAAAAAAATGGGATTTCACTTTATGTTCAGGACCCTCCTGAAAAATAGGATTTTACTTTCTGTTCAGGACCCTCCTGAAAAATGGGATTTTACTTTATGTTCAGGACCCTCCTGAAAAATGGGATTTTACTTTCTGTTCAGGATCCTCCTGAAAAAAAATGGGATTTCACTTTATGTTCAGGACCTTCCTGAAAAATGGGATTTTACTTTCTGTTCAGGACCCTCCTGAAAAAATGGGATTTTACTTTCTGTTCAGGACCCTCCTGGAAAATAGGATTTTACCTTATGTTCAGGACCCTCCTGAAAAATGAGATTTTACCTTATGTTCAGGACCCTCCTGAAAAATGGGATTTTACCTTATGTTCAGGACCCTCCTGAAAAATGGGATTTTACTTTCTCTTCAGGACCCTCCTGGAAAATGGGATTTTACTTTCTGTTCAGGACCCTCCTGAAAAATGGGATTTTACTTTCTGTTCAGGACCCTCCTGAAAAAAAAATGGGATTTCACTTTATGTTCAGGACCCTCCTGAAAAATAGGATTTTACTTTCTGTTCAGGACCCTCCTGAAAAAATGGGATTTTACTTTCTGTTCAGGACCCTCCTGAAAAAATGGGATTTTACCTTATGTTCAGGACCCTCCTTAAAAATGGGATTTTACCTTATGTTCAGGACCCTCCTGAAAAATGAGATTTTACTTTATGTTCAGGACCCTCCTGAAAAATGGGATTTTACTTTATTTTCAGGACCCTCCTGAAAATTGGGATTTTACTTTATGTTCAGGACCCTCCTAAAAAATGGGAATTTATTTTATGTTCGGGACCCTCCTGAAAAATGGGATTTTACTTTATTTTCATGACCCTCCTGAAAAATGGGATTTTACTTTATGTCCAGGACCCTCCAGAAAAATGGAATTTTACTTTATGTTCAGGACCCTCCTGAAGAGGGGATTTTACTTTCTGTTCAGGACCCTCCTGAAAAATGAGATTTTACTTTATGTTCAGGACCCTCCTGAAGAGGGGATTTTACTCTCTGTTCAGGACCCTCCTGAAAAATGGGATTTTGCTTTCTGTTCAGGACCCTCCTGGAAAATGGGACAACGCTTTAAAAAATGAAATACTACTTATTTATAATTCTTGTTTGGGATAATTTTCGTTCTAGTTTTAATTTTGAGTTTCAGGAGCCCGCCTGAAGAACAGGGTGATGAAATAGCAAGTCAGGAGCCCGCCTGAAGAACAGGGTGATGAAATAGCAAGTCCGGAGCCCTCCGGGAGAACAGAGTGAAGAAAATGAAAAAGCAAGCAACAAAGTGATGAAATAGCAAGTCAGGAACCCGCCTGGAGAATAGGGTGAAGAAACGAAAGAGTCAAGCAACAAAGTGAAGCAATTGAAATCCAAGCAACAAGTTGAAAGAAATTGCAAGTCAGGAGCCCGCCTGAAGAATAGGGTGATGAAAGTCGAGTCAAGAACTAACAGAAGCTGTATAGATAGGATTTTTGTAATTTTATTTATGTTTTAACTTGTAATTTTCATTTTGATGTAATAACAAAGCCGTGGACCGAAACCTCGACGGAACCTCACTCGACTCTCCAACTCGGTATAGTCCACCTCTTCCAATCCTTTGAAATACCGTTGACATGATTCTCTCGTAATTTGGGTAGGAAGGATGTCTTAAGTCAAGACCCGGTTGTCCTTCTTCCTTCTGTTTCTTTCTTTGAATAATGGTCGGGTCAAAATTTGGTCTCGCTGTCTACTTCTTTGAATGTAAACACGAACTTTGCCTGAAAACACTTCGTGTTTACATTCAAAGGGGGCATGATGTAGACACCTAATTTCGTCCCTCCCCGATATCGTTTTTACCTATTGTTTACCCTATCCTACCGTGTACCCTCACCCGTGTGATAATCCCTCCACAAAATGACAAAAATAACAACCCCTAACTAATTTTGTTTTATTCTAATATTCTAACAACCCACCCAATAAAAAAACAACACCTAATCCTTATCCCATCCAACCAAAAAGAAACACCTCACACCCTACCCCCTACCCCACGTAACCCCACCTACCTCACCACTACCCCACCCTCACCTCAATATATACACACATACTCTCACAAAAAAAAGAAAAAAAGGGATCAGGAACCAAAAAGGAAAAAAGAAAAAAGACCAGAACTCTCCCCTTCTCTCTCTAGACTCTCACTCTCTCTCTCTCAACAAACTTCGCTGACGACCAGCCACGTCTCGCCGTCTCCGGCGAGAATCCGACCAGCAAACCAGCGTTGCTACCATCATTGCACCGCCTTCCACCCGATAAACCAGCTAGCACGCCATCCCCCTCTGCCTTAGCTTCTTCTACCGTCTCCGCCGCCACCACTTCCAATCGGTCGACCATCGTCCTGCCGGAATCACCACCGGAAATAACCTGTCAGTAGGGAGAACTCACGGGAAAACCAGTTCTGACCCCTGAGCTCTCAAAACCGGCGACCAAAGGCCTCAACACCGACCAACTTCGCCTATTCAAGCGGGTCCCAGCTCTATTTCCGACGAACAGTCGGCGAGCCTTCATCGGAAACTCCATACCAGTCGAAAAACACATCCACAACCGATGTTGGTTGATTTTCCAGCAGCGAATCACCGTCGAGCAGTTCGCAAATCTTGTTCGAATTGTCCTTCTTCGACTGTTTTGGTTTCGTGGCTGAGTTGATCCATGATCGTATGATTCCTATTGAGATTCTATTCATGGATTATCGGGTTATAGAGTCAAGATTCGTTGAGCCCGTGAAGCGGTTTCAGTCGATCAATCCGATTTGAAATAAAATTGAGGTCCAAATTCTTTAACTATATCTCTTTTCATTTTTGTCTGTGACGTCATTGATTCGTGTAATTCGTGTTTGAGTTTGATAGTTATTTTGTGATTGTGTGTTTGAGCTTCTTTAATTACTGAAGTTTGATTGGTTAATTTATTTGAGACTTATTTAATCATGTTGGTTGAAACAAATTTGGGGACGGAAATTGAAAATTGATAAAAGTGGATATTACGATATTTTTTATACTTGTTGGTGATGAATGCATGTTGTTTTGGTTGGTGATATGGTTGTTATTTTGATATTGACTCGTTGTTTAATGTCGTTGAAAAGTGATGGTGGGTCGTTGAAATAGAAATGGTGAATTTGGGTTGATTAAAGACTTTTGGTTTAATTTGGTTTAAATATAAATATGGTTGAAATGGACTTGGGGGCGAGAATTAAAATTTGGTATAATTGGTGATTTGGATTAGTTTGATTCATTGTGTGTTTGACTCGAAATGAACGTTAATCGAACTTGGTAGTATCTTGATACGACGATTGGTTTAGGCGAACATAGTTTGGGTAGGCAAAATTTAGGATGTGTGGCTTCGGTTGAATGTTGGAAATTCTGTGGTGTGTTTGAAATTTTGTTGAATAGTTTTAATTTTTTTTTTCCGCACTAAAAATGTATTCATTTGGCCGGGGGATGCCCCGAGGTATCTGTATATATTTATTCACCGGGGAATGCCCCGAGGTATCTTGTACCCGGAGGATGTTCGTGATGAAGGCCCGAGGCATCGGGTAGAACATTAGTCAAGAATTAATTTAGAATAGGATTTATTTTTATGCATTTTTCTATTTTTGGGACTATATAATTGGACTGGACACTAATTTTGGATTTGTTTTGTTTCATGTGTTTGATGGATTGTTTTATGTGTTTTTGTGTGGTTTATACATTTGTAATGCCAAATTAGTCGATACCCTCCACCAAGCGACTGTGGTCAAACCACGGGATCAAGGGGTGCCTAACACCTTCCCCTTGGTCAACAGAATTCCTTAACCGGAACCTCTGTTCGCAAAACCAGTTTAAGAGTCAAATGGTTTCGAAAAGGATTTTCTAAAGGTGACTTGGCACACCGGATTATGCCAAGTGGCGACTCTGAATAAAAAATGTAAATAATCCTTTTTCCGAAACAAATTTTCATTCTTGTCACTTAAATAATAAAACCCTTTCGAACTTTAAAACGAATTTTGAGTACGTAAAGACTATCCACAGGCGGAGAAACTCATAGGAAAGACTATCACTAAATTAGCGAAAGGATTACTTGAGGTTAAAAATAATAAAATCATAGTTGAATCTATTTGTTTTAACTCTTCTAATGCCACTATTTATTTTAGAATATAGGTGTATCTTCATATCCATTGGAGTTGGATAACATTTTGGACAGAGAGATCATGTTTAAAGTGGCCATCAAGAAAGATAATATAGAGCAACATGATGAAGTTTACACTGTTTTTAAATTTAGTGATGATAAGGATCTGATCAAGCAATATTGTCCCTATCCGAGTGAAGAAACATGCATTGTATGTTCACATACATTACTTTTAAACAAATTAAATTTATTGGTTTATTTTTAGAATATAAATTGTTGTTGATACTATTATTTTTCTTTCACAGTATCCAGAGTTCAATCATGAGCAACTCGCACCTAGAGACAATGATTTAACGGTGATTTCGTTTACTTTATATGTAGATATATTGATCATTTGTTAAAATTCATAAAGATACCTGATTTTGACAAAATTTTAATTGACTGAAATTTTAGGATTCTGTAGCTGAGAATGAAGTGAACTCTGCTTCAAATACCCCTACAAAGAGAAGCAGATCTGAGAGTGAATCATCTGTGGTAGACGTTGATGAAGATCCCGCTGCACAACTCTCCATCAGTAAGAGAAAAAAAGTCATTAAAAAAGAGAAAATAACATGAGTCGCAGATTATTTGGGAGACTTGAATAAGATACATTCTATGGGATGTAACTTTTTCTATTTTCAGCATTGTTTTTTATTATGAATGAAATATTTTGATAAATTTTTCCTTTATTATAAGTAATCTTATGATTCTCTATCATATTTTTGTTTTTTTATCATGTTTTGCTACAATAACTAATTCATATAGTTTTTGACACTAGAATAACTTAATAAACTCTCAGTATTCCCAAGGTGAAATATGACTTAATAATATATCTTAATGGCGTCATATAGATAAAAGTAGCTTTTCTTGGCTAAAATTAAAATTTAGGCAACACTCACTACCTTCACTTACAGTGAACTGTAAGTACATTTTGTTGCTAAGTTACTGCTAGAATAAATGTGCACTGATTATGAACAGTTTAGGAGCTGGTGAACTACGGCTCCTGTTAGTGATGTAAATCAGTCTCACGTTGAAACCCACAAGTAAGAAAATCATAGGAAGTATAATTTTTAACCTTTTTTTGGTAACACGGTGCAGAAAAAGAGGAGCATAGTGCAGAAAGCTCCCAGTATCAAAGTAGGACTACATGCAGTTTATCTTACACTTTTGCAAGAGACGACTTAAACCGTGACCAAGAATATGCAATAAAAAAAAGTTATTGCAAATGATTTGATTCATACCTCACAAGTTCTTAAACCAGTGACATCTTTTGAAAGTCACATTACCACTAAATTGCCATAGATGTAGTCTCTGCGAAAGAGAATGATAGGAGGAACCACAAACTAACAAGAGTTTGTTCCTGTTGGAGTCCAGCTCTGCTCTCTTGGGGTAGACCATTTACTAATAATACAAGTCTGCCATTTTCAATAGGTGTCCGTTCAAATGATTAAAGCATTTTCTTTTAAGCACAAAATCTGACAATTCAACAACACCAAAAAATCTCAATGACAAACGAGCTTAAGGAGTTACCAAGACTGAGAGAATTCTTCAAAAGTAAGATGGAGAATGTACCTTCAAGATAGCCCCTTCACCTGTAAGATTCAGGTAACTTCCACGGCAAACCTGGATGCCGCATAAACAGACAGAAGCTTCATACTCTTTTTTACTCTACAACATGAAACATCACCATTTAACAAAAAATATCCACAAAAAGAAAAAAGTAAAAGGCTCTCTCCTTAAGCTAAACAGATCCTTCGATAACAGAATTGCAATAAAAAATAACATCTTCACCATAAACAATAGATCATACACTATAAATTTCAATCTGATACTAACCATCTATAATTGTTACTCTTCTCAAAAGGAAGTACACAGATGTCACGAGAAATATTAGAGTTTTAAAGAGGGGATAGTACATTAAAAAAGACACACATATTAACACATATGTCAAGGTCAAGGTAAATTATAATAATACTGACAATAAAACTGTATTTCAGCCTCTTCACCCAAAAAACTAATAAGTCTTACGTACTTTTCTTATTTCTGAACGAGCAAATATCAGTTAAACATCAATGCAAAAGGCACAAGCAACTAAAAAAAATGGTTTGAAATCATTTGTTTCAAGTACACACAGATCCCGTGTGGTTCGACCTATAAGAGGTTCTTAGTTATAACTTTATTGTACTTTGGATCTTTGGGAAAAAGGATTGTCTAACAAGCAGGCACCCTCTGATACAAGAACATTAACTAAATGACGCAAAAAAAACAGAGACACTTGAATCCTCGAGAAAAAAAGAACAACTACTCACTGCTTTGCAGCATACAGTCTTAGAATAATATCTAAGACTCTCAATGCTTCTTGAGAGTTCTCCGACTCTTGACCATGCAGAGCATTTGCAATTGCCTGCATTGGGATTTGGCAGCAAAACTGATCTCCACCTTGAATTTTCTATGACTGGTAAGGACGACGTAGCCTCTTCCTATCAGTTTCGTTGGGGCTTTCATGTCCACCGGGACTGCTGTTACCATTATTTCTAAATATAAAAGTAGAAAACAAATGGTCAAAAACTGCTATAAGGACTAGGAAGGGAAACCATAATAACTCTGACAATAAAATAAATACAACCTCTTCACCCAAAAAACTAATAAGTCTTACGTACTTTTCACTTTTCTGAACGAGCAAATATCAGTTAAACATCAATGCAAAAGGCACAAGCAACTGAAAAAAATGGTCTAAAACCATTTGTTTTAAGTACACACAGATCCCGTGTGGTTTGACCTATAAGAGGTTCTTAGTTCTAACTTTATTGTACTTCGGATCGTTGTGGAAAAAAGATTTTCTAACAAGAAGGCACCCCATGATACAAGAACATCAACTAAATGACGCAAGAAAAATAGAGACACTTGAACTCTCGAGAGAAAAAGAACAACTACTTACTGTTTTGCAGCATGTTGCCTTAGAATAATATCCAAGACTCTCAATGCTTCTTGAGAGTTCTCTGACTCTTGATTGCAATTGTCTACATTGGGATTTTGGCAGCAAAACTGATCTCCACTTTGAATGTCTTTGACTGATAAGGACGGCATAGCCTCTTCCTGTCAGTTTCGTTAGGGCTTCCATGTCCACCGGGGTTGCTATTGCCATCAGGTGAACACATGAGGATATCTGTGTGTGAAGGGAGGATTTTTTACAGTTTGAAAATTGATGCATCAGTAAAATTTCACTTACTGAGTCAAACATGAAGGAGCTTCATCACATACTTAAGCAATCGTTTAAGACTAAGGTCTTAAACATCAATCATATTCAATGTGCATTTTTTCACAAGGTAAATTATTTTATTAATGAGTAGACCAGCTAAAAGAAAATCATTAGCACAATAGAGAGGAGCAACCAAACTTAACAGAAAATCCCTTCTCTCCATTAACCTTATTTCTCCTTCTGAGCTAATACTTTTTTTAGGAAAATACTTGGATCTCACCTGAAAAATTCTCAACTTGAGACACCCTTTTAGAATATCAATACAATACAATATGTAACAACCATTTCTAAAGAAGATCTACAATAGTAAAATATAATCTCTTATGTGTTGAAAAAATAAAGAGAATGAAGACAACGCCATGGATGCAAACCTGAGATTACTTTGTGTGTTACCCCGCCAAGATACAGGTCAGTTAATTTTTCTTGCCAAGTATAATTTGCCACCTCAGATTCTCTCAATCACTTTTCTTTGTGAGATGAACTTAGTTCAACCTAAACAGAAAAAAAAGACATTCATATGCAGGAAGAATATAGGATTCTGTTAGCCTCCGACAGCATGTTAAACAACTTAAAAACATGTAATACTCTATATTGTTCTCGATGGAAACAATCTTGAAATTTCTCAGCGAATCTTCTTTAATTCTTGATGAAAATACATACAACTTTTGCAAGATAATGATGATGGAAGGATGATTATCAAAAATTCATTCCACACCAATTGTTGATTCATGTACTCAAAGTTCACATTTTTGTTCATATTTGGACTCCCATAAATAAGTATAGCTCTTAAAACTCTTTCAATAAGATTCATGTACCTGTACGTAGTTGATACATATATAAAAATATTAATTGGAGAAGTTTTTGTGTGTTAATTTGTTGACAAAATCACATACAAAGGACATTTATTAGAATCAACTGATGCTCTGTTCATACAAGGAAACTATACAGAGTGGCTGGGCTGCGTGCATTGATGAAAAAGGGAACAATAATTAGTGATTGAGGAAGACTTAAGCACACATAAACAACATTGAGAAGAATAACATCAAGGCTGAAGATAAGAAGGCGCTGACTTTATGGTACTTAACTGAACTTCGGGCAATATAACATATCAATATTTTAGGGGTTACCATGCATTACCAATAGCAGTGAAGTGATACGTCAGTATACAAGCAAATATACAGATAAACAATATGGAAAAGTCTGTACTCCAGAATATGGGGATACCTTAGTCTTGCAAAATCTAGTCATGCGCAAGAAGCCCTTATAATTGTTAATGGGCATTATACCCGGAACAATGGGACAATTAATTTTAATTTGGCGATAATCATTGGCAAATTTGAGGAAAATATCAGCATCATAAAAGAGTTGAGTTATAATAAGATTAGCTCCAGCATCAACCTGTAGAATACTCGCCAAAATAAGCATCACAATCTCATAAATGAAACAAAAAGAAATTAAGACAACATTACATTCATCATACGAAAAATGTAATGCTGAGAATAGGCTACCTTTTTCTTGAGGTAAGCAAGGTCATTTTCTTATATCTCTTTTGTAGCTATTTCATTAGCAGGTATAACATCAGGATGTGCCTATGACAAAGAATCAAATTAGTATTCAGTACCAACAAACAAATAACAGAAAAAGAAAACTCATTTCTGCATCAAAAACTAATGTGGAGTAAGTAAATCAAGGTCCATATTTGTCTATATATATAGATTCAAAGCCCCCCAGAATGTAATAGCCACCAACCTGGATAACCTAAATATCTATATTCCAAAGTAATCCCCATACTCGGCACGCATGATTCACTTCCAAATCAACTACCAAACAACCCTTGAGGTTCAATTACGAAGAAGAATTCTCCTTAAAAATAATATGTCACCAAAATAGGTCAGGTAGTCAGCAAATTACACAAAAAAAATTCAAAAATAACTTTAATTTATTATGTGGCCAAACACAACTCCAACATCTGAATATCATTTTTCACTTTTAAAATAAAAATATTTTTTTAATCTATTTTCACAAAGAAATATGGCCAACTGCTTACAAAGGTTCTTCTCACCCAATTCTTTGGTCTTGAGCTCAGATCCGTGAGAGAAAATCACGCAAAAAGAGACAAACAAACCACCATGACTGCAGACTATGTTTGCAAAACGAGATGCCTTACCGGGTTCCCCTGCCAAGATTCGGGAAGCTCCAATACCCTGCGTCCCGACCAACTCTAGAACTTCATTTGTCATCATCACAGCCTCATCATGTAATTAAAATGTAGTATATCGGAATATATTTTTCATTAACAGATCTGAGCTCAAACACCCGTAAAACAATAAGTACAACTTGGAGATAGCTCCATTAGAACCTAAATACATAGCATCTGGTGAGAGTTAAAGGTGACTTGAATTGTATTTGGTTTAAAGCAGTTTATTTTAAAGTTTTGATTGTTTGAAGCTTAAGATCGAACAAGAGAGAAAAACAACAAGATAACTCAGAAATAATAAAATATTACCTGATTAGATATGATAGTTGATGAAATCGGAATAATATAAAGTGATGACAACAGATCGGAGATGTGAAGAAGAAGAAGAACAGTGTACACTTTTCATTTTTTATTTTTGCCTTCAGGATTAGAAAGAAGAGACTTGTCATTTTATTTCTAGATATTTCTTACATTAATAATTGGGTTTGGGTCTTTAACATTGATAATTGGGCTTGGATCTAGCTGTGTAAGTGCTTTGAATAATTATTTTGATTTTTAATGGCCCAAATGGCTGCATTAATTATTTTATATGTATAAAATCTGATTTTTAATAAATTATTTCCTATAATTTTTACTCACTTCTTTTCAATTTATTATATGAAATATTTGAAATAGGTATGAATTTTAAATATTTAAGAAGACTTTCAAAATTTATGATATAAATAGTTATACACATTTATACTCGCACTAAATAATTTCTTTGTTGGTGAAATTATCATTTTATAGTTGTTTTTACTTAATATATAAATGTTTCATTCTTTTGCTGACTTTCTAAATCGAAAAGTATGTTATATAAATCAAAATAAAATAGTTTAATATTATATACCAAAATTTCAGTGAGAAACGAGATATTTTAATTTGAAATAATTAGAAATAATATTTTAATATTATTCGTGCATTAGAGTGTATTAGAATTAGAAGTTTTGTAATTGACAAAGTTAAGTACTTTTAGTGTTTAAAATGAAATTGAAAGATCATATTTTATTTTAAAAAGTGCAGATGAAGTTGAATTAATAGATTAAGAAAATGAAATGGATGGTAAGGGATATAATTAAAACTTTTAATTGATTAAAAATATAAAGTTAAAAGTCCGACAACAAAATTAATAATTACTTAATATATTAAAATTTATTATTTTTTTTAAATGAATCAATACTGATATTGTTCTTTTTATATCAAAACATGTAAACAATTAAAATTGCAGTTTGTTATTAAGTATGAATTGTAATTTCACTATTAATAATTATTTTTAATATTTCATTGACTTTGAACTATGTTAATTTTATACAATAGAAATTAATTAATTTTATATGAACAAGTTAATATTTTTTTAATCATAAAAAAATATTCCGCGCATCGCGCGGGTACGTATACTAGTTACTCTATATAATAAGAGTGAATGAGGAGCTTAGGGTCATTTTTTAAAAAATGACAACTAAGCTCCTCAAAGTTTCATTTATTATTATTTGAGGATTTTTCTAAAATTATTTATATTTATTTAAAATTTACGTAAGAAATACTATACATTACAATAATTAACGTTAAAATATATTTAAAAGACATAATAAATAAATTAATTGTTTCTCAAAATTCTTGTGGTGTTTCATAAATTGGGATAATTATTTAAAAATGATATAAAAAATACTACAAATAATAATGATTAACAACTTAAAATATTTACAAAACATTATTTTTACACTATACTATAAGAGTAGCTGTTGAGCAGCTTGGGGTCGACGCTGCCTACTTCAGCTGCTTTGATAACGGAATGTTTACAGAACATTAAAATAGTCCACAACAACAAGAGAAACCGAGAACAAGATGGAAATTCACCCTCGGCAGCAACACACAAAAACCGTGAACAAGAACAAGAAACAAAAACACAACAATGCAATAAAAATAATGAATATGTAAGATGACATAAGATCTTACGAAACATGGAGAACCGACACGTGTATCAAACGCAAGACCCTCAACGTCGTAATAATCAAACACTAATCTTCTTACGGTGACCGCTAAGGGAATCAACTCCGCTTACAACCACCATTTCAAAGTAAAAGATCAATATTGGCTTTTCCAAGCCCCACACTAAAGTACTAGGCTTTTCCAAGCCCTACACTAAGATACAATCTCAAAGAGAGAAGAGTTTCAATGTTCTTCAAATATCTATCATAAACTAAAGAGCAAATAACCTAATAGAAGACTATTTATAGGTTGGCTTATTACATAATAAAATGGTCAAAATACCCTTAATGAGATGGGCGGCCTTAGTGTGTAAATTAGGAGCTGCCTTGGAGTGTTTTGGAATGTTTAAAGCTCTTCAAAACACTTCAACACTTGTGCTCTCGAATAGTCATCAAGGAAAGCCTCCAGACAACCCTCCACACACGAAATTGCTTTCTTGAATGTCCAAAACAGGTCCTCCATACATGCTTCTGTGTCCTCGAGGTGACCAAAGCTTGAGTCTTTAAGTGTGGGCCTCCAATGATGTCATCAAAAGCTATGATGACCGTTTGGCTCGTATCATTCTTCAATCGTGATTTTTCAATATCATCCTTGATTAATTATTATAAGTCATTTAAATATTAAAATTTAATAATATTTATTTTTGTTAAAAAAATAGACATTTCTAACATGTATGCTTAAGCTGCTTCAATCGTAATTTTACTATATCACCTCTAATAAATTATTATAAGTCATTTAATTATTAAAAAATTAATAATATTTAATTAAAAAAAGGATAAAATAAACATAAAATGATAAATTAACTCATGATGTTTTAAATTAACTTGATGTCTTATATGAGGCTCACTTAAATTTTTGTCCACAACTATTTTTTATACTCATTTTGCTATATCATTTCTAATTAATTTATAAGTCATTTAAAATATGTCTAATCGTGATTTTACTATATCATCCCTAATTAATTACTATGATCATCCAAGCATTAAGAAATTAATAATATTTCATAAAAAAGGTAATATAGACACAAAATGATATGTCAACATAAAATATTTGATTGACTATAGAAATTATATTAGTGCCACATAAATTGAGATGAGACAGAGGAAGACATAAAGTAACATCTATTTCAATCGTAATTTTACTATATCACTCCTAATAAATTATTATAAATTTATAAGCCATCTAAGTATTAAAAAATTAATAATATTTAATAAAAAGGTAAAATAGACATCTTGATGTTTTGATTTAACTCTAAAAAAATTTCCACAAGTATTTTTTATAATAATTTTGCTATATATTACTTCTAATTGGTTTGTAAGTCATTTAAAACATGTCTGTTTCATTGCTATAATCGTGATTTTACTATATCACCCTATATAAGAAGCGTGAATGTTGAGCAACTTAGGATCGTCCTGGCTGCATTTTACTATATCATTCCTAATTAATTATTACAAGTCATTTAAGTATTATAATATTAATAATCTATCTATATCTAATAATAGAGGCAAAAGCCTTATGTGTCAACACTAGAAAAATCCTATTTAAAAAAAGATAATTAAAAATAAAAAATCTAGCTATATCTGCACATTAACTACCTCTGTATAAACTGCACATTAACTTCCCCTAAAATAAATACACGTTTTTTAGCCTCTTTTACGGAGACTGAAACACATTGTTGGTTTCCATTTTATAGCCAAAAATAAAAAAACACAAAAATATAGACCAAAATACAACATCACAATCAAAGGAATTAGTGTTGTTGAATACATTAGAATAGATGGATAAATATATAACAACTGAAGCAACATTCTTTTAAATGTAATCGCAAAACAAAATACTTGCAGCAGCAACGGAATCAAAATGCTTTTCAGAGACCGATATTTTCATCGTCATTTTTGTTGCCGATGTTGAAAAGGTATTATTTGGACAGATTCAAAAGATGATTATGCTATAAACCTAATTTCAAACCACTCACTTCTCGCGTTGTTGATCTTACTCACAAAAGGCAACTCCACCAAATGTCACTCTCGAATTACTCCGTTAGTTAGTTTCATATTACTTGGCTTTGTTCGTATGATAACAATTACTGGAATTCTGGAATAGGAATTTTCTGCATTATTTTTGTTCTACTACAATTACTTGGCTCCGTTAGTTTCTGCTCGTATGATAACAAAAAAATTACACTGCATTGATTTGCATGAGAATTTTCTGAACAGATGGAATTCCAGAAAATTCCTAATTCTTAAAATTATTATATAATTAATGGAGTTAAATGTAGTGACTTTTGAATTTTCTTTAAACACATAAATATTTAAATGGAGAAAATAACTCCGCTAATGTCAAAAAAACCACAAAAATGATAAAAGACATGGCACATAGGATGAACTAACATTCTTATATATATATATATATTTAGATTATTTTCTCCAGTATTTTGATTTTAAAAATAAAAATAAAAATTAATGAGTAAACAAAATTTACAGTCAATTATAATTTGTTTCTCTATAATTATTCATATTTTTGTTGTGTTAATTTTTTTATCTAAAATTTACATTATCGACAGAGAATGAAGAAAAAAATGCATTACAGAGTACATGGAACTGTAACTGTCTTTCTTCGCACAACTTCTCCTTCTATACAGCAAAAAAATACATTTTATTTAAATAAAAATAATTAAGAAATAATTTTTAATAAGCACGTTTGGAACTAGATAGTTACAGTCGTTGGTGTCTACATCATATTCAGTAAAATCTAATTTAAGTCGTAGCAGAGTTCATAGTAGAACTTGGTATTTAAAAGTCACTTTTGAACTCTAATAGTAGAGTTCTCACCATATTCAGTAAAATCTAATTTGAGTCGTAGTAGAGTTCATAGTCACTAATTTAGATTATTTTTTCGTAACCTAATTTTGAAAGATAAATATATTTTTAAAATATATTTATTCCCCTATTTTTAATATTTTTAAAGACAAAAAATAAGAGAAAAGAAAAGGTGACCCAAAAGAAAATCCAAATAAAATTAATCACAATTCACTATGATTGGAAACTGATTTACTTATGATCAACTAAAACAGTAAATTTACTTTTTAAATTAATTTAAAAGATAAAGATAATCACAATTAAAATAAACAACTTCCCACTATACTCCCATAGTTATCACAATTCTAAACTGTCACAGAAACTAAATTTTTATTCATATTTATTATATATTTATTGCATATTTTCTGGAATGATACATTCTTCATTCAACTTGTTCTCAATTCACACCCTCTAATTTATTTCCTGAAAACATTATTACCATAAATATTCTATGAAAGCATATGTATAGATGTGACTTCACCATTTTGTTGGATCAGAAAATTCTCATGCAAATCAATGCAGTGTAATTTGAAAGTATGCAGTACTAATTTCCTATTCCATTTTCAAATAGTATTTTTTTTTTCCTTTTAACAAATTTATTATTTTTATTTTGTATTGTTAACTAAATAGTATATTTTTTTTATAATAACAAGCAACAAGTGAAAAAGCCAATGTAATGTGATTACAATGTGAAATGTTTTCGTTGAAGTTTATTTGTGTATCTTTACATGATTACTTTCTCTTCTATTTGTGTATCTCTATTTTATTATTCATTGTAAAAATTCATATGTTTGTACAATTTTATACCTAAAATTTGGATGATGTCTTCTTTACAGATTTCCATTAAGAAAAGCATATCTGAAAGCAGAGTGTTGGTGGTAAATGATGGTGATGACTGAATGCAAATCTATCAACCAAGAGAAGCAAATTTATATACGAACTATACATTCAAGAACATGACGATGAGTTGAATGTAAATTTATCAATCAATAAGATACATAAGTTAGTGTGAGGGAAAATTCTTTTTTTATTTATTGAATCACAGAGTTATTGCATTATTCAATCGTTAAAAGTATTATAGAGTCTAACATCTAGCAAGTTTAATCAAAGCATGATACACGACAGTTTTCTTAACCTATAACACAGTTAACCCCTCAATAGATACCGGGAAGAGAGTATCAGCCATATGGTTGAATCATCAAGTATTTTATCCAGAAAGATAACTATATCAAGATTAAACTAGCTGGTTGAGACTTTTCAGATTCCTGTTGTTGTTTCCACTGCTCTGGAGTGAGCGCTTTAGTAATAGAGAGAGCATGGATTTCCTTCATCTCCTCAGCCAGTGCACCATTAACCATTCTGTGCCTCCCTCTCCAGCAATCTTTTTCCATCAAATTGTTTTGTCACAATAACAACTGAGAATTTCGCACCACATCCCTCAGACATATCAATCACTTCCAGATGAGAAGGGTTGAGCTTTGCAGTTAGTAAGGATTCTACTTGCTCCTTTGTCAACCCCATGCTCGAGACTACTCTTACACTTGCACCGCTTTGCTTTTCTTTTAGTATGAGTTCTGCCCTTCTTTTGAGGGAAAATATAAACGCTAGCTCTTCACACTATAGCCTTTTTATATTATAATAATAAATAACTATGAAAGAAAAGAACAATAAACTTCAAATTAGAAGGATGTTTAAGTATAAATTACTATCTATTGATAGATCGAATTCATATCAACTATGTTTTCGCTAATTTATGAAATCCTATGTTTAATGGACATAATGACATCCCTGTATTCTAGAGTAAAAAAAAAACAATTAAGAGGTATGTACTTTCTCCTCTTTTCTTTTCTTTTTCATTTATATTTAATTGTACATATCATATTAACGAGATATGTTAATTAAGATGATATGATACTAATTTATATTTAGATGTGTGCGTCCTTGGATATTATGATAGATGCTATGTTATGTTAGTAAAGATTTAAATATAAACTAGAAAATATAAGAATTATGTTATGATAGTTTTTTTTGTACAAATAGAATGGTAGATGCATGCTCTATATTTATGTAAATAAGAAGATATTACATATTTATTGTATAACCATGAAGTGTTTGATTTTCTTTCGATTATATATAGGTGTTTAAGACTCATATTTTCAAGAGGTTTATGATGTCAGTCCTCCAAGGAAGACTTTGATGTGATTATTGTGCAGATAGACGTCTTTTGTATTCAACTAGAATTTTTACTTACTTTTTTCTTTTTCTTTGAAAATAAATTTTATCGCAAAAAATAATTCAAATTTTTTTAATTGTTGGGATTTACAAATATTACTTTTTGTATCTATCGAGCAAAGAATATCTACTTAAAACATGTTTGGATGTGCTTATATATTTATATATATATATATATATTTGGATAGGTAAGATAAAAGTTTAAATTACTGAATCACATATGAATGAACTTTAGTTGAATACTTCTACCGAGCAAAGATTATCTACTTAGAGCATGTTTGGATGCGCTTAAACTTCTAAGTCAAAAGCAATCTCTAACTTATGTCTTTTGACTTATATTTGTTATTTCAACTTAAAAATAAGTGTTTATAAGCACTTTTTAATTTATCCAAACATTATAAAATTTCGTTAACATTATTTTAACTTAAAAACATCTAAAATAAATTAATCCAAATAAATGAGACGGAGGGAGGATATATTAATTTGTGTTAGAAATGTAACTCTTAACTAACATGTCAAATTGTTTATTTGTTGAGAGTAACTAAATATTATTGTTAAATATTTTTAACTTAATATAATTTAATATATTTAATTAATAAAATTATAATTATAATTTAATTAATCCACGCATCGCGCAGGTACGCATACTAGTATTTAATAAAAGTGATGATTTTCAAAATAATTGTTAAGCTCCTCAAATTAATATTTCACTTATTATTATTTGAGGATTTTTTTCAGCTGTTTAAATCGTTATTTCTGACGTGTCTGCTTCAAATGGTTCGACAGTTATTTACTACATAATCACTAATTAACTAGTATAAGTCATACAAGTATTGAAAATTAATATTAAAAATTAGTATAGAGTCATCTAAGTATTAAAAAATTAATAATAGTTAATATTAAATTAACTTAACGTTTTATATGAGATCTACTTAATCTTTTTGCACAAGTATTTTTTTTATAATAATTTTGTTATATCACTTTTAATTAGTTATTATAATTCATTCAAGACATGTCTACGTTTCTGTTTACATTGTGATTTCACTATATCACCCCTAATTAATTATTATGGTCATCTAAGCATTGCGTCACTTAAATTTGAATAGAAGAAAAAGTATTATAAATTATAGTAATTAAAAACATAAATTATTTTTAAAATATAATTGACAATTAATGCCACAAAAGTTTGGACAAGAAAAATAACATATGTTACTTGAAATTTACGTAAAATGTATTATAAGTTACAATATTTAACAACTTAAAATATCTTTAAAAAATTAATCTATTATATATTTCAAAAAAATACGTAAAAAATATCATAGATCATAATAATTAACAACTTAAAAGATTTAAAATATATAAAATATTTGATTGACTCTCAAAATTATACTAGTGACACTTAAATTATAATAGTAAAAAATATAATTGAATATTCACGGCACAAAAGTTAGAACAAGAAGAGTAACATATATTATTTGAAAATTACATAAAAAGTATTATAAATTACAATAGTTGACATCTCAAAGCATCTAAAAAAATAATTTTTTATATATTTTTTTAAAAATATTTTAAAAAGTATTATAAATCACAACAATTAACGACTTAAAAAATTATAAAAATATACAATATTTTATTAATTCTAAAAATTAAATCAGTGTCACTTAAATTAAAATAGATAAACAATATTATAAATATAAATAATTAAAAAATTAAATTATTTGTAAAATATAATTGACTATTAATTATATAAAAAAATAATATATATTGACTTCCCACCCTCGACATCTAGTTGTAGTATGAATTAGAATAGTCCAAATCTAAGATGTATAGATCCATCATTCATTTTCATTCAACTGCTCCAATTTTTTTGATGAATAACAATAATATGCTGCTTCTCTTTCTCTCCACCATCCTCCTCTTAGCTCCGGCGTCATTTCCGCCGATCACGGCGGCAGAGACGGAGCAACAGTTCGCCGTTGATGGCGGGAAAGTATTGGAGCTTGATGAATCTAACTTCGATGCAGCAATTTCAAAGTTTGATTATATTTTGGTTGATTTCTATGCTCCTTGGTGTGGTCACTGCAAACGTCTTGCTCCTCAGGTCCATTTCCCTTTACTGCTCTTTATTTTACAACTATATATCAAACACATCTACTGATCTACTTTAATTTAGAATTTAAGTTTTGTGCTCTATCAGTGTAAAAATAGTAGTTTACAATAAACTTGACCTGCTGAAGAACTGCAGTGTTTCCAGACAGACTCAAATAGCAAGTCCTAGGAGAAACATAATAATGAAGTGAAAGGAAAGAGTAAATAGTAGACACAACAGTTTTACGTTGCTCAAGGGAGAAAAATCATGACCTGCCTCCAGAATTTTGAATTTCTAAGCTCAACTGTATCCAAGCAACTTCTTGAATACAGGCTACAGACTTCAGGATTAAACTCTTAATCCTATCTCTCCTAGTAATAACTCTATTACAAGAAACTACACCTAAAGCATCCTGATTTTTTGAGTTTTATACCTGAACTATGAAGTCAGCTAGTTTCCAAGTTTCCTATGTGAACTATCACCAACTATTTATCATAACACACCTTAACTATCAATTGCTTACTTTTTCTAACTGAGATTTTATTCACTATTCTTCCAGTAGGAATTTAAATAATTGATAGTTGAGGTATGTTTTGATAAAGTTGGTTGTCATTCAGGTAGGAAACTCGTACATCTGATAGATCAAGTATAAAACTCAGAAAACCATACTTTAGGTGTTTTTTTTTACCATTAACTCTAAATATATTTTTGGAAAAAAAATTGATATTAAGGCCAGCTTGTGTGTACCCGACTATTCCACTGGGCACCACTACGCGTACCCGACTATTCCACCGGGTACCACTACGCCTGCCAAATCAAGTACTGGTTAACTAATGTAGAAATCTAATCTTCTTTTGCCTCTGTTGGGCTTTGAACTCTGTCTCCGAGGTTTGTACCACTTAATTGACCATTAGGCCATACACCATGGTGCCAAATTAGACTATAAACCATCAACATGCTAATAGTACTGGCCTCGTGGTTGATGGAGTGAGTTGAGAACCACGAGTTCTCATGTTCAGATCCCAGCGAAAGTAAAAAAAACCTAGGTACCAACAAGGTTGTTGTAAAGAAATGGATCTTGGACCTAATTCAACCTTAAAAGCTAACTCATGAGGGGAGGATTGCTCAAGTCCATATAAGGAGACCAACTACCCATCCCTTTTCCGATGTGGGACTCTTTACAGTTCACAATTGTGATTCTACCTTAATTACAACAACAACAACAACAAACCCAGTGTAATCCCATAAAATGGGGTCTGGAGAGGGTAAGATGTACCTTAATTGATAAAGGAATATTCAGTCAAATTCAAAAAGGTTAAATGATTCTCCAAGAAAAAGTTATCTAGATTCTAGAATGATTATGTCATGTAGGCAACACTTAGATTTGGATTTCCATGCATTTTGTGAAAGTAATTTTTACTATTAATGCTCCCTAATAGTAATTTTGTGAAAGCATTGCGTGCTACGTTGTTATCAGTTGCACTTTCTTCTAAGGTGTAGTTAGTTTCCCCCATTAGCAAAATAATCTCCATGTAAAGTTGCCATAGAATAATCCGATGTTTGGTTAGAGCATGCAATAAAGTTAGTACCCGCATGACCAAATAATCTCTGGTTAAGTAATACACTTTTTGATTGATGGTATTGAGCTTAAGATTTCCGTATTTTATGCAAGAACCTATGTTTTACTTATTTCTCTATTAGATGGCTTCTGTTTTAGTGTGGGAGGAGAGTATTTTGCTGGTGTGACCATATGAAACTGCTTCAGAGATGAGGTTACCACTGTTTTTTTGTATACATTGATAATGAAGAAGCTTGAATTCTATGTGATTTGTGGTTTCATGTGACTTTCTGCATTTCTGATTTTTCGGAATTTAGACCTCTAGAAGCAATCTCATGAAGTTTAATTTCATTGCAGTTGGAGAAAGCTGCTCGCATTCTTGCTGATTTGAAGCAGCCCATAAGTATTGCAAAAATAGATGCTGACAAGTACAAACGTGTTGGTTCAAAATATGACATTGAGTACGTGTGCTTTTAGCCTTATCACTAAATTGTTTTTGTGATATTAGTTTCACAATGCATCATTTGCATCTGTTGCAACAACAACAACAATAGCAACATACCCAGTGTATTCCAACCTAGTGGAGTCTGGAGAGGATAGAGTGTACGCAGACCATACCACTACCTCAAGAGAAGTAGAGAGGCTGTTTCCGATAGACCCCCGGCTTAGGACCAATAACAGTATAACCAATACAAAAAGTAAGCGCATATAAACTAGTGTGGTACACAAAACAAACTAACAGAGTTCTTGCATCTGTTGCAAGAACTCAAAAGAAAGGTAGGTATTTCATTAGTTTGATAAGACATTTTTAATAGAAGTATCATTCTCCAACGACTATCATTTATTGATAAAAATCTATTGGTCTTCTTATAGATCAATTAATAATGTCAAACTAAGCAATACAGTGCTGGCCACAGATCTAAAAGGCTGATTCCGAGTTTCCCAGCCCACTAACCATTCCTTCCTGAAGTGATAGTGATCACAACAGTTCGCTTTAAGATTGGATTTCAATTTTACTGTCTTAGGTATTTTACAAGCAAAAATATCTAGATGCTGAAAGGTTGTTGTGGGCCCCCCTGCCACATCCGTCTCTTTGTGTCAGTACATCTGCCATGTCCTCCTTTGCCTTTCTTTTCCCTTGAACCTCCATTAATTCTACCTCTGATTATAATCTGATCTCCTTTGTTCCTTTCCTTCTCTCAATCTAGGATCTCTTCTTCATCTATATTGTTCCTTCCTCTCTCTGTCTAGGATCTCTCTTGTGCTTACATAGTGCTGATACTTCTGGGGTTATTTTTGGGCCTCATAATATGCGGTGGAGTAGGAAGTATCTTTTGCTAAGTTAGTTGGGGAGGTAGAGTAGCCAGGTGAGTGGTGACAGACACGGAGAGGGTGTAATCAGGAGAGTTGAAATTGATGGACAAAAGAGAAGACAAGTTGGATGGAGACTGAGCTTTTAATTGGGAAAATTTGAATTTGGGTTCTGATGTACTTTCTGCACAGTTTATTTCAAATGAGGCTGGATTACCCCAAGAGTTCAGCTGTTGTGCAATTCAATATGTTACTTTTTTTTTCTGCAAGAGAGTGAACACTAAAAAGCTTCCAAGTGAAATTTATAAGATGCTCTTTGCTCTCCCTTGAACAAATAAAATAAAAATAATTCTGAGCTGCGGGAATGCACATGCTTGATGGAAATTAGATTACTTCTCCCTTGCTTATGAAATTAAAAGACAATGATCATTATTATTTTATTTAAAGATATGGAATTTCGTTTCTTTTTTTTATGATCAAATGTTACCAGTTTAAAAAAAAAAAGTTCTTTTTTTCATATCAATGCAGTGGATATCCAACTATAAAGATATTTATGCATGGAGTTCCAACAGATTATTATGGACCAAGAAAAGCAGACTTGCTTGTACGATTCCTGAAGAAGTTTGTTGCTCCTGATGTGGCCATACTCAATTCTGACTCAGCTATTAGTGAATTTGTTGAAGAAGCCGGCACTAGTTTTCCTATATTCATAGGCTTTGGTTTGAATGAATCTGCTATATCACATTTTGTAGTAAAATACAAGAAGAGAGCATGGTTTTCTGTGGCAAAAGCTTTCTCGGATAAAACCATGGAATTCTATGATTTTGACAAAGTACCTGCTTTGGTAGCTCGTCATCCAAACTATGATGAGCAAAGCATCTTCTATGGTCCCTTTGAAGGTTAGCTTATCATCGACTATCATATTAGGCTTTGGAAGTAATTAAAATTTTTCCCTTCTTATCAAAATAATTTCATCCCTTCCTAGAAACAAATAAGAATTAATACTTGTTCATACCCTAGCAAGATCCTGAGTTAAACAGAATCTTGTGATATTAAACATAATAACAATACCACCTGCTCTGCGTTTTAAAAACTTGCTTTCATTCAACGGGTTGGCCCTTAATCCTTATTGTGTCACTTTAAATCAGAAGTGAACAATAATGTATTCAGTCTCAAGGCTCTGTTATGTCCTCAAATAATGTGGATCAATCATATAGCTAGCCTTGACAAATTGCTGGAAGACAGCAGTAAGATCTGAAATTTCAATGTGCAAAAACCTGCTGCTTGTTGTAATACCTTCGAAAAGGAAGCATTGAAAGCATCAGCGACTCTTTTCCTGAATTCTGAGATAGTCTTGATTAGGTGGTTAAGTAATTGATTTTGGTTTTGATTAGGTGTTTAAGTAATTGATTTTGGTTTCAATTAAGTGGTTAAGTAATTGATTTAATTGCATGACTATCACCTTATATTATACTTTTCAATTGATTATATTGCTTAATTGCATGAATCTATATTTGAAGTTTTGTCTTGAAGATTTATATGAAATAATGGTGAATATCTGAACCTTCTTCCTGCTATGGATCACAGAAAAGTTCATTGAGGATTACATCAAGCAGAGTTTACTCCCACTAGCTTTGCCCATTAGTGAAGAAACTCTGAGATTGCTGAAAGATGATGAGAGGAAAATTATTCTAACAATTTTGGAAGATGAGACAGATGAGAGGTCTAACAGATTAGTGAAACTCCTGAAAGCTGCTGCATCTGCAAACCGTGACTTCGTGTTTGTTTTTGTTGGGTTCAAGCAATGGGAAGGGTTTGCTGAATCATTTGATGTTTCTAAGAAAACTAAGCTGCCAAAAATGGTTGTTTGGGATGGTGATGAGGAGTACTTCTCAGTAAGTTCAATTACTCTTTTTCTTTCCTCTCCCTTTCCATGTCCGCACTAGGCATTGCATGTTTGTAGACCACTCATCAAGTGTAGGAAATATAATTTAGGTAAACATGCTTTATTGTTTGTAGTCTGATCTCTTTCTTGTGCAACACAGCTGATATATAGTGCGTTCCATTTATTGGACTAAATTGAATCATGAACTTATCATTTTTCTTTATGCGCCGACTGAAATAAGCAACCAGGGATAAACAGTACTTAACCATACATTTTAAATGGTATCATTTCACTGGAGAGATAGTCATGCTGTTCCTCTAAGTCTGTAAGATGCTTTTTGTGAATGACATGTACCAGGCTAGATATTTTCAATCTTCAGTGACTGATTGAGACGGACAATCTGTTACACATCTTTAGAAAGTTCATTTTGACCAAATCCCCATAAATTATACAAACTGATTAAAAACTTCTACTCATGCAACAGGTCGTTGGCTCAGACAGTATAGAAGATGAAGATCAGGGGTCCCAAATAACACGATTTATTCAAGGATACAAAGACGGAAATATCGTACAGAAACGTATTAGCTCTGGTTCATTCATGGGTTTCGTAAACTCAATGATCGGGGTTGGAACAGTGACCATCATAGTGTTTGTGGTTGCGGTGGTGATGATCATCCAGTCTTTGAAAGAGGAACCCTTAACGGTTGGTACAAGGGATGAGGGAGATTATCCTAGCAGCTCCACCTCTCAGCCAGAAGCCAGACAACCACTTCGTTCTGGAGAGAAACAAGACAAGGAAGATTAAGTTGACATAAACTTCTCATTCGAGAAATCATGGCATGGAGGACCAAACTACATACTGGTCTCGGAGTACTGTTAAGTTTCCTTCTCACCATGATCACAGCCCTTAGTTATCTTAAGGAAGTTACGTGAACAGCATACTCTTAGGAATTCTGTACTCTGAGCTTCAATCTGTGTTATTGAATGTAACAATTTATATTTACAAATGTGGAGGCAATATTAGTTTCCCACTGTATAAATGAGTTTAAAACTAGAGATAATTTTGCTGCTAGTTTTTATTCTATACACAATATTTTTTAGCTAAATACCACTGCCTATTTGGCCATTAATGATATATCAGTCTCGTAATTGAAGAGTTGCCGTGGGAGAATCACGATAGTCCATGTGCTCTTAGTTGGCACCAACGGTTGGGGACTTCCATGCAGGTGTGAGCTCCCAATCTGTACTCTCTGAATTGGATGCAGAAATTCAAAAAGCAATTTAATTTTTATTTTATTTTTATAGCAGTGGTGTCCAGGTCACATATCAAATAACTCTGTCCATCAAGGCTATAACAAATGGAAATAAATCACCGAGTAATTTTCTTTGTTGGAATTGAACCTGAGATCTTATGGTGTTGAATTCTAACTTCATTGAACTACTAGGCCACACCCTTGGTTCACACAAAGCAATATAAGAAGGTTTTGTGATGAAAAAATTTCCTCAACCACATATGTGCAATATCTGGAAATCAGTGGGTGTTCTTTATTTTCAAAAACTAAAAACAAGACGGACCAGTTTAAGCTATCTCAAGGACATCCATATTTACAGGCCTCAACCAATCTATCAGGTGGACATGGCTAAAAACATCACTGTGACAAGAAAATCGAGGGAAAGAAAAGGCACCCATCTTTCAGCACGTACACAACGTAAAAACCTCGAAAATATCAAACCTATCCAACTACTAAACCAGTATTAAGGAAGTGTTGAGCAATGATGTATAGATCCAGAGCTAGCTGTTGTATTCCTCTGTCCTGATGCCACAACCACCAATGCGAATCAGCTTTGTTGTCTTCGGGTGAAATTTGAGGTCAGAACAACCCCGACCACTGAGGTTCCTGTAAGGGACTTCACAGATTGAACTGACGTTTTCCATGATCAACTAAATCATCACTCACATCCAGGAAGAGAGTTAGCTGAAGCAAACGGTGAGAAGCTTGTAATTGATTCACTGTGATGCAGCGGGTTAGGCTGCCGACTTGTTGATCCAATATAGCTCGATGAGGGATTGCTAGGACTAGGGATGAATGCAGATCCATATCTTGAATTAAAAGGTGATAGGCAAGGATAACCCAATGAGTTGGATGAAATTAAGTAAGCCGCACGAGATCTTTGGGAAGATGCATTTTGAAGGTCGAGTGAACTTCGGCTTATAGAAAGATGAGGTGACTGGTGGTAGGACCAAAGTGAATGCTGGTTATGAGAGCTAGAGATTGATTGAGGACGAGAAACTGAAGGCGATCGAGATGCTCCTGTGCCTATATGTATCACTGCTGATGATGCTAATGATGACCTTAGAGATGACACTGATGATAAAGATCGCAGACTGGAAGAAAGCAATGGTGTAGATTCTGATGCTGGTGGATCACCAGTGCTAGTCCTAGCATCCCGTTTGCAGACAGGGCAAAAGGTTCTCCATGACGTCAGCCAAGCATCAACACACACAGCATGAAATTCTGCAAACCATAAGACAAGTTAATAACTGAAAAATGCCGAGTGCTCCAGCAGAAACAATTTCTCAATGTGAACATGTATCTATGAAACGGATCAACAAAAAAACTGCACTTATAACAAGATAGAGCAGCTGCGGACAACGGGAATATTCCAAATAATATGATGCTTGGAACCGTAACTTCTAGTTTTCACATAGTTCGCCACCACGGCGACTTCAGAAAATGAAATAATTTCAAAAATCAGGTAATAGACACTATCGATAATTGTTCAGCTACTTTGGAAAGGGTAAAAGTCAAGATGGTAGAAAAATATGCACACCGTGATGAATGATCTTCTCTGCATCTTGATACCAAGTTGGAGCTATACAACTATGATGACAAGCTTGTGGGACTCAACAAATGGAATTAGTAGTTGGAATCTTCATCCTGGAATATTTGACCTTAGAGTTTTGAACAAGGCACTACCAGGGAAGTGGTTATGGAGATTCGGGGTTGAAGAACAGGCATTGTGGAGGGAGTGATAGCAGGAAAATATGGAGTCGTGGAAGGGGAATGGAGGTCTAGAAATGTACGGGAGTATTATGAAAGGTTAAGGAAAATTTCAACTACTTAGTTACCTATCGGGTAGGGAATGGAAGCAGAGTAAACTTTTGGGATCAATGGTGGTGCGGAGAGAATATATGAGGACAACCTTCCCTAACTTATTTGGGGTTCTGCGCCAGGAAGAGACGATGGTACAACAGATTCGGGTGGTTCTAGAGAGGGGGAGTTCACTGCCTGGAATTTACAAGATTGGAGAGGGATGAATCCCAAAGGTTGATGGAAATGCGTTAGCAACAGAATACCATTCTCACCAGTGAGCAACAACAGCATACCCAGTATATTCCCACAATAAACTTTTGGTGGGAGACGAGAGTCAAGTTTCCTTAGTGATGACACTAAAATTGATTCATATTAAGAGCATACATTAGTGCTTATCGACCATGATCACTGACTAGTCTGGGATGGCACCAGAACTCAAAAAGGATGACTATCCTCCCTGTGAAGGAACAACCTTAACGAAATGGTGCATTCATATCCTTCAGCATAATTAATAAAAGCGAGAACTAAATATCAACAACTTGGAAAGCAAATAACCTCTATAAGAGAGGATAACTTACTGTGCCGGCATGGAAGGATTCTAAGCTTATCTCCAACACTGTAATCTTCAAGGCATATAGCACATGTTACTGATGTAGAATTATCCTCCACAACTGATGTAAATATCAAACTTGGCATAGCTTTAACCAAACGGCTACTAATCCCATGAAATTCCCGAACACGAGAAGCTCGGGGCCGTTCTCTTCGTATATGATGTCGGCGAACAAAGAAACACATTGCAAGCACGGCTGACATAGCCAGTAATGAAATGAACGATGTAGCCATGATTGACCAAGCTGAGTTCTCCAAGCTTGGGATTATCCATACTTCCATATCAGTGTCACCAGCATACTTTGCGAGTGCTTCTCCAGAAGCTTTTGAAACGAACACTGCGGGTATCCTCACACCAGCAGAGGTTCCTGCCACTGTATCATGCGTCTGGTTAAACCTTCGCTTGTCAAAACTCAAAAATTAACAACTATAGAAGCTTACATCATTCAAAAGGAAGAGATGAAGTTGGTTTCTGAAGTCTATGAAAAAAGTTTTATACATCATTCAAAAGCAAGAGATGAAGTTGGTTTTTGAAGTCTTTGACAAAAGTTTTATGAGTTCTACAATTTATTTTTCTAGTTGGGGGGGTGGGGGTGTACACAGCAATAATCTGCTAGTTTGTCAGTTCTATGATATGAACATTTCATATGCATCATTGTCGGAACATGCTGGCTCAAGCCAAATTACAGAAGACGAACACGTAACAATAACGAGAAAATCTTAGCAAGGATTTTGAACATTTTCTTTTATAGGCTATTTAATTTTCAATCCGAGCATATTTAATTGGCTACATACAAGTTTTGCCACAACTGGCTTTCCTAATAATCATCTAAAAGTCATAAACACGAAGTACAGCTCAACAGACACAATGCCAATGGATAGAATAAGTAAAAATCTGGGAATTCAAATGCATCACATGATTAAAGAGATCATAAGAGCTGGATGACAATTTTCTATTACAAATTGGATTTGGCAAAATATCTTCTGAAACTTCCTTGACATGGACCAATCCGTCTTCATCAAATTGAATGTCCAACTAACCTTTTTATTTTTCATCCTATGAGTCTCTATGAATAATTAGTTAGCAGATAAAGCATAGTTGGCTATATCAGTTAAGACAGTTTTGGAAGTTTCAACAACACTTTATATGGCATAAATAGTGATTTAAGTGATTAAAGGAAAAACAGCAGGTATGCACCAAAATTGTATAATGTTGAATCGCTGGCTTGTGCAGAGAGTAAAGAGTGCAATGTCAATCTGAATTGTAAATCTATTTGCCTTCCCAAATAATCATTTTACTTCTACCCCAATGGATCAAAATTAATATTAGCTGAGAGAATCTGACAACTGTCTGATAGAGATTTCCCTTGCAATAGTTCATGAGGCCATTTTGTCCGTAAGATACCAATAAAAGCTTATGTCAAAATTATTTTGGGGACTAAAGCTACTACTTTTTTTTTTCAAGATCTAAAATCAATTAGTATGACAATTGATGCTTGAAATACTTGAATGATTAATATTGAGAAATACATCCAAGCTTAACATGCATTCAAAATCTTGAAATCAGAGAATTCATGAATGTCGCCCATGCAGCCATTTGTATGCTAAGAAATTATGATCTAACTACTCGGAACCATTGTATGTATGACTTGGTCGTTAACTACCATTAAGTCAGAACTTAGACTAGACTAAATGAATAATTCAAATAAATAAAGTAACTGTACAATGGAAGAGTTCATTACTTGCAATTATATCACCATATGCATTGTCATAGATAATGACTGCTTTAAAACCTGCAGCTTGTGCTTTTCTCACTTTATCCTCAAAGCTACATCCACCCCTGATTATCAGCACAAATGGTTCTTTTGTGAAGTTATTAGTTAGTTCAATCTTGTTAGTCAAGGTTGAGCAGGCATCTACAGGCGCTGCAACATACAATGTCCCACATTTGTCTGCACTCTTTGGTGAGGGAGCTGAAATTAGAAACAGGTTAAATTAGTACATTAGCAGAAACGGAGCCCGGAAAAATCATGGCAACATTAAATGTACACTTGGCTGCCAAGTCTTGGCATTTCAGCTAAAACAGAAACACCTCCACCACGAAACCTCAAAAAACTCAAATACAATGAACCAAACCACCAACAACGACAACATACTTGGTGAAATCCCACAAAGTGGGGTCTAGGGAGGGTAAAGTGCACGCAGGCCATACCACTACCTCTTGGAGGTAGAGAGATGATGCAAGGTATTAATACAACATTCATACATGTTCTCGCGGTAAAGATCTCTTGAAGATTCCAACTGAAAAATAAGAACTTGCAAAAGATGAAAATTTCTATTCCCTCATATAAAGGCCTTAACAAAAAAAATATGATCTACCTCCACCCCACCCCAAACCCCACCCCACCCAACAAAAACACAAACAGAGAGTTAAATCCAGAAACAGGTAAGTTCAATAAGCTTAAAGGGCAGTGTGGTACTAAAGTCTAATGCTCCCGCTATGTGCAGGAATGATTGAAGGGCCGAACCACAAGGGTCTATTGCACTCAGCCTCACCCAGCATTTATGCAAGAGGCTGTTTCAGTTCAAGAAGCTTAAGAAACACAGATTAAGCAAAAACAATTTTCTCACTATTCATCAGAAGCACTAATCACACATTCCATTACACGAACTCCCACCAATAATAATTCCAAAAAGAATAAAATCAAAATACAGAATAAAAGAGAAGTCTTTTTGTGGGAAGCAGGATCAACTCACCAAAATTAGCTTCAATGTCATCAAAAGACAAAGTAGTGTTCTTTCCCATCAAAACTACACTTCCAACAGCTCCAGAACCCATCAAAGACACAAAGCTGATCAACAAAAACACCCACAAATTCACCATCCCACTTCCCAAATCTCAAAAACCCAGCAACCCTTTTAACAACTTACCAAATCACAAAAAAAAGAAAAACTAAAAATTCACAACAAGAAAACTATAAAACACTTAAATATTCACTATTCCCAAACTCCCGAATCTCACTACCTTCAACCACTTTTGTCAAATTCCAACAAAATACACCCAAAAAGAAAAAAACTTTAAAACATTCAAGAATTTACTATTTCTCAGAACCCAACAACCCCTTTTGTCAAATTTCAAGAAAATTCACTAAAAAGAAAAACCCCACAAACCCTCAAATCTCAACAAAATTCACACAAAAAAAAAGTCTCAGAATGCTGAAAGAATAGAAACATCAGCTTCCATAGAAAATGACTTGTTATTATAAAGCTGTTGTGATTTTAAACTCTTCTGGATATTCGTTATGTGTGTGGGTAAATATGAGAATTTTTTTGAAGGAATTGTACAACTAAAAGGGAAGAAAATCAACATTTTGGGTAATATATAAATGTGTATCTTCTTTCGTGTTATCTAAAATAATCTCTTAACGATTATCTTGTTGCTTGTTTTACGCTTAAAAAAAAGACCAAAAATAAACGAACTAAAAAAAAAGGAAATTGACAAGGAACCTAAAAACAAGGGAAGGGGGATATTTTTGCAACTTGCAAAACCAAAACCCACAGTGGAAATTGATTTTTTTTTTTTTTGAATAATTAAAAAAAGAAAGAGTGTCGTGTAAATTGAAAGGAGATAAGAGTTGTATTAAATATTCACGAATTTTAAAAAAATTACATGTAATTTTTTTTTTCGGTGTGTGTAGACATGATTTTGAATCTAAATAATTATTTGTTAAATTAGCATTTAGCAATGATAATTCACTTCGACTAATTACTTTTAAAGATCAGATTTATTAGGTGTTGGTATATCAAAATGAAAGGATATTTTTATAGATGAAATGTATACAACTATATCCTGCACCGCCAAAGCATACTGGATAGGTCCAAGCTCTTGAAGAGAAAAAAAGAAAAAAAGGAGGTCTGATTAACTGTCTTTAGTTTATTTGCATAACAAATAGTGGTTGGTATTCATTGTTTATGGACAAGTCAAGTGGTGTTTTAGATGTGTAATAAAATGATTAAAATAGGCAAGTTGGCAATATTCATTGTTTAAGATTGGTTTGGGACAAGTTGATATTGTGGTCCCTTTAAAATGTACAAAATTCATGCTGATGTTGTTTTTGCTTTTGAATTTTTTTAATTGTGATGTTTGGAATAATTTTCATATCCCTCGATTAAATTTATAAGTGTCTATTACCTTCTAGTATCAAGTAACTGTTCATTAAAATTAGTACATGAAAAGAATCACTTAATATATTTATCTCTAGTCAAATTTTCAACCTACATGTTAGATTTTTTTTTTTCTCTTACAATTTAGCAGTGGTATATATAAAGAAAAAGAGAGTAGTCATATCATATCAACTTTGTTACATAAGGACATAAACTAATCAATTTATGTGCATCAATTCAATCTTCTATATTTGGTAGACTTCTCTATAAATCATTATCCGGAATATTGAGTCACATAAGAAAATGATATGAAGGGATGTAAGGTTGCATGAAAATAGAATGTAATTGAAGGATATGTGATTTTAATAATTGAAGGAGAATCTGATCAATATGATTAAAAAGACAATTTGATCCCCAAATGATCATGAGAACATCTCAATTGATTGAAGAAATAGTGTAACAAAAAGAGAATGACTTGAGAGTTGAGTATGATCAATTAAAAAATAATAGGGGGAATCTTAGGAATTCGATTAATTGGTTATATGTTTATTAATAAGGATTTGATTTTTTATTTTGTAATTTCTTCATCCTCGTAATATAGCTTATTTAGATTGTAGTATTGAGATTTATTTAACTTTAATAACAATTTTATGATGATTGATCCTATGTTTTATATGCATTTAGTCAATAGCGGAGTCACATAACTTAAAAAATATTGAAATTGTACTTTTAATGAAATTTCGACCTTGCTATAATATTTAGAATTTATAAGTTATCTATTACATTATCATCAGTAACATTTTTATTTTTCATGTTATTTTTTTAATTAGATTTTTATCATGTGTATGAAAAGGTTATCCAGAGCAATCGACGAACAAGTGAACTATGGGTTGTGGGTACCCACCAAACTATCACCAAGGACCTCCCTATATCCTAACTTCTTTTTACGGACGACATTATTCTTTACGGTAAAATAAGAGATCATTCTTGTGGGAATATAGTTCAAACCCTTTCAGCCTTTGGAAGGGCATCAGGCCAGAAAATTAACTTAGCTAAATCTAGGCTTTTTTTCGGCAAACACGCCTATTGCAACTAAGCATTATGTGTGTTCTTCATTAGGGATTATTGAAGGGACCAAACTAGGAAAATATTTAGGGTTTTCAATTGTTAACTTTAGGCCTGCTACGAAAGACTACCAATATCTGTTCGATAACTTCAAACGACGTCTATCGGGTTGGAAAGCTAAATTTCTTACCACTGCGGGTCGTATCACCCTTATTAAGTCTGTGCTTAATGCTTTGCCTAATCACTTAATGCAAATCATCAGGCTTCCTACTAATATAATTAGGAAAAGGGAGAAATATGAAAAAAAAAATTCTTTGGGGAACTACCAACTCCAGGAAAAAGCTTAATCTTGTAGAATGATCGAACATAACTAAGCCCAAAGAATATAGGAGTTTAGGCATTCAAAGTCAGACAACCAAGAATCATGCCCTCCTTGCTTCAACTGCATGGAGATTATTTCATGCACAAAACTCAATGTGGGTGTCCGTCTTGAGGAATAAATACCTAAGATCTTCACCCTATAAGGAAGGCATCCTATTCTATCCCTTATAATATTCTTGTAATTAAGTTGATAGAATTTTACTACGATTAGCATCTTCTATTTTTGGTAGAATATCTCTTACCTTCTTGTATAAATAGTGAAACAATATGTGAATAATATACATTAAAATTTAACCATCTTCTAAATCTTGCATGGTATCGGAGCTGCTCACCTTACAATAATTCTATTTATTTTTTTCAAATTGAGTCCTCCGGTACTATATTTCCTGCACACATGGAGCAAACCACTCAATCTTCCGTTGCACCAACAACGACCATTACTACTTCAGTTAACCTTCCAGCAACGTTGTTAACATCGTCTGCTACTATTCATCTCTCAACAGTTCCCACCACTCCATATGTTATTTCTGCATTTCCATGCCTTTCTTCTATTCATAATACCAACTCCATTGTTATAACTTCCATACCACTCACAAACATCATTTTACTAGAAAACGACCAACAACTTATATCTATTAATACAAACGTTCAAGCTCCCGTGAAACTCTCGTCATCCAATTACCAACTGTGGTATTCTCAATGGCGTTCTCTATTGATTGGATATAATTTTACCTCTTATGTTGTTTCTCCTCCTACCGAACTGCAACTAAACTCTTTGTTTTGGGTCCGACAGGATCAATTACTCCAAAGTGCACTTGTAGCCTCTCTCACTTTAGAAGTTGCAGCGTATGTCATTTCAGATGCAACTTCCTATGATATATGGATGACTCTCCACAATCTGTATGCCCGACCCTCGTGTGCTTGTCTCATTACACTCAAAGAGTCTTTGACACGAGTGAACAAAGGTACTTAATCTATGGCGTTGTACCTTCAACAAGTAAAACAACTAGTTACAACTTTGAGTACTGCTGGAGCGAATCTAACAATGGATGATGTTACCATTCAAGTTCTTAATGGAATCCCATCTTAGTATAATATGATATCTGCCGCAATTCGTGTGTGAGAAACTTCTCTCTCTTTTAATGAACTCCATGAAAAGCTTTGTGATCATGAGAGCAGTGTTGCTCATAAAGCTTCAGCCATTTCTGTTCCAATACCGGCAAATTATACTTCTCACAATGGTGGATCAAATAGACACACCAATCGCACAAATCAGTACTCTGCTTCCAAAGTCCAACCTAACCCAAATTCGAGGCAAAATTATTCTGCCCCATCAAAGAATCATAGAGATAGTTCTAGTGTGATTTGCCAATATTATGACAAGGATGGACATACAGTGAAGCAATGTTAAAAGTTATTTCCTTGGTCTAAGTCATCTTCTATTGTTGGCTCGAATTCCTCGAATACTGGAAACACAAAGGCTCCTCCAAGAGCAAATTTTGCTCAAACCGCCAAACAAAATAATCCTAATTGGTTGGTAGACTCTGGTGCATCTCTTCATGTGACTGCAGATCTTCAAAATCTGTCAATTCATTCCAATATGATGGTAGTGAAGATGTGATATTGGGTGATGGTAAAAAGTTGGATGTGACACATTCTGGCTCTACTTCTTTACCTTCTCGTTCAAGGCCTCTATACCTTAATAATGTTCTTTATGTCCCTCGAATGAAAAAGAATCTTATTTCTGTTTATCAATTATGCTCATCGAATAATGTTACTGTTAAATTCTCACCTTTCTCATTTGTAGTGAAGGATTACTACACGAGAAAGACTCTGGTAATGGGAAAGCCTAAGGACGGCGTTTACGAGTGGCCATCATTTTTCCCTGCAAAATCTATTTCTTCTACACCAACTGTTAATTTCACGAAACTCTCCACAGTTTCACAATGGCATTGTAGTCTTGGTCACCCTTCCTCTCTTATAGTGCATCGCACTCTACAACTGATTGATATACTTATTTAAATAAATCCTTCTAAGTTTTTTTTTGCAACTCTTGTAAGTGCAATAAAATGCACAAGACTCATTTTCAAGTTTCTTCAATAAAATCAATGCGTCCTTTGGAATTTATTTAATCTGATGTATGGGGATCTTCACATTTAGTTTCTGTCGATGGCTTTAAATATTATTTTATTTTTGTGGATCATTATATAAAATATGTTTGGCTCTATCCTATGAAAAGAAAATTTGAAGTTGCGCACATTTTTCTAAAATTTAAAGTCATTGTAGAGAAATTCTTTAATCATTCTATAGTCTCATTTTACTCAGACAATGGTGGTGAATTTATCAGTTTGAAGAATTTCTTTGCTTCTAATGGAATCTCTCACTTTTTTGACTCCTCCCCACACTCCTAAATACAATGGCACAACCGAAAGACGACATAGGCATATTGTTGAAACAGGTATCCCTCTTCTTCACATTTCTAATCTTTCACTATTATTTTGGTCGTATGTTTTTCAAACTGTTGCATATTTGATAAATAGAATGCCCACTCTTTTATTGAATAATAATTCACCATATCTTTGAATTTTCGAATTTCTTGCAAATTATAAGAAGTTTCGTGTTTTTGGTTGTTTGTGTTATCCTTGGTTGAGACCATATGCACAAAACAAACTACAACCTCATTCATCTCTGTGTATTTTCCTTGGGTATTCTTTAAATCAAAGTGCATATAAATACTATGATCCAGTCACCTAAAAACTTTTTATTTCAAGACATGTAGATTTTGTGGAGCATGAGTTTTCCTTTAAAACCATCCAACTCAGTGATGTTAGGGTGTCTGATGCTACTGTTGACCAGTGGACTCCTCATTTTATTATTCCACACTCACCCCTTCTAACCCAACTTTTTCCTCTCCGACTTCTAGATGATCCTTGTCTTCTAGTAAAAATTTGGTCCACCGTGAATGTCTTTCCACTGGTTCAACCACTCCAGTTGCTTCAAATATCAGTATTCCATCATTAGATGAGTCATTGAGATCATTAGTACATGTTTCAGGTATGAGCTCCTCACCTAATTCATCTCCCAATTTATTATCTTCTAATCATGATAGGGACTTACCAAGAAACACTCATCCCATGATCACCCGAGCAAATAATAATATTCATAATCCAACACAAAAGTTATGCATGCATACCACTCTTTCTGGAATGAAAGACAACTCTCTCATCCAAGCCAATGACACGTCATCTAAAGTCCCTGTCAATACGTCCAGCATTAAACCTGAGCCAAAGTCTTTGTCAAGAGCACTAAATGATCCTGATTAGAAGGTAGCCATGGAAGAAGAAATTCATACATTACAGAAACAAGGTACATGAGAGCTCGTTCCATCTACTGCAAAGAAAAATTTAGTTGGCTCTAAATGGATTTTTTGATTCAAGCTAAATTCTGATGGGATATTAAACAAATATAAAACACGTCTTGTCGCTCAAGAATTTACACAACGACCGGGCATTGATTATATTGAGACCTTTTCTCCAGTTGTTAAGCATACTACAGTTCGAGTTATTTTAACTGTAGCCATTACCAGAGATTGGCCTTTGCGACAATTAGCTGTTAATAATGCCTTCTAGAATGGTCAACTAACGGAAGAGGTTTATATGGTTTAACCTAAAGGTTTTGTTGACCAAACAAGTCCTAAACATGTCTGCAAACTCAAAAAGGCAATTTATGGGCTTAAACAGGCACCACGAGCTTGGTACTCAAAACTACAGAGTTATCTTCTAACTTTGAGTTTTCAAGTTTCTTATGTTGATCATTGTCTCTTCATTTACAATCATTTGGGCATCACTATTTACTTGATCGTCTATGTTGATGACTTGATTGTTACTGGGAGTAATCCTAATGTCGTCGATAAGTTTATTTTGAGACTTGGGCAACGCTTCTCTATCAAAGATTTAAGCTCTCTTAATTATTTTCTTGGTGTTCAAGTTGTGAGAACGTCTGATGGAATCTTTCTATCTTAGAAGAAGTATATTAATGACATAATTGACAAGACACAGATGGCTGGTGCAAAAGTAGTCAATACTCCCATGTCTATTGGAAATTCATTATGCTTGGAGGACAGCGCACATCTTGATGATTTTAAGCTTTATCGTACTGTAGTTGGCAGCTTACAGTATTTGGCATTAACAAGACTAGATATAGCCTTTACCGTAAACAAGCTAGCACAATTATCCCATCGTCCGACTGAAAATCATTGGTCTGCAGTCAAACGTGTAGTTCGCTACTTAGTTGGAACGGTGAACTATGGTCTTTTTTTGTATCGTAAGTCTCCGCTTGATCTTTATGCCTTCCCAGATATAGATTAGATAGGAAATAAGGATGACCGCTCTTTCACCAGTGTCTTTCTTGTATATCTTGGTAAAAATCTGGTCTCTTGGAGCTCAAAAAAATAATGGAGTGTAGCTAGATCATCGACTGAAGCAGAATACCGCTCAGTTGCCTCTGCTACTACTGAAATTCAGTGAATTTAGAACTTACTTCATGAGATTGCTATTTCATTACCAAGGCAACCAGTTGTTTACTGCGATAATTTAGGTGCCACATATCTCGCTGCCATCATACCCGGATGAAGCATCTCGAGGTTGATTATCATTTTGTTTGCACTATGGTTCAAAATGGTCAGCTTCATGTTTCTCATATTTCTGGAAAAGATCAACTTGCGGATTTACTTATAAAAGCTCTTCCTAGTTCTCTATTTGCAAATCTTTGGCGCAAGATTGGCGTTTCTAGTTGATCACCATCTTGAGGGGGCGTATAAGAAAGGCATCATATTCTCAAGTGATTGATATGATTTGATCCCTTGTAATATTCTTGTAATTAAGTTGATAGGATTTTACTACAATTAGCATCTTCTATTTTGGGTAGAATATCTCTTACCTTCTTGTATAAATAGTGAAATAATATGTGAACAATACACATTGAAATTCAGTCATCTTCTAAATCTTTCACACCCAATGCTACTAATACTTCGTCAATATGGGAAAACCTTATGTTGGGTTAGAAACACTACCAAAAGGGCATTGTTTGGCAATCGGTAAACGGAAGACATATTAACTTTTGGAACCAACTATGAATAAAGTCGGGAACCACCTTTCGCTCCATGATTCATGGGCCCCTTACTTGTTTGGAGGAGTTTAAACATATCTATGATTATAGAATAAATAATTCCTGGAATTTTTCTAGCCTCCCTTTTGTTCTCCCACAGCCGGTTGTTACAGCCGTTGTTTTTACTTTGTTTGTCGGATTGGTACGCTTTTTTTCTAACAAATCCTAGTTGTGCACTTCCCTATTTTTCAAAACACTTATAACTGCATTAAATGGGGTCTCACCCCCAGTGTAAGTTTAGTGTTAAATCCTGTTACAACCAACTGATCCCTAGGGATGAGGATCCCTCGTTCTTGGGGGACTGTAGCTGGATATGAAAGTTGAACATTGCTCCTAAAATTAAATATTTTATTTGGCTATTAAGGTAAAAAAAACTTCCTACATCAGCGTACTTGTACCATATTTTTTGTATTCAATCGGCCAATGTTGCCTGGTAGATGTGCCTGAGATAATTTTTCTTTTGTTCGCTTCATGCACGGGTCTCGATCACCTCTGGGAAAAGCTTATCCAAAAAACAAGCACGACGAGTCTTTTAACCTTACCACCGAATGGCTCTAGTGACAACCCTATTACTTGGCTACGAAATAACTTTCACAAATGTAGCACTACCTCTCCCAATTTGCCTCTAAATATTTTAATCCCTTACTGTTTGTGGGCCATCTGGACCCACCGCAATAAATACCTGTTTGAGGGTTAAACTGGGGCATCATCGCCAACCTTCGCCATAAACTCTGCTGCTGAGTTCTGCTATCTGGACAGCAACTCAAGCGCCACGAGTCCTCCTATTACTCTCTATGTTAAGTGGAACCCTCCCAACCCAAAATTCCTAATGTTAAACAATGACGTTGCTTTGTCCTCAAAGTTTGGGATTGAGGGGCTGAGGGGGGTCTTTCAAAACTCCTAGGGGATTGGATAATGGGTTTTACTTCTTATACAACTGCACAAGATATTATGCAACTTGAACTTTTAGCTCTGTTTGCAGGACTGTACCTCTCTAGCAAACACAACCTAAAACTCATTGAAGTTAATATGGATGCCAAGCAAGTCACCAACTTGTTGTATGAGGTTGATAAATGTACTGATACTTCTACACTTGTTTTGAACTGCAGGTACCTGCTCCTACAACTGGATAACCCAGTGGTCAGTTACGTCTACAGAGAGCAGAACAGATAACTGATAGCTTGGCAAAAAAAGCTACCACTACTGCACTACCATCCAGTTTTTGTTACTAGTACTTCAGTCACGACTACTATTACTACTATTTGGACACCTCCTCTAGACCTGCTGAATCTTTTGAAAGTTGATAAGTGTGGAGGTTATGCTACTAGAAGTATAAAAACCATGACTTTTTACCACCTAGTACTTATGTAAATATTCCTACTAGCTCTGTTTTGGTATCCCATGGATGGTCTGTAAATAATGCACCGAATGCAGATATTATGGTAGCTACGCTACCAAACGTCTCTCTGTAGTCTTTTTGTTATGATACTAGTATAATAGTACTGAACAGTGAACAGGGGAAGAGGGATGCAGGTAGAGTAATCTTTACACTTATGTAGTTTCAAATATTTATTTCCTGGGAGAAAATTCGTTTCTTTTATCTTTGAGCCACTCCAGGAGAAAGCTCTTTTACTAGGATAATATACTTATCATTTAGACAAAATCATAGCTTTGGTTACATCTTTTATGTAAAGTAACATGGATTATTTTGATAGCTACTATTTTTGCCTGTTAGCATCCAACTTTATATAAGTTATAGAGAAAATACTCAATTACCCCTTTGAACTATACCCAAAAAGGTTATGACACACCTCAACTTAAAGGAGGTCTTATTACCCCCTGAACTAATTAAAAGTGTAATTTTGACACTCTTAGTGCCTACATGGCACACACGTATGACTACGTGGACACTTTAGTGTGTTGTGCCACGTAGGCACTAAGAGTGCCAAAATTACACTTTTTATTAGTTCGGGGAGGAAGGGGGTAATAGGACCCCCTTTAAGTTGAGGGGTGTCATAGCCTTTTTGGGTATAGTTCAGGGGATAATTAGGTGTTATCTCTAGGTTATATTAACTTGTATTTTAAATCTTTCTGATTGATCTAACTTCTTTAATGATTATCGAGGACACAATTTCTTAAAACAAGCGCGTGCTTTACATAGAAGTGATGTGGGTGGAAACTGGGCAGATGTATTATGAATAGTAAATGTTAGTGTATTGACTATATACATTGAGTATCATATTTGTATATGAGGGCTTACATAAAAACAGTTATAAAATTAACAAATTGTTATAAATGTATTTACATTATAGTGAATGTTTATCAAGATCTATCAAGATCTACTTTGATATATATTAGGATTTGAAGCATCCGTCTTTTACTCAGACTAGGAGTAAATTTCCCCTATAATTAGAGGGTTTTTGTTCATTGTATTTACAATTACATAATCTCTCATCCCTCAAGAGAAGAAATAAGAATCACTCTCTCTATTCTCTTTACTCTTCTTTTTTATTCTTTCTTATTTTATAACACGTTATCAGCACGAAGTCTCTTACCAATTGAGATCTGTACGAAGTATCTTACCAATTTAGATCTGTTCGTACGTGGCTACACAAGTTTTCAAGTCTCTAACTAATTTACGTTATCAGCACGAGACTCTGCCAAACAAGGTGAGATTATAAATCTGAAGGATTCAAGATTAGTAATTCTTTATGTTATCTTTCTTTTGCTACTACTAATATAATTATTATTGGATTTGAGAAAAAATAATTGTTTTGGAACCATTTATATTTTAAATTTATTCCTCAAGAACAATATTATCAAAAATGGATGATAATATGTTGGGTTCAAGTCCCATCAATTTATGCCTAAGACACTTTTATATGGATAATACGTTGAGATTAGATCTCAATGCATGTATTGATGATATTATGATGGCTAAGACAAATAATGGGTATTTGATGAAAAGTCATGAAATATATCTCATTGATATGCTCTATTCTCTGAATTGAATGTGGTAGCAATAAATCATATCTATGCCTCAATTTGCTTTTGTAGTAGCTATCATAATTTGATACGCTTAAGGCATGCTTATATTTCATTCCTGGGGAATGAGAAGCTTATTAATGCAAACGTGCACTTGATTGTAATGGTATCATAACTCACCTCCGAATGAGGCAGAATAACTGAGAAGTGTTATTTTGAAATCTACTTCTAAAGTAGTAAATCTGAAATTTATTCATGTAATAGTAAATCTGAAATTTACTAAAGAAAAAAGTACATTTCATGGTAAACTTGGAGTTTACTAGAATAAAAGTTCATAAATTGATATGAACGATTGTGACATCTCGAAGATGTGCATATTGAATATTAGACATGTATAGAAGAACTAGAAGATTCTTCAAGAATTATTTATGTCACTTGTTCTCATGATAAGTTGGTTTGACCAACTAATGTTGGGATTGAATTCCTTAAATCTGAAAAATATAAAAGGTGAATATGGGCCCGTTCATCTATCATGTGATATGTTGAAAAGATGCATCAATAAGATGATCACATGTACATTCATTGTCAACCAGCAGTTTGACATTCATAAAGTTGCTTGCTCAATAAAATTGAGTTAAGAACATAATTTTCAGATTGTGCAATCAAGAAAGTTATCTTGATGATGATGGTTTGGCATTGAATGCCTTCGATAAATAGCTAAACAATTATTAATAAGAACAAAACTTCATGTATTGGTCTAAAATATGATATATTGCAATAGCATTTGTATGCATTAGACCAATAAATTATGATTATGTCTTCCCTCTCAATTGGTTCAAGGTCGGAAATCAATTATTCCATCTAATAATTTTGATATGCGGTATACGATTAATGAATGTACCATAATGCACAAAGATGGATTCCTCAAAGAAGTAGAGGATGTATGCTAGTTTTCCTAACATAAGGGGGAGATTATAAGCGCTATGAAATATGTTCGGAATTATCACCATATCCTCATCCAAAAGATAATTCAAGTCAAATGCTGAAAGCATCTCATATTAAGCACAAGTGCTCTTATTTTGTGTTCCTAAAGGAAAAAGTCTATGCATGCGTGAAGTGTGGTAGACTGATCGGTTCCAAATGAAATAGTCCTTGAAAAATAAGGAGCAAATAATCATAATAAGAAGGCAATGAGCTCTTGAAGAGCCTACGCATACCACTTCATGAAACCTTATGAGAGGTTCATGTACCTGAAAATAATGAAGTGATGAAATCTCAAAATGTTATGTCGCATTGTGAACCGATACAAAATGATATATCATCAATATCTTTGACACAATATTGGCGCAATATTGTGAGAGATTACGAGGATCTGAATTCTACGTTTATTTAAGCATGCTGAAGTAGAAACATTTATCAAGTGACATGAAAGGATGAATTTTGGTAAGCGTAAACTTATTTGATTTCTAGTCCAGATACTTAAAGATGTCACTCATGAAATGTTGAATATTGTCACTTGACAAAACTTATGTGTAATACCCCGAAAAATCCAAACCAATATTAGAGCCATGTACCAAGATCATGCATAGTACATCATGGTTCTTTTATAGTTTTATGAGTAGGTTAGATGTATATTAAAGCTTCAAATAACTCCCAGCTATCAGACGAATCAAAACATTCCTTATCGATTTAATTCTTGAGAAGGATATTGGTATAGTCAACTTCAAACGAGTATATCTATCATTATACTTGGAATTTTTGAGCTCATGACCTATCAATAGATATATAATTGAATTATCTTTCCAACGATACCAATTTCGCCTAAATCCGATATCGGAGCAAAGAGTTATTCCAATTTTACTCCAGTATGTCAGGCTGGAAACAGTGTGACAACATTCGTGGTAGCTTACCACATTTGTGACGCCCTATCACGAAGGTCGTCAGCCTTAGGTAGAAACCAGCTCCTAAGTAACGATATTCATGACAGCTTACAACATTTGTGACGCCTTATCACGAAGGTCGTCAGCCTTAGGTAGAAACCAGCTCCTAAGTGACGACATTCGTGGTAGCTTACCACATTTGTGATGCTCTATCACGAAGGTCGTCATCCTTAGGCAGAAACCATCTCCTAAGTGACAACATTCGTGATATCTTACCACATTTGTGATGCCCTATCACGAAGGTCATAAGCCTTAGGCAGAAACCAACTCCTAAGTGACGACATTCGTGGTAGCTTACCACATTTGTGACGCCCTATCACGAAGGTCGTCAGCCTTAGGCAGAAACCAGCTCCTGAGTGACGACATTCGTGACAGCTTACCACATTTGTGATGCCCTATCACGAAGGTCGTCAGCCTTAGGCAGAAACCAGCTCCTGAGTGACGACATTCGTGACAGCTTACCACATTTGTGATGCCCTATCACGAAGGTCGTCAACTATGTTTTTTCAGCAACTGGGAATTTATTTCATAAGGGTATTTTGTCCATTTCCTTCACCTTCCACAACTTATAACCCTAAAAAGGTGTAATTTTTCCCATTTTTTCTTCAGTTAAGCATCTAAAAAACCCTCTCTTACGCTCTCAACCACAATATTAGGGTTTCCATGAAACTCATCTCTCAAAAGCAAGATTCAAGCCTTTTTCCAAGATAATTGAGAATTAAGTTTCCCTAATCCAAGAACTCTCCAGCAAATCATCAAGGTTTCCTTTCTAAGGTATGCGTAGTGTTCATCTATGGATCCAATCCATTCATAGAGCTCAAGAACCGTGTTTTAAATATTATTTTGTAAACTTTTTGTGGTGATATGAGTATGTACATGTAGACGATTGTTGTTTAAGTTTCAATGTGATGTCTAAAGGTGTTTTCATGGAATATATATGTTTGTTAATTGAAAACCATGAACTTTAGGTGGTTTAATATGGTGCAAGTATGAAACTCACCTATGCCTTAAAGAATGCATGCAAGGTGTTTGATAAAATGCTTAGGATGCTAGAAATTCATGTTTGTATGGTTCTATGATGTCTAAATGACAAGTCCATGTTAGCTATATACTTTAATATGAATCCCATGCTTTTCATGTCTTGTTATTGTGGTGGTATGAAACATGTAAGATAATGAAGATATACAATATGTACACGAAATATATCCATGCATTCCCTATAATGTTTAAGATGTTGAATAACTATATGAAATATGATATCCCCTACTTATGATATTATGAATTGTGGACTCAAATCTTGTGATCAAGTCATGTCATGTGTGTCAGTTTCCTTCTATCGAGTCCTGGAGGTATTCGTACCCAAAAAAAATAGTTGTGTACCTAGAGTCATGTCATGTTGTCATAATAATCTCAGTCAAGCTATAATCTATAGAACTCAGTCAGTCATGTGACTCAGGAAAACTTCAGAAATCTCATGATCTCAATTAAATCTCAGATAATAGTACTACTCCGTCAGTCAACGGAAGTCAGTTAATCTGTCCATGTATAGTCAGTTGAATCATGTTTAGTCTTTTCAGATGGAAGTAGAAGTTAGCACCGAGTGAACCCAAGGATGGGGACTCACCTATCAGTTTAGGGTGTGATTCTTAGCAGTCATCCTTGTGTTTTAAAACTACGTAGCCAGCGTAGGTTGAGACATCTTAGCCTGTCATATTAGGGTTGATGAGGTGGCTTAACCTGTCAGTTTAGGGTTCCCACCATTCTCCTTTCAAATACCTGCCAGCTAAGGGTCACCCACAACTGTCCTTACCAGTGGCGCGGTATTGACACCCCTTCAGTCGGGGCAGAGATTGGACCCCAACTTAGCTATATGCGTTATTGGGGCATGCCGGTTAAACAACTACCTCCCACAGTTTCAGAATCAGTCTCATTAAAAGAACACAGATAGGTCTTCAGATTTCAGTATATCAAGATTGTCAGATACAGTCAGACTCAGTTACAGTACGGAACTCAGATAGTTCCATCAAATTCAGGATTGTCAGATACAGTCGCCCATGTTATCAGAATTTTAGTATCAGTCATGTTAGCCATCAGTAAACCATGTATTAACATACAAGACTAGCTATGATGCACCCACGATTTCAGTTACTATGTATGCATGTTTGTACTCTTATGTTCATGTCAGTCAGACAGTTAGCATTGTTCATGCATGTAAACCATGTTTATATTTAGCCTATCTCACTCTTATACTCAGTACATTCCCTCGTACTGACGCATTTGTACTATGGTGCTTTCTTTTCATGTTACACCATAGGTTCAGAGACACGAGATCCAGATCAGCAGTAGCAGTAGCATTTCCAGTCGCAGAGATTCAGTGAGTCCTCTTCATTCGAGGACAATATGATTTAATTTATTCATTATTATTTTAGCTAGTTATCAGTTTACGGAGTTAATTGGAGACATGTTCCTTCAACTCCTTATTCACACAATACTTAGAGGCTTTTAGATTCAGTATTCAGACTTATGTCTAGATTTGATTCAATTTTCAGTTGTTTTGGGTATCTTTCACCTATATGGATGTTATGTTTTGACAGATTCTTTATTCAGTTGAACCTTATGGCCTACATGTTCATGTTTTCCATATTATTGCGTTATATATTGCAGTGTACAGGTACAGATATCAGTCATGGGTTAGCTTGTGATCCTTAGGGGTCATAAGCACCGTGTAACATTCTGATTCAGAAAAATCGAGGCGTTACAAACTTAGTATCAGAGCCTAAGGTTCAATAGCGTCCTAGGAAGTCTGAAAGCCGCATCTAGTAGAGTCTTTTACATGGTTGTGTTGCGCGCAACATTTATGTACAGGAGGCTATGAGATGTTTTAGGAACAGTTCCCTTTCTTCAGTATTCATATCGTGCTAGTAAGCATAATTTCAAGTCAGTCTCTTAGTCTAATCCAGGTCAGCAGATTTAGTCGAGTTAGTGATAATTGATTTGATGTCATTCTCGGCATGGATTGGCTTCATTCCTGCTATGCCATAGTCGACTGCAGAAACAGGATAGTTTAGTTTCATTTCCCTAATGAGCCCGTCCTAGAGTGGAAGGATAGCACTTCGTCTTTCAGGGGTCAGCTTATTTCCTACCTTCGAGCAAGGAAAATAATTTCTAAGGGGTTTGTGTATCATCTCGTGCATGTTAAGGATTCCAGTTCCGAATCTCCCAGTCTCGAATCAGTCCCAGTGGTTAATGAATATTCAGACGTATTTCCCGAAGATCTTCCAGGCATTCCTCCCGAAAGGGAAATAGACTTCGGCATAGACCTTCTCCCAGATACTCAGCCTATTTCTATTTCTCCATACAGAATGGCACCAAAAGAACTCAAGGAACTGAAAGATCAGTTGAAGGATCTCTTAGATAAAGGATTTATCTGGCCCAGTGTATCCCCATGGGGTGAGCCAGTCTTATTCGTGCGCAAGAAAGACGGTTCTCTCAGAATGTGTATTGATTACCGTCAGCTCAATAAAGTCACGGTCAAGAACAGGTATCTGCTGCCTAGGATAGACGACTTATTTGACCAACTTCAGGGTGCCAGTTATTTCTCTAAGATAGACCTCAGATCAGGCTATCATCAGCTCAGAGTTAGAGAATATGACATTTCGAAGATATCTTTTCATACTCGGTATGGTCACTTTGAATTTCTAGTTATGTCCTTTGGTCTTACCAATGCTGTCACGCCCCAAAATCCCATCGGGCCGGACTGGCACCCGAAGCCGAGAAGGCCCGGGAGAACCCGTTCAAATACCTGTACTTTCCCTTACATTCACCAAAAATTTGGGCAGCACTTCGTTACATACAGAAGGGTCTAATTCCCTGTATCAGCACAACACGCACAAATATATATATATAATATAATACTTGGCCGTCGGGGCCACCACATATACAAATATAACATCACTATATAAACTCTCATGACTTGACCCTTCCTTATGTCTACAAAGCCTCTAGGATATACATGACATAACTAGGGTCGGGACAAACCCCCGCCCACACATGACTCCTGTACAATAACAAAACATAAGGAACCGACTCGGAAAGCTCCGAAGCAAACTGGAGCTCACCAACAATAGTTGTATGATCTGGCTCCTATCTATGCTGCGAATGACCTGAAGCACCTGTGCCTGCAGCATGAAATGCAGGTCCCCCGTGAGGGACGTCAGTACGAAATATGTACTGAATATGTAAAGCTGTAACTAATCATATGTAATATAGGGGATCAGGAAAATCAGACGCAAGTGAATAAATCATAATAGAAGTGAACCACAATTCATAAACACTTTTAGGATCATGTACATTATCATTAATTTGAATTGGGTTCGTGAATTCGAACACATTTGTGGAACGGTATACATTCGTTCATTTCATTCTTTACAATTATCATTCGCCATTACCTCCTCCTCCCGAACCTCCAACCACCTAACAATAATCAATATTGTACCGTACTGTGACCATTAGGCTACCTCCAGTACATATCAACTGGGATCGACCCATGCTAGGCTTATGCCCCTGGGATACCACCCACACGTATATCAAGTAACACACATAAGAGATCTTTCCAACAACTTAGTTCAAAAGCTTTTGAGATTATTACATTAGTGTTCATGCCAATATAGTACCTTTGGAACAATGATACATCAATAGGAATCAAGTAATAGACCTTCTATACAATAACAATGTTATAAAGACTCATTGGTACATCAACAATGTGTTTCAGAATCATCAATATCACAACAATGAAATAGGAGCCTTTTGGTATATCAATGAAACATTTTTACACTCTATAGAATGGAAACAACTTCGTTGGTAATGTAGAACAATACATGTTTTTGGACAACCTTGAAATCTTACTTGATGGAACATTGGTGTTTTCATGCCAAAGAACATTGTTAGAGTATGCTTTACATACCTCGTTGTAGATTCGGATACCAATTCAATACAACTTCCCGCCTTTACAAATCACTTATCTACAATAAAATATTTGGCATCTAGTATTAGCAACCCAACACCACAATTCTCTTCCATAATTCCATACAACCACTATTTGCAAAACATTCCAAAAACCAACTTGAACAATAGGTTTATGTGTATATATATATATATAATCATCATTTCAATACCACATCATCCCTTCACAATTCAACATAATCCAACATCATTTCCCAATCATCTTTCAACAACAATCAAATAGCATACTTCTTATGCTCACATGCATATATATATATATATATATATATATATATATATATATACATATTCATATAAATAACACCAACATAATTTACATTCTTACCATAAAATGGCCCTTTTGATTTCGAAGTCCTGTTGGAACAAATAAGGGATGCTTCTTGAAGCCCTCGAGACGATGAACACAACTACAGAATCAATTTGGACTTTCTACGGTTGAATCACAAGATAATTGGAGTTGAAATTAGGCTAGGGTTTCCTTATTCTCAATAATATGATGATAATTGATGGATATAAGACCAATTCTATCTATATAATGACCAATTTTCGTCCAAGAGATGATGGAAAATGATCATATTGCCCTTAAAAATTTAAGTAAATCCGAATCTGTCCATGGTGGACTGTTTTGACAGGCTAAAGTAAATCGGCCATAACTCTTTGCTCCGATATCGGATTTGGGTGAAATTGGTATCTTTGGATAGATAATTCAAAGGTATTTCATTTCAGATAAAGTAGGCCACCCAGTTCATCCTTTACAAGGAGTTATGATCGTTTGAAGTTGACCCTAAAAAACTATTTTGAGAGGCTGACGTAAAACGAGTATAACTCCTTACTCAGATGTTGGATTTGGATGAAACCAATTGCATTGGAAAGAAGACTCAAAGATATTTCTTTTGATAGGTTGCATCCCTCCCAGTTCATTATATTGAGAGAGTTACGATCGTTCAAAGTCGACCCAAAAAACTGGCAGGCCTCAGTAGTTTGAATTTCCTGCACATTTACTATTCACAATTATCCCGGCCGCCATTTTATAGTTTCGAACGTGCTCGATTATATCCGAAACTTATCCGTTTTTGGAAATCTTTATATCGTTGGAAAGCTTATTCAATAAACTTCGTATGGAAACATCGACGGGCAAATTCCGATATAAATACAGTCGATTCCTATACACATATAATCAAACTATACACTTGAAACCATCTCAAAATAATCAATACTCATACTTAAACTCATATATACCTTAGGATCAATACTTATACTCCAACACATATAACCATGGCTAATGCACGTAATTAAGTATGGGGTGTTACATCCTTCCCCCCTTAAGGACATTCGTCCTCGAATGTAAATGTAGTTATTTAGCCGAAACAAGTTCGAATTCATAATTGATATTCACGTCATCATATAGATATTATGCATATGTAAAAACTCACTTGTTAGTGTTCCAGTTGCCCTCCTTGCACTTCTTTTTCACCTTTAAACAAATAAGGGTATTTTGATTTCATTGCTTCCTCCGCTTCCCATGTAATCTCTTCCCTTTGTTGATTTCTCCAAAGTACTTTCACCGATGCTACTTCTTTATTTCTCATCTTCTTAACTTGACGATCTAATATAGCAATAGGCATCTCCTCATAGGTAAGATCTTCTATTACTTTCACATCTTCAGTAGAAGTAATAAGGGACGGATCTCCGATGCACTTTCGAAGCATCGATACATGAAATACTGGATGCACTGATGAGAGTTCCTGAGGTAGCTCTAATTCATAAGCAACTTGCCCACATCTTCGAATAATCTTATACGGGCCTATATATCGCGGACTCAACTTTCCTTTCTTGCCAAATCTCATCACCCCTTTCATTGGCGATACCTTCAAAAATACCCAATCGCCTAACGAAAATTCTAGCTCTCTTCTTCTACTATCCGCATATGACTTGTGCCGACTTTGGGCTGTTTTCAACCGTTGCTAAATCACCTTGACTTTTTCTATGGCTTGATACACAAGGTCCGGTCCGAACATAAGAGTTTCACCCGCTTTGAACCATCCTATTGGTGATCTACACTTTCTCCCATATAAAGCTTCATATGGTGCCATTTTGATACTTGAATAATAGCTATTATTGTAGGCAAACTCAATAAGAGGTAAATGATCATCCCAGCTGCCTTTAAAATCTATAACACATGCTCGTAGCATATCTTCAAGTGTTTAAATGGTGCGCTCTGCTTGTCCATCCGTCTGAGGGTGAAAAGCTGTACTCAGATTCACTTGTGTTCCCAAACACCGTTGGAAAGACTTCCAAAAGTTTGCAGTAAATTGAGTTCCCCGATCCGATATAATAGAAGTTGGCACTCCATGTAATCGGACTATTTCTTTAACATACAACTTCGAATATTCTTCAACTGTGTAAGTGGTCTTAACGGGTAAGAAATGTGCGGATTTAGTAAGCCTATCCACAATCACCCATATAGAATCAAATTTCCGAGCTGTATGAGGCAAACCTGTAACAAAATCCATGTTGATCATGTCCCACTTCCAAATTGGAAGATCTATGCATTGCATATAGCCTCCGGGATTTTGATGTTCCACTTTAACTCGTTGGCAATTTGGACATTCAGCTACAAATTCTGCAAAGTGTAGGGACGGCGATACGTAACGCCTGCATTCACTTAGGCAAATCCCACATCGGTAGTGAAGGGGAACGAAGTGTGCCTTATAGGTGCATGGATACCTTCCACGTATGTGACGCGTTTTAAAACCGTGAGGGGCCGAGGCTCCAAAGCGGACAATTTCACATGCGCCGGTGAGCTTGGGCTGTTACAGATGGTATCAGAGCCAGCGTCCGTGCCGGTGGTGGGGCAAACCTCAGCGAGGACGCTGAGTCCTTACGGGGGGTGAGTGTAGGGACGACGATATGTAACGCCTGCATTCACTTAGGCAAATCCCACATCGGTAGTGAAGGGGAACAAAGTGTGCCTTATAGGTGCATGGATACCTTCCACGTATGTGACGCGTTTTAAAACCGTGAGGGGCCGAGGCTCCAAAGCGGACAATTTCACATGCGCCGGTGAGCTTGGGCTGTTACAAATGCCCCTGCAGCTTTCATGGTCTTGATGAACCGGGTGTTCAAGTAGTACTTAGACACATTCATCATAGTCTTCATAGATGATATTCTGGTCTATTCTTGCACAAAGCGTGATCATTCAAACCATCTCATAATTGTTCTTCAGACTCTAAGGGATCGCCAGTTGTTCGCCAAGTTCAGTAAGTGCGAATTTTGGCTAAGATCAGTAGAATTCCTTGGCCACATTATTTCCGATGATGACATTAGAGTAGATCCTCAGGAAACCGAATCGGTAAGAAACTGGCCTCGCCCTGTCTCTCCATCAGATATCAGGAGTTTCTTGGGTTTGGCTGGTTATTACCGACAGTTTTTCGAGGGATTTTCTTCTATTGCATCTCCTATGTCCAGATTGACTCAGAAAAAGGTCAAGTTTCAGTGGTCAGAACCTTGCAAGAAGAGTTTTCAGGAGTTGAAGACTCGACTCACCTCAGCTCCAGTTTTAGCACTTCCCGACGATTCCGATGGATTCGTAGTATATTGTGATGGATCCAAAGTAGGTTTAGGTTGTGTCCTCATGCAGCATAGTAGAGTCATAGCCTACGCCTCCAGACAGTTAAAGCCTCATGAGAAGAATTATCCTACTCATGACCTTGAGTTAGCAACAGTTGTCTTTGCCTTAAAGATTTGGAGGTATTATCTATACAGTGTTCATGTAGATGTCTTCACATATCATAAGATCCTTCAGTATGTCTTTTTCCAGAAAGATCTCAATCTTCGTCAGAGAAGATGGTTAGAGATCTTGAAGGATTATGACATAAGTGTCTTTTATCATCCTGGCAAGGCCAATGTAGTGGCCGACGCACTCAGTAGACTGTCCATGGGTAGTGTTTCCCATGTTGAGGATAGTAAGAAAAAATTAGCTCAGGAGATTCATCAGTTTGCCAGACTAGGCATTCGCTTAGTCGACTCTTCAGGGGGTGGTGTATGTGTTCAGAGTAGTTCAGAGTCATCTCTAGTTTCCGAGGTGAAAGAGAAGCAAGACAGGGATCCTATACTTGTCAAACTAAAAGAGTTAGTTCAGAGTCAGGAAGTAGAGGGTTTCTCCCAAGGGGGAGATGGTGTTCTTTGTTGTCAGGGTCGTCTGTGTGTTTTCGGTGTAGATGACTTGAGGCAGCGAATTCTTGCAGAAGCGTATGGTGCACGATACTCTATTTATCCAGGTGCCACTAAGATATACTATGACTTGTGGGAGATCTATTGGTGGAGTGGGATGAAGAGGGATGTTGCAGAGTTTGTGGCTAAGTGCTCTACATGTCAGCAGGTTAAGATAGAGCATCAGAAACCTAGTGGTTCCATGCAGGAGTTCACTATTCCTACTTGGAAGTGGGAAGAAGTGAACATGGACTTCGTGACGGGTTTGCCTAGAACACGTCATCAGTATGATTCAGTTTGGGTTATTGTAGACAAAATGACTAAGTCAGCTCATTTCCTTCTAGTTCATACCTCTTACTCAACCGAGGATTATGCCAAACTCTATATCAGGGATTTGGTCAGATTACACGGTGTTCCACTATCTATCATCTCAGGCAGAGGTACCCAGTTCACCTCTTACTTCTGGAAAGCATTCCAAAAGGGTCTTGGTACCCAAGTTTATCTCAGTACAGCGTTTCATCCTCAGATAGATAGTCAAGCAGAAAGGACCTATTCAGACTTTAGAAGATATGCTAAGGGCGTGTGCAATTGATTTTAAGGGAATCTGGGATTACCACTTGCCTTTGATTGAGTTTGCATACAACAACAGCTATCACTCCAGTATTCATATGGCTCCATTCGAAGCTCTCTATAGTAGGAGATGTAGATCTTCGATCGGTTGGTTCGAAGTTAGTGAGACCGCAGTCATAGGGCCTGACTTAGTATTCGATGCCTTAGAGAAAGTTCAGTTAATCAGATAAAGACATCGGATTGCTCAGAGCCGACAGAAGTCTTATGCAGATATTCGTAGAAAGGATCTCGAATTCGGCAAGAAGGGAGTGAAGAGATTCGGCAAGAAGGGAAAGCTCAGTCCCCGATATGTCGGTCCCTTCAGGATTCTCATTCGCTTCGGCAAGGTAGCCTATGATCTCGAATTGCCTTCAGATCTAGCCTCAGTTCATCCAGTCTTCCATGTCTCTTTGCTCAAGAAGTGCATAGGTGACCCAGCAGTTGTAGTCCCTATTCAGAGCGTTGACATTCAGAATAGCCTCTCTTATGAAGATATTCCAGTCGAAATCCTCGACTATCAGACTCATAGACTGAGGAACAAAGAAGTCCCTCTAGTCAAGGTTCTTTGGCGGAATCAGTCCATGGAGGGAGCTACTTGGGAAGCAGAAGCAGACATGCAAACCAAGTACCCTCATCTTTTCCCCGCTAATTCAGACTTAGCTCGAAGTAACCATTTTCCTTAAGCTTATTCAGTTACATGTTCAAAATTCCAGTATAAAATTGGTATCAAGTATCAATTCATAGCTTAGCATGCATTCATGAGTTCAGCTTATCAGTCATGCATCAGATATGCATGTTCAGTTGGGCTATATTCAATTTAGAATTCAATTCAGTCCTAAAATCATGTGCCAGTTGAGAATGATCAGTGTATGCGTTGTTTTATCTTTTCTCCCCTCTCAAGTAGTCATCATTCGAGGACGAATGTTTCCAAGGGGGAGATATTGTAATACTCCAAAAAATCCAAACCAATATTAGAGCCATGTACCAATATCATGCATAGTACATCATGGTTTTTTTATAGTTTTATGAGTAGGTTATATGTATATTAAGGCTTCAAATAACTCCCAGCTATCAGACGAATCAAAACATTTCTTACCGATTGAATTCTTGAGAAGGATATTGGTATAGTCAACTTAAAACGATCATATATCTCATTATACTTGGAAATTTTGAGCTCATGACCTATCAACAGATAAATAATTGAATTATGTTTCCAATGATACCAATTTATCCTAAATCCGATATCTGAGCAAAGAGTTATTCCTATTTTACTCCAGCATGTCAGGCTGGAAATAGTGTGACGGCATTCGTGGTAGCTTACCACATTTGTGATGCCCTATCACGAAGGTCGTCAGCCTTAGGAAAAAACCAGCTCCTAAGTGACGACATTCGTGACAGCTTACCACATTTATGATGCCCTATCACGAAGGTCATCAGCCTTAGGCAGAAACCAGCTCCTAAGTGACGACATTCGTGGTAGCTTACCACATTTGTGATGCCCTATCACGAAGGTCGTCAGCCTTAGGCAGAAACCAGCTCCTAAGTGACGACATTCGTGATAGCTTACCATATTTGTGATGCCCTATCACGAAGGTCGTCAGCCTTAGGCAGAAACCAGCTTCTAAGTGACGACATTCGTGGTAGCTTACCACATTTGTGACGCCCTATCACGAAGGTCGTCAGCCTTAGGTAGAAATCAGCTCCTAAGTGACGACATTCGTAACAGATTACCACATTTGTGATGCCCTATCATGAAGGTCATCAGCCTTAGGCAGAAACCAGCTCCTAAGTGACGACATTCATCGTAGCTTACCACATTTGTGACGCCCTATCACGAAGGTCGTCAGCCTTAGGCAGAAACTAGCTCCTAAGTGACGACATTCGTGACAGCTTACCACATTTGTGACGCCCTATCACGAAGGTCGTCAGCTATGATTTTTCAGCAACTGGAAATTTATTTCATAAGGGTATTTGGTCATTTCCTTCACCTTCCACGACTTATAACCCTAAAAAGGCATAATTTTTCCCATTTTTTCTTCAGTTAAGCATCTCAAAAACCCTCTCTTACGCTCTCAACCACAAGATTAGGGTTTTCATGAAACTCATCTCTCAAAAGTAAGATTCAAACCTTTTCCCAAGATAATTGAGAATTAAGTTTCCCAAATCCAAGAACTCCCCAGCAAATCATCAAGGTTTCCTTTCCAAGGTATGCGTAGTGTTCATCTATGGACCCAATCCGTTCATAGAGCTCAAGAACCATGTTTTAAATATTATTTTGTAAACTTTTTGTGGTGATATGAGTATGTACATGTTGACGATTGTTGTTTAAGTTTCAATGTGATGTCTAAAGGTGTTTTCATGGAATATATATGTTTGTTAATTGAAAACCATGAACTTTAGGTGGTTTAATATGGTGCAAGTATGAAACTCACCTATGCCTTAAAGAATGCATGCAAGGTGTTTGATAAAATGCTTAGGATGCTAGAAATTCATGTTTGTATGGTTCTATGATGTCTAAATGACAAGTCCATGTTAGCTATATACTTCAATATGAATCCCATGTTTTTCATGTGTTGTTATTGTGGTGGTATGGAGCATGTAAGATAATGGAGATATACAATATGTACACGAAATATATCTATGCATTCCCTACAATGTTTAAGATGTTGAATAACTATATGAAATATGATATCCCCTACTTATGATATTATGAATTGTGGACTCAAATCTTGTGATCAAGTCATGTCATGTGTGTCAGTTTCCTTCTATTGAGTCTTGGGGGTATTCGTACCCGAAAAAAATTTGTTGTGTACCTAGAGCCATGTCATGTTGTCATAATAATCTCAGTCAAGCTATAATCTATAGAACTCAGTCAGTCATGTGACTCAGGAAAACTTCAGAAATCTCATGATCTCAATTAAATCTCAGATAATAGTACTACTCCGTCAGTCAACGGAAGTCAGTTAATCTGTCCATGTATAGTCAGTTGAATCATGTTTAGTCTTTTCAGATGGGAGTAGAAGTTAGCACCGAGTGAACCCAAGGATGGGGACTCACCTATCAGTTTAGGGTGTGATTCTTAGCAGTTATCCTTGTGTTTTAAAACTACGTAGGTTGAGACATCTTAGCCTGTTAGATTAGGGTTGATGAGGTGGATTAACCTGTCAGTTTAGGGTTCCCACCGTTCTCCTTTCCAATACCTGCCAGCTAAGGATCACTCACAACTGTCCTTACCAGTGGCATGGTATTGACACTCCTCCAGTTGGGGCAGAGATTGGACCCCAACTTAGCTATATGCGTTATTGGGGCATGTTGGTTAAACAACTACCTCCCACAGTTTTAGAATCAGTCTCAGTAAAAGAACTCAGATAGGTCTTCAGATTTCAGTATATCAGGACTGTCAGATACAGTCAGACTCAGTTACAGTACGAAACTCAGATAGTTCCATCAGATTTAGGATTGTCAGATACAGTCGCCCATGTTATCAGAATTTCAGTTTCAGTCATGTTAGCTATCAGTAAACTATGTATTAGCATACAAGACTAGCTATGATGCACCCACAATTTCAGTTACTATGTATGCATGTTTGTACTCTTACATTCATGTCAGTCAGACAGTTAGCACTGTTCATGCATGTAAACCCTGTTTATATTTAGCCTACCTCACTCGTATACTCAGTACATTCCCTCGTACTAACGCATTTGCGCTATGGTGCTTTCTTTTCATGTTACACTATAGGTTCAGAGACACGAGCTCCAGATCAACAGTAGCAGTAGCATTTCCAGTCGCAGAGATTCAGTGAGTCTTCTTTATTCGAGGATAATATGATTTGATTTATTCATTATTATTTTAGCCAGTTATCAGTTTATGGAGTTAGTTGGAGACATGTTCCTTCAACTCCTTATTCAGTTCAGACTTATGTCCAGATTTGATTCAGTTTTCAGTTGTTTTGGGTATCTTTCACCCATATGGATGTTATGTTTTGACAGATTCTTTATTCAGTTGAACCTTATGGCCTACATGTTCATGTTTTCTGCATTATTACGTTATATATTGCAGTGTACAGGTACAAATATCAGTCATAAGTTAGCTTGTGATCCTTCGGGGTCATAAGCACCGTGTAGCATTCCGGTTCAGAAAAATCGAGGCATTACATTATGTGAAAAATTTTAAGGATTCAAACTGCTTGAAGCATATAAAAGTTTCTGGGAAACTTATTTATAATCCTTATATTGTATAAGCTTATTGCTTGAACATCTCATTGGAACTCTTGGAGAGTTTTCAAAGCAATAGATTATTTGCTGAAATTCGAAATATATCAAATTGGATTGGTTATGAAGTACTATATCTTAGGGCAATTGATGCACTTATGTACCTTGCAAATACTACAAGGCCTATGACTTTTTCAATCAATTTGTTAGCAAGGTATATTTCTGCTCTTACGATGAGACATCAAAATGGGATAAAACACATTAACTTGTTTTATTCTAAAGATTGCAGTCCCGATCTTACTGGTCATGCTGATGTTGGGTACTCATCTAACCCGCATAAATCTCGATCTCAAACATGCAATGTGTTCACATATGGGGATACTGTCATATCTTGGAGATATATAAAGTAGTCTATCGTAGTCACTTCATCGAATCATGCTGAGATAATAGCTATTCATGAAGCAAGCCGAGAATGTGTATGGTTGAGTTCCATGATACATCTCATTCGAGAAAAATGTGGTATGAAATATGGCAATCTACCCATAATTTTATACAGAGATAATTCAGCATACATAACACATCTTAAGGGAGGATTCATAAATGGAGATAGAACAAAACACATTTTGCCAAAGCTTTTCTACATACATGAGCTATAAAAGAATGATGATATTAACGTGCAACAAATTCGTTCAACTGACAATGTGACTGATTTATTCACCAAATCTTCTCCAATTGCAACTCTCAAGAAGATGTTGCATAAGATTGAGATGCAAAGGTTAAGGATGTTCTCATTAAGGGGAGTTAATACGCGCTATACTCTTTTTCCCTTACGAGGTTTTGTCCCACTGGGTTTTCCTTGTAAGGTTTTTAATGAGGCAGCCGAAATGCGTATTATTAGAGATGTGTATTTTTTTCCCTTTACTAATTTTTTTTTCCTACTGTTTTTTTTCTAGTAAGGTTTTAACGAGGCACATTATCTACCAATTAGACATTCAAGGGGGAGTGTTATAAATGTATTTACATTATAGTGAATGTCTATCAAGATCTACTTTGATATCTATTAGGATTTGAAGCATCCGTCTTTTACTCAGACTAGGAGTAAATTTTTCCTATAAATAGAGGGGTTTTGTTCATTGTATTTACAATCATATAATCTCTCATCCCTCAAGAGAAGAAATAAGAATCACTCTCTCTATTCTCTTTACTTTTCTTCTTTATTCTTTCTTGTTTTATAACACAAATAATCATTTAAGGTAATTATTTTAAACTTTAACCATATCAAGTAATTAAGGACTTATTTTATCTATAGAATGTAATTTTTTTTATTGAGCTATTGATTCGGTTTTTAATTTTAAAATTTAGTTAATGGTTAAACCAATAACTCAATAAAATTATATTAAGATTATATTTTTATTCGCACTTATATAATAGTGATTTTAGATTCTATATACATACCTTACTGTCGTTTGTATTTTATAGATGCTGTTTTAGTTCTTTTAATTTATGTAGACTTTATACGTAAACATAGTCTTTATACGTAAACATAGTGTAGAACAAATGAAAATATGATAAAGTAAAAAAAAAAAAAAGTATTTTGTTATCGGTTAAATCGAAAATCGATAACAAATATCTTATCGGTTGATTATCAATTTATCGTGTTTACAAATCGAGAATCAATAATGTACAAAATTAAATCAAATCGACCGATACATACACCTAAAAAGAATCACCAAATATTTTTTCTCTACTTAATTTAATTCAATATCTCAAGTTCTCAACCTACTTTTTTTTGTTTTAATTTTTTTTTTTTTTTTTACAATTTAGCCGTGGGATATATAAAGAAAAAAGTAGTCACATCAACTTTTTTTACATGAGACATACACTAATTACTTTACTTTACTACTATATATAAGCGTCAGTTAGCTGACAGCTTAAACAAGCAGCTGATGATTGTCATGCCTATTTTTAGCTATCTGCTTATTTCATAATATTACTATATCATTCATAATTAATTATTATATATTATTTATGTATTAAAAATTCATAATATTTAATTAAAAAAAAGTAAAATAAACATTTATGACATGTTTGCTCCAACTGCTTCAACCGTAATTTTACTATCACTCCTAATTAATTATTATTAGTCATTTAAGTATGAAAAAAATAATAATATTTAATAAAAAAGCTAAAATAGACATAAAACAATAAATTAACTCTTGATGTTTTAAATTAATTTGACATCATATATGAGACTCAATTTTTTTCACAGTTATTTTTTATAGCAATTTCGCTATATCACTTCTAATTAGTTATTATAAGTCATTTAAGATATGTCTGTTTCGCTACTTCAATTGTGATATTTGGCCGACTCTAAAAATTATATCTGTGCCGCTTAAATTGAAATAGAAGAAAAAGTATTATAAGTCACAAAAATAAAAAATTTAAATTATTTTTAAAATATAGTTTATTATCAGTGTCACAAAAGTTTGAACAAGGAGAGTTATAAATTACAACATCTAATAACTTAAAATAGTAAATTGAAATGTCAACAAAATTATTATAAATTACAATAACTAACCGCTCAAAAAATTTAAAAACATATTAAAAATATAATTAATTGTCTAAATTTTATTTATATAAAAAATAATATATATTAATTCCATGCTAGCACGAACTCTCGATACCTAGTCAATTTATATGCATCAATTCAATCTTCTATTTTTGGCAGGACTTCTCTATAAATCATTATCCGGAATATTGAGACACATAAGCGGATGTAATGTTGCATGAAAATAGAATCTAATTGAAGGATGTGTGATTTTAATAATGCAGGGGCGACTCAATATGTTTTGAGGCATGAAGCCAAACGAAACTCATTCAAAAGAATTGACAACTTGATATTAATTCTTTTTTTTTTTTAGATATTTTAATATGATTGATTCAATGTTTGAAACTGGAGAAAATATAAAAAGAAACAAAGAATGTACAATAGAAATTCATCGTTATAAAATAATTATTTTTCTATTTTTAAGTATGCACTATTTTTTTAAAATAAATATTAACCTATAAATCTATTATAGATAAATATTGAGTTTCGTCTTTCTCTCATAAGAAAATCTTGGATTCCCAGTTCTAGAATGAAAAAAAAAAAAAAAACTTTTTAGAAAGTATTTTCATCTTTAATGTTCGTTAAGTGTGAAAATTTAAATTTATTTAATCCACAATATAAATATCAAACATTAAATAAGAAACTAAAAAAAATAAAGCTCTAAATATTTTGAATATTTTGGAGATTTAAGGCGTTTAATTTAGTTGCTTCCCTCAATGGTCAGCTCTGTAATAATGGAATGAGAATCTGATCAATGTGATAAAGAAAAAGTTAATTTCATCCTCAAATGATCATGAGAACATCTCAAAATAGCCTAATAAAAAGAGAATGAATTGAAAATGAAATAAAAAATGCGATGGGAAATTTTAGGAATTGGGTTGATTGATTACATGCTTATTAAAAAATATTTGATTTTCATTTTGTAATTTCTTTATTCTTACAATATAACTTATTTAGATTGTATTAAAATTTATTTAACTTTAATTATGATTTCATAAATGATCGTATGTTTTATTTGCATTTAGTCAATAGCGAAGCCATATAACATAAAGAATATTGAAATCATACTTATGATGAAATTTCGATCTTGCTACTATATTTAGACACTAGGATTATATTTTTATCAGAACATTTTCATTTTTCATGTTATCTTATTAGAAGAATGAGTTTAGATATTTGTATTATCATATTTAACGTCCACCGTCACAAAAAACTTGTTAAATTACTATATTTTATGCATCAATTATAATACTAAAAGAGTTTACTTACTTTTCAGTTCTGAAGCTTTTTTTCTATTTTTTAGTTTGAATTTGTTATACACTGCATTTGGAGTTTTAGTATATCAATGTAATTTATTTATTTCCGCAAGGGAGAAAGTAATCATATACTTCAAATAATTGAACGAAATTGAGTTTATTGAGGACACCGTATAACTTTCATGAGCTTGAATGTTATTCTGTTTCATCTACATTTCGGTTTTACTCTACTTAAAATTTTAATATTTTACTTTTTTGTTTATAGATATAACAAGATTAAGGACCTGTTTGGTTTGGTCATAGATTTTTAAGTAGTTTTTTGAAAAAAAAAAAAAATGCATCAAATAGTGTTTGACTATTTGATAAATAATCTAAATCCTCAACTATTAGAAAATGCTTGTATTTGGGTCAAAAATTTTAAACGTATACTGATGAATTATGTTTTTTAATTTTATGGTCAAACACATGATGAAACTTCACCATAAAATAACTGGTCAAAAATATTTGGAGATGTATGATTAATGGCTAGCTAACAATCTCAAAACTAATCTTTGGATCTAACACCTTATTTCATCTAATTTAATTTCTTTTTATCATCAATACAAGAATGATAATTCTAAAATCCTGAAATAATTGTGATTAGCACTAGTAAACCAAAAGTAGCGTGGACTGAACCTTTTTTAATTTTCCAAAGTAGCAAGTTATAGTATTTGTGGATAGATAAATATCAAAATCGCCGTCAGCGATCAACGGAACGACAGAGCAATAAAGGTAAGCCGCAAATATCTTCCATACAGTTTACTCCAATTAAACCCCTGAATTTGTGTTTCTATGTGTCCCCCCTCTTTCGCCCTTTTGATTACTCCCTACTTATTTATTTTCGGATGAAACAAACTCAGAAATATGCACACCTTAATGATTACAGAGATTGAGTGTGCGCAGATCTTAATGACGCACAAAGTAGCCTTCAAAACTTGGACGAGGGCTTGAACTTATGACCTAAGACACAAGTCCATCAACATTTACTAATTGAGCTAACCCCTACGGCTGCTGGGGTAATTTTAGTCTCATGAGTAGTTGAACTATTTTTTATTTCTTTGACTCATAGAAACCTATTATCTTTTTGAGAGTGCGGCTAATAGGCAAGGAAGTGGGTTGAGAATCATGAGCTCTAAGGTTTAAATTCCGATAGAGGTAACAAAAGTTAGGTGACTTTCCTACTATTTCTCCAACTCTTGGTGGACAGAGTTGCTGCCGGTACCTGAATACCTGTGCTAGTGGGAGGCAGTAGGTACTCGTGAAATTAGTTGAGTTGTGCAAGCTAGTTCAGATACTATGAAAAACAAAGAAATGTATTCTCTTTTGTTTCATCAAAATTGTTGATTATTGTGCCATCATTTTGATCTAAGTTTTTGTTAGAACATGCACAGTGGAAGCAATAATTCTGCATGATCAATAACTTACATATATCTAGATAACATTACTGAAACGAAAATCAGAAAACTTACCTCTTGAAGCTTTCACACAGTTCGTTCAATGCCTTGTTTGCCAGGTCTGCTGTCGTCTACTATTTCCTGATTAACCTTATTAATCAACCTTGTGTAAGCAAGTACTTTTGGATTGGAGAAGGATCATTGAATTCTCAAAATTTAGCCTCTACTTATTCCCAGTTTTAATTGAATGAGGAAAAGAAAGAGGCAAATGTTTTGGCCTTTATTGTAACCTTAAAGTCAAAAAACGTTTTCAGCCTTAATGCCCTTTAATGCTAAAACGTTTTTTTAGCTTTAAATCTGTCATAATGACAAAATTAATTTTTAATTCTTTTATTCCTTATTTACAGAAGACCGGTAAATATTACCTCTTCTGTAACTCCTTTTCTTTTCCAAATTTGATTAGTTAATCAGGCATAGTAGGGACCGCAGATTTATTAACTGAGGCTTCTAATTATGATCTTAATTCGGTAGTGAATGAATTATCATATCATAATAAATTACAAATTATTCCACTAAAAATCTGTAATTGCACTCCTCGATTTAATTTCGAAATCTACCATTACATCTTATTTAACTCCCCATGTTAGAATTACCGACACCAATCAATTAAATTAAATTCTCTGAAAAATTTAACTTATTGATTAATTTAATCTTTTATTTATAATGCTTAACTTATTTCACATGACAGATACAAAATCCACTGCAGGGTTTTCACGTGAAAACTTATAAGCAACCATAAAAGGGTGTCTTCTATCTCAAGTCCGAGACATGGTTATATCAACTAATTAATATTTCACTAAGTGATTCGTCATCATCCAACCTATTAGGAATATGTTGACTCACAAAAGAGTCTCACCTTTTAATAGATTAAAATGATAAAACAAACCACATAGATCATAATAATTGTATCAAGATTAAGAGTATAAGTACATGTAATGGTCTAGAGAAATTGTTTATTAATATTCAGAACAGAAACGAATATCCCTAATTGGTCCGTTCAATACATATGAAATGTACTAGCACAAGAAGTCGGAATACTACCACTCCCATAATTAAGACCAAATTATATTTAATCTTGTGCTACAATCATCAAGATGTTTGTCCTACCTCATCTTTGATTGTGAACGTTAATTTATTACTTATAAGAACCAACAATTTTAATCTTGCATGAGTTACAATACTCCATCCACAAAATTATCTACTATATAAGCAAGGGACACACATGTTAACACAATGATCTATTCAAACAAGGGTTTTATTAATATAATAAATAGTCTTTACATGAGATGAAAATATAATACTTTAACAAAAATTACATGGTTAATAGTATATCCTAACAATCTCCCACTTAGACTCATAACCATGAATGTACAACTTTAACACCCATTTCTTCCACATGCTTATCAAAAACCTTCTGGGTTAAGCCCTTTGTAAATGGGTCTGCCAAATTGTTCTTCGACTCAATCTTCAAAACTTTTACATCACCCCTTTGAGTTATATCCCGAATCAAGTGATATTTTCTCTCAATATGCTTACTTCTTTTATGGCTTTGTGGTTCTTTCGAGTTTGCAACTGCACCACTATTGTCACAATAAAATGGTAGTGGTGTTTGAACCGAAGGAACAACTCCAAGCTCTTTCAGAAACTTACCAAGCCAAACAACCTCTTTAACCGCCTCAGAGGCAGCTACATATTTGGCTTCCATGGTGGAATCAACAACACATGATTGCTTGATACTCCTCCAAACAATGGCTCCACCTCCTAAAGTAAACACATATCCTGAGGTAGATTTTCTAGAATCTTTATCCGACTGAAAATCTGAATCAATATACCCAATAGGTACAAGATCCCCGGAGTGAAAAACAAGCATGTAATCCCTAGTCCTTTTAAGATACTTGATTATATGCTTAACCGCAGTCCAATGTTCTTGTCCGGGATTAGACTGAAATTTGCTAACCATGCCAACAACAAAGCAGATATCTGGTCTAGTGCACAACATAGCATATATGAGGCTCCCTACAGCAGAAGCATAAGGGACCGCCTTCATTCTCTCTATCTCATCGGTCGTTTTGGGCGACTGGTCTTTTGATAGAGTAATTCCATGCCTAAAAGGAAGGAATTCCTTTTTGAAATTTTGCATGCTAAATCTTGCAAGAATAGTATCAATTTAAAGTGCTTGAGATAAGCCTAATATCCTTTGTTTACGATCTCGCATAAGCTTGATTCCAAGGATATGAGCCGCTTCTCCCAAGTCTTTCATATCAAAACGCGAGGACAGCCACTCCTTAACAGAATTCAACATGCTCACATTATTTCCTATGAGTAAAATATCATTTACGGGTGTGTTTGGTATGATGAAAAATATTTTCTGGAAAATGTTTTTCGATTTTCCCTTGTTTGGTTGTAATGAAATGTTGAGAAAATATTTTCCACAACAACTCATTTTCCTCAATTTGATGGAAAATGACTTCTCTCATGGGCCAAGGGAAGGCATTTTCCAGAAAATGACAAATGTGACTTATTACCCCTACCCCCACCCCTCTTCCCCACCCCAACAACACTCATATTCACATGACTCAAAAGATTCACATTTCTAAAAAATTTACATTATTCGAAAATATTTTTCACTGTGCTTTGCTTCAATTTTTCACTGCTTGAAATTAAAAATAGTGAAGTCAGAATTTTTTCTATTTTCAATGTTCGTTGAATGTATTGTTATTTTCATATTCATAGAGGAAGACTTACCTATGTTACTTTTGCTAATTGCATATTTCATCTAGTCATCGATGTAACTTGTTTCGCGAGATTGAATAAGCTTGTCGTTCCGTTATATTTCTATTGATTGTAGTATCTTGAGATTGTCCTGACAAAATGTTGAAAAGTGTATCCTATATTTGCTAATTAATAGTTGCTTAAATTTAGTGATTGTAGTATTTTAGTATTCGATATTGATATTATTTGTTATGCTTAAATTATTTCTTACAAATTGTTGAATTGTTAGAGGCATTGATATACTAGTTATCAGTTAGTAGTATTTTCTAAAAAATATTTTTCTACTCACCAATCAAACACTAGAAAATATTTTTCTAAAAAATATTCTCTACTCACCAACCAAACACCATAAAATATTTTTCGGAAAATATTTTCCACTCATCAACCAAACATGAGAAAATAAGTAGAAAACCAACTTATTTTTCAGGAAAACATTTTCCAAGAAAATATTTTCCATCATACCAAACACACCCTACGTACAAAATAAAAAATGCTACTCTGTCTCCATCCCATTTTTTATAAACGCATGACTCATTTTCACATTGATTAAAACCAAAAGTCTTAATCGAATTATCAAAACAAGTATCCCATGCTCTAGATGCTTGTTTCAAACCATAAATGGATTTCTTAAGCTTACAAAACTTGTGTTCATTACCACTTTCCATGAAACCTTCTTGTTGTGTCATATAAATGCACTCGTCAAGACTTCCATTCAGGAAAGCTGTCTTGACATCCATTTGCCAAATCTCACAATCATAATGAGCAGCAATGGATAAGAGAATCCTAATGGATTTAAGCATAGCTACCAGCGAAAAAGTTTTCTCATAATCAATTCCTTCTTTTTGAGTAAACCCTTTCGCAACAAGCCTAGCCTTAAAAGTTTGCACTTTTCCATCCACACCTCTCTTTTTCTTATAGATCCATCTACATGTAATGGCTTTGACTCCCGTAGGTGGTTCTACAAGTTCCCAGACTTGATTGGAATACATAGACTCCATTTCAAATTTCATAGCAGCAATCCACATTTTAGCATCTTTATCATGTAGTGCTTCGGCGTAATTAAGAGGTTCCGTATTAGGCTCCTCAGGGATTCTATCATACGATTCTCCCAAGAGCGCAAACTATAAAGGTTTTCTAATAATTCTCTCACTACGACGACTAGTCACTACAGGATCTGCTACATTTGGAACTAAATTTTGAACACCCTCAATGTCTTCCTGTACTATGATAGGTTCCTCGACATTATCCTGAACGTTTTTCTCCACAATTGCAGGTTGCTCGACGTTACTCCCACTACTTTGAGGTAGTGTAATGTCAAGTGTTTGCTCTTGTGCAACCTCTTGTCTATTGACATTTCTCCCACTACGTGGATGCAGTGGTATGTCAATAACGGTTTTTGCAAATTGTTCCTGCGTTTCATTATTCGTTATTCTATTGCCCAATTCCTGTAAAATAGTTTTACTTCTAGGAACGTGGTTCATTAAATAATCCTCTTCAAGAAATCTGGCATTTGTCAAAACAATTACGTTCTGTTCCTTAGGACAATAAAATAAACACCCTTTCGTCCCTTTTGGATATCCAATAAAAACGCACACTTCTGTCCTAGATTCCAATTTATCAGTTTTTCCTTTTAGCACATGTGCTGGACAAGCCCAAACCCGAATATGCCGTAGACTAGGCTTGCGCCTACTCCACAATTTAGACGGGGTTAAAGGTACTGATTTTGAAGAAACCAAGTTCAGAATATAATTTGCAGTTTCTAATGCATTACCCCAAAAAGAAAAGGGCAAATCTGAATAACTTAACATTGATCTAATCATTTTCATAAGAGTTCTATTTCGGCGTTCTGCCACACCATTTTGTTGTGGTATTCCCGGAGCAGAATATTGAGATGTAATTCCTGATTCTGATAAGTATTTAATGAATTCCGCAGAAAGGTATTCACCACCACGATCAGATCGTAATTTATGGATATGCTTGTTATGTCGTTTTTTCGTTTCCATCTTAAATTCTTTGAATTTTTCAAAGCATTTAGATTTACGGCGCAACAAATAAATGTATCCATATTTCGAGTAATCATCTGTGAAAGTCACAAAATACTCAAAACCACCTCTTGCTTGTATATTCATTGGACCACACAAATCAGTATGAATTAATTCTAACTTATTACCGGCTCTATTTCCTTCGGAAGGAAAATGTCTCTTGGTCATTTTACCTTCTAAACAGGATTCACAAGTTGGAAGTCCCTCCACTTTCAATGAACTCAAAAGTCCATCAGAAACCAATCGTGAGATCCTATTTAAGTTAATATGACCTAAACGTAAGTGCATAAGTATGTTTCACTCAATTCCGAAATACGTTTTCTTTTATATGATTGATCAACACTATTAAGTTTCATTTTTTGTAGCATATCATGGGAAACATCAAATACAAACAAATCATGTATTCTAGGAGCAGAAATAATAAAATGCTTATTAAACTTAATAATTGCACAATTATTAGCAAAATAAACATTGTAACTAGCTTCCATTATACTTGAAACTGAAAGCAAATTCCTTCTTATAGAAGGTACGTAAAGAACATTATTCAGTCTTAAAACTCTAGAACTACTAAACGAAATAGAAATATTTCCTATAGCTAAGGCTGGTGCTGGTTCCCCATTTGCTTGAAACACATTCAATTCATTTTCACTTAGGCGCCATGTTTCCTGAAACCCCCGCAAGGATGTGCAGATATGATTAGTGGCTCCCGAATCTATAGCCCAAAATTGGGTAGAAACAACCGCTAAAAATGTTTCAACGATATATGAAAAAGATGTACCTTGTTTCTGCATCTTAGCTATGTAGTCGGGACACTGTTTCTTATAATGACCAGGTTGCTTGCCATGATAGCATTTTCCTTTAGGCTTAGCCACACCACCATTAGCACCTGAAACCTTACAAGGCTTTTTCTTTTTTTTCTTTTCGCCTTTCGGCTTAGAAGTCGAAGACGAAGGTTTGTCAACCATCAACGCCGCAGGAGGAGCTTGTTGCTTAATGATAGATTCTGCCGCTTGCAGCTCATTCAACAGTTTCGCGAGAGATAAGTCCATCTTATTCATGTTATAATTCAAGCGAAACTGCTGAAAACTGTCTGGCAGAGTCTGTAGGACCATCTCAACCTGAGATTCCTTATCAATAACCGCACCAAGAATTTCCAACTCGTTCAATAGACTCATCATTTTGAGAACATATTCCCTTAGTGACGTTCCTTCAACCATTTTCGTGGTCAAAAGAGCTTTCATGGCCGTCTGATTTGTAGCACGATTTTGCTCACCAAACATCTCTTTGAGAGATTCAAGCATATCATAAGCAGTAGTCATGGACTGATGTTGATGCTGCAACACATTTTCCATAGAGGCAAGAATGTAGCATCTTGCCATCTCGTCAGCCTTGACCCACTTATCGTAGGCTTTAATCTCATCATCAGTGGGTTCATCCGACTTAAGAGGACATTCCTCAGCCAGCACAACTTTAAAGCCCTCAGCAGTAAGAACAATATCTAAATTACGTTTCCAGTCCACATAGTTAGGACCTTCTAATTTATTTTGATTCAGGATAGAAGTTAAGGGATTGAATGAAGACATGGTTAATATGTTATATAATCAAATTAAAATAGATCATTAGACATGCTGCAGAATAATAAAATTCTTCAAAACCACATCACACATATAACCATGCACATAAGCAGTTAGAATCGTTAGGGAAACTTAACCATTTAAGCAAATATACATGTAATGTCAAATATTTTATCTCTTAAATGAAACAGAACCAACTCAGTTGGAGAGTCAACTGTTGATTTAAGTTAGATAAATATCACATTTCATAAGTCTCTGTACCATTGAACTAACATGTAACTTAGTTGGAAAGTTAATACAAGTCATAAAAAACAAGAGACTATAAGACAATATTACAATATACAAGTTTATCCGATGGGGAAGATGACCGATGTCAACATGTAAACTCACATTATGTACTGTTATTAACCACTGGAAATCATAAGGAATGATCCCTCTCACCACTGGTTTGCGAAAAATAATTTTTTCAGAATTTGTAATTTTTCCGAAAAGATAAAAACGCTAAAAAACTCATCAAAACGACCCCGAATGGACAAAAAATGGCCTGGATCGCAGTTTACCGTGAGTATTGTTCAGTGGGTCATTTCCAATAAACGTACCAAATTTCAAATCATTCGGAGTTCGTCAAAATATTGAAAAACTCCAAAACCGATCAAATCGGCAATTGTTGGCCGAGCTGTTGTGAGGAACAGCAGGGCTGCTTGCACTGCTTGTCCTTACTGCTACTGTTCATACAGTGAGTAACGACTATAGTTGGTCGTAGTCGAGACTCATCATCGTTTTGCACTTAATCTACAAAACTAATTTTCACAAAACTATGCAAAATTTGTTTTATGCTTTCTTGATGATAAACTTAAATTCTGTTGGAATTAATAACATCATCAAAAACATGAAAAACAACCAGCAACTACATGATATATAAAACATGAAAAACAGCCAGCAAGAACATGATTTATACAATTATTATCCGAAATATGTACAGCAAATCATGTAACTTCTTTTACATTATCTAGCATATGTAAGAAGACTACTGATACCAATTGTTAGAACATGCACAACGGAAGCAATAATTCTACATGATCAATAACTTACATATATCTAGATAACATAACCAAAACGAAAATCAGAAAACTTACCTCTTGAAGCTTTCACATAGTTCGTTCAACGCCTTGTTTGCCAGGTCTGCTACCTTCTACTATTTCCTGATTAACCTTATTAATCAACCTTGTGTGGGCAAGTACTTTTCGATTGGAGAAGGATCATTGAATTCTCAAAATTCAGCCTCTACTTATTCCCACTTTCAATTGAATGAGGAAGAGAAAGAGGCAAAAGTTTTGGCCTTTATTGTAACCTTAAAGCCAAAAAATGTTTTCAGCCTTAATGCCCTTTAATGCTAAAACGTTTTTTCAGTTCTAAATCTGTCATAATGCCAAAATTAATTCTTAATTCTTTTATTCCTTATTTACAGAAGACCGGTAAATATTACCTCTTCTATAGTTTGTTTTTCAAATTTGATTAGTTAATCATGCATAGTAGGGATCGCAGATTTATTAACTGAGGCTTCTAATTATGATATTAGTTTGGTAGTGAATGAATTATCATATCATAATAAATTACAAATTATTCCACTAAAAATCTGTAATTGCACTCCTCGATTTAATTTTGAAATCTACAACAACAACAACAACAACAAACCCAGTTTATTCCCACCAAGTGGGGTCTGGGGAGGGTAGAATGTACGCAGTCCATACCGCTACCTCCAGAGAAGTAGAGAGGCTGTTTCCGATAGACCCCCGGCTCAAGATAGAGAAAAGTAGACCAAAGCGTAAATTTCGAAATCTACCATTACATCTTATTTAACTCCCCATGTTAGAATTACCGACACCAATCAATTAAATTAAATTCTCTGAAAAATTTAACTTATTGATTAATTTAATATTATATTTATAATGCTTAACCTATTTCACATGACGGATACAAAATCCACCTGCAGGGTTTTCACATGACAACTTATAAGCAACCATAAAGGGGTGTCTTCTATCTCAAGTCCGAGACATGGTTATATCAACTAATTAATATTTCACTAAGTGATTCGTCATCATCCAACCTATCAGGAATATGTTGACTCACAAAAGAGTCTCACCTTTTAATAGATTAAAACGATAAAACAAACCACATAGATCATAATAATTATATCAAGATTAAGAGTATAAGTACATGTAATGGTCTAGAGAAATTGTTTATTAATATTCAGAACAGAAACAGATATCTCTAATTGGTCCGTTCAATACATACGAAATGTACTAGCACAAGAAGTCGGAATACTACCACTCCCATAATTAAGACCAAATTATATTTAATCTTGTGCTACAATCATCAAGATGTTTGTCCTACCTCATCTTTGATTGTGAACGTTAATTTATTACTTATAAGAACCGACAATTTTAATCTTCCGTGCATGAGTTACAATACTCCATACACAAAATTGTCTACTATATAAGCAAGGGACACACATATTAACACAATGATCTATTCAAACAAGGATTTTATTAATATAATAAATAGTCTTTACATGAGATGAAAATATAATACTTTAACACAAATTACATGGTTAATAGTATATCCTAACAGTTTTGTGACAATAAATTGGAAGGAAGCACCATTTGTTGAAATACGGACAATGAACATATGTTCTTCATTTGCAGCATTTTTTAATTTGAATCCTCCTCCTTAGTAAACATGTTTCTTAACCTTATAAATTGTAGTGTAACAGGTTTATGTGAATAGTTTGTTACAGCAACAACAAACCCAGTGTAATCCCATAGGTCGGGGTTGAGGGGGGTAAAGTGCACGCAAACCTTACCCCTACCTTGAGAAGATAGAGAGGTTGTTTTCGATAGATTCTTGACTCAACGATAAAAAGAGGCAGTAGCAACGAGCAGAAACACCAACAAGATAATAAGATATCTGAGGCTCAGGGAGCAACATGTGGAAACAAAAGTCGAAAAATAATTAAGAACAAGAATAACATTAATATGTAGAAAAAGGAAAAGAAATACGCCTGAAGACATACTATACCAACCATCTACCCTAGTTCTCCACCTCCATACCCTCCTATCAAAGGTCATGTCGTCGGTGAGCTGAAGTTTCATTATTTCCTGCTCGTGACTGATCACTTAGCCCCAATGCTTTTTCCGCCTACCTCTACCCCTTCTCAAGCCCACTACGGCCAACCTCTCGCACCTCCTAATTGGTGCATTTGCACATCTCCTCTTCACATGTTTTTACCATCTTAGCCTCACTTCACGCATCTTGTCCTTCACGAGGCCACTATCACCTTGTCTCAAATATCTCCATTCCTAATCCTATCTCTCCTAGTATGCCCACACATCCACCTCAACATCCTCATCTCTGTCCACTCTCATCTTCTGGACATGAGGGGTTTTGATTGGCCAACATTCCGTCCTATATAACATAGCCGGTCTAACCACGAACTTATCTGTATGCCTACGTGGAACATTCTTTTTACACAGAATACTGGATGCAAACCTCCATTTCCTCTGTTCCACCCCAATATGATGTGTGACATCCTCTCTTGGGGATCGCTCCGCTTCATTAGTTAAGTTAACTAAACTTGCACTCCAAGTACTCAATTTTGGTCTTGCTCATGTGAACAGTTTGTTATCCAAGCAATTATGGATTCTCCATATGTGTTTTTCCCCACAAAAGTGATGGATTGAACAAGCCCCTAATTTGAAGGAACATCTAGTTTTGGAGAACTTATAATTTGCTTTAGAAGAAAAATTATTAAAAACTTTGGAATGGAATTGGCTCGAATTAAGCAGAAGCGAAATAGAAGACTTATATAGCTGAGTCAACTAGTTTGAGAAGTAGTTGATTGATTGATTGAAGTAGACCTTATTAGAAGATTAGAACTGTAAAGCGGCATTGTAGTCCCATATATATCTCTGAATAAGCACTTTTTTTGTTAAATAATTCACTTCACACTGTATAATGTCTGCCATGTCATGTGGAACGGTTGGTTACTTAGTTGACATACTATTGCTTAATTGTTAAAAGCCCAAATAGACAACATAAGTAAAAAAAAAAAGATACATCGAAGTAGTTTTGATGATTCAATAATCGTATTACTTCAATCCGAAGTTCTTAGTCACTTCGACTGGATGAGTCCTAGCGAGAGCTAGAATGTAGCACAACATTGTAATGTCATGAACGACATCATTTGTGCATCTTGTGAATATATATGAAAAATAGTGAATGTGAAAGCTCTTGTCTGAACAGTGAACAGGGGAAGAGGGATGCATGTAGAGTAATCTTTGCTCTTATGTAGTTTCAAATATTTATTCCCGAGGAGAAAGTTCGTTTCTTTTATCTTTGAGCCGCGTCAGGAGAAAGCTCTTTTCCTAGGATAATATACGTATCATTTGATAAGATCATAGCTTTGGTCACATCTTCTATGTAAAGTAACATGAATTATTTTGATCGCTACTGCTGTTGCCTGTTGGCATCCAACCTTATGTAGGTTATATTTAACTTGTATTTTAAATCTTGCTGATTCTTCTAACTTTAATGATTATCGAGGACACAACTTCTTAAAACAAGTGTGTGTTTTACATAGAAGTGATGTGGGTGGAAACTGGGTAGATGTATTATGAACAGTAGATGCTAGTGTTTTGCCTTTTCATAGAGCAGGAGGAGGAGGAAAAAAAAGGACCAGAAGGTAGTGTAATCCTAGTATTTGCAACCTCCTTCTCCACTTATTTTCTCAAGAATTGTGGTCAAGCATTTAAAGATGGATTCCGTAAGCACTTCTTGTGCTCGATTGCTCATTTTTAATCAACACTTGAGTAGTATGTGAAAGTGGTGACGGTAACATTATTCTGTGGACACCATAATAGATTGATGAATTGTAAATTTGACGTTTTATCAGTGTTTTCAATAAACACCCTTTTGGCTTTCATCTTTTTTCTGGAAGTTTTGATGAGTTGAAATTGAAAATGCATGTCTTGTGCATCTCTTTTGGTCAATTTTTCGAAGAAAAATATGCTTATTTTAATTGTTGAGGTGTGTTTGGATAGCTTTTAGAAAGAACAAAAGTTGTTTTCCAGTGATAGTAGAAGCTGAAAAATGTAGCTTCCCCCGAAGCACTTTTGGAACCTTTACTTTGGCCAAACACATATTGTTGCTGTAATATTGGTAAAGGTATTTTTAAATTGACTAGCCAAAACGCAGACTATGATTCTCCTGGAATACTTCTTCGAAGCACTTCTGGTGAAACTCTCTTTTCAAGATAAGCAGATTTTAGTAGTTCGGCCAAACAGACCTATCTGTTGGTTTACTTCTATTAGTGTTAGTGTGTATGTTAGTTTACTTCTATCAGTGTGTATTTCAGTGCTAAAGTGTCATTCAGATAGCCGTCATTGATTGTTCATTTCTAAATCCTCCAGTAATCTTTGACGATGGGTGGACTGCCGATAGAGAATACATCCACAACCATATCCTTGTCGAAACTACCAAAAGATCAGAAGTCAGCTGCATCTACAAAGTCCGATTCAAAGCCAATGAAGAAGATTTGCTGCGCTTGCCCTGAAACTAGGCAGCTGAGGGATGAATGCATTGTAGAGCACGGTGAATCCGCATGTGAAAAATGGATTGAAGCTCATCGTAAATGCCTTCGAGCTGAAGGCTTCAAGGTCTGAAATCAGTGATAGAAGCAGACTTCTAAAAAAGATCATGGAAGATACAATTTTTTGTATAATCCCCAGTTTGTTTTTGGGACCATACAAGCTCAATTAGCTAAATGTTTACAGATCTTTTATACAAAGAATTTGTTTATCAGAGTTCAAGAATAAAGCAAGGGAATTGAATAATCGATTTGCTTGGTCAGGTAATATAATATACATTTTCTTGATTATTTGTATTGTGAGTTACATTTCTTGATTCATATCAATCAATCCTGCTCTGTCCGAGTGATTGGCCCTAGCTAGGCAAGATTGGACGCTGTGTTGATTATTGTTCGTAATGGCCCAACTTTTAGCGTATGTCAAGTATTTTTTTTTTCGTCCTTCGGCCCTTCTCCTACCTTTTATATCATTAGAGGTAGAGTGGGTGCCCTTCCTCTACCTTTTATATCATTAGAGGTAGAGTGGGTGGGGAGTTGGTATCGAAAACAGACTCTTTATCTTTCCTCTGACGTAGTGGTATAGATCGAGTACACTTATCCTTTCCAAACCCCACTTGGTGGGAATATACGGGATATGTTGTTGTAGAGGTAGAGTGGGTGGGGAGCCTCATTGAGCTATCACGTGCCTTAGCTACCGGTTTGATGGCTTCTCATCACAAATCTGAGTTCACTTGGCTCTCGCCTTAGAGTTATTATGAAGTTTATGAAGACTCTGATGGTGCATGTGTATGATATGCCCCATAAGTATCAAATATCTATGATATTGACATTATAAGTGTGACGTCAACACTATTTATGCATCAACTGCCAATCCATACATGTTCAACCAATGAATAAAATGCTTTATTAGGAAAATAGTATGAGTGCTTTTCTTTTGATAGTATTAGTGCGTGAGTTGCATATATCTAAGGTTTGATTTAACCGATGTTTTTTTCGTAAGCTGAATAAATGGTGATACTTCAGATAGAAAAAATGTGTTACATACATGGTGATAGCTCATGTAGGAAAGAGAAACAGCTAATAGTTGTGGTGTAAAACTCACGAAGAAGTTAGATTTAGGTGTGTTTTTGACCATTGAACTCTTAAACTTAGGATATATACGAATATACTCAAAAAACTTTAGCTGGAAATACAACCAAGAATATTTGCTTAAAATAATTCAGTGCGTTTAACTTCCAGTCATTTACAGACATGAAAAACAAAATTTTAAAGCCAGAAAAATCATATCTGCTACAAAGAAGAAAAGAATAATTTCAAGGTTTCAACTTTCAAGCAACAAACTTCTCTCAACTATCATATATTCGGACTAAGGTGCAAATTGGACTCAACAGAAATTACAAGAATTACTGGTTACAACAAAGGATAGAAAAGGACAGTACCAAAAATTAGAAAGCAAGTGGAAAAATATAAAGGACTCGCAAGAAAACAACGGTTCCTACTTAAATTACTTGAGATCATGCACTCAATATCGAACAATATCTTGAAGGCAATCATAGAAATGTGAGATATTGATCTTCTCTTTGCCAGAAAAGATGGCTTCTGCTGTCCCGCCATGTTCACCCTGAGCAGCCATTTCAACGACCATGTATAGTTTCTTGATGGGCATCTATCACAAGACAACACAAAACAAGAGCAATCAATCAATTCCACGGAATGTGCCTGAAATTTTAATTTCTAAAGCGGATCACCAATATCAGAAGGCGATGAGAAACAGCTGGTATGGGTAAAAGGCATGCATAACAGCATGCTGGTCAGAAAGACAGGGAGCAGAGCTTTGAAACTTACGTCATTTAATGCCTCAGCAGCAGAATCAACGTCCTCGCTTGAAAAGACATTAAGTTGTTGCAACACCTGCAAAGAACATCAAAACATCAATACTAGGGTGATATATTAACAGAATGACATCAGGTTGGACATCTCCTGTACTTGCATCAATGAAATAGAGTTGAGAAAGTATATCGTATAATGAGAGACTGATGCAAAAGTTTCTCAAATCACTAGCTCATTTGCTCCGTTCTTCTTTTTAATCAGTCAAAAAGCAAAATGGATCCACAAGAGTGCAATAGATATGATATATTGACAAATTACATGGCATCAATGACAAAAGCCACTGTTTTTTGTAACACAGAGTTCACAAGCTAGTGTTCAGTAATCCTCTTGCTATGATGATCTTGGTCCAGTGGAACGTGAAATCTCTGTGTAAAGGAGTTTATCAGCCATTAACACTGCACTACTTTATACGGGAATGTCTAATTCAGATTCCTAGGTAAGCTTTACTGCACCTACCTACTCTACAAAAGTAGAATTTCTTCCTTTTTTTCTTTCAAGAAATACTCTGGTCATATGACATCTACCTTAAGAATTTATATGAAAATTTCTTGTTTGACTCAATTCATGACTGCATAATTTGGGAGTTATTCAACAGGAGAAGGGGCTTTCATGAAAAAACAAAAAAATGGCAGTTTGGATGCCCTCTTTGACAGAGGCGGATCAGGATTCTGAGGTTCCGGGTGCCACGCCTATGAACAGTAGCACCATATTTGTACAGGAGAAAAGACTAATAACCTTACTTCTAAAAATTCTTATTTCTAAAAAAAAAATAAGATATTTGACCAAGTGTTCTAGAAAAAATAAGTGTTTTGAAGAGTAACAAATGAAGTTTTCGGAGATTAAAAAAATAGTTTGTTCCCTAGAAAATTACTTTTAAAAAAATATTTTTGAGAAAAATACACTTAAAAATGCTTGATTAACCCTAATTGTTGCTCAAAAGTGTTTTTAATATTTATTAATTAGAAAGATATTTCTCATCAAAAATTTTAAAAGTGCATTTGGAAAAAAAAAGTTGAAAAATAAGTGGATTAACTAATCACATACTCCCTCCGTTTAATAATAAATAAATTGTTGGATTTTGACACACATATTAAGGAAAAAATATTAAAGACATGAATTTAACACAACTTTTCATTTTTACCCAAAAAAAAAAGAAAAATTTGACCTTGTAATATCTTTTTAAAAGTTAATTGGTTGTCAAATCATAAGGGCAAATTTGAAAAAAAATTAAATTATTCACTTATTTTGACCCCAACAATTCACTTATTTCGAAACGGAGGGAATATTGATTATTTGTTAAAGTACTGGTCCTAGCTCATTGGTATATTTTAATGCTTATAAAGAAGATGTCTAGGGTTCAAATCCAAGGAGACACAATGTATTTTGAAACATTTTGAAATGTCTTCAAAAACAATTGTGCAAAATATTGTCCAATGCCGAATTCGAACTCGGGACGTCAGCAACAAATGATGTGCCCTTTGCCATCTGCACTACATCAAACATGTTTATGTGGGTGCCATGCTTTAAATTTATACTATATCTGACATATATATACCTATATATAGAGAGTTTCTACCGAGATGAGCGGGTATCGTGGCACCCTCAAGCTACTATATAGATCCGCCCCTGCTCTTTGAGACCAAACGGGTCCAAAGATGGCTCAAAACAGCCCACAAAACGTCACAAAACAGTCCACTAGAACTAGGCACAAAACAACAACAAAAAAGCAAAACTAACTTAAGAGATAATGGATAAATAACTTGACATAAAGAGAACATGTAAGATAGAAACTAAAGAGTATATTAAACTCAAAAACCCCTAAAAACATGTAAACTAACACCAAGTTCTTACATTGACACAAGAGGGACTTTTACCTCCTCTCAACACCAATGTATCAAGCCAACAATCCAACACGAGTGATTTCATGCTCAAGTTGAAACCTAGTTTCAGTTTTGTGCCTCCAAAGGGAGAGGACTCGTGTTTCTTTGTGTCTTATGACTTACAAAATCATCAAAAAACTAACTAATGAAATCCTACAAGGTTCTATATATAGTGTTACAAAATAAAGTGTAAAATGACCAAAAGGCTCCTCAAAGAGTGGGGCGCCCATCAAGTGTATGGTGTGGACTGTTTTGGTGCCCTTTTAAGCCCTCTTTTCACACTTCAACAATGTCTTAGCTCGGGTGGACTCTTGACATACTCGTACACCTCCATCATCGTGGCCGTGCTTGTATCATCCTCCCCTTCTTGAAAAGGATTCGACCTCGAATTCAAACCTTGCAAAATCAAAGAAGAGACAAACAAGTACACATCCTCATGGAATGAGGGTTAGGATTAGCAAAATAAACACATCAACATGTCATGCCGAGGTAGGACAAACTTAAAGTATATCCAAGGTTCTTTTGTGTTGAACATGAAAAGCTTAGTACAAATGGCACAAAGGAAGTGACTAGGATAAACACCAAGAAATAAAGAACATAGGTCGAGACTACTCCTACCATACTCTAAGATAGCACCGGGATCAAATGGTAGAAGTAACCAGGGACCTAGGTCTCGGCCACTCTCACTTTTTCCTAAGGAGTTGTCATCAAAATTAGGCACACCCTCTAGATCACTAGTGGAAATATCATGAGCACAAAGGGGGTAGAGAAAGGTGTCACGCAAGCCAACTTCAACTATTGTCTCCTTATACATGTACTCACTAGTTTCAAGTCCATCAACACTAGTATGCTTAACATAGGAAACACATAAAGAAGAAGTAGATGGAATTTCTAAGCATGCACCACATTCTCTTTCAAGAGAGTAATCCCCATATAGATATAAATCACCTTGGGCAGCAAAGGGATCACATACAAAAACATTATCACAAGAACAATCATATTTCGGGTTTCCTAAACATTCAAGTGATTGAAGGTCATCTTCACCCGATTGACTATTCCTTTCTAAGACTACACATTCCTTACCCTTAAGAGTACTCTCATCTTTCAACCAGAAATTTCCATGTTGAGGAGAAATGTTGTTACACAATAATGGGTTAACATATAAGATATAGCCTTCAAGATAAGTCATACCATCATTCGCACCACTAGGTTGATTAGGAGTGAATGTACCATCTTCAAACAAGATATTATGCCTAAAGAAAGTAGAATCTATCCTAGGGGGAGATTTAGAATACACACATTTATTCTCTAAAGGACAGCCATCCAGTTCCAAAGAAGTTTCAAACACATGATCATCCCGATGTGCAAGACAAATATTAGATTCCTTACCATAGTACAAGCTCTCGGATTCACTCCCATTTTCAATTACATGATTTCTATGAGCAAAACTATCAATAAGGCGTTCATCATACATCATGCTCAAAGAATCATGCCCTTCTATACTAGGCAAAACCGCAACTACATCCATTTGGCTACTACTAGCCACATCTAACATTCTAAGTTCTTAGGAGTGTAGGGGATAACGTTTTTGCCTTGCAGCTCACATGAGCTACAACCGTCATCTTGACATGTGTCCGAGCATCCCACGACTCCCTTTGGCCTACCATATGATCCAACTTTTCATTTGCCATAGCCAAGTATTAGCAAATAGTGTCAAGGTGAGCCAAAATGGCACTTGTAACATCATTGCCCAAGGTTGGAGAGGTTGAAGCCGCGGGTTCCATTGCAATTGTACCTACAAACAAAACAAACTCACAAAACAAAAAAAATAATTAGTTCATAAACTCCTCACCACACTCTCTCTCAAGTCTTGATCATCTTACACTTGGTTTCACAAGTGTTGCAACCAAGTGTTGCAAGTCGGCTTGTAGTTCGTGATGAGTCGAGGGGTGAGTCTACTCTCTGGTCGAAATAGATTCCTTTCTTGAAAACTCAAGAAAGTAATGTCCAAACTTGAACCAGGAAATACTACGATTCAAAAACAATAAAAGCACAAAAAGTAATGCTAACATGAAGAAACGTATTCAAAAACTAATTTACAACTTAGTAGGTAGTTACTAGTTGCTAATTAGTATAAGAATCAACAAAAAAAGAAACTAAGAATCAACAGCAAGAAACTAAGAATCCAAGATTTTGAGTCCTAAGTTTCGGTATTGTACGAAAATTGGTGATGTGGTGGTCTAGGATTGGTTGCGGTTTTTGAAAGGTTCTTATTTTTTCAACTTTGAAATTTTGGTTTAGTTTTCAATTCTTGAAGAAGTGTATTTCAGCCTTGGGGAAGAAAACATCAAGATTGGAACCTTTTTTCACATTCAAAAAGTTTGACTTGTCTAACACCTTTTGGGCAAGTTTTGAAGGGTTGGTGGCCCTTTCCTCTTTTGAACACCTAAAAAAGTGTTCTTTTTCTCTTTTGGTACCAAATCTTTTGTAGATCTTTTTGTCTCCCTTCCCTTTTGGTAGGTCTTTGGGATTTGTTTTCAAGACTAACAAAGGCTTCGCTTCTTTCTACTTAACTTTTGGATCAAACAACACTCTCGAAGAGCCTATTTGCAACGAGACATGAAGATAGTCTAGAACAACAAAAACTTTCAATACAAGTTTAAAAACCTAGCCTCACGTTGAACCTCCAACAATCAACACCACCTTTTCAAGCTTAATAACCCACAACAAAATACCAACAACACGAGTTCAAACCATACCTTCAAGTTTCGCTACACACAACAACACAACAATGTTCAAATTCTTGAACCCGCCAACAGCAATACCACACAAACGTTCAAGCTCACTTGAATCTAGACTCAAGGTGTTAGAGAAGAAGAAAACTAACACAAGGAACACTCAAAACAAACAAAAGACACCTAGATCAAGACACACAACAATCTGCCAAGACAACACAACAACAAGGACTCACTTCTCGACCAAGAACACCAACACGTAGAACTTTTTTTTTTTTTAATTTTCTATCAAACGAGCCCAAGATTGGCCTTGTGGGAACAAAACCAGCCTTAGCTCTGATGCCAAATGATACCAAACAGTCCAAAGATGGCTCAAAACAGCCCACAAAACGTCACAAAACAGTCCACTAGAACTAGGAACAAAACAACAAGAAGAAATTAAAACTAACTTAAGAGATAATGGATAAATAACTTGACATAAAGAGAACATATAAGATAGAAACTAAAGAGTATATTAAACTCAAAAACTCCTAAAAACATGTAAACTAACACCAAGTTCTTGCATTGACACAAGAGGGACTTTACCTCCTCTAAACACCAACGTATCAAGCCAACAATCCAACACGAGTGATTCCACACTCAAGTTGAAACCTAGTTTCGGTTTCGTGCCTCCAAAGGGAGAGCACTTGTGTTTCTTTGTGTCTTATGACTTACAAAATCATCGAAAAACTAACTAATGAAACCCTACAAGGTTCTATATATAGTGTATTACAAAATAAAGTGTAAAATGACCAAAAGGCCCCTCAAAGAGTGGGGCGCCCATCAAGTGTATGGTGTGGACTGTTTTGGTGCCCTTTTAAGCCCTCCTTTCACACTTCAACAATGTCTTAGCTTGGGAGGACTCTTGACACACTCGTACAACTCCATCATCGTGGCCGTGCTTGTATCACTCTTACCTTCCTGGCATCTTCTGTCTTTAGTGTTGGAACGTGGTATGTGACTGAGAAAGTGTCACAAAGGCCAACCGAGTCCAAGAAACCGACTCCACTAGTAGTTCCAATCACAAGAACTTTTTACCCTGTAAAGTGAAACCAGTCAAGCAGATGATCAGAAAAAAGCAGTTGCATATCCAACCACAACGTAATGAAATCCAGATCAAAGGAAAGCAAAAAGTTATCCCTCGCGTTTCGGGCGTTCCGACTTTTTTCTCCACAGCATAAAATCCACATGTGCTAATTTTTCTGTACCTTTCCTTCCAGTGGAGCAAAAGAACCAGAGAATTTCACGGGTTCGAGATAAACGGGAGAAAGTCTTGCCCAGCCCTCCTCCCTCCTTTCCAACTCACCTACAAAAACACTTTACAAGTCATGTAGATTTAACATTGATTTGGTTTCAGCGGCCAGGCAATTATTATGCATGAATTAGTCGTGTATCAAGAGCTCTTATTTATTAGTACAAAAAAATCCTAATTTTGGTTTTGCTGGGGAGACAAATGGCTAATGTACAGTAATGAGCGCAAATTTTCTGAAGACTGATCACCATTAAAAATGCATGCCGTCAATACTTCTTTACTTACTTCCATTTGATAAAGGTTTACCCAACCTCCTTAAAACAAAAAGATTAACATAGCTAAGAGGGGCACACGCATTTACAATGGTCACAACCTAATATTATATCCAGGGACACCAACGCCTCAGGTGGGAGGAGATAAAAGGGTCAGGAATCGCATTTCTTTCGAGAATTACCACAGAAGCAAGTCCCAGAAAACCTCTTACACATTTCTTTCCTTCCTTTGCTTCAATACCCTTAAGTTATCTTATACATGTTCATGAACCGCCTCCCAAACCCCACACACAGAGGAGGTGGGGAAAGAAGCAAACAGGCAATTATGAGTATCAATGAGCATATTGATACTATCCTGAGCAATTATGAAGAAATATCTTCGGAGGAAGCCGTTTAAGGATCACCATCAGCATTTGAGAAATCAAATTTGAAAATCGAGGGCCAATTGCAACATATTCCAGCAGTCTGCAGGGGTTGCATGATAAGCAGATAATAATGCATTTAAATGCTATTTACTGCAACATGTTCCAAAAGTCTGTACATGTACATGTGTGGTAAACACATATTAATGCATTTGAAGGCTATTTATCAGGAAAATTACCTTTCAACCCCATCAAGGACAACTATACTAAGTGGTGACTTGTATGCATCCTCAAATACCTACCACATATTATCACAAGACATAGTCAATAACTAAAACGCAAAACATAAATTACATGGGTGTATTCTAGCTGATCATACTAAACTAATGCACAAGTTTAAAATCTGTAACCTGGACTATCTGAGAACATTTGCTGCTTTCGCTGAGCCCAATCATAGTTTCAGCAGAAATCTAACAATTCAGGGGGGGGGGGGGAGAGGCAATAAGAGAGGGGTTAATAGTGAGCATTTAAGATTAATCTACTGTCTGAGATCTCAATAGTTTAATAAACTTACTATCTTGACATAGGGAAAATCACTTTCAATTCCAACTGTTGCTGCCATTGCAGTCTTGCCACTGTCCATGGAAAGAAAAGACTCAAGATAAATGACTCCCCCCCCCAAAAAAAAAAGAATAACACAAGCTTCTACCTTCCACTTGGGCCTTCCACAAGACAAGTAATAAGGGGGCTCCCCCTGATGACTTTAACTTGTTCGGCCAATAGCATAGTTCTTCGGTAAATGTGCTGATGTCGATCACCACAATCACAATGCCATTTGGTCTGAAAATTATTTGTGTCGTAAAGTCACCTTCATGTAGCAAACTAAGCAAAGTTCTATAGCACTTAACCTAGACTCCAGGACTGACGATTTTATTCAATAACTGGCTGTCATTTCCTTGCTTATCCAAGCTTCAACGAACAAGTTTCTTCACTTAAGCTGCCAGTAGCACACATACTTCTACCAACTATTGAACATTGCTTCTTCATTTTTGAGTAATAAAGGCATTAAGAAATGTATTTATTCTATGTGAAAATTTGAAGAGATTGACAAGGATAACATCGAAAAAATTTGAAGAGATTGACAAGGATAACATCGAAAGAACTAATTTCTAGAAACACTGATAACATCGAAAGAACTAGTTCCGGAACTAATATCGAAACAACAATAACCCTGTACATGTCATTTTGCTTTTACAGCCCGGTAACTTCTAGCTAAGTTGCTCGGACTCGCCAAAAATGTTGCCGCACCTGTGTCGGATCCTTCAAAAATACACTATTTTGGAGGATCCGACACGCACCCTTTGACATTTTTCAAGAGTCCAAGCAACATAGGCTTCCAGAACAACAACGATAACATCGAAAGAACTAATTCCTAGAGCTTCAATGGACCTACCTTAGGTTCCTTGCCATTTAGCATCTTTCCAATCTGCCGAGCCATTAGAGTCTTTCCTGTACCAGGAGGTCCAAAGAGCAGCATTCCTTTAACATGCTTGATACCAAGCCTGAAAGCAGTTCATCCCAAAGCCAATGCCAAGTGAATAAGTAATTTTACTACATTATTTCTTCAAGAAATAGACTTAAGTTATCACGAAACAGAAGGAATTTTAGTTATTAAGCAACAACTCTCCATACTTGCTTGTCACATGTGGAGGGAAAACCCTGGAAGCAAAAGCTCTTCGAAAGATATCAGAAAACTCTGCACCCAGACCACCTATACCCAATGACTGAAGATTGAATTCTTTCTGCCAAAAGATGCTGCTGCTAGCAGCTTCCCGGTGGTTGACAATCTGTATTGTAGTCGGTTACAGCAAGAATCAAATCCAAAGGAAATCCAATAAACATAAGGGAATTCTTTGGCAACTTTTAATCACTAGTATATTACTTAAAGACAGAAGTAACCTTTATTCCACTTGAGTTTGCGGCTTCAAACATAATGCATGTGTCAGCTGAAACCATCCCTCTTTCAATATTAGATTTTTCTTGCCCCTCCATAGTAGCTTGATTCACGGCGAACATATAACCCATGCCATGATACTCGAATGTCACCTTTTGCCCAATTGTCATAATCTGCATAGGTAATCCATACATACGTTACTTTCACCAGAACTGGACTTGGAATATCTACAGCAGCTTAAGTGGAAAACCTGCGAGTAAAAGGTTAGAACAGCCACTTTAAATCATCTTCTAACATAGTACTCCCTCCGTCCCAATTTATGTGATCGTGTTTGACTGGCCACAAAACTTAAGAAAGGAAGGAACGGAGCTTAAACCTGAGAGCATTTTTTCTAACGGAGCATGTTTGACTTAAGGTCTGTTTTTAAATTTTTATTTTTTTTGGATCAAGTGAAAGATTAATAACAAGGCCAACTTGACCGTATACAATTGGTATACCGAAGAGGAGAAACCTAGAATACATGGTTCTCTCCAAAAGACACCCAATCCTCTATCAATACAAACATAAACTACATGGTGCACAAAAAGAAATAAGGGATCAAAGACTACTCCAGTGCCAATATGTGTCAACCAATGTCAAAATCTATTTGCTAAAGGCTGACGACTTTGATACCATGTGAAAAGATATGAACATTCAATCCAAATTGTAATGCTTGGGGTAGTCCAGAACCTATATACCTCTTCAAAAGCAATTACTCACCCCATGTGGGACAAATATATAATTGAACAGCTACAAGGAAAACCCCATGTCATATTGTTATTACATATTGGTTTCATATACTGATTCCACCCGACAACCCAAGGAACTTACATATGTATCTTGATTAGTAAAGCAGATAATAGACATGTAAATTGTAAAATGGCATGATTTCATAGACAAATGTAGTCAGCACAATGAGGGGAGCATATTCATATCACGTTAAATTGATTATGAGAAAAAATAGAACAAATAGACTATGTTTAGTTTTCATTGTTCGACTTCAGGGACAAGGTTTCTATACAACCTTATCTTCGAAAATTATAAAGGAAGTAAACTGAAGTGAAAATCATTCTTTAAAGTACAGATTTGAAGAACCACACCATATGTGCTTCCCAATGAGCTTTGTCAGGTATAAGACAATACGACAACCACTGAGAGCAGAAATATTTAAGAGGAGGCGGCGGGGGGGGGGAGGGGGGGGGAGCCTTCACCTGATTGGCAAATCTTTTGCGAACTTGATTAGCCAAAGAAACTGCATCCACCTACAAAAAGACATCTGGTAAACTTACAATGTTTTACAACAGAAGTGTTTGAACCAGTGTACTCTTGATGCCTAAGCCTAAAACAGAACCGGCTAAACTAGAAGATGGATATATATAACCATAATTCATAAAGATCTGCATGCTCTAAACACCAGACTTTCTACACGTGCTGAAAGATGTATTAATCTAACATCAGAACTTCTTAAAATAATCTAACATCAGAACTGTTGTTTAAGGATCGCATAAAGTGCGCTTAATCCCTAAAGCTTGGTGACCCCAGGTTTCGCCTCGCTTAATTAGAGGATTAGTGTAAATTGTAGAAGTCAATGTGTTAAGGAATGTGCACCTTCACAAACTGCCTTCACAGACACAACACCATATACAACAACATACATGGTGTCATCCCACAATTTTTTTTTGTGTGTGTGTGAAGGGGGGGATATATATAGTTTTTCATTCTTTTGTCCAAATAAATTTTTTTTGATAACCGTGGTGTCCAGGCCAGCTTTTCACTTGTCCAAATAATTATATTATTCGTTTTTATAGTTACATTTTCTTGCATTACGTTTCTATTTTTTATTTTCTCCCTCGGCATTTTTCTCGCTAAAACCCACACTTCAATCGCACTTTGCGCTTGCACTCCAAGATACTTTGGAGCTTTTTGCGTTTTTTCACTTTTGACTTCTCTAACAAGAAGAATCTAACTCTTTCAAAGGGAATAGAGCCATTGCATGGCACACTAGACATTGTTGAATATGAAAAACTTATGCTGAGACACAAAAACACAGGACAGTTCACCTGCTCATCTTTGGTCCCTTTTTTCACAAATTCCAAGTCAAGGATAAGCAAAGCAAGGTTGAAGTCCTCAGGTGGAATAAATCTGCAATTTGAACCGTGAAAGCACTGATTAACTGATTTTATGGAAAAATTAGACCACAGTAAGCAAAAATATCTGAACAGTCCTGCCAAACCTGCCAACGGATGTAGCGTCTCCAGTGGAAACTTTGGCATAACGTCTTTGAATCACATTAAGACCAAGTTGACCATTAGGAATAGCATCGTGGGCAGTGTTTCACCGTTAAGGCAACACCATAGTGCATTATCTTTGATCATTAAATGCTGCAGTATGAATAGAATAGGAAATGGAAACTTTGCAGAAAGACAAACAAGAGATTACAAACTCCTTAAGCTTATCGGAATTTGATCATTATCATTCTCGATTTCACAGTCTTTCATATAAGAAGTTTGGAAAATATAAATTTATTCCTCTGGTGAAACGGAGAAATCTCTCCAATAAATGGAAACCAAAAGTAAACCAATCAAGAGGCACATCTGCAAATTTGGAAACTTTCACTTCCCACCAAGACCTCTACTAGGTACAACAAACTCTTGGAATTTTGCTGCCAGAAATAAACCACAGAAATAAATTGAAGGGAGAGAGCTGGTCAGAATACAAAGAAATGGTCGTTTGTCCAGTGAATAAATAATGTAAACAGTCAATTGACGTGCTTACAAACAATGAATTAATAATGCCCACTGTAATACGCAATGGTAAAAGGTAGCTTCTTCCCAGTATTTTTATCTGAGCAAGTAGCAACATGAATGGGCTGGAGGTAGGCAACCACATTAGATTAGCTGCCCACTCTAACAAAATATTCTTATGGAAAGTATTCCTCGAACGAATAATCAATTAAGGAACATTGGCATGCAGTAGCACCTTCAAGCAAAGGTCCTCCTGTAGCAGTTACAGTGATTGAAGTATGACATTCCCAGATTCAGACTCAAAACATTCCTCCAGTTCTTGTTTTCTCAGCAGTCTAGTGGAGGGCGCAAATTTCGTGTCATTAGGATAGTCGAGTGATTCAAGCTCCATAGAAGTTACAGAAAATTGGCTACCAAGTGCAGATATTGTTCTATTGATGAATTCTTGCCGAGATATATAATCCTTCATGCGGCAGATGAAGTCCAAATGGTCTCTTGCCTGAATAATCAATAGGAGAACTCTCTGTCAGACACGAGCAAGAAAATTTCTGATGTGCATTGGGAAGTACCTTGTGCAAACAAAAAATAGTGAAGAAAGCAAATTGTCAAGTAACAAATGAGTTGCATAAAATAGGAACTACTAGACTTGAGCATGAGAAGATTTAACTCAAGTTGAGATAAAGAAGCCAAGAGCAGTAGACTAGATTGAGAAATGGTAATCAGAACCTGATACCATGTGATAAGAATCATTAACACAGTGCTTCAACAAAAGGTACCGCCGTTGACAGTACCAAAACTTTAACATTTACGCATCTAATTATCAAGCATTGGCAATTCAAAACATGTTCCTTCCCATATCCTCCAAACCTAGAAGTTGAATGCTTTCTCTAGCTGAACAATGTGTCTCTTATACTATAACCCCTAAAGATATCAGTACTATCATGGATGAGAAAACCACATCAAGAAAATTGCGCAGTCAAAAAAAATTAAAACATGTTTTACAGAAACAGCCTACTCCACACCTCCTCTGTAGCAGCACAACACCAATAAGGATGACCATATCCATGGCGAGAGCAGAAATAGAGATCCTTGATCTCAGACCAGGATAAAACCCATCTCCTGCTACTTCAACAATGTTTTGTCATAAGCCCCCATATGTGACGAAGCCAGTTTACCCGTGAACCATTATATTGCACGGTTTGATATACTTCCTCACAGTTTTCAAGGAACCATCTAATAATAACATCAATCTCAACTAACAATTATGCGCCAGCAATCCCTCCACCACCCACATCTAGCACAAGCATGAACCTATGTGCAAAATCTGAAAGTAGCTTTCTATTTTGTTCACTTCAATAGGCATCTTCCGTGATGGCTTTGGCTGCATCATATCCACTGATATCTACATGTGACGGGGCTTGTGTCAAGAAAAGTTGTGACGGGGCTTGTGTCAAGAAAAGTTGCATTATGGTGTTTTGTTTGTTGAAACAATGTTTCGGAGATCACCCAAAAAATGCATCAACAGGGGCTTGCTGGAATGCCCAAATAGGCATGCTGCAATTGGCAATATCATGGGATCTCTTAATACCTCAATTGCCCTCTCAAGAGGAGATTTTAGAATAGCATATGCCCATCCCCAGAAGGGCTTCCAATGCGATGGAGCCGCGAAGGATCTTCTGAACAAGCCACTTATGCAAGGTAGACACCAAGTGCTTTTAGCTCCATCTCACAAAAACACAGCGAGACAGTCCTTTCCATGGTTCAGACAGTAGTCTTGGTTCTCATGGCAGCCTATTAAACAAGAACCTTAGATGATGGAAACTAGCCACACAGACTACCCTGTTCAGTGCATTTCCAAGAGAAAGAAGCAGCAGCAAGGAACTGTACTAGAAGCTCCCAGCCCTTGGGAAATGTGGGACAAATCGTTATGAAAATTAAAAGAGGCAGCAATTTTGGGTCCAAATTGTTTATTAAAGCACTGAAACTTCTGGTTTTCATTATGGGCTGGTATAACACAGCTGTCAGGACATTAACAGAGTAATTGTTACTCGTGCAAATGTAATCAAAGATAGACAGCAGAATATAAGAAGGATCCAAAGGTGAAAACAGAGAAGCTACCCATGCTTCGTCTTTCCACCATAATGTCAGTATCAACTTACAGGAATTAATACCATGGGGCTTAGAACAAGATGCATGCGGTGCAAGGATTACGCAACTATTTCCTATAGAATGTTCTATATGTTGGAGGGAAGAGAGAAACTATATATGGCTATGAAAATATTCTATTAGTGACTACCTGAACAATATCGTTCTGTTAATTAATAACACAGCTGACCCATCTGTTGCAATACTACAAGAATGAAATTTTGGCATCAATCCTAACACGGATGAAATTTTTCTGCCAACACTCTAAATCGCAGTGTTTCCAGGAACACAATGTCAAAAAATCAGCTGCATCATCAAGTTATTCAAAAAAAAAAAAAAATGCTCACAAGATTATTTGACAAATAGAACGAGGAACTTGCAAAAGTATTAGCAGACCTGTCGATAGTCAGGAGCTCGTTTTGGAAGTTTGAGATAAGCCATATTCTCCATCTCATAATCCCACAGAAAGGACGTATGATGAACCCAACGCCCTTTTGTGATAGACTGAGCATTTCCCCCAAACTTGCGGTTGTCAAAAACATAGTCTGTGATCATGTAAAAGTACAATATGAAGTTGGTGAGCAAAATACATTGTACATAGAAATGGAACCAACAGCACAGAGAGGAAAGAATATAATAATGCTAACAAGAAGAGATACAAATACAGAAGAAGAAGCATCCAAGTGGTCATCCAATGAATGGGATATTTCTTGTCAGGAAGTTAGCAAGAAAGTTTTTGAATCTTATCTACCAGAAATAATTAAATCTATGTAAAAGGAAGCTCACTTGACGAGTGTGGCGTATAAGTATTTTCTGAAGACTATCAATTCATCATCATAGATAAGTGCTTACTGTAGGATCGTCAGTTTGACACGCATTTTAGCCCCCTAGTACGTGCACACATACATTCTCGGCCAAATGAACTTCTAGTTCTAGTCAAATAAATTTTACTAATATCAAACTAACTCAATGTCACAAATATATATATAAAGAATATATTGTGCAAAAAATGCCATACGGCAAGCATAAGCAAGTGTTTCCTCCCTAACAAAGTTTAAAAGCAAGCCTTTTATTTCTTTGGACAGATAAAAAGTGAAGTGTTCTCTCTCTCTCTCTCTCTCTCTTTGGTTCTTGAAGAATAAAACTAGAAACTCTCTCTCTCTCTCTCTCTCTCTCTCTCTCTCTCTCTCTCTCTCTCTCTCTCTCTCTCTCTCTCTCTCTCTCTCTCTCTCTCTCTCTCTCTCTCGTTCTTGAAGAAAAAAACTAGAAACACTTCCTGCAAAAACACTGGAAAGTCAACGATGAACAATATCCCGGAGTAAAAAAAGTACCATTTTCACGAAGAGAGAAATCCCCAACTCCTTGAAACACTTTGCTGTATAGCTGGCCGCTCCATGACATGATGGGCCTAGGATATGGTTGTACACTAGGGAGAGCATCTGTGTTGCATATGAAGGTGATGAAAACTGTCTGATGATCGACAATTACAGTGCCTCCTCCAGTAAACCTCTTAATTACTGGAATCTTGTCTTTCAAAACAGAACCGATTTCAAGAAGTTGAGCTGGTTTTCTGTGACAAGGGTTAATGTTGTTATATAAAATAACTCAATCCAAAAGATACAGCAAGTAAAGTTCTATCATCACAGCTATGTCATTCAAGTACTCATAACTTCTCGCATCAATTAAAAACTGATAGATAAGAATTTGCATATCAGCAGTGTAGGTAATACTGAAGGCTTAGCTCCAACAATATACGGTCTACATATTATCACAAAGTGGAAAGCTGACCTTGCTATCAGTATCTTTATTACACACAAATGGAATCATAAGTGGACAACGTTAGCTCACTAAGAACATATTTGATTCATAGAAAATTATATCTGCTTACTTTTTCCCAGAAACAATGCAGATGCTGATACTGATGCAATAATCTCATTCATTGATCGTTTTGCTTATTGAGCTGTTAGAGGTATCATTTTTCCCTAAAAATGAATATTAAGAAGATGTAAATGAAAGTGATACCACCCTCATCCTGGTGCATCCATCATCCAGTGTGAGATATAGAAAAAGTGGTCTTTGCCTCTTGCTCTTGCAACTTTTATGGTACCTAGGAACAACTTGAAGATCCTTCTTTTTTTCTTGTGATAACTACCAAACCCCCGAGTGCCAGTGGCATGCAGTCCACAATCTAGTGGATAACCAGCCCGGCTCATCACCCTTCTCCACTTAATTAGTACTAGGTTTTTGTTTGCGTGAACGTGCAAATTTGTGATTTGCTCCAAACCCACTTGAAGACTTCTCTTTCAAGCAATTTCTTTTATATGTATGCAGATGAAGTTGGTTTTCCATCTCTCTCTTCCATCTGGGGAACAACATCCTAGAAATTTATACAGCATCCCAACCAAATCACCCTAATAATTCAACTGTAGAGAAACACTTCAAAATGCATGACCAACCCAAAGTCACTTTCTAAAACTACAATTGTGAAGCGAAAACAGATAATGTTTGAAACTCCCAAACTTTATTTCTGATCAAGTACAACAACAAACTCAGTATAAATATAATCCATTCATGGAAAAAAGCACCAATTAATATCACAGATTTATTAAGAACAATAAGTTAGTGTATCAACAACAACAACAACAAACCCAGTGCAATCCCACAAGTGAGGTCTAGGGAGGGTAGGTTGTACACAGACCTTACCCCTACCTTTGTGGGATAGAGGTTGTTTCCGATGTTTCCAATAGACCAAAAAGGACAGCCCGATGCACTAAGCTCCCGCTATAGGCGGAGTCCGGGAAAAGGTTGGACCACAAGGGTCTATTATACGCAGCCTTACCTTGCATTTCTGCAAGAGGTTATTTCCACGGCTCAAACCACTGACCTCCTGGTCGCATGACAACAGCTTTACCAATTACGCCAAGGCTGCCCTTCCTGTTTCTAATAGACCCTTGCTCAAAATAGTGCAATAAGAACAAGATATAAAGAAAAATAACGTCAGCAAAATAGCAAGATAAACAAAACAATAAATCTCCATTATTCAGATAACTCGAGTTTTGATAACTATACAAACAAGAATGATCATTTTCAATCTCAAAAATCTGATTTTCAATATCAAAATAAGATGTAATAACGTCTCCATTCCTATAACCAACTACAAAAGTGTCATCAGAGATGAAATTCCGAATGTGTTTTAACACCAAATAAATAATCAACATTACTGCAACTATAAATGTTTTTCACTTTTCGAGTTGGGTTAGTCTATCATTAAATTAAAAAAAAAAAAATCTAAAGAATTAGTCTTTGCATAGAGCAACCCACAAAGAACTAGTCTTTGCATGATAAACCCACCAATCAAAACAATCAAGAAACATTTCTCGCAAAAAAAGAATTATCACATAATCATAGCATAATAAAGGGGTGGGGTGGAAAATTGATAGCTCACCCTGAAATCCCCATGACAATGGTGGGCTCATTGGTTCCATCATTAACAATACACCAATTTTGAGATGAAGTCCTTAGTAACCGCTCCTCTAAATGCAATTGCTGCAGAATTGGAACTCCCTTAACTCTAACAACATTCATTAATGGCTGCACCCGGGAAGAACTCATTGCAGCAAAAAAAAAAAAAAAAAAAAAAAAACCTAATGTTTGATGTTTTCTTGTACTAAATAAATGATCTGTACGTCTACAGCTGAATTGGGTATTTTCTCAATTTCACCAGAAAATACCCAATTCAGCATTGGAGTCTATTAATTCAAATTCACGCGCTCATTGGGCACTCCCAATAAAATTTTCTGCAAGAGTCAACTTCGACCTTTGATTAAGATGAAACAGCCCATACGGCATTCTCTGCACCACAACCGGTGAGGCAAAGACTTACACAGTCAAATCTCTTATTAATTATTTATTTAAGTTATTTAATTGGATTTCCATTCATAGCAGATACTAGTAGAATTTGGCCCGTGCAAAATTAATACTTAGTAAATTTTATATTTGTAATTTTCTTTTAATTTTGATGCTATTCTTATTTTTTATTTTTATCCTTTTTGTGACATTATATTAGTTGTAAAGGTAGTTTCATAATATCTCAATATTTCTAATATTAATCAAGTAATTTTTTTTTTGTAAACTAAAAGAATATTTTTTTTAGAGTTTATTTTATATTTTCTTTTTAGTTTCATCAAACACATGCATGCATCAATATAATTATTTTTTTTTAATTTTAATGATGGTTTTGGAGATTAAAGACTTTAATGACTCAAATCGAATTTTATCTTAAATTAAATTAACTTTATCATTTCTTTCTCAATTCAATTTATATTGACTAACCTATTTTTATTAAGTTTTTCTTAATTAAATTTATATTAATTAATCTAGTTATTACAATAAATAAAAAATTCTAACATTCAAAGAAATATAATAAATTTTTGATACTGCAAATTATTGAATGATAACATCAAAAAAGTTAACTTATAAATAGAGATAGAATTTAAAGAACAAAAGTGGAAAACTTATCAATAAAGTTCTCTCTTTTGGTCATTTTCTCAAAAGAAATATGCTTATTTTGATCGTTGAGAGGTGTTTGGCTACCTTTTAGGAAGAACAAAAGTCGTTTTTCAGTGACAGTAAAAGCTGAAAATGCAGCTTCCCTCAAAGTACTTCGGAACCTTTACCTTGGCCAAACTTATATTGTTGTTGTAATATTGGCAAAGGTATTTTTTAAATTGACTAGCCAAAACACAGACTATGATTCTCCTGGAATACTTTTTCGAAAAACACTACTTCTAGTGAAACTCTCTTTTCAAAATAAGTTGATTGTAGTAATTCGGCCAAACAAATATGTATGTTAGTTTACTTCTAGTAGTGTGTATTTGTCATTGATTGTTCATTCTAACTCCTCAAGTAATCTTTGATGATGGGTGGACTGCCGATAGAGAATACATCCACAGCCATGTCCTTGTGGAAATTACCAAAAGATCAGAAGTCAGCCACATCTACAATGTTTGATTCAAAGCCAAAGAAGAAGATTTGTTGCGCTTGCTTGCCCTGAAGCTAGGCAGCTGAGGGATGAATGCATTGTGGGGCACGGTGAATTTGCATGTGAGAAATGGATTGAAGCTCATCGTAAATGCCTTCGAGCTGAAGGCTTCAAGGTTTGAAATCAGTGATAGAAGTAGACTATTAAAAAAGATGATGGAAGATGTAATTTTTGTATAATGCCCAGTTTATTTTTGGAATCATACAAGCTCAATTAGCTAAACGTTTATAGGTCTTTTATACAAAGATTATGCTTATCAGAGTTCAAGAATAAAATAAGGAAATTGAATAATCGATTTGCTTGGTCAGGGAATATAAAATACTTTTTCTTGATTATTTGTATTGTGAATTACATTTCTTGATTCATATCGATCAATCCTGCTCTGGTCGATTGCTTGGCCCTAGCTGGGCAAGACTGGAGCTGTGTTGTTTTACCAGCCGTCCTTGGTACCTTAACTACCGGTTTAATGACTTCTCATCACAAATCTGAGTTTACCTTAGCTCTTGCCCTAGAATTCTTATGAAGACACTGGTGGTGCATGTGTATGATATGCCTCTGTAAGTGTCGAATATCGATGATATTGATATTATAAGTGTGACTTAAACACTATATGTGCATCAACTGCTAATCCATACATGTTCAACCAATGGATAAAATGCTTAATTGGGAACATAGTTTTAGTGCTTTTTCTATTAATAACATGTGTGCGTTTGATGCATATATCCAAGGTTTGATTTAACCGATGTTTTCTTTGTTGCATATTATTACTTTTTTGCCGAGTTCCACACCCAATTCTCTATTATTCCCCTTCCCTACACAAACTATCGCTATCTATCTCTATGTATTTAGAACACACACTTGAGTAAATGGTGATACTTTAGATAAGAAAAATGTGTTTTTCTACAATTTAGAAAGGAGAGTTAAGGATGATCAAGGGAAAATATGTAATTATACTCATTATCAAGGGCAAAGTGTATATATATCAAAAAAAATCTACTAGTACTTGGTCCAAATTTCTATATTCCCACCAACAAACTCAAAAGTAAGTCTAGAAACATCCCTTGTACTTCTTCAAATCTTCTTCTTTCTTGGTCGGGTAACAATTGATGATGGAACTTGACAATCTTTGGCAGTATCTTATCATTTATTATTGTTATTATTATTATTATTACTATTATTATTTTTCTACTATATAGAGAAGAGAGTTGAAGACGATCAAGGAAAATATGTAATTATACTCATTAGAAGGGCAAAGTGTATATATATCAAAAAAATCTACTACTAAGTCCAAATTTTTATATTCCCACCAACAAACTCAAAAGTAAGTCTAGAAACATCCATTATACTTGTTTAAATCTTCTTCTTTTTTGGTTGGGTTTTAATTGATGATGAGACTTGACAATCTTTGGCAGTATCTTGAGAAAATTGAAGGAAAGGTGTCTTTTAAGTCTTGAATGAAGGATTGGTGACATTGACCAACTTAAAGGGTCATACATAATTAGGAAACTTGATTAAGTTAATTGTGGACTTAATTAATATTTTCAAAACTTTCTAATCTTTTCAAAAATACAAATCAACCTACACCCCTCTTCTCTCCAAATCAACCGTCTCTCCCCTCTCTCTCTAGACAATTTCTCCCAACCAACAGTTCTGCAAATTTTTCCTTTCAATCCCCCGCGACAAATAGTTGAGCTTCGAGTTTCTTTTCGAATTTCAACCGTCAATCGACATGACAGCCTTGCGCTCCGGCCACAACAGCTTCGAATTCTTCATCGTCTCTTTTCTTCTTTCACAGGTAAAAAATTATGGCCTTTTTAGTTTTGAAGAAAACGAGAAACTTGAGCCAACTTCTCTACTAGTATTGGTTAATAATTTCAATATTTTTTGCTTTAATTTGAAATGCGGTCTGAATAAAATCCTAATTTCTGTTTTTTCTTCTCTTCTCTTTTCGGAGTGAATTATAATTATTTGTTGTTTGTTGCATTTTTTTGAAGTTTGAATTTTGTTGTTTGTGTTATACAAACAAAACAACGATTTTGGTATTTTTGTGTTGCGCCCGTTGCTGGGTTGATTTGTTCTTGTTCGTGGTAAAAATGGTGATATTGCTGTTGTTCTATTAAACAAAATCATGCTACTATTTTTCTGCAACAGATTAGCCATCTGATGCAACAGATTAGCCATCTGATGCAACAGATTAACCATCTGATGCAACAGATTAACCATCTAATGCAATAGATTTAACATATGATGCAACACATTAACCATCTGATGCAACAAAGGAACCATTGGATTAAAAATCTGATGCAACAGATTAACCATCTGATGCAACAAAGGAACCATCGAATTAAAAATCTATTGCAACAGATTAACCATATGATGTAATAATTTAACAATCTGATGCAACAGATTTGCCATCGAATGCAACAGAGAAACCATCGAATTAAAAATCTAATGCAACAGATTAACCATTTGATGCAACGAAGGAACCATCAGATTAAAAATTTGATGCCACAAATTAATCATCTGATGCAACAGATGAACCTTCTGTTGGATAAAATCCTATCACTATTCCAACAGGACATGCCCAAAACTTGATTTTTCTAACTGATCATTCATCTATCGTGATAGACGATCCTTCTGTTGGAAGAAATCTAAATAATATTGATCGTTGATATATAAATATTCCAACATATCACTCATATGTCGTAACAGATATATGATCTGTTGCACAGATCAGTCATCTGTTTCAACAGATGAGTGAACTATTTTTATTGTTGCAACAAATTACTTATCCGCTGCAACATATTAGTTATATGCTGCAACAGATCATTCATATGTTGCAATAGATGTGTTATCTGTTGCATAGACCATTCATCTGTCTCAATAGTTGAGTAGTATATTTTGTATTGTTGCAACAAATTACTCATCCGTTGCAATATGTTAGTTAACTGTTCCAACAGATCACTCATATGTTGCAACAGATATGTGATCTGTTGTACAGACCATTCATTTATATCAAAATATAAGTGATATATTTTGTATTATTGCAACAGATTACTCACCCGTTGCAACAGGTTAGTTAACTGTTCTAATAAATCACTCTTATATTACAACAAATATGTGATTTATTGCACAGACCATTCATTTGTCTCAACAGATAAGTGATATGTTTTGTATTATTGCAACAGATTACTCATCATTGCAATAGGTTAGTTATTTGGTGCAACAGATGTGTGATTTGTTGGAACTGTTATTTTACTATTTTGCATGTTAGATTTACTGTTATCCTTTTTTAATGATGCACTAATCAACTATAATATATTTTATGTTCCTGATAATTTTAGATAATATGGCTCCTAAAAGAACAAAAATTGAATCCAAGTCCAAGTAAAGGAATAAATGAAGTAGCTAGGCTACATCCACCACTCCATGAGCTTGTTTTACAAGTGTTATCTCAATCAGGAGCAGAATATGATGAACACGGGGAGGAGAAATGTTTTAAAAGAGATAATCCAAATGCTAATAGCCCTTCTACCGAAGAGTTGGTCAAAACCTTCAACATTAATCGTTATCCTATGAAAATGTAGTGTGATGGCGCCACAGATTTAACGGGTGATTTCGTGGTTAAGTCATTCATGGGAAAATCTTTCAACGCCTTCAGAAACATACTTCGAGAACAAAAATTGGATGCTTATTTCAGGGACAGCTGCTTTGGGCAATATCTTAATTTGTCGGAGGACAACAGTGCTCGTTTCCAAATGAAAATGGTATATGATCTTCTCAAGCGTAGGTTTATGTATGAAAACAAAAATAAGATGGATGAGGTATGGATAAATTACTGTGACATACTTATTTGTTTTGGTTGGAAGAAGTTTGCCATAGTTATTGGACTAAATTGTTATCCTCCTTCTCTTTCTCAAGTTATACCTATTCTGACTCAAAAAAATATCTCGCACACCCAAAAAAGGCAAAGGCAAGTCGAATGATCATGATGACCTGGTGTCCATGTTGGTCCAAGCTTCAAAAACAAAAATTTGATAGAAACGTTGAAAGGTAAAAGAATTTCAAAGAACCACAACTAATCATTGTGCTTGGTTTGATTTATACATAATATTCTTTGGGCGAGAGACGTTAACAATAACATAAGTGTTGGTTTAATAAAGCTCTCCAAGGATCTTGAGACATTTAACAACTATCCTTGGGGTTATGAAAGCTTCAAATGACTGTAAAATATTTGTTGACTCTGTTAACGCCAAAGACAATCAACTTATATGGCTTTACATGAGCTTTCATGGTAAATATTTCTTTTATTATGATATGATTCATTTTTTTATTCAATAATAGTTTTGATTTATTGGCGTTATTTTATAGGCTTGGGCGTTTGAAGTCATTCTTTATTTGAGACAACAAGTGAACTATCAGAAAGAAGTTTCTTGTCCAAGAATCTTGAGATTGTTGTCGGCCAAAACTGATAAAAATATAAAATTTCTTAATCTCTTCAACCCCCCAAAGGATGCAGTAAGTATAATTATAACTAAGTTTTTGTTTTAATTAATGATTTTTTTGAATGATCTAATTATCATTCTAATATATGTAATGATTTGTGTTAGATTGTGCATCCGTCACTTGTTCCGACCAATCGAGAGTTGAATATGCCATTTTTTCTTACTTTACAATCTGTGCAAACTTTATCAGACCCTTAACAGAATAAAAATAGAATTGTTTGGATCAACAACCATTACAAGAAAAATATTTTTGGAGGGTGGGCTTGTTTTTGTTGATGGTCTTAGTGGTGATGGAGCTGTTGGTGGTGGTAGTGGTGCTGCTTTTGGTGCTAATGATGCTCCTCTTACAGTTTTTAAAATAAACCATTATGAGTATGATCATACTGGTTATACAGATTTTGCCTCTCCTAGCGAATGTTCTGCATGCAAATGTCAAGACTGCAAGGCGAGACATGATGTAGTGATTAATGTTATTAATGCATTAACTGCTTCTGTAAAGGAATTGACATCTAAGAGGGGTTTCATTTTGTTAAAGAGGATTTTATATCCATCCATTCCATTAGAGATTAAGGCTAAGAGGAGAAAGAAAGTAATTTCCAAGGCATTATCAAACATCCAAAAAAGCAAAATTATAATTCCTCTGTCCGTGTGTTACACTATTGAGCAATGTACAATGGCCAAAGGAGAGTAGCACGAGCTGAAGAAGGTGAATATATATCGTCTGTTCTAACTAACAAACAGACACATATCTATTTCAACAGATGACATATCTGCTAAAAATTATCAAACGAATATATACATCTGTTGCAACAATTGACTAACCTATTGCATTAGATAAAGTATCTATTGCAACATATGTCTCGTATGTGTTTTAGCAAATCAAACAGATCTACGTACCACTTTTATTTGTTCCAACAGATGACCTATCTGCTGCAACGGATGGGTCATCTGTTGGGACAAATTAAATCAAGACTTCTTACCATTTCAGTTTTATTTGTTGATTTATTTCATGTAATTTTTAAAGGTTTTGATTTATTTTATTTTATCTGTGAATTTTATTTATCCTTAGATTTGAACTTATTAATTGAAATGGAATACTATATTCAAATATGGCAACATATAAGGTATCTGTTGCAACAAATGACATATCTATTGAAAAATATCAAACAGATTTAGGCATATGTTGCAACAGGTAGATAATCTATTGGAAATTATCAATCAGGTCTTCCCACTATTGCAACAGATAGACTTAGATAGAAACATCGACATAATGCAACAGATGACCAACCTATTACAATAAATAAACTATCTGTCAGAACAAGTATAATATCTGTTACACCAGATGGGCAATCTGTTGCATTAAAAAATTCAACTTTCATCAGACATAAAAACTTGCCACTGCATGTAAAGTGAAGTGACTTGAAATAAAAAAGGCGGAACACATCAACAGTGTTCATTTTAAGTACCTAAAATAAAATAGGCATCCAGTAGACAGTGTTAATTTTAAACACCTAAAATAAATAGGCATCAAATGTGTCAGTTTGACACTTTTTGCCCTATTGGCAGTTTGCGTGTAATTCAAGCAGCCAAGGCTCATTGAACCCCTAGTTTTGCTGACTTAGCATCTGATTTGGCCCCCAACGGTTATTTTCCCCCCATTGTCTTATATATATTACTTTTCTTCCTAAAATTTAACCCTAAATTTCCAAATCTTCTTATTCTTGATCATCTTTTTTCCTCTATCCAAAGTCTTAAAATTATTTGTATTTGTTTTTTCTGCATATTTTTTTTCATTTTTTCCAACTGAGCTTGACAATGTCGAGCTCATCTTCCACTATTTTTTGTGATAAAGATTTTTGATATTGTAAGTGTGGTCATGAATCTCTATTGAAGACTTCTTGGACTCAACAAAATCTAGGTCGCATGTTTTTTTACTTGTAAGATTTCAAAGGTAATATTTTTTTAATTTAATTAGTTGATTAATTATTGACTTATAATTGTGGTATTGTTTTTGTAGAAGTTGGGTGGATGTGATTACTTTGATTGGTATGAAGAACGACACCCTTTACAAGTAAATCATGTAATCTGGGATTTGTTGAAGAAAGTTAAGACTTTTGAAAAGAAATAAAATCGAGCAAGCAAATACTAAATTATTGGCGTTATTGCTACTTGTTTGGTGTTGTTGGGCACATGGATATTCAAGCCTAATTGCTAAAATTTTCATAGTGGCGTATTTGTATTTGCTATTGGTTTGGTGTTGTTGAGCATACGGATATTCAAGCGTAATTATTGGAAAATATCATACAGATTTAGACATATGTTGCAACATGTAGGACATATGTTGAAAATTATCAAACAAGTCTTCCCACTATTGCAACTGATAAGACTTAGATATAAACATCAGCATAATACAATAAATGACCAACCTATTGAACAGATAAACTATCTTTCAGAATAGATAGAATATATTTTACAACAGATGGACAATCTGTTGCATTGTAAAAAATTCAACTTTCATTAGACAAAAATAATTGCCACTACATGTACATAAAGTATGTAGAGTAAAAGTGATTTTAAATTAAAAAATCATTAGTTCACAGGATCTTCTTTATATACAGGCTCCAAGCGTCCAGTTAGTACCCCCATAAGCTCAGATCTCTTGCATGTTTTCCACAGCATTGTTGCATAGAAAGGTCGTTGGCTAGGCCATTTCTGTATCGATCAGCAAATATTCAATGTGTGCAAGAGCGTATGACCTACACGCGACAATGGTTTAAGTTTTTGGAAGGTCCATGTCCTTGTTTTGACCTTCAAAATTCCATGGTTACTTCATCAACACTTCTTTTAGAAAACGATCCATCAGTTTACTCTGCCTCAACAAGATGGGAACAACTCCAATAGTGGCTGCATATGGGTAAAAAATTAGCCTCGTCCAAGGTAGGTAAGTTTCAGTCATAAACCTTGGTTTTTCCCTCCTCAAGAAGTATCTCAATAGCCCGATAATGTATGTCATCCACGTTCATGACTCCAAGAATCCTCTTTACCTCGGTCAAGCTCTTGCCGTATGGATTTGACCTCTCCACTTTAACATATTTTATCATTTCTTCATCCTATTGGAACCCAGAAAGTAACGAATAAAATCCCTCGCCACCGGGATTGACGCTAGCTTACTGAGATCATCGCACCTATCCTTGAGATTCTTTTAGAAGTCGAGGTCCATTATCCTATCGGCGGAATCATAAGCTTCCAGGTATGCTAATTGTTTGCCCCTTATGAGGCAGAGAATTTCTTCAACATATTGTGATATAAGAAGTCAATTTTTAAATAGGTTAGTAATTGCAAAGAAGGAAAACATCGTGGAAAAATGTAACGGATGGTCCATGTATTGTAGAGGGTTCTCTAAATCTGTTCATAGATTACCTATCTAACGTAACTTATACAAGAGATGGGTAATATGTTGCAACAGAACCACCACAATTTGCACCAGAATAGACATATGTTGCAAAAGATAACAAGTATATTAGAAGGCTAGGTTAGGAAAAGTAAACTTACCTTGTCCACATACTGCGTACGCATATCTGTCATACTTCTGAAGTCTTGGGAGAAAAAGGTATAGATGGGGTAATCTTGTGCGCCTTGCTTGGCCCGTTATAGATCTCTCTTCTCTTTGGCGCCAAGTTTCGCGTATATGTCCACCTTTTTTAATGACCCCTGAACTTCAACAACTTTTGGAGAGAGAGAAGTTGCAATATTTTTTAGATTTCCAATTGGAGAGTACTTGGCTAATTACTTTTTTCTTCCTCCCAACCGTCACTGTAGGAGTGTTTGGCTCCCTTACTTTCTTGAATGGTACTCTTGGATTTCAATTCCTCAACAGTCTTAGTGATAACATCTACTTTTTCAAAGAGTTTGTCCTAGTTTTCCTTGCACTTTTTGCATTTACAACGAGAACATGAGGACAAAGAGGAGTGAGAGGGACCTGTGTAAGGGTGAGAGTGACCTGTAAAAGAGGTGTTTTCAAACATATTTAATTTTTCTTGAGCATCAACAAGCTCAACATCACGACTAGCAGCAGCATCAGCATGACTTTCTCCAACATTAACTCTACCAACAACACCCCTAGAAGAAGCACTCGAATTTGTTGTAGTAGGTTGGTCATAAAGAGCCTTAACACTAGTCTGAACTTGCCTAACTGCTCTTCTTATGGCTGTTCTCCAGCTAATTTCTTCTTTATTAACTCCATTGTTGGGTCTACTATTGTATTAACAAGACCTAGAGTAATAAAAGAAGTCATCCTCAACTCCTGCTCAGTAGGCACGATCCATGGATGCACAATCTATAAAAAATAGATACATTTAAATCATATAATAATTTGCAGTTAGTTGGGTTACATGTTAACACAGACAACTTATGCAACAGATGATATATCTGTCGCAATAGTTGATTTGTATGCCGCAACAGATTAACAATATGTTACATCAGATTACCCATCTGTTACATAATTTGCAGTAAATGGGTAATTTGTTGAGTCGGATTAAGAGAACCAGAGTAACAGATGGTTAATTTATTGCGAAATATGGATCGTCTGTCACAACAGATTACCTATCTATTGCACCAGTTACAGTAGACGGGTAATCTATTGCAACAGATGACCCATCTGGTGCAATAGATGGCAAATCTATTTCAATATCTTTCTTTGAGTTAATTATTTTACTTGAAATAAGACGTATTGTATCATTCGGAGGGTTAAAGAGATCAACATCCTTAATTCTTATGTTGCTCTTTGTAGCCAACCACCTAAGGATCCTTGGATGAGAAACCTCATCCGGGTAATCCTTGACCTGCTTCCGGAGGTGAGGAATGGCTTCAAATACCCAAGCCTAAAAAATATAAACAGAAGGCAAGCAAAAAAAAAGTCATAATAATTATTCAATTTAAATTAATGGATGAGTAAACAAATAGTGATAAATTTACCATGAAAGCCCAAGGAAAGCCGTATAATGTGATCATCTTTAGGGATAGCTTTGTTAGTAAATATTTGACAGTCAAGTAGTAGCTGTCATATCCCTAGGGATAATTGTTGAATTTCTCAAAATCATCAGTAAGCTTCAACAAATCATCTTCTATGACTTTGTTGACGTCTCTTTCCAATATAACAGAATGAGCAAACCAAACTAAGCACAACTGCTCCTTGTACTGCTTTGGTATAGTTTTATCCTTAAGATGTTTTATCAACTCACTGGCTTTGCACCCACGTCCAGCAATGTCCAATAACCCATCTATTTTTTCTTGTGTTTGTTGGTTTTGGTGGGTGGTCGCTGAGAAAATGCCTTACCACTATTTGATGGTGGTGGTTTGGCTGCCCTACTTGCCTTGGACCTTTTGCATGGTGTTTTCTTGGTGAGAGGTTCTTCTAGACGATCGCATATCAAGCCCGTCACTGTGACAAACTCTTTCAAGCCAAAATAAATTGGCATGCCATAGTAGTTGATCCATATTTCATCTATTCCCCCTCCCCTCCTTCGAATCTTTATCATTCCTCACGTACTTGATCTTACGCTTGAGAAGACCATATACTATGCTCATTTAGAAATGGGCAATGTGGTCCTCAGGTAGCTCAAGAAAGTGTTCAAAGCAGCTTTCTTAAAAAGTTTGTCTATGTTTTCATTCTTCATAATATTCCTAAATTCATCAAAAGGGTTCCCCAACTGACATTTAAGTACAAGATCACCAGTTAGTTCTGCAGGGTCATTTATCGGTATCGCAACTTGAAACCTATCAATACTAATAGTTTTGAGAGCCTCATGCTGAGATTTTGATATTAATTCACGCCCCATTAGTGATGCATTATCATCCTCTTTCTCACTTTTTTCTCCCTCCTCTTTTTGTTTGTCTTCTTCTTCCTCCTTCTTACAATCATTTTCCTTAGCACCATCTACAGACCCTTATCGACCTCCCTCAATGTCATTTTCATAACTTTCCTCAACCTTACTTTTCCCTGACTGAGATTGTTCAGGAAGCTCCTCCAAATCCCTCTGTATTGTAGCCTTTTTTGTTAGGTGGTCAGAAGTTGATCCACTTTTACTTTCTTTTCTTTTGGGAGACATGTTTTACCTACAAATAATAAAAAAAAAAATTACATTACAATTTATGTATGTATAAATTTTAAAAAATACATTACAAACACCACCAATACCGACACCACCAATAGCCACCACAAACACCACCAGTGCCACCACGACGATCACTAACACCACCACCATGTCCACAAACACCATAAATACTATTCAACAATACCAAGACAGTCAATGGAACACTGCGATAAAAACTAGGGTTTTCTCGAGTTCTTCCTATGATTTTACCATCAAAACTCAAAATTATAAATCCATTCTCGAAGATAATACAACTAGAAGTCTTATTTTTTATCATTGACTTAAAAGCACTAATTTTTTTTAAAATAATAAATATAAAACTCTTCTCGAACTCTGTTACCTACGAAGACAGAGAAAATGACTAATACAAGCAAGAATGAAGTTGAAAATAACACCTATGTGGTCGAAAATGGGAAGAAAATTGATCTGTTGTGAAGGGTTGAGCAATTTATTAAGTAGTTATTGTCTGTATTATTGAGAGAGAGAAAGGAACAAGAACTCGAGATTTGAAATGATGAAACATTTTTCTGCAAATGGGTGATTTGTATGGGTTGATTTGTATTTTGGAAAAGAATGACAAGTTTTGAAAATGTTAATTCTGTTCGAATTGATCTTAAATATTTTTTAAAATTTTAAAAGATATGCATAATTTTTAACTGTCTCATTATGCAATTGCCAAAAGGCTTAATTGAAGTTGTAGTTGACCCTAGGAACTCACCCCTAGTTCTAGCTTAATCAATTGAAGTTGTAGTTGAACATATGAACTCAATTGAAATTGCATAAAAACAAATGTTCAACTTATTGCAACAGATGAATTATCTGTTGGAATTTATCAAACAGATTAAGTCATCTATCGCAACAGATTAACTATCTATTTTAAATTATCAAATACGCATTGCCACCTGTTGCGATAGATGACCGAGCCGTTGGAAATTTTCAAATAGAAATTGTCATCTGTTGCAAAGTACGTATTATATGTTTTAAGATTTTTTATTTTATTTTGAAGCAATTTAAGTATTAGAATGACAATGAGGTAATAAGAATCGCTTCAACTCAGAGTGATCGATCGACGACTCAGATCGGGAGAAATGCAATACCAACATCATGCAATTGCCAAAAGACTCCATTGAAGTTGCAGTTGATCCTATGAACTCACCCCTAGTTCTAGCTTAATCAATTTAGGTATTAGCTTGACAATGAGGTAATACGAATCGCTTCAACTCAGACTGATCGATCGACGACTCAAGTCGGGAAAAACGTGATAACGCCCAAACTACAGCTCTTGTAAGAGTATAAGCGGTCGCTGCCAAATATAGAACCCAACTGGGTTGGGTGTCGAATCCCACAGGGAATACTTGGTCACTAAGTGTTGCAATTGTTAGCAGACTATTGGTCGAAAATTCTACAGAAAGGGGGGATGGTTTAGGCGTGAATTAAAAGTATCAAAATAGCAAAGTAAAAGCGGAATGCTTTGTTTAGTAAGATTTTAATCAATGAGAATTGTAAGTTAGGGTTATGTCCACCTTATGAATTCTACGTATCTATTAACTATGAGTAATGCAGGATTCAGACATGCATGCACTTATAGAGATTCGTATTCTACTGGTAAATTCTAGTGTCTCTCGACCATCAAGGATTATCTCACTTTAACTCTCTCGAGCTTAAAGCGTATAACTAATGGTACGAACTCTCCAAGAGTTAATCTAGTTACGGCACTAACATGTAAATAGGGGTTGGTAGCCCTATTTCTTTGTCACACTCTCTTTTCCAAACATGTAACTTTTCTCTCGAACAAGTTAATGCTATAATGGCGTATTCTATATGTTTGCAACCACAAGAATGTAATTAAGATGAAGAGAGTAATGATATAAGTAGCATAAGTATCAAGAATTCACAAACTCATAGTAATAGATAGTATATCATAAGGCTTCCATAACCCTAACAGAGAAGTTTAGCTACTCATGATTACAACGGAGATCACAATAAACATCATCATCGTACCAAAGCTCAAAGAATCTCCCGTTGAAGATGGGTGTGGCGTCAAACTAGGTTGACATTTTTGCCCTCTAGACGTTTCCCCCAAGTTAGCATTTTTTTCTCTGTTAAAACTTACAGAATCTGTAAACTGAATAATACTAGAAAGTCGAATGAATAATGAAAGTATCTATCAATTCGTGAATAATGAAAAGCATGAATGCTGAAAAATTCAGCAAAATAGGGTTTTTATAACATCCTTGTCCTATTCCTACTAAGTTACTGTTGATCCCCAAGTCTTTAGAAATACTATTTTTGTCCGGGACAAGTTCTCCATGCATCACTTTCAGTCCATAAGCTTCCAAAAGCTGTCTTCCCTCTTATGTGAAGTTTCCCTTGCTACCAAAAGGTCCACAAAGTGCTGAAATCTTCATCATTAATACCTGAAAATATGCTAATCACGTTGGTTAGCTCACTTACAGGAAAATGGACTAAAAATGCAGGAATTATATATTTTGTCCTTAAAACTTAGTTAAAATATGGGTAAATTATGGTGCTTTAGGCGTGTAAATACGCCTATCATCAAAACGCAAGACCAACATCATGCAATTGCCAAAAGACTCAATTAAAGTTGTAGTTGAACCTATGAACGCACCCCTAGTTCTAGCTTAATCAATTTAGGTAGTAGCTTGAAAATGAGGTAATAAGAATTGCTTCAACTCAGAGTGATCGATCGACGACTCAAGTTGGGAGGAACGCAATACCAACATCATGCAATTTCCAAAAGATTCAATTAAAATTGTAGTTGACCCTATGAACTCACCCCTAGTTCTAGCTTAATAAATTTAGGTACTTGACAATGAGGTAATAAGAATCACTTCAACTCAGAGTGATCAATCGACGACTCATGTCGGGAGAAACATACTACCAACATCGTGCAATTGCCAAAAGAGTCAATTAAAGTTGTAGTTGACCCAATGAACTCACCCCTAGTTCTTGATTAATCAATTTAGGTATTAGATTTTTAATGAGGTAATAAGAATCGCTTAAACTCAGAGTGATCGATCGACGACTCAGGTCGGAAGGAACGCAATACCAACATCATACAATTGCCAAAAGACTCAATTGAAGTTGTATTTAACCCTATGAACTCACCCATAGTTCTAGCTTAATCAATTTAGGTATTAGCTTGACAATAAGGGAATAAGAATCACTTCAACTCAGAGTGATCGATCGATGATTCAGGTCGGGAGGAATGCAATACCAACATCATCCAATTGCCAAAAGACTTAATTAAAGTTGTAGCTGACCCTATGAACTCACCCCTGGTTATAGACTAATCAATTTAGGTATTAACTTGACAATGAGGTAATAAGAATCGCTTTAACTCAAAGTGATTGATCGACGACTCAGGTAGGGAGGAACACAATACCAATATCATGCAAATGAAAAAGACTCAATTGAAGTTGTAGTTGACCATATGAACTCACACCTAGTTCTATCTTAATCAATTAAAGTTGTAGTTGAACATACGAACTCAATTGAAATTGTATAAAAATAAATATTCAACCTATTGCAATAGATGACTTATTTGTTGGAATTTATCAAATAGATTAAGTCATCCGTTGCAACAGATAACTATCTATTACAAATTATCAAATAGGTGTTGCCATCCGTTGGGACAGATGATCGAGCCGTTGGAAATTTTTAAACAAAAATTTTCATCTGTTACAAAGTATGACTTATATGTTTTAAGATTTTTTTTTATTTTAAAAAGATTTAGGTACTATCTTGACAATGAGGTAATAAGAATCGTTTCAACTCAAAGTGATCGATCGACGACTCAGGTCGGGAGAAACACAATACCAATATCATGCAATTGCCAAAAGACTCAATTAAAGTTGTAGTTGGCCCTATGAACTCACCCCTAGTTCTAGATTAATCAATCTAGGTATTAGCTTGACAATGATGTAATAAGAATCCCTTCAACTCAGAGTGATCGATCGACGACTCTGGTCAGGAGAAACGTAATGCCAATATCATGCAATTGCTAAAGACTCAATTGAAGTTTTAGCTGACCCTATGAACTCACCCCTAGTTCTAGCTTAATCAATTGAAGTTGTAGTTGAACATATGAACTCAATTGAAATTGTATAAAAATAAATGTTCATCCTGTTGCAACAGATAACTTATTTGTTGAAATTTATCAAACAGATTAAGTCATCTGTTATAACAGATTAACTAGCTGTTGTAAATTATCAAATAGGCGTTGTCATCTGTTGCGATAGATGATCGAGTCGTTGGAAATTTTCAAATAGAAATTATCATCTGTTGCAAAGTATGACATATGTTTTAAGATCTTTTTTTATTTTAAAGCAATTTAGGTATTTTCTGTCTGATATAAAAAAAGATAAAATACTAAGACGGTAAAAAATATTACTGGGATACCTCAAAAATCTCCTCATTGGGTAGTCTTATCTTGTCTTTTCAATGTCACCGTCTCCTCGTGTCCCTCAAAAGTTATTAATAAATATTTAAAACCCATATCTAGAATTCTCTCTCCTTCAGCCATAAATTAACTCAACTCATCTCTCTTTTTTATTCAGAATTCTCTTTCTCTTCTTTTTTCCTCACTTTTCTCTCCTCTTTCGGATGAGGATCCTTTTGGATCTCAACCGATCAATATCTTTTCTCGACTGAACTAGGTGTTCTAATCCCTTTTTTTGACATTGTAGGTATGGTTTACTATTTCTCTTTTCTTCTTGTGTTCTTCTTTGTATGTTAAATTAGATATTTACATCTGTTGTTATATTGTTTTACCCATTACCAGTTTTCTATTTATTGAGAAAATTGAAGGAAAGGTGACTTTTAAGTCTTGAATAAATGAAACGTTATTTTTATTAAAATATACGAAAAAAGTCATTTGTTAAAAGAACTTAAAAAGCCTTGTTGTCAGTATTATTTTTTTATGTGTTTTATTTGTTACTTTGGTGTTGTTGTTGTTGGGGTGTTGGTGTTGTTGGAACATGTGATGTTTGTGTTATTGATGGTGTTGGAACATATGGTGTTTTTTCTTTGTTGTTGATGTTGTTGATGGTGTTGCGATAGTTTCCTCAACTGTTCCAACTGATGAATCAGATGTTGGAATATACGGAGCAACTGTTGGAAGAAATCAAACTAGTAGCAAGGCTGGTTTGATTTATTCCAATAGATGACCCATCTGTTGCAACATGTCATTCATCTGTTGCCACAGATGCGTCGCCTAGTGCAACAGATGACTCATCGGTTGAACAGATGGGGAATTTATTACATCAGATAGGTCATCTGTTGATTCATTCAATTTTGTGTTACCCTTTTGTAATGTTTTTTTTGTTTTTCTTTTGTTTGACATCAAATATTTTTATCTTGTTTGCAGATAAAAGGAAGTGAAACTGGATAAACTTTTGCCCTACCAACATTAAAGGCTAGAGTAAAAATGAGTTCGTAGGAATAAGATGTTTACAGATGAAACTACTTCATATGTGGGAGGTATGTATTACTGATCAACCTATCGTGAAAACACACATCCAGTACACTGATTTTGTGAATGTTGGTTCTTTACCTATTATGTGTTAATCTTTCAAACAAGATATGGCATTTTACAGTTAAGATTGTTAGGTTCAAACTGGTAAGACTGAGGGACCAAGTAGGTGGTGTCGATATCCTATTACGGCTTAATGAAGATTTTGCTAATGTTTATGTGTCAAGTTTGGAGAAGGGTTCAAGTTTTTGGTGGCAGTGTAAACATTCAAATAGTGATTAGACTGATTTTAAGTATGGATGTGCATCGGTCGGTTTGGTTCGGTTTACATATTATTGGTTCAGTTTATTGATTTTTGGTTTTTAAATATGTTAAACCAATAACCAAATGAATAAGATATTTTTTATCGGTTTTCGATTTATCGATTTATCGATTTTTAGTTCTTAAAGGTTTGACTTTCGGTTTAACCGATAAGAAAATACTTATAAAATAGAAATAGTAGTAAATAACAAGAAAAAAAATTGAATCTTAGTTGCAAACAAAAATCCTACATAATATGTTTTAATTTACAAGAATCTTCAAATTTAAACTAAATGTTGTTAGGAGAAATTAAAAGTTTATATAATTGAAATAATAGGTTTGTTAATTTGTAGAGATTAAAGGGAAATTAAGAGAAATATATAATAGGTCATATATATATATATATATATATATATATTTTTATTGGGTTATCGGTTTACCCAATAACCCAATAAGAAAAAACCGAATCAAACCAACCTAATAAATTTATTTTATAAAACCATTAAAAAATCGTTAACCCAATAACCCAATAACAACAAACCAATAACATTTTTATCGGTTCGATTTTTGCACACCCCTGATTTTAAGGGTTCAATGGACTTTTAAAAGGTCTCTGAAGCCTCGAACCCAATAGAAATTTCCCTAATCCAAATTTATATGGATGGGTTGCTCGAGGAGACTATTATATAACAGAAGGTAATTAGAAGAATACCTGTGCGGGATGGGGGAGGTGAAAAAGATCATATATCAACTCAGATCTTATTAAAGAAGAAACACAGGGTAGGAAGAAAAGTGTAGCGAAACTGGATGACGAAATTGACATGAAAAATGAAAAAATTGAATGAGCTGCGAATGTGAAAGTGTTTCCAAAAATGAAAATCCATCAGTCCATTTTGAAAAGAAAAATGTTGAAGTGGATTGGAGTTGTGCACTTTGTTAAGGGACTGCAACTAGCTAGCATGGCCTAAATGAATACCCACAAAATGCAGGACCAGAACTCTAAAGTTTCAGCTTTACGAGCACCGATGGTGGTAAGATTGTCGGCTAGGAACAAAACCTGAACCAACAACTCCTAAATTAAAAATAAGGGATCAAGCCAAGGTGGCAGTTTCTCAAGTTAAACTTGCATTCCATGCCTTCTTTTATGGCTCTAGTCTGGTCAAAGGCAGTGGAATAACAAGGCATAGGATTTCTGCCCAACTTCAGACCTTTTTGTTTCTACTGTCATTGACCTGATCTTAACCACAAATAGAATGCATGAAATGCAAGTTAGACATCAGAAATTGACGTCTTGGCTTTTCTTATTTTTACTTCTAGAGTTGTTGGTTCAGGTTTCATTCTTGACTGAAAATCTTACCAATCTCCTGTGCTCGCGAAGCTGCTTCCTTAGAGTTCTGGTCCTGCACTTTGTGAGTCTTCATTCAGGCCATGCTCGCTAGTCGCAGTCTCTAGCAAAGTGACCAGCACCAGTCTTCTTGAGCATTTTTCTTTTTCAAGAACGACTGATGGATTTTAATATTTGGATACACTTCCACATTTGAAGTTCATTCAGCTTTTCATCTCTCAAGTCAATTTCATTGGCCAGATTCACTAGAAGTTCCTTACTTGCTTCCTTGTGTTTCCTCTTAAACAAGGTCTGAGATGATATATGGTCTTCTCTACCTCCCCCTTCCCGCACAGGTATTCTCTCAAGCACTTTCTGTTGTATAATAGTCTCCTCGAGCAACCCATTTATATAAATTTAGAGCAAGGAAATTTCTATTGGTTTTTTATTGTTGTTTGCAGCAGTACGAGGCTTCAGAGGCCTTTCAAAAGTCCATTGCGCCATTAAAATTGGTCCAATCACTATTGGATATTTACACTACCGCAAAAACTTGAACCTTTCTCAAAACTTGACATATAAACATGAGCAAAACCGTCATTAAATTGTAACAGGGTATAGACACCACCATCTGGAACCCTTTGGTCTTATCAATTCTCACTTATCAAACTAAACTGTAAAATACAGGATCTTGTTTGAAGGATCAATGTTTAATCTATAAAAAACTGCATTCATAAAATCATTGTACTTTATGTGTGTCTGTAATGGTAGCCTGATCAATAATACATAACTCCCACGCATGAAAGTGGATCCATTCATCTGCACACACCTTATTTTTCCTACCCCTTCAATGTCAGATAATGTTTATTCTTCACTTCCCATCGTTAAGTAGTGTACAAAACTACGGAGGCTCAAAGGGTAACCATGTTTAATGTCAGATGACTACTTGCCCATCAAGAAAAAACAAGTTCTATAAGTCGTGACTTTTCACCTTTTTTGTTTTTAAATTTGTTGATATAATAAGTCACCAATTTGGATTAATTAAGGTATGCGATGACTATTAAAAAAGAGGTAAAAGTCATGACTTTTTGTCTAACTCATTCAAAACAACTGATGAATCAAATCCCTCATCTGTTGCAAATGATAAATCAGTTGTTAGAAGAAATAAAAACATCTCTTCCAACAGATAGCCCATCTGTCGCAACAGATAATACATATGTTGCGGTAGATGTCTCATTTGTTGCACATACAGATTATTTATTGTAATAGATGGTAAATCTGTTGCGCCAGTGGGTTATCTATTGTGACAGATAGATGATCTGTTGCAACAACTCAATAATAACTACTGTTATTAAGTCTCAAACCATTTGAAAATGTGAGAATTTTGAATGTAAAAGAAAAAGTGACAACTTTTCACAGAAAATAAAAAGCCAGCAGTTTGAATGTAATTAATACAGTGGAGCTAAATAGTTGTGCCTTTTTTACTAACACATTCAGATTCAATCTTCTATAAATATGTCCCTTCTTAATCTTCATTCTACTTCACTTTTATTTATTTCTTGCATTTTGTCTTTTCGTATTACATCTCCAACCACTTCTATTCAAAGAACATATTCCTTTCTCGTTGAGGTAAGTTTTTTCTGTGTAAATATACCAGTTGATAGTATACGTTGTATTACATTCAGACTCTTTTCTTTACTTTTGTGTTTATGTGTTCTGTCAATTCATGCGTGTTATAAATATGGTTGATCTTGTTTGGGACATTGCTATTCTACGCGACACCATACGGAAACTTCATAGGCAGGTTAACGATCTACAGAAGGAGTTGATCGCCATGAGAGCAAGGATTTTCAGAGAGATGCAGATGCTGATGACTGCCCTGCTGTTTTCGGTTGACGATTGTACGGTTGGCAATAATGATGATGATGATGATAATTAGAATGTTTTTTAGCGTATGTATTTTAATTTTTCTATATCAGATCTATACCTAATGTATTTTTTTCATTTAATGAAAGATTTATTTTTGGTCGACTTTGGCTTTGGTGGAGAACAAGATGCGAGAAGAAAGGCTGAGATGATTTGGGCATGTGATGAGGAAGGGCATGAATGCCCCAGTTCGTAGGTGTAAGAGGCTAGCTTTGGGTGGATTTAGAAGGAGTAGAGGTAGGCCGAAGAAATACTGGAGGGAGGTGATTAGACATGACATGGAACGGCTACAGCTTACTAAGGACATGACCCTAGATAAGAAGGTGTGGAGGTCGCGGATAAGGGTTGAAGGCTAGTGTGAGTTTGTGGGTTGTAACAAGGTGTTAGGAGAGCTCTTGTGCAGCCGGGTTAGTAATCCTAGGACTGTGTCCATTAGTAGGAGCCCCTAGTCAGGAGTGTTTGGGTGTGGTGAGTGTCTTTGGTCTATGAGTGTATGTTACTATAAGGTGGGTTTCCTATCTCTTATTTTTTATTTTGAATTGTTCGTATTTCTATTATGTCTTATTTCTTTGATATCTATTTTATTATTTATTATTCCTTATTTCTGTTATGTCATCCATCCTACTTCATGTTTCACTACGACCTTGTGTACGATTCTCCATTCTGAGCTGGAGGTTTATCGAAAACAGCCTCTCTACTTCTTCGGAGGAAGCGGTATGGACTGCATACATTTTACCCTCCCCAGGCCTCACTTTGTAGGAATACACTGTGTTTGTTATTGTTGTTGTTGTTTGGCTTTTTAATTCTTATTTAATTTTCATTCTGTCTATTTCTTCTTCTAAACATGTTAACATGTTGATGGTTGGAGGTAAGGAGCAATTTTGAATCCAGCAGCAATAATAATTTTGGCTTTTGAGTTCTTTCAACAGATGGACCATGTGTTGGAATAGATTGGTCATCGATTGGGTTTCTATCAACAGATTATCCATCTATTGCGACAAATGTGTCATCTGTTGGATGAAAATAATCTAGTTTGATGAACTGTATTGTGTTCTTCCATCTAATGTCCATCTGTTGCAATAGATAGGTAATCTGTTGAAAATAATTTTGTGGTCTGCTCTATTTAGTTCATGTTTTGCCTCTGTTTGTTGATGCTCAAGTTATTAAAAAATATATTTTATATAATAAATGATAACATTTACATTTACAGCAATGAGTTAAATATATAAAAGTGTACAACAAATAACAACACAAGTTTTTGCAATTACAACGATCATGGTGGATTACGATCGGGGCATGTAGTTCTTGTGGCCAGCGCTCTTACATACGGAGCACTTGTTTCTTCTTGATGAAAATAATTCTCCGACTCCACGCCTCCTCTTATATGTCCTTCTTCCCGATTTGATAGTGTTTGGGTCAATAAATAGAGGAGGTGTTAATCTCCCTAAAGCTCTACAGGAACAACCCAAGATTCTTCGGGAGGCACCAGAGTAATATGCCCACTATATGCCATTGTATATTTTTTCACCGAATAATATGGAGAGGAGTACTCATAAATTTTAGTTCCATATTTTGCAGCATATTGAACTCGAAGCGCTGCCATAGCATATGGACAGGGTATTTTGTCCAAGTCAAAAACTCTGCACGTACAAGATCTTGTTTGAAAATTGATCGTGGAAATATCACCATGATTGTTGATATTGAACTTGTAATCTGCTATTTGATGAGATAATAACCTATTCCCCAGACTGATGTTCGTTGATACTATTTTTTCCGCTTCTAGAACAAATGGGGTTCGTGGGTTTCGTGAAAAAATTGGCCATACTTCTTGTTTATTATTTCAAATAAAGTTTTGATGGAAAATTCTCTTTCATCACCAAATAATGAATTCACCGATTCAGCTACATTTGATGTCATAATATTGTACCTATACAAAAGAATCACTTAGTGCGACATCATACTAAACTTGTAACTCAAACAAAACATTAAATTCATAAGAAAGTACCTATTTTCCTGACAGAATGCCCGGCTCCATCTCTCTAAACCGACACATACGAGATGTTTTGCTGCCTTGGGATGCATATCTGCTATTTGATTGAAATGGTCTAAAAATTCCTCTCTACTATATGCTTTAGTTGCTCTATAAAAAGGGTCACGACCCTTTTGTTGTAAAAGTTGGTCCGAATGTTCTCTCCAAGATGCCTAATGCAACAACCAAAGTAAGCTGAAGTGAAGAAAATTGAACCCATCTTTGGAATACTTGGATGCCTATCCGAAACAAAACACAACTCTTTGGTATCTTCGACGCAGCTTCGTAGTTGTTCAAAAAAATCCATAAGAGATATCATATTCCTTGTTCGCTACACAAAAAATGACAGAAAAGATGTGATTCACCGCATCCTGCGCCACCGTCGCTAGCAGAACTCTGTTATACCTGCTCTTCAAGAAAGTACCATCGACGGTTATGCCTTTTCTCAAATATCAAAAACCTTGAATCCAAGCATCATAGGATACAAAAAAGTACTTGAACCTTCCGTTTTCATCAACATGCAACGCCGTCTTACTTCCAAAATTTGTGGACTCAAACATGTAATGGTATGCATCAGGACTGCACACCCATGCCTGTGTGTACCCCTAACCAAGTCCTTGGCAATCCCAATGGTCGTATATATCTTTCAATAACCAACCAAGACACCTAATTCTGTAAGGAGTTGATTGGTCATAACCTTTATAGAAGGGCCTTCTCCATCGGGGAATCTATCCTTGGAATATTCACCGAGGACCTTTGTCGTGACGTCAGGATTTTGGCTCGAAATGTGCTCCAAACCACATGTGTGATACTTTTCATGTTTATGAATGACGAATCTGTCAGAACTTAAGTACTTCACCACTCTCAACCACCATTTGCAGTTCGAATTAGCACATTTGTAGCAAAAGACTTTGCTCAAATTAATCACCTTCATTATTCTGAAATCTTTTTTTAAGCAAGAAATAAATAAAGTAGTAGATAGTTCTTTCTTGTCCTTGAATGGCATTTCCTTGTAAAAGTCGGTCTCGTCGTCTTGACGATTGCCAGACTGTGTCGATCAAGAATAACTTCCCACCGTATTGGTCGCATCAACGGGCGTAGGTGTTTGACCATCATCTGGAATGTTCATGTCTAGATCATGCAACCTCTCATCAAAGATTTCTTCTTGTTCTTTTTCTTCTTCTACATTCTGGTTCTCATTCTCTCTCGTCTTTTCAACCACGTACACCCTTAACACTGGCCAGGATGAATTACTAAGATAAGCACACAACCGAACCTGATCGGTTATCTTGAAAGGTAGTACCCGCTGATTTTCAAAGGAGTTGTGCATGTAACTGATGACGAGTTCTTTCGGTTGATAATTCATTCCATAATAGCTGATGATTAAGTTCATAAAATCATCATACGAAACATCACTTTAGACTGTCATAGCTATCGTTTCTAGCATTTCACCCTTCCTCCAACGCCATACATATCGATTGCTCTTCTCTATCCATTGACCATGACAATCCACCCCTATTGTTATTGATCCCTCCATTAGTGGTACCTAAATAAAGTCATTTGTTAAAAAAAATTAATACTGATTTCATAGTGCCATAACATGAATCCCAACAGATGTGTAAACTGTTGCAACAGGTAAGTAATCAATCACAACAGATTACTTACCTGTTGGGATTCATGTTACACTCTTGAAGCTGATTTCAACAGACAAGTCATCTGTTGTAACATATGAAACATATGTTACAACAGACTATACATTTGTTGCAACAAATGACGCATTTGTTGGAACGGAGTGCAGGTTCTATTGCAATAGGTTACTAATCTGTTACAATAGATATTTACCCAGTTGCAACAGATAACTAGTCTATTGCAACAGATGACCCATCTGTTCAATTCATGTTATGGCACTATAGAACCATAAACATGAATCCAATATATGTCTTTCGTTGCAAAAGATATCTCATCTATCGCAACAGATGATTGATCTATTTAAACAGATGTCTCTTATGTTGCATTCATGTTCACGTGCTAGCTATTGTTGAAAAAACATCACAATAACAGTTACCCAGATGACAAATTCAACTAAAAATTATAATTTAACTTACCAAAGTCTCTTGTGAAGTAATGCCAAAGTGGAAAGTGATGTATGAAACAAAATTTGACCTAAGAAATTGGTCAGATAGCAGCAGTAGCGGTAACAACAACAACACCAATGATCAACAAGAAGAAGATAAAGATGATAATGAAGCAGAAGATGATGAATAAAGCAGCAGCAACAAAAAACAACAAAAATCGCTGAGAGAGAGAAAACGACAATGGATGAGAAGAGAGAGAAACGTGTCTTTTTTCCCCTCCGTTTCAAATTATATTAGGTAAACATTTGGATCAAAGTGTAAATTTAAAAACTTGTGGGTTATTTTCAAACTTACTCGACTTTCTTAATTCATAATAAAGTAATTGTCACTTACACTCAATTATTAAGACATGAATCACCTACACTTAATTTTCAAACTCTTTTGTCACTTTTAGCTCAAAGCCCCCAGTATCTTACCATTTATTATTGTTGTTGTTGTTGTTGTTGTTGTTGTTATTATTATTATTATAATTATAATATATTTTTAAAACAGTTTTTAATGAAGTTTCTCTACTAATGTCTTTCTATCATTTCTTGTTTCACACAAAACTATGCGTGTCTACTTTTATTTCCTTTATTTTTCATTTGCAATTTCTCTTTATTTGCTTCAAATTGTCTCAATTTAAATGATATATATTTTTTGGTAATCAATTTTAGAAAAGAATTGATATTTTTTATTTGATTAGTATTTTATAACATTATCAATATTTTAGTCATGTTGAATTTCATTTATGTCAAAAAATTCACAAAGATATTTCTTCTATTTAAAGTTTATTTATTTCAAACATAATTTGAAACTTTGCAGAATTTTTTCATATATCGTAAATTTGATGTCTAATCAAAATGATATAAATTTAGGGAGAGACGTAATTTATAGGAAAATGTGCAAATACTAACATATGTTTCATAAAAAGATAAAAAGGTGAAATTAATTTTGGCTACACATTTAATTGCAAAAAGTAACTATTACTATATTATTGTAAAATAATAATAATAAAAATATATTCATAAATTTGAATAGGTGTTTATCTATTAAACACAATAAACGATTCCTCTATAATTTTAAAATTTCACATCATACATATAATTACAAAGATTTATAGTACATATAATTTATCTAAGCATAATTATTTACTAATTACCTATTAAAATTATTTTAAAGAACTTATTTAAAATGTAATATTAAGCACCTCGTGTTAAATTACTACAAGATATATCTTGTTTATTTTTACTAATTCTTTTGATATTCTTTATTTTGAGGTAGTAAATTTTCTCATCAAATAGATAAATCTCATTGAAAGAAATTTCTCGTTTATTATATTAAATTGATCTCCTATTTCTGACGTATATAAAACAAGATATAGAAGCAATCCTTTAACGTTATGATTCAATAAAATTTTCATCTAATATGCCCTTTTTTGTTTGTTAAACACCCATAAAGCGAATTTAAATGTATTTAAAATTATTTTATGTATGTATTAGTATCCTTTATTGATTCGTATGATTCTACGAAAAAAAGTTAATTATAGTTATAATCTATTCTCTTGTATAATTTTTAAATAAAATAGAAAAAAAATGTTAAAATTAGTTATTTAATCTAAGAGAATGTGTTTGACCTAATGTTAAAATAAGCATTAGAGTATATGATATTTTAATGTTAATTACAAAAACTTAAATAAGTTATAAGCTATTATTGATTTTATAAAAATAAGAAGCTATATTTTATTAGATAATGTGATTTCTACTTACATTTTCGATTGTGTCTATTCAAAAATATTAATAGTCATTTTTTTGAAAAACTAATTAAATAGCTATAAATATATTTAACTTGTAATATTGGGCCCGTAAACAGGTCCTTTATTATCTAGTTATTAGATATATAAATGGTAATAGCTCATGTAGAAAAGAGAAACAACTAAGGGGTCATTTGGTTGGGAATGTAGTTATGCTGGGATAAGTTATACTTGAATTAGTTATGCTGAGATTATTTTTATTGGGTGTTTGGTTTGTTGTATTCAAAGTAATATGCATGGTATAATTTCTAAGAATAAATTAATTGATTACCAAAATACCCTCCATCTTATTTAACTTTTATATATATATATATATATATTTCTTTTCAAGCTTTAAATATTTATTTTTAAAAATAAAACTTTTATCTTATTTAGTTTAATTTTTTGTGTGTGTGCATTTTCATGATTATATCGTGTGTATTTTAAAAATAAAACGTTCACTTATTTAACTTTAATTTTTTATATGTGTCTTCCCATGATTATGTCATGTGTGTTTAAAAAAAAAATCTTACTACATCTTATTTAGTTTGAAATAAAAATTTCTAACTTAAGTTTGTTAAAGTAAAAGAAGATTTGTTGTTTATGTCACTTCATTTAAATACATATCACTCATATAATATAGAATATTAAAATTCATTTTAATTGATATATACAAAATCAATTTTCAAGTGATTAAAAAACTATTTAATTTAAAATATGTAATTGAACAATGGAGTCGATTGTGAACATGGATCACTCATATAGTATAGTGATCAACATTTCAATTCAAATGCTTAACAATGGCTTATAAACTACGACAAGGCCTGTGCTAGTTAATTAAATTTGTCTTTGGCTGAAAAATTAGTTATAAGAGGCTGATATGAATTTCTGGGTTTGGGAGTAATTTAGGTTGTCGGTAAATATTACTTAATTGAAGATAGGTTAATTAAAACTCTAATTTTAATATTTATAAAAATATTGAGGATTAATTCATTACAAATTTCATCTTAAAACAAAAAAATATATATATTCATCTACGTTTTATGCATTTATAATTTTAGTTTATTCTTCATCAAATGTTTAACATAAAATGTGAAAAATATTAATATGCATAAAATATTCTTATATTTATTTAACATATCTACCTATGTTATATAGTTTGTTAGCCATCCAGATGGCCAAATTATAATGTTTATCATTTGTATAAATATAAAATTACTACCTTACTATTTGAATTACGTATATGGTTATGTCAGTATAATTTATGGATCGCCTAAAGTGGTTGAGTTAGATTGATTAATTAATTATGCACATACATAGATACATAAAGTGGCTCGTGCATGAATATAGGTAGGGATAATTTTGTCCTTTTATAAATTTATCCCAAGGATAAATTATGATGGGATTGTTATCCCACCAATTGTGTGGATAACTTATCCCGATACCATTTATTAGTCCCGAAATAAGTTTTCCCGAATATTGCCAACCAAACATGCATTAAAAATTTTTATCCCAAAATTATTTACTTTAACACCTCACACCAAACGATCCCTAATAGTTGTAGCCTAAAACTCACGAAAAAGTGAGAAATTAATTATGTTTTTAACCATTGAACTTTTAAAATTATGATATATTAATGTACTCAAAAATCTTTAGCTAGAAATACAACGAAGAATATTTGCTTAAAACAATTCAGTGCGTCTTCCAGTCATTTATTGACAGACATGAAAAGCAAAATTTTAAAGCCAGAAAAATCATATCTGCAACAAAGAAGAAAAAGATAATTTTACGGTTTCAACTTTGAAGCAACAAACTTCTCTCAAACTATTTTATATTCGGACTGAGATGCAAGGTGGACTCAACACTAACTGGTTACAACAAAGGAAAGAAAAGGATAGTACCAAAAATTAGAAAGCAATTGAAGTTTCAAATTAACTCTTACAAATACTACCTACGTCGCCAATTACAGTACTGAGCTTCCAAAATAGAAGAACCTCACCAATGGGTGCGCGCGAAAAAAGCGGCAGCGGAAAAATATAAAGGACTCGCAAGAAAACAACGGTTCCTACTTAAATTACTTGAGATCATGCACTCAATATCGAACAATATCTTGAAGGCAATCATAGAAATGTGAGATATTGATCTTCTCTTTGCCAGAAAAGATGGCTTCTGCTGTCCCGCCATGTTCACCCTGAGCAGCCATTTCAACGACCATGTATAGTTTCTTGATGGGCATCTATCACAAGACAAGACAACACAAAACAAGAGCAATCAATCAATTCCACGGAATGTGCCTGAAATTTTAATTTCTAAAGCGGATCACCAATATCAGAAGGCGATGAGAAACAGCTGGTATGGGTAAAAGGCATGCATAACAGCATGCTGGTCAGAAAGACAGGGAGCAGAGCTTTGAAACTTACGTCATTTAATGCCTCAGCAGCAGAATCAACGTCCTCACTTGAAAAGACATTAAGTTGTTGCAACACCTGCAAAGAACATCAAAACATCAATACTAGGGGTAATTAATATATTAACAGAATGACATTAGGTTGGGAATCTCCAGTAATTGCATCAATGAATTAGAATTGAGAAAGTCTATAGTATAAATGAGAGACTGATGCAAAAGTTTCTCAAATCACTAGCTCATTTGCTCCGTTCTTTTTAAATCAGTCAAAAAGAAAAATGGATCCTCAAGAGTGGAATAGATATGATATATTGACAAATTAAATGGCATCAATGACAAAAACCACTGTTTTGTGTAACAGAGTTCACAAGCTAGTGTTCAGTAATCCTCTTGCTATGATGATCTTGGTCCAGTGGAACGTGAAATCTCTGTGTAAAGGAGTTTATCAGCCATTAACACTGCTCTACTTTATCTGGGAATACCTAATTCAAATTCCTAGTTAATCTTTGCTGCACCTAACTGCTCTACAAAAGTAGAATTTCTTCCTTTTTTTCTTTCAAGAAATACTCTGGTCATATGGCATCTGCCTAAAGAATTTATATGAAATTTCTTGTTCGATTCAACACATGACTGCCTATTTTGGGAGTTATTCAACTGGAGAAGGGACTTCCATGAAAAATCAAAACCGTGGCAGTTTGGATGCCCTCTTTGACAGAGGCGGATCAGGGTTTGAGGTTCAAGGTGTCACGCCTGTGAACAGTAGCACCATATTTACACAGGAGAAAGATTAATAACCTTACTCCTAAGAATTCTTATTTCTAAAAAAAAAAAAAGAGATGTTTGACCAAGTTTTTTAGGAAAAATAAGTGTTTTGAAGAGTAACAAATACAGTTTTCAAAGATTAAAAAAATAGTTTGTTCCCTAGAAAATTACTTTTTAAAAAATATTTTTGAGAAAAATATACTTAAAAATATTTGATTAACCCTAATTGTTGCACAAAAGTGTTTTTAATATTTATTAATTAGAAAGATATTTCTCATCAAAAATTTTAAAAGTGCATTTGAAAAAAAAAAGTTGAAAAATAAGTGGATTAACTAATCACATACTTCCTCCGTTTCATAATAAATGAATTGTTGGATTTTGGCACACATATTAAGGAAAAAACATTAAAGACATAAATTTAACACAACTTTTCATTTTTACCCAAAAAAAGAAAAAGTTGATCTTGTAATATCTTTTTAAAAGTTAATTGGTTGTCAAATCATAAGGGCAAATTTGGAAAAAATTTCAATTATTCACTTATTTTGATCCCAAAAATTCACTTATTTCGAAACGGAGGGAGTATTGATTGTTTGTTAAAGTACTAGTCCTAGCTCATTGGTATATTTTAATGCTTATAAAGAAGATGTCTAGGGTTCAAATCCAAGGAGACACAATGTATTTTGAAACATTTTGAAATGTCTTAAAAAACAATTGTGCAAAATATTGTTCAATGCCGAATTCGAACTCGGGACGTCAACAACAAATGCCGTGCCCTTTGCCATCTGCACTACATCAAACATGTTTATGTGGGTGCCATACTTTAAATTTATACTATATCTGACATATATATACCTATATATAGAGAGTTTCTACCGAGATGAGCGGGTGTCGTGGCACCCTCAAGCTACTATATAGATCCGCCCCTGCTCTTTGAGACCAAACGGGTCCAAAGATGGCTCAAAACAGCCCACAAAACGTCACAAAACAGTCCACTAGAACTAGGCACAAAACAACAACAAAAAAGCAAAACTAACTTAAGAGATAATGGATAAATAACTTGACATAAAGAGAACATGTAAGATAGAAACTAAAGAGTATATTAAACTCAAAACCCCCTAAAAACATGTAAACTAACACCAAGTTCTTACATTGACACAAGAGGGACTTTTACCTCCTCTCAACACCAATGTATCAAGCCAACAATCCAACACGAGTGATTTCATGCTCAAGTTGAAACCTAGTTTCAGTTTTGTGCCTCCAAAGGGAGAGGACTCGTGTTTCTTTGTGTCTTATGACTTACAAAATCATCAAAAAACTAACTAATGAAATCCTACAAGGTTCTATATATAGTGTTACAAAATAAAGTGTAAAATGACCAAAAGGCTCCTCAAAGAGTGGGGCGCCCATCAAGTGTATGGTGTGGACTGTTTTGGTGCCCTTTTAAGCCCTCCTTTCACACTTCAACAATGTCTTAGCTCGGGTGGACTCTTGACATACTCGTACACCTCCATCATCGTGGCCGTGCTTGTATCATCCTCCCCTTCTTGAAAAGGATTCGACCTCGAATCCAAACCTTGCAAAATCAAAGAAGAGACAAACAAGCACACATCCTCATGGGATGAGGGTTAGGGTTAGCAAAATAAACACATCAACATGTCATGCCGAGGTAGGACAAACTTAAAGTATATCCAAGGTTCTTTTGTGTTAAACATGAAAAGCTTAGTACAAATGGCACAAAGGAAGTGACTAGGATAAACACCAAGAAATAAAGAACATAGGTCGAGACTACTCCTACCATACTCTAAGATGGCACCGGGATCAAATGGTAGAAGTAACCAGGGACCTAGGTCTCGGCCACTCTCACTTTTTCCTAAGGTGTTGTCATCAAAATTAGGCACACCCTCTAGATCACTAGTGGAAATATCATGAGCACAAAGGGGGTAGAGAAAGGTGTTACGCAAGCCAACTTCAACTATTGTCTCCTTATGCATGTACTCACTAGTTTCAAGTCCATCAACACTAGTATGCTTAACATAGGAAACACATAAAGAAGAAGTAGATGGAATTTCTAAGCATGCACCACATTCTCTTTCAAGAGAGTAATCCCCATATAGATATAAATCACCTTGGGCAGCAAAGGGATCACATACAAAAACATTATCACAAGAACAATCATATTTTGGGTTTCCTAAACATTCAAGTGATTGAAGGTCATCTTCACCCGATTGACTATTCCTTTCTAAGACTACACATTCCTTACCCTTAAGAGTACTCTCATCTTCCAAGAAGAAATTTCCATGTTGAGGAGAAATGTTGTTACACCATAATGGGTTAACATATAGGATATAGCCTTCAAGACAAGTCATACCATCATTCGCACCACTAGGTTCATTAGGAGTGAATGTACCATCTTCAAACAAGATATTATGCCTAAAGAAAGTAGAATCTATCCTAGGGGGAGATTTAGAATACACACATTTATTCTCTAAAGGACAGCCATCAAGTTCCAAAGAAGTTTCAAACACATGATCATCCCGATGTGCAAGACAAATATTAGATTCCTTACCATAATACAAGCTCTCGGATTCACTCCCATTTTCAATTACATGATTTCTATGAGCAAAACTATCAATAAGGCGTTCATCATACATCATGCTCAAAGAATCATGCCCTTCTATACTAGGCAAAACCGCAACTACATCCATTTGGCTACTACTAGCCACATATAACATTCTAAGTTCTTAGGAGTGTAGGGGATAACGTTTTTGCCTTGTAGCTCACATGAGCTACAACCGTCATCTTGACATGTGTCCGAGCATCCCACGACTCCCTTTGGCGTACCATATGATCCAACTTTTCATTTGCCATAGCCAAGTATCAGCAAATAGTGTCAAGGTGAGCCAAAAGGGCACTTGTAACATCATTGCCCAAGGTTGGAGAGGTTGAAGCCGCGGGTTCCATTGCAATTGTACCTACAAACAAAACAAACTCACAAAACAAAAAAAATAATTAGTTCACAAACTCCTCACCACACTCTCTCTCAAGTCTTGATCATCTCACACTTGGTTTCACAAGTGTTGCAAGTCGGCTTGTAGTTCGTGATGAGTCGAGGGGTGAGTCTACTCTCTGGTCGAAATAGATTCCTTTCTTGAAAACTCAAGAAAGTAATGTCCAAACTTGAACCAAGAAATACTACGATTCAAAAACAATAAAAGCACAAAAAGTAATGCTAACATGAAGAAACGTATTCAAAAACTAATTTACAACTTAGTAGGTAGTTACTAGTTGCTAATTAGTATAAGAATCAACAAAAAAAGAAACTCAAAATCAACAGCAAGAAACTAAGAATCCAAGATTTTGAGTCCTAAGTTTCGGTATTGTACGAAAATTGGTGATGTGGTGGTCTAGGATTGGTTGCGATTTTTGAAAAGTTCTTATTTTTCCAACTTTGAAATTTTGGTTTAATTTTCAATTCTTGAAGAAGTGTATTTCAGCCTCGAGGAAGAAAACATCAAGATTGGAACCTTTTTTCACATTCAAAAGGTTTGACTTGTCTAACACCTTTTGGGCAAGTTTTGAAGGGTTGGTGGCCCTTTCCTCTTTTGAACACCTAAAAAAGTATTCTTTTTCTCTTTTGGTACCAAATCTTTTATAGATCTTTTTGTCTCCCTTCCCTTTTGGTAGGTCTTTGGAATTTGTTTTCAAGACTAACAAAGGCTTCGCTTCTTTCTACTTAACTTTTGGATCAAACAACACTATCGAAGAGACTATTTGCAACGAGACATGAAGATAGTCTAGAACAACAAAAACTTTCAATACAAGTTTGAAAACCTAGCCTCACGTTGAACCTCCAACAATCAACACCACATTTTCAAGCTTAATAACCCACAACAAAATACCAACACGAGTTCAAACCATACCTTCAAGTTTCGCTACACACAACAACACAACAATGTTCAAATTCTTGAACCCGCCAACAGCAATACCACACAAACGTTCAAGCTCACTTGAATCTAGACTCAAGGTGTTAGAGAAGAAGAAAACTAACACAAGAAATACTCAAAACAAACAAAAGACACCTAGATCAAGACACACAACAATCTGTCAAGACAACACAACAACAAGGACTCACTTCTCGACCAAGAACACCAACACGTAGAACTTTTTTTTTTTTTAATTGTCTATCAAACGAGCCCAAGATTGGCCTTGTGGGAACAAAACCAGCCTTAGCTCTGATGCCAAATGATACCAAACAGTCCAAAGATGGCTCAAAACAGCCCACAAAACGTCACAAAACAGTCCACTAGAACTAGGAACAAAACAACAACAAGAAATTAAAACTAACTTAAGAGATAATGGATAAATAACTTGACATAAAGAGAACATGTAAGATAGAAACTAAAGAGTATATTAAACTCAAAAACTCCTAAAAACATGTAAACTAACACCAAGTTCTTACATTGACACAAGAGGGACTTTACCTCCTCTAAACACCAACGTATCAAGCCAACAATCCAACACGAGTGATTCCACACTTAAGTTGAAACCTAGTTTCGGTTTCGTGCCTCCAAAGGGAGAGCACTTGTGTTTCTTTGTGTCTTATGACTTACAAAATCATCGAAAAACTAACTAATGAAACCCTACAAGGTTCTATATATAGTGTATTACAAAATAAAGTGTAAAATGACCAAAAGGCCCCTCAAAGAGTGGGGCGCCCATCAAGTGTATGGTGTGGACTGTTTTGGTGCCCTTTTAAGCCCTCCTTTCACACTTCAACAATGTCTTAGCTCGGGAGGAATCTTGACACACTCGTACAACTCCATCATCGTGGCCGTGCTTGTATCACTCTTACCTTCCTGTCATCTTCTGTCTTTAGTGTTGGAACGTGGTATGTGACTGAGAAAGTGTCACAAAGGCCGACCGAGTCCAAGAAACCGACTCCACTAGTAGTTCCAATCACAAGAACTTTTTACCCTGTAAAGTGAAACCAGTCAAGCAGATGATCAGAAAAAAGCAGTTGCATATCCAACCACAACGTAATGAAATCCAGATCAAAGGAAAGCAAAAAGTTATCCCTCGCGTTCCGGGCGTTCCGACTTTTTTCTCCACAGCATAAAATCCACATGTGCTATTTTTTCTGTACCTTTCCTTCCAGTGGAGCAAAAGAACCAGAGAATTTCACGGGTTCAAGATAAACGGGAGAAAGTCTTGCCCAGCCCTCCTCCCTCCTTTCCAACTCACCTACAAAAACACTTTACAAGTCATGTAGATTTAACATTGATTTGGTTTCAGCGGCCAGGCAATTATTATGCATGAATTAGTCGTGTATCAAGAGCTCTTATTTATTAGTACAAAAATTCCTAATTTTGGTTTCGCTGGGGAGACAAATGGCTAATGTACAGTAATGAGCGCAAATTTTCTGAAGACTGATCACCATTAAAAATGCATGCCGTCAATACTTCTTTACATACTTCCATTTGATAAAGGTTTACCCAACCTCCTTAAAACAAAAAGATTAACATAGCTAAGAGGGGCACACGCATGTACAATGGTCACAACCTAATATTATATCCAGGGACACCAACGCCTCAGGTGGGAGGAGATAAAAGGGTCAGGAATCGCATTTCTTTCGAGAATTACCACAGAAGCAAGTCCCAGAAAACCTCTTAAACATTTCTTTCCTTCCTTTGATTCAATACCCTTAAGTTATCTTATACATGTTCATGAACCGCCTCCCAAACCCCACACACAGAGGAGGTGGGGAAAGAAGCAAACAGGCAATTATGAGTATCAATGAGCATATTGATACTATCCTGAGCAATTATGAAGAAATATCTTCGGAGGAAGCCGTTTAAGGAGCACCATCAGCGTTTGAGAAATCAAATTTGAAAATCGAGGGCCAATTGCAACATATTCCAGCAGTCTGCAGGGGTTGCATGATAAGCAGATAATAATGCATTTAAATGCTATTTACTGCAACATGTTCCAAAAGTCTGTACATGTACATGTGTGGTAAACACATATTAATGCATTTGAAGGCTATTTATCAGGAAAATTACCTTTCAACCCCATCAAGGACAACTATACTAAGTGGTGACTTGTATGCATCCTCAAATACCTACCACATATTATCACAAGACATAGTAAATAACTAAAAGAAAAACATAAATAACATGGGTGTATTCTAGCTGATCATACTAAACTAATGCACAAGTTTAAAATCTGTAACCTTGACTATCTGAGAACATTTGCTGCTTTCGCTGAGCCCAATCATAGTTTCAGCAGAAATCTAACAATTCAGGGGGGGGGGGGGGGGGGGGGGAGAGGCAATAAGAGAGGGGTTAATAGTGAGCATTTAAGATTAATCTACTGTCTGAGATCTCAATAGTTTAATAAACTTACTATCTTGACATAGGGAAAATCACTTTCAATTCCAACTGTTGCTGCCATTGCAGTCTTGCCACTGTCCATGGAAAGAAAAGACTCAAGATAAATGACCCCCCCCCCAAAAAAAAAAAGAATAACACAAGCTTCTACCTTCCACTTGGGCCTTCCACAAGACAAGTAATAAGGGGGCTCCCCCTGATGACTTTAACTTGTTCGGCCAATAGCATAGTTCTTCGGTAAATGTGCTGATGTCGATCACCACAATCACAATGCCATTTGGTCTGAAAATTATTTGTGTCGTAAAGTCACCTTCATGTAGCAAACTAAGCAAAGTTCTATAGCACTTAACCTAGACTCCAGGACTGACGATTTTATTCAATAACTGGCTGTCATTTCCTTGCTTATCCAAGCTTCAACGAACAAGTTTCTTCACTTAAGCTGCCAGTAGCACACATACTTCTACCAACTATTGAACATTGCTTCTTCATTTTTGAGTAATAAAGGCATTAAGAAATGTATTTATTCTATGTGAAAATTTGAAGAGATTGACAAGGATAACATCGAAAAAAAATTGAAGAGATTGACAAGGATAACATCGAAAGAACTAATTTCTATAAACACTGATAACATCGAAAGAACTAGTTCCGGAACTAATATCGAAACAACAATAACCCTGTACATGTCATTTTGCTTTTACAGCCCGGTAACTTCTAGCTAAGTTGCTCGGACTCACCAAAAATGTTGCCGCACCTGTGTCGGATCCTTCAAAAATACACTATTTTGGAGGATCCGACACGCACCCTTTGACATTTTTCAAGAGTCCAAGCAACATAGGCTTCCAGAACAACAACGATAACATCGAAAGAACTAATTCCTAGAGCTTCAATGGACCTACCTTAGGTTCCTTGCCATTTAGCATCTTTCCAATCTGCCGAGCCATTAGAGTCTTTCCTGTACCAGGAGGTCCAAAGAGCAGCATTCCTTTAACATGCTTGATACCAAGCCTGAAAGCAGTTCATCCCAAAGCCAATGCCAAGTGAATAAGTAATTTTACTACATTATTTCTTCAAGATATAGACTTAAGTTATCATGAAACGGAAGGAATTTTAGTTATTAAGCAACAACAGAGGCAATAAGAGAGGGGTTAATGGTGAGCATTTAAGATTAATCTACTGTCTGAGATCTCAATAGTTTAATAAACTTACTATCTTGACATAGGGAAAATCACTTTCAATTCCAACTGTTGCTGCCATTGCAGTCTTGCCACTGTCCATGGAAAGAAAAGACTCAAGATAAATGACCCCCCCCCCCCCCCCCAAAAAAAAAGAATAACACAAGCTTCTACCTTCCACTTGGGCCTTCCACAAGACAAGTAATAAGGGGGCTCCCCCTGATGACTTTAACTTGTTCGGCCAATAGCATAGTTCTTCGGTAAATGTGCTGATGTCGATCACCACAATCACAATGCCATTTGGTCTGAAAATTATTTGTGTCGTAAAGTCACCTTCATGTAGCAAACTAAGCAAAGTTCTATAGCACTTAACCTAGACTCCAGGACTGACGATTTTATTCAATAACTGGCTGTCATTTCCTTGCTTATCCAAGCTTCAACGAACAAGTTTCTTCACTTAAGCTGCCAGTAGCACACATACTTCTACCAACTATTGAACATTGCTTCTTCATTTTTGAGTAATAAAGGCATTAAGAAATGTATTTATTCTATGTGAAAATTTGAAGAGATTGACAAGGATAACATCGAAAAAAATTGAAGAGATTGACAAGGATAACATCGAAAGAACTAATTTCTATAAACACTGATAACATCGAAAGAACTAGTTCCGGAACTAATATCGAAACAACAATAACCCTGTACATGTCATTTTGCTTTTACAGCCCGGTAACTTCTAGCTAAGTTGCTCGGACTCACCAAAAATGTTGCCGCACCTGTGTCGGATCCTTCAAAAATACACTATTTTGGAGGATCCGACACGCACCCTTTGACATTTTTCAAGAGTCCAAGCAACATAGGCTTCCAGAACAACAACGATAACATCGAAAGAACTAATTCCTAAAGCTTCAATGGACCTACCTTAGATTCCTTGCCATTTAGCATCTTTCCAATCTGCCGAGCCATTAGAGTCTTTCCTGTACCAGGAGGTCCAAAGAGCAGCATTCCTTTAACATGCTTGATACCAAGCCTGAAAGCAGTTCATCCCAAAGCCAATGCCAAGTGAATAAGTAATTTTACTACATTATTTCTTCAAGATATAGACTTAAGTTATCATGAAACGGAAGGAATTTTAGTTATTAAGCAACAACAGAGGCAATAAGAGAGGGGTTAATAGTGAGCATTTAAGATTAATCTACTGTCTGAGATCTCAATAGTTTAATAAACTTACTATCTTGACATAGGGAAAATCACTTTCAATTCCAACTGTTGCTGCCATTGCAGTCTTGCCACTGTCCATGGAAAGAAAAGACTCAAGATAAATGACCCCCCCCCCCAAAAAAAAAAGAATAACACAAGCTTCTACCTTCCACTTGGGCCTTCCACAAGACAAGTAATAAGGGGGCTCCCCCTGATGACTTTAACTTGTTCGGCCAATAGCATAGTTCTTCGGTAAATGTGCTGATGTCGATCACCACAATCACAATGCCATTTGGTCTGAAAATTATTTGTGTCGTAAAGTCACCTTCATGTAGCAAACTAAGCAAAGTTCTATAGCACTTAACCTAGACTCCAGGACTGACGATTTTATTCAATAACTGGCTGTCATTTCCTTGCTTATCCAAGCTTCAACGAACAAGTTTCTTCACTTAAGCTGCCAGTAGCACACATACTTCTACCAACTATTGAACATTGCTTCTTCATTTTTGAGTAATAAAGGCATTAAGAAATGTATTTATTCTATGTGAAAATTTGAAGAGATTGACAAGGATAACATCGAAAAAAATTGAAGAGATTGACAAGGATAACATCGAAAGAACTAATTTCTATAAACACTGATAACATCGAAAGAACTAGTTCCGGAACTAATATCGAAACAACAATAACCCTGTACATGTCATTTTGCTTTTACAGCCCGGTAACTTCTAGCTAAGTTGCTCGGACTCACCAAAAATGTTGCCGCACCTGTGTCGGATCCTTCAAAAATACACTATTTTGGAGGATCCGACACGCACCCTTTGACATTTTTCAAGAGTCCAAGCAACATAGGCTTCCAGAACAACAACGATAACATCGAAAGAACTAATTCCTAGAGCTTCAATGGACCTACCTTAGGTTCCTTGCCATTTAGCATCTTTCCAATCTGCCGAGCCATTAGAGTCTTTCCTGTACCAGGAGGTCCAAAGAGCAGCATTCCTTTAACATGCTTGATACCAAGCCTGAAAGCAGTTCATCCCAAAGCCAATGCCAAGTGAATAAGTAATTTTACTACATTATTTCTTCAAGATATAGACTTAAGTTATCATGAAACGGAAGGAATTTTAGTTATTAAGCAACAACAGAGGCAATAAGAGAGGGGTTAATAGTGAGCATTTAAGATTAATCTACTGTCTGAGATCTCAATAGTTTAATAAACTTACTATCTTGACATAGGGAAAATCACTTTCAATTCCAACTGTTGCTGCCATTGCAGTCTTGCCACTGTCCATGGAAAGAAAAGACTCAAGATAAATGACCCCCCCCCCCCAAAAAAAAAAGAATAACACAAGCTTCTACCTTCCACTTGGGCCTTCCACAAGACAAGTAATAAGGGGGCTCCCCCTGATGACTTTAACTTGTTCGGCCAATAGCATAGTTCTTCGGTAAATGTGCTGATGTCGATCACCACAATCACAATGCCATTTGGTCTGAAAATTATTTGTGTCGTAAAGTCACCTTCATGTAGCAAACTAAGCAAAGTTCTATAGCACTTAACCTAGACTCCAGGACTGACGATTTTATTCAATAACTGGCTGTCATTTCCTTGCTTATCCAAGCTTCAACGAACAAGTTTCTTCACTTAAGCTGCCAGTAGCACACATACTTCTACCAACTATTGAACATTGCTTCTTCATTTTTGAGTAATAAAGGCATTAAGAAATGTATTTATTCTATGTGAAAATTTGAAGAGATTGACAAGGATAACATCGAAAAAAATTGAAGAGATTGACAAGGATAACATCGAAAGAACTAATTTCTATAAACACTGATAACATCGAAAGAACTAGTTCCGGAACTAATATCGAAACAACAATAACCCTGTACATGTCATTTTGCTTTTACAGCCCGGTAACTTCTAGCTAAGTTGCTCGGACTCACCAAAAATGTTGCCGCACCTGTGTCGGATCCTTCAAAAATACACTATTTTGGAGGATCCGACACGCACCCTTTGACATTTTTCAAGAGTCCAAGCAACATAGGCTTCCAGAACAACAACGATAACATCGAAAGAACTAATTCCTAGAGCTTCAATGGACCTACCTTAGGTTCCTTGCCATTTAGCATCTTTCCAATCTGCCGAGCCATTAGAGTCTTTCCTGTACCAGGAGGTCCAAAGAGCAGCATTCCTTTAACATGCTTGATACCAAGCCTGAAAGCAGTTCATCCCAAAGCCAATGCCAAGTGAATAAGTAATTTTACTACATTATTTCTTCAAGATATAGACTTAAGTTATCATGAAACGGAAGGAATTTTAGTTATTAAGCAACAACAGAGGCAATAAGAGAGGGGTTAATAGTGAGCATTTAAGATTAATCTACTGTCTGAGATCTCAATAGTTTAATAAACTTACTATCTTGACATAGGGAAAATCACTTTCAATTCCAACTGTTGCTGCCATTGCAGTCTTGCCACTGTCCATGGAAAGAAAAGACTCAAGATAAATGACCCCCCCCCCAAAAAAAAAAAGAATAACACAAGCTTCTACCTTCCACTTGGGCCTTCCACAAGACAAGTAATAAGGGGGCTCCCCCTGATGACTTTAACTTGTTCGGCCAATAGCATAGTTCTTCGGTAAATGTGCTGATGTCGATCACCACAATCACAATGCCATTTGGTCTGAAAATTATTTGTGTCGTAAAGTCACCTTCATGTAGCAAACTAAGCAAAGTTCTATAGCACTTAACCTAGACTCCAGGACTGACGATTTTATTCAATAACTGGCTGTCATTTCCTTGCTTATCCAAGCTTCAACGAACAAGTTTCTTCACTTAAGCTGCCAGTAGCACACATACTTCTACCAACTATTGAACATTGCTTCTTCATTTTTGAGTAATAAAGGCATTAAGAAATGTATTTATTCTATGTGAAAATTTGAAGAGATTGACAAGGATAACATCGAAAAAAATTGAAGAGATTGACAAGGATAACATCGAAAGAACTAATTTCTATAAACACTGATAACATCGAAAGAACTAGTTCCGGAACTAATATCGAAACAACAATAACCCTGTACATGTCATTTTGCTTTTACAGCCCGGTAACTTCTAGCTAAGTTGCTCGGACTCACCAAAAATGTTGCCGCACCTGTGTCGGATCCTTCAAAAATACACTATTTTGGAGGATCCGACACGCACCCTTTGACATTTTTCAAGAGTCCAAGCAACATAGGCTTCCAGAACAACAACGATAACATCGAAAGAACTAATTCCTAGAGCTTCAATGGACCTACCTTAGGTTCCTTGCCATTTAGCATCTTTCCAATCTGCCGAGCCATTAGAGTCTTTCCTGTACCAGGAGGTCCAAAGAGCAGCATTCCTTTAACATGCTTGATACCAAGCCTGAAAGCAGTTCATCCCAAAGCCAATGCCAAGTGAATAAGTAATTTTACTACATTATTTCTTCAAGATATAGACTTAAGTTATCATGAAACGGAAGGAATTTTAGTTATTAAGCAACAACAGAGGCAATAAGAGAGGGGTTAATAGTGAGCATTTAAGATTAATCTACTGTCTGAGATCTCAATAGTTTAATAAACTTACTATCTTGACATAGGGAAAATCACTTTCAATTCCAACTGTTGCTGCCATTGCAGTCTTGCCACTGTCCATGGAAAGAAAAGACTCAAGATAAATGACCCCCCCCCCCAAAAAAAAAAGAATAACACAAGCTTCTACCTTCCACTTGGGCCTTCCACAAGACAAGTAATAAGGGGGCTCCCCCTGATGACTTTAACTTGTTCGGCCAATAGCATAGTTCTTCGGTAAATGTGCTGATGTCGATCACCACAATCACAATGCCATTTGGTCTGAAAATTATTTGTGTCGTAAAGTCACCTTCATGTAGCAAACTAAGCAAAGTTCTATAGCACTTAACCTAGACTCCAGGACTGACGATTTTATTCAATAACTGGCTGTCATTTCCTTGCTTATCCAAGCTTCAACGAACAAGTTTCTTCACTTAAGCTGCCAGTAGCACACATACTTCTACCAACTATTGAACATTGCTTCTTCATTTTTGAGTAATAAAGGCATTAAGAAATGTATTTATTCTATGTGAAAATTTGAAGAGATTGACAAGGATAACATCGAAAAAAATTGAAGAGATTGACAAGGATAACATCGAAAGAACTAATTTCTATAAACACTGATAACATCGAAAGAACTAGTTCCGGAACTAATATCGAAACAACAATAACCCTGTACATGTCATTTTGCTTTTACAGCCCGGTAACTTCTAGCTAAGTTGCTCGGACTCACCAAAAATGTTGCCGCACCTGTGTCGGATCCTTCAAAAATACACTATTTTGGAGGATCCGACACGCACCCTTTGACATTTTTCAAGAGTCCAAGCAACATAGGCTTCCAGAACAACAACGATAACATCGAAAGAACTAATTCCTAGAGCTTCAATGGACCTACCTTAGGTTCCTTGCCATTTAGCATCTTTCCAATCTGCCGAGCCATTAGAGTCTTTCCTGTACCAGGAGGTCCAAAGAGCAGCATTCCTTTAACATGCTTGATACCAAGCCTGAAAGCAGTTCATCCCAAAGCCAATGCCAAGTGAATAAGTAATTTTACTACATTATTTCTTCAAGATATAGACTTAAGTTATCATGAAACGGAAGGAATTTTAGTTATTAAGCAACAACTCTCCATACTTGCTTGTCACATGTGGAGGGAAAACCCTGGAAGCAAAAGCTCTTCGAAAAATATCAGAAAACTCTGCACCCAGACCACCTATACCCAATGACTGAAGATTGAATTCTTTCTGCCAAAAGATGCTGCTGCTAGCAGCTTCCCGCTGGTTGACAATCTGTATTGAAGTCGGTTACAGCAAGAATCAAATCCAAAGGAAATCCAATAAACATAAGGGAATTCTTTGGCAACTTTTAATCACTAGTATATTACTTAAAGACAGAAGTAACCTTTATTCCACTTGAGTTTGCGGCTTCAAACATAATGCATGTGTCAGCTGAAACCATCCCTCTTTCAATATTAGCTTTTTCTTGCCCCTCCATAGTAGCTTGATTCACGGCGAACATATAACCCATGCCATGATACTCGAATGTCACCTTTTGCCCAATTGTCATAATCTGCATAGGTAATCCATACATACGTTACTTTCACCAGAACTGGACTTGGAATATCTACAGCAGCTTAAGTGGAAAACCTGCGAGTAAGAGGTTAGAACAGCCACTTTAAATCATCTTCTAACATAGTACTCCCTCCGTCCCAATTTATGTGATCGTGTTTGACTGGCCACAAAACTTAAGAAAGGAAGGAACGGAGCTTAAACCTGAGAGCATTTTTTCTAACGGAGCATGTTTGACTTAAGGTCTGTTTTTAAATTTTTTTTTTTTTTGGATCAAGTGAAAGATTAATAACAAGGCCAACTTGACCGTATACAATTGGTATACCGAAGAGGAGAAACCTAGAATACATGGTTCTCTCCAAAAGACACCCAATCCTCTATCAATACAAACATAAACTACATGGTGCACAAAAGGAAATAAGGGATCAAAGACTACTCCAGTGCCAATATGTGTCAACCAATGTCAAAATCTATTTGCTAAAGGCTGACGACTTTGATACCATGTGAAAAGATATGAACATTCAATCCAAATTGTAATGCTTGGGGTAGTCCAGAACCTATATACCTCTTCAAAAGCAATTACTCACCCCATGTGGGACAAATATATAATTGAACAGCTACAAGGAAAACCCCATGTCATATTGTTATTACATATTGGTTTCATATACTGATTCCACCCGACAACCCAAGGAACTTACATATGTATCTTGATTAGTAAAGCAGATAATAGACATGTAAATTGTAAAATGGCATGATTTCATAGACAAATGTAGTCAGCACAATGAGGGGAGCATATTCATATCACGTTAAATTGATTATGAGAAAAAATAGAACAAATAGACTATGTTTAGTTTTCATTGTTCGACTTCAGAGACAAGGTTTCTATACAGCCTTATCTTCCAAAATTATAAAGGAAGTAAACTGAAGTGAAAATCATTCTTTAAAGTACAGATTTGAAGAACCACACCATATGTGCTTCCCAATGAGCTTTGTCAGGTATAAGACAATACGACAACCACTGAGAGCAGAAATATTTAAGAGGAGGCGGGGGGGGGGGGGGGGAGCCTTCACCTGATTGGCAAATCTTTTGCGAACTTGATTAGCCAAAGAAACTGCATCCACCTACAAAAAGACATCTGGGAAACTTACAATGTTTTACAACAACAGAAGTGTTTGAACCAGTGTACTCTTGATGCCTAAGCCTAAAACAGAACCGGCTAAACTAGAAGATGGATATATATAACCATAATTCATAAAGATCTGCATGCTCTAAACACCAGACTTTCTACACGTGCTGAAAGATGTATTAATATAACATCAGAACTTTTTGAAAAATAATCTAACATCAGAACTGTTGTTTAAGGATCGCATAAAGTGCGCTTAATCCCTAAAGCTTGGTGACCCCAGGTTTCGCCTCGCTTAATTAGAGGATTAGTGTAAATTGTAGAAGTCAATGTGTTAAGGAATGTGCACCTTCACAAACTGCCTTCACAGACACAACACCATATACAACAACATACATGGTGTCATCCCACAATTTTTTTTTGTGTGTGTGAAGGGGGGGATATATATAGTTTTTCATTCTTTTGTCCAAATAATTTTTTTGGATAACCGTGGTGTCCAGGCCAGCTTTTCACTTGTCCAAATAATTATATTATTCGTTTTTATAGTTACATTTTCTTGCATTACGTTTCTATTTTTTATTTTCTCCCTTGGCATTTTTCTCGCTAAAACCCACACTTCAATCGCGCGTTGCGCTTGCACTCCAAGATACTTTGGAGCTTTTTGCGTTTTTTCACTTTTGACTTCTCTAACAAGAAGAATCTAACTCTTTCAAAGGGAATAGAGCCATTGCATGGCACACTAGACATTGTTGAATATGAAAAACTTATGCTGAGACACAAAAACACAGAACAGTTCACCTGCTCATCTTTGGTCCCTTTTTTCACAAACTCCAAGTCAAGGATAAGCAAAGCAAGGTTCAAGTCCTCAGGTGGAATAAATCTGCAATTTGAACCGTGAAAGCACTGATTAACTGATTTTATGGAAAAATTAGACCACAGTAAGCAAAAATATCTGAACAGTCCTGCCAAACCTGCCAACGGATGTAGCGTCTCCAGTGGAAACTTTGGCATAACGTCTTTGAATCACATTAAGACCAAGTTGACCATTAGGAATAGCATCGTGGGCAGTGTTTCACCGTTAAGGCAACACCATAGTGCATTATCTTTGATCATTAAATGCTGCAGTATGAATTGAATAGGAAATGGAAACTTTGCAGAAAGAAAAACAAGAGATTACAAACTCCTTAAGCTTATCGAAATTTGCTCATTATCATTCTCGATTTCACAGTCTTTCATATAAGAAGTTTGGAAAATATAAATTTATTCCTCTGGTGAAACGGAGAAATCTCTCCAATAAATGGAAACCAAAAGTAAACCAATCAAGAGGCACATCTGCAAATTTGGAAACTTTCACTTCCCACCAAGACCTCTACTAGGTACAACAAACTCTTGGAATTTTGCTGCCAGAAATAAACCACAGAAATAAATTGAAGGGAGAGAGCTGGTCAGAATACAAAGAAATGGTCGTTTGTCCAGTGAATAAATAATGTAAACAGTCAATTGACGTGCTTACAAACAATGAATTAATAATGCCCACTGTAATACGCAATGGTAAAAGGTAGCTTCTTCCCAGTACTTTTATCTGAGCAAGTAGCAACATGAATGGGCTGGAGGTAGGCAACCACATTAGATTAGCTGCCCACTCTAACAAAATATTCTTATGGAAAGTATTCCTCGAACGAATAATCAATTAAGGTACATTGGCATACAGTAGCACCTTCAAGCAAAGGTCCTCCTGTAGCAGTTACAGTGATTGAAGTATGACATTCCCAGATTCAGACTCAAAACATTCCTCCAGTTCTTGTTTTCTCAGCAGTCTAGTGGAGGGCGCAAATTTCGTGTCATTAGGATAGTCGAGTGATTCAAGCTCCATAGAAGTTACAGAAAATTGGCTACCAAGTGCAGATATTGTTCTATTGATGAATTCTTGCCGAGATATATAATCCTTCATGCGGCAGATGAAGTCCAAATGGTCTCTTGCCTGAATAATCAATAGGAGAACTCTCTGTCAGACACGAGCAAGAAAATTTCTGATGTGCATTGGGAAGTACCTTGTGCAAACAAAAAATAGTGAAGAAAGCAAATTGTCAAGTAACAGATGAGTTGCATAAAATAGGAACTACTAGACTTGAGCATGAGAAGATTTAACTCAAGTTGAGATAAAGAAGCCAAGAGCAGTAGACTAGATTGAGAAATGGTAATCAGAACCTGATACCATGTGATAAGAATCATTAACACAGTGCTTCAACAAAAGGTACCGCCGTTGACAGTACCAAAACTTTAACATTTACGCATCTAATTATCAAGCATTGGCAATTCAAAACATGTTCCTTCCCATATCCTCCAAACCTAGAAGTTGAATGCTTTCTCTAGCTGAACAATGTGTCTCTTATACTATAACCCCTAAAGATATCAGTACTATCATGGATGAGAAAACCACATCAAGAAAATTGCGCAGTCAAAAAAAATTAAAACATGTTTTACAGCGACAGCCTACTCCACACCTCCTCTGTAGCAGCACAACACCAATAAGGATGACCATATCCATGGCTAGAGCAGAAATAAAGATCCTTGATCTCAGACCAGGATAAAACCCATCTCCTGCTACTTCAACAATGTTTTGTCATAAGCCCCCATATGTGACGAAGCCAGTTTACCCGTGAACCATTATATTGCACGGTTTGATATACTTCCTCACAGTTTTCAAGGAACCATCTAATAATAACATCAATCTCAACTAACAATTATGCGCCAGCAATCCCTCCACCACCCACATCTAGCACAAGCATGAACCTATGTGCAAAATCTGAAAGTAGCTTTCTATTTTGTTCACTTCAATAGGCATCTTCCGTGATGGCTTTGGCTGCATCATATCCACTGATATCTACATGTGACGGGGCTTGTGTCAAGAAAAGTTGCATTATGGTGTTTTGTTTGTTGAAACAATGTTTCGGAGATCACCCAAAAAATGCATCAACAGGGGCTTGCTGGAATGCCCAAATAGGCATGCTGCAATTGGCAATATCATGGGATCTCTTAATACCTCAATTGCCCTCTCAAGAGGAGATTTTAGAATAGCATATGCCCATCCCCAGAAGGGCTTCCAATGCGATGGAGCCGCGAAGGATCTTCTGAACAAGCCACTTATGCAAGGTAGACACCAAGTGCTTTTAGCTCCATCTCACAAAAACACAGCGAGACAGTCCTTTCCATGGTTCAGACAGTAGTCTTGGTTCTCATGGCAGCCTATTAAACAAGAACCTTAGATGATGGAAACTAGCCACACAGACTACCCTGTTCAGTGCATTTCCAAGAGAAAGAAGCAGCAGCAAGGAACTGTACTAGAAGCTCCCAGCCCTTGGGAAATGTGGGACAAATCGTTATGAAAATTAAAAGAGGCAGCAATTTTGGGTCCAAATTGTTTATTAAAGCACTGAAACTTCTGGTTTTCATTATGGGCTGGTATAACACAGCTGTCAGGACATTAACAGAGTAATTGTTACTCGTGCAAATGCAATCAAAGATAGAGAGCAGAATATAAGAAGGATCCAAAGGTGAAAACAGAGAAGCTACCCATGCTTCGTCTTTCCACCATAATGTCAGTATCAACTTACAGAAAATAATATCATGGGGCTTAGAAGAAGATGCATGCGGTGCAAGGATTACGCAACTATTTCCTATAGAATGTACTATATGTTGGAGGGAAGAGAGAAACTATATATGGCTATGAAAATATTCTATTAGTGACTACCTGAACAATATCGTTCTGTTAATTAATAACACAGCTGACCCATCTGTTGCAATACTACAAGAATGAAATTTTGGCATCAATCCTAACACGGATGAAATTTTTCTGCCAACACTCTAAATCGCAGTGTTTCCAGGAACACAATGTCAAAAAATCAGCTGCATCATCAAGTTATTCAAAAAAAAAAAAAAAATGCTCACAAGATTATTTGACAAATAGAACGAGGAACTTGCAAAAGTATTAGCAGACCTGTCGATAGTCAGGAGCTCGTTTTGGAAGTTTGAGATAAGCCATATTCTCCATCTCATAATCCCACAGAAAAGACGTATGATGAACCCAACGCCCTTTTGTGATAGACTGAGCATTTCCCCCAAACTTGCGGTTGTCAAAAACATAGTCTGTGATCATGTAAAAGTACAATATGAAGTTGGTGAGCAAAATACATTGTACATAGAAATGGAACCAACAGCACAGAGAGGAAAGAATATAATAATGCTAACAAGAAGAAATACAAATACAGAAGAAGAAGCATCCAAGTGGTCATCCAATGAATGGGATATTTCTTGTCAGGAAGTTAGCAAGAAAGTTTTTGAATCTTATCTACCAGAAATAATTAAATCTATGTAAAAGGAAGCTCACTTGACGAGTGTGGCGTATCAGTATTTTCTGAAGACTATCAATTCATCATCATAGATAAGTGCTTACTGTAGGATCGTCAGTTTGACACGCATTTTAGCCCCCTAGTACGTGCACACATACATTCTCGGCCAAATGAACTTCTAGTTCTAGTCAAATAAATTTTACTAATATCAAACTAACTCAATGTCACAAATATATATATAAAGAATATATTGTGCAAAAAATGCCATACGGCAAGCATAAGCAAGTGTTTCCTCCATAACAAAGTTTAAAAGCAAGCCTTTTATTTCTTTGGACAGATAAAAAGTGAAGTGTTCTCTATCTCTCTCTCTCTCTCTTTGGTTCTTGAAGAATAAAACTAGAAACTCTCTCTCTCTCCCTCTCTCTCTCTCTCTGGTTCTTGAAGAAAAAAACTAGAAACACTTCCTGCAAAAACACTGGAAAGTCAACGATGAACAATATCCCGGAGTAAAAAAAGTACCATTTTCACGAAGAGAGAAATCCCCAACTCCTTGAAACACTTTGCTGTATAGCTGGCCGCTCCATGACATGATGGGCCTAGGATATGGTTGTACACTAGGGAGAGCATCTGTGTTGCATATGAAGGTGATGAAAACTGTCTGATGATCGACAATTACAGTGCCTCCTCCAGTAAACCTCTTAATTACTGGAATCTTGTCTTTCAAAACAGAACCGATTTCAAGAAGTTGAGCTGGTTTTCTGTGACAAGGGTTAATGTTGTTATATAAAATAACTCAATCCAAAAGATACAGCAAGTAAAGTTCTATCATCACAGCTATGTCATTCAAGTACTCATAACTTCTCGCATCAATTAAAAACTGATAGATAAGAATTTGCATATCAGCAGTGTAGGTAATACTGAAGGCTTAGCTCCAACAATATACGGTCTACATATTATCACAAAGTGGAAAGCTGACCTTGCTATCAGTATCTTTATTACACACAAATGGAATCATAAGTTGACAACGTTAGCTCACTAAGAACATATTTGATTCATAGAAAATTATATCTGCTTACTTTTTCCCAGAAACAATGCAGATGCTGATACTGATGCAATAATCTCATTCATTGATCGTTCTGCTTATTGAGCTGTTAGAGGTATCATTTTTCCCTAAAAATGAATATTAAGAAGACGTAAATGAAAGTGATACCACCCTCATCCTGGTGCATCCATCATCCAGTGTGAGATATAGAAAAAGTGGTCTTTGCCTCTTGCTCTTGCAACTTTTATGGTACCTAGGAACAACTTGAAGATCCTTCTTTTTTTCTTGTGATAACTACCAAACCCCCGAGTGCCAGTGGCATGCAGTCCACAATCTAGTGGATAACCAGCACGGCTCATCACCCTTCTCCACTTAATTAGTACTAGGTTTTTGTTTGCGTAAACGTGCAAATTTGTGATTTGCTCCAAACCCACTTGAAGACTTCTCTTTCAAGCAATTTCTTTTATATGTATGCAGATGAAGTTGGTTTTCCATCTCTCTCTTCCATCTGGGGAACAACATCCTAGAAATTTATACAGCATCCCAACCAAATCACCCTAATAATTCAACTGTAGAGAAACACTTCAAAATGCATGACCAACCCAAAGTCACTTTCTAAAACTACAATTGTGAAGCGAAAACAGATAATGTTTGAAACTCCCAAACTTTATTTCTGATCAAGTACAACAACAAACTCAGTATAAATATAATCCATTCATGGAAAAAAGCACCAATTAATATCACAGATTTATTAAGAACAATAAGTTAGTGTATCAACAACAACAACAACAAACCCAGTGCAATCCCACAAGTGAGGTCTAGGGAGGGTAGGTTGTACACAGACCTTACCCCTACCTTTGTGGGATAGAGGTTGTTTCCGATGTTTCCAATAGACCAAAAAGGACAGCCCGATGCACTAAGCTCCCGCTATAGGCGGAGTCCGGGAAAAGGTTGGACCACAAGGGTCTATTATACGCAGCCTTACCTTGCATTTCTGCAAGAGGTTATTTCCACGGCTCGAACCAGTGACCTCCTGGTCGCATGACAACAGCTTTACCAATTACGCCAAGGCTGCCCTTCCTGTTTCTAATAGACCCTTGCTCAAAATAGTGCAATAAGAACAAGATATAAAGAAAAATAACGTCAGCAAAATAGCAAGATAAACAAAACAATAAATCCATTATTCAGATAACTCAAGTTTTGATAACTATACAAACAAGAATGATCATTTTCAATCTCAAAAATCTGATTTTCAATATCAAAATAAGATGTAATAACGTCTCCATTCCTATAACCAACTACAAAAGTGTCATCAGAGATGAAATTCCGAATGTGTTTTAACACCAAATAAATAATCAACATTACTGCAACTATAAATGTTTTTCACTTTTCGAGTTGGGTTAGTCTATCATTAAATTAAAAAAAAAAAAAATCTAAAGAACTAGTCTTTGCATAGAGCAACCCACAAAGAACTAGTCTTTGCATGATAAACCCACCAATCAAAACAATCAAGAAACATTTCTCGCAAAAAAAGAATTATCACATAATCATAGCATAATAAAGGGGTGGGATGGAAAATTGATAGCTCACCCTGAAATCCCCATGACAATGGTGGGCTCATTGGTTCCATCATTAACAATACACCAATTTTGAGATGAAGTCCTTAGTAACCGCTCCTCTAAATGCAATTGCTGCAGAATTGGAACTCCCTTAACTCTAACAACATTCATTAATGGCTGCACCCGGGAAGAACTCATTGCAGCAAAAAAAAAAAAAAAACCTAATGTTTGATGTTTTCTTGTACTAAATAAATGATCTGTATGTCTACAGCTGAATTGGGTATTTTCTCAATTTCACCAGAAAATACCCAATTCAGCATTGGAGTCTATTAATTCAAATTCACGCGCTCATTGGGCACTCCCAATAAAATTTTCTGCAAGAGTCAACTTCGACCTTTGATTAAGATGAAACAGCCCATACGGCATTCTCTGCACCACAACCGGTGAGGCAAAGACTTACACAGTCAAATCTCTTATTAATTATTTATTTAAGTTATTTAATTGGATTTCCATTCATAGCAGATACTAGTAGAATTTGGCCCGTGCAAAATTAATACTTAGTAAATTTTATATTTGTAATTTTCTTTTAATTTTGATGCTATTCTTATTTTTTATTTTTATCCTTTTTGTGACATTATATTAGTTGTAAAGGTAGTTTCATAATATCTCAATATTTCTAATATTAATCAAGTAATTTTTTTTTGTAAACTAAAAGAATATTTTTTTTAGAGTTTATTTTATATTTTCTTTTTAGTTTCATCAAACACATGCATGCATCAATATAATTTATTTATTTTTAATTTTAATGATGGTTTTGGAGATTAAAGGCTTTAATGACTCAAATCGAATTTTATCTTAAATTAAATTAACTTTATCATTTCTTTCTCAATTCAATTTATATTGACTAACCTATTTTTATTAAGTTTTTCTTAATTAAATTTATATTAATTAATCTAGTTATTACAATAAATAAAAAATTCTAACATTTAAAGAAATATAATAAATTTTTGATACTGCAAATTATTGAATGATAACATCAAAAAAATTAACTTATAAATAGAGATAGAATTTAAAGAACAAAAGTGGAAAACTTATCAATAAAGTTCTCTCTTTTGGTCATTTTCTCAAAAGAAATATGCTTATTTTGATCGTTGAGAGGTGTTTGGCTACCTTTTAGGAAGAACAAAAGTCGTTTTTCAGTGACAGTAAAAGCTGAAAATGCAGCTTCCCTCAAAGCACTTCGGAACCTTTACCTTGGCCAAACTTATATTGTTGTTGTAATATTGGCAAAGGTATTTTTTAAATTGACTAGCCAAAACACAGACTATGATTCTCCTGGAATACTTTTTCGAAAAACACTACTTCTAGTGAAACTCTCTTTTCAAAATAATCTGATAGTAGTAGTTCGGCCAAACAAATATGTATGTTAGTTTACTTCTAGTAGTGTGTATTTGTCATTGATTGTTCATTCTAACTCCTCAAGTAATCTTTGACGATGGGTGGATTGCCGATAGAGAATACATCCACAGCCATGTCCTTGTGGAAATTACCAAAAGATCAGAAGTCAGCCACATCTACAATATTCGATTCAAAGCCAAAGAAGAAGATTTGTTGCGCTTGCTTGCCCTGAAGCTAGGCAGATGAGGGATGAATGCATTGTGGGGCACGGTGAATCTGCATGTGAGAAATGGATTGAAGCTCATCGTAAATGCCTTCGAGCTGAAGGCTTCAAGGTTTGAAATCAGTGATAGAAGTAGACTATTAAAAAAGATGATGGAAGATGCAATTTTTGTATAATGCCCAGTTTGTTTTTGGAATCATACAAGCTCAATTAGCTAAACGTTTATAGGTCTTTTATACAAAGATTATGCTTATCAGAGTTCAAGAACAAAATAAGGAAATTGAATAATCGATTTGCTTGGTCAGGGAATATAAGATACTTTTTCTTGATTATTTGTATTGTGAATTACATTTCTTGATTCATATCGATCAATCCTGCTCTGGTCGATGCTTGGCCCTAGCTGGGCAAGACTGGAGCTGTGTTGTTTTACCAGCCATCCTTGGTACCTTAACTATCGATTTAATGACTTCTTATCACAAATCTGAGTTTACCTTAACTCTTGCCCTAGAATTCTTATGAAGACACTGGTGGTGCATGTGTATGATATGCCTCTGTAAGTGTCGAATATCGATGATATTGACATTATAAGTGTGACTTAAACACTATATGTGCATCAACTGCTAATCCATACATGTTCAGCCAATGGATAAAATGCTTAATTGGGAACATAGTTTTAGTGTTTTTTCTATTAATAACATGTGTGTGTTTGATGCATATATCCAAGGTTTGATTTAACCGATGTTTTCTTTGTTGCATATTATTACTTTTTTGCCGAGTTCCACACCCAATTCTCTATTATTCCCCTTCCCTACATAAACTATCGCTATCTATCTCTATGTATTTAGAACACACACTTGAGTAAATGGTGATACTTTAGATAAGAAAAATGTGTTTTTCTACTATATAGAAAAGAGAGTTAAGGATGATCAAGGGCAAATATGTAATTATACTTATTATCAAGGGCAAAGTGTATATATATCAAAAAAAATCTACTAGTACTTGGTCCAAATTTCTATATTCCCACCAACAAACTCAAAAGTAAGTCTAGAAACATCCCTTGTACTTCTTCAAATCTTCTTCTTTCTTGGTCGGGTAACAATTGATGATGGGACTTGACAATCTTTGACAGTATCTTATCATTTATTATTGTTATTGTTATTATTATTACTATTATTATTTTTCTACTATATAGAAAAGAGAGTTGAAGACGATCAGGGCAAATATGTAATTATACTCATTACAAGGGCAAAGTGTATATATATAAAAAAAATCTACTATTAAGTCCAAATTTTTATATTCCCACCAACAAACCCAAAAGTAAGTCTAGAAACATCCATTATACTTCTTTAAATCTTCTTCTTTTTTGGCTGGGTTTTAATTGATGATGAGACTTGACAATCTTTGGCAGTATCTTGAGAAAATTGAAGGAAAGGTGTCTTTTAAGTCTTGAATGAAGGATTGGTGGCATTGACCAACTTAAAGGGTCATACATAATTAGGAAACTTGATTAAGTTAATTGTGGACTTAATTAATATTTTTAAAACTTTCTAATCTTTTCAAAAATACAAATCAACCTACACCCCTCTTCTCTCCAAATCAACCGTCTCTCCCCTCTCTCTCTAGACAATTTCTCCCAACCAACAGTTCTGCAAATTTTTCCTTTCAATCCCCGGCGACAAATAGTTAAGCTTCGAGTTTCTTTTCGAATTTCAACCGTCAATCGACGTGACAACCTTGCTCTCCGGCCACAACATCTTCGAATTCTTCATCGTCTCTTTTCTTCTTTCACAGGTAAAAAATTATGGTTTTTTTAGTTTTGAAGAAAACGAGAAACTTGAGCCAACTTCTCTTCTAGTATTGGTTAATAATTTCAATATTTTTTGCTTTAATTTGAAATGCGGTCTGAATAAAATCCTAATTTCTGGTTTTTCTTCTCTTCTCTTTTCGGAGTGAATTATAATTATTTGTTGTTTGTTGCATTTTTTTGAAGTTTGATTTTTGTTGTTTGTGTTTATACAAACAAAACAACGATTTTGGTATTTTTGTGTTGCGCCCGTTGCTGGGTTGATTTGTTCTTGTTCATGGTAAAAATGGTGATATTGTTGTTGTTCTATTAAACAAAATCATGCTACTATTTTTCTGCAACAGATTAGCCATCTGATGCAACAGATTAATCATCTGATGCAACAAATTAACCATCTAATGCAATAGATTTAGCATATGATGCAACACATTAACCATCTGATGCAACAAATGAACCATTGGATTAAAAATCTGATGCAACAGATTAACCATCTGATGCAACAAAGGAATCATCGAATTAAAAATCTGTTGCAACTGATTAACCATATGATGCAATAATTTAACAATCTGATGCAACAGATTTGCCATCGAATGCAACAGAGAAACCATCGAATTAAAAATCTAATGCAACAGATTAACCATTTGATGCAACGAAGGAACCATCAGATTAAAAATCTGATGCAACAAATTAATCATCTGATGCAACAGATGAACCTTCCGTTGGATAAAATCCTATCAACTATTCCTCAGGACATGCCCAAAACTTGATTTTTCTAACTGATCATTCATCTGTCGTGATAGACGATCCTTCTGTTGAAAGAAATCTAAATAATATTGATCGTTGATATATAAATATTCCAACATATCACTCATATGTCGTAACAGATATGTGATCTGTTGCACAGATCAGTCATCTGTTTCAACAGATGAGTGAACTATTTTTATTGTTGCAACAGATTACTCATCCGCTGCAACATATTAGTGATATGCTGCAGCAGATCATTCATATGTTGCAATAGATGTGTGATCTGTTGCATAGACCATTCATTTGTCTCAATAGTTGAGTAGTATATTTTGTATTGTTGCAACAGATTACTCATCCGTTGCAATAGGTTAGTTAACTGTTCCAACAGATCACTTATATGTTGCAATAGATATGTGATTTGTTGCCCAGACCATTCATTTATATCAAAATATAAGTGATATATTTTGTATTATTGCAACAGATTACTCACCCGTTGCAATCGGTTAGTTAACTGTTCTAATAGATCACTCTTATATTACAACAAATATGCGATTTGTTGCACAGACCATTCATTTGTCTCAATATATAAGTGATATGTTTTGTATTATTGCAATAGATTACTCATCATTGCAATAGGTTAGTTATTTGGTGCAACAGATGTGTGATTTATTGGAACTGTTATTTTACTATTTTGCATGTTAGATTTACTGTTATCCTTTTTTAACGATGCACTAATCAACTATAATATATTTTATGTTCCTGATAATTTTAGATAATATGGCTTCTAAAAGAACAAAAATTGAATCCAAGTCCAAGTAAAGGAATAAATGAAGTAGCTAGGCTACATCCACCACTCCATGAGCTTGCTTTACAAACGTTATCTCAATCAGGAGCAGAATATGATGAACACGGAGAAGAGGAATGTTTTAAAAGAGATAATCCAAATGGTAATAGCCCTTCTACCGAAGAGTTGGTCAAAACCTTCAACATTAATCATTATCCTGTGAGAATGTAGTGTGATGGCGCCACAGATTTAACGGGTGATTTCGTGGTTAAGTCAGTCATGGGAAAATCTTTCAACGCCTTTAGAAACATACTTCGAGAACAAAAATTGGATGCTTATTTCAGGGACAGCTGCTTTGGACAATATCTTGATTTGTCGGAAGACAACAGTGCTCGTTTCCAAATAAAAATGGCATATGATCTTCTCAAGCGTAGGTTTATGTATGAAAACAAAAATAAGATGGATGAGGTATGGATAAATTACTGTGACATACTTATTTGTTTTGGTTGGAAGAAGTTTGCCATAGTTATTGGACTAAAATATTATCCTCCTTCTCCTTCTCAAGTTATACCTATTCTGACCCAAAAAAATATCTCGCACACCCAAAAAAGGCAAAGAAAAGTCGAATGATCATGATGACCTGGTGTCCATTGTTGGTCCAAGCTTCAAAAACAAAAATTTGATAGAAGCGTTGAAAGGTAAAAGAATTTCAAAGAACCACAACTAATCATTGTGCTTGGTTTGATTTATACATAATATTCTTTGAGCGAGAGACGTTAACAACAACATAAGTGTTGGTTTAATAAAGCTCTCCGAGGATCTTGAGACATTTAACAACTATCCTTGGGGTTATGAAAGCTTCAAATGACAGTCAAATATTTGTTGACTCTGTTAACGCCAAAGACAGTCAACTTATATGGCTTTACATGAGCTTTCATGGTAAATATTTCTTTTATTATGATATGATTCATTTTTTTATTCAATAATAGTTTTGATTTATTGGCTTTATTTTATAGGCTTGGGCGTTTGAAGTCATTCTTTATTTGAGACAACAAGTGAACTATCAGAAAGAAGTTTCTTGTCCAAGAATCTTGAGATGGTTGTCGGCCAAAACTGATAAAAATATAAAATTTCTTAATCTCTTGAACCCCCAAAGGATGCAATAAGTATAATTATAACTAAGTTTTTATTTTAATTAATGATTTTTTTGAATGATCTAATCATCATTCTAATATATGTAATGATTTATGTTAGATTGTGCATCCGTCACTTGTTCCGACCAATCGAGAGTTGAATATGCCATTTTTTCTTACTTTACAATCTGTGCAATCTTTATCGGACCCTCAACAGAATAAAAATAGAATTGTTTGGATCAACAACCATTACAAGAAAAATAATTTTGGAGGGTGGGCTTATTTTTGTTGATGGTCTTAGTGGTGATGGAGCTGTTGGTGGTGGTAGTGGTGCTGCTTTTGGTGCTAATGATGCTCCTCTTACAGTTTTTAAAATAAACCATTATGAGTATGATCATACTGGTTATACAGATTTTGCCTCTCCTAGCGAATGTTCTACATGCAAATATCAAGACTGCGAGGCGAGACATGATGTAGTGATTAATGTTATTAATGCATTAACTGTTTCTGTAAAGGAATTGACATCTAAGAGGGGTTTCATTCTGTTAAAGAGGATTTTATATCCATCTATTCTATTAGAGATTAAGGCTAAGAGGAGAAAGAAAGTAATTTCCAAGGCATTATCAAGCATCCAAAAAAGCAAAATTATAATTCCTCTGTCCGTGTGTTACACTATTGAGCAATGTACAATGGCCAAAGGAGAGTAGCACGAGCTGAAGAAGGTGAATATATATCGTTTGTTCTAACTAACAAACAGACACATATCTATTTCAACAGATGACATATCTGCTAAAAATTATCAAACGAATATATACATCTGCTGCAACAATTGACTAACCTGTTGCATTAGATAAAGTATCTATTGCAATATATGTCTCATATGCTTTAGCAAATCAAACAGATCTACGTACCACTTTTATTTGTTCCAACAGATGACCTATCTGCTACAACGGATGGGTCATCTGTTGGGACAAATTAAATCAAGACTTCTTACCATTTCAGTTTTATTTGTTGATTTATTTTATGTAATTTTTGAAGGTTTTGATTTATTTTATTTTATCTGTGAATTTTATTTTATCCTTAGATTTGAACTTATTAATTGAAATGGAATACTAGATTCAAATATGGCAACATATAAGGTATCTGTTGCAACAAATGACATATCTATTGAAAAATATCAAACAGATTTAGGCATATGTTGCAACAGGTAGATAATCTGTTGGAAATTATCAATCAGGTCTTCCCACTATTGCAACAGCTAGACTTAGATAGAAACATCGACATAATGCAACAGATGACCAACCTATTACAATAAATAAACTATCTGTCAGAACAAGTATAATATCTGTTACACCAGATGGGCAATCTGTTGCATTAAAAAATTCAACTTTCATCAGACATAAAAACTTGCCACTGCATGTAAAGTGAAGTGACTTGGAATAAAAAAGGCGGAACACATCAATAGTGTTCATTTTAAGTACCTAAAATAAAATAGGCATCCAGTAGACAATGTTAATTTTAAACACCTAAAATAAATAGGCATCAAATGTGTCAGTTTGACACTTTTTGCCCTATTGGCAGCTTGCATGTAATTCACGCAGCCAAGGCTCATTGAACCCCTAGTTTTACTGACTTAGCATCTGATTTGGCCCCCAATGGTTATTTCCCCCCAATTGTCTTATATATTAATTTTCTTCCTAAAATTTAACCCTAAATTTCCAAATCTTCTTATTCTTGATCATCTTTTTTTCTCTATCCAAAGTCTTAAAATTATTTGTATTTGTTTTTTCTGCATATTTTTTTTCATTTTTTCCAACTGAGCTTGACAATGTCGAGCTCATCTTCCACTATTTTTTGTGATAAAGATTTTTGATATTGTAAGTGTGGTCATGAATCTCTATTGAAGACTTCTTGGACTCAACAAAATCCAGGTCGCATGTTTTTTTACTTGTAAGATTTCAAAGGTAATATTTTTTTTATTTAATTAGTTGATTAATTATTGACTTATAATTGTGGTCTTGTTTTTGTAGAAGTTGGGTGGATGTGATTACTTTGATTGGTATGAAGAACGACACCCTTTACAAGTAAATCGTGTAATCTGGGGTTTGTTGAAGAAAGTTAAGACTTTTGAAAAGAAATAAAATCGAGCAAGCAGATACTAAATTATTGGTGTTATTGCTACTTGTTTGGTGTTGTTGGGCACATGGATATTCAAGCCCAATTGCTAAAATTTTCATAGTGGTGTATTTGTATTTGTGATTGGTTTGGTGTTGTTGAGCATATGGATATTCAAGCGTAATTATTGGAAAATATCATACAGATTTAGACATATGTTGCAACATGTAGATCATCTGTTGAAAATTATCAAACAGGTCTTCCCACTATTGCAACTGATAAGATTAGATAGAAACATCAGCATAATACAATAAATGACCAACCTATTGACAGATAAACTATCTGTCAGAACAGATAGAATATATTTTACAACAGATGGACAATCTGTTGCATTGTAAAAAATTTAACTTTCATTAGACAAAAATAATTGGCACTACATGTACATAAAGTATGTAGAGTAAAAGTGATTTTAAATTAAAAAATCATTAGTTCACAGGATCTTCTTTATACACAGGCTCCAAGCGTCCAGTTAGTACTCCCATAAGCTCAGATCTCTTGCATGTTTGCCACAACATTATTGCATAGAAAGGTCGTTGGCTAGGCCATTTCTGTATCGGTCAGCAAATATTCGATGTGTGCAAGAGCGTGTGACCTACACGCGGCAGTGGTTTAAGTTTTTGGAAGGTCCATGTCCTTGTTTCGACCTTCAAAATTCCATGGTTACTTCATCAACACTTCCGTTGGCAAACGACCAATCAGTTTACTCTGCCATCCACGTTCATGACTCCAAGAATCCTCTTTACCTCGGTCAAGCTCTTGCCGTGTGGATTTGACCTCTCCACTTTAACATATTTTATTATTTCTTCATCCTATTGGAACCCAGAAAGTAACGAATAAAATCCCTCGCCACCGGGATTGACGCTAGATTACTGAGATCATCGTACCTATCCTTGAGATTCTTTTAGAAGTCGAGGTCCATTATCCTATCGGCGGAATCATAAGCTTCCGGGTATGCTAATTGTTTGCCCCTTATGAGGCAGAGAATTTCTTCAACATACTGTGATATAAGAAGTCAATTTTTAAATAGGTTAGTAATTGCAAAGAAGGAAAACATCATGGAAAAATACAACGGATGGTCCATGTATTGTAGAGGGTTCTCTGAATTTGTTCACAGATTACCTATCTAACGCAACTTATGCAAGAGATGGGTAATATATTGCAACAGAACCACCACAATTTGCACCAGAATAGACATATGTTGCAAAAGATGACAAGTATATTAGAAGGCTAGGTTAGGAAAAGTAAACTTACTTTGTCCACATACTGCGTACGCATATCTGTCATACTTCTGAAGTCTTGGGCGAAAAAGGTATGGATGGGGTAATCTTGTGCGCCTTGCTTGGCCCGTTATAGATCTCTCCTCTTTGGCGCCAAGTTTCGCGTATATGTCCAACTTTTTTAATGGCCCCTGAACTTCAACAACTTTTGGAGAGAGACAAGTTGTAATATTTTTTAGATTTCCAATTGGAGAGTACTTGGCTAATTACTCTTTTCTTCCTCCCAACCGTCACTGTAGGAGTGTTTGGCTCCCTCACTTTCTTGAATGGTACTCTTGGATTTCAATTCCTCAACAGTCTTAGTGATAGCATCTACTTTTTCAAAGAGTTTGTCCTAGTTTTCCTTGCACTTTTTGCATTTACAATGAGAATATGAGGACAAAGAGGAGTGAGAGAGACCTGTGTAAGGGTGAGAGTGACTTGTAAAAGAGGTGTTTTCAAACATATTTAATTTTTCTTGAGCATCAAAAAGCTCAACATCACGACTAGTAGCAACATCAACATGGTTGTCTCCAACATTAACTCTACCAACAACACCCCTAGAAGAAGCACTCGAATCTGTTGTAGTAGGTTGGTCATAAAGAGCCTTAACACTAGTCTGAACTTGCCTAACTGCTCTTCTTATGGTTGTTCTCCAGCCAATTCCTTCTTTATTAACTCCACTGTTGGGTCTGATATTGTATTAACAAGACCTAGAGTAATAAAAGAAGTCATCCTCAACTCCTGCTCAGTAGGCACGATCCATAGATGTGCAATCTATAAAAAATAGATACATTTAAATCATATAATAATTTGCAGTTAGTTGGGTTACATGTTAACACAGACAACTTATGCAACAGATGATATATCTGTCACAATAGTTGATTTGTATGCCGCAACAGATTAACAATATGTTACATCAGATTACCCATCTGTTACATAATTTGCAGTAAATGGGTAATTTGTTGAGTCGGGTTCAGAGAACCAGAGTAATAGATGGTTAATTTATTGCGAAATATGGATCGTCTGTCACAACAGATTACCTATCTGTTGCACCAGTTACAGTAGACGGGTAATCTATTGCAACAGATGACCCATCTGGCGCAATAGATGGCAAATCTATTTCAATATCTTTCTTTGAGTTAATTATTTTACTTGAAATAAGATGTATTGTATCATTCGGAGGGTTAAAGAGATCAACATCCTTAATTCTTATGTTGCTCTTTGTAGCCAACCACCTAAGGATCCTTGGATGAGAAACCTCATCCAGGTAATCCTTGACCTGCTTTCGGAGGTGAGGAATGGCTTCAAATGCCCAAGCCTAAAAAATATAAACAGAAGGCAAGCAAAAAAAGTCATAATAATTATTCAATTTAAATTAATGGATGAGTAAAAAAATAGTGATAAATTTACCATGAAAGCCCAAGGAAAGCCGTATAATGTGATCATCTTTAGGGATAGCTTTGTCAGTAAATATTTGACAGTCAAGTAGTAGTTGTCATATCCCTAGGGATAATTGTTGAATTTCTCAAAATCATCAGTAAGCTTCAACAAATCATCTTCTATGACTTTGTTGACGTCTCTTGCCAATATAACAGAATAGGCAAACCAAACTAAGCACAACTGCTCCCTGTACTGCTTTGGTATAGTTTTATCCTTAAGATGTTTTATCAACTCACTGGCTTTGCACCCACGTCCAGCAATGTCCAATAACCCATCTATTTTTTCTTGTGTTTGTTGGTTTTGGTGGGTGGTCGCTGAGACAATGCCTTACCACTATTTGATGGTGGTGGTTTGGCTGCCCTACTTGCCTTGGACCTTTTGTATGGTGTTTTCTTGATGAGAGGTTCTTCGAAATGATCGCATATCAAGCCCGTCACTGTGACAAACTCTTTCAAGCCAAAACAAATTGGCATGCCATAGTTGTTGATCCATATTTAATCTATTCCCCCCCCCCCCCCCCCTTTCGAATCTTTATCTTTCCTCACATACTTGATCTTACGCTTGAGAAGACCATATACTATGCTCAGTTAGAAATGGGAAATGTGGTCCTCAGGTAGCTCAAGAAAGTGTTCAAAGCAGCTTTCTTAAAAAGTTTGTCTATGTTTTCATTCTTCATAATATTCCTAAATTCGTCAAAAGGGTTCCCCAACTGACATTTAAGTACAAGATCACCAGTTAGTTCTGCAGGGTCATTTATCGGTATCGCAACTTGAAACCTGTCAATACTAATAGTTTTGAGAGCCTCATGCTGAGATTTTGATATTAATTCACGCCCCATTAGTGATGCATTATCATCCTCTTTCTCACTTTTTTCTCCCTCTTCTTCTTGTTTGTCTTCTTCTTCCTCCTTCTTACTATCATTTTCCTTAGCACCATCTACAGACCCTTATCGACCTCCCTCAATGTCATTTTCATAACTTTCCTCAACTTTACTTTTTCCTAACTGAGATTGTTCAGGAAGCTCCTCCAAATCCCTTTGTATTGTAGCCTTTTTTGTTAGGTGGTCAGAAGTTGATCGACTTTTACTTTCTTTTCTTTTGGGAGACATGTTTTACCTACAAACAATAAAAAAAAATTACATTACATTTTATGTATGTATAAATTTTAAAAAATACATTACAAACACCACCAATACCAACACCACCAATAGCCACCACAAACACCACCAACCAATGCCACCAACAGCCACCACAAACACCACCAGTGCCACCATAACGATCGCCAACACCACCACCATGTCCAAAAACACCATAAATACCATTCAACAATACCACGACAGTCAATGGAACACTGCGATAAAAACTAGGATTTTCTCGGGTTCTTCCTATGATTTTACCATCAAAACTTAAAATTATAAATCCATTCTCGAAGATAATACAACTAGAAGTCTTATTTTTTATCATTGACTTAAAAGCACTAATTTTTTTTTAAATAATAAATATAACTCTTCTCGAACTCTGTTACCTACGAAGACAGAGAAAATGACTAATACAAGCAAGAATGAAGTTGAAAATAACACCTATGTGGTCGAAAATGGGAAGAAAATTGATTTGTTGTGAAGGGTTGAGCAATTTATTAAGTAGTTGTTGTTTGTATTATTGAGAGAGAGAGAGAAAAGAACAAGAACTCGAGATTTGAAATGATGAAACACTTTTCCGCAAATGGGTGATTTGTATGGGTTGATTTGTATTTTGGAAAAGAATGACAAGTTTTGAAAATGTTAATTCTGTTCGAATTGATCTTAAATATTTTTTAAAATTTTAAAAGATATGCATAATTTTTAACTGTCTCATCATGCAATTTCCAAAAGACTTAATTGAAGTTGTAGTTGACCCTAGGAACTCACCCCTAGTTCTAGCTTAATCAATTGAAGTTGTAGTTGAACATATGAACTCAATTGAAATTGCATAAAAACAAATGTTCAACTTGTTGCAACAGATGAATTATCTGTTGGAATTTATCAAACAGATTAAGTCATCTGTTGCAACAGATTAACTATCTATTTTAAATTATCAAATAAGCATTTCCACCTGTTGCGATAGATGACCGAGCCGTTGGAAATTTTCAAATAGAAATTGTCATCTGTTGCAAAGTACGTATTATATGTTTTAAGAACTTTTTTTTATTTTGAAGCAATTTAAGTATTAGAATGACAATGAGGTAATCAGAATCGCTTCAACTCAGAGTGATCGATCGAAGACTCAGATCGGGAGAAATGCAATACCAACATCATGCAATTGCCAAAAGACTTCATTGAAGTTGTAGTTGGCCCTATGAACTCACCCCTAGTTCTAGCTTAATCAATTTAGGTATTAGCTTGACAATGAGGTAATACGAATCGCTTCAACTCAGAGTGATCGATCGACGACTCAAGTCGGGAGAAACGCAAGACCAACATCATGCAATTGCCAAAAGACTCAATTAAAGTTGTAGTTGACCCTATGAACGCACCCCTAGTTCTAGCTTAATCAATTTAGGTAGTAGCTTGACAATGAGGTAATAAGAATTGCTTCAACTCAGAGTGATCGATCGATGACTCAGGTTGGGAGGAACGCAATACCAACATCATGCAATTGCCAAAAGACTCAATTAAAATTGTAGTTGACCCTATGAACTCACCCCTAGTTCTAGCTTAATAAATTTAGGTACTTGACAATGAGGTAATAAGAATCACTTCAACTCAGAGTGATCAATCGACGACTCATGTCGGGAGAAACATAATACCAACATCGTGCAATTGCTAAAAGAGTCAATTAAAGTTGTAGTTGACCCAATGAACTCACCTCTAGTTCTTGATTAATCAATTTAGGTATTAGCTTTTTAATGAGGTAATAAGAATCGCTTAAACTCAGAGTGATCGATGGACGACTCAGGTCGGAAGGAACGCAATACCAACATCATACAATTGCCAAAAGACTCAATTGAAGTTGTATTTGACCCTATGAACTCACCCCTAGTTCTAGCTTAATCAATTTAGGTATTATCTTGACAATAAGGGAATAAGAATCACTTCAACTCAGAGTGATCGATCGATGATTCAGGTCGGGAGGAATGCAATACCAACATCATGCAATTACCAAAAGACTTAATTAAAGTTGTAGTTGACCCTATGAACTCACCCCTGGTTATAGACTAATCAATTTAGGTATTAACTTGACAATGAGGTAATAAGAATCACTTTAACTCAAAGTGATTGATCGACGACTCAGGTAGGGATAAACACAATACCAATATCATGCAAATGACAAAGACTCAATTAAAGGTGTAGTTGACCATATGAACTCACACCTAGTTCTATCTTAATCAATTAAAGTTGTAGGTGAACATACGAACTCAATTGAAATTGTATAAAAATAAATATTCAACCTATTGCAATAGATGACTTATTTGTTGGAATTTATCAAATAGATTAAGTCATCTGTTGCAACATATAACTATCTATTGTAAATTATCAAATAGGTGTTGCCATCCATTGTGACAGATGATCGAGCCGTTGGAAATTTTCAAACAAAAATTGTCATCTGTTACAAAGTATGACTTATATGTTTTAAGATCTTTTTTTATTTTAAAGAGATTTAGGTACTATCTTGACAATGAGGTAATAAGAATCGCTTCAACTCAAAGTGATCGATCGACGACTCAGGTCGGGAGAAACACAATACCAATATCATGCAATTGCCAAAAGACTCAATTGAAGTTGTAGTTGGCCCTATGAACTCAACCCTAGTTCTAAATTAATCAATCTAGGTATTAGCTTGACAATGACGTAATAAGAATCACTTCAACTCAGAGTGATCGATCGACGACTCTGGTCGGGAGAAACGTAATGCCAATACCATGAAATTGCTAAAGACTCAATTGAAGTTTTAGTTGACCCTATGAACTCACCCCTAGTTCTAGCTTAATCAATTGAAGTTGTAGTTGAACATATGAACTCAACTGAAATTGTATAAAAATAAATATGCATCCTGTTGCAACAGATAACTTATTTGTTGAAATTTATCAAACAGATTAAGTCATCTGTTATAACAGATTAACTATCTGTTGTAAATTATCAAATAGGTGTTGTCATCTGTTGCGATAGATGATCGAGTCATTGGAAATTTTCAAATAGAAATTATCATCTGTTGCAAAGTATGACATATGTTTTAAGATCTTTTTTTATTTTAAAGCAATTTAGGTATTTTATGTCCGACATAAAAAAGATAAAATACTAAGACGGTAAAATATATTACTGGGATACCTCAAAAATCTCCCCATTGGGTAGTCTTATCTTGTCTTTTCAATGTCACCGTCTCCACGTGTCCCTCAAAAGTTATTAATAAATATTTAAAACTCATAACTAGAATTCCCTCTCCTTCAGCCATAAATTAACTTAACTCATCTCTTTTTTTTATTCAGAATTCTCTTTCTCTTTTTTTTCCTCACTTTTCTCTCCTCTTTCGGATGAGGATCCTTTTGGATCTCAACCGATCAATATCTTTTCTCGACTGAACTAGGTGTTCTAATCCTTTTTTTTTTGACATTGTAGGTATGGTTTACTATTTCTCTTTTCTTCTTGTATTCTTCTTTGTATGTTAAATTAGATGTTTACATCTGTTGTTATATTGTTTTACCCATTACCAGTTTTCTATTTATTGAGAAAATTGAAGGAAAGGTGACTTTTAAGTCTTGAATAAATGAAATGTTATTTTTATTAAAATATGCGAAAAAAGTCATTTGTTAGAAGAACTTAAAAAGCCTTGTTGTCAGTATTATTTTTTTATGTGTTTTATTTGTTACTTTGGTGGTGTTGTTGTTGGGGTGTTGGTGTTGTTGGAACCTGTGATGTTTGTGTTATTGATGGTGTTGGAACATATGGTGTTTTTTCTTTGTTGTTGATGTTGTTGATGGTGTTGCAACAGTTTCCTCAATTGTTGCAGCTGATGAATCAAATGTTGGAATATACGGAGCAACTATTGGAAGAAATCAAACTAGTAGCAAGGCTGATTTGATTTATTCCAATAGATGACCCATCTGTTGCAACATGTCATTCATCTGTTGCCACAGATGTGTCGCCTAGTGCAACAGATGACTCATCGGTTGAACAGATGGGGAATTTATTACATCAGATGGGTCATCTGTTGATTCATTCAATTTTGTGTTACCCTTTTGTAATGTTTTTTTTGTTTTTGTTTTGTTTGACATCAAATGTTTTTATCTTGTTTGCAGATAAAAGGAAGTGAAACTGGATAAACTTTTGCCCTACCAACATTAAAGGCTAGAGTAAAAATGGGTTCGTAGAAATAAGCTGCTTACAAATGAAACTACTTCATATGTGGGAGGTATGTATTACTGATCAACCTATCGTGAAAACACACATCCAGTACACTGATTTTGTGAATGTTGGTTCTTTACCTATTATGTGTTAATCTTTCAAACAAGATATGGCATTTTACAGTTAAGATTGTTAGGTTCAAACTGGTAAGGCTGAGGGACCAAGTAGGTGGTGTCGATATCCTGTTACGGCTTAATGAAGATTTTGCTAATGTTTATGTGTCAAGTTTGGAGAAGGGTTCAAGTTTTTGGTGGCAGTGTAAACATTCAAATAGTGATTAGACTGATTTTAAGTACGGGTGTGCATCGGTCGGTTTGGTTCGATTTTACATATTATTGGTTCAGTTTATCGATTTTTAGTTTTTAAATATGTTAAACCAATAACCAAATCAATAAGATATTTTTTATCGGTTTTCGATTTATCAATTTTTAGTCCTTAAAGGTTTGACTTTCGGTTTAACCGATAAGAAAATACTTATAAAATAGAAATAGTAGTAAATAACATGAAAAAAAATTGAATCTTAGTTGCAAACAAAAATCCTACATAATATGTTTTAATTTACAAGAATCTTCAAATTTAAACTAAATGTTGTTTAGAGAAATTAAAAGTTTATATAATTGAAATAATAGGTTTGTTAATTTGTAGAGATTAAAGGGAAATTAAGAGAAATATATAATAGATCATATATATATATATATATATATATTCTTATTGGGTTATTGGTTTACCCAATAACCCAATAAGAAAAAACCGAATCAAACCAACCCAATAAATTTATTTTATAAAACCATTAAAAAATCGTCAACCCAATAACCCAATAACAACAAACCAATAACATTTTTATCGGTTCGATTTTTGCACACCCCTGATTTTAAGGGTTCAATGGACTTTTAAAAGGCCTCTGAAGCCTCGAACCCAATAGAAATTTCCCTAATCCAAATTTATATGGATGGGTTGCTCGAGGAGACTATTATATAGCATAAGGTAATTAGAAGAATACCTGTGCGGGACGGGGGAGGTAAAAAAGATCATATATCAACTCAGACCTTATTAAAGAAGAAACACAGGGTAGGAAGGAAAGTGTAGCGAAACTGGCTGACGAAATTGACATGAAAAATAAAAAAATTGAATGAGCTGCGAATGTGAAAGTGTATCCAAAAATGAAAATCCATCAGTCCATTTTGAAAAGAAAAATGTTGAAGTGGATTGGAGCTGTGCACTTTGTTAAGGGACTGCAACTAGCTAGCATGGCCTAAATGAAGACCCACAAAATGCAGGACCAGAACTCTAAAGTTTCAGCTTTGCGAGCACCGATGGTGGTAAGATTGTCGGCCAGGAACAAAACCTGAACCAACAACTCCTAAATTAAAAATAAGGGATCAAGCCAAGGTGGTAGTTTCTCAAGTTAAACTTACATTCCATGCCTTCTTTTATGGCTCTAGTCTGGTCAAAGGCAGTGGAATAACAAGGCATAGGATTTCTGCCCAACTTCAGACCTTTTTGTTTCTACTGTCATTGACCTGATCTTAACCACAAACAGAAGGCATGAAATGCAAGTTAGACATCAGAAATTGACGTCTTGGCTTTTCTTATTTTTACTTCTAGAGTTGTTGGTTCAGGTTTCATTCTTAACTGAAAATCTTACCTATCTCCTGTGCTCGCGAAGCTGCTTCCTTAGAGTTCTGGTCCTGCACTTTGTGAGTCTTCATTCAGGCCATGCTCACTAGTCGCAGTCTCTAGCAAAGTGACCAGCACCAGTCTTCTTGAGCATTTTTCTTTTTCAAGAACGACTGATGGATTTTAATATTTGGATACGCCTCCACATTTGAAGCTCATTCAGTTTTTTCATCTCTCAAGTCAATTTCATTGGCCAGATTTACTAGAAGTTCCTTACTTGCTTCCTTGTGTTTCCTCTTAAACAAGGTCTGAGATGATATATGGTCTTCTCTACCTCTCCCTTCCCGCACAGGTATTCTCTCAAGCACTTTCTGTTGTATAATAGTCTCCTCGAGCAACCCATTTATATAAATTTAGAGCAGGGGAATTTCTATTGGTTTTTTATTGTTGTTTACAGCAGTACGAGGCTTCAGAAGCCTTTCAAAAGTCCATTGCGCCATTAAAATTGGTCCAATCACTATTGGATATTTACACTACTGCGAAAACTTGAACCTTTCTCAAAACTTGACATATAAACATGAGCAAAACCGTCATTAAATTGTAACAGGGTATAGACACCACCATCATGGAACCCTTTGGTCTTATCAATTCACACTTATCAAACTAAACTATAAAATACAGGATCTTGTTTGAAGGATCAATGTTTAATCTATAAAAACTGCATTCACAAAATCATTGTACTTTATGTGTGTTTGTAATGGTAGCCTGATCAATAATGCATAACTCTCACGCATGAAAGTGGATCCATTCATCTGCACATACCTTATTTTTCCTACCTCATCAATGTCAGATAATGTTTATTCTTCACTTCCCATCGTTAAGTAGTGTACAAGACTACGGAAGCTCAAAGGGTAACCATGTTTAATGTCAGATGACTACTTGCCCATCAAGAAAAAACAAGTTCTATAAGTCGTGACTTTTCACCTTTTTTATTTTTAAATTTGTTGATATAATAAGTCACCAATTTGGATTAATTAAGGTATACGATGACTATTAAAAAAGAGGTAAAAGTCATGACTTTTTGTCTAACTCATTCAAAACAACTGATGAATCAAATCCCTCATCTGTTGCAAATGATAAATCAGTTGTTAGAAGAAATAAAAATATCTCTTCCAACAGATAGCCCATCTGTCGCAACAGATAATACATATGGTGCGGTAGATGTCTCATCTATTTCACATACAGATTATTTATTGCAATAGATGGTAAATCTGTTGCGCCAGTGGGTTATCTATTGTGACAGATAGATGATCTGTTGCAACAACTCAATAATAACTACTGTTATTAAGTCTCAAACCATTTGAAAATGTGAGAATTTTGAATGTAAAAGAAAAAGTGACAACTTTTCACAGAAAATAAAAAGCCAGCAGTTTGAATGTAATTAATACAGTGGAGCTAAATAGTTGTTCCTTTTTTACTAACACATTCAGATTCAATCTTCTATAAATATGTCCCTTCTTAATCTTCATTCTACTTCACTTTTATTTATTTCTTGCATTTTGTCTTTTCATATTACATCTCCAACCACTTCTATTCAAAGAACATATTCCTTTCTCGTTGAGGTAAGTTTTTTCTGTGTAAATATACCATTTGATAGTATACGTTGTATTACATTCAAACTCTTTTCTTTACTTTTGTGTTTATGTGTTCTGTCAATTCATGCATGTTATAAATATGGTTGATCTTGTTTGGGACATTGCTATTCTACGCGACACCATACGGGAACTTCATAGGCAGGTTAACGATCTACAGAGGGAGTTGGTCGCCATGAGAGCAAGGATTTTCAGAGAGATGCAAAGGCTGATGACTGCCCTGCTGCAGTCGGTTGACAATTGTACGGTTGGCAATAATGATGATGATGATGATAATTAGAATGTTTTTTTAGCGTATGTATTTTAATTTTTCTATATCAGATCTATACCTAATGTATTTTTTTCATTTAATGAAATATTTATTTTTGGTTGACTTTGGCTTTGGTGGAGGACAAGATGCGAGAAGGAAGGCTGAGATGGTTTGGGCATGTGATGAGGAGGGGCACGAATGCCCCAATTCGTAGGTGTAAGAGGCTAGCTTTGGGTGGATTTAGAAGGAGTAGAGGTAGGCCGAAGAAATACTAGAGGAAGGTGATTAGACATGACATGGAACAACTACAGCTTACTAAGGACATGGCCCTAGATAGGAAGGTGTGGAGGTCGCGGATAAGGGTTGAAGGCTAGTGTGAGTTTGTGGGTTGTAGCAAGGTGTTAGGAGAGCTCTTGTGCAGCCGGGTTAGTAATCCTAGGACTGTGTCCATTAGTAGGAGCCCCTAGTCAAGAGTGTTTGGGTGTGGTGGGTGTCTTTGGTCTATGAGTGTATGTTACTACAAGGTGGGTTTCCTATCTCTTATTTTTTATTTTGAATTGTTCGTATTTCTATTATGTCGTATTTCTCTGATATCTATTTTATTATTTCTTATTCCTTATTTTTGTTATGTCATCCATCCTACTTCATGTTTCACTACGACCTTGTGTACTATTCTCCATTCTGAGCCGGAGGTCTATCGAAAATAGACTCTCTACTTCTTCGGAGGTAGCGGTATGGACTGCATACATTTTACCCTCCCCAGGCCTCACTTTGTAGGAATACACTGTGTTTGTTATTGTTGTTGTTGTTTGGCTTTTTAATTCTTATTTAATTTTTATTCTGTCTATTTCTTCTTCTAAACATGTTAACATGTTGATGGTTGGAGGTAAGGAGCAATTTTGAATCCAGCAGCAATAATAATTTTGGCTTTTGAGTTCTTTCAACAGATGGACCATGTGTTGGAATAGATTGGTCATCGGTTGGGTTTCTATCAACAGATTATCCATCTATTACGACAAATGTGTCATTTGTTGGATGAAAATATTCTAGTTTGATGAATTGTATTGTGTTCTTCCATCTAATGTCCATCTGTTGCAATAGATAGGTAATCTGTTGAAAATAATTTTGTGGTCTGTTCTATTTAGTTCATGTTTTGCCTCTGTTTGTTGATGCTCAAGTTATTAAAAAAGATATTTTATCTAATAAATGATAACATTTACATTTACACCAATGAGTTAAATATATAAAAGTCTACAACAAACAACAACACAAGTTTTTGCAATTACAACGATCATGATGGATTACGATCGGGGCATGTAGTTCTTGTGGCCAGCGCTCTTACATACGGAGCACTTGTTTCTTCTTGATGAAAATAATTCTCCGACTCCACGCCTCCTCTTATATGTCCTTCTTTCCGATTTGATAGTGTTTGGGTCAATAAATGGAGGAGGTGTTAATCTCCCTAAAGCTCTACAGGAACAACCCAAGATTCTTCGAGAGGCACCAGAGTAATATGCCCACTATATGCCATTGTATATTTTTTCACCGAATAATATGGAGAGGAGTACTCATAAATTTTAGTTTCATATTTTGCAGCATATTGAGCTCGAAGCGCTGCCAAAGCATGTGGACAGGGAATTTTGTCCAAGTCAAAAACTCTGCACGTACAAGATCTTGTTTGAAGATCGACCGTGGCAATATCACCATGATTTTTGATACTGAACTTGTAATCTGCTATTTGATGAGATAATAATCTATTCCCTAGACTGATGTTCGTTGATACTATTTTTCCGCTTCTAGAACAAATAGGGTCTGTGGGTCCTCGTACTCCACACGCCTTTCGTGAAAAAATTGGCCATACTTATTGTTTATTATTTCAAATAAAGTCTTGATGGAAAATTCTCTTTCATCACCAAATAATGAATTCACCAATTCAGCTACATTTGACGTCATAATATTGTACCTATACAAAAGAATCACTTAGTGTGACATCATACTAAACTTGTAACTCAAACAAGACATTAAATTCATAAGAAAGTACCTATTTTCCGGACAAAATGCCCGGCTCCATCTCTTGAAACCGACACGTACGAGATGTTTTGCTGCCTTGGGATGCATATCCGCTATTTGATTGAAATGGTCTAAAAATTCCTCTCTACTATATGTTTTAGTTGCTCTATAAAAAGGGTCACGACCCTTTTGTTGTAAAAGTTGGTCCGAATGTTCTCTCCAAGATGCCTAATGCAACAACCAAAGTAAGCTGAAGTGAAGAAAATTGAACCCATCTTTGGAATACTTGGATGCCTATCCGAAACAAAACACAACTCTTTGGTATCTTCGATGCAGCTTCGCAGTTGTTTAAAAAAAATCCATAAGAGATATCATATTCCTTGTTCTCTATACAAAAAGCGACAGGAAAGATGTGATTCACCGCATCCTGCGCCACCGTCGCTAGCAGAACTCTATTATACCTGCTCCTCAAGAAAGTACCATCGACGGTTATGCCTTTTCTCAAATATCAAAAACCTTGAATCCAAGCATCATAGGATACAAAAAAGTACTTGAACCTTCCGTTTTCATCAACATGCAACGCCGTCTTACTTCCAAAATTTGTGGACTCAAGCATGTAATGGTATGCATCAGGACTGCACACCCATGCCTGTGTGTACCCCTAACCAAGTCCTTGGCAATCCCAATGGCCGTATATATCTTTCAATAACCAACCAAGACACCTAATTCCGTAAGGAGTTGATTGGTCATAACCTTTGTAGAAGGGCCTTCGCCATCGGGGAATCTATCCTTGAAATATTCACCGAGGACCTTTGTCGTGGCGTCAGGATTTTGGCCCGAAATGTGCTCCAAACCACATGTGTGATACTTTTCATGTTTATGAATGACGAATCTGTCAGAACTTAAGTACTTCACCACTCTCAACCACCATTTGCAGTTCGAATTAGCACATTTGTAGCAAAAGACTTTGCTCAAATTAATCACCTTCATTATTTTGAAATTTTTTTTTAAGCAAGAAATAAATAAAGTAGTAGATAGTTCTTTCTTGTCCTTGAATGGCATTTCCTTGTAAAAGTCGGTCTCGTCGTCTTGACGATTGCCAGACTGTTTCGATCGAGAAGAACTTCCCACCGTATTGGTCGCATCAACGGGCGTAGGTGTTTGATCATCATCTGGAATGTTCATGTCTAGATCATTCAACCTCTCATCAAAGATTTCTTCTTGTTCTTTTTCTTCTTCTACATTCTGGTTCTCATTCTCTCTCGTCTTTTCAACCACGTACACCCTTAACACTGGCTAGGATGAATTACTAAGATAAGCACACAACCGAACCTGATCGGTTATCTTGAAAGGCAGTACCCGCTGATTTTCAAAGGAGTTGTGCATGTAACTGATGACGAGTTCTTTCAGTTGACAATTCATTCCACAATAGCTGATGATTAAGTTCACAAAATCATCATACGAAATATCACTTTGGACTGTCATAGCTATCGTCTCTAGCATTTCACCCTTCCTCCAATGCCATACATATCGATTGCTCTTCTCTATCCATTGACCATGACAATCCACCCCTATTGTTATTGATTCCTCCATTAGTGGTACCTAAATAAAGTCATTTGTTAAAAAAAATTAATATTGATTTCATAGTGCCATAACATGAATCCCAACAGATGTGTAAACTGTTGCAACAGGTAAGTAATCAATCACAACAGATTACTTACCTGTTGGGATTCATGTTACACTCCTGAAGCTGATTTCAACAGACAAGTCATCTGTTATAACATGTGAAACATATGTTACAACAGACTATACATTTGTTGCAATAAATGACGCGTTTGTTGGAACGGAGTACAGGTTCTGTTGCAATAGGTTACTAATCTATTACAACAGATAACTACTCTGTTGCAACAGATGACCCATCTGTTCAATTCATGTTATGGCACTATAGAACCATAAACATAAATCCAATATATGTCTTTTGTTGCAACAGATATCTCATCTATCGCAACAGATGATTGATCTGTTTAAACAGATGTCTCTTATGTTGCATTCATGTTCGCGTGCTATCTATTGTTGAAAAAGCATCACAATAACAGTTACCCAGATGACAAATTCAACTAAAAATCATAATTTAACTTACCAAAGTCTCTTGTGAAGTAATGCCAAAGTGGAAAGTGATGTATGAAACAAAATTTGACCTAAGAAATTGGTCAGATAGCAGCAGTAGCGGTAACAACAACAACACCAATGATCAACAAGAAGAAGATAAAGATGATAATGAAGTAGAAGATAAAGATAATGAAGCAGAAGATGATGAATAAAGTAGCAGCAACAAAAATCGCTGAGAGAGAGAAAACGACAATGGATGAGAAGAGAGAGAAACGTGTCTTTTTTTCCCTCCGTTTCAAATTATATTAGGTAAACATTTGGATCAAAGTGTAAATTTAAAAACTTGTGGGCTATTTTCAAACTTACTCGACTTTCTTAATTCATAATAAAGTAATTGTCACTTACACTCAATTATTAAGACATGAATCACCTACACTTAATTTTCAAACTCTTTTATCACTTTTAGCTCAAAGCCCCCAGTATCTTACCATTTATTATTGTTATTGTTATTGTTGTTGTTGTTGGTGTTCTTGTTGTTGTTGTTGTTGTTATTATTATTATTATTATTATTATTATAATTATAATATATTTTTAAAACAGTTTTTAATGAAGTTTCTCTACTAATGTCTTTCTATCATTTCTTGTTTCACACAAAACTATGTGTGTCTACTTTTATTTCCTTTATTTTTCATTTGCAATTTCTCTTTATTTGCTTCAAATTGTCTCAATTTAAATGATATATATTTTTTGGTAATCAATTTTAGAAAAGAATTGATATTTTTTATTTGATTAGTATTTTATGACATTATCAATATTTTAGTCATGTTGAATTTCATTTTTGTCAAAAAATTCACAAAGATATTTCTTCTATTTAAAGTTTATTTATTTCAAACATAATTTGAAACTTTGCAGAGTTTTTTCATATATCGTAAATTTGATGTCTAATCAAAATGATATAAATTTATGGAGAGACGTAATTTATAGGAGAATGTGCAAATACTAACATATGTTTCATAAAAAGATAAAAAGGTGAAATTAATTTTGAATACACATTTAATTGCATAAAGTAACTATTACTATATTATAGTAAAATAATAATAATAAAAATATATTCATAAATTTGAATAGGTGTTTATCTATTAAACACAATAAACGATTCCTCTATAATTTTAAAATTTCACATCATACATATAATTACAAAGATTTATAGTACATATAATTTATGTAAGCATAATTATTTACTAATTACCTATTAAAATTATTTTAAAGAACTTATTTAAAATGTAATATTAAGCACCTCGTGTTAAATTACTACAAGATATATCTTGTTTATTTTTACTCATTCTTTTGATATTCTTTATTTTGAGGTAGTAAATTTTCTCATCAAATAGATAAATCTCATTGAAAGAAATTTCTCGTTTATTATATTAAATTGATCTCCTATTTCTGACGTATATAAAACAAGATATAGAAGCAATCCTTTAACGTTATGATTCAATAAAATTTTCATCTAATATGCCCTTTTTTGTTTGTTAAACACCCATAAAGCGAATTTAAATGTATTTAAAATCAATTTACGTATGGATTAGTATCCTTTATTGATTCGTATGATTCTACGAAAAAAAGTTAATTATAGTTATAATCTATTCTCTTGTATAATTTTTAAATAAAATAGAAAAAAAATGTTAAAATTAGTTATTTAATCTAAGAGAATGTGTTTGACCTAATGTTAAAATAAGCATTAGAGTATATGATATTTTAATGTTAATTACAAAACTTAAATAAGTTATAAGCTATTATTGATTTTATAAAAATAAGAAGCTATATTTTATTAGATAATGTGATTTCTACTTACATTTTCGATTGTGTCTATTCAAAAATATTAATAGTCATTTTTTTGAAAAACTAATTAAATAGCTATAAATATATTTAACTTGTAATATTGGGCCTGTAAACGGGTCCTTTATTATCTAGTTATTAGATATATAAATGGTAATAGCTCATGTAGAAAAGAGAAACAACTAAGGGGTCATTTGGTTGGGAATGTAGTTATGCTGGGATAAGTTATACTTGGATTAGTTATGCTGAGATTATTTTTTATTGGGTGTTTGGTTTGTTGTATTCAAAGTAATATGCATGGTATAATTTCTAAGAATAAATTAATTGATTACCAAAATACCCTCCATCTTATTTAACTTATATATATATATATATATATATATATATATTTCTTTTCAAGCTTTAAATATTTATTTTTAAAAATAAAACTTTCATCTTATTTAGTTTAATTTTTTGTGTGTGTGCATTTTCATGATTATATCGTGTGTATTTTAAAAATAAAACGTTCACTTATTTAACTTTAATTTTTTATATGTGCCTTCCCATGATTATGTCGTGTGTGTTTAAAAAAAAAATCTTACTACATCTTATTTAGTTTGAAATAAAAATTTCTAACTTAAGTTTGTTAAAGTAAAAGAAGATTTGTTGTTTATGTCACTTCATTTAAATACATATCACTCATATAATATAGAATATTAAAATTTATTTTAATTGATATATACAAAATCAATTTTCAAGTGATTAAAAAAACTATTTAATTTAAAATATGTAATTGAACAATGGAGTCGATTGTGAACATGGATCACTCATATAATATAGTGATCAACATTTCAATTCAAATGCTTAACAATGGCTTATAACTACGACAAGGCCTGTGCTAGTTAATTAAATTTGTCTTTGGCTGAAAAATTAGTTATAAGAGGCTGATATGAATTTCTGGGTTTGGGGGTAATTTAGGTTGTCGGTAAATATTACTTAATTGAAGATAGGTTAATTAAAACTTTAATTTTAATATTTATAAAAATATTGAGGATTAATTCATTACAAATTTCATCTTAAAACAAAAAAATATATATATTCATCTACATTTTATGCATTTATAAAAAGTTTTTAGTTTATTCTTCATCAAATGTTTAACATAAAATGTGAAAAATATTAATATGCATAAAATATTCTTATATTTATTTAACATATCTACCTATGTTATATAGTTTGTTAGCCATCCAAATGGCCGAATTATAATGTTTATCATTTGTATAAATATAAAATTACTACCTTACTATTTGAATTACGTATATGGTTATGTCAGTATAATTTATGGATCGCCTAAAGTGGTTGAGTTAGATTGATTAATTAATTATGCACAATACATAGATACATAAAGTGGCTCGTGCATGAATATAGGTAGGGATAATTTTGTCCTTTTATAAATTTATCCCAGGGATAAATTATGATGGGATTGTTATCCCACCAATTGTGTGGATAACTTATCCCGATACCATTTATTAATTCCGAAATAAGTTATCCCGAATATTGCCAACCAAACATGCATTAAAAAATTTTATCCCAAAATCATTTACTTTAACACCTCACACCAAACGACCCCTAATAGTTGTAGCCTAAAACTCACGAAAAAGTGAGAAATTAATTATGTTTTTAACCATTGAACTTTTAAAATTATGATATATTAATGTACTCAAAAATCTTTAGCTAGAAATACAACGAAGAATATTAGCTTAAAACAATTCAGTGCGTTTTCCAGTCATTTATTGACAGACATGAAAAGCAAAATTTTAAAGCCAGAAAAATCATATCTGCAACAAAGAAGAAAAAGATAATTTTACGGTTTCAACTTTGAAGCAACAAACTTCTCTCAAACTATTTATATATTCGGACTGAGATGCAAAGTGGACTCAACACTAACTGGTTACAACAAAGGAAAGAAAAGGATAGTACCAAAAATTAGAAAGCAATTGAAGTTTCAAATTAACTCTTACAAATACTACCTACGTCGCCAATTACAGTACTGAGCTTCCAAAATAGAAGAACCTCACCAATGGGTGCGCGCGAAAAAAGCGGCAGCGGAAAAATATAAAGGACTCGCAAGAAAACAACGGTTCCTACTTAAATTACTTGAGATCATGCACTCAATATCGAACAATATCTTGAAGGCAATCATAGAAATGGGAGATATTGATCTTCTCTTTGCCAGAAAAGATGGCTTCTGCTGTCCCACCATGTTCACCCTGAGCAGCCATTTCAACGACCATGTATAGTTTCTTGATGGGCATCTATCACAAGACAACACAAAACAAGAGCAATCAATCAATTCCACGGAATGTGCCTGAAATTTTAATTTCTAAAGCGGATCACCAATATCAGAAGGCGATGAGAAACAGCTGGTATGGGTAAAAGGCATGCATAACAGCATGCTGGTCAGAAAGACAGGGAGCAGAGCTTTGAAACTTACGTCATTTAATGCCTCAGCAGCAGAATCAACGTCCTCGCTTGAAAAGACATTAAGTTGTTGCAACACCTGCAAAGAACATCAAAACATCAATACTAGGGGTAATTAATATATTAACAGAATGGCATTAGGTTGGGAATCTCCAGTAATTGCATCAATGAATTAAAATTGAGAAAGTCTATAGTATAATGAGAGACTGATGCAAAAGTTTCTCAAATCACTAGCTCATTTGCTCCGTTCTTTTTAAATCAGTCAAAAAGCAAAATGGATCCTCAAGAGTGGAATAGATATGATATATTGACAAATTAAATGGCATCAATGACAAAAGCCACTGTTTTGTGTAACAGAGTTCACAAGCTAGTGTTCAGTAATCCTCTTGCTATGATGATCTTGGTCAAGTGGAATGTGAAATCTGTGCAAAGGAGTTTATCAGCCATTAACACTGCACTACTTTATCTGGGAATACCTAATTCAAATTCCTAGTTAATCTTTGCTGCACCTAACTGCTCTACAAAAGTAGAATTTCTTCCTTTTTTTCTTTCAAGAAATACTCTGGTCATATGGCATCTGCCTAAAGAATTTATATGAAATTTCTTGTTCGATTCAACACATGACTGCCTATTTTGGGAGTTATTCAACTGGAGAAGGGACTTCCATGAAAAATCAAAACCGTGGCAGTTTGGATGCCCTCTTACCTTCTTGGCATCTTCTGTCTTTAGTGTTGGAACGTGGTATGTGACTGAGAAAGTATCACAAAGGCCCACTGAGTCCAAGAAACCGACTTCACTAGTAGTTCCAATCACAAGAATCTTTTTACCCTGTAAAGTGAAACCAGTCCAGAGGATCATCAGAAAAAAGCAGTTGCATAGCCAACAACAATGTAATGAAATCCAGATCATAACAAAACAAAAGTCATCCCCTGCGTCATGGGCGTTCTAACTTTTTTCTCCACAGCTAATTTATCTGTACTTTTCCTTCTAGTGGAGCAAAAGAACCAGAGAATTTCACCAGTTCGAGATGAAACAGGAGAAAGTCTTGCCCCTCACTCCTCCCTCCCTTCCGACCCAACTAAAAAAACACTTTACAAAGTCATGTAGATTTAAAATTGGTTTGGTTTTCAGTTTACAGGCATTTATTATGCATGAATTAGTCATGTATCAAGAGCTCTTATTTATTAGTACAAAAATCCTAATTTTGGTTTTGGTTGGGAGACAAATTGCTAATGTACAGATTTGTGTAATCAGAGCAAATTTCTGAAGACAGATCATCTTTAAAAATGCATGCTGTCAATACTTTTTTACATACTTCCTTTTGATAAAGGTTTACCCAACCTCCTTAAAACAAAAAGATTGGCATGGCTAAGAGGAGCACACACATGTACAGTAGTCACAATCTCATATTCCAAAGGAAATATACAGGGGCACCAAGGCCTCAGCGGGGAGGAGTGAAGGGGTCAGGAATCACATTTCTTTCAAGAATTACTACAGAAGCAAGTCCCAGAAAACCTCTTACACATTTCTTTCCTTCCTTTGCTTCAATACCCTTATCTTATACATGTTCATGAACCGCCTCCCAAACCCCACACACAGAGGAGGTGGTAAAAGAAGCAAACAGGCAATTATGAGTATCAAATGAGCATCTTGATGCAATCCTGAGCAATTATGAAGAAATACCTTCGGAGGAAGCCGTTTAAGGAGCACCATCAGCGTTTGAGAAATCAAATTTGAAAATCGAGGGCCAATTGCAACATATTCCAGAAGTCTGCAGGGGTTGCATGATAAGCAGATAATAATGCACTTAAATGCTATTTATTGCAACATGTTCCACAAGTCTGTACAGGTACATGTGTGGTAAACACAAATTAATGCATTTGAAGGCTATTTATCACGAAAATTACCTTTCAATCCCATCAAGGACAACTATACTAAGTGGTGACTTGTATGCATCCTCAAATACCTACCACATATTATCACAAGACATGGTCAATAAACGCAAAAATAAATTATGTGGGTGTATTCTAGCTGATCATACTAAAGTAATGCACAAGTTTAAAATCTGTACCTTGACAATCTGAGAACATTTGCTACTTTCGCTGAGCCCAATCATAGTTTCAGCAGAAATCTAACAATTCAAGGGGGAAAGAGGCAATAAGAGATGGGTTAACAGTGAGCATTTAAGATTAATCTACAGAAAATGTCTGAGATCCCAATAGTTTAATAAACTTACTATCTTGACATAGGGAAAATCACTTTGAATTCCAACTGTTGCTGCCATTGCAGTCTTGCCACTGTCCATGGAAAGAAAAGACTCAAGATAAATGAAAAAAAAAAAGAATAACACAAGCTTCTACCTTCCACTTGGGCCTTCCAGAAGACAAGTAATAAGGGGGCTCCCCCTGCTGACTTTAACTTGTTCTGCCAATAGCATAGTTCTTCTGTAAATGTGTTGATGTCGATCACCACAATCCACAATGCCATTAAGTCTGAAAATTGTTTAGAGTCGTAAAGTCACCTTCATGTAGCAAACTAAGCAAAGTTCTATGGCACTTAACCTACACTCTAGTACTGACGATTTTATTCAATATCTAGCTGTCATTTCCTAGCTTATCCAAGCTTCGACGGACAAGTTCCTTCACTTAGACTGCCAATAGCACACATACTTCTACTAACTATTGAACATTAAGTATCTCCTGCCATAAGCTCTTTATACTGACCTCCAATTAATACACAGGAGAAAATGCATTTAATATCAACCTAGTATTTCCCTTCCTCGGGCAAAATTTTTTACTAAAGTTTTTTCATGTGACTGAAGGAATACAGTTGTTCTAGAGTTTGATCTACTTTGCAACTTCATATAACTTGTCCCTCCAAAGTTTATTAAGAACATAAAATCAGTAACACTAATAGTCTTTTCTTCAAGCCCGAAAATCCTACAAGCATTTCATGAGATTTCCACCTTGGCTAAAAAAAATAAGATAGTCCAATTTTGAAAATAGATTTTGTCCTTCACAGTTTCAGGGAATAGTACCGATCAGTTGTACACTAAGAACAGGAAAACCAACCTGCACCGTTCAAGGTCATCAGTGGAAGCACCAAATGCAGGCCTTACTTCATTAAGGGCATGCAAAAAGTCATCCATAGTGACTTTTATACTCTCCTCGTCCACTGGTTTGGTAAGATCATCCATGCTTAGTTGCCTGTTTAATGCATAGGATACTGCACTTTTGACTACACCTTCAAGCTCGGCACCACTATAATTTTTTGTTCGCGCGGCTGCACACAATGGAAAATGGGGGGGAAAAACTCTGAGAATTCTATATAACCAGTGTAGGTTAGTAGACTAAGCAAAGTTACGAAGAGTTACTCTCAGAAGCGACTGGGAAAACCTTCAGTTCAACATTATATCTTTGGATTTATTGAAGTACATGATAGCTGAAGTTGTTACAGAGAACACATTATTAATTAATTATATTATTCTCAACATGCCCCTCACGTGTGGGTCTAATTCATTTTCATGGCCAAACACGTGGAAGTATCTTTTGCATTTTTGGCAAGACCTCTTTGCATGCTCCGGTACCATGTTGAAATGTGTGACTATCTCATTTCAAAGATTTAAGTGGTTAGAGAGAACACACTTTTAATTAGTTATATTATGTCTGACTTGATAAAAAATCAAGTTAAACAAAGGACGTAACGGGAATTATTACTATCATGGTGTACTGTAAAAGAACCATACAACAAAAACCAGCATAACATGCTACTTGTGGCGACTACTTACCAAGTTCTTGCAAGTCCACATCAGGAGAAAGAAAAGAATTCTCTTTCATCTTATTTGTATGAATCTGGAGAATTTGTAGTCGACCATTTTCATCAGGAAGGCTTATCTCCACTTGGACTTCTAGTCGTCCTGGCCTATAAAAATGGTAGTATTTTGATAATGCACCATGAAATATTTACTTAATCACCAAAGAGATACTAGAACAAACAGACTTTTATCAACTTAAACAATAAGACAGAAATGATAACAGTGACTGTCATTACCTCATAAGTGCTTCGTCAAGCAGATCTTTCCTATTTGTCATTCCAATGAGCAAAACATTATTCAGAGATTCCACACCATCTATCTAAACAACAAGAAACAATCAACCAGCTTGAATCAATAACAGATAAAAGCATTCTACAGTTGTCATATAGCCACTCTAATCGCTGTGAACATGATTAAAAATTGTTGCACATACCTTGGTGAGGAGCTGGTTAACAATGCTATCGTGCACACCAGTTCCATCTCTAGTTGATCCTCTAGACTGCATAACAAAAGCATCATATTGAGAAACTAAATCTACAGAATCAACCACATGAGATATGATAACAACATGAGTAATAATCTCAAAAAATCAAAATTCTTGATTTCATGATGTCCCACCTTACAGATTGCATCAATCTCATCAAAAATGATAACATGCAGTTCACTTTGGTCACCTGGAAAGACAAAAATGTGGGATTAAAGTAACCAAGTTTAAACTCAAAATATTCCTTGCCATGATAGATCCTTACCTTTGGTTCTTTGATCTTGCTCAGCATCAGCAAACAAATCCCTCACATTTTTTTCAGTTTCACCGACAAACTTGCTTAACACTTCAGGTCCATTGACAATCTACATTTTACATTCACCAACAGGGAAAATCAAGAATCAGATAGACAATCAAGGTTGCATGAGGAACACAAAGACAAATAACAAATATTGCTTAAACGGTTTTGTAAATATATGACAGGCTTTCCCTATTTAAAAAAAAAACATATGATAAGCTCTACAATGAAGCTATTTAAGTAAGCCGATCGCATAGTAAAGAAAAAAGAAACTGTTCTATGTATAAAAAGAAAAAGGGAAATAAAAGAACACATATCTTCACATGGAAATATGCAACAGACTTAATAGTTTCTCATCTTTAGTTGCAAGTGATTGCAGCCAAGTGCGAAGGAAACTACACAATAGATGCTACTGACTATCGAATGAACTCAAGAACAAAATTGGAACTATAGAACTTGGTATTAGATGTAGAACTGATGAACTCAAAAGTGACAAGTAATGAAATACCTATCATAATATAAACCTTCCCGGGAATTTTTTTCTTTTTTTAAAAGCCTTTTTTTTGGATTGAAATTTGGGAGAAGTTAAAGATACGTAGTACTCATTTCAACATAACCAGTTTCAAAAGATAAGTAGTGTTCATTCATTTAAAACTCTGATACATAAAAGCCAGGAATTATCCATGAAACGAAAAGCAAAACCAAAGTTTTTAATTCGAGGCCAGGTGCATTAATCCCCACACCACTTTCTTAATAAGGTCATTACTTTCGAAAGCTTGTTACCATCTTTGTATTCTGGTCACTCTAAGCATCATTTGCTGTTAATAAACGCAGGAACCAATTGCCCGATCCTATTTTTCCACAATAAGTTGCAAAATGCACATGTAAAAGTTTCTTCAATGCACAACATAGGGAATTTAGTTTGTATAAAGAGAAATTGTAAACCACTTACATTGCTCCGCTCTACAGTAGATCAAAAATGCATTTCCTTGGTACCAGGAATGTAAAAGATTATGAGTATTTAAGATAGATCTAATGATTTTGACTAGTGACCTTAAGAGAATACTTTATTGTAATGTGAAAGGAATGCTACACTCCTACTGCACAACTTAAAGGGATAACTGTGTAAAGCCAAGGTGATGAGAGCAGCAGCAAGCTGAAATTACAAGTACTGATTTGTATCGAAATGTTGAAGTAATTCAAATCAATTAATTTGAAGAAAAAAGCCATTTCATATTTTTCAAAATAATTTTGAAATTACAAGGTTGCATACAATACACCCTTGTGGTGGGGCCCTTCCCCGGACCCTGCGCATAGCGGGAGCTTTAGTGCACCGGGTTGCCCTTTAATTTTGAAATGTAAAAGATATATAACTTGATAGGCATATTGAGCGGAGTCTTCAACTATGATCACATACTACACTTGGCAAAGAGGAAATTTGACTTGGAAAAAAAAGGATGTCACAAAAAAATAACCAATCACATTGCTTCCTCATTTTTGAGGAATAAAGGCATTAAGAAATGTATTTCTTCCTAAGTTGCACGGACTCTTCACTTTCAGTGCCGCACCCATGTCAGATTCTTCAAAAATAGACTATTTTTGGCGAATCCGACACACACCCATTAACATTTTTGACGAGTTCGAGCAACATAGATTTATTCTATGTGAAATTTGAAGAGATTGACAAGGATAACATCGAAACATCCAATGAACTAATTTCTACAAACAACGACAACATCAAAAGAACTAGTTCCAGTTCCAGAACTACTATCAAAACAACGATAACACTGTACATGTCATTTTGCTTTTACAACCCGGTAACTTCCAGAACAACAACGATAACATCGAAAGAACTAATCACTTGAGCTTTGATGGACCTACCTTAGGTTCCTTGCCATTTAGCATTTTCCCAATCTGCCGAGCCATTAGAGTCTTTCCTGTACCAGGAGGTCCAAAGAGCAGCATTCCCTTAACATGCTTGATACCAAGCCTGAAAGAAGTTTATCCCAAAGCCAATGTCAAGTGAATAAGTTATTTTACTACATTATATCTTCAAGAAATAGACTTGTGTTATCACGAAAACAGAAGGAATTTTTGTTGTTCAGCAACAACTCTCCATACTTGCTTGTCACATGTGGAGGGAAAACCCTGGAAGCAAAAGCTCTTCGAAAAATATCAGAAAACTCTGCACCCAGACCACCTATACCCAATGACTGAAGATTGAATTCTTTCTGCCTAAAGATGCTGCTGCTAGCAGCTTCCCGCTGGTTGACAATCTGTATTGAAGTCAGTTGCAGCAAGAATTAAATTTTAAAGGAAATCCAATATACATAAAGGAATTCTTTGGCAACTTTTAAGCACTAGTATATTATTTAAAGACAGAAGTAACCTTTATTCCGCTTGAGTTTGCGGCTTCAAATATAATGTACGTGTCAGCTGAAACCATCCCTCGTTCATTATTAGATTTTTCTTGCCCCTCCACAGTAGCTTGATTCACGGTGAATATATAACCTATGCCATGATACTCAAATGTCACCCTTTGCCCAGTTGTCATAATCTGCATAGGTAATCCATACATACGTTACTTTCATCAGACCTAGACTTGGAACATCTACAGCAGCTTAAGTGGTAAACCTGCGAGTAAGAGGTTAGAACAGCCACTCTATATCATCTTCTAACATAGTACTCCCTCCGTCCCAATTTATGTGATCGTGTTTCACTGGCCACAAGACTTAAAGAAAGGAAGGAAGCTTAAACCTGTGAACATCTTTTCTTACGGGGCATGTCTGGCTTAAGGTTTGTTTTTATTTATTTATTTTTTATCAAGTACAAGATTAACAAGAAGGCCAACTCGGCCTTAAAACAATTGGTATACCAAAGAGGAGAAACCTAGAATACATGGTTCTCTCCAAAAGACACCCAATCCTCTATCAATACAAACAGAAACTACATGGTGCATAAAAAGAAAATAAGGGATCAAAGACTACTCCAGTGCCAATATGTGTCGACCAGCGCTGAAATTCATTTTCTAAAGGTTGACTTTAATACCATGTGAAAAGATATGAACGTTCAATCGAAATTGTAACGCTTGGGGTAGTCCAGAACCTATATACCCCTTCAAAAGCAATTACTCACCCCATGTGGGACAAATATATAATTGAACAGCTACAAGGAAAACCCCATGTCATATTGTTATTACTTATTGGTTTCATACACTGATTCCACCGGACAACCCAAGGTACTTCCATATGTATCTTGATTAGTAAAGCAGATAATAGACATGTAAATTGTAAAATGAATTAAGTACCGCCAAGCAGCTCATTTATGTGTGTATCATTTTTCCCAGTAGTCTCTATGGCATGATTTCATAGACAAATGTAGTCAGCACAATGAGGGGAGCTTATTCATATCACGTAAAATTGATTATGAGAAAAAATAAAACAAATAGACTATGTTTAGTTTTCATTGTTCGGCTTCAGGAATAAGGTTCCTATTCAGCCTTATCTTCCAAAATTCTAAAGGAAGTAAACTGATGTGAAAATCATTCTTGAAAGCACAGATTTGAAGAACCACACCATATGTGCTGCCCAATGAGTTTTGACAGGTATAAGACAACACGAGAACCACTGAGAGCAGAAATATTTAAGTAGGAGACAGGGGGGTAGAGCCTTCACCTGATTGGCAAATCTTTTGCGAACTTGATTGGCCAAAGAAACTGCATCCACCTACAAAAAGACATCTGGTAAACTTACAATGTTTTACAGCAACAGAAGTGTTTGGACCAGTGTACTCTTGATGCCAAAGCATAAAACAAAACCGGCAAAACTAAAAGATGGATATAATTATATAACCATAATGCATAAAAGATCTGAATGCTATCTAAACATCAGATTTTCTACGCGAGCTGAAAGATGTATCAATCAAACACCAGAACTGTTGTTTAAGGATCGCGTAAAGTGCGCCTAATCCCTAAAGCTTGGTGACCCCAGGTTTCGCCTCGATTAATTAGTGCATTGGTGTAAATTGTAGAAGTCAATGTGTTAAGGAATGTACACCTTCACAAACGAGTTCTGCCATCAAGGAAACAACACCGAATACAACAACATACACAGTGTCATCCCACAATTATTTTTTTTTTTTTTTTTTTTTTTTTTTTTTTTTTTTTGGGGGGGGGGGGGGGGGGCCGGTTACAAAACCATATATATATAGTTTTTCATCCTTTTGTCCAAATAAGTTCTTTTGATAACCGAGGTGTCCGGGCCAGCTTTTCCCTTGTCCAAATAGTTATTGTATTCGTTTCTATAGTTACATTTTCTTGCATTACATTTCTATTTTTTATTTTCTCCCTTGGTATTTTTCTCGCTAAAACCCACACTTCAATTGCGCTTTGCGCCTAGCACTCCAAGAGACTTTGGAACTTTTTGCGCTTTTCACTTTTGACTTCTCTAACAAGAAGAATCTAACTCTTTCAAAGGGATTAGAGCCATTGCATGGCACACTAGACATTGTTGAATATAAAAAACTTATGCTGAGACACAAAAACACAGGACAGTTCACCTGCTCATCTTTGGTCCCCTTTTTCACGAATTCCAAATCAAGGGTAAGCAAAGCAAGGTTGAAGTCCTCGGGTGGAACAAATCTGCAGTTTGAACAGTGAAAGCACTAACTAACTGATTTTATTGAAAAATTAGACCAAAGTAAGCAAAAATATCTGAACAGTCCTACCGAACCTGCTAACGGATATAGCGTCTCCAGTGGAAACTTTGGCATAGCGTCTTTGAATCGCATTAAGACCAAGTTGACCATTAGGAATAGCATCGTGGGCAGTGTTTCACAGTTAAGGCAACACCACAGTGCATTATCTTTGATCATTAAAATGCTGCAGTATGAAAAGAATAGGAAATAGAAACTTCGCAGAAAAATAATCAAGAGATTACAAACTCCTTAAGATTATCGGAATTTGCTCATTATCATTCTCTATTTCACAGTCTTTCCTATTAGAAGTATGGAACATATAAATTTATTCCTCTGGTGAAATGGAGAAATCTCTCCAATAAATAGAAAAGAAGATAAAAACTGAAATGGAAGACAACTTCAAAGTATACCGTTTGGAATCCCCTACTAGCCAACAGTTCACTGAGAGTTATGCCAGACTCACATAAATTTCGAGACCAATGTGCTGGAATACACTCAAGAATCAAATCAGTCAGCTTTCAGCAATGCTGGTTCAAGCCTTACCTTTTCTTTTAGTATGATTACTTTCCAAATGAAAGATATGTTTCCCTAAATAGGCCTATTTGTATAAATAGATCAAACCATTACTTTAACAGGATGTAAGAGCAAGCAGTTGGATGAGCATTTACACATCCAAATAGCCAAGTGAAAATCGAAGTTTCCTCAGTAAGAATGGAACACACACGCAACTGTAATAGACAAAATTATCCAAAATAGTTAATATTCTGATTCCTAAACAAGTAAATTAGCAGACTTTCCCCCATTATTTAAAAACTAGCTCCAATAGCCTTGGTGGACGAAGTTACCAGTGCACTGTACATGTTGCTGCTGGCTGGAGGTAGCAGGTATCCGTGGAATTAGTCAAGGCGCGCGCAAGCTGACCTGGACATCACGGCTATCAAAAAAAACTGCCACAGACAAAATTATCCAAAATAGTCGATATTCTTGTTTTTAAACAAGTAAATTAGCAGCCTTATGTATCTTAAAAACTTGCTCCTAAATATCCAAATCATATTTTTTGTTCCCATTAAAATAGCTTTCTGTTTATAACATTTACATACTAGCGCCGCTAGCACGATCCAACAACAAGTCCACTCAGCTCGATAACATTTATCTATGTATTAGCACAATTCAAATAATCAACAATCAAGTACGCCTCAAATTTCAAACTAAAATTGATCAGCCTATTTAATTCAGTACCTGTACAATTCACTCTTCAAAGTTACACTAAGTGATTTCTTCCCATCTATCCTAACCGTCGTGGATATAGTTACCTGATACGTGTTGCTAGTGAAAGGTGGTAGGTATCCCGTGGAATTAATCAAAAGTGTACACAAGCTGACCTAAACACAACCATTATTTTTACTAATAAAATGTTAAAATTATGAATAAGCATAGAAAATTATAAATAATCAACAATCAAGTACGCCTCAAATTTCAAACTAACAATGATCAGCCTATTTAGTTCAGTACTTATACAATTCATTCTTCAAAGTTACACTAGGTGATTTCTTCCCATCTATCCTAGCCTTCGTGGATATAGTTACCTGATACGTGTTGCTAGTGTAATTAATGAAGGTGCACACACAAGTTGGCCTGAACACTACTACTATTGATACTAATAAAATGTGAAAACAATGAATAAGTACTGAAAATTAATTATAAATAAGGATATGCAAGAGTGAGAACGAAAGCATCGGAGAGGAGGCCATATGCGAATTTGGATCCAGGTACAAGGAAGTTTCTGAGATCTGTAGGAGATACATAGGCGCAATTTGTTAATGCCAGATCTTTCGCCGGCGTGTTTGTTACCGTCATCGTCATCGTCGATGCCGATGAACCATATCGACCTGCCATGTTTTTTCTAATATCAAAATGTCAAAACACCAAGAGATCGAATGTATGAATTTGAATAAGTAGGAAAATTTAGAAGTATTTGGTCTTTTGCTTTGCTTGGCTCTTAAGGGATATGAACCCGCGTCCAGTTTCGGATCCGACCCGGTTGGGTTATCTAACTTGGAAAAAATAGATGGGAAGAATTTATGTTATCCCATTGCTTTCCTTGGCTCTTGAGTTTTAATTTTGTTTATAAGGTACAATTTATGATTAATTAAATAAGTTTATTATTTTAAAATATCTCAAATATCTATCTTATGGGTCAAATGAAGAATTTTTTCACAATCAGGCTCGAACTCGAAATCTTTAGTTAAGGGAGGATCAACTCATTCATTGCACTATATCTTTGATGATAAAAGTTAAAATTTATGTTTGATAGATTATGTATTTGAGTTCTAATTTTGTCTATAAGATATACATTTTTGTTCGGTTGCGATTTGAGCACCTTCGGTGACATAAGATATTTGTCTAATTAGCAAGGTTAAAACTTTTTTCTAATAAGTAAATGACATAATATTTAACTTTTAGACATATTTTTGGTGAATTGTTCATGTTCATTCTCTTGAAATGTTTTGAATGTTGTCTTATTAGCAAAATTTATTAAGCAGGTTAAAAAATAATTATAGTACCCCTTATGAAGACTATGTTTATAAGATTTTCTTTATGGAGAATAAAATATTAAGACCAAATATTTTTGAGGTTATTTCAAACTTACTTCGAACATAAATGTGAGAAGGTCCGTCTAGGTTCAAAATAGGGTTTTACCATGTAATTTTTCCTTCTAGATAATATGATTCAATGAAAAAGGTCATACTATTAATCCAATTTTCGGATATGTAAATACATGTATACAGTAGAACAAGTTTTACAAAATTTATTTTTTCATATTTTTATATTTACAAATTACTATAGAATATCAAATTTCAGACGCTGTCACAAATTTTCACATGTGAAGCTTCAAATTTTATGATAATGATTATTATCAAAATGTCAAACACCAAGGGGTCAAATGTATGAATTTGAATAAGTAAGAAAATTTAGAAACACTTGATCTTTTTCTTTGCTTGGTCCTTAAGGGAAATGAACCCGGGTCCAGTTTTGGATTCGACTCGGATGACTTTATTAAAGGGAAAATTATAAAAAAAAATTAGCATATTTAATACTATAATTATAATAAATAGCAATATTTTTATAAAATTACAGTTTATAGCAAGAGTAGCATTATTTTACTTATTAACTAGGCAAGTGCATGATTTACTCTCACTACTTTACATTTTCTTATTTTCACGTCACTATTTCACTTCCCCTAAATATAGCCATATCTTTTACCCCTTTTTTTTCATCTTATTTTTTATTTTATTTTATTTCCACTTTATTTTCTCTTTTTTTTTCCTTTTTTTTTTTTCCTTTTTTTGATCTTCAAGATTTCAAAATAAAACATCATTACTATCTTTCACTCTCTTATATCTCTACCTTTTTTTTTTCTTGTTTATTTTTTTTCATCTTATTTTTTTATCATTTTATTTTTTATTTTGATTTCTTTTTTCTTTTTCATTTTTTTCTTTCTCATATCTTTTTTTTCCTTTTTCTATTTTCGTTTTCTTCTTCTTTTTTCTATTTTATTTTATTTCTTTTATTTTTACACTTCTATTTCTCTTTCTTCCTTTTTTTTTTCTTTTTCACTTCTCTTTTTTCGTTTTTTCTTTTTATATTTTTTTTTTATTCTTCTATCTCTAACTTTTATTTTGAAAAGACAAATATGTATATCACATACACATATTCAAAAAACATATAAAATATATAGCCTAACAGCCATACAGATCTGGATATGTATTTACAGTACAAAACATACTATTTACAAAATACATATCATATTCATATTAAACAGTAACAAACATAACTATACTATATATCTTCATATGTATTTGTGAAATACAAAGGTCTTATATAAAATAAGAATATACATATTGATCAGGTATGTATTCTGTAAATACAAATGCAGAGCTATATGTATTTTATACGGTGTTGGATTTGTCTTTGAACTGTACATACTATGTCATTTTAGAGAGTAATATTTGTACTATTTTTTTTTTTACTGTTTTAAGATATGTATATGTATTTTTTTATTACCTATATGTATATGTATATAATTGTCATTTTTGTTATAGAGATTTTGTTTCATATATGTTTATATATACATGTGAGTCAGATATGTATTTCTGTAAATACATACGCAGATATATATGTATGTTTTTTACCGTAAATACATATGCAGATCTGTATGTCTAGTTATTTTATATATTTTTTGAATATGTATATATGATATAGATATTTGTCTTTTAAAAATAAAAGATAGAGATAGAAGAGTAAAGAAAAAAGAAAAAAGAAAATAAAAATTCAAAAAAAAAGAAGTGAAAATAAAAATAAAAAAACTAGAAATAGAAGTGTAAAAACAAAAGCAAAATTTTTTAAAAAAGAAGAAGAAGAAAACAAAAAAAAATATGAGAAAGGGAAAAAGAGAAAAAAAAGAAAAAAATAAATTAAAAAGGAAAAAAGGAAAAAAAAAAAAAAGAGAGAAGTAGAAGAGAGAAAATAAAGTGGAAAGAAAAAATTAAAATAAAAAAAGATAAAAAGTAAAAAAACTAACAAGAAAAAATAGTTAGAGATATAAGAGAATGATATTTTGAAATTTTGAAGATCATGAAAATAATAATCTTCATATTTGAGTTTGATTCGAAAATGAAATCTATTAATTTAAATAAGAGTAATTTATGAGAATTTAATTAGATGAGATAATTATTCCTTATTTAACTCAACTAATTTGAGTAAAACAAGGGCAATAAATCTTGTTGTATATGTATTTGTATAACAAAAGTTTACTTAAATACAAAATACAATTTGCTATTTTTCGTAATTATGAAACTGTTGCTATAAAAGTTACAATTAAGGCTCTATAGTTGCTATTTCTGAAATTTTCCCTAATAAAATGATATTCAATTTTGAATTTTATTATCCTTTGATAAAATTCGTAAAAATGATCCTCACTTGAAAAATTTAGATGGGAAGAATTTATGTTATTCATGTACACAAGTTTTAATTTTATTTATGAGACAAAATTTGTAATTAGTTGAATAATTTTATTATCTTGAAATATCTCAAATGTATATATTACAGGCAAAAGTTCTTAGATATGATAGACTATGTATTCAAGTTCTAATTTATTTTTAAGACATAAAATTTTCTTTAATTGAGCATGTTCACCTTCTTAAGATTGTTCCTGTAACACCCCGAATCTGGTATTCGAAACGTTACACGGTACTCTGGTCATGACCCCGAAAGACCACAAGCTAACCCATGATTGATCTCTGTACCTGTATACTGCATAAAATACTGAATAACGTGGAAACATGTACTGAAAGGCCATAAGGTTCAATACTGAACATATTTTGAATAATATAACATCTGTGTGGGGTAATAGAATACTCAAAACAAAATTAAAAATACTGAAGTCTGAATCAAATCTGAAATCTAGTCTGCATCTAGTCTGAAAGCCTCTACTGTCTGAATAAGGAGTTGATGGGACATGTCCCCAACTAACTCCGTCTAGCAAAACTGAACTGAAATAATAAAGTAATAATCGTGTCCTCGAAGAATGAGGACTCACTGCTGAATACTGGAATGTTACTGCTGATCTGGAACTCGCGTCTCTGAACCTATGGTATAAGATACCATAGCGCAAATGCGTCAGTACTTTGAATGTACTGGTATGTATATGAGGTAGGCTGAGTGCATGGGGTTCATATATATGAACAATAATAATGATTGACTAACTATCATGAGCGTGAGAATACATGCATGAGACATAATAACTGACATTAATACCGTGATAGCATGGTTACTGAATTTGAATACTAATGACATGACATACTGATAACTGACATGACTAATAACATGAGTGACTGTATCTGAATATAATTGATAACATGAGTGACTGTATCTGACAGTCCTGAATCCGATGGAACTATCTGAGTTCCGCATTATGTCTGAGTTGACTGTATCTGACAGTCCTGATATCTGAAGAACTATCTGAGTTCTATTACTGAGACTGATTAACTCTATCCGACAGTCCTGATTCTGTAACATGAAACTGTGGAAAGTAGTCATTTAACTGACATGCCCCAATGTGCTATAATAGCTGAGCTGGGATCCAATCTGTGCCCTCATTGGAAGGGTGTCAATACCGCGCCACTGGTAAGGACAACATGTGAGTAACCCTAATATAGCAGGTAACTCCAGTGAGAACGGTAGGAACCCTCATATAACAGGTTAAGCCACCTCATTTACCCTCATATAGGAGGCTACGATATCTCAACCTATGATGGCTACATAGTTCTGGAACGCACTCATATAATAGGTGAGTTCCCATCCTTGGGTTCACTCGGTGCTAATTTCTACTCCCATCTGAATAGACACTGACATGATTTACTGAACTAAACATGGGCTGAGTTACTGAATTCCGTTGACTGACGGAATACTATTGATATCTGACAATTGACTGAGTTCATGAGATCATGGAGATTTCCTGAGTCATAAGACTGTCTGAAGTCTAAGGATTCATAGCTTAACTGAGAGTATCGTGAAAACATGACATGGCTCTAGGCACACAACTAATGTTTAGGGTACAAGTACCCCTAGGACTCGATAGAAAGAAACTGATAAAGCATGACTTACTTGAACACATGACTAACATCATAATCCATGATACATTTATTGAAGCATTTCATCAAATATGTGATAGGCCTGAACTTATACATACATGGGGATTTCATGTTATCCTGCTAGTTGGGCATTTTCCTTCATCTAGGCATTCAATCAAACACATGGTAGGCATAGTATAGGTAAGCAACATTGCACAACAATTAAACATCATGGTTCAATTATGATTTCATCATTCAAGGGTTTAATCATAGGTTTACATAAATCCTTATTTATACTAATCATTCCACATAGAATTTATCACCTAATCATGGAATAGGATCCAATTACTCATTATCAACGTGAACAAAAGCAGCCCAATCATGAAATTCACAAAGAAAATCCATAACTTGAATTTAGAAAAAAGATTCTTAGACTTCATGGACGAAAGGAGTCCATGAATGAACACTATGCATACCTGGGTTGAGGTTTTTGATGTTCTTGAACTTGAGGGATTTGAATCTCTTAGTTCTTGAAGAAGATTTGAATTTTGTTCTTGAGGATTAATTTTAGAGAGAAACCCTAATAATTGTTGGTGTGAAATAATAATGAACAAATGGGCTGAAATCGGATATAACTGGGTATATATAAGTGGGTGCTAAAAGACCAAAATACCCCTGTTAAAACAACCTGCAAATACTAAACGTATGGTGCGACTGGATAGGGCGACGGTCTTTCGGAACTGTGACGGTCTGTCGGTCCTGACCTTCGGACCTGGGCAGAAATTAGTATCACTGCCTTAGTGCGACGGAAGGCTCCGACGGTCCGTCGAGCTAGCGATAGTCCACCGGCTACTACCGTCGTCCCTAGGTAGAAATCAGGTCTACTGCCTCAGTGCGACGGTAGGATCCGACGGTCCGTCAAGCTAGCGACGGTCCGTCGACCTGACCGTCGGTTCTGGGCAGTCCGAACTTCTTCCGTAAAAAGTCCATAACTTCTTCCCCCGATACCAAATTTTGATAGAATTGGTATCGATGGAAATCTTATTCAATTTCCCACGTGATAGAAAGTTAGAATAGTAAAAATACCATATGTACAAAAGTGGATTCGTATTTCAAAGCAAGTTCTAACATCTTTGAGATGATTTAAGCTAGGAAAAAGGCACGGGTATTACAATATCTCCCCTTGAGAACATTCGTCCTCGAATGAGACTGACTGAGAAGGGAAACAATAAGCTGAACATAAACTGAACATGAATGACTGAAACATGATCTTATGACTGACATAACTGACAAGCTGAACATAATATACTGAACATGCATATCTGATGCATGTATAACTGATTCATGAATGCATAACTGAGTGTTCTGAGGAACTAAGTTTTCTCACAATGAGAATTCATGTATGATGCATAATTATATAACTGAACTGATACATGAATGTGTGACTGAATATACAATGGCACCTGATACCGAGTTTGTGATAAATACTGAACATGAAACTGAGTAAGCTTAAAGAGAACTGTTACCTTGAGCTTGATCTGAGTTGGCAGAGAAGAGGTGAGGATACTTAGAATGCATATCTGCTTCTGTTTCCCAAGTAGCTCCCTCGACGAACTGATTTCTCCAAAGAACTTTAAGTAGAGGGACTTCTTTGTTCCTCAACCTACGAGTTTGATAGTCTAGGATTTCAACTGGAATCTCTTCATAAGAGAGGTTGTTCTGAACATCTATGCTCTGAATAGGGACTATAACTGTTGGTTCTCCTATACACTTCTTGAGCAAAAAAACATGGAAGACTGGATGAACTGAAGCTATATCTGAAGGCAATTCGAGCTCATAAGCTACTTTTCCAAAACGACGGAGAATCTTGAAAGGATCGACATATCGGGGACTGAGCTTTCCCTTCTTGTCGAATCTTTTCACTCCCTTCATGGGAGAGATCTTTAGATAGACATGATCACTAATCTCAAACTCGAGATCCTTTCTACGAATATCTGCATAAGACTTCTGTCAGCTCTGAGCAGCCCGGAGTCTTTCTCTAATCTACTGGACTTTTTATAAGGCGTCGAATACCAAGTTAGGCCCTATGACTGAGGCCTCACTAACTTCGAACCAATCGATTGGAGATCTACATATCCCCTACCATAGAGAGCTTTGAATGGAGCCATCTCAATACTGGAATGATAGCTGTTGTTGTATGAAAATTCAATCAAAGGTAAGTGGTCATACCAATTACCCTTGAAATCAATTGCACACGCTCTTAGAATATCTTCTAAAGTCTGAATGGTCCTTTCTTCTTGACCATCTGTTTGAGGATGAATAGCTGTACTGAGATGAATTTGGGTACCAAGACCCTTTTGGAATACTTTCCAAAAGTGAGAGGTGAACTGGGTACCTCTGTCTGAGATAATAGATAATGGAACACCGTGCAATCTGACCAACTTCTTAATGTAGAGTTTGGCGTAATCCTCGACTGAATAAGAGGTATGAACTGGAAGAAAATGAGCTGATTTGGTTATTCTGTTTACAATGACCCAAACTAAATCATGCTGATGACGAGTTTGAGGCAAACCCGTCATGAAGTCCATGTTCACTTCTTCCACTTCCAAGTAGGAATAATGAACACCTGCATAGGACCACTAGGCTTCTGATGCTTTATCTTAACCTGGTGACATGTAGAGAACTTAGCCACAAACTCTGCAACATCTCTCTTCATCCCACTCCACCAACAGATTTCCCGCAAATCGCGGTACATCTTTGTAGCCCCTGGATAAATAGAGTAGCGTGCACCATTCTCTTCTGCAAGAATTTGCTGCCTTAAGTCATCTAACACAAAGACGACCCCGATAACGAAAAACACCATCTCCCCTTTGGGAGAAAACCTCTATTTTCTAATTCTGAACTGATTCATTTAACTTGACTAGGCTAGGATCTCTATCTTGCTTTTCTTTAACCTTAGAAACTAGAGATGATTCTGAGCTACTCTGAACACATACACCACCCTCTGAAGAATCGACTAGGAGAACGCCTAGTCTGGCAAGCTGATGGACTTCCTGAGCTAACTTCTTCTTACTATCCTCAACATGAGCAACACTACCCATAGACAGTCAACTGAGAGCGTCGAACACTATATTGGCCTTGCCCGAATGATAAAGGACACTCATGTCATAACCTTTTAAGAGCTCTAACCACCTTCTCTGACGAAGATTGAGATATTTCTGAGAAAAAACATACTGAAGACTCTTATACTCTGTAAAGACATCTATATGAAATTCGTAGAGATAATGCCTCCAAATTTTCAAGTCAAATACTATGGCTGCTAACTCAAGATCATGAGTAAGATAGTTCTTCCCATGGGGCTTAAGCTGTCTGGAGGCGTAGGCTATGACCTTACCATGAGGACACAACCCAAACCTACTCTGGATGTGTCACAATAAACTACGAACCCATCTGAACCATCTGGAAGAGCTAAAACTGAAGCTGAGGTGAGGTGAGTGGAGTCTTTAACTCCTGAAAACTCTTCTCGTAAAGATCTGACCACTGAAACTTGACTTTTTTCTGAGTCAATCAGGACATAGCGGATGCAATAGAAGAAATTTTTTTAACAAACCGTCTGTAATAGTCAGCCAAACCCAAAAAACTCCTGATATCTGATGGAGAGACATGTCGAGGCCAGTTTTTTACCACTTCGGTCTTTTGAGGATCTACTCTAATGCCATCACCAAAAATAATATGACCAAGGAATGCTACTGACCTTATCCAAAATTCACACTTACTGAATTTGGTGAATAACTGATGGCCTCTGAGAGTCTGAAGTACATTTCTGAGATGGTCTGCATGATCTCGCTCACTGCAGAAATAGACCAGAATATCATCTATAAAGACTATAACGAACATGTCCAAATACTGCTTGAACACACGGTTCTTCAAGTCCATGAAGGCTGCTGGGGCATTGGTAAGACCAAAGGACATGACTAGAAATTCAAAGTGACCATACCGAGTACGAAAAGTTGTTTTCAGATTGTCATGTTCTCTAACTCTGAGCTGATGATAGCCGGATCTGAGGTCTATCTTAGAGAAATAACTAGCACCCTGAAGTTGGTCGAATAAGTCATCGATTTTGGAAAGAGGATACTTGTTCTTGACCGTGACTTTATTGAGTTGATGGTAGTCTATACACATTCTGATAGAACCATCTTTCTTGCGCACGAATAGTACTGGTGCGCCCACGGGGAAATGTTGGGTCAAATGAATCCCTTATCTAGGAGATTCTTCAACTGTTCTTTCAATTCTCTAAGTTCTGTTGGTGCCATTCTATATGGCGGAATAGAGATGGGCTGAGTATCTGGAAGAAGATCAATACCGAAGTCTATTTTCCTTTCGGGAGGAATCCCTGGAAGATCTTCGAGAAAAACATCTGAATATTCATTTACAACTGGAACTGATTCAAGATTGGGAGTCTCGGAACTGGAATCCTTAACTCAGACAAGTTGATAGACACATCCCTTAGATATCATTTTCCTTGCCCGAAGGTAGGAAATAAGCTGACCTCTGAAAGCGAATACACTACCCTTCCACTCTAGGACGGGTTTATTCGAAAACTAAAACTGAACTATTTTGTTTCTGCAGTCGACTGTGGCATAGCAGGAATAAAGCCAATCCATGCTAAGAATGACATAAAAATCAGTCATCTCTATTTCGACTAAGTTTGCTGAAGTGACTTTCTGAAATATCATAATCAGGCAGTTTCTGTAAACCCATCGGGCTATGATAGTTTTACCCATTGGGGTAGAGACTGAGAAGGACTCTGCTAGGACTTTGGGACTGATTCTGAAATCGAATGCTATATAAGGAGTAACAAAATACAAGGAAGCTCCTGGATCTAGCAAAGCGTGAATATACACATGGAAGATCTATAATGTACCAGTAACTACATCAGGAGAATTTTCCTGTTCCTACCGGGTCTGGAGAGCATAGAGACGATTTGGTTGTTGCCCACTAGTAGCACTAGAGGTGACACCCTGCTGATTTGGGCGATAGGACTGAGGAGCGATTCTTTTGACCCTGAGGACCTGGATGAGGACGATCTCTAACTCTGTGTCCTGTCTTGCCAAACAAAAAAAATGTCACTACCCACTCTACACACACCTTGATGGTGCTTACCGCAAGTCTGGCAAAGAGGATAGAAGCGGGCACTGCTAACACTGCCCTGATACTTAGGGCCTGGCGCCCTATCTTTGTTACCCTCTCTGAACTTAAGGACTAGAGCACTGGCAGTAGAAGGAGCTGGAACTGATGGCTTATGACGAAATTGGGAATGGTTTTCTTCTTATGATTTAGGCTGAGCGAAGTTGAAACTACCTGTCTCCGCCCTCTTGTTCTGTTTCTCCCTCATCTTAATCTTTTGCTCCTTTATCTGCTGAGCATAGGTTATAAGTCTGGATAAGGTCATGTCACTATTCATCATGGTGGATCTGCACTCATTAACCACACTATCATTCACCCCTGACATGAACTTACTCATCCTTACCCTGCTATCTGCAACCACATGAGAGGCATATCTGGCTAATTGAGTAAACTTAAGAGAATCCTCTTTCACTGTTATATTGCCCTACCTGAGGTTGATGCATTCTAGCACCTTAGCTTCTCTAAGCTCTAAGAGAAAAAATCGATCAAGGAAAGCTGAATCAAACTTCTCCCACTCAACTGACCCTGCATCGTCTACCCTATCGGACTTTCACTGCTTGTACCAAGTATGAGCAACATCCTGCAACTGATATGCAGCTTGCTCAGCACTCTCAACAGTAGTCACCCCCATGATGTTTGTCACCTTCTACACTTGATCTAGGAATTTTTTAGGGTTTTCATCAGTCTTAGACCCGAGAAAGGTTGGAGGGTTCATTCGGGTGAAGTCTCGAATTCTAGCTGCAGCTGAATTGGACACTAGATTGGTCGGAACGACATATGGTCGTTCATTCTGGGCAGCAACTGACTGAGCAAGAGTGGTAAATGTGGCCTTGAATTCCGTATAGGAAACATAATCGGCCAAGGAATCTTCTTGGACTGGCTGGGTTCTTCTCTTGGGAAACATGTTCTGAAATAAAGAGAAGAAACAGATTAGACTGAGAGATTGACTTGAGATTATGCTCACTGGCACGACATAAATACTGAAAGAAAGGAAATTGTTCCTAAACATCTCATTGCCTCCTGCACATAAATATGGCGCGTAACACACCCATGCACAAGACTCTACTAGATGCGACTTTCAGACTTTCTAGGACTCTATTGAACCTTAGGCTCTGATACCAAGTTTTTAACGCCCCAAATCTAGTACCCAAAATGCTACACGGTGCTCGTGACCCCTAAGGACCACAAGCTAACCCATGACTTATATTTGTACCTATACACTGCACAATATAACATAATAATGCAGAAACATGCACTGAAAGGCCATAAGGTTCAATACTGAACATCATCTGAATAATATAACATCTGTGTGGGGTAATAAAATACTCAAAATAAAATTGGAAATACTGAGGTCTGAAATGTAATAGTCTGGAAAGCCTCTAAAGATGACTGCAACTGTCAGTGGGGAGTTGATGGGATATGTCCCCAACTAACTCCAACTAATAAACTAATCAATGAGATAATAAAAATCATCATATCCTCGAAAGATGAGGACTCACTTCTAGCCCTGACCGTTGAGACTGAAATCTACTGCTGCTTTGGAGCTCGTGTCTCGGAACCTATGGTATAAGACCATAGCGCGAATGCGTCAGTACTTTGAATGTACTGGTATGCATGTGAGATGGGCTAAATATATGGGGTTCATATGCATGAACAATAATAATAACTGACTAACTATCATGAGCGTGAGAGTACAAGCATGAGACATAACAACTGACACTAATATCGTGATAACATAATTTCTAAATCTAAATACTGATGACATGACATACCGATAACTGACATGACTAATAACATGGGTAACTGTATCTGAATATAACTGATAACATGAGTGACTATATTTGACAGTCCTGAATCTGAGGAAACTATCTGAGTCCCGTATTGTATCTGAGTTGACTGTATCTGACAGTCCTAAAATCTGAAGAACTATCTGAGTTCTTTTACTGAGACTGATACTGAAACTGTGGGAAGTAGTCATTTAATCGAAATTCCCTAAATATGCTATAATAACTGAGCTGGGGTCCAATCTGTGCCCTGATTAGAAGGGTGTCAATACCACGCCACTGGTAAGGACAACATATGAGTAACCCTCATATAACAAGTAACTCTAGTGAGAACGGTGGGAACCCTCATATAACAGGTTAAGCCACCTCATCTACCCTCATATAGTAGGCTACGATGTCTCAACCTATGCTGGCTACATAGTTCTGGAACGCAAGGATTGCTTCTAGGAATCACACCCTCATATAACAAGTGAGTTCCCATCCTTGGGTTCGCTCGGTACTAATTTCTACTCCCATCTGAAAAGACACTGACATGATTTACTGAACTGAACATGATCTGAGTTACTGAATTTTCGTTGACTGATGGAATACTACTGATATCTGACAACTGACTAAGTTCATGAGATCATGGAGATTTTTCATGAGTCATAAGACTGTGTGAAGTCTAAGAATTCATAGCTTGACTGAGAGTATCGTGAAAACATGACATGGCTCTAGGCACACAGCTAATATTTCAGGTACAAGTACCCCCAGGACTCGATAGAAGGAAACTAACAAAGCATGATTTACTTGAATACTTGACTAACATCATAATCCATACTATATTTATAGAAGCATTTCATCAAACATATGATAGGCATAAACTTGTACATACATGGGGATTTCATGATATCATGCCAGTTAGGCAATTTTCCTTCATCTAGTCATTTAATCAAACCTATTGTAGGCATACTATATGTTAACATCATTGTACAATAATTAAACATCATGGTTCAATTCTAATTCCATCATTCAAGGGTTTAATCAAAGGTTTGCATGAATCCATATCTATACTAATCAACCTACATGGAATTTATCACCCAATCATGGAGTAGAATTCAATTACTCATTATTAACTTGAACAAGAACAACCCAACATGGCATTCATCAAGAAGAATCCATAACTTGAATTTAGAAAAGAGGTTCTTGGACTTCATGGACTAAAGGGGTCCATAAATGAACACTATGCATACCTGGGTTATGATTCTTGATGTTCTTGAACTTTAAGAATTGGAATCTCTTCATTCTTGAAGAAGATTGGATTTTGTTCTTAGAGATTAATGTTAGAGAGAAACCCTAATATTTGTTATGAAATTATAATGAACATAATAGCTGAAATCGGGTATAATTGGGTATATATAGGTGGGTGGTAAATGACCAAAATACCCCTGTTAAAATGACCTAGAAAAACTGAATGTAGGGTACGAAGGTTTAGGGTGACGGACCGTCGGTCCCTACCGTCGAACCTGGGCAGAAACTAGTCCCACTGGCTTAGTGCGACGGTGGCTCCCGATGGTCCGTTCAGGCTGCGATGGTCTGTCGACTTCTACCATCGTACCTGGGCAGAAAGCAGGTCCACTGCCTCAGTGCGATGACAGGTTCTGACGGCCCGTCGAGCTAGCGATGGTCCGTCAACCTGACCGTCTGTTCTGGGCAGTCCGATCTGCTTCCGTAAAAAGTCCATAACTTCTTTCCCCGATACCAAATTTTGATGAAATTAGTATCAATGGAAAGCTTATTCAATTTTTCACGTGATAGAAAGTGTAAATCCAAAAAAAATACCACGTGTACAAGAATGGATTCATATTTCAAAGCAAATTCTAACATCCTTGAGATGATTTCAAGCTAATAAAACACACGGGTATTACAGACTTAGGGCTTGGTGCCCTATCTTTGCTACCCTCTCTGAACTTAGAAACTGGAGAAATGGCTGAAGAAGGAGCTGGAACTGATGACTTAGGACAAAACTGAGAACGACTTCCTCCTTCTGACTTAGGTTGAGCAAAGTTAAAACTACCTGTCTTCGCTCTTTTATTCTGCTTCTCCCTCATATTAATATTTTTCTCCCCTATGAGTCATAAGTCTGGATAAAGTCATGTCACCATTTAGCATGGCGGATCTGCACTCATTAACCACACTATCGTTCACCCCTCAGACGAACTTACTCATTCTTGCCCTACTATCTACAACCACATGAGGGGCATATCTGGATAATTGAGTAAATTTAAGAGAATACTCTTTCACTGTCATATTTCCCTGCCTGAGGTTGATGAATTCTAGCACCTTGGCTTCTCTAAGCTTTAAGGGAAAGAATCTATCAAGGAAAGACAAAGCAAACTCCTTCCACTCAACTGACCCTGCATCATCTGTCCTCTCTGACTTCTACTGCTTGAACCAAGTGTGAGCAGCATCCTGCAACTGATATGCAGCTAGCTCAACACTCTCAACAGTAGTCACCCCCATTATGTTTGTCACCTTCTGCACCTGATCTAGGAATTCCTGAGGGTCCTCATCTGCCTTAGACCCGAGAAAGGTTGGAGGATTCATTTGGATGAAGTCCTGAATCCTAGCTGCAGCAGAATTGGCCATTGGGTTGGTCAGAACGAATGTTGGCCATTCATACTGAGCGGCGATTGACTGAGCAAGAGTAGTGAATACAGCCCTGAACTCCGCATGAGAAACATGATCGTCCAAGGGATCTTCTTAGACAGGCTGGTTTCTTCTCTTAGGAGGCATGTTTTGAAATAAAGAGGAGAAGCGAATTAGACTGAGAGATTGACTTGAGATTATGCTCACTGGAATGACATAAATGATGAAAGATGGGAAAATGTTCCTAAAACATCTTATAGCCTCCTGTACATAAATGTGGTGCGCAACACACCCATGTACAAGACTCTACTAGATGCGGCTTTCAGACTTCCTAGGACTCTATTGAACCTTAGGCTTTGATACGAAGTTTGTGACGCCCCGAATCTGGAATTTAGAACGCTACACGGTGCTTATGACCCCGAAGGACCACAAGCTAACCCATGACTGATCTCTGTACCTGTATACTGCATAAAATACTGAATAATGTGAAAATATGTACTGAAAGGCCATAAGGTTCAAAACTGAACATAATGTGAATAAATTAACATCTGTGTGGGGTAATAGAATACCCAAAACAAAACTAAAAATACTGAAGTCTGAATCAAATCTAAAATCTAGTCTGCATCTAGTCTGAAAGTCTCTACTGTCTGAATAAGGAGTTGATGGGACATGTCCCCAACTAACTCCGTCTAGAAAAATTGAACTGAAATAATAAAGTAATAATCATGTCCTCGAAGAACGAGGACTCACTGCTGAACACTAGAATGCTACTGTTGATCTGGAACTCGCATCTCTGAACCTATGGTATAAGCCACCATAGCGCAAATGCGTCAGTACTTTGAATGTATTGGTATGCATGTGAGGTAGGCTGAGTGCATGAGGTTCATATGCATGAACAATAATAATGAATGACTAACTATCATGAGCGTGAGAATACATGCATGAGATATAATAACTGACACTAATACTGTGATAGCATAGTTACTGAATCTGAATACTGATGACATGACATACTGATAACTAACATGAATGATAACATGAGTGACTGTATATGAATATAATTGATAACATGAGTGACTGTATCTGACAGTCCTGAATCTGATGGAACTATCTAAGTTCCGCATTATGTCTAAGTTGACTGTATCTGACAGTCCTGATACATGAAAAACTATCTGAGTTCTATTACTGAGACTGATTGACTGTATCTAACAGTCCTGATTTTGTAACATGAAACTGTGGGAAGTAGTCATTTAACCGACAGACCCCAAATGTGCTATAATAGCTAAGCTGGGGTCCAATCTGTGCCCTGATTGGAAGGGTGTCAATACCGTTCCACTGGTAAGGACAACATGTGAGTAACCCTAATATAGCAGGTAACTCTAGTGAGAACGGTGGGAACCCTCATATAACAGGTTAAGCCATCTTATCTACCCTTGTATAGCAGGCTACAATGTCTCAACCTATGCTGGCTACATAGTTTTGGAACACAAGGATTGCTCCTAAGAATCACACCCTCATATAACAGGTGAGTTTCCATCCTTGGGTTAACTCGGTGCTAATTTCTACTCCCATCTGAATAGACATTGAACATGATTTACTGAACTGAATATGGGCTGAGTTACTGAATTCCATTGACTGACGAAATACTACTGATATCTGACAACTGATTGAGTTCATGAGATCATGGAGATTTCCTAAGTCATAAGACTGTCTGAAGTCTAAAGATTTATAGCTTGACTGAGAGTGTCATTAAAACATGACATGGCTCTAGGCACACAGCTGATGTTTCGGGTACAAGTACCCCCAGGACTCTATAGAAAGAAACTGATAAAGCATGACTTACTTGAACACGTGACTAACATCATAATCCATAATACATTTATTAAAGCATTTCATCAAACATGTAATAGGCCTAAACTTGTACGTACATGGAGATTTCATGTTATCCTGCTAGTTGGGCATTTTCCTTCATCTAGGCATTCAATCAAACACATGGTAGACATAGTATAGGTAAACAACATTGCACAACAATTAACATCATGGTTCAATTATGATTTCATCATTCAAGGGTTTACTCATAGGTTTGCATAAATCCTTATCTATACTAATCATTCCACATAGAATTTATCACCCAATCATGGAATAGGATCCAATTAATCATTATCAACATGAACAAAAGCAGCCCAATCATGAAATTCACAAAGAAATTTCATAACTTGAATTTAGAAAAAAGATTCTTGGACTTTATAGACGAAAGGGGTCCATGAATGAACACTATGCATACCGGGGTTGAGGTTCTTGATGTTCTTGAACTTGAGGGATTTGAATCTCTTAGTTCTTGAAGAAGATTTGCATTTTGTTCTTGAGGATTAATTTTAGAGAGAAACCCTAATAATTGTTGGTGTGAAATAATAATGAACAAAGGGGCTGAAATCGAATATAACTGGGTATATATAAGCGGGTGGTAAAAGACCAAAATACCCCTGTTAAAATGGTCTGGAAATACTGAACGTATGGTGCGACGGGTTAGGGCGACGGTCCATCGGTCCTAACCGTCAGACCTGGGTAAAAATTAGTCTCACTGCCTTAGTGCGACGGCGGGCTCCGACGGTCCGTTGGCTGCTACCGTCGTCCCTGGGCAGAAAGCAGGTCCACTGCCTCAGTGCGACGGCAGGCTCCGACGGTCAGTCGAGCTAGCGACGGTTCGTCGACCTGACCGTCGGTTCTGGATAGTCCGAACTGCTTCCGTAAAAAGTCCATAACTTCTTCCCCCGTTACCGGATTTTGATGGAATTGGTATCGATGAAAAGCTTATTCAATTTTTCACGTGATAGAAAGTGAGAATCTTAAAAATATCACGTGTACAAAAGTTGATTCATATTTCGAAGCAAGTTCTAACATCCTTGAGATGATTTCAAGCTAGGAAAAAGGCACGGGTATTACAGTTCCCTAATTAGCAAAGTTGGATTTTTTTTCTAATAAATAACACAAGTAAAATCTAACTTTTGCCTATAAGATATAACTTTTGGTCAATTTTTCAGATTCGTTCTCTTGAAATATTCTGAATGTTGTCTTATTAGCAAAACTTATTAAGCAGATGAAAAAAAAATACTACCCCTTATGAAGACTATGTCTATAAGATTTTCTTTATGGAGAATAAAATATCAAGGAAAATATATTTTTGAGATCATTTATAACGTAACTCAAACATAAAAGTGATGAGGTTCATCTGGGCTCAAAATAAGGTTAAGAACTGTCTTACCATGTAATCTTTCCTTTTAAATAATATGATTCAACACGAAGGTGATACTGTTGATCCAATTTTCGCGTATCTAATTACAGATATAAAGTAAGATAAATTTTACAAAATGTACTCTTCAGTATTTTTATATTTAGAAATTAGTATAGAAGTTAGTATAAAGTATTAAATTTCGGGACATTGTCACAATTTTCACATGTGAAACTTGATATATATATATATATTATAGTATATCATAAAATAAAGGACGCAACACCACAATTAGCCAAGTGGCAAGTTACTGAGAAGCCACGTGGCAGTTTTTAACTTTTAAGACAAAGCTTAAAGTATTGTATTAAAAAAAAAAATTGAATTTGAAATTATTAAGTTTTTTTTTTTTTTAAAAAAAAAGATGGTCTTTAGTTTAATACTAGCAACGTAAAATTGAAGAGTTCTAAATAAACTCTACTATTTCATAAACTTATTCCTTTTAAATGGTGTTACATTTGTTTTAAATATTAAATAAAAGATAAAAATATAAACTAATATTATAATAATAATAATAATAATAATAATAACAACAACAACAACAAATAAATAATATTAGTATTAGAGATTTCTATCAAACATGAAAACGGTGGAAAATTCAATTGCTAATTATTTTATTTAGTGCATTAATTACCAATAAATTTTCAATTTTTAAACTTATCAATAAAAGTAATTTAAATTTAAATTTGAATGAAGTTAACTTCATTTTAATAATAATAATAATAATAATAATAATAATAATAATAATAATAATATCAAATGTTTCCACTAATCATACAACATATTCCCTGCACCAAAAATTAGTTTTGAAAGCCTATTTTTATGGAATTATATTTCCACAAATAAGGCTAAGAGATAGTTATAAATACAAATTTAAATAAAATCATGTTTTTTAATTTACCTTCTTTAATTATTCAATTTTTTAACCTAAGATTTCACCTTCATGATTTTCTGAACAGTAATTTTTGGCCTATTTAAATATTGTTTACAAAAAACTATTGCCAAACCTACTGATCAATAAATTATTATTAATAATAATAAGTCACTTGACATTATTATTAAATAAACTATGGTTGTAATTTCTTTGAATATTAGATATAAAATGATTAAGTTAATTTGCATTTTCATTAGTACTTGGATTTGTTTATTTATTTTTAAATTATGTTTCACTATGCCCAATTTTGCATAAATTTCGGGTGAAACTTTATTTATAGGATAAACATAACTTTTGTTTTCTTAATATACATGTAAATCTTTATATATTTTATAGGATAAACACAACTTTTGCTTTCTTATTATTCATATACATGTTACTATTTATAAATTTTATAGTCGAATAAAATTTTACATTATTTTTTTATAATAAAAAATCTTTAGATTGTAAATAATAAAACAAAGAAAAACATAAATAATTTTTTTTGGTTTGAATTACATGATTATTTTTACTCATATAAATTTCGTTAGAGATGGGGTGGGGGTTGGCGGGGTGGGGGATATTAGCAATCTATTACCTTTAAATTGAGAATAATCTAATTAAAAAAATATAAAATATAATTTTTTTACAATAACATGATTATTTTTTTCGTATAGATTTAATTAGGGGTACGAGGGATGAGGTAGGTGGGGATGGAAACGGGAGTGGGGGGTGGGGGTAAAATATTTTTATTTTAAATCTGAGTTAGCCTTCTCAAGCGGATAAAGAGGTAGATTATCTGATCTTGAAATGAGCGAGGTAGGGATGAGAGGTTAGGGGGGGGGGGGTAGTTTTTTTTCCGCATTTTATTGAGAAATAATATGATTGAACTTTTTTTTTTAAGGTAATATGATTTAATATTTTCGAGCGAGACATTTCGATATAAAATAATTAGAAATAATAGCAATAGTTTGTCTTCTAATTACTAAAAATAGTGATAGTTTGAATAATATGAAATATAGTAATATTCACTCTGTTACAAATTCATTTCTTGAATTTTTTTTTGTATACAGAGTAAATTGTTATATCACTGATATAATGCAAATTTCATAAAATCCTCACTATATTTGATATATTTCTAAACAAACCACTATATTTGATAAATACAGTGTATGCAACATTATTAGGTAATTATTTTTTTATTTTTTATATAGAAGAGTAAATTGAAAGACGATCAAGGATATTATATTAATTTCACAATATAAATTCATTATCTAAAATTTCTTTCTTTTTGTGGACTTCATTTTTCATTCAATCTTTTTTTTTTCTTCTTTAAAATGTACTACTTCTCATTTCTCACTTCTAACCTTAGCCATCTCAAAAGAAAATTTTCAAGATAATCTACAATTTAATGTTGATCATACTATTTCAAATTAAAATAATTTTAACAAGTTTTAAATTTCAATTGTTGAATTTAGTTGAAAATTATTCAATCAAAAAGATTATAAATTTTGTTTCAAGTTATTTTTTTTAATAAATTATTATTTTTTCTATCTACTGTATAGAAAAGCAACTAGGAGGACGACCAAGGCTAAAAATGTAATTTCACATAGCTCAGTCTACGTGACATCTCATCCTTCTCATTCTGGAAGGATCAATTCATCAACTCATTCATCTGTAAGTTCCAAGAATGAAACATCACTCCTTCAAGTCTTCATTTCTACTAAATCTTTTTTCAATTAAGGATTATTTCGAGTCTTTTCAATTTCAAATCAATAGTTTATTTTAATTTTAGCCTAACTTTCACTATGATGTTCCATAAAATTCAGATCTCTTCATCTTTTATGTCGGGTGTTTCAATTTCAGGAATGATTTTTCTTTCATTTTATTGCTTAAATCTCTCCAATTCATGGCTGACGTGATTTTTTTGGGTCCTTGGGTAATTACCATTAAACAATTCTTCAAAAAAAAATATATAGTATGTGCACTTCCCTTGATTAGCTCGCTATTCATTTCACACTTGTTATTATAATTTTTTTATTTCGGTCACAATTTATTTCTATAATTTTATATGATCAATTATCCGAAGCAAGATTATTTGGGAGCTCAAAATGTTGGGAAAGTATTGTTCTTGAAAAAAATACTCAATTTTAGTTTAATCCTCTTAATTATTTTATTTGACAAGTATTGGTTCTTGCAACAGAAGAATACCCCAATAATAGAAGCTCTGTGACATAACTGAGACAAAAAAGCGGATTTTCTGCAGAAAATACGAACATATAGCCCAACAAATGAAAGGATTCTAACAGACTGTTTGAATTAGCTTATTTTAAGTGTTTTTAAGTCAAAATAACTTTCAAAAACTTAAGAGAAAAAGCTTTTAAGAACTTATTTTAAAGTCAAAATAGCTCAAGAAAAAAGTCAAAAAGGCATAAGTTAGAAATTTCACGTTATAAATCGTAAACTATAAGTCCATCCAAATAGATTCCGACAAAGAAGGAAAGTGCTTTAAGGTTGATTATCTAGAAGAAGAACTCAGGGAGGGTGATAAACCTAGATAATAAATTTCATAAAGGCAAATCAAAATACCAGATTCATTGTGCAATACTTTGTACTGATTTGTTGTGAACCTCAACGTCTTGCTTTATTTCTAGTTCCTTGGTGGTTAATTTCATTTTTTTTTTTATATGTGCATGTTCGTCTCGTTTTTCAAATTGTGCTTATATTTTTTTCGGCATGATGACATTCTCTATAATAACTATCTGATTATGATGTCACATTTGAATAACTAGAAAATTAGTTAATTCTTCTAACTTTCACTTTCTGTATCTTCTTCTACTTGATTTTTCTAAAATTAAATACATACTATCATAGAGAATAATGATCTATTGAGTTCTCTTCCTTTTATATATAGTTGCATTGCTTTGACTAATTTATGAGTCATAGGGAAAAAATGTTGATTGAGTTTTTTTCCTTTTCTTTCAATGATTACTAATTGAGAATTTAAGTTGTGTGGACTCTTCAATTTTGATGCTCCATCTGTGTCGCAGATTGATAATTTCCTATTACAACTCATATATTTAAATAGGTGAATTTTTTATTTTAATCTTCTCATATCGTATGTATATTTGATGTATGTAGATTTTGAATCTCATGAACACAAGATTAAATGTTGGCTTAGTGATTTAGGGAGTTCAAATTCACCCCAGAGCTTCCAAGTTCAAAATTTATCCGTTGCATTTTTACTTCAAGACCCCCCTTAATGAAAATTATGAATCCGTCACTGAATGAGACGAATACCAAAGGAGTATATAAGTGTTTCAGATTATGCACTCATTTCAAGTGAAGCTTCATATCTAATACTGAAATTCTGAGCTTTTTATAAGTGGAATTACACACTCAGATGAGTGCTATTTGGTCATAGTTGTGGCTTGAACTGATATTGATTATTAATCCCAGTAAAGTAAAGCTCCAGTAAGTTGCTTTGTTTGTACCTTTTCATTAACTTAAGCTAATATGTGCCACATTGTGGAAAGTTAACTGACTCTCGCTTCTATTCCCATTTATTGTAAATAAATATTCCAATTGAAGCTTCTTCCATTTTGATTTCATTATTGTTTCATGGTATGTACAACGTGGGAAGTATCCTTTTCGTAGAGACTGATTTACAGTTGTTGAAGCAAATATTCAGTAAGAAAGCCGCTTCTCCTTCATCAATGAATTCACTTATGCTAAAAGATTAAATGATATTGAATGAAAGACCAAATTCAAATTATGCAGGTATACAGAAAAGACAATCAGCTAGGTCCAACATTGCAATACACCAATGACCTTAATTTTTTATTTAATTTCTCTACTTTCGTCAAAAGATTTATTTTTTATAAATCTAGGTAGAATGAAAATGTACAAATTATGAATTAAATATATTTTAGAGGGCTCTTACGAGTGAAACCACGTCTCATGCACTTCAGCTGTAGTAGTTATGTTCATTCTTATTTCTTTTTATTTCAATAAATTCATAAAGTGTTATACCTAATACTCTAAATTTGGAGTAGGGTGTTCAATAGATTTTTTTCATAAAATATTGTCAGCAAAACTTTATTGAAATTAATTTATCGTATTGGACCCGTGCTAAGCACAAACAATAATCATTCAGTTATCCTATAAAGTACCTCATTGTTTTGGGCCAGTTGTCTCTAGGCTCAAATGTGGATAAGAGAAAAGCACAACCCAACTCCTACTATGAAATGCAAATGTTGTTAATTATAGTCAGTCTAATTAAGATTTTAAAATTAATTTATTTTAAAAAGTATTTTATTGAAGTGCTTTTCAAAATGTTCTTTTGATTAAACTGATTTGTATTTGACCAATCAATTTAAAATGCATTTTTCAACAGCAATTAAACTGATTTGTATTTGACCAATCAATTTAAAATGCATTTTTGAACAATAATTAATAATTATTCAAACTTTTTAAAAAGTTTTTCTAAGTATCTATTTTTGAAAAAGGTACTTTCGAAAAAAATTTGAAAAAAAGACACCTTATGGGCCACTCGACCATAATATTGCCGCCCGAAATGGCCATGTGAAGCTTCACCCATTTTATAAATTCCATCTGCTGATCATGTTTAATTGGGATATTTCGGTCCTTAAATATTTTTTATTTTTTTTAATTTCTGTCCTATTTTTAAAGAAGAAAATTATACAATACCACAACTTTTTTTACTAAACTATATAAAATATTTACCTTTTTTTATTAATTTCTTGAATCCCTAATTTACATTTTCTCTATAAATCATCAAATACAATAAAAAAAAACAAAAAACGAACTCCTTATTTCAAGGCTAAAGATCTACTTTCTACAAAATCGTGCTCTCCCCACCCCCACACATGCCATATTCAGTTTCTCCATTAAAGGAGAACTTCAGCAACACAACAACAATAATATCAACAGAACAACGTCGACGACATATCAGCAGAAGCCCCGATGAAGAAGTCCCTATGAATGGATCTTCAATCTTTTCATTAAGAAAGAAATTGTATTTTTTTCTATCGTTCGATTAAATTTTTGTCAGAAAAATTCACTCTAAACGATTCTTCAATATCTCCGTTAAATGGATTTTTTTTTTTTTTTTTTTGTCGTTCAATTGAATTTCCGACAGAATAATTCACTCTAAATGAATCTTCAATTTCTTTGTTAAACGGAGAAATTGGTATTTTTCCTGTCGTCCGATTGAATTTATGTTAGATTAACTTCAAAAGTTTGAAATTTTATCTGATTCGTTTTAACTCGTGTTGTGGATTTTACAAGGTGTCAGTCATTAATGACGGAATGGAGGAGAGCATGAATATACACCTAAAAAATACTACAAATATCATGTATCGTACTGAATTTTTGTGAGATACATAAAGAAAAATGCGAGATACGTAAAATTTGATGTGGAGATACATAATTTTATGCCAAATCCATATATGATATACAGATTTAATTATGTATCTCTCTTAAATTATTTATAGTCTAATATATCTTGACCTAATATCTTTCAAAAGAGATGTATCTCACTCAATTTCATTCTATTGATACATTCCAGTGATTAATAACCAAACTAATTACTAGCTACTATATTTTTACTGTATCTCAATGCAGGGATGTATCTCACTCTATTTTATTTTATTGATAAGAAAATCAAGCTACAACAAAATAGAGAAGAAAGAAAAGCATGTTGCTGCTTCAAGAATTGTGATTTTTTTTTTAAATTAAAATTTTGAACTAATAATTATGCAATTTTGTGGATCACCGGTAAATAAATAAATCAAAGTTGCGTGATTTGCTCCACTAATTAAACTGATTTTCATTACCTTTCCTTTTTAAATGCTCATATTTCTCGTCAGTTGTATCGAAAATGAATGAGTCGGGTGGATAATTATGTATCCAGAAATGACAAAATATGAAATTAATTATAATTTTGGCAAGAGTGGAGATAGAGAGTAATTAGGTGTTAAAGGGTTGGAATTTATTTAAGTTTTATATTCTAAATAGTTTATTTTTGTTTTTAATTTCGCTACAATTTATTTTTGGGATAAAAAAATATATATTTTAAAATATAATTAAATACAACTGTATAAAAACTGTATAATTATTATATATAATATGTATTTGTATAAGCTATATGTATAGAAACTATATAAAATGTATATAGAAACTGTATAATTATTGTATAAAATATGTGTATATACATAAAACACGTATATAAACTATATAGATTGTGTATAGAGAGTGTACAGCTGTTGTATAAAATATGTATATCTATATATAATGTATATAGAAACTATATAATTACTGTATAGAATGTGTGTTTGAATAACCATTGCAACTCTAGGTTATATAGAATGCGTATAGAAATTGTATAATTATTATATATAGAAATTGTATCATTGTTGCATAGAGTATATATTTATATAAAATATGTACAAATTGTGTCATTATTGTATAAAACATGTATATATATCATTATTACGTAAAAATATTATTTTTATACAACCAATAAAAATACACTTTGCTGGTATTGGTTATAGCGTTGAAAAGTCTCGTGTTCAAGGTTCATGTTGATGTTGTTAATAACACTGAAAAGTCTCTTGTTCAAGATTCATGTAGGTATTATTTATAGCGTTTTCTTTTATTTGTCTAATGGAAAAAAAGACTAGCAATTATAGTATTATAAATTTGTATTTGATTGTTAACTAAAAAAGAAAAACTACAAATTTTTATTTGTTATAAATGTACCATATATAGTGAATGTCTATTTTACCATATATATGAATACCTAATTTATCATATATTGTGTATGTTTATTTATGTAAAAGTTATAAACCCCAAGGTTAGTTTTCCCCTATAAATAAAGGGATTTTCCCTCATTGTAATTCATCCATCAAGAGAAATAACAATTACTCTCTCTTCTCTCCCTATTCTTCTTGTATTTGCTTTATATTTCATAATACGTTATCAGCACGAGACTCTGTCAAACAAGATGAGATTATAAATTTAAAGGTAATTTCAAGGTTAGTAATTCCTTATGTTATCTATCTTTTGCTACTAATAATATAATTATTGTTGGATTTGAGGAAAAATAATTGGTTTGAAACCATTTATATTTTAAATTTATTCCTCAAGAACAATATTATCAAAAAAGATGATAATATGTTGGGTTTAAGTCCCATCGATTCACGCCTAAGACGTCTTTATATGGATAAAATGTTGAGTTTGAATCCCAATACATCATATTGATGATATTATGATGACTAAGGCAAAATAATAGGTGTTTAATAAAAGGTCATGAAACATATCCCATTAATATGCTCTATTCCATGAAGTGAATATGGCAGCATAAATCTGAAAGTTGACAACTTGCTTCATTGTTGAAAGAAGATAAGTGATTAAATGCACGAATATAAGCGTGGAGAGACAATATGATAATAATCATCAAAAGTGATCTTATTATGATTATAAGATGTGCTAGAGAAAAATTCTCTACATCATATGTATGCCTCAATTTGCTCCTGAAGTAGCAATATGATGAAAGAGGTTATAAGTTATCAATTTGATAGGTTTAAGGCACATTATATTTCATTCATGTGAATGAGAATTTTAATTGTTATAAGCATAGATCCATTCTCTAGGGTGAATGTGATGATATTTAGTAAAGCTTATCAATACAAGCGTGCACTTGATTGTGATGGTACCACAATTCATCTCCGAAAGAGGTAGAATAATTGAGAGGAGCTATTCTGAAATCTACTTACCAAGTAGTAAATTTGAAATCTATTCATATCATAGTAAATCTGAAATTTACTAAAGAAAAAAATACATGTCATGGTAAATTTGGAGTTTACTAGTATAAAAGTTCATAAGTTGACATGAACGATTGCGACATCCTAAAGATGTGCATATTAAGTATTAAATACATATTAAAGAATTTAAAAATTCTTCATGAGCTTTTAATATTGCTTGTTCTCGTGATAAGTTGGTTGTACCAACTAATTTTGGGACTGGATCCCTTAAAATCTGAAAAGTATAAAAGGTGAATAAGGGCCCGTTCGCCTGTCATGTGATTTATTAAGATGCATCGATATAAGATGATCACATGTACATTCATTGTCAACCTGCAGTTTGACATTCATAAAGTTGCTTGCTCAATAAAATTGAGTTAAGAGCATAACTTTCAGATTGTGTAATCAAGACAATCTTGATGATGATGGTTTGACATTGAATGCCTTCGATAAATAGCTAAACCATTGCTAATGAGAACAAAGCTTCATGTGTTGGTTTGAAATATGATATGTTGCATACAATAATACTTAATGCATTAGAGCAATAAATTACAATTATTTCTTCCCTCTCAATTGGTTCAAGGTCAGGAACCAACTATTCCATCTAATAGTTTTGATGTGCGGTATACAATTAATAATATACTATGATGCACAAAGATGGATTTCTCAATGAAGATGGAGGATAAATGTTAGTTTTCCTAACATAAGGGGGAGATTATAAGTAGCTATGAAATATGTTAGGAATTATCATCAGATCCCCATTCAAAAGATAATTCAAGTCAAATGTCGGAAGCATCTGTTGACTCAAATTTAGTATCATATTTAAGCTACTAGTGCTCCTATTTTGCGTTCTTAAAGGACAAAATCTACGCATGCATGAAGTGTGGTAGACTAATCGGTCCCCAATGAAATAATCCTTGAAAAGGATAAGGAGCAAATAATCATAATAAGAGGGGCAATGTGCTCTTGAAGAGCCTACGACATAACACTTCATGAAACCTTATGAAAGGTTCAGATACCTGAAAATAATGAAGTGATAAGATCTCAAAATGTTATGTCACATTTTGAACAAAAAAAAAGATATATCATCAATAATATCTTAAATACAATATTGACGCAATACTGCAAAAGATTATGAGGATCTAAATTCTACGTTTATTTAAGCATGCTGATGTAGAAATATTTATCAAGTGACATGAAATGATGTATCTTGGTAAGTGTAAAACTTATTTGATTTGCAGTCCAGACACTTGAAGATGTCACATATGAAATGTTGAATATTGTTACTTGACAAAATTTAAATGAAAACTTTCTAAGGATTCAAAATATTTGAAGCATATAAAAGTTTCTGGAAAACTTATTTAGAATCCTTATATTGTATTAGCTTATAGCTTGAAAATTATTGAAACTCTTGGAGAGTTTTCAAAAGCAATAGAATATTTGCTTAAATGAGAAACATGCATAATTGAATAAAGATTCATTCCGACCTCAAGAAAAAAAATGAGAAACTCCTTTGTTATGAAGTACCATATCTTATTGCAATTAGTGCACTAATGTATCTTGCAAATATCACAAGGCATGACATAGCCTTTTCCGGTCAATTTATTAGCCAGGTATAGTTCTACTCCTGCTAGGAGACATCGGAATAAGATCAAACATATGGACTTATTTTACTCTAAAGATTGTAGTCTCTATCTTGTTGGTTATGCTGATGTTGGGTACTTATCTGATCCGTATAAAGCTCGATCTCAAATAAGCTATGTGTTCACATGTGGGGATACTGCTATATCTTGGAGATATACAAAGCAGTTTATCTAGACACTTCATTGAACCATGCTGAGATAATAGCTATTCATGAAGCAAGCCGAGAATGAGTATGGTTGAGATCCATGATACATCTCATTCAAGAAAAATGTGGTGTGAAATGTGACAATATACCCACAATTTTATACGGAGATGATGCAACATGCATAACACAACTTAAGGGAGAATTCATAAAATGAGATAGAACGAAGCACACTTCATCAAAGCTTTTATACATAGATGAGCTACAAAAGAATGGTGATATTAACGTGCAACAGATTCGTTCAAGTGGCAATGTGACTGGTTTATTCACCAAGTCTCCTCCAATTGCAACTTTCAAGAAGATGATGCACAAGATCGGGATGCAAAGGTTCAAAGATGCTCTCATTAGGAGGAGTTAATACACGTTGTACTCTTTTTCCCTTATGAGGTTTTGTCACACTGGATTTTCCTTGTAAGGTTTTTAATGAGGCAACTTATATGCGTATTATTAGAGATGTGTACTCTTTTTCCTTCACTAAATATTTTTTCATTGGATTTTTTCTAGTAAGGTTTTAATGAGGTACATTATCTATCAATTAGACATTCAATGGTGAGTGTTATAAATGTATCATATATAGTGAATGTCTACTTTATCATATAAATGAATACCTACTTTACCATATATTGTGTATGTCTATTTATGAAAAAGTTACAAACCAAAGATTAGTTTCTTCCTATAAATAAAGAGGTTTTTCCTCATTGTAATTTATCCATCAAGAGAAATAACAATTACTCTTTCTTATTTATCTACTCTTATTCTTTATTTTTTATTATTTTATAACATTATTTGTATTTTTGGTAGAATTTTTAAAATATGTGCTCAGTTGTGTTTCTTTTAAAAGGAGAAGTAAAAAAGATGAAGCAGGCAATCGCCAAAAAGAAAAAAGAAAGAAGGAACTAATCTTTTCTTGGTCGACAAAAAGTTAACAAAGAAAAGGACATGTGTCATCTGCATACGTCAGTCAAATGGCTAGAAATTAAAATTTCAATTTCTTGGCCACTTTCATGGCATTAATTTAAGCTTAAGGGCAATTTCTATCCTTTTAAAAAAAAAACTACTTTTTTAGAAGGAAAAAGAGTTAAAAGTACCTCCTGCTTTGATAAATTGACTAAATTTATTCGTCATTATACTATTAAGTTAAATATACCCTTAGCGTTATACTATCAGGTCAAATATACTTCTGCCATTAGCAAAATCATAAAAAATATTCCTTTTTTAAACACTTTTCCACCATGACAAAGAGTGAGTCACCTGATGTGACATTTGGGTGAGGTGGATGCCACGTGGCATGCCACCTCAACACCAGATATTTTTTCTTCTTCATTTTATATTTTTGGTTCAAATTTTATTTACTTAATTATTTAATTTATCAATTTTTTTAACAAATAAAATATGTGAGTATTTAGCAACCAAAAAAAAAAAAGACTAACCGCTGATCACTAATCACTATCACTAGTAGTAAAACATTCATGGCGATGTCAACTTATTTTAACATTTCGCTAACCTTAAACCTCCATTTCCGGCACCTCGCCGCTAGACTTTTCAAAATTCACCACCTTCTCCAACAACTCAGCTTTCAAACTCGCCGCTTTTACTCTTTACAACTCGACATGCGACACATTTTTTTCTTCTGGCGCCGTTGGTGGTGATTCTCTTTCTTTTGGTAAGGAGATATTGACGTTTATTAACGATGATGGTTATTTTATTTTAAATAAATAAAATATGTGAGCACTTAAATTGTCATTTTTTTTTTCAAATAAATAATAAAATTTGAAGCAAAAAGTTTAAAATGAAAAAGAAAAAAATTCCAATTCTGATGCGGCATGCCATGTGGTATTCACTTGACCCAAATATCACGTCACGTGGTTCTCATTTTGTCATGGTGGAGAAGTGTTAAAAGGAGTGGTATTTTTTATAACTTTACTAATGACAAAGGTATATTTAATCCTATAGTATAACAATAACGATGTATTTAACTCAATAATATAAGGAGAGATAAATTTAGCTAATTATCAAAGTAGAAGGATAATTTTGATCCTTTTCCCTTATTAAAAACTAAAAAAATTCTGAAAAACAACTTCTGTTATACTCCTTTACTAATATTGTCTCAACAGTTTGGTGAGACACTTTGTTTTTAAAAAAATAAATAAAATAAACACTTCTCATCTCCCAAAAGCTAATTGGCCAAAGAAGCTAGAAGTCAGTTTTTTTAAGTAGTTAATTATCAAAGAAGTGATGATATTAAGGAAAAATGTATGAATTTACATCTAATAATCTTGGAAATTAACGATCTTGATTTTTTTACCCTAATCACACTTGCTTCATGGCAAATCTTTAAGTTAATTAAACTCAAAGTTTTCGCCCATGAAATAAGCAAGATAAAAAATTCAAAATCATCCACTTTCAAGACCACTCTTATAAATCACACTCGGAAAAAATGTGTTTTACTATATAGCAATTCTGAAATTCAAGTTCTACCAAATTGAATTACTAATATTTGGATCTTAATTATGACAGTTACGCAAATTGAAATATTCATTTACATTTCGGATCATATTTCTTATGCTTTCATTATTGTATTACCTTTCACGACGTTATACAATGTTAAGTTTATAATAACATTTCTTGAAGCATAAAAAGATTTAACATTAAATAACTTCTGAATCTAAACTATATTTGATAGATTTCAAAGATAAATCAAATTAATTAGAATCCACATATAACGAGATGAAATGAACTTAGGATTTCAAAGTTAATTGAATTCAAGTATATATACATTTATTACCAAAGAGCCATGCAAGTACAAGAAAAGGCAAGGTCTGGACAACCCCAGCCTAGTCAGAAACAAATCATCTAACAAGGTTACATTTCAATCCTAGAGTTATTAATAATAATTTAAACTACTTAAAGCATTAGCCAATTTAGGCTGCATACTCCATCTGATATGGATCTCCTAGATGATGTTGTGCTATATGAAGTTTTGATGATTAGCAGCTAAATTGCAAGGAATTAAATCCCTGGACGTGCAAAGTACAGTACAACTGGCACACGGTATCTGTACAGTTTTATCCTCTTGTGTAACAAACTTGCAGGTACTATTTTGTACTGAATGGACAACTGGTCCAATGATATTTCAGCCCTAATCATCACTCAACTATAAAAGGAAAGACACGTCTCTTCATCAATTAGTTTTTGCACAAATCTAAAGAGTGAAGAGAGGCAACAAAAACTCCATTTCAAGACAGCTAAAGCATTGCTAATGTTTTTATCTTTGCACTATGCTTAAAGAGTGAGTGAGTGTTCTTGAGTATTGATTTGTAAAAGAATTACTCAAGCTATAAGAGTAATGTCTTGTTTTCTCGTTGAGAGAGTTGCTTAAGTAGAGTTACCTAAGTTTGACACTGATTAGATCTAATCAGTAGAGAGGGTCCTTGGTAGAGTTACCAAGATGAGCTTGTAGTAAAGTTACTACTAGCGAAAGGAACCTAGAGTTAAGTTCAGTGAAGGCTGTAATCAATAGTTTGATTATAGTAGATTTGGAGGTTCTTGTGAGGGCAAGCCGTAGTTTTTTCCTTCCTAGGTTTTCACGTAAAAACTCTTGCGTCTTTACTCTTCCTGCACTGTCTCTCACTTCTTGATTATTTCTATGTACTTTGCCTGTGATCGATCTTGAGGTACCTGGTCCCTCAAGGGTTTCAACAATAGGTATCAGAGCCTCGTCACTCTAAAAGGTTCACACTTAGAGTGTCTTGGTTAGAATGACTGCTCCACCTAATCTAGAAGAAGGACAATCTACTATTAGACACCAAAATTCAATGAACAATATTATGGGTGATGGAAAACTAAGATGTTTGACTTCATCATGGCTGACGATAATGAACCGATGGACATCATTCTTGACGGTCCTTATGTTCCTGTAAAAGAAGTCAAAGAAGGGGATGTGACAAAAAATAGTTGTCAAAAGCAAGAGGGAGTTCAATCATGAAGATAGAAAGAAAATCGAAAAGAACTATAAGGCCAAGAAGTTGTTAGTATGTGACATAGGTCTTGATGAATATAATAGAATCTCTGCTTCTGAAAATGCAAAAAAGATATGGGATTACTTGAGGACTGCTCATGGGGGCACTATCGATGTGAGGGATTCCAAGGTAGATATGTTGACTAGCCAGTATGAAACCTTCACCAAGAAAAAAGGAGAAACCATCCAGAAAATGCATACTAGATTTACCTCAATAACAAATGAGCTTCATTATTTAGGAGAAGTAATTTTAGTGTACTAGCAAGTACGAAAAATTCTTGGGGTTCTTCCCAAGTCTTGGAAAAGAAAGGTAGATACCATAACCGAGGTAAAAAACCTGAAGACCCTCACTCTGGATGAACTGATTGAAAATTTGAAAACCCATGAGCTCAAGAAGCAACAAGGGATAGAGAAGAATGATGCAAGAAGAGAAAAATCCCTATCATTGAAGGCTTCTAAATATGATATAGTTGATGATGAAGACACAAATGTTGCCAATTTAGCAAATAGGATTGTTAGAGCCATGAAAATGAGTGGTCAGTTTAAAAAAAAAAAGGAATCCTGAAGTGTGTCCTAAATATGAAAGTCCTGAGCATTTCATCAAGGACTATCCCATGAACAAAATAGATCATCAAGATTACCTCAAGGCTGAAGGTGACAAAGAAAAGATCAGGGACCAGGTCCCTGATAATTCAAGGCAGCAACTGAATATGCTGTAAAGCAGGATCTGGCAGTATGGGGAGACTTTTTTAGTGATTCAGGTAAAGATGAAAGGACTAGAGATGTTTCTATGCTAGAAGCGGAAGACAGTCCAGGTATCTATGACTCACTGTCTACATTCATGGTAAACACGAAAGATGAAAAATAAAAGGAGGTAACTCTTTCTGATATTAAGGATAATCTAGATAATTATACTGCTAGAAAGATAAAAGGTTTGCTAGTGTGTTGATAGACTTTGTATGTGAACTAGCTGCTGAGAATAATGCATTAAAAGTGAAAGTAGAGAATTAAGAACATGAGTTGATTGCTTTAACTTTCCAAATGTCTAAAACTAAAGAGTTGTTCACAAAGACAAACTCTAAAAATCTGAGTTTGATTAGTAGTCTGAAGAAGGTAAATGGATTAGATGGCAAAAGAAAGAGAGAATCTTCACAACTTTAAATTGATCTTGAAAAAAGGTTGAAATGTTCTCAAGAACAACTTATGTCAACACTCCACAAAAATGAAGAATTAGAGAGGGACCTGGTCCGTTTGAAAGAAGAGTTGAACAAGTCTCGTAAGTGGACTACTTCCTCACTAATCCTTTCTGATTTAACCAATCAAGGTGCTAATGATGGTAGAGGTCTGGATTACCAAGAAATATTTCAATCTGGTGAGTCTAACGGGAAAGGTTGCTCATGACGATAGAAGCAAAGGGCTCAAACTCTTGTGCACTCACTGTGGAAGAGATGGACGTTTGCAAGAAAGATGTCAGCACTGGCTTAAGACAAAATCAAGGAATATTAAATACACTCAACTGGATAGTACGCATCATGAGAGCTTCAGGTCTCTGAGAAATATGAAGAGGAAGCCATCATTGCCTAAATGGACTAAGAAAAATTTGATCACTCCATGTTTCTACTACTGGGAACTTAGACTCAAGTGGTTCCTAAATCTGACAAGTGATCATGATTCTAGACATGAGAAAAAGGATTAAAGTTAGGAATAGATCGTTGATTGAAAGAGTTCAAAGTTCAATGATGGAAGGTCTGACTGTGTTCTCTCTCTCAAGACACTATAGGTGAAGGTATCTTACTGTGAAAGGTTGATTTCAAAGACTTAGTCCTTGGATTCTGAAAGTTGATATTTAACAAGAGAGTGTGTGAAGCTTGTGTTCTAAAAAAAGTCCTAGAATGACCTTCAGATTTGATAAATGTAAATGCTCTGAAAGGTGAACTGAAAAGGAATTCTGTGGGCTGATAAAAGAAGTACATGTTGATCCTGATTAGTTAGAAAAACTATTTGATCCTCAGTGGCAGTAAAATTTCAGAAATTAAAAAATTCATTCATGATGAAGACGGTGAAAGAATGAGAGATGCAAATGAGGTGGATGCTAATTCAGAAGGCCAGTCACTGATCCTAGCTCAAGAAAGAGGGGTCACAAGAAATAGTCATGACAGGATTCTCAAGGACCCGGTCCCTAGGAAATTCATCGCAGAAGAAGAAGCTTCAACAACCTGTATAAAGTCAAGTCTGGGACCTGATACTCATACATACATTAATAAAAAATTGAGGAATAAAAAAGGTGTGCAGGAGCAAACGGAAAAAATGGATTAATCAAATCAACCAGACCTATCTTGTGATTCTGTGTTTCCACTCAAAGTTGGCTATGTTTAGGAGACAGGCATCCTTGATAAGGTAGGTGCATTTTGGTCTAACTCAGTATCATACCTTTGTAGGTCTAAACCCATAGGGACAACTTTAGGATAAAATAATTGAAGAAGTCACAAGTTGAGAATTCACTCAAAAAAGAGAGGGACTTGGTCCTATCTCTCAGGTTAGAACCATTACATGATGCTTCAACAATCTTAAAATATTGTCTGAAAGGCTATGTATTTTCTTATCCTTGTGTATAAGCCGTCAACTCGTATGAAAAATGAAGAGTCATGGATATTAGATTAGACATGTCATTTCAGAAGGAATGCTTTCAATGACAATGTTCTCTTCTTTAAACTTACTAAATCGAACTCTTTCACATCTTCTTCAACTGATTCAGTTTATCATACTAAATTGATCATCTACTATGAACAAAAGCAGGTCCCTTACCCTCACTATTTCTTGCAAAATCAGATGGCTGATAGTCCTATTTCCACAATCCCAGCTAAATACTTTAAAGTAATTATCTTACGCTTTCAACAAGAACCTAAGCCAACTCTTTCTTCCTCAGAAAATCTAAAACCTTTAAATGTGTCAGTTCTCCCCAAATTCTCCTCTAATTCAAAAATTTGTAGTCAACCATTCTTGGTAGAAAATTCAAGTCAAAGTATTGGAGCTCAAATTGACCGAAAATCATCTCAACCCATAATTCATTCTTTTTTAAAAGCTCCAAAACCTCTTGTAGAATCTCAAAACTCAAAACTGGGTAGATGAGAGCTTACTTCTACCTGCACATGACATCTTAGTCAGTGAAGAAGAATAAGTAATAGGAGAAATGAATTAAGTAGATAAAGAAAATGGAGTGTTATCACCTCCAAGTAAGGAAGATGAGATGGCTACAGATAAACTAATCTCAAAATGGACTGTGAAGAAACAAAAGGGGAGAAGAGGCAAGAAAAATGTGGTTGAAGTTGAAAAAAATATTACTATAGATGCTATAGAAAAATTTCATATTGTTGGACGGATCAGGTCCTCCAGTTTTAAGGATAATTATTTTTGTTGATTGTTTTAGTATACTGAATTGGTACTTAACTGCTTAACAATGAATGAAATCAGGTTTGTATACTTGCACTGTTCTCTCTTTAAAGCTGTTCTTCATGTTAGTGTTGCTTCAGTGGCCGTGAGATTACTAATCTGTACTTATCTTTACTCTTGGTTTACTATTAATCCTTTTCAATAATGCCAAAAGGGAGAATACAACTGAGTTCATGTAGTAGGGACCAGGCACCAGGTGAATTGAGTTGCAGACTTGAAGGGTGTCATGTTGACAGTGGGAGGTGTGAAAATACACCAAATAAAATGAAGGTGCACAATGATAAGGGAAAGAAATTGCAAGGTCAGGCGAATTAAATTGCAGACTTGAAGAGAGTCATGTTAATAGGGAGAAGTGTGCAAATGCCCTAAATCAAATAAAGGTGCATAATGCCAGAGGGAAGAAATTGCAAGATAAAAATTTTTGCTGCAAAATGACAACAAGGGACCAGGCCCATGTGTTCATGATGGTGATGAAGGAAGCATGATAATATGGGAACATTCATCTTCAGGTGGTAATCACACTGATTAAATACGATGAATGTGCACTGATGCTCAAATTATATGATTTGGTTTGTCATTTTCAAAAAGAGAGAAAATTTCTATATGAAGTTTTGATGATGAGCAACTAAACTGCAGGGGACCAGGTCCCCGGATGTGCAAAGTACAGTATAGCTGGCACAGGGTATTCGCACAGTTTTGTCCTCTTGTATAACAAACTTGCAGATGTTATTTTGTACTGACTGAATAACTGATCTAATGATATTTCATCCCTAATATTACTCAGCTATAAAAGGAAAGAGATGCCTCTTCCTCAATTAGTTTTTGTACAAATCTAAGGAGTGAAGAGAGGCAACAAAAACTCCATTTCAAGACAGCTCAAGCATTGCTCATGTTCTTATCTTTGTACTATGATTAAAGAGTGAGTGAGTGTTCTTGAGTATTGATTTGTAAAAGAATTACTCAAGCTATAAGAGTAATGACTTGTTTTCTCATTGAGAGAGTTGCTTAAGTAGAGTTACTTAAGTTTGACATTGATTAGAGCTAATCAGTGGAGAGGTTCCTTTGTAGAGTAACCAAGATGAGCTTGTAGTAGAGTTACTACTAGCGAAAGGAATCTAGAGTTAAGTTCAGTGAAGGCTGTAGTCAAGAGTTTGATTATAGTAGATTTTGAGGTGCTTGTAAGGGCAAGTCGAGGTTTTTCCCTTCCCGGGTTTCCACTTAAAAGATCTTGTGTCTTTACTCTTCCTGCACTGTCTCTCACTTCCTAGTTATTTCTGTGTACTTTTCCTGTAATCGATCTTGAGGGACCTGGTCCCTCACTGTGTGGTGCGACCCCCAAGGATTTCAACATGTTGCGTATAAGAACATCAATTGATCTTGATGTTTGTTGAAACACTCGAGTATTCATCTCTTGCCATACTGTATACATACTTGCTACAAGGGTCATTCGAAAAATCTCTGCACGAGCCTGCTTCTCAGTAAAGTGCAACAATGACATGCTACTTCATCCTTCTAACAGAAAGCTTGTCGATCTATGTACAGCCAGTTAAAAATCTTTTCCCATACTGAGCTAGAGTATGCACATTGGAAGAACAGATGGTCACTACTATTAGTCCCTGAGTTGCACAAAACATACTTGATATCTTCAACAATACCCCAAGTAGCTAGTTGTTCTCTGGTTTGCAATCTTTCATAGAGTGCTATATATAAAATGAACATCCATTTCGGTGGTGACTCATTATTGCATACTAATTTTCTCCGCTCTACCTTTTGGAACTCCTCTCGCATCTTCAAATACGTCTTCTTTATATAGAAGGTTGACCAATTCATTAGATCCTTTCCAGTCCACCCTACCTCCTCATAGTACTTTTGTGCTTTAATTATCTTTCTTACTACCCAGGACGTCTGTTGTGGATGTATATCCCATACCGTTCCATGCTTCCCATAATACATATGCACTTACTGAATCCACATTCAGTCCTGCTTCTTGCTCAAGCACCATAACAATTTACATACAATAGCTTTGTTCCATATTGCGATATCTAGGAAATTCAACCACCCACAACTTTTGGCCAACACAAAGATTCTCAAGCTATCAATGCTTTCCTGGAAGTATCAACACACCCTGACCAGAGAAATTTTCTACAAATGGATTCTATACATTTAATCACCTTCCTTGGCATAACAAATATTTGAGCCCCAAAAATTTAGATTGAAAAGAGCACATTTTTAATTAATTGAACCCTACATGCAAATGAGAGAAATCTTGAAGTCAGCTTTAAACTCTCCCCATAATTTTCTCTATTAGACCCTGAAACTGGACAATAAATGTTTTTTTTGAACTCAATGACACCCCCGGGTATCTTATAGGTAGTGTTCCTTGCCCAAAGCCCAATTCTCTCAGTATTTAATCCTGGTTATCAAGTGACACTCCCCCAAAATAGACTAAAATTTTATCCATGTTAGCTTCCAAGCCTGAAGCTTTTCAGAAAATGGTAAAGAACTTAAACAACAATTTCACTAAAGTAGTATCTCCTCTGATAAATAACAACAAATCATCAACAAAGCTTAGTTGGACCACATTTATCCTCTCACACCTTGGATGGAAGTTAAAATCTGAATTCTTTTTTAGTTGCATCAAAAGCCTGGTGATAAACTCCATAGACAACACAAAAAGAAAGGTGACAGAGGGTCCCTCAGTCTCAGACCCTTTTTTGCATTAAAGGGTTCAGTAGGGTACCTATTAATCAAAATGAAATAGGACACATCATGCACACACTACATGATCCAGTGCCTAAGTTGTCCAGAAAACTGTAAACACTCGAGCACTTGATTCAAATATCCCCATTCAATTGAGTCATAGGCTTTTCTCATGTCAACTTTCAATATACACGTAGGGGAGATACTTCTCCTTCCATTACCCTTACCTAATTCGTGGTTAATAATAATGTTATCATTTATCTACCTCCAAGGAACAAAAGTTAACTGGTTCTTATCCACTAAATAATCCATCACTTGTTGCAATCTGTTTGTTAACACTTTTGAGATGAGTTTATGGAGTATTTTACAGCATGATATTGATCTGTATTGAGTAATTCTGTCAGGATTTGGAATTTTTAGAATCAAAGTGACAGTAGTACAATCGATAGCCTTGCACATGACTCCTGTATGAAAAAACTCATGAACAATTTCTATTATGTCTTTTCCTGTTATAGGCCATGCCTTTTTGAAGAACACTGCATTAAACCCATCGCATCCAGGAGCTCTCATGTCGTGTATCCCCTTTAAAGCATTTATAATCTTCGCTCTAGAAATGGTTTTTACTAGTTGCAACTGTTGATCTCTATTCTGTACCGTCCTATCTTTCATTACTTGTGAATTGATCATTGGCATTTTCTCAGCACATGACCCTAATAAACTCTTATAGTACCCAATAACCTCTTCTGCTATTTGTGTTGGTTGAGTAAGCGTTATTCCTACAAAATCTTTTAACCTGTTTATTCTATTTTGGGTTGACCTTTGCTTCATGTATGCGTGAAAATATGTTGTATTAGCATCTCCTAACTTGATCCACTACACTCTTGAATTTTGTCTCATGATACTTTCTTCCACATTTATCCATTTTTTAAGATCCAGTCTCATTTATTTTTCAGCACATTTTTTTCAGCAGGTTGCCATGGTGCTCTCATATCCTCTTGCATCAATGTCAATTATTGTCTACAACTATTTATTCTCCCATTTAAGCCTCCAAATTCATTTGAGTTTAATTGCTTCATTACTTGTTTAGCCTGTTTGAGCTTTCTCCAAATGCTTGCCATTTCTTCCCTTTCAAGTCTTCTGGACCATAATTCTGCAATAATTCTAGGAAAATTTTCATGGCATGATACATGATTTAAAAATTTAAAAGGCTTTGCTCTTTTGTCTTCCCTTGTGCTAAGTTAAACATAATGGTGAGTGATTCGAGGAACTTGGAATCATAACTAGGAGTTTTTGCTGGACCATTGTGTAGTATTCACAAGACCCCAGTCAATAGTGCTGTATGTATGTCCATTAGACCAAGTATACGTACGACCACTAGCCCTGAGGGCCACCATCCCTATATCTTCTAAAAACTCATTAAAGTCTTTTAATTCAGCTTTAGTAGAGGTGCTACCAATCACTCTATCCTCCGCTGCTTTAATTGCATTGTAATCCCCCATAGCAAGCCATGGACCTTGCTGATGACCATGGATATTTTCCAATTCAATCCACAGGCTCTGTCTCTCCCCTAGTGTATGGAGTCCATATATAGCAGTGAATGCAAAATAGAGATTCATAACTCCAATACAGATAGTTGTATGTATATGTTGTGCAAGCCTAGACTCCAAGTTAACATGAGCATAAGCAGGATTCAATAGCATTCATATTCGTGCCCTTTCACTGAATAATTGTCAAGCCACAATCATTCAGGTGCAACCTTCCCCATAATCTTGCTTGCATGTGGCTTCTTTATTTTACGTTCTATCGGTACTAAAATACTAACATTAGTATCAGTAATGAAATATCTCACCACCCTTCGCTTATAGACTTTATTCAAACCCCTAATGTTCCATGTAACTAGCTTCATATAGATGAAAAGTTTGAAGTTGTATTATTCACCACCCCAATATAACTACATTGTCTATCCTGCTCATGTAGCACATTAAAGTCAGTCACACTACTTATCCCAGGCATTTGTAGAACTCTTTGAACATCTAGCTGCAGATTTACCCCGAACCTTCTTTCATTTATTCGTCTCTTTTCTTGTGCTCTTTACATTATGATCTTGCCTTGGGGTATTGATGACATTTTCGACCTTAATGGTGGTGTTTGATACTTCTTTCCGTGTACTTCTATCGGCTCAATAGGCTTCATCACTGTTTTATTTATTTCACCAGGCTTAGGTTGCTATTCTTGTAGTAAAAAAGAAAAGTATAGTACCATTTATTTTAGATCTTTAACTCCAAGAATATTTATTTACCACCTTAATAACTTTAGAGTGAATTAAAATCAACCCCAAAAGTATAGTGTCATCTCGTTATGAAAAGTGTATTACACACATCACGTCAGTTCCGGTTAAAACCACATAAAAAATATTATTTTTAAAATGATTCCAAACACACGCGTGCGCACATACACATATATATAAAAAAAAAAAAATTAAAAAAAAAATCTCATACCCAAGCTTTTCTTTCGACCCCCACCACCCACATTTTCATATGCAGATCCCCACACCCCACACCATGCACACACTCTCCTCCTCCTTCTTCAAACCCCCTTTCACCTTAAACAGACAATCCCCTAGTTACAGTCCAAAAATTTGAAATCCAATTAACACAACTTATAATTTTAACTTTGAAGGAAAAAAAATTCCACATAAATGATTTCTTTTCTCATTATTAATTTACATAGTTATCTAATCCTTATAAGTAACACATAAAAAAAACATAAAATAAAAATTACTTCAAAAAATTGCAAAGGTAAACTTTAGTTTTGAATTCAATAAGCATATGCCATATAGTGCCGTACTTACAATGATGAATATTTACTACACCTCCTCAATTCTCACGTAATTGACTATATGAATATTCACTTATCCTAATTTTTATTTAAGCTAATTTAAAACTATAAGCGGTGCATTTATGATACGAAAGCTCTCTTTGTTTTCAAATTCGTTTTCAACACTTAAATTGAATATTGGTAATGGTTAGATTGGTAGGAGACAACTTCTTTCAACTTCATCAGCTGCACAAACATTTAAGTAATTTTATGAAATTGATCTAACACATTAAATATGGCAATTCAATTATTGATGTATTGATATAATTAATATTGATAGCCATTGATAGGAAAACTTGGAAAGATTTCTACCTTATTGTTGGAATCTATTAATAAATGTTTTGGACGTACAAATTTCATGTGCATTTGCTATTTTTTAAAAATAATTCTACTCCCTCCGTCTCATTTTACTCGTCCCAAATTTTCTAATTTGTTGTTCCATTTTACTTATCAAGACAAAATAATTTTTTCCCCCCATTATACCCTTAGTAAAATTGATTACTCCTTATTATTAGCATTCTTGAAAAATGTTGCAAAGAGGAGTATCATTAAGAGTACACTATTAAGAATATAAATGGTGTTTTGATATTAGCCGTTCATCAATATTGGAACTAACAACAAGACACAATTAAGAAGGGTAAAATGATAAAATTACATTATCAATTATTATTTTCTAAATAGTTGTGTCATCCCAATTTGGAACGGGTAAAATGAGACGGAGGAAGTATTTAAATAAGTTCATTAAAGGAATAAAACATTCTATATGTTTTAAGTACAAAGCTTTTATTTTCTACTGCATTTGGTTTATATAGATATATTTTTTAATTAGATGTATATTTTACTATAATCATATTAATAATGTTTTTGGGTTCTAAATTTAATCGCTATTACTTTATGTACTCTCCCGTTCATTTGTACTTTTTCGTTTCTTGGTGACATATTTTTTCCTTATTGGTCTTACTAGCCATGTTGGCAAGTGATAAGCACCCACTTTAGTTTGTTTGGAGCTGCAAATTATGTGTTTAATTTACATAGTTAGTATTCATTTCGAGTGTTTCATAGGTATAAATCGTAGTATAAGTATTTAAGTGAAAAAAAGAAACAAGTTTAAGGGGTCATTTATCTATTCAACCTCGAAATTCACCATAAAATTTTTTGGGGCGAAATGCCTTACTAGCTTCGTCCTTGATTAACAAGGAAAAATTACACAACACCATAACTTATTTCCACTAAGCTACATAAAATTCCTATCATTTTTATCAATTACCTAAATCTCCTTTTAGAAAGAAAAAAAAACAATCGAATACATCCAAAAAATCATAAATTTTTGGTTACATAATTAACCCTTTGATCTAGTTAATGTATTGTGTATCTAGATCAAATAGTTTCAGAAAATGATATATCTCATTAATTAAATTTACGTATTCGGATGTTAATTATTATCCGAGCAAAAAATAGAGTAATTAACTGTTACATTCTTTAAATTCAAAATTATGCATCTTAATTTCAAAATTATGCATTCGGATGCTAATTATGTATCCGAAAATTATAAAAAAAATTATTTATAATTTCGTAAAGAGTAGAAATAGAAAGTAATTGGTGGTAAACTTATTGGCATTTATTTAAGTTGCTTTGGCTTTTATTTTACATTTTTTTTAAAAAAAGTGTAGCTACTTGAGATTAATTAATTAATTTGGTTAAGCATGCGGTTTTTTTCAGTCCAAACACAATCTTCTAAATTGAGACAAATTTTCATTTGACACCTCAATTAAGTATTGTTCATTTTAAACACTCGAAGTAGTATTTTATTGTATCATTTGATATCTTTTTGTCAATAAGCAAAATAAATAAGGAGAGCGATTCGATGACGTAGCAAACAACAAATAAAATATTTATTGTTTCTTAAATAAATATTTTAAAATCTTTTAACAATCCCTCCCCCCCACCCCACCCCCCTCGGATCTTCTTCTCCATTCTTCTTTTTTCGCAGAAGTAGTTCCACCCCACCCCACCCCACTTTCTTATTTCTTTTTTTTTTTTAACTTCATCAACTTCTGATTCTTTCTATTTGTTGCAGGTTTAAACAAAAATTCAATTTAAATTATACAGTTTTCTCTAAAAATTTGATATTGGATTAAGTTAAAAATGGTAAAATCAATGATGGAATCATATATTTGGCGATAAATATTAAAATTGGATAGACATAAATTTGACGGTGATATTAAATTCAATTGTGGTACAAAAATTTTGAAGGTGAATGATGAAATTAATGGTGGTCGTGTGGTAAATTTGATTATCACTATTTTTTATTTTGTTGTTGTTGTAAATTTTTATGCAACAATTAATCATGGAGTATTTAAGAGAATGATTTAGGAAAGAGAAGAGTTTGAAAGTGTATTTTTTTTAGTGATATTGCGACGGGAATAATATGATTCTTCGAAAGAGTATTTTTTGGTTGTATCCTTTCATATTTTTCTAAAAAATTTCAAAATTAGTATGTGATGATTTTTTTCCTTCTATATTAATGTAATTCTAAAATTACTGGTGGTAATTTGGTGGATGGTGATAGTAGTGATGTTGGAAGGTGGAGTTGGTGGAGAGAGAAGAAAAAGATAAAAAGAGATCACAAAAGAAAAAAAAGCTTATCAGTGGTAGTTAATGGTTGCTGAAGGTGGAGTAGGTAGAGAAAGAAAGTTGGAAGAAGAAGTTAAAAAAGAAAATAGAAAATCATAAAAAAAGAACTCCTCACGCGTCTAAATTTAGTGCAACACGCACAATGCTCTATGTAAGTAAAAGGTGTCAAACTGAAACACTTGGACACTTGTTTAGGTGCTTAAAGCAAATAATGACTGCTTGAGATGTCAAAATGAAAGTTTATGTCAAGTTTAAGAGGTTGGCGATGTGTTTGACCTTTTTTCCTTTAACGCTTAAGTATGATATTGTTATTTTAATTTTAATATTTATTTTAATTGTTATTTAAACGCTATAACTATATCATATCATTAAATTCTTTATTATGTGAAATTTGTTTTATATAATGATCGATTTGGTGTAATCATATCATTACCTTACTTTTCTTCTTCTCATACTTATTTCATTTATTAATAAATAATTATATTTAATCTTTTATTCTACCTTTTCTTTAATAACTCTGTCTCATATTCTACTACTTACTGAGGACATTACTCTTGATAGAAAAGTGTGAATGATGCAGATTAGGGTGGATGGTTAGTAGGTGTAAAGTACTTTGCCTGTATATGTGTATGTTGTTTCTTGTAGTCTTTTGTTTGTGGTATTTTTGTGATGTCCATGATTTCGATAGCTAGTTTATGTTAGGTTTTTTATCCTGATTTTCTTATCAAATTTAAGTTTTACTTTTCTCGAAAGAAAAATAAAAGTAATACCATAATTACTTTTACTTTTTCTGAAAGAATTTTTTTTTCATATTTGGCTAACCTTTTTCTTGGAGAAAAGATTTTAGAACTCTATAAATAAAACACCCCCTTCTCATATGAAAACACAATAGGATCCACAATTTAGTCATTAAAGAGTTTTATTTGGGGGGGGGGGGGGGGGATTTCTCCCAATAAATTTTATGTTTCAATATTAATTTTAATTTATAGGTCGTTTGACTAACAATTTCAATAATATGTTCTAGTATTATATTTTTCTTTGTCATCTGATTTATCATCTCTATTGATTGCAAATTATAAGCTTACGCATGAGGCCTATCAATTTTGAACCCAACAATTTATAGTATTATTGTTGATATACGATATTATATAACAACATAAATGATACACTATTCAAACATTATTTCATCAAAATAATATAATACATTATAGTTCAATATATATTACGAGAGTATATGCGTAACAATCGTCCAAACAAGGCGTAAAGGGAAGTTGGAACTTAGAAATTATTAAAAAGTAGTATTATTTAATACTAGTAATTTTTATTCACATTAAATAATTAATTACTATAGTTCATTTTTGTCTAATCAAAAGCAGATAAAAGATTAGTGGAAATAATATTTTGTCTATTCCTAAATAAGTGATATTATATTTTTATTTAGTATTTAAATAAATGATATTTTAGATGATAAAAAAAACACGTTCTTTAATCCTTTTTTAAACAAGTAAAATTTTGTATTACCAAACTAGAGAATTGCATCTGACTTTTTGTTTTTATTAGATGAAGTACCTTTTTATTTTTGGCGAACTGGATGATTTTCTATTAATAGTTAAATGGTAGCATCAGTAGCAACATTTGATAAAGCAGGAGGTTCCGGGTTAGCCCTATTGGAGTATTTACTATTATAATTTGCAACTTTCCTAGGAAAAGCATTTCCTAGTTTGTCTGCTGCCATTGCTTCAGCTACACACAGAGGAGGAAATGTTAAAATTTGCAGTTGACCAAAAACTGCATCTCCAACTCCCGACCTAGCTAGGGCGTCTGCAACTCTATTCTGCTCCTTTCATGTGTGTTTTAGAATTGAGAATCCCAGTGTCTGGATTAAGAACCTGCATTTGAGAATTATGTTACAATAGACAAGATGGTTAGTGGTTATCATGTTTAAAATAGTGAATGAGTCGCAATTAATTTCAAGTGGGAATACATTCTTATCCACTACTAATCTAAGACCTTCAAGGATAGAGAGAAACTCAGCTTGCTGCACATTAATATGAGGCATGGATTTGTGTAGCCTAGGACATAGTCTTCCCTATGATCTCTAAATATCCCCGCTAACCTGCCAGGACCAGGTTGGTGTTTAACACTTGTATCAGTGTTGAGTTTAATCATGCCATGGTTGGAGAGTTCCACTTAAGATAGATGGTACTGGTGGGCTTGATTAAGTCTAAATTTCTAGCAACCAGCAGTGCATACTCATTTGCATAAGCAATGGTTTGTTCTACATTGGTTACACTACCATGGTTATTAAACAATTTAGCATTTCTGTTGAGCCAAATGTTCCACATGCAAATGGTGTTCCATTTAAACCACTCATTGAAAGGTTTGTCCTTAATGACTTTCCAAGTGATGTCCCAATTGTCGGAGTTGATAGAGGATGAGTCAAAAGAGGCAATGGTTTTGCTAAACAAGGCAATGTTGTTCTAGAAAGTGATAGCTTTGGGTACTTAAAGAAAATATGGGAGATGTCTTCCTGGTTGTTGGGGCAGTGCTTGCAGTTGGGGGAAATCTCAAGGCCTATGTAGTTCAGGTATCCTCTAAGAGGTATCCTCTAAGAGGTAACCACTTATACAAAAGGAGCCATAGTAAAGTTTTGATTTTGTTGGTAGTATGAAGCTTCCAGATCCAAATAAAATCTTTGGTATAGCTAATATCCTGAGTGGAGCACCTATTTTGGATAATTTTGTAAGCACTGTTCCTGATAAACTTTCCATTATGAGAATAGACCCAAATATGTTTGTCTTCAATGTTGGTTAGAAGGGGGATGTAGGCAGTAGAGATTGTGGCAATGAGATCAGGGGGTAAGATAAAAGAGATAGAGTTGAGGGACCGATTCCCTTGATTATAGATGTAAGAGGCAATTAAGAGGTTTTCCCTTTTATTAAGAGGTCCCTCTATGAGGCTCTTAATGGAGGTAAAGTTGGTAATCCATTTATCCACAAAAAAGTTTACTCTATTCCCCTTATGGACAATCCATCTAGGCCCTGAGAGCAAACCTTCCAACCCTCTTTGATATATTTCCAGACTCTGGAGACAATTCTTTTCCTGGGGTCTCTAGGGTAGGGTCTACAATATTTATGGAAAAAAGTTTTTTCCCAGAGGTCTTGGGTGTTGTGGTAAAATCTCCAAGAGAGACTGGAATGGGCAGCCTTGCTCTTAAGGTCACTTGTTTGGATGCCCAGACCTCTTTTGTTTTTCTGGGTGGTAATTCTATCACAACTAAGAATATGGAATTTCTTATTCTCAACAGTACTCCCCAAATAATTTTTTTTTGGATTTGGTCGATGGTGTTATGGATTTTCTGGGGGAGCTTAATATACTACATGATATGAGAGGGAATACTACTAAGAATGGACTTCACAAGGACAATTCTACCAGCCATGTTGAGTATTTTGATTTTTCATCTAGAGAGTTTAGTTTGCATATTGTCAAGGATGAACTGGAAATCAACATTAGTAGGCTTATTGTGGAAGATAGGAAAGCCAAAGTACTTATCAAAGGTTAAGTTAGCACTTATATCAGGGCCTTGGAGCATTTATGGGAGGTCTCAGAGGTGCAGTTTGAAGAGAAAATTACTTTGGACTTGGATCTATTTTGTATTTGACCAGAATTGAGACAAAACTTAGAAATGTTAGTATTGATGACTTCACATTCCTAAGGGCTGGCACTAGAGAAAAGGGTTAGATCATCTGCAAAGGAAAGGTCGGATATGGGGGGCCTTGTTTGGAGATGCTGATAGGATTCCATATTTTGGAGTGAGTTTTAGCATCTATATCCCTAGAAAGTCTTTCCATGCACAGAATGAAAAGGTAAGGTGTGATGGGATCCCAGATTCCACTAGAAGGATGGAAGCTAGGGGTGTTTTAGAACCATTCACTGGGATAGAGATAGTGAAAGTGGAGACACAAGACATAATCAGATTGACTAGAGTGAGGGGAAATTAAAATAGATAAGAGAGTCTCCAATGAATGACCATTCAATCCTATCAAAAACATTTTTAAGGTCAATTTTAAGATCATGTTACCTTTTTCCCCATTCATTTTACGAAAGTGGGTAATGAATTTTTGGACAATGATTGCATTGTCTGAGGTTCTCCTGCTAGAGAGAAAATTGGCTTGACTAGGGCCAATCAATTTAGGCAGGAAAGATTTGATCCTATGGACAATGATTTTAGTGATCAGCTTATACAAGGTGTTGCACAAACCAATGGGTCTAAAGTTTTTGATATGGCAAACATTGACATATTTAGGGATGAGGCAAATGAGAGTTTCATTCATGGTGGAATCCATGGCACTCTTCTAAAAAGTTTTTCTACAACACAGAGTCACCTTATCACCTATGATATGCCAGAATCTTTGAAAGAAGATGGGATGAATACCATCAGGACCTGGAGCCTTGATTGGCTTAAAGAATTTTAAGGCACGAGTAATTTTAGAATCTCTAAAAGGGGCTTGAAGGAGATTGGCTTCAAAATTGGTGAGGCAGGAGGTATGGTTCATAGAGTGAGTATAGTGGTTTTTGGTGGATAAAAGGTGGTCAGTAGAGTAAAGGTTGGAGTAGAAGTCCCTAATGTAATTGGTGATGTCAGTCTGATCACAAATCCAGTTTCCACAATCATCTTTCAAAGAGGGTATTTTGTTTCTTCTCCCTTTTTGAGAGTTGAAGCATGAAAGAATTTTGAATTATAGTTACCCTCTAAGAGCCAGTTTATTCTGGATTTGATTCTCCAGAACTCTTTCTTAAATTTGAGGAGTTGGTCATATTCTTGGACCAACTCAGACTCAAGATTTTACAGAAATTGGCTGTTAGGGTAGAGGGAAGACTTTTGAATTCCTTTAATTGTGTCCAAGACTCTTTTCAGATTATGAAACAGGTTTCCAAATGATTTTTTATTCCAAATAGAAGAGCTATGTTGAAGGTTAAGAATGGATTTGGTGATGGTATTTAGAGGGTCAAGAGAAGCATGAATCATTCCTTTAAAGGTAGGATGCTTACAACACATAGGTTTTATTTTAAAAAGGTCTACAGTGTGGGGAAGTTCCCTGATTAGGAATATTGACTAGTAAGGGGAAGTGATCAGAATGAGTGCGGGGTAGGTGAGTGATATTGGCTCCAAGGTACCATTTGATCCAAAGGTTATTAGCCAGGCACCCGTCAAGTCTCTCAAGGATGAGAATATTCCTACTTCTATATCTTTCATTACTCCAAATGTACTTACGCTCTTTAAATCCAAGGTCAATAAGACCACATTGGTTAATAGAATCCCAAAAGAGATTTTCTTTTCTTTTGTTTATGCTACTCCCACCAAATTTCTCCCTGGCTTGGAGTAATTCATTATAGTCACCTCCTAGCATCCATTCTCCATGGTGGTTCTAGAAAATGGTGATGAGATTATCCCATAGCTGGCTTCTAAGGTTGAAGTTTCTGCTAGCACAAATGCCATAGAAATTTCAAGAGAGGAAAGAGTGGAGTACCTTGACCATGGTGTGAATGGCCTAGGGGTGATAGAAATGTCTTTTTTCTTGAGGTTGTTGTTCCTCCACATGATAACAATACCTCCAGATTTTTCTACAACAGGGTATTATTGGATTTGATGGTGATGCACTTATGCTCAGCCATTCTAGACTCAAGTAGGACTAGCATAGAGGGTTTATGGATGTTAACCAGGGTAGTTCATTGTCTTCTAAAATGGAATTATTTGCCCCTTTCACATTCTAAATGATGAACTTAAGCATTGGATTCATTTGGAAGGGTGAGAGTGGGGTCATAACTTTCTCTTTCCCTTTCCTTGAGTTTAAGAGGGGTTAAGTCATTTGAGCTATAGAAAGAGCCATAATAAAAGGTACTGAGTCTGTCTTGTTCATAAGATTTAAAGAGCACTTCCTCAGCCCCATGGCTCTTTGAACTCTTTCTGAAATGTGCTCTCCAGGGGGAAGCTCTCTGGATTTTGTTACCCAAGTTTTTCCAAGATAATTTGGAGTTCCTGGTTGCACTGGTTGAGTGTGTACAAGTTTAAGATTTCTCCCTCTCCTTAGCCTCTTACCCAACCATTTGAGGGATAAGGTTGGGACTGGTTAAGGAGAGCCCCATGGGGTTCCATGAGATGAATGAGGGATCGACAAGTGCTGCATTGAAAGTTTAAGGGGGGAATAAAGGCATGTTGTGAATGATTTGGCTCAGGAGGAGATTGTGCTCTTATGTGGTTAGGTGCACTGTGTCCTTCAAGATTTGGACTTAGAGGAGAGAGTGTATCCATACTTGGCTTCCTAGTAGATGGACTGAGTGGTGATGTTGGGTGTATTTACACGCCTAAACACCATAATTTACCCATGTTATAGCTAAGTTTTGAGGATAAAATATATAATTCCTGCACTTTTAGTCCATTTTCCTGTAAGTGAGCTAACCTACGTGATTAGCATGTTTTCAGGTATTAATGATGAAGATTTCAGCACTTTGTGGACCTTTGGGAAGCAAAGGAAAACTTCACAGAAGAGGGAAGGCAGCTTTTGGAAGCTTATGGACTGAATGTGACGCATGGAGAAATTGTCCCAGGCAAAAACAGTATTTTTAAATACTTAGGGGTGCAGCAGTAACTTAATAGGACTAGGACAAGGATGTTATAAAAACCCTATTTGCTGAATTTTTCAGCATTCATTCATTGATTCATTCATGAATTGATTCATTCGATCACTTTTTATTTTATTCAGTTTACAGATTCTGTAAGTTTAGACAGAGAAAAAACGCTACAAGAACGGCTAGAGAGGAAATCACGTCATTCTCATAGTGACTCCAATACATACCCATCATGAGATTGTTATCGTTTTGGTATGATGATGATGATGTCTTCGTTGTTTTCCTTTACAATCATGAGTAGCTAAACTTCTCTGTTAGGGTTATGGAAGCCTTTTGATATACTATCTATTACTATGAGTTTGTGAATTCTTGATGCGTATGCTACTTATATCATTACTCTCTTCGTTTTAATTAAATTCTTGTGGTTGCAAACATATAGAATACGCCATTATAGCATTAACTTGTTCGAGAGAAAAGTTACATGTTTGGAAAAGAGAGTGTGACAAGAAAATAGGGCTACCAACCCCTATTTACACGTTAGTGCCGTAACTGGGTTAACCTCTTGGAGAGTTCGTACCGTTAGTTATACGCTTTAAGCTCGAGAGAGTTAAAGTGAAATAATCCTTGATGGTTGAGAAACACTAGGATTTACCATTAGAATACGAATCTCTATAAGTGCATGCTTGTCTGAATTCCGCATTACTCATAGTTAATAGATACGTAGAACTCATAAGGTGGACATAACCCTAACTTATTTTTCTCTGTGATTAAATCTTACTAAACAAAGCATTCTGTTGTTACTTTGATAGCATTAATTCACGCCACAATCCAATCGCCCCTTTTCCGTGGAATTTTCGATCAACAGTCTATTAATAATTGCAACACTTAGTGACCAAGTATTTCCTGTGGGATTCGACACCCAACCCAGTTGGGTTCTATATTTGACAGCGACCGCTTACACTCTTACGAGAGCTATAGTTTGGGTGTAACCAAATTTTGGCGCCGCTGCCGGGGAATACAGTTGTCAACTAAGTTTGTGATAGTTACTAGACCCTTTGGTCAAAGATTCTCGAATTTTACTTTTAGTTGTTGTTTTTGTTTTATTCAGGTTCTGTTGAGTGCATGCCAAATACTCGTAGTTCTGGTCAGCCATTATTACCCATAAATCCTGAACCTCAACTTATTGGCAGAATGGATGCACAGCGTGACATTGACAGAAGGGCGACTCAACAGGAGCAGGCTAGATTAGCAGCACTGGCAGCTGCTCAAGTACATCAACAGAATATTAATAACCCAGGGCGAGCAACAAATCCTGATGATGAGGACCTGGGTGATGATGAGTTACTTGATCCACGGCGTGCAGATGAGGTGGCAGCACCTGTGAACAGGAGAGATCGTCAAGCTAGAATGAGACCTGAACGCCGAGCTGTGCAGGCTCCTTTTGATAATGATGATGACGATCTGGATGGAGCTGGTGCCATAGGGGCTATTATTCCTCCACCCTTGGCACCTGGAGCCAAGTTCAATATCACTAGCACCATGATTCAGCTATTGTAGCTCAAAGGTTTATTTGGTGGACTTGCAGGCGATGATCCGAATATGCATCTGGTCAATTTTATTTCAACATGCAAGTCGTTTGACAATCCAGGAGTTGGGCAGAATGCAATTCAGCTGCGCTTATTTCCATTGTCTCTGTCTGGGGAGGCAACTCTATGGTTGAACGGGCTAACTCTTGATTCTATTATTAATTGGAGGCAACTGAAAGACGCTTTCCTAGAAATATTCTTTCCGCCATCCAAGAGAGCACAGTTAAGAGATGAGATCAGCAATTTCCGACAACTTCCAACTGAAGCTCTCCACGAAACATGGGAGAGGTTCAAGAAGAAGCTTATGCGGTGCCCAAATCATTAGATGAACAACATCCACTTGATGGAGATATTATACAAGGCTTTGAACTCAGTGACAAAGCCAGTGGTTGATAATGCTGCAGGTGGGTCATTCATAGACCTTACTTTCATTGAGGCAAGTGATATGCTGGACTGTATGACAAAGCAGAGTAGAGCCTGGCATACCAGAGATGCTGAGGTAGCAAGCTCTACTTTATCTGTTGGCATGACTGCAGAGCAGAGGCATAGACAAGAGGAACATGACCAAGATATGGCTCACATGAAAATGCAGATGGATCTTCTTACCAAGCATTTATTATCAGGGAAGACCGAAAAGGTTAAAGCCGTTGTATCATAGGGAAGATATGATTCCGATTCTGAGGGGGAAGCAAATTACTTGAATCTTCAGGGGGGTTTCCGAGGCAATGCCCAAGGAAACCAAGGTCAGAACTATTATGATAAATCTGGATACAAGGACCGCGATCAAGGTGGTTGGAAGAATAAGACTGACAAGAGTGGTTTGTATGTTCCTCCTGGAAACCGTGAGGCTGTGGCATCTGGCTCTGGAAAGATGTCCATGGATGATATGATGGCTAAGCTGTTGAAAGGGGTGGAGGCAACCAATATGGGCGTTACTGAGGTAAAGAATGATTTGTCATCAATAAATCAATTGGTTGACTCCCATTCTACTGCAATAAAATAGCTGGAGCAACAATTGAGTCAATTATCAGCGGCATTCAAGCAAAGAAAGGCTGGCACGCTACCCAGTGACACTGTGCAAAACCCAAGGAATGACGGACCGTGTATGGCTATTACTACCCGGAGTGGTAAAGTGTTGGAAAATCCATCCAAAGGCAAGCAGGTGGTTGATGATATAGCAGAGAATGTTGATGAAGCAGAGTTTGAAGATGCCGTAGAAGCTGAAGTGAGTGCTCATGATGTTACACCTAGACGTCACCAGCCTGAAAAGAGTGATAATCGGAAGCAAGATAAAAAGGAAGTGGTGGAGAAAACGATTCCTCTTCCACCACCACCTTTTCCTCAGAGACTGAAGAAGAAGGCTGATGACACTCCTGAAAAGGTTGATAATCGGAAGCAAGAAAAAGAGAAAGTGGTGGAGAAAATGATTCCCCTTCCACCACCACCTTTTCCGCAGAGACTGAAGAAGAAAGCTGATGACACCAGGTTCAGTAAATTCATGACCATGTTGAAACAGATGACTATTAATATTCCGTTGGTGGAGGCGCTAGAACAGATGCCTGGGTATGCTAAATTCATGAAGGACCTGTTGACAAAGAAGCGGGCAGCAAGTTATGAGCTGGCAGATAATGTTCATCATTGCAGTGCAATCGCTACAAGATCTTTAGTACAGAAGAAGGCAGATCCTGGTGCTTTCACTATTCCTTGCACGGTTGGATCTATGAAGTTTGCTAAGGCATTATGCGATCTGGGGGCTAGCATCAATTTGATGCCGTTATCCGTTTACAGAAAGTTGGGGTTGGGCGATCCTACACCAACCAATATGCGGCTCGTGATAGCAGATAGGTCGGTAAAACGACCTGTTGGTATCTTATATGATGTGTTAGTGAAGGTTTCCACCTTCATCTTTCCTGCAGACTTTGTTATTTTGGATTGCGAGGTGGATTCTGAAGTTTCCATAATCTTGGGGCGTCCTTTCCTCGCAACTGGAAGTGTGCTGATTGATTTAAGAGCTAATGAGCTTTTATTTTGGCTGAATGACGAAGTGGTCCATTTTGATGTATGTAAATCGATGAAGCAGCCTAGAGATATGGATGTGTTCTCTATAGCTGATGTTTACTATGAGCATGAGAAAGGATTATCTGTAGAGAAATAGCTTACTGTTGAGCCATTGTCTGCTGTGCTGTTGAATTTTGAGCATGAGGATGTTGAAGAATATGAAGAAACTTTTTGTGCTCTAACAGGAATAAAGTCCTATTCTCATGCTACTAAGAAGCTGGACCTTGATCTTAGGAATCGACCTTCACCAACAGCGAAGACTTCCATTGAAGAGCCACCAGTGCTAGAATCGAAAGAGCTCCCCAGTCACCTAAGGTATGCGTTCTTGGGAAGTGGATATACACTTCTGGTGAGTGTTGCGGCTGATTTAGGTGAACAACACGTAGAGGCTCTCATCTCTGCTCTGAAGAGGTACAAGAGAGCTATGGGTTGGACTATTGATGATATAATTGGTATCCCTCCTGGGATATGTATGCACAAGAGTTATCTCGAAGAAGATTGCATGCCTACAAGTAAGCATCAGCGTCGTCTGAATCCATTCAGAAAATGATGCACCATCTATCTTGACGAAGTCTAAGTAATCGAGGTAACTATGTCGTGCCGCGACAATAAATCAAGCGCTACATGGGAGGCAACCCATCGTTTTTAGTCGTTTTGTTTTCCTAGGAGTTTGTTTTGTTAAATAAAAATCCAAAAAGAAGAGTCGAGCCACGACCAAAACTAAGGCGCTTGGTGGGAGACAACCCATCTTTCTAATCGTTTTTGTTGTTTTTTATTAAATGTAGGGGAAAATGTATAAAAGAGGAGCTTGGTCTCAAATTTTGATTTGAAAGTGAGCAATGTTAATGGTGGTAAGTGAGTAATGAAGGAGCAAAAGACTTTCGGTTAGGCATTGCCTATACAAATCTAGGCAATGGACAAGGCAAGGCCTATGTAAATCTAGGCAACGAACAAGGCAAGGCCTATGCTATTGCCTTTGCTCTCTGAATCGACAATGCTATAGCATAGGCGCCGCCTATGTGCAACTAGGCAAAGCTAAAGGCGCCTCCTATGCCATTGCCTTTGCTCTCTGAATCTACAATGCCATAGCATAGGCGCCACCTCTGCCCAATTAGGCCATAGCATAGGCGCCGCCTATGTTCAACTAGGATTTGCTAAAGGCGCCGCCTACTTATGCTTTTTGGTCTCCTAACTCGATTTTTCATGGGTCAAACCCGACCCAAGCCTTGGTCTATAAATAGAACTTCAACCTTAAGACAAAATCAAATTGTTTGCTCCATTTAGGCGCCGCCCAAGCTTCCCCATTCTTTCAAAATCTTTCTTTTTGCTCATCTAATCTTGCAAGCTTATCTTCCGAATCCATCACCAAGTAAGTTATTCTTTTATATTCCTTAGTTGTTGGAATGCTACGTTTATAATGATTTATTAGATTTTGAAATGGTGTTGGTGATTAGAATTAGGTTGGTTTGTTATGATACATCTAGTTGAGTGAAAGAATACGTGTGGGTGTTCTTGACTTTGTTCCGACTTGTATTTGATTGTTATACACTGTCATAGTTTGATGAAGTCGAAATTGTGAAGTTAATACATAATCTTGTAAGTTGAAAGCTTGAATGTTTGAATGACTCGTTCATCGAGATACCAATTATGATTGACCACAAGCATAAAATGGTGTGATTATGCCTATGTAATAACTTGTTTCTATTTGTGGTATGATCATTATGTGGTAGTTTTGTTCAAAAAGTGCATTCATCCAAACATGAAAGTATAGACAAGATTACATGAAATAGAATTGGAAAGGATAGTTAAGATGACATGAACGTATGACTGTGCTGAACATGTTGTTGGAACATATCGCCTAAATGTATGTCGATGAAGTCTGAGTAATCGACATCACTCACTTAATTAGTCTGTGCCAACAAATTAAGTGTGGGGTGGCGCCACTACTGTTTGTTTTTCAATTGAATCTTTCGAGATGAAGCTAACATGACTCTATTTTAATCTCAGGTAGAATGGCCCTAAAAGGACGACTAGGAAAAGAAAAAGTGTCCACCTCACAGAAAGGACAGAAAAGGTCAAGAAAGGAGCAAGCTGAGTCCTCCTCTGTACAAATACCTCGACGCACTTTTGGGATTAAGTGGGGTAGATTTTGAGGAAACTCTGAGGATGACGACTCTGATGATGATTCCGACGCAGGGGGTATGACCCCAGACATAGAAGAGGAGTCCGACTAATCAGGTTTTCCTTATTTATTTTCCACTGAGGGCAGTGTGTCCCGTCTAAGTGTGTGGTGCTGGTATTTGTATTCTTCTTGTACTTCTTTGCCTACATTTATTCTAGTTCTTGTTTGTTTTAATTAGTCGTAATTAGTTAGTTTAATTTTAGATTTTTGAGATTTTGCATGAAAGTGTTCTGATAGGCGGCATGGTATTATGACAAGAGTTTGTGCCAAAATCATTACTATTGAGACATTTAGGCTCTAAGTGTGACTCACTGTGTGATAATTGTGTGGTTTAATTCATTCACCTGTTGGGTCAAGAGTCTATACTGCTCCCAATAAAGTTGACCATGTGCCTTGTGTGTGTGAGGTTATAGTATATTCTGTGTTGTGACTGATGCTAGACTTGCCTGGTGTGTGTGTAAAGCGAAATAAAGAGTGTGAGTTTAGGAGATGATTTAGGCATTTCTTTGGCAGCCTGTGATTGTTTACCTTCTTTTTACCTACCCGTGGACATTATCCTAGTTAACCCCCTTTGAGCTTTTAGCTATTTTCTTTGACAGCCTCATATGTAGCCTAATCCATTTTTTTTCAAGACCATAATTTGATCCAAATTCCTAAGCGCTTTAAATTGTAGAGTCAATTGACAAAATAAGAGGAAATTGGGTGAGAGTGATGCCTCAGAGTGTATTGGTACTTGAAATTGTTGTGAAAATGAGTGGTTATCATAGAGGTGTTTTATAAAAAAAAAAAAAAAAAGAAAAGAAAAGAAAAAAAAAGAAAAAGAAATAGAAAAATAAAAAGATAGTTGTGTTTATAATTGAATAACAAAATAGGTGAGAAGGGGCGGTAGATGAAAGGAAAGTAGAGGGGTTGTTTAAAAGAGAGTGTTAATGACATAACGTAGTGTATTAAAGCGCTTAGGGAACATAGTCACTAGTTCTGGCCAAAATAGTCCTACTTGTCCCTTAGCCTACATTCCAACCTGTAAAGACCTATTTGATCCTAAGCTTAGCATTCTGATATTAGTAGAGCATTACACTAAGGGAAAGCCTATGGTCATCAGTTGCAACATAAGAATTCTTTGCGAGAGTGAGAGCAAGGAGAATCTTATACCCATGTTTTGAAAAATGCAAAACTTGTGAGTGATTATGGGTGATATCTTGTGTGAGACACACATGGTTGACGAGTTTTGGGTAGTTTTGTATGATTCTTTGTGCCTTAACTTGTGGATACGAATTAGCCATCATCACGAGTCTATGTTGGAGGTTGAATGGTTTCTAGTAGTGATCCAGAAAACTACTCTTTGTTAATAATTGTCGTGCATGTCTTGTTGAACATTTTGTGTTACTGCTGTGAAATCCTAGTTAGATGTTTGCATGGACGTAATATTTTGTTCGAGGACGAACAAAGCTTTAAGTGTGGGGTGTTGATGTTGGGTGTATTTACACGCCTAAACACCATAATTTACCCATGTTATAGCTAAGTTTTGAGGATAAAATATATAATTCCTGCACTTTTAGTCCATTTTCCTGTAAGTGAGCTAACCTACGTGATTAGCATGTTTTCAGGTATTAATGATGAAGATTTCAGCACTTTGTGGACCTTTGGGCAGCAAAGGAAAACTTCACAGAAGAGGGAAGGCAGCTTTTGGAAGCTTATGGACTGAATGTGACGCATGGAGAAATTGTCCCGGGCAAAAGCAGTATTTTTAAATACTTAGGGGTGCAGCAGTAACTTAATAGGACTAGGACAAGGATGTTATAAAAACCCTATTTGCTGAATTTTTCAGCATTCATTCATTGATTCATTCATGAATTGATTCATTCGATCACTTTTTATTTTATTCAGTTTACAGATTCTGTAAGTTTAGACAGAGAAAAAACACTACAAGAACGGCTAGAGAGGAAATCACGTCATTCTCATAGTGACTCCAATACATACCCATCGTGAGATTATTATCGTTTTGGTATGATGATGATGATGTCTTCGTTGTTTTCCTTTACAATCATGAGTAGCTAAACTTCTCTGTTAGGGTTATGGAAGCCTTTTGATATACTATCTATTACTATGAGTTTGTGAATTCTTGATGTGTATGCTACTTATATCATTACTCTCTTCGTTTTAATTAAATTCTTGTGGTTGCAAACATATAGAATACACCATTATAGCATTAACTTGTTCGAGAGAAAAGTTACATGTTTGGAAAAGAGAGTGTGACAAGGAAATAGGGCTACCAACCCCTATTTACACGTTAGTGCCGTAACTGGGTTAACCTCTTGGAGAGTTCGTACCGTTAGTTATACGCTTTAAGCTCGAGAGAGTTAAAGTGAAATAATCCTTGATGGTTGAGAAACACTAGGATTTACCATTAGAATACGAATCTCTATAAGTGCATGCATGTCTAAATTCCGCATTACTCATAGTTAATAGATACGTAGAACTCATAAGGTGGACATAACCCTAACTTATTTTTCTCTGTGATTAAATCTTACTAAACAAAGCATTCTGTTGTTACTTTGATAGCATTAATTCACGCCACAATCCAATCCCTCCTTTTTCGTGGAATTTTCGATCAACAGTCTATTAATAATTGCAACACTTAGTGACCAAGTATTTCCTGTGGGATTCGACACCCAACCCAGTTGGGTTCTATATTTGACAGCGACCGCTTACACTCTTACGAGAGCTATAGTTTGGGCGTAACCAAATTTTGGCGCCGCTGCCGGGGAATACGGTTGTCAACTAAGTTTGTGATAGTTACTAGACCCTTTGGTCAAAGATTCTCGAATTTTACTTTTAGTTGTTGTTTTTGTTTTATTCAGGTTCTGTTGAGTGCATGCCAAATACTCATAGTTCTGGTCAGCCATTATTACCCATAAATCCTGAACCTCAACTTATTGGCAGAATGGATGCACAACGTGACATTGACAGAAGGGCGACTCAACAGGAGCAGGCTAGATTAGCTGCACTGACAGCTGCTCAAGTACATCAACAGAATATTAATAACCCAGGGCGAGCAACAAATCCTGATGATGAGGACCTGGGTGATGATGAGTTACTTGATCCACGACGTGCAGATGAGGTGGCAGCACCTGTGAACAGAAGAGATCGTCAAGCTAGAATGAGACCTGAACGTCGAGCTGTGCAGGCTCCTTTTGATAATGATGATGACGATCTGGATGGAGCTGGTGCCACAGGGGCTATTATTCCTCCACCCTTGGCACCTGGAGCTAAGTTCAATATCACTAGCACCATGATTCAGCTATTGCAGCTCAAAGGTTTATTTGGTGGACTTGCAGGCGATGATCCGAATATGCATCTGGTCAATTTTATTTCAACATGCAAGTCGTTTGACAATCCAGGAGTTGGGCAGAATGCAATTCGGCTGCGCTTATTTCCATTGTCTCTGTCTGAGGAGGCAACTCTATGGTTGAACGGGCTAACTCCTGATTCTATTATTAATTGGAAGCAACTGAAAGATGCTTTCCTAGAAAGATTCTTTCCGCTGTAGTTTGGGCGTTATCAAGTGGTCTATTGCTTCCTTTACCACATTGGCTAAGTAATGGGGGTCCTAGAGCAATAGTACTATTGGCTGGTCCCCTATCTTGGTATTTAGGGTCAATAGCATGTCCCCGAGGAGCAATTCCAGCAATGAGTCTGTTATATGATCTGGGGAAGGGGGAAGTCACAAGAAGTATTAGAGTTTTGGGAGGGTTGGTTATAGTTCATATCTTTCTGGTTCTCTATGTCTGATAGGAGACTGAGGAGAAGTGAGAAGATGAGATCTACACTTACTATTTTTATTAGTAAGGTGTTGACTGTTGGGGTGGAAGTTAATTTAAATGACCTCAGTAGTCATGTTATTTTTAGAAATCGGCTCCAAGGCCTCTTTCTCAAGGCAAAATGAAGTGACATTTAAGGCATTGCGACCATCCCAACTAATATTGTAGTTAATTGACGCAACCTTCATGGTCGTGTTAACAACTATTTTGCCATGATTATTCTTGGGCTCGAGGGTATTCTGATCAGGGCATAGTCTATTAATATTTTTATTCTAAGGGAGGAAAAGCCGTGGGGCCCTAATGGATCCCTCTTTGGGATTTTGAGATTTTTGTGGGGACGACACCCTATCAATTTGTAGATCTGAGTGGTCCCTATAATGGTTGTTGTGTTTCCCTACTCTATTGTCATTAACCTCGCTGAAGATTTGATCTTGGTTCCTCGGTGGAGTGGTTCTCTGTTTCCCAAATCTTAAAGGGTGAGGGGGGTTGGTTTGGAATAGAGCAGTAGTGGACTTATCTGGTGGGTCTTCAACTGGAATTACCGATTGCATTTGTGGTTTAGTGGGCGAGATCGTCTTTTTGGGTAGGTGACAATTTTCCACATGCTTTTCGTCTGTGGAGAACTGGGGTTGTGGAAGATGAAGGTTCCGATTGTTGCATGAGAGGGTATCAGAGGGGAAGTGGTACAAGACTTGAGGGTGTGCCCTAATCGACCGTATCCGGTGCATAAAATTCCATCCCTCCTGTATTCGATTGCTTGGGTATGGTCACCAATGGTGACCTTCCTTTTGACTAGCAGATGCAGAGGGACCTGAACGCAGATATGTACATATCTACACCGCAGCGTTGCCGAGGTGCATGAGTCGATTTTTAGCAGTAGCCCCAAATTTTTTCTGACTTTTTTGAGGATTTATTGGTCGTAAAACTCAGTGGATAAATGGGGTAGATGTACCTAGATGGTTGAATGCCTAATAGTGGACTCTTGGGGCACAAAGTTTGGCTCCCATCTTGTAACTGAGAGGAATCCGCCTACGATAAATCAGGGGCCCTCTTGTAGGGCTCGATCCATGTTTTCTTTCTTGCTTAATTTGGCGATGTAAAACCCTTGCCTCAAATCAATGAGGTTTACGACTAAGAAGGCTTCCATAACTCTGTGATTTTTTATTTCAAAAATTGATGGGACTTTTCGTCCCATCAAGTTCACAATTACTGAGAATCTCCATGGATAGTAGATTTTGGCTTTTTCTTGTTCTGATAGGGTTATGGGTATGTCAGTTCGCCCGATCTCATCGTATATGTCTGCCTAGTTTGCCGGATGGTAGGATTCGTTTAGAGATGTGTGCTTATCTGTAAGACACTCTTAAAAAACTTTTGTTATGACGTCTTCTTCCATGTCGACGTTACTAGGGGGTGGTGGATCCGATAATTTTGTAAGATTGTGGCCTATGTGTTGATGGTCCGGTGTCTCGAAAAGTTTCATCATTCTAGAGAGAAAATAAAGATTGTAGATTGTTCGTCTCAACCAATTATGTTTAGAGTATATACACCGCTCCTTCATAGAATTTTCTTTTATTTTTATTAGTACGTAAGTTTCTAATTAGTATACTAAATTCTAGATTATTATTTTATTTAATTATTTTTATTTGTTCAATATATAAAAGTATATCTTTTATTTTTATTTATCACTTTTAGATATTTAAAAACTTATTCTTTTAATATTTTGTTCTTCATATTACTTTTTTTATTTCTCATATCATTTTTTTAATATAATAAAAATTCATATTAATTGTTATTTTTTTTAATGACGTAAGTTCAAACTAGACAATAAGAAATAAAAGGATGGAGTCATCATTATTAGGGAGCATTTTATTATCAATGTGAAATTTTTTAATATAAATTTAAATTTAAGCGAACTCTCATGCGGATCATGGACATGAAAAGAAAGTAACGCAAGTCAAACTAATTAATTTCTGTTATGAATATATTTACGTTATAGTGAATGTCTATCAAGAATATAGATAAGATCTATTAAGATCTATTTGAAATCTATTTGGATATGAAGTATCTTAGAAAAAAACTAGGAGTATTTTCCCCTATAAATAGTGGGATTTTGTTCATTGTATCCTCAATCTTATGATCTCTCATCCTCAAGAGATATAAAGAAGTCTCCCTCTTATCTCTCTATTTATTCTTTTTATTCTTACTTATATTTTATAACACGTTATCAGTACGAGTTTCTACATTTATTCGAAGGAGGTAATTATGATTCATGATTAACTTGCAAAAGACATTATTGTTACCTTATTATATTGAAATTTTGTGGTGAGATTTTATGGATATAATAATCGTTTAAAAGATAAGGCGTGTATATGCCACCGTTGCTTGTCTTAGAATTAAGTTTTAGTTTATTTTCTTGTGATGTTTTAAAGATGGACTTATTAAGTGAATTATTAACATCTAAATTACTGTATAAGTATGGACTTGTGTGGTATATAAGATTAATAATAAGACAGTGAATTTAATTTCATCACACAAAGGGTAAGACAACGGGTTAGAGTCTCCATGCACTATGATAATAAAATATTGGGTTCAATTTTCATCAATTTATGACCTAAGGCGTCTTTATATGGATAAGACATTGAGTTTGAATCTTAATGCATCATATTGATGATATAATGATGGCTAAGGTAAACCAATATATTTTTGGTGAAAGACATGAGATTTGTCTCATTGAATATGCTCCATTTTCCGAAGTGAATGCGGTAGCAATACATAATATGTATACCTCAATTTGCTATTGTAGTAGCAATATCTTGAAAAGGTTATAAGCTATCATAATTTGATAGGCTCAAGGCACGACTATATTCCATTCCTGAGAAATGAGAATTTCAATTGTTATAAGTATAGATCCATTCGCTAAGGTGAATGCGATAATATTTAGTAAAGCTCATTAATACAAACATGCACTTGATTGTTATGTTATCACACCTCACCTCTGAAAAAGGCAGAATAACTGAGAAGAGTTATTTTTAAATCTACTTCTAAAGTAGTAAATTTGAAATTTATTAATGTAATAGTAAATATGAAATTTATTAAAGTAAAAGGTACATGTCATGGTAAACTTGGAGTTTACTAGAATAAAAGTTCATAAATTGACATGAAAGATTGCGACATCTCAAAGATGTGCATACTGAGTATTGAGCATATATTGAAGAATCAGAAAATTCTTCATGAACTTTTAATGTTGCTTGTTCTCATGATAAGTTTGTTGGACCAACTAATGTAGGAATTTGATCCCTCAAAATTTAAAAATTATAAAAGGTGAATAAGGGCCCGTTCACCTATCATGTGATATGTTGAAAAGGTGTATCAATAAGATGATCACATGTACATTCATTGTCAACCTGTGTTTAACATTCATAAAGTTGTTTGCTCAATAAAATTGAGTTAAGAGCATAACTTTCAGTGTAATTGAGATAATTCATCTTGATGATGATGATTTGGCATTGAATGCCTTCGATAAATAGCTAAATCATTTCTAAGGAGAACAAAGCTCCATGTGTTGGTCTGAAATATGATATATTGCATACAATAGAACCTATATGCATTAGACCAATAAATTATGATTATTTCTTCCCTGTTAATTGGTTCAAGGTAAAAAACCAACTATTTCATCTAATAGTTTTGATGTGCGGTATACGATTAATGAATATACTATGACGCACAAAGATGGATTCTCCAAAGAAGATGGAGGATGTATGTTAGTTTTTCTAACATAAAGGGGGATTATAAGTAGCTATAAAATATGCTAGGAATTATCATCAGATCCTTATTCAAAAGATAATTCAAGTCAAATGCCGAAAGCATCTCATTTTCAAGCTTCAAGTGCTCCAATTTTAAAAGATAATTCAAGTCAAATGCTGAAAGTATCTCGTATTTAAGTTGTAAGTGCTCTAATTTTTTATCCTAAAGGACATAGTCTATGCATGTGTGAAGCATGATAGATCAATGATTCCAAATGAAATAATCCTTCTAAAGGATAAGAAGCAAATAATCATAATAAGAAGGCAATGCGCTCTTGAAGAGCCTACGACATAACACTTCATGAAACCTTATGATAGTTCAGGTACCTGAAAATAATGAAGTGATGAGATCTCAAAATATTATGTCATATTGTGAATCGATACGAAATGATATATCATCAATATCTTTGATACAATATTGACGCAATATTGTGAAAGATTGCGATGATCTGAATTCTACATTTATTTAAGCATGCTGACGTAGAAACATTTATCAAGTGACATGAAAGGATGCATCTTGGTAAGCATAAAACTTATTTGATTTGCAATCCAAACACTTGACGATGTGACACGTGAAATGCTGAATATTATCACTTGACAAAATTTATATGAAATTTTGTAAGGATTCAAAATGTTTGAAGCATATAAAAGTTTCTGGAAAACTTATTTATAATCCTTATATTGCATAAGTTTATAACTTGAAAATCATTGGAACTCTTGAAGAGTATTCAAAGAAATATATTATTTGCTGACATGAGAAATATACCGAATTGAATTGGTTATGAAGTACCATATCTTAGTACAATTGATGTACTAATGTATCTTGCAAATACTATAAGGCCTGATATAGTCTTTTTTGATTAATTTGTTAGCAAGGTATAACTCTGCTCCTATTAGGAGACATCGAAATAGGATCAAACACATGATCTTATTATATTCTAAAGATTGCAGTCTCGATCTTGTTGATTATGCTGATGCTGGATATTTATTTAACCCGTATAAATCTCGATCTCAAACAGGCTATGTGTTCGCATGTGGGGATACTATCATATCTTGGAGATAAACAAAACAATCTATCTAACACTTCATCGAATCATGCTGAGATATTGTTATTCATGAAGCAAGCAGAGAATGTGTATGATTGAGGTCCATGATGCATCTCATTCGAGAAAAATGTGATTTGAAATGTGACAATGTACCCACAATCTTATACAGAGATAATGCAGTATGTGTAGCACATCTTAATAGAGGATTCATCAATGGAGATAGAATGAAGCACACTTCATCAAAACTTATTTATGCACATGAGCTACAAAAAAATGGTGATATTAACATGCAACGGATTCGTTCAAGTGATAATGTGATTGATTTATTCACCAAGTCTCTTCTAGCTACAACTTTCAAGAAGATGATGAACAAGATCAGAATGTAAAGGCTCAAGGATGTTCTCATTAGGGGAAGTTAATACGCGTTGTACTCCTTTTCCCTTACTAGGTTTTGTCCCACTGAGTTTTCCTTTAAGGTTTTTAATGAGATATGCGTATTGTTAGAGATGTGTCTATTAGGATATGAAGTATCTAGCTTTTAGAGAGAAACTAGGAGTATTTTCTCCATTGTATCCTCAATCTTATGATCTCTCATCCTCAAGAGAAATAAAGAAGTCTCCCTCTTCTCTTTATTTATTTTTATTGTTCTTACTTTATATTTTATAACAATTTCTTTCTTTTTCTAATTTTGAGATAATAAAGAGGTTTCAACGCCAATCTTGTCAAGGTACGAAAACATATCTCATTATGTATATGCATTCCCTCTGCTTATATTGCTTATCCAGATTAATTTGACATATCTTTTAAAGAAATTTTTAATTTGGGATTAAATTATGTTTAGTAATGATATTTTGAAATAATAAATTTGACTACTAGACTCCTATTACTTTACTAGTTTAGTATACGTGCGATGCACGTGTATCAAGTTAATTAATACAATAGTTGTATATAAAAATAGATTAATTTTAATAAATAACACAAGGTTTATCTATATGTATGCAAATAATTCAACACCTTGAGGATTTTTCGAACCACTTCTTTCACACTTTTATTGAAACATGCTTTTATTTATTTTTCTATTCTCCGAAATTACTAAAATAATCTATTCTTCTTCTTCAATGTCTTTAAATTCATCACTTTCAGGCTCCTCCTCATAAGATTCATGACTCTCACATAGTCATGTATTTGTTTTTACATAATATAATAAGTATTAATTTTGAGAACAAAAAGAAAAAAAATGTTAAGTGCGAAAGAAACATACTTCAATTACAAGTTTTCAAGAGATGAAACTTTTAATGGAATTAAATCTGACTTGAAGTACTCTTGTGCTTCAATTTGCTATTTTAATAACCACACAAATTTACACAATATGATCAGGTTCATCTCACTTATCTCTTCTTCATCAGACATACTATATATGTAAACTTTTTTCACTTCATCATAGTCACAAACTCAGCATAAGACACTATTTTTAATAAATTCTCGACTCAAGACAAAAATAAGTAATAGAAGTACAAGAAACTGTAGGCAGAAACAAACCAAAAAAATTATCGTAGAAATTATAACTGGAGAAGAAAATAAAGATACACACTTTAGTGCAAGAAAAGAGGATGCTTGTCTTCTCCTGATATGTTGTATTTGTACCAGTCGGGATCATGCTTCTTTTCCACAAAGGAGCTCACCTGTTAAAAATGCTCAATCAAAATATAAATGCTCGCTCAATATCTCGATCATTTTTATATCAACTGAAATTTTACTCCCAACACCCACTTCTATGATCTCTCTAGGGACAAGGTTTAATGCAGGTAATATCAAGAAACAACCATTGTAGGATAGTACATAGCAACGTTAGCTTGGTAAGAATGTAGATCCTCAAGAGCCTTTTCAACATTTGTTTTTGTGAGCAACCCAATCGCTTCATTTGCAACTAATATCATCAAGATAACAAAAGGCCTAATGAAAGATGATGATACCATCTCTCCATTAGCAAGTGCCAAAAAAAATAGAAAATAAAAGCATCTGCAATTAGAATCTTATCCAGCAAAGCATCAAATTGATTTAGAACCAACTTCTAGAGAGGATTAATTATTTCTTGAGGCAACACACTTTTGCTATGTGAACATGCATGTTGTGTTACCTAGTAAATCCATAAGACCTTTAGTTGGATCCACGCCATACGTAAATTAATAGAGAGTCTATAGCAACATAAATAGGTCTTGCATAAGAGAGTTTTTGAATTGATAGAATAGTCTGTCAGGTTAATAACCAATCGGCAAGACATAAATAGAATATAGTAAAAGTGTTATCCAATCAAAGTTACTATTTCTGGGAAATTGATACAAGAGATTCAGTCGATTAATAAGTTCCAAAAGTGTTAATCCCTACTTTGAAAATTGAGATTTTAAACATGGAATGTCGACATTAGCTAGATTGCCATCCAAGAACTCTGACATCAAATCTTGAATTGAGACTCAACTTCTTTGGGTAGTACTGATTTGCCACCTATACATAGCAAAACACGAAATATAAATACTTTTAGTTAAAGTGGTAACACTCCTATCATATATAAAATTAAACAACAGTGAGTGACGAAGTTGACAAATCCCATGAACATGTCAAAATAATAATACATGAGTACTCGGTGAAAATATATACTAATTTTTCTATTTTGTATAGTACCATAATAAAGACATAAACATGGCAGAATGTAAAATTTCTCCTCTACATACCTTGCTATTGTCCATCCGAGCTAAAAGATCTATTCACGATCAATAAATTAATCTTAATTAACCTCTCTCTGACAATTGGTAATTCTTTAAATTAGTTTTCACTCGTCACCTACCAAAAATAGTGTTAAACTTAACTCAGGCATTAGAGATAGTTAAATAAAACTACAAACAGAACCCATAAAATGTTAACCATCCAACACCCATTAGAAGTGAATAAAGCTACAAATAGAACCCATAAATATTAAATATTTAACACCCATGAGAAGTGAATAAAGCTACGATCATTAACTTTCTCCTCAATTAATTATATTAAATCCATCACCAAATATAGATGAATAAATCCTTTCCCTTTTGAATTAAAAAAAAACAAAAAAATTACCTTATAAAGTTACAATCTGTAACTTTCTCCTCAACTGTTTAACTCAAATCCAACACCAATATAAAGAAATAATATAAACCTATAATCTTAATCCCTCTTCCCCATTCAATACAAATAAAAAAAAGAAATAGAAAAATTACCTCATAAAACTATAATCTTTAATGTTCTCCTCAACTGTTTAACGAAATGTGTTATCGAATCAATGTCACTATTTTTAGAGAATTGACACGAGAGATTCAGTCAATTAATCTCTAAGTACCAAAAATGTTAATCATTTCTTTGAAAAATGAGATTTTGAACATGGAGTGATGGCATTAGGTTGCCACAAAGTTCATGAACTTTGACGTCAAATCTTGTATCGAAACTCAATTTTTTTTCGGATACTACTGATCTACCACCTATACGTAGTTAGACACAAAATAAATACTTTTAGTTAAAGCGGTAACACTCTTATCATATATAAAATATAAACATCAAGTGAGTGATAAAGTTGACAAATCTCATGAGCATGTTATAATAACAATACATGAATACTCAGTGAAAATATATACTAATTTTTATTTTGTATAGTACTATAATAAAGACATATACGTAACCTACCAAGAAAATTTCTCACACCATCATGAAATATAATTAGCTATTTAAAATTACCACTAAATCGATCAGCAAACATTTGTCATCCTTACTCCCAAACTATGCAACATCTACAAAATAAAAAAATAATTAAAAAATCATTTAAATTATTTAGAAAATTGGGATGGGGAAAAGGATATAACTTACTGTAAGTTGTGACAGAGAGTGTCCATTAGTATTGGATGAAGGATTCATCATTTTACTTGACATTAAGTAATTGCTCATGAAATTGTAAACATATTCATATTTGAAATTTTCATGATTTTTTCACTCTCATTATTTCTTTTCCCTGCCTTCTTTGAAATATTTTTCCTTGAGCTATGAGAAATAGCTTAGCTACCTCCCAATATAGTGGTAAGATTTGCATAGTTACAATGTATTCTTTGTTCTTTTTCACTGCTAATCTTGTGTTCGGTGACCCCATCCCCTGCTTAAAATCAAAATCAATTTCGAATTAATTATTTTTAGCAAATAATTAACAGATTTATAGCCTATGAACAAATTGTTCAATGTTGTAAAGTATAATATTGTATGACGTTCAGTTCAAATATCTTCAAGAATTATTTATTTTTTATTGTTCCCTATTGCAGATTATTTTTGCTTCTTGCCTAAGTACATCCTCCAGTTAAATTGTAAGTGCTCTAAGCTCACTAACCTGTAGATGTTTCTAATTTAATTTATTAAGTTTATGACTGAATAGATAATTGTGACTATGAACTATCTAATTCCTTTAAACTTTCAGCACCTCCCTCCTTACGTGAGAGGTTACTTTGTCGTTGAATTTATTGTTAGTTTATGTGTGTTAGTCGATTACAGGATCGAACTCTTCGGTTCGATCTTTACACTGAACCTATTATCAGAATTAAAAAAAAATCTCAAAGTTCAATCAAAGGATCATCTACCATCTGTAAACTACAAGAAAATAATAGTATAATAGAGATAACTGCATCAACAATTAAATCTGACCTTTACACAAAAGTTTTGTCAAAGTACAATCGAACATTTATTTACCACGTGCATAATTAAGAAGAAAAAACAACAAACTAACAAAATAAATATTAGAACAATACGATTAAATCTAATTTTTAAAAATAAAATCTCAAAGTTCAACCGAACATTCTTCTATAATATAAACTTGAAATTGATGAAACTATAATAGATCACACCTTCAAAGCTCATAAAAAAAAGTAACTATAAACATAAAAATATCTTTTATCACCAAATTTCTAGCAACAAAAAAATACGAATTACATGTAAACATAAGAAAAGAGAGAGGAAAAAAAGAACATGAATCTTTTGTTCGACACCAACGTAATACAAAAACTTTACTTGAATAAAATTGATTGTAGAATTTTTCTTTTATTTAAGATAATATTTTATTTGATTTAGAAGTGTTAAATATTATATTTTATGAATTCTAAATTAAATAGGACACAAATCTTGAAAACCCCAAGAAAAAGTGTCGATTAAATTTTTTTTTGTAGCTTGAATAATTAATTTTGTTTTGAGAATCTAATTGAAGCAAAAGGGTGAAAAGAGAAAGTCCTTAATCAAAAGTTTATAACAACGTACGATTATATGATGTGTTTGAAAAGAACTCAAATTGAATAACATTTTAAATTTATTATATATTTTGTTCTTGCCATATATTTTAGAACTCTTTAATTTTATCATATATTTTAGGACTCTTTATTATTCAATAATTAATTTAATTAGAAGTAATAGGTGAAAAAATAATTTTGTCTATTGTATAGTCTTTTAATGAAGGGTAAAAAATTCAAATCACATTTCTACGCACTTTCAATATACTATAGTTGTATTATTATCAAGGACAATATGAGAAAAAATAATAAAATTTTCTTAATACGCTAAAATAAACAAGTAAAATAAAAATATCTTGTTTTAAGCTAGGGTCAATTAAAACAAAATAAAAATATACTTATTTATAAAATGAAGAAAATTTTATTATATTTTTGTTTTTCTACCCTTAATTTAAAATAACATCATAAAGTAATTATAATTAAATTTAGAATTTAAAAATATCATAAATAAGATTAATTTAATAAAATACGCTCTTAATTATTTTTTTCTAAAGAATGTTCCAAATCAATAGATTAAAGGTCAAAGTAAAAAAAAAAAAATGAAAAGAGAAATCTTTTTGAGCAATATGCAGAATTTCTGGAAGAACAAGATGATTACAATCAATTGCAGAAATAGATTTTTATCTCTTTTCCCACTAGAACTGTTTATTTGGAGCCTCCACTGTCATGGCAAACACAATGATGATTCTAAGAAAAGTATATATATATATATATATTTATGAATAAATTGTAAGATACCCTCCGGCTCCAATCCATTTTAGGTTTCATACTTACCAAAAATAATTATCTAAAATATTTCTGAATAATTATATAAGTGATCTATTACACACCTTAGCTATATAAAAGTGATATTATTACCTCCCCGCGACCCGCATTCTAAGGCGCGTGTGTTACACTTATTTTAGGCGCATCCAGCCTATTAAATAACAAAAGTAAACGGCTAAAAACATTAAGGGAAAAGACATCGTTTCCACCCCAAACTATAGTCGAAAAGTCGAATTCACACCTAAACTATATAAGTGACCTATTACACACCTTAACTATAAAAAAAATGATACTTTTTACTGACGTGGCAGCGCGTGTAAAACACTACACCACATGCAAGTGGTGGTAGCCTGACAGGGTGTAAATAGCTTCACTTTTTTATAGTTTGGGTGTGTAATAGGTCACTAGTATAGTTTAGGTGTGACTTCGACTTTTCGGGTATAGTTTAGGGTGGAAACGATGCCTTTTCCAAAAAAAAAAATGACAAATGAAATGGATTATCATTTAGTAACAGCATATTGTAGTGAGTAGTGACTTTCTGCTAAAGATATGCTTAAATCAAAAGCAAATTCATTTTCACTTACTTCATTGTTCCCTCTTTTATGAGCAAACTTGCAGACAATGTTTTTTAAAAATAAAAATTAAAAAAAAAAAAAACAATTAGTGGACTAGATATACTGTGGACAACCTTGGATTATAAATCCCAAGAAATTCTGAACTCGAGAAATTCTCCTACGCTACTTATTAAGAGCTACCGATGTACTAATGAAATCAAGTCTCACAATGCATAGTTTTTGTTTTTTTTTCTTTTTCTTTTAAAACAAGTTTATACACTAAGGTATAAGGATTGGCAAAAACTTACCCGATAATAATTTTGATGGTGTGAGGAATTTTAAAAAATATCATGTGGACTTAATCTAAAATGAATAATAGCATATTATTATAAAAATATTTTGGATTATTTAGCCTAACAATTGATATTAGAGTCAATGAAATTTCAAGACGGGTATTCAAATGGCAGAAAGATGATGTGGATTCCGAATGGTGTCTTTGTTCGTCTACTGATCTGTTTACTATCTTAACTCGTAGTGTCAGCGATCATATATAAATACTCTTAGGATTTGGATGCACATAGTTAATTTTTAGGATTTGGATGCACATAGTTAATTTTCAGAATTAATGTAATGGGTCATGTAGAATTTAGATCGAGGGGAGATTTTTGTTTGTATATATACTGACGTAGTATTAAATAAAAATAATTTAATTAAATTATCTTTGTAGTTATTATTTTTTTAAGGGATATAAAAAATTGACAAGTAAAATGGATTATCATTTAATAACAGCATATTGTAGTGACTTTCTGCTAAAAGATATGCTTAAATCAAAAGCAAATTCATTTTTATTTACTTCATTGTTCCCTTTTTCATGAGCAAATTGCAGGCATGTTCTTAAAAAATAAAAATCAATTAGTGGACTGGATATCCTATGGACAACCTTGGATTATAAATCCCAAGTAATTTACTAATTTACTACTATAAATCCTATGGCTAATATTTTTATTTTTTTGGTTTCTCATTCGGTATTCGGTGCCCGTATTAGAGCTTTGACTAATCCGGATTGCGTGTTGCAGGGCCCATTAAGGTGCCAGCGCTCCCAATAGAGTTTTCTCCATACCCAGGATCAAACCCTCGACCTCTGATTAAGGGTGGAGCAGCCCCATCCACTACACCACAACCCATGTTGGTTAAAGTATGGCTAATATTTAAGAGCTACCAATGCACTAATGAAAATTGAAAAGATTACCAGTACTGTACCAAGAAGGTATTGGATGTGCAAACCAAGACTCACAGTGCATATATATATATATATAAAGAAGTTTATACATATAAGGGGTACTAAGGAGGACAAAAACTTACCTAATAATAATATTGATGGTGTGAGGAATATATTTTGAGGAATATCGTGTGGACTTGGTTTAAAATGAATAATACTGTATTATTTTAAAAATATTTTGGGGTTGTTTTAGTCTAACAACAGATGTTAGAGGTAATGGAATTTCAAGATTAGTATGCAAATGGCAGAGTGATGATTTGGGTTCTGACATGGTATGTTTGTCTGTCTACTGTCTGTTTACTATCTTAACTCGTAATTTTGAGACACACATCAAAAAAAAAAAAAAAAATTGGACTTTGGTGACCATATATAATTCTCTTAGGATGTGTCCGGATGCACATAATTAATATTCAGAAATTAAACTCATAATGTAGTGTGTCATGTAAAATTTAGTTCGAGAAGAGATTCTTATATGCGAACCGAATAAATTCCTATATCGATAGTTATAAAAAGAAGGAAGAAGATACATATAAGGTGTAGAGAGGTACTTCTAATGTTGCGAGTCATTGAAATAAATCACAAGCGTTTAATCTAAAATACATAATATATATCAAATTATATTAAAGTATCTTTAAGTTGTTTTTATCCCAACTGATGGGACAACTCAAGTGGCAAGATTGAGGCCTTTGAAAAGTTTCAGTTTTGAGATTCACACAAGTAGAAGGATAGAGAAATGTAATGTAAATTGAAGGTGTTAAAAAATCTAATGTAGAAAATTAGTGAGTGTTTTTTCAATGTTATTGAATCCAGTAGCAAAATGATATGAATTATAGGTTAAATGTGTTGGATTCAATAATATGACTAATACAGGCACCACATGAGCTAATGACTACTTAATGCATTTGTAAGGTATTGGAGATATTTCAAAGCAAAGACCTTATAAGTAATTTGCCTCCCCATTTCTGATTTCCCACTGAACTTTCATAATTTTATATTGGATATATTTTTTGCTCGATCTCCAGCAAGGCCCCCAAATTACTAAATGCATCCTTTTGCTTTAAAATAAATTAAAAAAAATTAGGATACACTAATTTACTCGTAGCTAACACAAATTCATCGCTAATCTGGAGTTAAAAATAATAATTCCAGCGACGGTTTACTTGGATAAACTTCATACAAAACAAACTTTGTAATTATCAACCTATGTCATAAATACCCAGCTCGTTACGTTAGAACTCAGTGATCTTGCTGAGATTGATTTTTTTTTACATTCCAGAGTATTATGTGTTCTATGAAATTAACTTATCATTTTCTTTTGTCTCAAATAAACATTGATGTGATTAGTCAATCAGATTAAAGGTGACATAAGATTTAAACCAAAAAGTACAAGATTAAAAATAGTACTAGTAGAAAGAGTTACTATTTGTTTTTGAAATTGAAAGAAACTGAAACATTAAAAATCCAAGGAAATTTTTTGTGATCGAGAAGCTTACACACCATCGTCCAACCAATCTTGCATGTGATTTACAATGACCAAAATCAAATTAAATGCTCCCTCATCAGAAGCACAAAGAATCTCATACAACTACTGCCCAATGTACAATATAATCTTATTTTATTTTGTTTTATAATTGATGTGTTTTTTGACTCCTTGCTTAAATAATTATTATTCCTAGTGGTATAATATAAAAAGGAGAATCCATTATGGTTCTCTTCTATACAAATTATAAATAGATGAAAATTGAAGGATGTGATGAGTTGCATTAATATACCCTGCATTATTGTTTGCTAAAGCGTACGTGTCCTTCAAAGACTGATATATATATATATATATATATATATATATATATATATAAATTATGAGAGGATATTACAAATTGGATTTTTTTGTATGTTGATTTGGTAATTCTCTATTTGTTATGGAGGACTTTTTGGTAGGTTGTAAATAATTAGGTTTTGTCAATGTCCTCCTCCTCTTTTTGGATCTTACATTTTGATGAATGGACAGTGACAGAATCATCTACATAAAAAAAAATAAAAAAAATAGTGATATTGTGTACATCTATATATACACATATATATCCACATAGAATTTAGTATGTACGTCTTTAAATTTCATCACTAGGGTTATGATTTTCTTTTTTCGTATACTAGAATTTCTTCGTATTTTAATCAATGATGTGTGAATTAAGGCATCAGTACGCCTCCACTCTTCGACATAGTTTGGTAGAGTGTATAAAAATAATATAGAATATGGTATATTAATAATATTTGTCTTCTATTCTTGCATTAGTTATGCTTGTATTTTGTTTATGCAGTGTTTGCTTTGATATATTAAAAACAATATGAATCACATAATTACTAAAAAAAAAATTTTAAAAAAAATTATAAAAATACCCTCCATGTATAAATTGGAAAGGATGTAAAAAAAATTTTGATGGATAATCGTGTCTCTAATCATATTAATGCATGCATTAAATCAATTGCATAACTAATGTTATGAATTTTGAGGTATTAATAATATACACTTTAATACGCAATAATGTGTACAATATCAAAATTCTTTATATTATATTATAAGTGGATAAAACAATAATGTTATTAATTTAATAATAATATATAGCAAAATATGATAAATTTATCTTTTTATCCTAGTATGTTTGATTCACAACGAAAAACTTCTTTTTTTCTTTTTTTGAAAAGAAAAATGAAACACAAAATGGTCAGTTGAACCACACATGCAAAAAGGCCACTCAATATGCTTTCTCATTGACATAATTTATTTAATTTTTAGTATTTCTTTTTTTATGCTATTTATTTCCTAAAGAAATGGCTTTTAATTAGATGATGTAGATGTGTGAACTGCTGGGTAGGAAGTCCAAATTGGACCTACTTATGAATCATATCATTAGCTTCTTTTTCAACAATCTTTGTTAGTAGTAAATTGACAAAAAGTATACCTCACCAAGGCTTTATCATTATTTTAATAATCATGGTGTTTCGATCAGTTTTAAATTCACATGTTTAGAGTAATTTTATGAAATATCTATTACGTATCTTTCATCAATACAATTATTAGTTAATTCTGTTCATCAAAACTTCCGTGAGATGAAAATTCAGGGGCGAATCTAGGTTGAAAATATTGGTGCTCCGACACCCAGTAAACTCAACGCAGAATAGGTATAATTAATTATATAACAAATGTATAAAATATATTGGTATAAGATGGGAAAAATCACCCGTGAAACCAAAAAGATAGTTGGGTGCTCTGATTTTCATGCGGAACCTTAAAACTTTAGGTGTCAATATATGTGTTTAAACTTTTCGAGCACTCACAACTCCTAAATTCTGGATCCACCATCAGAAAAAAAAAATATTTTTTAAAAAGAAAAAAGTAAATGATGAATGCCTTGCTTAATAAATACGATATGAAAGAGGTCCAATGGTACGACATGGACTTTGTTTTTTTGTGAAGTGGAGCTGTTTATTCGTAGCTACCATGATGTTTCTATAGTTCCATTTTCGTTTTGTTTGCTCATAATGATGGCTTCAACTATTTCTTGATTTTTTTTATATAGTCATTATTTCTTTGAAGTTAATAAAGTTTTTAACACAAGAAATTAATAATAGCCTAGTGTATTAAAATAGTGAAACTAGGCGCGCATCCATTAGCATTGTCACAACATTTTGAAGAAAAGTTTGTCTATTTTTATTTTGATTATGGCATTTAGAATTCTTCGAATTTACTTGAATCACTTAAAACATGTAGTTGTAGAATAGTGGTGGAATCTATTTACAAGGATTGTGGTAAAGTGATAAGTCTGTTTCATTCTTAACATGAGGTCTCGACTCGAATGTTTTGTGTGAAATCATCTTCATTTGTTAGGAAGTGTTTTACCCTTAGCGTGAGATTTTTCGTCGTAAATTTAAATTCAGTTGGGGGCCCGTTATGAGTATGAAACATTGGGTGAAAACTGGAAAAACGATGGAATCCAACATAGGTAGTTCCAATTTTTGTGTTTCATATTAATATAGCTTCATTGCACATTGCTAATCTTGGTTTTTGGATGCTTTTGTACCTTAGTTCTTTGTCCTTGTATTGATGCTATAGAAGTTTTATCTTCACCACAAATGGAAGTGAAGGAAAAGACATGCAAAAGTTCAGTAAAAAAGACAAAATAAAAAGTTAGTGACACCTAAGGCTTTCAAGTTTCACCTTTTATACTCTTTCTTTAGTCCAACCTAGTACTAGATGATCTTTTTTTAGTTTCCAATCGATGAACATATATCCAATTGACTCATTAGATGTAACAACTATATGTTTTTTTTTTGTTTCCCATCTAGTATGAATTGGAGTTGACTAATTCAAATTTGTTGCATAGCTACTACGTCAGTCGCGGATCTACCCTTTGCCGAGGGTTCATTCGAACTCCCTTTGACGAAAAATTATGCTATATATGCATGATTGAAATTATTTTTTATTTATATATATTGGATGTTAAACCCCCTTCGATTAGTTCGTATGTTCACTTATGAACCTCCTTCATGAATATCTTGACTCCGCCACTGAGCTACTACGTAGGATTCATCCGAGAAAAGCACTCCCAACCAACATGATTTTTTCATATCCAACTATATGTACAAAATATACTAAATATAAATATAACTTTCTATGGTTTGTCTTGATTAAAATTGTGATAATTATTTATTTACTCATATTTTTATAACCGACAATTGTATTTTCAATTTCTTGGGACTCTCTCAAACAATTTGCTTACCAAGTTCTTTAACTAGAGTTTAGCAATGGTATGTAAGCTTTGTGTGTCCTCTTATGTATTGTTTTATTGTGCAAAATTGTTCCAAAATTTCGAAAATTCACATGGGCCTTTTGTGGCTTTTACTCAAATGCCATGAAATCATCACATGGAATACAGAAGGAAAGGATTTTGTTATGACACATAAGACGAACATGTACAGTTCCTTACGTATTAAACAAAACCAATTTGACACTGGTTTACAGTACATCACAAGCACACATACACGTAGCCAAAAAAATAAATAACATACCCATAATTGTACTTCTCCATTAATTCATTTTGGACAAACACATTGACTTGTCCTCATGTTGCATTACATAAAATCCAAAAAAAAGGAAAGAAAAATAGGAAACCATAGGCTAAAATATAATTTCATAAAAATAACTATGCATTAATACTTGAACGCGAAATAGTAAGACTTAATTAACTAACCTATATGTAGACAGGGCCGGAGCTACAACATTAGTGGCATACCTTGACAGACTCGGTAGCTTTTGCTTGGACTCTGTATCTGTATTAGGAAATACATTATTAAAAATGTATACATATTTAATTGCGTCCCAGTAACTACAGCGAGCACTGGATTCTGTGGCATGTAAGTCCACAACTCATAAACTTCGAATTCCGACTCCGTCGATAGATGTAGGACAGGACTTGACTCATGATCTAGTACTGCTTCCTACTATAATTTCTTGATCTTGGAAGATAAACAATGGATTTAGAAACTGTACAAGTTCTTTTGCAAGAAGTATACATGCTAATGAATCCAAATCTATCACTTAAACTTCTTATTGATGGTACCTTTGAAGAAGAATTTTTCCAGATGTCATGATGTTGATATTGCTGATCATCATCCTTGGAACACTCCACAAATGCAGCAAAAAATGGATCCTTTCTAAAGCTTTTAGCAGCAGATTTTCTTGGAGAAATCTCATCAAGGAAACTAGTACTACTAATTTTCTTGGATGAATAATTTGGAATATTCTTTCCATTATTATTTCCAGCTGGTGGTGGCATTAGTGGAAGAAGTTGCCCTAGAGAAGTAGTAGTGCTATTATTTATATTTTTCTTGGAAAATACTACTTGTTTTGGTATTCCAGGGATCTTCTCCCAAGAAAAGGGTACCCCTTTAGGGAAATGAAGAGGAGTTGTAGGGCTAATAGGGGAATTGTTATGATGATCATCAAGAATGTCATGGAAAGAGAGTGATGATCCAAAGGAAGAGTTGGAAGAGTGAGATGGAGAAGAAGAGAGAGATGATGGACTCCGGCGTGTCGGTGGTGGCCTGAAAATTGTGGTTGACAATGTGGTGTCACCACTTATTATATGATCAACATCATGAGTTGGAGTTGGAGTTGGAGTAGCAGTAAGAGTAGAAGCCATTGATTCTTGATGAAGCTAAATGGGAGAAAAAGGAAGTGGAAAAGGAATAGGGGTTTTGTTTCTTTTATGTTTTGTCCCCCTTCAATGCCTTTACTCTCACCTTGTTATCTATGTATATATATATATATATTGAGAGAACTTTTTATGTTGTGTTTATGTAACTCATTAATTAATGCTTGTAGGTTGAGAAAATTTGACATTTATTGACTTTAACAATTTTATGAAATATAACATTTTTCTATTTTGATATGTCCAATAATATTTGTATAGTTTATAAAATTAATGGATAATTTATTTATTTCTATCTATTTTGCATTTAGTATGAAATATGATTCATTATCTAATGCATTTTTCAAAGCATTATATTCAAAAGATAATATGATAAAATTATCCCTATCGTTTATTATTTCTTAATTCTTATGTCAATAAAAAAAATGGACAAGTAAAAATGGACGAAAAGAGTATTAATTAGCTTTTGGATTGAGTTAGTATTAATATATATATTTTTTGCATGATATTAGAGCGGGATCTATCACGATTCATATTTCCAATGTTGGCGGCGCCCCCATATAATTAAATTGTTCATGCATAAAATGTCTAGCTAGCCCCGGCTCCTGAGCGTGAAATAGAGGTGAGTAGTCTCACATCGGCCTTGAAAAGGGATGAATGATTTCCCTTAATACGATTTGTGCAATTCTCACCTTTTAAACTAGTTTTTGGATTGAAGTAAACTCACGATTCATTTTTAACAATTACTTATTTTGCATCATCACAAATATTATATTAATTCTATACATCAAAACTTAGAGAAATAAAAAAATCATCTAGCTTTTTTTTTTTTGTTGAGTGTGTCTATTGGAATTTGTTTTTATTATATTTAACCTCCTTGGACGTACATAGACGTTTGATGAGTAATTTATTCTTTAATATTTCGTGTAATGATCAATATTATTTCACTCTCAATAGATTTTGGTGAATGAGAAATGAAAAAGAGATTGATATTTTTAACAAATAAAATGTGACCCCATTGCATTATGACAACAATAGAAATAATGTAGAAACAGAGAAATTAATGGGAAATAAATAAGCACCTGTTTTTTTCTTTTCTTTTTTTTTCTTGAGGAGAAAAAGTTTCAATAACATCCTTTTAATGTTTTAGTAACTTAATAATCATTTTCAACAGTAAAATATTAAAAGATAATATGCTTGGGTTATAATTTTGTCTCTAAAGCCATTTTTGTTTTTTGCTAATTATTTGTTAAAAGCTTAACAGGTCAAGACTTGTCATATATGCCTCGCTTCATCGCTCGATTTACATCCTTACCATAATTTTAGTTGTTACAATATTTTTTTGCTTAATTTATTATGATAGTTTGAGCAACCATTTTGAGTTGCAAATTGCAATAATTAATCAAATATATTTTATGGGAAATGATTTTTGTTTTTGGTGTGTGTGTTTGTTGTCCAAAGTCAATGATAAACAAGCTAAGCACTTGCAAATTCCAATATTATTTTTGGTTGGTCTAAATACCAACGAAGCAATGAAGTAGAATCCAGTAAAATATTAGTTATGAACTATATAATTTTTTTTCTTCTTCTCATTTTTGGTGCCCATAAATATTGTTACTAATTTAGAAGAATATAGTAATAATTTTGTTAAGGGACAGGAGAAATGAAGTATCATGAAGGCATAAAGAATTATTGGATTCCACCTTCGTGGCCTAGTGTTTTCATTCACCTACCAACTTTTTAAGTCAGAGATATCACAGTTGTCTAAATGAATTATTGGGAGGCTTAAATAAACATTATTCAAATTTTATCAAGCATGGGTCTCGAGCTACTTTGGTTATAATTTTATTTTATTTTTGGTTTAAACCACCCGGATGTTCGGTACCCACTTTTTAGGAATCCGATTATATTCGAATTCGCCCCGCGTCGGGCCCTATTTAGGGAGAAAAACTCCCAACAGAGTGTTTGTCCATACTCAGAGTCGAACCCTCGACCTCTGGGTAGGGTAGACCAATCCCTTACAATTGGGCCACCACTGCTGTTGGTTATAATTAATTTAATCCGGTTGGTTATAATTAATTTAACCCGGCCCATATGATATACCTCTCTCCTTTTTCTTTTGTTTTTTTGAAAAATGAAATATTATACATTCAACCTAATTTTAGTACATAGTTGAATTTTCATTTAATTTACAAAATATTTTGATATGAACATTTCTTCCTACGTGAAATCATATTTAAGTGGGGCTTAAATTCGCGACGCTCCCTATTAATCGGGCTTCAATAAGGATATCGATCACTGAATAGAAAATAAGAATAATAAAAATCCTAATGAATTATTAGAAAGAATGCGTGTTGGAAGTCCCGCATTGGTGTGAGATGGTGTAATTGGATTTTTTTACTGTGACCTTAATTAAATAATCTTCACTTCATGAGTTGTTAGATTGAGTTAGACTCACATTTATTTTATTATAACGATATTAGCATTTCAATTTTTCAATTTATTTGATATCAAACTCTCACAATATATTATCTAAAAATTACACAAATACACAACTTATGTTTCCAATATTACAAAAAATCCCAACTCCCTAAACATATTACAAAAATCTCGAACATATACACAGAATGTTATGTATATGTCGGTTATGTTATGTATATTAACAGGAAGAGAGAGTATAATTACTTTCAAAAGGGTTGATATTTATGTTATTTATACATATATTATCCACGCTTTAAATTAAGAATAAAGTCCATTTTCTTATTTTTCTTATCATCTTATTATGACTTGAAAATGGAACGCTATAAAGGCCCAAAAAGTTACATTTTCTTTTCTTTCTATAAATAAACTATGTTGACGTACTTGCAATTTCCCTTTCTGTATTCGCCTTGGATCTTCTAAGCTTGATTACAGCCAAAAGAGTAATTCTCAATTGTAGTAATTTATTTATGAACTTATTTTTACAATAATATATGCATACTGTCCTAGAGCTACTAAAATAAAAAACTGTAATCCTTATCTTAAAAGAACAGTAACATTGTGCTAAGTTACAAAAGTTTATGATAAAACACCTGGCTATAATTACTAGAGGTGCAAGGTTCGTGTCAGCACGGGCCCAACGTTCAGTTATTTTTACTATGTATAGTAAGTTAAATTGATATTAATTTGAATTATGAATTATAAAACATTGATATTAATTCGAATTATGAATTATAAAAACATGAATACACAAAACATGTTAACTACGTGATAATATTTTTCAAGAAATCAAGTTTTACAAGATAATTATGTATAACTTACTCATATAAATAACAAATTTTTATGCATTTAAAAGTTTATATCTTTAATCATATGATCGAGATTTGCTACATTAAGTAAAAAATTTGAGCTTAAAATTGATACATAAGACTTGACATTTGTTGTATAAATTAGAGAATAATTGTTGAAAAATATAAAAGGTTGTCTAGTCATTGCATATTACATCACATGTGGATTGCAATTAATAACCCACATTGTATTTCCTTACTAAGCCGCCATAGACATCATCATTTGCTTTCATTTTCTCCTTCTCTTTTATTTGTCAACTTGTTCTTTGAAGTTAAACTAAATTAATATTTTAAATTCAAATTTTAAGTTGTTTTAGAAATTATATAAAATAGAAAATTATAAGTTACCATCTTTCGTATTAATTTAAATTATTTGACTTTGAAAACACGATAAAACATAATTATGTAGATATTTTATTGAACTTTATTTTTGTATATGTTCCTTCCATTAAAACGTGGAGTCGTTTGTTAGAGAGTACAAAAATAATGCTGATAGAATGTATTAAATGTTGGCACTAATAATGCTTGTATTAGTAATATTTGTATTATTTATGCTAATATTATTTCTTATACACCGTTTGATGTACTGTATTAGAACTTGCATTTTTCAATTTTGATATATTTAAACAAAAGTTGAAGAAAAAGATGAATTGCATATACATCCTAAGATTCATCCGGAATCTAGCATGAGCTCAATATATGTTTTTTTGTTTCTATTTTTATGACACAAATTGAACTTAGATAATCAATCATACTTTTAATATGTTTTTAGATATTTTAAGTTGTTAATATTGTAACCTATAATATTTTTATGTAATTTTTAAATAATATATGTTACTCTCTCTATTCGAACTTTTGTGGCATTGATAGTCAATTGTATTTAATAAAATAATTTAAATTATTAATTATTGTGATTTATAATATTTTTCTTCTATTTCAATTTAAGTGACATTGATATAATTTTGAGAGTCAACCAAATATTTATATTATTTAAAATTTTTAAGTTGTTAATTATTGTGATTTATAATATTTTTTATGTATTTTATAAAAATATAAAATAGAATAAATTATTTATAGATATTTCAAGTTTTTAATTATTGCAATTTATAATATTTTTTTGTGTATTTTTTTTTTAAAATATGCTACACTCCTTGTCTAGAGTCTTGTGTCACTGATAGTCAATTGTATTTTTTAAATAATTTAAATTTTTAATTATTGTGTAAAACCTTTTCTACTATAATTTAAGTGACATGATGCTTAGATTACCATAATAATTAATTAGAGGTGATATAGTAAAATCATGATTGAAGCAATGAAATAAACATGTCTTAAATAACTCACAACAGCTAATTAGAAGTGATATAATAAAATTACTATAAAAGATACTTGTGAAAAAAAAGTAAGTGAAATCTCATATAAGACGTCAAGTTATTTTAAAACATCAAGAGTTAATTTATCATTTTATATCTATATTATCTTTTTTAGTTAAATATTGATTATGTATTTAATACTTAGATGACTTATAATAATTAATTAGAGGTGATATTTAGTAAAATTATAATTAAAGCAGTTGAAGCAAACGTGTCATAAATGTCTATTTTATTATTTTATTGGGTATTATTAATTTTTTAATATGTAAGTAATTTATAATAATTACTTAGGAATGATATAGTAAAATTATGGAACAAATAGCTGAAGCCGACAGGTCGACAGAGAGCTACTTTAAATACTTAGATGAATTTTAATAATTAATTAGGGGTGATATTAAGTAAAATTACGATTAAAATAGCTGAAACAGACATGTCATAAATGTCTATTTTATTTTTTTATTAAATATTTTTTTTAATATATAAATAATTTATAGTAATAATTAATCAAAAATGATATAAAAGAAAATAAAATTACAATTGTAACAACTGAAATAGACATGTCATAAATGTCTATTTTTTTTTAATTAAATATTATTATTTTTTTAAATATAAATGACATAATAATTAATTAGGGGCAATGTAATGAAATCACGATTGAAGCAAACAACATAAGCAGACACATCAAAATTTTCTCTTCTATATATTAATAAAAAAATTAAATTAGGTGAAATGATAGTAACAAATAAGAAAGAAAGTAAATTATATATTTGATATGAAATTATCATCTTACTAATCAATTTACTTAAATATAATATATTTGAAACAATTTTATACCATAAAAAAGATAAATAAAAATGAAAAATAAAATTAAATAAAGAATACAATTTATTTAATTGTATCACTAATTAATTTTTACAATAAATTATCATCTTACTAATCAATTTACTTAAATATAATATATTTGAAACAATTTTATACAATAAAAAGATAAATGAAAATGAAAAATAAATGAAAGATATAGGGTCCATATGTATAGAAATATATACAAGGCATGTGATAGCATTATGGTAAATTTTATACTTGGCATTGTTGGTAATTAAAAAGAAAAAAAGGGGCTTTTATTAAAACTTTTTATGAATTTCAAAAAACAAAGCACAAAAAATTATTAATTTAAGCTTAAAACTTAAATTAAATAACTAAATTATCCTTAAATAAATTTATTATGTCATTTTCATCCCATGACCAAATCATGTCTTCTATAGAATAGAATTATAAGCAGATGAGGACATATTTTTGCTAACGCCATGCAAACGCAGAAAAACAAAAAAACAAAACTCAAGGTACTCGTGACCTGAATGAACTTCTTCTTCTTGGAATTTGACATGTGACTATGGGACCCTGTCCACCTCTATATATGTTACTCTCTCCGTTTAAAAAAGGATGAATTAACTTCACTTGATACAAAAATAAAATAGAAATAAAAATTTAAATTAAATTAATCTTGTAATTTTAAATTAAAGATATATTAAATATATCAAGTGTATCTTAATCTTATTGTGTTAAACATGTCGCATGAAAAGTGAAAATCAAAAATCAAAAAGTTGTTAAAAAGAAAAAAGGAAAAATATGTTAATTTTTTAAAACGATGTGGTTTTTATCTCTATTCTAATTCTCTCTTTCCCTTTTTATTATAAGTCTATGACGTACTCCAAACTTTTTGGTTTTCTTCCGCCTTTTATTTCCTTTGTTTAGGCATTCAATTTTTCAAAATTCACCTTACACAGACTGGTTTTTAGATAAGTAATAATTTATATCATTAGAGAGAAGGTCAAGAAGAAACAAAGGGGTGCAGTGGATTGCTCCTCAACTCTGAAACCTATTTCCAAATAGCCTCATACAACAAGAACTAGGAGATATATAAATTAAAAAGTGCAGGAATAAAGTAAATAGCAGATACAGAGATTTTATATGGAAATTCTTTGCTCAAGGGAGAAAAATCACGACCTGCGTTCGGGATTTCTAAACTCCACTATATCCAAGCAACTTCTTGAATACAGACTCTAAGGATTAACCTCTTAATCCTTTGTCTCCTAGTAATAACTCTATTACCAAAAAACACAAATAGTAACTCTACTGCTTCAACCTCCAGCTAACTCTAACTGGACACCACAAGCTAACTCTAACTTGAACAATCACTTAATTCTAGATGATTACAAAGAGAATGGTTTGCACCACAACACCTACTAACAATCATAAGTAAATGTAGGCAAACATTTAAGAACAAAATACAAAAGACTCAATAGCAAAAAGGAAATAAAACTACAACTCAATGAGCAATAATTTTTCTGCTGCACTGAAGTTTTGATTCACAGCTTCAGAAATATATTTAGTTGTAAGACTATGAAAACGTTGTTTTCTTGTTGAGGAAGATGCGAAATAAGTATCATGACACAAGAAAACCTAAGAGAGATCTCATTGGTTGAGGTGAAAAGGTGGAAACAGTTTTTCCCATCAACTTTTGTACTTTGTGTCAGCTGTAATAGTTGACCGTGATAGTGACAGGTAAGCCCAACCTGTTTCCTAAGTGATAGCAGCTTTCTCATCACAAAAACTTCAGAAAACAGGTCACAAACAATAAGTTTGTTAATCATCAAAATTGAGAACTTAACAAGAAGTATAAGCAAGAAGGATAAATCTTATCATGAAGATCATCGCTTATGACATCAATTAATTAGGTCTATCAAATTACCTTTTAATCCTAATAAAGTAACGGACATCTTACTAATTACAAACTAGCAAAAAAATGAGTTGGAAAAAGGTAAATATATTATGACCATTATAGAGTTTATATTATATCATGCTCATGATGATCTATTATAAAGAAGGATGTTTAACTATTTGGAAAAAACATAAAAATCAAGAAATTTGAGTTATCAACTTTAAATTTTCTTATACAAATGTATGAACTAAAAAGAAACGATGACCTATATCTAAAGTAACTTGAGAAAATTGAAGGAAAGTTGTCTTTTAAGTCTTGAATGAAGAATTGGTGACATTGATCAACTTAAAGTGTCAAACATTATTAGGAAACTTGATTAACTTAATTGTGGACTTGATTAATATTTTTAAAACTTTCTAATCTTTTCAAAAATACAAATCAACCCAAACCACACACCCTTTCAATCAAAATCAACTGTTTCTCTCCTCTCTCTCGAGACAACTTCTCTCAACTCTCTCCCAACTAACATTTCTATAAAATTCTCCCTTCAATCCCCGGCGACTTCAACCTCCGGCGTTACCGTTCGATTTTCAACTGTCAATTGACGTGAAGGCTTCTCCAGCGACAACAACTTCTAGTTCTTCGTCGTCCCATTTCCTTTTTCACAGGTGAACGAGGAACTTGAGTCAACTACTCTTCTAGTATTGGTTAATAATTTTAATATTTCTAACTTAAATTTGAAATGTGGACTGAATAAAACTCTAATTTTTGGCATTTTGTCTTGTTGTCGAACTGTTGATTTAAATTTGTTGGTGATTTTTTGTCACAGTTGATGTTCTTAGTGTATGTGTGTGATGTGTTGGTGTTGATGGGTTGTTTTTCTTGGTAAAAATGATATTGCAACAAATGAAACATCTGATGCAGCATATAAGAACATCTGATGCAACAGATAAAAGTATCTGATGCAACAGATTAAAACATCTGATGCAATAAAAATAAATATGATGCAACTATGGAAATTTGATACAACAAATGAACAATCTAATAGATCATTCATCTGTTGCGACAGACGACTCTTCTGTTTGGAAAAAAGAAGAACAATATTGATCCAATAGATAACTCATTTTGCAACAGATGTGTGATAAATTTCAACAAACCAGTGATCTATTTTATTATTTCTATTTCTCATCTATTGCAATAGGTTAGTTATATGTTGTAACAGCTAACCTTCCTGGTGCAACAGATTTGTGATCTATTTTATTGTTTCCAACGAATTACTCATCCGTTGCAATGGTTTGGTTATATGTTGCAACAGATAACCTTCCTGGTGTAACAAATTTGTGATCTGTTTTATTGTTTCCAATGAATTACTCATTCGTTGCAATGGTTTGGTTATATGTTGCAACAGAGAACCTTCCTGGTGCAACAAATTTGTGATCTATTTTATTATTTCCAATGGATTACTCATTCGTTGCAACAGGTTGGTTATATGTTGCAATAGATAACCTTCTTGGTGCAATAAATTTATGATCTATTTTTACTGTATCCAACAGATTACTCATCCTTGCAACAGGTTGGTTATATGTAGCAACAGATAACCTTTCTGGTGCAACAGATCAATGATCTATTTTTACTGTTTCCAATGAATTACCCTTTCGTTGCAACAGGTTGGTTATATGTTACAACAGATAACCTTCCTGGTGCAACAGATGAGTGATCTATATTTACTGTATCAAATGTATTACTAATTCTTGCAATAGCTTACTTATATGATGCAACAGATAACCTTTCTGGTGCAACAGATCAGTGATTTATTTTTACTATTTTCAACGGATTACCCATCCATTGGAACAGGTTGGTTATATATTACAACAGATAACCTTCCTGGTACAACAAATGAGTGATTTATTTTTACTATTTCCAATGGATTACTCATCTTTGCAACAGGTTGGTGATATATTGCAACAGATAACCTTTCTAGTGCAATAGATGAGTGATCTGTTTTTACTGTTTTCAATGGATTAATCATTCGTTGCAACAGATTATTTATATGTTGTAACAAATAAAATACCTGGTGCAACAGATTAGTGATTTATATTTATGGTTTCCAACGGTTACTCATCCATTACAACGGCTAGTTATATGTTGCATCAGATAAAATACTTGGTGCAATAGATTAGCAATCTATTTTTATTATTTCCAGTGGTTTGCTTATCTGTTGCAATAGGTCGGTTATATATTGCAACAGATAAAATACCTGGTGCAACAGATGTGTGGTCTGTTGGAACTGTTATTTTACTGTTGTGCATGTTAGATTTATTGTTATCTTTTTCTAATGATGCATTAATCAATTATAATCTCTATTTTATGTTCCTTTTAATTTAAGATAATATGTCTCTCAAAAGACAAGAAACTGAATCAAGTCCAAGTAAAGGAACAAGTGCAGCAGCTCGGCTACATTCACCACTCTATGAGTTTGTTTTACAAGCGTTATCTTAATTAGGAGAAGAAGATAACGAACACGGGGAGGAGGAATGTTTCAAAAGAGATGATCCAAATGCTAATAGCCCTTCCGCTGAAGAGTTGGTCAAAACCTTCAGCATTGATCGTTATCCTATGAGAATGCAGTGCGATGGTGCCACAGATTTAACGGGTGGTTTCGTGGTTAAGTCAGCCATGGAAAAATCTTTCGACACCTTCAAAAAAATACTTTGAGAAAAATAATTGGATGCTTATTTTAGGAAAAGCTGATTTGGGCAATATCTGGATTTATCGGAGGGCAACAATGCTCGTTTCCAGATGAAAATGGTATACGATCTTCTCAAGCGCAGGTTTATGTATGAAAACAAAGATAAGATGGACGAGGTGTGGATAAATTATAGTGGCATGCCTGTTTGTTTTGGTTGGTAGGAGTTTGCCATAGTTACTGGACTAAAATGTTATCCTCCTTCTCCTTCTCAAGTTATACCTACTCTGACCCAAGAAAAAATACCCCGCACACCCCAAAAAGGCAAAGGAAAGTCGAGTGATCGTGAGGACCTGGTGTCCATTGTTGGTTCAAGCTTCAAAAATAAAAATTTGATAGAAGCATTGAAAGGTAAAGGACTCTTAAAGAAGCACAAGCAATCATTGTGCTTGGTTTGGTTTGTACATAATATTCTTTGGGCGAGAGACGTTAACAACAACATAAGCCTCGGATTAATAAATCTCTCGGAGGATCTTGAGGCGTCTAACAACTATTCTTGGGGTTATGAAAGTTTCAAAATGACTGTCAAATATGTGTTGACTCCGTTAACGCCAAAGACAGTCAACTTATATGGCTTTCCATGGGCCTTCATGGTAAATATTTCTTTTAGCATGATATAATTTATTTTTTTTAATTTAATAATACTTTTGATTTATTGGCGTTATGTTATAGGCTTGGGCATTTGAAGCCATTCCTTATTTGAGACAACAAGTGAACTACCAGGAAGAAGTTTCCTGTCCCCGAATCCTGAGATGGTTGTCGGCCAAAACTGATAAAAATGCAAAATTTCTTGATCTTTTCAATCCCCCAAACTAAGCAGGTAGTCCAATTCTAATCAAGTTTTTGTTTTAATTAATGATTATTTTAAATGATTTCATCATCATTCTAATATATGTACTAATTTATTTTAGATTGTCCATTCGTGGCTTGTTCCAACCAACCGAGAGTTGAAGATGCCATTTTTTTTTACTTTACGATTTGTGCAAACTTTATCAGACCCTAAGATCGTTGATGGAATAAAAATAGAATTGTTTGGAGCAATAGCCATCACAAGAAAAATAATTTTGGAGGGTGGGCTTGTTGCTGTTGATGATGGTAGTGGTAGTGGTTATGGTGCTTTTGTTGGGGCTAATGATACTTCTCTTACAGTTTTTGAAACAACAAGCCATTATGATTATGATCATACTGGTTGTACAGATTTTTCTCTAAATTTTGCCACATCTAGAGAATATTCTGTATGCAAATGTCAAGACTGCAAGGCGAAACACGATGGAGTGATTAATGCTATTAATACACTAACTGCTTTTGTAAAGAAAATGGCATCTAAGAGGGGAGTCATTCCATCAAAGAGGATTTCATATCCATACACTCCACTAAATATCAAGGTGGCTAAGAGGAGAAGGAAAGATATTTCCAAGGCATCATCAAGCATCGAAAAAAGCAAAAATGCAATGCCTATGTCTTTGTCTTGTACCGTTGTTCAGTGTGCAAGGGCCACATGAGAGCAGCATGAGCTGAAGAAGGTGAATGTACATCACCTGTTCCAATAAACAAGCAGGCACATATTTGATTCAACAGATGATAAATCTGCTGAAAATTATCAAATAGATATATACATCTGTTGTAATTGTTGTCTAACCTGTTGCGTCAGATGCATTATCTATTGCAACAGATGAGTCTTGTGTTGCAACAGATGGGTCATCTGTTCAAAATTATCGTACTGCTCTTATTTACCTATTTGAATTTTTCCCAATATATGATCCATCTGTTGTAACATAAGACTCATCTGTGCACCAGATGGACAATCTGTTGTATATTTGTAATTAGTATTGATAATTTTTGGCTTTCCAGGTGGATTTCACAGTAGAGGCTACTGCTGAAGAGCATAATATCATAGCTGATAATCCATCAACTGCTTCCAAAGAAGAAGAAAAAGTGGAGCCTGTCAATTCGGGAGAATGAAAGAATTACCCACTTGAAGGGTTCAATATCTCGGATGAGGCTCTAAAAAAACTAACACGGTTGATCAACGATTATTCAGAATGGATTGCTGATAGGATTTTAAAGCATCATGCCAGCAGGTACATAAATTAATTTTTAAAGATATTGGTCAATACAATTTTTGTTGTAAGAACGTGACATTAACACATATAAATCATCATGTAGAAAACAAAATTACGAACACTACAAAGTGAACGAATCGAGTCTTGGTTTTGATATGTTCGACTTTGTTGTTACACATCCTGGAATGAAGAATTGGTTCTATTTGATGTCACATCCTCAAACTTTCTGGAATGATCAGGTTTAAATGACATACATATTACTATTAATTAATACTTTATTTAATTACATCTGCGTATTAATTTTTTCATCACATAATTCGAAATGTTTGATAATAGGTGCATCACATTGATGTCATTTTTTACTATCTCCGAAAGAAGGTCAAGTTGCAAACACAAAAATAATACAGATACACGACAAACAATTATTTGTACAAAGTTTACATGAATAATGCCTACAATAGGTATTGTCAACAACAACCGGAAGTTTCCCAAAATGAGGAATGTTTAATAAATATCATCAAAGGTTTTAGCATTCCAACTGGCTTACCTTGGTATTTGGTCGACAAAGTGTACATCCCAATCAATTGTGGTGATGAATTCCATTAGGTGTTGGCTGTCGTCGTTCTAAAAGAGAGGCACATCCGAGTTTATGACTCGATATCGCGAAGGAGACGTTTTGGGTCATCGTATGAGATACAAAAGTTGTTCAAAATATTGCCTACTTACCTTGATCTGAGTGGCTTTTTGAACCAAAAGGTTCATACTGATTGGTCGACGATTGAAGTATATCGGGATAAAATGGATAATCCATTTGATGTACAATATGTTGAAGGAATTGTTCAACAAACCATTGATAGCCTATAAGTTTAAGTGTCATGATTTAGTTTCATTTCACAAATTTCACAATGCTTGCATGAACTGCAAGGTATGGATTATCTATTTTTTTTTAAAACAAGGATTGCAGTCTTTTTGTTGCCGCGTACACCGAGTATTTGAGTGATGAATTACAAGTATCAAATGATAGACTTGATGCTGAATTACTCCGCAAAATATATGTTGCTCTTTTATGAAAATACGAAGAAGAGAAAGATCAAAAGCCGTATGCAAGCGACATTAAAGATCCTCGACGACCAAAACTAATTTTTCCAACACCTGATGAAGAACAACTTGTCTATATTGAGTAGATCTTTATAGATTGAGTCCGTCAATGTAATAACCTATCTTCCTTGGTTTAACTTGCTGATTTATTTGTAGAGTGGATCATTTGTACCCATAATGATTTTTTTACATTTCATTTATTTGTTGAGTTATTTCATGTAATTTTCGAAGGCTTCAACTTATTTTATGTTGTCTATGAATATAATTTAATCCTTAGTTTTGAACATGTTAATTGAAATGGAATACTAGATTCAAATATCGCAACAAATAATGCTACAATAGACGACATATCTTATCAAATAGATTCAGACATGTTGCAACATGAGATGTAACACATAGGTCATCTGTTGAAAATTATACAAGAAGTCTTCCTACTTTTTTAATTTTTTCCAACAGATTACCTATCAGTTGCAACAGATAGATTATATGTTACAAGAGATTGGATATCTGTTACGACAAGCAGACTAGGAAACATCTATTAATGCAACAGATGATCAACCTATTCCAATAGATAATCAATCTGTCACAACAGGAACTATATCTGTTACAACAAATATACTATCTGTTGCATTATAAAAATTCAACTATCGGTAGACATAAAATTTTTGCCACTACAAGTAAAGTGAAGTGGCTTAAAATAAAAAAATGTTATCGTGTTCGTCTCCGTCTTTGTACATATTCTTCTTTATACACGGGCTTCAACTATTTAGTTGGTCATCTGCTGGAAATTATATAACAAATCTTCCTACTTTCTTGATTTGCTCCAACAGGTTACCTATCAGGTATAATAAATAGCTTATATGTTGCAACAGATTGTATATCTGTTGCGATAGACAAACTAGAAGACATCTGCATAATGCAACAGATGACCAACCTATTCCAACAGATAATCAATCTGTCACGACAGGTATTATATCTGTTACAACATATATAAAATCTGTTGCATTTTAAAAATTCAACTTGGCTAGACAAAAATTATTACCACTACATGTAAACTGAAAAATTATTATCGTGTTCGTTTTTGTCTTTGTACATATTCTTTTTTATACACGGGCTCCAACCATTTAGTTAGTACCCCATAAGCCCAGATCCATTGCATCTTTCCCACAATGGTGCCGCACATACCGGTTATTTTTGTACCCGTCAGCAAATACTCGATATATACAAGCGATTACAGCCCACACACTGCAAATGATCCATCAGCTTACTTCGACCTTCAACAACCCATGATTCCTTCCTTAAGATTTCCGCCGACAAATGATTCATCATCTTACTCTACATCAACAACTTGGGAAACAACTTCAAGAGTGGCTGTATGTGGGTTAAAAATGTGTCCTCGCTGAAGACAGATAAGTTGCAGTCATAAACCTTAATCTTTTCCTCGTAGAGTAGTATCTCAACAATGAGAAAATGTTTGACTTCCACGTTCATGACTGCAAGGATTCTCTTTGCCTTAGTCCAGCTCTTGCCGTGTGGATATGGCCTCTTCTCTCTAACATATTTAATCACTTCTTCATCCCATTGGAATGTAGAAACTAACTTATCAAATTCCAGGCAACCATAATTAGCTAGCTTATGGAGATCATCGTACCTATCCTTGAAATTATTGCAGAAGTTGAGGTCCATTATCCTATCGGCGGCATCATAAACATTCGGGTATGCTAATTGTTTGGCCCTCATGAGGCAGAGAATTTCATCAACATATTGTGGAATAAGAAGATAATTTTTAAATAGGTTAGTAATTTTAAAGAATAAAAACACAGTGGAAAGAATCTGTTGCAGAGGATTCTCTGAATCAGTTCATAGATTACCCAACTAACACAATTTATGCAAAAGATGTGTATTATGTTACAACAGAATACCAAGTTGTTGCAATAGATTACTCATCTGCTGCGTAGATTCTTCTTCATGAAGTAGATTGGAAGGCTAGGTTAGCAAAAGTAAACTTATATTGTCCTCGTACCACTCACATATATTTGTCATATTCGTGAAGTCTTTGGCTGCAAATAAATGCATGGTGTATTCTTTTTGAACCTTCGTCTTGCCATTCATAATTTCTTCCAGTTCCTTTCTTTTTGCCTTGCAAGTGCCGGAATATGTCCACCTTCTTCAACGACCCCTGAACTTCAACAACTCTTGGAGTGGAAGGATTTGAATTGCTTGCTATTTTCAGAATAAAGAAAATTTGTTTAATTTTTCTTCTCTTCCTCCTAACTGCCACTGTAGGAGTGGATGGCTCCCTCACCTTATTGGATGGTATGATACCCATCCTAGATTTTAACCCCACGGCAGCTTCAGCAATATTCTCTAGCTTTTCAAAGAGTTTATCCTCTCTGTCCTTGCATACTTTGCATTTGTAATGATAACATGAGGGTGAAGAGGAGTGAGAGGGACCACTGTAAGGGTGGGAGGGACCGGTGTAGAGGTGAGAGGGACCTGTGCAAGGGGTGTTTTCAAATGTATTTATTTTTTATTGAGCACCAACATACTTATAATCACGACTGGCAGCAGCAGCAACAGTAGGATGGTTGCCACCATCATTAACAACTCCACCAGCAACATCCCCAGAAGAAGCACCCGAATATGTTATAGTTTGAGGTTGGTCGTGAAGAGCTTCAACATTAAGCTGACCTTGCCTAACTGCTCTTCTTATGGATGTTGCTTCAGCTAATTCCTTCTTTATTAACTCTACCGTTGAGTCTTCTTTTGTGTCAACCAGACCTAGAGTAAGAAAAGAAATCATCCCCAACTCATCAACGGTAGGCACGATCCAAGGATTCACAACCTATAAAAAAAGACAAAATTCATTTAAATCATGTAATAATAATTTGTAGTCAGTTGGGTTACATGTTAACGCAGCTAACTTATGCAACAGATGATCTAGCTTCTGCAATAGATGATCTGTATGTCACAACAGATTGACAATATATTACATCAGATTATCCATTTGTTGCATAATTTGCAGTAGATGGGTAATCTGTTTAGTCGGGTTCAGAGAACCAGAGCAATAGATGGTTAATCTATTGCGAAATATGGATCGTCTATCACAATAGATTACCTATTTGTTGCACCAGTTGCAGTTGATGGGTAATCTGTTGCAACAAATGACCCATCTGTCGCAACAGATGGAATATCTGTTTCAATATCTTTCTTTGAGATAAATTATTTTAGTTGAAAGAAAACATATTGTATCATCCGAAGGGTTAAATAGATCAGCCTCCTGCTCCTTAATATTATTTTTGCTGCCCTTTGCAGCCGCCAACCACCTAAGGATCCTTGGATAAGAAACCTTATCTGGGTAATCCTTGAACTACTTTCGGAGGGGAGGAATGACTTCATATGACCAAGCCTAAAAAATGTAAACAGGAAGTAAGAAAAATAAAAAGTCATAATAACTATAACTATATTCAATATAAATTAATGGATGAGTAAAAATAGTGATCAATTTTACCATGAAAACCCAAGGAAAACCGTATAATGTGATCGTCCTTGTAGATAGATTTGTCAGTAAATATTCAAAAGTCAAGTAGTAACTGTCAAAATCATCAGCAAGCACCAACAAATCATCTTCTATGACTTTCCTGACGTCTCTTGCCTATACAACAGAATGGACAAACCAAACTAAGCACAATTTCTCCCAGTAGTGCTTTGGTATGTCTTTATCCTCGAGATCTGTCATCAAATCCTTTGCTTTGTAGCTACTACATCCAATAATTCCCAACAACCCATCTTTTCTTCCCTTGAATTTGTTGGACCCTTCGTGGGGTGTTTTGTAACACCCTTTATTTCCCTAGCATAATCTAAGTTCCAATACATGAGTATTTGTATATGAAATTTTTAGAACACTCATTATTTTTTCATATTTGAACCTACCATTGCATAGGAAATTCAATTAGCTTTACGATGATATAAAATTCGCCCAAATCCGATAACCGGGTAAAAAGTTATGGCGATTTTAAGTTTCAGTCGTTAAACACCGTCATTTTAACCTTTACCGCATCGTGGAGCTGGCCAATCTCCCATTTGGAAAATTTCAGTGAGGGTCCATGGTCCTGGTGCGTCGCGCCATAGGTTAACTTGACAATTGTCCATTTCCAGTGTCGAAGCGCGATACCACCGCGCTGCGGTGAACTTCCAGGTCCCAATCAGTGAAGGGCCGCGATTTCCCCACATTGTGACACAGACCAGTTTCCCAGTTGTCTGATTCCAGTGAGATAGCACGATATCTTCGTATCGCACCAGCCCAAAAAAATAGGATTTTCAGCCTTCTCTGAGTTTTTATTCCAAGGGCTTTTAAGTACTTTCCCATATCCCAGCCAGCCCCAAACATGAAATTAAGTTCCTAATAACCTAATTGGGCATTATTCTAATCAATTTTTTCCCAAAATCAAGAATATTCTCTCATGTAGCAAAACCCTAACCTTCAAGAATCAAGGTCAAATCTCAAGAACTCTCCATCAATCCTTCCAAATTCATCATCCCAGGTATGTTAGATGTTCATCCATGGATTCCTTTCATCCTTGGAGTCCAAGTATCCATTTTAATTTTAAAACCATTATCTTTTCAAGTTTATTTGATTTTAAATTATGATTTTATCCATGAATCTCCATGTACTATTGATTTTATACCATGTTACCATGAAATTATTGTTATTATTCAATTCCTCATGTTTTAATATCTTTATTTATTGAACAAAACCATGATTTAGCTCTACTATGTCGGATTCATGCTATTTCTATATGTTTTAGGACATTTCTATGATTGTTTTAAACCATGAACTACAAGTGTGTGATAAAATACCCACAAGAGTGATTTATTTAATAAGAGTCTTCATGTTTTGGTCCCTTAAGCTTTAGTGTCTTTTCAGTATTATTGTTTTGAGTCCTGAGGGTATTGAATACCCGAAAACCATAGCTATTTATTTAGTCTATTCTCATTACATTACAGAATAGTCTTCAGATTATACTATGAGCATTCTCATAATAATCAGATATTAGTCATTAAACTCAAAATAGTCTAGTATCTCAGTGTCTTTCAGTTGGGAGTAGGATTTAGCACCAAGCGAGTGTAGGGATGGTGGATTCCCCATCAGATAGGCAAAGTCGTTAGTAGCAGTCCCTATACTCCAGAACTACGTAGCCAGCGTAGGGTATGAGAAGTCACCCGTTAAATTAGGCTTGACTATCTTACAGGGGTCACCCGTCAGTTCAGGATTGACACCCTTAGTCCTTTGGCTATTATATCAGTTTAGTGGATCCACACAACCATCGTTAGTACCCATGGCACGATATTAACACCCTTTTAACTGGGGTTACAGGTTGGACCCCGATTAGCTCAAATTGGGGAATGTCGGTTAGATGATACCTTCTACAGTCTCAGTTATAGTCTCAGTTACAGTCCCATCTCAGTTATTCAGTCTTAGGGTTATTTGACCAAAGCATACAAATTTTAGTTATTCCAGTATTTTAGTTTATAGATTTTACTCAGTTTATGTTATATGCTTGGTCATGTATCCTCCGTATCTATAGATTTTCATGCATTTTCAGTATCTATAGATTCTATGCTCTTTATTCAGTACTCCATGCTTTACATGCATGTCCAGTTAATTATTATTATTATTATTATTCATGGGACCATGCATATCAGCCTACCTCATTTAGCATACTAGTACATTCAAAGTACTGATCGCATACCTTTCTTTTGTGCTATGATGTATCATATCACAGGTGCTGATGCTCAGTTCCCAGATCGCATTTAGTCCCTCAAATCATTAGCAGTACAGTAGTAGTGGTGAGTCCTCATCATCTGAGAATAGATTATATTACTTCATGTTTTTATCTCAATAGTTAGTAGAGTTAGTTGGGGCCTGTCCCATCAACTCACAGTATTCAGTGTAGAGGCTTTTTAGACACTACAGTTAGCTATTCAGATTATTTAGATTTCAGTATTTTGCCAAATTCATAATTCGGTAGTTGTTTCATTATTAAAACCTTATGGCATTTCAGTTATTCTTCCGCATTCATAATTATATTATTCAGTACTCATAGCAGGTACCAGCTCATGGATTAGATTGTGGTCCCTCGGGACCGTAAGCACTGTGTAATGACTAGGGGGTAGTCTCGGGTTGTTACAATCTTGGTATCAGAGCCATAGGTTTTAAAGTGTCCTAGGAAGTCTGAAAATCGCATCAAGTAGAGTCTTGTACATGGGTGTGTAGCACGCCACACTTATGGACGAGAGGCTACAAGGAGTTTAGGAAAATTTTCCCCTCTTTTAGTATTCATGTCATGTGATTGAGCATGAGCTCAAGTTAAACTCTCAGTCTAATTTGTTTCCTCCTTCCGTTTACAGAACATGACTCCCAAGAATAACGAAAGAAGAACAGGAACTCATCCAGCCCCTCAACCCATCCAGGCAGATCCTCCGGACGAGCATCTCTCTCACGTAGAATTCAGGGCTGCGTTTACTACTCTAGCAAACTCCGTAGAAGCACATAATGAACGACCAGCTACTGTTTCGTCCAACCCAGTGGTTGATACTGCTGCAACTAGAATTTGGGATCTTCACCCAGATGAATCCTCCTTTCTTCACGAGGTCCAATTCTGAAGAGGATCCACATGAATTCTTAGATATGGTTCAAAAGTTAACGGATGCTATGGGGGTGACATCTAGTCAGAGTGTCGAGTTGGCTATGTATCAATTACAGGATATAACCCATACTTGGTTTAAGCAGTGGAAAGTTGATAGAGGTATTAATTCAGGGCCTATAGAATGGGAAGAATTTGCCACGACTTTCTTAAACAGATTTTTTCCATTAGAGTTGAGGGAGGCTAAGGTGATAGAATTTATTAATTTGAGGCAAGGCAGCATGAGTGTGAGGGAGTATTCTCTCAAGTTTGCTCAGTTAGCTAGATATGCTCCTCATGTGGTAGCTAATTGATAACGCTCAATCTACAGCTCTCGTTTGAGTGTAAAGCGGTCGTTAGCAAATATAGAACCCAACCTGGGTTGGGTGTCGATCCCACAGGAAATAGCTTGGCCAACAAGTAAGTAAAATTACTAAACTTTTGGTGCAAGTCTCGTAAGAAGGGGGGATTCTTGTTTTGCAAGTAATGTAAACAAAAGCTGAAAATAATAAAGTAAAAAGAGAGAGATTGTTACGTTGGTTGTAAACAATGAGAATTGAAGCGTTGGGGTTATGTCCACCTTCTGAGGTATACGTCTCTATTGGCTATGAGTGTGTAGAATTCTGACATGCAATTGCTTATAGAGGATTGTAGTCGATGGTAAATCCAAGCGTCTCTCGACCTAAACAAGGACTATTTCACTTTAACTCTCTCGAGCTTAAAGCGTGTCTAATGGTACGAATTCTCCAAGAGGTTAGTCCAGTTACGGTACTAGTTTTTTAATAGGAAAGGGTGTCCTACTACCTTGACATTATCTCTTTTCCAGACAAATAACTTTTCTCTCGAACAAGTTAAATGTTAGACTGGCGTATTCTTGCGTTTGCAACCGCAAAGAATGTAGATTTAAGATGAAGAGAATAATGATATAAGAAATATACGTGCCTCGAACTCACAAACTCACAGCAATAGATAGTAACTCATTCGGCTTCCATAACCCCAACAGAGAAGTTTAGTTACCCATGAATGCGAAGGAAATCACGATTGACATTGTTATTATATCACGATATTGAGTAATGGCGTGTAGATCAAGTGATAGGCGTGAGGCGTGATTCCTTAGCAAGTAACGATTCTCTTGTTGTGGAGTTTAAGAATAGAAGAGTAGAAGAAGAAAAATAGAATTAATGGAAAGATTAGAAGAGTTTAGAAGATGTAAAAAGATGATAGAAGATGTAAAAAGATGTAAAAAGATGTAAGAAGATGATAGAAGATGCTTTAAAATCTCTAGCATGATAGGGTATTTATAATACCCATATCCTAATCCTACTAAGCTAATAAAATAAATAACCAAATCCTACTAGACTAATGAAATCCTTAACCCAAATGTACTAGGTTAAGGTAACATTATCATAATCCACATAAAATAATGAAATACATAACCTAATTGTACTAGGTTAATGTATCATTGTCAAAATCCAGCTTTGTGTCTGTAAGTCCCCAAAGTCTTCAGAATTGTTGTTTTAGCCCGGGACGGATTTTCCATGCAGCAGTTTTGGTCCTTAGGCGTGTAAACTCCCTTCCCTTCCTTCGTGAGCTTTCTTTTGCGTCAAGTAAGCCATAAAATGCTGAATTCTGCATCATTTATACCTGAAACTTTACTAATCATGTTCGTTAGCTCATTTACAGGAAAAAGGACTAAAAGTGCATGAAATATATAATTTGTTCTCAAAACTAGGCTAAAATATGGGCAAAATATATTGATATAGGCGTGTAAATTCGCCTATCATCAACACCCCACACTTGAAGCTTAGTTCGTCCTCGAACGAAATACCATGTCCTTCTAAATATCAACTTAGGGTTTCACAGCAACAACACAAAACATTTTTCAAGACAAGCACAACAATTATCAACAAAGAGTAGCTTTTCGATTATAGGTAGAAACAATTTAACCTCTAGCATAGACTCGTGATGGTGATCAACTCGCATGCAAACGTTAAGGTACAAGGAATCATATATAACTACCCAAAACTCGTCAACCATGTGTGTCTCACACTATAGTACCCATAATCACTCACAAGTATAGCATATTTTTCAAACATGGGTATCAAAATGTCCTTGCTCTCACTCTCACAAAGAATTCATATGTAGCAACTGATGACCATAGGCTTGCCCTTAGTGTAATGCTCCACTAAATGTCAGAATGCTAAGCTTAGAATCAAATAGGTCTTTTGATGGTTGTAATGTAGGCTAAGGGACGGGTAGGACTATTTTGGCCAGGAATAGTGACTAAGTTCCTAAGCGCTTTAATACATCACTTTGTATCATTGACACTTTGTTTTTTGTTTTTTTTTTCTTTCAACCTTTCTTTCTTTTATTCTACCACCATTGTTCTCCTTTTTTGTTTTTCAATTTTAAGCACAACTCGCTTTTCAGCTTTCTTTTCCTTTTTCTTTTCACAACATACCTCTTATGATAACACTTTCTTTTTCATAACACATTCAAGCACCATTACAATTTATAGCATCATACTCACCCAATTTCCTCTTATGTTGTCACATGACTTTTTCACTTTAAAGCACTTAGGAGTTTGGATCAAATTACGGTCTTGAAAAAAAATGGATTAGGCTTACATACAAGGTTGTTAAAGAAAATAGGCTAAAGGCTCAAAAGGGTTTAACTAGGATGATGTCCATGGGTAGGTAAAACTGAAGGTAAACAAATATAGGTTGCCAAAGAAATGCCTAAATCATATCCTAAACTTACACTCCTTATTTTCGCTTTGCATACATACCAGGCAAGTTCTAGCATCAGCCACACACATAGAATATACGATTATCTCACACACACAAGGCACATGGTCGACTTGCTTGGAAGTAATATAGACTCTCGACCCAACAAGTGAAGGAATTGAACCACACAATATCACATAATGAGTCACAACTAGAGCCTAAATGTCTCAATAGTCACAATTGTAGCACATACTCTTGTTATAATCTCATGCTGCCTATCAAAATAATTTCATGCGAAGCTAGAAAAAATTTACTACTAAAAAAATGAAACAACAACAAAGCAAGTAGAGAAGTATAGCATGCAATACCACCACCCCACACTTAGTCGGGACACTGTCCTCAGTGGAGAATAAATACGAAGAACCTGGTCAGTCGGACTCGTCCTCAATGTCGGGGGTCATACCCTTTGCATCGGAATCATCATCAGAGTCGTCATTCTCAGAAGTTCCTCATAAGTATCCCACTTAATTCCAAGAGTGAGTCGAGGTATTTGCAGCGAGGAGGGTTCTCCTTGCTCTTTTCGGCCTCTTTTCTTGCCTTTTTGTGAAGTGGTCTTGCTTTGGGTGCCATTGTACCTGAGACTTAAAAAAAATATTCATGTTAGCATCATCTCGATGGATACAATCTATAAACAAGCAGTAGTGGCATCACCCCACACTTAGTTTGTTGGTACAGACTAGTGAAGTGAAAGTGGTCGATTACTCAGACTTTATCGACATACGTTTTAGGGGCTATATTCCAACAAGAAATTCAGATATGTAACACTTCTTGCAATCTTTGCAATACTTTCATGTTAGGTATATCAAGACTTCTTCATAGGGATTACATCATGGTATAGTTTCTATCAATAATCACAATCTCCTATGTCGGTAGGCAACTATAAGTCTTATTCCGATGAGCGAGGCATCCCAACATGTAAGTATTCAAGTGACAAGAGCATGCAATGTTCATGACTATAGCAATTCCGCAAGTAGTATAACAATGCATCAAAATCAATTTCTAGTTGGAAACAAGTTAAGAGTATCCTAACGTTCATGTTCACTCACTTGGTTTTGTATCAACAATTCAAACACATTAACATCACCAATATTTCTTCAAGATGTAGCAATTCGTAATAGACATAGCAACGTAGCACTTACGAAAAATAGATGAAGAACAAAAGAGTACTTACGTGATTGAAGCCTTTGGAGATGTTCTTGTGAAGTGGGAGAGCAAAAAGAAAAGTTTTGAGATGATTTGGAGAGTATATGCGGCGCCTAGGTCAAGTTTTCAATGTGTTTGTGTTTCAAGACTAAGTCTCCTTTATATAGGAAGAGAATGGGTCGGGTTTTGACCCATTTACAATCGGTTTTGGAGACAAAAATGCTACATATGCGGCGCATAATGCTTGGCATAGTCATGGTATATGCGGCGCATTGTCTATGGCATAATGGGACATATGCGCCGCATAGTCTATGGAATTTGTAGACATATGCGCCGCATAGTCTATGGCATATGAGATACTGAGACCAAATGTCATAGCATAGGCGGCGCATAGTCAAAAGCATACCTAGGAATAGGCGGCGCATAGTGTATAGCACACTAGATTCCGAGACCTTAGGCTATAGGATAGGTTGTGCATCGTTCGTGGCCTAGTTTTACCTAGGCCTAGCCTTCCTCGATGCCTAGTTTGGCATGAGCAATGCTCAATCCATAGCCTTATGCATCACTATTCCTAACTTACCAACTTTACCATACAATGCGTCCAAATCGTCAATTGAAATCAATCTCCTCGTTGAATACCTCTTGCACCTACATTTGCTCAAAAATAATAAAAACGATTAGAACGATGGGTTGCCTCCCATCAAGCGCCTTAGTTTTGGTCGTGGCACGACTCTTATTTTTGGATTTTTATTTATCAAAAGCAAAACACATACTAGAACGAAATGAAAAATGAAAAACGATAAACGATAAATGAAAAATGATAAACGATGGGTTGCCTCCCATCTAGCGCCTTATTTATTGTCGTAGCACGACATGGTTACCTCGAGTACTCAGACATCATCGAGGTAAATGGAGGATCGTTTTCTAAAAGGATTTAGACGACAATGAGGCTTACCTGTGGGCATGCGATCTTCTTCGAGATGGCTCATACATTTCCCCGGAGAGTCACCAATTATATCATCAATAGTCCAACCCATAGCTCTCTTGTATCTCTTTAGAGAAGAGATGAGAGCTTCTACGTGCTGTTCACTTAAATCATCTGCACTCTCCGGAAGTATATTTCTGCTTTCCAAGAACACATACCTTAGATAATCAGGGAGCTCTTGCGATTCTAGTGTTGGTGTCTCGTCAATGGGAGTCTTCGCTGTTGGTTGATTCTTGGGATCACAATCTGGTTGCTTAGGAGTATAAGACTCTATTTCTGTTAGAGCACCCATAAGTTCTTCATAATCTTCATTATCCTCATGCTCAACTTTCAGTGGCGCAGCAGACAATGGCTCAACAGTAGGCTGTTTCTCTATAGATAATGCTTTCATATCCTCATGATGAACATCAGCTACAGATAACTCATTCATATCGCTGGGCTGCTTCATGGCTTTGCATATATCAAAGAGGACCACTTCGTCATTAATTTGAAACAAAAGCTCATTATCTTTCATGTCAATAAGCACACTTCCAGATGCGAGGAAGGGGCATCCCAAGATTATGGGAACGTCAGAATCCACCTTACAATCCAGAATAACGAAGTCTGCAGGAAAGATAAATGAAGATACCTTTACCAACACATCATTCAAGATACCCACAGGTCGTTTTACCGTCCTATCAGCCATCACGAGCCTCATATTGGTTGGTGTTGGATCTCCTAGCCCCAACTTCTTGTAGACGGATAGTGGCATCAAATTGATGCTAGCACCCAGATCGCACAATGCCTTAGCAAAATTCATAGATCCAACCGTGCAAGGAATAGTGAAAGCACCAGGGTCTGCCTTCTTCTGTACTAAGGACCTTGTGGCAATTGCACTGCAATGATGAATATTATCTACCGGCTCATAGCTTACTGCCCTCTTCTTTGTCAACAGGTCCTTCATGAATTTAGCGTACCCAGGCATTTTTTCTAGCGCCTCTACCAACAGAACATTAATGGTCAGCTGCTTCAACATGGTCATGAATTTGCTGAACTTTGTATCATCCGCCACCTTCTTCAATCTTTGAGGAAAAGGTGGTGGTGGGTATGGAATTGTTCTTTCCATGGCTTTCTTCTCCTCTTGCTTTCGTTTTTCAGCTTTTTCAGGTTGCAAATCGTGAGGGGTGACGTTATGGACGTCAGGATCAGCTGCTGCGGCATCTTCCCCTTTCGCCGTATCATCAATATCCACTACTTCTTCAACCACTTGCTTGCCCTTAGATGAGGTTTCCATCACCTTACCACTTCGGGTAGTAATAGCCATGCATGACCCATCATTCCTTGGGTTTTGCACGGTGTTGCTAGGTAAAGTGCCAGCCTTTCTTTGATTGAGTGCTGCTGAGAGTTCGCTCAATTGCTGCTCTATTTGCTTGATTGAAGTGGAATGAGAATCAACTAGTTGTTTCATGGAGGACAAATCATTAATTACCTCAGTAACTCCCGCGCTCGTTGCTTCCACTCCTTTCAATAATTTAGCCATCATGTCTTCCATACTTCTAGAATTAGATGTGGTGGTATCACGTCTACCAGGGGGAACATATACACCACTCTTTTCATTGTTTTTTCTCCAACTACCTTGGTCCTTGTTTCCAGAATTATCATAATAGTTCCGACCTTGGTTTCCTTGGGTATTACCTCGGAAACCCCCCTGATTGTTCAAGTAGTTGGCCTCCTCTTCCGAATCAGATTCGTCTCTTCCTTTTAGCGCCACAGCTTTCACTTTTTCGATCTTCCCTGATAATAAATGCTTTGTCAGAAGATCCACTTGCGTTTTCAGTTGATCTCGTACCTTAGAGCAAGAAAGATGATATCCAAGGGGTGAGTATACCATCTTGTGCGAGTCAAAGACTCTAACTCGGAAAATCCTACTCTTGAGTTAGCCCAGTAGTAAATGAATTCTCAGATGTGTTTCGTAAAGATTTTCTCAGAGTTTCTCTCGAAAGGAAAATCGACTTTGGAATAGACCTTCTCCCAGATACTCAGCCTATATTTATTTCGCCACACAGAATGGGTCCAGTTGAACTTAAAGAGTTAAAAGAACAGTTAAAGGATCTCCTAGATAAGGGATTCATCAGGCCCAACGTCTTTCCATGGGGTGCGCCTGTTCTATTCGTGCGTAAGAAAAATGGCTCTCTCAGAATGTGTATAAACTACCGTCAGTTGAACAAGGTCACAGTCAAGAATAAATACCCACGTCCTAGAATCGATGGCTCTCTACTGGAATGGTTATGCCATAAGTTGTGCGACAGACAACCTAACTTATGCCATAAGTTATGTGACGCACAACCTAACTTAGGCATTAAGTTGTGTGCCGCACAACCGAGCTTATGCGATAAGTTATGCGCCGCATATCTTATGGCCCAAGTGACGTAAACACCCTATTTTTGAGTTATTTTAAGGGCAGAATGGGTATTTCCCACCCCTATATAAGCCTATAACATGGGATTTATCCGCAATTCAACTAAAATATAGTCACTTCTCTCAAAATTCTCTTAATAACACGTTAGGGTTCTCAATTGGGGATTCAAATTCAAGAAAATTCCACCGTCAATCTTCGCGGAATCAAGAACTAAGGTATGCATAGTGTTGATTTATGGATTTCTTTCATCCATAAAGCTCAAGAACCCTATTTCAAATTATAAATCATGATGTTTATATTATGGGTTGTTTGTAACCATGTTTATCTTGCTATATGATTCCCAAGTTGGGTTTTTTATGTGTTTTTCGTAAAACTACGTTAGTATGCAAGTTGAAATCCATGAATTGAGTTGTTTATGATGTGTAATTTGATGATTAAACCTATGCCCTAAGTTGTGCATGTAAGGTGTCTAATAAAATGCCTAAGATGATATCCAAGGGGTTCGTAGTGTATTGTGATGCATCCAGAGTAGGTTTGGGTTGTGTCCTCATGCAGCATGGTAAGGTCATAGCCTACACCTCCAGACAGTTTAAACCCCATGAGAAGAATTATCCAACTCATGATCTTGAGTTAGCAGCCGGAGTATTTTCCTTTTGGAGGCATTATCTATACAGAGTTTATGTAGATGTGTTCACAGATCATAAGAGCCTTCAGTGTGTCTTTTCTCATAAATATCTCAATTTTCATCAGAAGAGGTGGTTAAGTTCTTAAAAGATTTTGACATGAGTGTTCTTTATCATCCAGGCAAGGCCAATGTAGTGGCCGATGCTCTCAGTAGACTGTCTATAGGTAGTGTTGCTCAATTTGAGGATAGTAAGAAAAAGTTAGCTCAGGAATTTCATCAGCTTGCCCAACTAGGTGTCCGCCTAGTTAATTCAGAAGAGGGTAATATATGGGTTCAGAGTAGTTCAGAATCATCTCTAGTTTTTAAGGTAAAAGAAAAGCAATATAGAGATCCCAATCTAGTCAAGTTAAAAGAGTTAGTCAAAGATCAAAGAGTAGAGGTTTTCTCCCAAGGGGGAGATAGTGTTTTGCGTTGTCAGGGTCGTCTCTGTGCGCCAGGTGTAGATGACTTGAGGTAGAGAATTCTTGCAGAAGCGCATGGTGCGCGCTACTCTATTCATCCAGGGACCACTAAGATGTACCATGACTTGTAGGATATCAATTGGTGGAGTGGTCAGATTGCACGGTGTTTCATTGTCCATTATCTCAGACATAGGTACCCAGTTCACCTCTCATTTTTGGAAAGCATTCCAAAAGGGTCTTGGTACCCAAGTTCATCTTAGTACAGCCTTTCATCCTCAGACATATGGTCAAGAAGAAAGGTCCATTCAGACTTTAGAAGATATGCTAAGGGTGTGTGCAATTGATTTCAAGGGTAGTTGGGATGATCACACGCCTTTGATTGAGTTTGCATACCACAATAACTATCATTCCAGTATTTGTATGGCTTCATTTGAAGTTCTCTATGGTAGGAGATACAGATCTCTAGTCGATTAGTTTGAAGTCAGTGAGGCCTCAGTTATAGGGCCTGACTTAGTATTCTATGCCTCAGAAAAATTCCAATTGATGAGAGAAAGACTCTGAGCTGCTTAGAGCTGATAAAAGTCTTATGCAGATGTGCGTAGAAAGGATCAAAAGTTTGAGGTTGGTGATTATGTTTATATAAAGATCTCTCCCATAAAGGGAGCGAAAAGATTCGGCAAGAAGGTTAAGCTTAGTCCCCGATATATCGGTCCCTTCAAGATTCTCAGTCACTTCGGCAAGGTAGCTTATGAGCTCGAGTTGCCTTCAGATATAGCCTCAGTTCATCTAGTCTTTCATGTCTCTTTGCTCAAGAAGTGCATAGGTGACCCAGCAGTTGTAGTCCCTTTTCAGAGCATAGATGTTCAGAACAACCTCTCTTATAAAGAGATTTCGGTCAAAATCCTTGACTACCAGATTTGTAGACCGAGGAACAAAAAAGTCCCTCTAGTCAAAGTTCTTTGGCAGAATCATTTCGTTGAGGGAGATACTTGGGAATCAGAAGAATACATGCATACCAAGTATCCTCACCTTTTCTCCTCTAATTCATATCTAGCTCAAGGTAACAATTCTCCTTAAACTTATTCAGTTTCATGTTCAGAATTCCATTATAAACTTGGTATTAATTACCATTGCATATTCAGTCAAGCATTCAAGAGTCAGTTCAATCAAGTATTCATGCATTATACATGCATGTTCAGTCAAGAAGCTCAGCTTATCAATAAATTCAGTTATTTTTTCATGAGGAATAACTCAGTTAGATATTCATGCATCAGACATGCATATTCAGTATGGGATTTCAATATATCAGTAGTTCCAGTCATATAGTTATGTTTCAGATGTTCACGCCCCTTAAGTAAGTCTAGTCCATTAGTATTCTCAGTCTAGTCAGTCCCATTCGAGGACGAATGTTCCTAAGGGGGAGATATTGTAATACCCATATATTTCTAAGCAAGAAAATGAACCATTGTTCCTAAGTATGAAATCTCCTATCCTGTGATTCATATTTGAGTACATGACTTACAATGAGTATCCTTGTGAGAATAGAGATTTTGATGTGTTAAGCGTGTTGATAAGAGTCACTTAGAGTAAGGAAAGCTAAGAGCTTTTGAATCCATCAAGTTTTAGTGTTTGATTTTTCATGTGTCATCTTTGAACGAGCATAACTTGATGTATATGTGGTATTTTGGAAGATTTAGACCCATAAAATTGTAGAGAATATAATTATCTTTCCAATGATACCAATTTTACCAAAATACGACACCCGAGCAAGAAGTTATGGCTTCACAAAGTGGAGTGTGTCGCCTAACAAATCGCCCAAGGCTACTGGAATGGTTATGCCATAAGTTGTGCGACGCACAACCTAACTTATGCCATAAGTTGTGTGACGCACAACCTAACTTAGATGATAATTTGTGCGCCGTACAACCTAGCTTACGCGATATGTTGTGCGCCGCATATCTTATGGCCCAAGTGACGTAAACACCCCTTTTTGAGTTATTTTAAGGGTAGAATGGGTATTTTTCACCCCTATATAAGCCTACAACATGGGATTTAGCCCCAATTCAACCAAAATATAGTCACTTCTCTCAAAATCCTCTTAAGAATAAGTTATTAGGGTTCTCAATTGGGGATTCAAATTCAATAAAATTCCACCGTCAATCTTCGCAGAATCACGAACTAAGGTATGCATAGTGTTGATTTATGGATTCCTTTCATCCATAAAGCTCAAGAACCCTATTTCAAATTATAAATCATGATGTTTATGTTGTGGGTTATTTGTAACTATGTTTATCTTGTTGTATAATTCCCAAGTTGGGGCCTTTATGTGTTTTTCATGAAACTATGTTAGCATGCAAGTTGAAATCCATGAATAGAGTTGTTTATGATGTGTAATTTGATGATTACACCTATGCCCTAAGTTGTGCATGTAAGGTGTCTGATAAAATTCTTAAGAGGATAGAAATTGTGTATTATAGCTCAATTGCGATCCATATGATAAATGTATGTTTTACCCTTATGTTCAAATGACTCCCATGCTATTGATGTGCAATGTAAATGTTTAATGGAATGCTCATGATGTTAGAGTATGAAATTATGACATTGATTTGATGCATTCCTACCGTGTACAAGATTATGATAACCATGTACTTCATGAAATCCCCAACTTATTATATTATGGATTATTGATGTTGGCCTTGTATTTAAGAATGTCATGCCTTGTCAGTTTCCTTCTATCGAGTCCTGGGGGTACTTGTACCCAAAAATTTAGTTATGTGCCTAGATCCAGTGTCATGTTTTTATGATATCCTCAGTCAAGCCATGTTCAGTAGAATTCAGTTAGTCTCATGACTTAGGAAAACTCAGTAATTCTAGTAATCTTAAAAAGTTCTGTAAATCAGTAATCTCAGTAGTATTTCGTCAGTCAATAAAACTAAATGAACTCAGTCCAGTTCAGTTCAAATAATCATGTTCAGTGTCTATTCAGATAGGAGTAGGATTCAGCACCAAGTGAACCCAAGGATAGGAACTCACCTGTCAGTTGAGGGTGTGATTCTTAAAAGCAATCCTTACGTTCCAGAACTCCGCAGCTAGCGTAGGTTAAGACATCAAACCTGACAGTTGAGGGTTGATGAGGTGGTTTAACCTATCAGATGAGGGTCTCACTGTTCTCATTAATGTTCCTGCTAGATGAGGGTCCCTCACAGCTTGTCCTTACTAGTGGCGCGGTATTGACACCCTTCCAATTGGGGTTACAGATTGGACCCCAACTCAGCTATAATAGCTTATTAGGGGCATGTCGGTTAGATGACTACTTTCCAAAATCTCAGTCTCAGTTAAAGAACTCAGATAGTTCTTCAGATTTTAGGGCTGTCAGATACAGTCAACTTAGTATAGTACGGAACTCAACTAGTTCCATCAAAACTTAGACTGTCAGACATAGTCACTTAATATCAGTTATATCAGTTATCAGTAACTCATGTTATCATTGTTCAGACTCAGTAGTCAGTATCATCAGGATTTTAATTACAGTCACTTAATCATGCTTGCATTCTCACTTTCATGTTATACAGTCAGTTAGCATTGTTCACTCATTTGAACCCTTTGTTTTCAGCCTACCCCACTTGTATACCAGTACATTCAATTGTACTGATGCATTTGTGTTATGGTGTTTTATCTTATACCATAGGTTCAGAAGCACGAGATCCAGAGCGTCAGTAGCATTCCAGATTCTAGCAGCCCGATTTAGCAGTGAGTCCTCATCATTCGAGGACGATATGATTATTTATTTTACTATTTCAGTTTAGCTTTCAGTAGATGGAGTTAGTTGGGGACATGTCCCATCAACTGTTTATTCAGATAGTTCAGTCAGTTTGAGGCTTTCGGACTAAATTCAGACTTCAGTATTTTTAGATATTTATTTCAGTTTTGGTATTGTGATACCATACTATTCGGATATGGTTGTATTAGATGTTTTATTCAGTTTTTTAACCTTATGGCCTTTATTTTTGCATTTATATATGCATATTACGAAGTGTTCAGGTACATATATCAGTCATGGGTTAGCTTGTGGTCCTTCGGGGTCATAAGCACCGTGTAGCATATCGGGTACCAAATTTAGGGTGTTACACTTTCCTTGGCTATATTATTTCTGGTGATGGCATTAGAGTTAATCCTCAAAAGACCAAGGCGGTGAAAAACTGGCCTAGACCCATCTCTCTATCAGATATCAGGAGTTTTTTGGGTTTAGATGGCTATTACCGTCGGTTTGTTGAAGGGTTTTCATCTATTGCATCCCCTATGTCCAGATTGACTCAGAAGAAAGTTAAGTTTCATTGGTCAGATTCCTGCGAGTAGAGTTTTTAGGAGTTGAAGACTCGACTCACCTCAGCCCCAGTTCTTACTCTAGCAGATGGTTCCGATGGGTTTTTTTGTACTGTGATACATCCAGAGTAGGTTTGGGTTATTTCCTCATGCAGATAGGTAAGGTCATAGCCTACGCCTCCAGACAGCTTAAGCCTCATGAGAAAAATTATCCGACTCATAATTTTTAGTTAGCAGTTGTAGTGTTTGTGTTAAGAATTTAGAGGCATTAATTGTATGAGGTGCATGTAGATGTGTTCACTGGTCACAAAAGCCTTCAGTATGTGTTCTCTCAGAGTGATTTAAATTTGCGTCATAGAAGGTGATTAAAGTTATTGAAGGATTATGACATGAGTGTTCTGTATCATCCAGGCAAGTCCAATATAGTGGTTGATTCTCTCAGTAGATTGTCTATGGGTAGTGTTGCTCATGTTGAGGATGGTAAGAAGAAGTTAGCTCAGGAAGTCCATCGTCTTTCCCGACTAGGTGACCCTTTACTCGATTCAGCAGAAGGTAGTATATGGGTGCAGAGTAGCTCAAAATCACCTCTAGTTTCCAAGGTAAAGGAAAAGCAGGATAGGGATCCCAGACTAGTTAAGTTGAAAGAATCAGTCAGAGATCAGAAAGTGGAGGTCTTCTCCCAAGGGGGCGATGGTGTGTTGCGCTGTCAGGATAGATTGTGTGTGCCTGACAGAGTGGATTTGGGGTGGGAAAAAGACTTTTTTCCCTTAATGAGATAGAGTGGAATGCTGAAAATTTGCCCCAGCGGGACTAGCCAGGGCGCCGCGGAGGATAGTCTGCCGAACTAAGAAGGGCGGCACCTTGCCCATCGTGGTGACCCCCAGGCACCGGACTAAGCAAGGCGCCGCGGGCTAATCGCCCCGGGTTACTATTTTGCTTCCCCAAACACTCTCTTACGCTCGTCCAAAAATTTCGAAACTCACTCAAGATGTACTCTTGACTTTCCCCATCATGAATCAACAAAAAAATCCACAAACGGAGGTCGGGAAGGTCGTAAATAAATTCCTCAAAAGTTAAAGGTCCTAAAAATGAGTAACTCCCAACACTTAGCCGAATCTTCTAGGTGTGATACCTCTCTTGACATGCTCTAAAGGTCTTAGAAAATGAGAGAACTTTTCGGGATATTTCAATACATGTAAATAGTAGAACTTAACCCAAAGGACTACACCTGAAAGTGTAAAACTCTCTGCTAATGCTCCCTTCGTAGTCTACTAATATCATATCTCTAAACTTACACCAGCATACCCAATATCATCTCCCTATAACCCATAAGCTAACTGACAAGAATCTCTTATACCACATCGCCTCATTCATACTTATCAATTCAAGGGTACAACTAACCACACAACACTTAACAAATTTCGAAAATAAGGAAGCCCCATATCACCTTGGGCATACCTCTACATCATTCTTGCAACACCATACTAAATTTCGAATAAATAAGCTTAAACTCTTACATACACTGTTCAAGCCCACTAGATTACTTTCATACAACTAGCTGCACTAACCAAGAAATCTTTACATCCACCTTGATGACCATCCACTGTTCAAACTTAAGGTCTAGTGCTAAGCATGATTTAACAACCCACCTTACATACAATTATCACTTGGAATATATAAAATAAGACATCAAGAAACACTAGCCCACTAGAATCTCATAACAGCAATAATCGATCTTAGTCATATGGCCTAACTTATTTACAATCCATTAACGCATCCTCTTTCTCACATCATTACTATTTACCTATCTATACACCTAAACTTTTTTCATAGCTCTATAAGTTTCAACTAAACTCCCTCTTGCAACCTCAGGGAAACCTAAATTAACAACACTCATCCACCAAGTACTTCACCAATAACCTATACTTTTCTAGCACAACAAACACCATCAACAACTTTTTTCATACTTAAAGCAAACAACAATTCTCCTTAACTAATAACTCTTTCTTTACCTTTCACCAAACTAATAAACTAGGATATATCACTTCATTACTAACTCAATAATAAGTGAAAATTCAGCTATACATATATATTCAATAAAACGCCCTTACCACTCTTCTGTCATTACACCTCTAGACCCACAGTTCCAACCAACACAAGAACAACAAGATGAACAACAGGTTGCTAGTGAATCGAATAGGTCTCACACGGCTTCACTAGACTTTGGTTTTGTATTTTGACCAAGAAAATGAGATGAATAACAAAGAAACTATGCTAGTGAATCGAAAGAGCCCCACACGGCTTCACTAGACTTTGATTTTTTTTCAAAAACATAATGATAACAAGATTACATAATATAAGAGATAGAAACTTGATACACAACATTCAATGATCTAAGAATACACACCTTACTCTGTGTTAATTGAATAACTTATAAGAACGAGGCATGACTTTAAATTTGAGGGACTTATAACATACTAGAAAGCTCCCCTCAAGCCGTTTTGTGAAACTTTTAAAACATCTTGCTAGTAAGTGTGAAAGCATTATCAGGGGAGGAAATTAGAACTTTCCGATCATGTTACCTCAAGAATAGTACATAGATAGAGAAGTATAGATTATCATTATAGATTCTGAGGAGAAATCTGAAAGCACATCTGACTTGGGCTTAGTGCATGATTTTTACAAACATGATAAAGCACTTCAATCTTCAAAACTCAAAAACACTGATGGGATACTTTCTAGCCTTCTTATAATCCCAATACTATCTGTGGAGAATTAAGCTTGACTATTTTTGGTACCTTGAAAATAAGGCAGAGATGGCCAGAATAGAGTAAGATAAAAATCTATATAAGTTTCTTAGAGAACCTTTTTACAGCACGATCTGAGACTTGAAAGAATGGAGACATTTCCTAAATGCCTTCTAGCCTCTTGAAGAAAAGTACAAACGTCTCCGTACCGTTTCCGTACCGTTTCTTAAGACTCTACTAGACACGGTTTCATAGACACCCTAGGACACTTGAACTTTGTGCTCTAATACCAAGTTTGTAATGCCCCAAAATTGGGTCCCGAGATGTTACACGTTTCTTAGGCTCGCAAGTGACCCCAAGCTAACCCTTCTACTAGCATAACTCATAAGCAACTGAATAAAATGCTTAAATCTGTATAAAATCAGCGAAAACATACAACTTTTCTAAGCTTGATCAATACAAATCTGAACTTTACAAGATTACAATTCTGCTTTTACAAAATAAAACTGAAACTTAATACATTAACTCCACTGATTGTCTATGGAGCCTCTACTAGTACTGACTATAGGTACCCGGGTCATGACTCCTAACTATCCCAACTCAATACAACTGAATAAAGAAAATACAATACTTCTCGAAAAGTATAACTAACTTAAGCCCTTGAATCATAAGGACTCATCACCTGCTGACTGGAAGCTGCGAACTGACTGAATGTGGTATATGCGCTACAACTTGTACCTATATTATAAGGAAATGTAGCACACAGATGAGTATGTGAATCAGTACTTGGGAATGTACTAAGTAAATGGGGGTGTATGCAATTAAATAATCAATATCATAAATCCTTATAGAAAGCATGCATGCTAGTATAGATGACTCACATAGCTTGAATTAAAACCATCATAATCATGAATAAGAAAATAAGTAATGTAAATCACGTAAGTCATTTCACTTCATTCTAAATTTGCATTCTTTCTTTGTTCTCAAACTTGTAGTATAGATAAAGTCTTAAAACAACATCTTTCAGAACATACACTTTAATCTCATTAAAACTAGGAACTTCTTTGAAAACTTAAAGATTTTGACACTTGAGAACCTTAGAAATCTTGAAATCATAGCTTTCAAAATATATATACCTTTATATTAGATAGAGTGGGGCACTACTTTGGAAACTTAGAAGTTTCTTATAACCGACATAAACCATGTGAGATTACATGGAGTCCAACGTCTTACCCACATTGGGGAGAGCTGTTCTATCATTGCCATTGGATAGAACCTTAACTTTAGTGATAACTGTCTTAACCCACTTGGGGTAAATCAGAAATCTACGGGGGCACGTAGTTCTAGGGCATGAGACCTCGGAATTAATCCCAACTTGGTGCTAAATACCACTACCTTACTTAGCTTAGAACTTAAGAAAATCCACCTTAAAATATTTCAACAATATATAATGGGAGCCAAAATGCATCCCCTTTATCTCAAAATCAAGGATGTGGATTTCTTTCTTAACTTAGGATCAAAACGCACTTCTTTTTAAAAATCTTGATAGAATTATCATGAATAAACTTTAAAGTCTCAATAACATGGAAATATACGTACTCTTCTTGAAGCATTTTAAAAAGTATCAATAAGTCATTCTCAAAGACTCACAATTTCACAATAAGGCTCAATTCACGACAACAAATCTTGGAAATTCTTGAAAATAGGATATCAATATAGGCATGTGCAATTTATATAATAAACTCTCAATTTAGATCATAATTAAATAAGATAAACATGCAATTCAAAACTTTAACAATTTCCATAATCTCATAAACTTGAAATATAGTAAAATAATATGAATTCATCTTGGAATTACGAAATTCTTTAAGAAAAACTAAAACTTTTGGGCACAAGAACGAAAGGGTGTTCATGTTCAAACCCCACATACGTTAGACTTGAAGCTTTGAATGAACTCTTGACCTTGGGACTCTATTCGTGAAAATAATAGGTGCTTTTTGTAGCCCTTGGAATGGGGATTCCGAATTTCAAAGAATTATCGAAAACTCACGGTTGAATCTTGAGGTATATGGATTTTTAGGTTGAAACCCTAATGAGTGTTCTTGGTGATTTTGAGAAAAACTAATCTTATTTTGGTGTTCTATGGTTTAAATCCTGTGTTAGAGATAATAAGGGGTTGAAAAATGCCACATTAACCCTTAATGAGTTGGAGAAGAAAGCTGAAAATTGGACCAAGGCTATACCCAGGTGTAACACCCCGATTTGCTGAACCAAAATTCTACACGGTGCTTATGACCCCTAGGGGCCACAAGCTAACCCATGACTGATATTTGTACCTGTGCACTGCATAATATACTTGTAAAATGTGGAAAACATGAACAATAGGCCATAAGGTTCGACTAAATAGAATATCTAATAAAATAACATCCATGTGGGGTAGTGAATACCCAAAACAACTGAAAACTGAATCAAATCTTAACTAAATCTGAAAGCCTCTAAGTACTGTCTGAATAAGGAGTTGAAGGAACATGTCTCCAACTAACTCTGTAAACTGAAAACTAACTGAAATAATAAATGAATCAAATCATATAGTCCTCAAATGAAGAGGACTCAGAAAATTTCCCAAATTGGTCCCTTGGCGCGACGCGGCGTTATCGCGTCGTGTCACTGAAAATTGACAATTGGGAAATTGAGGGATGGTGCGACGCGGAGCCATCGCTTGCCCCCTCTTTTATGACCTGGAACCATGGAGCAATGTGCCAGTATCGCGAAGCATCACTGTAATTTGACAATTGCCATTTGGGCTACCCCCGCGACGCGCTGAAGGCTCAGGTCAGACACTATCTCACTAAAAAGGCCCTAACTCTTCGCCCGGGTGTCGGATTTGGGCGAATTATATATCAACGGAAAGCTTATTCAATTTTCCACGTGATAAGTAGTGAAAATTATGGAAATACCATGTGTATAAGAATGAATACTTATTTCAAAGCAAGTTCTAACATCCTTGAGATGATTTTCAAGCTAAGAAAAAGCACAGGTATTACAATATCTCCCCCTTGAGAAAATTCATCCTCGAATGAGACTGACTGAGAGGGGAAACAATAAACTGAACATAAATAACTGGAATATGATTTCATGACTGACGAGTGGAACACAACCTACTGAACATGCATATCTGATGTATGTGTAACTGATTCGTAAATGCATTATTATATAACTAATCTAATACATGAATGCATGGCTGAATATGCAATGGTAATCGATACAAAGATTATCATGGGAACATGAACATGAGACTGAATACTAAGTTAGTGATGCACACTAATCATGAAACTGAGAAAGCTTTAGGAGAACTATTACCTTGAGCTTGATCTGAGTTGGCGGGGAAGAGGTGAGGATACTTGGTACGCATATCTGCTTCTGCTTCCCAAGTAGCTTCCTCAACCGACTGATTTCGCCAAAGAACTTTGACTAGAGGGACTTCTTTGTTCCTCAGTCTACGAGTCTGATAGTCTAGAATTTTGATCGGAATTTTCTCATAGGAGAGACTGTCCTGAACATCAATGCTCTGAATAGGGACTAAGACTGATGGATCACCTATACACTTCTTGAGCAAAGAGACATGAAAGACTGGATGAACTGAGGCTAGATCTGAAGGAAATTCAAGATCATAAGCTACCTTGCCTAAGCAACTGAGAATCTTGAAGGGGCTGACATATCGGGGACTGAGCTTTCCCTTCTTGTCGAACTACTTCACTCCCTTCATGGGAGAGATCTTTAGATATACATAGTCACCAATCTCAAACTCGATATCCTTTCTGTGCATATCTGCATAGGTCATCTGTCGGCTCTGAGCAGCCCGAAGTCTTTCTCTGATCAACTGGACTTTCTCTAAGGCGTCAAATACTAAGTCAGGCCCTATGACTGAGGCCTCACTAACTTCGAACCAACAAATTGGAGATCTGCACCTCCTACCATAGAGAGCTTCGAACGGAGCCATTTTAATACTGGAATAATAGCTATTGTTGTATGAAAACTCAATCAAAGGCAAGTGGTCATCCCAACTTCCTTTGAAATCAATTGCACACGCCCTTAGCATATCTTCCAGAGTCTGAATGGTCCTTTCTGCTTGACCATCTATCTGAGGATGAAAAGTTGTGCTGAGATGAACTTGGATACCAAGACCCTTTTTGGAATGCTTTCCAGAAGTGAGAGGTGAACTGGGTACCTCTGTCTGAGATGATAGATAATGGAATACTGTGTAATCTAACCAACTCCCTGATATAGAGTTTGGCGTAATCCTCATCTGAATAAAAGGTATGAACTTGAAGAAAATGAGTTGAATTAGTCATTCTGTATACAATGACCCAAACTGAATCGTGCTGATGACTAGTTCGAGGCAAACCGATCACGAATTCCATGTTCACTTCTTCCCACTTCCAAGTAGGAATGGTGAACTCCTGCATGGGACCACTAGACTTTTGATACTCTATCTTAACCTGCTGACATGTAGAGCACTTAGCCACAAACTCTGCAACATCTCTTTTTATCCCACTCCACCAATAGATCTCCCGCAAGTCGTGGTACATCTTAGTAGCCCCTGGATAAATAGAGTATCATGCACCATGCACTTCTATAAGAATTCGCTGCCTTAAGTCATCTACACCTGGAACACACACACGACCCTGACAACGAAGAACACCATCTCCCTCTTGGGAGAAAACCTCTACTTTCTGATTCTGAACTGACTCTTTTAGCTTGACAAGGCTAGGATCCCTATCTTGCTTTTCTTTCACCTCGGAAACTAGAGATGACTCTAAACTACTCTGAACACATACACCACCTTCTAAAGAGTCGACTAAGAGAAAGCCTAGTCTGGCAAGCTGATGGATCTCTTGAGCTATCTTCTTCTTACTATCATCAACATGAGAAATACTACCCATGGAGAGTCTACTGAGAGTGTCGGCCACAACGTTGGCCTTGCCTTAATGATAAAGGACACTCATGTCATAATCTTTCAAGATGTCTAACCACCTTATCTGATGAAGATTGAGATCTTTCTAAGAAAAGACATGTTGGAAACTCTTATGATCTGTGAAGATATCTACATGAACTCTGTATAGATAATGCCTCCAAATCTTCAAGGCAAATAGTATGGTTGCTAACTCAAGATCATGAGTAGGTTAATTCTTCTCATGGGGCTTTAACTGTCGGGAGGCGTAGGCTATGACCTTACCATGTTGTATGAGGACACAACCTAAACCCACTCTAGATGCATCACAATATACTATGAACCCATCTGAACCATCTGGAAGAGCTAGAACTGAAGCTGAAGTGAGTCGAGTCTTCAACTCTTGAAAACTCTTCTCGCAAGGATCTGACCACTAAAACTTGACCTTTTTCTGAGTCAATCTGGACATGGGATATGTAATAGAAGAAAGCCTCTCAATAAACCGTCTGTAATAGCCAGCCAAACCTAAGAAGCTCCTGATATCTGATGGAGAAACGGGGCGAGGCCAGTTGCTTACCGCATTGGTTTTCTGAGGATCTACTCTAATGCCATCACCGGAAATAATATGGTCAAGGATTGCTACTGATCTTAGCCAAAATTTGCACTTACTGAACTTGGTGAACAACTGATGATCTCTGAGGGTCTGAAGAACAATTTTGAGATGGTCTGAATAATCAAGCTCAGTGCGAGAATAGACCAGAATATCATCTATGAAGACTATGATGAATATGTCCAAGTACTCCTTAAACACTCGGTTCATCAAGTCCATGAAAGCTGCTGGGGAATTGGTAAGACCAAAGGATATGACTAGAAATTTGAAGTGACCATACCGAGTACGAATAACTGTCTTCGGGATGTCACATTCTCTAACTCTGAGCTGATGGTATCCTGATCTGAGGTCTATCTTGGAGAAATAACTAGCACCCTGAAGTTTGTCAAACAAGTCATCTATTCTAGGAAGTGGATACCTGTTCTTGATCGTAACTTTGTTGAGCTGACGGTAATCGATACACATCCTGAGAGAACTATCTTTCTTGCGCACGAATAAGACGGGTGCACCCCATGGGGATACACTGGGCCTGATTAATCTCTTATCTAAGAGTTCCTTCAACTGATCTTTCAGTTTCTTAAGTTCTGCTGGTGCCATTTTGTATGGCGGAATAGAAATAGGCTAAGTATCTGGGAGAAGGCCTATACCAAAGTCTATTTCCCTTTCGGGAGGAATGCCTGGAAGATCTTCGGGAAAGATGCCTGAATATTCATTAACCACTGGGACAAATTCAAGACTGGGAGATTCAGAACTAGAATCCTTAACATGCACGAGATGATACACATACCCCTTAGAAATTATTTTCCTTGCCCCGAAGGTAGAAAACAAGCTGACCCCTCAAAGATGTTGTACTACCCTTCCACTCTAGAATGGGATCATTCGGGAACTGAAACTGAACTATCCAGTTTCTGCAGTCGACTATGGCATAACAGGAATGATGCCAATCCATGTCGAGAATGACTTCAAAATCAGTCATCTCTAATTCGACTAAATCTGCTAACGTGATGATACCAAACGGTATCTACAACACAAAAACAGTCCACAAATGAGATACAACAACACACCTTATCCCACAACAACAAGACAACAAGACGATACAAGAAAAAAACACAAATTAAAAACGATAAAGGATAGGTAACTTGACACAAAGAGAATACGAAATGTAGCAACTAAAGAGAATATTAAACTCTAAAACCTCTACAAATCACATTAACAAGCACCAAATTCTTAAAGTGACCTCTAAGGGAATCAACTCCACCTTACAACCATCGTTTCTAAGCAAAGATCAATAATGGCTTTTCCAAGCCCTACACTAATGGCTTATCCAAGCCCTACACTAAGGATGTTACACTCTCAAAGAGAGAAGAAGTCTTTTACATATTCATCATTTAAAAACTAAAGAGAAAATGACTTAATAGAAGACTATATAGAGGCTAGTTTATTACATAACAAAAATAACCACAATACCCTTAATGAAAGGGTTGGTCATGAAGTGTCTTTCTAACAAAGTGTGATCCCCAAAACACCCTTAATGAAGGGTTCTTCTTTAATGCTCCACAACCGTGGGTTCATTCTTCAACATTTGTAGTCTCGGCCCACGCAATCTTCCACACACGGGTTTGTCTTATGTCATGCTCAAAATGGGTCCTCCATGCATGTTCTTGTGTCCTCGAGGTGACCAAGTCTTGAGTCTTTATGCGTTGGGCATCCAATGGCGTCTTCAAAAACATAGATGGACATTTGGCTCGTATCATCCTCCCCTTCTTGAAAAGGATTCGACCTCGAATCCATACCTTTCAAAACTAAAGAAAGGACAAACAAGCACAACTTCCTCATGGCATAAGGGTTAGGATTAGTACAACAAATAACATCATTATGCCAACGTGGTACATACTTGAGATATAACCATAAATCCTTTGTATTAGTCATGAAAAGTTTAGTAAGAATATTACAAAGGAAATGGCGATGACAAGTATCATGAGATAAAGAAACTACAAAGGTCGTAATGGTATCACTAAGTCCAAAAAGTAAGGCTAACCTTGTCTTAGGAACCATAAAGCACAATTGTTTCATTACCTCTTCAAGTGGCCTCATCAAACATAGTGCCACTATTGGTGTCAAAGTCCACCAATCCCACATAACTTTGTCATTCAAACAAGTGGACCAACCAACAAGACCTATACCTCTACTTAATGCAAACCCAAAACTAGCATGGATGTCATCATAGGCAAAGAGGTAGTATAGGAAAGAATCAAGTGTAAAGACATGCACGGGTAAAGACAAAGCATTGAAGCACATACACTCTCTTTTCTTCAAACAAATAGACAACTTGGCATCCACAAGTTGGGATTCATGCAATTTAAGCAAAAGTGTGTCAAGAAAGGATGCACATTTAGAAATATTACCCCAAGGAATCAATGATACTTTTTCCCTCGGGTTGCCAAAAAGGACTATACATTCCTTACCCTTAAGAGATTTCCATCGTTATGAGGAATGTTGTCATACCATAATGGGTTAGCATATAGGCTATAGCCTTCAAGATAAGTTATACCATCATTCTCACCACTAGGTTCATTAAGAGTGATTATACCATCTTCAAACAAGACATTATACCTAAAGAGAGCATGATCTATCCCGCAGACAGATTTGGAACAAGTAAGTTCACTCCCTAAAAGTTCATTATCAAGTTTAAAAGATATTTCAAGCACATGATTATCCCTATGAGACAAGCAAATATTAGAATCAAAGGGAAAGCTCACGGGCTCACTCCTATTCCTTTGATCAACATTTTCAACATCATCACACACTTGAGATTCATTAATCACATCACACACATCCTCGAGTGGTGGGCAATTTTCACATAAAAGTTGAGCAATATAAATTTCAAAAGACGATGTACTTTCATTCAACACAATAGTTTTAACACTAGATGGACATAAATCGATCTTACATGAAGGGTCGATTCGGTCATCAATAGGATCAACTAATGAATCCACACTCACAACAAGTACATCATTATCAAGTGGCAAAGCAACAATAGACTCACATAAAGGCAAGCTATAACTCATACTCAATGGGCTACTAGCCACACAATTATCATTCGCATGTACAAAAGTGTAAGAGTTAGCTATTATACCTTGACGCTCAAGAGTATGTTCGTCTTTACCTCGGTGTGAAAGTCCATCAAAAGCTTGGGCAGCAACTTCCTTCGGAAATCTCTTATTGCAAGTTATTTGGACAATTGGATTTTGATGGAAGAGTTTGGGTAGCAATTGACATATAATTTCAATGTGCCGTTGCATATCTTCAAGATCGTCATGGATGCGATTACACGTGGCCTTAAAATTATGGGCAGCCATGGTACCTAAACAAAAAAAAAGGCAACAACAAATAAAAGAAAACAAACAAGATTAGTAGTAAAAGCTCCTTACCAACACTCGATACACTCACCTTTGTGATTCTCACAATTGGAGCGAAAAATATTGAAAGTTGCTTATACTCCAATAGTCAATAAGATGTCAATCCTACTTGGCGGCCGGAATGGATTCTTGTTTTGATTGACTCAAGACACAAAACAAAATTCACTTACGAACTTTAAACAAAAAAGTTACTACGAGTTACAATCGAGAAAAGCACAAAAATAACGAAGACACTAAAGAAACGTATTCAAAAATTAATTAACAACTTAGTAGGTGATTACTAGTTTGTCTATTAGTATTAGGATCAAGAAAATTGAAACTAAAGAAACGAGAAATGAAACTTAGAAACCTGAAATTTTGAGCCTAAGGGTCATTTTTTAGGGTGATGACGTGGCAACCTCCTATTGGACGTTAAAATTGTTGAAAGTATGAGAAATTTTCTTGTCTTCAAATTGTATTGATCAAATTCCAAGTGGGGAATGGTGGAATTTCGGCTATGGGAGGGTAACAACAAGACTTTGGAGCCCTTTTTTCAAGTTCAAAAAATGTTTGACTTTTTTGCACCTTTTTTGCTAAACACCTTTTTGAAAGACTTTTGGCTCTTTCCCTTTTTGTAAGTCTTGGTAGGTGGACTTTCTCCCTTTTGAAAACACAACTTTTGAAACCCTTTTGTCCCGTTTTCCCTTTGGATGTCTTAGAGTTGTGTCTTTCAAGACTAACAACAAGACACTCTTTGTCTTCAATTTCTAAGATCAAACAACCATTTTCTCTTCAACAAAATATGAAGATGGTGAAGAACACCAAGAACACAACTTTTGAATCTTGGAGTTTTATGGTTCAAGTAGGATCCCACACAACAACAACACATTTTTCAAACTCCAACCCTCAACAACAACATCAATAAAACGTTTTTAAGCCACAATCTCAACAACAAACTTCAATAACACTCTTTCAAGCCACCAATCCTCAAAAAACAGCAACCTTCAAAGTTCAAAAACAACTCGAAAATGACTCAAAATTTAGATCTAGACTCTATAAGTGTTAGTGAAGAAGGGACTAACACTAGAAACAACAAAACACAAAAAAAACACAAGAAAACCAAGCCTCAAATCTCGGCCCAAACACAAAAACGGGACAGATTACTTTTTTTTTTTTTTGCATTTTTCAGTTTTTCCAATAATATTTTTGTGATTTTTCAAGATAGCAAGCCCAAGATTGATCTCGTGGGAACGAAATCAATGATGGCTATGATACCAAATGATACCAAACGGTATCTACAACACAAAAATAGTTTGCAAAGGAGATACAACATCACACCTTAACCCACAATAACAAGACAACAACACGATGCAAGAAGCAAACACAAATTGAAAACGATAAAGGATAGGCAACTTGACACAAAGAGAATACGAAATATAGCAAATAAAGAGTATATTAAACTCTAAAACCTTTATAAATCACATTAACAAGCACCAAATTCTTACGGTGACCTCTAAGGGAATCAACTCCACCTTACAACCACCGTTTCTAAACAAAGATCAATAAAGGCTTTTCCAAGCCCTACACTAAGGATGCTACACTCTCAAAGAGAGAAGAAGTCTTTTACATATTCATCATTTAAAAAATAAAGAGCAAATGACTTAATAGAAGACTATAAAGAGGCTAGCTTATTACATAATAAAAATAACCACAATACCCTTAATGAAAGGGTTGGTCATGAAGTGTCTTTCTAACAAAGTGTGATCCCAAAAACACCCTTAATGAAGGGTTCTTCTTTAATTCTCCACAACCGTGGGTTCATTCTTCAACACTTGTAGTCTCGGCCCACGCAATCTTCCACACACGGGTTTGCCTTATGTCATGCTCAAAATGGATCCTTCATGCATGTTCTTGTGTCCTCGAGTTGACCAAGTCTTGAGTATTTATGCATTGGCATCCAATGGCATCTTCAAAAGCATAGATGAACATTTGGCTCGTATCACGTGGCTTTCTAAAATATCATAATCGGGCAGTTTCTGTATACCCGCCGAGCTATGACGGTTTTACCCACTGGGGTAGAGACTGAAAATGGATCTGCTAAAATTTTGGGACTGATTTCAAAATTTCCTTCTATGTAAGGAGTAACAAAAGACACGGATGCACCTGGGTCTAGCAAAGCATAAACATGAACATGGAAAATCTGTAACGTACCAGTAACGACATCAGGAGAATTTTCCAAATCTATAACGTACTAGTAATGATATCAGGAGAATTTTCCTGATCCTGTTGAGTCTGAAGAGCATAGATTCTATTTGGGCGTTGCCCACTAGTAGCACTTGAAGTGGCACCCTGCTGATTTGGGCGACCGTATTGGGCTATGGAACGATTCTGCTGACCCTGTAGAACTGACTGCGGACACTCTCTAATCCTGTGGCCTGGCTTGCCATAATAAAAAAAAACATCGCTACCAGCTCTACAGGTATCCTTGTGGTTCTTTCCACAAATCTGACGCAGGGAATTAGTTCGGGCACTGCTGACACTAACCTGAGACTTATAGCCTGGTGCTCGATCTCTGTTGCCGTCTCTAAATTTCGGCACTGGGGCACTAGCGAAGGAAGGAGCTGGAACTGCTAGCTTAGGACGAAACTGCGAATGGTTTTCTCTTTCTGATTTGGGTTGAGCAAAACTGAAACTACCTGATCTTGCTCTGTTGTTCTGCCTCTCCCTAGTCCTAACCTTCTGCTCCTCTATCTGCTGAGCATGGGTCATGAGCCTGGCTAAAGTCATATTACTGTTCAGCATTGCATATCTACACTCATTTACCAAGCTATCATTCACCCCTGACATGAACTTGCTCATCTTAACCCTGTTGTATGCAACCACATGAGGGGCTTATCTGGCTAACTGAGTAAATCTAAGAGAATACTCTTAACCATCATATTTCCCTGCCTGAGGTTGATGAACTCAAGAACTTTGGCCTCCCTCAGCTCTTAGGGAAAGAATTTTTCTAAGAAAGCCGTGATAAATTCCTCCCACTCTATGAGACCTGTATCCTCTAGCCTCTCAGACTTTCACTGTTTATACCAAGTATGAGCCACATCTTGCAACTGGTTTGTGGCTAACTCGGCACTCTCAATAGAAGTAACTCCCATGATGTCAATGACCTTCTGGACTTGGTCAATGAACTCCTGAGGGTCTTCATTAGACTTAGACCCAAAGAAAGATGGAGGGTTAATTTGAGTGAAGTCCCAAATTCTAGCTACGGCGGAGTTGACCACTGGATTGGACGGAATAACTGATGGTTGTTTATTCTGGGTAGCCACAGACTAATCAAGTATAGTGAATACGGTCCTAAATTCCGTATGAGAAATATGTTCGCCTAAAGGATCTTCGGGCTGAGGAGCTGGTTGGTTTCTTCTCTTTGGAGGCATATTCTGAAATAAGAGAAAAACGGATTAGACTGAGAGTTTAACTTGAGATTATGCTCACTAGCACGACATGAATACTGAAAGAGGAGAAACTATTCCTAAAACATCTCATAGCCTTCTGTACATAAATGTGGTGCGCAACACACCCATGTACAAGACTCTACTAGATGCGGCTTTCAGACTTTCTAGGACTCTATTGAACCTTAGGCTCTGATACAAAGTTTGTAACGCCCCGATTTGCTGAACCGAAATGCTATACGGTGCTTATGACCCCGAGGGACCACAAGCTAACCCATGACTAATATATGTACCTGTACACTGCATAATATACTTGTAAAATGCGGAAAACATAAATAATAGGCCATAAGGTTCGACTGAATAGAATATCTGATAAAATAACATCCATGTGGGGTAGTGAATACCCAAACAACTAAAAGTTGAATCAAATTTGAACTAAATCTGAAAGCCTCTAAGTACTGTCTGAATAAGGAGTTGAAGGAACATGTCTCCAAATAACCCTGTAAACTGAAAACTAACTGAAATAATAAATGAATCAAATCATATAGTCCTCGAATAAAGAGGACTCATTGCAACTCTGTATACTGGATCACGCCTGCTACTGCTGGTCTGGAACTCGTGTCTCTGCACCTATGGTGTAACAAGAAAAGAAAGCACCATAGCGCAAATGCGTCAGTACAACTAGAGTACTGAGTATACGAGTGAGGTAGGCTAATGCGAAAGGGTTTACATGCATGAACAATGCTAACTGACAGACTGATATGAATGTGAGAGTGCAAATATGCATACATAGTAACTAGAATCGTGAATACGTGATATCTAGATTTGTATGTTAATACATGGTTTACTGAGAACTTACATGACTGATACTGAAGTTCTAATAATATGGGCGACTATGTCTGACAGTCCTGAATCTAATGGAACTATCTGAGTTTTGTACTGTAACTGAATTTGACTATAACTGGCAGTCCTGGTATACTGATATCTGAAGAATTGTCTGAGTTCTTTTACTGAGACTGAGTCTGAAACTGTGGGAGGTAGTTGTTTAAATGACAGGCCCCAATAACTCATATAAGTTGGGGTCCAGTCTCTGCCCCGACTGGACGGGTGTCAATACCGCGCCACTGGTAAGGACAGCTGTGAGTGACCCTTATCTGGCAGGTACTCAAATGAGAACGGTGGAAACCCTAAACTGACAGGTTAAGCCACCTCATCAACCCTAATCTTATAGGTTAAGACGTCTCAACCTACGTTGGCTACGTAGTTCTGGAACACAAGGATGACTGTTAAGAATCACACCCTAAACTGGCAGGTGAGTCCCCATCCTTGGGTTCACTCGGTACTAACTTCTACTCCCATCTGAAGAGATTGAACATGATTTAACAGATTGAACATGTACTAACTAACTGACTTTCGTTGACTGACGGAATAGTACACTATCTGAGAATTTTCTGAGATCATGAGATTTCTAAGGTTTCCTGAGTCACATGACTGACTGAGTTCTATGGATCATGGCTTGACTGATATTATCGTGATAACATGACATGGCTCTAGGCACACAACTATATTTTTTAGGTACGAATACCCCTAGGACTCGATAGAAGGAAACTGACACACATGACTGACTTGATCACAAGATTGGAGTTCACAATTCATAATATCATAACTTGGGGAATTTCATGAAGTACATGATTATCATGCATCTTGTACATAAGTAGGATTTGCAAGTAAGCATAGCATAATCTCATAAGACTAGTTCATGAACAATCCAACAACATTTATGAGGCACAATATCAACATGAAAGTCATTGGGACATGGGGGCATATCATGAATCCTTCACTTAGTCACAATTTAGCTATATTGCATGATTTCTAATTCCTTAGGCATTTTATCAAACACCTTGCATGCACTCTTTAAGGCATAGGTATGTTCATAAGTTTCACCATATTAAACCACTCAAATTCATGGGTTTCAACGAACATGATCATAATCTCCATGAAAATACATCAAATTACTACTTTACAACATAAATAACAACCACCCACATGTATAAAATCATATCACCATGAAACAATCACAATTTAGTATTTAAAGATTGATTCTTGAACTCCACGGATGAAAGGGATCTATGGATGAACACTACGCATACATTATTTCATGATTTCGTGAAGATTGACGGTGAAATTTCCTTGAAATTGAATCTTCTATGAAAACCCTAGGGCTTGTTCTTGAGAGTTTTTTAGAGGAATTGAGTGTAAGTTGCTGAATTAGGGCTTAAATCTCGTGTTATAAGGTTTATATAGGGTGGGGAAATTGAACCTTTTATCCCTGGACACATCATTAAGTTTTCAAAAAATTTCCCGAATTGGACCCTTGGCGCGACGCGGCATTATCGCGTCGTGTCACTGGAAATTGACAATTGGGAAATGGAGGGATGGTGTGACGCGGAGCCATCACTTGCCCCCTTTTTTGTGACTTGGAAATATGGAGAAATGCGCCAATATCGCGAAGCATAGCTGTAATTTGACAATTGTCATTTGGACTACCCCTGCGACGCGCTGAAGGCTCAGGCCAGACACTATCTCACTAAAAAGGTCTTAACTCTTCGCCCGGGTGTCGGATTTGGGCGAATTATATATCAACGGAAAGCTTATTAAATTTTGCACGTGATAGGAAATTAAAATTATAGAAATACCACATGCATAAGAATTAATCCTTATTTCAAAGCAAGTTCTAACATCCTTGAGATGATTTTCAAGCTAAGAAAAAGCACGGGTATTACACCAGGGTGGCGCCCTGCTTGGACCCCCATTTTATCCTGGGTAGCTCCCTGCTTAGACCCCTGGTCTATCCTGGGCGGCGCCCTGCTTATAGCCTTTTGCTACTGCCTCAGCCACGAAAATGGCCATAACTTTTCGTTCAGATATCGGATTTTGGCGAAATTGGTATCGTTGGAAAGCTAATTCAATTATCTAAAATTTGGTGGGTCTTGGAATGAAAAATTCCATGTATAAAAGGATTTATACATATTTGAAGTAGACCCTTGTAGAATCGAATATCAAATTTTGGACGAATCAAATGATCTTAGCTTAACTTTGTTCTAAGTCATTGCTATGAACATTTTTCACCTCTAAACTACTTCATAGACTAGGATAATGATCATGAAACTTGTATTCAAATGATAATCACTTGGATTGGAGCTTATACACATATGAACGATGGCTCAAAGACTAGTCCGAAAATATGGGGTATTACAACGCCATAGGTCAACATGACAATAGTCCATTTCCAGTGTCGAAGCGCGATACCACCGAGTCGCGGTGAACTTCTAGGTCCCAATCAGTGAAGGGCCGCAATTTTCCTGCAACGCACCACATACCAGTTTCCCAGTTGTCCGATTCTAGTGACATGGCGCAATAGCGTCGCGCCAGCCCAAAAATCGAGATTTTCAGTCAGTTTCATGTTTTTATTTCAAGGGCTTTTATGTACTTTTTCCTTGTCCCAGTCAACCCCAAACACGAAATAAAGTCCCTAATAACCTAATTGGGCATTATTCTAATTAATTTTTCCCCAAAATCAAGAACATTCTCTCAAGTAGCAGAACCCTAACCTTCAAGAATCAAGGTCAAATCTCAAGAACTTTCCATAAATCCTTCCAAATTCATCATCCCAGGTATGTTAGATATTCATTCATAGATTTCTTTCATCCATGGAGTCCAAGTATCCGTTTAAATTACAAAACCATCATCTTTTCAAGTTTATTTGATTTTAAATTATGATTTCATCCATGAATCTCCTTGTACTATTGATTTTATACCATGTTACCATGAAATTATTGTTATTATTCAATTTCCCATATTTTAATATCATCATTTATTGAAAAAAAAAACATGATTTAGCTCTATTATGTCGAATTCTAGCTATTTCTATATGTTTTAGGACATTCCTGTGATAGTTTTAAGCCATGAACTACATGTGTTTGATAAAATGCATACAGGAGTGATTTATTTAATAAGAGCCTTCATGTTTTGGTCCCTTAAGCTTTAGTGTCTTTTCAGTATTATTGTTTTGAATCCTGGGGGTATTAAATTCCCGAAAACCATAGTTGTTTATTTGGTCTAGTCTCAGTACATTATAGAATAGTCTTTAGATTATACTATGAGCAATCTCAGAATAATCAGATATCAGTCATTAAAGTCAGAACAACCTAGTATCTCAGTGTCTTTCAGTTGGGAGTAGAATTTAGCACCGAGCGAGTGTAGGGATGGCAGCTTCTTTTTCAGATAGGCAGAGTCATTAGTAGCAATCCCTATACTCCAAAACTACATAGCCAACGTAGGGTATGAGAAGTCACCCATCATATTAGGCTTGACTATTTCGCAGGGGTCACCCGTCAGTTCAGGCTTGCACCGTTAGTTTTTTGGATATTATATCGGTTTAGTGGATCCACACAGCCATCGTTAGTATCCGTGGTATGGTATTAATATCTTTCCAACTGGGGTAACAAGTTGGACCCCGATTAGCTCAAATTAGGGAATGTCGGTTAGATGATACCTTCCACAGTCTCAGATATAGTCTCAATTATAGTCCCAGCTCAGTTATTCAGTCTTAGGGTTGTTTGACAAAAGTATATAGATTTCAGTTATTCCAGTATTTTAGTTTACAGATTTTACTCAGTTCATGTTATATGCTTGGTAATGCGTCCTCAGTATCTACAGATTTTCATGCATTTTCAGTATCTACAGTTTCTATGCTCTTTATTCAGTACTCCATGCTTTACATGCATGTCCAGTTAATTATTATTATTATTCATATTTATGAGACCATGCATATCAGCCTACCTCATTTAGCATACCAGTACGTTCAAAGTACTGATCGCATACCTTTCTTTTGCGCTATGATGTATCATATCATAGGTGTTGACTCTCAGTTCTCAGATCGCACTTAGTCCATCAAATCATCAGCAGTACAATAGAAATGGTAATTCCTCATCATCCGAGGACAGATTATATTACTTTATGTTTTTATCTCAGTAGTTAGTAGAGTTAGTTGGGGTCTGTCCCATCAACTCATAGTATTCAGTTTAGAGGCTTTTAAGACACTATAATTAGCTATTCAGATTTCAATATTTTTCTAGATTCATAATTCAGTAGTCGTTTCATTATTAAAACCTTATGGCATTTCATTTATTCTTCCGCATTCATGATTATATTATTCAGTGCTCATAGCAGGTACCAGCTTATGAGTTAGCTTGTGGTCCCTCAGGATCATAAGCACCGTGTAACAACTAGGGGGTAGTCTCGGGTCGTTATATGTTTCCTTTCTGAGAGGTTCTTCCGGACGATTGCATCCCAAGCCCGTTACTATGGCAAACTCTTTCAACCCAAAACAAATCGGCATGCCATAATAGTTGATCCAGATTTCATCAATATTTTTCCCCCTTCTTCGAATCTTTATCATCCCCCGCGTATTTGATCCTACTTGAGAAGACCATATACCATGCTCATTTGGAAATGGAGAGTGCAGTCCTAAGGCAGCTCAAGAAAGTATGCAAAGCAGCTCTTGTTAAAAAGTCTGTATATGTTTTAATTCATCATAATTCTCCTTAATTCATCAAAATATTTCCCCAACTGAAATTTAAATACAAGATCACCAGATACTTTGTCAGGGTTATCCATCGACATCGCAACTCGAAACTTATCGATACTAATGGTTTTGATAGGATATTGCTGAAAGTTCGTTATTAATTCACGCTCCATTGATGAGAAGGAGTTATCACTTTCCTCAGCTTCATTTTGCCCCGACTGATATTGTTCAAGAAGTTTCTCTGAATCTATCTGTACCCTAGCCATTTTTGTTGGGTGGTCAGAAGTTGATACACTTTCAGTTTATTTTCATTTGAGAGACATCTTTTAACTACAAACAACAGAAAAAACAAAAAATACATTGCATTTTATATCTATATAATTTTTAAAAAAAGGTAAGACAAATTTCAATAAATTATTCTAGCCACATTACAAAAAAATTCTCCAACGGTTAACCCATCAGTTAGAACAGATGGAGAATTTGTTTGAAGACCTACTTAATATCTCACAACAGATCTTCCACCTGTTGTAATAGATGAACCACTAACACCACAACCCATGCCACCACCAATGCCACCAAGACCAACACCAAGACCACCGATACCACCAACAAAAACACAAATACTGACACCTACAAAAACATCCACCAACAATACCACAAACACCATCTAGCAATACCACGATAATCAACAAAACACTGAGATAAAATTTTGGGTTGCTTCCAATTTTTTTAGAATCAAAACATAAAATTGTTAACCCATTCTTGAAGATAATACAACTAAAAGTCTTCTTTTTCATCATTAACTAAAAAGCGCTAACTGTTAGAATAAAGAACAAATGTAGAACTCTTCTCAAACTCTGTTATCTGCGAAGACAGAGAAAACGATGGATACAAGCGGGAATAAAGTTGGAAATAAAAATTATGTGGTCGGAAATGTGAAGAAAATATTTGTTTTGAAGGGTTGAGCAATATGTTGAGTAGTTATTGTCTATATTGTTGAGAGAAATAAAAAGGAGCGAGAACTTGAGATTTGAAATGAGGCAAAGTTTTTCCCGCAAATGGATGATTTGTATGGGTTGATTTGTAATTTTGGAAAAGAACGACAAGTTTTGAAATTGTTAATTTGGTCCAAATTGATCTTAATTAATTTATAAAATTTCAAAAGATATAGTTTTTAAAATATTAAGTTAATGAGAACTCATTTCAACTCAGAGTGATCGATCGATGACCCGGGTCGGGATGAACGCAATACCAACACCATGCAATTGCAACGACTCAATTGAAGTTGTTGTTGACCCTACAAGCTCATTCATTCATCCCTAGTTCCACCTAAATCAATTTAGGTAATCTTAACATTAAGTTAATGAGAGCTCATTTCAACTCAGATTGATCGATCGACGATTGGAATCTGGTTGAACGCAATACCAATACCATGCAATTGCAATGACTCAATTGAAGTTGTTGTTAACCCTATAAGCTCATTAATTCATCCATAGTTCTACCTAAATCAATTTAGGTACTATTAATCTTAACATTAAGTTAATGAGAGCTCATTTCAACTCAGAGTGATATATCGACGACTCGGGTCTGGATGAATGCAATACCAACACCATGCAAATACAAGAACTCAATTGAAGTTGTTGTTGACCCTATGAACTCATTCATTCATCCCTATTTCCACCTAAATCAATTTAGGTACTATTAATCTTAACATTAAGCTAATGAGAGCTCATTGCAACTCAGAGTGATCGATCGACGACCCAGGTCGGGATAAACGTAATACCAACACCATGTAATTACAACGACTCAATTAAAGTTATCGTTGACCCTATGAGCTCATTCATTCATCCCTAGTTCTACCTAAATCAATTTAGGTACTGTTAATCTTAACATTAAGTTAATGAGAGCTCATTGCAACTCAGAGTGATCGATCAACGACCCGGGTCGGAATGAACGTAATATCAACACCATGCAATTGCAATAACTCAATTGAAGTTGTTGTTGACCCTATGATCTCATTCATTAATCCCTAGTTCCACCTAAATCAATTTAGATACTATTAATCTTAACATTAAGTTAATGAGAGCTTATGTCAACTCAAAGTGATCGATCGATGACCCGGGTCGAGATGAATGTAATACCAACACTATGCAATTGCAACAACTCAATTGAAGTTGTTGTTAACCGTATGAGCTCATTCATTCATCCGTAGTTCCACCTAAATCAATTTAGGTACTATTAATCTTAACATTAAGTTAATAAGAGTTTATTGCAACTCAGAGTGGTCGATCGACAACCCGGGTCGGGAGGAACATAATACCAACACCAATTGCAAAGACTTAATTGAAGTTATAGTCGATCCTATGAACTCATTCATTCATCCCTAGTTCCACCTAAATTAATTGCAATGAAATCTATTGGAACAAATGACTGAGATGTTGAAAATTTCTAACAGATATTCATATCTGTTACAACAGATGACATATTTAATTTAATTATCAAATAAACCTTTGTATCTATTGTGATAGATGACTGAGTTGTTAGAAATTTTCAAAAAGATATTTATATCTATTATAACATATGATATATCTGATTTAATTATCAAATAAAAATTTACATTTGTGAGCTATTGGGATTTTTAAACAGATATTTGTATCTGTTGTAACAGATGACCGTGTTGTTGGGATTTTAAATAGATATTTCTATCTGTTACAATAGATGACATATCTATTTGAAAATCTTTTTTCCTTTCAATTTTAAAGCTTTCTATCTGAGTAGATAAAGTAGTAAGTACTACAAAATGCGGTAAAAAATGAAGAGTTTCTTTTTCTTGGATAACTCAAAAATAAGTTCATTGATTAGTCTTATCTTGTCTTTTCAATATCACTAGTCTTCCTCGTGCCCCTCAAATTATTAATGAATATTAATTATATTAATTAATGAATATTGAAAAACTCACGTCTACGTACACAATACATCTAGAATTATCTCATTTCTCCTCAGCTTCAGCCCTAAATTTATTTTATTTATCTCTCATTTTTTTCTTTCTCTTCTCTTTAGGTTAGGGTTATCACGGCCTTTTTATATCTTTTCTATTCTCTTTCTCATAAATATCCTTTTGGATCTAAACCGATCCATATCTTTCCTCGACTGAAATTATTGTTTTGATCCCCTTTTGATATTAAGGTATGGTTCACTATTGCTCTTTCATTCTCGTTTTCTTCTTCGCAAGTTATTTAAATTTATTTTTTATTTAATTATCATTTACCCATATCATATTTATTTAAAAAATTTGAAGGAACTTTTAAGTAATGAATAAAATAACCGAGAATTTTTAAAACAATATGCGCAAAAAGTATTCTTTTGGGAGAAGTTTAAAAGCCTTATTGGCAGTATCATTTTTTTGTATGTATTTTGTTTGTTTCTTTGTTGTTTATGTTGTTATTGATGTTGTTGGTGGGGTTGGCGTTATTGGAACTTGTGTTGTCGTGTTGTTGATGGTATTGGAAGAAAGAATGTTTCTTCTTAGTTGTTGATGGTGTTGGAACAAATGTTGTTTCTTTGTTGTTGATGTTTTTTATTTATTGTTTCTTTGTAGTTTATGTTGTTGTTCATGTTGCAACAGACGGAACAACTATTGGAACAAATCAAACCACCAGCAAGGCTGGTTTGATGTATTCCAACAAACTTCATATCTGTTGCAATAGACTCTACATCTGTTACAACAGACTCCACATCTGTTGCATCAGACTCCACATCTATTGTATCAGACTCCACATTTATTACAATTGACTCCATATCTGATGCAACAGACTCTACATCTGTTTCAACAGATGGATAATGTTCTTTCTATGATATTAATTTTTTTCCTCTTCTTTGTAGATATAAGGAACTGGAAGTTGATCAACTTTTGTGTGACCATCATAAGAGACTGCAGTAAAGATGGGTTCGGAGGAATAAGCTACATGCAGATGGAACCACTTTATATGTGGGAGGTATGTATTACTGATAATGTTATCATGGAAACACACATAGAGTACACTAATTTTGTGAATGATGTTTTTATTGATTAGTCACAGATAATTCAAACAAGATATTTGCAATTTTACAGTTAAGTTTGGTAGGTCCGAACTGATAAGGCTGAGGGACCATGAATACGGTTCTGATACCCTGTTAAGATTTAATGTCGGTTGTTGATCATGTTTATTTGTCAAGCATTGTGAAGGGATCTAATTTTGGTGTCATTGTAAAGAGATTCAATAGCGATTGGACTAACTTTTAGGGTGCATTGGACTCTGAGAAGACCTTCGAAGCCTAGTAATGCATCTAACAAGAATAAAAAAATAATATAGTTATTGCCCTAGCCCAAATTTATATGGTTGGGTTGCTATGGGTGATGATTATACGCCAGAAGGTGCGGTAGGAGAATGCCTTCGAGGGAAAATGGGTGGTGGATGAAAGACTATATCATCTGAGAGATAATTGAAGAGGATACATAGGGTAGAAAGTAACTTCTAGTGAATTTAGCTGATGAAATTATCTTAAAACATGAGAAATCTGTATCAAGTGCAAATATGAAAGTGTATTCGGTTATGAATAATTCATCTTTTGTTTCTCTAAGAGAAAAATAGTGCAGATGGTCACTTTGCTGGGGAGTTGTGACTAGGTAGCGTGGTCAGGATTATCACCTAGATAGAAAATAACAGAAGACCAATAAAGCCGCCTTACAAGAATCAGAGGTTGAAATAATGTACAGTAAGTCTAGAAAACTTTCGCCAATAGAAACTATAGTTAAAGTAAGAAATCTAAGCGAAGGCGGCAATTTCTGGATTTTAAATTGCATCCCATGCTTTCTTGTTTATGGTTTCGATTAGGCCCACTGTTGTTGACCTGATCGGAACAACAAACGAGTTTGAAAGGCAAATTGAGTATCATTACTTTCTTAGCAATATAGTTATAATTGATTGTGTTTTATAGCCTTAGCATGCTTTTAACATTCTTTGGAGAAGATCAGAGACTTGTTGTAGTATGCGAATCCCGATAATTTTCAAGCTTGCCTCCAGCTTGCCGATTCGGTCTTCAAGTTTGTTGTTGCCATCTTTGAATTTGGTCTAGAGTTCCTGATCTCTAGTGAGCTCGATCAGGAATACCATCTTTGAAGTTGTGGCATTCTAGAAACCCTTCAAAACACTTTCTTCAGAAGCCTTAAAGAATACATATAGGGTGGTTGTGTATGTTTTTAGGTCAAAATATGTTGATGCACACGCAATATGTGGTCCTAACCGTTGAACAGCTCACTTTTATCTAGTGTTGCTCAATGCATCTTGCTCAACCAACCTTCAAGGAATTTGATAAATTAATAAGCAAGGAGTTACGTAATGTTTGATCTAAACTAACTCTACCAAGCCTATCAAACGTTACATAACTCCAGGCTCATTACTCTATCAAAAAACATTGCCCGAGTTAGTGAACAAATCAAACAAACTCAATCTCTCAGCCTTTCTATTGATCGTTCTTCTCCAATATAAATGACAAGATATCCTCCATGCAAAAGTCTACACCGTCGTAAAAAATACTTGTCAAGGCGTAAGTCTTCACAAGGCATCAAAAAATAATCTCTCAATATCAAGTGACATTGAGAGATTCCTAGTCATGCCTTCTCAAGACTTTCGCTACGGCAAGAATTTCTGTTGATGACAAGATATCCGCCATGCAAAAGTCTACACCGTTAGCAGAAATTCTTGCCAGAGAGAAAGTCTTCATAAGGCATTATTAGTAATCTCTCAACATCAAGGAAGTCTTGTACAAAAATCTTCAGAAGACATTCAAAAATAAGGAAGTTTTCAGCAATGACTACACATAATTACCATCAATAACCTCACCAGATTCGCTCCTCGTTCAAAAGAAAAGGCAGAAATATTTTCATTTGCATTCGCATGTTATTTATTTAACAAAAAAATGCAAATGAAAATATTTTTGCCTTTTATTTTATACGAGGAGTGAATCTGGTGAGGTGGTTAATGTCGTAATTATGTGTAGTCCTTGCTGAAACTTCCTTATTTTTGAATGTCTTCTGAAGACTTCCGTACAATACTTCCTTGATGTTGAGAGATTACGAATAATACCTTCTGAAGACTTTTGCTCTGGCAAAATTTCTGCTGACGGTGTAGATTTTTGCATGGCAGATAACTTGTCATCAGCAGAAATTCTTGTCGTAGCGAAAGTATTGAGAAGGCATGACTAGGAATCTCTCAATATCACTTGATATTAAGAGATTACTATTGATGCCTTCTGAAGACTTGCGCCCTGACAAGCATTTCTGGCGACGGTGTAGACTTTTGCATGGCGGATATCTTGTCATCTATATTGGAGAAGAGCGATCAATAGAAAAGCTGAGAGATTAAGCTCGTTTGATTTGTCCACTAAATTGACCAAAGTTTTTTGATAGGTTAATGAGCCTGTAGTTACGTAACGTTTGATAAGCTTGGTAGAGTCGGTTTAGATCAAACGTTACGTAACTCCTTGCTTATTAATTTATCAAATCCTTTGAAGGGTGGTTGAGTAAGCTGCATTGAGCAACGCTCGATAAAAGTGAGTTGTTCAATGGTTGGGAAAACATCTTGAGTGTTCATCAACACATTTTAACCTAAAACAAACACAGCAACCCTCTATGTATCCTTTAAGACTTCTGAAGAAAGTATTCTGGAGGCCTTCTTCAATGCCACAACTTTGAAGGTAGTGTTCCTGATCGAGCTCACAAGAGACCAGAAACTCTATACCAAATTCAAAGACAGAAACGACAAACTTAAAGACCGAATCAGCAAGCTGGAGGCAAGGTTGAAAATTATCGAAATTCGCATACTACAATAAGCCTCTGATCTTCTCCAAAGAATGTTGAAAGCATGCTAAGGCAAGAAAACACAATCAATTAATTCATATTGCTAAGGATGTAATGATACTCAATTTGTCTTTCAATCTCGTTTGTGGTTCTGATCAGGTCAACAGTAGTGGACCTAATCAGAACTACAAACAAGAAGGCATGGGATACAATTTAAAATTCAGAAATTGCCGCTTTCGCTTATGTTTCTTACTTTAACTGCAGTTGTTGTTGGCGGAAGTTTTATAAACTTACTGTACATTATTTCAACCCTCGATGCCCATAAGACTGATTACTTAGTCTTCTGTTATTTTCTATCTACGTGATACTCTCGACCACGCTACCTAGTGGCAGCTCCCTAACAAAGTGTCCGTCTGCATTATTTTTCTTTCAGAGAGACAACAGATGAATTTACATTACCGGATACACTTTCATATTTGCACTTGATTAAGATTTCTCATGTTTTAAGATAATTTCATCGTCCAGATTCGCTAGAGGTTACCTTTCTACCCTATGTCTCTTCTTCAATTAGCTCTCAGATGATATAGTCTTTCATCAACTCTCATTTCCCTCGTAGCATTCTCCTTCGGCTCCTTCCGGCGTATTCATCTTCTCGATCAACCCTTCCATATAAATTTGAGCCAGGGGAATTTCTATTGGTTTTTCATTCTTGTTTGATGCAGTATGAGGCTTCGAAGGCGTTCTCAGAGTCCAATGAACACTTAAAGTTAAGTTCAATCGCCATTATATCTCAGTAATGACACCAAATATTGATCCCTTCTCAAAACTTGACACGCATAAACACGAGCAATAATCATCACTAATTCGTAACAGGGTATCTGCACCATCTTCATGGGGCCCTCAACCTTATCAATTCAAACTCATCAAATTAACTCTACGATGCAGGATCTTGTTTGAATGATCAGTGACTAATCGGTTAAAACTGCATTCACAAAAATATTATACTTTGTGTGTGTTGTTCCGGTAACCTTATCAGTAATACTTACTTAACTCCCACACATATGATAGTGGATCCATCTGCACGCACCCTATTCTTCCTAGACCGTCTATGGCTTAAATTGAATAAACAGATAACTAGCAAGTTGCAACAGATGCCACATCTATTTAAATTATGAAACAATTGTAGACATCTGTTACGACAGATGATCAATCTGTTACGACAGATGATCAATCTGTTACAACATATGACATATCTATTGAAAAAAAAAAGATATATCTATTTGTTGCAACAGATTGTCAATTTGTTGTAAGTTATCTGATAGATGAAATATATTTTGCAACAGATACCCATCTGTTAGATTTATTTTAAAGCAATTTTCTTTTCTTTCTGAAATACAATAAAAGTTAAAATATTGTAATTAGACCCATTTTTTTTATTTACATATTTGAAAAGTCACCAGTTTTATTTAATTAAGGGATATGAATAGTCATGGTTTTTTATTTGATGTAGTCACCCCTTCCAATTCAATCATTTATAAATAGGTCCCTCTGGCCTCCTTTCCTTACTCACTCACTCACTCTCACTCGTTCATTCTACTACACACTTACAATACAAATATGGTTGATCCAGATTCATACAAAAAGATTCATATCGAGCTCTTGCAGTAACATCAAAGGCAGTTTGATGAACTCCAGGGGGATTTGGCCGACTTCAGAGCAAGGCTGAGGAGGGCTCTGCTGCTGCCGGAGGAAAATTTTCCGATTGACAATAATAATAGTAATAATAATAATAGTAGTAGTAGTAGTAGTAATAATTAGGTTATGTTTTTTCTTTCTTTTAGCGTATGTAGTTTCCTTTTTATATCGGATCTACCTATGGGATTCAAAACTCTATGTTTGGTTTGGTCGACTTTGAATTTTTAATTCTTATTTAATATTTAATTATCATTCTATTTATTCCTTATTCTCAACATGTCGACGGTTGGAGGTAGGGATTGAGCATTTGTGACAACAGAGTTTAGTTTAATCTGATACGACAGATGGATCATATGTTGCAACAGACAGTTATTAATAAAAAAAGGGTTATTGTTGAAAGGGTGGTGAAAAGTCATGATTCTCCTATTATTTAATATGAAAAACAGTTCGTAAATAAATAATAAGGAAAGGAACTAAATGATATACACAATATTTATAACCGTAAAAGAAAGATTATTTAATAAAAAAAAAAGTCACAACATTGGATTAATTAAGTTATATGATGATTGTTTGTTAAGAAAAAGATGAACAGTCGTGACCGTGACTTTTTGTCTAAACACATTAAACAAACAAACAATGTTGCTGATGCATCAAATCCCCCATCTGTTGCGACTGATGGTATATCTGTCGCAACAGATGTGTTATTTGATGCAACGGATATACAGTCTGTTGTCATAACTCAATAAAAATGGTTATTATTTTATTAAAGAAACGGTTATTGAAAAGGTGTCTTCGATTTTTGAATTGAGAAAAAGGTTATTTAAATTTAAGAACTAATTAATAATAATAAGCTGAAAAGTCATGACTTGTCACAATAATAAAAAAACTCACCACCTTGATTTAATTAAGTCATTTCTTTACACAGAAAACAATAAAGAAATAAATGATAAACACAATTTACAACCGTAAAAAAATGGTTATTTAATTTGAATAATTGACGTTAATATTAAATAGGCGTCATTTCTTTTAACAAAATATATTTTTGTTTTTTAATCTATTTTATTAATTTATATAATAAAAAAGTCAGCAAATTTGAATTAATGATATGATGATAATTTTAAAAAAAGATAGATTATATGTTGCAACAGATATATTATCTGATGCAACAGGTTATCTATTAGTTGCAACAGATGATATATTTGTTGTCACAGATGAGTTATCTGGTGCAACAGATATAGATTCTGTTGTCACAACTCAATAAAAACGATTCATGAAAAGAACTAATTATTAATATTAATAATAATAATATTAATAATAATAATAATAAGCTGAAAAGTTATGACTTATCACAATATTTAATTAAGTCATAACTGTTTACAGTAATCAAGTATGTCATTAATAAATGGAGGCGAACAGTTGCACCTTTAAATCTTTCTTATTAATTTATATAATAAGAAAGTCATAAAATTTGGACTAATGATATGATAATAATTTTTTTTTTTAAAAAGATAGATTATATGTTGCAACAAATATATTATTTGATGCAACAGGTTATTTATTTGTTGCAACATATGATATATCTGATGTCACATATGAGTTATCTGATGCAACAGATATAGAACCTGTTGGTACAACTCAATAAAAATGGTTCTTGGAAAGAACTAATTAGTAATAATAAGCTGAAAAGTCATGACTTATCACAATATTGCTTAATTTAATTAAGTCATAACATTTCACAGTAAGTAAGAATGGCATTAATATAATAATGGAGGTGAACAACTGAGACTTTTTGTCTAACACATTCAAGTTCAATCCTCTATAAATAGGTCCCTCCTTAGTCAATCGTATCGTTCATTCTACTACATTCTATTTATTTATTGCTCTTGTTACACCTTCAACTACTTTCTCTTCAAGGATTTGATAGCTTTTTCCTGTCTCTGGTAAGTTTTTTTCTAGCTTTTTTTTGTAAATATACGTTGTATTATATTCGAATTCTTTCTTTTCTTTTCTTTTCTTTTCTTTTCTTTTATTTTTACGTGTTTTGTCAATTTATGCGTGTTCTAGATATGGCTGATCCAGTGTGGGATGTCGCTATTTTACGAGATGTCATGCAGGATCTGCAGAAGGAGGTTCATGACCTGCAGTGGGAGTTGGCCGCCATCAAAGTAAGGATGCTGCGGGAGATCCGCAGGCTGAGGAGGGCGCTGTTGTTATCGGTTGAAGATTGGTCGGCTGACTATACAAATAATAATGATAATGATGATAATAATAATTACGATTATTTTTTTCTTTTACCTATGTATTTTTATTTTTATTTTTTGTTTAATAAAAAAATTATTTTTGATCCACTTTAACCTTTTAATTCTTATTTAATTTTTATTCTGTCTATTTCTTCTTCTCAACAAATGACATGTCTACAAATTAAGGAATAATTTGAATCCAGTATCAATAGCAAGAGATCAATAAATGAGTTATATGTTGGGTTTATGACAAGAGTTGTATTGTGTTGTTCTAAACAGATTATTCATTTGTTGCAACAGAATAATTATCTGTTGCAACAGAATAATTATATGTTGCAACAGATAAATATTATTTTAAAACAGATATATATTCTGTTGCAACAGATTACTTGTCTGTTGGAACAAATAACTAATCTGGTGCAAGAGATTAATTATCTGTTTGAACAGATTACTAATCTGTTACAACAGAATACCCTTCTATTCGATTCATATTACAGTCACCTAACCATAAACATGAATCCAACATGAGTTTTCTGTTGCAACAGAATATTTATCTGGTGCCACAGATGATGGATATGTTTAAACAGATTGTTCTTATGTTGCATTCATGTTCGCGTGTTAGTTATTGTTGAAAAAACAGCACACTAGCAGTTACCCAAATGACAAATTCAACTAAAAAGCATAATTTGATTTACCAAAGTCTCCTCTTAAGTCAATGTCAAAGTTGAAAGTGACGTACGAAATAAAATTTGACCTACAAAATTGGTCAAAGAGTAGCAAATGTGGTAAAAACAACAACAACAACAATGGTCAACAAGAAGAATATGAGATGATAATGATGTATAAGATGATGATAATGAATCAGAAGATGATGAATTAAGCAGCAACAACAATGAACAACAAATATCGAAAAAAGAGAGAAAATAACAACGGATGAGAAGAGAGAAAAACGCGTTTTTTCCTTTCGTTTTCCGTTATATTAACTAACATTTGGATCAAAGTGTAAATTTAAAAACTTGTGGGTTATTTTAAAAATTTTCAAACTTTTTTAATTCATAATTAAGTAATTGTCACCTCCACTCAATTATTAATAGTTGTGTCACATCCACCTCATTTTAAAAAAAAAATTGTAACCTGTAGCCCAAAGCCCCAGGTAACTTAATATATTTGCCTCCTTCCATCAAACATGTCCAAAACCACTTAAAAATATTCAGGTCTTCTTGAACTTATTAGATTTTGTTGAAGCTATTAACACTATCATAGAATCACGAGCGTCTCAATAAAATTAGTGGCATAAAACTAAATTGTAATAAGTCACCTTAAATATATATACGTACATATTAAAATAATATTATGATAATGTAAAGTTTTTTTTCTTGCAAGTTAATCATTTTTGGTGTAGTATTTTTAAAAGACAAATAACCTTTAACTTCACATATTAAAATTTAATTATTAATAAAAGTAAAGTCTAATTTTAATTAATAAGATGTTAGTCATTTATTTCCCATATATCAACTTATTGAATGTTGTTAAAACTTTTATATATTAACATAAAGTTTGGGTTCTATGAATTAAAATTCTAAATTATTCCTGAACAATTAGATAACTTTTCTTTCTTTAGTTCTTTTTCTTTTAGATAATTTTTTAAATATATTTTAAAATCTTCATTATTATTTCAAGTGAAGTTCAAGATTTTCGAGACGTCAAAATTTTGGGAGCCCAAAACAAACGCTTTATAGAATTAACTTTGCCAGTTGCATTTTTAGGTGTCTTAGCTTGAAACAAATTCTTCAACCACCTTACTATTCCAACCCTGATTTTCTATTATGATCTTTTTGTTTTTTTTTTTTCTATTACAGACTTTATTGCTTAAAAGAAATAATATCGACATCCCATTGCATTTGCAAGTATATATCTATCAATTTTTCAGCACTATATACGTAGACTCAAGTTCAATCCCAATTTGTAATTTAATTATGAATTCATTCAAATCCAATAACTTTAATCATTGAGACTCTCTCTCTGTATATAAAAAGCTTCACTAAATAAGTTCAGGTAATAGAGTCAAATCCAATAAATTTTATTTTTATTTTTCTAACCGTCTTATTTATTTGACACCTATTTTAATCAAGCATATTACACCTATAAATAGTGTTGTGTCTCCTGCTCTCCACAAAATTAATTACATACACGTCTCAATCAAATTTATGTTTTCTTCTAATTCATGTAGCACCACACTTTTGGTTTTCACGTGAATTAGCTCAATCAAGTCAACATGCATGGAACATTGAAAGCGTACACCACATGTTGAAGTTGGTTATCTTAACTGATCCCTCGTTTTCTATTAATTGACCGCTATAAATTTGACACACTTACTAAAAAATTAATAAAGACAGTTGTATGTCTTTTAACGTGCAATAATCAATAAATGATTAAACATTGAAATTTAATATATATTACTTCATCTCATGTATTAATTACGTTTAGAATATCCGGTATTTATAATTTAAACTAGTAATAATCATTTAATTTTAATTTTAAGAATTGAGATCATTTATGCACCATTCAATAATTTTGAAAATTGTGGATGTTAGCGTATTTCTATCAAAGGTAAAATGAGAAACATATGTATAAAATGTTAGGGGTTTGCCTTAATTTTCTTACCAAATTTAAGTTTTACTTTTTCTTAAAAAGAAAATAAAAGTAATATCATAACTACTTTTACTTTTCTTGAAACGAAAATATAAAACTATTTCATATTTGACTAACCCCTTTCTTGGAGGAAAAGTTTTGGACAATCTATAAATAGAAGACCCACCTTTTCATACCATAACATAATAGAATCCACAATGTAGTCCTTTAAGAGATTTTCTCCCAACAATTTTTATATTTTTTAATATTAGTTTTCATGTGTAGGCCAATTCGCCAAATTATATTAATAATATTATGGTTTAGTATACTTTTATTTGTCATCTAAATTATCATCATCTTGATTTGCAAAGTATTAGTTCCGCATGACACCTTCTCAATTTCGAATTCAACATAAAATACTCTTGATTTTAGAACTTTGACAACTAAATTGAAACAAATATTTTTACAAACAAGATCAACTAATATAAAACTAAGGGAACAGTTCCGGTGATTAAAAATACTTTTTTTATCACCAAATATAACTAGAATTAGATAAATAGCAACGTTATCCCATCCATTGCGAATCAATGACGCAAAACCTCAAATTCAAAAATACAGTTTTTTTATTGCCAAGTTCGTAAAAGAAAAAAAAATCGTAAAAAAAGGATATAACAAGTATTCTTATAAGTATATTGCAACGATGAATAAGATATTATATTGAGTTTACATAATTGAAGCATTTCTAAGTAATATATTGTGCGCATGGGCGTAGCTACATTCACTCAATGGTGGTTATTCGAATATTCTTCTTCGGAAAAATTATATTGTATATATAGAAAATATATAATACTGTATATATGGATCAAAAATAACTTTTTAGAGATATATACTAAAGTTTTGAACAGTTTTCGCAAAATTTCAAGTTTCACCGTTGATTATGTGGTTATATCTTTGATAAAGTAGAAGAAGGTACGTTTTGTTCGAAGAATTATATTACTAGTATTACCAATTGTAACTATTTGGTTCGACTTGGTAATTAAAACTCCTATATACTCATGTATAACTTTAATTCTTATGTTTTGTACTAATTCTTAGTAGTTAATGTTAACCCAAAAAATGTGTATCGGAGGAGTGTCATAATCACCATAATTCACGTGCAAAGGAGAATTGATCCAAGTCTTGATTTGCTCTATTTTTTTTTTTAATAGAAGAGTTTGTATATCAACTCGTGATCAAGTGTTTTTGTCCCACTCTGTTTGTTGTCATCATAATCTTGCTATAATTTTTACTTCATTTTATCAAATTATTATTTATAGAGGTGACAAAATCAAATCCAGACGTATGTAGAAAAATAGCAGAAGAAAAACATAATTGGAGAGAGACCTTCTGTTAATTTAAGATCGTTAATTAAGATTGAAAAATTTATTAACTAAAGAAGAGGAATCTATGAAAGAAGTAGGAGAATTTTTGGTAGAGAACTTTGTTGTGGAAGAAGCTCTTGAATTTGAATGATTTTCGGTTGATTACAAATGCATAGGATCGCCCCTATTTATATCTGTGCGGGATGGTTCTAGCTACTACAAGATGTAGACTATTCTATGATATATTTTACAAATGTCTAACTCTCTAGAATATCTCCACACTTTTCTTTTCTTTTCTATATAATAGAAGCACTGGTTTCGACCAGTGCTTCATCAATTACTATACTACCCTTAGTTATTTCGTGATTTACTATATTACCCCTAATTAATTATTATAATTTATTTATATATTAGAATTAATAATATTTTTTTATTATATTACCCCCAATTAATTATTATAAGTCATTTATATATTAGAATTAATAATATTTAATTAAAAAAATAGATATTTATGACGTTTGTTTCAGATGATTTAATCGTGATTTTACTATATCATCTCCAACTAATTATTATAATTCAATTATGTATTAAAAACATAATAATATTTAATTAAAAAAATAGATGACATGTCTGCCTATATTACCCCTAATTTCTCTGTGATTTATTATATTACCCCTAATTAATTATTATAAGTCATTTATATATTAGAATTAATTAATTATTATAAATCATTTATATATTAGAATTAATAATATTTAATTAAAAAAAGATATTTATAACGTTTGTTTCAGCTGCTTTAATCGTGATTTTACTATACCATACCTAATTAATTATTATAAGTCATTTATGTATTAAAAAATTAATAATATTTAATTAAAAAAATAGATGACATGTCTTCCTATATTACCCCTAATTGCTCCGTGATTTATTATATCACCCCTAATTAATTATTATAAGTCATTTATATATTAGAATTAATAATATTTAATTAAAAAAATAGATATTTATGATGTTTGTTTCAGCTGCTTTAAGCGTGATTTTACTATATCATTCCTGATTAATTATTATAAGTCATTTATGTATTAAAAATTAATAATATTTAATTAAAAAAATCAGTTGCTTCGTTATTTACTATATTACCCCTAATTGCTCCATGATTTACTATATTATCCCTAATTAATTATTATAAGTCATTTATATATTAGAATTAATAATATTTTTATTATATTACCCCTAATTAATTATTATGAGTCATTTATATATTAGAATTAATATTTAATTAAAAAATAGATATTTATGACGTTTGTTTCAGCTGCTTTAATCGTGATTTTACTATATCATTCCTAATTAATTATTATAAGTCATTTATGTATTAAAAAATTAATAAGATTTAATTAAAAAAAATGGATGACATGTCTGCCTATATTACCCCTAATTACTCCGTGCTTTATTATATTATCCTTAATTAATTATTATAAGTCATTTATATATTAGAATTAATAATATATTTTTTACTATATTATCTCTAATTAATTATTATAAGTCATTTATATATTAGAATTAATAATATTTAATTAAAAATAGATATTTACGATATTTTTTTCAGCTACTTTAACCGTAATTTTACTATATCATCCCTAATTAATTATTATAAGTCATTTATGTATTAAAAATTAATAATATTTAACTAAAAAAATCAGTTGCTTCGTCATTTTCTATATTACCCTAATTGCTCAGTGATTTATTACATTACCCCTAATTAATTATTATAAGTTATTTATATATTAGAATTAATAATATATTTTTTACTATATTACCCCTAATTAATTATTATAAGTCATTTATATATTAAAATTAATAATATTTAATTAAAAAATAGATATTTATGACGTTTGTTTCAGCTGCTTTAATCGTGATTTTACTATATCATCCCTAATTAATTATTATAAGTTATTTATGTATTAAAAAATTAATAATATTTTCTTAAAAAAATAGATGACATGTCTGCCTATATTATCTCTAATTGCTTCGTGATTTACTATATTATCCTACATTAATTATTATAAGTCATTTATATATTAGAATTAATAATTTTTTTACTATATTACCCCTAATTAATTATTATAAGTCATTTATATATTAGAATTAATAATATTTAATTAAAAAATAGATATTTATGATATTTGTTTCAGTTGCTTTAACCGTGATTTTACTATATCATCCCTAATTAATTATTATAAATTATTTATGTATAAAAAAAAAAAAAATTTAATTAAAAAAGTAGATGTCATGTCTGTTGCAGCTGCTTCAATCATAATTTTGCTAAATATCGCTTATAATTAATTATTATGAGTCATCTAAGTGTTAAAAATTTAATCATATTTTTAAAAAAATAGAATAGACATAAAATGATAACTTAACTCTTGATGTATTAAATTAAGTTGACCTCCTTCAACCGTGATTTTACTGTATCACCCCTAATTAATTATTATAAACCATTTATGTATTAAAAAAATCATAATATTTAATTAAAACATTGGTTTCGACATGGCTGCTTCAAGAGTTGCGCCGTGATTTTACTATATCACCCCTAATTAATTATTATAAGTCATTTATGTATTAGAAAATTAATAGTATTTAATTAAAATAAGAAAAATATGCATTTATGACATGTTTGTTGCAGCTGTTTCAACCATAATCATCTTTGAGAAGATGATCCAAGACTTTGTTGTTGATTGAATTATCTTTTGTTCCAGTTTTTATATGAAATAATCCTATGAATATTAGTTCTACATCTTTTCTATATTTTGTAACAGGTCTCAATCTTATCATCAAACAATTAAAATAACTCGACTACATGACACATCACACTTTTTTATCATGTGAAAAAAACTATCTTATAAAATTTCACTCCTTAGCGAGTACCGTCAAATAGTTATTATTTACAAAATTATCATTTAAAATTAATGTACATTTATGTTTGTATCTCATCAATATCGAATATTGGTGCTAAAAGATGTCTATAGTATTGGGCCCTGCTGACATGGGCCATGCACCTCTAGTCTTAGATATAACTACAAGAAAATTTCTGTAACCTTATCTTCTAGCACTACTCTAGAATATCTAGATAGTTCTACAAAATGCTTATCAAAGATACCACAGTAGATAACTATAGAAACTTTAATAGAAAAATTATGATTCCAAAACGCTATTTTAATATTTTTCACATCGTCCAACCCGCCCAATATGTTTATGTATGGGTAGGTTATTGACCCGTCCAGTTATTAGCTTAACTCATTTTAACCCAACTCATTCCAACCCTTAAAAAATAGGCTGATATGTAATCCGAATTATTATTTTTTTAAAATCTTGTTAAAGTAATTTTAAAGACTTTTTTTTATTTATGTTATATATAATCATAATAAAGAAAAATATAATTTTATCTAGTACTACAAATTTATAAAAGGACAAATAAAATAATTAAAACTTAATAAAAATTATATGAATTGGGTATCACTCACTACATAATTCGTTTTGACACAACCTATTTTGATCCGAACAAATTTAGGTCGGGTTAGGTGAGCTTGGCCTATTTATTATCTTGATTTGTTTTGACAAATTTAACTCAATCCGTTCAATTGCCACTTATTTATTACTTGAGCTTTACGCTCTGATTCAATGTGCGTATTCAATGTGTTTTATTTGCTTTGTGGATTACATAACGCATTAAGTCATGATGATTAACCAAGATGTATTTTTCATGTTGTGTCTAAAACATAGATGCATTTGAAACATATTATATATAGTCTAATTAATACCAGACCTTAGTTATGATGATTAAGATGAATTTATTAAGAAGCTACAAGGTAGAATATTAGAATACACGAGTCTTTTGTCAAAGGAGTGCATTGACGCCAAACACATTATTATTTTCTTTATTTCTTTATCTCCTCGTGAATCATATTTTTATAATGGTAAAAAGAAAAAAAATCAGTTTCAGTTGATTAAGCATACTGTGTCAGTTCTTTTGAATAGTTTATCTGGAAATTAGAAGTGCAAGGCCCGTATCAGCACGGGCCCAACAATAGAACATGTGGATTACAATTTTTAAGTTTTAGGATTTATCTTGGAGTAAAAAGTTTGAGCAGTAGAATGTTTTCATTAGTACGATTGAGCTCAGGGGATCACAAGCTTGTAGCACACACATATATACACACACACATATATATATATACATATATATGTGAACATTAAGGAGACATGTTTTGCAAAATGGTATTGTACATATAATTTACATAGATACAAAAAAAGAGTTGATGTATCCTTAGGTTGGGCTCTGCAAATGTATGACTGAGACATGTTGCATGAAACAATACAAGCTAATTATTAGAAGTTTATGATGAACATTGAAAGAAATTTAGGAAAAATAATAAGAAATATTGGTCATCGGTTGATCAATTCCACAGAAAGCAGTTGTTGCATATACCTTACACATTTGAGTATTTTAAGAAATATTCTCTTAGAATATTAATATATATCATAAAAATTCAGATATCAGGGGGGAAAGTGGGTATTTTCCCTTGGTACAGTTGGAAACTTTATCTACTTCTATCAAAATATCATACCAACCAAGTCATCCAATTATATCAACAACTATCACTCTCCAATTTGTATTATCTTTTTATTTATATAGCACGAAAAAAAGGATCCAACAACCTGCACTTTTATAGAATGGTTTAATTGATTACGTTAAACTTGTATGTCAATATTATAAATTATAAGCTAATAGAAAATCTTTTCACTAAATAGCAAAGCCGTGTATGTTGTCCAAATATAGATGAACCGCAAAGTCTAAATGATCGTTCTCGATAAGTCACACTTCCAATATCACACAAAGAAATCAAGAGTAATAGATAGTGTATAAGCCATTTCTCTCCCAATCAATGGATTACATTATTAATCAGTAAACATCTGAAAAGCCAAATTTATTTTCAAGATATGTAATGACACAATTATTTCAATTTATATACCATATATATAACAATAATAACATACCTAATATATTTCGATAAAGTGGGGGGTCTAGAAAGGTAGTTCATATCACTAACTCAGAGGTGATATAGAGAGATTGTTTCTGATAGACTCCGCTAAAGACTTATATACCATATATAAGTCGTGAAAATTGATCTTTACTATCAAAATGATAGTGTAAAAATAAATCTATGCTGATATAACTTACTCCTGTTTAGTATTCATCGTTTAGTTGTTAAACCATTTAACTTAAATTAGTGTTATGATAATTGTTTCTAGTTAGTTTAACCTGCATATGAAAGAATGTGAATGATTGTTGCTCATTTCCCCCTTTATGGCCCTTATCATCATCTATATATAATCTACAACTACTAAAATGCTTAGTTCACCAAGACAATTAAAGAACAAATGTGTGTTGCCCCTGTGCTAAACATAGAGAAACTAAGTAACTATTCTTTGATAAGATTAATTTAAAGCAATTAATACTCCAATAAATAAGAAAATTCTAAATAATATGACAAAGAAAGTATAAAATCACAAATATAAAGTAGTTGTACAGATTTGAATTCGCAACGAAAACATTACCTACTAAGTGGAAGACTGTACAGTAGCACAAACAGAAAGTTTGCACACAGAAACTGCAACTGCCAAGAAAGGAAAGGGACATTAAAATGATACAGTGACACTCTACTACCTGTTCTCAAATGATAAAAAAACGTTAACTAAGATGTCTATCTTTCACTACTATGTCATATCAGAAAAATCAACAGTAGACATTCCCTGTCAATGTTTTAGCAATGTCAATGCAGTTTACAAATCAGAAAGCAATTTTATCCATCTAATGTTTACATTTCTACTCTATTGGAAAGTTGTATACATTGAACAATTTAGTGAATCAACTAATGTTTACATTCCTACTCTATTGAAAACAGTATACATTGAGAAATTTAGTGAACCTTTTCAATAACTGATCTGCCTCAAAATTTAACACATTTAATCCTCCCCAATAAAACTTGACAGAGAATCAAACATACATCTCAGATGCTTCTTGAATATGAATGAAAAAAAATGAAAAGGTCATTTCTGAATACATCCAAATAAAGGGGACACATTGATAAAAGCATGGTGGTACTCAACAATCTAGATTCTAGCTATGATTTGGGAAAAATCATTTACACTGTAACAATTAATAAGCTAATATCTAACTTATTTAATAACCGACTCTTAAGCGCCAATGGCCGCACAGTTCAAAACTTGACAGATAGCAGACCATCGCACTACCTTCTCTAAACATATATTTGACTTTGCTTCCTTTAGACGCCAAGTATCCAGTTTTCCAAAAAAATCCCCCAGGCTACGATTCAATCAAAGAGTTCTCCGACAATTATTTTCAAAATCAACTACTAATCACCAACTCTTATATTTGTCAGTAAAAAATAATATAAATATACCATGTAAATGGTATAAGCAATTTTTCTAAGTAACACATGATGAGGTTTTGTACTGAAGAAGTCAAGCATTTTGATTCCAGGAAAATGTATCATTTTTGTCCAATAAAGTTTGCTCTTTTTCTACTTTAGCGCCTTATGGATATTGGATGGTGGAGGATTTTAAATAGTAGCTTGCCGCTCACGGCTCACTTGAGATTTGAGAAGAATGAAAATAATCACTTCTAGGCTCCCAATTGATTGTAGCAAGTAGTAAGCAAAGTGTCCTAATTTTAGTGAATAGAGTTACATGGTATCTCTTGTTGATGAGAGGTAGCAAGTATAAAAAATTGCCTATGAAACTAAAATTCGAGATTATTTCAAAGAAGAAGGACGTTGCGGCAGGAAGATAAGATAATCCTGATGTATTTGCTATATGAGCAGATCATTAATATACATTTAATCTCTTTACTAAACGTTGAAAGATTGCAGGAGATTTAACAGTGATTCTGAAGTGAAAACAGTATCCTAATATTTATTCCTCACCAAGAACACCTTATCATCACTGTATAACGCCAAATTTAATCAATAGCTGGAGCATCTACTTTAAGAAAATATTTCTTTACAATTCAAATAATTGTAGAGAAACAGATCCAAACAAGTTCAATTTAATAGAATTGGGTCTTGTCTTCAAATGAAATCCCAGCTAAGAAATTTTCGTTTCTTCTACTATTAAAATGAAAAATCCCCAATTAGAAAGTAAAGAAGCAATAATCACAACACTGAAAGTTGTATATTTGATGAAATACTTTAAATACAAAATCCAATAAATTATTGATTATTAAGAATCAGTAAACATACCCGACCGAGAGAATATCGCAAGAGTTGAGATTTTTTCTTTACCCGATAGAGAGAATATTGTAAGAGTTGAGATTTTTTGTTTTTTTTTTTTACAGAGTAAGTGTTAATATTGAAGACCTGGAATGGCCAGAAGTATTTATTTTTATTTATATTTAGTGAAAAAATTATTTATATTTAGTAGAAAATTTGCTAATGCCAACACTGTGCCACGTTTCAGCATTTGACATGAAATGTGTGTGGTAGAAAATTTGTTAATATTAAGAAAGTGTCAAGTGCTTGGTAGCAAATTTGTGATGGGTACACGTATTACGTTATGTATTATGTTATGTAATTATATAATATAAAAGTAATAAATATCAGCGAGTGATTATCAACTTTTGAAGTAAATGACCAAATTACCCTTATATAATAAATATCAGCAAGTGGTTATCAACTTTTGAAGTGAATGACCAAATTACTTTTAGATAAATTTGTTATGTCATTAGTCACCCATGTCGAAATCAACTTTTCTATAATATAGAAATGTGGCACGCATGACAGTAATGCGCCTCTTGAAGAATTTTTTAGGAAAAATTTTAAAGAAGGTTTGTAGGAAAACAATTTTTGAAAGAAAAAAGAAACACATTTTACATAAATATTTTTCAGGAAAAGATTTGTTAATAAATGTAAAGGTCAGGTTGACTCAAAGGTAAATCTAGTAAATCTTTTGTTTCAAACCTCAAAATATTGAGGCAAATTTTTTTAAAGGTTAATTTATGATTTTATTTCTCTTAAAAAAATATTAAAATTGTTCAAAAAAAGTTCAAAATTTGTATAAAAGAGGATTATTTATCTTAACAAAAATATTTTAAATTTTCAATTAAATTAACTTTAAACTTCTTATTAGTAAATAAAGTTTTACAATAATATTCAAGGCACTGTATTACAAACACATCACTAATATTTTATTAACTAGAATTACTCCATTATTTTATATTACTACGTGGATTTAACTAAGGTCTTTATGTCATGAAGAACACTAAATCAAAATCAATAACTATGTAAAAAAAATTAAGAAAAAAATTTAATTATTATTTTTATATGTATCTATATATACATAAGTCCTTTCGTTAAAAAATTATTCTGGGACACTAATTTTATTGAGACTCTCTTTACAAAATAATACTCACACAATTTTTTTTTTTCAAGATATTTTTTTTTTCCTGCAGATACCGGCTGTTGTATTAGTTGTGGCTCATGTCACGAGATTTGTCATCGTTTTTAAGCGAGTGAAAGCATTACGAAGGACAAATGGTCAAATAGGCAAACCGTTGCCTTCAAAAATCTCATGGTTCCAACTTTTCTTCTTAATTGTGATGAATTAAAATTTTACAAAAGTAATCAGTTACTCTCAAAATCCCCTTTAGGTCTTCATTTAAATTGCACTACATTTGAGTCTAGCATGTCTGCGTAATTTGTTTGTGAGGAGGAGAATGTCTTGAAAAAGCTCGATCAACTTAATTCTGATGGATCATGATACAAAGATGTATTTTTTATCAACTTACATCATTACAGTATTTTTTATTTTGTTATTCTTCTTAGTTATAGTTACAACTTACATTCTTAGTTATGATCAAATTTTTTTTATGTCCGTACTATTTGCAATTGTGCATTATAGATTCATCCTATGATACTTTGACTTCTCAAAAGAAAGAGGAAAAAAGAAAACAAACAATAATTTGTGTAATATGAATCATGATCTATTAAAATGTACAAAGCCATCTTTTATTTTATTTTCATAGTTTATTGGGAAAGAAAGGTGTCACGGTTCAAATTGGCCGTGAGTGGAATCTACACTATTCACTCGATGGGAGAATTATCTACCCAAAATATCATTCCAAAATCAACATTTAAGGATGATAATAGAATTGATCCATCAATAAATATTAATTCTAAAGAAACAAAATATAAATACAACTTAACGCGAAATATTGTACTTCATCAAAATCATCCTTACGTCTCGAAAGTAGTATGTACCAAAATTACTAAAAATTGTCAAGAACGAAATGCAACCTCAAAATCTAAGAAAAAAACATAAGTCCAGAAATAAAAACTTCGTCATTCAAGAAGGATTCGTGGTATCCCGAAATATGTTGCTCACCCTTGAATTCGTAGTCAATCGTTAGAATCACAAGTGAGGTCTCATAGGAGTTGCTGGAATATGTGTTGCACTCACAAAAGCAAGAACAAGCATAGTATCAACACACAAGAAAACGACAGTGTACTGATAAGGTCATTTGACCAACCCAGGATGAGAATATGGACACTTAACTAAAATGTAGTATAAAAAATTATTTCATGCTCAACTAACATACACTTAGCACAACAAGTATCAAATAAACAATTTAGAATTTCAATCAACAAGTCAACATATTATCACAAAGTCAAATTCAGTCAAGCTTAGCCAAGACAAGTCAAGACAATTTATACATATTGTCAATCGTATAAATATATTTTCCTGTTCACTCACGGAACCGTCAAATTCACCTGATCCTCGTACGTACACACTATGGATAATACATTCACCCTGTATCCACGACATGCAGGGGACAAATTTCATCATTCATGTACTAAATTCCTAAACACAGGTGACTGTCAATCTCGCTTCGCCAATAACCCCTAAGAACATTTTAATCACCGAAATATTTCACATTAAAAAATAAGATAGGGCAAAATCATACAATAACGTAAGATCATTTGCACTGACCACACTAAACATCATGCATTAACAAGCCACATTACAAGGTAGTTAACATGCATATATAACACAAATTGAATACAACTATAATACAATTATCTACCTCGTATCAAGCTTGCACAACTCCTCTAAGCCAGAGTTTTGCCCTTCCACGTAAGTTTCGCTTGCTCTTGATCTAGAACACACATATAAACACATAATTAAATAAAATGACCTACCATGTTGGAAATTATAACTCGCACCTAACCCCTAAAGTCAAGTTCATGATCATTCTCTTTCCGTTTTAGGACTTTTCTATTGCAATTCACCTAAAACTATCAATTTCATGAATAAATTAGTAAATTAATGAAATGCAAGAGTAAATTAACTATTAACAATTAAAATTCATTAATTTATTACTAATTTTTCTTCCTTGCATCGGAAGACAACTGAAATGTCATAAAGCTCTTAAATTTCTTAGTTTAGCAATTTTAAGGTTTAATTATCAAATACTATTAATTAACAAAGATGAAATTCTCACATTAACGAAGTCAAACAATGAAAATCTGGTGAAAATCACCTCAAATCGGTCTTTCTTTGTCTGAAAACGAGTTTTAAAAAAATAAATTATTTTTAAAAAATTAAATAAATCTGTGACTTTTGCCGTTGTAGCGGCGTCTCACTTGAAACAAATTCAAACAGCTAACATTTGACTGAAGTTCGAGTCTTGAAATTTAATAGACACTTGGATGATGTTTGTAAAATATTGTAAATCTAATGAATACCTGAAAATATTAAAAATTCAAGATAAAAAAAGAAATCATAACTATAACTTTTAGACCGTGATTATAAAATTTAGCTGCAATAATTTATATATTTACAAAATATAATTACAAATCAACAAAAAAGCTTTAGCAAATGCATATCAATTGTATCAGAGCATATGTATCATAAACACGTAAAAGAATTGTATTAACATATATCGTATCAATACATATATATTATATATTTACTAAAACTCCAAAAATATAACTATGTTTCATCATCATTTGAAATTACATATATTATAAACATTATCTAAATATTTACCACATAGTTAATTTTTCTTTCAAAAATAATCAAACTGTTAGCATTTGAATTGACTTATTTTAAGGTATTTTTGACTTTAAATATTTTTTTTATTTTTGAAAGTGTTTGATAAAATCAAAAATACTTTTAACCACTTTACTTTGGGCTTAAAAAATACAAATAATAATAAAAAATTAACAGTTAATTACTATCTATTTTTGACATTTAATTTTTGACCTATAAATCACTTCAAGAAAAGCTCATCCAAACACCCTATAACACTCAATGCCTTTGAGCCATGAGTTTGTCGCACAGAGGTTGCCTAGTGCGGTTTACATCCCCGTGTGGTTTGCAGACGATTGCATCGGAGGTTTACCCAGTGCGCACATAGTGCTCGCCACAGAGTGTTCACCCGAAAGGTAGAGGCTGTAGCAGAGGGTGTAGCGGCTACGAATTTTCCTGAAAGTTTTCAAAAAAATAAATAATCCTCTACTAAAATAAAATAGTTGAAATTTCTTTCTTATCCACACATAACCTCCTATTTTAGCTAAAATCCAAATACACCCAAAGTCCTCTACTAAAATAAAACAGTAGAGATTTCTTTTTTCTTTTTTTATCCACAAATAACCTCCTAATTTTCTCCATTGCAACTATTTTTACTTCTTCTTGTTTTCATGCGAACCTTCTGGAACATACATTCACAGCACAAAACCCCAAACCGATTTTCTTCTTCTCAGTTATTCACATCGAAGAAGAACGAAAATCAAACCGTAGAGCTACTGAAGAGGAATTTTATGTATGGAGAAAGAACCGTCAAGTTCCCGAGAGTTACAGTGTGTAGGTAGGCTTGAAATTGCACGCCCTCAACCAGTCGGTTTTCTCTGTGGTACAATTCCTGTTCCCACCGATAACGCATTTCATGATTTCAATGCTTCTGAACTTGTACCCTCCGCTGAAAGGTACGTACATTATCTTCAAATTGTAGTATTTATTTGGGTGAAATTTGACAACAATTATTCACTTATATTAGCGGTAGTTTAAGAGAGAATTAAATAATTGTTGAATGGTTCAGTTCTCCACCTTAACGAAAGAAAATAGGATCGATCAAATTCTAGCGAATGACTTTGTTTATCCAATGATTGAACAACCCGGAGTAATTTAGTTGCGATACGTAGTTGACATTCATAAAACTCATCTATGTTTGATAGGCTTGGTGATTTCTTCCCACCTGTTTAGCCTTGGTGGATAGAGTTACACGAGGAGTTACCTGATACCTGATGTCCCGTGGAATTAGTTGAGGTGCGCAAAAGTTGGCTTGAATACCACGGTTATTAAAAAATGAAGAAAAAATTTGTCATTTTAGTTCGTGTTGACCCTTTCCATTTTGTACTATGGTATATGACAACGACAATTATTCATTTATATTACCGTTAGTTTAAGAGAGACTTAAGTACTAGTTGAATGGTTCAGTTCTCCACCTTAACGACAAAAAAGGGGATTGATAAAATTCTATTGAATCTGATTCGCGGTGGACCATTTATCGGAGAATGGCTCCGGTTATCAAATGATTAATCAACCGGGAGCAATTTACTTAAGATACATAGTTGACATTCATAAAAAGCATCTAATGTTTTATAGGCGCTTAAGGGTATGGACTACCTAGTGATCGATGAAGTAGTTGAGAACTGTGAGGTCTCAGGTTCAAATCCTAATAGAGACAAAAATACTAGGTGACTCTCCAAGCCTTGGTGGACAGGGTTCCTGTGTTGGTGGGAGATAGGCATCAATTAGTCTAGGTGTGTTCAAACTTAGTTCGATGTAGAAAATTTGATAGTTTAGTAAGTTTGAGTAGTGATCAATGAAGTAGATTGAGAACTATGGGTCTCAGGTTCAAATCTTAATGGAGGCAAAAACACTAGGTCCATGCCTTGGTGGACAGGGTTTCTTGGTTAGTGTTGGTGGGAGATAGCGATGCAATTAGTCTAGGTGTGTGTACACTTAGTTTGATAGAGAAAATAGTTGTTTTTGAGTGAGTGTGAATTGTTAAAATTTGTGAAGAGTTTTTTAGCAAAGAAATGGTCAAAAATTTGGAAACATTTTAAAATAGCCAAAAAAAAGAAAAAAAGAAGGCTAAGTGGACCAGAGAGTGTATAGCACTTCTTACTCTCTTAAAATTAAGAGTTCCCAACTCAAATAGTTTACTATGTTTGGGATTGATTTATTTTGTTACCTTTTTATTAACTCTGAACTAATATTGTCACACACCACACTCACACACAACAGTCTTATATGTTTACAAAATGGAGGCACTTGTGGTATGGTCTGAATGAATCCTGAGTTGGTCCGTATCTTTTTCCCTCTTATGTAAAAGTAAATATATATGTAGTTATTTGATTTACATGACGGAGAAACTTGATCCAACATATTCAAACTCTGAAGAGTTTCATTAATAGCTTGTATAATGTTAAAACAAATGACCTCTTTGCATATACTCTTTATATATGAAAAATAACAAGAAAACAGATACCATAATGAATGTTTTAAAAGGAAAACTTGTGACTGACTGGTGACCCATCGCGAGGCAAAACGACCTCTCATTTGGCTAGCACCTAAAAGACCTCTTTGCATATGGTCCCTATATATAAAAAAAACGAGAAAACAGATACCATAATGAATGTTTTAAAAGGGAAACTTGTGATTGCCTGGTGACCCATCGCTAGGCAAAATGACCTCTCATTTGGCTAGCACCTCAAATAGGTGTATATTTTCTCAATGTATGCCTTAGACATCTTGGACTATCCTACTGTATGTGCCCGAATAATACTGATAATACTCCTTGTACGATTTATGGTATTGTATTGTTTGATGTATGTGACCGAGTCCTTTTTAATGCTTTTAAATATAGATAATAACTTATTTAATATGATTTTGTTGTATTATTAGGATTCAGTGACATAGATTATTATTTGCTCCGGTAGTTTTTCAATATTTATACATCTTTTCTTTTGATATTTATAAAATTTCATCAAGTATGCACAGGGCCTTAAAGCTAACATATCTTGTACTTTGATAGGTAAAATGTCACACCTTGCTCCTTTGCCTTCTGAAACGCCGATCATGTTATAGAACATGAAATAGATTAAGAACAAAGAATACTTTATTCACTTGCAGTGTCAAATAAGGCTAGGAAAAAATTGAATGAATTATACTATGATAAGGAGTTGTTCCACCATTACTTTTAATAAATATAGCTTTAAATCCAAGAACCCCACCTTTCACTTCCTTTCATTTCCAATTTCTCGTTGCACATGACCAAATATGTTCGCATTTAAAATCTGAGAAGACTATGTGGCCCTTTTGGCGATGAATATTTTGTAGTTTTTTCTTGAGTTGAATTCCGGAAATCATGTTTGACCATAAAATTCTGGAATTTTAAAAGATCAAAAAGTTGTCTCACCTTTTACTCCAAATCACTCACAGAAATTCAATAAACAACTCCAATTTGTATTCATGGCCGACCACAACTTCAATTTTCAAATACCTTTTTTCACTTTAAAAACAGAACTTTTTTTTTTTTTTTTCCAAATTTCACAATTTCATGGCCAAATGGGCCCTATATTTGCTAAATAATGAAAAGAATGGAAATGAGCTAACTTAATCTAAGATTAGGTTTCCTTTAGGCTAAACTTGCTCCCATTTTATAATTTTTTCTGATGATGGATTTAGGCCAACCCTTAGGATCAACCACAAATTGCAAAACTTGGGGATAGTGGGCCCGTCCTCTACCCTTTCCTCCACTTAACTACCAGACGTAGTTTGCATGGCGCAAGACTCGAATGCCCCCGGTTTACAAATTTAAAAGATTATATTTGTTTTGTCTTATTTACTATAAGCAATATGGCAGTGGACCAATAGCTAACTTAAGGACCATATGTGGTCAACTCTATTGACTTGAATCCATTAGATGTCCGTTAAAACTTGACCAAGGCCTGAAGGATTATATGTTTGTTTGTATATGTTGGAGGGGAATAGAGTAACCCTCTAACCTAAGGGATGTTTTACGTAAAAACTCTTTAAAAATGCGATGTCAGCTTATTGTTATATTTTTCTAAAAAATCTTAAGCCTACTTGATGTGCTCCCTGATTAGTGTGAGCGTATGTCTGCGCAGCCTTTCCTTTTATTTATGCTAAGGGGCTTGCAGCAACGAGGGTGGGTCTCACGTCTTGAACCTATGATCGACAAGTTATAAAAGTGCAACTCTACTGTTGCACCCGTGTCTATGATGTATTGTATTTTTTCTGTACCAGCATTCTGTTGGAAAGACTCACAATGTCGAAGCTCTTTTCTCATATTGAACTTTAGTTGAATTGCTAATGTTGTCATGATAGTGTTTAGATATCTTAAACTTCAAGTCTTTGTAGAAGTAGACACTTTGATTTTTTGCATGTGATGAATTAGGTGTTATTTGACTGACCAAAGGAACCCCCCTCCCCAAAAATAAAATAAAATTAGTTTTTATTTGAATTTGGAGTCCGTGTTTTCTCTATGTCAGAGGGACGGTGTTCGGATTATCTTGAACTGTTCTATTAATTTTTTTTTGCTTATAACTTTCAGGGTTAGAGCTCCAAGGTATCGGATGATTCCTATCGAGACTGATCTCAACACTTTGCCACTGCTTTCGAGTATTCCAGAGAAGGTACTCCCATTAGTGGCTACCCACTCAAGGACGAATGCAGGTAGTGACTGTTTAGTCTATAAAATCTCATTTAGATGATACATTTTTTAGCTTGTGTAGTACAGCTTTATTAAATGTCAATATTCCTCGTACTGTTAGTAAATTGCATTCGAAGGAATGATAGCTTACTTTACCTGGGTTCACATAACTTTTGTGGACTTCATGAAAAAAATATTAGAGTTCTAACTCTGCAACAAGTTGCAAGTCTTAGAATCAGCCACTCAAACGTTATCTTTCGAACTGTTTGCTCAGTGAAGTTTTGGGGTTTAGAACGTCATACACTGAGATTAAGAATATGTGTTCGAAAAGCAAACCATGAAGGCTGAGGACAATTCAGTAAAATATTTACATCATGCTGGAATACGGAAGTGATCTATTTGATCTCTAGATTTTGTTCACTCGTTAGTCTACGTGCTAAATTGCAGTACTCCAGTTGTTCCTTTCTCGTGCTGCAGCTTGAACTCCTTAGGCTTGAACCCATTGCTGCATTGCCTGAGAAGCAAGAAAACTTATTTTGAAAATAAGGACCAGAAAGAAGCAATATGGAATGGATAACATGAGGAGCAAGTTACCATTCCGAGTAGGGGGTTTTCTATTGCGAAAGGAAAGAAAAGGAACTTCTTACTAAACGGAAGTGCGGATAGAAAGTGATGATTGATTGCTTCATTTACCCATTTTCAGTGGCTGGATCAAATTAATTAGCTCTTGTCCACTTTCTAAAACTTTGGAGGAAGTGCATTTCAACCTACTGTGATACAGAAGGTGCCCTTAGAAACCCTTTGCTCTTGCCTTGCTGGATTAACCGCGACTATTTAGAATTACTGCTTTAAGCACACTAAAATGGCTAGTGCCTAGTCACGACCTGACTCGTACATCATCTGTTTTACAGGCTTGTAGCACTGTATGAAACCACATACGGTGGAGGAACCATGGCCAAGTGAACAGAGCATGATTATCAGCTCTTATGGCCCCTTGGCTGGGTCTTCTAGCTGTAAAGGATCGTTCTGAGCTTTGCTCTTACATGTCTGGGATGGTCTCTTGGCTGTTTGAAAGACTTCCAAACTTCTTTGGAAAAAGGGCCGCTTGTACCATGTTTAGCCAACTATGGACATATTTGGAGTTTTGGACCAAATCGCTAAAGCTACTTAAGCATGTTGCCCTTTTGTTAAACAGAACTAAGCATGATATGTTCTATAAGGAACTCATTTTTATATCTGGTTTTAATGGCAATATAATATTTTTTGAAAATGGTAATGGTATATTCTTCAGCAATAAGGGGTGTGGTAACCTTCAAACAATAAATAGAGAAAGTAATACTTATAAGGATCATAGGAATTCTACAAATTGATCTGAATTATCTAAACCTATCTCTTTACACCAAAAAAAGAGAGATACAATGCACTTCCGTTTAACCTTATGAATGCAATTGGATATATCTTCAAAATTCCCCTGTTGTTCCTTTCTGTCCGAAGTGTCCACGAAATGCAATGTGGGATCATTCTCCACCAAGATTTCTGACTTTTGCTGCCTCCTGTCCTAACCCATTAACTCAAAGGATCTGCAGTATGCTCTGGTATGGTCTACTTTGTTTCTGCAATATTGAGAAACATAGACCAAATCTGTGCTGTGGAGCTGCAATGCCAGAACAGATGGTAGTTGGTCTCTTCTGTCTTCCCACATAGTGAGCATCACGATACAATGGTCATTCCTTTCTAAAATCCTTTCCTTTTTAGAACTTCATGAGTCAAACATGTTCTTCTAACAACCAGCCAAGTAAAACTTTTGATTTTGGTTGGTGTGGAATATCTCCAAATCTTCCTCCACAAATTTTGATAGCTCCTCCACTGTTGATTACTCTCCAACTTGTAAGACCTGCCTACAGTGAAGACCCCATCTTTACAGAGAGTCCATCTCATTGGGTCTGCTTCACTAATGATTCCTCGGAAAACCCTAATTTCTTCTAGTAGATTAGCCACTCTCTCCACTTCCCAATCATTCAGCAGTCTTCTGAAGGAGAGGTTTGATCCCTGTTCTGTCCACCATTCGTTGATCATTGCCTCAAGATTGTTGCATAGTATGAATTAATTTGGAAAAGACTCTTTCAAAGGCCTTTGTTTACTCCAACTATCCCACCAAAATTTTGTTGTCCTACCATTTCCGTCCTTAATGTGCATATTAGCTTCTAAGTTTGGCCACAGGTTATGGATTGTTTTCCATGCCCCAACTCATTAAGTGTCGGTGCCAACATTGTCGTACCAATTTTCATCTTCTCTATATTGTGTTTGATCATGTCCTTCATAAAGCTCAACCCTCTTCATTGGATCTCCACAATCACTTCATCGATAGACAATTGTTCTGTTTTCTCAGATATGCCCAAACCTCCCCTGTCTTTGCTCTTCAGAACTACCTCCCGTTTGACCAGATTATAACCTTCAATCTCTTCTCATCCGTGCCAAAGAAAATCTCTCCTAAGCTTGTCCAGTTTCTTTAGTACCTTTGAGGGAACGGAAAGAGTGAAATTACATAAGTTGAAGTGAATCCAAAACTGAATTGATTAAGGACTAGGGTGCCCCCTAAGATAGTGCGTTCCATCTTGCCAGCCTGCTATCCCATATCTCCACATCCTTATGCTTGTTTCCCAAAGGCACTCCCATGTAATATATGGGTAATTTATCCACTTTGCACCCCAATATATCTGCCAGAAACTGAATATTAGCCACCTCCTTGATAAGGAATTGACTCTTTTATGGGAAGTTGCCATCCTATGGAAGTACGTAGTGTTCTTATCGCCGTATTTCAACTACTGAATTTTAGATCTTTGTCTCCACCCTATTTCTTCATTCTTGGCCTCTTGTTTGAACAGAATTGCCAAGTTTGATTTCAGTACAACTTCATCTCGTGGAAGCATTCTTTGTTCTTGGCAGTCTCCCATTTGGCCAGTTGATCTGAAATCTCTTCCTTTAGGTTTTTCCAATTGCCCTTGATAGCCTTGATACATTCATTCAACTTTCCTTTTTGAACTTCCAATTTTTCAGCTAACACATAATTTTTTTTTTAGATATTGTAAATGACTGCCACATAACTCTTCATAAAGCCTTCAGCTCCTATCACCAATTTTCAAATTTGAAGTAAGTTTTCTTGAAATTCATGTCCCTACAAGTCAGTAGGATTGGGTTGTGATCAGAACCCAGTTTAGGCAATATGGATTGTTTGATGATGGTAAACAATTCCTCCCATTGGGACGAGTACAAAGTTATATCTAGTTTTGATGCTGTAGGGTGATTCTCCCCTCTTCTCCGAGTGTAAGACCTTCCAAACAAATGAGGGTCTATTAGTTCCACCTCCTCGATGCATTCTGAGAATTCTGACATAGCACCATTGATCCTGGTGTAGGTTGTTCTTTCTGATGGATATCTAATGACATTGAAATTTCCTACCACAACCTAAGGCCTTTCACAGAGACTTCTCATTGCTCCCCTAAATTTACTACCGCTCCTTCAACAAAACCTCTTATCCCAAAGGATTAGGATTCCTCCACTAGCTCCCACTGCCTCTAATGGACCTCTCCCACTCACCTATTATTCCAAATACTCTGAATCAAACCGCTCACATTACCCTCCAATTTAGTTTCTAACAGAATATACACATCTGCCCCTCATTATAAGATTTCTAACTGAACTGATCTTTCTCTCGTTATGTAAACCCCTGACGTTCTGAGACATTACCTTTACCCTTATTGTTCTACAATGGTAAGGAGAACCCTTTGTTGCTGGCTCACAATCTTTGAATTTCATGTTGAAGACAAGATTCCTCAACTCCTTTGGAATTTGGTTGCTGTCTGCGGTATCGGCTCTATCCCTGGTGCTCTGTTGCTCCCTTGGGCTATTTCGCTCCAATTTCTTGATTAAGGAATTTTTTCTTTTCATAGCCCCTTGTGCAAATCTCCAAAGCTGACTCAATTTAATTAGGTTGATATGAAATCACACAGAGGCTTTTGATTCGAGGCCTTCCTCTGTTATGCTATCATCCACTGAGAGAGTTTTTGGTTCATCGAAAATTTCCAGTTGATCTTCTGAAAATTCTGATCTTCTTCTTCAGTCTGCTAGTGCAATAAATCCAGGTACAAAAAAAGAAGGAAACAATGAAGAAAATATAGCAACTACCAAGGGAACTTTGTAAAGTCTACAAGAAAGAAACAAGAATAACAACGAAATAGTGCGGTAGTCGAAACATAATAAACAACAAACTATATTAGATATAGCAAGCAGGTACTACAATACTACAGCTAGTAGAATGACAAACTTTGTAAAGTCTACAAGAAAGAAACAAGAATAACAAAAATATAGTGCGATATTTTAAGCATAATAAAAAACAAACTATGTTTGATATAGCAAGCAGGTATTACAATACTACAGCTAGAACAACGACAAACACCAATGGGCCTAAACCCTCGAAAAGCAAGACACTGCTCCTACCCGATTAACCTTCTACTTTAATACGTGTCCTCCTCACCCCCCTATCTAAGGTCATGTCCATGATAACATGAAACTGCGTTATGTCCTGTCTAATCACCTCTTCCCAATACTTCTTCGGCTTACCTCTACCTTTCCTCATACCTACTATATCCAACCTTTCACATCTCCTAACAATATCTGCAAAGCGCTCATCTTCTTTTCCCTTTCCCTTATGATGAACAGTAAGCTTGTGCTCTCATGTTTTCAGCTGCTGCATGGCTATTACCTCAGGTGGAGCTTCTCGCCTTCATCGCCAATCTATAGGTCATTGGAGCTGCACACCTTTTTGGAAAGAGTAAAATAAATGGTTCCTGCTTCCATATGATGGACAATTTGGAGAGAGAAATTCTAGATGTTTTGAGGACAGTAGCAATACAGTACAGAAGATCAAGCTTTATTGTATTCTTACTGTTTTGATTTTGGTGCAATAAGGTCTACTCAGAAGATGCTATGTCTTCCTAGACACTTTAGGTTCTTGTTAGGATGGAAAGCTTGTTTTGCTTTCTTTTGCTCACTTGTATATGTGGTTTCAGTACAACCTATGTACTGATTTATGCTTAATGCATGCAACCGTTACCTTCTCAAAAAAAAAACCCGCTTCTGCTATCTCAATCTTCGACAGGATAGTCTTCCTAGGACCTCGAACTCTGATCTTGCCCACCTCATATGGTTTTTGAGTTCTCTCTTCCTCATTCTCCAACCAGCCACCAGAGTCATTTGCAATCTTCTTCATGACTTCTTTGTTCCAGAGGTGTAGTTGTAGCCCTAGCACCCTCATCCAGAACCATCCAAAAGTGGTGTGCTCATGGAAACCTCTTTTTATCGGCGACCTCCAGTCTAATTATAAACTGGTTCCTATGAGAATATGCTCCTCTGCCTTCCTTGTTTGAAATTCAAAAAGGGTACAAAACCTGTGATGTCATACACCCTTATTTTAGGGGTACCCTTCCAAGTTTGCTGAGCCCAGTTTCTAACTTCGTTTTGAGTTGGGTTGTCTTCTCCTCCGCCGTATCTTCCAACAAGATACCTATGAAGATTCTCGCTGTTGTCCACACATAATGAAGGTGTCAAGATCTGACCTTTAGCCATTGCTTCTGCTTCTTCTGGTCCCATTTAGTTTTGTGGAATGCCTCTTTGTAATTTCCCTTGCCCTTGAAAGCTTTTGGCACTTTCTTCCCTGTTGCAACTAATGTTCCTTGATTGGCTGTTTTTCTAATGAGAAAGTTCTCCACTTTAGAGGCCAGACTTCCCCCACCCCTCATTGAATGCATTTTCTGGGAGAATAATCACTGTTCTGGTCTGTCCCTTTACTGTAATAACTGATATGAACCTGCTGTGTTTATTGAACTTTGAGAAAATAAATGTACGTTGAGACATCCCTACGCCTCCACGATTTGAAGTTCTTTCCTCTGTTTCCATAGGCTTCCTTAAGTCTGTTGCAAAGCCACAACAAAGCTCCTTTGCTCAAAATCATCCTTCTGATCGATTGTCTTGCCACCAGCAGTCGAAACAAGTTTCTTAGAGAGATATGAACTCTGTTAAGTCTTATGGCTTCCCCCCTATCCAAAGTATAGTCTGTTCTCCATGAATGGAATGAGAACCCAGAAAGAGAGAGGTAGAAAAACAAGGAGAGGAAAAAACTCTGGTAGAAGAAAGTCCACCAGAGTCAGAAGTTTAGCTTCCAGATGGAGCCCTAAAGGGGAAACCTCGAAAAAAAAGTGTCAGAGCTATTTAACTTAACTGAGTATGTTGTTGTTGTCGTATTCTAGCCTCCAAAGTTAGTAGTTCATCAATTTCCTATCGGAAACAACCTCTCTACCTCACATCTAAGGTAGTGGTATAGACTGCGTACACTTACCCTCCCCAGACCCCACTTGGTGGGATTATACTGGGTATGTTGTTGTTATCTGTTAATTTAGTGGTAATACATGCACAGGATGCATATTACACTTAGGATAAAATGGGAATGCATAGCAAGTTTTGGGTTGTTTTGTGTATTTGTGGGGATGGAGCAGAAGCTTTAAGAACAACTTAATATAGTGAGGTGATCAGCGACTATGACACAAAAGTACTTAAAGCTGTAGGAATAACATATTAAGATTTGTAAAAGTGGAATATTGAGGAGGTGGTATTTTTATTTAATAAATTTTGTAGGTTATAGGTAATATTCACCAATTTATTAAATGTCATATATTGCGATAATGTTGTTCTTGAACTTGAAGTATAGCACTCACGCAGTTAGAAGGAAGGGACGTAGAATTAAATGAGGGTTGAGTAGGAACTCATGTTCCAATTCCTTATATTTTAGTGGACATGAAGATTTTAATTTATGACTATACTATAGATTCACAAGTATAATATTGGTCATATAATGAAAATTGGGATTCTTATGATTGTCGGATACGTAATGGTTTAAGTTTCCAGATGAGATGGATCACATAGTTCAATATTTGGTAAGAGTGGGCAGAAAATTGGTACAAGTCTTGTCACATGTGATCAAAATCATGTGACACACAAAAAAATTAGCCTCGTGTAAGGTGGTGTATAGCTAACCAAAATAGAAAGAACAAACCGTCCTACTTTACTTATAAAAAAAGGCATTCGAACTCTTTAGTTTTTCTGGGAAGATGGTACATAACTTCATAGTGAAATTGGTCGTAGTGTTTACACACTATTTTATAAAGTAGTTTTAACAACATCAACATGTTATCCACATGGAAGAGTTTTCTTGTTAAATACGGTAAGTAAATTGCCTGATATCTTTAGGCTTTTAGTAAGAGCTCAATTCGAGATGTGTGGTTAGGCACACCTCATGACTTTGTATTCTTTTGTCTGATATTAAGCAGAGAAAGGTAGAGGGGCATACCTATTATCCATAATGTCTCAAATGTGCATGATAAGAATCAAGTTACTTGAAAGAAAACAATAAAATAATGTAGAAGTTGAATAACAAAGATTGAAGACATGAATTTTAAGATATGCAAAATCGAGGATCAAATCATCAAATATCAAAATTAAGTACTAAGGTCCCTAATTGATCTTAGTATTTAAAATTAGCGGATGAAAGCTAATTATGTACGGATAGAGTTTTATTTTTTCTTGGTTATAAGAAATGATACTAATTGAGTCAATTTATGAACTTAGATAAAAAGGTGATCTTGACCCTTATTTTAGAACTTAGAGACACTAATTAGTATAGGACTAATTACCTAATATAATTATGAATAAGAACCAAAGATACCAAGTTAAAAAATTAATCTTGATAAGGAGTTGCTCAACTGGTAAGCACCCCTCACTTCCTAACGTAATGTGGCTAGTTTGAGTCACTAAGGAAACAAAAAGGATTGAAACTCCCAGGGAGGGGTAAAAGAAAAGCAAAATTGAAAAAAGAAATTAATCTTACCTTGTAGAAGAATAGTTCTTATAAGGTTGTAAGGGAAATCCTAAGTAGCCAACATACAAAGGTATAAAGAAGTCTCAAAAAATAATAATGTTTTTCTAGAAATAAAAGAACTAAATCCACCCCTATATATAGAGAAGATTTATCCCAACTAGTATTTGATCCGTTTACTACTTCTATGGAAATAATAGATAGTAAAAAGCTAACTAGAAAACTTTAAAGTACGAAAATGTGTAATAATAATACCAAACATCTTTTTTTTTTTTTTGATAAAGGTAATGTATTCTTCAGCATTAAGGAGATGTTGGCTACCATCAAAATAGATTTACAGCTGGCTCAAAGCTAGAGCAAGAACTTGCTACACCAAAAAAACCTATAAGGATTTACAAAATCTACAATTTGTCGAGCATCCTCTATGCCCTCCTCTTTACACCAAAAAAAGAAAGTCTTCATGCAGTTCCATTTAATTTTCTGAACTGATTTAGTAATATTCTCAAAGCATCTCTTGTTTCTTGCTTTCCAAATTGTCCACCATATGCAAGGGGGATCATATTTCACCACTTCTTCTGACTTTTACTCCCTCCTATCCTAGTCCAGCAGCTTAGAAGGTCAGTAGTATGTTCTGGCATGGTCCATCTAGTTTGTGTCAAGTCCAAGAATAATGCCCACAACTGAGAAGTTATTTTGCAATGTAGAAACACATGACTATTTGTCTCATTTGTTTCATTACAAAGGGAGCACCAAGATGCTATATGGAAACCTCTTCTTTGGAGCTTTTCATGGGTGAGACAGGCCCTTCTAGTGACTAGCCATGAAAAACATCTAACCTTGACTTGTACCTGGTTCTTCCAAATCTTCCCCCAAGGGCTACTAATTTTCCCTGGTAGAGCTTGCACTTTCCTTTTGTATAACCTGTTTACTGAAATTTTTCCATCGTTGTTGTGCCTCCATCTTACCGAGTCAGCTTCCAAATTTATGCCCTTAAAATCGTTTAGAGTCTGCAGCAGATCAGCTACTCTTCCAATTTCCCCGTCATTCAAGAGTCTTCTAAAGCTCAGATTCCATCCTTGAAGAGACCATATTTCGTTAATCATTGCATTTGGATTGGTACTAAGAATGAACCCTGACCAATCCATAGTTCTTTCCAAAACTTAATTCTAGTTCCGGTGCCTACTTTGAAAGTGATATCCCTGACCAACTGTCTCCACAAGCTCCTAATTGTTCGCCAAACTGAAACCCCGTAGGTAGTGTTGACTGGATTTGAGCACCACTGCTCATTCTGACCATATTTGCTGACAATCATTTCCCTCCAAAAAGCTTGCTCCTCATTTCCAAATCTCCACAACCACCTGGTTAGCAGACAATTGTTGTGCAACCTCAAATTTCTTATGCCAAGACCTCCATTACTTTTGCTCAGTTGAACAGTTTGCCACTTTACCAAATGTGTACCTTTGCCTTCTTTATTACCTGACCATAAAAAGTCTCTTCGAAGCTTGTCCAATCTTTCCTCCACTTTAGCAGGCAAAGGAAAGAGGGACATAACACAGGTAGGTAGAGAATCTAAGACCGAGTTTATTAAAGTAGTTCTCCCACCCAAAGATAGATATTGTGCCTTCCAGCTAGCTAATTTCCTTTCAGCTTTTTCAATAATACCATCCCAAATCACCAACTCCTTGTGTTTGTTCCCTAAAGGCATGCCAAGATACACTGTTGGGAAATTCTCAATTCTGCATCCCAATATGTTAGCAAGTCTTTGCATTTGAGGCACTTCATTTACAGGGAAGATGGAACTCTTCTTCCAGTTTACAGCTAAACCAGAAACTGCTTCAAAAGCCACCAATAATATTCTAATATTCTTGATCTGTTCTTCTTTGGCTTTACAAAAAATCACGGTATCATCGGCATACAGTAAATGACATATTTGCTTCTCCACCCCCAAGTGATTGCCGATTACAAATCCCTTCAACAAAGAGTTCTGAATGGCCACTCTCATCATGCTATCAAAACCTTCCATGACTAAAATAAATAGAAAGGGGGTAAATGATCTCCTTGTCTGAGTTCTCTCTCTGAAGGAAAAAAAACCAGCAGGTTCTCCATTAATCAAAACAGAGAACCTAACAGTTTAAATACAAGCTCCCATCCATTTCAACCATCTTTCACTGAAGCCCATCGAATGTAGAGTATTGAGAAGGAAGTTCCAGTTGACATGGTCATAGGCCTTCTCAATATCTAGTTTGCACATAATACCAGGAACCTCCCGTCTAATTCTCGTATCCACACATTCACTAGCTATAAGGGAAACATCCATGATCTATCTACCTTTTATGAAGGCCATTTGATGTTTGTTAACCAACTTGTTAATCACAGTCTTCAACCTTTCTGCCAAAATCATGGCTATTATCTTGTAGACACCACCTATCAAGCTAATGGGTCTGAAGTCCTTGAGTTCGACTGCCTCTGTCTTCTTTGGGATAAGGATCACATAGGTGGCATTTAAACTTTTCTCAAAAGTCTGGTGGGCATAGAAGTATCTGATGGTACTCATTATATCATCCTTAAGTAGCTCCCAAAAATTTTGGTAGAAACATATAGGGAAACCATCAGGGCCGAGGTCCTTGTCAGAAGCACACAGATTAATCCCTTCCAACATTTCTTCTTCCTCAAAATCTCTTTGGAGCCAATCCTTCTCCTCTGTGTTGATGCTACTAGAGCCTTGTAGGTTGAAGTCAGGTCTCCATTGCTCCGTATCTCTCTACAATATCTGGTAGAAGTTGACAATTTCCCTTTTTATTTTCTTCAGAATCTGTCACTTCCTCTCCATCTATTTCCAATTTTTCAATTGTGTTGAATCTCTTATGTGATGTGGCCATTCTGTGGAAATATTTGGTGTTCTTATCACCAAGCATTAGCCATTGAACCCTGGACCTTTGCCTCCGGGCTATTTCTTCATTTTTGGACACTTCTTCAAATTCTTCGGAAAGTTGAACTTTCTGTACAAGTTCATCTTCCGTCAAACTTCTCTGATCTTGAATTTGCCCCAAACTAGCTAGCTGATTCAACACTTCTTTCTTTTTCTTTCTCCAGTCCACTCTATTTTCCAGTCCCCATTGCTTTAGCTTCTCTTTTAGAAGTTTCAACTTAGATGCTAGAATGAATGATGGAGTCCCAAACTTCTTCCGTATCAAAATAAGGAAGTAGTGACAAATTTTGGAGCAAAACACCGCCTAATTTGTAGCACTTTTTGGGCTTGTTCCAGCCCCTTTTTGGGCGTGAAATCAGCCTATCTTGGGCTTGATTTTCAGCTATCATGGGCATGCAGATCAGCCCCCTTTGGGGTTCCATATGGGCTCCAATCTTCCTCTTTTTGGGCTTCGATCAGGAAATATATGTAGTATTTAGTCCACCTGTTTGTACTCATTATTGGGCTCTTCTTCCATATAAGCATTTTCTTGAGTTCCAAAGTTTCATCCAAGTCCTTTAATGAAAGTTTGCCACAACGGATGCTATTGTTCCCCTCTTTGGGAAATGAATTTGTCCTCGAATTAAAACTTAGCAATTTTTACTTTTTTTTTGAAAAAGGTAACTTGTAAAAAAAACTTGGCAAAATTAAGGAGACATGCATTCGTAAACAACATCCATTAATCTTAAACAACGATGGTATGGTCCACTCAACCCAATTAGGCCTCGCATGTATAAATACACCCTTATGAAGCATGTGGACAACATCCTAATAGAAAATTTTTCTACTTATATAAGCACAAGAAAAATTTCTACATACTATAGGGAATGATACATGCAACTCCAATTTAGTTCTATCAATAAAATATTCTAAGGGGCATTTTAAATATGACACAAGATCCCTAAATTGTACATCAAATTGAACACTTTTCTGATATCTCAAAGTGCTCAAAACTATACCTCTTTTAGATGCTTCTACATAAAAGCTATTCACATTATCGTGGAGTTCTCAAGAAAGAAGAATCTTAAATTTCAAAATATGATCTCCATTAAGTACCCATTTGGATTGGCTTATTTTAAGTGCTTTTAAGTCAAAATAGTTTTTAAGCACTTTAGAAGTGTTTGGGCAAATTGAAAAAGTGCTTATAAGCACTTGGTCTCAACTTTTAAGCTATTATGATAAAAATAAGTCAAAAGCAATAAGCCAATCCAAACAGACTCTAAATTTGAGCTCATTATTGGAGTCGTCACAATTAGTATGCTCATTATTGGAGTCGTCACTATTAGTATTCTTACATGAATTCTAATTACTAGGTTCAACAAAGAGTATTTAATTACTAGTGTCATAATAGTTATGTATCTCCTTATTACTGGTAGCAAATACATTTCCAAACTCACAATCACCAATACTTAAAAGTATTATTATCTTCTGTCACACAACAAACTTGTATTATAGCTCATCGCCATATAAGAACTCATCATTAACTAGAATAAAGGAAGAAAAATCATCTTAACTCATTCTCATTTTGAACTAGAAGAATCCTTGGCGACATATTCTCATCGCACAGTACCTCGGTGGCTCACCTCCATTTAACCAACTGCGACATTTTTCGTCAATCTCCCTACATTATTGGAATATGGACCCTAGATACTTGAAACTTCATCTCTTGGGTATAACTTGTTCCTCGTTCTTCACTCCACCTTCGCCTCATGTGTTACAGTATTTATTTTACACTTACTCTATTTTAGTCCCGCTTAACCTGTAAGCTTTAGACTTTAGGTCCTTCCTCCAAAGTTCTAGCCTATATTAACCGTGCCATGCGTCGAGTCAATCGAGAAGTGTTCTGAGTACATCCAAACTTTTAGCCTATCATTAACTAGCTGATCCTTGGTGCAACCTCATGCATGTCCTTGATAGCCTAATGTACGTCGCAAGTACCCTTCTAGCCTCCAAACATCCTAGGTGCTTTATCATATGCCTTTTCAAGGTCCATGAAACTCTTATGTGCAAGTCTTTCTTTGTCACTGTATTGCTTCAACATTCTTCTCACAAGATGGATGACTTATGTAGTCGATCGCCTCGGCATGAATTCAAATTGGTTATCAGAGATAGACAACCCCCCTCCTCATATAGTTGACCACCCTTTTTCAAACTTCCATAGTGTCACTTAGTAGCTTGATACTCCACAGTTATTGTAATTCTGAGTTTCACCCTTGTTCTTTTACAATTAATATTATTACACTCTATCTCCGTTCCTAATTTTAGTCGTCTTATATATGACGTGAAACAACCTAGTCAATCACTCCATACCTGCATTGCGTGCATTCTTTCAAAAACTCGCTTGATACTCCACAGTTATTGTAATTCTGAGTTTCACCCTTGTTCTTTTACAATTAATATTATTACACTCTATCTCCGTTCCTAATTTTAGTCGTCTTATATATGACGTGAAACAACCTAGTCAATCACTCCATACCTGCATTGCGTGCATTCTTTCAAAAACTCAGTGGGATCTCGTCTGGTCCGGTTGCTCTTCCCCTCCTCATCTTTTGAATAGCCCCTTAACCTTGCAACCGTAATGCACCTAAAGTACCCAAAGATATCTGGGACACTTTGGATTCTGTAAGTTTCCAGAGAGTTAAGAACATAAGAAACTGATTTTACTTGTTGATAAACAAATGGAACATAAATCTGATAAATTAACATAGAGATGTTGATGAAAGCAAAAACTACAGCTTTATTGTAGATTCAAACTTATTTATAAGTTACAATCTTAACTGAAACTTAGTAATTCACTCCTAAGTATAAGGATAAGAACTAGAGATAAGTTAGAAACTAAATAATTGCTAGCAGATAATAACTTCTATACAGATTACTTAGAACTAAGACTGCTGCAACTCTTATGCATTTACTCCTCCTTGCTTTAAGAGCTGCAAACTCCAAGTTTTTTCCTGAGAAGTTGAAATTTGTTTCCTGGTTAAGATTTGGTGAAGATACCAGCCAACTGCTCCTCGGTTCTGCAATAGAGCAGAATAACATCACCAGTTTTTTGCACTTCCCTCTAAAAGAAAAGCTTGATGAAGTGTTTTGTTTTGGCATGAAATACAGGATTGTAAGAATTTGCTATCGCAAATTGGTTGTCCACAAATACTTCAGCTCCTTTTGTTTGATTCATATGCAGGCAACCACAAGTTCTGCTTCTGCAGTGGATTGAGCCACAATATCCTGCTTCTTTGAGCACCACGAAAATATTTCGGAGCCAAGACTAAAGCAATATCCGGATGTGCATGTGCTCTTCATGTCATCCACTAATCTAGCCCAATCACTATCAGAATACCCATGTAGTTTCAGATTTGGATTTTTCTGAAACTTGACACCATAATTAATGGTTCCCTTGATATATCCGATTACTCTTTTTGCTGCTTTTAGATGCAGCTCACTAGCACAATGCATGAACCTTGATAAAATGCTTACAACATACAAAATATCGGGTCTTGTAGCTGTGAGATACATCAAACGACCGACTAGGCCTCTGAAGTATGTTTCCTCCAGTTTCTCTGCTCCATCATTCTTGCTTAGTTTCTCTTTTTGATTCATAGGAGTACTTATCTCTTTGCAATCTTCCATGTTGAACTTCTCGAGAATTTCCTTATGCATATTTCTTCTGGCAAATGAAAACTTCATGCTTTCCCTGTTTGATTTCCATTCCAAGAAAATAGGACATTAGACCAAGATTAGTCATCTTGAAGGCTTGCATCATTTCTTGCTTGAAATCCTCAATATGCTTTGTATTACTACCTGTCTAAGTTACTCGGACTCTTCACTTTTGGTGTCGCACCTGTGTCGACACAACATGGGTGTGGATGTAGGTGTGGGATCCGTACCCGATCTGGTTAACCGATTCTGGGTACTTTGACCAAAATCGACTGGAAAAGTCCGGACATATTTAAGAAATTTTGTAATCAAAACACAAGCTAAGGTGAAATTGAAGAAAATGGAATACCTTGTATATAGAAATTTCTATGTTATTGCTTTTCTTTTTATCTCCTTCCTAGATTTTCTTCTTGAACAACATTTTTTCCTCAAGTTTTTCATATAATATCTCATAATTTATGTTTTGTAACTGTATTTTTAGACATTTAAATTATTTTTTGCCGAATCCTCGCACCCGTATCCATCCCTAGATCCATATTCCCGAATCTTTAAATTGAGACCGTGAAGGATCCGACCTCTAGATCCGTACCCGTATCGGACACCCGCACCCGAGTCCAAGAAACTTAGCTCCTTGTAACTAGTACATCATCCACATATATAGACACAACAAGAATAGCAATACCATTATGTTTAACATAAAGAGTAGATACTGATACTCTTTTCAAAGCCTAACCCAAGCAAATGATCATCTATTCGACCATACCAGGCCCAAGGGCTTGTTTAAGTCCATAAAGCGCCTTTCTTAGCCTGTAAACTTTGTCCTCTTTTCCTTTCGTCACAAAGTCTTCGGGTAGCTCAACATAAGTTTCTTCCTGGAGAAAACTATTAAGAAATGCTGATTTGACATCTATTTGATGCACTTTTCAGCCCAATTGTGCAGCAAGAGCAAGAAGTAACCTAATCGTGTCAAGCCTAGCCACTAGTGCGAATGTTTCAAAATAATCCACACAAAAAATTTGAGCATATCCCTTAATGACAAGTCTTGCTTTATGCTTGTTGACCGAACCATCAACATTTAACTTTGTTCTGAAGACCCATGTCAACCCAATTACTTTTCTGTCTTCAGGTTGATCAACAAGCTCCCAAGTCATGTTCTTCTCAATCATAAACAACTCCTCTTTCATTGCAGTCACCCAATTTTCATCATTCTTGGCTTCAATGTACCCAACAGGTTCATGTACTGCCACATTACATATTTGATATATATCAGTGAGTAGTCGAGTACCTTTAACCGGTGAATGATCCACCACTTCATCTTGCGATGAGAGTGATATTTGCTTTTCAGGAACTTTGGCCGGAAACTTTTCTGCTGAATCCGAAGAGTTTAGGACAGATTTCTTTGAGTCTTCCCAACACCATTCTTCATTCTCCATAAAATACACATCTCTACTTGCGGTTGGAAGTCTTTATACGCCTTTGAAACTACATTGTATCCAATAAAAATGTCTGGAACAGATTTCTTATCTAGCTTGTCTGTGAGGAACATTGGAAAAACGGAGACAACCAAACACTTTAATGATGGTTTGAACCCATACTAAGCTTCAAAAGGAGTTCGACCTTTCACCACCTTTGTGGGAAGCCTATTTTGGAGAAAAACTAATGTATTTGCTGCTTCTGCCCAAAATTTCTTTGGCAATTTCTTCTCGTGCAACATGCATCTGGTCATCTCCATTATGTATCTGTTCCTTTTTTCACTTACTCCATTTTGTTGAGGAGTATACAGAGTAGTAAGCTGATGATGAATCCCTGCTTCCTCACATAAAATGTTGAATTGTTGAGAAGTGTATTCCTTTCCATTATCTGTTCGTATGGACTGAATTTTACAATCAACTTCATTTTCTACTTTTGCTTTGAACTTCCGAAAGACAGTAGTAGCTTCTGACTTATGCTTGAGAAAGTAAATCCGACACATGTGAGTTAGATCATCAACAAAAATGTTATAGTAAAGACTACCTTTTAGTGAGGGAGTCCTTTGAGGTCCTGCTATATCAGTATGAATTATTTGCAATTTATTTGACGCTCTCCAAGTTGTCGTTGGGAATGGAAGTCAACTTTGTTTCCCATATTGACACGCAAGGCAATTTGAAGAATTCACTTCTAAAACAGGTAGGTCCTCGACTATTTCTGCCTTTTGCATTTTAAGCAACCCTTCATAGTGATAATGTCCGAGTCTCTTGTGCCATACTTTTGCAACATTTTCTTTGGCTGAAAAACCCACATGCTCCTCCTCAAATGGATCTAATGAGAAACTTTTACCTCTCATTCTTACTTTAAACATTTCTTGATCTGATGCATCCTTGATCAAGCAATCTTTATCTTCAAAATTTAATTTGAAGCCGTTTTCCATCAATTGACCAACGTTAAGCAAGTTTTGATCATATAGCATTTCAGAAATTGTTTTAGTACCTAAGTGACTTATCAACCATTCCTTTTCCTTTTACAGAAATATATTCACCGTTACCTATTCCGACTTCAGTAATGTTCGTAGGCTTCAATTCCTTGAAAAGATCCTTGTCGTTTGTCATGTGATTAGTGCATCCACTATCAGTCAACCAATTCTCACTTGTGATTTACTTGAAAAACATGTAGCAACAAAGAGTTGATCTTCCTCCTCTCCATCTACAATATCTACAATCTGAGCATCTGTTTCTTGTTGTTGTTTATTGTTCTTGCAAGTGATCGTTTCAGACCCAAGTTGATTGCATTTACTACACTTAGCATCAGGCCTTCTTCAACACTTGTATGGTGGATGACCTTTCTTGTTACAATGGTTACATAGAGGAAAACTCTTCTTTGTGTTTCCAGTTTTTCCTTTTGCAGTACCTGCTGGAGCGCTTTCATCATTCTTCTTGTTCTTTTCTTTTTATTTTTGCCTCCATCTTGAGGCTTGGCAAACAATGCTCCCTTGGTATTTCCTTCATCTCTCGTGACATTTCGTTGTTCTTGAGCCTGCAAAGCATTCAACAACTTCGCCAAGGTGATCTTGGACAGATCCTTGGTGTTTTCCAAAGTAGTTATGGTTGCTTCAAATCTTTCTGGCACAGTTACCGGAGTGTTTTCAACAATACAAGCATCATTAAACACGAAACCAAGCAATCTTACCCTATTTGTTATGTTCAGGAGCCTTTCAGAGTAATCTTTTATGATTTTGGTTTCTTTCATCTTTTGCATCTCGAAATCTCTAATAAGATTCAAAACTAGCATACCTCTGATCCTCTCATCCCCTTCATATTCTGACTTGAGATAATCCCATATGTCTTTGGCTGACTTTTAGAGACATAATTCGAGTGAAAATTGAGGAAGACATTGCTGAAAATAGACAGGCAAAAGGCTTTTGCCTTTGATTTCCTGGTTTCCTGTCTTTATGGTTCTTGATCTGGGACATAGTTGGATTGTTAGGCAATGGAGGAATTTCATAATCCTTTTTAACTGTCTCCCACATATATTCATGGCATCTAGATAAGTTGCCATCCTTACAGCTCAAATCTGATAGTTATCACCATTAAAAACAGGTGGTGCCATAGTTGAAAAACTTGATTCTGCTTCCATGCTTTATAAACTTGCCTTGTTTCAATTCTTACTTTGATGAAACACCCACAGATCCCTCAAGAAATAAGTGCTCTAGTACCAATTGTAAGTTTCCAGAGAGTGAAGAACATTAGAAACTGATTTTACTTGTTGATAAACAAGTGGAACATAAGTTTGATAAATTAACAGAGATATGTTGATGAAAGCAAAAACTACAACTTTATTGTAGATTCAATCTTATTTATAAGTTACAATCTTAACTGAAGCTAAGTAACTCACTCCTAAGGATAAGGATAAGAAGTAGAGGTAAGATAGAAACTAAATAACTGCTAACAGATGATAACTTCTATACAGATAACTTAGAACTAAGACTGCTGCAACTCATGCATTTTTCTAACAGATTGTCCAACTCCCCCAAGACTATATCCTTGTTCCCTTCTTCATTCAAGAGCTTATAGATGACATAGACGATGGAAGTAGTTCAAATAATGATGCATAGCTGCTCGATAGCAAAAAAAAAGTTTGCACTCGGGAAGAAGTCACTTTTTTTGTATTTATAAGTGCCACGTTAACTTTTTGTTATGCAAATAGTTGGCATCTTTTATGATATCATTTGTTTCCTGGTTTTACAGGATAGGGAATGTAATGGATGTCGAACCTGCAACTTGTATTATTTGATTGTGTATATATGAGTTTAACATGTCTTCATTGTTGTATGTGAGAGAGGTAGTAACTTACTTTTTTAAATTGCAGATTTATTATGGGAAAGTGGTGCACACACCTCAAATCTTGCAAGGAAAGGTGAAGCTCTTGCTGTATCAGGTCTGGTGGAGTATGGAGATGAGATCGATGTCATTGCCCCAACTGATATTCTGAAGCAAATCTTTAAGATTCCATACTCCAAGGCTCGATTATCAATTGCAGTACATCGTGTTGGCAAGACACTAGTTTTAAACACAGGGTAATATGTAGAGCTATGCTCTACAATACTAACATGCATGACTGTTTCCGAATTTCAATCCAGTATTTGCTATATTTGTCAATGTTTTGAGAATTGATTCTTCCTTTATGACTCCACCCCATATGTTATCTGATATTTTGCTTTTTGAGGTGCATTTTTGTGATATTTCGAGTGAAACTAGACGTGCATGAATCTGTCTTTTGAAAATAATTCTCAGGGATGTGGAAGTTTCATTCGAAGTTGGTATTTTCCCATTTGGAAAATTCTTAGAAATATGCTCCCTTTGATCCCTTTTACTAGCCCCTGATGCTAAGAATAGATTTTCTTTTTCACTTGTCAATTTTAGGAGAGAGAGAGTTATCATTTTCTTCCACTATTGCCCTTATTATTAAGTATCCACACTTCCCAAATTTATTAGAGTGACAACTTTAATAACTATTAGTAAGGGTAACTTTTCTTTTTTTGAGAAAGGTAACAGTTAATCTCTATGTATAGTAGCCACAGGTCCACTACATCAAAATAATGTAGTTCCCCTACAGAAGTGTTGTAGTTACATAGAGCCCTATATCTTCTAGGTTACAACCAATCTATAGTTGTGTTAATAACTTCTGACTGATCTAAGACTACCTGTTTACACCAAAAATAATACAGAGCCAGGCAAACTTAATCTTTGAATGTTGCTCCGTTTCCCTTCGAAACATCTTTGATTTCTTTCCTTCCATACTGTCCACCATATACTTGCGGGGACAATCTTTCATCTCTCCTCTTTTTTAGTTGTTTTTCCATCCCTATTCCAGCTCTTCAACACCTCTTTAATTCTTCCTGGTTTCACACATATCAATTTCCTCATATTGATGAACATTTGCTATAGTTGGTCAGTCCACTTGCAATGTAAAAAGATATGGTTGACTGTCTCTGCCTGCTCTTTATACAAAAAACATTTGGAGCATAGGTGAAAGCCTCTTTTGTTCAAATTCTCATGTGTCTAAACCGCCTCCTTGGCCAACATCCAAGTGAAGCAATTTACTTTGTAAGGTATCTTGGTGCTCCATATCATCTTCCAAGGCCATTCTGTTTCCGAGACACCTGAAGTGTTGAGATCTCTGTAGGCAGATTTTACAGTGAAGCATCCATTACTCTCCGCCTTCCATACCATTGAGTTTTCTTCCCCAGATAGATTGTTGATTTGTGCAATTGTGACATAGAATTCTGCTATCCAGTTCATCTCCCAATCGTTCAGGTTTCTCCTGAAATGTAAGTTCCATCCCTGTCCAGTCCACAATTCAGCTATTGTTGCTTGCTGAGTTGGCATAGATTATATAGATCTGGGAACATTTGGCTCAATGAGTTCTGGCCACATCATCTGTCTTTCTAGAAGGAAACCTTTCTTCCGTTTCCAACTTTGAAGCTTGATCTTTCTAACACTATATCCCATAAACTCCTGATGGACTTCCATATGCTGGATCCATATGGAGAATCTACCCTTATTGTCATCCACTTATCCTCCATGCCATATTTGGCGATGATCACTTTCTTTCATTAAAAATTCTCTGCAGATGCAAATTTCCATAGCCATTTCATCATTAGACTTCGATTTTGGATCTTTAGATCTCTTATGCCCACACCCCCTATCTTCTTGTTTATTGTCATCTCCTCGATATTTCCTCTTATCGCCATTGCCTTTCCTGTTAAAGGTTCTTCTAATTACCTCAATCCTGTTGATCACACTGGCTGGAGCTGGAAATATTGATATCATTTAGGTTGGTAAAGCATCAATCACACTATTTACCAGAGTCAATCTCGCCCCTCTGGACAAATATTCACTTTTCCTCGTTGCCAGCCTTCTTTCGCACTTCTCTATCAGTCTGCTCCAAATTCCCTTTGATTTGCTTTTTGCTATTAGAGGCATTCCTAGCTAAATTGTGGGTAACTCCTCATCCTGTCATGTCAGGCAGTTCTTCAGTCTCTATTACTTTATTGATGGGTAAATGTAACTTTTACCCCAATCGATGTGTAACCTTGAGACAATTTCAAAAATTATGAAGATGGCCCTTAGAGCTAAGAATTGTTCTCCTACAGCGTCACAAAACACTAGTGTGTCATCTGCATACTGCAAATATGTGATCTCTAGGTTGTTCTCCGCCCTGTTCTCTACTTGAAACCCTCTGATCCACCCCGTGATCCACCCCTTAAACTTTGTTGTATTGATGAGATTGCTCAATCCTTCCATTGCTAGTATGAACAATAAAGGAGAAAGAGGATCCTCAAACCTCAAACCTCTAGGGTTTCTATTAATCAGAACTGAAAATATGATTGTGTTGATACATTGCTTGATCCATCTTATCCATTTTGTCCCTAACCCCATCTTCAATAGTATGTTCACAAGAAAGCTCCAATTCAAGTGATCATATGCTTTCTGAATGTCAAGTTTGCATAGGATACCTGGTTGGTTGCTCTTTACTCTTGAATCCACCAGTTAATTAATCACCACTACATCCATTATCCGCCTTCCTTTGATGAAGGCCATTTGTTGTTTGTCTATTAGTTTATGAGTGACTGCTTCTAATCTTTCGGCCAACAATTTGGCTATGATCTTGTATACCCCTTCTACCAAGCTAATGGGCCTTAAATCAGTCAACTCTATAGCCCTTACCATTTTAGGAATCAATGCTATAAAGGTGGCATTCATACTTTTCTCAAATATCCCCTCCATATTGAAATTCTGAATAGCAGCTATCAAATCATGACGGATAATATCCCAACAGTGGTTGAAGAAGGCCATTGAATGGCCATCAAGCCAGTGTCACGACCCAAATGGCCATGAGTGGCACCCACACTAACCTTCTTGTGGGAGAACCATCTAAATCAAACCATTACTCTATCACTTAGTCATTATTAAAATGATAGTTTCATAAAACCATCTTAACAATAATAATCTGGAGTTAATCATCAATAGCGCGAAAACCAAACAATCTACTAACTGAAATTCCCAAGGCCTAAAAGTCATCGTACAAGAACTACTAACAAAGATCATGTCTAAAGAGATATCCCAAAATAAAGTAAATAAAGAATGTTTCATTGCCTGAAAGATGGACAAGAACAAATAAGATGACCCATGGAAGCCTGGAGACGGAGTGCTCACCCTTGGATCAAGATCTGCTATCAAACTTTAGAGGTGAGATCATGTATGAGCCTCTAGAATAATTTCTGCACTCAACAAAAGAAGAGTACAGGGTAGTATCAGTACAAACCTGTTGGTTTTTAGCTTTGAAATTGGAGAAATAACGGAGAAAGAGTTGGAGAAAAATAAAATAAGGCAATAGTATTGTTAAAGGGAATTATTTTATTAATAACTCAAAACATGTATTTATAGCTAAATTTCTAACTACACTTCAATTTAAATTGGGATAACTAATTCCTATTCAAATAATAAAGGGACAACTAATTCCTAAGTCACATAGGACTCTAATAATTAAAAATTACTAAAAATATCTATTCCTACTTTATTTCTGAGACATATTTTCAACACTCCTCCTTGGATCAGAAATTGTCTCGGCTTCGGCTGAATTTGACCTTTTGAATAAATCTGTCAGTTTATCTTTGTTCTTGCATGACTTGTGTGCATCTTCTGTTGGATTAAATAAGAAACTTTTTCCTCTCATATCAACTGAAATTGTTTTGATTGCAACATTCCCTTTTGCTTCTGCAGGAATATAGTCACCATTCTCAATTCTGACTTTCTTATTTTCCAAAGGCAGAAACTCTTTAAAAAGAGTTTTGGCATGTCATGTGGTTTGTACAACCACTATCAATCATCCAAAAATCAGATTTCTTGGTTGAAGATGTTGCCACAAATAAGTGATCTTCTTCTTCTTCTTTGGTGACTTGGGCTTTTGCTTCATAATTTTGAGATTTGTTTTTGCAAATCACGGCTTCATGGCCAAGTTGATTGCAAATCTTGCATTGTGCATCTGGTCTCTTCCAACATTTAAATGGAGGATGACCTATTTTGCCACAGTGCTGGCAAGGTGGATAGTTTTTCCTTGAATTATTACCCTTGCTTTGAGTCTTGTGGTTGGCTGCCAAAGCTTCTTCAATCATACCATCCTGCCTCATAAGCCTCCTTTGCTCTTGCGCCTGCAACGTATTTAACAATTCTGCCAAGGTAATCTTGGACAGATCTTTTGTGTTTTCCAAGGTAGTTATTGATACTTCGTATCTTTCAGGCGCTGTAACAAGAATTTTTTCAATAATTCTCGAATCTTTAAATTTTGTGCCAAACAATCTTACCTTGTTAACAATGCTAAGAAGTCGGTCTGAGTACTCTTTGACGGTCTCAGATTCCTTCATCTTTTGCAATTCGAATTCCCTTATTAGATTCAATACTTTCATGCCTCGTATTCTTTCATCTCCGGTATATTCTTCCTTCAGATAATCCTAAATTTCTTTTGGTGATTTAAGGGCCATAATTCTTATGAAAATTATTGGAGACAGACTAGCAAACAAAATTACTTTTGCCTTTGATTTTCTGATTTTCTTTTCCTTTTGGCTTTTGATCTGGGCTACCGTGGGATTATCGGGCAGTGGAACAACATCATAATCCTCCTCCACAGCCTCCCAAAAATCTAAAGCCTCAAGATAAGTCTCCATTCTTACAGCCCAAAGATGATAATTCTCAACATCAAAGACAGAAGGAGCTATTTGGAAAAAGTTGTTTTCAGAATTCATCTCTCTCACAGATCCTTCAAGAAACTGGCTCTTGATACCAATTGTTGTTTTTTAGCTTTGAAATTGGAGAAATAACAGAGAAAGAGTTGTAGAAAAATAAAATAAAGCAATAGTATTGTCGAAGGGAATTATTTTATTAATAACTCAAAACATGTATTTATAGCTAAATTTCTAACTACACTCCAATTTAAATTGGGATAACTAATTCCTATTCAAATAATAAAGGGACAACTAATTCCTAAGTCACATAGGACTCTAATAATTAAAAATTACTAAAAATATCTATTCCTACTTTATTTCTGAGACATATTTTCAACAAAACCACTATGTACTGGTAGGTATCATAGGCCAACTCAACTTGATAACATGTACACAACATAAATCAAATAACAAGTAGACAGACATTCTCAATGAATCAACAATACAGCAATAACAGGTCAACAGTGCTCACAAACAAGTCACATAACTATTAAGAGGATCAACCATACTGTAAACATCCACCAAATCAACACAAGTATGTTATCCACCAAATCAACACAAGTATGCCATCCACCAAATCAACACAAGTATGTACACACATGCTATGGGACTTATTTTTGCCCAAATAGTCATGACCTGCAGGGAACAATCTGTGTTCATGTACCGTACCAGCGTGGTACCCAATCCGACATAAATATAAACGTACCGACGTGGTACCCGATCCAACATAAATATAAACGTACCGACGTGGTACCCGATCCAACATAAATATAAACATATATTCTCAATATCAATTTACACAACCTCACAACATACAACACAATGTACCAAGTTTACAAGTACACTTAAAGTCATAAGACAATTCCATCAAGTAAATTTTCAATAACCATTTATACATGCATTAACAATCCAAACATCACAATTTCAAGCATGTACGAATACCAATCAACAAGTATCCAATTTAGGAGCATACACACAATTAAGCCGAGTATAAACTCCAATTAAACCGTAACCTACCTCAATCAATGAATCCGAATATAATTAGTCCGCAAGCGCCTTGCCCTTCCTCAAAGTTTCGGAACGTTCAAAATCTGTTTCAATATAATCCCCGTAAAAATATGAATCTAATGACATCCGTTTTATAAATTTTTTCTCTAAAAACCTCAAACTTACAATCAAATTAATTAAAAAAAAGTAACCATCCGATCTGCTTTACTGTTTCTTGACCAGTAACAAACAAAAACCACTCTTCATCATTATCAACCTATGATTTGGCCAACCATTGCCTTATTTCTTTCTTTTTATTAAAATACTTCACAAATAATATTATAATCTCTATAATTAAGCAATCTTTATTCAAGAATGCAACAGTGGTCATCTATGTCTATGCAAATTCGAACTATTGACCAATCATTGCATTAACCTTACTCTACACGACTTCCAATGATTAGAACAACTATTACAGAACAATTGATCAATTTTAAGTTAATCCACAATTAACATATTTTACTTCCACCGTATGACTATCTTGAAAATTCAATTGATGCCTAACATCATTAATAAGACGTAGCAGTACATAGGCACTAGGAATTGACTCACCTATCGATGCTCCTTCTGTAAACTGCGGTGAAAACTGCAACTTTCGTGCGCCTCCCTCTTTACCCCAGATATCAGATGTTGTTATTTTTATTATAATTATAAATATAATAAACTCTTTTCACTTAATCCAATTCTTATACATAGGTCTCAATAAATAAGAAAATTATAGTTTGACCCACTAAGTCACTAATTAACTTAATTATCTAAAATACCCAATAGGTCCTCGAACATTATTCAGAATCTCGAGAAAATAAGTCAAATAGTTACATTGACTAAAAAGTATATTCCAAAACCTATTAAAAATACTACAATACTGACCTGAGGTCGTCTCGCTCAAAAATTTACCATGATTGGGTTTAACATTATTAAAACTTAATAATTCAACTAATGACTCAATAACTTCCGAACACCTCCCGAATTGGTACTACTCATCTCGTGAGTCATAATCCACGTATACAAACTTCGTAGAGCGCTAAAATAGAGTAGATGAGAAAATTTCACAAACGACCGGGAGGGTCGTCACACCCAGGGGCTTTGTCCGAGCACAAGCCTTTATGCTATCCAATATTTCTTGAGCTTCAAAAGAAGCCTCCAGGAAGTTGCGTTCTTCAGCATCAATACTAGGGCAATCTCTCATATCTAACTACGGCCCCTAGTCTTCTGACTTTGTGTATAGCCTCTCATAGTACTCCACTATTTCCTTTTTGATCTCTTCGGGTTCTGTAACGGCTTCACCTCTAACTCTTAGTTTGTCGATGGTGTTGGCTCTTTTGTGGGCATTTGTTGTCCTGTGGAAGAAGCTTGTGTTCCTGTCACCCTGTTTAAGCCATAAGGCTCTAGATCTCTGCCTCCAAGCTGTCTCCTCATGCATAGCAATATCCTCAAACTCTATAGCAAGAGCAAGTCTGGAAGCTATTTCCCTTTCTATTGAACTCTTTGCTCTTGATTCTACTCTAAATCAGCTAGATGGCTCAACATATTAGCTTTTTGCAATTTTAGATTTCCCCGAATGGCTTTGCTCCATTCCTTTTAGAGCCTTTAACTTGGCCATTAGACTCCCACCAGTTCTTGACCTTGTCATTGAAACCCTCTGGTTGAAGCCACCAATTTTCGAACTTATATATGACCTAGATTGCTCCCGATCACCACAGTGTAGTAGCATGGGTGAATGATCAAACACTATCCTATAAAGTATAGACTGTTTGATGCAGCTAAAATTGTTGTCCCATTCTTTAGAAGCCAAGAATCTATCCAATCTAGCAGCTGCTGTGTGTGTTTCCCCTTTCATCCATGTATATTTCCCCCTATTAGGTCCACATCTACCAACTCCATGTCCTCAATTAACTCAGAAAAATCTGTCATTGCTGTTCTTGAGCCATTGCTTGTGAAGCTAGTATATAACTCTAGACTCTTCAGTTCATTCAGTCCTTTCCTCTTGTAAGTTTTCAGTTTTGATTGGCTAATTTTATTTTCCTGTTTCTTGTTGTCGATTTTGAGAAACAACTCAATAGCTTTCTCCTCGCACCCTTTAAAGCTGACCCCAAATTCTCTGCTCAGTCTGAGGATATGTTTCAGTATCTAGATTGGTGCTGTTGTTTTGGGATTGTCTTCTGGAAATAGAACTCTCAATGGCGGTACCTCTTCTGTGCCTATGATGGTATCTTTTCCCTAGCTAGCATTTTGGATTGGCTCCAAATCTTCTTTGTCACAGTGAACCACTATTTCTCCCTCATTGTTCTTCTCTCTTTGATCCTCGATAGGGCTAAGAACTCCAGTCTCCGCTGCTGAAATATCCTCTTGAGCTATTTTTTCGATAGTGCTACCATGGAGAAGTATTGTATTTCGATATTAAATAAGTCCAGCGGTTGGTCCACTTCAATTAAATGATGGGCCTTTTCTGCAATAATTGGGTCCATAGAGGCCCACTCTATTATTTCTTCTATTGTGGGCCAACTGTTGTTTGATATTTCCTTTTCCTTTTGGGTCACCACCACGTGACCCCCAATTCAACTTTCCCCTATCCACCGAGGTGCCCACATGCCCTTCTTACTGATGATTTTCATTGACCGCTGGACAAGAGCCCAAACCTTCTTCTCTGTCCTCCAGCTTTCCGACGGTCACCGGAATCTCGCACCACACCGAAATGGTGTATACGAGCTACTTCGATTTCCTTCGGAACCTTTCTCCCATCCCCTTTCACCTTTATCCTCGCCCAGTGTAGGTGTAGGTGGTTCTTCAGAGATTTCTCCTCCTCTGTCTCTAAGAAGCCGCCACATTTATTGCTGATCAATTTGAACATTTCCTTCGACCTCAAACACTAAGGAGGGTCCAGAATTCTTATCCAGCGTCTCTGTTTATCTCTGCCGGCCAACAACCCGTCGTCTGATTCCACCATTCAAGGTCCAAAGCCATCTTTTTCCAAGACCATTTCCCTGCTAATACGTGCTCTGCGGCTGTCCTTGATGGAAGTTCGAATAGGAACTGACCTTCGTTCATTGGAAATATGTTGACTCCTATTGCTGATTTCTAGTTGTTACGCACCCATTTTCTCACGTCATTCAGACCTGGGGTTTCTTGGGAGTGATTTCGGAATCTGCCTAGGATGCACCTCTTCAAGAGCTCGTTTTCTGACTTCGATGGATCCCCAAGATCTTGATGTTGTCTTCATTAGCTTGTAGCTGAGCCTCCTTGTTTGGTTCCGTCGTCCATCTGATTCTATCAAAAGCCTCCTTGTATGAGACCTTAGGCTTCCTCAGATTGTGATTTTGCATGCTTTGTTCCTTTTAAGGTTCATAAATGAACCTAGCAATTTTGTGAGCCATGTTTCCCCAAGATTCTGGGGTGATGATTACTGATTTATTTAGCCCCTGAATAGCAGTGAAGCTGATGTACCTGCCACTCTTATTCTGCTTGAGAGTACAGAAGAACTCTGAGAAGTGGTTCCATCTTTTCACAACATTCCCTGAATCTTTGAGGCTTCAATAAATGTTGTAACTAACCTTCTCAAAACTTTAATGCTGACTTCAACTCTTCTCATTAAGTTTCTGCTGCGTTCTGTCCGCTCAAACCACCTTTCAGTACCGTACTCATATCTGACAATCTCATAGGGCTTGAAACCAGCATTATAATAAATACTCCCATACTGTTTTAAACGGATTCCAACCATGTTGCCGGAAAACCACTAGAATAGCAGTGCTAACCAAACGACTGCTATAGTTATTAACAGACCTTCTGGAGTTAACAAGGTTAGAATATAATAAGTTGAAAATCTGACTTGGGAGGATGTCACGCGCCGGCGCGCAACGTGCGTGGTGTCGGCGTTTGAGGGGTTCTGGTGGCGCGTGCGCGCGCGCGCGCGGAGGACTTTCTGGGTCTGTGTTTTCAGGGTTAGGGTCGCAGGTGGTTGGTGTAGGCTATGTTGAAAAAAGATCGAGAAAAGAAGGAAAAAGAGAAATTCCGGTGATCAGAAGGACCACCGGTGATGTTTTGGGGAAAAGTGATTTGAAAAAATCACATTGGGATTTGTGCCTGGGAGAGAATGTTTTACCAAAGATATTTGTGATCTGATTTGTGTCTATGCTAGGGTAACTTAGTAAACCAGACTCTTCATAAATGATTTCTTTAGGCGCGTGCCTAGTCAACTAAGGACTAGTAAAAGGGAATGAAGTATTTCTTGATCTCCATATTTAGTGTTGATAATAGATTAGACAATAGAAATATCTAGTTTTCTCCCATCTAAATCCTGTGTATCTTGCTTCTTGCTTTCTGAGACATGGTCTTAAACTACATGGATAGTAACCGGTTGTTTCAATAGTTGTTACCTGTTGTATTGTATTGGTTTGTTTGTTTAAATATGATGTTTGCTTTGATTGTTTCTTAAATTTTATTTTATCGTATCTTTAAATCCATTGTTAGGTAAAGAAGAAAAGTCCCATTTTGTGTAAAAACCGATTTAGTATGATCATGTCGTTACCTTACTATTTTTTCTTCTCATTTTGTCTTTATATATTATTTAATAGTCCTATTTTATCCTTTAGCTTACCTTATTATAGTAGCTCTGCCCCGTACTCATTTTCTTATTTGTAAGTTTAAATTTTAAATTGTTGATGCGTGACATAATGATGGAAACGATACGATCTATCAGTACATTACATTATGAAACAATACGTAACCACCATCTAGAGTGTAAAGAGTATATATGCTCACATTGCTAGGTGAATCTTGGGGCCCAGCAACTCATTGAGCCAAGGAAAAGGATGGACCAACTATTCAGCTCCTAAAAGTGGATATTTGATTAAGGATGTGGTGTTGAAAGTAATTCATCAGTTAAATATTTGAGTTTGTATAAATAGTTAATTTATTAAGCTTTCAAATGACGGGTAAAAATTAGTTTTTACATGTTTGGATTCTAAATCTTTTTGATGGTATATATTCCTTCCATTTAAGGAAAAGCCTTTTCTCTCTCTCTACATATCTCAGATCTGATCAACTCATATTTGTTCCTCTTAAACGTTTATCTCATCTCATCTCAAACAGTAACTTGGACTGATCGGCGACGCCGGTGACGGCGTTGACGCGCCGGCACAGGTAAGGACTAATCCATCTCCTTTGTTATCTCCCTCCCCAATTCTCTCTCTCCCCGCCGATCTCTCTCCTGGGTTTTCTTTTCCACCTTTGCTGCTGCTATTGACGGCGGATCTAGCGTTTCCGCCGTCTCGACTCCGGCGACGGCTTAGACTGCAGCTCCGGCCATAAACGGGTCTAAAACAGTGGGTGACGATGACAACCAGCGACCAGCTACCGGTAACAGCAACAAGACGCATCGGTGACTTTTCGGCGAGGCCCTGACGAACTCTTTCCGGCGACTCAAGTCCGGCAACCTTTTCGACAACAAGTTTGCCGCAACCAGCAACGCAGGAGAACTTCGGTGACATCTGAACCTATTATTTTAGTTACTCTTTACAGTATAGTTTTATTGTTTTGCTATTTCCTGTCGTTTTCCGTTACGTGCCTGCTGCTTTTATACTGCTTTCGCTACTGTTGCTTTGTTTGCTTGTCTGTTTGCGGCTGGGTTTTTTGTTTGTGTTTCGTTTGTTGAGTAGTGGATGAGGGGGTTGAGGATGGAATAGGGTCATGTTCGAGGGGGTTGGGGGTGGGACCTGTTTTGGGAGGGGGTGGAGAGGGGAGGGCAGAGGTGGGTGTGGGTTCAAGGCTAGGTGTTCGGGCTGGTTCGGTGAGGGGTGGTAGAGGGAGGCGAGAGGTGATAGGTTGAGGGTAGGGTCTTGGAATATTGGGACCCTTCAGGGTAAGTCCGTTGAGTTGGTGAAGATTCTCAAGAAGAGGAAGATTAGTATTGCGTGTGTGCAGGAGACTAAGTAGGTAGGGTCTAAGGCTAGGGATGTGGATGGGTGGTACTCAGGTAGTGACAGGCGTCGAAATGGAGTGGGCATCGTAGTGGATGAGGAGCTTAGAGGGCAGGTGGTGGAGGTTAAGAGGATCAGTGATAGGCTGATGACGGTTAAGTTGGTCGTTGGGGGGGTTTACACTGCATGTGTGTAGTGTTTATGCGCCCCAGGTGGGCTTGGATGAGGAGGTGAAGGCGAGTTTTTGGGAGGCTTTGGACGAGGTAGTGAGAAGCGTGCCTAGCTCGGAGAAGATTGTTATAGCGGCGGACTTCAATGGGCACATTGGGGCGTGTCCGGGAGGTTATGATGATGTGCACGGAGGTTTTGGTTTCGGAGATAGAAATGGTGAGGGGGTTGCCCTGTTGGACTTTGCGAGGGCTTTTGGGCTGGTGGTTGTGAACTCGAGCTTTCTGAAGAAGGAGGATCATCTGATTACCTTCCGAAGCGCTTTAGCCAAGACTCAGATCGACTTTCTGCTGCTTAGGAAGGGGGATAAAGTTTTATGTAAAGACTGTAAAGTCATTCCGAGTGAGCATCTTTCGACTCAGCACAGGCTTCTGGTGATGGACTTGTTTATCAAGAAGAGCAGGAAGAGTAGGGTCGGAGAGGGTCAACCTAGAATCAAGTGAGGTGGTTTGACGCCAGTCAGTGCGCTGTAGATAGGGGTGAGGGTGGCGGGAATGGGGGCATGGGAGTGTAGGGGGGACGTGGATGGTATGTGGGATAAGGCTGCCAGCTGCATCAAGGAGACGGCTAGAGAGGTGTTGGGTGTCTTGAGTGGTCGGGCAGGTCGATATAAGGGGGACTGGTGGTGGAATGAAGAAGTTAAGAAGAAAGTGGAGACTAAGAAGGAGGCATATGTTAAGATGATCGAGAGTAAAGATGAAGAGGAGAAACGGGTGAACAGGGAGGCTTACAAAGTGACAAGGAAAGAGGCTAAGTTAGCTGTTACGGCTGCTAAGACAGCAGCTTTTGAGAGCTTGTACGCGGGGTTAGAGGAGAAGGGCGGGGAGAAAAGGTTGTATAGGCTTGCTAAGGCTAGGGAGAGGAGGGGACGGGACCTCAATCAAGTGAAGTGCATTAAGGGGGCCGGAAGAGTTTTGGTGGAGGATGTTCACATCAAGAAGAGATGGCAGGAGTATTTTCATAGACTTTTAAACGAGAAGGGAGACAGGGGCATTGTGCTAGGGGAGTTGGAGCACTCGGAGAAGAGCCGTGATTTCAGCTACGGTAGACGTTTTAAGGTTGAGGAATTCACAGAGGCGATTCGTAGGATGCGAAGGGGTAGGGTGATGGGGCCGGACGAGATTCCGATGGATTTTTGGAAGTATGCAGGTGAGGCGGGTTTAAGGTGGTTGACAGATTTTTTTAACGTCATTTTCAAGACTGCGAGAATGCCTGAGGCTTGGAGATGGAGTACGATGATTCCGTTATATAAAAACAAGGGTGATGTTCAGAGTTCCAACAACTATAGGGGTATTAAGTTGTTGAGTCACACTATGAAGATTTGGGAGAGGGTGGTCGAGCGGAGATTGAGGAGAGTAGTGTCCATTTCGGAGAATCAGTTTGGTTTTATGCCTGGTCGCTCAACGACAGAGGCAATCCATCTGGTGAGGAGATTGGTAGAGCAGTATAGGGAAAGGAAGATGGATTTGCACATGATGTTCATTGACTTGGAGAAGACGTATGACAAAGTCCCTAGGAAGGTTCTTTGGAGATGCTTAGAGGTGAGAGGTGTTCCGGTGGCGTACATCAGAGCTATTAAGGACATGTACGATAGAGGGAAGACTCGAGTGAGGACGGCGGGAGGTGACTCAGGGCATTTTTTGGTCGAGATAGGTCTGCATCAGGGTTCGACTCTTAGCCTTTTCCTTTTTGCGGTGGTGATGGACGTGTTGACGCGGAGTATTCAGGGTGAGGTGCCTTGGTGTATGTTATTTACGGATGATGTAGTGTTGATTGATGAGACGCGGGGGTGTGTGAATGAGAAATTGGAGGTTTGGAGGCAAACCCTGGAATCGAAGGGGTTCAGGTTGAGTAGGTCCAAGACGGAGTATTTGGAATGCAAGTTTAGTGACGCGAGTCAAGAGGATGAAGTGGTGGTGAGTTTAGATTCCCAGGTTGTTTGTAAGAGGGATAGTTTTAAATATCTTGGATCTATTATCCAAGGGAATGGCGAGATTGATGAGGATGTCTCTAAACGTATTGGAGCAGGATGGATGAAGTAGAAGCTCGCTTCGGGAGTTTTGTGTGATAAGAAGGTCCCCCTTAAGCTTAAAGGAAAATTCTACAGAGTGGCAGTCCGTCCGGCCATGCTGAATGGAGCGGAGTGTTGGCCAGTCAAGAACTCCCACATCCAAAGACGGAAGGTGGCGGAAATGAGAATGTTGCGATGGATGTGTGGACTTACTAGAGGGGATAGAGTTAGGAATGAGACTATTCGAGAGAAGGTGGGAGTGGCTTCGGTGGAGGATAAGATGCGAGAAGGAAGGTTGAGATGGTTTGGGCATGTGATGAGGAGGGGCACGGATGCCCCAGTTCGAAGGTGTGAGAGACTGGCTTTAGATGGCTTTAGGAGGAGTAGAGGTAGGCCGAAGAAATACTGGAGGGAGGTGATTAGACATGACATGGAGTAGCTGCAGCTCACTGAGGACATGACCCTAGACAAGAAGGTGTGGAGGTCGCGGATTAGGGTAGAAGGTTAGGGCGAGTGTATGGATTGTGGCTAGGTGTTAGGAGCGCGAGTGCGTATCCGGGCAGTAACCCCAGGCCTGTGTCCTTGAGTAGGAGCCTTTAGCCAGGTGAGTTCGGGTGGGGTGGGTAAGTGGGTGTCCTAGTTCTTATTTATTATTTCGTGTTGCTCGTATTTCTCTTATTTCGTACTTCGCTGATATTTATTTCTATTATTTCGTACTTCGCTGATATTTATTTCTATTATTTCTTATGTCTGCATGCCAACCTTTCCTGTTACATGTTCCTTTACGATCTTGGTGTATTATTCGAGATTCTGAGCCGGGGGTCTATCGGAAACAACCTCTCTACTTCTTCGGAGATAGTGGTATGGACTGCGTACATCTTACCCTCCCTAGACCTCACTTTGTGGGAATACACTGGGCCTGTTGTTGTTGTTGTTGTTGTTGTTGTATATTCCTTCCATTTAAAGTTGAATGTTCGCTGTACCTTTTAGTTCTTGTGCATATAATGTTTAGTTTCCAAAAATGCTAGCTGTAAATCATAACATTGTCTTGCTCTAATTCAACTAGATTATTCTTCTAAAACCAAAGTGGATATGTTTGTCTACATGTTCTCTCAACAAAGACAAACAGTTCATATCAACTCTAAAGGCAATACCAATGCACTCCATTGGGATCGAAGTGAGCAATATACAAGAATATGGGTGGAAATAGATTGGGAAGAGATGGAGGAAGCTATATGAAATAAACAATAGATAAAGGCAGCAAGTAGAGACTTCCGTATTCATAAGAAAACTTTAAAAGGATGTAGGAATTTTGTTAGGTCCTTAACAATTTATTTTTTCTTTAGGATAGATTGAGAGTTCTGGTTAAAGAGCGTTTAAAGTAACTTTGTATGCGGATGAACGGTTTACTTGATAGTAATTTAAAAATTATAACCTCTAGTAGTAGAATCTTTTTGTGGTTTTATAAGTGATTCAACTGCAATGCCAAATGCAGGCCTGATATCGAAGAGGGGGAGAAATTGATCAGAAGAAATAATAACCCACCAAAATGTGCAGATCAGTCTTTATTTCTAAATTTCGCTATGCACTCAGTTCGTATGGAGGCATGTGATTGTCCACCAACCCATACACCACCAAAGGAGTGGCAATGTGAATCAAGAGAAAGTTCACCTGAATCTTCTGATCACCCAATGCAGGATAACACTTCCTATGAGCAAAGTGGAACTTCTCCTCGGGAAGAACAATCTAACCCGCGGTTCACATATAATGAGCTCAAACAGGCTGATTGTTTTTGGGGCAAAAAGAAGAATAGGAAAAATAAGGATCAAGGTGCTGGAAAGAAGGTCTCACAAGTAAAAGAAAAGTCGACGTACTCAGTGCAAGAGTCTGAAAAGTATAGAAGAGCTAGTAATGATGGATTCCTAAGGGTTCTATTTTGGCAGTTTCACAATTTCCGTATGCTTCTTGGAAGTGATTTACTCATCTTCAGCAATGAAAAGTATGTTGCAGTTAGTTTGCACTTGTGGGATGTTTCACGACAGGTAAACCTTAACCAACGTCCTCACTCTTATATTCTTGACAACATGTTTAACTGCTATCTGTGCATTTGATGACAGGTCACACCTTTAACATGGCTAGAGGCATGGCTTGATAATGTCATGGCTAGTGTACCTGAGTTGGCTATATGTTATCATCAAGACGGTGTTGTTCAGGGCTATGAACTCCTCAAAACAGATGATATATTTCTCCTAAAGGGCATATCTGACGATGGTACTCCTGCTTTTCATCCAAATGTTGTACAGCAAAACGGACTTTCAGTATTGAGATTCCTTGAGGAAAACTGCAAGCAAGATCCTGGTGCATATTGGGTATTTTTCTTCTTATCTGTTATATACTGTATTGGCTCTTGTTGCGTTGTTCCTTGTATCTTTAGTTGGCATTACCTTTTTTCTGTAGCTCTACAAAAGTGCAGGAGAAGATGCTATCCAATTATTTGATCTATCTGTCATACCTCAAAAGCGACCTGCCGATGAAGCTGATGATAATTCTAGCTCTGTGCCATCTCTAATAAATAGAGGGAGAAGTGATCCCTTACTTTCACTGGGGACGATACTATACCGGATTGCTCACAGACTTTCACTATCAATGGTTTGTTGTTTTACTATGTTAACTAGCGATTCCTCTGATTAGTTGTTGCTAATACTGCAACTTTTGAACTGCAGTCTCCTGAAAACAAGTCTAGATGTGCGAGTTTCTTCAGAAAATGTCTTGATTTTTTGGATGAGCCTGATCACCTGGTATGTTGTCTCATAAGTCTACCAAATATGTCTAGTTTCTTCTCATTATTTCTTTGCTTAAACAAGAAATGGTCAAAAGCCAGTGTCGTTTTCGAGTGCTTTAAACTTTATCAGTCCTTGGCATAAACCTCTTCTTGTTTGATAAACCTTTCTGTTTTCCTTTTTTGCGATGTAGTCTGAAGAAATTGCCCTGTCATGCTGACTTGAATCTATATTCTGTTAAAAACAGGAAGCCCTTCAGTCTCTTAATTTTTTTTGAAACTGGTAACATTCTATTCCTCAGCATCAAGGGATATGCTGGCAACCTCCAAAGAGTGACTAGAAAGTGGAGTTAATTACAGAAGTCCTATAAAGTCCACTATCTGTATTTTATCATCTATACATTGTTCGTTACACCAAAAACATAAAGAACTAATAAAATGCCATTGGAATAGAGTTGCATCTGCCTTCAAATAGTCTTCCACTTCTCTCCTTCCTTATGTTCCACCATAGACAAGATGAGATAGATCTCCTCCATTTTTCTGGCTGTTACTACTTCCCCCTGATCCAGCAGCACAGGAGGTCTGCTGTGTGCAGTTCACCTTTGCCATACTGATAAAAAGAGCCCTTACCTGAATTGTTACTTTGTGGTGAACGACGGTGGTCGTTTGTTTCTGCCGCCTCTTGACACGAAAAGCATCTAGATGGTATTCCTCTTTTCTTAAGAACTTCGCAGGGAGACAGGCCCTCCCAACCACCAGCCAAGAAAAAATTTCACCTTATGTTCTATGTTCTTCCAAACAGTCTTCCAAGAACCAGTTGAGTTGAGTTTCCTGACAGCTCATATTGTTCCCTTTCGTAGGCACTGTTTACTGAAAATATTCACTGTGATGCTTCCACCTGTTTGTGCCACCAATCGTCTGTTTCCTTACAACTTGTTAGAATATGAGTGGGAATAGGAATTGTATATAGAATTCTACTAGGCAAAGGATTGTAATGTCAATGTCCTAGTTGGAAAAGGAGTCTAGTGTAGTGTCTATAAATAGTGTTTCAATGTAATAATTTTGATACCACAATTCACAATAATATTCTTCTCTTGTATTTCTCACATTGGTATCAAAGCATTGGTGAGAAAAGTAGTCCTTTACCCGAAGCTGACTTAATATATCGCATAATGCAAACAACTGCTTCCCAATGACTATCAGAGGGAGAACCATAAACCGACTTGCAACACTCACAGGATAGGAAATGTTAGGTCTGGTCACGTTGAGATAATTTAACTTACCAACTAGACGCCTATATCTTTCAGAATCATTGAGTGGCTCCCCTGTCCTGGTAGGAGTTAAGTATTCGAATCATAGGAGTGTCAATAGGTTTATATCCCATCTAGGGGTGGCAATTTGAGCCCATATTAGTGAAAGGAGTCCAATTAACCCATATTTATTGAGTTGGATCACTTATATTTTAAATGGGTAAATATGAATGTCAACTCATTTTAAAAGCTCATACAAATATGGGTATAATGGGTAAAATATGGGTATCTATTTAAACAAAGAGATTACCCATCTATGCTTAAAATTTCTAATTGCACTACAAAAATTTGATCTTTTTTTAATAGAAAGAAAATTAGGGGAGCAAAAAGATTTTATTTTTTTGAAAAAAATTAAAAAAATTTCATGTTTTTTAATAAAAAATTGGTGGTGGTGGTGGATGGGGTTCATTTGATTTTAAAAAAAATTGTGTGTGGGGGGGGGGGGGGGGGTTAGTTTTTCTGTTTTTGAAAAGAAAATATATTTTTGGAGGGGTGGAGTTGGGGGTTGGGGTATGGTGGGGGTAGAAAAATTTTAATTTTAATTTTTTTAATTCTTTTTTAAAAAATTGGGGGTTGTGGGTAGGGGCTGGGTAGACGGTGGGGGGGGGGGGTAAAATTAGATTTTTTTAAAAAATAATTTTTTTTTAGGGTGGGCGGTCGGGGTAGGAGGTGTGACGCTAGGGTTGGGGTAATTTTTTTTTTTTTAAATTATGTTTTTCTTTTGTGAGGGTTAGGGGGAGGAGGGTGGGGTAGGGGATAAAATATCAAATTGATATGCATATAGAAGTTCTAAGTTTTGGCTTTAGAAGTTAAAGTGGGTTGGAATCATTTTTACCCAATCCACAGTTGACCAAATTCATATTTATCCATATATTATATGGGCAGATTGCAGTCCAATCCATTAAGCTCAATCCATCCTAATCCAATCCGATCCACCCATGTCACCCCTAATCTCATCATTCCTGTCTTCTCGAGAATGTCTAAGACATACTTGTATTGGGAAATAAAAATACCTGATCTGGATTGAGCAACTTCAATACCTAAAAAATACTTCAATTTGTCGAGATCTTTAGTCTGAAAATGCTGAAAGAGGTGTTGCTTCAAACTAATGATACCATTTTGATCATTTCCTGTAATAACGATATCATCAATGTAAACCACCAAATAAATACATATATTTGGAGCAATATGTCCATAAAACACAGAGTGATCTGCATCTCTACGAATCATGCCAAACTTCTGAAAACTTTTCAAATCAGGCTCGAGGAGATTGTTTGAGACTATAAAGTGACCAACACAATCGACATACCAGACTAGACTCCCCCCCTCCCCGAGCAACAAAACCAAGTGGTTGCTTCATATAAACTTCCTCCTCAAGCTCACCAAGGAAAATAACATTCTTAATAGCCAACTGAAAAAGAGGCCTGGACCGAACAACAACCATGGATAAAAAAAGACGAACAAATGCTATTTTAGCCTTAGGAGAGAAAGTATCACTATAATCAAGCCCAAATATCTGAGTGTATCAATTTAGCCGCCCGGACTAACTTTCACTATAAAAACCCAACGACAACCAACGACTGATTTGCCTAAAGGGAGAGTAACAAACTCCCAAGTACCACTCGTATATAAAGTAGACATTTCGTTAAGCATAGCCTGTTGCCACCCTGGATGAGAAAGTGCTTCTTTTGTGAACTTAGGGATGGTGATAGCGGACAAAGATAATATAAAGACATAATGGGGTGATGATAGACGATGATAACTTAAAAGAGTATAATGATGGTTAGTATTATAAGTGGACTGTTTACCTTTTTGAAGTGCAATCGGAGGAGATAAGTCTATAGATGGTGCAGGACGGGAATCATCTGTGCGTGGTGCTCTACGTGAACGATTATGGTAAGTCAGGAGTGGTGGCATTGTCGATGGAGTTGTAGAAAGTATTGTAGATTCCTCAAAAGTTGCAGGTAAGACTGGTGACACTATGGATCGAGATGTATATGTAATGGTAGGATCCTCAAAGTAAGACCTCAGACATGTTAGGATGATCAGGATCAAAAGAAAAGGTTGAAGCTTAAAGAATGTGACATCAGCTGACATAAGGTATCGACGAAGATCAGCTGAGTAGCAACGATATCCATTTTGTACTCTAGAATAACCAAGAAAGACACATTTGTGAGCACGAGGGGTTAATATATCTTTCCCCGGTGGAGTTATGAACAAAACGTGTACTCCCAAAGACGCGAGGGGGAAGAGAGTAGATGACTGAGGAAACAATACTGAATAAGGAATTTGATTTTGAATAGGAGATGAAGCCGTCCGATTAATTAAATAGCAAGATGCAATACTGCATCGCCCTAAAAACGCATTGGACATGGGATTGAAAGAGGAGTGCAAGCAGTCTCAATGAGGTGCTTATTCGAACTCTCTGTTACTCCATTATTTTGAGGGTATATGGGATAAGAAGTTTGATGAATAATTCCTGGATGAGTCAAAAATTGTTGAAATTGGTAGGGCGTATATTCTAAGGCTTTATCACTACGAAAGGTACGAATAGAGACATTAAATTGATTTTGTACTTCAGCACAATAACTCTTGAATATAGGAAACAATTCAGAGTGATCTTTCATTAAGAAAATTCAAGTACATCTTGAATAATCATCTCAAAAAATTCAAGTTCTTTTTGAGGATCGAGGTCATGAGCCAGATCGTTGGATTTGCAGATGTTGATTGGGCAAGTTCACCTGTGATAGACGTTCTATATCCGAATATTATGTTTTAGTAGGAGGTAATTTGGTGTCCTAGAAGAGTAAGAAATAGAGTGTGGTTACTCGATCTAGTGCAGCAGAATATCGAGCAATGGCGGTAGCCACTTGTAAGCTAGTTTGGATTAAATAGTTGTTGAGAGAGTTAAAATTTGGAGAAATCGGTGAGATGGAACTTGTATGTGATAACCAAGCAACTCTTCGTATCGCATCAAATCCGATATTTCATGAAAGGACTAAACATTTTGAGATTGATTGTTACTTTGTGTGATAGAAGATACTTTCCAGAGATATTGTTCCAAAATTTGTGAAATCGAGTGATCAACTTGCAGATATTTTCACCAAGACCCTCACTGGTCCTCGTATTAATTACGTTTGTAACAAGTTCGGTACATATGACTTGTATGTACCAGCTTGAGGGGGAGTGTTAGAATAGTTGGAATAGGAGTGGTATATAGAATTCTACTTGGAAAGGGATTATAATGTCATAGGACACTTGGAAAAGGAGTCTAGTGTAGTGTCTATAAATAGGGTGTCAATGTAATAATTTAGATAGGACAATTTAATAATATTCTTCTCTTATATTTCTCACACAGCTATACACAGCTGTTGATAGAATTCCAAGGTGGTATTCTTAGTGGTCATTGGGTCAGTGTATCTTCTCCATCAATCTTCAGGGTATCAACTGTGTTGAATCTTTTATGTGATGTGGCCATCCTGTGAATGAATGAAGGTTATTTTGTTTCCATGTTTGATCCATATAACTCTTGATCTTTGTCTCCATGGTATTTCTTATTTTTTGCTACCTTATCAAATTCCATAGACAAGTCTGCCGTCTGAAGTTGTCATATGTCATGTGTCCTTGGTCTTGGATATTTTCTAAGCTAGGAATATGGCCAGAATATGTCCCTTCTTCTCCTTCGAAGAGCTTCTTAGAGTCTTACTCTACTCCTTAAGCTTGTTTTGTAAGAGACTGAGTTTGGAGGCTAACACAATGTCAGATCTTCCCCTTATATTAAAAGAGTATTACCAAGCCTGTACTGTACCTCTTAATTGCTACACATCAAGCCACCAGTTTTCAAACTTGAAGTATGTCTTCTTGAAGTTCAAGTCACCATATCAACGAAATGGGGTTGTGGCCAGACCCCTCTTTCAGTAGTGAAGGCTTTGGTTAATCTGCAAGAACTTTTCATTCCATAAAGTTGAGAAGAGGAATCTGTTGATTCTAGAAGCAGACCTGTAATTCGCACTCCTCCTCCATGTAAATGATTTCCCAAATGATTGACGATCAATTAATTCCAGGTCGTTAATGCTTTCTGAAAAATCTGCCATAGCTTCAGTAATTCTGTTACAATCTATTCTCTCAGATGGAAATCTGGTTACACTAAAGTCACCACATTCCAACGATGGTCTTTCACACCCCAATAGGTGCTAGCTTCCACCATAGTTTCTTTTCTCCTTTCTTCACATTCAGCGTATACTGCAGTAAGGTACCAAGATAAATTCTGGTTGATCCCAGAAAGTTTGCCAGTGAGTTGGACTACCCTTTCCATGTTCTTCCCCCCCCTCCCCTCCCCCCCAAAAAAAAAATGTGTCCAGAAATACATAGATGGCAACTGTTTCACTAATGTTCTTACTAGGCTTCGTTTATCCTCCTTGTTCAGCCCCCTCACATTCCACAATAGAAATTTCATCATGTAACAGAGTTTTTGTTTCTCCCCCAGTTTCTTTTTGATGAAGTAAGAATTTCATTGGAAGGCATCAGGTTCCTGTATCTAGTTGCGAACAGTTTTTGGATGAAGTTTGCTCTTTAGTTACAGAATAAACTAAATTCATCAAGCATTTGGCTTTTAGTATATGAACAGGAGTTGAGATCCCCATCAGAACACCTATGGTTCCTTTCATTTCAGAAACACCAAAAAGATTTGAGGCAAGAACCATTGACCAAATCTTTTTGATGGATTTTCCAACTCTCCATTTGCACCAACTGCCATACGCATCTTTGATAGCGATAGGCATGGCCCAGGTGAGTCCAAAAATAGCCAAAAAACATGTTCCAAACACTGCTTTCACCGTGCAATGTAAGAATAGATGCTTTACACTTTAGAATTTCTTGGACACATATAACATCCTTTTACAGTTGGTATTTTCCTCTTACTGAGATTATCTCGAGCAAGGCGTGCTTCATATAAAGCCACCCTGCAAAAATAGCTCACTTTAGGGGGCAATTTTGTCCTCCAGATGAGTTTCCATGGCCAGTTGTATCAACTTTTGTTGGAACATAAGTGTGCATATCCCTCCTTCACTGTGAAAGCTCCATCAATTCACTTTATAGCTTCCCTCCTTGAATGTCGCATTGAATGCTAAATTCCTGACCTCTTCTGGGATCATTATTTTTCCTTATGTGCCTCTTCCGCTAGTGTCATCTTCTTCTGCTCTCCCCTATTTCTTTTTCAAAGCCCTTGAAAGAAGCCCGAAACTCTGCTCAGCCTAATTATGTTATTATGCACCCATTGCCCAAAGGGCTACATATCTTCAATTCCTTGTCGAGTGTTGGTGTAGCTGGCTGTAGAGGGGTTGGGTCTGTGTCATACACCACTTGATCCTCGAATTCCCTTCAGGATCTCTTTTTTTTGCCCATGATGGTTCCTGGAATGGTTCTTGCACACTTGTTTTTTTGACCGAAATTTGTTCAAATCCTCCCAGCAACATCTTGTTTCTATCGCTTAAGTTTCTCCCTTGCTAAGCATTTTTCTACTTTTCCTTTGACTGAATAGACATTGTTTGGGTCCTCAGAGATGCTGTCCAAGTTTATGTTATTAGCAAACTTATGGTACTAACAATATTTTTAATCAAGTAAAGACATTTACTTGATGAAAGAAAGGATGTTAGTAACAAGTGGCTATGTTGTGGGCTTTCTAATGGAAATAAATTGGGCCTTATCTAAATAGCCCGACCTCCCACCCTTTTCAATAGCACGGCCTGTTTGCTCTTCCCTTTCAAAAGAGTGAGCCCGTCATCTGGTGGGGCCAGTTTGTTCAAAATCGTACCCCTATTCACTTGCTCATCAACTCCACCTTTAGCACTGATAAAGATAAGATACTGTCATGGATCTGCAAATCTTTCGTACCCTTTCTCTTTCCTCCAACTTCCGATGAGGTAGACTTGACTTCTCCACCTCGTAATCTCTTGTTGTACTGCAACTTCCCTTTACTAATTTCCGGTACCTCACCGGAGCTTCGAGCCATATGGGTAGAGAGAATATGAAGTTCCTGCCGGCAATGTCGATTTCTGCTGGAATCTTTTCTATTGGACCTTTAGCTTGACCATGATGAGCTCATCTATTCTTCAATTTTCTCTTTCTCTGTCTCTAGCCAACCCCCCACACCTTTCACTGATTCTCTTTATTAATGAGTTTTGACCAAATATGGAGAATCCAAAACCTATAGAAAGTGATACTGAATAAGAATTGAACCCCTTGCGCTCTGCTCCATGATTGTTGAGCTCGTTACATCATTTCTGGTTGGGGTATCTTCCTTACCAGAGAATTTTCCAACTTAACATACAACAACAACATACCCAGTGTATTCCAATTTTCCAACTTAACATATGCCCTGAATATCCTTGTGGCAAACTGCATTGTGATTTTAGAGGGCCCACCTCGTCACCTGCCAATGGCTTTTATTGTGTCCGTTGAATTTTCCAACTTAGCATCTGCCAGAATATCTTTGTCGTCGAACTGTAAAGAGGTTTTAGAGGGCCCACCTCATCACCTACCAATGGCTCTTCTCGTGTCCATTTTTTGTGTATTGCGTACTTGTAACGCTCCTTCCCCTGTGTCGGTGGGATGTCTGTATCTCCGGGAATATTAATAGCTTTTTGACCAGAGCATCTTTATTAATGAAGCCTTTAATTTTTATCACCAACTACTTCCATCGTTCATTAAATGCGTTCTTAGGTAGGATAATTACTTCCTTGTTCTGGCCGTTGACAGAATTGATTGAAACAAACCTCTCCTGTATTGATTAAATTTGTGAGAGATAAAAAGATTTGACGAGAAATCCCTACAGCGCCAGGACTTGAAAGTCTTTTCTCTGTTTTCTGCCACATCCGTAAGCCTCTTGCAGATCCATAGTAGTCCTCCTTTGCTCAAAACCTGTCTTCTCATGTGTTGTCCAGCGCTTTCCATCTATTCATACCAAGTCTTGGCCTGAGATGTGGAACCAGTGATATTGCATGATTTGCCCCCAGCCAAAAATAAATCTTGGTAACCATGAATGGAAAGTAATAAAAAGCTTAAGATGCAAGGTTCGAGTAAAGCTTCAATCAAGAAAGTCACCAGAGATAAGGTTAGTAAAGCCCAAAGCATTTTGGTGGAAAAGATCTTTATTATTATTTTTTTTGGTTAAGATATTCATTTGCTAAGGACAAGTCATTTAATTATAATATTTAGAATTTTGAAATCAACAAATATTTTGCTGATTATGTTCTTCCTTATTTGAGCAAGGTAAGAAGTCCAAATATATAGAAAATTAAATTCAACACAGATTTATCTTTTGTGTATATCACTATTTAAATTTTGAATTAATACCTGAACTAGATTACATCATATGTTAGACAAACTTATCTTGCAATCATATCCATCAATAACTTAAATTTTGATAAAACAAATTAAGAGTTTGAAGTCAACTTTAAATTATTACTCTTATTTCACAATTCTAAGAATAATTGGCCTCCTCAATCAATAAAGGCCTTCTCCTAGGGTTCGTGTTCCTTGGAGATAATTTCCGCATCCCAATGTTTTTTCACGAACTCATCTTTTATCTTAGAAACTTGAGTTTATTAATTTCTAGTATTGTTCTTGTTTACTTTTCCTTTTTGGGTGGTTTAAGATTTCATGTGTTGTGTTTTAATTAGTGAGCCTTGTTTGATATTTTTTTTCACGTACATGTTTTATAAATACCGACCTCATCGTCAATGTATTTTCGCGGAACAATTTGAAATTAAGAGATGGAAAAAGTCTTTCTGGAGTCCCCCTAATCTTTGCTGCTGCAGGTCATGTACTTGTTTCATGTAGTATTTACTATGAGTAACAAACATTATTTTGGTTCAATTCCATGTGGTGATTTCTACTTGTCTATATACATGATGAATACTAATCATAGTTCTCTTATTGCATATGATAAAATATTTTGATTATTAATTGATATTTTGAATTTTAACCGAGTGGTTGATTTATTATATTTTTTTATTGTAAAGATATGACACCTGAACCTAACTAAATCCCAAAAGCTAGCTCATGAGGGGAGGATTGCCCACTAGTTCATGGGAGGATTGTCCAAGTCCATATAACCAAACCATTATTTCATTCCCCAATCAATGTGGGATTCGAACCCACTCTAACACCCCTTTTTGTGCCTAGCCTAACTAGAGCATGGACCGGGAGTCCAAACGAGAAAGGACGGACCTAGCTATGATACCATTTAAAGATATGACAGTTGGTCCTAGGTCAACCCCAAAAGCTAGCTCGCAAGGAGGGGATTGTCCAAGTCCATATAACCGCAAGGAGGGGATTGTCCAAGTCCATATAACCAAACTACCAGTTCATTTCCCAACCAATGTGGGGCTCTAACCCACTTTTACAATCACTATAACATAGTCACTCAACATTTCATATATGTTTTAATTCACTCGGATCAAGGATTCTTGCTTCTTTGCCGCCATTTGATGTGCGCCACCTGTCTACATTGGTTCTCTATGCCTTGATTTTTTCTTATTTAGTATAGTTTGTAAATTAAGCTTCCAAATTGCATAAAAGAAATCTTTTTAGAAGTGCTAATTCATTCACTGAATCACCATGTTTTGTTATTTGAACTACCACAAGAAGATTCCTTCTATGTACTGAATATCATGTACAACTCTGTAGGACATTTATGTCGCATGGAAGAATTCCAAACAATATGTTTTTGTCTCACATTGAATAAAATAATCTCAAAATTGGAAGTCTTTTTTGACCTATTTGAATTGTCGATAAAAATTGTATATTTCAAGAGAATCGATATTAGTATTTGCTTGCTTCCATATCTTGTAAAATCATTGTTTTACAATTTAAATATGCTTGTTCGACAAAACTTTGAAGGTTAATAGAGGTGTAACGCAAATGTGGACAAAACACAATAGTGACATATGGGCTTTAGACCTTTATGTTGAAATTTTAACTTTATTTCGTATAGACATTACCATCAGAACTAAAATTAAAAAGATATATGAATATGCTGGAACTTGTAGTTAAGGAAACAGGGAAGCTAGAAGGCTCTTTCTGCTTATGCAAACTGTTCACTGGACCATCATGGGAGAAAAAAAGACTTACTCATTAAACAAAATTGATAATCATGTTGCCAGCTATCTGTATATCTACTTGCTTTCTTGTTGATTTTTTTGTATTTTCTCAAAGGTGAATGCTTATTGAGAAATTCATAGTTCTGTCCGTTTCATCATATTAATGCCCCAAGTACAGGTGTAAAATTTACTTTATATGTAGCATATATTTCACATAGGAACTTAACTTTCCAGATCTTTATTTGTTGAGAAGGCCCGATTTAATCAATGGAAGATATTGAAATTGAAGAAACAAAATCAAGGAAGCAACCTAAAATAGAATGATGGTTGAGGTCTTGAAGATGATTTACTGTAATAAATTATGCATCAAAATTATTAACATTTTATTTGTGTTACAAAATGTTACCTTTTCTATTTGTAACATTTTCCTACATAAATTTAGGTGGTATTCCCTACAAAGCATCGGTATATATATCATGTATTAAAAGTTAGAAGTGTTAACTAACATATGCGTACACATATACTGTTACGTTATAAATTTTACATGCATATTGTACCATGCATTTGACTACTTTGTTTTTCTTCTGCTTTTATGAATAATAAGTGTTGAGAGGTAGGTGTAAGCAAAGTTGCTTCCTTCCTTGCTCCACTGACCATAGTATTTTACTACTTTAGTCTTACAAATTCCAAAGAATTTAACTTCAAATTGCATATCTTAGTTCCCTTGCTGCAGTAAGCCAAAATGGGGGTGGATTTCTAGGTTTTGAGAAACATAGTTTGGTTATAACTCTCTTTTTTTCTGTAGGGGGGTAAAAGGCATTGTGCCCAAAGCACAAGCGCTCTCTCTCTCTCTCGTCTATATTGTAGAATAGCCTACTGATAACCTGAAATTATGGCAAAACAGGTTGTACGTGCATGTGCGCATGAACAATTTGCGAGGCTCCTTTTAACGTATGATGAAGAGTTGGATTTGTCATCTGAAGCACATCCTAGGGAGTCTGAAGTTACAGGTGCTGATGCTGAAGAAGAACCAGTAGGATCTTTGATTTCAGTTTCTGTAGCAGATGTCCATGATTCCCTGGTTCTTAAAGTTGAACCAGATAATAATATGGAAGCATTTCCGGCTATTGGATCTGATGATTCTGTGGGGATAGTGTCTGACGAGGCTATATCTTCCTCAAGAGCAATGACAGCTCCAAGGGGGGGAAAGACAGCCAGTCTGGAAGATGCGTCAAATAGCAGAGAGAAGAGCTTTGCGGTATGTGATTTGTCAAAAATGGCTCCTAAGGTTCTAACTGTTGCTGATCCAATCTCCACTAAGTTGGCTGCTATTCATCATGTCTCTCAAGCTATTAAGTCTCTTAGATGGAAACGTCAAATGCAAGGCAACAGAATGGATCTGCAGAATAGTGGTAAAAATCAGGATGAGTTGCCTTCAGCACTGAGTTTTTCTCTCTGTGCATGTGGGGATACCGACTGTATTGAAGTTTGTGATATTCGAAAATGGCTTCCGACTTCAAAATTGGATAATAAGTTGTGGAAACTAGTTCTATTGCTCGGAGAGTCATATTTGGCTCTTGGACAAGCTTATATAGAAGATGGACAATTGAATCAGACTTTGAAGGTTGTAGAGTTGGCATGTCTGGTTTATGGATCAATGCCTCAACATCGGGAAGACTCTAAATTTGTTTCTTCCATCGTCATTTGTTCATTAGCGGAGGTTGAAAGTGATGATAAAAGTGAAAAAGCTGGGTCTTCGCTATCTGATGATTGTTTCATGTATAATCAATCATCTGACAGTTACCTCTTTTGGGCCAAGGCTTGGACACTAGTTGGGGACGTGTATGCTCAGTTCTACTCGACAGATGCTAACAGGAGACCAGTACAATCAGAGCAAAAGCCTTTAGCTAAAGAGTTAAAGATGTCATCTGAAGTTTTGAGGGAGGTTGAAAGGCTCAAGAAGAAGCTTGGACAGTCTGGTCAAAACTGCAGCTCATGTTCCTTATTGAACTGCAGCTGCCAGAGTGATAGGGCCAGCAGTGGAAGCAATGCTAGCAGTAGTAGTAGAGATGCACGTTCAAAAAATTATGGCAGAAAACAGAACAAAAAATCACATACTAAAGCAAACATCCATGCACATTCTGCAAGTTTTGTGGATATTCATCAGAAGGGCGAAAGCAGCACATCAGAGAGTAAGCTCTTGATGCATAAGAAAAATATTGCCAGAATGGAAATCTCTAATCAATTGACAGATATTTCAGAGGAAAAAAATTCAGGAGCTACCAACTCTGATAGAGATGATGTGGGAGTGAAAATGCAAGGAATTTCAATACATAAATGTTCTGAAAGTTTGAAGGAAGAAACTGAAAGGAAAAGTGGGGGTATATTTAAGTATCTTAGAGGTACTATTGCTGGAGATGCTGATTCCAATCTCTCGATTGCTTTGAATTGTTATGATGAAGCTAGAAATGCAATGGTTGGACATCTTACTACTTCAGAAGACTTGCAATCTTTAATCAAAAAGAAAGGATGGGCGTGTAATGAATTAGGCCGTAAGAGGCTGGAAAGGAAGGAGCTGGATGAAGCTGAAGTTGCTTTTGTTGATGCAATAAATGCATTTAAAGAAGTAGCTGACCACACTAACATTATATTGATACACATGAATTTAGGTCATGGCAGGAGAGCTCTAGCAGAAGAGATGGTAGCAAAGATTGAAAATCTCAAGCAGCATGCAATCCTCCACAACGCATACATGCAAGTTCTCCAGGCTGCCAAGATGGAATACAGGGAATCTCTGAGGTTCTATGGATCAGCAAAAGCAGTAGTAAACAATGTTACTGAAGAATCAGATTTGTGTTTATGCAAGGTGAGAAATGACGTATATACTCAGTATGCTAATACATATTTAAGGCTTGGGATGCTACTGGCCAGAGAAGATACATGTGCTGAGGTTTACGAGAACTGTACCCTTGAGGATTCTTTCAGTAGACCTAAGGTTGGCCGTAGAAAGCATGAGATTTCGGCTAATGATGCCTTTAGAGAGGCTTTATCCGTCTTTGAGTCACTGGGTGAGTTACGGAAACAGGAAACTGCATTTGCATGCTTTGAGTTGGCTTGCTACGAAAGGGATTGCTGCTTGAAATTTTTGGAGCAAGATCAGAAGAAAAATGGTTCTTCCAAGGGAGGAAATAGGTTTCTTCATAGAGTAAAGCAATATGCTTCTTTGGCTGAGAGGAATTGGCAGAAATCCGTGGATTACTATGGGCCAAAGACACATCCGTCGATGCACTTGGTTATTTTGGTGGAGCAAGCTGCACTATTATTGAATCTGTCAAATCATCTTCACTCTAACATGGTATGATTATATACAACTCTGTACTTTGTAGAATCTTTTCAAAGTTCATCTCTTTCTGTTTCCAGTGTGGTTGATTAAAAAAAAGGGGCAGCCCGGTGCACTAAAGCTCCCGCTATGCGCAGGCTCCGGGAAGGGCCCCACCACAAAGGTGTATCGTATACAGTCTTACCTTGCATTTATGCAAGAAGCTGTTTCCAAGGCTTGAACCTGTGACCTCCTGGTCACATGGCAGTAACTTTACCAGTTACTCCTGTGGTTGATCTGTTACCCTTTCTTTAAATCTTAAGCTTGATTTTCTTTGAATGTATATGTGCATTCTTTTTCAACTGGTTTATCTGTGCTTTATAGATTTTTTCGATGTTCGTCTCTCTTTGTTTCTCGTGTTGGTTGATTTAGTTACCTTTTTAGCTTAGGCTTGATTTTCTTTGACTGTGTACATGATTTAATTTGCTTTCTATATGAAAGTGGTCAACTTAATTCTTCTATGACGGGGATGTTACACATCTTCTTTTTATTGTTTGATTCTTTTTAGTTCCAATGTGTGAGCAGAACGTTACTTATATGGATCTGCTCTAAGCTTTTCTTGCTCATAACTGTTGTCTGGATTTTGAAATAAATTAGCTAGCTACTTGTTATGAGCTGGTAGCTAACTGATAATAATACTTCACATAGTGTGGGGCTTACTTTTCTCTCTCTCTCTTTGTTGTGTGTGTTTGGGGGGGGGGGGGAATGTGTTGCTAAATATTTTCTTTGGTGCTGAGAAGGGTATAATATTTGCTTTTGTTTACATTTTTATTTAATGTCTCACTTGTTTCTTCATTGCTTTGTTCTGTTGTTTACAAATACGTATGCGTGCACGCATATGCATAAATTATTACGTATGACTTGTACTTTTCTTTTTAGTATGTATCAAAGGAATGCCACTTTTTTACACTTCAAAATAATTTAAAAAAATTTAAAAAATTGAGATGATTTTCTACTATACAAATATCTATGACTTGTTTTAGGCCACAAATTTCTAGATTCTTTTTTCTTATGTAAATATTTTATTTTTTTCCTATTAAAGAGTTTTGAAAGGTACACATATTTCAAGAAATGATTATTCCCTCTTTTGATAAAACGTGAATTTCATTTTGGGACCCAAAAATGTTTGTTCTTTCTTTAGGTTTCAGAAATTAATATATAGGAACTTCCTATTTTTAGCTTTAGTATTTTTAGTTATTTGACATTCCCTGTTTTTAAGACTCAATACTTAATAGCTTATATAATGGATGTACTAAACAAGCTATTATATTGTATAATATGTAAGTGTATGATTTTGAAATGCATGAGTATATCAGCGATTAAGTCAAATTACTAGGGTGTTTAGTGTAATTCAAACATAATGTCGCAACTTTATTTAATTGGTCTGACTCATGTGCTTTATGCTAATGATGATATTAGTCAATATTTGCTTAACATTTACAAATTTCTATGCTTCTGTTACAAGTTAGGCTCCAAACATTTCCCTCCTGTTGAATGTTGTTTACCGTAACTCCTAAGCCATCACTATCGGATTCTAATTGTAAGAAACCAAGAGGTAGTAGTGAAAAGTGAAGGCAAGGTCCTCGCTATATTCTTGATGTAATTGCTCTTTTATGAGCTTCCTGAGTGATGTGTATGTACAACATTTTCTGTTGTGAATGATGCGTAACGACAATAATTTTCTATAGTACCTTTTGGATATTTTCTTGCATTAAATAAAATGGCAGTCAAAAACACAACTGCTTTAGCCACCGTCCATAAGGTTCTTGTAGAGTGGTTAACAAATCTAAGGTTGTGTCTCTTGGTCTATTTTTGGATGTTTAAAGTATGGGGCCAAAATATTCAGAATAATATATATCCCGTCCCTACGTTTTAGAGCATTTAATTGTGTGTTCTAGTAACAGGAATCTTTTCTGTGGTGATCTGAGTTTGTAAATGAGTGATGCCAAATACAGATATACTAAATTTCTGATGAGCCACAACAGCATCGGAATTTTCCAGGAGCTCCATCAAAGCCTCCTGAAATACAGTCCAATTTTTTTCATTCTCCATGCCTTATTTCTTTTTCTTCACAGGACAAGACAATCCATTTGCTGTCGAAAGTATTTCCTAGTTCTAGTGGAAAGGAGTAATTTGTTTTTGAAGATTGGAATTATGACCTTAACTAGAATATAACTTGCAATAGGGACCCAAAAATATGCAAGTCAGTCTTCAAAATGTCACTATGCTACATGAAATTCTCTTAACAGAATTAGAACAGAGAGCTTGTATGCGCCTTTTCTGGTACTGACCTCAAAAAAGGAATTAAGGACTTGATATTATCATAATTGTCTGAGTGTTGAAAAATAGTATAATGTTTTGAGTTTCATTGTTTCTCCGATGGTAGTTTGGCAAATTTCATCTTTTAAACTGTGAAAGTTACTTGTCTGACAGTTTCTGGAGTCTGCACTGACTTATATGCTTGAAGCTCGTCATGTACCTGGAGACTCACTAAGTGGAGGCGATGTTAAGATTTGTGAAAAATATTGGAGTCACTTGCAGATGCTGTTGAAGAATATGTTGTCTGTATCACTCTGTCCAACTACAAATAAATCTTCAGCCAACTCTCAGCACAGCGCCTCCAGTAAGTCTGCTGATGCCGGAAAGCTCAGAGAGCTTTACAAGATGTCTCTGAAGTATACAGAGTTCACTCAACTGCAAGTCATGTATGATTTGTGGATATCATAAGGTACTTGCTCTCTAAAATTTGAAATCGTCAAAACATTTTTGCACAAGCCACTCGCTTGCAATTAGCGACCATTTTATTGTGAATCAATGAATATATAATTGTGAAAACGCTTGTAATTTCTCTTCCCATTCAAAATGCAGATGTCAGTCGTCATCAAAGTATTCGGGGCTTACTCTTTCCCTTTAAAAGCAGTGGAGTCCATCCTAAAGTTTCAAATTGCTTGGGGCTGGATCGAATCTCCTGTTTTTAAAAAATAAAAAATAAAAAAAAATCAGGGGACTATCATATTAACAAGATACTCGGTTATAATTTGTGTGTTGAACTTATAGAAGAAGGTATTGGAGGTTGTATATGTACATGTTTGACAGGTGGGTTTATACCGGGCATGTGTGTCAAATGTAGCTGTGTAAACAGCCTCTAAAGTTCCATCTTGTAGTTATATAGTACTTGTGTTTAGTTGTATGTTCTCTTTTCAAGTACTCCCTCTATTTCAATTATGCTGCACACTTGCTATTTTAGCCCGTCCTAAAAAATAATGTCACCTTTTCATAATTAGAAATAATTTAACTTTAAAAATCTCTTTTTTACCCTTGATGAAATGATTTATGGCCATATAAATGGTCTAGTGTTTTTGACTACAAATTTCTAGTCGTATTTTCTTTCCTAAACTTTGTGCTAAGTCAATCGGTGCCACAAATTGAGATTCAGATTAAGAGTATCAGCTTTTGTGTTATGGTGTTGCTCTATTTGTATTCATGGCAGGGGCGGATCTACCAGGGGAGGGGGTTTTCAGGAATCCCCAAGCATTTTCTTATACCTTATAATTATATTAAAAAATTATTAAATATATAAGAATTACAAGTTTGGAATGCATTGACAAAGTTGTTGGCTGGTTCAAAAGAGACTTGAAGAATTGTTTTATATGCTATACCTGAGTTCAAATCCCATTGGGGTGATCATTTTTAACTTCATTTGGTATATTATTTATTTTATTGGAACGGTCATTTTCAACTTTATTTGGTATATTATTTATTTTATTGGGAATCCACAATTTTAAAATCTTGAATCCGTCTCTGATTCATGGGCAACGCAATATGTACTTTTGGTTTATGAATTGTTTAAGTGTAAACCCTAGAATGTATCAGTCGTACATGCCAAATTATCAAGCCAATATAGCAACTATAACTGGATTAGACATGCTTACAGACGATGTATCTTTCTCCAAAAAAAAAAACAAAAAACAAATCAGAGCATCCCTACCGGTAATCAAAAATTGTTTGATGAACTCTCAAATTATTACATCAAGAAGATACTAAGAATCCTAGCTAATTAATCATATCATATCTATACTATATTAAAAGTGCGAATGATTTTAGAAATGTTGTTTGAAATTTTTTGTCTTCATTAAAATACTTCACAATAAACAAAGTTGCTTTTTCAGTTATTTCCTTTAATTATTAATTAATTGTTAAAAATTAAATAATTCAATAATATATGGTAAATTGTTATTGGTAGGTTTTTTCTTGTTACGTGAAAAAAGAGCTGTAAAATATATAGTAAGAGAAAATTAAGAAAATTATCCTTTAACAAGTGAAAATCACACACATAAATTTTAACATTTGATTAATAAAAACACATCACAAATTCCATGTTAATTAGGATTTGATTTTAAGCTAAAGAAACCTAAATGTGAAGGAATTATTGTGTGCTCAAATTTCTATCTAAGGTAAAGTTTAAGTACTTTGATTTTTTTAATATAAAATATTAAAGGAAGAATTGAACAGGATTCTACCATCCTACACCCGTACAATAATTAATCTAAATGCAAAATTTGCATTGATTTTTAAATTTTTGAATTTTAATATAACTCAAACAATTGCAAGGAGAGATTTATTAAGTTCAATTTTGGTTAATTCCAAAGTCATAAATATTAAGACTTCTTATATTTTTCAAATATGAAAAAATGTAATATCTTTAATTAATTAGGATTCTTTAGTCAACTTATTAGAATTACGTACATCGGTAAATAAGTATCAATTTAGATTAGAGCTACATCTATTATAATTATATTTAGAATCTATATGTAATAACCCATAAGAAAACATATTCGTCTAAATAAAAAGTTAACTATTATTAGCATTCATATTGTTCTTATATCTTATCAGTCGTGTTTATTGAGATTTTAAATACACAACTAGATTTTATCTATAATTATGGCGTATCAACTTATCAACTGTGAGTCATTTTCTTCTATTTCTACTTTTTCTTCTTATTTTAGTTTTGATTCAAACCATCTTCTTGCATCCATTCATGTGTTTCTTACTTTGTATTTATACTAGGTAACTTGACCGCGCTTCTCGCGATCATAAAATGTTTATTAAATTTATGAAAGATCTTTAATAATACTTGAACATTAAAAGTAATGAGAAGTAAAATTTTTAAGAACTAAAAAATATTTAAATATGTTTTGGTCTTGAGCAGGGAGTCTATAAAAAACAACCTCGTTACCTGATCTTTAATATAAAAATAATATATACATTCTACCTTATCCAAATCCCACTTTATGAGAATAAATTGAATATAATGTCATACTCTATTTTTAATCCTAAATATCTATAAAATTGCATCATACATATCATATAATTCTGACATAAAGAAATCATTGTTGTTGGCATTGTAATTTGCAACACCGCCCTTAAAATTAACATTATGATATGAAAGAATGGTTAAAAAAAAAAAAAAAGCAAGATGCCAAATACTAAATTCGATACTCAGCAGAATCTTAATCCCTCGGCATGATAAATTGTAGGAGTAAAGGGAATTTGAAGTAAAGTGAATTTAAAACTCAGTAAAACATTACAGAGCAACAACGTGAAGGAAAAAGTTATATTTTATTAAATCAATTGATCGATGAGTTAAAAACTCAATCAAAAATCAAGTAGCAATGGATTGTAGCTACAAATACTAAAAGTTGAAACATAAAGTAATGAAACTGAAAGAAAAATAAAGATGGACCTTACACATTGTAATGACAAGGTCATGTTGCAGAAAAATAAAAATGATACCCAAGAATAAACATAACAAATATTATATTTATAGACCTATGTATGGTGACCCTTCATTCTCCATTATAACTCCTAGATTTCCTTCCTTTACTAAAGCAATTTAGAACTAAATATTTGTATGAAATGAAAGAACAGAAACGAAAAAGACTAACCTATTGACATCATCAAATGCAATACTATTCACACTTATACGGTGACTTTCCACTATATGTAACAATACTTCATTAAGATAGCACATTAAACATAATTAAGAGAGTTGAAAGAACGATTTTTGAGCTTTTATAAGTAACGAAAGTTTAATACAAATAAATACTCAAAATTTAATAAGTAAAGTAAATACATATTAAATACTTTATGATTTTTTTTATACGATTAAATGAATTAAAATAGGTGAAAATCCCCCAAAAAGGAGAAAAAAGATAGAAAATGTACACGGAGATCTTGAATTAAAAAAGATTTATGAAAATAGAAAATATACACTAAATCTACTATAAATGTATATAAAAATTAGTTCTGTAAATTTAATCAAGTTTAACATTTAAATAGTTTGATAATATTAATAGATCTGATTTCTCTACTTTTAGCAACATCCTCTTTATATATATTTATATGAGCAGATGAAGCAAAAACAAATAAAATAAAATTGGCTAACACATTATTTTAGGCATTTATAATTTCATATTTATTAATTATTAGAAGTGACTCATTGCTTTGCTAAAAAGAATAAAATTTGATGAATTTCTTTGACTAATTGTTGATCTTATCAAAAAACTTCTTTTGATAGCTATTCTTTCGATTTAAATTTGTTTACTTATCACATTTATTCCTCTACTTTCATATTTTGTCAAATAAGATTTTGATACTTTATCTTTACTGTTTTATTCGCTCTTCGTTGAGTATTTTTTTTCAATAGTAAGAACGTAAGTTAAATCATACTAACGACTCTCTTGGACCCTATTTCTCAAAATTTCTTTTTAATTCTTTGACACCACCATCATTATTCTTATCTTCATCTCATGCACTTCATCTTATCGAATCTCGCAAAGCTTCATTTTTTTTCTCCAACCTCAATTTTTTTTGAAGGAAAAAAATTAGAAATCTTAAATTACTTCTAACTATAATCTGTTCATTGGTAAAAATAATATGAAAACTTTTATGTAATTTAAAAGAGCACAAAATTAATTTTAATTTCTCCCACGAATTTAGTAACCGAAAATCCATATAAATGATCGTTATAATGTAACGAAGATATCATAACTTCTTAAGGAAGGGAGACTTTTCAGATGTTCATTATTAAGCACACAACAATTAAGATATAACTAAAAAATTTATTATATATAAGTAACTTTTGTTATATTTTTGTTCGTCATTGTACAACATCAAATTTTTGTTTTGAATCTTTCTTTACGCGATATCTTTTTCATTCTTATAAATATAATCCACTTACATATAATCTAAATGATATTTTCAAAAATATGTTAATTATTTCAGTGGAACTCAATATAACTTCACTACAAATAAACAAAATATAATACTTAGTAATAACATACTACAAATGAAATACCTAGAAGAAAATACATAAAATCGTTGTTTGTGAAATTTTGATCACATGATGACTGCAAAGTGATTCATTTAACTCTATACAATACATTATCACTAAAAGTTTTAAAAAATTATTAGAAATCAAAAATTAAAACACCTATAAAAAGAGAAAAAATAAAAACATGATATATTCACATTTTAATTAATTAAATAATGTAAAAAGGTTGAGAAAAAAATTAAGATAAAAGAGATTATATTAAGAGAGTGAAAGGAGATTTTGCCTTACTTACAATCTACTATTCAAAAATTAAGAAATAAAACAGAAAAGTAAAATTAGTTGAAGACATTTGTTTTGTACTTGACTTTTTGTATATGGTTTAATTATAAAGAATACTAATAAAACTAAATGATAGAAATAAGATTATCTAATAGTAATTTCTTTTCATGTGAAATCAAATGTGTAGATGTACAACTTTTTTAGACGAAAGAAAAATAACTTGTGAACTTATACACTTTTTGATCAATTAAACTTTTTTGAGAAAGGAAAAGTCATTGTTTCCACCCCAAACTATACACGAAAAGTCTAGGTCACACCTAAACTATTGTAGACACACCTAAACGATAAAAAAGTGGAACTATTACCTCCCTGCGACACCCATTCCCAAGTTCAATGAGTGGAGTGTACTCCACTCGCTCCATGTCATTTTCCAGATCACTTTCCACGTCAAAAATAATTTTAAACATTATTTTTAAATAAAAAATTTCAAGTCATCTTCCTTACCCCATTCATTTCTTCCATTACCTCTAAAAGGGAGCTTCACCAACAAACGAATACAGTAACAGAGTATCAATCAAATCAAGATTCAAAGGCTTCTCAATAAGGATGAGTCGTGAGATAGATAGCGGCAAAGAAAAAAGTGAAGATAGCCGAAATTTTATTTTTCCGACGAAAGTAAAAGTTTTCAATCGATACTTTTAGATCTTGGGATAAAATTACAAGGATCTTCATAAGTTTATTCTCATTTATCACTTTTCTTCCTTCCAAATTATTTCAAATTTCTCAATTTTGACTAATCATTAATATTTCAATATCCACCGATAGTTACCAATATTTTCATTGAATTTGTGAAGATTAATCGATCTGATTTTTTAAAAATCTCATTCAAGACTGAATCTTTTTATATTTCAGGTACAATCTTGAACTTTTCAACCCAAATGGTCTGTTTACATACCTCAATTTCTCCGAAAGATCCAAAATCAAGAATTCAACAAGCCCCTTTTTGAACAAGAAAATGTCATCCAATGATTGTGAACAGTCTCATTCTGTTATCATTGATGTAGTGATCTTGATTGTCGTGGCTAGTGCATCTGGGGTTTTGTTTTATCCTTATGTGAATCTAGTGGTGCATCAACTGTTTGTATTTTTCGGAGAAGTGGCTTATGTGTTGAAAGATGAAAATTCGCGGTGGCAGGTATGGGAAGAGGAAGACAAAAGGGAAAGGGGGAGTTTCATTTTCAATTATAAGGCGTTATTAGAATTTAGTAGTGTTGCAGGTGCGAATTTGTGGTGGTTTTTGTAACTTTGGATGTTAACAATGGTGATATTGTGATTCCGATGGCAATTTTAGTAGTGGATGTTGAATTTTATGGTGGTTGTTTGTGATACTAATGGTTGTATTGTGATTCCGATAATGAAATCTATGGTGGATTCTTAAAATTATTGTGGTGAAGATTTAAGTTTGACGATGATGGTGTCGATGGTGGTGTTGTAATGGTGATTTTGGTGAAGAAGAAGCAATTGAAGAAGGCGGGACCCATATATTAAAATGAATAAATTAAAAAACTTAAATTTATTAATATTTTTTCAATTGAAAAAATAAAAAAAATAATTTTATTAACATTTAGTTACCAATTCTTTAAACAAATGATCTTCAATTTCGATTTTAAAAGACAAATTTGAGAATTAGGGTTCTTAGTTTGGAGCCCCAAATTGGCTTAAATAGGAATTAGGGTTCAATAGATCCATTGAAAATTAAAAGTGTTGTAGTTTTAATGTTTTTAGCCGTTTATTTTTGTTATTCAAAAGGCTGGACGCGCCTAAAATGAGTGTAAGAAACGCGCCTTAGAATGGGTGTCGCGGGGAGGTAATAGTTTTACTTTTTTATAGTTTAGGTATTTAATAGGTCACTGCTATAGTTTAAGTATGACCTAGACTTTTTGTGTATAGCTTGGAGTGGAAACGATACTTTTCCCTTTTGAGAAAGATAATGATATATTGTTGAATTCTAACAACAAATCAAAATATTATTGTTGTTTGCTTTGAAAATTCATCAGTTCCTTTTCTAATTTTTGTTTTATGTCTATCTCAATTATGTCTACAGAGATTAATTTCTCTATGTTTGATCGAAGGAAGAGAACTTCTTCAAAGAATTTAAAAGTTTTTCTTTGATTATCTCAAATTCTTTTTTGATTTTATTCTTTTTGTTCGATTAAATGTTCAATTTAGTTCTTTTTGTAAAACTGAATACTGATGGCACAAGTAAGAATGGTATGTGCACAGGGGAGGTGTAGTGAGGGATAGAGCCGATTGATTCATCATATGTTTTGCTTAATGATTAAGACGAGGGTTCAATAATTGTATAGCTACTAAAGCTCTTATTTTTAGCATTATTGCTCAGGCAGATTCTCTATTGCTACATAACTATGTAAATTAACATATCTTCCATTTTATGGGGGATAACTGAGTCTGTGACATCAATAAAAAATTGTTGGTCGATGACATGCTACCACCAAGAAATGGATAGAAATAAGAAAAAGATTAGAAAAAAGAGAATTCCTTTTGGTTAAGATAAAGATTAATGGATAGAAAGATTCATGGGTCGAAACAAAAGGAGCTCAACTTAGGGACCTGTGTGCCTTGTTTTCAAGATCCGGTGGATAGCTTTCATATTCCCTAGGGCTTTCATTCAGATGGAGGGGCGGTCTGAATTCATCAACGATTCTTGAATATTCATAGATGAAGAATTCCCAACTTCAGGGTCAAAAGAAGAAAAGTACCCTTGAAAACTTATGAACCACTTTAAGCATAGATTGTTGGAGGAATATACTTTGTATGTATTTGATATTCCTCTTTTTGCATTTATCTCACCTATTCGAAGATTAGATTAAAACAGTTATCTTTTCTCCTAGATAGCAAGGTTTATTGTACAACTTCTTCAAGGTAACTATAACTGTTTGGGTTTGAAAGATGAAAAAATGCACCATTTTGATCTTAAAAACCTGAGAGTTAGAGAAAGAATCAGTTATATGCTACTACCAAAACTGAAAAATCATGCTAAATTCCACATGTAAAGCTTAAAATGTTAAGAAATACTGAAACTTAATATGGAGAATGGATCTAAAAACATTCAGAGAGAGAAATTTTTAAGAAAAATCCAATTTCCTAAAACAAAACACAGAAGTATTTACACAACTCTGACTTATTTGCCCTATAAAGCTGTTAATATAACTATTTTGGTTATTTTTGTGCTTCTTTTTTATGAGTGTGTTTCTTAACAAACTTAATTGGCAGCACGACATTGGCATCTCTTCGAAGCTTAAACTTTTGGTACTATTAATTATAGTATCTTTTTACAGCTTCGTCTTTTGATACTTCTAATTAAAATGAATATTGTGCCTTATGTCTATAATGAATATAAGTTTTGGTTGCTTAAATAGATCTCTATATGTCCTTATTCTAATACATTCTGAGAGGGCCTGAACTACTTGGGAAGAAAGCAACAACTTCCTTATAGTTTGTAGAAAAAAAATTCGATGCATATACAATTATGGCAATGGCTTGCTTTCGTAAGCCATTGGTATTCATTCAATGTTATCATTCATCTACCGTGTTTATGTGTTTGTTATGTAATATTAATTATTTATTTTATCTTCTTTTCACTGTTGAACATTTGATGTGCAAGTTCTGCAAGAGAATTTGCATTTATTGTATTTGATATAAAATAAAGAGATTCTTGTGGTGACATTGAAATCCTAAAATGTCTGCATATAGTTGCTGGGTAAGTTTATTTGGTGGAACTAAAATCCTTAAATATTTGCATATAGTTGACTGGGAAAGTTTATGTGATGACACTGAAATTCTAAAATATTGTTTAGAGACCATGTATATTATACATGCACGTCTTTTTTGCATTGATTTTACAATTTCACCATGTAAATATTTTACCGGTATACAGACCCATGGGATGATGTGTGTTTATCAAATATTGTTTGATCCTTATTCCTCATGCGTCTGTTCTCTTCTATCAAAGTTCTTTTGGAAGACATTTTTTTTTCCTCTTGAAATGTTCGACATATTCTTTCTAACCAATGCTAGCTGACAAAAGGTTTTCACATTTGCATCTAGAAATATAGAAAAATCAGCAACCAGAGACAAAGTTTTAGTTGTTTAGTTATTATGTTCATAAGGATGAAGGACCATTCAATACCTTGTGATGAAGCTTAACCAAGTTATTTAGCAAAAGATTGATTACTGAGTTTTGACATCAAGAATATTTTCTTAGTTAATTACGTGATTGGGCTACATTTTGTACATTCTTTAGGAAGGATATGACTTTAGTAGTGATTACATAGATATGCTATGTTATCTTGCATTTATGAAGTATAATTCAATCAGGAGAGCTCAAACGATTGATAAGTTAGTGAAGTTACAAACTCATTCGGTTTATAATATATTGTATTTTATAAAGGAAAAAGGTCCTGATTTATTCCTTAACTTTAGATCTAGTGTTGTTAGGCTCGTATTTAAAAAGTTGCCCACATATATCTTGATTATTAGATAAATAATTCACACTTCACACATATCCTTTTTCTTAACGGACTCCTATTTTATAAATAAACAAATAAATAAGAATATTGATAGTCATAGTAGGCTTATTGATAAATTGATTAATAGTCATATTGATAATACATACATACAAATAATTAGATGATAATGTAATAATGAAAATAAGAATAAGAAATGTACGTTATTTAAAAATTTAATTATTGGATGCGAATTGTAATGAGAAATAACATGCGTGTCAAAATTTTTATAATTCAATAAAATTGAACCTGCTAAGACAAATCAGATCACTACTTTACATAATTAATAATTTTAAATATAAAATCACAGATATGTATATTAATATTTACTACACCAACCGCATAAGTAATATTATGTTTGATAGTTAATTAAGTTATGAATAATTCGTACATATACATAAAAATAATACTATATTCAATTTAGGATTTACATAACAATTACATGTAGAAATTATGACTTATGAATATATCACTGCATTATATTCCAAGAAAGGAAATTTCTATATTATTTTATACAAAATAAAAAGTGAAATAATTAATGTATGTAAATAACTAAAAGAAGAACTAAGATTCCTTGATTACCTTTAAGATAAATAGAAAAAATAATATTTTCATATCTCTTAAATACAAAAATAAATTAATACTTACATAAAATATCTCATTGGTTGATTTATATATTATTAATAACCGTAATAGCTATGTTAAATAAATCATCTATTTCCTCCGTTCATTTTTACTTTTACTTAATTTTTACGGTGAAGGTTGATGTGGATCAATCAAATGACATTTTTTATCCGCGTGGACAATTTAGTGACATTACATTAGAGAGAAGGGTATTTTTGAGCTAAAAATAAATGAAAGGATATTTTTGAGCCAGAAAATAAATGAAATTAGTTAAAAGGAGAGGGGATTTTTGAGTCAAAAAATAAAGAAAGTGTTATGAAATATAAAGTAAATACAAGAAGAATAGAGAGAGAAGAGAGAGTGATTATTATTTCTCTTGAGATATCTCTTGATGAGGTAATTACAATGAAGAAAATCCTTTTATGGGGAAAACTAACCTTGGGTTTCTAACCTTTTCATAAATAGACATTCACTATATATAACAAAGTAGACATTCACTATATATGGTAAAGTAGACATTCACTAAATATGGTAATATATTTATAACACTCTCCCTTGAATGTCTAATTGATAGATAATGTGCCTCGTTAAAACCTTAATAAAAAAAAATTAGTATGAAAAAAATCTAATGAAGGAAAAAGAGTACACATCTCTAACAATACGTATATAGGTTATTTCATTAAAAACCTTACAAGGAAAACCCAATGGGACAAAACCTCATAAGAGAAAAAAAGTACAACGCGTATTAACTCCCCTAATGAGAACATCCTTGAATCTTTGCATCCCAATCTTGTGCACCATCTTCTTTAAAATTGCAGAAGGAAGAGACTTGGTAAATAAATCAGTCACATTATCACTTGAACAAATCTGTTGCACGTCAATATCACCATTCTTTTGTAGCTCATGTGTATAGAAAAGCTTTGGCGAAATGTGCTTCGTTCTATCTCCTTTTATGAATCCTCCATTAAGATGTGCTATGCATGTTGCATTATCTCTGTATAAAATTATTGGTATATTGTCACATTTCAAACCACATTTTTCTCGAATGAGATGCATCGTGGACCCAACCATAAACATTCTTGGTTTGATTCATAAATAACTATTATCTCAACATAGTTCGATGAGGTGGCTATGATCGACTGCATTGTATATCTCCAAGATATGACAGTATCCCCACATGTGAACACATTGCATGTTCAAGACTGAGATTTATGTGGGTTAAATAAATTCCCAGCATCAGCATAATTAGCAAGACTGGTACTACAATCTTTAGAATAAACTAAGCTCATGTCTTTTATCCTATTTCGATGTCTTCTAGTAGGAGCAGAAATATACTTTGCTAACAAATTGATTGAAAAGGCTATATTGGGCCTTGGAATATTTGCAAGATACATTAGTGTTGTTCACCAATTGCAGTAAGATATATTTCTCATTTCAGCAAATCATCTATTGCTTTTAAAAACTCTCCAAGAGTTTCAATAATTTTCAACCTATAAGCTTATACAATATAAGGATTATAAATAAGTTTCTCAGAAACTTTTCAATGTTTCAAACATTATGTATCCTTAAAAAATTTTCATGTAAATTTTGTCAAGTGACAATATTCAACATTATATGAGTGACATCTTCAAGTGTCTAGACTGCAAATCAAATAAGTTTTACGCTTACCAAGATACATATTTTCATGTCACTTGACAATGTTTCTACGTCAGCATGCTTAAATAAACGTAGAATTCAGATCCTTGTAATCTTTCACAATATTGCGCCAATATTGTATCAAAAATATCATTGATGTTGTATCATTTCGTATCGGTTCACAGTGTGACATAACATTTTGAGATCTTATCACTTCATTATTTTCAGGTACCTGAAGCTCTCATTAGGTTTCATGAAGTGTTATGGCGTAGGCTCTTCAAGAGCACATTGCCTTTTTATTATGATTATTTGCTCCTTATTCTTTTCAAGAATTATTTTATTTGGAATCGATTAGTCTACCATGTTTCATGCATGCGTAGACTTTGTCCTTTAATAACGCAAAATATGAGCACTTTTAGCTTAAATGTGATACTAAATTTGAGTCAACAAATGCTTTCGGCATTTGACTTGAATTATCTTTTGAATAAGGATCTGATGATAATTCCTAACATATTTCATAGCTACTTATAATCTCCCCCTTATGTTAAGAAAATTAACATTCATCCTCCATCTTCTTTGAGGAATTTGTGCATTATGGTATATTCATTAATCATATACCGCATATCAAAACTATTAGATGAAATAGTTGGTTCCTAAACTTGAATCAATTGAGAGGAAAGAGATAATCATAATTTATTGGTCTAATGCATACAAGTACTATCGTATGCAATATATCATAATTTAGACCAATGCATGAAACTATGTTCTCATTATCAATGATTTAACTATTTATCGAAGGCATTTAATGCCAAACCGTCATCATCAAGATGAATTGATTACACAATCTGAAAGTTTTGTTCTTAACTCAATTTTATTGAGCAAGCAACTTATGAATGCCAAACTGCAGGTTGACAATAAACGTACAAGTGATCATCTTAATAGATCACTGTAATACCCGTGCCTTTTCTTAGCTTGAAATCATCAGGATGTTTGAACTTTCTTTGAAATACAAATATATTTTTGTACATGTGGTATTTTTGAGATTTTCACTTTTCATCACGTGGGAAATTGATTAAGCTTTCCATCGATATAAGATTCGCCCAAATCCGATAATCGGGTCATAAGTTACGACTATTTCAAGTTCCCATCGTAAAACAACGCCAAATTGGCCAGTGGCGCGACGCGCCACAAGCTAAAATGACAATTGTCCAATTTCAGTGTCTTAGAGCGATTTCCCCCCGCGACGCGCCAAACTTCCAGGTCACAAAAGAAGGAGCAACGCGATGCCTCCGCGTCGCGCCATTGCTCATTTTTCCAATTGTCAAATTCCAGTGACACGGCACGATAGCGCCGCATCGCGCCAAGGGCCCAGTTCGGAAAATTTTCACTAAAATTTCAAGACGTGTCCAAGGGTTAAAAGGGTCAATTTCCTACCCCTATTTAAACCCAATAACACGTGATTTAGCCATTTTTCACCCAAAATATACTAGTTTCTCTCAAGTTTCTCTCAAGAACAAGCTAGGATTTCTATTGGGGATTCAAATTCAAGAAGGTTTCACCGTTAATCTTCACGAAATCACGAACTAAGGTATGCATAGTTTTCATTCATGGACCCCTTTCGTCCATGAAGTCCAAAAATCCCCTTTTCAACTACAAGTTATGGATTTTCTCCATGTTTTCATGTTTTGTATGTTCTCTTTCATGTTGATAAATGATAAAGTGACTTCTACTCCATGTTAGGTGATAATTTCTATTTGGGTTTGACTATTATAGACCTAAATTCATGTAACCCTATGACTAAACCCTCAAGATATGAAACTAGAATTGAAACATGTTTTTTAATTGTTGTATATTGTGCTTTACATGTACTATGCCTACAATATGTTTGATTAAATGCCTAGATGAAGGAAAATTGCCTAGCCAGCATGATATCATGAAATCCCCATGTATGTACAAGCTTATGCCTATCACATGTTTGATGAAATGCTTCAATAAACGTATTGTAGTGATTATCATGTATTCAAGAATGTCAAGTCATGTCAGTTTCCTTCTATCGAGTCCTGGGGATACTTGTACCTGAAACATTAGCTATGTGCCTAGAGCCATGTCATGCTTTCATGATACTCTCAGTCAAGCTATAAATTCTTAGACTTCAGACAGTCTTATGACTCAGAAAATCTCCATGATCTCATGAACTCAGTCAGTTGTTAGATATCAGTAGCATTCCGTCAGTTACGGAATTCAGTAACTCAGTCCATGTTCAGTTCAGTTCAGTTAAGCATGTACAAAGTATAATCAGATGGGAGTAGGGATTAGCACCGAGTGAACCCAAGGATGGGGACACACACTATCAGATGAGGGTGTGATCCTTAGAAGTCATCATTGCATTCCAGAACTATATAGCCAACATAGGTTGAGACATCAACACTATCCGATGGGGGTTAATGAGGTGGATAAGCACTGTCAGATAAGGGCCCCACCGTTCTCTTTTGGGGACACTATCAGATCAGGGTCACCCCCAGCTTGTCCTTACCAGTGGCGCGGTATTGATACCCTTTTAATTAGGGTTACAGATTGGACCCCAACTCAACCATAATGACGTACTAGAGGCATGTCGGTTAAATACTACCTCCCACAGTTTCAGTATCAATCTCAGTAAAAGAACTCAGATAGTTCTTTAGATTTTAGGACTGTCAGACACAATCAACTCAGATACAGTACAGAACTCAGATAGTTCTATCAGATTCAGGATTGTCAGATACAGTCATTCATGTTATCAGTATCAGTATGTCACGTTATCAGTATTCAGTTATCAGCACTCACGTTATCACGGTAGTAATGTCAGTCATCATGTCCCATGCATGTATTCTCACGCTCATGATAGTTAGTCAGATATTATTATTGTTCATGCATATGAACCCCATGCATTTAGCTTACCTCACATGCATACCAGTACATTCAAAGTACTGACGCATTTGCGCTATGGCGTCTTATACCATAGGTACCGAGACACAAGCTCCAGATCAGCAGTAGATTTCAGTTTCATCCGTTAGAGTAGAAGTGAGTGCTCATCCTTCGAGGAAATGATGATTATTTCTTTATTATCTCATTAGACAGTTTATTAGATAGAGTTAGTTGGGAACATGTCCTATCAACTCCTTATTCAGATTACTCAGACAGTTTCAGTCATGTTTAGAGGCTTTCCAGAATATTATGTTTCAGACTTCAGTATTTCCAGTTTTGTTTTGGGTATTTTATTACCCTACACAGATGTTATATTATTCAGATTATATTCAGTATTGAATCTTATGGCCTTTCAGTTCATGTTTCTGCATTATTCAGTATTTTATGTAGTATACAGGTACAAATATCAGTCATGGGTTAGCTTGTGGTCCTTCGGGGTCATGAGCACTGTGTAGTGTTCCGATTCCGAAAATCGAGGCGTTACAATCACATGACTGGTAAACGGGCCCATATTCACCTTTTATACTTTTCAGATTTTACGGGATCAAGTCTCAACATTAGTTGGTCCAACCAACTTGTCACGAGAATAAGAAAATAAACAATTCTTGAAGAATCTTCTATTTCTTCAACATGTGTCTAATATTCAATATGCACATTTTCGAAATGTAGCAATCATTCATGTCTATGAACTTTTATACTAGTAAATTCCAAGTTTACCATGACATGTGCCCTTTACTTTAGTAAATTTTAGATTTACTATTAGGCGAATAAATTTCAGATTTACTACTTTAGAAGTACTCAAAATAACTCTTCTCAAATATTCAGCCTCTTTCGGGGGTGAGTTGTGATACCATCACAATCAAGTACACGTTTACATTAATAAGCTTCTCATTCTCCCGGAATGGAATATAATTGTGCCTTAAGCCAATCAAATTATGATAACTTATAGCCTCTTTTAAGATATTTCTAATTCAGGAGCAAATCGAGGCATACATATAGTTATAGAGAAATTTTCTCTAACATATCTTATAATCATGATAAGCGTGTGAAAATATTATCACTTTTGATGATTATATATTATCACATTGTCCCTCCACGCTTATATTCGTGCATTCAATCACTTGTTTTCTTTTAGGCATACCATACACTGCTATCACATACACTTCAAAAATGAAGTAAGTTGTCATATTTCAGACTGATCATATATTGCTATCACATTCACGTTATGGAATGGAGCATATTCAATGGGTTGTATTTCATGACTTTTCACCAAATACTCATTATTTCTCCTTAGCCATCATAATATCATCAGTATGGTGCATTGAGATTTAAACTCAACGTCTTATCCACAAAAGACGTCTTAGGCATAAATCCATGGAACTTAAACTCAATATTTTTTCATCATGGTGCATTGGAACTTTTAACCCGATGTCTTACCCTCTTAATGATATGAGAATTAAGTTTATCATTGTATCTTTTTACAATATTGTTCTTCATGAACAAATTTAAAGCATAAGTGGTTCTAAATCAATTTTTTTTCCTCAAATCCAATAATAATTATATTATTAGTAGCAAAAGATAGATAACATAAGGAATTACTAATCTTGAAATTACCTTTAGATTTATAATCTCACCTTGTTTGGTTAGAACATTGTGCTGATAACGTGTTATGAAATATATAAAGTAAATACAAGAAGAATGAAGAGAAGAGAGAGTGATTATTATTTCTCTTGAGATCTCTTGATGAGGTAATTACAATGAAGAAAACCCCGAAAAACTAACCTTGAGTTTCTAACTTTTCTATAAATAGACATTCAATATATATGACAAATTGTACATTCACTATATATGATAATATATTTATAACAGAAAGAATATTTTTGCTCAATTACAATTAGTTCAGAGGTAATTTTAATCCTTTTTTATATTTTTAATATAAAATTTAAATATTTAAAAATTATACGAAAAATACTATAAATTATAATTTATAATTCGTAATTCTTCTCATATTAATTTATGTAGTTTGACCATCCACAAATAAAAAAAGAGATAATGCATCAACACCCCCCTAAACTTGTCACTCCAACTTACTTTAACACTTAAACTTAACACGCGTTTATTTACCCCTTTAATATCTTTAAAATGAATTAATTTAAACCCTAAATCTGACGTGACATTTAAAAAAGAAAGAAAAAATGCGTGATTTAATTTTAAAAAAAAAACAAATGGTCCCACTTTTATATAATATATATATTCAAATCACACCCTTTCTTCTTCTATATATCCAAATTACACCCTTTCTTATCCTATATATCCAAATAACAACACCCTTTCTTCTCCAAAACCATCCAGCCCCACACCCCTGCACCCCTGCCCCCCCCCCCCTTTTTTTTTTTTTTTTTTTCTTACACCTCTACCACTACTCCCACTCCACACCCTTTTTTTTTTTTTACACCTTCATCTCTAATCCACCCCACCCCTACCCCTGGCAGCCCGCACCCCCACCCAATTCCCTTTCTCCTTCTTCAAATCCACCATCTCCATTTTTATTAGATTTCATCAATTTTACAAGAAAAAAATATGTATAAAAAATTTGATTGTTGATGCAAGTTTTAATTTGAATAAACAAACAAATTTGAATGTTTGGATATTTATAATTCATAATCCATAAAGATAAATTTGGATGTTTGATTAATTCATAAATTTTAATTTCGGTTTGAATTTGATAAGCTTTGTTTCGTAATTCATCGTTATGGATTTTGGGTGGGGGTGCGGGCTGTCAGGAGCGGAGGTGGGGGTGGAAGAAGAAAGAGGGGTGGTAGGGCTTGAAGAAGAAAGAATAGGGGCAGGGTGGGCGGAGGGGGGGGGGATTTTTTTATTTTTTTTTAATATTGTATTATAAATAAATTAGTGGGGTCACTTTTCTTAAAATAAATTTTGATATGACGCTGATGAGGCGCAAGTGTACTACACTCTTCGCAGTGAGAATAATATTATTTTTTTAAGATGGTATATAATTATTTAAAAAAGATTTAGAGAAATAAATAATTATTCATAAAATTTAAGTGTTAAAGTAAATTATCGGGATAAGTTTAGGAGAATTTTGATGAATTAATGATAAATAAAGATGTGATGGAGGAGAGTAATACGTAACGTAAATCTTAAGATAGAAAGTACTTGTACAAACAGGAAAAGGAATCAAAGAAATAGTTCCATTTTGTAAGGACTCTGAAACTTAGTCATTAAGGACAAAGTCTCAAAATTTACCACAAAAATATCTACATCCTTTTTTTGCTTTTATAAATAGTGCCTGAAAATGAATAGAGATCAAAAAATATTTTCATCAATTGTATTGTCTTTCTTGTTATTTGCAGCTATCATAACTATAACAATGGCAGATTCATCACAAGCACCTTCCAGTGAAGCGAAAGTTCATATCGTGTATACTGAGAAACCTGAAGATCAAGAACCTGAGGAGTATCATATCAAAACCTTAACTTCTCTTCTTGGCAGGTACCGATTTTTTTTTTTTTTTTACAATTTTGTCCCTTTTGAAATATGGGGTTGTGGGTCGGGTTGGATTGACCTTGTTTCTTGTTAATTTCATGATAGATTTGGTCCTTTTTCAAGTTTAAAAATTGCCTTTTTTTTTTTTTTTTTGTCATATGGGGTTGGATTATCTCCTTGTGTTCAGCTTCAAGATCCAATTTTTTTTCTTTGGGTATGCCTGATGTGTGTGGGTCTTCGTTTTTTTTTTTTTTTTTGGGTGAACTCATTTTCTAGTGTTTGATTATTAAGAATGTGAGAGTTGGTAGAAATGGGATCACGGAGAGGTAGAGGTTGGCCGAAGAAGTACGGAGGCGAGGTGATTAGACAGGAGATGGTGCACCTTTAGCTTAACGAGGAGATGACTTTAACCTAGGGGGTTTTGGAGGTTAGGGATTAGGTTATTAGGATAGAAGGTTAGTAGGTAGTTCAGTGTTATCGCCGTGCATTCCATAGGATTAGCACTAATCTCCTAGTTTTTTGCCCATCGGTTTCTGTTAATTCTTGTTATTCTTCGCTTAGGTTATCACGGTACTTAGATGTTGTGGTTGTGCTTTTTTCTGAATGCTATGTAATGATTTTGTTATTATTTGTTATATTTGCTTTGCGTTTGTATGTAATTTTTAACATTGCTTTGTTACGAGTTACTTGAGCGAGGGTCTTTTGGAACTAGCCTCTCTACCTCCACGAGATAGGGGTAATGTGTACACCCATACCTTCCCCAGACCCCACCTGTTGTTGGGGTTACATCGGGTATGTTGTTGTTTTGTTCAAAAATGAGGGAGCGACTTCTACTAAATCACTTGTTTCAACTAACACATGGACATTATTATCCAGTTTTGATGCTTGAAAATACCTCTATGTTATTGTCATACCATATCCTTCAGCTCGTAAGACCAACCAAACATTGCAAAATGATTTCATAAGTGACTGAAACTATTTTCCAAGGATACATTGTCCTCCTTACGAAATGCTTATGATGATTGCATCCTTCGTATTTCTTAATGTAATGGCGCGGGGCAAAGTGATTGACTAGTTCAAAAGTTATAGTAGTAGTAATCTAATTTCAAGGATTTTCTTAGTTTTTTTGTTTTAAATTATTGCTCTATAACTTCAAATATTTATGCAATATATGCTCGATTTTAGGAACATATAGTGGTCCATGCCAAGTTTGTTTTTGCGATAGTTAATTTGGACACTAAGAAAATACTAACTAGACTAATTGATTTTTGTGAACTTAATTTGAATAAAGTGTGGAATGTGGAACTTTTTGAAGCAAACTTTCCAATTTTCGTTTGATCCCATATTTGTAGTGATGAATGACTGATGGTTTGAAGATCATTTGCTTTTTCTTTGGGGAGGGAAAAATCATAGAAAATGCTAGGCTATCAGTTATCAGTTGTATGTAATCGTCATGATTATTGTATGGTAAATGTATTGTATACTGCAATATTTTCTATCCGTAGTGCATAATTTTGGAGTGAAGATCCTGATATTTTGTGTGCACTTGTGGTAAAAAAAAAGTGAAGAGGCTGCAAAAGAGGCGTTGCTATACAGTTACAAGCATGCAGTTAGTGGATTCTCAGCAAAGCTGACTGCTGAGCAGGTTTCTGAGCTGTCAAGTAAGTTTTTACTTTCTTACTCTTTCAATATCATTGATTAAAATATTTTAGTGTATGGTAGGCCTGTATCTCTTTCTTAGATGAGTAATTAGTATGGTGAATTTGAATGTCACAGCCATAGTGCTCGTCTATTGAAGATATGCGTTCATGTTGAAAGTTGAACATTATAGTTTGTGTTCATGGGATTGTGACACATTCTATTTTCTTGTTTAATCTCAAATTCAAAATGTGATTTTCATTTCATCATTAATAGTCTAACCATCAGAAAATAGAGTGACGATATTTGTCATGAATTATGTAGAATGGTTGGTTTAAGAATGGGACGGGTGTTGTTTTAAGACAGGTTTAATGGTTTTATTCTGGAGCATATTCTTGACCAAGATGGTCCACTATTGATAGGCTTGGTTTACTTTTCTTCTGTTCTTTTTTGAATGCAACCACGACACTTTCTTAGTGCTTGATTTGACAACGATAATACTTTCCATTTCAGAAAAAAGAGAGAAGAACTATGTGAAAAAGTATGAGAGAAACGGTCCACTATTAATGTAGGACTCCCAAATTTACATGAAAAGGATGAGAGGGATCATTCACTATTGATGCAAACGAGAGGAATGATGTAACGTGTAGATTTTTTGGAATAATTTTGGGAAGGAGACGCCCTGAGACAAGGGATTACTTCTCAAAAATTTTGTAAGTTGGAGAAATGAATTCCTAGACATAGAGCGCTTACTCCTGGTGGTCTTATACTTTCTAGATCATCACACGTGATCCAATGTTACACTGGACTATTTTCTTTCAGCATAATGCTTGAAGGCTAAATAAATTACTGGTTGGTATGGTTCAGTGATGCAGCTGGTGCTTGATATTCAGCAACCTTCCTAAAAACTGCTGAATTTATTTATAGCCTTCTTTCCATTAGAATGCTTGCCCTTAATGATCACAACACTTGCTGTTGATGTCTTTGCCTAAGTATCTCTATGTCATATCGATTCATCTGTAGATTTACATCCTTGATGTTCATCAGAACATCTTGCATTTGGCATGTAGCATTTTGTGGTTTTGGAGTCTGTTTTCCCGGATGTCGGAAATGCACCGAGTGCGTCATTTTTATATGTTCTTTGCCCTGGATGGAAGTCTGCAATCCTTGAAGTTAAGCATAGTTCCAACGTTTAGTCATATCCCTCCTATATTATTTTTGGCTTCCGTTTACTTAAAACCTGAAACTTGTAACCCAATAATGCATCAGTTCTTGCATGTACCTTCCTGGAAAATATGTTCATATGATTTTTTGCATTGCTCGTTGGGGCTTTTAGGCTCTCAGACTAGCCTAACTAACTAAGATGTCACTTTTGCAGAGCAACCTGGAGTGCTACAAGTTGTTCCAAGCCAAACACTTCAGTTGCACAGTGGGGGGCGTGTCTGAAAGGCAACACTTGAGACCTCATCTGCAAAACAAGTTACCTTCATGTGTATAGATAGACTTGTTATCTGTGTTTGTTCCTATGGTGTTTTGAACTTAGATTGAAAGACTATCCCTATTCCCTAATGTAATTGTGGTACTTAACGCCGTAATGCTTGTTTAACTATATGAAAAATAAAATCGTATATCCTTGTAAGTGATTGTCTTCTGGTACTTTTTATGTTTGCGCACATTAAAGGATGGTTGAACAATTTAGGCAAAAAGTGCTAGAACAACAGTAATCATTTGCAAGAGCGGAGCTCTACCAATTGAGCTATATCCCTTAGCCAAGTGGAGCATGCATGAAGTAGTCTGATGACTTGAACCAAAGATTTCGCCCATGCAGCTGGTGTCAGTGCTTTGAGGCCGCTTATTCCAACTCGCGAACATACAAAGCTTCATGACAGTACCCAATTTTTCCAATTCGGCGGTTTGGTTTGATCTATGATTTGTCATTCAAGAAATTACATAAACGTAGTTTCTTCATTTGAATTTTAAGAAGTGAAAAGTGAGGATTTTCCAGGATATAAGAATTATTAGCCAACAGTTTTGTGGGTTAATCAATCCCTCACGGTATTTGAAAAATCCCCACAAAGAAGAAAATAAACAGATTTTACAATCTTATTCCACTGTGAAGGTGTACAGTGAGCAATTCACCTGTCTTCATTTCCTTCCAATAAGTTTCTAGTGACATTAAGAATAAGTGGAATACCAGGAATGCAATTACTAAGTGATGGAGAAAGAAGAGCTTCATTTTATACACCGAAAACATCTTTTCACATAATCACGTCACCTAAACGATAATTACAGGTCACCCTCCACTATAAGCGAATTTATAATCAAAAAATAACTAAACAAGACAAATAAACAAATTTATAATAAAAAAAAATAACTAAACAAGACAAGTAACATGTCACAACACGTTAAAATACACTAATTCTTTTCAGAGATGTATAATAAATTTAAAAAAGAAGAAGAAAAAACATTGAATTGATTGATGTTGGACGTGTCTCTATTCCATTTCCAAATCCCACTCCACTTTGTCATTGCAACAGCAAGTCAACTAACACCACATTTCCCGCCAGATAACACTAACCATACATCAAGAAAAATGGTAACAACTTTTATATATTGAAAAAAACATAAACTGAAAAATTTTCTTCAGTTTCTCCAACATAAAGAAAACAAAAAGAAATTGTTGTAAGAAAAAATGGCACAAGTTGCAGCCAAAAAGAGACCTCCAATATCTTCAAAGCCATCTCCCAATGTTCTCCCTTACCAAACTCCAAGATTAAGGGAACATTACACTCTTGGCAATAAATTAGGCCAAGGGCAATTTGGTACAACATATCAATGTACTGAGAAGGCAACAGGTCTTCAATATGCATGTAAATCAATCCCAAAAAGGAAACTTTTATGTAGGGAAGATTATGAGGATGTTTGGAGAGAAATTCAGATAATGCATCATTTGTCTGAACATCCTAATGTTGTGAGGATCAAAGGGACTTATGAGGACAATCTTTTTGTCCATATTGTCATGGAGTTGTGTAAAGGTGGTGAGCTTTTTGATAGGATTGTTCAAAAGGGACATTATACTGAGAGGAAAGCAGCACATTTGATGAAGACAATTGTTAAGGTTGTTGAGGCTTGTCATTCTCTTGGTGTCATGCATAGAGATCTTAAGCCTGAGAATTTCCTCTTTGATAGTTCTGATGAAGATGCTACCCTTAAGGCTACCGATTTCGGGTTGTCTATTTTCTATAGGCCTGGTTTGTTTCTTGGATCATTGTCTTATTCATGTTTTTTATTTTGAAGTTTTTAATGGATTTTGTGCTGTATTGGATGAACTTGGTTTCTTCTAATCGATGGAAGTATTATGACGATAGCAGAAAAGAGGATCTTTTTGTTTCGATGGGCACAGAAGCGGAGTGGATTATTCAAGAATCAAAGCCGATTTGCTTTATAAAAAGCATATATTAGAACTTCTATGAGATGGTTTTCTCTTAATCTTGATCAATGTGTTAGACTAAAATGCTAAAAATTAGAATTGTTTGGCGTTGTGCCTAGACAACTTGCCTTTCGTAAAAATAACATCTTTTGAATGTTTTCAGTTTTCATTAGTGTCTATTATCTTTAGCTAAAAATGGTTTTGTCATTGGAAGAAATTTGTGACAACTTCTTGATCTTTTCAATGGATTTCCACTTTTCATAATCTTTCAATAGGATGTAAATATTTAACAGAACTCAAATTCAAGATCCTGTTTATGTACCACATTACTAGATCAAATTGCCCAAAAACTGCTTGTCCCTTATTGATTTTCATCATCAAACATTCTTGTTTTCATTTTAGTTTAGCGAAGATCAATCATTTTTGACTTTTAACAAGTTAAATGTTTATCTAGTCCAAAGCATATATAAAAATTAACAAGCCTGCTGTATGTTTTCTGATAAAAGCCTCCTTTCTTGAGTTAGACAGGAGAAAAAAATTCCAACATAGACATCATAATTGGGCACTATTCTGAACCAAGAAAAAAGAAAAGAAACTCATTATTCTTTTCAATTAGAAGTTTGCTGTAGAACAGTCCTACCTCGATCTTGCATGTCAACTTATTGATCTTAGAAGTCACTGTCTGGTCCTAAATATCTCTATATCCAATGACTTCGATGAAATTGGAGAACTTATATATACTCTTATAACATTTTCTGGCAGGGCAATATATCTCTGATGTTGTAGGAAGTCCTTATTATGTTGCTCCTGAAGTGTTGCATAAATTCTATGGACCTGAAATAGATGTATGGAGTGCTGGAGTCATCTTATACATCTTATTATCTGGGGTTCCTCCTTTCTGGGCTGGTAAATTTACAATGTGGAAGTTTCATTCTTGTTCTTTTCTTACTAGAAAAAAAATAATCTATTCTTTCGTTATTTCTCACTTTACGGACTTGCAGAGACGGACAATGGTATCTTCAAGCAGATATTGAAAGGGAAGATGGACTTTGAATCTGAACCTTGGCCTCATATTTCTGATAATGCAAAAGACTTGGTTAAAAAGATGCTCAACAGGGATCCTAAAGCGCGAATAACTGCTCATGAAGTCCTATGTGAGTCATACCTGTATATATTGGTAAACATTAGCTGATGAGGTAGTAGAAAAGTTTATAGCTTCATTATCAATACTTGTTTGTCCTTTTTTTTTTTTTTTCAAGGTCATCCGTGGCTTGTGGACGATGCAGCTGCTCCAGACAAACCTTTGGGATCTGCTGTATTGAATCGCCTAAAACAGTTCTATGATATGAACAAACTTAAAAAGATGGCTTTACGAGTATGTACTTCTTTTATACATATATTCTCTTTTGCCAGTTAATTATAGCTTGACATGCATAAAATTCTTAACTAGAACATAAACATGAGAATACCAGTCTGAGAGTGATATTGGTGATAGTGTTTGAAGTTCTTAAGATATGATGTTTATCCAATGGCATATTCACTACTTTGGACTTCTTTAACATTTCTTCTAATACTTGTGTGTTACAATTCAAACGGAAACTACTTGACATGAGATAACTCTTGGAGCAGGATCACCGTAGACAACTATCTCGTTAGCCATTACAACTTGTAAATGGCATCGTTAGAGATAGAACACCTAGAGTTATGATTTTGTACAAGAAACATTTCTTAGACCTTAATCTTCTCCGGGGTTGCCAAAAATGAAATCCAAGTGATTCAGTGTGAAAGTCCGTTATCTAAGGAAAATGGTGATATAGAGAAAAAAAGGTTATTTTGGATAAAGCTTCAGGTTCAGAAGATCCTTTTAGGTGTTTAAAGGACTTTTTGGATTCTGAAAGTTCAAAAAGTCTTGTCGTCGTGGGTAGACAGTATTAATAGAGACATTTCGTTGAAAGCTCTCACTTCTCAAGTACTTATATGAGCTTCAGATAAGATGTCAAGTCTAACTACTTGTATCTTACCTGAGAAGTTCGGCAGAAAATGTTCAGCTTCTGAGATGCTTGCAATGTCTCACCAGCTTCATAGTGGGATGATTTTTGATACTTGAAACACACTACATATCAACAGGTCATAGCAGAAAGGCTTTCGGAGGAAGAAATAGGAGGCCTAAAGCAGTTGTTCAAAATGATTGACACGGATAACAGTGGAACAATCACATATGAGGAAATGAAAGAGGGGTTGAAAAGAGTAGGATCTGACCTAGTGGAGTCCGACATAAGGGCCCTGATGAAAGCGGTACTTTCTAATTTAGTTTGTTTTAGAATCTCTATAGATTTGTGAAACTGCTTTTGAGTTGTATTTTACAAGACCATTTGGCACATGGATTGTGCATCATCAGATAAAGGCATGAGAATTTGGCTGCACACATTTGCCATTTGGTACAGTTTCTTGATCCTCAAGTTGGAATATTATATTAGTCCAACGATGTTAGCCCCTCTATAATAAGGAGCAAAATGACGAGGTGAGGTATCTCTTTTGCAGGCTGACTTAGACAACAATGGCACGATTGACTATGCTGAATTCATTGCTGCAACATTGCATTTGAATAAGATGGAGAGGGAGGAGAATCTGCTTGCTGCATTCTCCTACTTTGACAAAGATGGCAGTGGTTATATCACAACTGATGAACTTCAACAGGCTTGTATAGAATTTGGCCTTGGTGATGTTAAATTGGATGACCTAATTAAAGAGATTGACATAGACAATGTAAGTCTCCTTAAATATATATATACTCACTCATCTGAAAAGGACAAAAAAAAAAACTAACTTGTCCAATATTTTACTACATTCATGTCCTTTTTATAAGATATTTTATAACCATCAAAATTTACCTACTCGTTATTTGGAACACCAGAAGCTGTGGTACCTTATGGATCTAATATAGGTTACATACCTCACGATGTAAGATTGAAAGATAGTAGACAATACATTAAGCAGTTTTCTTGTTTCTACAAATGTATGTTGTGGTGGCCATGACACGTATTTTCCACTTTCGCCCAAAAGACCACATGGACGTGTCCATTTCACCACAGCATCATCAAGTCCAAAAATGTTTGTATCATTGCAAACTTGCATTATGTCTTATAAAACCTTCACTTTCCTCGCCCATTCCAATGTGTGAGTCGCATTGAGTTGCCTAAAGTATCATTTGCGCCTCTTCTTAGCTTACCAGCCTAGAAGGCTGTCAATCCTTCTCTTTGACCCCGCCCTCCATCATGGACGTCACATTTCTGCGAACGATCAAACTAAATTTTTTTTTTTGATGTTTGGCAGGATGGACGCATAGATTATGGAGAATTTGCTACAATGATGAAGAAGGGAAATACAGGATTTGCAGCCAGAACTATGAGAGGCAATTTGAACTTTAACTTGGCAGATGCTCTTGGAGCAAGTGACAGTGAGAAAAATCAATAGAAGGTTTGTTTCTACTAATATTTTCTCTTTTTAATCCAACTTCTTCTTTTCTGTAAAATATCAATTCAACCTATCGATAAATTCTAAAAAAAGAAAGATATATCTCATTCAGAACAGTTCAAGCATATTCTTAGCTAATGTGTTATACTAACATTAAATTTAGCTTGTTTTAGTATCGACACTCTGATCCTAACATAATTTCTTACTAGACCAAGCTGATTTTAGAAGTTGGACCAACAAATAACAGAATGAGGTCATGAGGCTATCGACCGGACGAGAGAGGTCAGGTAGAGCTGTATTTTTCGAGACAATATTGGGGCGTTACCAACATAGATTGGTGCTTTTTATATATCATGGTAGATAGTTTTAGTGCTACAGTAGCAAAATTACAGTTGTTGCTACTTTCAACAACAACATACACGGTATATTTCCACAAGTGAAATCTGGGAAGGACGGATGTACGCAGATCTAACTCGTGCCTTTGCTATTTTATCTTATACTATAATTAGAGGTTTTTTCCTCTAGTTCATAAATTCAGATTACAGTTTTCTGTACTTGAGAAGTGTTGTAAAAATCTTCTTTATGTCTATATTAGTTTTGATGTTATTAGAAATTGAGCACTTTTTAAGATCATTTTGCAACATGTCAAACACTAAAATAAATGTCAATATTCTTTACCCCGTGTGATGTTCTGTTTGTTTTTCCCTTTCTCCTTCCATCTTACAGGCTTGATTTATCATCGCAAATGGGTGATGGCATCACATCACTTTTTGTTTTTGTTTTTACTAACAATGAGTTTTTCTAATCTTCTGAATTCCAGTTTTAAGTATTTACTTTTAAAGATGAAAATTGAATTTTACCTTAACTTCATTTCTCTCAATTGATAACTTTATGATTGAAATTTTTGAAATTACGAAGTCCTAGTAAGTACAAAATACAAGCGGGACAAGTAAACGAAAATGGAAGAAGTAATATTAATATATTTTGTCACTAACGAAGTTTCCATCATGTTTAGCAAAGACAATATGGATACCCGTTAGTTGAAGTGATGTTCCACCATATTAATATGAATTATGTATCATATCCTAATTGAATGAAGCTCATTCCATAGATTGGTGGTTCAGACCACACTTCCCATAATGGTGTCACAATTAAATTTCGAACCGATATGTTTGTACATATACATAGACATCGCACCACGTGGGTCCGCCTCTGATCTTGAGGAAATATAGGTAAATACGAAGATATAGTAGTATATAATTAATTGTACACACTAGATGGGAGACTAACATAATTAACTTCAAGTCAAAATTCAAAATTGATGGATTCAAGTGTAAATGAGCATATTATATGATAAAGAATTCTATTATTTCAAAATTATTATGCACACATAATTATTACAGGCAAAGAGTGTTTATCATCTGAGCAATTTTACATATAAAATTTAATCCATTTGTGATGTACTTTTTACTATATTTTGTAAGTACTCTCTTCGTCTCATTTTATGTGTCGTCTTTTGATCAAACATGGAGTTTAAAAAATAAATAATGACTTCGTAAAGTTTACAATATTATTACACTTAAAATTATTTTAATATTTATTTTTTTATTAAGTAGAATTCAGTTAGAATAAAATAAAGCTAATGTCATTCAATGGAAAGTTGAGGGGGGTAATAAGGTCATTTGGTAGCACTGCAGATAGGATAGGCTTGCTATAGAAACACACACACAACACCAAGAAAACCTCTTCACTGTCCAACAATGGCAACCCTTTCCCTGTGTTCAACATCATCACCCTCAACAACACTAGCCAAGAATCCAACTTTTTCCAACACCCTTTGTTCTCCTAAAGCAAATTGCAGTGTTACTTTTCTCTCTCATTCACTTTCTTCTCTCACTCTTAGTTTCTCCAAACCCCATTCTTTATCCTCTTTTGTACCAAAATTCTCACAATCTGAAGCTGTAGCTGAACCACAAGAGACTGCTGAAGCTGAACCAGAAGTGCCTACTGCTGAAGCCCCAGTTGTGGAAGACACGAGTTTGGAAAAACGGGAAGAAGTGTTTGCTGTTGTTATGGTGATGACTCATTTTTATTCATGTGAACGTTTGTGTTTATGTTGTCTGTTTGTTTTGAATTTTGTATTCAATGTGGGGTGCAATTTTGTTTTATGTTGATTTTTTTTTGACAATCGTGCTAGACTAAATCCATGGGATACCTCCCACCTGCAACAGATATCATGTAACTCTATCCACCAAGGCTAGGACAGATGGGAAGAATCACCTAGTGTGTTTTTGTCTTTGCTGGGGTTTGAACCTGTTGAAAATTTTGAAGTTTGGGAAAAAATGTTCAGTTGTCCAGTGTTTGGTTATCTTGAATTGTTCAAAATGTTTTTCTTAAAGGAAAATATTCTCCGAAGAAGGGTAAAGTTATGATACATAAACACACAATCAAACTTGGTCTCAACTGGCAAGTGAACACTCCAACTTTGGGTATTCGCATCTAGACACCTCAATTCGTCTCCACTAGGTCAGTTGAACACTCCAACTTATAAAATGATCTTATAGACGCCTCCAAAATTTAAGTTACACTTCAGTATCGGGTGTCCATTAGACACACTGAGGACGAGTTGGAGTGTTTAGTTGTTAGTTGAGACCATATTGAGGTGTCTAGATGTGTACTCTCAAAGTTTGAATGCTTGCTTGCCATCTGGGGCCAAGTTTGAGCTTATGGTTTTGTACTATGCAAGGGAAAATGATTTCTTCCCTTAAGAGTGGATGCCATTTTCTTATATAAAGATCACAACTTGGGTTCAAGATTGACATGTTCTCAACATTTCATTTTAACAAGGGGACTCAAAAAAATTCTAACCTGTGATCTGAATTAATTTCTGAATTACCTTTGCCACTACAATGAACACTTCCTTTATGTCAAAGGGATTCAGAAGTTCCAAAAAATTGTTTTGCCTATTTGGATGACATGATTTTCAATTGAACCCCTTTACTTGGCTGTGTTTCCGCCACTTGTGATACCCTATCCAACTAAATACTAGAAGAAAAAAAATGATTTCAAGGTAAATATTTTCAGCAGTAATCATTTTTCATGAAAGAATGTTCCTCCAGCACACACTTTGTTAAATTTCGTGTTTTCTGAAGTACTACCGAGACATTGATGCTGCCTATGGTGTATGTGGTGAAAACATGGAGTGTTACAAAAGAATTGTTTCGTTCTGTTATTGAAATGTCAATGCCATTTCTTTCATTCTTTGGTTTATCATTCTCTTATGACGTGGCGAAGGTTTAGTACTTGGTATATCCTTTATGCCGTGTCTGGACATTATCCAATTTCAAAAATCTGTCTATGTTCTGTTTGATCTTAGTGCAATTTTGTTTTCAAAGTGAGCAATCTATTTTGGGTAGGCATTTCCTCTAGTTAAATCGTAAAGGAGGTCATATTGTGGATTATAAGTTATATAACTATCATCTAGTACTAACTTTTTAGGTGTTATGGAGAAGTAAGCGGATGTACATATATGCAAGTCCATGGGAACATTTAAGAAAAAATGAAATAATTGTTGAATTTTGATTTTGAGGTCACCATATTCTAACTTTTGTCTTTTGTTGATTGTGAACTAATGTAGTTAAATGGAGAAAACATTCAAGTAACTACTTGTTTGATGGATAGTTTCTTCTCCGTGTGAAAAATCCTCACTCTTGTTTGGGGATTTATAGCTGCTATTTCAATCTGATCATTGTTCGTGCTGCTGAAAATTTTCAAGCCTCTAGCTGTCAAACTTCTTTGTGCTTTATTATTTTTTTTTTTCAGATGAACGTGACTCTATCCTACAGTAACGTTGTTGGGCTTGTCATTGATGCATTAAGCTGTTTATTCATTTTCCTCTTTCGCTATTGATAGGTTGGTTCTCGGCAATATATTGTCTTTCCTGGGCGGTATATCTACACTCAGAGGCTTAAAGGTGCAAATGTCAACGACAAAGTGAGCACATTCTTTGATCTTATCTTGATTTACTATTGATTTCCGAAAATCTAGCTACCTTCTCTATGGCCTTGGCTTTACTTATATGAGTTGTTTTTTTAAACTCCTTATCGCATATCGACATTATGGTGCACAATCAAACAGAGCTTGCTTGCAGCAATTTCTCAATGATGTCGAAAGGCATCAATTTCAACCAATATTGACATTTATTGCTCATCATTCCGTTTTGTTTAATACATCTCTTTCCCAATTATTTTCCGTGGAAACTAACACTTTATAGAAGGATTAATTGAGGAGTTGGGTGTTTGTCAAGGTTATCTTGCCATATTGGCAATACTCTATTTCAAGATTTCCACGACTCAGGATCTTTGTTGAAGTATGTATACTTGTCACTTCTGCAGATTATCCTAAACAAGGTGTTACTAGTGGGATCAAAAACAAGTACTTGGATTGGAGAACCAGTGGTGCCAAATGCAGCAGTCCACGCTGTTGTTGAAGAGCAGGTCAGACATCATTCTTCCACTGCTTTAGTTTCCTCTCTGTATATCTCGCTATTTAACATATCTTTTGGCTCATATGTTTCCATGCAGACAAAAGATAAGAAGGTTGTCGTCTTCAAGTATAAGAAGAAAAAGAATTACAGAAGGAACATTGGTCACAGACAGGTATTAAAGAACTGTTTTTGGTGATATCTGAATAATAGACTAGATTGAAATTTTTTAAACCTGTTTTTTCGCCAGTAAAGTAAGAAGCACTGTAAACTATCAAATTTTTATCTATTTTGCAATTATTTCCTCAGCAATATGAAAACTTTCTAAATGAGTGAGCTTGCTGTCATGTATGAGACATGGCCTTAAAATGATATTTGTGTAGAATAATACCATATCTTGTCCTTGCTTATCCCAAATTAATTTTGGTTTCTGTTAATCATGCAGCCAATTACTCGGATAAGAATAATGGGCATTACTGGTTACCAAGATTCACCAGCAGTTACTCTTGAAGATCTAGAAGCAGCCAAGTGACTTTTAGAGTCAAAATTACATCCAAATTACTGTTTCCCCAACAGTTGCTTATTAGTGCCTCAGGATTATTGTATAGACTGGGAAATCAATGGCCCCGAAATGAGTTCTTGAAGGCATGTTGAACTTGGTCTTCTGTTATAATTTCCATCCATTTTGTCCTTAGCATGTATTTATTTGGTTGGGCATTGTACTTTGAGTTTTGAATGTTGAAGAGATCTCTTTTTTATTGAGTTCTTCCAATTATTCCACGCACTCACTAGTCTAAAGATGCCTCCTCTCGTTCATCGTCTTCTAAATTGCAAGGATTACTATCATCTCTTTATCTTCTTCTCAGGTACCAACCAAACACGTCTCGATAATGTCAGCATTTATGTGGGATCTGAGGTTCGCAGACTAATGGACATACTATTCAGAATCAGAAAGCAAAGACAGCCTCCAAAATAAAGTTGCAGTTAGCTACAACAGCAAAAATAGTTAGTTGTACTAAAAATTAAAATGTAACCAAGGAGAAATCTGGATTGCTTCGTTCCCAAATCTATGGACAAGGTCTTTGCATGCACTACATATTCATTGATTGACAAACTCATGGTGGCCGATAACCTTTGATAATTCATCTTTTCACCAAAGTTAAAACTTCAACAGAAGTGAAAATCTGTCATAGAACAAGCAATTGAATAGGACTCTTTCACGCGTTTAACTTTCCATGCACATTCTAACAAAATATAACCCAACCTGACCAAAAAGAAACTTTACAAAGTTGTCACAATATTGTATTTCCATAACATGGCAGTTGGGATGACCATACGATCAATTTTTTCCTGAACAGTGAGATGACTATAAGATCAATTTTGAATCAGAATCCATATCAGTATCTATCTGCTACATTTGACATTAACTTAAACAATACTACTGGTACTTTGGGTCAGACAAGAGACTGACAGGGTAAAACGTAAGGAATTAGTAAAGAACACAACATTTTCCCCACTGTTATCTCAACGAATTGGGCAGTCAAATGTGGATTTCAGGTGCCACATATAAAAAAAATATAGAACTGTCTCACTATGTCCTGCCTCTCCATTTTGCTCCGAAAAATGAAATTAAACTATATCTTCCATAAGTTACGTGCCAAAAAGATCCAATTGGTCTTCTGTGGGGGAGCTTTATTCGTATATTTTCTTCCTCTTCAAGATGGTAGGTAATATCGAGATAAAACCAATGAGGAAGAGCACGGACAAGGTCTTGAGATCGTACAGATCTTTGACTGACTTCAGCTCACCAAGAGCTAGGCCGGCCTGACAAGTTAAAAGAGAACATCACATATGAGATTACAATATCATAAATGAGTGATCAGTCAGGTCTCGCAAGCGACATTGGCAGGTGTGAGCCTCAAAACAAAAGATGTATCATCTTAGCTTTGGGTGTGGCCCAAGGCTAAGTTGATGGCAGATGGCCGAGAAGTACACATCAACATGGAATGTGAGAGCCAAAAATAACCTCTCAAGCTTCATAGACAAGACGAAAGATGCATTGCCAAATGATTCAATTGGACAGTTTTTTAGATAATATGCTGTGGGTCATTGGCTCACATGATTTTTAACTCAATTTCAGACTATGCGCTTGATGATCTTTTTATTTAATTTACACGCCTAGTATGGCTTTCCCCGTCTTTTTTGAAAGTAACACACAGCAAACCTTCTCCATCACTATCACATTATATCACATGGGACCCGACATCACCTGTTAAGGCCAACTCTTGATGCTACAAGCATTAGATTGAGTCAGTATACTTGTACCATTTATTGTAACATCTACGTTAGTGCCAAGTATGACATCCTGGAACTGATTTACCATCTAAAAAGATAATAAGGTTTCAGGTTCTAGGATTTATATAAATATATTTGGCTCCTATGTTGCTCGGACTAGTAAAAAATGTCAATGGGTGCGTGTCGGATTCGCCAAAATTAGTGTATTTTTGAAGAATCTGACACGGGTGCGGCATTAAAAATGAAGAGTCTGCGCAACTTAGTTTGGCTCACTGTAAGAGAGTTGCCTCACAAAGGAAACTAGTTACTTTTTTAAGGAAGAAGATCCTCTAGATGCATTATACCAATCATTTCAAAGCAAAGTTGAATAATACAGTTAAAAGAACAGCAAATATGGACAAGCATGACAGAAGAAACCACCACCAGCTGAAGAAAAGATTTACCTTGACTGTAATATATGCGGCTGGAATGAGACCAACCAATGTGGCTGAGAAGAAAATATGGAATGGTATATCCACGATTGGAGATGCCAAATTGATGAAAAGATTTGGCAATGTTGGAGTTATTCTCAAAAACAACATATAGTTGAGCAACTTATCCCGACGCTTGGCTATCTGAAACCACAAGTTACACATTAATATGTGCCAGAAGAACAAAGGAAGCATGAAATTAGAAGATCAACAACACATTATCAGTAAACAGTTTCAGAAGACCACAGACCTCTGCCTGGAAGAATCTTAATTTTTCAGGCCACAACCAGCTAACTATAGGCCTGCCAATTAATTTAGACAGAAAAAAACAGGATGATGCACCAGCTGTAGCATTAAAGACAACCAAGAAAAGGCCTTTGAAAACACCAAAAAGTGCTCCAGCAAGCAAGGACATGAATATTGTCCCAGGAATCATAAATGTCTGCATGAATATGTATGTTGAGCAGTAACCGAGAATGAATTTCGCAGGGTAAACTTTGGCATACATTCCAATATCGTCCCTGAACAAACAACCAAGATAATAAGTTATAACAGAACTATACTAAATAATAACTAGAAACAAGTGGTCCAATATCATATTAAAATATCAAGTCAAACGATATCTACAAATAACACTCGGTAACGGAACTTATACATGAAAAGATTTTAATTGAGAAGCAATGGTAAGAAGACTGATATGGTTTTTAATCTCAAAGATTGAAAGTGAACCTTGTTCTTCGAGTTTCGTACCATTATGTTTGTGGAGTATCTAGCAACCAGCTTTACTTGTCATAATTGGACTTCCTCTCTTGTTTCCTTAAAATATTTGAGTATACAAAGTGACCTGATATTTATCTTCCTCCAAATCATTTTCCGACAAGCCAATTATTCTTCGAGTTTCATACCATTAGGTTCCATATGTATTACTTTGGTGAGATAGGCATTCTAATGACAATAGTACTTATGTACTTGAACGTCTGGAACTTGGTACTAGGTGATATAACCCACTTATCAGTCTCACAGAGCTTTCCACACACTACTGCTCTACCTACCGTCTTCCATCTACGTCATGTATTTAGCATTAGATGAAAAGTAATAACAAGAGTCTAAGTCTTTCCATGCTCTATCTGTTCCATCTGAGTTCCTACTCATTAATTGATCTGAGGAACCACAAGTCTTGAGGAGATTAAACTAAAAGGATTTAGAGGAAAATGTACAGAACGAGAAACAATCGCAGATTATCACACCTGAATTTCTTCTGGCAGACAGATAAAACACTCAAATAGAAGAGAAATCTAAACTAGAAAGACAAGAAGTTTTTCTTTTACCAGAAAAAAGAAAGGTACGATTTAACTTATATAGTTTCCTTTATTCCACAATCAAAATAAAGGCACCAACTTTTGAAACTAAGATGACAACTGTATCAATGAGAAAATCACACCCCTCCATCCCCTATTAATGCACAAACACAAGGAAGCATGTAGGAAGCATGCTGCTTAAAAAGGGTTACAGAAAATATACAAATAATTGCTCCTACACGCAGCTCAAAGCTAACTGTACCAGAATATGCCCCAAATTCTGAAATTTTGTGTGCAAATCCTACATGCTTAGTGTTCTCGAAAAGGTAAATATATGATAGCTGGAGCCGTAAATTAAAAGTAATCAAAGCTTTGTTTACTACTTCAACCAAATAGTTTTCACACAAAAGGTATATGATTGACTACATATATGGCTCATTCAACAGAAACACACACTTAAATCACACAACAAAAGCACCTGAAATACTTAATAGTGTTAAAGCACCTAACTATCACTCGATATATGGCAATCTACAAGAGCTTAACCATGAAAACAATTAGCAAATTAATTCCACAAGCTGCTTAGATATCTTTACATTAGACACACCCCACACGAAATGCACATAAATTTAGCAATTCCAAACGAAAACCACGACATAGCTAAAGTTAACGCAAGCAAATTGATGCTACACCACGAAAAGAAACACAAAAAGCATAAAATTTTGCCTACTTGAGCATCCGTAGATCGGAAAGTGAACGAGGCAACTTGAGTTTTCCATACTCTGCAGCTGGCATTGTCAAGTATATAGAAAACAGCCCAATTGAAAACACCACAAATACACCTAAAGCTGCTGCAAACTCCCACCTTGACAATGGAAATTTCCCTTCCTTATACCTTTTACCAGATGGTGAATCCTCATCCTCTGATGACAAACCTAAGTTCTTTTCCTCATCCCTTGTCAGCAACCGCCCTGTATCCACTACCAAACTCCTTGGTGCAGCCATTGACAATAACAATGATGCTGGTGATGATGATGAACGTGACAGCCTATTCTTCATTCATTGGGAACTTATATAACGAAGCTACAATCAAACCCCACCAAGTATCCAAGAAACAAAAACCCCAAAATATATTCTTGAATCAAACTCCAAAAAAAAATAAAAAAAAATCAAGAAACAATATCCCACAAAAAGTTCTTGAATTGAATCAAACCCCACAAAGAAAATCCAAAAAAAATTAAAAAAGATTACCCCAAAATTAATGGAAATTCAAATCGAATAATACGTTAGATAAATCAAATTCAATCGAACCCCACCCAGAAAATCTACCAAAATTTTACTGAAAAATTCAAGATTTGAAATCAAATTAGAAAACCAATTTTTTTCTTTTCTTGAATATAGATCCACCGAAAAATACAGAAAATTGAAGGGTTGAAATCAAATTAGACACCCACTATTCTCTTTTCGGAATTGAAATTAAATAAATAAAAATAAAAATGAGCAGCAAGAGAGACTGTAGGCAGCTGAGATTTGAACTTAGTTGAAGGAAAAAAAAAAAAAAAGAGAGGAAGGTGAGATATTTAAATTAGAAATTTGACAATGTTTTTTTTAAGAAAAAAAAAAAAAAAAAAAACTTTTTTTTTTCTTTTTTAAGTTTTAAATGCAAACCGATATGGATTTTATTGGTGTTGGGAAGAAAAATAAAAGATTCGGTGGATGAAAAGTGAAGTCAATGATGATTGATGTAGAAAAAACACTATTACTAGGATTGTTTCGACCCGCTTTTCAAGGTAGTGAAGGGACAATTTTTTTTATTTTATTTTTTTAAAATGAAGGTACGAAAAGGAAAATGGTGAGAGGGGATTAATGTGGAAAATTTAACTCTTTATATGGGAAATTAGATGAACAAAAAAATGTTATTATGACAATAACCTTAGCATATTTCATGTACACCGACAAAATTTATAATATTATTTTGGTAGAACTTAATAATTTAAACTCTTAGGTGTCGTTTGATTTGAAAATGATTATCCCGAGATAACTAATATCGGGATTAGTTATCCTAGGATTATCCGGGATAACTTATCCCACCATGTATACGGGATAAGTTATCCCAGGACTAAGGAGAAAATGATGGGATAAGTTATTCCGGATTAGACTAATCTCTCCAACCAAACAAAGGAAAATGTGTTCTTTTATTTTATCTCGAGATAATTAGTTATCTCGGGATAACCATTTTCAAACCAAACCACCCCTTAAAACTCGCATGTTAGTCGGGAAAAAAACTTTAACCGTAAGATAAAAATCATATCTAATATGATTATTAAGGGGTTGTTTGATAAAGTATATTTAAAAAAACAATGTATGCATTAGTTTTATGTACTAGTAAAATCTTATTTGATACATTTTTCTTAGTTCATGTTATATACTTTATTGTGTATTGAAATGTATAGTATCAATACCTCAAAACTCATAATATTAGTAACACAATGAATTCTAATGGATTTATTACTATGATTAAAGATACAATTATCCCTTAAAATCTTTTTCACATTTTTTTCTATCATAGTTAAGGACGATATTTTTGTAAATAAATATTTTATTTTCAAAAAAATATGCAATACATATTATTTTTAATACAACAAATCAAATACTACATAAGCAAAATCTCAATATAACTAAACTTATACTTCTAATGCAAGCATTACTAATACACCATATTTTTACATTATTCTTATACACTGGGACGACCCCATATAATATTATAAGTACATACATTGCATTATTCACATCCATTTTACACACAATTTCTTGAATAAACTTGTAATTAAATCAATTTATAGTTTAACAAACTTGCAATCAGATAAATTTACAATTTGTATAAGCTTATAATCAAGCATACAACATACTAGTTACACATCAACTTTTGTTCGTTTATACATTGTTTGCAAGTAACCTATACAACTTCTATTTTTCTGTATTCTTCTATAAATTGCTTGCAAATAACTTACACGACAACTTCAGTTCTTCTAAAATGCAAAATCAATTTAATTGACAAACTTAATTGACAAACTTATTTGTATAATTTTAGAACTTATTTCACTTTTAATTGCATAGTCCTATTATCTATAATATAGAGCCGTAATAGCTAGCCACTTTTTTTTTTATCGGCAAGACTAATCAGTAGTTAGTTTGAATAAAAATCCCCTAAAAACTATTACTCCTAAACTAAACACGAAAAATATATGCTGCTTCTTCACTCTGCCCAGAGGTATATATAGATGCTCAAAGTTTCAATCTTTACACGCAATTTAAGTCGATAAGGGATCTTACCAATTTCTTGTTTCGCATCCAAAATCTTGAGCCTTCAAAAAGTTTTAATAGTCAATTTTATAATTTTATTTTTACTTAAAATAATATTGAATATTATAAAAAAAAAGTACAAAATTAATATAAAAAACCTATATACTTTTGATAGAAATATTTTAGAACTTTGAATTAAATAACTCAAATCTTCATATTAAAAAGATAAGGTTTTTATAATAGCATCCAAGAGATATGTAAAACAAATGACTAACATCTCAATAGTTAGAATTAATATTTACTTTATAAATAATGACATTACTATTTGAAGCTATTCAGACAAACAATAGTATAAAGTTAAATGTTTTGGAATCAGTAGCATAACCTACCCATTCGATCATCTGTTTTGAAATCAAAACAGCATAAAGTTAAATAAAGTATCCGTTCATCTGTTTTGAAATCAAAACAACGTAAAGTTAAATAAAGTATCATGCAATATTAATTTGATAAGTAACCTAACTTACCCAAATAACAATGGCTAGACTCTACAAATCAATAGATAAGTAAAAGATTTCTGTGATAAGTAGCATGAAATGTCTTAAAGTATCTCTTCAGTTTCAAAAATCGATAATACTGTCAAACCTCAACGGGATATATGACACGAAACTCCGCCTCTAGCGAGATGCAAATACGCGCTAGCACTCTATCATTGGGCAAGACTCTTTGTAGAGTCTGCCATACTGATATTTGCCGAATACTAAGAGAATATGGGCGTATTGCTGGTTTGTGAGGTCCCTAAATGGACATAGTTGCAGGGCGCACCTATGTCTGACGTTGCTGGTTTGTCAGGTCCTAAATGGACATAGTTGCAGGGCGCAGCTATTCCTGTCGCGTATTGCTGGTTTGTGAGGTCCTAAATGGACATAGTTGCAGGGCGCACTTATGCGTGCCAGTTGTCAATGGACACAGAAATGTACATAGTTGCAGGGCGCACCTATGCCTGACAGTTGTCAATGGACACAGTTGCAGGGCGTACCTATGTCTGACAGTTGTCACAGGGAAGAGCTATGTTGTCTATGTAGTCTATTTTCATACTGCAAAGTAAAAAATATTTTCACACTGCAAAGTAAAGAAATATGTTGTCTATTTTCACACTGCAAAGTAAAGAAACTGTATTAACAACAATCATAAAGCCAAACAATAGCAACAAGTAACAACAATGCGATTACAAAAGAGTAAGAAATTGGATTAACAACAATCGCAATGCCACAAGGGTTACAAATAAGTAACAATAATGCAAAAACGAATAAGTGAAAAAATTCGGGACAATGCGATTAAGAACAAGTAAGAAACTGGATTAACAACAATCGCAACACCGCAATTCACCTGAATTCGCGATCACTTCAATGAGAAACTAGATTAACAACAATCGCAACAAGTAACAACAATGCGATTATGAACAAGTAAGAAACTGGATTAACAACATTCTCAATACTGCGAATCACCTGAATTCGTGATCACTTCAATGCAAAACTAGATTAACAACAATCGCAACAAGTAACAACAATGCGATTATGAACAAGTAAGAAACTGGATTAACAACAATCGCAATGCCAAACAATCGCAACAACTAAAGACAATGCGATTACGAATGAGTAAGAAACTGGATTAACAACAATCCAACGCCAAACTCAACTAGTAACTAGTAACAGCAACACAAAACTCAGCAAAACTTAATTATAAACCACTAACAACACACAAGGGTTACAAACAAGTAACAATAATGCTAAAAAATTCAGGACAATGCGATTACGAACAAGTAAAAACTAAATTAACAACAATCACAACTCCGCGAATCACTTGAATTCGCTATTCACAATTCAAACAACGGAAATCTAAACTAGATTAACAACAATTGCAACAAGTAACAACAATGCAATTACGAATGTGTAAGAAACTAGATTAACAACAATCGCAACAAGTTAAAAATTCGGGATAATGCGATTACGAACAAGTAAGAAAATGGATTAACAACAATCACAACAAACTAATAACTCAATTACGAACGAGTTGAGCTGAATCGCTTTTCCGGTTTAGAGGCCGGACACTTTTTCGCGGTGTTGAAGTCCTTTGGCGGGTGATTTTAAATAAGAAGAAAACATCATTTTCTTTTTTTTCTCTCGAGTTTTAGTTATATTGGGTTTGACATTTGCTTTTTCATGTTTTAATTTTTTACTGTTAACTTTGTGTCTATTACTGTCCACAATTTTTTTTTCAAATGTGACAGTCGAACTTGACAAAAAAATTCAACATATTTTTTTTATTTCTAGTTCCTTTTACCCTCGAATAAATTTTTCTCAAGTTTGAATGAAAATTAAAAAACAAAACAGAAAAAGAGTTGAAGAAGAAAGAATTGGGGGGGGAGGAGGGTGGGGGGGAGAGGAGGGTGGGGGGGGGGGGCTGAACAAGAGAAATGGGGTATGAGAGTGGCAGTTGGCAGGGGTGAAGAAGAAAGACAGGGGAGGGGAGAAAAAGCTTCTCTTTTAAAAATTTATATACATACATATATACATACATTTATAGAGAGAGAGAGAGAGATGAACCGGGTAATAAAAAAAATTTGGGAAAAATATAGAATATAAGAACTATAGACTTGAAGAAACAACGGAAAAGATGGAATACTGAGTAGAATTTTTTACAATATATTGATTTAAACAAGAAAAATTTGTCATTTATTGAAATAATTTAATCTCCCTATATTATTGGTATCAAAGCCTAAAAGTTTTTTGAGAACTATAGCTAATAAGTAGACCATTACTAAATACTCGCATATAAATAGAAACTAAGAAAAATATTTAGTATAGAAGGAGAAGAAAGACAAAGAATAAGTTTTTCTGAGAATAGAATAGGAAATAATACTATAGTATCTAGAATATTTAGAAGACAACCAATTACAGAACAGAATCAAGAACTAAATGAAATAATAGATGTAGATAAAGACTTACAAATTTTTCAACAACATCAGTTAAAATTATTAAATCCTAAAACATTATATAATGCTGGATATTTTTCGACAGATAATCAATTGTATAAATATTATAGAGAGGAACAGATACCAGTCATAGGAGAAAAATTTAAAATATTAGATTTAGTAAATACTAACTCTTTAAGACATATAAAAAATAATAGAATGTTACTAATGCATATGGAGTTAATAATTATAGGAATTAAAGGATTAACTAGAAAGAATCTAGGATCTAAAGTATTAATAACAATATATGATGACAGATGGCCAGACATTAAAAAATCGATAATAGGATTAACTGAAGTAGATATGACAAATGGAAGAATTTTCTATATAAGCCCAGACTTCTTAATGAACTTAAAAGAATTTGGAAAGAATATTAAAATAGGAATTCAAACTAAAGGATATGAAGAAATGAGTAGTGGTAATAATTTATTAATGTGTGTAGGATTTTTATAGGAAAATTAACTTTAAGTAGTAATACTAAATTTAAATTAAAAGTGAATGATGTAGTTGAAATAATGGGAAATAAAAGCATAAGGTTGATAAAACCAATAAAAGTAGATCCAGAAGCATATGTAGGTTTAGAATGGAATTTAAACAAATTTAATAAATCAAAAATCCTTACACCAGAAACCCATTTACTATACACTACAAGTAAAGGAGAAACTTCAATTAAATTTATAGATTATAATTATACAACTAGAAGAGATTTAGACGACGCTGAAACAGAAAGAACTATAGAAACAAAACAAAAATTTATGAATGTAGAAATTCTACAAGAAGGCTACGAAGTAGATATAGTAATAGAAAAAGCTCAAATGTTAGCAGAAGAATATAAACATATAACTTTTAAATGTAAAGAATGTCAGAAAAATGAAATGAAAATAAAAGAATGTATAGAACATTTCAAAAACTGCTTAGAAAGAAGTGATAACCTAGGATATAGAAATAACGAAAAATTAATTTCTGAAAAGAAAGATGAAGATACAGAATCCATACTAAGTTCTATAATGAGTTATAAAGAATTAGCAGAATTAGAAGCAACTAGTTCAACAAGTGCTAGCCCTTTTCAACAGACAAATCCGAATCCTCAACCAATAGATTATAGTACAGGTAATGTACCAAGGAGGCCAACAGTTAGGACAAATCCAGATACAGAACTTAGAGGAGATAATATAAGACCAGAAGGAAAAAGAATGTCAATAGAAAAACCAATTAAACTACAAGAAGGAGGTAGTAAAGGTAAAATACTAAATATAGCAGCACATGACCCGCAAATGTGGGATACAGTAATAGATTTATGGAAAGGAATAGTAGCAGCAGATTATTTAAGACATTATACAGAAACTGATACAGAAACAATGTACAAATACTTAAAAACTTTTTTAGGAGAATCAGCAAAAGCTACGTGGGAAAGTTTTAAAACTAATTGCCCATATGACTTTCAGGTTCTGTTAAGTATGGGTCCAAATCCCTATAACTTCACAAATAAAACGCATATGTTACTAACCGTAAAAGATCCAAATAGTGGATTATTAGCATTACAAAAAGAAACCTTAATAAAACTAGAACAACTTAGCATCTCACATTGGGTATATATAAAGAAATTTTTACAAGACTATTTTTATTACTGCACGGTCAGCGGAAATACTTTTAATGAAGAACTAGGTAAAAAACTATTTAATAAGCTACCAGGAGCCTTAGAAAGAGAAATAGAAGAAAGATGGTATAAAAGAGACGGTGTAGTAGCTAGCCCAAACGTAAAATGGATCATAGGACATAGAACTCAACATATAATGGATATACTAACAGAAAAATATACGAATATACAAATACAAAAACAACTAAAAAGAAATGAAATGAATTTCTGTAAATCTGTGATATACACAACCCAAAATTATGATAATCAGAAAAAACCTAAAAGATATAAGAAAAAATATAACCAAAAACCATTTAGTCGTAAACAATATTTTCTAAGAAAATCAAAGGCTAAAAAGCCATGGCCAAATAGAGATAGACATGTTAGAAAATATAGGAATGATAGAAACTATAAAAAAAAATTAAAATATTATACTTGTGGAAGCATAGATCATTTGGCCAATGTATGTCCTAAAAGAAATAATAATAGAACTAAAAATTCTCAATTAATAGAAAATTTTCAAGAAACATTACTAAATGTAGAAGAATACATGTTAGATACAGAAAGTATATATTCAATAGTAAGTTTTGATATAGAGGATATTTCTAAAACTAACTCTGCAGATTCAGAAGAGGATAATTTAGTAAATGAGTTAGGACAAGAAATAGATGATCTAGATGATTTAGATTTAAATAACTTAGTAATTAACAATTTAATGAATGTCACTCAAGAATGTGTACATGAATTTCAAAAACATAAAGGTCTAGACAATAATAGATGTCGTATATGTAGTTGGTACCCAAGCAAAGAAAACAGAGCTAAGTGTAGAAAATGTTATTTAGAAGCCTGTGTAAATTGTATAGAAAACACTCTAAAGATAAAAATAGAATTAGAAACAAATAGAGAACAGAATTATACAAATAATCAAATTCTAAATTTAAGAGTAGCAACTTTAGAAGCCAGAGTAAATAATCTAGAACAAAGGCTAACTACCTTCGAAAAAGGAAAAGCCAAAATAACTAGAGAAGAAAGAAATACACAAGAAGATACACAAGAAAAGGTACATTTAGAAAAATTAGAAGCAGAACTTATGAACATAGAAGATAATGGCACTAGCCTAATATGTAATGAAGATAAAGAATTGTCTATCATAAAAGTATTAGTGAAAATTAGAATTCAAGATATAGAAATAGAAACTCTAGCACTAGTAGACCCCGAATGTACCAGCTGTATAATTAATAAAGAAATAGCACCAGAACATTTACTAAAAACATTTGATAAACCCATAGCAGCTACACAAATGGACGGATCTCAGAATATCTATAATTATTACATAAAAAAGGCACAAATAAGTTTCTTAAACACATGTAATGAATTCTACAAGCCAACTTACAATGTTAACAGAATATTAGCGAGAAATTTAAATATGGGTTCAGATTTTGTAATAGAATTGCGTTTTTGCATACAAAATAGAGGAGGATGCCTCTTAACAAGAGATGAAATAATACTATTTAAAAATCTAACATATACTCTGGTACAAACAGTAACATTACCAACAGTATATAGAACACTAAGAACACACAAAAAGGAAATAGCTTCTAAACCATGTTGTGAAGGATGCTCAAATAATGACAAATATCAAAATCAATGCCAAAATAGTAACCTATTAAAAGAAAATATTGAAGAATTAAAAAATTACACACTAATTAATGCGGAAGGATTAGAATATATAGAAGAAATAGAAAAAGATTCTACATTAATAAATGTTGAAACTCAATTTTATAATTTTCAAAAAGGTATAAATAAAATAGGTATGATAAATAGTCCTAAAGATTTAGATAAAGTAATAAATATCCTAGATAAAATAGAAATAATAGGAGAAAAACCCTTAGCACATTGAAATGCTAACGAAATAATGTGTAAATTAGAAATAATCAACCCAGAATATACCATAAAGACAGCATCTATAGAAGCTAACAATGAAGATATAGAAGAATTTGAGAAACAAATCAAAGAATTGTTAGAATTAGAAGTAATTCGAAAATCAACATCTAGACACAGATCAGCAGCATTCATGGTAAGAAACCATAGTGAGAAAATAAGGGAAAAAGCTCGTATGGTAATAAACTATAAAATATTAAATGACAACACCAAAACAGACGCATATACGTTACTAGATAAAAGTGAGTTAATTAATAGAATATAAGGTAAAAAGATATATAGTAAATTTGACTGTAAATCAGGATATTGACAGGTAAAAATGCACCCAGACAGCATAGAATGAACAACATTCACATGTCCAGAAGGACATTTTGAGTGGCTTGTTATGCCGTTCGGACTAAAAACAGCCCCACCCATTTTTCAAAGAAAAATGAATGATATTTTTAGAGATTATAAAAATTTTGTATTAGTATATGTAGATGATATTTTAGTATTTAGCAAAGATATGCAACAACATTTAGGACATTTACAAACGGTATTTAGACTATTTGTTAAACACGAAATAATAATTAGCAAAAAGAAAATGAAATTATGTAAAACACATATTAATTTCTTAGGAATCACCCTAGGAAATGGGAAGATAAAACTTCAACCTCATATAGCCAAAAAGGTATTAGAAATGCCAGACAAATTAGAAAATACTAACGACCTACTAAATTTTTTAGCATTAGTAAATTACACAAGAAACTTTATTCAAGACTTAGAAAAAATAGCAGGACTTTTATATGCTAAAACAGGCAGTAAAGGGCAGAAACATTTTAATCTAGAAGACATTAAATTAGTACAACAGATTAAAAAAAAGGTTAAAAATATCCCAGATTTAAAAATTTCACTAGAATCCGATTATTTAATCGTCCAAACTAATGGAAGTAAATTAGGATGGGGAGCAGTGTTAAAAGCTAAACCTAATAAATATAATGATAAAAATGAAGAAAAAATTTGTGCATATCAAAGTGGACAATATAAAGAAAAAAAAATATGCCTAGTATAGATTTAGAAGTATTAGCTATAGTATATGGTTTAAATAGTTTTAAATTATATATTTTAAATAAAGAAGAAGTTTTAGTAAGGACAGATTGTGAGGCGATAGTTAAATTTAGCCAAAAAATAAATGATAAAGCTAGTAGTAGAAGAAGATGGTTAAATTTTATGGACACTATATCGGTATATAAGAACATTATTTTCGAATATATTAAAGATAAAGAAAATGAATTAGCAGACCAGTTAAGTAGGTTACAATTAAAAACAAAATCGGTTAACCAAAATTAATGTTTGTTTCAGCATTCGACCAACTAGTCAACATACAGCAGACAAGGGTAAGGGAGTAGCATCTTCCTCATCTCAAGACATTTATTATCAAACAATGCTAGGAAATGTTAGTTTTAGACCCCAGAATTCTATAGGACTTCAAAATTCCATAGAACCAAGGGAAAGAATAGACTTTGGACCTTTTAATTTAATTTCTTTTTCACCCAGTAATTATTCGTTCAAACTTAGACCAGATCATGTTTTAGACATACCCCAAAAATGTTTGGTAGATAATCTTTGGATAGCACACCATAAGCCAAACCACAAATATTTTTTAGCCTCTGTAAACGCTTTATGTCAATATATATCAGATAAAAGTAAGCCTAGATTCAAATATTATGTAATTATACATGGTAAAACAAATGAAATTTTTCAGGCTTGGTTAGAAGTAATGGATTCTATAAAAGGTGTAATAAATTCTCTTTACAAAGGTTTTAATGATTTTTCTGAAGCTTTAGACTATGCAAGAGGACACCTTGGACCAAATTTTTATTTATCACCAGCCCTTAGACAAAATTCAGACCAGACAACCCAATACAATATCCAAAGGGATTCAGAAAAAATAATTTTTTGTGACCGTTGCACCTCAATGACAGACGCCTTCATAAGATTAAATCTTCAGAAGGAGGCTTTTATTGTGAAAACCACCTAAAACTAGAACCTTAAAAAAGACAATAATGGCGAAAAAGAAAAATAAACAAATTGAAATTATCGTAAAACAGACATTAGAGAAATTCTTTAGTAGCTAAGAACAAGATAAGCATATGGATAGTAAAGACAAATCATGTACAAGCACAGATAGGGTAGTTCCAAACATGAACAATACAACAGACATTAATGTTCTAAGATCATCAGACGAAGAAGACGATAGACTTGAAGATAGCCTTCTCTAAGATGCTCAGGATCCCTATGAAGATGATGACTCTGGAATGAGCTTCGACACCATAGCCCTGCACAACTTGGATACATAGACAGACAGAAGAAAAGTGGAGAAGAAGGTAGATACGTGGAATAATAAGATACAAGTATTATGATAAGAGTGCCATGTGGGTATGCCCACTTCGAATCTTGTAATTAGTCAAGTCCGTGTCAGAGTGTTTCCTTTATCATTACTTTCCCAAAGGAAAGAAAAACTGTCGAAGCACGCGTTTAGAAACGAGGAATAATAATGCATGTGACGATGGGGCCCAATGTGTACCCGACCTGCATTATTAAAGAATCTTATCCTTATCTGTCGGCCATATTGTCCAGGCCACGTAGTTTAATCCAAGTCCACTCCTTTTTTCTTAATTTGGTCTATATAAGACTTAGAAATAATAGCAAGAGGTAAATCGAAAAAACTCTCAGAACCTCTAACAAATATTTCCTCTCTCCTATGTATAAACCAATCCTCCTGTCCAACCACTTCCTCCTGATGTAAATCAAAGCTTGTAATATATAAAGTTTGTGGAAGAATAAAGTTTTCAGTTTTTCAAAGTCCTTAAGGGGTTCCCGAAAGGAAAACCTCTATTCCAGTTACTTCATGTAAGTTTTTATTTATTCTATACTTCCCCATCAAAAAATATGTTTTTTATGTTTAAAAACTTTTAAATATGTTTGTTGTACATCATGTAAATTAAACAATGTTTGTTTAAATTCATTACCCTTAGTATATGGTTGACCTCTTAATTTCTTAATAATAACGATGGATTAACCTGTAAATTCCTAGGAATTCTGACCTTGATAAGTCCGCTATGTCTGCAGAATAGACGAAAGAGCAGAATAGACGAAAGACAAGTGTTAGTTGCCAGATGAAGTTTTTCGAGGTGTGGTTAAAGAAGTAATTTGTTAAGAACATAGGTTAAAAGGAAGAGATGAACCGGGTAATAATAATAAAACAAATTTTGGAGGAAAATATAGAATATAAGAACTATAGACTTGAAGAAACAATGGAAAAATGGGAGTACTGAGTAAGATTTTTTACAATATATTGATTTAAACAAGAAAAATTTGTCATTTATATTGATTTAAACAAGAAAAATTTGTCATTTATTGAAATAATTTAATCTGCCTATATTATTATAGATCTGCCTAATTATTCTATACGGATATATACTGGTATCCGTATAGAAGGATACCAATATACTTATTCCCAATTATTAGGCAGATTAATAATTATTATAATGGTGGGATAATAAGGCCTATACTTAGTATCCCACTATAATTCCCAATCTAATTATAGTGGCAGATTAATTTAATTATATACCAATCTAATTATTGGTATAGTTATACCAACATACCAATCTAATTATTTATATTGGTATTAACTATACCAGTATATTATTTATCTGCCTAATACCAGTATATTATAACTATAATTGTTTAATCTGGTATAGTTTAATCTGCCTAATATAATTATATTCCAACTAAATACCACTATAATCTGCCTATATTATATATTATTGGTATCAACAATATTGTAACTATAATAAGAATTTAATATAATAATAATAAATATATTAAATACCAATAATTATAGTGGGAATAATTTATAATTTAATAGTTTTTATATATATATAATATTAAAGGTTTGAAGACCCCTTAGAAAAGTGATTTGAACTTTTTGTCCTTCATTAAAAGACTCTTCTTTAGACAAAACTGTCTTTTCACTATTTTTTTAATTTATTATTTAATTATTTTTTATTATATTAACTAGACTTACTAAAATATATGAGACTCCTAAAATATATGGTAGGAGAATTAATTAATATTTTTCTTTCTACTATACTTCTTAAAATATATATGACTCCTAAAATATGTGGTAGGAGAATTAATTAATATTTTTCTTTCTAATGTTAAAATAGAAAAATACTCCTAAAGTAGGACTCTATTAATTAAGAAAATCTTTCTATAAATATTGAGATGTACGTTAAATTAGAGAATAACCCGGTTTGCCTATTGGGAGAATATGATTGATGTTCATCTAACTTGATTCGATTGCATGTCTAGATTGGTGGATGATTGATTTTCTAACCTTCAACTTCTTCACTGTTTTTATCAGCATAATAGAATTCAATATGTGTGTATATATATATCTTCTTTGTTTTCATTCAAAATCATTCTTTAGGGTCAAAATTTTCGCTCAAATAAGAATTAATTGGATAAAAATCGAAGATTTGTGATCACTATTATATTATTTTTTTATAGTTTACAGGTCGTAGATGAATGTCCGTTGGCTTTTGAAGAATTTCATGTGTAAAGGTTAGGTTTAATTGTATTGTTTTGATATATTTATTATCTTATTGTTTTATTTTAATTTACAGATACTAGATGAATGTGGATCGGCTTTGAAAATTTTTTTTAGGTAAAGATTAGGTTTAATTGTATTATCGTAATATCTCTATTCATTTGTTATTTTGTGGTAGTTTATAGTTCGTAGATGAATCTCGATCGGCTTTGAGGAATTTTTTTATGTAAAGGTTAGGTTTAGTCGTATTATTTTGATATCCCTATTATCGTATTATTTCGTTATTGTTTACATACTCAAAATATATTAAATTTAATTATTATAATCATCTTTATTATTTAAACAAATATCCTATTTAGTGTAATGTTTGAACTCATTAAAGTGAGGTACACACGCAAGACGCGTACACCTAAACTAGTAATATTAAAAGTGTGAAGAACTTATAAAAGTGATTTGAATTTTTAGAGAAAAATTACATATTATAGACAAAATACTATATTAATTACGTGATATGGTTAATGTTTTAAAAAATTACAATTCATAGTCATTTGATAGTTAAAAGTCAGTTTTTTTGTGGGCCCTATATACAAATATATTAAGATTTATATATATCCATTTTCTCTCTCATATATTTATATCCTATTGACTCAAAAAAAAAAGGCAACAATGAAATATCAAAATACAACATTTTTTATGATATCTTCTTCAACTATTTTTTCCTTAAGTTTTTCTCAAAATCACTCTAATATCCTTGATTTTAAATTAAAGAAACGACAACATTGACAACATCATAATACATGATTATTCAAGAGTTCTTCTTCAACTTTTTTCTCCTTATTTTTCTCTCAAAGTTACTCTAATATCACAAAATATAATCCTTGATTTTTCTGTGATAAATCGTTTTTGCAAATTTTTTACCACAGAAAATTAGTTTAGGATATTTATTGACATTAGATTTAATTTTCTTAATTTTTTTATATATTATGTCAGTTAGTCGTTAAATTTCTTCGCTCGTCATATATTTTACAAAAAAAAAAATAGAAAAGGGGGAGCACTCCCCCGTTTTTTTATAATTTTTTTATTTTTGCAGATTTTTATTTTATAATATAAATTTGTATATATTATGTAAGTCACTCCCCATTTTTTTTGATGGATGATTTATCAAAAAAAAAAAAGAATTTTGCATCTTCTAATAAGGCGGAAAAGAAAAAAATATTTTAAGGTATCTAAATCTAAAAGGGGGAGTAATGAAGTTGACAATGATTACGAGATTTTTTGTTTATATTCTCATGAAACAGAATTGCCGGTCAATATACATTTTTATTTCAATATATATAGATACGTATACTTTTTTTTTTGTAGAATAATACATGCATATATATACAGAGTTAGAATGTATGTATGTATATACAGTTTGTATTTTTGATATATGGATATACAATTTATATATATGTATATACAGTTAACTTTTACATATATATTTTGAAGAATAATGCATATGCAGATATATACAGTTTTAGAGTGTATATATGTATATACATTCAAATTTGTTATTATGTAAAACATTCAAATTTGTATTTACAGATATACAAATAACAGATATACAAATAATAAACACATATATATGTTTATTTCGTTTGCATATATGTATATACAGATATACAAACAACAGATATACAAATATGTATATTTCGTTTGCATGTATATTTCGTTTACAATCAACATTCAAATTTGTATATATAGATATACAAACAACAGATACATAAATAATAAACAACAATTTTGATTTGAATATAGGTATATTTCGTTTGTAATATCGTTTACAAACAACATTCAAATTTGTATATACAGATATACAAACAACAGATATTACAAATAATAAACAACAGTCTTGATTTGAATATATGTATACTTCATTTGCATATATGTATATATAGATATACAAATATCAAATTTATGTAAACTAATATACAGATATACAAACAATAGATATACAAATAATAAAAATAATCTTTGTAACCTTTAAAACAGATATACAAATACAATTATACACTTATGTTAATAGATATACAAAAATTTAAATATACTATTAATAGATATACATAAAAAAATATTAAAAAACTGTCACTATGTATATTATGAAATCTGCAGAATGAATATATCACACAAATTGCAATTACAAATGGAATTTAGAAAAAAGTAAAAAAAAACTAACACAAACAAGGATTATAACCTTTTAACAACTTCCGGAAAAAAAATAATTCAAAATTACGAAAATAAAAATTGAATACGAAAATTGAAACACAAAATAACAATTGAAGTTATTGTATACAAAAATAATAGTAATTACAAAATTGACAATTTGAAAGTGTTTGAAGTTTATACTGTGCATTCAGTTTCAAAAATTTAATTCAAACCAATAATAAAATTGATTTTCATTATGTTGAAATTGAATCAATTTTTATTGCGTATTAGATTCAAAAAAGGATTTCAGTAAATAAATTCAAGTAAAAAAATAATTTGGGTAAATCATATATACCAGAATTTTGTATGCTCAAATTACCAACTTTCTCCTGTAGATCACAATTTTTTTTTTTTAAAAAAAAATTATCAACTTTTGAGGGAGTAATTAACGCATAAATTCATATTTATTGATTTGTTATATCAGAGAAATAAATGGAAAGTTGGAGAAGATTAAGGACATTTATTACATTGAAATTTCCTTTTTTATCTCTTTTTGTTGTTATAGACTTTTCCTCTTCTTTTTTTTGTATATATATACATAAAATTGTCATTTATTTTGTTTATGAATTGTAAATATGAAATTTAGACTAGAGAGTTAGTTATAGATACTCTAATGAGACTATATGTGAATTTTTGCCAACAAAATCATCTTTTTCTCTTTTTTCTATAATTAAATTTCTCAAAATAAATATATTAAATTTTACCTGTAATTAAATATTTATCAAATTTGTGTCCTACTTGATTTGTTTTACCAAAAAAACTTCTGACTTTTTCCCTTGCTTATTAATTTTTTCTACAATGTTTTCAACATACATTTTCTTTATTTTATTATGGAAAAAGAAAAGTCACGTTTCCCTACCTTTGTCGTATAGAATTCACTACCAAAATTGTTCCTATGATTATTTTTCTTCTTTTGATTGACATTCCTTTCAAATTTAAGACTTTAAAATTGTTCTTTTGTAATTTGAGGAAGTGTGATAGGCCAAGTGAGGTAGAGAGTTGTATAGAAGCTTTAAATTTTATAAAATTTAAAAGCTAAATTCCAATTTAAAATAAATAAAAATATGTTGTTATATATCGTCTTTGAATAGGTACTAAGTTGGCTTATTATCTTTCTTCATGATGTTCACTATTAGGGATCGTTTGGTAGGACGTATTAAAAAAAATAGTTCATGTATTAAGTGTGGTATTACTTAATACTATGTTTGGTAGAATTTTAGACCTATGTATTACTAATACCATGTATTAGTTATACACCTTATATGGCATATAGGATGTATTACTAATACATCCCATATGGTGGTATTAGCAATACATGAGTTTTAATATCATGGACTAATATGTGTAAAGACAAAAAAAATCCCTCAAATTCTTTTAAATATTTTTTTTATTTTCTTAATTTTATTTTTTATATTTGTACTGATAAATTTATTTAAATAAATTAGTTTACAATTTTTATTATTATTTACAAAAATGCCTCAAATTTCAATAATTTTTTTCTAAATCTTTTTCAATTTATTCAATGTGAGTTACTTCTTTTCAATTTATCAAGATAATAATATCCCTCCAAATAGTTTTAGTCATAAAAAAATTACTCCATTGACTTAAAAAAATACTTACTGATCAAAATCCGAAAATAAATTGCGTGATTGCATACAAGCTTTAATTTTGTAAATAGGATATTCATAAATAAAAATAATTTTTCTACTTAGTTTTAACACTCTATCGAACACAACGTTATGTTAATAATGATTCTATTGTCTCATTCAAAAGTTACACGTACCCCCTACAACTTAAAAACACCACAAAATGGAATCAACAAGCAAATGATAAACAAATAAAGAAAAGATAACCCCCCCAAAAAATTGCAAGTGAATGATTAAATCTTAAAATTATTTCAAAGTAAATAATTAGTTATATTGTTCAGTTTTTTTATTTAAAAAAAAATAATAAAGTTTTGCAAGGAAATACACAAAGTTATAATATGTTGAGGGTATTTTTGTAAACAAACAAATATTCTTTTTAAAATATAACAATACATATTGTTTTCAATACATCAAACCAAACACTGCGTAAAAAAGTATTACTAATTCCTGCACTATTAATCTCAGCATTACTAATACAGCCTAGTCAGTATTATCTTATACGCTCTACCAAACGACCCCTTAAAGTCAAATTCATTGGCGAATGTTGTAGGATGGATTTTCTAGCACAGATGCTTGTTCTAGATAGGACGTGGTAATTACTCGGTTATAGAATTTTCTTTCAATTGAAATTTTGATAGTATATGATTAAAGAAATAAAATTACTTGTGATTTGCGGTAAGTTCTTTAAAATTTTATTATGTTTTTGAAATTTATACTAAATAAATTATCATGTACTCTTGATAGATAGTTACTTATTGAGAAGTTTTCTTATAAAGTCTTGATATATCTTATGATTTAAGAGACAAATTTGTTGGTGATTTGAGATAAATTGTATTTTAGTGTTCTTGATATTTATACTTGATGGTATCTATGATTAAAGAGACAAATGCTCTTTTGATTTGAGGTTTATTTTCTAACTTTTTGGGTTATAACATAAGAACCCTTACTACAGTATCTTTTACTTCATAGCTATATTTTTGAGAATTTTTCCTGTCCTCTTTTAATTATAATAAAGGAATCCTAAAACAAATCATATAGGTGTTCAAAATTATATTCTTTTTTATTTATGAATCATGTTTTCTGTAATATTGTAGCTTTTATGTGCAATTTAGTTTTAATTGTTGCATGTCTGTAGTATTTTTGTTTTAAGAAATTTGTGATTCTTATTTACAAAGGTGCATAAGATAGGAGAATGTGGAGTTCACGAATTGGGATAGAAGGTTAGCAGGTAGCTATGCTTTTACTTGCTTTTCAATAGATATGTTTTCGACAATGATAATGGATTTATAGCGTATTCTTGCGAGTATCAATATTCCAGTATAGATCTAACCAACTTAAGATTGGGATAGTAAAAGCATACGAAATTGAATTTATTGTTCTTTCATATAAATGATTGTCCGAACATTTATAATTCGACATACACTTATTATTAAAAATAAATCTTCAAGGCAAATTATCGATGATTGTACATGCAAACGTTTTTTAATTATTAACATGTCACTTACTATTTTCATCAAGTTATTATTTGAAGAATTAGCGTTGGTAGTTTTACTTTTTTCTCTAGTGAATGTGAAAAAGGAATTCTAAAACATATGATAAGAGAAATTGAATTGAGAAGCAGGCAGTACCCCTGCCCCGACGGCACCAGTAAGTACAAGTAGTTGAATTTTATCATTAAAATCCTCAAAAAAGGTATGTTAATTAGTCTAACTTCAAATGTTGTATTTTTTTCAGACGAACGAACATCATTGTTATGTTGTACAAACTCAGCATGCTCCAGTTATATGCTCAGATTCTACATATGATGCTTCTCTATTGAACTAAGTTGTCAAGAAGACTTTTGTCCTGGTCCATCAATGTGAAGTTGTTTGATTATACTTATTAGAGTATTGATTGAAATTATTGTGTGGTTTTTGCCCCTTCAAGTTGAATTCACCAATTGGTTTCTATTGCAGCTTATGAGCATTAACATGGTTATTAAAAAAAGCTCTAAATACACCTAAGGTTGTCCGCGTCCTCATAGGGTATGATCTTCATATTTTTCCAATTAGTCCAATAATTTATTAAAATGGGCTTTAGTTTAGCCAATTGAGTGTAACTGGGTTGCACCAAAGCGATAGTATGAGGATAAAATAAAATATTCATGCTGCCTGATGGATTTAGATGTCGCAAATAAAATTCTCAAAGTTGATAGATATTTTGTAATACTTTTTCAATAATTGATTTAATGGGTTTGAGTTTGCTAAGTAACCTTATTTTGAATTGCGCCAAATGAAGTATGAGGATAATAATATCCATATTGACGCAGAAAAATATCTGAGTTATACTCTATCGGATCTCACTTTGTCGGATTACATCAGACATACTGTTGTTTGATAACAGTATTCATGTGACCTGATGGACTCAGAACATCGCAAAGTAAGTCTAAATCAATCACCAGATGTTTAGGACTTGAAAGTGTACCCCTTATAGGACTTCGTCGGGATGTTTAGCCCTTGAAGGTGTATTTCTTATGGGACTTCACATCTGTTCACTACATGCTAACATTTGTTCACTATATGCTATCATGTGTTTAAGATAATTTTCACTCCATTCCATGACTGCTCTCTCTAATAAACAAGTGAGATGTAATATGATCATGTGAAAGTAAATATCTAAATGTGCATGTTCCTTTTAAATAATATCAACAAGTCCTTAATGATGATTTAATTTTTAGATGGAGTGCAACATAAATTTTTTGTGCCCGTTAGATTTTTGCAGTGTTTGCTAATTTTGGTGTGTTTTGTTTCGCTTGCATGGATCATTTAATGATAAATCAATAAAAGAAGTTGCAACAAGAATACTTGGGGAAGAATTTTTTGAAAAGGAACAAGATGATCTCCTTTTAGACTTAAAATACATATCAAATTGCTTGTGTCAAAGAAGGCTTGTGATCATCGTGCAAGTCAAACTATATCATTCAAACAAATATAGTATTTATTTTACATTAATTTCAATATTTTAACATTTTTGTTCTTTTATATATTATTTTATCAATTGATATGAGTTCCATATGCAAAGATCATTTAAGTGTGGTTTTATGATAAATTTTTATTAGGTTCCTATTTTTATGTCGGTCAAATTTAATTGATTTTTTTATTTTTTTCAGTATCTGACCATCTCAAATAAGTATAATTATGCAGTAAATTTTGTCAGATTATTCTTTTGATTTTGATCATTATGATTGTTTCTTGAGCCTGAGGTTTTATCGGAAACAATTTCTTATCCATCCAAGTCACACAACAAGATGGATGCAGGGGTTAAAAGAAAGTTAGAGACAACAGTTATGTGGAATTGCGTATAATTAAGTTGTATAAAGCTCCAACTATTGAGACACCAGGCTACGAAAGTCCAGACGAAAGAGCAACCAACAGCTAAATTGATGGCTCCACACATTTAGAACTCAAAGAAGGTGATAGCCAAGTCGTATACAACTTTTATCATTGCAACTTATGAGGGCAACCTTTTCTATATTATAAATTTAAAAGATGATGTCGAGCAATGTGATGGTAGAAGCTACGGATGGCTTCAAAGTTTGTATGGGGATCGAGACGATGGGCTTCATTTTATATGAAAGATACATTTTGGCCGAAATATTTATTGATGATAAATGTAATGAGTTCACATGTCCCTTCTTTGATGGACATGTACATAAACAAAGAAATATGAGTGAATTTTTCGATAACTATGATTTTATAGTACAAAGTACATTAAAAGAAAGTTCTTTGTCATACTGAGTCGAGAGAATTTATGCCTGCCTTGAGAACAAAGTGCAATTACGAGTTACGCTCTCTAAATTGTATGCTAAAAATATATATTTGATGTTTCAACAGATAAATATTTTTGCATATACTTCTATGAATCGTATGAACACGTATGAGATGATGTTGATGCCTAATTATTTAGATATAGCACAAATTCACGCTAATGGACCCGTTTTCACATGTATTGTTAAAGAATAAGTGGTTCAAGGAGACATAAGGGATGCAAATATGATAAGTTAAAATAAGGGTAAATAGAAGTTCAATGTATGCAATTGTTTCAACTTTAAAGGCTATCTATGCAGATATGCTTTATCTATGCCCAACTACAAAGGTATAGAGGAAATTCCAAATCATTAGATATTGATCCGTTGGAGAAAGATTTTAAACGCTTATAAGAATCAGAACTTGGCTCAAGCAACATAGATACTATTAATCCTGCTTAAAATCTTTTAAGAAATCATAAAATATGGTAAGATGTATCAAGGGGATTAATAATTGCGGAGTCCTAAAATGTATTTTAGAAATTATGAAGATGGTAAGAGAAAATATATGATAAGAATTTAAAGTTTCTCTCTCTTGTGTGTGTACTCTTTTATATTCTTAATTTATTTATTCATCTATCCAATTATGTAGAATTTTAAGGAGCATAACACATATTCGAACGGAAACAAAAACTACAAATCAATTAGAACTCCATGACTTACTTAAACCGTTAAACGTGAGAAGTCTATCTTTTCTGTATTTTGTGGTTCATGCTTTTGTACAAAAGGGACTATGATGAGGAGGAAGCTCATGAAAGAGACTATATATGTGAATGTGGGATAACTTTTAACAGTTGGAGTTGCTTCAACGTACTCTATCTGTTTATAAGCGTATCAATGCAAAGTCTTGATTAAAAGTAGTGTGTTATCCATGGACATAAATGTCACAGAAAAATCTTGCCGGAAATAATGATTTCAAAGTACATGATATTCGATAGAACACTTTAGAATTATCAGAGTACGGTCACACTCATTATTATATATTATCATTTCTTTATTCTTGTGCTTCATATAAATTATGTTTTTAGCTTAATATTGTCACGTAGTTTTGTAACTAAATATTTAAACATTGGACACACAAATACATACGACTTTCTTTTTTAATATTAAATACACGTGCAACGCACGTATTCTAAACTAGTATATATATATATATATATATATGCAGAATAATTTTTAATATTTTTTAGGTGAACCCGACGTGGCGCTAACTTGGGGGCGAGTGTATTACACTCTCCATTGTGAGAGTGGAATTATATTTTTGGGGTGGCATATAATTCACGCGAAAGTTGTTTAGGGGGTAAATAATTACCGATAAAGTTAAAGTGCTAAAGTAAGTTTTGCTCACAAGTTCACGGTATTATGCCTTTTCCCTAAAATTTACTTAACAAAAAAAGGTGCATTCTTTTCTAGAGCTGAGTATTCTTTCATATGTATGATCATCCTGAACTTTTATTTCATAGCATTCTTACAATGAAATCCAAAGTTAACAAATTGGATCAAATGGACCTTTTGGTTCCTCCTCTTACATTTGACAACACTTGCTTGGGTTGTTGTTCCTTCTTTTCTTGGTAAAAAGGGAATCCACATAATTTGGAATCCATCATTACATCTATATGAACAAATTTTTCATGAAACATATTGTTGAAAAGTTCATAATAACAGTTCCATAAGATGTAAAATTAATCTTACAATGCTAACTCACAAAAATCAAAGTAAATCGAGATAGAATCAAGCAAAGCTGAAGCTCTGAGTAGAGGATAAAGGAATGAAGAAACAAGACGGATTTTTTCCAAACACCTGCAACGGAAAAGGTAAGGATAAGAGCACAGAGAAGGAAAACGTAGAGAACGAATCAATAATTCTCCAACTCTAAACTTATCAATCAGTTTTTTGCAGACCTAAGAAGGAAAAAAATATACTAACAGCTAGAGATCTAACAAAATGGATGGCAAGACCACCCAAAAATGATAACCGGCATAAAAAAATCATAAAAATTTAATTTCTACTAAATTTTGCAGATTGGACAACTTTTGCAGACAATAACTTGTTTGTTACATTAGCAACCAAAAGTCTGATAGTTATACACTATTTTGTTACATTAACAACCCAAAGTCCTATAGTTATACACTATTTATTTTGGGTATAAGTCATTATTGACTGAAAATATTGGAGGGGATGAGCTTGGTGTCGAGCTAAATGAACTCTCAGGTGTATATTGCCACTTGTTTGGTCAATTTCTTAACCCAAGAATCATTGTTTCTTGTAATCGCTTATTTAATATGCTTCATGCTTTTGCACAGGTAAAAGGACAGTCCGGTGCACTAAAGCTAATGTCACTTGTTTGGTCAATTTCTTAACCCAAGAATCATTGTTTTATGTAATGGCTTATTTAATATGCTTCATGCTTTTATACCAGTAAAAGGGCAGCCCGATGTACTAAAGTTACCGCTATGTGTGGTGTCCAAAGAAGGGACCCACCACAAGGGCGTATTGTACACAGCCTTACCTTGCATTTCTGCCAGCGGCTATTTTTAAGGCTTGAACCTGTGACCTCTTGATCAGATGGCAGAAACTTTACCGATTACTCCAAGGCTCCCTCCCCTTCATGCTTTCGTACCAATAGCTTAATAAAGATACACAACGCAAGAAAATAGAATACATTCTAACATCATTTTACAACGTTGCATATATGTTGTCTATCAATATTGTGATGTAGAAGTAAAATAATATACTTTTTTAGCTCCTAAATGATACAACAGTACGACCTTACTTGAGTTGAATCTGTTCTATAGTCTTTTACCAGTATTATTGAGTTTTAAGGAGAAAGTCTAGTGGATGACTTGAGACCAAAATCAAGAACTTAAAACACTGCAACTTGATGTCCAATGACCAATTAACAAAATAAGAATGAATAGAACTTAAAGAATATTCGAGGGTATTAAGAGGAAAGAATGAATTAAGTTGATTGCCGAAAGAATCAGCTTTGAATTCAACAATAACAACAACAACAACATACCTAGCAAAATCCCATAAGTGAGGTTTGGAGAGGGTAAAGTGTACACAGACCTTACCACTACCTCGGAGAGGTAGAGAGGCTATTTTCGAAAAGACCCTCGACTCAAGGCTGAATTCATATATCAAAAATTATGTACTTCAGAATATGCATCCACAAATCTGATATTATTGAAACAAAACTATCAAAAAATGCCAATTATAAGTTTTCTCTTCTCATTTTGAAATTCAAAGTTAATAAAAATCTCAAGTTGCTCAATGAACAATAAGTGAAATTACCGACATGCAACACATGATGAATATAAAGTAATCACAAATGACGAAACAGAGTTCAAATATCGAATTCAGAATCAAAATATATTATAAAAAATAACAACTTGAGGGTATTGGTGATCCAAAATGAGTAAAAGTCGGATCAAAAAATGTGTGTGTGAGAGAGAGGGATGATGATGATGATGATGAAAGGGCACAGCACAAGGGAAGAAGAAAATTTGAGACTGAAACGAACACACACGTGTTTAACGAAACAGAACGGAACGCAGAGCGACTTACCAATTTGCCCACAAATTAATTGACATTTACAGAAAAATATAGTCAAATAACGCAATCTTTCTCCATGTTACATTATTGGGTACATTTAATTTTTTTCCTGGAACAGACACTAATTCTCCATGATTTCTGCATAACCATTGTTTCTAAATAACGTTCCATAAAGCATATGGAACAAGTCTAATTGCCAGATCAGTTGACTTAGCTTCAAGTGTGTACAGTTATGGAAACTGCTCCATTCTTCTTAATTAAGAAGACAGTAATTGAAATGGACATACAATTCAAAATTTAGCTTTCTAAAATTTATAAAAAAAACAATACTTTTTTGGTTGATAACCAGCAAATTGTACCTCTCATACCAGAACCGACACTGACACTTGTACTTCTATACTTGCTGCGTTAGAGGTCTGTGAGGCTTTGGTGCATTTGGATTTCCTTGCTCATAGAAACTCCGAAGAAGAGAGACCGCTTCAGAAGCCATTATTCCACCAGTGCATTTGAAACCCTTTTTTGATGAGGCTGCTAACTCACTAGTTGGAAGCTCAGAGCAGCTGGTATGCAGTGATAGTATAGATCCACAACCTCCAAATTTATCATTTCCGCATCCATAATATGCCTCCTTTATTCCAAGATATGACAAGGCTGCTGCACACATTATACATGGCTCACAGGTGACGTACAGAGTGCACTTTGAGAATCTTTCAGAAACTTCAAGAGGTGAAAGTCCCATTTTCTGCCACTGTTCAACTAGAAAATCAATTGCTTCCATTTCTGCATGTCTTGTAGCATTTCTTGTTTCAGTCGTTCGATTTCTTCCTGAGGCAATGACTTCCCCATCCTCAACAAAGACGCAACCCACTGGAACTTCAAGATTGACTAATGCATCCTTTGCTTGTCCGAAAGCAAGCTTCATAAATTTAACTGTCTCTTCGGCATAGCTCGCCATCTACTGGTTGTTTGGAACGCCAAGTTTTCCGGAGCACTCGTGAGGACAATGATTACTTGTTCCCGAAAATTGGCTACATTTAATCATTTGCATGCTCTAAGAAAAATTTGATATATAAAACAGGAAGGGAAACAAGTTGATAAAAGGAGGACAAAATGAAAATAACTGTAATACTCTGTAGGTACAACTTTTTTACTGTAGTACACGCAAATTTGTACTACGAATTTATGCCCCTAGATTCATTTTAGTTTCTAAAATAATACGGAGTACTTTCTCGTCCTTCCCCTTAGTTCTTCACTTGAAGTGAATTGTTGGCAAGTTTTAATGCTGTCCCTAGATTGGATGATGTCTCGTCATTTTATCATTAATATTGGATCTAGAATTCAAATTAAGACTTTTGTTGATAGCAGCACCTAGACAGTATTGAAACGTTTTACTGATACTGTTACAGCATCTTTCACCTCTGGAATTGCTGAAAAATAGATCAGTATATTGTAGAAAACCTTTCAATAGAGAATTTAAAAATAAAAAATAAAAAAAAATAGTAGTTGATTTAGGCATATTATCAAACATATTCAATGCATCAATGTCTAAATTGAATATCTAGATGCATGTGAATTTCAACAAGGTATTCAAAAGGACAAAGCAATTACAATGGCCACTAATAAAATCCCTCAAGCTAAAATCAGATGCAATGGGAAAAACACACCTTGAAAAATTTTGGAGCTCAATTTGAGATATTTGAAATTCCAAAAAATAAGTGCATGCACGTGCAAGACTACTTGTATTTAGCCTCTAAAATCTATAGTTATAATTTATCTCTATCTCTATCTCTATCTCTATCTCTATCTATAATCTATATCTCTCTCTATCTCTATCTCTATCTCTATTTCTATAAGACCCTTAAAAATGTGATTTAAATTTTTTACCCTTTACTAAAGTACATACTCTCTTTAGATAAAATCATTTTTTTTTCTACAATTAAATATAATAATTATTTTCTACAATTAAATTATCCAAATTTATAACAACCGTCTTTTCCCTTTTTTCCTACCATTAAATATAATAATTATTTTCTACAATTAAATTATTCAATTTTGTCTAAATTTGTGATGGATCGTCTTTTCCCAAGCTATCTTGTCCAAATTTGTAATTATCGTCCATTCCTTTTTTCATATAGTAATTATTTTCTACAATTAAATTATTTAATTTTGTCCAAATTTGTGACGGATCTTCCTTTTTCAATTCCAAACAATCGTCTTTTGCCAATGCAATAGTCTTTTTCCAAGCCAAAAAATTTTGCCAATTTTTTTTGTCCAAATCGCCTTTACCAACTTTTTGCCATAATTATTATTGCCTTTGCCAACTTTTTACCATAAATAAATAATATTTTATTGTTTTCATCTATTTAAACGTTATAACTTTTTATTATTCATCATTTTTCATTGTTTCCATCTCAGCTGCTACAACAATTTTATTTCCAAATTTTTGGCGTCACAACATCTCTCTTTTTTCATTGTTAATTTAAAGACACTGCTACTTGTTATGTCAATTTAAATTAATTTAAAGACAATATTACTTGCTATGCCAGCTTTAATTACTTAGCTTAACTTAGCTTGAGGTGTGTTCATTAGTCTGAATATGTTTTAATTTGTATTGCTCATAACTAATTCTTCATCTATCTACCTACAAACAAGATTCACATATTCAGGTATAATTCATTCCATCTCACAAATTCGGTTGTTACCTTAATATTTTCTGTTAGTCGAATATATTTTAATTTTTGTTGCTCATAACTAACCTTCTTTATTTATCCACCTACCAACAAGATTCACGTATAATTCTTTTCATCTCACAATTTTACCTCTAAAAAGTTTACCTCTATTATCATAGTATACGTTTTTGTTGTCCTAACATTCACGAATGATTTCTTAAAGATTATCTTACGATGGATTCTATCACCGAAGTTGTGGGAATCAACACCTTGAAGCCAAACGAGTGTATCTAGATGATCAAAGTCTTGGTCATCGAAAGCGGGCCAACGAAATCGTTTAAGAATGAAGGTGGCTTCCGAAAAACGGTGATATTAGTTGATGAGGAGGTAATGTTAAATTGTTTTTCATAGATCCTAAAAAATAAGGGAGAATAGCAACTAAAAATAATACGATATACAAAGTAAAGAAAAAAATGGGTAAATGTAAGATCAAAGAATACGATGACAAAAGAGTTACTAATAATATGCAATTTTAGTACATGTATTATAATTTTTCATATTTACTTCTCTGTTGCAACAATAATATCTGCATATAGGTAATCGTTAGAGAGTTGTAAGGCTAAAATTTGTTTCAAAAGTTGGCCAAAAAAATATTCTTACCTTGAAGTTGTTCTGTCTGCATGAGTGCGCTATTTTGTGCATGAACCCAAAAAATGTTAAAACTCTGGGACCCATTTTTCATATTTACTTCTCCGTTGCAACAATGCTATCTGCATATAGGTAATTGTAAGAGAGATGTTGAATAAGAAATATTGTCTTCAAATTACAAAATTATTATTCTTTTTTACATTTCATGTTTTATAATTTACATTGTATGCTTTAATCATTAAATTATATTTTTTTTCAGGGTACAAAAATTAATGGTACATTTCTTAATGAAGATATTGAAACGTTTGGACATTCATTACAACAATCCAAAATTTGCTATATCATAAATGGTCGCATTAATAGAGCCAATTCTAATTTTCAATCTGTCAACAAGGAGATTGAAATTGTATTCTTAAAGCCTACTATAGTTCAAGAATGTCACAGTCCCTTTTCTACACTTTCTTTTTCGAACAATTTCGTTTCGTTCGATGATGAAAGATTACATACCAAGGAAATAATTTTAGGTAATTTCTTTAGCTTTCATAAACTAATAACATTCCCTGTAAATTCAATATTTTATGTATCTAACCATGGATACTTGATAATCTTTGCAGATATATTTGGCATCTTCATAAGTTCTAAACTCTTCACAAAAGGCGCAACTCGAAGAGAGAAGGCTCTTATGAATGAGGAGTAAGTTGAACTTAGTTTTTTTAAAAACTTCATCAAAGGGAAGTCTTTGTTTAATACATCAAATGCATTATCAATTTAATAATTTAACTTTTTTTTTATAATTTAAAAATAAAGATGTGATCGAACAATTATTACATTATGGGGCAAATTGTCAGATATAGAGGATGCGTTGCTAGAAAAGTTATCTACAGAAAATTCTGTCGCAACATTTTGTGATTTAAGGACTACACTATATTAAGGTACTATTTTAGCAGTTACGGTGTTTACAGTAAATTTTGTCTCTTTTTCTTACACCTAACATTTTACGTTGTAGAAAATTTTGGACTATCTTCTACCTATATCAGTAGTATCTGGATAGACCCCATATTTGAAAAAGCAATATCTCTTCTACAATGGTAATATGTGTTTTCATATTCATGCAAACAAATGATACTAAACTATTGTTATTATAATATACTGACTAGAAACGCACAGGTCTATTTCCCAGAAGAAAACTCACAAAGATATTACTCTACTGCGAAGTAAACAAATTAAAAAGGAAAAAGAAATGACAATTGGTGAAATTGTAGATCGTTTGTCTTGTGATAAAGAGGTACTATCTTCAATTATGACAAGAAAATGTTTCGTTGTTACCTTAACATGACACCTAAGTTTTCTTTATTTTTTTGTAGGTTGAATATGACAAATTTACTGAAACTATTGTAGTTATAGCGAATGTTAATGACCTCTACTACGATGCTTGCACTAACTGCTATAAAAAAGTTAACATCAACTATAATATTGCAAAATGTCCTGGCATCCCCACGGGAAAAATTACTTACGAGGACAGGTAACACACATAACAACTACAAAATTACTTTTCAGTCAAATTCAAAAACTGATATGAATATCTATTTTTCGATCACTTCGCAAATTTCTTCTAAAATTTGATGTATTAGTTGGGAATGAACGTTGTTCTGTTACATTATTTGAGGCGGCAAGATACTTGATTGGTTGCGATGTTACAACGTATAGACAATCAATTTTGGAAAAGGCCATATTAAACTATCCTTGAACACTTATCAAGTATTAAAATTATTTACTGTATTTTGAATTCAACAGATTATCCTTTACTAACTAATACATCCTTTTTAATGATACAGAAATAGGAATCCTCATTTACAAAGAGATATTAGGTAAGATACAAATACATATGATTACCTACACTTTCAACTATGTAATATCAGACTAACTTCAAATATTCATTTTTGCAGGTTCTGAAAATACACAGTTACTTTAGATTCAATTACTGTTCAAGTCATTGCATTTGTTCAATTACTTTCACAAACATTTACAAGGACTAATTTATTTATTCTAATATATTTACTTTTAGTTCTTGACATATGTATCTTGGCCTAAAACATATAGGTTTGTCTATGTAGACAATGCATATTAATTTTATGCACATAAAACAAACATGTCGATAAAGTTGGCACTCACCTTCTGATCTATTACGGTAATGTACAGAGGTACAAAACTTATGGTACTCAACTTTTGCACCCTTAATGTCTTCAGTTTTCTTGACAACTGTTTTAAAAACCTAAAAAGTAGTCAAGCAAGTTAAGTAAACAACGTTGATTATAGTACATGCAGTGAAGTCTTCGCGGATGATTTTATAGATCATAATATTTGTCTGTGAATCAACAGAGGCAGTTATCTCATCCATAAAGAGAAGCATGCTACGTTTTAGCATTACTCTTCCCAAGCAAAGAAGCTACCTCTGTCGACACTCAAATTATCTCCAGTATCAACAACTATGATTTACCGAAAACAGTATTCACTTTAAAATATGTAACATCTCTAGATAAGCATCTTACTTGCATATGAAAGTTCGATTTACCTCATTGGACATAAAAGTACGGTCAGGGTCATGAACAATAGGAGAGAGTAATCTAAGAAAATTACTATCTGTTTATTCCTTGCTTGCCTCATAATTTGCTGAAAGCAGTTGACAGTTGATGGACACTTGAACTAGAAAAAGAAAGTAAGAACCTTGGTGAAAACGGAAATAAATAGACAAGTGTGCATTTGGTAAAAGTTGCCTCCAGCCAACCATTGAATCGAACCTCATCAGACAATTCCAAGCCCCTTCCCACTTTCGTTTTTCATTGGCTTCACATTTTCCCTTAACTAAAGATATTGGTGGAATAAGATCCTACATGAACAAATTAATATGTACGTAGCACCTATTAAACAAAAAAAGATCTTTAAAATTTATTTACCTTCAAAATTTTATTAATCAATTGTCCCTGTATCATCATCATCCATCCGACTTCAAAATACCTACAAAATCAATATAAAACAAATCAAATATTATCAGTGTAACTTTCTGACTAAAAAACGAACAAACAATACAAACTCTAATAATGTTCTTATGGGAAACAACAACCATCACAATGTTGTTCTGTTTTAAACCTGAATGGTTTGAACCACTAAGACAAAAAGCCTAGGAAGATAGTATGCTATCAAATGCACTACATTTGGCACAGTTAAACAGGAACTTAACAGGTCTCATACTACTAAGCTTTCAAAAGACTAGCTCACCTGCAGTTTGTGCAAAACACAAAGCTTAAAGAAACCGACATGGGCAAATCATTTCAGCTTCCTGCTATAGAGCTTAAATCAGGATAAACGACAAAGCATGACCGGAAATATAAGCTGCTCTTTGAAGTTCAAAATCTAGGTCTTGTCCAGTTGCAACTCTTCTCGTCAGTACCTGCTCAAGACTTTCTCATCATTAATGAGCTAATCTCTTATTCAATTGAAAAGAGCATCGAATGCTCGAGTAATAGCTACAAATTTCTCATTCTCCCTACCTAAAAAAAAAAAACTACACGCACTAGGTCACTCTCACTGCAGTCTGTTGAGTATAAGCAAGTCTGCCGCTCCTGGACAAATAGATAATAAATTCAAACATCTGTCTAATAACAACTTTCAGATATCCATTAGGAAGAAGTACAATAAATCCCTCACCAAATCAGCAAACAGATGTAAAATAGAGATGGCCTTTCTTCTTTTGCTTTGGTAACTTCTGTTTTGCTAGATTTTTGATATACCTAAGGTCATCCTGTGAGAGGTTTGCCCAAGGACCCACTACAAAATCAAACTTCTCCTTGGTTAAGATAGCGCATACCACATCACCCCCAACAATGACACTTGGTAGCCGTTTGTCCATGAAAATTATTTATATTTTTTCGTAAAATTATTTTACTTTAATGAAAAAAATGAAAACAAATGCATTTGGCCATGAAAATTCCAACTACAATTTCGGAAACTTCTCTCACAAAATTTTAAAAACAACTTTAATTTATATTCATGGTCAAACACAACTCCAACTCCAACTCTGAAAAATTATGATTTTCATGGTCAAACGGGGGCTTAAAGAGGCAATGTGTTCCCCAAGAAGTGTCCATTCCTCAAAGTAGCTCCCTACACTCTTTTCAATGGTAATCCATTTTTTGTTTTGTATATCATCCTGCTTTTGGTTTTCACAAATAAGACTTGATGCATTGTCACATTTTACTAGATACATGTCAAAAGTAATTTTTACAACCCCTTTCTAGATAATGTATAGGCCCAAAGGTTCCTGTTTCTGCAAACATCCAAAGCAAGTGTAAGAGAAAGTTACAAGCAGAAGGCATTTATCATAAAGAATAATTATCATTTTACATGGAGGTAAGTGTGAGTAGCCAAAGGAAGAAGCTTGAAATAGGCACCTCATTTGCTATTGTCTGTCCATCAGAAAACGGAACTTGTGAAACCATATCTGCAACATGACTTAGTTGTAAAATTGTCAATCTTGATAGAAGATCTACAGAATGCAGAAGCTTCAACGAAGACAAATTAGAAAACTCCGACATAAGAATTCCTCTAAAATTTTCTTGTTTAAGTTCCCACAAAATTTCATTGGTGACAGCACAAACAGAAGCTTGGAGTGGTTTGTTATACCTGTAGTGAAACCGAATTCAGGGCAAAACAAAGATAGAAAAAACAATTCTACAAATCATTCAAAGGGTGAGAGATTAATCAAATGTAACTAATAAATCAGCACTATGGTGTTGCAATATTTTCGATCTACACATTCAACTACACTAAAGTAAGTGAACACCAAAAATATATTAATGTAACATGAAAATTCAGAAGTAGAATATAGCTAAAGTATCTACAAAAAAATAAGGAAAAGTTCAACTTAAAAGAGAGCAGGATATTATCTGAAGGAGTTAGAAGCGACATGAAAAAATTAAATAGTTACCAATAGTTTTGTTAACTAGACATTTTATAGCAGTGGATGTTTAGAAGTAGCGACTGTTTAAACCAACCCTTTTGTCAATGAAAAGCCACCTCCTCAAACTTTTCTTATAACTACTACTGGGAATGGATTCCATTAAGTATGACCTTCCTACAATCTGAAAAAGTTGAAAATATTATGCGATGAGATTCTGAAATTAGTTGTGTGATATAACACTGACAGAAAATTATTGCACAGTACGTCATCTCCCGAACTACACTGCATTTACACTACAAAATAAAACATTTTGCCTAGCAATTTATTTGAGTCTAACGTGTCTTCCTACCTAAAAAAACAAGTTAGCTATGTGTCGAAACAACATTATATGACCTCTTATATGAAAGTTTACCATCACGGAAAAAACAAAGAAAATTAAAAATATTTCATGCTAACAGGCGAAGAATAGACTTGAATTCTTACTAAATGCATTTTCAGTTGAAGAAAATTCAATAAACCCTCGACTCAAACAAACAGAACAAAAACTACATCACAACAACACGATAAACAGATGCAAATCAGCTGAAAAATCCATACCCTCTATAAGGAATTTTCATCAAAAATCATAATTATATCAAAAGAAAACACCAAATAAAAATAAAGAACAACCATAAACAACTCAAATGAATTCAACCAATAATTGGAAACAAAAAACACCCTAAAAGATGTAGAGAAGATTACTTTCAGTAGGAAATACACATAAAACTCATGCATGCCATCTGCTTCAATTCAGAAATTCAAATTCATGTATCTGAGATGACATGCATACATAAAGACGTTCAAAATTGTTAAGATTAACATGCCTAACACAAATTATATCTGAAACTATAGTAATTATCCATCGCAATCAAAAAATCATTTTGGAACAACTCTAAATCAACTTGCTTTCACCTTTCCTTCAGCCAAAAGCCCCAAACTAACATGCATCAAATGTTCAATTTCTGGTATAACACAGATAATTTTACTTTTTTACATACAAGTATTTAACATTGATGCTTTAACTCACTAAAATCACACCTCTTTCTCTCTATAATGTAACCTTTAATTGAAGGTAAGAGAAGTAATAAATAAAAATTGAAAATTCACTTTAAACTCAGCAACACATGAAGGATTTGCAGAAATGCTACATTACCTGGTGATTCCGTGTATAAGACGTTGGTTATCCATATTGGGGAATTTGATTTAATTTGCATGTGAATAACATTCAAGATGACAGAGCTTTTTATTTTCCAATAGTAAAATTATCCGACAGATTTTTAATTGTCTGAATTGTGCTTTCAAAAAAGTAAAGTTATCTCACGGATTTTTTATTGTCTGAATCGGGTTAGGCAAACTTTTGAGCCTAAGGAAATTGCTTTGGGTCACCTTTATTTATTTATTTTTAATTTTGTATTTAAATACTTTAACCAAAAAAAATAAAAAATTATTCGGTATCATATGATTATCATCTCATTCTCTCTCTCTCTCTCTATCTATCTATATATATATATATATTCCTAAAGTTAAAAAAAATTAACTGTATCACATAAATATATATAATTAGTTTGTGTTTGAATATTTTCATTTGACACAAAATCTCAAGAAAAGTAAGTAAAACTTTCAAATTTTATAGTCTTAATTTATTGAAATTATTTAAAATATATTAAAATATCTTTGTCGGTAATCCAGCAAACCTCAACGACGCTAATACATATATATTTTTGACCCTTTTGTAGTTGGAGAATTTGAAAATGATTTTTACATTAATTGTCATAAATTAAAAATACATAAATGTGTTAAAATAACCTTAACATTAATAAAGTATAACCTCAATCACGCTAACATATCCACAATGTATTATCATCATCTAAAATAATCTTCATTTTGATTTTAAAAAAAAAATATGTTGAAGCCTTAGCATATACTTTTCTAATAAAAACAAAATGTTTATAAAATTTTGGAAATAAGATAATAGCTAAATACTATTATGAGAAAAGAAATGGTTCTCTTTTACAAACAAAATGTTTATAAAATTTTCAAAATAAGTATAATAGCTAAATACTATTTAGAGATTAATATGATTCATTCAATTTATACGACAAAATAAAATAGAATGAACTAAAATGAGTAATAATTTTTTGATAATTTTTTTGGGAATGATTTTATATTTTGTTTGATGTTTCTTATTAATAACAAAATATTCTCTAATATTTTTTCCTATTGTAGAAGAGATATGTCGTCTTCTTTTTAATTACATACAAAATTTATGATACACGTGCAACGCACATAATGATAAAAAAAAAATGACCGGCGAAAGATAAATTGTCTAGTTCTCATTATTTAATTAAGAAATCCAATTGTTGGTCATTAAAAAATACAAAATAAAGAATTTTCAATTTACGAGATATGATCTATCTGGATCTAAAGTGTCAATTCCAACGAATATTGAACCAAAAAAAATTCTTGATTTCGAAATGGTTTGCCATCTGAGATGAATCTATTATTTCGATTTGTTATTTGTTATTGAATTGTGTGGGTTTACATACACATAAAGACCATAAAAAGAGTTTCGTTTTATGGTTCTTTCATACACGTTTTCTTTAATTGAATGATCGTTCTGATTCTCAATTTCTCAAAATACTTCAATTGGTACACGCAAAAAATAGACTAATTCAGCAACCTTTTGTTCAATTTCTCGTGGAGTTAAATTCTCATCAGTACGGGTTAAGAAAATGGACCCCTGGTAAAACTGGAAAAAAATAATCTAAAAAAGTAAAAAAACAAAAACGTGGGGAAAAAAGCGTAAATCCTAATCCTAAAGTCACTTAAGGAAAACATTAAATAAATGTAATGTTGTTGACAAATAAAAACATAAAAAAGTCGGGTAAAAAAAAGCAAAAATGTATGAAAAAGGAAAAAAAAAGTCCTAAATCCTAATAAACTTGAAAGTGGACCAAAAATATAGAATTGCTAAACAGGTATGAAAAAAAAACTTAAGAAAAAAAGTCTAATTTATAGGAAAAAATTAAATATCTATTTTTAATATTAGAAAAATAATTGATTTTCCTTTTAAATGCAGAATCTTTTTAAATAGTAAATTCATATTGACTTATTACTTTACCTTATATAGAGTTACCTTCATTAGCTACAAATCAAATTCTAATTACACATGTTTATGATGTCAAATATTATATATAATATCTTACTCTTCATCCCACACCCTTGGCTAATTTAATTGTCGGACTCTAACTATCACAGCTGAGTCGTTAAAAAAAGTTTGATTTATGAAAGGTTAAATTATTTTTGATTTATGAACCATATTTTTGTGATTTGTAATTTTTATATGCAACTTAGTTCTAATATTGTTGCATGTCCTCATTATGTTTGTTTTCAATTTATATTTATAATTTATCTCTATCTCTATTATATTAAAAGTGTGAAGACCCTTATAATTAGCGTTTGCCCTTTTTACCCTTCATTACAAGTCTCCCCTTTAAACAAAATCGTCTTTTTATAAAGTCCTATATTAACTTTTTATATTTATTTGCAAAACTTACTAACATATGGAAAGAAATAAATATATGAGTCCTAAAATATATGAAAAAGAATATTAGAAAAAGAATTAGACTTAGGTTACAACTTTTTAACTTTTTACTATAAATAAAATTAGTACGAATGTACCTTGATTACTACTCATTATTTAGGTATTTCTCTTTGATTTTCCAATTAGGATTCATACGATTCCTTTTCTATTAAATCATTAATTATGCTTCAAGGAAAACAGACCACGTTGCAACTCTCTTGATTGGTCATGAATAATAAGTGATAGAATTTTTATATAAAAAATTTCTTATAGTTTTAAAATAAAATTGACTAGGGGCTTATGGTTATTTTACACAGAGATGAAGAAACCTAAGATTCCCTATAAAGATCAAGTCATTTTTTTTTTTTAGATCTATATATCATAGATAATTCAAATATTATGGCTTTGGATCGTCTAAGTCACTAACCTTATTCAGTATATAACTATTATTAGTTGTTTAGATTTCACATATGTATGGCTTGTAGATATATACATATAATTTTTGAATCTATGATAAGTGAATCAATCATTAAATTGTATAATTTTTTTGCCAACCTTTCTGTGTCTCAATCCAATTCAAATTAACTATGTTAAGTTGAATAGTTGAAGAGTTAGAAGACTTTTATTCAACTAAATATCATGCTCATTTGAATAAAAATTTATAGTTGAGTTATCATTTGAGTTATTAATCATTCGTCTGTTTTGCCCTTTTAAACAAAATTTTACATTAGACAAAATTATTATTCGTTTTTATAATAATTAAAAGTTGAATTATGCACATAAAATTAATGTAGTATAGTATTTTTATTTTATTTTTGACAATTAATATGCAAGAATTACGCTGATTAACGCATTATCGTCTTATGTTCATTATTCTTTTTTTTTTTAAGTGTATAATCCGAACAAAATAAGAAAAATAAAACATAGTAACAATGTTATAGATATAGTTAATGTATTATAGTGGACGTCTACTTTGTTTTTTTGGAGATTTATAAAAAAAAAATTGTTAGTTTTGTTGGATTTACTAATTTTCAAAAATATATTGCAATAACCAGTATCAAGTATTTGGGATAAACGTGCAACACACGTTTTCTATATATCTATATCTATAATCTATCTATATAATATAATAAAAGTGTGAAGGGCTTTAGAAATGTCGTTTGAACTTTTTGCACTTCATTAAAAGTCTTTGCTTTAGATAAAATCGTCTTTTTACTATTTTTTTTCCTAATATTTAAGAGTTGAAAATTAATTAATATATTTATGGTAAAACCTTTCTTTAGTACTCCTAGAAGTTATCAGAATTAATGACAACTAATACTTTTTTCATTACTTTAAAAATTATAGATTAACTAATTTGATTTTAAGAAGATTTAAAAGATCTACAAATCTACATCTACATACATCTACATCTAAAAGTTTGGTTTTTGGAAAGTTGTCCAAATATTAGTATAATACGTGTTACTACAATTTCTGATGTATATTGTTTTTGCATTGTATAAAATTAGGACTTGATTTATTTATTTTACAAAACTGCTTGTTATGTTTCTTTATTTTTTGCACTTTATTTAAAACCTTCATAATAGATGAAATCGTCTAATTGTAAATAATCAAAAATTACACATGCAAGGCACGTGCGACTAAACTAGTAATCTATATCTATAATATATTAAAAGTGTGAAGGCCCTTAGAAAAGTGAATCAAATTTTTTGCCCTTCATTAAAAGTCTCCTATGTAGACAAAGTCGTAATTTTATTATTTTTTTAAATAATTATTTAACTATTTATATAATATTGACTCCTAATATGGAAGACTCCTAAAATATAAAAAATAAGGATTTTAAATATATGGTAAAAGGAGGAAAAATATATGTTAAAATTTTTTTCTACTTGAAAAGTGAGGAATTACCTAAAATAAATCATATGAGAATTTTTTTAGAAAATAAGGAATTCTAAATATATCTAAGAAGGAGTTACAAAATTGCTGAATTGCCTTATATTTGAAATCATATTGTGGCAAGCAACAGATTATTTTTTTTCTTTTTTAAAAAAAAGTTTTTGGGCAAACTAAAAACTACCATCTTTTGCGTAGAGTCATATTTTGGACAAACCAAAAACTACGTTATTTTTAAAAAATTATTTTCCTCTAATAATATCTATTTTTTAAAAATATGAATCATACATATCCTAATACAAATCATATAGGAGTTTAAAATCAAATTCTTTTTGATTTATGAATACGCCTATAAAAGGATTTTTTTTTCTGTCGTAATTCAATTGATATGAGGAATAATTGTTATGAGGAATAGAAGGTGGAAATAGTTGTTTTTCTTTTCAATTTTTCTTTCTTTAGTTCAATTTTCTTACCGCTTACTTTATTATTATATTTTAAAATTTTTAGTTGTGTAGATTTATGAATACGCTTATATAAAATGAGTTGTTTTATGTCGTAATTCAATTGTTATGAGGAATAGAAGGCGGGAACAGTTGTTTTTCTTTTAATTTTTATTTCTTTAGTTCAATTTTCTTACCGCTTAGTTTATCATTATATTTTTAATTTTTCAGTTGTTTATTTGTATTGATATAACAAGTAATAATAATGTTTTCTTTCTTTTATCTTCATTTGTTAAACGTTTTTGAACAGAAATCAAGTATTTTGTATATACATATAAACTAACAAAGCCAACATAAAGAAACAAGATTAAGGTGATTTTGTTTGATGAATGAGATGATTGTTGGTCCTCCTGGGCAATGAGGAGAAGCATACAATCGTACCTCCTCTTTGCTAAAAAATATTATAATTTAATTGTATTATTCGAATATTTATCGTATTGCTTTGATGTAGTTTACAGGTGGTAGATGAAAGATTAGGTTTGATCTTTTTGTTTTCATATCTTGATTTTCGTATTGCTTTGTTTTAGTTTACAGGCGGTAGATGAATGTTGATTGACTTTGAAGAATTTTTGTGTAAAGGTTAGGTTTAATCTTATTATTCTTTTATCTCGATTATCGTATTATTTTCTTGTAGTTTATACGAGGTAGATGAAAGGTTAGGTTTAGTATTATTATTATCATATCTCGATTATTGTATTGTTTTGTTGTAGTATACAAGTGGTAGGTTTAATTTTACTGTTCTCATGTCTCGATTTTTGTATTGCTTTGTTGTAGTTTACGGGTGGTAGATGAATGTTCAATTAGACTTAGAAATTTTTTTGTATAAAAAACAGGTTTATGTAATTGTATTATTTTAATAACTCAATTATCGTATTGTTTTATTATAATGATGAAGGGTTAAGTTTAATCAAATTGTTCTGATATCTCGATTATCATATTGCTTTATCATAGTTTAGAGTAAGAGATGTGGCTGACAAGAGTTAGAAACTCTATACAAACTAATATCTACATATAAAATATAGAATTGATATTTTACATATCATTTGAAAATAGAATTCTTATCCAATAAAATTGCAACTAGGATTAAATATTTAATATTTGGATAAGCCAATGTTAAGAATATTTTTGTTAATGTTAAAAGACTCATCTATAATCTATATTTATAATTTATAATATATTAAAAGTGTGATGGGCCTTAGAAATGTCGTTTGAACTTTTTGCCCTTTGATTTAGACAAAATCGTCTTTTCACTATTTTTCTAATATTTAATAATTGAAAATTAATTAAATATATTTAAGGTAAAACTTTTTCTTATTAGAAGTTATCAGAATTAAGGATAACTAATATTTTTTCATTAGTTTAAGAATTCTAAATCAACTAAATTTGATTTTAAGAAGATTTTAAAAGTTCATAAATCTACATCTACATCTACAATAGATTAAATCATTACTACTGAAAACTTCTGATGACAAAATATATATGAGTTTATAATAAAATATATGTTATGAACTTTTGCACTTCATTAAAAAACATCGTAGTAAATAAAATCGTCTAATTTTAAATAATCAAAAGTTACACGTGCGAGGCACGTGCGGCTAAACTAGTATGTTAAAAGTGTGAAGACCTTAGAAAAGTTATTTGAATATTTACTTTTCATTAAAAAACTTTCTTTAGATAAAATTATCTTTTCGCTATTTTTAATTTATTATTTAATTATTTTAATTATATTAACTAGATTTCCTAAAATTATGAGACTCCTAAAATATATGGTAGGAGAATTAATTAATATTTTTCTTTCTACTAAACTTGCTAAAATATATGAAACTCCTAAAATATATGGTAGGAGAATTAATTAATATTTTTTCTTTCTACTATTCAATTAGAAAAATACTCCTAAAATAAGACTCTATTAAGGAAATACTTTTATAAATATTGAGTTGTATGTTAAACCAGAGAACAAACTGATTTGCCTATTGGGAGAATATGATTGATGCTCATCTAACTTGATTCAATTGTATATCTAGATGGTGGATGCTTGATTTTCTAACCATCAACTTCTTCACTGTTTTTGTTAGCATAATAGAATTCAACATGTGTCTGTGTATATATTCTTAGTTTTCATTCAAAATCATTCTTTAGGATCAAAATTTTCATTCAGACAAGAATTAGTTGGATCAAAATTAAAGCTTTGTGATCACTATTATATTTTTTTTATAGTTTACAGGTCGTAGATGAATGTCGGTTGGCTTTGAAGAATTTCTTGTGTAAATATTAGGTTTAATTGTATTGTTTTGATATCTTTATTATCTTATTATTTTATTTTAATTTACGGATGCTAAATGAATGTGGGTCGGCTTTGAAATATTTTTGTTAGGTAAATGTTAGGTTTAATTGTATTATTGTAATATCTCTATTAGTTTATTATTTTGTCATAACTTACAGTTCATAGATGAATCTCGATTGGCTTTGAGAATTTTTTGTGTGTAAAATTTAAGTTTAATTGTATTGTTTTGATATCACTTTTATCATATTATTTTGTTGCAGTTTACAGGTGATCATAGATAAATGTTGGTCGGCTTTGAAGATTTTTTTTTATGTAAATGCTAGGTTTAGTTGTATTATTTTGATATCTCTATTATCATATTATTTTATTATTGTTTACAGGTGGTAGATGAGTGTCAGCCGACTTTGAGAAAATTTTTGTGTGTAAAGATTAGATTTAATTATATTACTTTGATGACTCTATCATTGTATTATTTTATTGCAATTTACAGATGGTAGATGAATGTCGATCGACTTTTAAAAATATTTTTGGTAAAACTTAGGTTTAATAAATAATTTTTTCATATTTACATGCTCAAAAGATATTAAATTTAATTATTATATTCATCTTTATTATTTAAATAAATATCCTATTTAATGTAATGTTTGAACTCATTAAAGTGAGGTACACGTGCAAGACGCGTACACCTAAACTAGTATTGGAAAAAGTATAGAAATGGCCACTCGATTGAATTAATTTCACGAAAATATTTATGGAATTTAAAATTAATTTTTTAGCCATTTTAATTTGCTGACTTATTCTATAAAGCTTCTATGCACATTCTATACAATTTATATACATATCTTATGCATATCCATATTATATACGAAAATTATATAGTTTTGATACACAACATATACAATAATTATACAGTTTCTTTTACACATTTTATACCACAATTATATGATTTTTATACACATTTCATATAATTATATATATATTATACATATACATATTTGATAGAATTCTATAATTTTTATACATATATCTTATATCGATACATATTCTATATAAAAATTATACCATTTTTATATAATTATATTTAATAATTATTTTTGAATAAAAAATAATATTTTTCAATTAAAAAATTTGTAGCAAAAAAAAACTGAAATATTTTTAGAAAACGGCCGAATGACCCAAGTTGGAAAAGACTTCTCTATTTTTGTAAGAATTGTATCAGTATGGTACATAAACTGTATCTGAACTACATGCGCCAAAATGACCCAAATTATGAAATGGTTATAATGTGGAAATTATTTAGCCGACTGGCTATTTTTTGGCAAAATATCAAATGCTGGCCATTTATTTTTAAAATGGCCATGTGACGTCTTTTTCCTTGAAATATTTATGTTGTATTTAGCACAAATAGGCCTATTCAACTCATATTGTATTGTAAGGAAAGATTACAGGAAATGACAAACTTAAGACCATAAATAGCAACACTTTCTCAAAATTATATTTTATAGCAAAAGTAGCATTTTTTTTGCATATTAGCTCTATAAACGCGTGTTTCACTCTTTTTTTTTTTTTTGTATTTTCATTCTATTATTTTACCTCTCTCCAATTTATCCAAAAACAAACTTCACAAACATCTTCTCTTTCCTTTTTTTTCACACAATTACACCTTAACTACGTGTAGTTTTCTTTACGTAAATTCACCAACAAACAAATCCTAAATTCCTCAAAAAAGTTTCTTCAATTCTCGTAAGTATCTCTCTCTTTTCTCACACAGTTACACCTTCACTATGTGTATTTTCTGTATCTTGTTTTATTTTTTTCATCATATTTTGTAATCTCCAATATCATCATCTATTTTTTTAAAATTGCACATATGGAGTATGTTGCTGCTAAATTAAGGTGAGTATATTTTGGTTTTGAAAATGAAAATTTTTATTGATTGGTCCGTAAAGTGGAGAAAGTGTTGTGTATTCTGTTGCTAATGGTGGGAGCATGGAGAAGATAAGGATGGTGTGTTGTTGATACGGAAAACAAAGCTAGAAATCAAAACTACAACTCAAGAAAGGAGATGAAGATGATAACAATGATACCAGATGAAACAAGACAGGAATTCAACACAAACACAAGAGAAATTGCATAGAAAATAAAGATAGTTAGTGAGACCAAGATTATTACAAGATTAAGAACCAAGTATATTTCAACACTAACCCTTAATGAATGTAATAATCAAACGATACTCTTACGGTGACCGCCAAGGGAATCAACTTACCTCAAGATCCATCGTTTCCAAGCAAAGGTCAATATTGGCTTTTCTAAGCCCTATACTAAGGATGGCTTTTCCAAGCCCTAACTAAGACTACACTAAGGTGGTCTACTCTCAAGAGAGAGGATTTTCAAGTATTTCATACATTTATCATTCAAAACTATTGAGAAAAGACCTAAAAGAGACTATATATAATAGATTACAAAAAAAAAGACAAAATGACTCCAATGCCCTTAATGAGGTGGGGTGGCCATGGAGTGTCATTTAGACAAGTCTAAATGACCAAAATGACCTCAAGGCTAAGTGACCATAATGCCCTTAATAAAGGAAACCAAAATCGTGAACCACCAAGTATGGACCAAACCCGAGAGTCCTCAAGTCATCAAGGCTCCAAGCAATCTTCCACACTCGAATTTGTTTAATGCCATGCCCAAGACGACCCTCCAAGTATGATCCCGTGCCCTCCATGCGACCAAAGCTTGATTCTTCACGTAGTGACTTTAAATGATATCATCGAAAGCTAATGCAGCCATTTGACTTGTATCATCCTCTCCTTCTTGAAAAGGATTCGACCTCGAATCCGTACCTTGCAAAACTAGAGAAAGGACAAACAAGCACAACATCCTCATGGCATGAGGGTTAGGGTTAACACAATAATAAACATCATCACGCCAAGGCGGCACATACTTGAAGTATATCCAAGGTGCCTTTGAATGAAATATTAAAAACTCAATGAAAGATGTACAAAGGATTTGGCTATGGGATTCACCAAGAGTGACACTTTGATTGTCATGTAGACCAAGCAACAAGTTAGATGCACCAACATCACCATTTCTACATTTGTCACCGGGGTCAAACGGGAAGAGTGGCTATAGATACGGGTCTAGACAACACTCCTTTTTCTTGTGGTCTCCACCTAAACTAAATGGCATACTCTCTACAATAGCATAAATATCATCAAAAACAAATAGAGAGTAGAGAAATGTATCACTCAAGTCAACTTCTACTAAGGTTCCCTCATGTGTGTACTCACTACTAGTTTCCCAATCATCACCATGAGTACTCTCAATAATAAAGTCACACAAAGTAGAAGGAGAAGTAGTTTCCAAGACCACACATCCCTTACTCTTAAGAGTACTCTCATCTTCCAAGAAGAGATTTCCATCTTTAAGAGGAATTTTGTCACACCATAGTGGGTTAGCATATCGGCTATAGCTTCCAAGGCAAGCTATACCATCATTTTCACCACTAGGTCTATTAAGAGTGTTTATATCATCTTCAAACAAGACATTATACCTAAAGAGAGCATGATCTATTTCACGGGCAGATTCGGAACAAACACGTTCATCACTCTTTAAAAGATCAATATCAAGTTTCAAAGAGATTTCAAGTACAAGATTATCCCAAGAATAGCTCTCGATTTCACTCCCATTTTGTTGACCAACATTTTCAAATACTTCACTCACTTGAGTTCTATTAAGCACATCATACATAACCTCAAGTGGCGGGCAAGTTTCACACATAAGTTGATCAATACCAATTATACAAGACGATGTACTTTCGTTCAACATGTTGTCTTCAACACTAGGTGGACATAAATTGATCTTACAAGAAAAGTCAATTTCATCATCAATAGGATCAACTGGTGTATCCACAATCACAACATGTACATCATCAACAAGAGGCAAAGAATCATTAGACTCACAAGTAAGTAAGCTACAAATCATACTCAATAGGCTACTAGCTACACAATTATCATTCACACGCACCAAAATGTAAGAGTTATCTATTTTACCTTGTAGCTCACACGATCTATAGTCTTCTCTTTGACGTGTGTCCAGGCAGCCTACTTGCTCCCTTGGACCTACCATACGATCCAATCTTTCATTCACTATAGCCATGTCTCGGGAAATAGTGTCAAGGTAGGCCAAAATGACATTGGTGACATTGTTGTCCATGGTTTGAGAGGTGAAAGCCTCGGGTTCCATTGCAATTATACCTAAAACAAACAAAGAAACAAACCTATAAAATGAACAAACAATATTAGTAGTAAAAGCTCCTCCAACACTCGTAGACACTCATATTTGTGAACTTCACAATTGGAGCGGCGAATATTGAAAGTTGCTTATACTCCGGTAGTCAATAAGATATCAATTCTACTTGGCGGCCGGAATGGATTCTTGTTTGATCGAGTCAAGACACAAAAACAAAATTTACTTACGAACTTGAAACAAAGAAATTACTACTAGTTAAAAATGATAAAAACACGCAAATAACGAAGACACGAAAGAAACAGATTCAAAGGACTAATTGGCAACCTAGTAGGAGTGTACTAGTTTGTTAATTAGTTCTAGAACCAAGTAATGAAACCAAGAATCAACAATTAGAAACTAGAAAATTCCAAATTTGAGATTATTAGTGACGTGTACTGTAGCAATGGTGATGTGGCAGCATGCAATTGGTCTTGGTCCCACACGAATTTGTCACAAATTTGAAATTTCAATATTCACACAACTTGGAATGGATGACAATTGGTTTTGGAAAGAAAGTAAAAGTCTTGTAGTCTTTTTTAACTTTTCAAACTCAAAAAGGTGAGATTTGATTTTACTAGTCCCACAAGACAAGGTCCCTTGATTTAAGAAAAAGTGGTTGTCAAGTCTAGGAAGTGATGTGTGCAAGTCTTCTCACAAACAACTTTACAACTTTTGTCTTATAATTTTTTGGATCTATTTTACACTTTTTGTTGTCTTAAGTTGTAAGAATAGACGAAGAACAAGATGAACACCATAACAACCTTCAAGAACACAATAAAAACTTCTTCAAGAACACAATGTAACACCACCAATTGTCAACAACAAGGTACAACATACGGCCATCTTCAAGTCACCACAACAATGGTCAATTTTATAAGCTCAACTTTAGATGTAGACACTTTTAGTGTTGGTGAGAAAGAAACCAACACTAGAAACATAATAAACAAGTAAAAGACTACTAGATCTAGTACAAATCTTGGCCAAGACAACTTCACAAGAACAACAATTTTCCTTGGCCAAGAACAAGATCTTCAAGAACACTTTTTTTTAAAATTTTCTAACAAGCAAGCCCAAGATTTGATCTTGTAGGAACAAGATCAAACCAAGCTTTGATACCAAATGATACGAAAAACAAAGCTAGAAACCGAAACTATAACTCAAGAAAGGAGATGAAGATGATAACAACGACACAAGATGAAACAAGACACGAATTCAACACAAACACAAGAGAAATTGCATAGAAAATAAAGATAGATAGTGAGACCAAGATTATTATAAGATTAAGAACCAAGTATATTTCAACACTAACCTCTAATGAATATAATAATCAAAACCACACTCTTACGGTGACCGCCAAGGGAATCAACTTACCTCAAGATCCACCGTTTCCAAGCAAAGGTCAATATTGGCTTTTTCAAGCCCTATACTAAGGATGACCTTTTCACGCCCTAACTAAGACTACACTAAGGTAGTCTACTCTCAAGAGAGAGGATTTTCACGTGTTTCATACATTCATCATTCAAAACTAATAAGAAAAGACCTAAAGGAGACTATATATGGTATATTACAAAAGAAAGAAAAAATAACTCCAATGCCCTTAATGAGGTGGGGTGGCCATGGAGTGTCATTTAGACAAGTCTAAATGACCAAAATTCCCTCAAGGCTAAGTGACCAAAATGCCCTTAATAAGGGGAACCAAAATCGTGAACCACCAAGTATGGCCCAAACTCGAGAGTCCTCAAGTCATCAAGGCTCCAAGCAATCTTCCACACTCGGATTTGTTTAATGCCATGCTCAAGACGACCCCTCCAAGTATGATCCCGTGCCCTCCATGCAGTCAAAGCTTGATTCTTCACGTAGTGACTTTGAATGATGTCATCGAAAGCTAATGCGGCCATTTGACTTGTATCAGTTGTTCTCTGTCCGATAAAGAGAAAAAAATCGTGAAACTCCTCTTTGTGTGTAATATTTTATCAAATATAAAAATGGATGATTAGTTTGTTACAAATACACATCAGAGTTATATTTGTAATTTTTGTAAGGTAATAAGCACATGGATTAGACATGTATTCTATAAATACATATGCAGAGTTATGTGTATTTTTTTTGTAATGTAATATGTATTATGTAAAAGAAAACATATGCATGTTATGTATTTCTTGTACTTATGTACTTATTAAAGTATAACATATGTACTTATTTATAATTTTTTTTACTGTTTAAGATATGTATCATATATTTTCTGATTACCTATATGTATATAGTTAGAGATTTTGTGTCCTATATGTTTATATATACATACGAGTAAGATATGTATTTCTGAAAATACATATGCAGATATATATGTATGTTTTGTACTGTAAATACATATAATTACCTATATGTATATGTATATAGCTGTCATTTTTGTTATAAAGATTTTGTGTTCTATATATTTATATATACATATGAGTCAGATATGTATTTGTGTAAATACATATGCAGATATACATGCATGTTTTGTACTGTAAATACATATGCAGATTTTTTTGTCTATTAATTTTGTATATTTTTTGGATTTGTATATGTGATATAGATATTTGTCTTTTAGAAATAAAAGATAGAGATAGAAGAGAAAAAATTAAAAAAAAAAAAAAAATGAAAAAGAAAAATTCAAAAAAAAAAATGTGGAAAGGAGAAAAAAAGAAAGAAAAATAGAAGTTAGTAATAGAAGTTTAAAAATAAAAGCGAAAAAAATAAATGAAAAAAATAAATGAAAAAAATAAAAATAGAAAAAACGAAAATAAGAAAAGAAAAAAAATAAGAAATGAAAAAGAAAAAAAATAAAAAAATAAAAAAGAAAAATAAAGAGAAATAGAAGAGACAAAATAAAGCGGAAAGAAAAAAGAAATCAAAATAAAAAAAATAAAAGAATGAAAAAAAGAAGAAGATGAAAAAGATCTAACAAGAAAAAAAAGTTAGATATATAAGAGAGTGAAAGAGAGAAAAATAGTAATTGTTATAAATGTATTTACATTATAGTGAATGTCTATTAAGATCTATCAAGATCCACTTTGATATCTATTTGGATTTGAAGCATCCGTCTTTTACTCAAACTAGGAGTAAATTTCTCCTATAAATAGAGGGGTTTTGTTCATTGTATTTAGAATCTTATGATCTCTCATCCCTCAAGAGAAGAAATAAGAATTACTCTCTCTATTCTCTCTACTCTCTATTCTTGTTCTTTCTTGTTTCATAACATGTTATCAGCACGAGACTCTGTCAAACAAGGTGAGATTATAAATCTTAAGGATTTCAAGGTTTGTAATTTCTTATGTTATTTTTTTTTTCTACTAATAATATAATTATTATTGAATTTGAGAAAAAATAATTGGTTTGGAACCATTTATGTTTTAAATTTATTCCTCAAGAACAATATTATCAAAAGAGATGATAATATGTTGGGTTCAAGTCCCATCAATTTATGTCTAATACACCTTTATATGGATAAGACGTTGAGATTGGATGTCAATGCATGTATTGATAATATTATGATGGCTAAGGCAAAATAATGAGTATTTGATGAAAAGTCATGAAATATATCCCATTGATATGCTCTATTCCGTGAATTGAATGTGGTAGCAATAAATCATATGTATGCCTCAATTTGCTTTTGTAGTAGCTATCATAATTTGATACACTTAAGGCATGATTATATTTCATTCCTGGGGAATGAGAAGTTTATTAATGCAAACGTGCACTTGATTGTGATGGTATCACAACTCACCTCCGAATGAGGCAGACCAACTGAGAAGAGTTATTTCGAAATCTACTTCTAAAGTAGTAAATCTGAAATTTATTCATGTAATAGTAAATCTGAAATTTACTAAAGAAAAAAGTACATGTCATGGTAAACTTGGAGTTTACTAGCATAAAAGTTCATAAGTTGACATGAACGATTGCGACATCTTAAAGATGTGCATATTAAGTATTAAACATATATTGAAGAATTCAAAAATTCTTCATGAACTTTAATGTTGTTTGTTCTCATGACAAGTTGGTTGGACAAACTAATATAGGGATTGGATCCCTTCAAATCTGAAAATTATAAAAGGTGAATAAGGGCCCGTTCACCTATCATGTGATGTGTTAAAAAGATGCATCAATAAGATGATCACATGTACATTCATGTTCAACCTACGTTTGACATTCATAAAGTTACTTGTTCAATATAAATTGAGCATAATTTTCAGATTGTGTAATTAAGATAATTCATCTTGATGATGATGGTTTAGCATTGAATGTCTTCGATAAATATCTAAACCATTGTTAATGAGAACAAAGCTTCATGTGTGATCTGAAATATGATATGTTGCATACAATAACACTTGTATGCATTAAACCAATAAATTATGATTATTTTTTCCCCTCAATTGGTTCAAGGTCATGAACCAACTATTCCATCTAATATTTTTGATGTGCGGTATACAATTAATAAATATACCATGATGCACAAAGATGGATCCATCAAAGAAGATGGAAGATGTATGTTAGCTTTCATAACATAAGGAGGAGATTATAAGCAGCTATGAAGTATGTTAGGAATTATCATCAGATCCTCATTCAAAAGATAATTCAAGTCAAATGCCGAACGCATCTCATATTTAAGCTGCAAGTGCTCCTATTTTATGTCTCTAAAGGACAAATTTTATGCATGCGTGAAGCGTGATAAACCAATCGATTCCAAATGAAATAGTACTTGTATAGAATAAGAAGTAAATAATCATAATAAGAAGGTAATATGCGCTTGAAGAGCCTATGACATAACACTCCATGAAATCTTCTAAGAGGTTTATGTACCTAAAATAATAAAGTGATGAAATATCAAATGTTATGTCGCATTGTGAACCGATACAAAATGATATATCATCAATATCTTTGACACAATATTGGTGCAATATTGTCAAAGATTATGAGGATCTGAATTCTACGTTTATTTAAGCATGCTGACGTAGAAACATTTATCAAGTGACATGAAAGGATGCATTTTGGTAAGCGTAAAACTTATTTGATTTGCAGTCCAGACACTTGAAGATGTCACTCATGAAATATTGAATATTATCACTTGACAAAACTTATGTGAAAAATTTTAAGGATTCAAACTTCTTGAAGCATATAAAAGTTTCTGGGAAACTTATTTATAATCCTTATATTGTATAAGCTTATTTCTTGAACATCATTGGAACTCTTGGAGAGTTTTCAAAGCAATAGATTATTTGCTGAAATTTGAAATATATTGAATTGGATTGGTTATGAAGTACCATATCTTAGTGCAATTGATGCACTCATGTACCTTGCAAATACTACAAGGCCTATAGCCTTTTCAGTCAATTTGTTAGCAAGGTATATTTCGGCTCTTACTATGAGACATCAAAATGGGATAAAACACATGAGCTTGTTTATTCTAAAGATTGCAGTCCCGATCTTATTGGTCATGCTGATGTTGGGTACTTATCTGACCCGCATAAAGATCGGTCTCAAATAAGCTATGTGTTCATATGTGGTGGTACTTCCATATCTTGGAGATATACAAAGCAGTCTATCATAGCCACTTCATCGAATCATGCTGAGATAATAGCTATTCATGAAGCAAGCCGAGAATATGTATGGTTGAGGTCCATGATACATCTCATTCGAGAAAAATGTGGTGTGAAATATGACAATCTATCCATAATTTTATACAGAGATAATTCAACATACATAGCGCATCTTAAGGGAGGATTCATAAATGGAGATAGAACGAATCACATTTTGCCAAAGCTTTTCTACATACATGAGCTATAAAAGAATGATGATATTAACGTCCAACAGATTCGTTCAACTGACAATGTGACTGATTTATTCACCAAATCTTTTCCAATTGCAACTTTCAAGAAGATGCTGCACAAGATCGAGATGCAAAGGTCAAGGATGTTCTCATTAAGGGGACTTAATACGCGTTGTACTCTTTTTTCCTTATGAGATTTTGTCCTACTGGCTTTTCCTTGTAAGGTTTTTAATGAGGCAGCCGAAATGCGTATTATTAGAGATGTGTACTCTTTTTCCTTCACTAGATTTTTTTTCCTACTGGGTTTTTTCTAGTAAGGTTTTAACAATGCACATTATCTACCAATTAGACATTCAATGGGGAGTGTTATAAATGTATTTACATTATAGTGAATGCCTATCAAGATTTATCAAGATCCACTTTGATATCTATTAGGATTTGAAGCATCCGTCTTTTACTCAGACTAGGAGTAAATTTACCCTATAAATAGAGGGGTTTTGTTCATTGTATTTACAATCTTATGATCTCTCATCCCTCAAGAGAAGAAATAAGAATTACTCTCTCTATTCTCTCTACTCTCTATTCTTCTTTCTTGTTTCATAACAGTAATGATGATTTATTTTAAATTTTTGAAGTTGAGTTTGATTTGCAAAAAGAATTTGCTAATTTAAATAAAATTAATTTATGAAAAAAGAATCAACTGCTTTAAAAGGAATTTAATGTTTTAAATAATGAAATAATTATTCCTTATTTAACTCAACTGATTTTAGTAAAAGAAGGACAATAAATCTTGTTGTATATGTAATTTAGTAACATCATTTTTATAAAATACAAATTGTTATTTCAGATAATTATGAAACAATTGCTATTTCAGATAATTATGAAACTCCTAATTACAAAAGACAAATTGCTAATTCAGATAATTATGAAACAGTTATTATTCCAGATAATTATGAAACAATTGCTATGAAACTCCTAATTATGAGTAGCAGTATGCATCAGTTCGGTTCAGTTTTATATATTATCGATTCGATTTATTGATTTTTGATTTTTAAATATGCTAAATCAATAAGATATTTTTTATCGATTTTCAATTTATCCGCTTTTAGTCCTTAACGATTTGATTTTCGGTTTAATCGATAAGAAAATAATCATAAAATAGAAATAGTAGTAACTAACATAAAAAAAAATTGAATCTGAGTTGCAACCAAAAATCCTACACGATGTGTTTTAATTTACAAGAATCTTCAAGTTTGAACTAAATATTGTTAGGAGAAATTAAGAGTTTGTATAATTGAAATATAAGTTTTCTAAATTATAGAAATTAAAGAGAAATTAAGAGAAATATATAATAAGTCATATATATATTCTTATGGGCAAAATTCAGAAATAACATATTTATTCCCTTAATTATGAGTTTCATAGTAAGGTCAAAATATGCCCTGTATATATATTATCAATGTGTGTTGAGTATAAATATGTATATTATATGTATATTTTGTATAATATTAACATAACCTTTACACTTTGTATATATTTTCTAAAACTGGTTTGTCCAAGTGTTTAAGGCCGTAAATATCCCATACACAACTATTTCGAGAAACTTATCTAAATATACCATAATTGAAAAATATTTACATCATTTATAGCTATAAAATTTCAATACAGGCATAAATCATATTAATACATAATGTAGATTTTTTACCGAAATAAGCATAGTCCATTTAAAAAGCTTTATATACATTTATATTGCATGCATAATTCATTTTTGATTTAGTACATAATATACTATATCTATATCATGCATAATTCATTTTTAATACATGATGCATTTTTTTACAAAGACAAGTATAATACATTTTAATACACTTATAATACATTCATATTGCATACATAATTCACTTTTAATATATCGTACAATTGTTATAGATGGTAAATATCTTCTAAATATGATATATCTAGGTAATAAATAAAAAGCATATTTAGAAGGAGTAAATATTTTATAAATAAATTTCTCAAAAAGGTAATTTTTCCTATTTCATACTGCTAGATATTTCTCATCAATTTCTTTTCCATTCTAGTCCACACGTATCTGTCAAACAACCTACTGAAATTTTCAAATTTTTATTTTTGATAAATTATGAAAATTTGAACATGCAATGGAGAGAGCTAGGTACACAGTAATATCTATCTATATATATATAATAAAGCAAAAAAGTTACCATAAATATTAAGATAAGTGTCATCTTGATAACTACCTATTTGAATTCTTACAACAAAAAACTATCATTTTATAACAAAAAACTATTTGGTTGATTATTTAAATATCTAATATTATTTTATATTGTGGTAAAAAATAATTAAAATTCATTTCTATTGGAGGAAAACTATTATGATTTCGTATTATTTCATTTGACGTTATTTCTTATCTATATATATAATAAAGCAAGGAAGTTAGCATAAATATTAAGACAAGTGTCATCTTGAGAACTACCTATTTGAATCTTACAACAAAAAACTATCATTTTATAACAAAAAGCTATTTGGTTGATTATTTAAATATCTAATATTATTTCATATTGTGGTAAAAAGTAATTAAAATTCATTTCTCTTGGATGAAAACTATTATGATTTCATATTATTTCATTTAATATTATTTCTTATTTTGGTAAAAATCAATTAAGATTCTTTTCTATTGGATGAAAACTATTATGATTGTTTAATTATTTTATATTAAGAATAGTAATAAATTATTTCATATTATTCTATGTTTTTTTTATTATTTATTTAGTTAGTTAATATTATTTCATATTTCATATAGTGGTAAGAAGTAAATAATTATTTGATATCTTTTAATATCAGTATTATAAGAAAATAAATATTAATGATTTCATTGCAATTGAGTAAAAAAATATTGTAAGAAAAAATCAATTAAGAAAATAACCAATTAATAAATAGTAACCGATCAATTTATATAGAAAAGATTATAGTCATTCTAAATAAAAAATATTAAAAAAATATGTCATCCCTCAAAATAATTAAGTTTGACATATTTTTGTAAAACAAAAATAAATGAGAAAAAAAAATAATTGCTACCTTATTTGAGTTTTTAGCAAATTATAAAGATAATTAAATAATCAATTGACTATAATCAAATTATAAATTTATAAGAAACTTTTGAGAAATAAATCAGTAATTAGGAAAAAAAATTGTTACCATTTTAAAATTCTTCCCAAAATTTAAAATGTAATTAATATCAATTTGATATAATCAAACTATAAGAATATGATAAATTCATAGGATTGAATTTTTGAAATTATAACGGTAATAATATCAATTGTTTCCGTTTGAGATCTTTATGTAATGGTAGATTAATTAAATATAATCAAGCTATAAAATTAGGACAGATTTATGGTAAATAAATATATAATATTAATAATAATCTTATTGTTATCAAATTAATTGAGATAGAAATCAGCTAATATTGACAATTATTTTAACAAAAAATATATGCAAAGTTCCGTAATTGATATACATATATTGGTAAAAAAATCATTGACTACTGCTTTAGCTATAAGTATATATTAAAATTTACAACGTTAAATTTAAGAAACATGAGCTTATATATTATCATCATAAAGTTGATTCTAATTCATTGAAATTAATTAGTTGATTTTGTAGTCTTATTACAACAATGTTGTACATTATTTATTTAATGGAAATACATAAAATCAATTAACTGTTTTTGTGCAATCTACTATGATCTTATTAATTCAAATGAAATAATTTTTAAATGGTAAGTTTGGATTATAAAAAGAAAGGAGATTATTGTACGACTTAAGCATTTCTTATGTATTAAAAAAGATTGGCAAAATGACCTTCTGGACCCCTGTACTATGTCGGTTTTGTAAGTTGGACACTTCTACTTACACGTTTGTCATCCGGACCCCTGAACCTACTAAAAAACAATATTTTAAATCCTTTTTTGGTGAGTGTAACACACTCTCTCCCATGTCAGCTGCCACACCAACTTCCACGTCTATCACGCCTGACACGTCTGCCATGTCATTTAAAAAAAAAATTACATTAAATTCCAAGTCATTTTTAAAATGCTACATAACAAATTAAATATTAAAATTAATTTAATTAAATAAGAAAAATTTATAAATTGTAGAAAAATTTGAATAGTCATGTTTTTATTTTTGCTCACAAATTAAACATCAAATCCATTCCAAATAATTAAAATTCTTCTCCGTCTAATTTATTTTTTTAACTATAAATTCATATATACAAACATAATAAATTTTTGATTTTTAAATTTGAATATTTTTAACAAATTCACAAAAATTTTAATTTTTTTCAAGCATAATTCACTATTTTTTTTTACAATATTCACTATCACTCACTTTCAATTTAAATTTAAATTTTAATCCCCCAAAAAATAAAAAAGATTTCAAATATAAGTTTTAATTTAAAAAATGAAAAGAATTGAATTGAGAGGGAAAATTAAAATAAAAATTAAAAAGTGAACTTGTAAGGGGGGCTGGAAGAGTGTTAGGGTGGGGTGTGGGGGCTGGGGGTGGGGTGGGGAGGGGCTGGTGGGGTGTGGGGGGTTGGGGACTGGCTGGGGTGGGGGTGGGGAAGGGCTGGACGAGGCTGGTGGGGTGTGGGGGTTAGGGACGGGCCGGGGTGGGGGTGGGGAAGGGCTGGACGGGTGTTGGGATGAGGTGGAGTGGTGGAGGGGCTAGGGTGGGGTGGGATGGGTGGGGACGGGCTGGGGTGGAGTGGGGAAGTTTTTTTTTTTAAAAAAATTATAATTTTTAAATTTTAAAAAATATTTTTAAATTAAAAAAGATGGAGGAAAAAAAGACCCTTTTTATTTATTTTTTAATTTTAATATTTTTTAATATTTTTTAAATTATTTTATGGAAGGAGCTGGGGTGGGGTGGGATGGGGCTGAATGGGGGGTGGGGTGGGGACGAGCTGGGGTGGAGTGGGGAAGTTATTTTTTTAAATTATTATTTTTATATTTTTAAAAATATTTTTAAATAAAAAAAGATGGAGGAAAAAAAGTTCCTTTTTTATTTTAATTTTAATTTTAATATTTTTTATTTTTTTTAATTATTTTAATGTAAAATTGTCCAAAATTAACCCCCACTCGCACCCTCAGGCGAGTGACTACACTCTTCTTTTTCTAGTCACCATTTCAATGCCACATAGGCGAGGTCAACGGTCAAAGGGTGCAAAATGTTGCTTTTTAATGGGTTAAAGGATTCAGATGACAAACATGTAAGTAGAAGTGTCCAACTTACAAAACCGACATAGTATAGGGGTCCAGAAAATCATTTTGCCAAAAAGATTTAGAGACAAAAAGATGTCATCTCTCAAAACAATTAAATTTGACCTATTTTTGTAAAACAATAAATGAATGAATATAAAAAAAATCATAATTAGGCAAAAAAATGATTGTTACGTTATTTGAATTTTTAGCAAATTATAAAGATAATTAAATAATAAATTGACTATAATCAAATAATAAATTTATACGAAACTTTTGAGAAATAAATCAGTAATTAGGAAAAAAATAATTGTTACCTTTTTAAAATTCTTCCCAAAATTATAAAGGTAATTAATATCAATTTGATATAATCAAACTATAAGAATATGAAAATTTTTGGGATTGAGTTTCCAAAATTATAACGGTAATTAATATCAGTTATTTTCATCCTTGAGTTTTTTTATGTAATTGTAGATTAATTAAATATAATCAAGCTATAAAATTATGACAGATTTATGGTAAGTAAATATATAGTATTAGTAATAATTATATTGTTATCAAATTAATTCGATTAAATTGAGGTAAAAATTAGTTAATATTGACAATTATTTTAACAAAAAATATATGTAAAGTTTCGTAATTGACATATATATATATATATATATATGTATGTACGTATGTATGTATGTATGTATGTATGTATGTATGTATGCATGTAAGTATGTATGTATGTATGTATATTGGTTAAAAATAACAATGAATATTGACTACTACTTTAGCCATAAATATATTTTGAAATTTACAACATTAAATTTAAGGAACTTGAGTCTATATATTATGATCATAAAATTGATTCTAATTAATTAAAATTAATTATTTGATTGTGTAGTCTTATTACAATTATGTCGTATATTATTTATTTAATGAATATACATATAATTAATTAATTGATTTTGTGTAATCTACTATGATCTTATTTTAATGAAAATTTTTAAATGGTAAGTTTGGACTATAAAAAGAAAGGAGATTATTGTATGACTTAAGCATTTTCCATGTATTAAATATGATTTATAGACAAAAGAATATAATGCCACAACATTTTTGAGTTATTTAATTCATTTATCACGTTTTAAAATGTTGCTTATATCAATTTTGTGATGTTTATATAAAAAAAATTAAATTTTAAAAAAATAAATATCTTAAATATCTTAATTTAAGTTAATTTGTGTACTAATTTGAAAAAGTTAATTTATAGTTTACATTATATTTTTATTATATGGAAAATTTAACCTCATATGGCTATATATGCCCATTCAATCACACAAAAATATTGTTACACTTTTCTTCTTCTTCTCCCCCCTCCCCCCCTTCTCTCTCTCTCTCTCTCTGATTGATATTTATCAAGTTTTTCATTATGAATATGTAGAAATAAGAATTGTTAATAGTTTGCTAGATATTAGTTCATATTTTTCTTCATGAATTTTAGGCTTTAAAAATAAAAGTTTCGACATAATAGGATCACACATATTGATGGAATGTTATCAATAATTCAGAATGAGAGTTCAGCAGAAGAATATGCGTATGAGGAGGTTGAACAATGTAATCATAATTTACCATATGTTTGAAACAAAAAAACATTTGTTGAAAATGATTTGAATATTCGTAGTGATTTTTCTTTCTCGAAAAAAAATAAGTTTGTTAGTTTTTAAATCTCCTTATACAAATATAAATTTGTACTATGAATAATATAATTTCTTAATTAGATATTATTTTGATGTCATGCATAATTATGATATAAAGATGATTAATTTTTTTTTATTTTATTAATCATTATTTAATATCATATTTTGGTAGAGTAAAAGACCAACATGTTGAAGGAATGTTGTCATAATTAAAAATGAGATTTGAAGAAGAAACCTATGGGAAGGTCGCTATATATTCAAATAATATAGGTTTGAAACAAGAAAATTAATTGTCAAAAATGATTTTAATTATTCATAGCGTTTTTGTTTTTTACTTTAGTGATTTCTTTATTAAAATACAAATTTTCGACAATATAGTATCACTAAATAATGAATCTATTAGTGAAATTAAGAAAAATACACAATTGTTTTGACACAAATGAAAAATAAAAATTGCAAGATCTTGCCTGAGATTATTATGATTTATTTGTTTAAAATTTTAAAATTTTTAGCGATAACTTTTATCTCTTTTCTATATGTGGTATTTTCATAATTCTATTTCGACTTAAATGTAAACGTTATAAATAATATAACTAGAATGATAATATTTTTTCTTTATACTTAGTCTCCTTTCAATATTCGTATATAAGTAAATATTTTCAACAAATTCAAATTGATTCTGTCTTATTTTCTTTTTGACTTTGAAATAATTTATTATGAACTATTCAATAAACTATAATTGATAGGAGATGGTGACTTACATTTCATTAGTCTATGTTGATTTATTTATTGGTCAATGAAATATTTTTTTTATGCTTTTACTCATTTGATAAATATGTAAATCTAAATTATTTTTTTAATCTATCTTTTTTTAATGATTACTTTTACTTAAATATTGTCCGCACGTCGTGCGGGTACTAATACTAGTTTATGATTAAACTCCTAATATTTAGGAATAATTGGCATGGATTGAAATTATTTGGAATTATATAATTCAAATATAAGGTTAATTTTGATGAACTATTTTTTTTTTTAAATGAATGTCTGTTTTGAATAATTGTATATTTTTTCCTGAGTTGAACCAATAATAAATTTTATAGATAAATCTTAAGGCGAGGAGATATGTAGTTGTGTAAACAACAACAACAACAATAATACATTTTCGAATTATGAATTAATGAGAAAACTGATTTTTTTTCCTTAAATTTTTTTTTTTCTTTTTTTGGGTCATTTTGGTTAATTTTTTCTTTTTTATTGAGCACTTTGAACTCCTTTAGATTTAGGAGTCATTTTAGTTAATTTTTTTGAGGGTCATTTTGGTCATTTTAGTTGAATAATGCGACAGACGAAGTCCTTAATAATGATAAAACTCAACTTCCTTTTACTCCTCTTTATGCCTGAAGCAACTAGTTTAGAATATGTACAGTTTTTGCATGCTAAGGGTTTATCCTTATCAAGACGTACTGTGGATTTAGGGTTTATCTATGCAGGTCCTACCAGTATTTTCTCAGTTAGTTTGGCTGCATCCTATGGTGACTTAATTTTGTTAAGATATTCTCGAAATTAGTGGCCTACATTATATTATATGTAACTACAGGAAAGGGGAGGGGGGAGTACTCACTGGTGAGAGCGTTGGCTTCTTGTATGAGCCTTTGGTTAATGATGATAGACACATTAAGTATAAGGTGTTGAGAGTTTTTCGTCGTGGTATGTATTGTCACGATGCTATTTCTAACCTTGAGGTCCAGATATTTTCATCAGATAAGGGAAAGTTGGACCAGTTATCATGTTATGTCTCCGCGGATTTTTGATAGTTCAAAATCTGAGCCTTCGATGATTGCATGTGGGGGCGGATGTTATATACATTGAATTATTGCGATGGCAATATGCTTAATTTTATCATCGCATGTGATCCATTCACTAATGATCCTGCTCGATTGCTACGTCTCATTGATTTACCACGTGGTCTTGATTGGGTGCCTAGCAAATTGGGAGTGTGTCGAGGTCGTCTACAATTTGTTCGAGTAACTATGCAACAAAATAGATACCCTTGTATAAGTGTATGGGAGCTTGAGGATCACAGAATGGGGATATGGACATTGGTGCACAAGATAATCCCTACAAACCAGGCATTAAGAATCCGCATACCCCGTCTTGATACTAAAAACTTGATTTCTGTACTAGCTTTTCACCCATATAATAAGGATCTTATATGTTTTCTTGTAAGTAACGATCTTATTGTCGTGTACAATATAACAACAGATAAAGTGGAAAGCTCTACCCGCAATTCTCTATGAATTTCATATATCCAGCAAGATCAGTACCGGATGATGGCTTGCCAATTACTGAATGGAGGCCAATCCCAGTTACCCAACAATGGTGGCCAACTCCAGTAAGCCAATCCCTTTGATCTCAGAGCTTACCATCAAACACTGCTCATTTGGATTAGAGTTGTTGATCATCCTTCTTTTTTGTTTCTCTCTTCTTCTTGTCTATTTTTAGTCCATTCGTGTTGAACTACAAGCATGTTAACTTAATATATAGTTGTTTTATTTTCTTGTTTTGCCTTGTAGTTAGCAAAGATCTTTCTTTCTGGTTATGTTTTCACAATTTTGATTATAATTCCTCAGCTACACCGAGACCGGTTACAAAAACCACTTATATACTGCTTTACTAGTACACTATTGCGATGTCTCAATGAACGTAGTGAGCGTTTTTGCCTAGTTTGGTTGTGATTTCTTCACCCCTTGGATTTTGAATATCCACAATGACGACTTTTGCACCATTTTCAATGAAGACTCGGACTATAGTCATTCCTATACTCCACCGATGATAATATATAGCCACCTTTCCCTCCAACCTGAAAAATGGCTTTTTGAGATTTAACTTACAAGTACTAATGCACAAATGCTGCAGATGTATTTACACGACTAGTGCAACTTAACAGGAGGTGTAGATCAAGGTTTCTTGCTTATTCTTCTTTTATTTTCAAAACTAAATTATAGATCATCATAATTGTTACCTTTATGCAAAAGGAATTCCAAAATTTTTCATTTGAGAGTTGAACCTAATTTCTATCTGCTCTAGTATGTCATTTAAAATATATCATCATCTCATTTAAAAAATAAACTATTATAAAATAAAGTAGCATTTTAATTAATCAATTAGTCTTCTAATTAACATCGAGATCATAGGAAGGGTCTGCTCGCATTCCATACTTATAGTTTGTTTGGATGGTTGATACATGTTGTGTTGTATCGTGCTGTATTAAATCTTATTGGCACAAAAGACGTCCCAACTTTTCGACTACATGTATCACAAGTATGTAGCAAAAACTTTGTCATGCTCTAATAGAACTTGCAGTGATAGGATATAGGCCTGCGATTCCTTTCAATTAAATAACACGGTAGAGTATACACAAGACTTACCACTACCTCATGGAGGTAGAGAGGCAGTTTGCAAAAGACCCTAGGCTCAAATGAGGCAGTAACTAAAAGAAAAAATAATAATGAGGGGAGAAACATGACAACTAATAGCAAAGCAGAGCGGAGCATATATGCAAGGAACCGCGCGTAACATCAGTTCACCGTCACCTTATTAAGCTGCCTGTAATCAATTACATATGCAAGGAACAATCTTTCTTCTTCATGAACAAGATAGGAGCACCCCAAGGAGACACACTCGATCGAACGAAACTCTTACCCAGAAGATCCTGAAGCTGAGAATTCAGCTCCTTAAGATCAGTAGAAATCATACAGTAAGGTTCCATAGATATAGGTCGGGTGCCCGACTCAATATCAATAATAAACTCAACATCACACTCAGGCATAACACCAGGTAAATCAGTGGAGAAAACAGCAGGAAACTTATAGGCTATAGGAACAGAGTCAAGTGTAGGGCTCTCCACACTAACATTATGAATATAAGCGAGGTAAGACTTGTAAAACCTCAAAAATAAGTCTCCTAGTCCAACTATACAACAAGGTGAATGGTTTGCTTATTCCCTATTATAAGACAAGCTCAAACTTGGAAAGCAAAGCTTTTGAAGGAAAATTTTCATACTCATATCTTTTTCATTGAGAAGTGCTTTGTTCATTTAGCTTTAATGTCTAGATAACTTGACAGTTAATTCTATGGATTTGGCATATGCTTGCCTATTAGTTTGAATTGGCATTTGATCCATCGTCGTTGCAGGGGTTTTTCAATCACCGAACTGCGTATATACCAATGACGTAATCTCCAAGCGCTTCTAGAATCATCAGATTGCCCTCTTTCTAAAGAACTAAAATAAAGAGTAAGTTTAGTTATAACAGTAAGAGAAAGATATAGTTTGCAGAGAAAAATGAACAATTTTATTCACTCTGTTGATTGCCCTTTAAATAAAAAATTGCAATCTAGAAAGACCTGTAATCCCACTAAACCACTAACAGAATTTACAAACCAAACTCCCCTAAATTTTAGGAACGACTATCTGCTACTCTAAATACTAGGAAAACAACAACGTACTTAAAAGAATAACAACCTAACAACTAAAGCTAAAAAATAGCCTACTGCAGACTTGGTAAAATTTAAACAAGGTTGATGTTGCACAACTTTAACACCCCTTCTTGACATCATCTTCCTGTCTTAATCATGCCTAGTTGCTGGCAAAAACTGCCCAACTTGTTGACACTAAAACCTTTTGTGAACAAGTCTGCAATTTGACGTTCTATTTTAGTATGCTCCAAAACAATCTCTCCTTGCAAAACTTTTTCCCTGATAAAGTTGTAATGTATCTCCACATGCTTAGTCCTTGCGTGAAAGTTGAAACACTGGATTTTCAGCGAAGCAAATTACTGACTGATTATCACAGTACAAAGGCACTGCATAGTCCACCAATTGTTGTAAGTCCTTCAGCAATTGTATGAGCCACGTACTTTCTTGAGCTGCAACTATTGCTGCCCAATATTCTGCTTCTGTTGTTGATAAAGACACGGTTGGTTGCATTTTTTTGCACCATGAGAACGCTCCTGATGCAAGCATAAATACATATCCAATAATAGTTGAGCATCGAGTATCATGATCTCCTGCATAGTCACCATCACAATAACCAAATAGCTTACAATCTTTACCTTTCTTATACAAAATACCATAGCCAAGTGTACTTTTCACATATCTTAAGATTCGACGAACTCCTTCAAAATGAGACTTCTTTGGATTTTGCATATAATGACTCATAACACCAACTGGGTAAGAGATGTCGGATCTTGTTAAAGTTAAATAGATTAAACTGCCCACCAATTGCCGATACATTATTGCATCTTCCAAGTCTTTCCCTTTATGAGAACACATCTTAGCATTTGGATCCAGTAGTGTTGAGATTGGTTTGCAATTGAACATCCCAAACTTCTTCAAGAGACCTTTGGAATATTTTTGTTGATGCAGACAAATTCCTTTTCACTGCGATCAATCTCCAAGCCAAGAAAATGATTGAGTTGTCCGAGTTCCTTCATCTGGAAGCGGATTGACAAATTCTTCTTAGTTCGGCGAATTTCTTCTTCATAATCTCCTATTAGGATTAGATCATCCACATATACTAGCACAATAACTAGGTTTTTGTCAGCAATTTTCACAAACAAGCTGGAATCTGCTGGTGCTACTGAATAACCACTATGAGTAAGAAATGTAGAAATCTTACCATGCCAAGGCCCTTGGAGCTTGATTTAATCCATATAGCGCCGTTCGAAGCTTATACACATAATCTGCATGATCTTGACTTTGAAAACCCATTGGTTGACACATGCAGATCTCCTCATCTAACTCTCCATATGCAAAAAGGTATTCTTTACGTCCTTCTGCCGCATATTTCGATCTTTGCTAGCTGCAAGTGCAAGTAGAACTCTGACTGTAGTAAGATTTGCCACTGGACTAAAAGTTTCATCATAATCTAGTCCATATTGTTGAGAAAACCCCGAGCTACAAGAAGAGCTTTATGCCTTTCAATTGATCCATTTGTGTGTCGCTTTATCTTGTAAATCCATTTGTAAGAAATATGTTTGACATCCCTTGGTTTTGTCATAAACTCCCAAGTTTGATTCTGTTCTAGCGCAATAATTTCCTCCCCCATAGCTGTAATCCATTTCGTATTCTGAATGCTTCCTCAAAAGTCTATTTTTTTCATTTTCTTCTTCTTTTATGGCAGCATTGGCATATTTAAGATTGTGCTTTCTGATCCTTGTTGACCTTCTAAGTAAATGTGGTGTATTTGCTCCATTGAGCTCACCTTCTTTACCTGGTTGCTGGTGCAAACCAGTTTGCCAAGGACTTTTAGTCACATTTTTTTTCAACCTTATCTTCACTAACTTCACCGTTAGCTTCATCTAGACTCAACTGGATATGAGACGATCCCAACAACATCTTTGAGAACATCTGAATCTGGCAGCAATTCCTTATTTAAAGACCACCATGAAGAAGCTCCATCAAATACCACATTTCGAGAAGTGTAACACTTCCCCGTTGTTGGATCACAACATTGCCACCCTTTTCATTGGTTGCCATACCCTACAAAGATACACCTAACAGCCTACTCGTCCATCTTGCTACATAAATGGTTAGGTACAAATACATAGCATACACAACCAAAACACGAAAATAGCTGACTGAAGGTTTCATATTCCACAACTTTTCGAAAGGTAAAAGAAAAAATAACCTTCGTTGAGGAAGACTGTTAATCACATAAGTTGCAGTCTTCATAGTTTTCGCCCAAAATTGTCCAGAAACATTTTTTGCGTGAAGCATGCTCAGACAAATTTCTGCTATGTCTATTCTTTCTTTCCGCTATGCCATTTTGTTGTGGCGTGTTTGGATATGTGAACTGCTAGTGTATTTTACACTCCCGAAGGAAGTTAGAAAATTCATATGAGGTATATTCCCCACCGTTGTCAGTTCACAGACAAAGAATTTTCTTACCAACTTCTGCTTCAACAACCTTTTTGAATTCTTTGAACTTTGAAAACGTATCAGACTTTTCCTTTAAAAAATAAATCCACACATACCTGAAAAAATCATCAATGAAGGTCAGCAAATATTCAACAGTTGCTTTCTTGATCGATTTGAACAGACAGAGTGAATTAATTCTAATGGTTCCTTAGCTTTGTATTTTGACTCCTCATATGGCAATTGATATGCTTTACCATACTGGCAGCCTGCACATATTGCATCTGTCATTACTGGAACTTTGGGGAGACCCTTTAATATTGACTTTTCCATTATAACACTAAGCTTAGAGTAGCTAACATGGCTCAACCGCATGTGCCATAAGTCCTCACTGTCATTCTTTCTAGCCCTTTCTACATATGTTGTTTCTGCCGATATTACATTGACGGAATTTAATCTTGGTCCTTTCAGCACTGTCTCTTCTTTAATCTCAAGGTGTTATATAACCTTACATCATTCTGACCAAACAGAACAAGAAAATCCGAAGATGTTAGTTGGTCCACTGAAAGAAGACTTTTCTTCATACTTGAAACATGATAAACATTTTTAAGAGGCATCAGATTAATACAATTTTGTGGAGACTCTACAGTGTTACCAATGTGAGTTATCGGTAGTTTTGTGTCATCAATTGTCACCACCTCACGATTTCTTTTGTATTCGGATAAATTTTGCAACTTATCCATGTCACCTGTCATGTGATTTGAGCAACCAGAATGAACAATCCAATCATTCACATAGTCAATTTGTTTAGAGGTTGTTACTATAAGAGCTAACTCCTCTTGTTCTGCAACAAAGAATGCTTCAACGTCCCACTCCTCTTCAACCTGGGAAGTGTCAGCATTACTTTTCACGATTTTTTTCTTTGACTTGCAATCTCTGGCCATATGGCCCTTCTTCTTGCAATTGTAGCACTTCCCTTCAAACTTTTTGCCAAGATTTTGATTCTTCAAACCACCGCCTCCACGAGTGCTCCCTTTACCTTGATGACCTTTCACCTAGTCGTTGTTCTTCTTAGATCCACTGGCATCATGCTGCTTGAACTTCCAGCTTCCTTTGTTGACATAAAGTGCTTCATCTTGAACCTTTAGTGAAGCTCCTCCTATTTTCTTGGCCAAGGCTTCCTGATCTGCTAGCAAATTCTCAAATTCCACAAGTGATGGCTGATTTTGCCATCCTTGTACAACAACAATAAAACCTCTATATTCAGGCTTTAGACTGTGGATGGTGATTCGCTTCATCCTCGTCTCTCCAATTAGAGCTTATGGATCTAACTCTGAAATCTCTCGACATATCATTTTCACCTGATACAAGAATGACAACGGAAGACACAAAACACACTCTAAATTAGTCCACAATCTTAAGGATCCGAGGACCAAGATGGAGACCACTCTCGGATTCGCTATCAACAAGAAGAATACAAGATACAATGTGTATTTTAACTCCAAAACAGCAACAAGAACAAGAACAAGATTAACACAAGATGATAAAAAAGAAGACACAAGATTCGAATTTAACAATAACTACAAGAACACAAGATTACAACACAAACAATAAACAAGATTACAAGAAGGTAAAAGGAAAGATAGACCACATGAAGGTATAATCTTAAGAACCCAAGAATGTACAATCTTGGACCCTTAACACTACACACAACAATAAATCTATCTCTTACAAAGACACAAGATCGGAATCCACCTCCCAAGCATCAATGTTTCCAAGCAAACAACAACAAAAGAGAATCCACCCTATTGTTGTATCCTAGTTTCGGTTTTACCTCCAAAGAGAAGAGAGGACTTGTGTTTTCCAATGTCTTAAGACTTACAACATCATTAATAAAACTAAGTCTAAAAGCCCTACAATGTTCTATTTATACTAGGTTACAAATAAAATACAAAAAAGACCAAAAGGCCCCTTAGAGACTTAGGTGCCCATCAAGTGTAATATGTTGGCTGATTTTTAGTGCACTTAGGTTCCCTTTTGCACTTCAATTGCACACACCAAGTCTCGGACCCAAAATGCACTCCCATAAGTTCATATCCGTGATTATTCCCGTATCATCCTCTCCATCTTGAGAGGAATTTGCCCACAAATTCACGGCTTCACCTCGTTCAATCGACCACTTTAAAATAAACCACTCAAAACAGCCCGCAAAACATTAACACAAGTCTTGGCCAACATCTTCAATTTGAATCTCGGCTTCCTCTCCATCTTGAGCCTTGTCTTCAATATCATCCGAAACAAGTATCCTATCATCATACAAGCATCGTCGTAGACTCTATATCCGTCATGTTCCTTTCTACCATTCTCCTCTACATGGATATGTTGTCTTTGGTGAAGTGGAGTTTCGATTGAGAGGATTGATTTGGTAAAGTGGAGCTTCGGTTGTGGAGCTTGGACGGGAGAGATTTGGCTTCCAAGTCCTTTTTGTTGGACTTGATTGAATGAAGGAGGGATCGACCTATGTAGGTCTCGGGTTGGAGGACGTTTGGTGGCCTGGCTTATGTCTATGTCATTTGGTGGTGGTCTTGGAGGATTGATTTCTTGAGGTAAAGCTTCGGAAGTAGAATCACGAGAATTCCTTCGACTCTCCACTCGTCCAACCTCTCAAGTATAGTAGACATATCCGAGCCCAATTTGTCAAGACCCGCATTCGCCTTAGCTATTTCTCGGGCAATAGCATCAAGGTGGACCAAAATGGTATCCATTGTGGCAAAGAAGTTACCTACAAAATAGAAAACACGTTACTTATACAAAACATCCTCACTCTCTCTTTTATTTCGGGTCTCTCGGATCCCTCACACTCAATCTCACAAGTATTGAAAGTTTGCTTGTACTCCGAGAGGTGTTGAGAGGTGAGTCCAATATTGAAAACGACTCCAAAGAGTAAGGAAAAAAAATACAAGGACGTTACAATGACTCAAAGGATTAAGACACACAAAGAAAAATTAACACGAAGAACGGTTTCAAAACTAACTTACAATCTAGTACTAGCTCGTACGTTAGTAATGGAATTAACAAACGAAACTAAAAAGACAACACAATGAAACTAAAAGATCAAAATTTGAGCTTAAAATTTTGTCGTGTGAACAGTAAAACGTGATGTGGCAGCCACGTATTGGTTTGATTTTATCAAGTTGTTAATTTCAAAAGTTCAAGTCTTGGCAATTTTCAATTTGGGACCTTTGGTGGAACTTGTTCAATGAAGGAAAATACAAACTAGTCTTTGGAGCTTCTTTTCAATTCAAAATTCAAGACTCAAATGTCTTTGACTAGACTTGTACTACCCTTAAAACATGGATTCTTGAATCATGGAAAGTTGTTGGAAAGTGGTTGAGATGTGATTGACTAGTTGATGAGTGATGGTAAGTCTTTCAAGACTAACAAAGCTTTACCTTTTTCCCTTCACCTTTATAGATCTAAGGCTCACTTTATTTTAAAAAGCTATGAAGGTTGTGAAGAACTCCATGAACAACATCAACAATCACCAAGAACAACCAACAACAATCTCCAAGAACACCAACAATTTTCACACGGCCAACTTTCAATTTTCACAATACAATATCTTCAATACTTGGCCAAGACAACTACAACTTTAACAAGATGGTTCTTAGGCCACCAATGAGAAAAATACCACGTGGCCAAGCTTAGAACAACAAAAAGATGAAGACCACAAGGCCAAAACAGTACACCACAATATTGTTTCAACAACAATTCGGCCAAGTCTTATGTTCACAACAACAACATCAATTTTTAAAGCTCAAATCTAGATATAGACTCAACGTGTTAGTGAGGAACAAAACTAACACTTAGAGATAGAAAATACAAGTAAAAACCTCGGCCAAGACACAACAAGAACACACTTTTCGGCCAAGAACACAACACGGACAGATTGCTATTTTTTCTGAATTTTTCAGTTTTGAACATTTTTTTTTTTCCACTAACAAGCCCAAGATTGATCTTGTGAGAACAAGATCAAGCCATGCTATGATACCAAATGATACAAGAATGACAACGGAAGGCACAAAACACACTCCAAATCAGTCCACAATCTTAAGGATCCGAGGACCAAGATGGAGACCACTCTCGGATTCTCTATCAACAAGAAGAATACAAGATACAATGTATATTTTAACACCAAAACAACAACAAGAACAAGAAAAAGATTAACACAAGATGATAAAAAAGAAGACACAAGATTTGGATTTAACAATAACAACAAGAACACAAGATTACAACACAAATAATAAATAAGATTACAAGAAGGTAAAAGGATAGATAGATAGATCACATGAAAGTATAATCTTATGAACCCGAGAATGGACAATCTTGGACCCTTAACACTACACACAACAATAAACCTATCTCTTACAAAGACACAAGATCGGAATCCACCTCCCAAGCATCAATGTTTTCAAGCAAACAACAACAAAAGAGAATCCACCCTATTGTTGTATCCTAGTTTCGGTTTTGCTTCCAAAGAGAAGAGAGGACTTGTGTTTTCCAATGTCTTAAGACTTACAACATCATCAATAAAACTAAGTCTAAAAGCCCTACAATGTTCTATTTATACTAGGTTACAAATAAAATACAAAAAAACCAAAAGGCCCCTTAGAGACTTAGGTGCCCATCAAGTGTAATATGTTGGCTGATTTTTAGTGCACGTAGGTTCCCTTTTGAACTTCAATTGCACACACCAAGTCTCGGACCCAAAATGTACTCCCATAAGTCCATATCCGTGATTATTCCCGTATCATCACCTTATGAATGTATTGTGCAATTGTCATGTTGTGTTGTCCTATCGAGAGTAATTCGCTCTCCAAGAGTTGGATCCTCGTATCATTTTTCTTTGAAAATAGCTTTGCGAATATATCCCAAGCCTGCTTCCGCTTGGTGGCATCTCGTATGTGCTCTAGCACATCCTCTTCAGTTGTTGTCTTCAAAGCAAACATAGCCTTTCCTGCTTTTATCTTCCACCTCCGCAATGTTCTGTGTGCATCTTCTGCTTCTAGTTGTGTCACCTCGCTCCCGTTCACAACCTCCCGCAGATCTTGCCCTTGCATATAAGACATTATGCAAGTGGACTATGTACTGTAGTTGCTGTTGTTGAACTTTTTCATTCTGCCGACAGCTTGTAGGTCTGTCATTATGTCAACAGTAAAAATATCAAAAAGAAAACTACAATAAGTGATTTCCCAAAGAACAACCTTGCTCTAATACCAATTGAAGAACTAAAATAAAGAGTAAGTTCAGTTATAACAGTAAGAGAAAGATATAGTTTGCATAGAAAAATGAACAACTTGATTCACTCTGTTGATGGCCCTTTAAATAAAAAATTGCAAACTAGAAATTTCCTGTAATCCCACTAAACCACTAACAAATTGCACTAACCAAACTCCCTTAAACTTTAGGAACAACTATCTGCTACTCTAAATACTAGGAAAATAGCAACGTACTTAAAAGAATAACAACCTAACAACTAAAGCTAAGAAATAGCCTACTGTAGACTCGGCCAAATTTAAACAAGACTGATGTGGCACAACTTTAACACTTCCATGTCTGACCTATGTATTTCCAACGTTCTATTGCTCGAAAAATGTTTAAAATTCGAGAAGGAAGATTTCTTTCTAGGAAATATGAGTTGAGAATGCCTCTCAAGTATTCAATTAATTAAAAGAGATGAGTATAATATTAAGTTAAAAAGGGTAAAATAGCTCAAACAATTGGAGACGGTTCTTCAATAACTGCATTAGTTTTCCCAAGAACTATTCAATTGTCCAACAACTTCACACATTTGTCGAACAACTTCACATAGTTGTCGAATAATTTCGATAGTTTTTGAGACAACTTCTATGTTTGTTGATACAACTTTTATAGTTGTTGGAGTGAAAATGTTAAAATAAAAAGCTGAAATTTTTCTGTCACTTTTACCTAATTTTAAAATTTGAAGGACCCCACTTAATTGATAAATTTATTTGTATAATTTTAAAACGTTTTGGTCACTTTTAATTGCATATTCCTACTGTCTATAATATAGAGCCGTAATAGGTAGCCACTCTTTTTTTAATCGGCAGTTAGTTTGAATAAAATCCCCTAAAAGTTAATAATCCTAAACTAAACACGAAAAATATATGCTTCTTCTTCACTCTGCCCAAAGGTATATATATAGATGCTCAAAGTTGCAATTTTTAAACGTAATTTAAGTCGATGAGGGATCTTGTCAATTTCTTGTTTCTCATCCAAAATCTTGAGGCCTCAAAAAGTTGTAGAAAACGTTAGACTTTAAATCATGGGTTATTTGTCAGTGACGTTATAAAACGAAAGTAAACATAGCTAAAGAGGCTTTAATGAGATATATTTATCTTTCTCCAAATCAAAAGAAAAGCTATATAGTTGCTTGCAAAAGTGATACGGGAAAAACAACAGAAACACGAAACAACTCCAATACAGTCCACTAATCTTAAGGATTTGAGGACTAAGATGGAGACCACTCTCGGATTCACTACAACAACAATAATACGAGATAACAACGATGCATTTGACACCAAAAACAGCAGCAACACAATGAGAACAAATTTCGGATTCAAGAAGGACACAAAACAGTCCACTATGAATCTACAAAGTGCAATAAGATAAAGATAGATGGATAGACCAAATGAGGGAATAATATTAACAACCCAAGAATTGTTACACCCTTGGACCTTTAATACTACACACAACACTAACCTATCTCCTACGTAGGTACAAGAGGGATCTCGATCTCTCAAGGACCAACGTTTCCAAGCTTGAATCTAACACGAGTGATTCCACACTCAAGTTGATTTCCCTAGTTACAATTTCAGATTTGTGCCTCAAGGAGAGAGGACTTGTCTTTCAATGTTATACAACATTCATCATCATCAAAATCTCCTCAATGAATCCCTAGAAGGTTGTATTTATAGTGTATTACAAGAATAGTGTGAAATGTCAAAAATGACCCCTTAGTCAAAGTCTTCAAGTGGGCTCCCTTGGAGTGCATTGTATGGACTGATTTTGGAGCCTAGTTAGGCCTTCCTTTGCACTTCACATGTACACTCCAAGTCTCGGGTTCATTCACTCTCGCACTCACCCACTTCCGTGGTTGTATCCGTATCATCCTTCCCTTCTTGAAAAGGATTCGACCTCGAATCCGTACCTTGCAAAATCAAGAGAAGACAAGCAAGCACACATCCTCATGACATGAGGGGTTAGAGTTAGCAAAAATAACACATCACATGCCAAGCCAAGGTGGGACAAACTTGGAGTATACCCACGGGTCCTTTGTGTTGAACATGAAAACCTTAGTATAAATGACACAAAGGAAGAGGTCATCATCAACAAAAAGAGACAAGGAAGAACCTTGCCTTCCTTTATTAGCACCCACAATCAAACATTGCTTGTCGTCTTGACCAAGCATCAAGTAGGAAGTGTAGAAATTCCCACATTCCCAGAGGGTACCGGGGTCAAATGGGAGAAGTAGCCAAGGGTCTAAGCCAAGGTTAGCCCTTCCTTCCCCTAGAATGTTACTCCCACAACCACGTATGACATTTGCCTTTAAGAGAAGACTAACATTCAAGAATAGAGAGGCACTGCCTAGAAGTCCTACCTCAAAAAGACATATGCCATCATTTACAACATTTTCATACACATGATCTCTATGAACAAAACTACTAGCAAGGCTTTTACCACACAAGATGTTCAAAGAGTCACGTGCACCATCAAGATCAACTCTATAAACACCATCACTAACTTGAGATTTTTTAAGCACGCCACACATATGCTCAAGTAGTGGAATACATTCATGAGTAAGTTGATCTTCATTCACATCCTCACTAGTTGTTGGCAACTCACATACCAACGTAGACTCACCTTGGTTCGCACAAGGGTCAACTAGTGTGTGAGTACTCTTGTCAATTAGTAATAGAACCTTGTTCAAGTTATAAGAGCTAACACTAGATGGGACATAAATCATTCTTACAAGAAGAATCAATTTCGTCATCTAAAGGATCAACTAGTGCTTGCGTACTTACAATAAGAGTTTGGTCCTCACGTAACCTAACATCACCAAGAGTATCACCATAGGGAGACTCAAAGACCTCTAGTCCAGGTAAATCCACAACTACATCCAATTGGCCCCTACTAGCCACAACACAAGATTCTAAGTTCATAGGAGTATAGGGAATAATGTTTTTACCTCGTAGCTCACATGAGCTACGACCTTCCTCTTGACGTGTGTTCGGGCAGCCCACTTGCTCCCTTTGACCTATCATACAATCCAACCTTTCATTTGCCATAACTAGGTCTCGGGACATAGTGTCAAGGTAGGCTAAAATGACATTGGTGGCATTGTTTGTTAGGGTTTTTACCCTGATTTTCTTACTATATTTAAGTTTTACTTTTTCTTAGCAAGAAAATAAAAGTTACCATAATTACTTTTACTTTTCCTGAAAGAAAAAATATAATTCTTTTCCATATTTGGCTAACCTCTTTCTTGGAGGAAAGGTTTTGGACATCTATAAATAGAAGACCCCCTTCTCACACCATAACACAATAACATCCACAATGTAGTCGTTTAAAGAGTCTCGTTTAGGCAGAGATTTTCTCCCAATAGTTTTTTAATATTTTTTATATTAATTTTCAATATGTAGGTCACTTGACCAAATTACACCAATAATATATTTTTTAGTATGTTTTTCTTTGTCGTCTGAATTATCACTACGATAGTTTGCAACTAATAGCTTCCGCATGACGCCCTCTCAATTTTGAACCGAACATTGTTGTCCATGGGTTGAGAGGTGGAAGCCGCGGATTTTCTTGTAATTGTACCTAAAAAAAAGAAAGAAAAGAACACCTACAAAACAAAACACAAGTTAGTTTGAAACAACCTCACAACACTCTCGCACACTTGATCGTCTCACACTTGGTTTCACAAGTGTTGAAAGCCGGCTTATACTTCGCGAGTGATTGAGGGTCGAGTCTACTCTTGCCCAGAATAGATTTTCGTTTGAGTTGACTCAAGTAAAATTTATTACGGAGTTGAACCAACAAGATACAACGATTTATCAAAAGAGAAAAGCACACAACAAATGCGTAACACGGATGAACGAACACAAAAACTAACTAACAATCTAGTAGATAAGTACTAGTTTGCCAATTAGTATTGGAACCAACAAAATTGAAACTAACAAACAACAAACGGAAACTAAGAAATCTAAAATTTGAGCTTAAATATGTTGCGTGAATAGTAAAACATGATGATGTGGCAGCCACGTATTGTTCTCGGTTGCACACAACTTTTGTTGTCCAATTTCAAGTCTCGGTCAATTTTTCAATTTGGACTTTGGTGGAACTTGTTCAATGGAGGGAAACACAAAGTAGTCTTTAGAGTTTCTTTTTCAATTAAAATTTCAAGACTCAAAGTCTTGGACTAGACTTGTACTCCTTCTTAAAACATGGATCCTTGTTTTATGGGAAAGTGGTTGAGATGTGATTGACTTAGTGGTGAGTGATGATAAGTCTTTCAAGACTAACAAAGTTCTCACACTTTTTCCTTCACCTTTTTGGATCTAACTTTCACTTTATTTTAACAAGGTATGAAGGTTTGGAAGAACATCAAGAGCACTTCAAGAATCACCAAGAAAATCAACAACAATCTCCCAAGAACAACAACAAGGTCAACTACAAACTTCCAACAAACGGCCAAGTCCTTTAGTGTGGTGTTTTGGTCTTAACAAGGGGTGAAGATTGTGATGAATAATAAGAATACAATAACTTTTCAAGAATAATAACAACACCAACAACGTCCAGCCCAAGTCCAAAAGAAAGGTCACCACACGACCAAGAACAACAACATCAATACACGACCATTAACTTGTCACAACAACAATCTCAACAATTTAAGCTCAACTCAAGATATAGACTCAATGTGTTAGTGATGAAAAAAAAACTAATACTTAGAGAAAAAAAAGAAAAGTAAAAATCTCGTCCAAGACACAACAAAAACACAATTTTCGGCCAAGAATACAAAATGGACAAATTGCTCTCTTTTCTGGAATTTTCAGTTTTCAACTGTTTTTTTTGTAGTTTTCAAGTCTCAAGCCCAAGATTGATCTTGTTAGAACAAAATCAATGATGACTTTGATACCAAATGATACGGGAAAAACAACAGAAACACGAAACAACTCCAAAACAATCCACTAATCTTAAGGATTTGAGGACTAAGATGGAGACCACTCTCGGATTCACTACAACAACAACAATACGAGATAACAACGGTGCATTTGACACCAAAAACAGCAGCAACACAATGAGAACAAATTTCGTATTCAAGAAGGACACAAAACAGTCCACTATGAATCTACAAAGTGCAATAAGATAAAGATAGATAGATAGACCAAATGAGGGAATAATATTAACAACCCAAGAATTATTACACCCTTGGACCTTTAATACTACACACAACACTAACCTATCTCCTACGTAGGCACAAGAGGGATCTCGATCTCTCAAGGACCAAAGTTTCCAAGCTTGAATCCAACACAAGTGATTCCACACTCAAGTTGATTTCCCTAGTTACAATTTCAGATTTGTGCCTCAAGGAGAGAGGACTTGTCTTTCAATATTATACAACATTCATCATCATCAAAATCTCCTCAATGAATCCCTAGAATGTTGTATTTATAGTGTATTACAAGAATAGTGTGAAATGTCCAAAATGATCCCTTAGTCAAAGTCTTCAAGTGGGCTCCCTTGGAGTGTATTGTATGGACTGATTTTGGAGCCTAGTTAGGCCTTCCTTTGCACTTTACGTGTACACTCCAAGTCTCGGGTTCATTCACTCTCACACTCACCTACCTCCGTGGTCGTATCCGTATCAAAAAGTATTCTTTTGGTACCGACCTGTAAAGCCAAAATCAGTCATGCACCTATTAAAATTTATAGAGAAACACACCACAGATTCACATAGACCAAGAACACCTATAAAGTACTGGAATATGCGAGAGGAAAGGTGTGTACCTTTGTCCGTCATTATATCACGTAACCCAAGATGATTTTGTCCACCATTTCAATATGTAACAGAAGACAACACGTTCCCAAAGTTGAACAAGGCTGAGTCTTCCTCTCCTTTACTTAGGACGGCTGGCAGCTTATTGGAATACGTCTTATGCTAAAGCCAGGAGAGGGGACCTAGCCTTATATTTATAGGCATAAAATCTAGTGCACCCCCATTATGGTCTCACAGCTCTACTACAGGCCTACACTATTGGCAGCCCACACCAATAACATGAAATTGACACAGACCCATATGGAATCTGCATGAATACACGACCTATGTCTGGTCCACCAACTAATAACATCATCCTGTTTTACTTTAACATAATAAAAAGTTAATGTTAAGTCCATATAAAATAAATAATTCTAACAGCACCCACATACCATATTATCTGTTTTAACAAGAATTGCTATCAATTGCTTTCACCACGACAATTAAATGGCTCATGCAATATCCTACTCAACTGGATACTGGATCATCATCTCTTCAACTTCGTGAAGTTTAAACTGTCAATGGAAAAAATGATTCTCATAAATTAGACAATACAAGAAATTAGCATGCCAAGCCCATAACTCAACAACATACTAAGTGAAATTCCACAAAGTGAGGTTCGGGGAGGGTAGAGTATACACAAGCCTTACCACTACCTCTTGGAGGTAGAGAGGCAGTTTGCAAAAGACTCTGGGCTTAAATAAAGCTCAAAACACTAACTAAAAGAAAAAATGATAGAGGGGAGAAACATGACAACTAATAGCAAAGCAGAGTGGGGCAAATTAATTAAGGGTGACAAAAAAGTTTCAAAGCTAAAAAAAGAGTGACACAAGTCTTAAATATTGAGTAGAGGTGATAATTTTAAGATTAGTGTTAATGACACTAATTTTAAAACCCTTAAGTTTTATTATTTAAACAAAGATCCCTACCCCATATTTACACAAAGATCCCTACACCATCACCACTCCTCCTCCTCCACACCCTTTTTATTGCCGCCGCCACCTCTTCTTCCTCCACTATCACTATCACTACCATTGCCACCTCTTCCAGATTCACCATTATTTTCTCCCCCTACATAACTATCGCCTATTTTTCTTCTTTCTCCTCTACCACCGTCGCTATCAACACCACAACAAATGTCATCTTCTCATTCAGCGTTACCACCAGCACCACCACCTCCATTTTTATCATAAATATCATTTTCGTGGGCTCCTCCTCCAATCAGATCTTTTTTCAGAAATTAAGTATTTATTGAAGTTGCTGCAGCAACAGTCAAAGTTGCTGCAACTTCGATAGTTACTGCAACAACTTCAATAATTGTTGTAACACAACAACTAATAGTAGTTGTTGCAGCAATTACCGTAGTTGCTGAATTTGCTAAATTATTTTTTCATTCATTTTTAAAAGAAATCAAAAAATTTCTTTTCAAACTTTTAATTTATTTTTTTTAAAATAGTCCATAAAAATTTAAAAAGGAAGAACGGAATGAAAAGAGAAAGAAAAAGAAGAAGAGAAGATGGAAGAAGAGGAAAATCCATAGAGAGAGAAAAAATAGAAGAAGAAGATGGGGAGAAAGAAAAAGAAGAAGAAAGATAGAAAGATAATAAAAAGGGGCGAAAATCTAAAATTTGAAATTTGGAGTTGGAGAACTTTTTAAAAAAATAAAAAGTTTTTAAAAATTATACTTTACACCCCAATTAACTTAATTATAATTTAAATGAAGCTTTGACCTTAGTTGGTCAAAGTTGTCACCATTGTTAATTTAAAGACTTTTTTGTCACCTCCCACTTAATTTTCTCAACAGAGTGGAACATATATGCAAGCAACCGTAATATCAACAAGAAGGTGCATGATTTGCCTATTCCCTATTATAAGAATAGCTTAAGATTGGAAAGCAAAGATTTTGAAGGAAAATTTTCATACTCACTTCTTTTCATTCAGAATTGCTTTGTTCATTCTGCTTTTTTGATGTCTAGATATTTTGACAGTTAATTTTGTGGATTTGGCATTTGCTTGCCTATTGGTTTGATTTGGCATTTGATTCATCGTTGTTGCAGGAGTTCTTCAATCTCTGAACTGCGTATATATCATTGACGTAATTTCCAAGCGCTCCCAGAACCATCAGACTGCCCTCTTCCATGCCTGAACTATTATTTCCAACGTCCTGTTACTCGAAAAACATCTAGAATTTGAGAAGCAGATTACTTTGTAGGAAAAATCAGTTGAGAATGCCTCTTAAATCTTCAATTAATTAATAGAGACGAGTGAGTCCCACAATATCATTAAGTTAAAAAGGGTAAAGTCGCTCAAACAACTCGGGACAGTTGTTCGACAACTGCATTACCTGTCCCAACAACTATTCAATTGTCCAACAACTTCACACATTTGTCGAACAACTTTGCATAGTATTGAACAACTTCGATAGTTATTGGAACATCTTCTATTTTTGTTGATACAACTTTATAGTTGTTGGAGCGAAAATGCTAAAATAAAAAGCTGAAAAAATCTGTCAATTTTACCTAATTTTAAAACGTGAAGGACCACCACTTAATTGAGAAATTTATTTGTATAATTTTAAAACTTATTTGTCACTTTTAATTACATATTCCTACTGTCTATAATATGGAGCCGTAATAGCTAGCCACTTTTTTTTATCGGCAAGACTAATCAGCAGTTAGTTTGAATAAAAACCCCTTAAGGGATCTTACCAATTTCTTGTTTCGCATCCAAAATCTTGAGGCTTCAAAAAGTTTTAATAGTCATTTTATAATTTTATTTTCACTTAAAACAATATTGAATATTGTAAAAAAAAAAAAAATGTACAAAATTAAAATAAAAAACCTATATACTCTTTGATAGAAATATTTTAGAACTTTGAATTAAATAACTCAAATCTTCGTATTAAAAAAATAAGGCTTTTATAATAGCATCCAAGGGATGTATGTAAAACAAATTACTAACATCTTATTAACTAGAATTAATATTTACTTTATAAATAATGACATTAACTAGAATTAATATTTACTTTATAAATAATGACATTACTATTTGAAGCTATTCGGGACAAACAATAGCATAAAGTTAAATGTTTTGAAATCAGTAACATAACCTACCCGTTCATCTCTTGTGAAATTAAAATAAAGTATCATGTAATATTAATTTGATAAATAATCTAACTTACCCAAATAACAATGGATAGACTCTACAAATCAATGGATAAGTAAAAGATAAGTAACATGAATTACCAAATTACAGGATAAAGATTGACTCTTTTAACGGACCAACATGTATAAGTCAATAGATTGGTAAAAAATGTCTTCAAATATCTCTTCAGTTTCAAAAAGTTGATAATACTCCAATGCCAAACCCCGGGAAATATGACACGAAACTCCACCTTATGCAAATACGCATTAGCACTCTATCATTGACCAAGACTTTTGTAGAGTCTGTTGTACTGATACTAGGAAATATGACACGAAACTTCGCCTCCAACAATATGCAAATACCCGTTAGCACTCTATCATTGGCCAAGACTCTTTGTAGTCTGCTGTACTGATACTAGGAGAACATGGACGGTTTGTGAGGTCCTAGTTGCAGGGTGTTTGCCGAATACTAGAAGAACATGGGCGTATTGCTGGTTAGTGAGTCCGGACACAGTTGCAGGGCGCTGTGAGGTCATAGTTGCAGGGTATTTGTTGAATACTAGAAGAACATGGGCGTATTGCTGGTTAGTGAGGTCCCTAAACGGACACAGTTGCATGGCGCACCTATGCTGGCAGTTGTCACAGGGAAATCTATGTTGTCCAGAGCTATGTTTGTCCATTTTTACACTGCAAAGTAAAGAAACTGGATTAACAACAATCACAACGCCAAACAACAACATCAATGCGATTACCAACATCAATGCAATTACGAACGAGTAAGAAACGGATTAACAACAATCGCAATGCCACAACAAATCTCTAACAACACAGAAGGGCTACAAATAAGTAACAATAATGCAAAAACGAATAAGAAAAAATTTGTGACAATGCGATTACGAACAAGTAAGAAACTGTATTAACAACAATCGCAACGCCGCGAATCATCTGAATTTGCGATCACACTTCAATGCGAAACTAGATTAACAACAATCACAACAAGTAACAACAATGCGATTATGGAAAAGTAAGAAACTAGATTAACAACCATCGCAACACCGCGAATCACCTGAATTCACGATCACTTCAATATGAAACTAGATTAACAACAATCGCAACAAGTAACAACAATGCGATTACGAACAAGTAAGAAACTGGATTAACAACAATCGCAACAAGTAAGACAATGCGATTACGAACGAGTAAGAAACTGGATTAACAACAATCCAACGCCAAACTCAGCTAGGAACTAGTAACAGCAACGCAAAACTCAATTATGAACCACTAACAACACACAAGGGCTACAAACAATTAACAATAATGCAAAAACGAACAAGTAAAAAATTCATAAAACGAACAAGTAAAAAATTCAGGACAATGCGATTACGAACAAGTAAAAATTGAATTAACAACCATCACAACGCCGCGAATCACCTGAATTCGCGATTCACAATTCAAACAACAGAAATCTAAACTAGATTAATAACAATCGCAACAAGTAACAACAATGCCATTACAAACGTGTAAGAAACTAGATTAACAACAATTGCAACAAGTAAAATATTCGGGACAATGCGACTACGGACAAGTAAGAAACTGGATTAACAACAATCGCAACGAACTAGTAACTCAATTACAAACCAGTTGAGCTGAATCGCCTTTCCGGTTGAGAGTCCCAGCGCTTTTTTGCGGTGTTGAAGTCCTTTGGCGGGTGACTTTTAAATTAGAAGAAAAATATCATTTTCTTTTTTTCTTTTTTTTCTCTCTTTAGTTTTAGTTATAGCGGGTTTGGCATTTTCTTTTTCATGTTTAATTTTTTGCTGTTAACTTTGTGTCTATTACACAAAAATCACTTTTCTTTCATTCATTACACAAAAGTCATTTTACTTTGCTACGGTCATCACAAAAGTCAATATGACCAGATTTTACAATACTCCCACCTAGAAAATGACATGGCGACATTAATCAATTCTTAATTTTAATTTAAGAAAATATAATATATTATCCATATCTTGACCCTTTTTATATGTGTCTAACTCAATTTTTCTTATCAATTATATAATGAAAGAATACCAATTTATTAATAGATTAGACTACCAGTTGAAGACTATTTTCATTAAAAAAATTTGGTTGATATTTTTATGAAATATTTTAAAATATTGCATTCTTCTGTCACAAAGGTGCATTGAAAAAGAGTAATAATAAACAAGATAAATTCTTCAAAACACATAAAATAGAAATACATATATAATATTATTTTTTAAATATTATTTTAATTCTTTGAAAATAAATCAACATGCTAAATATAGTTTAAAATAAAACCTTTTTAATTTTTCCATCAAATAAGCATTGTCAAAATTTGTACAAATAATATTATTGACAGTTGTGTTAATAAAAGTCATAAAATATTAGTAATTTAATAGATAAAATAAATTATTGAACATTTATTTTTATATTTATCAATTGAATTAATTAAAAAATATGTAATTTATCAAAAAATGAATATTATAATGAAAACTTCTAAGAGAATTAATCGATTACTCAAACAATTAAAAGCACAAAGACAAACTCAATAAATAGAGCAATTTATTATATAATTATGATATACCGAATGCAAAGGCGCAAGTGGCAAAAAATATAATAATTTTATCAACCACATGTCACAACTTTAGAAAGAGAAAAACAATTTTATCATTAGCATGTCACAATTTTAGTGGAACAAAAGTAATTTTATCAACTACATGTCACAATTTTAGATGAGAAAAGTAATTTAACACCATATTTCACAATTTTAGAGGATTTTTAAAATTTTAAAATTGTCATAATCATATCAACTACATGTCATAATTTAGAAAGATAATTTTACCAACACGTGTCTCAATTTTAGAGTATTTTGAAAAAAATTAAAACTATCATAGTGTCATTGAGGACTACCAAATTTTGGTATGTAGTATAATTTTAGTTTCATAAATATATCAACTAATTTATTTTATTTTATTTAAATAGTCTTTACTAGGTAGTCTAATCTATTAAGAAATCAGTATTCTTTCGTTATATAATCCTTAAGAAAAATTGAGTTAGACACATCTATATCTATATCTATATCTATATCTATATCTATATCTATATCTATATCTATATCTATATCTATATCTATATCTATATCTATATCTATATCTATATCTATATCTATATCTATATCTATATCTATATCTATATCTATATCTATATCTATATCTATATCTATATCTATATCTATATCTATATCTATATCTATATCTATATCTATATCTATATCTATATCTATATCTATATCTATATCTATATCTATATCTATATCTATATCTATATCTATATCTATATCTATATCTATATCTATATCTATATCTATAATCTAATATCTATAATCTATATCTATAATCTAATATCTATAATCTATATCTATAATCTAATATCTATAATCTATATCTATAATCTATATCTATAATCTATATCTATAATCTAATATCTATAATCTATATCTATAATCTATATCTATAATCTATATCTATAATCTAATATCTATATCTATATCTATATCTATAATCTAATATCTATATCTATATCTATAACTATAATCTATATCTATAATCTATAACTATAATCTATATCTATAATCTATAACTATAATCTATATCTATAATCTATAACTATAATCTATATCTATAATATATTAAAAATGTGAAGACCCTTAAAAAAATGATTTGAACTTTTTGTCCTTCATTGAAAGACTCTTCTTTAGACAAAACTGTCTTTTCACTATTTTTTTAATTTATTATTTAATTATTTTTTATTATATTAACTAGACTTCCTAAAATATAGGACTCCTAAAATATATGGTAGGAGAATTATTTAATATTTCCTTTCTACTAGACTTCCTAAAATATATGGGACTCCTAAAATATGGTAGGAGAATTATTTAATATTTTCCTTTCTACTAGACTTTCTAAAATATATGAGACTCCTAAAATATATGATAGAAGAATTAATTAATATTTTCCTTTCTACTGTTTAATTAGAAAAATATTTCTAAAATAGGACTCTATTAAGAAAATATTGAGATGTACGTTAAACTAGAGAACAATTTCGGTTTACGAGAATATGATTGATGCTCATCTAACTTGATTCGATTGCATGTTTAGATTGGTGGATGCTTGATTTTCTAACCCTCAACTTCGTCATTGTATTTGACAGCATAATAAAATTCTTTAGGGTCAAAATTTTCGCTTAGACAAGAATTAGTAGGATCAAAATCGAAGCGTTGTGATCACTATTATATTTTTTTTTATAGTTTACAAGTCGTAGATGAATGTCAGTTGGCTTTGAAGAATTTCTTGTGTAAAGTTCAGGTTTAATTGTATTGTTTTGATATCTTTATTATCTTATTGTTTTATTTTAATTTACGGATGCCAGATGAATGTGAGTCGGCTTTGAATTCTTTTTTAGGTAAATGTTAGGTTTAATTGTATTATCGTTATATCTCTATTAGCTTGTTATTTTGCGGTAGTTTACAGTTCGTAGATGAATCTCGATCGTCTTTGAGGAATTTTTGTGTGTAAAATTTAAGTTTAATTGTATTATTTTGATATCACTTTTATCGTATTGTTTTGTTGCAGTTTACAGGTGATAGATAAATGTTGGTCGGCTTTGAGGATTTTTTTTATGTGAAGGTTAGGTTTAGTTGTATTATTTCGATATCTCTATTATCGTATTATTTTGTTATTATTTACAGGTGGTAGATGAGTATCAGACGATTTTGAGAAAATTGTTATGTGTAAAGATTAGATTTAATTGTATTAATTTGATGTCTCTATCATTGTATTGTTTTGTTGCAATTTACAGACGGTAGATGAATGTCGATCGACTTTTAAAAATATTTTTGGTAAATATTAGGTTTAATAAATAAATTCTCCATCTTTTCATACTCAAAAGATATTAAATTTAATTATTATATTCATCTTTATTATTTAAAAGTTTAATGTTTGAACTCATTAAAGTGAGTTACACGCATCTCCTAAACTAGTATATAAAAAGGATCAAGATATATACTCTCTTAAATTAAAATTAAAATTAAGAACTAATTAAAGTTGACACATCATTTTTTTCAGTGAAAAACCCAGTGGCTTTTCCTATGGGTTGGATCATATGTTATTTACTGTGTTTAGGTGATGGCACCTTGTTGTTTGATGTTACGGTTACTTGCATATGTGCTCCACTCAGCTTTGCTATTAGTCGTATACTCTACCCACTCAGCTCCACTAGAACTTGATTGAGGAGAATAATATCTATCCATTTCCATTCACAAGAATCAATAATAAATTCCTGCAAAATAAAAATTCATCAAGAATATAAGTAAAAATAATTATTTATTTTTAATCAAATTCCATGAACTTAAATAGAAGCAAGAAAAAAGAAATAAATAAATTTTACACACTAACTTTCAAGCAACAAGTAAATATTAAAAGCAATTAACATTACCCAAACTTGAATAAAAAAATAAAAAAAATGAAAGGAAGAAATGTGTACCTGTTAGCATCAAATGAAAAATTTCTCCTTTCTCTTTGTTTGGGTACTATTAATTTGTAAATTGTAGTGTTCAGCAATCCAGGGAATTTGGAATTGGGGTGATTTGGGGAAATACGGGTTGGAAATTGAAATTTGGGGGGAAATATGGGGCTTGGGATTGGAAAAAGTCCCTTTTTAGTACATAGTAAATATATTAATTAAGGATGGGTGGGGTCAGATGAGGTGGTTGCCTAGCGGGTGGCATTTAAATGTATATAAAAGAGAAGTAAAATGAAAAAATCGAGTGATTGAGTTTGGAATTGGGAGGATGGAAAATACGGGTTGGAAATTGAAATTTGGGGGGACGTATGGGGCTTGGGATCGGGAAAAGTCCTTTTTTAGTACATAATAAATATATTAATTAAGGATGGGTGGGGTCAGATGAGGTGGCTGCCTAACTGGTGGCATTTAAATATATATAAAAAAGAAGTAAAATGAAAAAATCGAGCGACTCGATCACGCGACGTCGGGCCAGAAGGGCATCAACATTTGTGTTCCAAACCAGTGCACCCACACAAGTTTTATTACTAAGGGTGCACAATTAAATATATTAACACTTTAGTAGGATATATATACGTATATATACAATTTTTTTAAAAAGTTACCGGGTGCACGTGCACCCTCGAGGCACCATATGGGTCCGCCTCTGTCAGTATGATAGCTCCTTTGGTCTTTGTTGTTAGATTGATTATGGTAAAGGAGGCATTGTAAGATTCACGGCATTTCATACAAGATATGAACGCCAATCTGCGAAAAGCTCATCTACATGAGGAAGGTGGTGCATTTGGTCTAAGGCCATGGATGAACATTCGTGTTGACACATTGTGAAGGTGGAAAAGGACCAATTCTTTCCTGCTGACTTGCTTCTTTTATCATCGAGTTATCAAGATGGAATCTATTATGTGGAAACTATGTACTTGGATCGAGAGAAACTTGAAGGTAAAAAGAGCTTTGGAGGTTACCCTACCATTGGATAATAATGAGGCTTTCAAGGAATTCAGGGCTACCATAAAATGTGAAGATCCCAATCCTAACCTTTACACTTTTGTGGGCAACCTTAAATATGATCATCAAATTTATCCTCTTGATCCTACTCAAATTCTCCTCGGGGATTCAAAGCTCAGGAATATGGCATATATATATATGGAGTTGTTATATTCACTGGTCATGACAGCAAAGTTATGCAAAATTCTACAGAATCTCCTTCAAAAAGGAGTAAGATCAAACCTTCAAATGGACAAGATAATGTTACATCCTCTTCACCCTCCTAGTCGTGATATCATTTATCAGTTCCATCGGCTTTGCCGTAAATACAAGATTGGACATGCCACACTGGTGGTATATGCAGCCTATGGTCAAGAACATCAGTACAACTAATCCAAACAGGCCCGAGTTGTAAGTCATTTTTCATCTGATCACTGCACTAATATTATATGGCTATTTGATTCCTATCTCCTTTTATGTTTCTATTGAAGTAGTGAAAGTCCTACAGGCATTGTTCATAAATCAGGATATTAATATGTTTGATGAAGAGACAGGAGCTCCTGCTCAAGCACGAACATCAAACTTAAATGAGGAGTTGGGGCAGGTTGATACCATCCTCTCAGATAAAACTGCCACTTTGACATGCAATCAAATGGACATCCTAAAATGTTCCATTGCTGGTAGTGAATATAGGACACGAGCCAGTGATGTAGAACTTGCAGCTGCAAAGCAGATGTCAGAGGACCTTGGTGGGAAAGATCGCAACATTTCACACAGATGGTCATCAGAAATTGAACAACAGAGGGTCATCACGTCTAACGATGAGGCCAGGACTGCAATACAAAGGGTTCAGCTTTGAGGACACCCGACTTATGAAGGGAATTGGACGCAGGAACCAAATGCACATATCATCATGCTATTCTTTAGGATACTTTCACTTTGTCATACTGCTATTCCCGAGTTAAATGAGGATACTGGCAGCGACAATGTTGAAGCAGAGTCTCCTGATGAAGCAGCATTTCTTGTCGCAGCTAGGAAATTTGGCTTTGAGTTCTGTTAAAGAACTCAATCAAGACCTATTATTCGGGAGAAGTATCCTTCTTTTCAAGAGCCCACTGAAAGGTGAGATGCCATCAAATTTTCCCAGTTGCTTTTAGGAGATGCATTGCCATTATAGTATATTACCAACTTACTCTTGATCTTTTAATTCTAGGGAATTCGAAGTTCTCAATCTGTTGGACTTCACCAGCAAGCGGAAGAGAATGTCTGTTATCATTCGAGATGAGAGGGGCCAGATTCTTCTCTTATGTAAAGGAGCTGACAAGTCTTTCTGACATTTTCTAAAACTAGTCTCTACTCCATCCGAGTTTGTGGTATGGACTGCGTACACTTTACCCTCCCCAGACCCCACTTTGTTGGGAATACACCGGGTATGTTGTTGTTGTTGTTTTAGTTTCTATTATGTATCTACTCCAGTGTACCATGAAGTAGTATATTGAAGAGGCTATTGTGCTTTTCAAAATACTGCTAACAAACCTGTAAATTCCAATCATTTTTCTAGTTATTACTCTCCATTTCCACATCCCTCTCACCCCTTGTGTTGGGTGATTTTCTTTCTTCCTAAAGTTTTTGGTGCTACATCTGTGGAGGATAAACTACAGAAGGGAGTATGTACTTTATGCTCATCAAGAATCCAAACTACATTTTTATTTCACATTTGTACCTTTTCATCAGGTTCCTCCAGTGTATAAACTGGCACAAGCTGGTCTCACTATCTGGGTTCTGACAGGTGACAAGATGGAAACAGCCATCAACATAGGGTCTGTCTCCCACTCAGAGATATATCTTCTACCATCTGGTAAATAACATTCTTGTTTCCATGCAGGTATGCGTGTAGTTTACTTCGGCAAGGGATGAGAAAAATAAGCATAATGACGATGAATGCAGACTCATTGGAAAGAAGCTCTGAACAGGTACGTCACTATAAAACATGTTTTTTTGAGTTGTTACTTGTATTATTATTCATGCTGTGTGATTTGTTTTTATTTCACTAATCAGGCTATAAAGGAGAACATTTTGATGAAAATCACAAATGCTTCTCAAATGATCAGGAAGTATGTCTAATTTAATTTGCTTACAGTCACCTGCCTTTTTTGTTTTCCTCATTTTGAAGTTAGTAATTGGAGCAACCATTAAATCCATAATCGCTAATCTAAGGGACCAGGGAGGAACGAAGAAAACTGATCAATCTTAGTAATTGGAGCAATCATTAAGAGGAGATCAGGGAGGAAAGAAGAAAGCTGATCAACCTTCTCTATTTCTGTAGGAGATACACTGTTATAGGCTAAGTTGCTTGGATCCGGGTGCTGTTATCTGACACGGATACAAATCCGAGGGTCAGCTTCGGGGTTGCAAATCCTGATATGCATACGGGTGCTGGGATTCGGCTAAAAAAACACAGAATTATTAATTATAAAATAGAGAAAGATATTCTAAATTTTGAAAGATCTTCTAGGCTGTCTTCTCCAAGACCCCAACTTCATTTTTCAAACTTAATGGTTCTTTCCCTCAAAAAAGAAAGAGAAAGGCATTCAAGGCCTTCCACCAACTCTCCTTACAGACTATGTTGCTTGGACTCTTCAAAAATGTTAGCGGGTGTGTGTCGGATTCTCCGAAAGCAGTGTATTTTTGGAGAATCCGACACGGGTGCGACATCGAAAGTGAAGAGTCCGCGCAACATAGCTTACAGATCATTTCTATTGTTTATCAGAAGTCAGAACAAAACCACTCGAATTCTTAGCTTCTCTCCGTTGGCCTGAAACATGAAGCAATGAAAGTTGACCAAATGGAAAAGGTAAAAAGGAGACAAAAGGACTATATTAATGAATGTATGCCATTTCCCATGTCTTAGATCTATTTTGTCTTTTATTTTGAGAAATTCAATCTCAATTTCTTCCAAATTTGTCCATGGACTCTGGTCAAAGTATCTGATGTGAGTTGACTGAAAGTATCCCCCACCCGCACACACAGAGGTACCTGTCTTGTGTTGACACGAGTGTACCAACAAAAATGGAGAGTCCACACAACTTAGGTTATAGGGAATTCTTTCCTCCCCACCTCACCTCGACCCAACAAATGATGTTTAATTTGCACAACTATTTTTGTACATGAATAAATTCCCATTCTAACGATTAATTTGCTTTACTTGTAAGTCCATATTTTCAGTCCAACTTTTTGTCCTTGGATTTGTGTGTCACATTCTGTTGCCCTGTTTAGATCATCCAATCTATTGTGTAGATTTTTACTGCTGTTGCGAAAAGGAAGAACGAGAGCTTGACACAATTTTATGTTTGTAGGGTAAACCTTCTGAGCTGAAAGCTTTATTGTCGGAGAAGGCTGTACTTAAAGCTGGTTATGAGAAGCTGCATGAATCGCTGCGCACGAAGGTGAAAAGGAGGATAATTCAACTTGTGTCATCACTATCTGCTCGCCCAGCCACACTCCATGGCCTTCGCCCCCCCCACTCCCCACCCCCCACAACACTATCTCACACAGCTTGTAGCTGTTTTGGCTCAGATTTATAGGGATATTCATCCTGGTTAATCATTTTCTGGTTTCTTCGTAGAGATATAAAATAGTAAATGGTGTTGTTGAAGTGGAAAGTGGTAATATGGGGACAGGAGATGGTAAACTATGACATGCTGCTTCTTACCTTCATCCAGAATTAATTACAGACGAACTTTAATCTTTTGTTGTCAACTTTTGGTAGAGAGAGGTGTTCCCAACTTCTGTCTGACTGCGATGAATGTCTTTGAGAAATACAAAAAGGAGGTAAGTAACTAAAGTTATCATTGTTTCCTGTAGTACTCCATACATTGATGATTGAACCGACTGCAAAACACTCTTGCAGTTGAACATTTCACTGGGGGATGAAGATGCTTTTAAAGTTCCTCAAGGATATCAAGTGGTGCAGGGTTGATCATCCAAAGGGTTTTAACCTTGATTTGTTCTTTGATACGAACCCTTTTTTCAAGAATTCTGTGTTGACAAAGACCTGTCACAACAGGATAAAGAAGGATATGGCAAAAAATGTAACAAGGTTGTTACTTTGGTTTGATATCTTATGATCCTTTTTTCCGTTAGAAAGTTTGATGCGTGGGACGTGTTGCAGGACAGATATTGAATGGTTTCCAGGAAAATGCTTGACAAAGAAGATGGCAAAATGCAATCCATACAAGAAGTTAAAAAGTACTGAGCCCATGATCAGGACTGTGGATTGTGAAAGTTCTTTCAATTTTTTCAAACCGCCGCCAGTACACAAACTTCTACTTAATTCATTTACTGTTAATGTACTAACTTTTCATCTGAGGATTGGGCTTGTAAGGCAAACAAGTCGATTTGCCCTCCCCAAGGTGTGTGAGATGTTCATGAGGCTTAATTCAAAACCTGTTTTTCGCAAGAAAATTGTGTCCAAATACTAGCTAGTCTACAAGAATGTGTCTAGATTCATTTTCTCTTTAAGGACTAATTTATTTGCTGACTTGAATGACCAAGCTGATAGCTCATTTAGTCCTCATTGACCACTTCAGATTTATAGCCTATATAAAGCAGCCTTCTTGGTGAAATTTCTACACCATAATACTATCTTCTTGGTCTCCCAAGTTGTAAAAATTTCTACTTATTGGGCATTCTGTTTGTACAAATTCCAAACGTCTTGGCCATTAGGGCAAGTGTTTGTCTAAGCCATTTGCACCACTAGTCTCTTCCTCTTTTCATTATGCTTACTTTGGAATACACAGCCAACTAAAATACTTTGGATGAAACTAATTAATTAGCTAACAAGGACTGAAATGAAAGAAATAAAATATAATTAGCCTAAATTCCTCAACTTTCTATCAAATCTTAAAAGTCTTTTTCAACTTCAAAAGTGGAAAAGCTGTCCAAATTTCCTAAGGACCTGTGTTGGCCATGCATTTTATTTTTTTCAGATTTTATTTACTTTATTTGAAAATCAAGTTTGGCCATGAAAATTAACTTTTTTGGAATTTTAAAAACAACCAACACCTTGCTTTCACTTTTTTAAATTTTTTATTTTCATAATAACCTCATTTAAACTATATATTATTTTTTTTCTAAATAAAAACGTTTACATTCTAAAATATTTATTGCAAAAAGTTGTGCAAACACAATTCAACTTTTAGTTTTCCCGGTCAAATTCCTCTAAAGGAACAACTATGTTCTTTCCCCAGCAACCCAACGCTAGGTACCACCTCCACAGCTCCTGGTACAACTTCCAGAAGCTGAATCAATTCGTTAGTTTTTATATATGTTCTAACATTCACTCATCCGCGCATATTTTTGAAAATCTCTTTGGAGTTTCCTGCCACTTCCCTTTTCCACTCTTAATCTATAGTTCTTTAAATATTTTGGAATTTGGACACACACACATATGTATATGTATAGTATATATATATACACGCGCGCACACACACACATATATATATATATCAGTCCAATGATCTCAACTCCTTCATGCACGGTCGTTATTGTCGTGGTAAGTCCCTAACCTTTTGACCAGAAACGCATTTTGGCTCAAATTGATTCTTATTGTGTCTTAGTTCTATGGTGCTGAATTGGAGATTGAACGGAAGGACGTCGGTTCAGGTTCATTCTATTTTACTTGAAAATATTTCACTTTGTTTTCTTGTTCATTGTAGTTATCATTTCTTTTTCTTTTTGAAATGTGTAGGATAACATTTGGGAACTCGATGGGAGTCCCTTGGCTAGACTGACATTGCGTTAAGATGTTATATTAATGGTAGGCTATGGATGAGTTAATTAATGACCTGTCCACTTATAAGCTTTGTATGTTTTTGACCCGCCCTAATTCAATCTAACCACACAGTTGACACCCCTACATCATATTGAAGTTTCTTAGTTATTGTGTATATGTGTTGGATGAAGTATGTCTTAGTTAATTTGCTTACTATTTCCTTCCTTTTGTGTTTCCCTCCTTTTGAAGTAAGTAATTGGAGCAAACATTAAGCTGTATTCGCTAATTTAAGAGGGAATAAAGGCGGAAAGAAGAGAGTTGTGTTGAGAATAAGAATTGTATAGATGCAGGGTAGTCAATGGCATTACTGTAATTAGGTGTGAGGTTGTTAGTTAGACAGTTAGAATAAGCTGATGTGGCATCCAGCTGTACAAGTCAGTTAGCAAGTTGTATATATAACATCATGTTAGTTATAGATGATAATAGAATAACAAGATATTTTCAGTTTCAATTGTGAGCAAATCTTTTATCTAGAAGCTTCCATATGTGCTTCAATGGAGCTTCACTGTTTCATTGAGATGATGATCACTCATCAGTGATAAATTAAATATGGTATCAAAGCTTCAACCACTATTGTGAGTTGTGCGATCGAACATTACTTCTTTTACTTTTTTTTTTTTTAGAAAGCTTGAAGAAAACCCAAAAGCTCAACAATGACGGGAGTGAAATTCGATCACAATCACACATTGTTTCTTCATCCTTCAGATACTACTGGAGTTTCTATAATCCCTATGAAGCTTACCGGATTTGAAAATTACTTAATTTGGAGCAGAGTCATGCAAATTCAGCTCCTGGGTAAAAACAAGTTAGGTCTGGTTGATGGAACCTGGAAGAAGGAGGATTTTCCAGTTGAGCTGGCACATCAATGGGATAGATGCAATGCTATCGTTCAAGGTTGGATTATGAGTTCAGTTGCAAAGGAATTACATACTGAAATAGTCTATCCAGTTGATGCGAAATCAGTTTTGGATGATTTGAAGGAATGTTTCGACAAAGTCAATGCATCTAGGATTTATCATTTACACAAATCGATTGCAATATTAGTGCAAGGTACTTACAGTATTGCTGCTTATTTTTTAAAACTTCAAAATTTATGGGTAGAATATAAGTCAATGGTGCCGGCTGCATGTGATTGTGCGAAAGCCAAGGAATTCTGTGCACATATTCAGCAATAGAAGTTGATGCAGTTCCTTATGGGGTTAAACGAGAACTACGATCATCCTCGCAGTCAAATCCTATTGACAACTCCTACTCCTGGTCTCAAATCGAGCATATGCTATGCTTGTTGAAAGAGAAAGTCAAAGAGCTATGGGGGGCAAGTGTATGACGGGAGAAGGTACTGAAGTTGCAGCATTGTTAGCTAAACGAGGACCAGGGGTCATTATAAATCTAAGAAAAATTAGAATGCTACTTGTGATTTTGCAAATTAAAAGGTCATGTTGAGGATGACTGTTTTAAGCTTCATGGTTATCCTGAAGATTATGTTCAAAAGAAAGGCAACTTTCATTCACAAGGGGAGTATTCCCATCCACGAAAACCAACCTACAAGTCAACCACAGGAAGAAATGAAGCATACACTGTCCACACTGATACTACCAATGCTCATTAGAACAGACTTAACAGAGGGGGAGGTAAAACTGACTTTACTGATGCAGGTCCAAGATGCTCAAAGAGTTACATACCAAGGGCTCCACAACTGACTCAGTACCAACATGATAAGTTGATGTTAATGCCCGATAAGTAGATGCCACATATGGATATGGCTAATATGGCAAGTATTGTTCATTCTCTCATGACTAGCATAGAACAAACCAATTGGATAGTAGATACCGGTGCAATTAATCATATGGCCTCCAGTTTAAGTTTATTACATGATGTTAAAAGGGTCAGTACAGGGGATAATAAGTGAGTTCATTTTCCTAATAGATAAATAGCTACAGCAACACACGCTGGAAAATGCATGGTGATGAGTTCCCAAGAAATACAATATGTGTTATTTGTACCCGAGTTTAAATACAATATTTTGTCAGTTTCTAAGCTAACTAAAGAGCTTAGTTGCTTTGTCCCCTTTTATCCCAGTTTCTGCTTATTCTAGGACCTTTTCAGTGGGAAACTGAAGGGGATTGGTAGGGAACAAGATGGTTTATATCTCCTGACTCCTCACATATCTGCTGATTTCAATTGTGTCACCAACAAAGTAAAAAGTATGTCCAATAATTTAGACTTCGTGTTGACTGCTCAGGAAGATAAATTGAAATTTGATATCATGCTATGGCATAGACGGCTGGCTCATGCTTCCGGTATATCATTGCACAACATGCTTGGTTATAGTTTAGATGTCTGCAAATCTACTTTAGTTGGTTGTAATGTTTGCCCCTTATCCAAGCACACCATATTACCTTTCCCTTGCAGTGATAACAAATCTAGTTCCGCTTTCTAGCTTTTACATTTGGATGTATGGGGGCCATATAATACAAAAACATTTGATGGTAACAAATTCTTTCTGACTATAGTGGATGATTTCTCTAGGATTACTTGGGTTTTTCTACTCAAATTCAAGTTTGATGTGTTGATCATGTTAAAACAGTTTTTTAAATTAGTTCAGACTAAATTCAAGGTTGTAGTTCAGGTGGTGAGAACTGATAATGGATGAGAGTTTACTAGTAATCTCATGCAGGATTTCTTCACAGATTTTGGGATTGTACATCATAGGACTTGTGTTTATATCCCTCAGCAGAATGGTGTGGCTGAGAGGAAACACAAACATTTACTTGAAGTAGCCAGAGCTCTCAGATTTCAAGGGCATATGCCTTTCTCGTTTTGGGGTCATTGTATCTTAGCAGCCTCCTATGTTATTAACAAGTTACCTTCTGTTGTTTTAAAAGGTAAATCTCCATATGAGGTATTCTTTGGCAAGAAACCTCAACTTACTCGTTTGATAACTCTTGGTTGTTTGTGTTATGGGAATGTGTTGCCCAAGGTTGATAAATTTGCCCTAAGAGCAATCAAGGCTGTCTTTATGGGATATTCCTCTATATCTAAAGGTTACATCTTATTTGATCTTTTGAATAAAAATTTTATTATCAATAAAGATGTTCATTTGTGGAACATGTTTTTCCCTTCAAAGATACTACCTCTCCTCCTAGTTCTTCTACTTCCTTTCTGTTTGACTTTCCTGATTTGCTTCCCGATGGCACCACTTTTATAACACCACCTCCTACCTCTCCTCAGTCTCCTTCACCTGTTGTTGATTCTTCTCCCATTTCCACCTCCTTACATCCCTTGATTGCTAGTGATGTTCAACATGTAGCACCTTTAGCTCCTAGAAGATCTCAGAGACTTACTAAAGCTCCATTGTGGCTGACTGATTTTGTCACTAAAGGTTTAGCTCACTCAGTGACATATCCCATTGCTGAATCTGTTTCTTATAGTTATTTGTCTACTCTATATCAGTATTATCTGAGCTCTTTGTCTTCTATTCAAGAAACTCAGTCCTATCAAGAGGCTACAACTGATAGTAGATGGCTTAGGGCTATGCAATTAGAGATTCAAGCTCTTCAAGATAATGGTACTTGGGTTTTAGTCCCTTTGCCGAAGGGTAAATCTCCTATTGGTTGTAAATGGGTGTACAAGGTTAAACTGAAGGCTAATGGTGAGGTTGAAAGGTTTAAATCTAGGCTAGTTGCTAAAGGATATAGTCAACAAGAAGGTCTTGATTATCATGAGACCTTTACTCCAGTAGTTAAGATTGTTACAGTAAGGACTGTGCTATCCTTAGCTGCTCAACACGCCTGGTATATTCATCAACTTGATGTCCATAATGCCTTTCTTCAAGGTGATATCCATGATGAAGTTTATATGGAGTTACCTCAGGGTTTTTCTAACCAGGGGGAGTCTAGTCTTGTATGTAGGCTACAAAAATCCCTTTACGGTCTTAAATAAGCTAGCAGACAATGGAACTTGAAATTATCTGAAGCATTGTTGAAGTCTGGTTTTGTGCAAAGTGCTTTGGATCGTTCTTTTTTTATCAAAAAAGTAGGCAGTGATGTGGTGATCATCTTGGTGTATGATGATGACATGATAGTCACAGGAAACAATCTGCATCTTATAGAAGCTACTAAGACCTCATTACATAAAGCATTCAAAATCAAGGATCTAGGTGAATTAAAATTTTTCCTTGGAATGGAGTTTAGCAGATCAGCAAGAGGTATTCTGATTAATCAAAAGGAAATATGCATTGGAGATACTCTCAAATTTGGGGTTAGGAAGTGCTAAACTGGCTGGAACTCCTTTGGAATCTAATGTTAAACTTACTACTCAAGAGCTTGATAATGCAATAGGAAAAATAGATGATGACATATTGGAAGATACTGGGAAATACTAAAGGCTCATTGGTAAGATGTTATATCTTACTCTAACCAGGCCAGATATTGCTTACTTGGTTCAATTGCTGAGTTAATTTTTACAACATCCTAAAGTCTAACACTGGAAAGCAACAGTGAGGGTCATGAGGTATGTTAAAAGAGAACCAGGACTTAGAATCCTACTGAGCATCAAACAATCCAATGCTCTTAACGTTTATTGTGATGCAAACTGGGCATCTTGTCCTAATATAAGAAAGTCAGTCTCAGGCTTCCTAGAAAAACATGGAGATTCTTTGATCTCATGGAAATCAAAGAAGCAAAATGTGGTGTCAAGAAGCTCAGTTGAAGCTGAGTACAGAAGTATGGCAAGTTCAGTATCTGAGGTAGTTAAGATCACAACATTGTTGAAAGAATTGGGATTTCCAGGTGATCATCCAGTTATAATTCACAGTGATAGCAAGGCTGCTCTACAAATTGCAGCAAATCCCATTTTTCACGAAAGAACAAAACATATAGAGATCGATTGTCATTTTATCAGGCAGAAAATTTAAGAAGGACTAGTGAAGACAGAACATGTGGACTCTAAACATCAATTAGCGGATATTCTGTCAAAAGGTCTAGCAAGGGCTAAACATGAGTTTCTAGTTGGCAAGATAGGTGTGTTGAATGTGTTTATACCGCCTAGCTTGAGGGGGAGTGTTGAGAATATTTGTCACGACCCAATTTCTCAAGCCGTGATGGCGCCTACCTCATTCCCCTAGTAGGCAAGCCAAGCCATAGCTCGAAATAATAGACAACGGCTAATAGGCAGAAATCAGAAAAGATCGCGTATAATGATAGCAATAGAAATAAAAAGTAACAACCAGAAAGTAACCATATCTCACATACTAAAACGAGGGAAGGAGAATTACCAAATACACAAAAAAATCCCTCCCAAGACCTGATAAGGTCGGTACTAGAGCCACTACTAACAAATACCCAGAGTTCTAGACAAAAATAAAAAAAAATGTATACAATATAACAAGTAGTCTCGAGTGCAAAAGACTAACTGGAATAGATAGAGGAAGATCAGCCTCGGATGACAGCAAGCTCACCCTGCTCTAAATCAGTACTGGAAGGTAGGAACCACGTCAGCGTCGACTGCTAATACCCGGATCTGCATCAGAAAAAGATGCAAAAGTGTAGTATGAGTACCAAAAACCACGGGTACTCAGTAGGCATCATCGGCTGACTGAGCTCAATACAGAAAAGGTATAACTATAATGCGAGGGCGTAATTTGAGTCATTAGTAAATAGGGATGGAAAGGTAAACAACTACCCAGCTACGCTACGACTGTAAAAGAATAAACTTATGCGATACGAAAAAATAATAATACAACAATAACAGATAAATCAAACATAACCTAACTGGCCCCCCATAAGCCCGCTAGGCACACAACATAACCTAGCTGGACCCCCATAAGCCCGCTAGGCACACTGAAGAAGACAATTAACCCAACCGTACTCCCATAAGCCGGTGGGACACACAAGTAATGAAAATTAACATAAATAATTTATAACTGTGCTGATCCCCATAAATCATGGTAGTCATCCAGATGTGCACCGGACTCACCAGTGGGTAGTAACGAGAGGACACGTACCGGATTCAAATCGGACATAGTGGGTAATAACGATAGGCCACATATATAGAACTCATAATCAGATGCCGGACTCGAACCGGAACTCAGAGGAACCACAACCATAATCAGATGCCGGACTCGAACCGGAACTCATAATGGCCATAATAATCAAATGCCGGACTCGAACCGGAACTCATAGTTGCCATAATAATCAAATGCCGGACTCAAACCGGAACTCATAGTGGCCATAATAATCAAATGCCGAACTTGAACCAAAATTCATAGTAACCACAAAAATCATTTGCCGGACTCGAACCGAAACTCATAGTAACCATACCCACCGGAAATATTAAAATTCATACCATATCATAACAATGTCAATGTCTAAATAATCATCCGTCAATCTTAATTAAAAAGGGATATATTCAAGGTTTTGCAATTTAATTTTTACGTCCCAAAGTGATAGATGTTATATTATATTAAAAGATCATTTTTTCAAAATTTACTAAAACGAGGTCCTAATTCAGATAAATAAGACAATTTATATATATCAAAAATACGCATCTACAAGGATTTATCCAAAGCTAAGATAATAGTTAATATTTTCAGTAAATAATCTCAATCTAAAGATAGGATAAACCTAGCTTACATGAACGCCAAAGCTAGAATATCTTTCCGCGAAGCCTCCAAATAATGCTAGTAAAATCCGAGCTTGAGTAGATGGATACAGATACTTTACTACTACAACTGAAAACTAAAATTTTGGACAAAAAGAAAAGAATTATAGAAGAGAGAATATTACACTTGAAAATGGCAATTGCTAAATGATTCCAGAAAAAAACTTAAGTGGCAGAGGATGTTTGAAAAACTTCCTTTAGCTTCTCTTCTTTTGTTGACTTAAAGTGGCCAATACATATAACTTACTTTAATAATTATGCCACACACATCTTAAATGTTGGCCACATAAAGAAATTTAAGGCACAAGGGCCACTGCCTTCACTTCCACGTGTACGGTTTATTGACACAACTAATAATTTCTCTAAATTGGATACATAATCGGGTATTGTATAAATTCATGATAAAATAATTACAATATTTTGAATATACTATAATTAATAGAAAATTATTTCTAACAAAACCTCTATTATATAATAATAAATTTTCACATTTCTAAAATTACTATCTCCACTTAAAATATTAATAAATCATAAATTTCTATTGTAAAGTGATATAAATATATCATCACTTAAAGAATTTAACAAATATCAAAAATATTCTAGAAGGGTATTAAATTATATTTCTACCAAATGCCAAATTAAATTAAATAATCCGCAAAATATTAAATAGTACTAAAATTATATGAAAATACAGAAAAATGACCGTAAGGGTCATTACATAAGAATTGTATAGATACAGGGTAGTCAATGGCATTATTGTAATTAGGTGTGAGGTTGTTAGTTAGACAGTTAGAATAAACTGATGTGGCATCCAGCTGTACAAGTCAGTTAGCAAGTTGTATATATAGCATCATGTTAGTTATAGATGACAATAGAATAACAAGATATTTTCAGTTTCAATTATGAGCAAATCTTTTATCTAGAAGCTTCCATATGTGCTTCAATGGAGCTTCACTGTTTCATTGAGATGATGATCACTCATCAGTGATAAATTCAATAAGTTGATCAACCTTCTCCTTTTTATGAGATTATGGGTCATATGTTGGCTTATACCAATCTTTGAATTTAATCTGTCATAAAATTTGGGTTGATGAAACTGTATATAATGACTGCATTTCTGAAGGAGACACGGTGTTATTAGAACCTTCCGCTCCCGACCCAACAAATGATTATTAATTTGCAGAAGTACATTTGTACATGAATAAATTCTCATTCTAATGATTAATTTGCTTTACTTATAAGTCCTATTTTCAATGCCAGATTTTTGGTCCTTGGACTTGAGTGTCACTATCTGTTGCCTGTATTGGATTATCCAATCTCTTGTGTAGCTTTTAACTGCTCTTGAAAAGGAAGAAAGAGAGCTTGGCAAAATTTTCTGTTTTTAGGGTCAACCTGCTGCGCTGAAAGCTTTACTTAGCATGTTTTGATCTGCATTCAACTCAGAGGCCGACCCACGTGGTATCGTGAGGGTGCGCGTGCACCCAGTAACTTTGTAAAAAATTATATATATAGATATAAATACCCTAATATAATGTTAATATATTAAATAGTGCACCCTCAATAACAAAACTCGGTTGGGTGTACTAGTTCGGAAATCAAAATTGAGCATCCTTTGGAACCCGACATCGCAGGTTCGATTCCTGGTGGGGGGAGCTATGTTTTTCATACAAGCCTTTATAATTTTGTGCAATATTTGCCTTTACATTTAATTGTTTCACCTCATCTGGCCCCACCTTAATTTAAAATAAATTTTAATACACAATTCATCAATCCCTAAGTTGCCAAGCCCATACCATAGTATTCCCCCAAATTCCTAAAATATTTTTTCCAAACCCAAAATCCCTCCAAACTAATTTTTCTTTCTTCCAAGTTCCATCCCTACAATCTTACCTTTTTTCTTCGTAATTTTGTGGCTATTGACGACAACCTACAATAAATTCTTTACTATTAATTATTTTTTCCTTATTCATGAATCGTCTGTTTTGTTTTTGCATCAGTGGATAAAAATTAGATGCTCATGGATAGTAATATGCTTTTTAGTTGAAATGACAATAGATAAAAGAAGGTTTTTTTTTTTTTTCGATTTCTCAATTAAAAGTATTAATATTTTTTCAAAATTCTAATTGCAACCTATGGAAGGAGGGGTGTGATTCCCCTATTAGTAATGTTATGTTTACTTATATTCTTGATGAAAATTTTATTTTGTAGGAATTTGTTATTAATTCTTGTGAATTGAAATTGGTAGATATTATTCTCCTCAATCAACTCCCTATCTTATAAAGAGTTTGATGTGAATTCACTTAAATTCGAACCTAAAAAAAGAAAATTAATTCATGAACATGACTCTATGATACGAGATCAAGTGAGAAGACACTATATTCAACAACGGCCTTGTCAATCGGTTCTAGGTTTTAAGTGATTGTTTAGTTTGTTACATTGAGAAAGAAGGATATATTTGTAGATATAAGCAACGATGCAATCATTGCGTTTTCAGAATATGAAAATGTGTCGATGTCTAATATGAAAGGATGGTCCACTTTTGTTATATTAGCACTAAATTAATGATATTTGATCATTTTAAAATTTATACTTTGCTAATAACTTTTTGCAATTTTTAAATTTAATAGAATTGTATGTCAAATTATGTAGTTGATAATTGACATAACTATATTAAAGATAATGGTGCACCCGCTATCTTCAAATCCGTTCGCCTCTGATTCAACTCATCCCACCCATTGAAGTTTCATAGTTATTGTGTACTCCCTCCGTTTAAAAAAGAATGGCCTACTTTCCTTTTTAGTCCGTTTCAAAATGAATGACCCCTTTCCTTTTTTAACAATACTTAAATTTCAACTTTACACGTGACATGCTTAAGACCATAAGATTGAAGGGTCTTTTGGTATATTTGCTACAACTTTAATTTAGGACTACAAGAATTAAAAGTTTTTTTACTTTCTTAAACTCCGTGCCAAGTCAAATTAGGTCATTCTTTTTTAAATGGAGGGAGTATATGGTTTGGATGTGTTATGTCTTACTTAATTTATTTACTATTTCCTGCCTTTTGTGTTTTCCTTGTGTTGAAGTAAGTAGGTAAGCAAATACCAAACTATATTCGCTTATTTAAGAGGGGGGGTCTGGGGGTAAAGAAGAAAGCTGATCAAGCTTTTCCTTTTCCTGGTTTGCGTGGGTCATATATGTTGGCTTATACCTCTCCTCAAATTCAACCTTCTCCGTTTCCTGGTTTGTGTGGGTTATACATAATGTCTATTTTGTTGTAGGAGAGATGGACATTACTGTTATTGGGCAATTCATTCCTCCCCATTTCCCCCAAACCTAACAAATGATTTGTAATTTTCAGGACTACGTTTATGCATGAATCATTTCTCATTCTAATGCTTAATTTGCTTTACTTATAAGTCCTTATACTTTATGCCAACTTTTTGGTCCTTGGGTTTTCATGTCACATTCTGTTGCCTGTATTATTAGATCTTCCAATATACTGTGTAGATTTTAACTGCTCTTGCAAAAAGAAGACAAATAGATTGACAGAATTTTCTGTTTGTAGAGTGAACGTGGTGCACTGAAGGTTTTATATTCGGAGGACAAGGCTGTACTTGAAGCTTAATTATGAGAAGCTGCATATATAAATCGCTGTAGAGGAAGGTGAGAAAGATAATTCAACTTGTGTCTTGACAATGTATCTACTCTCCTAGCCACTAGTCAATCCCCACCCCGAATAAAAAGAAAAAGAAATAGATAGGGAAGTAGAGAAGTAAAAATTACTTCAATCTTGTAGAAGTTAGTAACCTTGCAGCATTTGTTTTGACTCAACTTCCATGGATATCCATCCTGGTTAATCATTTCTTGTTTCTTCGCAGAGATATGAAATTGTAAATGGTGTTGATATAGCTCCTGTGGACCACAGTGATAATAAGGGGGCAGGAGGTGGTAAACTGTGACATGCTCTTTCTTACATTCATGCAGTATTAATTGTAGACGGGCTTTAATCCCGTTTCTGTGAACTCTCGGTACAGAGAAAGGCGTTCCCAACTGCTGGCTGACTGGTTTGAAGTCCTATGCGAAATACAAAAATGAGGTAAATAACTGAAGTTGTCATTGTTTGTTGCACTACTCCAAACATTGATGATTGAACCGACTGCAAATCACTTTTGTTGTAGATCCACATCTCAAAGCGTGACAAAGAAGCTTTAAAATTCCTCAAGGATATCAAGTGGTGCAGGGTCGATCATCCAAAGGGTTTTAACCTTGATCTCTTCTTTGATACAAAACCCTTTATTCAAGAATTTTGTATTGACAAAGACCTGTCACAAAAGGGTAAATAAGGTTATGGCAACAAGAAACACTAACAGGATAAATTTTATTGGTATTTGCACTGATTTTCTTAAAATAATTGAGTTTTTCTTTAACGAAAAGAAAAACATGAATTCTCCATGGCTAATCCTTGTCCTTGTAGGGAATTCTGAGAATTTGTAGCAAGTTATATACAACACAAAAAAAGGCTTGTAAAATGGGGAATGTTTCCAGAGCGTAGCTTCTTGAACGATTATGAGTTAATGTTCAGGATGGCATAAATGAGACTGTTGGATTGTCGAACGAAGGTATCTCCTCAATGGTCAGGCTGAACCTATTAAATCCATATTAGTCGTACTAGCTAACGCCTTCAAGGGAGAATTCAAAAGCTCAAACAAATTTTAGAATCACCAAAATATCAGGCACTCATCGCAGGCTTAGATCGATGATTCTGCTGCAGTACCCCCTCTACAGGTGGGTAACAAAAGAATACTTTTGCAAGCAACTATATAGTTTTGATTTGTAAGAAATATAAATATATCTCATTAAAGCCTCTTTTGACTATGTTTACTTTCGTTTTATAACGTCACTGACAAATAAACCCGTGATTTGAAGTCTTGACGTTTTCTACCATAATCTGAATATTTAAACAATATTTGTTTTACGAATAGCAGGCTCTGGATCACTTAATTGCTAATAATATGGCGTTCGCCAGTGTTATTCAAATGAAAGGGAATCGCAAGCCTATATCCTATCAAAGCAAGTTCTATGGGAGCATGACAAAGTTATTTCTACATACTTGTGATACATGTACTCTAAAAGTTGGGACTGTAGACACGTAAAATTTATTGGGTCAAATTCATATAAATTTGAATTTGATCCATATTTTATAGGGTCTAAAATTATTTTGGACTATAAAAATAACAGACTCATTTTATTCCCCATTAAGTACTTCAAGGTCCATCTCACTTTGAGGGCCAAACTTATGCCACGTGTCAAGTTACTTGGCATCCTAGTCAAATTAAAAACCAATGAGGCAAAACCACACACTCAAATGATGTGGCAATCCAAGTCAAGTTCAAGAGCCAATGAAACATCGCCAAGTGTCCCAAATGACATATTTTTGGCCAATCACAAGCAACTTATCACATAACATTGGTGATAAGCTTGAAAAACTGAATGGACCAATCAGAATGAGGCAGAAAAGGTTATCTACACTTGGACTGCCTACCCCTACAACTATAAATAGGAGGGTTACATAATTTTTTGAGGTCATTCGGCAAGCATTGGAGGAAGCTTTTGCATTGACTACATAGCTCTTCAAATAATTGACTAACGGAGTTCTGCCCGTTGATCAACTCGACAAGACGAAGTGATGTCGGACAATTCTTGGAGATCCAAACGCATTTCTAGGAGGCTCAAATCATCCAGAAGTTTGAAAATTACACTATAAAAGGCCCTTGAATTACGGAAAAGTTTAGGAGAGAAGAATCGAGAGAATAACAGAATTATACCCTCAAATTTCGTTTAGTAAAATTATTATTTCTTTTCATTTTATTTTTTCTTGCAGTTAATTTTCAGCTTTACGAAAGCGAACAAATTTTGGCATGCCCAGTGGGATAAGTTCTGCTCTCCGTCTCTTCTTCCTGCAAATCAAATTCAACTACTGCTATGGACTTCAAAAATATGAAAGATGTCTCATGCAAGAACTCTGCTACTGCCATATCTAATGAGCTCAGCCTTATTGGTCCCTTCACTCGGTGCAAATTTAAGACCAGCGATTGGGACAGATCTGAATACTTCACTTCTTTGGAGAAAACAAAAAAGAGCAAATCTCATATGACGGCTGAAGCTGCAGCTCCTGGGGGCAATTTGACATCCTTGCTATGTGATGAATTCACTCAGACTAGCGTTAATTTTAGTGAATCTGAAGATTCAATTGATTCATCAGTTTCAACAAAGGTCAACACCTTGATGGCCGACGCAACTGATATGGATGAGAAGTTCGTAATAATGGAACAAACTATTGAAATTTTGAAGAAATCTGTTGAGGATAAAGATCTTCAAATTGCTCAACTGATGAACAAGTTGGAGTCCTTCGCCCCTGGAGAATTGAGTCACGACCCTGCTTATCCACCCGACTTTACTCTACAAAATAAGGATGTTGGCGAGTCACCTAGCAAGACTAAGTCTCAAAAAGAGAAGCAGCCTACTTCGGTTGCTACTCTAACAGTTCAACAACTGCAAGATATGATTGCAAATACAATCAAGGCACAATATGGAAGTCCATCACAAAGTTTCGTAGGATACTCAAAGTTGTATTCTAAGCGAATCAAGGGCTTACCGATGCCAATTGGATATCATCCGCCAAAGTTTTAACAATTTGATGAAAAGGGAAATCCAAGGCAATACATCGCTCATTTCGTTGAGACTTGTAACAGTGCTGGTACAAATGATGATATTCTTGTCAAATAGAGTGTTCGCTCTTTGAAAGGCAACGTTTTTTATTGGTACACAGACATGGAGTCTGAATCAATTGATTGTTGGGAGCAACTAGAAAGTCAGTTCCTAAATCATTTCTACAGCACCCGTCGTACGATTAGCATGATGGAGTTGACAAACACAAGACAAAGTAAAGATGAGCCTGCAGTGGACTACATAAATCGTTGGCGAACATTGAGCTTTGATTGCAAGGATCAACTTTCTGAAACTTCCGCAGTTGAAGTTTGCATTCAAGAGATGCATTGGGGCCTTGTGTATATCCTCTAAGGAATTAAACCTTGAACTTTTGAAGAATTAGCTACGCGCGCTCATGACATAGAGTTTAGCATTGCAAGACATAGAATGACGTCACCTATTTTTGATCCTAGAAAAGAAGTCATGAAATTCAACGACTTGTGTCAGAGGACCAAATTAGGAAATCTATGGCGACAACTGTGAGTTCTAAGAAGTCCTCCACAAGACAAAAACTGAAAGAGAAAGCTCCAAAGCAACAAATGCAAGAAGTGAAAAATCAACCAACCTTGAAAGAGTTACAAGCAAGGGTATATCCTTTTTCCAACTCTAATGTTCCTGGAATTCTAGACGAGTTGCTATCCAAAGAAGTCATTGAACTCCTTAAGTCAAAGCGACCTGAAGAATCAAACAAAGTCGACGATCCTAAGTACTACAAATTTCACTGCATTATTGGTCATCACACCACAAAATGCTTCATCTTAAAGAAAAAGATCATGACATTATTACAAGAGGGAAAGATCATCATTGATAATGATGATACAATTGATGCAAATCATGTTAGCACCAAACTGCACTATATGAAATAGTTAATTTTAAAAGCTCTACAAGTCATGCTCTTTGTGGAATCACCAAAATTTGAAGAAACTATCTTGCTACAATTTGGGAGCTTTGACCCAATTGGGGTTCTAGCCTTGAAGAAAATAACAAGTAAATTCATGGCAAACGACTTCTCCAATAGCAAGAAGGGTGACACTTGGACATTGATCGCTTGCAAAAGAAAAAAGGTGATACTTGCACATTGATCGCTTGCAAAAGAAAAAAATATCAAAGAGCTTCTACACTCCAACTTTCAAAAAATAACACAAGATCAAATGCATAGCTACTTCAACTAATGACGACAATAAATACCAAATTGAAGTGCAAAAATACTTCATTACAAAGGGTTGGGAGGAAAGTTACATTACAAGAATTCTTTCCCAAGTCGCTCCTTAAGGAACGAGCATAAACAACATGATGCTCCTCGGTGCACGATCCTAAAATATAAGTCAAGACTCTCTTTAAGGCACGAGCATAAATTGTGTGATGCTCCTTGATGGACGAGCCTAAACTGCAAGTCAAGATTCTCCTCAATGCACGAGCCTAAACTGCAAGTCAAGATGCTCCTCGATGCACGGGTCTAAATTGCAAGTCAAGATATTCCTCGATGCACGAGCCTAAACTGCAAGTCAAGGTGATCCCTGATGCACAAGCCTAAACTGTAAGTCAAAAATGCTATTCGACGACAAGCCTAAACTACAAGTCAAAAATGCTCCTCGACACGCAAGCCTAAACTACAAGTCAAAATACTTCTTGACGCACAAGCTTAAACTGCAAGTCAAACACTCATGGCCCGTATGAGTCCAAACTATGAACGACTCTCCAAAAACAAATTAAGAAACAAAAATAAATAAAAATATAATGCTTGAATGCATATTTGGAGTCCTTTAAAGATGTCTTCCTTAAAGCAACAGGATTCTTCATTATCTCTCAAGAAATAAAGTCTTCTCGATAAGGAAAAGACTTGTGGCACTTTGAATACTGCTTTAGTCTGGCCTTCAACATATTTTGAAAGTTATGCGGCCCAAAACTTGAAGTAGATGATGAAATTCATGAAGTATCCAAAATTCGATGAGAAATAGAGTATCACAAGATTTAGGCTGCAACTTTGGAAAAGTACCTCAGAAAATATAGAAGTTCTATGATGGTGGTTTTCACATGGGACGTAGATCTGTGAGTTTGATTTCAAATGCAAACGCCATCTTCTAATTTTGATACTCGTACGTCAAGATACAAAATTCGCCGAGACGCTGCACAAGGCTGATGAAACTGTCGAAATAGGATTAGAAGACTTGTTTTGAAGAAATAACTGGAACGATTCAGGTGTAGTCTGATTGTGATTTCCATGCGAGACATAGCTCTACGAGTCTACTTTCCAACGCAAAAAATGACACCCGATTCTGGTACTTCTATGTTGATATACAAGATTTATCATGACACTGTGCAAAGCTAATAAAATCAGCGAGCCAAGATTAGAAGACCAGTTTTAGAGCAATATCTGCGATAATTCTGGCATAATCTGATTGTGATTTCCATGTGAGACGTAGATCTATAAGTTTACTTTCCAATGCAAAAAACAACACCTGATTCTGATACTCCCACGTCAAGTTTTGGAATAGTCTAGTTTTCAATGCAAAAAAATGGCTCCTGATTTTGATGTTATCTGAATTTTTGTGAGCCTGCATAAAACAAATAAAAGTGACAAAACAGAACTAAAAATCTAATTTTGAAAGGATACCTGGGCAGATCTGGAGAGAATATGAGCATGAATTTTGCGTAGAACGTAGCCTCACGAGTCTACTTTCCAACACAATAAGTTATTCATCATTTAGACACCCCCATAATATGTTGTGAAGTTTCTCGCACAGATGCTCCAAAGTGCCTCAAAACAATTGTGAAAAAAAAGCAAAAAAAATGAAGAGAAAAACGCGAGTTGAATTTCTGCTCAGGCTGAATTACAATGACTTAATGGGGCGGTGATGTCCTTTTATATACTCTGAAGGGGCCCAGTTTGATTTCAAAAAGGAATCTGCTGAACAAGTTGTCTTCAAGAAGAACTGAAACGTCCAATTGTCCAAAATAAGTCAAATTCCTAATCATTTTTTAAGTGGGATAACATCATTATTTAATCCTATTAAAATTCGATATAAGACTAATACCCAAATCCTACATGATTTGGATTTATTTAGTTTTAAATAGAATCTACACTCCTACAGAAAGGATTCACGTTATTCTACCCGGATTATGATGACTTCAAGGAGTCGGATTTTGACAAAATGCTCAAGTCTTGCAAAAAAAAGGGGCTCAACAAATACTTCAAACCTCGTCTCTAACAGGTCCGACAAATCAAACACCTTGACGAGCCTTGAAGTATGGGGAATCTATAGACACATAAAATTTATTAGGTCAAATTCATATAAAATTTGGATTTGATTCATATTTTATTGGGTCTAAAATTATTTTGGGCGGAAAAAGTCATCATTTTCACCCCAAACTATACTCGAAAAGTCGAAGACACACCTAAACTATTGAAGTGACCTAATACACACCTATACTATTTAAAAGTGAATTTATTTACCCCTTCAAACGTCACAACCAGAGTTTGTCTTAAATGTGTGTACACGTGCTGACACGTGTCAATAGCATGTTTTTCACTTTTTTTAAAGATTAATCTCTTTTCTCTTTCTAGATAAAAATTATCTCATATACACTACTGAGATACATGTTTGTTTTTTGGAAAACCATATTGCCGAAAAAACATGACTGTCTTGGTTATCAAGAAGTTGAGAAACGAGAAAAGAGAAAAGGAGAAAGAAAATAACAGGAAAACAACTAGCTCAAAAATCTAAAAGAAGTCCAATTGAAGTCACCATTAGAAGTGGAAGTCAGCTCCATTAATTTTCCAGTAGCTGCACTAGCTCTAGCCTACTGCTGCTTCTTCAATTACCAACTTCAATCTTTATTTTTTAGTTTAAATCTGGGCAAAGCCCATTTATTGATAAAAACGCATTTGATCGGATCAAAGCAACCCGAATCAAACAAGCAAAATAACTTTAATTTTTCAACGTTTCACAATCTTCCGCTATTTTGTAAAATTCGAGAAACCCAAATCAAATTCGATAAAATTCGAGCAAATCATAACCCAATTCATAAAATGTAAACACAAAACACAATTCTTGAAATTCAAGAAACCCATAACCTAGTTAAAGTAAAATTCAAGTAATTCATAATCGAATTCGTAAATGCAAGAAACCCCCAATTCAACTTTGTAAAATTTGATAAATTCATAACTCAATTCGAGAAATTCAAGAAACCCACTACGCAATTCAGTAAAATACAAAAAATTCAGAACTCAACTCGTGAAGTTCAAGATACCCATAGATCAATTTTATAAAATTCAAACAACCCACAATTCAATTTGATTTTCAACTACCTACAACAAAATATCAAAAAAAAAGAAAAAAAGTTTAAAAGATAAGTATATATGTGAACTCAATGATGAATTCATGGAGGTTAGAGAAGAAATTGAGCTAAGGAATTAAAGATGAAGTTAAGAAAGAGAGGAGAAAATATGACAGAAGAAAAAGATGAAGAGAAAAAAAAAGACAAAAACACATAAAAAAGTAAAGAAAGAAAATAAAAACTATATAAATATTAAAAAGAAAAGTAATTGAATATAATTAGTTGTTAAAATCCAATTGAATGATGACATGTGGACGTTTTAATAAATTTTTAATATTTTTTTTCTTTTTCACGCGCGTGTAGGAATGTGGATATCACTTTCTTTGCTAGGTCAGTTATGGGGGGTAAATAAATTCATTTTTAAATAGTATGGGTGTGTATTAGGTCACTTCAATAGTTTAAATGTGTCTTCGAATTTTCGGGAATAGTTTAAGGTGGAAATAATGATTTTTTCCTATTTTGGGCTATAAAAATAACAGGCCCATTTTATTCCTCATCAAGGACTTCAAGGTCCATCTCACCTTGAGGCCCAAAATTATGCCACGTGTCAAGTGACGTGGCATCCCAGTCAAATTAAAGACCAATGAGGCAAGGGCACACACTCAAATGATGTGGCAATCCAAGACAAGTTCAAGAGCCAATGAAACATCGCCAAGTGTCTCAAATGACATATTTTTGGCCAATCACAAGCAACTTATCGCATAACATTGGTGATAAGCTTGAAAAACTGAATGGACCAATCAGAATAAGGCAGAAGAGGTTATTTACACTTGGACTGTCTACCCCTACAACTATAAACAAGAGGGTTACATAATTTTTTGAGGTCATTCGGCAAGCAATGGAGGAAGCTTCTTCATTGACTGCACAACTCTTCAAAGAATTAACTAACGGAGTTCTGTCCATAGATCAACTCGACAAGACGAAGGGCTGTCGGATAATTTCTGGAGATCCAAACGCATTTCTAGGAGGCTCAAATCATCCAGAAATTTGAGAATTATGCTATAAAAGGCCCTCGAATCACGAAAAATCTTAGGTGAGAAGAATCGAGAGAATAACAGAATTGTATCCCCAAAATTTCATTTAATAAAATTATTATTTATTTTCATTTTATTTTTGCTTGCAGTTAATTTTCAGCTTTACAAAAATTTGTTGCGAATAGGGACGTCTTTTATGCCAATAAGATTTAATTCAGCACGATACAACACAACATGTATCAACCATCCAAACAAGCTATAAGTATGGCATGTGAGCAGACCCTTCCTAGGATCTCGATGTTAGAAGACTAATTGATTAATTAAAAATGCTAATTTTATAATAGTTTATTTTTTAAATGAGATGATCGTATATTTTAAATGATATACTAGAAGAGATAGAAATTAGGTTCAACTCTCAAATGAATGTTTTGTTGTAAATTTTTGAATTCCTTTTGCATAAAGGTACAATTAAAGGTAACAATTATGATGATATATAATTAAGTGAAAATAAAAAAAATAAGCAAGAAACCTGAGTAAATTGAAGGAAAGGTGTTTTTTAAGTCTTGAATGAAGAATTGATGACATTGACCAACTTAAAGAGTCAAACATCATTAAGAAACTTGATTAAGTTAATTATGGACTTTATTAATATTTTTAAAACTTTCTAATCTTTTTAAAAATACAAATCAACCCAACCCACACCCCTCTTCAATCCAAATCAACCACCCCCAGTCTCTCTCATCTCTCTTGACAACTTCTCTCAACTCTCCCCCAACCAACATTTCTGTAAATTTCTCATTTCAATCCTCGACGACTTCAACCTCCGATGACAAATAGTCGGGCTTCGAGTTCCTTTTCGACTTCAACCTTCAATCGACGTGACAACCTTGCTCTTCGGCCACAACAACTTTATTTTATCCAACAGATTATCCATCTGGTGCAACATATTAACCATCTGATGCAACAGATTTGTAAGATGATACAACAGATCAACCATTTGATACACCAGATAAACTATCAGGTTACAATTCTGATGCAACAGATTAATTATCTGATGTAACAGATTTAGCATATGATGTAACAGTTTAACTATCTGATGCAACTGATTAACCATATGTTGTAAAAAATTAAGCATCGGATAAAAAATCTGATGCAACTAATTAACCATTTGATGCAATGGAAGAACCATCGGATTAATGATCTGATGCAATAGATGAAGATCATGTTAGATAAAATTCTATCAACTCTTCCAACAGTACATGTCCAGGACATGATTTTTTAACTGATCATTTATCTGCCGTGATAGACGACCCAATATTGGAAGAAATCTATATAATATTAACCGTTGATAACTGTTCCAACAGATCACTCATGTGTTGCAATAGATGCGTGACCTGTTTCACAGACCATTCATCTTTCTCAATGGATGAGTGATATATTTTATATTTTCATAACAGATTACTCAGTCGTTGCTGCAGGTTAGTTAACTATTCCAACAAATCACTCATATATTGCAACAGATGTGTGATTTGTTGCAAACACCATATATCTTTCTCAACAGATGAGTAATATATTTTGTATTATCGCAACAGATTACTCAGTCGTTGCTACAGGATATTTAACTGTTCTAATAGATCACTCATATATTACAACAAATAATGTTGCAACAGATGTGTGATCTGCTGCACAGACCAATCATTTTTCTCAATAAATGAGTGATATGTTTTGTATTATTACAACAGATTACTCATCCATTGCAATAGGTTATTTAACTATTCCAACAGATCACTCATTTTATAACAATGTGTGATCTGTTGCACAAACCATTCACCTGTCTTAAAAGATGAATGATACGTTTTGTATTGTTACAACATATTGCTCATCCGCTGCAACAGGTTTGTTATATATTGCAATAGCTATACTACCTGGTGCAACAAATAAGTGATCTGTTGGAACTATTATTTTACAATTTTGCTTGTTAGATTTACTGTTATCCCTTTTTAACGATGCATTAATCAACTATAATATATTTTTTTATGTTCTTACTAATTTTAGATAATATGGCTCCCAAAAGAACAGAAGCCGAATCAAGTCCAAGTAAAGGAGCAAGTGAAGCAGCTAGGCTACATCCACCACTCTATGAGCTTTCTTTACAAGCGTTATCTCAATCAGGAGCAAAATATAATGAACATAGGGAGGAAGAATATTTTAAAAGAGATGATCCAAGTGCTAATAGCCCTTCCGCCAAAGAGTTGGTCAAAACCTTCAGCATTGATCGTTATCCTGTGAGAATGCAGTGCGATGGTGCAACAAATTTAACGGGTGATTTGTGGTTAAGTCAGCCATGGAAAAATCTTTTGATGCCTTCAGAAAAATACTTTGAGAACAAAAATTGGATGCTTATTTCAGGGACAGTTGCTTTGGGAAATATCTTGATTTGCCGGAGGACAACAATGCTCGTTTCCAAATAAAAATGGTATATGAACTTCTCAAGCATAGGTTTATGTATGAAAACAAAGATAAGATGGATGAGGTGTGGATAAATTACTGTGGCATGCCTGTTTGTTTTGGTTGGAAGGAGTTTTCCATAGTTACTGGACTAAAATGTTATCTTCCTTCTCAAGTTATACCTATGCTAACCCAAAAAAACACCCCGCATATCCAAAAAAGGTAAAAGTAAGTTATGTGATCATGATGACCTGGCGTCCATTGTTGGTCCAAGCTTCAAAAACAAAAAATTGATAGAAGTGTTGAAAGGTTAAAAACTTTCAAAGAAGCACAAGCAATCATTGTGCTTGGTTTGATTTGTACATAATATTCTTTAGGCGAGAGACGTTAACAACAACATAAGCATTGGTTTAATAAATCTCTCCGGGGATTTTGAGGCATTTACTAGTTATCCTTGGGGTTATGAAAGCTTCAAAATGACTGTCCAATATTTGTTGACTCTGTTAGCGCCAAAGACAGTCAACTTATATGGCTTTCCATGGGCTTTCATGGTAAATGTTTTGTTTTTTTCTTTTATTATGATAGCATTCATTTTTTACTCAATAATAGTTTTGATTTATTGATGTTATTTTATAGGCTTGGGCGTTTGAAATCATTCCTCATTTGAGACAACAAGTGAACTACCAGGAAGAAGTTTCCTGTCCAAGAATCATGAGATAGCTGTCGGCCAAAAATGATAAAAATATAAAATTTCTTGATCTTTTCAACCCCCCAAGGATGTAGTAAGTATAATTATAATTAAGTTTTATTTTAATTAATTATTTTTTTGAATGATCTAATCATCATTCTAATATATGTAATGATTTATGTTAGATTGTGCATCCGTCGCTAGTTCCGACCAATCAAGAGTTGAAGTTGCCATTTTTTCTTACTTTACAGTCTGTGCAAATTTTATCGTACCCTAAGGTCATTGACAAAATAAAAATGGAATTGTTTAGAGAAATAACCATTACAAGAAAAATAATTTTGGAGGGTGGGCTTGTTGTTATTGATGGTCTTAGTGGTGATGGAGATGTTGGTGGTGGTAGTGGTGCTGCTGTTGGTGCTAATGATGCTCCTCTTATAGTATTTAAAAAAAAACTATTATGAGTATGATCATACTGATTATACAGATTTTGCCTCTCCCAGCAAATGTTCTGCATGCAAATGTCAAGACTGTAGGGCAAAACATGATGTAGTGATTAATGCTATTAATGTATTAACTTCTTCTGTAAAGAAATTGACATCTAAGAAAGGTGTCATTCCATCAAAGAGGATTTTATTTCCATTCACTCCATTAGAGATTAAGGCTAAGAGGAGAAGGAATGTGATTTCCAAGGCATTATCAAGCATCCAAAAGAGCGAAATTATAACTCCTTTGTCCATGTGTTGCACTGAGCAATGTACAATATCCAAAGAAGAGCAGCACGAGCTGAACAAGGTGAATATATATGTCTTCCAACTAACAAACAGACACATTTCTATTTCAACGAAAGACACATCTGCTGAAAATTATCAAACAGATATATACATTTGTTGCAATAGTTGACTAACTTGTTGCACCAGATAAAGTACCTATTGCGACATATGTCTCATCTATTTTAGCAGATCAAACAACTCTTCGTACCACTTTTATTTGTACCTACAGATGACCTATCTACTGCAATAGATGAGTCATATGTTGCAACAGATGGTTCATCCGTTGGAAATTATCATACAGGTCTTCCTCATGTAGAAATTTGACCCAAAAATTAATTCATTATTGCAACAAAAATATAATCTGTTTGGGAAAATTTAAAATAAGAGGAAGATCTGTTTAATTTGCTAGAACAGATGAGTTATCCTTTTCCATTTTATTGCATCTCCATGATTAGCATTGACCAATTCTAGCTTTTCAGGTAGATGTAGAAGCTACTGCTGAACAACATTGACAATATGCTACTCTACTCTTTTTATGGAAAAACGGAAAACAAAAAGCGCTAAAACCGTACGTAAGCGACAATAAAGATCCACGACGAGCAAAGCCGAATTCCATAGCACCGGATGAAGAACAACTTATTCATATTGAGTATATCTTTATAGCTTGAGTTGAGTCTGTCAATGTAATAACCTCACCCCTCCTTAGGAATCCTTGGCATCAATACTTAAATTGTTGATGTATTTGTTGAGATCTGTACCCATAACAATTTTTTTACATTTTATTTATTCGTTGATTTTATTTCCGCTAATTTCTTAAGGCTTTGATTTATTTTATTTTGTCTATAAATTTTATTTTTCCTTAGATTTGAACTTATTAATTCAAATGGAATACTAGATTCAAATATTGCAACTGATAATGTATTTGTTGCAACAGATGAAAAATATGTTGTAAAATATCGAACAGATTTGACATATGTTGCAACAGGTAGGTAATCTATTGGAATTTATCAAACAGGTCTTCCCACTGCTACAACACATAGACTTAGATAGAAACACCGACATAATACAACAGATGACCAACCTATTACAACAGATAAACTATATGTTAGAACAGGCAGAATATCTGTTACAATGGATGGAGAATCTGTTCATTATAAAAATTCAACTTTCATTGGACATAAAAAAATTGTCATTACATGTAAAAAAGCGAAAGTACATTGAAATAAAAAAGGCAAAACCCATCGACAGTGTTCAGTTCAAACACCTAAAATAAAATAGGCATCAAGTAGACATTGTTTATTTAAACACGTAAAATAAAATAGGCACAAATGTGTCAGGTTGACACTTTTTACTGACTTGGCGTCTGATTTTGCCCCCAATGTCTTATATATTCATCTTCTTCCTAAAATTTAACCCTAAATTCCCAAATCTTCTTCTTCGTCGTCATCTTTTTTTTATCTATCCAAATTCTTCAAATTATTTGCATATGGTCTTTCTTTTCTTCATTTTTTTTTTCCAGTTTTTCCAACTGAGCTTGACAATGTCGAGCGTATCTTCCACTTTTTTTATGATAACGATTTTTGATATTGTAAGTGAGGTCATGAAGCTCTATTGAAGACTTCTTGGACTCAACCAAATCCATTTCGTAGGTTTTTTACTTGTAAGATTTCAAAGGTAATATTTTTTTTATTTAATTAGTTGATTAATTATTGACTTATAATTGTTTTGTAATTGCGTTCTTATTTTTATAGAAATTAGGTGGATGCGATTACTTTGATTGGTATGAAGAACGACACCCTTCACAAGCAAATTGTGTAATCTGGGGTTTGTTGAAGAAAGTCAAGGCTTCTGAAGAGAAACAAAATCGAAAAAGAAGATACTACATTGTTGCCGTTATTGCTACTGATTTGGTGGTGTTGGGCACATGAATTTTCAAGCCTAATTTCTGAAATTTTCATGGTGGTGTATTTGCTACTGGTTTGGTGTAGTCGAGCATATAGATATTCAAGCGTAATTGTTGAAAAATATCAAACAGATTTAGGCATATGTTGTAAAATTTAGGTCATCTATTGGAAATTATCAAATAGGTCTTCCTGTTGTTGCAATATATTAGACTTAGATTAGATAGATCGGCATAATGCAACAGATGACCAACCTATTTCAACAGATAAACTATCTACCAGAACAGATAGAATATATTTTACAACAGATTGACAATCTATTGTATTATAAAAAACTCAACTTTCATTCATCTGAAAAAAATTATTGCCACTACATGTACATGCAATTTAAAGTAATGTGAAGTGTGACTTGAAATAAAAAATTATTATTTCACAGGCTCTTCTATATATACAGGCTCCAAGCGTGCAGTTAGTACCCCATAAGCCTAGACCTCTTGCAGGTTTCCCACAGCATTGTCGCACAAAAAGGTCGTTGGCTCGGCCATTTCTATGTCGGTCAGCAAACATTTGATATGTGCAAGAGCGTGCGAGCCGCTCGCATAACCGGTATCATTTTTTGGAAGGGTCATGCCCTTGTTTGGACCTTCGAAATCCTATGATTTCTTAATCAACACTTCCTTTGGCAAATGATTCATCAGTTTACTCTCCATCAATAAGATAGGCAACAACTCCATCAGTGGTTGCACGAGGAGAAAAAGATCGACATTGTCAACGACGGGTTTGTTGTAGTCATATACTTTGATTTTTCCCTCCTTGAGTAGCATCTTGATAGCCCAATAATGTATGTCGTTCACACTAATGACTGCAAAAATCCTTTTTGCCTCGGTTCAGCTCTTGCCATATGGATTTGGCCTCTCCCCTCTAACATATTTCATTATTTCTTCTTCCTCAAAGTCCAACGTAGAAACTAAGAAATCAAGTACCGTGCCACACGCTTCAGAATTGAGTTGATCGTACTTGTACTTGAGCTTCCTACAGAAGTCGAGGTCTATTATCCTATCGGCAGTGTCATAAGCTTCCGGATACATTAATTGTTTTTTTCTCATGAGGCAGAGAATTTTGTCAACATGCTGTGATATAAGAAGACAATTTTTAAATAGGTTAGTAATTGAAAAGATGGTCCATCTGTTGCATTGGATTCTCTGAATCAATAATCCCACGCAACTTATGCAACAGATGGTTAGTAAGTTGCAACAGAACCACTACTAGTTGCACCAAAATACCCAGCTATTGCAATAGATTTCACATCTGTTGCATAGCTTCTTCTTCATGGGGTAGATTATATTAGAAGGCTAGGTTAGGAAAAGTAAAATTGTCTTGTCCTTGTAACACATACGCATATCTGTCATAGTTTGGAAGTCTTGGGGGGAATGATAGGCCTGGGGTAATCTGGTGCGCCTGGCTTGGCATTCTTGGCCTGTCGCAGATCCCTCTTATCTTTGGCGCCAAGTTTTACGTATATGTCCACCTTTTTGAATAGTCCCTGAACTTTAATAGCTTTTTGAGAGGGAGGACTTTTAATTATTTTTTATTTCTAACAAGAGAGTACATCGGTTATTGCTCTTTTCTTCCTCCTAACCAACACTGTAGGAGTGTATCGCTCCCTCAACTTCTTGGATGGTATGACACCCCTCTTGGATTTAAATTTCTCGATAGCTTAAGAGATAGACTCTACTTTTCAAAGAGTTTATCTTGGTTGTCCTTGCACTTTTTGCATTCACAACGAAAATACGAGGGTGAAGAAGGGTGAGAGGGACCTGTATAAGGGTGAAAAAAGGTGTTTTCAAATAAATTTATTGTTTCTTGATCATCAACATGCTCATCATCATGAGTGGTAGCAGCATCAGCATGCCTGCCACCAACATCAACAACTCCACCAGAAGAAGCACTCGGATCTTCCTTAGTAGGTTGGTCATGAAGAGCCTCAACATTAGGCTGACCTTGCCTAACTGCTCTTCTTATGGTTGTTTCTCCAGCCAATTCCTTTCTTATTAACTCCACCATTGGGTCTGCTATAGTATCAACATGACCTAGAGTAATATAAGAAGTCATCAATGACTCCTCCTCAGTAGGCACGATCCACGGATGCACAACCTAGAAAAAAAAAGACAGATACATTTAAATCATATAATATAATAATTTTCACAGTTGGGTTAACATTTTAATAGTCAATTTCTGCAACAGATTAATAATATGTTACATCAGATTACCCATCTGTTGCATAGTTTGCAGTAGATGGTTAAAATCCATTCTACTCGGGTTTAGAGAACCAGTGCAACACATGGATAATCTGATGCAAAATATCAATCATCTATCTCACCAATCGGTTGCACAAGACAGGTAATCTGTTGGGTTACATATTATGCAACAGATAATTTGTATGTATATTAACAATATGTTATATCAGATTACACATATGTTGCATAATTTATAGTATATGGTTAATGTATTAGGAGTTGGGTTCAGAGAACCAAAGTAACAGATGGGTAATCTGATGCAAAAGATCAATCGTCTGTCGCAACAAATTATCCATCTGTTGCATCGGATGGCATAGGACGGGTAATTTATTGCAACAGATGTCCCATCTAGAATATGCTCTTGGGTTCTTAAGATTATACCAACCATTGGTCTATCTTTCTATCTTTTGTTCATTGTAATCGTTGGTTCTTTTCATTATTAATGTAACCCGTGACTTCTTGTTGTTGTAATCTTGTTATTCATTTTTATTATGGTTAATATAGTTTGGGTTGTTGGCTGGAATAGGTGTAAAAACACCTTAGTATCCTGCATTCTTTCTATGTTCTTGAATCCAAAAGTGGTCACCAAAGAGGTCCACGGTTTTCTTGAACTTGTGGACTGATTTTGATGTGTGTTTCGTGCTACCCTTGTGTTTCTTGTATCATTTGGTATCAAAGCCAAGCCATCACCAAATGACATAGACATAAGCCAAGCCACCAAATGTCCTCCAACCCGAGACCTATATAGGTCAATCCCTCCTACATTCGATCAAGTCCAACAAAAAGGTTTTGGAAGCCAAATCCCTTTCGTCCAAGATCCACAACTAAAGCTCCACTTTACCAAATCAATCCTATCAACCAAAACTCCATTTTGCCAAAGTTGACATGTCTATGTAGAGGAGAATGGTAGAAAGGAACATGACGGGTATGGAGTCTACGACAATGCTTGTATGATGGTAGGAGAATTATTTTGGATGAGATTGAAGATAAGGCTCAAGATGGAGAGGAAGCCAAGGCTCAAAATGAAGATGTTGTCCGAGACTTGTGTTAATGTGATCTCAGGTTCCTCATGATTTTACGGACTATTTTTATGCCATCTCATATTTTACGGCCTGTTTTGAGTGGTTTCTTTTGAAGTGGCCGATTGAATGAGGTGAAACTGTGAATTTATGGGTAAATTCCTCTCAAGATGGAGAGGATGATACAAGAATAATCACAAAAATGGACTTATGTGGGTGTGCATTAAAATCGTCCAAGTGTGTGTGCAAGATAAGTGCAATAAAGTGCTTAATACACACCAAAACAGTCCACTATTCTACACTAGAGGGGAGCCTATCTCTTAAGGGTAAAAGGGATATTTTGTCTTCCATTTGTAATGTAATATATAAGGAACACTCTAGGGTTTCTTTAGTTAGTTGATTGATGATGTTGTAAGTCTTAAGACATTGGAAAACACAAGTCCTCTTTTCTCTTTAGAGGCAAAATCGAATCTAGGATACAACAATAGGGTGGATTCTCTTTTGTTATTGTTTGCTTGGAAACATTGATGCTTGGGAGGTGGATTTCAATCTTGTGTCTTTGTAAGAGATAGGTTTATTATTATGTATAGTGTTAAGAGTCCAAGAGTTACCATTCTTGGGTTTTTAACATTATATCTTCATGTGGGTTATCTGTCTATCCCTTTACTTTCTTGTAATCGTGTTTAGTATTTGTGTTATAATCTTGTGTTCTTGTTGTTATTGTTAAGTCCGAATCTTATGCCTTTGTGTTCATCTTGTTCTTCACGTATTGTTGCTATTTTGGTGTGAAATACACCTTGTTCATCTTGTATTCTTATTGTATTTGTGAATCCGAGAGAGGTCTCCAATCGGTCCAAGGATCTTAGTGATTTGTGGACTGTTTTGGAGTGTGTTTGGCTTGTATCATTTGGTATCAAAGCCATCTTTGGTTTTGTTCTTACAATACCAATCTTGGGCTTTCTTGCTAAGAAAAAAAAAGACGTGTTCTTGAGCTTGAGATCTTGGCTGAGAAGTTGAACTTGTTGTTGTTGTATCTTGGCCGAATGTTGTGTGTCTACGTCTAGGATTTATTTTTCTGTGTTTTTGTTTCAAGTGTTAGTATTCTTGTCCGTTAACACTTTGAGTCGATCTAGATTTGATCTTTAAAAACTAATGTTGTTGTTGTGAACAAAGCCATGGACGTGTGTTGAAGTTGTTGTTCTTGGACATGTGGACTTGTTGTTATAGTCTTGGTTAGACGTTGTTATTGTGGTTGTTTCTCTTGATAAAGTTGTTGAATATTAAAGAAAGAACCATCTCTTAGAGTGAGAGAGAGTCAAATCGTAACTAGGGCCATATACAAGTGTGTCATCACTTGTGTGTTGCATTTAGCTTGATACGTTGGTGCTTCGGTGGTGGACTCCTCTTTTGTGTCAAGTGTAAGAGTTAGGTCTTTGTTGAGTGTGGTGTTAAGGGTCCAAGAGTGGAATATGCTCTTGGGTTGTTAAGATTATAACAACCATTGGTCTATCTTTCTATCTGTTATTCATTGTAATCGTTGGTTCTTATCATTATTAATGTAACCCATGACTTTTTGTTGTTGTAATCTTGTTATTCATTTTTATTGTGGTTAATATAGTTTGGGTTATTGGCTGGCATAGGTGTAAAAACACCTTAGTATCTTGCATTCTTGAATCCGAGAGTGGTCACCAAAGAGGTCTACAATTTTCTTAAACTTGTGGACTGATTTTGGTGTGTGTTTCGTGCTTTCCTTGTGTTTCTTGTATCATTTGGTACCAAATCCAATCCACCACCACCACCAAATGACATAGACATAAGCCAAGCCACCAAATGTCCTCCAATCCGAGATCTACATAGGTCAATCCCTCCTCCATTCGATCAAGTCCAACAAAAAGGTTTTGGAAGCCAAATCTCTCCCGTCCAAGCTCCACAACTGAAGCTCCACTTTACCAAATCAATCATCTCAACCAAAACTCCATTTCACCAAAGCCGACATGTCCATGTAGAGGAGAATGGTAGAAAGGAACATGGAAGATATGAAGTCTACGACGATGCTTGTATGATGGTAGGGGAATTGTTTTGGATGAGATTGAAGACAAGGCTCAAGATGGATAGGAAGCCGAGGTTCAAAATAAAGATGTTGTCTGAGACTTGTGTTAATGTGATCTCGGGTTCCTCATGATTTTGCGGACTGTTTTTGTGCCATCTCATGTTTTGCGGGCTATTTTGAGTGGTTTATTTTGAAGTGGCTTATTGAATGAGGTGAAACCGTGAACTTTTGGGAAAATTCCTCTCAAGACGGATAGGATAATATAAGAATAATCATGGAAATGTACTTATGTGGGTATGCATTGAAATCGTCCAAGTATGTGCGCAAGATAAGTGTAATTAAGTGCTTAATACACACCAAAATAGTCCACTATTCTACACTAAAGGAGAGCCTATCTCTTAAGGGTATAAGGGACATTTTTTCTTCCATTTGCAATGTAATATATAAGGAACACTCTAAGGTTTCTTTAGTTGGTTGATTGATGATGTTGTAAGTCTTAAGACATTGGAAAACACAAGTCCTCTATTCTCTTTGGAGGCAAAACTGAAACTAGGATACAACAATATGGTGGATTCTCTTTTGTTGTTGTTTGCATGGAAACATTGATGCTTGGGAGGTGGATTCCGATCTTGTGTCTTTTTAAGAGATAGGTTTATTGTTGTGTATAGTGTTAAGGGTCCAAGAGTTACCATTCTTGGGTTCTTAACATTATACCTTCATGTGGTCTATCTATCTATCCCTTTACTTTTATGTAATTGTGTTTAGTGTTTGCGTTGTAATCTTGTGTTCTTGTTATTATTGTTAAATCCGAATCTTGTGCCTTTGTGTTCATCTTGTTCTTCACGTATTGTTGTTTTTTTTGTGTGAAATACACCTTGTTCATCTTGTATTCTTGTTGTATTTGTGAATCTGAGAGAGGTCTCCAATCGGTCTAAGGATCTTAGTTATTTGTGGACTGTTTTGGAGTGTGTTTGGACTGTTTTGATCCAATTTCGTGTCTTCCAATTTTTTCTTGTATCAGTGGAAAAATAAATTATGAAATATTTTGAAAAGATTCACTAGTGAAAATTAAAATAGCTGGAAAAGAAATGGTGAAATATTTTGAGAGGGAAATTGAAGGGTATTAAGGTCATTTAATAAGTTAATGCATGTGTTTAAAGTCTTTGTATTACTAATACATAGAAACTAAAGAGTATTTACTAATACACACTTCAATACACAATAGAGTGTATAACTAATGCTTGCATTTGTTATACATAGGAAAAAAGTCATCCCAAACAAGGTACTAGCAATACACATTAACTGATGCATGCATTATATTTTACAATACACTCTACCAAACGACCCCTAAAGGTATTAGTCTAAGATGTGAAATCAATTGAAATTGTATAAAAGAAAATATTCAACCTGTTGCAACAGATGTATTTTCTGTTGGAATTAATCAAACAGATTAAGTCACCTGTTGCAACATATTACGCATCTATTGCGATGGATGACCGAGCTTTGAAACTTTTCAAACAGAAATTGTTATCTGTTGCACTTAGATGTTTTAAGACCCCTTTTTTTAAAGCAATTTAGGTATTTCCTGTCCGAGATAAAAAAAAAGTTAAAATACTAAGGTGGTAAAAAATATTACTTGGATAACTCAAAAATCTCATGAGCGAGTAGTTTTATCTGGTCTTTTCAATGTTACCGTCTCCTCGTGCCCCTCAAAAGTCAAAAGTTATTAATGAATATTTAAAACCCATATCTAGAAGAATACTCTCTCGTTCAGCCGTAACATAAGTAAGACTCAAGACAAATAAACTCATCTATCACTCTTTCTTCTTTATTCTCAATTCTCTTTCTTTTCTTTTTGCCTCTTTTTTCTCTCTTCTTTCAGATGAGGATCCTTTCAGATCTGAACCGATCAATATATTTTCTCAACTGAACTGGATATTTTGATTTCTTTGCTTTTTTCACATTGCAGGTATGGTTCACTATTGCTCTTTCTATCTCATCTTCTTCTTTGTATGTCATTTAAATTAGATATTTACATCTGTTGTTATTGATGATTTACCTATTACCAGTTTCCTATTTATTGAGAAAATTTAAGGAAAGGTGACTTTTAAGTCTTGAATGAATGAACCATTGTTTTTATATCTGTTGCAAAATGCCTCATTGGTTGAACAGATGGGAAATCTGTTGCATCAGATTAGTCATCTGTTGATTCACTCAATTTTGTACCCCTTTTGTACAAATAGAGCAACTGTTTGAAGAAATCAAACCAGTAGCAAGGCTGGTTTGATTTATACCAATAGATGACCCATCTATTGTAACATGTCATCTATCTATTACAACAGATTCCTCATCGGTTGAGCAGATGGGCAATTTGTTGCATCAGATTGGTCATCTGTTAATTTTCTCAATTTTTTGTTACCTTTTTGTAATGTTCTTTTTCTTCTTCTCTTGTTTGACATCAAATTTATTTCTCTTGTTTGTAGATAAAAGAAAGTGAAACTGGATCCATTTTTGCCCGACCAGCATTAAAGGCTAGAGTAAAGATGGGTTTGGAGGAATAAGTTGCTTGCAGATGGAACTACGTCATATGTGGGAGGTATGTATTACTGATCAACCTATCGTGAAAACACACATTTTGTACAATGATTTTGTGAATGTTTATTCTTTACCTATTAGGCATTAATTCTTCAAAAAAGATGTCATTTTACAGTTAAGATTGTTAGGTTCGAACTGGTAAGGCTGAGGGACCAAGTAGGTGGTGTCAATACCCTGTTATAATTTAATAACCGTTTATACTCATGTTTTTATGTCAAGTTCGGGGAAGGGTTAAAGTTTTTGGCGGCAGTGTAAATATCCAATAGTGATTGGACCGGTTTTAATAGTCTAATGGACTTCTTGAAAGGCCTTCGAAGCCTCGCACTGCACCAAACACTGGTGGAACCAATAGAAATTCCCCTAGTCCAAATTTATATGGATAGGTTGTTGGAGGAGACTATTATACAACAGTAGGCATTTGGGAGAATACCTGTCGGGAAGGGAGAGGTTGACAAGGCCATATATCATCTCAAACCTTGTTTAAGAGGAAACACAAGGTAGGAAGGAAAATGTAGCGAAATTGGCTGATAAAATTGACATGAAAAATAAAAAAACTGGATGAGCTGCGAATGTGAAAGTGTATCCAAAAATGAAAATCCATCAGTCGTTGAAGTAAAAGAAAAATGGTCAACGGGACTAGAGTTGGACACTTTTCTAGAGAATGCAACTAGTGAGCGTGACCTCAATGAAGACTCTCACAAAGTGCAGGACCAGAACTCTAAGGAAGAAGTTTCGTGAGCACAGGAAATTGATACGATTGTTGGTCAGTTGAAACCTGAACCAATTACTCCTAAATTAAAAATACGGGATCAAGACAAGGTGGCAATTTATCAAATTAAACTTGCATCCCATGCCTCCTGTTTATGGCTCTGTTCAGGTCAAAGGCAGTGGAAACAACAAGGCATGGGATTTCTGCCCAATTTCAAACCTTTTTGTTTCTGCTGCCATCGACCTGAACAGAGCCATAAATAGGAGGCATGGGATGCAAGTTTAACTTGAGAAATTGCCACCTTGGCTTGATCCCGTATTTTTAATTAAGGAGTAGTTAGCTCAGATTTCAACTGATCGACAATCGTATCAATTTCCTGTGCTCGCAAAACTTCTTTCTTAGAGTTCTGGTCCTGCGCTTTGTGAGAGTCTTCATTGAGGCCACGCTCACTAGTTGCATCCTCTAGCAAAGTGTCCAGCTCCAGTACTATTGACTATTCTTCTTTTTTTCAACGACTGACGGATTTTTATATTTGGATACACTTCCATATTTGAAACTCATTCAGTTTTTTCGTTTCTCATGTCAATTTCATTGTCCAGATTTACTAGAATTTACTTGCTCGCACCCTTGTGTTTCCTCTTAAACAAGGTCTGAGATGATATATGGCCCTCTCCACCTCCCCCTTTCTGCACAGGTATTCTCCTAAGCACCTACTGTTGTATAATAGTTTCCTCCAGCAAACCATCCATATAATTTTGGAATAGGAAAATTTCTATTGGTTCCATCGTTGTTTGTTGAAGTGAGAGGCTTCGGAGTCCTTTCAAGAAGTCCATTTCGCCATTAAAACTAGTCCAATCACTATTGGATAGTTACACTGCCACCAAAAACTTGAACCCTTCCCCAATCTTGACACAAAAACATGAGCATAGACCGTCATTAAATTGTAACAGGTATCGACACCACCGTCTTGGAATCCTTTAACCTTATCAGTTCGCACCTATCAAACTAAACTGTACAATGCAGGATCTTGTTTGAAGGATCAGTGTCTAATCGGCACAAAATCATTGCACTTTATGTGTGTCTGTTGCGGTAGACTGATCAGTAATACATAACTTCCACGCATAAAAGTAGATCCATTGCACGCACCTTATTCTTCTTACCTCATCAAAGACACTACAGTGTTGTTTATTCATCTGCACGCATGTGATGACTATTAAAAAAGAGGCGTGAAGAGTCATGACTTTTTTATCATAACACATTCAAAATAGCTGATGAATCAAAATCTCCATCTGTTGCAACTGATAAATCAGCTGTTGAAAGAAATCAAAACATCTCCTCTAACATATGGTCCATCTGTCGCAACAGATAATCCATATATTGCGATAGATTGTAAATCTGTTGTGACAGACCAGACATTGTTTATTCATCTGCATGCATGTGATAACTATTAAAAAAGAGGTAGAGTCATGACTTTTTATCTAACACATTCAAAATATCTAATAAATTAAATTCTCCCTCTGTTGCAACTGATGAATCAACTATTAGAAAAAATCAAAACATCTCCAACATATGGTCCATCTGTCACAACAAATAATTTATATGTTGCAACATATGGTAAATCTGTTGCGGCAGATGGACGATCTGTTGCAACAGCTCAATAATAACGATTGTTATCAAGTCTTCTCAAAACCATTTTGAAAAGGTGAGAAGTATTAATGTAAACGAAAAAGTTGCGACTTTTCACAGAAAATAAAATGCCACCAGTTTGAATGTAATTAATACAATGGAACTTAACAAACGTGCCTTTTATCCTTACACATCCAGATTCAATCCTCTATAAATAGGTCCCTCCTTAATCTTCATTCTGCTAAACTTTATTTATTTCTTGCATTTTTCTTTTCGTGTGACATCTTCAACAACTTTTCTTCAAAGAGCATATTCCTTTATCGTTGAGGTAAGTTTTTTTTCGGTGTAAATCTACCAGTTTGTAGTATACGTTGTATTACATTTGGACTCTTTTCTTTATATTTGTCAATTCATGTGTGTTCTAGCTATGGCTAATCCTGTTTGGGACATTGCTATTCTGTGCGACATAGTGCGGAAACTTCAGAGGCAGGTTAATGACCTGCAGAGGGAGTTGGTCACCGTGAGAGAGACAATGTTCAGAGAGATGATGCAGAGGCTGATGAGGACCCTGCTGTTGCGAGTTGATTGGTCGACTGTCATTAATGTTGATGATGATAATAATAATAATTAGAATATATTTTTTCTTTTAGCGTATGTATTTTAATTTTTCTATATTGGATCTATACCTAATGTATTTTATTTTTCGTTTAATGAAAAAATTATTTTTAGTCGACTTTGGCTTTTTACTTTTTATTCAATTTTCATTCTGTCTATTTCTTCTTCTAAACATTTTACATGTTAACTTGTCAATGGTTTGAGGTAAGGAGCAATTTTGAATCCAGTAGCAATATCAATTTTGGCTTTTGAGTTCTTTCAACAGATGAACCATGTGTTGGAACAGATTGGTCATCGGTTGGATTTCTGTCAATAGATTATCCATCTTTTGGAGGAAAACATTTCAGCTTTATGAAACTGTGTTGTGTTCTTCCAGCTAATGTTCATCTGTTGCCACAAATGGATAATCTGTTGAAAATACTTGTGGTCTACTGTATTGTTTAACAGTTTATGTTTTGCCTCTTTTTTCTTATGCACAAGTTATTAAAAAGATATTTTATATATAATAAATGATAACATTATGTTCAAAATAATGAATTAAATATATAAAAGTCCACAACAACCAACTATACAAGTTTCTGCAATTACAATGATCATGGTGGATTACGATCCGAGCATGTAGTTCTTTTGTGGTCAGCGCGCTTATATACGGAGCACTTATTTCTTCTTGATGAAAATGATTCTCTGACTCCACGCCTCCTCTTATATGACTTTCTTCCCGGTTTGATAGTGCTTGGGTCAATATATGGGGGAGGTATTAATCTCCCCATAAGCTCTGCAGGAACAACTCAAGATTCTTTGGGAGGCACCGGAGTAATATGTTCACTATATGCCATTTCATATTTTTTCACCGAATAGTATTAAGAGGAGTGATCGTAAAGTTCAGCTCCAAATTTATGACTGTATTGAGATCGAAGTGCTGCCATAGCATGTGGATAGGGTATTTGATCCAAGTTAAAAACACTGCACGTACAAGATCTTATTTGAAGATCGACCGTGGCAACATCACCATGACCGGTGATACTGAATTTGTAATCTGCTATTTTATGAGGTAATAACCTATTCCCCAAACTGACATTCATTGATATTATTTTTTCAATTTTGAGAACAAATTGGGTTCTTTTTTTGGGCACTTGAACTACACACGCCTTTCGTTAAAAAAATTTCCATACTTCTGGCTTATTTTTTCAAACATAGCCTTGATGGGAAATTCTCTTTCATCGCCAAATAATGAATTCACCGATTCAGCTATGTTTGATGTCATAATATTATACCTATACAAAAGAATCATTTAGTACGACATCATACTAAACTTGTAACTCAAACAAGACATTAAAATCGATAAGAATGTACCTATTTTCCGGACAGAATGCCTGGTTCCATCTCTCGAAATGACACGTACGATAAATTCTTCTACCTTGGGATTCACATCCATTATTTGATTGAAATGTTCTAAAAACTCCTCTCTACTATATGCTTTAGCTGCTCTATAAAAAAAGGTCATGACCCTTTCATTGTGATAGTTGGTCTGAATGTCATCTCCAAGATGCATGATGCAACAACCAAAGTAAGCTGAAGTGAAGAAACGTGAACCCATTTTTGTAATACTTGGATGCCTATCCGATACAAAACACAACTCTTTGGTATCTTCGACGCGGCTTCGTAGTTGTTTAAAAAAAATCCATAAGAGGCATTACATTCCTTGTCGCTTCATAAAAAGCGACAGGAAAGATGTGATTCTCCGCATCTTGTGCCACCGCTACTAGCAGAACTCCATTATACCTGCTCCTCAAGAAGGTATCTTCTACGGCTATGCCTTTTCTCAAATATCGAAAACCTTGAATCCAAGCACCATAGGATACAAAAAAGTACTTGAACCTTCCATTTTTATCAAGATGCAATGTCATCTTACTTTCGGGATTTATAAACTCAATCATGTAATGGTAGGCATCTAGGACTGCATACCCATGCTCGAGTGTCCTCCTAACCAAGTCCTTGGCAATCCCCATAGTCGTATAAATCTTCCAATAACTAACCAGGACACCCAATTCCGTAAGGAGTTGATTGGCCATAACCCTTGTTGAAAGGCCTTTTCCATCGGGGAACCTACTCCTGACATATTCACCGAGGACCTTTGCCGTGACATGAGGATTTTGGCCCGAGATGTTCTCTGAACCACATGTGTTATGCTTTTTATGTTTATGAATGATGAATCTATCAGAACTTGCATACTTCATCACTCTCAACCACCACTTGCAGTTCGAATTAGCACATTTGAAGCAAAAGACACTGCTCGAATTAATCACCTTCTTTATTCTAAAATCTTTTTTCAAGCAAGAAATAAACAAAGTGGTAGATAGTTCATTCTTGTCCTTTAATGACATTCCAATAAAAAAGCAGGTCCCGTCGTCTTGAAAATTTCTAGACTGTGTCGATTGAGAGGAACTGTACATCATATTGGTTGCATCAACGGGCGTAAGTGTGATCATCATTTGGACTATTCATGTCTAGATCATCCAACCTATCATCAAAGATGTCTTGTTGTTGTTTTTCTTTTATGTTCTGGTTCTCATTCTCTCTCGTCTTTTCAACCACGTACACCCTTAACACTGGCCTGGATGAATCTCTAAGATAAGCACGCAATCGAACCTGGTCGGTTATCTTGAAAGGCAGTATCTTCTGATTTTCAAAGAAACTATGCATGTAGATGATGACGAGTTCTTTTGATTGATAATTCAGTCCATAATAACTGATGATTAATTTCACAAAATCATCATATCAAACATCACTTTGGACTGTCATAGCTATCGTCTCTAGAATTTCACCCTCGTTTCAATGTCTTACATATCGATTGCTCTTCCCGATCCATTGACCATGACAATCCACCCCTATTGTTATGATCCCTCCATTAGTGGTACCTAAATAAATTCATTTGTTAAAAAAGTTAATAGTGATTTCATAGTGCCGTAAATGAATCCCAACAGATGTGTAATCAGTCACAACAGATTACTTACCTGTTGGGATTCATGTTCCGCTCCTAAAGCTGATTTCAACAGACGAGCCATCTGTTGTAACAGGTGAATCATATGTTGCAACAGACTATATCTGTGTTGGGATTGATATTACAGTACTGAGGCACCTTTGAAGCTAATTCCAATAGATGAGTGACATGTTCCAACAGATAATTAACCTATTGCAACAAATGACTTACCTGTTGCAACAAACTACAATCTATTGAAATTGAGGTCAGGTTCTATCGCAATAGGTTACTAATATGTTGCAATAGGTATTTACCATTTGTTGGAATCAAGTTTGAATTATGTTGCAATAGGTTAATAATCTATTGCAACAGATATTACCCTGTTGCAACAGAAAACATGTCTGTTGGAATCTAGTTCAGGTTCTGTTGCAATAGGTTAATAATCTATTGCAACAGATATTTATCACGTTGCACCAGATAACTAATCTGTTTAAATATAAACATGATTATCACGTTCACCAGATAACCCATCTGTTCAATTAATGCTACGGCCTATAGAACCATAAACATGAATCCAACATATCAGTCTTCCACTGAAACAGATGTCTCATCTGTCGCAACAGATGATTTATCTGTTTAAATAGATGAATCTTATATTGGATTCATGATTGGGTTATATCCATTGTTGGAAAAACATCACAATAGCAGTTACCCAGATGAAAAATTCAACTAAAAATCATAATTTGACTTACCAAAGTCTCCTATGAAGTAATGCCAAAGTGGAAAGTGTTATACAAAACAAAATTTGACCTAAGAAATTGGTCAAATAGCAACAATAGCGGTAACAACAACAACAACGATGGTCAACAAGAAGAAGATGAAGATGATACTGAAGTAGAAGATGATGATAATGAAGCATAAGAAGATTAATAAAGAAGCAGCAACAATGAACAACAAAAATCACTAAGAGAGAGAAAACAACAATGGATGAGAAAAGAGAGAAAGACGCCTTTTTTTCCCTCCATTTCCTATTCTATTAGATAAATATTTGGATCAAAGTGTAAATTTAAAAACTTGTGGGATATTCTCAAACTTACCAAACTTTCTTAATCCATAGTAAAATAATTGTCACCTTCACTCAATTATTAAGACTTGTGTCACCTACACCTCATTTTAAAACTCTTTTGTCACCTACAGCCCAAAGCCCCAAGAAACCTTGATCTACACCTGTTAAGTTGCACTAGTCGTGTTAAATTACATTTGCAGTATTTGTGCATTAGTACATGTAAGTTAAATCTCAAAAGCCATTTTTCAGGTTGGAGGGAAAGGTGGCTATTATCACCGGTGGTGTATAGAAATGCCTATAGTCCAAGTCTTCATTGAAAATGGTGCAGGAGTCGTCATTGTGGATATTCAAAATCCAAGGGGTGAAGAAATCACAACCAAACTAGGTAAAAATGCTCACTACATTCATTGAGACATCGCAATATAGTGTACTAGTAAAATAGTATATAAGTGGTTTTTGTAACCGGTCGGGGTAGCTGAGGAATTATAGTCAAAATTGTGAACACATAAGCAGAAAGAAAGATCTTTTCTAACTACAAGGCAAAACAAGAAAATAAAACAACTATATATTAAGTTAAGATGCTTGTAGTTCAACACTACATCATATGACTAAAACATCCTGAATGGACTAAAAATAGACAAGAAGAAGAGAAAAAAAAAAGGAAGGATTATCAACAACTCTAATACAAATGAGCAGTGTTTGATGGTAAGCTCTGAGATCAAAAGGATTGGATTACTGGAGTTGGCCACCATTGTTGGGTAATTGGGATTGGCCTCCATTCTGTTAGAGTAGGTAAAAAGTCCCACATTGGTTGGAGAATGGACTAGTGGTTTACTTATATGGACTTGGGAAATCCTCCCCTTATGAGCTAGCTTTTGAGGTTGAGTTAGGCCCAAGGTCCATTTCTTGACATGGTATCAGAGCCAGGTCTATTCCCGTTTTGGGCTCCCGATCCACGCGCCAGTGCGAGTCGGGCTTAGGCGTGGGGGGGTGTTAGAGTGGGTAAAAAGTCCTACATTGGTTGGGGAATGGACTAGTGGTTTGCTTATATAGACTTGGAAAATCGTCCCCTTATGATCTAGCTTTTGAGGTTGAGTTAGGCCCAAGGTCCATTCTTAACATATTCGGTAATTGGCATGCTACCCGGTACTGATCTTGCTGGATATATGAATAGAGAATTATGGTAGAGCTTTCCACTTTATCTTTTGTTATATTGTACACGACAATAACATCGTTACTTACAAGAAAATATATAAGATCCTTATTATATGGGTGAAAGGCTAGTTCAGAAATCAAGTTTTTAGTATCAAGACAAGGTATGCGGATTTTTAACGCCTGGTTTGAAGGGATTCTCTTGTGCACCAATGTCCATATCCCTATTATGTGATCCTCAAGATCCAATACACTTATACAAGGGTATCTATTTTATTGTATATTTACTCGAACAACCTGTAGATGACCTCGACACACTCCTAATTTACTAGGCACCCAATTAAGACCGCGATCCTCAAGTGGTAAATCAATAAGATGTAGCAATCGAGCAGGATCATTAGTGAATGGATCACATACGATGATAAAATTAAGCATATTGACATCGCAATAATTCAATGTATATAACATCCGCCCACATGCAATCATCGAAGGCTCAGATTTTGAACTATGAAAAATCCGCGGAGACATAACATGATAACTAGTCCAACTTCCCTTATCAGACGAAAATATCTGGACCTCAAGCTTAGAGATAGCGTCATGAAAATAAATACCACGAAGATAAATCTCAACACCTTATAATTAATGTGTCCATCATCAATAACCAAAGGCTCATACAAGAAGCCAATGCTCTCATGAGTGATTCCCCCCTTCCTATAGTTTCAGGAAGAGCAATCCATTGTCGAGTAACTATATCACATATAATATAATGTATGGTAGGCCACCAATTTCGAGAATATCTTAACAAAATTAAGTTACCACTAGATGCAGTCAAACTAATTGAGAAAATACCTGCATAGATAAACCCTAAATCCGCAGTACGTCTTGATAAACCCTTTGCATGCAAAAACTATACATATTCTAAACTAGTTGGTTCAGGCATAAAAAGAAGAGTAAAAAGAAGCTGAGTTTTATTATTATCGTGATGGTGATGATGAATTTTAGAGGCAGTAACGAAGTTATCAGAGGAGATTAGAGAACAGCAGCGTTTGCAAACTAATTTGCATTGAGTTGCTTCTTTGTTTGTTGGTAGTCTAGTGAGGACATTATTATGTGACTTAGTACGTCACATTATTCAAACAAATACCGTATTCTTCTTCTTCTTCTTGCTATTGACAACAACCTGCAACTTTTTTATGGACTTTGGTTCATTTTCAGCTGTGTATATCAGCTGTATACTGACTATATATCAGCCTCTGTTTGTCAGCATTCTTTGCATATTAATCGTATACTAGTGTATAAAAACCTGCATATTAGCTTCCATAACCTATATATCCCATGTATATTGTGTGGACCCACTTTTTCGTGTCGTATACCCATTGTATATCCCATATATCATCTCTTCATCTTCTATACTAGTCCATTTTGGCATGGGGTTCGACTTAGAAAAGATGGGACTTGATCCCATGAATGCAAAGGTTGGGGAGTCCAATTGGACTCGGGGAGCTTTTCATGCAAAGGAAAAAAATATAAGGATTAATATAATGGAAATAAACACAACCAACAAAAGAGAAGTTCAAAATACTTTCATTTAAATCAAACACCCAATATATATTAATGCAAATCCATTCGGGTAATCAAAGGGGTTACAAATGGGCATTTGAAATTGTTAGACTTGTGAATATGAAGATCACTTGAGAATTGTGCAGGAAAACTCTTTGAACATAGAGAGAGAAAAGATAAAGACTGAATTCATCGAGAAACTTCTTTCTCTGCCAATTGTCCCTTTTCTTACCAGTTATATGGAAAAATATCTAATCACATATTTACAACTTTGGAAATAAAACTACAATGTAAAATATAGAAGTGGGCTTGGGTACTGCTTGCCAGATGGGCTTGCTAGGCTAAGTAGGCCTGTGGTTATTTTTTCATTCTTGGGCCCTAACACCCTCCCCCCCCCCCTCAAGCTTGAGGGTGAACAAACACCAAGCTTGCAAAGGGAATAATGATGGAGCTGACCAGTAAGAGGCTTCGTCATGATGTCTGGAAGTTGTTCAGATGAATGAATGTAATGTAAAGAGATGAGACCTGCAGAGAGACAATCACGTACATAATGATAGTCCACGTCAATGTGCTTCGTGCGCTCATGAAACACCGAGTTCTTGGCAATGTAGAGTGCAGCCTAATTATCAAAATAAAGAGGAACAGGATAAGTAATAGGTAAGCCAATATCACTAAAAATTCGAACCAACCAAGAGATTTCAGCAACAACTTTCCGCAGTGCACGATATTCAGCCTCCGTAGCTGAAAGTGAAATAGTAGGCTATTTTTTTGCTTTTCCAAGAAATGGGACAACCCCCAAGGGTGATAAAAAAAGCCATAAATAGATTTCCTTGAGGTGGCACAACCGGCCCAGTCAGAATTAGAGTAAGCACACAGAGAAAAATCATCAGCCTTAGAGAGGAGAATGCCTTGTGCAGGTGCATTAAGGAGATAACGAAGAACGTGTAACCCAGCAAGCATATGAGGAGACTGTGGATTTGGAAAAAACTGGCTCAAGTGTTGGACAGCAAATGCAATGTCAGCGCAAGTATGTTGCAAGAAATTAAGCTTACCAATTAGACGCCTGTAACGAATAGGATCAGGAAGTGGGTCACCCATATCAATGGTGAGTTTGATCGATGCATACAAAGGAGTAAGTACAGGAGAGAAATGACCAGCATTAAACTCGGCTAGAAGGTAAGATGTAAACTTGTGTTGATTAATGAGAAATCCCTGGGAATGAGAAGATACTTCAAGACCCAAAAAATAATGGATAGTGCCCAAGTCCTTAATTTGGAACTGACAATCCAAGAAGGATTTAAGAGAATTCATTTCATGAAGATTATCACCAACCAATAATATGTCATCCACAAACACCACTAGAATCATAATAGAACCAGAAACATGTTTGGTAAAGAGTGAATAATCATTCTTACTAGAAATGTAGCCTTTGGATAACAAAGCTTCAGACAATTTTCAAAACCATTGTCTAGAAGCTTGTCGAAGTCCATAAAGTGACTTTCTCAACCTGCAAACCAGAGGAGAAGACGAGGGAGAAGGGATAGTGACTTCAAGACCAAGAGGGATTTTCATATAAACCTCCTCATGGAGATCACCATGGAGGAAAGAATTGTTAACATCCAGCTGGATAACAGTCCAGCCCCTCTTAACAGCAAGGGATAATAAGCATTGACAGCGGTAAATTTAACAACCGGAGAAAAAGTCTCATTGAAGTCAATCCCCTCCTTTTGAGTATCACCTCTAATGGCCAACCGAGCTTTGTACCTTTCCACAGAACCATCAACCTTGTATTTGACTTGTAGACCCATTTACAAGGGGTAGCTTTCTTGTAAGGAGGAAGAGGAACAATGTCCCAAGTATGGTTGGCAGCAGGTGCATTGAATTCCTTTAGCATGGACTCTTGCCAAGCATGATCAGTAACTGCTTGTTGGTAATGTTGAGGTTCATGCAACTAGGGGACTACAACAGGGATCTTAGAAGAGGAAGAAGTTGAGGAACAAATAAAATTAGAAAGGTAAGTAGGAGAAGTGGTAATCCTGGAAGATTTCCTAGTGATCACAGGGGGAGAAAAAGGAACAAGTGTAGAAGAGGAGGAGGAAAGAGGAGTAGAGGTAGGGACAGAAGAAGAAGAAGAAGCAGAAGAAGGAAGGTCAACAAAAATAGGATCAGGAGGGGGAAAAAAGAAGGAAAGAAAGGTTTATATGTGAAAATGTGTTCATGGAAAATCACATCTCTAGAGAAAAATATAGAGAAATTAGAAAAGAAAAGTAGTTTATATCCTTTCTTGCCACAAGGATAACCAAGAAAAACACATGAAATAGACCTAGATTGAAACTTGTCTCTACCAACTTTAGAAGATGAAGCAAAACAAAGATAACCAAATGACCTAAGATGATCATAAAAATGGGGTGAACCATGTAATTTTTCATAAGGTGATACATTCACCAAAATATTTGAGGGCATTCTGTTAATTAAATAGGTTGCAGTTAGTACACAATCACCCCAGTATTTTAAAGGGAGATTTGATTGGAAAAGAAGGGCTCTAGACACTTCTAGGAGATGTTTGAGTTTTTTTTCCACAACTCGATTCTGTTGAGAAGTGTGAGGGATAGTAGTTTGATGAATAATTTTATGTTCGGCAAAAAGGATGAAACAGTAGCACTACTACCCAATTCAGAAGCATTTTCAGACCTAAAAGTCTGAATAGAAGAATGAAATCGAGTATGTACCATGGCAGTAAAAGCCTTAAGGATAGGAAAAACATTACTTTTACAAGAAAGAAGACGAGTCCAAGTTACTTTGGTGAAATCATCCACAAGAGTAAGAAAATATCTAAATCCATTATATGTTTGAGTGTTGTAAGAGACTCAGATGTCAATGTGTAAAGGAAAATCTTTATTGTCTGGCCATGGGTCAGATGTTGCAAATATAAGATTGTTTATGAGATACTTTGCCAGACAAATAAGGAATAGAATGCATTTTGTGAAAAGGCATATGCCCTATTCTTTGATGCCAAAACAAATCTATTTTACTTATGTCAGAACTGAGATTACAAGCAGGAAGAACATTACAAGAAATATTACAAGGAATGTTAGTACTAGAAGGGGAATGTAAGCAAGTAGTAGTAGTAGTGGAATCTGATTACTGTGGAATAGTAGTAAGTAATGTTTTTGTAGAAGCAGGGGAGAAAAGTTCATCATCCGGATGTAGATAATAGAGCCTGCCTGCAGCCTTACCAATTACCAGAGGCCTCTTCAGTGAAGGGCCCTGTAAATAGCAATGAGACTTGGTAAGTAAAGCATTACAATTTAATTGAGATATAAGCTTGTGAATAGAAATTAAATTGAATTGAAAAGAAGGGACTAGAAAGACATAATAAAGTGTGATATCGGGTATTAAAGTCAAGGAACCAGTGGAAAAAACTTTTACTTTGTATCCATTGGGAAGAGTAACTAGGAAAGGTCTAGGGGGAGGGGAAATATTATGTAGAAAATATTTGTGAGATGTCATGTGATTTGTGGCTCCAGAGTCTAAGATCCATGGATGTAAACTGACTGAAGCAGATTCAGATGCATGAGGATTTAAGAAACTAGTAGAATAAATAGTGAACAAACCTGTAAAGTGTGCAAAACTAGTGGAATCTGAAGAAAACTCTTCTGAATTTGGAAAAACACTGCTACGGGAGGGAGCTACTAGACATTGCTGGTGAAAAAGAGTTTACAGATGTTGATACTACTCTTTGCTGAACCCATGTGAATACCTATCAGTAGTGGCAGTGGAAGGACTGGGCAGGGATGGAGAATCAGGCAAATTAGCATCAGTTTGGACACATGAAATAGTTTTCTTGATCTTTGTGAACTTGAATCTGAGGGAAAACCAATGAGCCTATAGCATTTGTCCACTGCATGTCCAGGTTTCTTACAATAAGTGCAAAATAATGAGGCAATATTAGCTGGTGATGGAAACTGAGGCTTCTTAGAATTAAAATTGATCCTTTGAGAGTAGCCTCTATTGTTTTGAGGATATGCATTTACTAGAGAATAGCCTCTATTGCTCTTACTGGAGAGGTTTGATTGGTAATAGGTTTTATTGGTATTAGGGCATGATGAGGTTAGGCAGGCAGCTGTGTCTCCAGAAAATGTAGCAGTAGAGGACTGATTCTCTTTCTGACTCTCATCTAGTAATAACAAAGAATAGACCTTGTTGACCGAAGGAAGGGGAGACATCATCAAAATACTACTCTTGGGTGTGGAGAAAGAATCATTCAACCCATTTAGAAACTAAAAAAGTTGTTGGTCCTCTATGAATTTAGACAAGGCTCCACAAGTACAGTTGGGACCAATATAAGAAGAATTGAGTTCATCCCAAAGACTTCTAAATCTAGTGTAATAAGAGGCAATGCTAGAAAACCCTTGAGTGGTGGAATGGATTTCCTTTTGGATCTGAATGTATCTTGAACTATTTGATTGTCCAAACCTGGCATTCAGATCCTCCCATATTTCCTTGGCAGTTCTGAGAGATATGACACTTATTGTTATGTCTCTTGATACAGAATTAAGTATCCATGCTTTTACTATGTCATTACACCATTGCCAATAGGAGAAATATGGTGATTCACTAGTGGGAGCAGATGTCCTGCTATCTAGAATACTCAGCTTGTTTTTAGCTGATAGTGAAGTCATCATGCTACTTCTCTGGATAGTGAAACAAGAACCAGAGAAGGGAACACCACTATTTGGCTACCAGGACTATCTGAATGGTGAACGTAGAAGGGATGAGAGGTTTCGAGTGAAAAAGGTGTAAAACCTTCAGTCATTTCTAAACTCATCTTCTATGACTAACACTAGGGTATACACAGTCAAAATACTACTGCAATACAACCTAAATCATCACAATACAGCTAAAGTCACCACAATACAACTCAAATCACCACAATATAGCTAAAATACCACAATAATGCCGAAATACGATAACCACAGTACAACTAAAATCACCACAATAATACCGAAATACGGCTCAAAACATAATAAAAACTACAAGATAGCCTAGATCAACAGTGAATCGGAGAGCTATTGACAACCACAACGAGATCCTCGAAACGTTGCTTCTCAAAATTGACAACCAAGGCTAAGATTTGAGAGAAGGGAACGAATTTACCAGAAAGGACTTCGTACGATTGAACAAAATGACTGGAGAAGGAAAAGATCTCTGAACCAACACGAAAAATCCAAAACCTCCGAAACCATGAGCAAGGGTACCATCGAAAGAAAGCTGAGAAGGAGAGGAATCATTTGTTGGGTTCTGATACCATGTCAAACTTGTGAATATGAAGATCGCTTGAGAATTGTGTAGGAAAACTCTTTGAACATAGAGAGATAAAAGATAAAGACTGAATTCATTGAGAAACTTCCTTCTCTTCCAGCTGTCCCTTTTCTTACCAGCTATATGGAAAAATATCTAATCACATATTTACAACTTTGGAAATAAAACTACAATGTAAAATACAGAAGTGGGCTCGGGTAATGCTTGCCAGATGGGCTTGCTAGGCTAAATAAGCATGTGGTTATTTTTTCATTCTTGGGCCCTAACAAAAATATATCTTGTGGAATAGCGTAGATATTATACTTAAGGAAAAGATTTTGACAAAATTTATAGCTGCGACTAGAAATGTTGCTTCATCAAGAGACTCTGCTTCAACATTGTCGCTGCCAGTATCCTTATTTAACTCAGGAATAGCAGTATGATAAAGTGAAAGTATCCTAAAGAATAGCATAATGATATCTGCATTTGGTTCTTGCATCCAATTCTCTTCATAAGTCGGGTATCCTCAAAGCTGAACCTTTTGTATTGCAGGCCTGGCCTCATCATTAGACGTGGCAGCCCTCTGTAGTTCAATTTCTGATGACCCTCCACTTGAAAGGTCACGATCTTGCCCACCAAGGTCCTCTAACATCTGTTGTGCAGCTGCAAGTTCTACATCAGTGGCTCGTGTCCCATCTGCACTACCAAAAACGGAGCATTTTAGGATGTCCATTTGATTGCATGTCAAAGTGATAGTTTTATCCGAGATGATGGTATCAACCTGCCCCAACTCCTCATTTAAGTTTGATGTTCGTGCGGAGTTCCTGTCTCTTCATCATACATATTAATATCCTGGTTTATGAACAATGCCTGTAGGACCTTCACTACTTCAACAGAAACATAGAGGGAGATAGGAATCAAATAGCCATATAATATTAGTGCAGTGATCGGATCAAAGGTGGACCTACATTGAGACTAGGGGGTGCACGTGCACCCGCTAGCCTCGAGAAAAACACTGTATACTGTATATATAGTGTGTATAATTGTATATATATCAGGAAATTTATATAAATATATGTTGTGCACCCTATAAGATAATAGATTCGGTTGGTGAGATGGTTGAAGTTGTTGTCAAAAATCTCCTTTTGGATGCTCATTGATGGAGCATTATTGTTGTTTTCCCCTTTCCGACAACATTATATTTTAAATTTTCCATCTATTATTCCTCCGTCCTATTTTACTCATCCCAAATTTCCTAATTTTATTTCTCATTTTACTTGTCATTTTTCATCAAGACAAGACAATTTTTTTTTCCTTTTTTTACTCTTAGTATTAATTATTATTTTTCTCTAAATTAAACTATAAACATCATTTAATAAGGGTAATAGTGGTAGTATGGTAAAGTAGTCATGTTATTAATTATTTTTCTAATCAATGTGCAATATCAAATTGGGGTGAGTAAAATGGGACGGAGGGAGTATCTATATATAGAGAGACACACAATATTTATGTATTTTAATTTTATTCCAAAAATACAAGCTTCCTTCAAACTTTAAAAGGCAGATTCTCCCTATCTTATACTATAAAATGTTTATTTTATTTTTATATTTTAATCATCGACTTATTTTTGTATAAAAATTAGCAATTTAATGTTTGAAATAGGCTTAATTCTAACGTTTTCATGTAGCAACCATCTAGCAAACAAATCTCTCGGATTTTCTATTTTCCAAAAATATTCTATTATTTTTGAAAATATAATGGTGCATCGAATTAAAGTACGGTGAATACCACACTTTTGTCGTATTAAACGAAATTAATGATATTCAATAATATTAGATTTTCAAAGAACCGTATGTCAAACTTTGACACTATTACTTATTTTATTTAAATATAAAGGTGCACCCACCAAGCTCAAACCTGAGTTCGCCTCTGAATCAGATGGAAAATGACTTACAACTCGGGCCTGTTTGGATTAGTTGTACTGATGTTCTTGACCATAGGCTGCATATACCACTAGTGTGACATGTCCAATCTTGTATTTACGGCAAAGCCGATGGAACTGATAAATGATATCACGACTAGAAAGGTGAAGAGGATGTAACATTATCTTGTCCATTTGAAGGTTTGATCCTACTCCTTATAGAAGGAGATTCTGTAGAATTTTGCATAACTTTGCGGTCATGACCAGTGAATATAACAACTCCATATATATATATGCCATATTCTTGATCTTTGAATCCCCGGGGAGAATTTGAGTTGGATCAAGAGGATAAATTTGATGATCATATTTAAGGTTGCCCACAAAAATGTGAAGGTTAGGATTAGGATCTTCACATTTTATGGTAGCCCTGAATTCCTTGAAAGCCTCATTATTATCCAATGGTAGGGTAACCTCCAAAGCTCTTTTTTCCTTCAAGTTTCTCTCTATCCAAGTTCATAGTTTCCACATAACAGATTCCATCTTGATAAATCAATGATAAAAGAAGCGAGTCAGCAGGAAAGAATTGGTCCTTTTCCACCTTCACAATGCGTCCAACACAAATGAGATAAATTTATACTTTGTTGTAGATATGTATTTTGTGAGGTACTTAAAAGGTTTCTTTTCATGGATATGGGAGTGGTTGCAATGGACTACTCTTGGAAAACCAGTACCTAGCTGATGGGGACCCTCTTCCTCATCAGTTCTTGGACGACAGCAACCAAATGTATAGAGATTGCTCCATTGGATCTTTGCCCTTTTGTTGCTACCTCGTGTCATTCCTTTCCTCCCAATGAAAGCCAAAATCGATCAGTTATACACCCACATACCACATTATATGTTTTAACAAGAATTGCTATCAATTGCTTTCATCGGGACAATTAAATGGCTCATGCACAATATCCTACTCAACTGGATTGGGGATCAACCTCTCTTCAACCCCGTGAAGTTTAAACTGTCAATGTAAAAAAAATTGATTTTCAGTCATGGGAGGGTATAGTATACAACTAATAGCAAAGATGAGTGAAGCATATATGCAAGTAACCGTAACATCAACAGCAAGGTGCCATCACTAAATAACATATGATCCAACCCATAACAAAAGTCATTGGCCAGATTTTACAATAATTCCACCGAAAAAATAATGTGTCAACCTTAATTAGTTGTTGATTTTAATTTAAGAGAATATAATATATATATATATTAACCATCTCTTGATACTCCAATTTATTAATAGATTAGACTAGTTGATTTTAATTTAAGAGAATATAATATATATATATATATATATATTAACCATATCTTGATACTTTTTATATGTGTCTAACTAAATAAAAATACCAATTTCTTAATAGATTAGACTAACTAGTGAAAATTATTTTTGTAACGCCCGAGTCTGTACCCCGGATGCTACACGGTGCTCATAATCTTGAGGGATCACAAGCTAACCCATGACTGATACCTGCTGCAATAACTGAATAATAATTCTGTAATTAATGCAGAAATTAGGCGGAAAATTGCCATAAGGTAAAAACTGAAAGTAAATACTGAATACTGATACATCTGTCTGAAATACTCTAGTCTGGAAAGCCTCTACTGTATGAACAAGGAGTTGATGGGACAAGTCCCCAACTAACTCCGACTACTGAAACAAATTGAGTACTGAAATACTAAATAATAAGTCTGTCCTCAAACTATGAGGACTCACCACTAAGTTTGTTGCTGATAAATCGATCTGCTAAGTAAGATCGGGAGCCCGTACATCTGAACCTATGATATAAGACATCACAACGCAAAAGAAAGGAATACGTCAGCACTTTGAATATACTGGTATGCTAAGTGAGGTAGGCTGATATGCATAGGTTCATATACATGAACAATACTAACTGAATGACATGAGTATAGCTGAATGAAAGTACATGCATGAATACGTAAACTGTAATTAAGATCATGATAACATTGGATACTGAGTTCTGAATTACTGATTTATTGATATCTAAGTTTACTGATACTGTATTACTGATAACTGAGTGACTGTATATGACAGTCTTGATTTTGAAGAACTGGTCTGGGTTATATACTGAGCTGAGTGACTGTATCTGACAGTCCTGAATCTATAGAACTGAAATGAGTTCTATATCGAGACTAAATCTGAAATTGAGACTGTGGGAGGTAATCATCTAACCGACATTCCCCAAATAAGATAACTGAGTTGGGGTCTAATCTATAACCCCAATTGGAAGGGTGTCAGTACCGTACCACGGGTAAAGACAATTGGTTGTGGGGTCAGTCCAAGTTTAGCGGGTGACCCCTGAGATCAGTCCTAAGTAGCGGGTGATCCCTGAGCATGTCAGTCCTATCTAATGGGTGACATCTCATAACCTACACTGGCTACGTAGTTCTGGAACTTAGGGATTTCTTCTAGGGACCCATTCCTAGATAACGGTAAGCCCTCATCCCAAGGCTCACTAGGTGCTGAATCCTACTCCCAACTGAAAGACAGTGAACAAATTTCTAAACTGTTCTAAGCCTGACTGAATTGTTACTGGTCGTGCTGTCTGACTGAACTGGACTAAGGTCACTGAGTACTGAACTGATTACTGACTGAATTCTGTGAACTGACTGAATCTACTGAATTCTGAACTGAATACTACTGAGTTCTGAACTGAATACTGAACTGAGACTGATTACTGAGTACTAATGAAACTATTTTGTAACTACTATATCTTTAATAAATAACTTGGTTTTTCGAGTATTAAATACCCCCAAGACTCGATCGCATGAAAGTAAAACACTGCGTGAATTTAGTAGCATACAATACTTGCTCACTAACAATGCATTCATCTAGACATTTTACCAAACACTTGATATACATGAGCCTGTGCATGAGTGAGATCACATAATAGCATGATATGCTTACACTAGTCAAGTCATATTAGCATATTTACAAACACTTGGAGCACATAATCCATGCACATGATACTAACCACATATAGGAACCATAATTCAAATCCCCATTTATAATTTCAAGGTTTTAGCATGGATTCACATGATTCTAGACATATATCAAATAACTATACATGAAATTGTAACAAAACATGGATTAGAAACTTAATTAATCATTATAATCATGGATATAATCAAACCCAACATGAAATTCATGAAATCAATACATTTGAAGTTTTTAAAATAGATTCTTGAACTCCAATGGTGGAAGGGACCCTTGGATGAACACTTGACATACCTTAACAATTAAAATCTAAAAGATTGATGGTAAGTTCTTGAGCCTTGAATTGAATTTAAAATCCCCTAGGGTTTGTTCTTGAGCACAACTTGTGAAGAATGAATAGTTTTTGCTCTTAGAAGGGTTAAATTTCATGTTTTAGGGCTGATAGACGTGGGAAAAGAACCTAAATACCCCTGAGGATGCGACTTTTTAATGACTTAAAACTGACCTAGCGATGCGCAGATCGATGCACCGCGTCATTGGCATCGATGCGATGGCCAATACGTCGCGTCGAGTCTGTATCGGTTCACTAAAACTTGTACTGAGAGCTGGAGAAAAATATTCATCAAAGCAATGGCAATGCGCGCGTCGAGGTCGCATCGATCCACTGGTTTGAGCTATCAAATGTGATCCAAACAAAGTTTAAAAAATCCAAAACTTGTCCGAGAACACCCACTAACATTCCTGATCATGATTCAACCTAAAAATCATTACTTTAAGGTCATGAGGGTCATGAAATAGAGTCGCCAACCTACTAAAATAACACTAAGTCTGAATACTTAGCTAAAATTTTCTATATCTGGGACCCCTTAACAAGCTTTAATGGACTGAGTTGAGCTTAGGATTTTGCGGAGTTTTACAATATCTCCCCTTTGGGAACATTCATCCTCGAATGAGACTGACTGAGCTGAGAATACTGATAGACTAATCTTACATACTGCACCTGCATATCTGATGCATGGAACACCTGACTGAAGCTACTGATAAACTGAGTTTTCAAACTGAACATGCATATCTGATGCATGAGTACATGACTGAACTGATTCATGAATGCATGACTGAATATGCAATGATAATAGGTACCAAGTTTATAACTGTAACTGAACATGGACTAAGCCAATCTAAGGAAGACTTTTACCTTAAGCTGAGAATAGTGATGAACCTAAGTTCATTTACTAAACATGCATGAACGGGAACATGAGAACATAACTGAGACTGCAATGTGATACATGAACTAAACTGAGCCCCTAAATACATGGCTTACAGCTGAGATTCGAACTTGAGGGTCCACCTATGAGTACCCCCTACTCTAAACTAGATTCGTTACGTAAAGAGAAGATAGAAGGTTTAGGTTATGAAAGCTTGAGGGATCATAGTGCATCTCCCCCTTGGGACGTTATGTACCCTGAAGAATATTGACTTGGCTGAGATATTGAGGAAAAACTGAGACGACGCACAGGGCACCTATGAACTGAATCGTGACTGTATATCGGGGATCTGAAACTGAGGCATGATACATGAACTGAGCTGAACTCGCAACCACATGGTTGCTCGATCTTAGAATAGTTACATTCATTAGATTTCAGATAGTGCGACTAGATGGAAGGATGGGAAACCCAACCATACAAACATTGTCCGCCTAACTGCTAAACTAAATTGCTGATTTTGCAGACTAACTTATGCTGAAAACTTATATTCGACTAGAACCTTTCTTTGACACTCTTTATATAGAGTTCTAGTGGCTTTAGGGAGAAAGGAGTCTTAGCATGGCTGAATAAAACAACTGAATAAGAAAATCACATCCTGGCTAAAATTCTGTAATATGAGTCGAGGCCTACGAAACATCATCTAAGATGAAGTGACTAAGCATTATGCACTGCAACTATAAATTTTCAAGCTTAGACATATCCCTTGAATACTCTCTCAACTATACTCTCCATCTTTGTACAACACATCACCTAAGACTACTAAAAATATTCACATGGGTTCTGAGCACGAGCGCATAAACTTACTAACTTATCTGATTATCTGAATGGCTGATCGCTAAATACTTGGTCATGTAATATTAAACTGTACTTAGTTTAAATAATTGGACTGGAACTGTAGAGTATTATACATATGAGGTAAGGACTGACTGTGTAACAGGAGATAACTGAGCTTAAATTCATAAAAATTGTATTATTTGAGAATGAAAGACCAAGCATATAACATGATTTTGAAATATTCTGTAAACTGAGGTACTAAAACATTGATAACTGAATAACTGATAATTGTATGCTATGGTCAAGCAAATATGAAACTGAATTGAGTTACTGATTTGATTACTGGACTGGGACTGGGACTGAGATTGTAACTAAGCTTGTAACTGAGATTGTACTGGAACTAAATATTGGGTTCTGATAACTCTACCTACTGAGGTCTGATCTGGACTGAATTCTCCCACTATGTTCAAGCCTACTCAAATCTCCAAAATGCATTTAGCCACTTACACAACAACATGAAATTCAAACCTATCTTCATAACTACAGCCTCGTGTAAAACTAGCATGCAATAATATTTTCTTAACATGAAACGTTTACTCTCTCCCTTTTAAGAAACTTCTCATCGCTACATCATTTTATTAGAAGAATTCACTGAAGGTTAAAACATGAGGACCTGAAGCATGAATGGCACTATACCAAACTTGACACTTAACTGAGGCCTGAGAAATAGGACATCAACATCCTATATTTTATCAAGAGATCTAAATTGAGGATTTACATGATGAAATCTGAATTTAGTTGATCCTTAGGAGTATAGCATAAGTCATGGTAACTAAACATACTGTAAAGCATGACATGAGTACATGTGTTATGAGTTGCATGACCTGATTTTGGAGTTTCTGTATTCATGGGACATGATTCGTAACACTGGGTGAACTGGAACTTCTTATACTAGGAACTATAAGCGTACATGATTTTTGTTAATGTAAACGAATATGAGCTATGATCATAAATTTAACATGTAAGGCATGGGTAGTTATCGTGATAGTTGAAGTACAAAACTTTGCACTGAGTTAAGGACGGGTTGGGCATCAACCTCTCCCACTATTTTTCTACCCGTACTGATTACTACTAAAATTTGAAGGCCTAATTTTTTGAGATATCATAACCAGACAGTTCTTGTATACCCATTGGCTATGATAGACTGACCCACTGGGATGGAGACTGAGAAAGGTCCTGTTAATATTTGGTCTGACCTTAAAGTTGATTGCTATGGAAAGATTTACAAAAGAAAAAGAAGCTCCTGGATCTGAAGAGGCATAAACATGTAAATGGGAGATCTGTAACATACCAGTGACCACATCAGGAGAACCTTCCTGATCTTGTTTGAACTGAAATGCATAAAGCCTGTTTAGGCATTGCCCACTGGTGGCACTGGAAATGGCACCCTGCCGATTCGGGCAATCGAACTAAACTAAAGGACAGTTAGACTAACCTTGTTGGCACAAATCTTTTCCTCTCAGAGTCTTTAATCTTCACTCCCGCATCCTGTGTCCTGGATTTCCATATCCAAAACATACATCATTGTCAGATCTATATGCACCTAGGTGATGTCTACCATATTCTTCGCAAAACGGATGGGTACGACCACTGCTCACACTACTCTGAGTTTTGGAGCCCCATCATGACTGTCATTCCTGGACTTTGGTACTGGCGCACTAGCTGAGGATAGAGCTGGAACTGAAGATTTTGGATGAAACTGAGAACGATTTCCGCCCTCTGACTTAGGCTGATCGAAATTGAAACTACCTATTCTAGCCCTCTTGTTCTCTCTCTCCTTCTTCTTAAGCTTTTGCTCCTCAATTTGTTGAGCATGGACCATAATCCTGGATATGTCCATCTCCTTAATTAGCATCGCTGTTTTGCACTTCTTAACCACATTATCTTACACTCCAGACATGAACTTGCTCATTCTGGACCTATTGTCGACTACTACATAGGGAGCATACCTGCCTAACTGAATAAACTTAAGGGAATACTCTTTCACACTCATACTGCCTTGCCTGAGATTGATGAACTCTAACACCTTGGCTTCTCTCAGCTCTAAGGGAAAGAATCTATCTAGAAAGGCAGTAGCAAACTCTTCCTATTCTATGGGTGCTGCATTTGTGCCCCTGTCTACCTTCCACTACTTAAACCACGTATGAGCTATATCTTGTAGCTGATAGGGATCTAAATCATCACTCTCACTAGAATTTACTCCCATGATATCTATGATTTTTTGAACTTGATCGAAGAACTCTTGTGGATCCTCTTCTGACTTAGATCCCGAGAATAGGGGAGAATTCATTCGGGTGAAGTCCCAAATCTTGGTTGCAGCAGTATTGGCCACTTGGTTGGCCTGAACAGCAATTGGTTGTTCATTTTGAGCTTCTACAGAATTGGCTAGAGTAGTGAATGCAGCTCTGAATTTTACATGAGAGACATACTCGTCTAGGGAATCTGCCTGAATGGGCTGAGGTGCTGACTGATTTCTGATTCTTCTTTCGTTAGTCTTGTTGGGAGGCATGTTCTGTAATCTAAAGGAAGAAAAGGATTAGACTGAGAATTTAGCTTGAGATCATACTCGCTCGTACGACATGAATACTGAAAGAAGGAAAATTTTTCCTAAAACATCTCATAGCCTCATGTCCATAAGTGTGGCGCACTATATACCCATGTATAAGACTATACTAGATGTGGCTTTCCGACTTACTAGGACTTTGTTGAACCTTAGGCTCTTATACCAAGTTTATAACACCCTGAGTCTGTACCCCGGATGCTACACGGTGCTCAGAATCCCGAGGGATCACAAGCTAACCCAAGACTGGTACCTGCTATAATAATTGAATAATAATTCTGTAATTATACAAATATTAGGCAGAAACTTTCCACAAGGTTCAAACTGAAAGTAAATACTGAATACTGAAATAATAAGTCTGTCCTCGAACAATGAGGACTCACCACTAAGTCTGTTGCTAATAGATCGGGCTGCTAAGTAGGATCAGGAGCCCATGCATCTGAACCTATGATATAAGACACCATAGCACAAAAGAAAGGTATGCGTCAGTACTTTGAATGTACTGGTATGCTAAGTGAGGTAGGCTGAGATGCATGGGCTCATATGAATGAACAATACTGACTGAGTGACATGAGTATAGTTGAATGAGAGTATATGCATGAATACATAAACTGTAACTAAGATCATGATAAAACTGGATACTGAGTTCTAAATTACTGATTTACTGATATCTGAGTATACTGATATTATATTACTGATAATTGAGTGATTGTATCTGATAATCTTGATTTTAAAGAACTGGTCTGGGTTCTATACTGAGCTGAGTGACTATATTTGACAGTCCTGAATCTGTAGAATTGAACTGAGTTCTATACTGATACTGTATTACTGATAATTGAGTGACTGTATCTGACAGTCCTGATTCTGAAGAACTGGTCTGGGTTATATACTGAGCTGAGTGACTGTATCTGACAGTCCTGAATCTATAGAACTGAACTGAGTTCTATACTGAGACTAAATCTGAAATTGAGACTGTGGAAGGTAACCATCTAACCGACATACCCCAAATAAGATAACTGAGTTGGGGTTCAATTTGTAACCCCAATTGGAAGGGCATCAGTACCGTGCCACGAGTAAAGACAACTGGCTGTGGGGTTAGTCCTAGTCTAGCGGGTGACCCCTGAGATCAGTCCTAACTAGCGGGTGATCCTTGAGTATGTCAGTCTTATATAACGGGTGACATCTCATAACCTACTCTGGCTACGTAGTTCTGGAACTTAGAGATTTCTTATAGGGACCCATTCCTAGCTAACGGGTGAGCCCCCATCCCTAGGCTCGCTCGGTGTTGAATCCTACTCCCAACTGAAAGACAGTGAACTGATTTCTAAACTGTTCTAGGCCTGATTGAACTGTTACTGATCGTGCTATATGACTGAACTGGACTGAGGTCACTAAGTACTGAACTGATTACTGACTGAATTTTGTGAACTGAATGAGTCTACTGAGTTCTAAACTGAATACTACTGAGTTCTGAACTGAGGCTGATTACTGAGTACTACTGAAATTATTTTGTAACTACTATAGCTTTAGTAAACAGCTAGGTTTTTCGGGTATTAAATACCCCAGGACTCGATAGCATGAAAGTAAAATGCTGCATTAATTTAGTAGCATACAATACTTTCTCACTAATGATGCATTCATCTAGACATTTTACCAAACCTTTGATATACATGAGCCTGTGCATGAGTGAGATCACATAATAATATGATATGCTTACACTAGTCAAGTCATATTAGCATATTTACAAACACTTAGAGCATATAATCCATGCACTTTCACTTTAAAAGATCTTTAATCAAACGAGAACTAATTTAGAATCAGAATGTTACTGAGAATTGAATTCAAACAAGCCTGCAGTCACTTGATTTTAGTTTTTTCCTTATGATTTCAGTAGAGAACAGATTATTGGTTCTCCTCCACAGTTTTGCACATGTTTATTAGTATTAATATTAGTATTTTTGTTACTATAATCATGTAGATAGCACATGTAAACTGTAAGAGAGGACAGGAACAATTATACAAATCATGGGGTACTTCATGAGAACAAGTCATGAAGTAATTAAAAAAAAATACCTGAGACAACGATACCGTCGCAAGTTTCACCTTTCGTATGATTGATCACAGAGTTTATTAGTTTAATACTATAGTCCTGCATAGAAAAGTAATCAGACAACTTGTAGGACATCTATTGAAAGCAGCAAAATTAGAGATTCATTTGATACCTTATCAATCATAATCTTATCAAAAGACCAAGTGAGGTCCAACTTTTCCATGATTAATGTACTACATCTTCATACTTATCAACTTTTAAGCAAAAATATATTGGTCAGGAAGGATGTACGAGACGGAGGTTGGTGTACCAAACAAATTGTAGAAAATAAAATCATTCTCTTTCAAAGTCAGTAAAGTATCCAAAAAAATGATCTATAGTCAAAGAAATAGACTATGTATGCGTGTGTAAAGTATCGATAGCACCTATGTTGTATCCAAACTTACACATTTTAAAGCAGCTTTCAGTATTTACATATACCAGTATTTTTGCATTAAAAGGGATTCAACTGAAGGGTTCATACCTATGCAGAGAATTATCGGAATGGTTTCTGCCTTTCATGAAGTTGACATTCAAATTTAACATCCTAGCAGCAACATTGAACCCCACTGCAACCATGAACATCAGCCCATTCACTTACATGCTACAAATATGAAAGTAAATAGATACTATTTAGTTCATTGGCAAGTTATTTTTAACTTTTCAAGACAACAAAAGTGGATCCAAAATTTAAAGGCCAGTGTATGCGTGTAGAGTACCATTGCAATCATTTCTCCCTAGCGACAAAGGATCAAACCTTGGTATAAATACACGTATCAAAAAATTATATATATGTATGGTTCAAGTAGACACAAATTTATAGATTTCAAAAAAAAATTACTAAATTTCAAATCGTAAAATTGCATGCAATGAAATCTCACATTCCAGCAAAATAGGGTACATTTCGAACCTTCCTACTTGATCGAAAACAACAAACTAGGCCAACTGAGCTTCAATTGCATAACTATGGTGTTAAATACCATAAGTATCCTAGAAGTCGACCATGTCCATTTCAGAACAGTTTCAACAGAATCAACGAGAATTAACAGTAATACAAAATATTTCAGCTATAAAATAAATTATGAGTCAAAATTGGACTAATATTGCCTATCATTTTCCTCCAAAACATAAATTACTGAGCTATGAGATAGCAACTTACACATTAAAAGTGTCGGAAATGGTGGTGTTAGCATAATGAACAGCGGATTCGAGATCAAAGCTACCGATAAAAGAAGTGAAACTCTCTTCCGATGATTTCGCCGCTGCGTATGAATTCCAATCAGCTAAATGATCTTTCTTTTCTTCACATCAATAGGAATCTAGACTTAGTGTAAAAATAATCGAGCTTCAACACCAATTTAGTAGAGGAAGAGGATTGAATTAACATAGAGAAGATGATCTGCTTTTTTCTAGATTCATCTTCACATTTTACTTTCCTAATTTTTGCTTTTTATTCTTATTTTGTCTTTTTTATTTCTTCCATTTTTATGTTTTTTTAATTCTTGGTGGGCTATGTCCTTTTAGCCCTTTTCCAATTAATCCTTTTTCTAACTTTTTGTTTTCAACAATACAAATATTATTTTTTTTAATTTTTTTATTTCAAAAATACAAATATTTAATTTTTTGTAATTTATGTATTTATAATATATATATATATATATATATATATATATATATATATATATTATACTTTATGTATAATTTAACATATATTTATTAATGAAATTGAAAAATCAAACAAAATATAACATATAGTGGTAATTGTTATTTAAAAAATTGAGGAAATAAGTATAATAATAAATACTAATTACGAATTAATTTAAGTCACTTAAACTTATAAAAAAAAACTAAATAGCATAAATTAAAATGTCTTAAAACCATGGTCCTTTTATATTTAAAAAGTAAGTATAATGACTTAATTCATCTTTAATAACTCTACTTTATTATTTTTCAAATTATAGATTTGTTTTTAAAATTCTTTTTTCTTAATAAAAGAACATACTCACAACAAATATAATTTTTTATATATGTTTATTATTAATTAACGCTTCATACACATGCAATGCTTGTTCTCTTTAATCAACTACACTTTATTATCTTTAAAATTATATATTCTTTTTTTTAAAAAAAAAACATTATACTTAATAACATAACATACACACAACGTACATATTTTTATACACGCTTATTCTTATTGATATTTACATGAATTGAAATGTCGTAAATACATAGAGCTTTTACATTTAAGAAAATAATTATAATCACTTAATTTCTCTTTAATCAACTACACTTTTTATATTGAAAATTTTACGTTGTGTTTTTTAAAATTTTTGTACTTAATAAAATAACATACACACAACTAATATAGTAATATTTTTTTTGGATACGTTTATTTTTAATAAACATTGAATACACGTGCAACGCACGTACACTATTCTAGTATATATATATATATATATATATATATATTAGTTTTTCTAATATTTCTTACCATATATTTGTTAATGCTATATATTTTAGGAGTGCTTAATTTAATTAAATAATAACTGGAGAAAAAAGTGAAAAAGACGATTTTAATGAAGGGCAAAAAGTTCAAATCACTTTTCTAAGGGTCTTCGCACTTTAAATATATTATAGATTATAGATTATAAATATAGATATAGATTTGTAACCCTTCGGTGTTGTTAGTGGTTCCCTTCTGTGTTGTTAGTGGTTCATATTGCTGAGTTTTGCATGCTGTTACTATTTCCTAATTGAGTTTGACGCGATTATTGTTAATCCAACTTCTTACTCGTTCGTAATTGTATTGTTGTTACTTGTGCGATTGTTTGGCATTGTGATTGTTGTTAATACAGTTTCTTTACTTTGCAGTGTGAAAATGACCACTATAGTTTTCCTTTGACAATACTGCTCTTCCATGTGACAAGGCAAATCTGAGGCATAGGTGCACCCTGCAACTGTGTCCGTTTAGGAACCTCTCAAAAGCGCAATACAAATCCGAGGCATAGGTGCACCCTGCAACTGTGTCCGTTTAGGAACCTCTCAAACGCGCAATACGTAAGGTGACTCAAGGGTAAGGCTAGTAAAGCCTTTGTTTTAGGTCCCAAAAATTTTGAGGCCTCAAAAATTTTAATAGTAAATTATATGATTTCAACTTCACAAATAATAATGAAGATTATGAAATACATTTTAAAAAATTATCTAAAAAAAAAAGAAGAAAAAGTTATCTCATTTTTACAAGAAATATTTTAGAACTTTGAACTAAACCACTTAAACTTTATATTAATAAATAAAATTTTAACAACAACATCCAAGTTAATACATTGCAAGCAAATAGCTAATATCTTATTAACTAAAATTAGTCCTTACTTTTATTAATAATTATATTAATCTGTGAAGTTAAAGTTACATATCTTTTTAAAATGCTACACCAAAACAACTACTATGCAAGATCAAATAAGACAGTATTTTTGTACATTTATATATGTAAGGCCTCTTATTAAAAGTTGATTTTAGGTCACTAATTTTATTGAGACGCCACTGGCAATACGCCATGTTCTATTTGACAGATATCACTCATTTGACTAGGTACGTTATTGCTTTGGAGAGAACTAGAGAACTAGGTATAGATGAGTTCGATGTTGCTGTTGCCTTCGGGAATATGTTAATTTTCTATTTTTCAAATACGAATTATAATCTCGTTGCAGTTGTAACATGTACTTATTTTAAAGATACTTGACCACGACTAGGTACGTTATTGCTTTGGACAGAACTAGAGAAATAGGTATAGATGAGTTCGATGCTGCTGTTGCCTTCGGGAATATGTTAATTTTCTATTTTTTAAATACGAATTATAATCTCGTTGCAATTGTAACATGTACTTATTTTAAAGATACTTGACCAGGGATTTGCAGTATTTTATCTTTTGACTCCACAAGCTGTGGACGTATTTTCTATTTTTCAAATACGAATTATATCTTGTTGCTGCAGTTATAACATGTACATATTAGATATTTGACCAGGATTTGCAGTATTTCATCTATTGACTCCACAAGCTGTGGATGTTCTGCAACAACTCCATGAACTGGTTAACATGATAAAGAGCCGTACATGTGTCTCATTTAAACAGAAGTTTCTAGTTTGCACTTGGCCTTCCAGAAAACAAGTAATAAAGGGCTCCCTGCTGACTTTAACTTGTTTTGCAAATAACATAATTCTGTAAATGTGTTGATGTCGATGTACTACCTTCATGTACCAAACCAAGCAAACTTCTATTTTAACTAGACTTGAATACTGGCGATTTTATTCCATATCTAGCTGTCATTTACTTGCTTATCCAAGCTTCGACGGATAAGTTTCTTCACTTTGCAACTTCATGTAACTTTTCCCTCCAAAGTTTATTAAGAACATAAAATCAGTAACATTACTAGTCTTTCCTCAAGCCCCAAAATCCTACAAGCATTTGATGAGATTTCCACCTTGACTAAAAAAAATAAGACTGTCCAATTTTGAAAATAGATTTTGTCCTTCACAGTTTCAAGGAATAGTACCGATCAGTTGTACACTAAGAACAGTAAAACCAACCTGCACCGTTCAAGGTCATCAGTGGAAGCACCAAATGCAGGTCGTACTTCATTAAGGACATGCAAAAAGCCATCCGTAGTGACTTTTATACTCTCCTCGTCCACTGGTTTGGTAAGATCATCCATGCTTAGTTGCCTAGGATACTGCACTTTTGACTACAGCTTCAAGCTCGGCACCACTATAAGTTTTTGTTCGCGCGGCTGCACACAACGGAAAATGGGGGAAAAAATTTAAGAATTCTATATAACCAGTGTAAGTTAGTAGACTAAGCAAAGTTACAGAGAGTTACTGGGAAAACCTTCAGTTCAACATTATATCTTTGGATTTATATATTGAAGTACATGATAGCTGAAGTTGTTACAGAGAACAGATTATTAATTAATTATATTATTCTCAACCTCACGTGTGGGTCTAATTCATTTCATGGCCAAACATGTGGAAATATCTTTTGCGTTTTTGGCAAGACCTCTTTGCATGCTCTGGTACCATGTTGAAATGTGTGACTATCTTATTTAAAAGATTTAAGTGGTTAGAGAGAACACACTTTTAATTAGTTATATTAGGTCTGACTTGATAAAAAGTTAAATTAAGGATGTAACAGGAATTAACGATCATAGTGTATTGTAAAAGAACGATATAACAAAAGCCAGCATAACATGCTACTTGTGAAGGCTACTTACCAAGTTCTTGCAAGTTCACATAAGGAATTCTCTTTCATCTTATTTGTATGAATCTGGAGAATTTGTAGTCGACCATTTTCATCAGGGAGGCTTATCTCCACTTGGACTTGTAGTCGTCCTGGCCTATGTTAATGGTAGTATTTTGATAATGCACCATGCAATATCACTTAATCACCAAAGAGATACTAGAACAGACTTTTTATCAACTTAAACAATAAGACAGAAATGATAACAGACTGTCGTTACCTCATTAGTGCTTCGTCAAGCAGATCTTTCCTATTTGTCATTCCAATGAGCAAAACATTATTCAGAGATTCCACACCATCTATCTAAACAACAAGAAACAATCAACCAGCTTGAATCAATAACAGATAAAAGCATTCTACAGCTGTCATACAGTCACTCTAATCGCCATGATTTGTGAACATGATTAGAAGTTGTTGCGCATACCTTGGTGAGGAGCTGGTTAACAATGCTATCATGCACACCGGTTCCATCTCTAGTTGTTCCTCTAGACTGTATAACAAAAGCATCATATTAAGAAACTAAATCTACAGAATCAACCACATAAGATATAATAGGAACAGGAGTAATAATCTCAAAAAATCAAAATTCTTGATTTCATGAGGTCCCAAGGTCCCACCTTACAGATTGCATCAATCTCATCAAAAATAACAACATGCAGGTCACTTTGGTCACCTGGAAAGACAAAACTTTGGGATTAAAGTAACCAAGTTTAAACTCAAAATATTCCGTGCCAGGATAGATCCTTACCTTTGGTTCTTTGATCTTGCTCGGCATCGGCAAACAAATCTCTCACATCTTTTTCAGTTTCACCGACAAACTTGCTTAACACTTCAGATCCATTGACAATCTACAGTTTACATTCACCAACAGGGAAAAACAAGAATCAGATAGACAATCAAGGTTGCATTAGGAACAAAAAGACAGATACCGAATATTGCTTAAACAGTTTCGTTAATATATGATAGGCTTTCCTTCTTTACAAAAACATATGATAAGCTCTGCAACAAAGCTCTTTAAGTAAGCCGACCGCATTGTATAGAAAAAAAAACTGTTCTATGTATAAAAAGAAAAAGGGAAATAAAAGAAACACATCTTCACATGGAAATATGCAACAGACTTAACAGAAAAGCAACACCAAAGCTTTTAATTTGAGGACAGGTGCATTAATACCCACACCACTTCCTTAATGAGGCCATGACTGTCGAAAGCTTGTTACCATCTTTGTATTCTGGTCACGCTAAGCATCATTTGCTGTTAATAAACGCAGCTTCAATGCACAGCATAGGGAATTTAGTCTGTATAAAGGTAAATTGTAAACCACTTACATCGCTCCGCTCTTCAGTAGATCATAAATGCATTTCCTTTATGCTTTTGACTAGTGAACTTAAGAGAATACTTTTATTGTGATGTGAAAGGAATGTTACACTCCTACTGCACTAACTTAAAGGTGTTAGAGTGGGCACCTCATCTCTTTAGCTAGCTTTTGAGGTTGAGTTGTTGAGTTAAACCCAAGATCGTCCATTCTTGACCTGGTATCAAAGCCAGAGCTAGGTCCATTGTAAAGCCAAGGTGACGAGAGCAGCCGCAAGCTGAAATTACAAGTACTGATTTGTACCAAAATGTTGAGGTAATTCAAATCAATTAATTTGAAGAAAAAAACCGTGTCATATTTTTCAAAATAATTTTGAAATGTAGAAGAAGATATATAATTTGATAGGCATATTGAGCGGAGTCTTCAACTATGATTACATACTACACTTGGCAAAGAGGAAATTTGACTGAAAAAAAAAGGATGTCACAAAAAATTAACCAATCACATTGCTTCTTCATTTTTGAGGAATAACGACATTAAGAAATGTATTTCTTCCGTGTGAAAATTTGAAAAGATTGACAAGGATAACATCGAGAGAACTAATTTCTAGAAACAACGATAACATCGAAAGAACTAGTTCCAGAACTAATATCGAAACAACTATAACACTGTACATGTCATTTTGCTTTTACAACCCGGTAACTTCCAAAACAACAACGATAACATCGAAAGAACTATTTCCTAGAGCTCCGATGGACCTACCTTATTTCTTCAGGAAATAGACGTAAGTTATCATGAAAACAGAAGGAATTTTTGTTATTCAGCAACAACTCTCCATACTTGCTTGTCACGTGTGGAGGGAAAAACCCTGGAAACAAAATCTCTTCAAAAAATATCAGAAAACTCTGCACCCAGACCACCTATACCCAATGACTGAAGATTGAATTCTTTCTGCCTAAAGATGCTGCTGCTAGCAGCTTCCCGCTGATTGACAATCTGTATTGAAGTCAGTTGCAGCAAGAATCAAATCCAAAGGAAATCCAATAAACATAAGGGAATTCCTTTATTCCGCTTGAGTTTGCGGCTTCAAATATAATATATGCCTCAGCTGAAACCATCCCTCGTTCAATATTACATTTTTCTTGCCCCTCCACAGTAGCTTGATTCACGGTGAATATATAACCCATGCCATGATACCCAAATGCCACCTTTTGCCCAGTTATCGTAATATACATATGTTACTTTCATCAGAACTAGACTTGGAAAATCTACAGCAGCTTAAGTGGTAAACCTGCGAGTAAGAGGTTAGAACAGCCACTTTATATCAGTTTCTAACATAGTACTCCCTCCGTCCCAATTTATGTGATCGTGTTTGACTGGCCACAAGACTTAAGAAAGAAAGGAAGGAAGCTTAAACCTCAGAGCATTTTTTCTAAAGGAGCATGTCTGACTTAAGGTCTGTTTTTTTGTTTTTTTGTTTTTTTATCAAGTAAAAGATTAATAACAAGGCCAACTTGGCCGTAGACAATTGGTATACCAAAGACGAGAAATCTAGAATACATGGTTCTCTCCAAAAGACACTACATGGTGCACAAAAAGAAAATAAGGGATCAAAGACTACTCCAATGCCAATATGTGTCGACCAGTGCCAAAATTCGTTTGCTAAAGGTTGACTTTGATACCATGTGAAAAGATATGAACATTCAATCCAAATTGTAACGCCTAGAGTAGTCCAAAACCTATATACCCCTTCAAAAGCAATTACTCACCCCATGTGGGACAAATATATAATTGAACAACTACAAGGAAAACCCCATGTCATATTGTTATTACATATTGGTTTCAGATACTGATTCCACCCGACAACCCAAGGCACTTCCACATATATATAATATATATATTGTTCATGCTGTATTTGATGAAACTGGAAATATCAGCAAGGGCATCTCCCCTAATGATGATGATGATGAGTTAGGAATCCCCATAAATGTTTCAGAAAAGCCTCTTGAGGATGAGGATGAAGCTCCATCTCTGGGTCCAGAATCAGGAACTGAAGATGAAGATGTAGGAGATTAGTAGAATGGTGACACATCAGAAGTTATCTCTTCAAATCCTGACCCTACATCTAGTGAAGGAAATTATCAGTCTCCTAAGGGTGATGCCTCAATAGAAATTGGTCCTAGCTCTAGTCATCCCACTCCTCTCAAATCCAGTTGGAAGCATCAATCATCCCATCCTCTTGACAACCTAATGTCTCCTCTGAACTCTAGGATGCACACAAGGAACAGAGCCCAGAACCTTTGTGCTTTCTCTGCATTTTTGTCATAAATTGAACCCAAGATTGTAAAGGGAGCATTGAAGGATGCAGATTGGATCAATGCTATGCAAGAGAAACTCCATCAATTTGAAAGAAGTAAGGTTTGGCACCTGGTCCTAAGGCCCTCAGATAGAACTATCATAGGGACCAGGTGGGTCTACAGAAATAAAACAGATGAACATGGAAATACTATTAATAACAAGGCTAGGCTTGTTATGCAAGGCTACAACTAAGAAGAAGACATAGATTTTGATGAGACATTTGCTCAGTTGGCTAGAATAGAGGCAATTCGAATTCTCATTGCATTTGCCTCTTACATGGAGTTCAAATTGTTCCAGATGGATGTAAAGAGTGCTTTTTTGAATGGTTTCCTCAAGGAAAAGTGTTTGTCAGGAAGCCTCCAGATTTTGAAAATATTGAATTTCCTAATCATATGTTCAAATTGGACAAAGCCCTGTATGGATTGAAATAAGCTCCCAGAGCTTGTTATGAAAGGTTGTCCAAATTCTTGCTTGGCAATGGGTTTCAAAAGAGGAAAATTGACAACACACTGTTTCTCAAAGCTAGAGGAAGAAATCTTCTTATTGCTCAAGTGAATGTGGATGATATCATCTTTGGAGCCACTACCATCTCACTTTGTGATGAGTTTTCCAGATTGATGAGTAGCGAGTTTGAGATGAGTATGATGGGAGAACTCTACTTCTTCCTTAGCTTGCAAATTAAGCAGAGTACAACTGAAACTACTGTATGTCAATAAAAGTACATTCAAGAACTGCTTAAGAGGTTCCATATGGAGGATGCAAAGCCTATTGATACTCCTATAGGAACCTCCTCTAAACTGGACTTGGGTGAACCTGGTCCCTCTGTAAATGAGACTATGTATAGAGGGATCATTGGTTCATTACTTTACATGACAGCTAGCAGACCTGATATTATTTTTGGTATTGAGATGTGTGCTAGGTTTCAGGAAAGTCCAAAGGAATCTCACTTGAAGGTAGTCAAGAGGATTTTGAGATATCTTACAAGGACTACTAACCTGGTTCTCTTCGCTAGTGACAATTTTGACATATGCTGATGATGATTATGTTGGATACCTGGTTGATAAAAAAGTACCTCAGGAATGTCTCATTTTCTTAGATCATCCTTGATTTCTTGGGGTACCAAGAAGCAGAACTCAGTGGCACTCGCCACAACTGAAGTTGAATATATTACAGCTGCATCATGTTGTGTGCAACTATTGTGGATCAAGCAACAACTTAAAGACTTTGACATTCTCTTAGATTGTGTGCATTTGTACTGTGACAACACAAGTGCTATCAATATGGCAAAGAATCTGGTTCAGCATAAAAAAACAAAATATATTGATATCAGGCATTACTTTCTAAGGGATAATGTAGAAAAAGGCTTGATTAAGATGGTGCTTCACAACACTGAAGCTCAGATTGCTGATATTTTTACCAAAGCACTTGGTAGATAACCCTTTGAAGGAAACAAGTTAAGATTTTTGGGGCTGATGAGACTAAGTCGAATGCATGTTGATCCTCTTCATCCTCTTACTATGGATATGACTTGGTAAAAAGTTATTAAGGCTAGACAATTTCACCTATGTCTAACCCAGTCTCATATCTTTTGCAGATGTACACCCATGATAGGGAGGAAAAGTTAAGGAGAAGGGTAAAATAGCTCAAGTGTTGTGTACCTAGGTGTACTAAAGCCATCATATAGGAACCAGGTACCTATTCAGGTTAGTATCACACTCTATTTTGAAACAGTAGTCATATTTTCTTAACTAGGAAAAGTGACATATAAATTGCTACACTCTACTATGTCAATTGCCTATGATAGGAATAAAAAGTGAAGCTACTAACCATTTCTGATTGTTTGGGGCTTCCATAGTTAAAGGTATGTGTAAAAAAGGGGAGTTAGTGTATCATTAATGCACATCTATACGTATAGTCCAAGGAAAGTGAGATTGGTACTTTCTTCCTTGAAACCTCCTCTCCTTCCCCTAAAGTTATCTCTCTTATGTCCTAACCGCTGCTACTTCTTATTATTGGCCTTTGTTTGAATAATGTTTGATACTTTCTCCTGGTTTCTGTATGAGTTCTTTTGGTGCTATTTCCCTTTTTTCCTTCCTTGATCTTTCCTACTCATGTAAGTGTTATGTCAATGGCCATGAGTTAACGTGTATGCTTATTTATAATTAGTTTACTACCTAACCTCTTTAATGATGCCAAAAGAAAGAAGTTTGAGATTAGTTGGGCATATTGCATATTGACGTTAAGGGGACATGTTAAAAGAGACATACGAGAATAACTTGTAATTATTTCATAGTTATCTACTTGTACAGCTATAATTAGTTATTGTACAACTTTAGGATTGTAATTAGTTGTTGTATTACTTTAGGACTAGGTGTTGTATGAGCGTCTATATATTCTCCATTAGCCTATGAATAAAGATCGATCTTCTTATTCTCTGTTCAACAGTAGTTCCTTTATGGTATCAGAGCTCTAAAGCTACAATCTCAATTTTTTTATTTTTTTCTCTCCAACCCTACCTACTGCCTCACGTAAAAACATGGCCACCAAAGACACTGTTGTTAATGCAGATAACACTGCCAGCAGCACTACCATCGTGCAGTTTAATCCTGTATCTCAACTACCCATCAAACTTGTAGGCAACCACAACTTCACTACCTAGAAGGCACAGGTGTTGATGCTCATGCACGGATACAACCTTTTTGGTCACCTTGATGGCACAATCGCTGCTCCTCCGATCACACTTACAGAAAACAATGAAAGCACTCCTAATCCAGCTTATACTAACTGATTTCTCTAAGATCAGCTAGTTTAGAAAGACATCTTGGCATCGGTGGAACCTACACTTGCATCTACTATTGCAACAGCCAAAACGACCAACAAAGCATGGGAATCCCTACACACTTCCTTCGCAAACAAATCTCATACTAGAATTATCAGTCTTCAAGATAAATTAGCCCGTATTACCAAAGATTCTCGGTCTGTCACTGACTATCTACGTGACATACATTTCATTGCTGATGAACTTGCAATTGGTGGAGCGCCAATCACAAATGTGCAACTTACCGTGCGAATCCTCCAAGGCCTTGGTCCTGAATATAACGTTATTTATGCAGCCATCTGATCACGTTAAACAATGATCACCTATGAAGAACTCTATGAGAAACTTCTTGATCATGAGATCTTTCTTAAGCAGGAAGAAGTCAAACGGACACCACTAATCACTGCTGCAAATGCTCAACGAAACAACCAAGCACCTTCATAAAACAACAAAAATATATTGAAGACCTTCTCCAGGAAGCCAATATGCAAGACAGCAAAGGCGTTCCCACTCCTATGTCCGTCTCTACTGTTCTTAGCGTAAATCAAGTTGATCCTATTATTGATGGCTCTTTCTTTCGGAAAATTATTGGCAAGCTGCAATATTTATCCTTCACCAGACCTGACATTGCATTTACAGTAAATAAACTCTCCCAGTTTATGCATTGTCCTCAAGCTAATCATTGGAAAGCTGTTAAGCGATTGTTTCGATATCTCAAACAGACCTGCTCTTTTGGTCTTCAAATAATTCGTGAGACTAATAATCGACTTATGGTGTACTCTGACTTTGATTGGGATGGTGACCCTATAGACAGAACTTCCACAATTGGCCATGTTATATATCTTGGAAGTACGCCAGCCTCGTTGTCCTCCAAGAAGCAGCGATCTATCTCTCGATCATCCACCAAAGCTGAATACCGAGTTGTAGCTGCTGCTCTGGCAGAAACCAACTGGATCACTAACCTACTGCATGAGCTTCGTTTTTCCCTTGCTTGCATCCCGTGCATACTCTGTGATAATATTGAAACTACCTACATCTGCGAGAATCCTGTGTTTCATAGTAAGATGAAGCATATTGCCATCGATTTCCACTTTGTCCGTGAACGGGTGCAACGCAAAGAGGTTGAAGTCAAGCACTTACATGCTGCTGATCAGGTTATTGATGTCCTAACCAAGCCACTTCCACATGCTTCTTTCAGTCGTATGTTTAACAAGTTGGGTATTGTAGACATCAACACCAACTTGCGGGGGCGTAAAAGAGACATACGAGAATAACTTGTAATTATTTCATAGTTATCTACTTGTACAGCTGTAATTAGTTATTGTATAAATTTAGGATTATAATTAGTTGTTGTATTACTTTAGGACTAAGTGTTGTATGAGCGCCTATATATTCTCCATTAGCCTATGAATAAAGATCGATCTTCTCATTCTCTGTTCAACAGTAGTTCCTTTACATGTTGTATATTGAAGTTAGGGAAAAGTATGAATATGATATTAGCTGTGAATGTTGGTTGTACTTATAGAGGAAACAAAGGGTTGTTGAACCTGAAGAATGTAAATGGAGGTTCTCACAGTCAAGAGGAATCTCGGTGCTCATATTCAAGGGGAATTGGTTGGGCAAACTGATTTGGCAGAACTCTTGTAGCTTGGGTTGCTGAGTCCTGCTGTGTAGGCTATGTGATTATTTGAAGATGTTTAATACTTGCATGGATTTGTCATCATCAAAAAGGAAAAATTGTTAAGTCCTTAGTTTTAAGGCCTTATCCTCTTCAAACAGGATGATGGGTTCCTCCCCGTTATCGGTTTCAATTGTCTCTGATTATAAAATATGCGTGTAGAACTGGTTGAGTTCAACTTGCTTGTCCTTCAGCACGTCTTTGAAGAATTGTTTACCCTTTGGGTCCTCCTCCATTATGTCTTTTGTGTTTTTGTGTGACGGGTCCGGTGGTTTTGCCGGTGATTGAATGATTGAGTTTTGGTATTGGTTGGGATGGTCGGTCATATCTCAGGGGTCTTCTAGAGAGAAAAAGTTTATGACGCGCTAATTACTTTTATCTATTCGTGGGCACAACCCACTTAGAAATTAGATTTTAAATTTTCCTTTTGTTATTATTTCATAACACATAGGATGTTTATGTTATATTCAACATAAATAGGCTGGTTACTATTTATGTTAAATATTTATGAGATCCATTCAAACATGATCCAAGAACCTATGGTTAATATTGGGCTTTCAACTTTTGTTGGACTGGGCTCAAAATTGGAGTCTTCAAGAGTGTCATTTTGGTCTTTTGGATCAGCTTTTGTTTGTAGGAAACTTACCTAAATGTACCATATTTAGAAAATATTTATCATTTATAGCAGTATAACTTTAGTACATGTATAATTCATTTTTAATACATAATATATATTTTTTATGAAAACAAGCACAATACATTTAGAACACTTAATATACATCTATATTCCGTGCGAAATTCACTTTTAGTACATACTGTAATGTATTTATATTGCATACATAATTCGTTTTTAATATATAGTAAATTTTTTAACCAAAACAAGTATAATACATTTTAATACAACAATATTACATACATAATTCACTTTTAATGCATAATACAGTTGCTATAAATGGTAAATATTTTCTAAATATAATATGTCTCGATAATAAATAAATAAAATATTTAAAATCAGTAGGTATTTTGTGAAAAGTACCCAAATAGGTAATTTTCCCTTTGTTTAGTAGTACAAATGAAGTTACTGCTTATTTCATAGACAAAGAAATTGAACATCATTTCCTCACAACTCGTGGTGGTCCTTTTCTGTATATGAAAATAATTATATTTCATCTGGATCAGGAAAAAAAAAAAATAGAAAATGATAATTGAACAAACACATATATGATTACATGTATTACATAGAAATTATTTAATGATACAACTAGTGTACAGATTACATTAGATATGTTGTTGTGGCATACAACTAGGCTATATGTGTTGATGATACTCGTGGGAGGGCCTTGTTTTCAATGTTTCTTTATAATAGCCCAGATTTTGTAGTGGAGTTCAATGGATATTTTGATTTTAATAAGTTCGTATGGTATATATTTAGGGGAAGTTATGGATATAATGATATATAATATAACGTTCAACCAACTAGTTTACCAACACGGCCAAAATACATAACATATATGCTATCAATGTACATATTGTGTATAGATGTATGTTTATTGTATGTGTATATTTAGCATAACGTATACACAAATTAGGCACTTTTTACGCGTTTTATAAACTAGTTGGCAAAAGTGTTTAGGGCCGTAATTATCACATATTTATATGCACCCGACAATTTGGAGTTTAATTATATGAAATTTCATCATTTACATAATTATTGAAAATTTTGATTTTGGATATGTCGAAATACATAATTAGCTCCAGATACACCCAAGGAAGATATTCTTTTTCTTTGTAATGATATATAATTAGCTCTCGATACATTGTTTTCGATTTTGGGTCCGTCGAGATACATAATATATGAAATGAAGATACATTTTTTCCTTGTAATTAAAAATACATAATTAGCCTCAAATACATTTTTTCTGATTTCAGATTTGTCGAGATACATAATTAGATCCCCGATACATCTAACGAAGATACATAATTAGTTGAGATTTTTGTAATTATTTTGTAAGAATGAAGATTTGTATAAATATGATAAGTTAAGGTGTATGTTTATGCTGTTTTTTTGGATGCTAATAGATTTCACATCAATTTATTTATTTTCATTTCTAGTCCACACGTATATGTCAAACAAGCTCGAGTTTTGTTTTTTGATAAACTACGAAAATTTAAACATGCATTGGAGAGAGGTGCACAGTAATTTCGAAATTGGTAACATCATCATTATGAAAGCTAGCCATCTTGTTGTAACGTATAGGATACAAATTTTGAAGCATTAACGATGGTATACAGGTCCCAAATCACACTTGGTGGGAATACACCGGTTATGTTATGTTGTTGTTGTAACGATGGTATACATGTGATGATATCCATAGGCGCTTGCTCGCACCATTGTGGACAATCCTATATATTACACTCCCTCTACCCTTAACAATTTAACTTTAAAATTCTTTTTTTTTTGTTAAATACTATGCCAAGTAAAATAGAGTCGTATAAAAGGGGATGGAGGAAATGTATCATGAAATATCATGGCAAGTCCAAACTTTGGAAAATATCTGTAGCCTAATCATGAATATCCAGTAGGAACTAAAATCTTTTTATTTCCTTCTTCTTCTAGGTAACTTTTAGGAAATGGCCATATAAAAAGAACAAAATGGATTGAATTATTAGAATTAAATCAATCATATATATATATATGAGAAAAAACGAACAGTACTTTTCGTCTGAGATGATCATAACATGTCTTCTTCCAGCTTTCAACGCAAGCAACAGCTAATAACATATAATTACAAAAAGAGAGAAAAAGGAATTCAAAAAGTACAAATATATAAACTGGAAAAGTGCAAAATGTACCAATATATAAAAAAATGGAAAAGGATAATGTATATGATACACATATATATAGCATGGGGAATTGTATTTCATTGCTGGTCCAAACTCCAAACATTACAGCCTCATAAGATCACAAAGGTTCTAATTGTTTGATGAAAACAAGAAAGAAATAAAAAAGACAGAGGAACAAGAAAGAGACAAAATGGAATAAGACTTGGAAAGTAATCATCAAACTGTATACTGGAAAGTATATAATATGGAATATTATTTTAGTAAAATGGAAGTAGGAGAACATGGGTTGTGTACATGTCATTTTCAACCCTACTTAAAATTAATATACCCCCACCCCCACCCTCTTGTCCCCTTTTAGTTCCTTTTCTAAGACCTTGTTAAGTCTTTGTCAAGTTTAGTTGCCCCCCGCCCCCCACCTCCATTCACAATATGCATGTCATTCTCCAAAATAGGTTTTCACCATTTTTAATTTTTTTAAAAATATCTCTTAAGGTGTTTTTACTTTTTTGAACTCAAATTTTTTTTATCACTTTATAAACAAATATATTTAAAGTCTCAAAAATAATTATGGTCAAAGTTCAAACACATCTTTAATTCTATTTTCAACTTTAAAAATACCAAATAAAGTGAATGCGTTTTGGATTTTCACGGCGAAACAGCTCCTAAGTAAAATGTGCACAAAATGCATTCTAATTAGCTCCATACATAAGTTGTAAATGAACTCTTATGGCTCCATACATAATTTGTAAGAGGGAGAATTACTTTAATTTACTCAATATAAATAAACTTGAACCCTTTGGACTTTGGAGTTTGAGTGATGAAATCTTGATATGCTTTTGTGGAGGCCAGGTGGGGGTATAAATAGTCCTTTTTATATGTCAAATTTGTGGAGATAGTAGTAGTCTAGATTTGTAATTTGGTAATGCCATCATATACATGATGAAAGAGTTGAAAATGTAGGTTAGTTTTGTTGGGGAAGGCAGCAAAAACATACATCCACAGGCCCACTAACCGCCCCACTTGCTTAGTTTACACTATTACTTGTACAACAATCATTGGCCAAAGCAATCCAACACCCCCACCCCCACCCCCAACCCCAACCCCTAAGGAAAAATACTAAAAAAATTGATGGTATAAGGGCAGGGTTGGAGCTAAAATTTTAGTTCAATTTTTGATAGAATTCAATAAATTTAACCAAAGTCTTTGATTTGCTTTAAGAAATTCATTTAGTATATATACATAGTTTATTAAGAACTCTGTAAGTTGTTTTTCTAAAATATTCAGAATTCATAAACTCAAAATTTTAAGTTTACTTCTATATTAGGTATATCTTGTTTGGAAAAAACTTATATGGTATTAGCATCAACAAATTAATGAATATGCGACACGTGTCTTGAATATAAACTTTTCTTACTTTAGTTTCTAATTTTTATGTTAAATTATTTCCTAACGTATAGTTAAGTTTTTATAATGATGTTTTTCGGGATAACTTTTTGACGGTTAAGAAAACATATAATATAACATGATAATAAAATTGATTCCAAAAAACAAAAAAAAACTTGAATATTATAATGGAATGATGTTATAGAGAGATTTGATTGTGTAAGATCATGCGTGAGTAAGTATTAGAATGCCCCGCAAAATATGTTTCGAATTGGAGAAGATGATGTCTATTCAGTCTTATTTCTTTCTTGTGAAGGTATAGAGACGGTTTCTAATAGAATCTAGTCTCAAGTATAATATATTAACATTAAGTATTGATAGGAAATACAATAATAATAAAAAGCTATATGCATGTTATAAATAAAGTAGAAGAGAACAATAGCAACAATAAATAATACGATAACAGAAAAAAATAAAAATATAGCACTAAAATAAAATAATATAAGAATTAGGAGAGTAATAATGTTTCGAAAATCTTGTTATTATTAACCATAATTATAGTATCTACATTTGATTAGCTTTTTTCACTTTATTTTGGGAAATTGGCGGCTTGAGAAGAGTTCACACCAATACACTTAAACTTGAGTGTAATTATTTTCTCATGCCTATGATATAAGTTTACCAAAGACATTTTTTTTTATGTTTACCAAAGATATATATATAGTCACATAGATGATTGTGCCTTCTTTTGGCATTTATGAAACAAAAAAACACATGAAATAAAAGTATAAAAAAAACACATACATATCTTGTCTTCTTCAGATATCAAAATTACAACTTTAAAGAAAAGACAAATATATGGTTTTACAATTTACCACCCATAATTCTGTCCCATACTATAAACGTAAGAATAAAGTTATGATCAAATGTTCTCTTGATCAATTGTCATTCCACATACGATGTAACTAAGAATAGTAAAATTAATTCATGACAATATTGTTCATGTGATCCTCATGTTTATTCATGTCAAATGATAAGTTAATTTATTTAATTAGTTTACCTTGACTTGTTAAAATACAATCCATTTACTTAGTAATAATTCTTTTAATTTAATTAATATATATAGCTATATTACTAGCATTGTTTTTTGGTGGGACAATTGAGATTCCTCTACTCTTAATTAGAAGTCTTGAGTTTGAGCTCTAGTATGTAAAAAAATCATGTTAGAAATATCGCCCTCAAAATATATGGGCTTTACAATATGCAAATCTGAATCTGTCGAACTCCAATGATGTAGATATCGAACATTAAGGGGAGGAACCCATAAAAAAAAAAAAGTAGTTATATTGAAAGAGAAGTTCATTTTTATTAGTTTCCTTTGGTAATTAACCAAATTATACGAAAATAAATTTTAAAAAATTAAAATTGGTGAAAGTTGGTCGATTTGGGACTGTAATCCTTTATTTAGCTCATCTTGATCCAATTAATCTCTGACTATTGGATAAAATTAGACAATAATTCATTTATTGATTCAAACTCATTTTAACGTCCACCAATTCACATTTCGTGTTTCCTTAATTCCTTAGGTAATGTTAAAATTTTAACCTTGATTAGTCTATCGCTAATCAATATTATGTGGCCAAAAGAAGCATCAACTTGACCAAAAATATATGTCACCTTCTTGAACCTTTCAATCAAGTAAAGGGTCAAAAAAGAACATTAAAATTAATGTAGATTGCTAAAGAAATCAAACAAGCAAATTAGTTATATATAAATAGAAAGGCCCATGGTGTGAAGGAGATATTCAACCAATAGTATCTAGAGTGGGGCAACATTTTGGATATTTTACGTTTTAAGGTTTGAACATATATATTACCATGGATTTCCGGAAAATTCAACATAATTATGTGGGACCAGGGGCGTATCTACCCTTCACGTAGGGGTTCATTCGAATCCCCTTCGATGAAAAATTATACTATATTTACATGGTTAAAATTATTTTTTATGTATATATAGTACATGTTGAACCCCTTCGATTAGTTCGTATGTTTACTTGTGAACCCCCTTACTGAAAATCCTGACTCCGCCACTGTGTGGGACATGTTTTTTTATAACTGTTTTTTTCTTATTTACTCTTTTTCATCCCAAATTAATTATCGTGTTTTCTCCTCTACTAAATTCATCTCCACCAATTAAGCAGGGATAAGACCATGCAACCTCCCCAAACATCTTTTAGGAAATTACAATGAATATGTTTTTGTTATTTGTTTCTCTTTTATATGGTCTTAAAAACGACATTAATTAGGAGAGATTTTGACTATATAATTTTTATTTATGTCTTAAAAATATATCTCTATTTATGTGTCTATCTTCACATAATTAAAGTATTTGTAGTGTTTAATTGATAAGAATAATTAGTAATTACTATAAAAGGTAAACAAATTAATTATTTTTTGTTTTGAACTTTTAAAATAAAATAATAAATAATTTAAGATAATTATTTTTAAAAAATACAATAAATAATTTGACACGAAGAAATAAAGTTTAGCCTATTTTTGGTAGGCAAAAACATATGATTAGTTTCTGATTTTCTAATGATTTTCCAAATAATTTTATTTTCACCTTCTCTCTTTGCTCTAGAAGCTTTTCCACTAACATTATTATGTCTCGCCTGACATTCTTGAAAGTTGAACCCCATGCATTTTCCACTTAATTACCATATTTGTGAAATGTTTCATTATCACAATTCTTCATTCTTGTTTTGCTAAACTAAAGGGAAAGAAATTAATTAACGAATTTTTTAGATTATGGTTTAAAGATATTCTATGAACATATCGAAAATTTTATCAGAATAAGTTAGAATATGATAGAATCTAAATTTTTTACAGAAATTAAATCGGCAATCATCATAAAAACTATATTTGTACAACTGTTAAAAGTAGGTATAAAATCTAAATAATAGACTAAAGAATGGACATTTGCATAAACCAATCATCATATCCCGCTAAACGAATTTGAACAGAAGTACAAATATTCCTTCTATTTCTTTATATATAAAAAAAAATGTATGGGTTAAATGTATATGCACCTCAACTAATTCATAAAATATTTGTCATTTTTTTTACTAATACATGTATTAATTTTATCTACAAAGGCTTAGGTATGAACTATGAAATGAAAAACGATTCACCTAATTAGAATTTTTTGCTTAATTATGTTGAAATTTAAGACATAGTCATCTAAAGGTCAATTATAATTCATGTTAATACGCACTCTAGTGTACAACTTTCTCGTATTTTAATCAAACATAATAAAATAAGTTTTTTCAAAAAAAAAAAAAAAAAAAAAAAACTCTACTTTCTCTAAATTCTCCTATATATGACTTACCTTTTTTTTCTTCTTCTCTTGTTACAAAGCAAACACTATTTAAGATGAAAACAATAATAATTTGCCAGTACGATTTGGTTAATGAATTTGACTTGTATCAAGTACACTAATTAGTGCAATTCGAGTATCTATTATTTATGTCATAAAAATGTTCGAATCATAAGTTCCTCAAAATATAAAAAGTGAAAATGTCTTCTTGGTACTATACTTATATGTGTATGTGGTACCAAATATTAATGAAAAGAAATGGAAAAATTCCATTTTTTTTTATAATCAGCCCATTTATCTCCAGAAATTGAATAATAATTTAGTTAAACGCTATTAAAAACATCTCTTACATATATATAATCAACTCATTAAATGGGTCGAGTTAGGAGTACTTGTCATGTCATAAAATAGGTATTGGAGAATTGTTTTTTCGATTAAAATGATCATGAAAACTAACTCGACAAAATTGAGTGATTTTTGAAAAAATAAAACAAAATCAAATTATTATTGTGATTAATTATCATAAGTTGAGTGATTATCGAGATCACTAACTCAAATAATTTGTGAGTTATCTCTAATAAATGTGTCTGTCATTTTATTTATTGTTCATACTAGTGATCATATATTTTTGCTCCTTAATTTATTTGTCCTTTTCGAGGTGCTCACATGATTAGTCTTAAAGTCATAATCCACCATGCTTTTATTCATCAAAAATCTAAGTAAGATAAAATTAAGGTAGTTAATTTGTGGTTTGTTGGAAAAGAATTACTAATATAATTATGTTCAAGAAAATGTTTTAAAAAAAAAACAAAAAGAAGAGAGGTGGGTGGATGATATTAGATTGCAATGATAATATGAGATGTAGTAGTTAACATCCATTGGTTGGAAGACTTGGCCCCATTCTTTTTGTCTCTTTCGGTTCTCCTATTATATTATATTATATGGAACCTTCTATTTTTTTTTTAAATTAAGTTAGTTAAATTGGATTAAATTAAATTATTCACTTAAAATGAGCAGTCTTAATTCTGTAAGTTTGCCAAACTAGTTGTAGATTTCTATTCAACCATTTTAATGGATGAAGCTTGAAAAGGTTTGTATTTCTCAAGTAAATTACAATTCTTAGTATTTTATTTTAAAAAAAAATAAATGAAGACATTTTAAGTTTTAGTTCCTCAAGGTTAGAGTTAATTGAAGTGAAAGCTAATTATTGATAGATGGCTTTAAGGGTAAGTGGCAAGCCGACCATAAATATTATCCACTATTGGATTAAGACGTTTTAGGAAAAAGCGGCGCCTTGTCATTTTCTTAGTTATAGTGACTTGTGCTTAATACATTTATCCATTTTACTACCATAAATATTAGGTCATCTTTAATTTGTCTCAAACTCTAAATCTTAATGGATAGAGTAATCAGAAATTCGACATCTGTTGTAAATATTAAAATTTTGTGGATTAATCAAATCTTATTAATATTCTTAGAAGTTTTTCTGTTCTTTCAATTCATAAACTCAAGAAATATTTACAAAGAGATCAAATCTATAAATATTGCTTATATTAAATTCACCGATTGATCGAGAGAAGAATCAACAAAATATACAGATATGTTTGTACAATCTTGATGATGTGGAACTTTATCAGACGACTCTTAGAGACTATTTTACCCTAAATTATTTAAAATGTAATATATATATTTCCTTGAAGAGGCAAGGGTGCATCTAGAAAATATATGATCCGATCCTTTAAATTTTTTTACATAATATATATACTGTGTTCCTTATATTTGGTGTTGGTTCCTATGCTTGGCTTGCAATTTTTTCTAATTGATCTTTCTTAAATTTTCTATTTGTGTGGCCTAAATTTCAACTGATCTTATTTTATTATTCTTTAAAAATGCCAGATTTTGAGATCTTCTCTTTTACTGTACTCAAGGCCTACGAATTAAGGGTACCCGTGAAAATAGGAATAGAAAAATTCATATTGTTAATTGAGAAATATGTGTCAACCATAAAGTTCATTCTTGACAAATAAAAAACTCAAAAAAGTGTAATTTGTTTCTGTGTTTTCTCACTCTTATATGTCATTTTTGGCTGGGAGATTAATTTGTTATTATAATTTATACGTAAAACAGAAGCTTTTGAAATTTATTTTGTGAAATAATGAGCTAGATTTTTCCTTTCTATTTGTGGTAAGAAATGTTAGAAGTAAGCAAACGTGTGATGATTTCAGGAGCTTACTTATTGCTTAAACACTTAATTAAGGGCATTTGAATCGGCTTTTGGTTAAAATGAAAGTCAAATCAACTGAATCGGTTTATCAATTATGAAAACCAGCAAATCAAACAAAATATAATATACATTTATCGATTTAATTCGATTTTTTTTTTAATTTAGCTAGTAGTATATAATGACATGCATTTTCTCTTCTTTTTTTTTTCCTTATAATTGAAAGAATCATTAATTCTTTACTAACTTATAATCCTTACTACCGTATCGTTTATTATAGAGATTATGGTTTTTTTGAGTTATTGTGAAAATCTCTTGAGATTTAAGTTATAGTTAGGTTAATAAATTTTATAAGAAAAAAAAAAAATTCTAGGTAAAAGCCTCATTGTCCCTTTTTTCCCACATAAATATATTGCTTTTGATTCATGTCTTTCTTTTAATAAATGAACTTAAGACTTTAGATACTCCTATGACTTAATGCTAGACAATTATTTTTTTTGACTAAATTTGTATAATTAATATATTGCATATACGTAACAATAAAATTGAATACATTATTTGTCGATTTAATTTAATTTTTTCTTTGATTTGTTTTTGTTAAATCAACTCAAACCGAATATGATCTAATTTTTAAACTTCAAAATGAAACCCAAAGCCAAAATTCAAAAAGCATATCGATTTAGTTAGATTTTAATTTAGATCGATATTTAACCAAATCATAAACAAAACTAATCAAGGCTAATTGACCTCAACCCTTAATTACTGCCAAACCACCCCACAAATGACATTTCAGCATGGATATCCACGTGAACTCCATGTGTGTGTGCCAATTGTTTAAGGGCGGCGCACCAGACACAAGACAGACCAAAAGGTAAAACATTCTCTTCTGACGTATTAGTTGGTGAAATTATTAGTGTTACTTTTATCTTTATACTCCATTAAAACAAACAAAATGTATAGGTATTTCTTTTGGAAATCTCGGAAAATCCATAATTTCTATCATAATTTTTGTTTTTTGAGTGAATATTTTGTAGTGAGCACTTTATGATAATCTATTCACTATTTACTATTCATAGATGGAGGATGAATTCGATCCCAAGTCTCCCACATGAAAGAACCACCTCCTAATTATTCAATTATGGGCAAATGTATAGGTATTATAAGATATAAAATAAAATTAAGATATATAAGTTCAGCATAAAATTATTATAACAATAATAACAATATACTATTTGGTATGTTTTTTAAGTAGGGTCCAAAGAAGAGTAGTAATATATTATATTATAGTACGTAGGTAAACTTTATTCCTATCTTTTAAAGATACGTAACAATAATTGTTTTCGATAAATTTCAATTTAAAAAAATTAAATAATATACTTTTGCTGCTTGTGCTGAATTTGATGGCTTCTTTACGCTCAATCACATGTTTTATGTGCATATTGTTTTTGGAATAAATAAATAGTATATATGTATACCCAAATCCCAATACTTTGATCCTCCCCTTTCTTTCCATTTAGTTTCCAATCTATAGATCTGCAATTAGATGTTGGAGTTATAAATGAAGTTGATTTATCTGATGAATAAATTAGTTACTGAATCTAATAGCTTCACCAAACTGACCATTTTCGACGAGTGCCCTACACTTTTCAAAATTCAAATGCCATAACATACTTGCTGCTATGAGTTAAGATAAATCTCTGCCCAAGTTTGTAAAAAAAATAATGTAAATTTGCATTTTATCTCTCTACGTTGTCTTTAGCAATAAAACTATATAAATACAAATATGTAGTTTGTCATACAAATGAACAAGTTATGTGAAAATATCGTCATGCAAAGAAAGAGATATGAAGGAAATTTCGCACAAAATTTTGTGAATTCTACTCTGCCGCTTATATGTTGCGGTCATGACTTCTTACCGATCCAGATATCACTTGAAAACACTCTCTTGTATGTTCTCTGTTGACTAAGAGAATTTATCGAAATGATCTCCCGTACTTGAATTTCTCGCCAGTGGTGCAGAGTTAAAGGGTGAAAGGACAGTCGCCCCATGTACATACATATTTAGGATTAGTGAGATAATTTACGCAAGATTAATTCTCGACAGGTTCAACCAATATCTAGACAGATAAGACATAATAAAAATTACTAACTCAATTAAATTAGTGGCCCAAAATAAAATTTTAATTAGAGGCTTAGTATATATATAGGTACACATAAAAATGATAATTTACAGCCGTTTTTTTCTATTTTTTGCATACTTGTTGTTAAATGACATAAAGCTATGGGTAAACTCAAGTAATAATATAAAACTAAGTAGTAATTAAGGTTAATAAGATGTTATGTGTTTGCATTAGATTACCTGGATGTTGTTGTAAAAACTTTACTTATTAATACGAAGAGTTAAGTTATTTAATTGAAAATTTTAACATATTTTTAGATAAATAGTTTTCTTTTAACAAAATTTTGAACCTTCTCTTTATTAACAATATTTAATATTGTCTTAAGTGAAAATAAATACATCAAATTCACCATTAAAGATTTTGAGGCCTCAAACAAGCGTTTTACTTGCTTCACCCTTGAGTGGTCCGGTGAAACTGTCATTGTTATACATTTATATTTGTTAATTTTAAACAAACAAATTGTATAGGCAATATTCGATCACATGTAACTATTCAATAGACATATGTATTGCAAATCATTATAAACATATATTTAATCAAGATGAGGAAATACAAAACTTTAAAATCATAATGCTATGAGTCCTGACTAACTTTCTAATTATAAAATATAATTAAGAGAGTTCACTGTGGAATAGGGGTGTCTAACGGGCCGGGCCGGGCCAACCCGGAACCGGCCCTCCCATTTTACCCGGGTTCCGGGCCGGTTTCGGGCCGGGTTTGGCGTTAACCGGACCGGGCCGGGCCGGGCCAAACAGTAAAAAAATTAAAACCCACCCGGACCCGGACCACTAAATCCAATCCGGTCAAACCCACCAAGACCCGGTCAAACCCGGTTAAAAACCGGTCAAACCCGTTTAAAAAATAAATAAAAAATCCAATATACACTATATACACTCCAATATACAACATATATTTTTAAAAAAATATATAAAGTATAAACAATTACACATATATACGTACCATTCAATATATAATTATATATGACTATACGTACTACTTTAAATAAAACATTTGTTATAATAGTATAATATATATATATATACACTACAATATATATATATACTAATTTATAAAACATATACACATGTATACGTTAAATATATACTACTTTAGAAGATATATACACATATATATGCACCATTCAATATATATGTACTACTTTAAATAAAATATATACTACAATATAGTGATATACATATATATATATACAATAATATGTATATATATATAGTTACATACTAATTTATAAAACATATACACTTGTATACTTTAAAGATATACGTCTATAGAAGATATATACACATATATACGCACCATTCAATATATATGTACTACTTTAAAAAAAAGTATATATTACAATATATATATATACTAATTTATAAAACATAAAGTAATGTATACGTTAAATATACACGTCTATAGAAGATCTATTCACATATATACACTCTATTCTATGTATATGTAATACTTTAAATGAGATATATGCAATATATATACATTACAATATATATTTGTATAGTTATATACTAATTTATAAAATATATACACATGTATACGTTAAATATACACGTCTATAGAAGATCCATTCACATATATACACTCTATTCTATGTATATGTAATACTTTAAACGAAATATACTATAATGTATATACATTACAATATATATTTGTATAGTTATATACTAATTTATAAAACATATACGCATGTATACATTAAATATACACTTCTATAGAAGATATATACACGTGTATACGCACCATTAAATGTATATATACTACTACTTATAAAATATACTACATTATATATACATTACAATATGTATAGATATACTTATATACTAATTTATAAAACATATACACATGTATACGTTAAATATACACTTCTATAGAAGATATATGCACATATATACGTACCATTCAATATATAATTATATATGACTATGCGTACTACTTTAAATAAAACATTTGCTATAATAGTATAATATATATATATACACACTACAATATATATATATATACTAATTTATAAAACATATACACATGTATACGTTAAATATATACTACTTTAGAAGATATATACACATATATATGCACCATTCAATATATATGTACTACTTTAAATAAAATATATACTACAATATAGTGATATACATATATATATATACAATAATATGTATATATATATAGTTACATACTAATTTATAAAACATATACACTTGTATACTTTAAAGATATACGTCTATAGAAGATATATACACATATATACGCACCATTCAATATATATGTACTACTTTAAAAAAAGTATATACTACAATATATATATATACTAATTTATAAAACATAAAGTAATGTATACGTTAAATATACACGTCTATAGAAGATCTATTCACATATATACACTCTATTCTATGTATATGTAATACTTTAAATGAGATATATGCAATATATATACATTACAATATATATTTGTATAGTTATATACTAATTTATAAAATATATACACATGTATACGTTAAATATACACGTCTATAGAAGATCCATTCACATATATACACTCTATTCTATGTATATGTAATACTTTAAATGAAATATACTATAATGTATATACATTACAATATATATTTGTATAGTTATATACTAATTTATAAAACATATACACATGTATACATTAAATATACACTTCTATAGAAGATATATACACGTGTATACGCACCATTAAATGTATATATACTACTACTTATAAAATATACTACATTATATATACATTACAATATGTATAGATATACTTATATACTAATTTATAAAACATATACACATGTATACATTAAATATACACTTCTATAGAAGATATATGCACAAATATTCAAAATTTATTCAAAAAAAAATAAAAAACAACGACTAAGGACTGAATGAATTTGGGGAATTTTATTGATTGCAAAATGATCCAAAATTTATAATTTGCATGAATGAAAAATCTATAAATTATGCATCATTTTTTCCAACTCATTCATGTTAATATTAATGGGAACTTGCATAGGATAATCAAAGTCAACGGGGGCAAAACCATGCATTGGACTTGATTCTGCTGAGTTCTCCCGTGAAGTCATAATTTCTTCTAGTTTCAGCTCGTCGCTCGGCTCCGGTTCCATTCCTTGGTTTCTTCTTTCCGCTCTAATCCAATCTCTGAGGCAAACTAGAACATTCATTGCATTGCTTCCCAATGAGTGTCGGTTGTCTCCAAGCTGCTGTCGTCCCTGACTGAAGGCGCTCTCTGATGCAACGGTTGACATTGGAACATTCAAGATATCTCTAGCTAATCTTGAAAGCACAGGATATTGTGATTCATTATTCCTCCACCAATCCAGCGTGTTGATCCGTCGTCTGCGATCCTCTGGTGCCGTCCGAAGATAATATTTCAGCTTTTCCCGATAAGTTGATGTGTAAGTTCTCTCATCAACACTGTTCCAACAATTTAAATCATAAAACGAATCAGAAAAACCACTATGTGCCGGCCTTTTAGAAGATGATGGCTCCTCGGGAGGATGAGGAGCGACAGTTGGAGTGATATTTGTAGGTACGGCTGAATCAAATAAATCAGCATAGTGATTATATAATTTTTCTATATAATCTTTTGCATCAGCCGTAGCCGTCCACAAATCAGGTTGTACTTGTTCAGAATCATGGTTAGTAATTATTTCTAAGTTAGTATAAATAAGAGTACTAAAGTGACACATATTATTATATTTCATGCACGGATTTAGCATAGCACCAACCAAGTAAATAGGGGGAATCGGGAAAAAATATTTTTTAAATTTTGTAAACATGGCGCCAACAGCTTCTTTATAACCTTCTTTATTTTTATATTGTTGGAGCAAACCAGAAATATCGGCTATATATGCCAAAATATTACAAACAGTAGGATAGTAAGCACCGAAAAATTCAACCGTAGCTACATAAAATTTTTCTAAAAACATAACAAGATCATTAATTACAACCCAATCAGAATTATGTAGCATGCAATCAGCAGAATCAGCAAATGAACCGCAATGTTGGTTAAAAGCTAGTGTAATAGGAATTCTATATTTATAACAAGTTTTTAAAAATTCATACGTAGAATTCCATCTAGTATCAATTTCCTCAGGCATCAAAATCGGTGTAAGTCCATTTTCTTGACATTTAACTTTAAATTCTCTAATTCTCGATCTACGATTATTTCCTTGAATAAAACCAACGGCAAGACGAATTTTTTCAATATAAAGCTCAAAAAACTCAAGACCATCTTTTACAATTAAATTATATATATGACATGCACACTTAATATGAAAAATTTCAGGCAAGGACGGAGATAGCGTAGATTTTATTTTTGTTATAGCAGTCTTGTTGTTAGAAGCATTATCAAAAACAATATATAAAATTTTATTTTCTATACCATAGTATCCGGCAATTTTAACAATAGAATCAGCAATAAATTGTCCAGTATGTTTACGATCTTCATCATATAAAAAAGCAAGAATACGTTTTTGCATCACGAAATTACTATCCATCCAATGACAAGTAACGGTTAAATAATCATTTTTATTTACAGCACGACCAAGATCAGAAGTTAGGGACAATCTACATTGAATATTTTTTAACAATGTTGATAAATAAAAACAATATTGTGAATGGAGTCTAAAAATATCAGACCGACAAGTAGTTCTAGGAATACCATTAAACATAGGATTATAAATTGCTTGTATATAACGAATAAAAGCATCAGAAGAAGGAAAACTAAAAGGCAAACAACCCACAGCTACCATTTTAGCTATTTCTTCCCTGTCCCTCAATTTATTATACTTTTTCGCTACTTGACCGGTTGTTGGGTCCATTCTAGTTTGCGTTGACCCACCAACATCCCCACCACCTTTTGCAATATTTAACTCTCTTTTGTGATCTTCATCTATATGTCTCATTAACGTACCCGTACCCCCTTGCTTGCCTCCACTTCTATGCTTATATATTTGTTGACAAATATTGCACTGCACCTCAATATCTGATATACGTTCAAAAAATTGCCATGCAATACTAGTTCTTTTACGAGGTTTTGGGGCACTGGGAGGACGGGAAGGGAGATTAACTGATTCAGATCTAACGTTAGCATCTCCTACTGCGGGTGTTTCAGCAATATTTTCATTATCTTCGTCTAAATTAACTGCATCTACTTCATTTTCTTCTTCTATACCATAATTTTCCTGAGCTTCTACATAATCCATATCGTGAGCACCTACACCTATTTCTTCCTCAAAAGGTGTACCAAGCGGTACCGGAGGCGAAGGCACACGGGTATATCTATTACTTGAACTACCTCTACCACTAGTAATTCGCTTTTTACTACCACTACCGCTTCCGGGACAAAAAATTTTAACACCTTTAGCAGCGAGGTTTTTTAATTTATCCATAATATAAATTAAATTAAACTAAAAATATTCAAAATACACAAATATAATAAAATTAAATAATAAACAATTAATACAATAAATAAAAATTAAACGTAAGAGATGGAACGACAATACCAAATTTTGAAAGTATCCGAAGATTGCGACTTTGGAAACTTCCGCTCGTACTTTGTAAACGAAAATTAAAAAATTAAAGTGAACACTTTAAGAAATTAAATATATTGAATATTAGAGAATTGAGAATTGAGATTTGAGAGAGAATGAGATTTGAGAGAGTGAAAAATTGTGTGAAAAATGATTTGAAGTTGTAGGGTATTTATAGATTTTTTTTGGGGATTAAAAAATATTTTTTAAAGTTTTTTTTTTTTTTTTTTTAATTAAATGGGCCCAAACTAGCCGTTTGGACCCAAAAACGGCTATATAGCCGTTGGGCCAACGGCTAGTTGGCCCAAAATTAATTTTTTTTTATATTCCGGGCCAGTTAACCGGCGGGCCTGGACCGGGCTTGGTCCGGGCCGGGTTAACCGGGCCCATTTTTTTAAAAAAACCGGCCCGGGACCCGGAACCCTTAAGCCCTAGGGCTTACCGGGCCTGGTGGTTAGCTAATAGGGCCGGGTCGGACCGGGTCAGCCCGGCCCGTTTGACACCCTTACTGTGGAACTAGAGCTTCACTGATATACTTAAAATTGATCTCAAATCCATTTGTTCTCAAAATATAAAAGAAACTGGAAAGTGAAATATTAGTAATAAAAATATAAAGTGGAAAATCTTAGAGCATAAAATAACGGTGGCGTGAAAATTTGTTGTCACGCCGTCCAAATAAACCTTTCATCTAATCTGCCAACCCCACGCGTAATCATCAGCAAACTATTCCCCCCGCCCCCCCCCCCCTCGCCCCCCGCCCCCCTATCCCACCCCCTATCGCCTATCCTAACAAATTCACAAAATTTAAATTCATACTTCAAAATATATGAATATAAAGTTATATACATTGTTAGGTTTATGTAGTTTTACACAATCAATGTTGTTTAATCTATTATAATATGTTAATTATCACTTTTATCAAATGGCCAATTAATGCTTATCAATATATTGGGGACAGGTTATTAGACATAACATGATGAGTATGACGAAAGATAATGTAGACTAAAGAAATATTGTTAGCAAGAGGTGATTAGACATGACATGATGCACATGTACCTTAACCGAAGATATGACCCTAGATAGGAGATTATGGAGGCCAAGAATTAGAGAGCGTTGTCCTAGTTTCCTTTATCAATATTTTTATTCGATTCTCCTACTATCTCAGTCTTTAATTTATTATTACATCCTTCGCTCCAGTTACCATATTATAGGTTGTTACCGTTATTTTTATTTGTCCGTTGTTTTCGGTACAACTTCTTCGTTGCTGTATTTTCTTTTCATACTCATTTTGTTACGCTTTACTTGAGCTGAGGATCCATCGAAAATAACTTCTCTATCTTCACAAGATAGAAGTAAGACTATATACACAACACCCGCTCCAAATCTTACCTATGGGACAGGGACACAAATGAATACATGTTGTTATAGTATGAAAAAAATTATTTATATCTTTTGCATAAGTAACTGATTGTGTAAATATATTTCACATAATGGATCCATAGAAATTAAATAAGGTTTTTGTTTTCCTTTTATGACTAAATTATGTTGAAAACATACATTCTGTCACAATCATAAATTCTATATTCCTTTTTTGTGTGTACCTGCTTATCACATACTACTAAGTTAGCTAGAGTCTCTCTCTATATATATTTATATCTCTTTCTCAACAACAACATTTCAACCAACACCTGATTTATCCACTCATTTCTTAATTGAGTCCTCCTCTTTGATCTCCTATATTAAGCCTTTCCTATTAATATCCACCTTCATTTCTGTCATTCTTTCAAGAATATTATTTTCTCCCTCCTTTGTAGCTCATTCTTTGTTACTTTCTCAGCTATAGCAAACTGCTAAAGGCTATAATTTTCTGGTTAGTTTATACCACCATCTTTCTCTTTTAGTTCTTTTCTTGATGCACATGAACTAATTTTACATGGCTATTATTCATGTGTGATCACTTACTAATCTTAAAGAAAGTTAACATTGCAAATTATTCCTTCAAGGTTCTTACTTTGCTTTTCTTTCTTTATGTGACGTTGTTGGATTAAATTTGTTTTACACTATCAGGTTAGCTAAAGAATATGTATAAGCAAGTCGATCATTTTCAAATGTGAGATTTGTAATTTTGAAAATACGATAGATTATTTGCTTCAACAGATAAGGATGATTTAATGGTGTAAAAATTCCTTACACTGATGGTATACATAACTTATATGCTCCTGAAAAAAAGGCTATTGATTGATCTTTTCTTGAATGTTATAACTCAAAGGTCATGAAGTGAAAGAGCTTTTGAGATTGGATACATATGGTTGGTTGGTTGGTTGTGTGAAAAGGTTTTTTTCCCTGAAGGGATCATGTGTTATTGAGTGGAATGCACTCAAAGAAATATTTCACATTTCTTTCTTATATATTTATTTTGAAATGTCACGGTTTAGGTCATGAAAATAATCTCTAATAAAAATATAAAATATATAAAACGGCACACAATTAATTTATTTTGATCGAATTCTTTTCAAATTAGAGAGCTTAAATGCATCGATTTGCCTTTTATTAAATATTTATAGTACTTGAATGTATAGTAACATAATTTTCTTCTTTTTTTCTTGAAAAAGATAGTCAACGTTTTCGGCTGCTTTCCTGTGTAGCTAAAATGCTACAATTATATACACTGTACATGCAACTAAGGCTATTGGCTTATTGATCATTTCTTGTGGATTCTCATGTTTTCTTGTTTCTCTGTGGATATCTCTATTGGTCTGCACTTATTGCAAATTACCAACAAAAAATTGAAGGGAGAAAAATAGTGATCATAAAAGATGTATTCACTATTCCAGTTTGTTTCAATTTATGTGTTATATTTTATTTTTGTTGATCTATCTTTAAAAAGATTATCTTTTTCTATTTTTTGTAATTTTTTAATTTCAAAATTCTATCTGATTATAAAATTAAAAGACGTTTTTGTTAGAGTTTGTGACCCAAATTCTGTTGATTCGGTTCTGAAAAGTTCATATTTGTGATTTTTCATGGGGTCTGTGGTGGTAGCGTAGAGATCGGGCCAATAGGCCTGATCCAAGAGCCCGGGGTGCAAGTACGCATGAAAAGTTCATATTTGTACGCATGTATTATATAAGTGCATTTAGTGGGTCGTTTTGGAGAAAACAAAAATTACGTCATTGAGACTACGTTTCCAACCTTGTACTCTTTTCCTTCATAGTGAATTTCCTCTGCCTCTGCCCGTGGTTTTTTCTGCAAGAATTTCCACATCAATCTGCGTGTTCTTCTTGTCATGCTTTTGCCTGTGGTTTGCTTAATACTGTTTGATTTATAACAATTTTGATGCATTATACACAATCTTTAATTTGAGACAACAAAATTTAAAAATATCTCTTATTTTTTAAAATTTGATGTGATCTAAACAAACTAGACACTAAATTAAAACGGACAGATCGGAATTTGCATATCAATGTCTTTTAACTTGTTATCATATATAGGTAGCTTATTTTAGCTTACTGTTATTAATCTCACAATTTATCTTCAAGATGTCTTGATAGTGTTAGTTATTTTTTCTATTAGTGTATAGATATTAATTAAGCTCTCTTAAAGATTAGCATATATTACCGATATTGATACTATAAATAACTTTTGTATTATTAAGTCACATTAACCTCTTTTAGTAGGTAAATTTGTTTTATTTTCAATTTTAAGTCTCATTTTTTTAAAACAAAAGAGCTAGTTATCATGTAGGATTATGCTAAATATGTTATTATTATGTGTATGTGTAAAAAGGAAAAAAAGGATAATTCGGTGTGCTAAAAAATTCGCTATATATGCGCGGGATCTAGAAAAGGACCGCACTACAAGGATCTATTGTACACAATCTTACATCGTATTTCTGCGAGAGGTTGATTCCTCGTACGACTTGAACCCATGACCTCCTTATGACATGACACATATATAGTCAACCCTACCCTTTGTCCCCTCCACTACACCAAGTGAAAACCAAAAGCATATGCCTCTTGATCATGAGACTTGTGCTCACGAATGGATGTGAATGATGAGAAATCAAGAAGACGAGAGAGTGTAACATTCACACTTTTGTGCTATAATCTATATTCACCTTCACACTATTGATGAGAGGATAATATTTTATTTTTTATTTTATATATGTATATATATATTATTTTTATAAAAGTTACTTTTTGATGTTTATATTTATAACAGTAAATAAGCCAAAAGAAGCTAGCATAAGAAAATATTATCCAACAGCATGTAGTAAGAACTAGCAAGTCTTGAGAAGTACTCACAGTTTTTCTCCAATCTTCTTATTAACTCTTTTCATTGATCTGTATATTTTTGTTTAGAATACAAAGTTGAAGAAAATCAAGAATGGATCAGATGGACTCATGCGTACCTCCAGGGTTTAGATTTCATCCAACAGAGGAAGAACTTGTTGGATATTATCTCAAGAGAAAGATTAATTCCCTCAAGATTGATCTTGATGTCATCACTGATATTGATCTCTATAGAATCGAGCCATGGGACATCCAAGGTACAATTAATTAGCCTTTACCTCTTTCTTTTCTTTTTTTTTTCACCATGAGACTTAGTAATTAGTAAGGCAGAACATACATAATTAATTAACCTTATATACATATGAGCTAGCTAGAGTATTAAAAGTTGATACATTTTAACTTGCATTCAAGGATTGTCCTCTCAACCTTTTTGATCAAGAGGGTAGATAGCAAAAACAAAATCTTGAATATTGTTTCACATAATCATCATGATCCCTAACATAGTTTCTTTTTTCCAAAAATTACAACACAACAGATAGGTGTAAATTGGGATATGAAGAACAAAATGAGTGGTATTTTTTCAGCCACAAGGACAGGAAATACCCTACTGGAACAAGGACAAATAGAGCCACAGCTGCTGGATTCTGGAAGGCAACAGGAAGAGATAAAGCTGTTTTATCAAAGGAGAAAATGATAGGGATGAGGAAAACATTAGTTTTCTATAAAGGAAGAGCTCCTAATGGAAGGAAAACTGATTGGATAATGCATGAATACAGGCTCCAATCCTCTGAACTTGCTCCTCCTCAGGTCAGTGTTCGTGTTCGGGCCAAATTGTGCCCACCTCGATTACTTTTTACGACATACTTATGCCGATACAGATATTGAATAACTCAGTCCACTAAAAATTAGATAAGCCTCAATATTCATCTAGGTAGAGTTGAACAACTAACCTTTTTGGTGTACTCCTGGTAATGTTTTAGACATCTTAAATAATATTCTATAAAATATATATATTAGAGTGGGTAAAAGTCCCACTTTGATTGGGATGGACTGGTAGTCTGCTTATATGGACTTGGGCAATCCTCACCTCTTGAGCTAGCTTTTGAGGTTGAATTAGGCCCAAGATCCATTCTTTACAATATACAGATAAATCACTATAGTAAATATTAATTGGTAACTTAATAAAAACAATAATCTGCAATTTGGTTAAACAACAGTAATCTTGTAAAAAAATGTGGTATATATTTTTATAAAGAATTTAAGTTCTAATTGATTACACAATGAAGTGCTTAGTGCCCACCTCTTTTTTAAAATAAGTTTACTAATTTCTTCTAAAGGTTCATGTCTTTGAGTGCAATGAAAGAAGTGATGCAAATTGCAATCATGTAACTTTACCATACTTTTCGAATTAATTAGAAAGAAGAAAGTCAATCTTAGTGGGAATTAAACAAGTTGATAACTCCACTAATGGTTCATAAATTAGGAAAAATTAAACAAAAACTAGCGTAATGATTATTACTAACCCCCCCCCCCCCCCCCTAATTAGCTAGTTAATCACTACTGAAATGAGTTTAATTTATTTATACTTGCAGAGTAAAAAACTTCACACTGTTACCGTAATTTACATGTTATATAAGGAGTACATTGCTTTTGGTATTTATAGGTTATTAATTTCACTTATTATGGAAAGTTACTAGCAATATATAATACTGCAAATACATTGTGTATGTACAAATTATTAATTTTGAACCCAATAATTTTTTTAAAAAAAACTAAAATATTGGTCGAACCTAATAGGCTCAAATCCTGACTTCGTCTCTACTTTATGTTATATAATTTCTTTGACAATATCAGTATATGAAATGTTAAACTCAGTTGAAATTTTGTTTTTACAGGAAGAAGGATGGGTGGTATGTAGGGCATTCAAGAAACCAAGTCCAAACAAGCAACCAAGTTTAGAAGCATGGCAAAATGCTTATTATTTTAGAGGAGCAAATTACACCACTTATAGACCTACTTCATCATCATTATCAGAAATCACAAGTACTCCACCAATGCATCATCAACCTCTCAATAATACTAATGCATTCAACCAGCCAACAAATTTCCATCAATTCACATTCAATCCATCTCATGATCATCAAAATATGATCACTAATAATTCAAGCCACAATTTCTTTGAGAATCAACTAGTTGAACTCCCACAACTTGATAGCCCTACTACCATTTCAACAACTTTCTGTACAAAAGATACAAGCTTTGGTGAGCAGAGTTACACAGCTAACAACAACGAAGACGATCGCGATGAAGAGAAGCATAGTAATGGGATTAATAATAGCCAATTTTATGGTGATTGGAAGAACTTTGACACATTGGTTGAGCCACCTTCTCATATAAGCCATTTGCTTGAGTGCTTCCCAGATTTGTAGCTTCCAATGAAGATGGTATATATTATGAAAATCTTTTAAAGAATAGTAGAATTTTTTCTATTTTGGTTTCTAGTAAAAAACTTCAAGGGAAAAATGAAAGGGTATAAAGGAAAAAATGTGGAAGGAAAAAAGGCAGCTGCAAGGCATATGGCCTTATGTATTAGAATTCAATTGTTTGTCTTTCATTTAACTGTTTAAAGATGTTAACTGTGAATTGCTGTTATTATGTATCCACTCACTAATCAAAGAAGCGCTTTTTTTTTTTTGGCTGTAAACTAAAGTATTTCTTCTAGAATGTCATTCTTTTTAATTAGGACTATTTTCATCACACCCATATTCGGTGATGCAGTAATACATCTAAGAAAATTATTCCATAAGAGAACTTATTAGAAAATATTTAATATCGATACATTAATATAAAACTTTAATTATCACTTCAGCATGTAAACTAGATGAGCGTTTTCTAAAATTATTTAGCCTGTATCCAATATTGACAAACATCAGACATACGGAAATTCAACTACATTTTTATTCTTTCACATGAACATTAAGAGTCCTCCATGCATATAATACTAATGCACTTCCGATTCTCCCTCAGACTTTTCTCTCTTTTTAAGCGTCTAGAGGTTCTTCATCACTTCATATTTTGAGTGCATTAGTACTTAGAGGTAGGAAATGCACCAACATTGTAAACATGAGGTATTACTAAAGTTATAATGTAGTTTTAGTTTGAGAAGAAATTTAATCAACAAAAACTATTTAAGAGTACAACAGTTCCTATTGTACAATTGATCATTTCTGTTTCTCCGTTGGTAGTAACATTTGTGCCAATGGAAAGCTATTAGTTGTTATAATTAAGATGCTGGACTATAATAGGATTTGAGTTCAAATGTCATCTTCGTTTGGTTACCGGTATAATAGTTTTTTTTTCTCCCGAAAGAGGTGGGTGGGTGTCAAGGAAAGGGATAGATCAGTCTTTGTACAAATAGTTGGGCAAGTTGGCCAAAAATGCTCTTTTGAAAACTATTTAGTGGTTTATTAAAAAGTTGTGAAAAATTTGCCAAATACCCCATTTAATCCACATCACCACAAACTTATCCTACTCAACAAATTCACCCACAAGTTTTTTAATACTACACTTTAACCCAATATTTCCAACTTAACAAATTCATCCCCAAGTTTTTAATAATACACTTCAACCCACTCCATCATCCACCATTATAAAATATCTAGGTTTTTAAACTCTTTAGAAGTACATTACAATAACTGAGGCGACTCCAGGTTCATTTCTCTATTCCATAAACCCAACGACCGTTGATTAGAAGCATTATTTGCAATTTCAAGTTTCTATACGGATATCTGTGCAGTCATCGACCCGTCATCGTCATTCATCGACCGTGCATACATCCCGACATAGACCCTAAGCTTAATCTACCATCGACCAAAGGTTAATTCTAGGATGTCTATTGCAGAATTTATTCTGGTTTCAGGTGATTTCATGGAAGAATGGGTGAATACTCCCAGATGTTGAAAATTGAGATCTTTTACCAAGGTGACACTGCCCATTGTTGTTCGCCGCAACAGTTCATACGATGAATTGGTTGCAAGTGTAATGCAGAGCGGGGATCTAGATTGCGCGTCGAGCAATGTGGTGATTAGTTATCTAATGCATTCGAGGGAAAAGGTGAATCCTACGATCATAAATAATGATTCATGTGTGTCCCTCTACATGATGGATGTTGATGCAGATGGCTTTAGGCCTATTTTAAGGATAAATGTAGTTGACAGGTCCTTCAAAGGACCAATGAATTCATCACCATCCCCACCTCGGTGCCCGACAGTCGACGACGATTTGAATGATTACGAGAGCGATGGTGTTCATCCCATGAATATGGAAGATGACTGTGTACATATGAAAGATGTTTTATCGGACTCGCAAGATGCGGAAGACGACTGTGGAACGGGATCCCAACCAGTACATTTCTTCTCCGACGGAACCAATTTCTATCGTGATCAAATATTTGCCGACAAGAAATAGCTCAAAATGCTACTAGATGGAGCAACGGTGAGGCAGTCTTTTGATTATCGTATGGAGAAGAGCTACACCAAATTATTGAAGGCGAAATGCATATCTTCTCGTTGTGGCTGGTTGTTGCAGGCAAGGAAGTACGAAACCTCAGACAGATTTCACATATACAAGTATGTTGGGGTGCACACGTGCGGTGTTGAACACGCCACCTGCAAGCACAAGAAAATGTCATCCGAATTGATTGCTTCACTATGCGTAAATTATTTTCGGGATGGTAAGGGTCCAAGCATAAGTGAAATTCAAAGGATTGTGTTCAAGGAGTTGCATTGCCGCGCAAGCTACTGGATGTGTTGGAAAAAAAGTGTAATTGTGAATAACATCATTGGCGGGACACTGGAGAACGAATATGCTTGCTTGCTGGATTTTTCCCACATGGTGGAGTTGTTGAATCCAGGGTCTTCCTACTCTATCATGGTAAATCAGATTGATGGGTCGCTCGTTTACTACTTTTTAGCATTCGGAGCTTGCATACGGGGATATGCCCACATGAGAAAAGTAATTACCGTCGATGGCACACATTTGTATGAAAAGTATGAGGGCGTGTTGTTGAGTGCAATTGCACAGGACACCAAAAATCATATCTTTCTAATTGTCTTTTGTGTCGTCGATAAAGAGAACGATGTTTCTTGGACCTTCTTCTTCCAGAAGTTGAAGTCTATCGTAGAAGATGAACCAGATCTATGTGTCATTTCCACCAAGCACATTAGCATCGTCAATGCCTTCTCCCGTGTATACAGTCGTGCACATCACGAACTTTGCATGAGGCACCTCGCTGAAAATCTCCGTGTAAATCAACACTACGGAGAACATCTTTATCTATTCTACGTCGCGACAAAGGCGTATTCCTTTGATGAGTTTAGAGAAAATTTTGAGAAATTGAAGTATAGTTTCCCCGAGGTAGCACATGTCCTTGAAAATGTGCTTGGTTTTGAAAAATGAGTAAAGCACACTTCTCGGGAAATAGGTACGACGTGATGACCACAAACATCGCCGAGTCGCTCAACTCGATTTTGATGGATGAACGAGAGTACCCCGTGTCATACATATTCAATTCAATTGCTAAAAAAATTGGTGAAAAGTTTAGGGAGTGGTATGCCTATGTCGATGGTAAAAATAACATATTTGTGCCTTGTGCGGAAAAGATCCTAATGGATAACAAGAGTGCGAGCGATTTCTTGTATGTGACTAATTCAAACGGGATTCTCGATCAGTACACGGTGTTCGGAAATGGTGTTACTGCCAAGGTCAATCTCTTGGAGAGAAGTTGTTCTTGTTGGAAATTTAACTTGGTGAAAATGCCATGCGAACATACGATGGCAGCTTTGCGAGCAAAGTATGGCGATGGCGTAGATTATGGAAACTCCATCTACGAGTACTCTTCGCCAATTTATAAAGCTGCAAGTTACCTCCTCACAAGAATTGCTAGACACTAAAATTTCTCCACCCCCTACGATCCCAAACTCGAAAGGAAGAAAGTCAAACGCACTAAGGGCGTTGGTGAGACGTTCAAGTCCAAAAAGAGGAATAGGTATTCAATATGCAAGAAATTTGGGCACAAAAGAACCACGTGTAGCATGGCCAACAAATCATAGATTGGCTTTATTTTGCTTCAGTTGTAAAGCTGCTGTTTTGGGGTATAAATGTGCATTTCAGTAGAATTTAACGTCAGTTGTTATCGACTTAAGGCTTTGTCTACGATAGACTACATGCATTCTATGGTATATCTTTAACACGGTCTATTAAATAATATATATTGGTTATATGATTAATCATCAAACACGCTATGTAGGTATTTATACCGCCATATCTCTCTAATAGATACATTAAATCATTGTTTCCTGTTCCCAATTAATTAAAAGTTGCAAACACGTCTATTCTCAAGAAAAACCGTTGGTATACGCAAACCAAGCATTTTTTATTCCCACATGCGTCGACTGACCATTGGTTGGATATATGAAAGGACGCCATCTATAGGGCTATAAGTACAGGCCCTATTTCTACGTAACCCTTCACTTTTCCCTAAATCCAAAACTTTAGAAACCCTCTTCTTCTTCCCCAAAACATAAAAAAAAATGCCTGGTCGCAAAATCCCCCTTCGCCCAATCGGACGAGTTTTCCTTCGTCACTTCGATTTGCTTCTACATAGAAATAATTTTGACAGTCTATTCTATGGCCTGGGAGAAGACCGTCGTTACTTGGAGCGTGAGCTCCGATGAATTGCTCGTTTCCTCCGAGCAATTTTGGAGTGTCTTGGAATGGACGGCAACGACTATCTCACCCCCCATCATCCCCATAATTTAGATTACTTTTTATTTTATTTATGTTGTTAAGTTTTTTTTGGTTTGTTTATTGTTGAAGAAGCTTTCTCAGTAGGACTTTGTTAGAAGAAAGCTTCTTCCATTTTCCCCCTTCTGTTGTAAATTTTATTAAGTAATGCAATGAACAAATTTAATGTAAGTTTCAGTTTCAGTTTAATGAACAAGTTTTAGTTTGAACGTTATGTTTACCATTTTTGTTATGATCTTTTTTTCTTGTGGCGGTTATTCTTCTGTACAGACACAACTTTCAAATATGTATGCCTCGTTCAATTCACAGTACTGTAGTTTGACTTGATTAATTTTAAGTTGCTATAAAAAGTGCTATATAGTCTATCATGAATCATATACTCTTAATACATACTTGTGCTTTGACAAACATTACTCTTAGCATATTGAACATTCAACCACTACCCATCCACACACTCCTTAATTCACTTTGTACAAGCTCTAATATGATTGAGTGTCTTGTTTACACTTACTCACATGTGTAGAAATCAACACTATATTTATTTTTAATTTATTCATTCATTTTTTAACTACATCCAAGTGACGGTCTATGGTAGTGTACATCGATCAACGTGATCTACGCATACTCATGATATCAATCGATGCACATCTAAAGGTGTAAGTCTACTGTAAACTAGTCTAATCGATGGACCCTCAAAGAATAAGTATATTTTTTACATGATTTTGACATGGGTCAACAACGATGGGAGTCTAGAAGCGTCACCAACAGTTTAAGATTATCTATTTAAATTATTTTTAATTTAATTATTTTCTTTCATCATCCCCAAAACAGATGATTATCTATATAAATTATTTTTAATTTAATTATTTTCTTCCACCAGCCAAGTGATGGTCTATATATGAGTACATAGATCACCGTATTCCGCATAATCACAAGATCAATCGATGCACTACTGAAGGTGTAAGTCTACGGTAGACTAGACAAATCGATAGCTGACATAGGTCATGATTTATTACGGTCTATTAAGTGTCACCACCAGTTCAAAAAAAATGTTTACTGCTCCAACGGTAATAAACGACTACTTTTATAATCCATCAGTGTCAACACTTCATTTTTACTTTATATATAAGGTCGGTCATCCCTCATTATTTTATTTCATTCGCTTTGTTTTTAAAAATTCTACAATGTCTCAAGCCTCTCAAACATTCAATTCTAAAAATACTCTAATTTATCATTATGGGAATGCTACTGTTCTGAGGACGTCATGCACGAACTCAAATCCAGATCGCAAATTTTATAATTGTGTAATTGCGAAGGTGAACTCTGTGTGTCTTTTTTATGAATTTAAATTAGTCGTTATGTAATTATTATTTTTTCTAGGATAATGGCGCATGCTCATTTTTTAAATGGCTTGATGAGCTATCGCCTCCAACCAGTCCATCAACGTTGAGTTCGGGATCCGAGACATCAAATTTTCAAGGCTTGGCAAAATTTAATCTACTACAAAGGCTCCAACAATGCGAAGAAAATAAAGATTTTCTTATGACTTTTTTCAAAGAAGCCGAAGAACAGAGGGATCACTTTAAAGTGTTGCTACATGACACCAAAATAGAGAGGGATCAACTAAAACAAAAATTGATTTTGACCGAAGAAAGAAAGATTGGCCTAAAAATAATGTTATGTGCTATAATGCTAGTATTCGTTCTTTGGAAAGGTGTAACATGGATGTAGTGATATTGAATAAATAATAATACTTCTATTTTTATATAATGTTAATACTATTTTTGATAGAATCATGGTTGATCAAACAACACGTCGGCTTAAAACCGACCAACATGGTAATGATAGACTACACATGCAATATACGAAAAATTAAGTATGCATTCTATGACATTAACCATATACTGTACCAACTACGACAACATCCTGCATATTCAAATGGCCATGCCACTAGTCAGTTTGATAGAGACAGATTCACTGCAGAATCATAACAACTACCATAAAATAAAAGAATGTTTCTAATATCCTACCAACAGATCCTTAAACTTTCATACTTGTCAAATAAAAAAAATGTTTGTCCGATCCTAACTACTGATCATTCAACAACACATTAACAATATTAGCATTCAAATGTCTTTTTCCCTATCTTCCTCATTAACACAAATGTTACTGTTGATTTCACCTACGATATCCATGACCACATCTTTTTGGTCAACTTCAACTCCTTTTTTCTCAGCAACTGCAGCTGCTTCTTCATGCACGTCTTCTTCTCCTTCTATTTCATCATCTGCAGCAGCTGATGCTTCTTCGGCTGGTTCTTCTTCACCTTTTTTTTTTTTTCTCAACATCTGCAGCTGCTTTTTTTTCAGCTTCTTCTTCTACTTCTGCAGCTGCTTCTTTTGAACTTTTTTCTTGGCACATATCTTCTTCCATTTGTTTTTCTTCATCCTTCTATTCTTCTTCTTTTTCCTCTCCCGCCACAACAGAGGCCAACTCATCTATTTTGCTCTCTTTTTCTCCTTTTTCATTCCTCTTCAATTCACGAAGGTCCACATGTACTGTATCATCATATTACAAAGTGTTACTGGTATTTAAAGCTAAAAATTCATTAACAACATCAATTATTGAATGAAATTACCTCGCTCGTGTTGTCGCTCATCTTGTTCTTTTTTCTTCAGTCTTTTCTCTCTAATATAGGTAGCAATATCCAACACTGCTTCCTCGAGCGCAGCAAAATGCTTATGAAGATCCCCGGGGTATAAGGTGCCCTATGTATCTTTGGAGGTGCTCGGAGTATCATCATCACCAATGCGTACTTCAACGGGGTTACCACCCAAATCTTCGTTATCATCACTGTCCTCATTTGAAATAAGTACAGTCACCCCTTCTAACTCTTTCTTTAAGCCATCGAGGACGTTATTCTTCACCTCGTCCGTATATAGCTCAACGGAAATCATGTAATCCATCTTCGTCTCACGAAGAGTAGGGATGATGTACTGGTGCATGTTCTACAAAATATCGATTAACAATTACATAACATTCGATACAACAATGGTATTATTATTGCATAATAAAAAATAAGTTCATACCTCGGTAACTTTTCCTTTGTACTTGAATGGGTCGCCTTCGATTATCTGGTTTGTAGTGTGCTATCTGAGGATGCGGGGAATGAGAAAGAGCTTATCCATTGATTTTCCAGTAAATTTTCCAAGATGAGGAAAGACCTCATATTTCCAAACCTGTAAGCAGTACATTAGTGAAAAAAGAACTCAGAGTCTATGACAGGGTATAAATAAATAAAGAATCTACGATAAACTCGCTAAAGGGTTTATGGTAGATACCATGAATTCCCAGAGAAATCCGAATAGAGCATAAGATGCCTTCTGCTTCTCATCAAATACTTCCCTCTGCTTCTTTAGGTCACTTTTCTTTTTTAGATAGTCCAGGGTCAGTTGAAATGTCTCTTTCCCCCACGGATAATTCTTGAAGAAACTCAAAGAATCGACCATTCGAATCAGTTTCGTGTCGACAACCTTCATCGAATATTTTACAAGCAACATGGTGTGTAAGAACCACAGTAAACAATACTTAAACTTCTGGTCCTCGTTCAGCTTATTCCCTCTGATCAGGTGTAGCAAGTTGGCCATCGTAATGTTTTTGTTTTTCGTCACCTTAAGGCAAAAATTCTCCCCCTTTGCTAACACCTTCTTCATTTTTTATTCTCTGGGGTATGATGAGCAGTTCAGCCCCGTGATCAAACAAAACTCTTTCAAGCCAAAATAGGCAGGCTTGTTGTTAACGCAGAATCATATCTCGTGACGCTTCTTATCGTTCTTGATGTGTCTCAACAGCAAATAATGGACCAACTGCCCATTGAACTTGAGATGTTTTGGCAGGTTTCTCAGGTGTCCAAAACAGGACCGCTTGAATCTTTTCTTCATCTCTTGATCGACAAGAACTTGCTGGAATTCTCGATAAGCAGCCATTCTTGATCTGACAGATATCTTTATCGGGAAAAATCTGACCTCGTCCATTATCGTTCGAAGGTCATACCGCTCTACGAAAATGAACCTTGAAAGAGATGGCACAGAAAAGGGGTCATTATTCCCACCAACACTTTTTCTTTCACTATCTTCTCTCTCTTCACTGTCATCATTAGCACTGTGCATGGCAACATCTTCATCGAAATCGACGTAGTCGCTTATCTCCTTTAACTTCGAATCTTGTTCGGACACGGACTCTTTATTTTTTCTTTCTTTTTGAGACATTTCCAACTGCCTCAATTTTTCTTTTTCTACTGCTACCAGCAGAATCAGAAGCGGTACTGGCTTTTCATTTAGAAAGGATGTATTTTTTATCCATTTTTAACGCAATCTATACCTACAGAACAAATCTCCCATTTTCAGTTCATAGACCATAAACCTATCAACGGAAATAACTCAATTTTAAATGAATTTCATACGTCTAAAAATTGATTTCAATCTAGGGCATTTTCATTTCATAGATCATGGGTCTACGGACATAAACAGGTCACTGTTCGAATCAAAATGCCAAAATAACTCTTCCACCATCAAACAGTACGTTCACTGCACATATCAATAACTGAACCAAAATCCAATATGCAGTATCAAAACACAATAATTTCTAAAAATCAAACTAGTGCACCTAATCAAACTAATTAGCTATTAATCTTTCAATTTCCACTATTTCAGCAACCATATTTTAAAAGAATTTCATACGTCTAAAAATTTGATTTCAATCTAGGGCATTTTGAATTTATAGACCACGGATCGATTTCATAGACCACGGGTCTACAGACAGAAACAAGTCACTGTTCGAATCAAAATGCCAAAATAACTCTTCAAATAATGATTATCCCACCATTCAACACTTCTTTGCTGAAAAAATTCGGAACTAAACCAAAACTCCTTAATCAATCAAATTCGATAAAAAAAATTTAATTTTCTATATCACTACGAATCGATTAGCAAAGAAACCCATTTAAATGGATCTAGAAATGATTGCAACTTGATTTTAACTAACCTTACGAACCAATAACGACCCCTTAGCAGCTGGAAAAGAAGAAGAAACGAAAATGACAATTTTGGGATGACGGTTTCTTAAGCGGGAGTTGAGAGAATTGAAGAGGAGGGAGAGAGAGTTTTTTTTGGATATTGGAATAAGTGGAGGGTGTTAGTGTATTATATTAAATTTCCAAAGTTATAAAAATGATGAAATGGTCCCTTGGCCCACCCGTGGGCTCCACTTTTTTAACTTTTTCCAACTTTTTATACCCTAACCCTAAAAATTCAATAAAAAATAATTATAGTGGGTAAATGACAAAATAGCTTTGGAAGTGGGTAGTCTTGCCAATTTTTCCCCAAATAGTTAGTTAAGGTAGTTAGTTGTAAAGTTAGTTATTGAATGTAACTATTAGTTAAATACCTAACTAATTAGTATATATATATATATATATATATCTATCACTGTATAGTAAATTGATTCAATAAGAATAAAATTTTCAGATTCTTTTTCTCTCATGTGCTCTCCTCTCTTTCTCTAAATTCTTCAAACCTACAAAACTTTAAGTCTCAACATGGTATCAAAGCCACGAGCTTCTAATTGTTAGCTCTTCTTCGTCGTCGATTCTATGTTCTTCCATTTCTGATTCTTGCTCTATTTTTCTATCAAAATTGATCAACTGATCAATTCTTGTTTCAAGATTCTGTGAAAACTCTTAGCGTTTTGTTAAAATGGAGACTACTAGTAACGAAGGAAATGGTCCAGTCAATGAATCCAATGGCTCTACACCTTCAGCTGCAGAGAATTTTGGTGTAGGGGTCATAGTTGATGCTCCACACTCTCTGTATCTTGCACCTGGAGATTCCAGTGCAATTTCTTTGATTTCTTTTCAACTCACTGGAACAAATAACTACTCTTTGTGGTCCAGATCAATGCGAATTACTCTCTTAGGACGTAATAAGCTGGGTCTGGTGGATGGTGCATGAAAGAAATAAAGGTTTCATGATAAATTTTGGAATCAGTGGGAAATGTGTAATGCAGTCGTACTTTCTTGGTTGATGAATTCTATCTCTCAGAATTTAATTAGTGGCATAGCCTATGCAGCAGATGCATATGTTGTTTGGATGGAATTGAAAGAGAGGTTTGAAAAAATTGATGGTTCACGCTCCTTTAATCTTCACAGTGAAATTGCAACTTTGGTTCAAGGTACATCTTCAATTTCAGTGTATTTTTCAAAATTAAAAGATCTGTGGAATGAGATTGAGGTGTTAGTTCCATTACCTAGCTGCAATTGTGATAAGTCCAAAGATTTCTTTGATCATGTGCAAAGGCGGAAATTGTATCAATTCTTGATGGGCTTAAATGATTCTTACATTCAATCTAGGAGTCAAATTCTGTTAATGACTCCCCTGCCCTCTATAAATCAAGCATATTCCATGCTTGTAAGTGATGAAAGTCAAAAGGGACTAGCTGTTGTATCTGGGGTTCTTGGAGCTCCTCTTGTCATGTCTAATGGAATTGGAAACTATGATTCTACATCTTTATACAGTTCTAGGCCTAATAATGTACAAAAGTACAAAAATAACTACAATGTTCAATGTGATTTCTGCAAGATGAAAGGGAACGTCAAAGAGAATTGCTACAAGATTATAGGCTATCCAAATGATAGGTTTAAAAAGAAGGGTGGAGGTTCTAATTCCGGTGCACATCAAGCTCATGAAAGTATTAATAATCAGTCTATGATGGAGTCTCGAGAATGTGCAAAAGTTTAAGATCAGTCATCCACTTCCACTGCTGGTCCTAATAATCAGATGCAGATACCTTGTTTCTTCACAAAAGATCAATATGATCAAATTATATCTATGTTGAACAATGTGTCTAACACCACCTCCATGGCTAATATTGCAGGTATGAACACTACTATGTCTTCCAGAGATATTAAAAAAGGTTGGATTATTGATACAAGGGCTACCAATCACATGGTAGTTGATCCTGATCTTCTTACCAGTTACATTAAACTAGACTCTACTAAGTCTAAAAGAGTATTTTTGCCTACTGGTGATGTAGATAATGTTAATCATGTTGGCACAAGTATGATTATTGCAGGATACAACATTGACAATGTTCTTCACTTGCCTAAATTTAAGTTTAGTCTACTCTCAGTCTCACAGGTAACCAAGGTATTACATTATTTGGTTGCATTTTTTCCTGACTTTTGTATATTTCAGGATCTCTACAATGAAAAGGTGAAAGCGATTGGTAGACAAGAAGATGGTTTATATTTGTTGCCTTCAATCATTACAAAATCAATAAAAACTGCAGATTCCTGCTCCTTGGTCTCTAAAGACAAACTAGTTGACATAAATATGTGGCATATGAGACTTGGTCACAGTTCTTTTAAAGTTCTAAATAGAATATTTGTAGTACCTTTAGAGACCTGTAGCTCCACTATTAAGTCTTGTACCATTTGTCCATATGCTAAGTAAGTTAGAGCTCTATTTCCTAGAAGTAGCATTAAAAGCACTGCATGTTTTGATATATTACATCTTGATGTATGGGGACCCTACAAAACTGCTACATCTAATGGAAATAAATATTTTTTGACAATTGTTGATGATTTTTCAAGAATAACTTGGTTATTTTTACTTAAGCTAAAAGCTTATGTATGTGTTGCTCTGCAACAATTCCTGACTTATGTTAAGAATCAATTTAATACAACTGTTAAGGTTATTAGAAGTGATAATGGTATTGAGTTTGTAAACTCAGTATGTGACTCTATATTCAAGACTAATGGCATTATACATCAAACTTCATGTACATATACCTCTCAGCAAAATGAAGTTGCTGAGAGGAAGCACAGACATATTTTAGAAGTCTGTAGAGCTATAAGGTTCCAAGGTCACATACCTTTAAAATTTTGGGGTCATTGTGTCCTGTCAGTAACATACTTAATCAATAGGATGCCTACCCCTATACTTCATAATAAGTCCCTATTTGAGGTTCTATATGGTAGAAAACCTTCTTTTGATCATCTTAGGGTGATAGGCTACCTAGTTTTTACTAAAACTATACATGAAACTGATAAACTTAAGACTAGAGCTATTCAAGCTATTCATATGGGATATTCTTCTACCCAAAAGGGTTATATACTTTATGACTTTACTCATGATGTTTCTTTGTGCACAGAGATGTTGATTTCAAAGAAAATATTTTTCCCTTCTAAAACATCAACAAAAATGAACCAACATCTTTCATGGATGTCTTTTCTAACCAGGTGCTAACATCTGATGACCAACATCCAATGTCTATACTATATCAGATGCCTACCAGTTCTGTTGTTCCTTCTAATGTTGAGGCTCCTACTGTCATCAACACCACCAGTCAACAACACATTACTTCTGTACAAAGAAGGTCATCTAGATCTAAGGCTCCACCTCTATGGATGAAAGACTTCATCACAACCAAAAAGTCATCTGCTGCATCAGTTTATGGTCTATCAAGTTACATCTGTTATGATCACTTACCCTCAAATTATCAAGCCTTTATTGCGGCTACCTCTATGGAAGTAGAACCTTCCACTTATGCGGAAGCTATTACAGATCCAAGATGGGTTGAAGCCATGAAGGCTGAGATAAAAGCCTTGGAAGATAACCAAACTTGGAAGATTGTCAATCTACCAGAAGGAAAGAAACCTATAGGCTGTAAATGGGTGTTCAGAATTAAGTACAAAGATACTGGAGATATTGAAAGGTTTAAAGCAAGGTTGATAGCTAAAGGGTTGACTATAATGAGACTTTCTCACTAGTAGTTAAAATGGTGACTGTCAGATCTGTGTTAGCACTTGCATCTATTAAACATTGGCATATACATCAAATGGATGTATACAATGCCTTTCTACAAGGTGATCTACCTGATAAAATATACATGGAACTACCACAAGGATTTCAAAGTCAGGGGGAGAACAGACCAGTTTGCAGACTTCTGAAATCCTTGTATGATCTAAAACAAGAACCAAGACAATGGAATTTAAAGTTATTGGCAGCTGTTGTACATCTTGGGTTTACTCAGTCTCAATATGATCATTCACTCTTCACAAAAAAGGCTGGAAATGATCTAACAATTATTCTTGTCTATGTGGATGATATGTTGATTACTGGAAGTAGCTTAAAATTGATAGAGGAAACCAAAGCTGCACTACATCAAGCTTTCAGAATGAAGGACCTTGGGGAGTTAAGATACTTCCTTGGCATTGAGTTTGTCAGGTCTAAAGAAGGGATTTTAATGCACCAAAGGAAATACACACTGGAATTAATCTTTGAATTGGGATTAGGAGCAGCAAAACCAACAGCCACATCTCTTGAAGCAAATGTCAAGTTAACAACAAAGGAGTTTGATGATCACACAAACAATTCTAGTAAGGGGGAGAATGATCCATTAACTGATATTGGAATTTATCAAAGAATTATTGGAAAAATGTTATACTTAACTCTTACTAGGCCTGGCATAGCTTTTAGTATTCAAACACTAAGCCAATTTCTACATCAACCTAAGAGATCATATCTAGAGGCGGCTATGAGAATAGTAAGATATGTTAAAAATCAGCCTGGACAAGTTGTATTGCTATCAAGTAACAGTCGAGAACAAGTTCTAGCCTACTGTGATGCAGACTGGGCAGCCTGCCCAAACTCAAGAAAATCAGTAACAGGTTTCTTAGTTAAACTAGGAGATTCCTTGATTTCTTGGAAATCAAAGAAACAAAGTACAGTTTCCAGAAGTTCAGCAGAGGCTGAGTACAGAAGCCTTGCTTCCACTACTGCTGATCTTATCTGGAAACTTGGTATATTTGAAGAACTAGGACTCAAGCTGACCATGCCTATTCAAGTTTATACAGACAACAAATCAGCTATGCAGATAGCTGCAAATCTAGTGTTCCATGAAAGAACAAAACATATAGAAATCGACTGCCATTTTGTGAGGGGAAAAAATCAAAAAGATGTGATCAATACAGGGTATATCTGCACAAGAGATCAACAGGCTGACTTACTAACCAAAGGGTTGTACAAAGCTCAACATGAACATTTATGCTCCAAGCTTGGATTGCTTAATGTGTTTGCACCTCCTAAGCTTGAGGGGGAGTGTCAAGGAAAGGGATAGATCAGTCTTTGTACAAATAGTTAGTTAAAGCAGTTAGTTGTAAAGTTAGTTATTGAATGTAACTGTTAGTTAAATACCTAATTGATTGGTATATATATATCTCTATCACTGTACAGTAAATTGATTCAATAAGAATAAAAAAATTTGATTCTTTCTCTCTCATGCGCTCTCCTCTCATTCTCTAAATTCTTCAAAACTTTAAGTCTCAACAGTGGGTGTATTTATTAATTTCTAATGAAAAGGATGCAACAGTAGCTTGTTGGAACGCAAGAGTTTTTGATTTTGTAGTTCTGTTTTCTCACACAGGCTTAGTGGAAGCATTTAAAAAAATCTAGTTAGTTACAGAAAAAAATGCCGAAACCATTAAAAAAAAGGCAGTCTGGTGCACTAAAGCTGCTGCTACGTAGGGTCCAAGGAAGGGCCCCACCACAAGTATTGTATGCAGCCTTACCTTGCATTTCTGATAGAGACTGTTTCCAAGGCTTAAATCCGTGACTTCCTACTTACATGGCAGCAACTTTACTAGTTACTCCAAGGCTCCGTGGGAAAATAATGCTCCGATGTAGCCAAAATTATCTAGGTGTTTTGAGGTGATGTTTCTCAATGGAACATTAGGTATGCCAGGACGCGATCTCAATATAAACGGGTAAGAAAAGGAAAGTACATTTCAGTAAATTGATAATACAACTTTTGACAAACTACTTTACAGTTATTCAGGTCTATATTAGATGATTGCCATATCTTAATATTTCTCAAACCAAATAAAACAAGCACAGGTTTCTTTTTCTTGAATTGGAATTCAGTTAATTTACATGAGGCTGAAGGCGAACAGGAAGGCCGTGCACTGGGACAGGAGAAGCATGGAACACAATCTTCTCATCTGGAATCTCCTTTTCAAGTTTAAACCTTTACACCACATTGTGCATGAATACTAGTACTTCCAGTCAAGCATACTCTTTTCCTGGGTACATACGAGGTCCTCCACAGAAAGGTACAAACGTGAAGGGTGCAGGACCGCTTCCTTCAAACCTTGAAGGATCAAACTTTTCAGGATCAGAGAAGTACTTGGGGTTCTGGCGTGTCGAGTGAACTGACTAAAATGTCTGTAAAGAATAAAAACATGTCAATCTCATACACTCTTTCTATCGATATGAAGCAAAATTAGTAGAATGAAATTTGTACCTTCCACCCTTTTGGAATAGTGAAACCTGCATATGTAAAATCAGTGATTGTTTCCTTGAAAGATCCTTGAGCGGGTGGAGTTAGCCTCAGTGATTCACGAGCTGCGTTCCATGAATACTTCATCTTCTCAACGTCCATTAAGCTTTCGCATGACACCCTTTTGATTTCGAACCCGACACATCCCTCACAAATTTTCCCGCCTTTGATAGCGTGATTATATGTTGTTCCGGGCATATCAATAGGCATGGAGAACATCCTACCTCTTTATTTCCTCTGGATCTACCAGACTCATGAACAGTCGACATGCCAAATCAAATGTGTACTGCATTAGACTCCCAATTTTCATCTAGGTGTTCACGAGCCATGGCATCCATAACCGGGATGTATTGTTTTAGAGCCTCAGGCTAAAGAATATCATGAAGAAAACTATGTTTCAAAGCTGATACTTCTTTCAATGAATTCTCCACAAATTCGGGGAAAAGCATGGCCTTTTTCATGGATTATGGCCACCATGAGGTGAGAAGTTTGTTCTCACTTGAGAACAAGAATTTATTTCCTCGTGAACCACAAAAGAATACCATTTTCTCTCCCATAATTGATGTTTGGAACAAATCGGGAGAGTACTTTTCCATTCTATCTTTGATGAGTTTCTGAGGAACTAAAGAGGCAAATTCCATGTTTTCTCCTAACAGTGACCATCCAGAAGTTCCTGGTGGAAGTTTTTTGCTGTTCAAATCGCGTTTACGGATGACAAAGATTAAATGGGGAGATGGAAGGGTAGGGAACTATGGCTTCCATTTCTATTTTCTTGTTCTAATAGCAATGATAGAAAGAATTTGAGTGTTCTGCCTCTATCTTGGAAAAGTGAGTGTAGAAATGGACATACATACATATGTATGAAGTGAAAGGCTTAAGCTAATTGGACTACATAAGCAGCAGGACAATGACAACAATAAGACAACTTAAAGGATATACCTGAATATGATAAGTGAAAATCTTTAAATAGTCGAATGTAAATTTGGCATTTGTTGTGCTTTATATAAACAGGACAAGATTTATTCTCTTCCTTTTCGTCTTCTATGCCTCAGAGATATAGGAAGATTCTTCCTTGCCTCACTCTATGTAGTTCGAACAGTTCAAAAATGCCATCAGATGTGTGTCGGATCTGTTAAGTTCTTAATTTTGATGATTGACAAACCAACCTTGGGACCTGGTTCATGTAGAGCCACGCACAGCCTTCTGATGATAAAATTGCAACTACTCAGGGACCAGGTTCATCGGGACTATGCCTTCTGCACTAAGTCAACAGTCCAGCTAAAAATAATACCGGGTGGCAGAAAAGTTGGTCGCAAAGTTGCAACAACCTTTTTGCTTCTGCCAATCAAAATGATCCTAGGCTTGTCTCATATATATTTATATTGAACATGTTACTACAAGAAAACCTAAGCTTCCATATCCAAAGAACTTCAAATCTTTCTTGAAACAAAACTTTCAACCAAAGCCTCACTTGAAACAAGGACTTGCTCCGTCGTCACTTTTGTCTTAAGCTCGTGTTGTATTTGAGTCTCTGTGTTGTGGTTTGTAAATGCTTAACCTACTGCTCTAGTCCATAGGTTGTAGGTGTTTTTCATTGTTAGTTCTCTTCATGTGGGTTGAGTCAGCTAGAGGTAGTTGACAGTTGAGGCTAGAGTTAACTAGTGATTGATTCAGTTAGAGTTAGTTGTTTCATTGTTAGCAATAGAGTTATTGCTTTGGGAGTCTTGTAATAGAGCTATTGCAAGTTGCTAAGAATTAAGAGGTTAATCTTTGAACTACGGAATCTGTATTCAAGTTTGCTTGAAGATCGTGAAGTGGTTGGAAATCCTACGTGGTAGGTTGTGGTTTTACTCTCTTGAACAAGGAGGTTTCCACGTAAATATTGTGTGCACATTGTTTCTCTTATGCTGCATTTTCTTTTATGCTTGTTCATTACGGCATACATTGAGTAGGGACCAGGTCCATAAGTTGGTCGGCTACTCGTACAGTCTTGCAGGATCCTTCAAAAGTAGTGCCCTTTTGGAGGATCTGACATGGGTGCGATAACATTTTTGAAGAGTACGAGCAACTTAGGCCTCACTTGCCAATTTGTTATATCTGTAAACCATTGGTGATCTACGTAGCCTAGCTCTCTGGAGTTGCCTATAGAACATTTTCTTATAAATTCAAGAAAGTAAGAAAAAACTCAAGGAAACCTTGTTATTAATTCAAGAGGAAGAATTACAAACAAGAAAAACAAACACACAATAACGCATCCACCCAAACTTATTCAGCCGGATTGGACTTTATTCATCAAGCTGGTAACAAATTCGCCTTGCGAAAACGAATTCTATACCATCAATGGAAATTCAAAAGGCAATCAAAAGATACAAATGATCATCATTTGATGAATGCATGTCTAGTCGTCGTCTGCAACAACGATGCCTTGCTTCCCAATATTTTCTCCACGAAATAATCCAACGAGAGCACCAGCTGCATTTTCTAATCCATCTTTTCGACGAATTCATCATGATGCTTCAAATTGTCATCATCTATTTGAAACCCCTCCATTACAATGCGTTTGGTGACAAGGTGAAATAAGTTATGAATACCATCTGGTTTGTCGAGTTTATTATACTGAGATATCATTCCAGAAACAACAATCTTACTGTTAGGATTCATGTGCAACAACACTTCATCCAACAAGGGCCCTCCCACATTGTCAAAATATATGTCAATACCATTTGGACAACACCTGTAAAAAAAAAAAATCACGAGTCATAAAATCTTTGGCTAGTAAGATATGCTATAGAAGTAGCTATTTCATATTTGTATGCACTAACCTTGTTAAAGCTGCCCCTAAATCTTCTTTTTTTGTAGTTGAAATAACCATCGAAGTTAAACGTATAGTACTTTAAATCATTGACCTGCAAATAGACAATTAATTCATGTCATATTAAACAGTAATGTAAATATTGTAATGAACACACATAGGTTAGCTAGAAATGAAATCAATTGTCACATATGCGTTGGGATCAACAAGTGCAAATCTTGAACAACGATAGATCAGACAATAAACAAAAGCATACTAAGAGAGGCATAATACTTTGATATGATATGCTCAATTCGAGGGGATACTCTCCTCCTAAACAGGATTCTTTATTTTAATGACTAAATCGTAGAGGTTCTTGCATGTATTGTTGTGAGGAAGGAAAGATTGTAAATTTATAGAAGTCCAAAACGTTTTTATGAAAGACCTTTTCAAACAAGGAAGTAAATGTAATTACGATAGAAAATCAGGTCAAACCACAACAAAAATGTACCTTCTCATCAGTGCCTGCACTTCCAACAACGTAACAATTATTGAGTTTGGCAAACTGTTCAGCAAGTTGATCAACACCTCCTGCTGCCGCTGAGATATACACAACTTGCCCTTGCTTTGGAGCTGCTACATTCGATATGCCAACTAAGGGTGTCAAACGGGCCGGGCTGACCCGGCCCTACCCGGCCCGATTAGCTAACCCAGCCCGGTAAGCCCTAGGGCTTTAGGGTTCCAAGTCCCGGGCCGGTTTTTTTGTTAAAATGGGCCCGGTTAACCCGGCCCGGATCAAGCCCGGTCCAGGCCCGCCGGTTAACCGGCCCGGCCCGAAAAAAAAAAAATTGATTTTGGACCAAACTAGCCGTTGGCCCAACGGCTATATAGTCGTTTTTGGGTCCAAACGGCTAGTTTGGGCCCATTTAATAAAAAAAAAAAAAACTTTAAAAAATATTTTTTAATCCCCAAAAAAAATCTATAAATACCCTACAACTTCAAATCATTTTTCACTCTCTCAAATCTCATTCTCTCTCAAATCTCAATTCTCAATTCTCAATTCTCTAATATTCAATATATTTAATTTCTTAAAGTGTTCACTTTAATTTTTTAATTTTCGTTTACAAAGTACGAGCGGAAGTTTCTAAAGTCGCAATCTTCGGATACTTCCAAAATTTGGTATTGTCGTTCCATCTCTTACGTTTAATTTTTATTTATTGTATTAATTGTTTAATATTTAATTTTATTATATTTGTGTATTTTGAATATTTTTAGTTTAATTTAATTTATATTATGGATAAATTAAAAAACCTCGCTGCTAAAGGTGTTAAAATTTTTTGTCCCGGAAGCGGTAGTGGTAGTAAAAAGCGAATTACTAGCGGTAGAGGTAGTTCAAGTAATAGATATACCCGTGTGCCTTCGCCTCCGGTACCGCTTGGTACACCTTTTGAGGAAGAAATAGGTGTAGGTGCTCACGATATGGATTATGTAGAAGCTCAGGAAAATTACGGTATAGAAGAAGAAAATGAAGTAGATGCAGTTAATTTAGACGAAGATAATGAAAATATTGCTGAAACACCCGCAGTAGGAGATGCTAACGTTAGATCTGAATCAGTTAATCTCTCTTCCCGTCCTCCCAGTGCCCCAAAACCTCGTAAAAGAACTAGTATTGCATGGCAATTTTTTGAACGTATATCAGATATTGAGGTGCAGTGCAATATTTGTCAACAAATATATAAGCATAGAAGTGGAGGCAAGCAAGGGGGTACGGTTACGTTAACGAGACATATAGCTGAAGATCACAAAAAAGAGTTAAATATTGCAAAAGGTGGTGGGGATGTTGGTGGGTCAACACAAACTAGAATGGACCCAACAACCGGTCAAATAGCGAAAAAGTATAATAAATTGAGGGACAGGGAAGAAATAGCTAAAATGGTAGTTGTGGGTTGTTTGCCTTTTAGTTTTCCTTCTTCTGATGCTTTTATTCGTTATATACAAGCAATTTATAATCCTATGTTTAATGGTATTCCTAGAACTACTTGTCGGTCTGATATTTTTAGACTCCATTCACAATATTATTTTTATTTATCAACATTGTTAAAAAATATTCAATGTAGATTGTCCCTAACTTCTGATCTTGGTCGTGCTGTAAATAAAAATGATTATTTAACCGTTACTTGTCATTGGATGGATAGTAATTTCGTGATGCAAAAACGTATTCTTGCTTTTTTATATGATGAAGATCGTAAACATACTGGACAATTTATTGTTGATTCTATTGTTAAAATTGCCGGATATTATGGTATAGAAAATAAAATTTTATGTATTGCTTTTGATAATGCTTCTAACAACAAGACTGCTATAACAAAAATAAAATCTACGCTATCTCCACCCTTGCCTGAAATTTTTCATATTAAGTGTGCATGTCATATATATAATTTAATTGTAAAAGATGGTCTTGAGTTTTTTGAGCTTTATATTGAAAAAATTCGTCTTGCCGTTGATTTTATTCAAGGAAATAATCGTAGATCGAGAATTAGAGAATTTAAACTTAAATGTCAAGAAAATGGACTTACACCGATTTTGATGCCTGAGGAAATTGATACTAGATGGAATTCTATGTATGAATTTCTAAAAACTTGTTATAAATATAGAATTCCTATTACATTAGTTTTTAACCAACATTGCGGTTCATTTGCTGATTCTGCTGATTGCATGCTACATAATTCTGATTGAGTTGTAATTAATGATCTTGTTAAGTTTTTAGAAAAATTTTATGTAGCTACGGTTGAATTTTCCGGTGCTTACTATCCTACTGTTTGTAATATTTTAGCATATATAGCCGATATTTCTGGTTTGCTCCAACAATATAAAAATAAAGAAGGTTATAAAGAAGCTGTTGGCGCCATGTTTACGAAATTTAAAAAATATTTTTTCCCGATTCCCCCTATTTACTTGGTTGGTGCTATGCTAAATCCGTGCATGAAATATAATCATATGTGTCACTTTAGTACTCTTATTTATACTAACTTAGAAATAAATACTAACCATGATTCTGAACAAGTACAGCCTGATTTGTGGACGACTACGGCTGATGCAAAAGATTATATAGAAAAATTATATAATCACTATGCTGATTTATTTGATTCAGCCTTATCTACAAATATCACTCCAACTGTCGCTCCTCATCCTCCCGAGGAGCCATCATCTTCTAAAAGGCCGGCACATAGTGGTTTTTCTGATTCGTTTTATGATTTAAATTGTTGGAACAGTGTTGATGAGAGAACTTACACATCAACTTATCGGGAAGAGCTGAAATATTATCTTTGGACGGCACCAGAGGATCGCAGACGACGGATCAACACGCTGGATTGGTGGAGGAATAATGAATCACAATATCCTGTGCTTTCAAGATTAGCTAGAGATATCTTGAATGTTCCAATGTCAACCGTTGCATCAGAGAGCGCCTTCAGTCAGGGACGACAGCAGCTTGGAGACAACCGACACTCATTGGGAAGCAATGCAATGAATGTTCTAGTTTGCCTCAGAGATTGGATTAGAGCGGAAAGAAGAAACCAAGGAATGGAACCGGAGCCGAGCGACGAGCTGAAACTTGAAGAAATTATGACTTCACGGGAGAACTCCGCAGAATCAAGTCCAATGCATGGTTTTGCCCCCGTTAACTTCGATTATCCTATGCAAGTTCCCATTAATATTAACATGAATGAGTTGGAAAAAATGATGCATAATTTATAGATTTTTCATTCATGTAAATTATAAATTTTGGATCATTTTGCAATCAATAAAATTCCCCAAATTCATTCACTCCTTAGTCGTTGTTTTTTATTTTTTTTTATTTAACGATTTAAAATTTAAAATTGAATTTCTAGTTTTCTACTTTAAATTAAAAACTTACTTCTAATATATTATTAATTTACTGCCAAATATTATTAATTTATTATATTAAGTAGCATATGTTTTGTATATTTGTGCATATATCTTCTATAGAAGTGTATATTTAACGTATACATGTGTATATATTTTATAAATTAGTATATAAGTATATCTATACATATTGTAATGTATATATAATGTAGTATATTTTATAAGTAGTAGTATATATACATTTAATGGTGCGTATACACGTGTATATATCTTCTATAGAAGTGTATATTTAATGTATACATGTGTATATGTTTTATAAATTAGTATATAACTATACAAATATATATTGTAATGTATATACATTATAGTATATTTCATTTAAAGTATTACATATACATAGAATAGAGTGAATGGATCTTCTATAGACGTGTATATTTAACGTATACATGTGTATATATTTTATAAATTAGTATATAACTATACAAATATATATTGTAATGTATATATATTGTATATATCTCATTTAAAGTATTATATATACATAGAATAGAGTGTATATATGTGAATAGATCTTCTATAGACGTGTATATTTAACGTATACATTACTTTATGTTTTATAAATTAGTATATATATTGTAGTATATACTTTTTTTAAAGTAGTACATATATATTGAATGGTGCGTATATATGTGTATATATCTTCTATAGACGTATATCTTTAAAGTATACAAGTGTATATGTTTTATAAATTAGTATGTAACTATATATATATACATATTGTTGTATATATATATATGTATATCACTATACTGTAGTATATATTTTATTTAAAGTAGTACATATATATTGAATGGTGCATATATATGTGTATATATCTTCTAAAGTAGTATATATTTAACGTATACATGTGTATATGTTTTATAAATTAGTATATATATTTATTGTAGTGTATATATAAATATATTATACTATTATAGCATATGTTTTATTTAAAGTAGTACGTATAGTCATATATAATTATATATTGAATGGTACGTATATATGTGTAATTGTTTATACTTTATATATTTTTTTAAAAATATATATTGTATATTGGAGTGTATATAGTGTATATTGGAGTGTATATAGTGTATTGGATTTTTTATTTATTTTTTAAACGGGTTTGACCGGTTTTTAACCGGGTTTGACCGGATCTTGGTGGGTTTGACCGGATTGGGTTAAGTGGGCCGGGTTCGAGTGGGTTTTAATTTTTTTACTGTTTGGCCGGCCCGGCCCGGTTAACCCCAAACCCGGCCCGGCACCGGCCCGGAACCCGGGTAAAATGGGAGGGCCGGTTCCGGGTTGGCCCGGCCCGGCCCGTTAGACACCCTTAATGCCAACATATGCTGCAAATCCTCCAATACCTATAACAATATCATCATATGTGTTAATTGGAATTAAGATCAAAAGCAACTTATGTTAATGTAACCTTTACACCATCTAATTTTATAAATACACTTAATTCAATTGTGTATATTGTATATAGATGCATGTGCATAGATCATGTATATTTAGCATAAAATATACACTAATATTTGGACGTTGGACTATACTTTTTTCTTAAAAAAAAATCAAGTTTGAGTAAGTAGGATTTGGAATATATGTACCAAGAAGTCCAGTGTAATAGGACAATTCTACATCTGAACAACGTTTGATTTTTCTTAGAAATTGAGGATCTTCTTTAATCATAGTATATTCTTCCCAACCAGTAATTCTGTTAGCAACGTGACCAGCTTTGTGGTCAGTCAGTAGTTAGTTTGTTGCATTTATTTAGGAGTCAATAAGTAGTTTTCTAGTCTTTAGGCTGCAGTAGTAGTGGAGTCAGCATTAGATTCAGCTATTTTAGGAACAAATAAACGTTTGTTTAGTGGTTTTTATCTTATTTAAGGACTCTTGTAATTTCATATTTGTAACTTGAATACAGAGTAAATTTCCACACTTGCAGAGTCTCTTTCTTTTCATTGTTGTTGTAGTGTATTTTTCTATCATTTGGTATCAAAGCCAGAAAAAGTTTTTTTCCTTTTTTGGAGTACTATTGCAGCAACAAAACAATGACCACTGAAAATTTTGTTCAGCCCGCTATCCCGCGTTTCGATGGTCATTACGACCATTGGAGTATGTTGATGGAAAACTTTCTTAGGTCCAAAGAGTTTTGGCCAGTTGTGAGTGTTGGCGTACAAGAGCCAGCCACTGGTACTGCCTTGTCGGAAGCACAGAAGGCAGAGTTGGACAGTCTAAGGTTAAAAGATCTCAAGGCGAAGAATTACCTTTTTCAGGCTATTGATCGCTCAATACTGGAAACAATTCTTTGCAAAGATACTTCTAACACAAATATGGAATTTCATGAAGAAGAAGTATCAAGCAACGACGAAGGCGAAACGGGTGCAGCTTCAAGCAATTCGTGGTGAGTTCGAGGCTCTACGTATGCAAGGTGGTGAGTCGGTAACAAAATATTTCTCTAAAGTTTTGGCTATCGCAAATAAAATGCGAATTCATGGAGAAAAACTAGAGGATGTTACCATCATTGAGAAAATACTTCGCTCGATGACTGCAAAGTTCAATTATATCGTCTGCTCCATTGAAGAATCCAAAGATGTTGATGTTCTTTCTATTGACGAGTTGCAAGGTTCTTTGTTGATTTATTAGCAGAAATTAAACCAACAAGACAAGGATGAAGTAGCATTGAAGGCAGTGATGTCTTCAAAAGGAAGAGATCCAGAGAAAGACAAGTGGAAAGGAAAAAATTGTCACTAGAAAGGGCAGAAAAACAAAGCTGGCAATTCCCAGGAAAAGGAAAAAAGACGCGACAAGTCTCAAGTTGAAAGACGTGACAAGTCTCAAGTTGAATGCTATCGATGCCATCGATTTGGACACTACCGATCTGAGTGTCGTACCAATTTAAGTAAGAATCGTGGTGGTAGATCTAATTTTGCAGCAAGAAAGAAAGACGCGGAAACAAAGGAAGAAGAAAAGGTTTCACTTTTGATGGCGTATACTTCCAAAGAGAAAGTTCCCACGAATTTGTGGTATCTCGATACCGGCTGCAGTAATCATATGTGTGGGAAGAAAGAGGCATTCTCAGAGTTGGATGAAACTTTTCAAGATACCATGAGATTTGAAGATAATTCTGTGGTCTCTGCTCAGGGAAAATGAAAGGTAAAAGTCTCAACAAAAAACAACTCCATTCATACCATAGGTGATGTGTTTTATGTCCCTGCGTTGAAAACAAATCTATTAAGTGTCGGGCAGCTTCAAGAAAAGGGATATGAACTTAACATTAAAGGTGGAGTTTGTAAGATACAAGATCCTCGTTTGGGGTTAATCGCTCAGATTAACATGTCGTCAAACCGTTTGTTTCCTTTATATCTTCACAACTCCATAAAATCTTGTCTTTCTGCCAAAGTGAAAGAGGATGCCTGGAAGTGGCATTTTTGGTATGGGCATTTAAATTTTGGAATCCTGAAGTTCTTAAAGCAAAAATAGTTGGTGTTAGGTCTTCCGCAACTTAAATCTCCCGATGAAGTATGTAAAGAGTGCGTAGTTAGCAAGCAACATCGTGAATCATTTCCAACAGGAAAGTCTTGGAGGGCAAAGAAGGTGCTGGAGTTGGTGCACTCAGATATTTGTGGTCCGATAAGTCCTATTTCTAATGGAGGTAAACGTTATTTCATTAGCTTCATTGATGATTATAGCAGAAATACATGGGTCTATTTCTTAAGAGAAAAATCAGAAGCATTTGAAACTTTTAAGAAGTTTAAAGTATTTGTTGAAAATGAAGTTGGTTGTAAAATTAAATGTTTGCGGACTGATCGGGGTGGCAAATACAACTCACTAGAATTTGTAGAATTTAGTGAGAAGCTTGGAATTAAAAGGAACCTTACGACATCCTACACACCTCAACAGAATGGTGTGAGTGAAAGGAAAAATCACACAATTCTTGATATGGTGCGTAGTCTTTTAAAGAAAAGTGGCTTACCAAAAGACTTTTGGGCAGAAGCAGTTCATTGGAGCATTCATATATTAAATAGATGTCCTACCAGCTCTATTCAAAATATGACACCTCATGAAGCTTGGAACAGGCGTAAACCAAATGTTGAGTACTTCCAGATTTTTGGGTGTATAGCATATGCCCGTATTCCAGATGCTGCAAGGAAGAAGTTTGACGATAAAGGTCTAAAATGCATTTTTCTTGGTGTTGATGACAAATCAAAAGCTTATCGCTTGTTCAATCCTATTATCAAAAAAATTTTTATTAGCCGAGATGTTTTTTTTTTACGAAGAAGCAATCTGGAATTGGAGTGACAACAATTCGTTTCAAAAATTTCCCTTTTCTGTTGAAGAAGATGAAGAACCAGAATGGTCTTTGGAGATCAGTTCACAAGCAAGTCCAACAGTACAAGATGCTGGAGGTGTTGAACATGAATCAGGTGATGCTCACTTCAGTAATGAACGTCCTCAACGTAGCAAAGGTGCACCGAGATGGATGGAAGATTATGAGGTATATGAGATCAGTAAATCTAGAAATACGGCCAGTCATTTCTCTTTGTTTTCAGATTGTGATCCTATATCTTTCACTGATGTCGTCAAAGATCCAAAGTGACAGTAAGCCATGGATGAGGAGATTAGATCAATTGAAAGAAATGATACCTGGGAGTTGACAAATCTTCCAGAAAATCAGAAAACCATCGGAGTCAAATGGGTTTACAAAACAAAGCTGAAGGAAAATGGAGAGGTTGACAAGTTTAAAGCTCGCTTAGTAGCAAAAGGCTATAAGCAAGAATATGGTGTTGACTACGAAGAGGTGTATGCTCCCGTTTCTCGATTAGATACCATAAGATTGGTGATTGCTTTGGCTGCTCAAAATGCTTGGAAAATCTTCCAGTTGGACGTGAAGTCTGCCTTCCTACATGGTGAACTACAAGAAAAGGTATTTATCGAACAACCTCCTGGTTATGTGAAATTTGGTGCTGAGAATAAAGTGTTTAGATTGAAAAAGGCTCTGTATGGACTAAAACAAGCTCCAAGAGCTTGGTATAGTCGTATAGATGCTTATTTTTTAAAGGAGGGATTTCGAAAGTGTCCATATAAACATACTCTTTATATAACACAGAGAGGTGCAGGGGTTTTAATGGTGTGTTTATATGTGGATGACTTAATTTATACCAGAAGTAATCTGCCCATGATTGAGAATTTTAAAAAGTCCATGATGGTTGAGTTTGACATGTCGGATTTGGGTATGATGCATTATTTTCTTGGTCTAGAAGTGAATCAATCTGTTGATGACATTTTTATTTCTCAAAACAAATATGTGCAAGATATTCTGGACAGATTCCAAATGAAAAACTGCAACACTGTGAGCACACCAATGGAGAAGGGTCTGAAGCTCGTCAAAGAACCTGAAGGAAGAAAAGTGGACAACACTTTATACAAACAAAATGTGGGAAGCTTGATGTACTTGACGGCAACAAGACCTGATGTTATGCACGTTGTAAGTCTCATTAGCAGGTTCATGGAGAGTCTAAAAGAAATGCATCTACAAGTTGCTAAGAGGATCCTGCAGTACTTGAATGGTACCAGTGACTTTGGAATTTTTTATCAGATGAAAGCAACTGAACATTTGGTTGGTTACACTGATAGTGACTATGCCAAAAATCTTGAAGACAGGAAAAGTACATCGGGATAAGCTTTTATGTTGGGGTCTGGAGTTATTTCTTGGTCTTAAAAAAAGCAACCTATTGTTACTTTGTCGACCATAGAGGCAGAGTATGTTGCTGCAGCGCCATGCGCTTGTCAAGCTGTTTGGCTGAGGAACATCCCTGAAGAACTTCATTTTAAGCAGGAAGGACCAACGCCAATCTATTGTGATAATACTTCGGCGATTAATCTTTCAAAGAATCCAACTGAACATGGACGGAGTAAGCATATAGATGTGAAGTATCACTTCTTGCGTGATCTAAGTAAAGATGTAAAGATTAGTCTTATCTATTGCAGAAGTGAAGAGCAGATTGCAGACATATTCACAAAGCCCTTGAAACCAGTGTCATTTCTAAAGCTACGTGATTAGCTTGGTGTTTGCAAATTAAACTGAAAGTTGTTTCAGTTTAAGGGAGGGAATGTTAGCAACGTGACCAGCTTTGTGGTCAGTCAGTAGTTAGTTTGTTGCATTTATTTAGGAGTCAATAAGTAGTTTCCTAGTCTTTAGGCTGCAGTAGTAGTGAAGTCAGCATTAGATTCAGATATTTTAGGAACAAATAAATGTTTTTTTAGTGATTTTTATCTTATTTAAGGACTCTTGTAATTTCATATTTGTAACTTGAATACATAGTAAATTTCCACACTTGCAGAGTCTCTTTCTTTTCATTGCTGTTGTAGTATATTTTTCTATCAAATTCCCCAAACATAATCGCCTTCCTTGTAATCTTGATTAGTAGATTTTATCACTTTCGCCCCCCCCAAATCCTGATATAACCTGAAAAATTTCTACCAATCAAACATCAAATTTTTTAAAAACGTACATCTTCCATCTAGACTATTATATTGACGAAATTAAATAGAACTCACAGAACCAATTTTGATAGGGTGAGGGTGCAGTTGAATTTTGTGACAATAATCTTCACCAGACAATTGACGAAGTAAGTCAGCATCAACAGCCAAATAGAGATTTTTGAGTAACACACCTTTTCCCTCATTAATTAATGGGATAATTGTTGATTTTCTTAGCTCAAAATTATCCTCTTTTAGAAAATCTTTCACATATTCTTTTAACACCACTTGCATGTTTCTCAATGCTCCTTGCATTTTCGAATTATAATAAATGTTTAATTATTATTTTTTTTTGCTCTAAATGACACAAAGAAGGTATATTTGAATATAGTTTGGTGAAGAGGGAAATGCAAGTGTTGGGATATATATAGTGTTTGTTTAAGCACAAAGTAATATAAATAACTATTTACAACATTAATCATGCTACATACACAAAATTTAGCTTTTCAATAAGTTCTACTTAAGTTATTTTTAATTAAGTTAATGCTCTTAAGTCTTTAAATTTTAATCTAAAACACTTTAAAGTGGTCAGGACCAACACATGTGAATTCCATATTACTCTTATATATAAGTGAGGATCCTCACTTTTAGTCGTCCTCACATGAGGGGTACAATTGCAATATTGTGAAAAAATTCTACCCTGAGATTGATACGTGGTTATTGATACAATTGATTTCACTGAGATCATTAATTTTCTGGGTACTAAATTAATTTTGTGTGGGCCCTTATGTGTGTCGTTTACAGGATTTCTTCCTACACTTTATTTGATTTCGTTTTTTTTTTAACTAAAAATTACACAAATACATAACTTATGTTTTCAATATTACAAAAATCCCAACTCCCTAAACATATTATAAAAATCCCAACATATACACAGAATGTTATGTATATGTTGGTTATATTATGTATATTAATAGGGAGAGAGAGTAAAGTAATTAAAAAGGTGGGAGAGAGTATAATTATTTCCAAAAGGGTTGGTATTTATGTTATTTATATTTTTTTTAATAGATGATTTCATTTCTATATATGATGTTTTTATTTTTACATTTATATTGTCTTATATTATTATGTTTTTAATTTATATATCTAGTTTGAAATAAATAATTTTGTATGATTAAAAAGATACTAATTTTCGTTCAAATTTATTCTTATTTTCATAATGAGTTTTTACATAATAAAAAATTATATTAAATATTTTATTAATGGAAAGCATATTTCATTCGTTCTATATTAGTTGGTCATTTTTTTATTTATACGCATGTTAAGAAACCATAAATAAGAAGGTAAGTTTACTAATTCACCCCTTAAAAAATTTCTTGAGAACTTTACAAACAAGTATGAATATCAATCTGAGACGGAGGGGGAGTATTTAATATGTACCATTAATTAAGAGTAATTTAGTGAAAACACCTATTTTACAAACAAGTGTGACTTTCTTAAGAAATATGCTCAAGATAAAAAAATAGTATCATTTAGTATAAGAGCTGAGCACACTATAAAAGTGGTTTGGTTTTATTTGAACTTTAATTCCATTAAATGCATGACTTTTTTGATAAAATAAAAAAATTATTTCTTTTCGTAGAATTTATATTATACTCCTTTCGTTTAAAAAAGAATGACATATTTTTCTTTTAGGAGAAGGATAAAAATAGCCTCTTCACAAAAAATAAAGAAACGAAAATGGCCATGAATTCAAAACCCCATTTTTTAGCCATTTCGGCAGTTCAAAGCTTTCTTCAACTTTTTTTTTTTGCTGATTTTATCTTTTTTGTTTTACTTTTGTTGTTGCTCCTTTTGCTTCTTTTATTATTATTATTACAATATAAAGTGTAAAAATTGTTTTTATTTTTTCGTTGTTGGATATTTATTTATTTTTCTGCTAGTTGTGTTTTCTTCTTTTTCCTTTTTTTTGGCTGTGTTCATTTTTTTTCTTAAAAACTTATGTTTCTATTTATTTTTTTAAGAGAAAATACTCAATTACCCCCCTAAAGTATACCCAAAAAGGCTATGACACACCTCAACTTAAAGGGGGTCCTATTACCCCTGAACTAATAAAAGTATAATTTTGATACTCTTAGTGCCTGCGTGGCACATACGGTGGCACACGTGTGCCTACATGGACACTTCAGTGTGTTGTGCCACGTATGTGCCACGTAGGCACTAAGGGTGTCAAAATTACACTTTTAATTAGTTCAGGGGGTAATAAGACCCCATTTAAGTTGAGGTGTGTCATAGCCTTTCTGGGTATAGTTCAGGGGGGGTAAGTGGGTATTATCTCTTTTTTTAATTCTATCAATAAACAATCAAATAACATTTTGTAGTTCTCTTTTAAAATAATCAAATACTAATTTATAATGTCGTAACCAAATAAACTTTTGTAATTTTTGAAATACAATTTTTTTAAAATTACATATTTTAATGACTCATATACATGTTTTAATAAACGATGATACAATTTTTACACAAATTTTGTGCATATACATATTCTATATAATAGTTATACAACAATGATACAGGTTTTATACACATCATATATATTGATACTTATTGAGATACATGTTTTATACAATCATTATACCATTTCTATACACATTTTATACACATACATATTTTATACAACAATGATACAGTTTCTATACACCTTATATATATAGTCCTATACACATTTTATACAATAATTATACAATTTTTATACACATTCTATATAACCTTTAGCTGCAATTATTATTCAGATATGTGTTTTATACATCAAATATAAATTTCTATACACATTCTATATATAATATATATATTTTATAAACTATAAAATTTCTATACTTATATCGTATATAGATACATTTCTACATAATAATTATACCATTTTTATATAATTACTTAATTGTTATTTTTAAATAATAAAAAAAGACTAATTTTTAGCTAAAATTTATAGGCAAAAAAAAATAAAAATGAAACAACCTTCTTAAAAAGGGCCAAATGGCCCAAGGGTGAAAATGGCCAACCCAAGGCTGAAAATGGCCCAATATATTCCAAATAACCCAATGGCTATTTAATGGAATTACTTTGGCCGACAGGCCACAAAATGGCATAAGCCTCAAACTTGGGTTATTATTTTTAAAATGGGTCATAGGGTGTTCTTTTCCTTTTTTTTTTTTTTTAGTCCGTTTAAAAAAGAATAACTTCTTTACTATTTTAGCAATACTTTAATTTCAACTCTCCACATGGCATGTTTAGGACCATAAGATTAAAGAACATTTTGATACATTTGACACAACTTTAATTTAAGATCACAAGATTCAAAAATCTTTTTTATTTTCTTAAATTTTGTGTTAAGTCAAAATAGGTCATTCTTTTTTAAACGGAGGGGATATCTTATTTTTCCGATGAAAAGGATCAGTGCAATGACTTTTAGTAGATTAACGTAAAGTATAAGAAATATATTCAAGTACTAATAAATAAGCATATTTTGAAAAAGAAAAAAAAAGAAAAGAAGATAAGAGCTTTTCTTTTATTAAAAAGTTTAAAATTATATTAGGGGACAAAAAAAAAGGAAAAGAGGTTACAACCATTTTGAATTTGATCTTTATATGAGATTATAAATTATTCTTTTTGAACTAACTACCATTCTCAATATGATTTGTTATCTTTTGCCACGACTAAGTATATCCATTCAAACTCCATTTGTTTAATTATAATTAAAAAAAATATTTTGATAAAGATTTATAGCATTATTTAAGTAAATTCTGATTAAGATCGTCTAAGTATAAATTATATATGAATAAACTAAATTACATTGATTCATAAGATTCATAAGGTGAAAAGTTACAGATAACTAAAATAAATCCTTAACACATAAGACAATGAATAATAATTAATAAAGATTAAAATAAATCTATTTTTATCCGTGCATAAGAATTACATGCTCACAAATTCATAAAAATACGAAAATATTTTTCATTCTATTATCTTCATCAAATTGTTAATTCTCATACTTTATCGGTTTAGTAATTTTGTGTCCCTTTGAGATTTGACTATTTTTCTACTTTACTTTTTTTTTAATTAGTAGATGTTTATGTAAAATATATTCAATTATCCACAACAATAATATATTCAGTATATTCATATAAATGGAGTTTGAAGAGGGTAGAGTGTACATATATTGTACCGCTACCTTATAGATAAGGTAGAGAAACTATTTTCGATATACCCCTGACACAAGATAAAAATAATTTATGAAAAGACATAAAATAAGAATATCAAACAATGGGAAGTAACAAAATAGCCGTTAAAAACAAACAAAAAAATCATCACAGAATAATATCACAATCGATCTACCCAAAATAACAAACATCATAAACACCCTTAAACTAAAAGCTACAAGGCTATCCACTATTAAAACATATTCAATTATATGAAAAAATTTAAATAATTATTCAAATGTATCAATAAAATATGATCAGCTTGCAATTCCAGTAAATTAATTATATGTTTAAAAATATGATGCATATTAAACTTCTTAAATGAAAATATTACTACAATTCTTATGTTTTAAGTTTGGTCCCGGGCCCGGGCCTCCAGTAACTAGTTTTTAAATAACTTTTTATTAGCTATTTATCTTAGAGATGTGGTGCTCTGAGTATTTTTCGAAGATTTATTTAATACTTTTTCGAGGACAAGTATTTTATACTTTTTCGAAGACTTCTTTTATTATGTGACCGAGTTTTTAAGTATTTCTAATTAAGTCGTCTTCAAATAATTTCGAAGACTTGTATTTTTTGAAAAAAAAAAGGGGCAAGAGAAATAAGGAAAGATATTACTGTAACAACCCGCATTTTTCAAGTTAGAAATCGAACCGTCGTTCTTACGTGTGTAAATCACAATTCAATGATTTACTTTTGAATTCATGTGTCATGATCTTTATCCTAGCGTGGGAAGTATTGTCAAAGTGAAAGATGTTCATAGGAATCATGTAACACCCCATGGTTGTAACGCTCTTTTAATTTGGTACGTCTGAAATGACCTTTAGGACCCCCGTAGTGATGGTAGATCTTGTGTTGACGTTGTGGGAGGTGTTGGGGGTGTTTTAGGACCTCAAAAGTAAGTAGGCATCGCAAAGTAGGGCCTAGGCCAGGCATCGCATTGCCATAACCTACCTTCACTGGAAAGGTTAGGCAATGGCTTAGGCGGCGCCCACCTTAGGTTAGGCAATGGCTTGGGCGGCGGTTAGGCCATGGGTTAGGTGCTGCATGGCCAAATGCATTGCGGCTTAGGGGCTCCGTTTTTTAATTATTTCAAGGGCAACCAAGTCTTTTTACGTCCCATAACCGTACCTAATCATCTTAACACAAGATTAAAGTCCCTAAATACGTTTTAAACACTATCAATCCCTAATTCATCTTCTAAAATACAAGAGGAGAAAAACCAACTTAGGGTTTGTGCATTCAAGCTTAAAGGGTCAATCTTTTCATAATTTCTTCGTCATTAAGGTACGTGGGGCTATCTTAAACAACATGGGCATAGGTTTTACGATTTCTACAAGCCTTAAAGATATATATGCATGTCTATGCTATGAGTTTTGGAAAATTATTGTAAGAGTATGCATTGTGAAATCAATTTGATGGAATTATGGAATTGTTATGGGGTTTTCTATAAGTTTGACTTATGAATCTCATGTTGTTGTGATTTAAACTCGATAGATGATTTACAAATGTAACTTGTGAAATTCCACTCCCCATGATGAAAATTTATGGACTTTGCATGATACATATTATGAATTATTTTGAGAGCATCACTTAAGAGCCCCTTTTTATCGTGAGATTTACATGTAACAAATGTTGGGGCTGTTTATGAATGATGATGTTTTCTCGAGTCTTAAATGACTCTTGGTTAATTATACTTTGTTATTTCATATGTTTTTAAGGAGGCTATTCTTGTTCTAAAGGCTTTGTGTCCTAATGCAGATAATGCATGAATTAAATGATTGAATTGACCACCGCATGTGTAAGTCTTGAAAATAGAGTGTGTTTACATATGTTTTCATGTGCTTTTGATATGAGAACTCTCTTGTGATGTTTAAATCTTTTGGGTGGTCATTTATACGTTTTTGAATGAAAAGGGCTACGAATACGTTATGATATGATTCGACTTGCAAGTCTAGGTTTAATGATACCTACTATGGAGTGCCCTTAACATGAATGAAACAAAAGTTTTATAAGCACGAAGCATGGTTTTAAAGAACTAAAAATAGGCTTAAAGAGAGCTAGTTGGTTATCCAAAGAAGCCTTGAGTTCAGACAACTCGTAGCCCAAAATCGTGTTTTACCAATATGGGTTTATGATGTCCTATAATAGGGATTGTACGCTGGCGACGGTCCAGCGACGGCCTTATGGCGTAGTACGAATAACAGACCCCAATTCTTGCGGCAAACTCAGATTGGGGGCTTGGCCACCAAGTTAATGGCGGAGTCCTTATAGCCCATGAAAAAGTACGTTTTTAGGGTGTACCATCTAGCTTAGAAGTAAGACAAAGAGTTGAGTCATGATTTCTAGAAGCTGTTTTAAAGCTCATTAAATTATGTCCGTGTATTTTTAAATATTTTATGTTGACATATTTTTTATGAAATGCTCTCACCTATGTTGTATAAAAATATATTTTGTTTTTGGATTATTCTGCATACCAGTACCTTGTGTATTGACCCCATATATTTTAGGTTTTTCGGTATAGTCCCATGGTCCATCACATCAATATCACACTTGGGATATGACAGAAATGGGTTAGCCATCCATCTTTCGGAAGGCATGTACTTATATGTTGAGTCTTTCAGTATATGGTCCAGTCGGGGGCTTTGTCTCCGTCTAGATAGATAGTTTTCATTAGAGGCTTCGTAGACGAGAGTCGAGTATTGTATTGTTATAATTTTCTTGACACAATTTGTATTATAATGAATCTCTATTGAATATTATTATATCTTTTGCATTTTGGTTTATGTATGGATTATGCTTATGATAGATACTAAAGGGTCTCTCGGGCCTTTGAGGTTCGAGATGCCCGTCGTGGCCAGGGACTCGATTTGAATCGTGGCAAACTTGGTATCAGAGCACGGTTCATGGTCCTAGGGCGTCTATGAATTCATGTCTAGTAGAATCTTGCTTATGGGTGTGTTGTGCACCACACTTATAATCGGGAGGCTACCAGGTATTTAGGAGTTGTTTCCCACTTTTTCATACTATAGTTCATGTTGTAGCGTCGTCTATAAGAAAGTTATCCAAATTCCTTCCTCGCTCTAATTTTATGGGTCATGCCTTATTGTCAAGGCTTACAAGTCCAAGAGTTTAGCTTTCCAACAATGTGGTCCTTTCTGATTGAGGTATCCATAAAGTTATGAGATAGCACAAAGACTTGAGAGGAGTCCATTAGTGCTTTAAATTTTATTAATTCGAGCGTATACCTCTATCTTAATGAAATCGTGCTTTTTAACCTGAGGTATGAAGTGTATCCAGTCTTTTTCAAAATCTTTATTGCAGATGTCATGCTTAAGGATAATAATGCGTCGCAAAATATTGGAATAGTATTTCCATCCGAGTAATAATATATGTTAAGGTATCATGACCTATTGGTAGTAAGATGGTCCAGAATTTAGTTATATGAAGTCACAAGTCTAGAAGTCAGAGTGAGGGTGACTTTTTTTTATAAAGAAGCTAGTTTTAGTTGTATAACCGTTGATTGAGGGATGGGTTGCCATGTTATAGTGATAGACTAATGTTGTAGCAAGATTTATAGATTGTATGGTAGTCTGTGAAGGAAGTGATTGGCTATGATTATTATTTATTCAAAATAGGGAAGGATCTCAGAATGGATAGTCATGGTGGTTGTAGAAATCATTTATAGACCGTGAATGAAAAGGGGTAGATTAGTCAATAAGTTATGGGTGGAGACTCATTGGTGTATATGAAATTTGAAGGTAGTCTAAATGTATGCATGAGTAAGTAAATCTGATGTGAGAAGGTAGAATATGGTTAGTAAAATCAAAATAGGTTATATTATAAGATTAAGATCGACTATTTTTATTTAGTGACTTAACCCCCTTGATTGTGTTTTATTTAATCGTTGTAAACTAGTACTACATATGAGAAGGTATGTAGCTAGAAATAGAACCGTCGTTCTTACGTGTGTAAACCATAATCCCGTGATTTACTTTTGAATTCATGTGTCATGATCTTTATCCTAGTGTGGTAAGTGTTGTCGAAGTGAAAGATGTTCATAGGAATCATGTAACACTCCGTGGTTGTAACGCTCTTTTGGTACATCTGAAATGACCTTTAGGACCCCCATAGTGATGGTAGATCTTGTGTTCACATTGTGAGAGGTGTTGGGGGTGTTTTAAGACCTCAAAAGTAAGTAGGCATCGCAAAGTAGGGCCTAGGCAATGGCTAGGCATGCATTGCCATCGTCTGCCTTCACTGGAAAGGTTAGGCAATGGCTTAGGCGCCACCCACCTTAGGTTAGGAAATGGCTTAGGCGCCGCCCACCTTGGGTTAGGCCATGGGTTAGGCGCCGCATAACCAAATGCATTGCGGCTTATGGGCTCTGTTTTTTGAACTATTTAAAGGGCAACCAAGTCTTTTTACGTCCCACAACCGCCCCTAAACATCTTAAAACAAGATTAAAGTCCCTAAATACGTTTTAAACACTATCGATCCTTAATTGATCTTCTAAAACACAAGAGGAGAAAAACCAACTTAGGGTTTGTGCATTCAACCTTAAAGGGTCAATCTTTTTAGGATTTCTCCATCATTAAGGTACGTGAGGATATCCTAAACTACATGGACATAGGTTTTACGATTTCTACAAGCCTTAAAGATATATATGCACGTATATGCTATGAGTTTTGGTAAATTATTTTAAGAGCATGCATTGTGAAATCAATTTGATGGAATTATGAAATTGTTATGGGGTTTTCTATAAGTTTGCTTTATGAATCTCGTGTTGTTGTGATTCAAACTTGAAAGATGATTTACAAATGTAACTTGTGAAATTCCACTCTCCATGATGAAAATTTATGGACTTTGCATGATACGAATTATGAATTGTTTTGAGAGCATGACTTAAGAACCCCTTTTTGATCATGAGATTTACGTGTATCAAATATTGGGGCTTCTTTTTGAATGATGATGTTTTCTCGAGTCTTCAATGACTCTTGGTTAATTACACTTTGTTATTTCATATATTTTTAAAGAGGTTATTCTTGTTCTAAAGACTCGTGTGTCCTAATGGAGATAATGCATGAATTAAATAATTGAATTGACTATCGCATGTGTAAGTCTTGAAAAGAGAATGTGTTTACATAAGTTTTCATGTGCTTTTAATATGAGAACTCTCTTGTGATGTTTAAATTTTTTGGGTGGTCATTTATATGTCTTTGAATAAAAAGGGCTAAGAATATGTTATGATATGATTTGACTTGCAAGTCTAGGTATGACGATACCTACTATGGAGTGCCCTTAACATGAACGAAATAAATATTTTATGAGCATGAAACATGGTTTTAAATAACTAAAAATGATCTTAAAGAGAGCTAGTTGGTTATCTGAAGAAGGCTTGAGTTCAGACAACTCTTAGTCTGAAACCTTGTTTTGTCGATATGAGTTTATGATGTCCTATCATAGGGATTGTACGTTGGCGATGCCCTTAAGGCATAGTATGAATGACAGACCCCAATCCTTGCGACAAACTTGGATTGGGGGCTTAGTCTCCGAGTTAAGGGCGGAGTCCATATATTCCGTGGATAAATACGTTTGTAGGGTGTACCATTTAGATCAGAAGTAAGACAAAGAGTTGAGTCATGTTTCTAGAAGATGTTTTAATGCTCATTAAATTATGCCCATGTATTTTCAAATTTTTTATGCTGAAATATTTTTTTATGAAATGCTCTCACCTATGTTGTATAAAAATATATTTTATTTTTGGACTGTTTTGCGTACCAGTACCTTGTGTATTTACCCCCTAAATTTTAGATTCTGCGGTATAGTCCTATAGTTCATAACATCAGTAGCACACTTGGGATATGACAGAAATGGATGAACCGTCCATCTTTCAGAAGACATGTACTTATATGTTGAGTCTTTCAGTATATGGTCCATCCAGGGGCTTTTTCCCAGTCTAGATTGTTAGTTTTCATTAGAGGCTTCGTAGACGAGAGTCGAGTATTGTATTGTCATAATTTTCTTGACACAGTTTATATTATAATGAATCTCCATTGAATATTATTATATCTTCCGCACTTTGATTTATGTATGATTATGCTTATGATAGTATGTGGGTCTCTCGAGCCTTTGAGGTTCGAGATGTCCGTCGCGGCCAGGGCCTCGATTTAGATCGTGATAATTACTAGGTGTGAAATTGAACCCTCATCAATGAGGTAGAAGTTCAAGTAGCCAATGAAGATTTCCATAATGTATCACAATATTAGTGCGATAAAACGAGTTAGAGTAGATAAAAATGAAAAAAATACCCCATTTGTCTATATTTAATATCAATAATAAAAGGGGAAATTGCCCAAATTAGTCATTATTGGGCTTTTATTACCACTTAAAGCCTAATTTTGTCATAATTACATTTTATAGCCGGAAGTGTGAATAAGTTTTAAGATAATTACAGATCATGACACACGCTTGTTTTTAAACCAATAAACCAACGACACTTTTTTCACTTTACTCAAACTCTCCTTTTACCCCCAAATCACTCATTTTTTACTCCTAAATTCTCAAACTTAGAAGTAGTTTCTTCTTCAATCCACATCTCTCTCACGATAACAATTAATAAATCCTCATAATCTATGAACAAACATTCATATTTTAGGTTAGTTTTAACCTACTTGTGTGTATTTGATTAATTTATAATTTGAATAGCCAGTTTTTTTTTTGCGCAGATCCTTCATTTTGATTTAGCAATGGTGGATAATACTCCAACAAATATGGTTACTAGAAGTATATCGCGTAGTGACCCTGATGCACATACGGTTCCAACGTTTGACTTAGAAATTTCTCAATTCGAAGAAAAAGATGCATTGCCTTCGTAAGAAGTTAGAGGTATTGGGCATAAAAGAAAAGTTAGAGATGATGTTCCGACTCCGGACAATGATGATGATGATTTGGTGAAAGAGGTATTTTGTTTTTCAAATTTTTACTTTGTTTTTCAATCTCTTACTTTGTACTGAGTGATTGTTATTTGTAGTGTATGCATGTATTTATGTATGTGTATTTCTACTATTAATGTGTATTGAATGAGGGTTATTTTTTGTATGCATATTTGGTACTGTATGCATGTATTTATGCATGTGTATTTATCCCATTAATGTGTACTGAATGAGGGTTATTTATTGTATGCATATTTGATATTGTATGCATGATTTATGTATGTGTATTGGTCTCATTAATGTGTTCTGAATGATGGTTATCTGTTGTATGCCTATGTGGTACTGTATGCATGTATTTATGTATGTGTATTTATCCCATTAATGTGTATTGAATGATGGTTATTTGTTGTATGCATATTTGGTACTGTATGCATGTATTTATGTATGTGTATTTGTCCTATTAATGTGTACTGAATGATGGTTATCTCTACTGTATGCATATTTCTTGTATTCATATACTATATTTGTATTTATATTTATTGTATGATATTCATATGCTATTGTATGTTTATATATGCAGAATGTGTGATATTATGTTAAAGAACTTCCTTCAGAATCACCACATATGTGTTGTTATTCCAACAATAGCATAATAGTAGATTTGAAGGAAAAACTTTCTGTTACGCAGTTTCAGATGTTTATCAAGACTTGTTTTGGGGTGTATATGCAAATGCATGCTTGTTCTGTTCAAGCACAACTACTTAGGTGCTTTATGTCTTTGGAGTTGGAAGAAAGTTCAAAAGATGCTCTGGTGATATATGTAAATGGATCGACACTTCGATTTTTGCTTAGGGAATATACAATCATAACAGGATTAAATTGTGTTGCTAATGAAGATGATTTTGTGATTGAAAATAAAGAGCCTAACCGAATTGTTTCCTGGTATTTTGGAGGTCAGAAAAACATAAAAAACCCAGCTTTGATTAAATGTTCTAAAAATCAAGAATGGGGTGAGGGTAATGATGATGATGCTGTTAAGATTATTATATTGTATTTCATTAATACCTTCATTTTTTCTGGCGAGAAGCATTGTGTATCTTTCCCTAAGATTCACTTTTATTTGGTTGAGAATGGTAAATACAAGGATTATTAATGGGGTAAAAAAGCTTTTAAGGACTTAGTGAAGTCTATTTCCAAAAAGATGGATGCTCAGAAATAGTACTATAGAATTCATGGTATGCCACTTGCCATGAAAGTTTGTCTTTATGAGTGTTTCTCTGCTGTTGATCTAAAAATTGTTGTCAACATGTTAGTAGAATTTTGAGATTACTCAATTGGGAGACCACTGATAGACGTCCTCATTTTTAGGCTTTCATTGAAGGAATGTTAGCTGATGTTGACAATCCGTAACTATGACATTATGAATACATTATTACATTTAGAATTGAATTATTTACATGTATTCAAAATAGTACACTAATGTATCTATTATTTGCAGGTTGTATACAGAAATATAACAGCTACTTCAAGAGAAATGGAAATTTTACAATTGCCTTGTGTAAATGTTGTAGAAGATACAACCTCAGATGATGTTTCTTCTTCTGATGATTTTCAAGATGCTCCACCATCTACTGGAAAAAATAATGGAAAGAAAAAAGTTGATACTACATCTTCTCCACCACATAAGAAACAGAAATAACTGAAGTCAGTACCTTCATCTTCAAACATTCCTAGCAGATCATCCTTGAGGAATACAACAAGCCTTCCCATTTCTGTTTCAAAAGTATCGAAGAGATCGTTATCTCCTATTGTAAAACATCAGACAAAGAAAGTTGTGACTCAAAAGACTGTTCCTCAAAGGACAATTCCTAAGCAGCCATCTATCCTAGAGAAAAGAAAATCTGTTGTCAAGCCTCCAGTTAAACCCAAACCATCCAATGTTCCTACTGATGTACCTTCCAGTGACAAGTCGGATGAAGAATCCATTTTGGCTAAACAATTTATCATTTTTCAGGAATTGGTAAATATAATTTTAATTTTCTTGAAATCTTATGTATTTTTTTTCACAAATTTCTTCTTGATTTTTTTTGTTAAAAGGTGAAGGCTGAGATTGGTGATCTGCGCAAGTTGATAACTGACAACTTCAAGAGTGTTATGAAAGCTATCAAATCAATCAAAATTGCTGAAAAAGTAGTTATAATACTATTTACTTTCATTATTCTATATATGTAAATATAGTTCATACACTAATATTATTAAAAAATTCATTTACAGGGTCCTAATGTTGAAGCTGCAACTGACATACCTACTGTTCCTCAATCGTCACCCCAACATATTAATGTTGTTTGTTTCAGTGTTCCAAATAAGTCTGATACATCTATGGTTGTGCTACAACGAGTATCAAATTAATAAATTTAATAATTATATATATATATATATATATATGCAATGTATTAATTTTTTCAAGTACGTTTGCATTCATGTTTTCTTACAATATAGAAGTATATGACCAATATATTAGTCCATCATATTTATCCATCTTTTATAGGGTGACAATGTTGAAGCTGTGGAAGATATACCTGTTGTTTCTCAACCGTCATCTCAGCATATTGGCACTGACCGTTCTAGTACTCCAAAGCAGGGTGATACTTGTAGCGTTGAGCTATAATAGGTAGCAATGTATAACTATATTTTAAATTGTATAATTGTATACGTATGATATGTATTAAGATTTATGTATCTAAGAAAATACGTGACACATATATTAGTCCATCATATTTTATTGTTGAGCCGGATAATGACATGCAATTTAATGAGGTGCCAAAGAAAAAAGAGGTACATTTATATTTGTGCATAACTTTTATAGACAAAGTATGTTTGTATTTTTATTTGACACAGTGTATTTTGTATTTTTTGATTCTTGAAGAAAATTCACATCAAATGCATACAAGTGATGACCAAGTGATTGAGGATGATGGTGTTGCTACATTAGGGTCGGAGACTGAATCACAGAATGAGATCTCTGATGAGATTCTTCTAAGCTTAAACTTGGTGAAAAGCATCATCATACATTCAACTAGATGTATAACTGATACAACATCTGTACCGAAACAAAGGAACAGAAAACTTAGTCGCTGGAACTTTTCTTCTTTTACAATAAAGTTTGGATCATCATCTTGTACTCTATAATATGTGTCTCATTGTATTTGTATTCATTATTTATCATATTATAAATAGACATTGATTGGCAGTGTCACCCCAAGTACAGAAATAAAGATGAATCTGATCCATTTGAGGTGATTTTTGTCAATGATATACCTCAAAAAAATCTGGCAGCATGTATATATATAGTGCATCAATATTTTACTTGTAGTGATTATGTTGGTAAATATAGTAACGTACTTTTGTATTTATGTTTTTAGGGATTGTGGTATTTATGTTGCTGCTTATGCGGAATTTCTCACTGGTGGTCAACGTATGCCAAATCAAGAATTTGATATTGCGCTACTCTGCACCCAATATGCTACTTTGCTTTGGGATTATGATCGAAAAAAGAAAGAAAGTGGCGCTACGAGTAACGATGAGGCACCTGCAAAGATACATAGATCCTTCACTGATTGGGACAGTAGCAAGGATGTTACTATATTGTAATGCTAGTTTATGTTCTAGAAAGTTTTTGGGATTATGTAGTTTCGATAAACACAACAACAGTGTATGTGTTTTATGTGATACTAGTTTCCTTTCTTTTGAACCGTACTCTATGTTTATGTTTTGAATACACTTTATCTTTTGTGATTTTGAATGAACAAATCAGTGTATGTGGTTTATATGATAGCAATTTCATTGTGTTTGAACCGTAGTGTATGTGGTTCTGTTTCGATATATTACATTTTATTCGTATTTGCTTTTCTCTCGATCTTTCGTGTGTATTAAATAGTCTCAATGTAAAGGTATTGATATGTATTTCGTACATGATTTACAATGGCAATTGACATGTATTCTATCTCAACCTAATGGGATTACATGTATTTAGCAAATGAAAAATCATATATATTTGATAGTATCATTCTACTGCAAATACATTTGTCAATACATTTATGTGTATTGCTGATTACCTGATATATGAAAAATCATAGAATATTAACCACAAAGATCAACAGTTATCACTACATTCATGAATACAATAGTTGTATTCAGCAAATTCATTATGATCATTAAATTTGTTCAAACAAGAATATAGTAAAGAAGACTTAGATTGCAGTAACTAAAGAAGTAACACAAGACTTAGATTTGTTCAAACTAAAGCAGATTTTTAATGCAGCAACAACTAATGTAGTTTTTTAAACTGTCCCAAATTGATTGTATAAAAGAAATTTAACTAGCTATTTATTACAGCAGCCTTTAGCTAATCCCAACTTCAATGTATCTCCTCACATGGTGCATTACCATATGAACGCATGTTATGACCACGAAATCCACATGTACTGCAGATTTTTTTCTTCTTTTTATACAGCTCATTGAATGACTTTTTTCGCTTTTTCTTTGGTCTTCCAGAAGGCCTTTTAAACTTTGGTGGTATTACCACTTCTTTTGCAACTTCTTCAGGTATCTTCCAGTCAGTCACATCCGAAAAAGATACACTAAAATCTCATACGTTTTCAACACAGTTTCTGACTTGTAATAATCTAAGCAATATGGACCTGATTTGAATTTCTTCTTGTTTAAAACAGCCAAAGCATACAGGCATGGTATTTCATCATATTGAAACTGTTCACAACTGCATTTTTTATTTTCAAGGCAGACAATAAAGGTTTTTCCTTTGTCATTTACTACATATAGGTAGTTTGTTGACGGTGTTACCTGCAATGAATACATAAATACAATTCAAATCTAAATCTGGAATACTATAGATTAAATACATATGTATCCTAACATACCGTCATACGTGCTGATAGGGTATCATTCAGTGTAAGAATCTCCTGAAATTTCATGTCAAGTGTTGTGGATATGAAGGAAGCTTTTTGCCTATTAGTGCAATTCCATCGCTCAAACATCTTTCTCACTTCTTCAAGAAAATTATAAATTGACTTCTCCCCTGCTATTACCAGTACTGAATTAATAAACTCTGCAATATTTGATGTCATTGTCCATCCTTTGTGAACAGGCGCATACACCCTGGACCACTTGTCATATCCTGCCAACTCCAAATATTCCTTAACTCTCACATCTATATTTTAAACTATTTCCATCAAGCTGTTAAAATCAGAATGTCTGTATGCTTTAGCCATGGTATAGTACACCTTGCTTAACTAGTCATGTGACTTCCTGTATCTTTTGTGTACATTTTGCCATAAGTTCCATATGCATGCATAATGTGTTACATCAGGGTACACTTTGGAAACAACTTTTATGATACTCTCATTTCTATCAGAAACAATGCACATCTCTGGCCTCTGACCATAAGCTTCCTTAAATTGCTAAAAAAAAATAAGTCCATGAAGCATCATTTTCTGAATCAACCACTCCGTATGCTAATGGTAATATGTTACCTGTACAAAAATATAAATGCAACTACATGATAGATTTTAAAATAATCTCTAAGTTTTTATTTAAATAATGTAGTATACTTACCTGAACCATCTAAAGTACTAGCACAGACAAATGTTCCTATGTATGTTGATTTGATTTGGCTTCCATCAACTACAACGATTGGTCTACAATGCTCAAACTCCTTGATAAAAGCATAAAGAGATATAAACAGATACAAAAATTAATTTTCAAGCGTTTTCTTTATTCGAATATGTGATCCAGGATAAGTTTTTTCCATGATGTATAAGTATGCAGGTAACTTCTGGTAAGATCGAGCCGGTTTCCCCATTATAGAATCTATTGTCTTCTCCTTAGCACGCGAAGCCACCATGTATGTCACATCCAGTCCAATGTTTTTCTTTATATCATCTGTAATACCAGTTGGTGTATATTTTCTCTTTAAATTGGCTATTTTTGATTTAATAATCCCTGCTATCAATTTGCTAGTAGCATGAGAGTCTTTGTAGATCTTGTCCTTTAATGAACATGTATGTTCGCTTACAAAAGTCTGAACTACAAACTGATTAGAATCATTCATGCTTGACGACTTGAAAAATCACTTGCATTCTTTAGATTTACATTTAATCCAATAGTTGCATACATCATATATAGTGAATGCACAAGCCATTACAAAACTGTATACATTATGATAGTAATAACATTCAGTGAAATCAAATGTATAAAAAATAAACATACCTGCTGGCATTAGACCTAGGTACTTTTGTAGCAAATCGGTGGTTAATCGAATAGTTATGCATTACAGCCTGAAGTGTAGTCTTGTCTTTGTATCTCTGGCCAACAACCACTTCTTTTTTATTAGTATCAAAAATAAAATTTTGCATGCCATAGTCTGGAATCATCATTTGAAGTGGATCAATTGAAGCTGTTGTATCAAGTTCACAATTATTTGTAGACATAAGTTCATTTCCAATAAGATTTTCTGTTGATACGTCCTTGCCGAACTCATTATCAGAAAAATTAACACACAGAGAATACTTGGCAAACACATTGTTTAATTTCTTCAATTGAACATACACCTTGACTCCCATGTCGTTGTGTATCTCCATTGATTTATTGACACCCTCAACACTGTATTTAATCTTCATAGTTTTCTCTTTCAAGTCTATCATCAGCTGGCTACCAATTAACTCAACCAATCTCTATGAGAAGCATATTCATTTAAGACTATTCCTTCAGTCTCATAATCGTTGTATTTATTGTCTTCAGTCCACTTTCTCGAATGTCAAATCATAATCATTATGCTTGCCATTTTGTTTCTGTTAGCGTTGATGCAACTGTTAAAAGTCAGAAATACAGTAGCACAAAGTGAATACAGTAGTATATTACAAAGTTAATTCTATAATTCAGACATACAAAGTGAATACAGTAGTATATTACAAAGTTAATTCGATAGTTCAAACATACAAAGTGAATACAGTAGTATATTACAAAGTTAATTAGATAATTCAGACATACAAAGTGAATACAGTAGTATATTACAAAGTTAATTCGATAATTCAGACATACAAAGTGAATACAGTCATTGAAATTAAAGTATCGATCAATTGAAAACTCTGCAAGCAGTACAAACAATTATACACAAGACTACAATTCACTGAATCATATCATTTAATCTAGTGAATTTGTTTCAAAGTCGAGGAATGGATTAAGAACTACATTATGACATGCCATATTTGTTTCCAAGGATCAATCAAAATTTTCAATATTTTGATGATTTTGAATTATTTTGTATTTATTTCAAGCTCGTATAAACAGTGAATAAAACTACATTACATTTTGTATTTGCTTCGAAGGAGGATGAATTAAAATTTTGGGGATTTTGATGATTTTGAATTCTTCAGTATTTGTTTCAAACTCGAAGTACAGAACAGTAAAAAAAAAACATTACGACATACAATACTTGTTCTAAAGAAGAAGGATGAATCAAAGTTTTGAAAATTTTGATGATTTTGAATTTCTCAGTATTTGTTTCAAACTCGAAGTACAAAACAGTGAAAAATTACATTACGACATACAATATTTGTTCCAAAGAACAAGGATTAATCAAAATTTTAAAAATTTTAAATTTTTCAGTATTTGTTTCAAACTCGAAGTACAAAACAGTGAAAAACTACATTACAACATACATTGCTTTGAAGAAGAAGGATCAATCAAAATTTTGGGGATTTTGAAGATTTTGAATTCTTCAGTATGTATTTCAAATCGAAAAAACAGAGAAAAAATAGATTATGACATACCTGTATACATTTTGAAGAAGAAGAATCAATCATTTTTTTTTTGAATTTTGCGTTTTGTTTAGCTATGAATTTAGCTCTATTTATTCATAAAAATGGAGAATTGCTTTTGAGAGGTGTTTAGCTCCATTTGTTGATAAAATTGGAGAATTACCTTTGAGAGAATCGTGTTTAATTAGGCAAGAGATAGTCAGTTAACGAAAAAAGCGTGATTGAATTTTTTTCTTTTTTAAAAAAATTTACTTCCATTTTTGGCGCGACTGTATTTATATGAATACATAGTATCGGTAAAACTGAATACAACGGGCGTAAATCGAATACAACGGCTATAAATGGTAATTATGTAAAATGTGACTATGGAAGGTGGATTTTATAGCAAAATACTGCTATTTTTGAAAATTTCCAATACACATATTATCGACGACGACTTAGTTGAAAAATAAATTACTCGATAGTCAAAACCTCAATAAGTTGATGAAAAATATTTAATTAAGTCAAATACTTAAAGACTCAAAGTCACATATTTAAAGAAGTCATTATTTAATTTAGTCTTCTAATTAAAGACTCAAAGTCACATATTTAAAGAAGTCATCATTATTAAATATACTAGTTTAAGATATGTGTATATTTTTCGTCAATACAAAAGATGGACACTTCTCTCTTAGACTATAGTACTCGCTAATATATATAATGTCACTTCTTATAATGTTCAATCATATCAACTAAAGAAGAGTTCATCATTAGCTATCATCATCATACGAACAAAAATTTGTACCCTTTAAACGAAGAAAGCATTAAATAGAGATTGAGATTCACGTTTTTGAAAAAGAAACTAATTCAAGAAAAAAATGAATACATTTGAAATGCAAAAATAGATACATATGTTATAAATACAAAAATAATCTTCACAAATAACTTAAACTAATGTCCTGAATTATAACATAGATGACACCTCGGTGGCTATAATCATATGTTGCCTAAAACTTTTCAGAACAGTTTAATTGTGAACACGTCCGATAGACTTACATTATGGGATTACATCTTCTCCTTATCTCTAAATGAAGAAATAACTAATCAGGCCGGTGAGTATTAAAGACATGTAGGAATTAAAATAGAGTTTAAACTTTATGGACCGTCAGTTTATTAGGTTTTTACACCATCAAGTAACTTTAGGTTTGTTGCTCCGTTTGTTTTGAAGCTCATCCTCTTCATCTTCAGAGCATAAACTAAAGATTATGATTTATTTTGATTTTGTGATCATCACCTTTAGTCAACAATATGATTATCAATAAAAATCAATCTACATAAATAAACAAGAAAACTATTTCAATATCTGCAATCATAATAACTTAGAGAAAAAAATAATATTCTTAAACCAATATTAGAAAGGAAAGGGAATTAAAATTTAAAGTAGCAAAGGGAAAGGGCAGAGGGGTGTTGCGGCTGGAGAAAGGAAAAGAAGACAAGGGCTTAGGTTTTGTGACATTAGATTTCTTGTTTATTTCCCTACTATATATCTTTTTCTTCTTTCCCTTTTTAATCATAAATTATATAGGGTAATATATAGTAAAAATTATTTTTCTCCCTTAATTTTATTTTAAAAATTAAACTTTCTTCTTACTTTTAATTATAAATATTCTCCCTCTTTTCTTCTATTTGTCTTTTAGATATCTATTTTACATTTATACTATTAATCTTTATTTTTCTATACCTCTTTATCATGGTATTTTTTTCTATGTTTTAATACTTTTAGTAAATTCTTTAAATAAAAAATAAGTATTATTTTCTAGAGAAAAAAAGAAAAGTTAGAAACATTTATTTAGTATATTAATTAATGATTCTCTAAATGAAATAAATAATATATATTGGAAAATTAATTTATTAATAATTATCAAAACTATAATATCTATTTATACAAGTGAAAACAACAAATAAAAATAACTTTACAAACATATTTCAATGCATGTATTACACTAATATTTAATAAAAATGGAGAAATATCATGTAACAAATTAACTCCTAAAGTTTACTTATATTGTAAGCAAATTTTAATTTATTATTTAGAATATTTTATTAATGACAATTGAAATTCATTAATTTATATAAACAATAGAAGATAAGAGAAAAATGAAAGTTAACTATGTACACAATACATGTGCATACATATGTATATATACACATTTAATGCATGTAATAAAATAGCAAATATAAAAAATAGCATTAGCTTTTGTGGCAAGTTCATAAAAATATTATTCTACTTATAATACTAAAGAATTTAAATAAAAAATATATAAATACTAGAGTAAAACAAATAATATATAGTAAAAAAAGATATTATATAAGTGAAAAATTATAAATGTCAAGGTAAATAGACATTGTCGAGATAAAAACGGGAAGAATGCTTATTATTCAAAGTTAAGGGGGGAGTTTGACTTTTAAAGTAATGTTGAGAGAGAAAAATGATTCTCACCCAATTATAAATGTAGTAATAACTATGGCTAAAAGGGTTCATATATTAAAAAGAATATATTTTTTGATAAATTATAAAGATATACAATATACATTTAATGGAATAGAACAATTAATTCGTTTCATGAGAAAAATTATATTCTCTCTCTCTCTTTATATGTGTGTGTGTATAACTAGAAATAATTAGAACTATAAAAAAAACAATTAGAACTAGAAATAATAATTAAGTTTTCTTATTTAGCGATGATATACATAATTATTCGGATTAACTAATATTAAAGGTCACATGTTATATTTTTTTTATTGAATTATAATACTATGAGTTTAGGTCATATGCTCGTATTTTAATTATATTAAATTATTATTTTTAATATTTAATTAGATTTATCTAATTATCAAGTTCTTAGAATTACAATATCTGATAACTTCAATAGAATTTTTTTGCTTATTGAAATTAAATATAATTAGATATAAGCTCATAATTTTTAAATGTGATATAATTAGATATATAAATTATTTATTATAGGATGTTCCAGGTATTACTTGTTTATGTTTTATGTAATACTTTAAAGGTAAGAAATGAAATTTTTTACCCTCTTCAATCGCCGCACCCTTTTCGTAGATTAAAGTTTATGTCATTTAATTATTTCTAGACTTAAAATTTAAAATTTTCAAATTAATTAAATTTTATATATTAAATCGTTCCTTATTTGAAATATATGTGTTTTTTTTGTGTGTGTGTGTAACCAAAAGTAATTAGAACTAGAAACAATGATTAAGTTTTCTTATTTAGCGATGATCGTAATTATATAATTATTTGGATTAATTAATAGTAAAGGTCACATGTTATACTATTTTTTAATTGAATTATAATATTATGAGTCGGGTCATATGCTCGTATTTTAATATATGAAATTATTATTTTTAATATTTAATTAGATTTATCTAATTATCAAGTTCTTAGAATTACAATATATGATAAGTTCAATAGACTTTTTTTGCTTATTAAAATTAAATATAATTAGTTATTAGCACAAAATTTTTAAATGTGATATAATTAGATATATAAATTATTTATTATAGGATGTTCCAGGTATTACTTGTTTATGTTTTATGTAATAATTTAAAGGTAAGAAATGAAATCTTTTATCCTCTTCAAACGCCGCACCCTTTTTCTCGATTAAAGTTTATGTCATTTAATTATTTTTAAACTTAAAATTTAAAATTTTAAAATTGATTAAATTTTATATTTTAAATCATTCCTTATTTGAAATATATATATATATAAACTTAATATTTAGAAATTCAAAACAATTGAGATTTTAGCATTCAAGAAATAATCGCACATTGAATAAAATTGTACTTATAATGTAAAACAATTTTATATTTAGGACATTTGAAAATAGAATTAGAAAAATAAGAGTCCGATGCACGAAGCATCCCATTAATGTAAGCATTAGTGGCCACTACCACTAATTTTGATAATTCTTACTTAGTTTGGTGGCAAAATAATTACATAATGATCAATTACGAAAAATATAATGAGTTTGTGATATGATATCAATTTATTAGTGCCAAAAGAAGTTAGTAATAAATCACAATATGATTTCATGAATACTAATAATTATTTAAATAAATTACTTGTACTATATGTTCTAATCTACTTTACAACTTTGTATTGCAATGCGTCTTCCGAAAGATAATATTTATATTAAATATTAATATGTTAAAAACTTAGTAATACAATTTTTTTAACAATTCAGATGAAATGTGCATATAATTAATGCATTTAAATTTATTACAAAAAGAAATGACTTTCTTACCATTCAATCAAACACTATTTCTACAATATTTTTGTTCAATAAAATAAGTATTAGAATAAAACAAAGGAATAAATACTAGATTGGATCAAATTCTTAAACATGATCAATTATCAATTTAAAATTTCTATATTGTTATACAAACACATTTTTTAATTACTATTTATGTTATTTTTGAAATTTTATTCTTATTAATATGAGAAACATATGTGAGGAATGTACGCTAAGACTAGTAATAAAATGTTTGACAAAACTTATATATTATAACATTTTATAATTAGGTTTATATCTTTTAGGATAATTATTTTCACAAATTTATATAGCTTGAAGCAAAAATATCAATTTAGCGATAATTTTTTTTTTTCAAGTAATTCTGTTGTGGTGATAAGATTATTATTGCTACAATAACTCTAATTTGTGGTTAAAAATATATGATTTAGCTACATCAATTTGTTGTAGCAATAAATTTATAGTTATTTGGGTAATTATTGCAACAAAATTTTATATCTTGAAGCAAAAATAGTTATTTATCTATAAGATGTTTCAACCAATTTTTTGTGGCTGTAAAATTACTACTGCTACAATCACTTCAAATTCGTGGCAAAAACATATGATTTAGCTACGACATTTTATTGTAGCAACAAATTTATAGCTATTCAGATAATTATTGCCATAAATTTTTATAACTTGAAGCAAAAAATATTTATTCACTTATAATATTTTGTTTTCTCTTTTGTGTGTGTGCCTATAAGATTACTATTGCTACAATAAGTTCAAACTCGTAGCGAAAAGGTATAATTTAGCTACAACAATTTATGTAACAATAAATTTATAGCTATTTCGATAATTATTGCATGAATTTTTGTGACATGAAGCAAAAAATTTTTTTTAGCTATAAGATTACTATTGCTAGAGTGACTTCAAATTCATGGCAAAAATGTTTGATTTAGCTATAATATTTTATTGTAGCAATAATTTTGTAGTTGTATGAGTAATTATTGTCACGTTAGTTAATAACTATAGCAAAAATGAGAAATTAGCCATGTCATTTGATTTTTATAACTAAAAGAATTTATGAAATTATAAAAAGCCACGAAAATTTAAATTTTGTGATTGTTGTTCAGTATTGGCCACGATTTTTAAATTCATAGTTATAAGTGCATTATGTTGTAGTGAATATTGTCACCTTAACTGGCCTCTTCCATTCAGCTATCAAAAGCCTGCATTGGAATCTACAGTGGACATTCACAAAAATAAACATGAAGTTAGCAACAGTGTAGGAAAGTATATACATGAAATAGGAGGATAACGTAGATCATTAAATTTGCATGAATAATAAGCAAAATTAAGGAAAAAAAAATTTAATTGATAGTTCATGGCAATGATCAATATATTGAGTTTAACTGCCATTAGGTAGCAAACATATTTTAGATGGACTCAAATTATTTTTAACTGTGTATCAAAAAAATTTAAACTTGTTATTAACAGAATAAAAAGTTCTAATTCCATAAAACTTTTGCTTTAGTAGTGTCCTCTAACCAACCGACATTAGCAGTCTTAATTCGAAGGGGTAATAGTCAAAAGTCAAAAACCTAAATCAAATTAAAGAGACAATGCTGTTTTATTTATGGTATAAAAGAAGGGATAATTACATAACTTAGTTAATATTGATTCCTAATTACCTTATTTAGCCTAGTTTTAATTAATTATAATTCATAGTCTCCTCTTGCCTATTAATTTTTCATAATTACGATTCATAGCCTCTCTTATGTATTTTTTCTTTTTCTTTATTTTCTATTACTGTCTTTTTTTTTTCCTTTTTCAATTTTTCCCATCATTTTTTCTTTTCCTTTTTTTTTCGTTTTCTCTTTCTTTTCTTTTTTCAATTTTTTCTTTTTCATTTTTTTTCCTTTTGTATTTTTTTTCTTTTTTTTCATTTTTATTTTTCTCTTTTTTTTTTTGTTTTTTTTTTGTCTATTTTCTATTACTCTTCGTTTTTCTTTTTTCTACATTTTTTGTTTTCTTTTCTCTTTCTTCTTTCTTTTTTCAACTTTTCTTTTTCATTATTTTTTTTTCATTTTGCCATTTTTTTCTTTTTCTTCTTTTCCTTTTTATTTTTTATCCTTTTTCTCACATATTTTCTTCTTTTTTTCTTTTTTTTTTTTAATTTTTCTCCTTCTTTTCGTTTATGCGAATTAGCAAACACAAATACAAGTGTGAACTATGTTTCAATTTTTTCTTTTTCGTTTTCTTTTGTAGTTTTTTCTTTTTTTTTTCTCCTTTTTTTGTTTTTTTAATCTATTTTCTGTTACTCTTTTTTTTTTTCCTTCATTTCTTCTTTTCCTTTTTTTGTTTTCTCTTTCTTCTTTCTTTTTTCATTTTTTTATTTTTCGTTTTCTTTTTTTTCATTTGTCTTTTTTCTTCTTTTCCTTTTTTTTTTCTTTTTTTTTTATTTTTCTCTCTATTTTCTATTACTCTCCTTTTTTTGTATTTTTTCTCCTTTCTCCTTTTTTTTAAAAAAATTTTCTCCTTCTTTTCATTTGTGCGAACTAGCAAACACAAATACAAGTGTAAACTATAAAATATAAATACAAAGGTTAGTTATAACATACAAATACAAGTGAAAACTATAAAATACAAATACAAATGCGAATTATAACATATAGATACAAGTGTGAACTATCATTTGTATTTTTTAATTATTGAAAAGAAACGATTGATTTTCTTTTTACGAATACTTGTTTGTATTTGTTTATACGAGTTATATTTATTGATACAAATAAATATAATTCAATTTTTTATAAAAATACAATATATACAAATACTATATGTATTTGTATTTTTAAAATTATTGGTTCATTTGTTTGTAATTGTATTTGTACCAAGTGATACTTATTTATATATAAATATGAATAATAATTTTGACATACAAATACAAAACGGTACATTTGTATCAAATGATACATTGCATATTTATACATTTTAGAATCAAGAAAAAACAATTAATGCATTTACTTGTTTGTATACAAATACAAATGATAAATTGTACATAATCACGGCTAAATACAATATGCAATCAACTTACAAATACAAATACAAAATAATTCTTTAAAAATAAAAAGACATCGATGAAAATAGAATACAAATACAAATATAATCTAAATATACAAACACAATAAAATCATAATACAAATATAATCCAATATAATATACAGTCAATTATAAAATACAAATACAAAACAGTTCTTTAAAATACAAGTGTGAATTATATAAAATATAAATGATGGTGCGAACTAACAAATACAAATATAAGTGCGAACTATAAAATACAAATATAAACGCGAACTACAAAATACAAATACAAGTGTGAACTTTTAAATACAAATACAAATACAATTGTATCAATGAATACAAAAATATAAAGGACGGCGTGACTACAAATAGATAAAAAAATTATGGTATTTACGTTATCATCAATGACTTGTGCTCGAGTAGTTACATTTTTAAAAAATACAAAAAAATATAAAATAGAACAAAAAAATGATAAAGAAAATAAGTACAAAAAAAAAAAAGAAAAAAAAGAAAGAGAGATGGAAGAGAGAAAAAAATATATAAAAAACAAAAAAATAAAAATAGAAAAAATTAGAAAAAAGAAGAAGAAAAACCGAAAAATAAAAAAATATAAAAAAAATAAAAAAGAAAAAAAGTGGTAGTATTTTTGGCAAAACTAAATATGTAGTGTATTTATGTTTTTATGAATACAAACCACTGAGTAAAAGTGAATACAACGGCTGTGAATCGAATACAACAGCTAAATGGTATTGTATTTATATTTTATATGAATACAGACTATTGATAAAATCGAATACAACCGGTGTAAATTGAATACAACGGTTATAAATGGTAATTATGTAAAATATGACTATGAAAGGTGGGTTTTCCAGCAAAATGTGGTTATTTTTTAAAGATCCCCATAAAAGAATTCATAACCTAAAGAAACAAAAATGCTCTAATTTCGTGGTATTAGTTATTATTAATTTCGATTACTTCTAATAAGGAGAGGTTTTACTATAAATATTTAATTAATTTCCAACTAAATAGTAAAAAGATGATTTTGTTTAAAGTAGATACTTTTAATGAAGGGCAAAAAGTTCAAACAACATTTTTAAGACCCTTCACACTTTGAATATATTAAAGATTATAGATATAGATTATAGATATAGATAAATTATAAATTATAGATATAGATTATAGATAAGTCTTTGGAAAATACTTAAAGCAATAAATCTCTAGAAAAAAAACTTAAAATTATATGAAGTCGTCGTTAAAATTGTTTAAAGAAAGTGGGATCCTTCTTCTTTCATCTTTCCAAAGCAATCATGGTGATTAATATATATGGCTATGATTTTCAATGATAATGTTTCCTTTGGATGATATATGGCTAATCTTAATACCTCTTTAAGTTTTATTCCACTATTAGAAAGAAAACAACTCATATATCATCAAATCCAAATCATTATCCTTAAAATTCATAGCAATAATCTCCATATTTATCTCTAGTCCGATAGGGATATGTCATCCATATTTCATAAAATACTAAAGAAGTTGAAGATAAATATATTTTTTGATTCCATACATCGAAAATTTTGCAATTCGGATGTAATATCTCAATTATTTTATTGAAGAGTTAATTAGGGATTTTTGATAATAATAATAGCGAGAATTAAAAGAGTGGGTCAAACTCATTATCTAAATCTAGTGGGTCACCTTTTAATAATAAAGGGATAGAAAATTAGGACAATTGTTTTTATTAGTTATATTTATTTATTTATTGCTAAAAGAAGTGGTGCTTGGGCTTTTTACGAATAGTCATAGAAAACTAGCAAAAGTATTCCGATTTCACATTCAGATGTTGTGGATTACTTTATCTTTTTAACATATAGTGTCTTAGAATGTAAATTATTTTTAGTGAGCTCCTTGACCGAGTGATTGACAAATCAAAACTTGCTTTGAATAGCTTCTGGTCGTAATCTTTTATTGATTTAGTTGTGGTGTGTGTTAAAGTGGAAGTAGCAATGATGACTCATTAGTGAGAAGGCATTTAATATAATAGTAGTAATGATTGAGGTATTAAATTGTTAATTACTAGTATCATGTTAATTGGATGAATAGACAATTGAGTCTTGTTGTTCTAGTTGAAAATCATGAAATTGTTAGTGGATATCATGATAAGTCAATGGCAATTATTTTTACCTATGCACGACGAATAATTCTTTTATATCCATTTTCACCCTTTTCAATGGTGTATTTAGAGGAATTCAATAGAGTAGTACTTCGATAGTAGCTTCACTTTTTGAGACTTAATCCGGATTTGCATAATTGATATTGTTAATTGATATTTTTACATAAATTAAAGTTATCAGAGGTTGTTTGGTTGGTGTTTCATCCATTGTAAGATTGAACAACTTTTCATTAGCGAGGTAAGTGAGATTTTTTACTTTTGGTGCTTGCTTTTCAAATTCACTTTATAAAAGAAAGTATTTTTTGTCTAGTCCATGTGTTTGAACAAGCATGTGTTTAATAGAATCAGGGGTCTTAACCTACTGCGTATATGTTATATTTTGTGAAGCAGATTGAAAGTTATTTAATGATAATATGTGATGTTATGTTGGGGCATTGGATATATTAACTAGGGGCACACATGTGTTGTTATAATATGCTAGGGTCATACCTATATTGCCTTAATATATTAGGAGCCTTGTACTTGCTGTAGTGATATATTTACTAGGGACATACATCTGTTGCTGTAATATGTTAGGGGCATATACCTATGTTGTTGTAATATGTTAGAGACCTTGTATATGCTGTCGAGTATATTTTGGAGCATTATATTTGTTTCATGAACTTGTCGGGGTGCTAGGTTGATCACCTTCACTGTAGTTTATGACAAGCTGTGAGAGTTGATTGAGTGAGATATATAGTGGCTTTTCGAACCTTCGTTTGGATCTTATTGAGCATTATATTATAATAAATATTTTGTGCATATTAATTATGCATTTGTTGTGCCTTGTATTTTCTAACAATTGTTTCAGGGTATAAAAGTAGCGAGTCAAAAAATTTACTAGGTTATATTTATATATAGCTCACTCCTTACTTGCATATCTAATAATGTTGTAGAGGCTGAGACTAAGGACTGGCAAGTTCATTGTCTAGATTCTGTTGTTGAGGTGAGCCTCCACATTGTTTGTGGAGGCTATCATTTCCACTTTATCTATTTTTTATCATTTATTTATTTTTCTTGAATTTGCATGTCCTATAATTGAACTCATGTAACTCTATTAGATGCTCCATGGTCTTAGTGTGAGATTTGAGCTAGAGAATTAGTATTTAATTGATCGTTGAACTAATTAATTAATTATAGAGTTTGTTGGATTATCATTTCCTATTTATTGATTTTATTAAAGCATTTGGAGTTTTATATATATATATATATATATATATATATATATATATATATATATATATATATATATATTCTATTCAATGCTTATATAATTGGGGTAAGTGAATGGATGTTTGATTCGCCCGACAAGTGGTGTTACCGGGTGTCACTCACGTCGAGAGGTATTTTGGGACGTAGTTGTTGACACGTAAAATTTATTGGGTCAAATTCATATAAAAATTGGATTTGACCCATATTTTATTGGGTCTAAAATTATTTTGGGCTATAAAAATAATAAGCCCGTTTTATTCCTCATCAAGGATTTCAAGGTCCATCTCACCTTGAGGCTCAAACTTATGTCATGTGTCAAGTGATGTGGCATCCCAATCAAATTAAAGACCAATGAAGCAAGACCACACACATCAAATGATGTGGCAATCCAAGTCAAGTTCAAGAGCCAATAAAACATAGCCAAGTGTCCCAAATGACATGTTTTTGGCTAATCACAAGCAATCTTGTCGCATAACGTTTGTGATAAGCTTGAAAATTGAATGGACCAATCAGAATGAGGCAAAAAAGGTTATTTACACTTGGACTGCCTACCCCCTACAACTATAAATAGGAGGGTTACACAATTTTCTGAGGTTATTCTGCAAGCATTGGAGGAAGCTTCTGCATTGACTACACGTCTCGTCAACGAATTAACTAACAGAGTTCTGCCCGGAGATCAATTCGACAAGATGAAGTGTTGTCAAAAATTCTTGGAGATCCAAACACATTTCTAGGAGGCTCAAATCATCTGGAAGTTCAAGAATTACGCTACAAAGACCCTCAAATTACGAAAAAATATTGGAGAGAAGAATCGAGAGAATAAAGGAATTGTACCTGCAAAATTACATTAAATAAAATTATTATTTTTATTTATTTTTATTTTTGCTTGCAGTTAATTTTTCCCACCACAAAAAATTGTTGCAAATAAATTTTTGCACGCCCAATAGGACCAGTTCTACTCTCCATCTCTTCTTCCTGCGAAATTAAATTCAACCACTGCTATGAACTTCGAAAATACTAAAGTTGTCTCATGCAAGAACTCTACTACTACCACATCTGATGAGCTCAGCCATATTGGTCCACTCACTCGGCGCAAGTTGAAGACTAGTGGTTGGAACGGATCTGAATACTTCACTTCTTTGAAGAAGGCAAAAAAGAGCAAATCTCATATAGCGGCTGAAATCTCAACTCTTGGGGGCAACTTGACATCCTTGCTATGTGATGAACTCTCTCAGACTGGCGTCAATTTTAGTGGATCTGAAGATTCGACTGATTCTCCTATTTCAACAAAGGTCAACGCCTTGATGGCTGACGCAACTGATATGGATGAGAAGTCGCAATAATGGAACAAACCATTGAAGTTTTAAAGAAATCTGTTGAGGATAAAAATCTTCAAATATTTCAACTAATGAAAAAGTTGGAGTCCTTCGCCCCTGGAGAATCGAGTCACGACCCTGTTTATCCACCCGACTTTACTCTGCAAAATAAGAGTGTCGACGAGTCACCTAGCAAGACTAAATATCAAAAAAAGAAATAGTCTACTTCGGTTGGAGATCTGTCTGTTCAACAGTTGTAAGACATGATAACTAACTCTATCAGGGCTCAATATGGCGGAGCACCACAAAGTTCATTGTATTAATCCAAGCCTTACACAAGGAGAATTGGTTGTCTATCCATACCAACGAACTATCAACCACCAAAGTTGCAGCAATTTGATGGCAAGGGAAACCCGAGGAAACACATCACCCACTTTTGTCAAAATTTGCAGCAATGCTGGAACAAACGGCGATCTCCTGGTGAAACAGTTTATCCATTCGTTAAAAGGGAATGCATTCGACTGGTATATCAACTTGGAGCATGCGTCAATTGATAGTTGGGAGCAGCTCGAGAAGGAATTTCTCAATCGGTTTTAAAGCACTCGATGAACTGTGAGTATAATAGAGTTGATTGGAACTAAGCAAAGAAAAGATGAGCCTGTGGTGGATTACATCAATCATTGGAGGTCATTGAGTTTGGACTGCAAAGATTGCCTTTCTGAAATATCCGTTGTAGAAATGTGCACTCAAGAAATGCATTGGGGCCTTCTATACATTCTCCAAGGAATCAAACCACGAACATTTGAAGAACTTGCTACACGAGCAAATGACATGGAGTTAAGCATCACAATTCATGGGAAGGCTTCTCATTTTGTTGATCTTACAAAAGAAAAGAAGGAGTTTAAGAAGGGTACGACCCCAAAAACCCATACTAAATAATCCATGCCAGTGAAAGCAACTTCAGTAAAGGTCACGACGAAGCAAAAAGTGAAGGAAGATGAAACTTACAAGCAACAACCGAGGGAGGAAAAATATCGCCCAACTTTGAAAGAATTGGAATCAAAAGTTTACCCGATTCCAGATTCAGACGTACCTATGATCCTTGATGAATTGTTGGCCAAGAAAGCCATTGATCTACTGGAATCAAAGAGGCCTGAGGAAATTAATAGGGTTAATGATCCCAAGTACTGCAAGTTTCATCGCATCATTGGCCACCCGACGGGGAAATGCTTCATTTTGAAGAAGAAAATCATGACACTAGTAAGTGAAGGGATCATCGACATGGATGAAACCATGGATGCAAATCATGCTAGTGTTGTCGATCGATAAAAATTCTCCATGCCGCAGACTATGCAAAGTACCATTTTATTGTAATTTGGGAGCTTTAGGCCGGTTGAAGTTGATGACCCAAAAAGAGCTTCTGAAGCAGCAATTGAGGTAGATGATAATTCTGAAAATGATGAGGATGGCGATTGGACTCTGGTTTCTCATAAAAAAAGACATCGAGCGATTCCAAGGATACGACTTCCTGAGCTGAAAGTGATGGGGCATAATGTGGATTAGCTACGACCATCAAAAAGTGTCAAGGTTAACACTAGCAAGAGGACCAGTGGTTTCTTGTCACAGAAGGCCCAAAGACCTATCACGTTGCATGATTTTTTCTGAAAAAATTCCTTCAAGATAGCCAAATTAGGGCGACACATGTAATTTCCAGTGTAGAAGAACCCAAGGAAAGCGAACAAGAGCATCATCTAACAATAGCACAAGAATGTCATGTTAAGCCAGCGGTTGCACAGTGTTTTGCTGTAATTTCCTTTACCGATGATGACTTGTTGTTAGGGTCCAAACTGCATAATAGGCCTTTGTTTGTCGTAGGATCTATTAGAGAACAACATCTTAATCGCATATTGATCGATGATGGTTCAGCGGTTAATATCATGCCAAGTACAGTGCTTAAAAGGACAATAAATGGTTAACTCGCCTCAACCGCCTCTTTCAGTTTGGATAGTGTCTCTACTTCGTCTTTGGATAATGGATGTTTCTCTCTAATTGCATGAAGCTCTCCCTCGAAAGTGATAATCTTCTCTTGGCTTTTAGACAACCGTTTTTTCTTCTCTTTTATGCATGAAATGGTCTTCTCCCTCTTCGTAGATAAGAACTTCAGTTATTCATCAAACTTAGCAAGATTTGATTGGAGATCCTCTATGCGCACTCGCTCCTTGGTGTTTTCCTCTTTTGCATTAACAAGGCTTTGTTGCACATCAGAGAGCAATTTTTTATGGTTCTCTTTAGTTATTTTCCAGGATGAAGATGATTTCATAGCGTCATACTCCTCATATATTTTTATAAAAGCATTAATAGAGCCTTCTATAATAGAGGTATTGATGGCGTTAATCCCTTTGAGGTCCTCCATAAGTATGTTCACACCATTTTTCAACTTTGAGAAGTCATCCGAAGATTCAACGGAGAACATGGTTAGCCATTCATGAAATGCACCACACATCTGAAGAATGTAAGACTTCTTGAAAGTAGAGATCCTCTCTTGTGGTTCAAAATTTGGAGCAACAAATGACGATAAACACAATGAAGGCTCATGAACTTTAGGAGACTTGGCTTGGGCAGCCACAACCTCTGTGTTATTTATCAAAGCTTCTGTGACAGGAAGAGGAGATGTATCAAGGAAACTTGGACTCATAACGCCATAAAAAATGCCATTAAACGTATCGGTAGAAATGCCTTGGAGATCCAGCTTAAAAAAAAGAAGAAATATTAGCAGGGTATTATTATTATTTTTTTAAAGAAAGTAATCTTGTTCTATGAGTTCAGGCAATGGAATAATGGAGCTAGGATTATTAATAGAAAATGTCTCGCTATCTATAGTAGCAATGTCCAAATCAACAAACTCGCTAGATTGGTCTTTTGCCTTCTTTCTTTTGCGCTTCCAATGTTGGTCTTGATTTTCTTCCATTGAGCTAGTGTCACCATTAGCATCTACAACATCATTAAGTATGCGGATGGGCAGAACCTTATCTTCGAGTGGCATTTTAGTTGGCATCTTTCCACTATTAATCTCAAGAAAAAAAAATCAGTGTTTCTCTTGCGAGTCTTGTTCAAAGCCACAGAAGGGGTGTCATTCAATTTCAATAAAGGACGACTTGATCCTTTTCCATTTTTCACTAACTTACCCCTTGAAGTTAAAGACTTAAAAGACAACGGGCTCGTCTTTGACTTAACAAGGGAGGAAGTGGAAGACTTACCTTGTTTCAATGGACAAAGAGGGACTTTTAAGATAATTTTATTCTGCCCAACAAGATTTGTTCGACCAATATACCACCAATTTGCATACCTATTGGTCGTTAGAGGCCTTTCAGGATGTGGTGGTATACTAATGGTTGAAGAACTACTAAGACGGGCGCAAGAGTCCCAAAGTTATGCCAATTCTTTTTGTGTGCCGTCATATGGTCGTTTGATGAAGTTCCTAGGCAGGTCTTGAACAAATTCAAACTGTCGGCTGAATCTATGAGGACTGTAAGGATCCATGACAAAGTGATCATCACACCGGAGGGTAATGTAGCTCGAACGAAGACTAATGAAATAATCATTCCAAGACCTAGACAATTCTCCGTTGTCTGCTATGAACAACTCCTTGGGTTGTAGCATGGCCAAGGTGGGGAGACTGCAGATATCGACATTCTAAAATAACCATGTTGCAGTAGAAAGATCAAAGTTTCTAGCCATCCTTTCCCAACAATCCTACACATACAAACACCATTATAATGACGTGCTTAATAGTAGGAGTTAAAATACGCACCAATCCATCCATAGACATATTGTATGAGAAAAATTATGTCGCCTGCACTTAGGTTTAGTGAAGTTGTGATCTCTGTCAAGCCTCTGTAGATACTATCCAAAACGGGAATCGCTAGTGCAAACCTCTCCCCATGAGCCATTAGACTTGCAATCTTAAAGACGCTAGGACGGATGTGGTCAAGTTTCGTAATTGGAAAAACGAACTTGAAAATCCAGCAAGCAAGAAAATCAGCCAAGTTCGTCTCTTCTCTAAGAGACCCTTCCACACCTAACTCGACGAAAGGGACGTTCTCTTCTTCCATTCATGGTAAAAATGACATATCAATGTAGCTGTTGGGACTGTGATTTGACTTTGGTTTAGCTTGTTGTTTAGGGCCTCGTGGTGCAGGCTCCTTGTACTGCTCTGGTCCTTTGAATAAAAAATTCACCCAATCACGAACAGAAACCTCCTTAGACGCACCATTTGAAAGCCGATAGAAGGCTGAAAATAAGTAAGCACAAGTTTTAGGCAAAAATGGCTTCCCTTGATCGGTTTGTATCAATTCTTTGGCCAAAGGGACGACTTCATCAAAGAAAGTTCCGTGTACTGGAAGGCCTCCAATCATACGCATGTCCTATAATGAAATAGAAAGCCCACCAATGTCGACACATATTGTATTAGTCAAGGAATGTCAAAGTTCACAAAAGGCATGCAAAATATTCTTGTTGACGTTGTACGTGAATAAAGAGGTGAAAACAGCATCATAAATCTTAGTTCATTCCAGCGTCTCCTTTCTACGGCTAAGGACATCCTCTACCCACTCCCAATAGCAAGTAACATAACGAAACTCACCAAAGTCTGATTGGGGATAATTCCATGTAGCAAGGCCCTTATTCGAGCCTTTGGGATAGGTAGCAGTAGATTCTTTGTCATGCATGGATGAATGCAACACAAAAGTAGTAGTATTAATGACCTTATTGAGGTCAATTATGTTAATTTCTTCTTTTGTCGACCATTTGTCTAGATGAAGGGACATGTTAGGCGATCCTCTGTCAAGAGGGATAGCACCTATTACCGGAGGATGAACTTTCAAGGTAAGGACGCTAGCAGGAAAATATCGTTCATCGTTTTATATTTCAAGTAGAGGATATGGTGTCATTTGGTCATGGAATTTCACCATATTTCAAAGCACTGAAGATATCCTCTCTATGTTTGAAGACCTGCCAAAGAAATTAAATAAAACGGTAAGTCTGTTAAAGAAAAAAGGGAGTATCGCAAGATTTAGGCTGTAACTTCAAAAATTTACCTGAGAAAATATAGAAGTTTTCTTCTGATGGATTTCACGTGTAATGTAGATTTACAAGTCTACTTTCCAGTGCAAAAAATGGCACCCGATTCCAATACTTTCACGTCTAGATATGGAATTTATCGTGACGCTGCACAAAACTGAAATAACTAGCGAACCAAGATTAGAAAGCCATCTTTCGAGCGATATCTGGGACGATTAAGATGAAATTTGATTGTGGTTTCCCCATGAGACGTATCTCCATGAATGTACTTTCTGATGCAAAAAACGACACCCGATTCTGATACTTTCACGTTGAGATATGAAATTTATCATGACGCTGCGCAAAGCTGAAATAACTAGCGAACCAAGATTAGAAGGCCATCTTTGGAGTGTTATCTGGTACGATCCGGATGTAATCTGATGGTGGTTTCTATGTTAGATGTACATCTACGAATCTAATTTTCAATGCAAAAAACGTCACCTGATTCTGATACTTCCTCGTCAAGATATGGAATTTATCGTGACGCTACGCAAAGCTGAAATAAATAGCGAACCAAGAGCAGAAAGCCGTTTTTGGAGCGAAATCTAGGACGATTCAGATACAATTTGATGCTGGTTTACACGTGAGATGTAGATCTACGAGTCTAGTTTCGAATGCAAGAAAACGGTTCCGATTTTGATGTTCCTATGTCAAGATATGAGAGTTTTTGTGAGACTGCGCAAAACAAGTAAAAAGTGACGAAACAAAACTGAAGATCTGATTTTGAAACGATACCTGGGTAGATCTAGAGTTAAATTGAGCGTGGTTTTTGCGTAGAACGTAGACTTGCGAGTCTACTTTCCAACACAACAAGCTATTCATGATGCAGACACCTCCACAATGCGTTATGAAGCTTCTTCCACAGATGCCCCAAAGTACCCGAAAACTCAATTATGAAAAAAGAGCAAAAAGAGGAGAAGAATGAGAGTTGAATTTCTACTCAGGCTAAATTACAATGACTTAATGGGGTGGTGATGTCTGAAAGGCCCCCAGTTTGATTTCAAAAAGGAATTTGCTGAACAAGCTGTCTTCAAGAAGAACTGGATGTCCAAGTGTCCAAAATAAGTCAAATTCCTAATAATCCTTTTTGAAGTAGAATAACATCATTATTTAATCCTATTAAAATTCAATATAAGACTAATACCCAATCCTACAAGGTTTGGATATATTTAGTTTTAAACAGAATTTTACACTCCTAAGGAGGGGATTCACGTTGTTCTACTTAGATTATGATGACTTTGAGGAGTCGGATTTCGACAAACTGCTCAAGTCTTGCAAAAAAATAAAATGAGGGCTCCACAAATACTTCAAATCTCGTCTCTAACAGGTCCGACAAATCAAACACCTTGACAAACTTTGAAGTAGGGGGCATTTGTAAACATGTAAAATTTATTGGGTCAAATTCATATAAAAATTAGATTTGACCCATATTTTATTGGGTCTAAATTCATTTTGGGCTATAAAAATAATAAGCCCATTTTATTCCTCATCAAGGACTTCAAGGTTCATCTCACCTTGAGGCCTAAACTTATGCCACGTGTCAAGTGATGTAGCATCCCAGTCAAATTAAAGACCAATGAAGCAAGACCATACACATCAAATGATGTGGCAATCCAAGTCAAGTTCAAGAGCCAATAAAACATCGCCAAGTGTCCCAAATGACATGTTTTTAGCCAATCACTAGCAACCTTGTCACATAACATTTGTGATAAGCTTGAAAATTGAATGAACCAATCAGAATGAGGCAAAAGAGGTTATTTACACTTGGACTACCTACCCCCTACAACTATAAATAGGAGGGTTACACAATTTTTTGAGGTCATTCTGCAAGCATTGGAGGAAGCTTCTGCATTGACTACACGTCTCTTCTACGAATTGACAAACGGAGTTCTGCCTGGAGATCAATTCGACAAGACCAAGTGCTGTCAAACAATTTCTGAAGATCCAAACACATTTCTAGGAGGCTCAAATCATCCGAAAGTTTGAGAACTACGCTACAAAGGCCCTCGAATTACGGAAAAGCTTAGGAGAGAAGAATCGAGAGAATAACGGAATTGTACCCGCAAAATTACTTTAAATAAAATTATTCTTTTTGTTTATTTTTATTTTTGCTTGCAATTAATTTTCCACACCGCGAAAATTTGTTGCAAACAGTAACATCGAATTTAAGTTGAAAAATATCTTTTATTTCAGAAATTTAAATTGAAGATAAATATAATTTTGATCTTTATCATAACACTTATCTTCAATTTGAATATAATTTTGCAACTCTAACCTGTGGCGGATCTACTCTTTGCCGAGTTGGTTCATCCGAACCCTCTTCGGTAAAAAATTATGTTATATATAATGGTTAAAATTAGTTTTTATGTAGATATATTAGATGTTGAACCCCCTTCGGTTAGTTCGTATGTTCACTTATGAACCCTCTTAGTGAATATCCTGGCTTCGCCACTAACTCTAACATGATGGTTTGATTTCTTCAAATTTGACGTGTATTATTACTTTAGTCTCCAAACTATACCTAGTATTAAAACACTCCTATATTTGACTAAATGATTTAAAAATACCATCATTTTGCCATATCTAACTAAATTTTGTTTACTCGCGGTGTAGCTGAACTTGTCTTTTGATGTGGCATTCATGTGGATATAGCTAAAAAGAACAGACCAAAAAAAAGCATTTGAAAAAAGGCAAAAAAGTCCCTTATTTTTGGTTTTGATTTAAACTCATTCTTAATTTTTTTTTTTATATAGAGCACTAGTCGTCTTTCAAGTTTATAATACTGGTGCACTTTTGATTCTCCCTCAAACATTCCTTTTTTTTTTTTTTTCTTTATATCGAGAGGTTCATTACCTCAGATTTCACGTGAAATAATACAAATGTTTCTTTCCTTGCAGCGTTATTTTTCTACAGTAAATTGATTTCTTCATATGAAAAATAAAATCTAGGTATACATGTAATCGATTTGAATAAGCATGGAAACATTGTATATATTTCTATTTTTTTCCCTCCCTTCATATCTCCAAAGGGATGCCTTACTGCCAAATAAAAATCTTAGTTGGTAAGAATGATATGTAAAATGTCAAGTGATTCAAACACGAAAACCTTTCCCATTTTTTACTAAGAATACAGTTTATTGTCACTGAGCGCTATTACAATTATTGCAGGTGGTGTATATTAGCTAGGTGATTGCCATATCATAATTTTTCTCAAACCAGATAAAAACAAGAACAGGATTGTTATTTCTCTATACAAAAAGAAGAGTTTTCTTTTTCTTCAAGTTGATTTTCATGAGGAAGAAGTCGAACCGGAAGGCCATGCACTGGGACAGGAGAAGCATGGAACACAATCTTCTCATCTGGAATCTCCTTTTCTAGTTTAAATCTTTTTACTACATTGTGCATGAACACTAGTACTTCCAGTCGAGCATACTCTTTTCCTGGGCACATACGAGGTCCTCCACCGAAGGGTACAAACGTGAAGGGTGCAGGACCGCTTCCTTCAAACCTTGAAGGATCAAACTTTTCAGGATCAGAGAAGTAGTTGGGATTCTTATGTGTTGAGTGAACTGACCAAAATGTCTGTGGAAGAATAAAAACATGTCAATCTCATATACCTTTAGATATATATATATATATATATGAAGCAAGCCTAGTAGAATGAAATTTGTACCTTCCACCCTTTTGGAATTGTGAAACCTGCATATGTAAAGTCAGTGACTGTTTCCCTGAAAGATCCTTGAGCTGGTGGAGTTAGTCTCAGTGATTCACGAGCTGCGTTCCAGGAATACTTCATCTTCTCAATGTCCTCCCAGGTTAGCAACTCCTCTGCTCCTTTGGTCTTTGCAATTGCAATTTGTTCTGTCACAAATGAAACAACCCTTTTCCATGTGAATATATTGAACTTAATTATCGTTAACAAATTTGACGATTTCTACTTATGAGGCTGCGTCCCCCATTTGAGGGATTACACTAGGTATGTTGTTGTTGTATTTATGAAAATAAGTATAGAACATTATATTCATTGGTTACCTTTGTAGACTTCATCATAGACGTGGGGAAGTTCCGCGAGGTACTTTAAAACACTGGTGACTGCACTACTAGTAGTCTCAAAACTAGCCACTAGCATTCCTATTATGTTGTTGGAAATCTCCATTTCACTCATAAGTTGTCCGTCTTCATCAGTGACAAGTAACATTTTCGACAACAAGTCTCTGCCTGCTGTCTCTTGATTCTCCATCAGTTCCTTTCTCCTCTGTGTAATGATCCTCATAAGTTCATCCCTCACCATTTTCCCGCCTTTGATTGCGCGATTATATGCTGTTCCAGGAAAATCGATAGGCATGGAGAACATTCCATTCGTAACAAGAGTAAAAGGATCAGCCAACCTCTTTATTTCCTCTGGATCTACCAGACTCATGAACAATCGACATGCCAAATCAAACGTGTACTTCTTCGATAAAGGGAAAACCTTGACTACTCCATTAGAATCCCAATTTTCATCTAGATGTTCACGAGCCAAGGCATCCATGACCGGAATGTATTGTTTTAGAGCCTCAGGCTTGAGAATATCATGATGAAAACTACGTTTCAAAGCTGATACTTCTTTCAATGAGTTCTCCACATACTCGGGGAAAAGCAAAGCCTTTTTCATGGATTGTGGCCACCATGAGGTGAGAAGTTTGTTTTCACTTGAGAACAAGAACTTATTTCCTTGTGCACCACAAAAGAATGCCATTTTCTCTCCCATGATTGACGTTTGGAAAACCTCGGGCGAGTACTTCTCCATTCTATCTTTGATGAATTTCTGAGGACCTAAAAAGGCAAACTCCATGTTTTCTCCTAACAATGGCCATCCAGAAGATCCTGGTGGAAGATTCTTGCTATTCGAATAGCGTCTACGGTGGAAGAAGATGAAAAGGAGAGAAAGGTGAAGGACTAGAAAGGCTAACAGGTAAGGAACCATGGCTTCCATTTGCCTTTTCTTCGAAAAACAATGAAGAAAGAGTTGAGTTTCTGTTTGTGTCTTGGAAAAATGAGTGTCGAAATGCACATATATATATAAGCTAATTGGGCTATAGAAGCAAGATTACAATGACAACAGTAAGACAACTTTAAGGATATAGCTGAAAATCAGAATCAAAAGGAAATCTTGAAATAGTTGAATACAATCTGTCTTTTGTTGTGCTTTAAACAAACAAGATATGATTTTTCTCTACAAGAATTATTCTCCACTTTGTCCGTCTCTAGACATATGATACATGATATCAATATTTTTTTTTTTAAGGGAGTTTTAACTTCTACATGGTATTAAAAAAATATTTGCATTTTAAAGAAGTAACTATAGACAAGAGGAAGTAACTCAGATAGAAAGTACACCTCGCCTCTAATCTTCAGGTTGTGATTTTGAGTCGTCAATGGAGAAAAAGAATGGAAGGTCTTTGGGAAGGGTCAAAAAAATATTTGCATAACTAGATTACTAAAAAGGTAATTATAGAAAAGAGGAAGTAGTTTAGATAGAAAGTATCCCTCACCTCCAATTTTAAGATTGTGATTTCGAGTCACCCAGAGAGGAAAAGAATGAAAGCGCGCTCTTTTCGAGGAATTAAAAGAATATAAAAAAAAAAAGTAATTATAGATTACTCAATATAGTGGCACTGGCCAGTAAATTAAAATAAATGGACGGCCACATAATTATGACTTCGTTTTACTAATAGAGCCATGTAATTATATTTCTAACAGAAAAATCACAACACTTTCACTAGACCAACACCAACATCATTATAAGGCAGAAAAGTCAACTTCTGATGGGTAAAAGTTTCTCTTTTTTTTATTTTTTATTTAGTGAATACAAACTCACAAAACTTGAACTTGACTAACACCAAAATCATTATATGCAGAAAATTCAACTTCTAATGGGTAAAATGATTCTCTTTTTTAATTTTTAACTTAGTGAATACAAACTCGAGAATCGACCCGACCTAAAACCATATATATTATCCAGTGTGGTGGTCATGTGTGTGATCGATCCCTCATGGACTTGTATTGAGCCATCGATCAGATCTACACTCAGATCTTTGTAAATCGAGCCTCCTTGTGGTCGTCCATGTCCGTCCGGCCGCAGATCCTTCCCCCGCGCCTTTTTACATATTTATGTTATCTAGATCTATATTTTCTACATCAGAAGCTATATACGGAATGCTCTTGCAGAAGACCTGTCCAGTCTCGTGCAATGAGGTTAAATTTCTGCCATGTTACCATCGTTTTGGTTCACGTTAGCCATAAGCTATTTATTTCGCAAAAACAACACTCTTATCTTATGTGTACGGATATATATATATGTATGTATATATCTTCAGGACGCAGGTCCTTTCCTGACATAGAGGCACAGTAGTTTCCCTTCTCGTTTTCCATACAAGTAGCCCAGTTTAACAAAGACATAGGAATGTGTCATTACTTAAGTGTGCTCACTCTCACCTCCCAATGTACATACAAACAGAGAAATGAATGAAAAACCGACTCACTTTTGTGAGACAGGATCTCCTGTTAATTGATCAGCCACCAATTCAAACACTCTATGGATACTTCTCCTTGGTCCTAAAATGCCACGTGTCTACTCTACAAGCAGCCATGTTTATATAAGTTTTTTATTCAATATAGTGTTTTATGTGAACAACAATCTAATTTCAGGAGTTTGGAAAATTTCACCATTTTTATTTATGTTTTAAAGGGCAGCCCGGTGCACTAAAGCTATCGCTATGCGCGGTGTCCGGAGAAGGGCCCTACCACAAGGGTGTATCGTACGCCGCCTTACCTTGCATTTCTGCCAGAGGCTGTTTCCAAGGCTTGAACCAGTGACCTCCTGGTCACATGACAGCAACTTTACCAGTTACTTCAAGGCTTCCTTTTTTTTTATTTATGTTTTACTTTTGAAAATGATTCTTAAAATGTATAATAAAATATATAGATGAAATTGAAGGAGTATTTACTTATTACTACCGTATTAGAAAAGATTTGGCAATCAAGAGCCTTTTAGTCATTTATTCATTAGCTTACTTAGTTCACTCGCCCATGCGTCATTTGTTCCAATTGCCACTGCATGATTGTGTAGAGTGTTCTGTTTCTGGATTTGGTATTAGAGGCTTGGGAAGCAGTTGAAGGTTGTTTTGTCAGCTTGCCGATCCAGCAGGGTCGGCTCAAGCTTATTAGTAATCTAAGATCAAAATCAAATGGAAGCGTTAAATCTTTTAGAAAAAAAAAACTTTTTAAATAAATTTTATTTTTAAAATTATATGATCCTTAATAATATAACCAATGCATTAATCTTTGTAACATAGTACTTTAGATATCAAACTTTTCTAATAATTCTTTTTTTAAAGTAAAAAGTTTATTTTTTCTTTTGCAAATAATAATAATATTTTTCTCCTAAAAATATATAATTTATTATTATTCAAAAATGAGACTCCTCAAATTTGGAGGCCCAAGGTGATGTCTTTTTCTTAATGAAGTAGAGCCGCCCCACCGATCAAGCCCTCTTTGGGGTATGTTATAAATTATCATTTAATTTTATTGTACTTAGTTGTTATGTGTATGTACTTTTTCTTTTTTGGACGAAAAAGCCATGCTACTTTATTTCTTTATGCTTGTACTAGTGTACGTATCTGCGCGATGCGTGGATAATATTAAATTTTTTAAAAATCATTTCATATTAAAATGTCTTGTTTAAATCATGTTAAATCATATTACCTCAAAAAAGTTCAACTATATAAACAAAATTATAGTTTGTCTACCTTCCGCTGCAACCTCCCCCCCCCCACCCCTGCCTTGCCCCTCAATTTCTCTTTTAGAAAAAAAAATCCACCCTCGCCTTACACATACCTCCACCCCCCAACCCCCCACATTCTCCCTCAACTCAACTCCCACACCTATAGTGAGTAGGTGAAAGCTTAGACCGAGCTTTCTTAAAATATCCAAATAGTATTTGGATTAAATGAATAAAAAAAATCTATGTAGCCAAAACCGAACAAGTAAATCATGTTGGTGTTGCTGACTTGCCTTCTTCAATATGAGGAAGTCTGAAATTGAATATACCAGAAAGTCCCTTTTCCATACATAGCAGTTTCGGGTCTTGAATTTTTCCTTTAAGACCCTCTGTCTCCTTTTCCAATGCTTCACCTCGTTGCTGATAACAGAATTCAAGAAACTTACGAGAAGCTCGAGTGAATTCGAACTACAATAGGAATTCTACATAGGAATTCGAGTGGAATAGCTCAATAGGTAATGGAAGATAAGAAATGAAGATGAGTGAGTGTAGAAACTGAATTGTATTATTGATTGATAACTGCAATGAATAGAATTACAATGATTTATACTAGCCGACTATCACTATCAATTGTTACTAACTGCCTCACTAACTACTTTGCTGAAGTGGTGCACTAACTAACTTCTTGAGCTATCAACAGTAGTAATTCCACTTCCACTGTGTAACTAATTTCCTGCAATGTTAACAGTAACAGAGTAACTACTTTCCTGAAATGCTTGTATCAGTACTTCCCTCCATAGAAGATTCTTGACCTCAAGGATCAAAATCAGGAAACCTAGTCTTGAGGACAGTAAGAAACTCCCAGGTAGCAGCATCTGCTGGTACTCCATGCCTCTTAACCAACACCTGTGCAACCATTGTATTGCCCTTTTTCACCATCCTTCTCTATAGTATAGCTTTAGGATCACGACAAAGAGGACTAACAACATCAGTGGTGGGAGGGTAGGCAATTTGGGACTGAACTTCATAACACCTCTTTAATAATGAAACATGCACAGTTGGATGGATCTTCACTGAAGCTGGAAACAACAATGTTTAAGCAAAGGTCCCACTCTTTTCAAAATCTGGAAAAGCCCATAATATCTTGCAGCTAACTTGTGGAAGGGTTGAGCTGAAACGCTGACTTGCTTGTAAGGTTGCACCTTAAAATAGACCCAATCCCCAATAGCAAAGACCCTATCACTTTTATGAGTATCTGTTTGTTATTTCATCCTATGTTGTTCCCTCACAAGATGGTGTTTAAGGAGTTGAAGTTTCAATTCTCTGTTGAGAAGATTTTGATCTACTTCAGTAGAAGAAGACTCACCAGGGAGGTATAAGATATGTAGAGGGGGAGGTCGACCATAAAGAGCCTCGTATGGAGTGAGGTTAATTGCAGAATGATGACTAGTATTATACCAGTACTCAGCCATAGGAAGGCAAGTGAACCAACCAGTACCATCTTTAGCACAAAAACATCGCAAATAAGTTTGTAAGCACTTGTTTAAGACCTCGGTCTAACCATCAGATTCAGGGTGGTAGGCAGATGACATATTAAGCTGAAAACCTTACAGTGAGAACAACTCTTGCCAAAAAGTGCTTAAGAACAAAGCATCCCTATCACTAGTGATAGTATCAGGAAGACCATGTAACCTTACTATGACATCCAAAAACACCTTAGCCACATATTCAGTAGTATAAGGGTGCTTCAAGGGTATGAAACAGCCATATTTAGCCTGTCAATTACCACTAGAATGACTTCATAGCCATGTGATTTAGGTAAACCATCTATGAAGTTCATACTGATCTGGTACCATACCACCTCAGGAATTGGAAGTGGTTGTAATAAACCAAGATAAGCAGCTAAATCGGCTTTATTTTTCTGACACACATCGCATCTCTTTACAAACAACTTGGCATCCTTCCTCAAACCTTTCCAGTAAAACAAGGTTAGCAACCTCTTCAATGTCGCATCAACACCAAAGTGACCACCCTGAGTAGTAGAGTGCCAAAAAGTGATGATGTTCTTTCTTAATTGATCTGATTTGCCAATAACCAATCTACCCTTCCTTCTGAGTTGGTTATTGCTCCATATGAACTGGAAAGAACTAGTGGGATCAACTTGTAACTGGTCAATCAGAGTCTTTAATTCTACATCAGATTCCCAACTCTCCTCAATGGACTGTAAAAGGTCGGAGCTGGTATTAGAAATGACCAGAGATAAGAGCTCAGCACTTGATACTCTGGAGAGAGCATTAGTAACTTTATTTTCAACTCCTTTCTTATACTCAATGGTATAATCAAAGGGCAAGGGCTTGGTCAGCCACATCAGTTGGGAATTGGTATGTAACTTTTGTTCAATCAGAAACTTTAGGGCCTTTTGATTGGTTCATATAATAAATTTATAACCCAAAAGATATTGAGACCATTTCATCACAGCATGTACCATAGCGAGCAACTCCCTATTATATTCCGATAATGTTGCATGCTTTGGTGATAAAGCTTTACTGATAAAGGGTATTGGGTGGCCTTGTTGCATCAACACAGCACCAATTCCATAGCCACTTGCAGCATTCTCAACTAAAAAGGTCTTGGTCATATTAGGTAGAGTCAATACAGGTGAAGCCATATGGGCTAACTTGAGTTTTTCAAATGAATCAGTAGTTTGTTGAGACCATTTGAAGTTGTCCTTCTTTAAGAGGTCATGTAGATGTTTACATATCACACCAAAGCCTTGGATGAACCTTTTATAATACCCTGTTAACCCGATGAATCCTCTCAGTTGTTTTAAATTTGTAGGAATAGGCCAGTTTTTGATAGATTTTATTTTTTTGGGATAAGTGGAGGCTCCTTCTTCTGTGATAAAATGCCCTAAATATTCAATTCTTTTCACCCAAAGAAGCACTTACTTTGTTTACCAAATAATTGATGTTTCTTTATTTCTTGAAAAACAGATCTCAAATGCCTCACATGGTCCTCTAAGGTCTTGCTGTAAATCAGGACATCATAAAAAAAACCGACACAAATTGCCTCAAAAAAAGCTGAAATACTGAGTTCATCAAGCCTTGAAAAGTTACAGGTGCATTAGATAACCCAAAGGCATAACAAGGTACTCATAGTGGTCTGAATGAGTCCTAAATGCGGTTTTAGGTATGTCTTCAGTAGCCATTCTCAGTTGGTGATAACCAAACCTGAGATCTATCTTACAGAAAATCTTGGACCCTCCTAACTCATCCAATAAGTCTTCTACTATTGGAATGAGAAATTTGTTCTTCACCGTTTCCTTATTGAGGTCTCTATAATCAACACATAACTTTCACGTATCATCTTTCTTCCCTACCAATACCACAGGTGCAACATAAGGGTTGCAACTTGGTTGAATGATGCCTTGATCCAACATCTGATTCACCAAAGTCTCTATCACATCCTTCTTAACTGCTGGATATTGATAAGGTTGGTCATTAATAGATTCAGTCCCCTGGTGCAACACTACTCTGTGATCAAATACCCCTATAGATGGGGGGAAGTTGAGTAGGTTCATCAAACAATTCTTTGAACTTAACTAGTAAACTAGATAGGATACTGTTAGTTTAAGCTCCTACAGCTTTTAATGCATTCCATTGTACATCATTACACTTGGTACATATCAATTGAATCATGCATAATTAAGTTTGATTACCTAAAATTTTTGCTAACTTCCCAGCATTTGTGCTCAAAATTTGTTTACCAGATCCTCTCAACGCATGTCTCTTGCCCCTGTACAAGAATTCCATAGTTAAATCTCTAAAGTTCATCTTGATATCCCCAAGGGTGAGTATCCATTGCACTCCAAGTACTACTCCACGACTTCTCAAGGGTAACAACAAAAATTTAGTAGAGAACTCTGCTCCTAGTAATAGCCAAGAAAATTTGCACATCTTTTCAACCTTCATAGTTCCATTTGTTGCTGCAACTTCCTGAGGCATAATAGAAGTTACTGGACACCCCAACTGATCCACTAAAGAGGGATCAATGAAGTTGTGTGAACTGCCTGTATCCACCATAATATGCAAGGGCTTCTTTAAGTGATAACCAGTGACTTTCAAAGTTCTGTAGTCTAGTGACTCATTCAAAGCATGAAGAGATATCTCCACTTGTTCTTGATTTTGGTTCTGCTCAATTTCTTGAATCATCAATGTTTATTATGCATCTTCTTCAAGATCCCGACCACACTCTTACTGTACTTCCTTCAATTCTAGCATGTACAATTGTTTTAAATTCCTGCATTTGTGGCTAATGACTTACTTCTTATCACAGAAAAAATAGTCCTTTTGCCCTCTTCTCATTCATCTCTCCCGGGCTTTCTGTTCTCCTATGAAAATTCTTCTGTTGGTTAAACCCCTTTCTTGGAGTAGGCAAGATAGCTTTCCTCTGATTTCTTTGATCTCCAAATCCATTATTCTGATGTAGTAATCCAGTAGGGGAAGAAGAAGGATGCCTAACAGCAACAAGATAGGCTTCTTGCATTCTAGTAATCTTGTAAACATGAGACAATGTGGTGGGGTTGGTTATCTTTACTGCAATATTCAACTCAGGTATCAATCCCCCAATATAACAACTGATTGCATTTTCCTCAGATAAATTTAACCAAGCTAAATGCATCTCAAAAATCCTCTACTACTCTCTTACACTTCCAACTTGTTTCACCTTCTTGATTTCCTCCATAGGATCATCGAAATCGGTACCAAATCTCTCTACCATGGCTAGAGCATACTCATTTCATGATGCAGGTTGGAGATATTGCCTGTATCTCATGAAATCCAAATGCCACTGAATGGCTTCACCCTCCAACTGTAAAGCGGCTACTCCCACTTTTTCTTCACCTGGTATATTTTCTACCGCAAAAAATTATTCAATCTTGAATAACCAAGATCGTAGGTCGTCCCCGTTAAGCCGTAAAAACTCCATTCTAGACCATCTATTGAAATTGAAGTGGTGGGAATGGTAATTGTTAGGGCTTTTCTCCTTATCCCTTGTTCCTCTTTCTGCGGATTCTTCAACCCTAGAAGGATTATTATCCTGTTCGAATGGTGTTTTCTCTCTTCGAGTTTCCCCAGCAGACAACTGATTCTTTAACTCTATCACAGTTTGATCGAGTTTCTCCAAGGAAGAGACCTTCCCTGCGAATGACCCAACTTCCGGTATCAACTATTGCATCATATCCCATAATTCTCCTGCATTCATTTGCAGCTGGGAAATCATTGTTACGATCCCCATTTGATCGAGTCTTCGCCATTAATGCCAAGAAACGCATGTCTCTGATACAAGCATTTCAGGAAAGTAGTTACACTGTTACTGTTAACATTGCAGAAAATTAGTTACACAGTGGAAGTGGAATTACTACTGTTGATAGCTCAAGAAGTTAGTTAGAGCACCACGTCAGCAAAGTAGCTAGTGAGGCCATTAGTAACAATTGATAGTGATAGTCAGCTAGTATAAATCATTGGAATTCCATTCATTGCAGTTATCAATCAATAATACAATTCAGTTTCTACACACACTCTTCTTCATTTCTTATCTTTCGTTACCTATTGAGCTATTCCACTCGAATTCCTCTGTAGAATTCCTGTTGTGGTTCGAATTCACTCGAGCTTCTCGTAAGTTCCTTGAATTCTGTTATCAGTTGCGTCGATTTCTGAAATACACAAGTTGAACTAAGATATAACTTTACTCTCTAATTTTGATTTTAAGGCCCTCTGTCTCCTTTACCAATGATTCATCTCGTTGCGTAAATTTTTGAAATACACATGTTGAACTCAAATATAAGTTGAACACATTAAGGATGAAAACTTTGCATGTTCATATACTACGTAAAGAACTTCATAAATTTCCTCTTACGTGTTAAACTCTTTCAGGTGAAGATGAAAGAGTCAAACTTGAAGATTAGACAATAGATAAAGCACACTTGAAGAGTTTGTCAAGAAGAATATGAAAAGACTACCTCCTTTTCTTGCATCCGAAGCTCCTTGATATCCCTTGCAAGCCTAAGTACAATAAGGGCAGATGCTAACTGTTTACCACGTATTGATGACGTGTAAATTGACGAATAATATAACGATATATGTCATTTTTCTCTAAAATAATTTTTAAATAATTAATTTTAAAAAAAAAAGCTCAATCAATAAATGAACTACTAAATGACCTAATAATAATAATAATAATAATAATAATAATAATAATTATTATTATTATTATTATTATTATTATTATTATAATACAACAACCATTACTACTCTACTATTACATACTGTTACTACTACTATTTTTTAATCGTTATTATTGCTACATCATCATCATCACAGTTTCATCTTTAATTTAATATTTAAATAAATTATATTCAAATATATTGTATAACATTTAAATTTTAAAAGAGATACGTTTATGAAAGAGTAGAAGCATATTTAGAACTCTTCAATCATAAATTTATATTTTTAAGCTAATGAAAACAAAGTTTTAATAAAGGATAATGTATTTTCAAAGTCAAATATTTTCAATCCTTTAATTCAAATTTTTTTATTACATTACTATTAAAGTTTGTCCTAAAAGGGTCAAGTGGCTTCTCAATAGCTTGTCACTTGGCTAATTGTGGTGCTTCGTTCTCTGTTTTATAATATATATAGAAGATATAGATCTGTAACTGACAATTCAAATTCAAAATTTTAAATTTAACACCAATTAAAATAACTAATTTTTAGCTAACTTTATCCAAAAAATAATTTTAAAAATAAACTTTATCTCTGAAATTAAATTGTATTCTCTTGTAGTTTCAATCTAGAACTATAAAAAGATATTCCAAACTAAATAATTTTTGGTGGAATATATTTTTATCTATAAACTAATTTTAATAACTTTATATTTTTATAATTGTAATTTGTACGTAGGGATTAGCATCACTAATTAATTAACATAAAATAAGACTAATTTTTTAATTGTTGCTATATTTAATTAACATAAAGTAAGATCAAAACTTTCTTTTTAATTGTTGCGTAGCCATAATCACGTAAAGTAGGAAATTTTTTTAGTATTATTATTTAATTCAAATATTATTATTCTTTAATTTTAATTTTTTATTACAACACTTAACTTTTGTCCTAACATTTTAAAAAAAATTCACTTAGCTTCTTCTCGTTGCTTCGTCCTATACTTTATAATATATACTAGTTTAGGTGTACGCGCTTTGCGCGTGTACCTGACATTAATGAGTCTAAATATTACATTAAATAGGATATTTGTTTAAATAATAAAGATAAATATAATAATTAAATTTAATATCTTTTTAGTATGTTAAGATGGAGAATTTATTTATTAAACCTAATCTTTACCAAAAATATTTTTAAATGTCTATCGACATTCATCTACCATCTGTAAATTGCAACAAAACAATACAATGATAGAAGCATCAAAATAATATAATTAAATCTAATCTTTACACACAAAAAATTTCTCAAAGTCGTCCGACACTCATCTACCACCTGTAAATAATAACAAAATAATACGATAATAGAGATATCAAAATAATACAACTAAACCTAACCTTTACATAAAAAATTTCTCAAAGTCGACCAACATTTATCTATCACATGTAAAGTGCAACAAAATAATACGATAAAAGTGATATCAAAACAATACAATTAAACTTAAATTTTACACACAAAAAATTCTCAAAACCGATCGAGATTCATCTATGAACCGTAAACTACCACAAAATAACAAACTAATAGAGATATTACGATAATACAAGTAAACCTAACCTTTACCTAAAAAAATTCTCAAAGTCGACCCACATTCATCTAGCATCTGTAAATTAAAATAAAATAATAAGATAATAAAGATATCAAAATAATACAATTAAACCTAACATTTACACAAGAAATTCTTCAAAGCCAATCGACATTCATCTATGATCTGTAAACTATAAGAAAAAAATATAATAGTGATCACAAAGCTTCTATTTTGATCCAACTCATTCTTGTCTGAACAAAAATTTTGACCCTAAAGAATGATTTTGAATGAAAACAAAGAAGATATATATATATACACACATGTTGAATTCTATTATACTGACAAAAACAGTGAAAAAGTTAAGGGTTAGAAAATCAAACATCCATCAATCTAGACATCCAATCGAATCAAGTTACATGAGCATCAATAATATTCTCCCAATAGCCAAACCAGTTTGTCCTCAAGTTTAACGTACATCTCAATATTAGGATCCATTAACATCTCTTAGAAGTCCTATTTCACATGGCAGAAATAATACCCCGGATTTACTTCTCATGAAAGGGGCATTAGCCCTAAATAGCATGGAAAATAAACCTCACAAATTTGTATTTTGTTAAAAAAATAATAAAGTTAAGAATAGATAAATATATGAAAATTTATAGAAAATAATTAGATTATATATAATTATAATAATTGTTATTATTACCAAAAGGATTCAATTGAATCTTTTGTGTTTATTCGCCCACAATTCATCCTTGAGCAAGATCATTAAAGCTTATATTTCCTCTAAAACTTTATTGATGCTTAACGGCATATCTCAATAAAGAAATGGTTGTCGATGGAAGCAAAGCCTGAAATCTAGATGCTACAAAACAAAACAAAAAATCATTAATTAAAATCAATGTGTATCATATATTTTAGGAGTCTCATATATTTTAGAAAGTCTAGTAGAAAGAAAAATATTAATTAATTTTCCTACCATATATTTTAGTAAATCTAGTTAATATAATAAAAAATAATTAAATAATAAATTTTAAAATAGTGAAAATACAGTTTTATCTAAAAAAGAGTCTTTTAATGAAAGGTAAAAAGTTCAAATCACTTAAGATATTCACATTTTTAATATATTATAAATATAAATATAGATATAGATATAGATATAGATTATATCCACTGTACTAATTTACTTTGATAGTGGTTGTACCTCGAGGCTCTAGTTGCCAACATTTTGGAGACTTTGTATTTTAACGGGACCTTTTCTTTCACCAAATTATATTAGAAATCACCATACCAATTACTTTGAAATTTCGTAATAATTTATTTGGAGAAATCATTGGGCCATTTAAAGTGGAATAAAAAAAAGGTTATTTAAAGTGTAATTTACTAATTTACTTTGGTCTTAGTACACGTCAAAGCTCAACGTGACAACATTTTGGAGACTTGTATTTTAACTGTTTTAATTTTATTTATTTCTGTTTTTTAGATCTTTTCACCAAATATTATATTAGAAATCACCGTACCAATTACTTTGAAATTTTATAATAATGCTTTCGTGAAACTCAATAGGATTAAGGTAAAGCAGGTCTAGATCGATAGGCCTGTTTTTGGTTGAGGTTATTTTTGAAATTTTTATAGTTTTTATTTTAATTTATTTATCTTATTTTTTAATATGTCATAAATTTATAAATTACATAAAAAGTATTATAGATCACAATAATTAATAATTTAAAATATTTAAAAGACATGTAAAATATTTAATTGACTTTCCAAATTCTATCAATGCCACATAAATTGGAGCACAAATAGTAACATATATTATTTAAAAATCATATAAAAAGTACTTTAAATCAAAAAAAAAAATAAAATTAAAACTCTAAGAACTATATAAAATTTTGATTCACTCTCCAAATTTCATCAGCGCCAATAAGGCTGGGCATAAAATACCAGAAATCGAATTACCGAACCTAATCTAAGAATTTGGTATTCAGTATTTGGTAATTCGGTATTTGGTATGGTAACTGGGAATAAAATGTTAAAATTACGGTATTTGGGTTCGGGATTGGTAAAAGATATTACTATCATTTGGTATTTGGTATTTGGTATTTGGTATTTGGTATTTACCGAATACCAAATTATTGTTAACTGATCATAGTCTATACTCATAGGCCACGAGTCCAAATTAATATTCTACAAAAGGTCAAAAACCCACAACCTAAAAGTCTATAATACTATATTAATTTTAAAGTTTTAAAATGAAAATCACTTTTAAAATTTTTATTGTTAGCAGCAGTGGACAACATGTTCAAATATGAAGTTATTGTTTCATATTACTCGCGTTTTCTTCATTCTGGTACTATCTATCAAGATAACCTGAAATTGTCTAGTCTTGATGCAACTTTTAGGTATATCTAATTTATGTCCAGTGGGAGAATTGATGCAGAGATACTCATTTCCTGCCATATCTAAGTAATCAAAAAGGTTTGACACCATGTTGTATGATTTTAAATATCTCATAAGTTATTCTTGATGAAAGGGTTAGTGAATTCTTTTATTTAAACTCACTCACTAGTCACTACGAGGCAAATATTTGAGGAACAGATGTGGCTATTATCGTGGCTATTATCTTCCGGAGTCATTTCTGCATTAAACAGTTATTATGTTAAATCAACAAATGATGAATGAACTATAAAACATCACTGATGAAGTGTTAAAAAATGTTGTTTCTATAAGGCATAGGGTAGAAACTTTATCTTGTGTTTTGATTCAGTTCTAAAATAAACTATTATCGTTGGCCTGGAGTAGAGTCTACCAAATTTAACTTTAATATGGTATTATCAAATACCGTACCGAACCGAAGTTTAATTTACCTATTACCGAATTACCAAATCGAAGTTTAATGGTATGGTATTTGGTAAGTACTTTCATTTACCGATTATCGAATTACCGAATCCAAATTATGATAATACATAACCGAATACCGAACGCCCACCCCTAAGCGCCAGTGCACCACATAAATTTAGACATAGAGAATACATACTATCTGAAAATTATGTAAAAGTTATTATAAATTACAATAATTAACAACCAAATATGTTAAACTCATACGAAAAGTATATTCGACTCTCTAAATTTTATTTGCGTCACATAATTTAGAACAAAAAAAGTAGCAATATCGGGCCCGTACAAACATGGGCTTTGTTATCTAGTACACATATAAAATACTTTGGGTTTAATATATTTAGTGTAAGATTATTAATTTTGAAAAATTATAAAACATAGGAAACATTAGCCCACAATTATCCTATACGGTCAATATTTACAATAATTACTATCTATAGTTATCTCTAGCTAAGTTTAATCATATCCACCCATCTCTCCCCTTCTCTCTCTCTCTTCTCCCTCCTCCCACACCATCTCTCTCGCTCACGCTCTCTGCCCCCCCCCCCCCCCCTCTCTCTATATCTTACAATTCTCATTTTTTTTAAAAAACATACAAATTGTTATTAATTGTATATTCATATATGTATTAATTATATATTAATTCAATATTTTTATATGGTTCAATTAATATTCATATAAGTATTAGTTATATATTAATTCAATATCCATATATGTTTCGATTGAATTTGAATATGTATCAGTTGCATAATTTAAATGTATGTGAATGTTTTCAAAATGTATATGTGAATATATTTTTGTATATGTATATCTAACTCCCCTTTTTAAATGTATATCTAAGTGTAATTAGTATCTAATCATAGTGTATATTGAATAGAAAAGATTGTACAAATGTATTATCGATTTGTATATTATCATAGAGTATATTGAATAACTTTGAATTTGTACATATACATTTTGCAGAATGTTTATTGAATCTAAAGGTGATAAATGAGTGGATTTGGATGGATTGAACTTAAGTTGATGGGACTGCAATCCACCCATATATTATTATAGGAAAAAATACATAATACTATGCCTTAACTTTCCATTATTATCTAAAATCTCACCCTCTTATAATAATTACAAAAATTTCAAATTTTACTTTATCTGTCCAAGTCCAAGGATACATCATATCTACCCCCTAATCCCAAATCTAATTCATATTCATCATAAATTTTGTTGTTCTTCTCAGGCTCTTTTATCTCCTACATCATGTTTATATTTATACTTCACCCTATCTCTATCTCTATCAATAAGCTGGTGAACCTCGTGAACTAATTCTTTCTTCTCATTCTTTATATGAGTAACACTTCCCATAGACAATCTATTAAGAGCGTCAGCCACTACATTGGATTTACCCTGGTGGTACAAGACACTCATATCGTAATCCTTCAACAATTTCAGTTGTCTCCTATGATGAAGATTTAGATCTTTCTGACTGAACACAAAATGATGGCTCTTGTGATCTGTGAACACATCAATTTCAACCCCATAAAGATATTCCAAATCGTTAAGGCAAAAATCACAGTTGCCAACTCAAGATCATGAGTCAGGTAAGTATTCTCACGAGTCTTAAGCTATCTAGAGGCATATGCTATAATCTTGTCATGCAGTATCAACACACAACCAAGGCCAACTCTGAAAGCATCAAACTACAAACCCATCTAAACTCTCTGACAGAGTTAAAATTAGAGCGGAGGTGAGTTGAGTCTTTAACTCATGAAAATTCTTCTCGCAAGCATCGGATTACTGAAATTTGACTTTCTTTTGAGTCAATCCGAACATACAAGAAGCAATAGAGGAAAATCCCTCAACAAAATGCCTGTAGTAACTAACTAAGCTCAAGAAACTCCTGATGTCTGATGGAGAGATGGGTCTAGGCAAATTTCTAATTGCTTCAGTCTTTTGAAGATCAACTTGATTATCGTCACTGAAAATAATATGACCAAGAAATACTACTGAATTCGAATAAAATTCACAGTTGCTGAACTTAGCAAATAACTGGCAATCTTTGAGAGTCTGCAAGACAATTCTCAAATGGTCTGCATGTCCATCCTCACTCCGAGAATAAATAAAGATGTCACCAATAAAGACAATGACGAACATATTCAAGTACTGCTTAACATCCTGTTTATCAAGTCCATAAAAGATGTAGGAGCAATTGTTAACCTAAAAGACATAACAACAAATTCAAAGTGATCATACCGAGTATTAAAGGTTGTCTTTGAAATGTTACGTTCTCTAACTCTGAGCCGATGATAGTTGGATCTGAGAACTATCTTAGAAAATTAATTGGCACCCTGAAGTTGATCGAACAAGTCATCAATCCAAGAAATGAAATACTTATTCTTGATTGTGACTTTGTTCAACTGGCAATAATCGATGTATACTCTGAGAGAACCATATTTTTTGCATACGAAGAGAATTAGATCACTATATGGAGAGATATTGATCCTGATAAAACCCTTGTCTGGAAGGTCTATCAATTGTTTGTTTAATTCATTAAGCATGGTTGGATCCATTCTATGGAGAGGAATTAAGATAGGTTGGGTATCTGGAAGGAGGTCTATTTTGAAGTCAATTTCTTGCTTGGGAGAAACTCTGGATATATCTTTAGAAAATACTTCTGAAAATTCATTTTCCACAAGAACTGACTCAAGAATTAGGTCTCAAACTTTGAATCCTTAACCCGAACAAGATGATAGATGCATCCTTTGGAAATTATTTTTCTAGCCTTAAGATAAGAGACAACCCGACCTATAGGCACTGAAGTACTACCCTTTCACTCTATGACTAGCTCATTTGGAAACTGAAACTATACCACTATCTTTCTACAATAAATTGAGGCACAGCAAGAGTGTGGCCAATCAATGTCAAGAATGACATCAAAATCGATCTTGACATCAAAATCGATCATGTCTAACTCTACAAGATCAACTGAGGTGACTTTCTAAGAAACTAACATAAGGCAATTTTTGTATACCCATCTAACTATGAATGAATCACCAACTGGAGTTAAGGGTGTTCATGGGTCGGTTCGAATCGATTATTGGTCAAAATAATAACAAAACCAACTTAGTCAGTTTTTAAATTTCTAAAACCAAACCAAACAAAAAAATAACTGTCGATTTGGTTCTTGTCAGTTTAGTTTGGGTTGATTCGGTTTTTTCGATTTATAACTTTAGCTAATGATAAAATTTAAAAATTCTAAAAAACAAATCCAATCTAACATATGATATGTTAACCGAGTGTTCTATCTCAACCTTGAAACTAAGATATCAACTGGGTGTTATACTTCGGTAAAGCTATGAACAGCAGCATATGAACGTTTCTAAAAAAATATTTTAAAACTGCATTTAACAGAATGATATGGTAAACCCCCCAAAAGGTGAACACATAAACTACTTGCTCAACAAGTTTCAAAAAGAAAGTTAAAATTAGTGATTGTCTATAGTCTAATGAATCTCAGCTATAAATTTCAATATACAACAAGATATTATCTTCACAATTAGTATCATTTATCATTCAACATGCGAAATTCATTTAGAATCTCATAAGATACTATCAACTAGATGAAGACATGACTTAATGTGTTACGACTAAAGTTAAATCATGATTAAAATATAAAATGTAACAAGTATGTATATTGTATTTATGAATAATATATAAATAACTATAATATATATATATATATTGGTTTGGTTGGGTTATTTATCGGTTATTTTAAAGTAAAATCAAACCAAACCAAATTACTTTCGATTTTTTAAAATTCAAAACCAAACCAAACCTAACCAAATATCGATTTTTTAAATCGGTTTGGTTTGGATCGCAGTTTGATTTGGTTAAAAACCAAACCATGAACACCCCTAACTGGAGTAGAGATTGAGAAAGGTTTTGAGAGGATTTTAGGACTGACACTGAAGTCTACTGCTATATAGAGAGTCAAAAAAGAAGGTGACTCTGGGATCTAACAATGCATAGACATTAATATGAAAGACATGTAATGTACTAGTGACTATATTGGGAGAACCCTCCTGATCCTGTTGAGTTTGAAGGGCATAGAACTTATTCTGACGTTGTCTGCTAGCTGCCTTAGATAAGGCACCACTCTAAGTCGAGCGATCTAATGAAATTCTAAATAGGTAGCCTAAGTGTTCCCACCGATATCACCTCTATTAGCTGATGAATAATGTCAAAGTTTGTGACCCAACTTTCCATAATCAAAGCACCCATCCTTACCAATCAAACATTCTCTGGGATAGTACTTCCCATACTTCTTACCAATTGGGAAGAAAGTGCCTCGGAGCCTAGCGCTCTAGCTTTTTTATCCTGCTAAGGTATGGGGGATAAAACACTAATATATGATAGTGTTGGAGCTGAAGATCTCTACTGAAACTGAGAGCGATTACCACCACCCGACTTATGTTGAGAATAATCAAAGTTCCATGTTCTAGTTCTCTTATTCATACTCTCCCTCCCTTTTCCTTAATATTTTTTCCTCAAACTATTAAGCATAAACTATTAACAAAGAGATGCCCACATCTTTAACCAACATTGCAGTTCGACAACCCTTCACCAAATCTTCAGAAATATCTCATACAAACTTAACTTATGGAGGTCTTGGAATTAGCAAGCATTGTCAAAACATACTTAAATAGTTGAGTAAACTTAAGAGAATACTCCTTTACACTCATGTTTCCCTTCTTCGGATTAATGAACTCCCGAACCTTGCTTTCTTTAACCCAAGTAGGAAGAATCTATCTAGAAAGGCAACAACAAACTCATCCCATTTCTCTAGACCTACATCTACACCCCTATCCTTCTTTTCCACTATTTAAACCAAGTATGAGCTACTCTTTTAAACTGATAAGCGGACAAGTCATCACTTTCAATTAAAGTGACACCTATAATCTCGGTAACCTTCTAAATATCATCCAGTAACTCCTACTATACTCCTCAAACTTAGAACTATAAAACTCAGGAGGATTCATCTGAAATAAGTCTCGAACTCTAACTGTTGTTTTGATAATAATATAATTGAACGGGGCGGGGCATCAACCTGTTGATTAGCTTGAGTAGTCATGGCTTGAATAAGCACCGTGAAGGTAGGACTAAACTCAACATGAGAGAATTTCTCATTTAAAGGGTTGGCAGGGGTTTATGGTGCTTGTTGGTTTCTGTTTCGATTTTTATATCTTTTTTGGGAGACATTTTCTATAAATACATAGAGCAGGAGTTAGAAGAAAGTTTTAACAGATTTTGCACTCTATCGTATGATATAAGCATGAAAAAAGGTGAAATATTTCCTAAAATATTTAATACCCTCTCGCTCACAAGTGTGAAGTACTTCACACTCATGAGCTAGACTCTACTTAACACTGTTTCAGATACACTAGGACACTTTAAACCTGATGTTCTGATACCAAGTTTGTCACGATTTAAGACTACCCCTAGTCATAATACGATGTTTTAAGCCACAAGTAACCCTAATAAGCCCATGGATGTATATATCACTACCAATCTTTATAACCAAATAACACTACGCGAAAGGTAAAGTCTAAATGATATATGAATAATCAAAATCAAATTTCAATGATAAATCAAAATAAAAATCCCTTAACATAACATAAAGTTGAACATATACTGCATGTCTGAAAGCCACTATTGAGGTGAGTTGCTAGGACAAGCATATAGCTAACTCTAACTTTCTGAAACTGAAAAAGAGAAAACAAATAAAATACTGTTAACTAGTCCTCAAATGGCAAGGACTCACCAAAACACAACTACTGAAGTAATATTGGACCAAGTTAACTGCGATCGAGGAGTTAAACATCCAAACTTATATTATAAGATAATATAGCATAGAAAAATATATGGCCAATACCTTGAATGCACTGAGCATGTGAGATATGCACTACACTATTTAAGATTAACATGTTGAAAGTGACATAATGACCTAAACATGGGCCTGAAATCTATAAGCTGATGTTATGACCAACTAATAAACATTTAACACATAAGATACTGAATAGACTGAATACAAGGCAAAACGAGATTTGAGACTAAACTGTGGGAGGTTTCTGTAACCGACATTGATCATGTGAGAAACATAGAATCTAACCTATAATACAAGTTAGGAGGGTGTTCTACACCTTTCCAAGTGTACGAATCGTGATTGGCATGAATTCAGTCATAAGCCCATTAAGAGCAAGAGAGACACTCTCAACTGATGGGGACCCCTTTAACCTATGGTGGCACATAGTTGGGGACTTAGATTATCTGAACCTTTGTCCTCTCGGTGCTAAGTACTACTCTCAACTGAATATAAATTAATATACTGAAATTCTTAACAATAATGATAGTCTCAAACTAAAAGATAAGTGTTTTATCTGAAAGCATTCTAAATCTTGAACTGAAGAACTGAATATTTAACTGATAATACATGATATCCTAGGTCATCGAGTGTTCATAACCCACCATCTTTGAGGAATGCAACTAATCATGACGATACTATAATTTGAACGTAATAAGAAATTTCATAACTCAAGCTCAAAATCAAGAATTTATCAATATGATGAGAGTTCATGGTCATGAGTGTGGAAGGATGCTCAAATTTATGAAAAAATATATATTTATGGTTTAGTCAAAGCAAAAAACTAATAAAAACTAAAGGAATTCATACTTTTCATGGAAATAGGGTGAATTATAATTGATAAATTAAATTAACTTTGAGACTCAATTGGTGAAAGAAAACCTATTCATGAAATCCCACATACTTGGAGATAAAAACCTTGGTGAGACCCCTGAATTTGGAGCTTGAAGAAGATGAATCCTAGTTATACTTTGGAGAGGAGAAATCTTGTTTTTCTCACTAAATGTCGGATGGTTTTAGGTGAGTAAGAGGCTTAGGGTAATATTAAACTTAATAACCAGCCTTAGAATAGCTCAAACGACATAGTTTTGGTGTTAAAAGGTGGAAAAAGACCAAACAACCTTTTAAAATCATCTTAAAAGTTGTTGGAATCAGTCTCAATGACTCGCGTGATGACTCCTAAGATCTGATTATGACTCATGGACTGAGTCATCTCCTAGGACTTGATTTTTGTTTCCCTCTTCCTTGTCACCCTACAACTCGTCGAGTGATCTGACAACTCGTCGTGTCTGAGTCGTCGTTATTGACAACTTTGATGATGCTTTAGTAAAATAATCATAACTTTTTACTCTGATATCAGATTAATGAGAAATCAGATTCATTGAAAAAGTAATTCAAATATCTATCATTTTATGAGTCTTGCGCTAAGTTATGCTTATTTGAAGTTGACTATAGTAATATTCTCTACAAAAAATCTCTCGATAAGGGAGGTTTCAACTTGGCTATGAGCTACCAATTACTTGAGGCCTTAATACATGTCTAAATCACTTCACATACTACCAAACATGATGTTCAAGTATACATATACTTGAAGCATGGTTCAAAGCTTAGCTTGAATTTTTGGGGTGTTACATTTTTCCTCTATCTCCTTATCTTTTTCTTCTCTCTCATGCGTTCTTATTTTGGTACGAATCTATATTGAAAAATAATTATATAGAAATTTATCAACGTAATCAAATGTTTATAAAATATTTTGTCTATATTATATTAAATTCAATAAAAATTATACTTGGATATATAGATAAAAAATACGCAGACAATAAAAAAAGATTTGGTATGATTGAGTTGCACACACACACACATATTGTTGTGAAATATAAAGCAAGAACAAGAATAAATAGAGAGAGAAGAGAGGAGGCTTCTTATTTCTCTTGAGAGATGAGAGATTGATCTTGTGAATCATTTACAATGAATAAAACCCCTCTATTTATAGGAGAAATTACTCCTAGTTTCTAAAAGATAGATATTTCATATCCTATTAGATATCAACTAGATCTTGATAGATATTATCTATATTCTTGATAGACATTCACTATAATATAAATACATTTATAACACTCCCCTTTGAATATCTAATTGATAGATAATATGCCTCGTTAAAACCTTACTAGAAAAAACCTAGTGAAAAAAAATCTAGTGAAGGAAAAAGGGTACACATCTCTAATAATACGCATTTCGGCTGCCTCATTAAAAACCTTACAAGAAAAATTCAGTGGGACAAAACCTTGAAAGAAAAAAAGAGTATAGCGTGTACTTGCTCCCCCTGACGAAAACATCAATGAACTTTGCATCCCGATCTTGTGCACTATTTTCTTGAAAGTTGCAGTTAAAAGAGACTTGGTAAATAAATCAACCACATTGCCACTTGAACGAATCTGTTGCACGTTAATATCACCATTATTTTTGTAGTTCATGTGTTTAGAAAAGCTTTGACGAAATATGCTTCGTTCTATCTCTTTTTATGCATCCTCCCCTAAGTTGTGCTATCCATGCTGCATTATTTTCATATAAAATCATGGATACTTTGTTACATTTCAAACCACATTTATCTCAAATGAGATATATCATGGACCTCAACCACACACATTCACGGTTTGCTTCATGAATAGCTATTATCTCAGTATGATTCGATGAAGTGGCTACAACAGATTGCTTTATATATATCCAATATATGGCACTACTACCACATATGAACACATAGATTGTTTAAGACCGAACTATATGTGAGTCATATAAGTACCCAACATCAGCATGACCAATAAGATCGAGACTGCAATTTTTAGAATAATATAGCCCATATCAGTAGTCTCTTTAGGTACCGTATATGTGTTTGATCTCATTCTGATGTCTCTTAGTAGGATCAGGATTATACCTTACTAATAAATTAACTGAAAAGGCTACACCCGGCCTTATAGTATTTGCAAGATACATTAGTGCATCAATTACACTAAGATATAGTACTTCATAACCAATCCAATTCGGTATATTTCTCATTTCAGCAAATAATATATTTCTTTTGAAAACTCTCCAAGAGTTTCAATAATTTTTAAGCTATAAGCTTATACAATATAAGGATTATAAATAATTTCTCAGAAACTTTTATATGTTTCAAACATTTTGAATCCTTAAAAAAGTTTTCATATAAATTTGGTGAAGTGACAATATTCAACATTTCATAAGCGACATATTCAAGTATCTGGACTGCAAATCAAATAAGTTTTATACTTATCAAGATGCATCATTTCACGTCACTTGATAAATGTTTCTACTTCAGCATGCGTAAATAAACGTTGAATTGCGATCTTCGTAATCTTTCACAATATTGTGCCAATATTATATCAAAGATATTAATGATATATTATTTCATATCGGTTCATAGTGTAACATAATATTTTAAGATCTCACCACTTCATTATTTTCAAGTACCGGAACCTCTCATAAAGTTTCATGAAATTTTATGTCGTAGGCTCTTCAAGAGCACATTGCCTTCTTATTATGATTGTTTTCTCCCAATCCTTTTCAAGGATTATTTCATTTAGAACCGATTGGTCTACCACACTTCACGCATGCATAGACTTTGTTCTTTAGGGACACAAAATAGGAGCACTTGCAGCTTATAGATGCTTTCGGCATTTGACTTGAATTATTTTTTGAATGAGGATTCGATGATAATTTCCTAACATATTTCATAGTTACTTATAATCTCCCCCTTATGTTAGGAAAACTAACATATATCCTCCATCTTCTTTGAGGAATCCATCTTTGTGCATTATAGTATATTCATTAATTTTATACCGCACATCAAAACTATTAGATGGACAACATGTGGTTCATGACTCAGAACTAACTTTGAGGGGGAACTAATCATAATTTATTGGTTTGATGCATATAAGTACTTTTGTATATAATATTTCAAACCAACACATGAAACTTTTGTTCTCATTAGAAATGATTCATCTATTTATCAAAGTCATTCTATACCAAATCAACATTATCAAGATGAATTGTCTTGATTACAAAATCTGGAAATTATGCTCTTAACTCAATTTTATTGAGCAAGCAACTTTATGAATGTCAAACTGCAGGTTGACAATAAATGTACAAGTGATCATCTTATATCGATGCATCTTAATAGATCACATGACTGGTGAACGGGCCAATATTTATCTTTTATAATTTTCAAAGTTTAGGGGATCAAATTTCAATATTAGTTGGTCCAACCAACTTATCACGAGAACAAGCAACATTAAAAGTTCATGAAGAATTTTCTAGTTCTTCAATATATATATGTTTAATACTCACTATGTACATCTTTGGGATGTCGCAATCGTTCATGTCAATTTATGATCTTATTTGTACTAGTAAACTTCAAGTTTACCATGACATGTACTTTTTTCTTTAGTAAATTTAAGATTTACTATTACATGAATAAACAACATATTTACTACTTCTGAGCAAATTACAGAATATTTCTTCTCAATTATTCTACCTCTTTCGGAGGTGAGTTGTGGTATCATCACAATCAAGTGCACATTTGTATTAATAAGTTTTACTAAATAATATCACATTCACCCAGGAAATGGATCTGTGCTTATAACAATCAAAATTCTCATTCTCAGGAATGGAGTATAATCGTTCCTTAAGCCTATCAAATTATGATAGCTTATAACTTCTTTCAAAATATTGCTAATTTTAGAGCAAATCAAGGTGTGCATATAATGTAGAGAATTTTTTTCTAACATATCTTATAATCATAATACGCGTGTGAAAATATTATTACTTTCGATGATTATTATCATATTATCCCTCCACACTTATATCCGTGCATTTAATCACTTGTCTTCTTTCAGATATATCACTGCTACCACATTCCCTTCAAGAATGGAGCAAGTTGTCAACTTTTAGATTCATCTTATATTGCTACAATATTCACTTCATGGAATAGAGCATATCAAAGGATATGTTTCATGACATTTCACCAAACACCCATGATTTTGCCTTATCCATCATAATATCATCAATATGGTGTATTGAGATTCAAACTCAATATCTTATCCATATAAAGATGTCTTAGGCTATAACTCGATGGGACTTAAACCCAACATCTTATCATCATGGTGCATTGAAACCAACCCAATGTCATACCCTCTTAATGAGATGAGACTTAAATTCATCATCACATATTTTAACAATATTGTTCTTCATGAACAAATTTAAAGCATAAGTGGTTTCAAATTAATTATTTTTCCTCAAATACAACAATAATTATATCTTTAGTAGCAAAAGACAAATAACATAAGTAATTAATAACCTTGAAATTACCTTTAGATTTATAATCTCACCTTGGTTGGCAGAGTCTCATGTTGATAACGTGTTATGAAATATAAAGCAAAAACAAAAATAAATAGAGAGAGAAGAGAGGATGCTTCTTATTTCTCTTGTGAGATGAGAGATTCGTCTTTTGAATCATTTACAATGAATATAAACCCTAGGAGAAATTACTCCTAGTTTCTCTCTAAAAGATAGATATTTTATATCCTATTAGATATCAACTAAATTTTGATAGATCTTATCTATATTCTTGATAGACATTCACAATAATGTAAATACATTTATAACATATATATATATATAATGTATAAATGAGAAAATATGTTGATTTAGTTGATGAATACGGTAATTGTAGTATGTATGCATAAAGTACATTCTGTTTGTATACATAAGAATATTGAGAGTTGCAACTACATAATTTATGTATAAAAATATTGAAAAAAAAATATGCAGACAATATAAAAAAAAGGATTTGGTATGATTTGAGTTGCTTATTGTGAAGATCAATTATTATAATTGATCTATAATGGAGATATTATAAGAAAATGATAGAAATCTCAAAATTTGAAAAAGAGTGAAAGAAAAGGGGTGGTTGAAATTACCTAAAAAATATCATTTGTGATAAATATATTACCATAAATAGTGAATGTATACTTTACCATATATAGTGAATGTCTATTTATGGAAAAGTTAGAAACCCCAAGGTTAGTTTTTCCCTATAAATGAAGGAGGTTCCTTCATTGTGATTCACTCATCAAGAATCCCCATGAAAAATAAAGAAGCCTTCTCTCTTCTCTCTCAATTCTTCTTCGTCTTTGCTTTATATTTCATAACACGTTATCAGCACGAGACTCTGCCAAACAAGGTGAGATTATAAATCTAAAGATAATTTCAACGTTAGTGATTTCTTATGCTATTTGTATTTTACTACTAATGATATAATTATTGTTGGAATTGAGAAAAAATAATTGTTTTGGAACCACTTATGCTTTAAATTTGTTCATGAAGAACAATATTGTTAAAAGATATGATGATGAATTTAAGTCTCATGTCACTAAGAGGGTAAGACATTGGAGTAAAAGTTCCAATGCATCATGATGATAAGATATTGGGTTTAAAGTCCCATCGATTTATGCCTAAGACGTCTTTATATGGATAAGACATTGAGATTGGATCTCTATGCACTATATTGATGACATTATGAAGGCTAAGGCAAAATAATGTATTTTTGATGAAAGTTTATGAGACATGTCCCATTGAATGTGCTCCATTCTCTAAAGTGAATGTGGTAGCAGTGCATAATATGTCTGAGAGAGACAAGTGGTTGAATATACGAATGTAAATGTGGTGGGACATTATGATAATTATTATCAAAAGTGACATATTTTTACACGTTTATTATGATTATAAGGTATGTTAGAGAAAATTTCTGTACAACCATATGTATTCCTTGATTTTCTCCTGAATTAGCAATATCTTAAAAGACACTATAAGCTATCAGAATTTGATAGGCTTAAGGCACGATTATATTTAATTCTTGGTAAATGAGAAGCTTATTCATGCAAACGTGCACTTGATTGTGATGATATCACAACTCACCTCCGAAAGAGGCTGAATAATCAAGAAGAATTATTTTAAAATCTACTTTTAAAGTAGTAAATCTGAAATTTATTCGCCTAATAGTAAATCTGAAATTTACTAAAGTAAAAGGCACATGTCATTGTAAACTTGGAGTTTACTAGTACAAATAAATTCATAAATTGATATGAACAATTATGATATTCCGAAGATGTGCATATTAAGTATTAAACATATATTGAAGAATTAGAAAATTCTTCGTGTACTTTGAATGGTGTTTCTTCTCATGATAAGTTGGTTGGACCAACTAATTTTAGGATTGGATCCCTTAAAATCATAAAAGTATAAAAGGTGAATAAGGGCCCGTTCACCTACCATGTGATATATATATATATATATATAGATATTAAGAGACATCGATATAAAATAATCACATGTACGTTTTTTGTCAATCTGCAGTTGACATTCATAGATTTGCTTGCTCAATATAAATTGAGTTAAGAGCATAATTTTTTATTATATAATCAAGACAATTTATCTTGATAAAAATAATTTAGCATTGAATGCCTTCGGTAAATGGATGAATCATTGCTTATGAGAACAACCTCATATATTGGTCTATAATATGATATATTACATACAATAACAATTGTTTGCATTATACCAAAAATTATGATTAATTCATCCCTCGTAATTGGTTTAAGATCAGGAATCAATTATTCCATCTAGTAATTTTAATATGTGGTATTTGATAAATGGGTATACCATGATACATAAAGATGGATTCTCTAAAGTAAATTGAGATGTATGTTAATTTTCCTAACATGAGGGGGAGATAATAAAAAACTAAGTAATATGTTGTGAATTATCATCAATATGATCCTCATTCAAAGGATAATTCAAGTTCAAATGCTAGGAGCATTTGCTGACCCAAAGACTGATATTATATTTAGCTATAAATGCTCCAATTTGATGTCCCTAAAGGACAAAATCTACTACATGTATGAAGCATAGTAGATCAATCGGTGTCAAATGAAATAATCCTTAAAAAGGATAAGGAGCAAATAATCATAATAAGAAGGCAGCGTGCTCTTGAAGATTCTATGACATAACACTTCATGAAACCTTATGAGAGGTTGAGGTACTTGAAAATAATGAAGTGATGTGATCTCAAAATGTTATGTCATACTGTGAACCATTACGAAATAACATATCATCAATGATATTTTTGATACAATATTGGCACAATATTGTAAAGGATTACGAGGATCCAAATTTTACGTTTGTTTAAGCATGCCGACGTAGAAAAATTTATCAAGTAACCTAAAAGGATGCATTTTGGTAACCGTAAAACTTATTTTATTTATTGTCCAGGCACTTGAAGATGTTACACTTGACATGTTGGACATTGTCACTTGACAAGAATCTATATGAAAATCCCTAAAGGATTCAAAATGCCTGAAGCATATAAAGTTTCTGGAAAACTTTTTATTATCCTTATAAGAGATAATTTGATGATTTGAGTATCATTGGAACTCTTGGAGAATTTTCAAAAACAATAGAATATTTTCTTAAATGAGAAATAGGTAGAATTGAATAAGGATCCATTCCGACCTCAAGAAAAGAATGAGGAACTCCTTGGTTATGAAGTATCATATCTTAGTGCAATTGATGCACTAATGTATCTTGCAAATACTACAAGGCCTTATATAGCTTTTTTTTTGGTTAATTTGTTAGCAAGATAAAGTTCTGCTCTTACCGAGACATCAAAATGGGATCAAACACATGATCTTATTTTATTTTAAAGATTGTAATTCCGATCTTATTGGTCATGCTGATGTTGGGCATTTATCTGACCCATATAAAGCTCAGTCTCAAACAGGTTATGTGTTCATATGTGGAGATACTACCATATCTTAGATATATACAAAGCAGTCTATCGTAGCCACTTCATTGAACCATGATGAGACAATAGCTATTCATGAAGCTAGCCGAGAATGTGTATGGTTGAGGTCCATGATACATCTCATTCGAGAAAAATGTGGTTTGAAATGTGAAAATGTACCCACATTTTATACAGAGATAATACAGCATGCATAGCACATCTTAATGGAGGATTCATAAAAGGAGATAGAACGAAACACACTTCATCAAAGCATTTCTACATACATGAGCTACAAAAGAATGGTGATATTAACATGCACCAGATTCATTTAAGTTACAATGTGGCTAATTTTTTCACCAAGTCTCCTCCAATTGCAACTTTCAAGAAGATGGTGCACAAGATCGGGATGCAAAGGTTCAAGGATATTCTCATTAGGGGGATTTAATACGCGTTGTACTCTTTTTCCCTTATGAGTTTTATCCCATTGAGTTTTTCTTGTAAGGTTTTTAATGGGGCGGCCTATATGCGTATTGTTAGAGATGTGTACTCTTTTTTCTTCACTAGATTTTTTCTCCCACTGGGTTTTTTCTAGTAAGGTTTTAATGAGACACATTATCTATCAATTAGACATACAAGGAGGAGTGTTATAAATATATTATCATATATAGTGAATGTCTACTTTATCATATATAGTGAATGTGTACTTTACCATATTTAGTGAATGTTTATTTATGAAAAATTAGAAACCCCAAGATTAGTTTTCCCATAAAAATAAAAGGGATTCATTCATTATAATTCACTCATCAAGAATCCCATGAAAATTTGAAGAATCCTTCTCTCCTCTTTTAATTCTTCTTCTTCTTTACTTCATATTTCATAACATCATTCAATTTTTCAATTTCTTACTAATTTTAAGGAGTAGTTTTGGTTGGAGGTTAGAAGGGAGAGGTGAGTACTACTACTATTTTTAAGGAAAATGATTAAAGGTTAGGCAGTGCTAATTAATTGACCTAATTTCCATTTTATGTCAACTTCGTTAAAGTCTGCTGATGCTTGCCAATTGTATGTTTTGGTTGTGTAGCGTGCCATTTTTTCCTTTTTAAATAGGGGAAATTAATTATGTAAATTGTTCGAATTGTTATAAAACAAGAAAGAATAAAGGACAAGAGTAGAGAGAGAAGAGAGTAATTGTTATTTCTCTTGATGGATAAGAGATCATAAGATTGATAATACAATGAACAAAACCTCTCTATTTAAAGGAGAAAATTACTCCTAGTCTGAGTAAAAGACAGATGCTTCAAATCCTAATAGATATCAAAGTAGATCTTGATAGATATTCACTATAATTTAAATACATTTATAACACTCCCCCTTGAATGTCTAATTAGTAGATAATGTGCCTCATTAAAACCTTACTAGAAAAACCTAGTGGAAAAAAATCTAGTGAAGGAAAAAGAGTATACATCTCTAACAATACGCATATAGGCTGCCTCATTAAAAACCTTATAAGAAAAACCCAGTGGGACAAAACCTCATAAGGAAAAAAAAGAACAATGCGTATTAACTCCCCCTAATGAGATCATCCTTGAACCTTTGCATCCCGATCTTGTGCACCATCTTCTTAAAAGTTGCAATTGGAGGAGACTTGGTGAATAAATCAACCACATTGTCACTTGAACGAATTTGTTGCACGTTAATATCACCATTCTTTTGTAGCTCATGTATGTAGAAAAACTTTGATGAAGTGTGCTTCGTTCTATCTCCTTTTATGAATCCTCCATTAAGATGTGTTATGCATGTTGCATTATCTCTGTCTAAGACTGTGGGTACATTGTCACATTTTAAACCACATTTTTCTCAAATGAGATGTATCATGGACCTCAACCATACACATTCTCGGCTTGTTTCATGAATAATTATTATCTCAGCATGGTTCGATGAAGTGGCTACGATAGACTGCTTTGTATATTTCCAAGATATGGCAGTATCCCCACATGTTAACACATAAATTATTTGAGATCCAGCTTTATACGGGTCAGATAAGTACTCAGTATCAGCATAACCAACAAGATTAAGACTGCAGGTTTTAGAATGAAATCATGTGTTTGATCTCATTTCGATGTCTCCTTATAGGAGCAGAACTATATCTTACTAACAAATTAATTGAAAAGGCTATATCAGGCCTTGTAGTATTTGCAAGATACATTAGTACACCAATTGGACTAAAATATGGTACTTCAGAACCAATCCAATTTGGTATGTTTCGCATTTCAGCAAATAATCTTATTGTTTGTGAAAACTCTCCAAGAGTTTTAATGATTTTCAAGCTATAAGTTTATACAATATATTGATTCTAAATAATTTTTCCAGAAACTTTTATATGCTTCAAACATTTTGAATCCTTAGAAAGTTTCATATGAATTTTGTCAAGTGAAAATATTCAACATGTCATATGTGACATCTTCAAGTGTCTGGACTGCAAATCAAATAAGTTTTACACTTATCAAGATGCATCCTTTCATATCACTTGATAAATGTTTCTACGTCAGCATGCTTAAATAAACGTAGAATTCAGATCCTCGTAATCTTTTACAATATTGTGCAAATATCGTATCAAAGATATCATTAATGATATATCATTTTGTATCGGTTCATAATGCGACATAACATTTTGAGATCTCATCACTTCATTATTTTCAGGTACCTGAACCTCTCATAAGGTTTCATGAAGTGTTATGTCGTAGGCTCTTCAAGAGAACATTGCCTTCTTATTATGATTATTTGCTCCTTGTTTCATTTGGAAGCGATTAGTCTATCGTGCTTCATGCATGCATAGACTTTGTCCTTCAAGGACACAAAATAGGAGCACTTGTAGCTTAAATATGAGATGTTTTCGGCATTTGGCTTGAATTATCTTATGAATGAGGATCTTATGATAATTCCTAACATATTTCATAGCTGCTTATAATCTCCTCCTTATGTTAGGAAAACTAACATTTATACTCATCTTCTTTGAGGAGTCCATCTTTGTGCATCATGGTATATTCATTAATCGTATACCACACATCAAAATTATTAGATGGACAACATGTGGTTCCTGACCTTGAACCAATTGAGAGGGAAGAAATAATCATAATTTATTGGTCTAATGCATACAAGTGTTATTGTATGCAATATATCATATTTCAGACCAATACATGAAACTTTGTTCTCATTAGTAATGGTTCAACTATTTAAGAAAGGCATTCAATGCTAAACCATCATCATCAATATGAACTATCTTGATTACACAATCTGAAAGTTATACTTTTAACTAAATTTAATTGAGCAAACAACTTTATGAATGTCAAACGTAGGTTGACAATGAATATACATATGATCATCTTATTGATGCATCTTTTCAACATATCAGATGATAGGTGAACAGGCCCATATTCACCTTTTATACTTTTCAGATTTAAGGAATTCAATCCCAACATTAGTTGGTCCAACCAACTTATCATGAGAACAAGCGACATAAACAATTCTCGAAGAATCTTCTAGTTCTTTAATACATGTCTAATACTCAATATGCACATCTTCGAGATGTCACAATCGTTCACATCAATTTATGAACTTTTATTCTAGTAAACTCCAAGTTTATCATGACATGTACTTTTTTCTTTAGTAAATTTCAGATTTACTATTACAAGAATAAATTTCAGATTTACTACTTTAGAAGTAGATTTCAAAATAACTTTTCTCAGTTATTCTGCCTCATTCGGAGGTGAGTTGTGATACCATCACAATCAAGTGCACGTTGCATTAATAAGGTTCTCATTCCCCAGGAATAGAATATAATTGTGTCTTAAGCCTATCAAATTATGATAGCTTATAACTTCTTTCATGATGTTGTTACTTCAGGAGCAAATCGAGGCATAAATATGATAGAGATAATTTCTCTATATTGCTACCACATTCACTTCAAGAATGGAGTAAATTGTCATCTTTCAGACTTATCATATATTGCTGCCACATTCACTTCTTGGAGTGGAGCATATTCAAAGGACAAGTTTCATAACTTTTCATCAAAAACACATTATTTTACCTTAGCCATCATAATATCATCAATATGGTGTATTGAGATTCAAACTCAACGTCTTACCCATATAAAGGCGTCTTAGGCATAAATCAATGGGACTTGAACCCAACATATTATCATCCCTTTTGATAATATTGTTGTTGGGGAATAAATTTAAAACATAAATGGTTCCAAACCAATTATTTTTTCTCAAATCCAACAATAGTTATATTATTAGTAGCAAAAGACAGATAACATAAGAAATTACTAACCTTGAAATTCCCTTTAGATTTATAATCTCATCTTATTTGACAGAGTCTCATGCTGATAACGTGTTATAAAACAAAAAAAAAAAAAGAACAAGAGTAGAGAGAGAAGAGATTAATTGTTATTGCTCTTGATGGATAAGAGATCATAAGATTGATAATACAATGAATAAAACTCCTCTATTTAAAGGAAAAATTTACTTCTAGTCTGAGTAAAAGACAGATGCTTCAAATCCTAATAGATATCAAAGTAGATCTTGATAGACATTTACTATAATGTAAATACACTTATAACACGAATTAAATTTTTACACAAAAAATAACTTATTATTTATTTTTTCACTAAAAATAGTCTTTCAGCCACTATTTCTTACCAAAAGTAGCCACTCAGCTAAACAATTTATATAAAAAATGCCAGGTTCCATTCCTTATTGTTTCCTTCAGTTCTGCATTGTTGCTGGTCCATTTGTCCAATGACCCATTTTCTTGCCAATATTTTAAAAAATCATTGTTTAAATTTTTTTTGTTACTCTTTTTTTGAACTCGTTTCTTTTTCTAACTGTTTCACTTTTTTTAAGAAAAAAAATAACCATTTATGTCGTTTTATTATTATTTTTGTTTATACATTTATTTATTAAGGTGGATTGCATGATAGTTAAATAAATATCGATATCAATAGATTGCATAATTTTTTTAAATAATATCGATACATGATTATACATCATTCATACAATATTAATGCATTACATACTTATTTATATCAAGGGCAATATCGATACACGATTATACACCATTCATACAATATGGATACATTACATACTTATTAAACAATCGTAGTGTATATTGAATTGAAAAGATTGTACAAATGTATTATCGATTTGTATATTATCATAGTGTATATTGAATAACTTTGAATTTGTACATATACATTTTGCAGAATGTATATTGAATCTAGGGGTGGAAAATGAGTAGATTGGAATGAATTTGGATGGATTGAATATGGATTGAACTTAAGTGGATTAGATAGCAATTCACCCATATATTATAGAAAAAAATACATAATACTACACCTTAACTTACCATTATTATCTAAAATCTCAACCTCTTACAATAATTACAAAAATTTCAAATTTTACTTTATCTCTCCAAATCCAAGGATACATCATATCTACCCCAAAATTCCAGATCCAATTCATATTTATCATAAATTTTGTTGTTCTTCTCATGCTCTTTTATCTCCTATATCATGTATATCTGTATGCTTCACTCTATCTCTGTATCTATCAACAAGCTGGTGAATCTCGTGAACTAATTCTTTCTTCTCATTTTTTATATGAGTAACACTTTCCATAGACATATTAAGAGTGTCAGCCACTACATTGGATTTACCCTGGTGGTATAAGACATTAATATCGTAATTCTTCAACAACTCTAGTCATTTCCTCTGACGAAGATTTAGATTTTTCTGACTGAACACATATTGAAGGCTCTTGTGATCCGTGAACACATCTTGAACTCCATGAAGATATCTCTAAATCAGTAAGGAAAAAATCACAGTTGTCAACTCAAGATCATGAGCTGGGTAATTCTTCTCACGAGGCTTAGATATCTAGAGGAATATGTTATAATGTTGCCATGACACAACCAAGGCCAACTCTGAAAGCATCACAGTAAACTACAAACTAATCTAAGCCCTCTAGCAGAGTTAAAATTAGAGCGGAGGTGAGTCGAGTCTTCAACCCATGAAAATTCTTCTCGCAAGAATCGGATTATTGAAACTTGACTTTCTTCTGAGTCAATCCAGACATAGAGGAAGCAATAGAGGAAAATCCCTCAACAAATCGCCTATAGTAACTAACTAAGCTCAAGAAACTCCTGATATCTGATGGAGAGATGGGTCTAGGCCAATTCCTAACTACTTTGGTCTTTTGACGATCAACCTGAATGTCGTCCCTGAAAATAATATAATCAAGAAATACTACCGATTTCAAATAAAATTCATACTTGCTGAACTTAGAAAATAACTGGCGATCGTTGAGAGTCTGCAAAACAATTTTCAAATGGTATACATGTTCATCCTCACTCCGAGAATAAACAAAGATGTCGTCAATAAAGACAATGATGAACATGTCCAAGTACTGGTTGAAAATCTTGTTTATCAAGTCCATAAAAAATGCAGGAACAATTATAAGCCTAAGAGATATAACAAAAAATTCAAAGTGATCATACTGAGTACTAAAAGTTGTCTTCGAAATGTTACATTCTTTGACTCTGAGCTAATGATAGTCGGATTTGAGGTCTATTTTAGAAAAACAATTGACACCCATAAGTTGGTCAAGCAAGTCATCAATACTGGAAATGAAATACGTATTCTTTATTGTGACTTGGTTCAATTGGTGATAATCGATGCATATTCTAAGAGAACTATATTTCTTGCATACGAAGAGAATTAGATCTCTCTATTGAGAGATATTGAGCTTGATAAAACCCTTGTCTGGAAGGTTTATCAATTATTTATTCAATTCTTTAAGAATGGTTGGATCCATTCTATGGGGAGAAATTGAGATAGGTTGGGTATTTGGAAGGAGGTCTATTTTGAAGTCAATTTATCGCTCGGGAGAAACTCTAGGTAGAACTTAAAAAAATAATTCTGAAAATTCATTTACCACATGAACTGACTCAACAATTGGGTCTCGGACTTTGAATCATTAACTCGAACAAGATGATAAATATATCCTTTGAAAATCATTTTTCTAGTTTTAAGATAAGAGACAAACCGACCTATAGGCACTAAGGTACTGCCCTCTCACTCTATGACTAGCTCATTTGGAAACTGAAACTGTATTACTGTCTTTCTACAATTAATTAAGGCATAGCAAGAGTGAGGTTAATCCATGCTAAGAATGACATCAAAATTGATCATGCATAACTCTACAAGATCAACTGAGGAGACTTTCTAAGAAACCAACACAAGGCAATTTCTGTATACCCATCTAACTATGAAGGATCACCAACTGGAGTAGAGATTGAGAAAGGTTCTGAGAGGATTTCAGGACTGACGCTAAAGTTTACTGTTATATAAAGAGTCACAAAAGAAGGTGGATCTGGGATCTAACAATGCATAGACATTAATATGAAAGACATGTAACGTACTACTGGCTACATTGGGAGAACCCTCACGATCCTGTCGAGTTTGAATGGCATAGAACTTATTTTGATGTTGTCTGCTAGTTGCACTAGATAAGGCACTACGCTGAGTCGGTTAATATGTTGGAGCTTCTAAAAGAGTAGCCTAAATGTTCCACCAATATCACCTCTATTAGCTGATGAATAATCTCAAAGTTTGTGACCCACCTTTCCATAATCAAAGCACCCATCCTTACCAATCATACATTCTCTGAGATGGTATTCCCACACTTCTTACCAATTGGGAAAGAAGTGCCTTAGATCCTGGCGCTCTACCTTTTTTATCCTACCAAAGTATGGGAGATGGAACACTAATATATGATGGTACTGGGGCTAAAGATCTCTATTAAAACTAAGAGTGATTACCACCACCCGACTTCTGTTGAAAATAATCAAAGTTCCATGTTTTAGCTCGTTTATTCCTACTCTCGCTCTCTCTTTCCTTAATCTTTTTTCCTTAACCTGTTAAGCACGAACTCTTAACACAGAGATGTCCACCTCCTTAACCAACATTGCAGTCCGACACCCCTTCACCACATCTTTAGAAACACCTCATACAAACTTACTCATGCGGGTCTTTGAATCAGCAACCATTGTTGAAACATACCTAAATAGTTGAGAAAATTTGAGAGAATATATTTTTACACGCATGTTTCCCCTCTTCAGATTAATGAACTTTTGAACCTTGCTTCCTTTAACCCAAGTGAGAAGAATCTGTCCAGAAAAGCAGTATCAAACTCATCCCATTTCACTGGACCTGCATCTACACCCCTATATTATTTCCACTGTTTAAACCAATTATGATCTACTTCTTTCAACTAATAAGCGGCCAAGTCGGTACTTTCAATCGAAGTGACACCCATAATCTCTGTAACCTTCTATCTATCATCCAAGAACTTCTGCTATCCTCAAACTTGTAACCATAAAACTCATAAGGATTCATCTAAAATAAGTATCAAACTTTAATTGTTGTTGTGGTACCAATAGGATTGAACGAGGCATCAACCCGTTGATTATCTTAAGTAGTCATGGCTTGAGCAAGCACCGTAAAGACAGGCCTAAACTCAGCATGGGAGACTTGCTCATTCAAAGGTTCTGCAGGGGCTGGTGGTGCTTGTTGGGTTCTGTTTCCATTTTTATTTCTCTTTTTGTTGGATCTTTTGGGAGACATTTTTTGTAAACGCATAGAGCAGGAGTTAGAAGAAAGTTTTAATTAATTTTGCACTCTATCGCGTGATATGAGCATGAAAGAGGTGAAATATTTCTTAAGATATTTCATAGCCTCTCGCTCATAAGTGTGACTCACTTCACACTCATGAGCTAGACTCCACTTAACATAGTTTCAGACACCCTAGGACACTTTAAACCTAATTATCTAATACCAATTTTTTCACGATCTGAGACTACTCCCTAGACATAACACTATGCTTAGAGTCACAAGTGATCCTAATAAGCCCATGGTTGTACATATCATACGAATTTTTAGAACTGAATAACACTATGCAAAAGGTAAAGTCTGAATGATATATGAATAATCAAAATCAAATGTCAATGATAAAATCAAAATGAAAATCCCTTAACATAACATAAAACTGAACATATACTGCATTTCTGAAAGCCTCTATTGAGGTGAGTTGATAGGACAAACACATAACTAACTCTAATTGACTCAAATTGAAAAAGAGAAAATAAATGAAATATTGATAACTAGTCCTCAAATGATGAGGGCTCACCAAAATACAATTACTGAAGTGATGTTGGATCAAGCTAACTATCATCGAGGAGCTAAACGTTTGAACCTATATTATAAGATAATATTATGCATAGGAGAGTACGTGGACAATACTTTGAATGCACTGAGCATGTGAGATATGCACTACACTATATAAGATTTATATTCTAAAAGTGACATAATAACCTGGTCATGAAACTAAAATCTATAAACTGATATTATGACCAAGTAATAAACATGTAACACATAAGATACTGAATAGACTAAATACAAGGTCAAATGAGATTTAAGACTAAACTGTGGGAGGTATCTGTAACCGATATTGACCATGTGAGCAACATGGAATCTAACCTATAATCCAAGTTTGGAGGCTGTTCTACACCTTGCCAAGGATACAAATCATGATTGAGATGAATTTTGTCATGAGCTCACTAAGGGAAAGAAAGACACTCTCAACTGATGAGGACCTCGTTAACCTACTGTGGCATGTAGTTGGGACTTGGATTATCTGAACCTTTGTCCTCTCGGTGGTAAGTGCTACTCCTAACTGAATGTAAATTGTTATACTGAAATGCTAAAAAATAATGATATATATTCCCAAACTGAAAGATAAGTGTTTTATCTAAAAGCATTCAAACTCTTGAGAACTGAAGAACTGAATATTCAACTGATAATGCATGATCTCCTAGGTCATTGGTGTTCATAACCCGTTATCTCTGAAGAATGCAACTAATCATGACAATACTATAATCTGAACGTAATAAGAAATTTCTTAACTCAAGCTCAAAATCAAGAATTTATCAATATGATGAGAGTTTATGGTCATGAGTGTGGAAGGATGCTCAAATTTAAGGAAAAAAATATATTCATGGTTTAGTCAAAGCAAGAAACTGAAAACTAGAGGAATTCATACTTTTCATGAAAATTCTAAGCTTGAAGGGTGAATTAAACTTGATAAATTGAATTAACTTTGAGATTCAATTGGTGAAAGAAAATCTATTGATGAAATCTCACATACTTGGAGATAAAAACCTTGGTGAAACCTTGGTGAGACCCCTGAATTTGGAGCTTGAAGAAGATGAAATTATGCTTTGGAGAAGAGAAATCGCTAAGTGTCGGATGTTTTTAGGTGAGTAAGAGGCTTAAGGGCAATATTAAACTTAATAATCAACCTTAGAATAGCTTAAACAACACAATTTTGGTGTTAAAGGTGGAAAAAGACCAGACAACCTTTTAAAATCATCTGGAGAGTTGTTGGAATCAGTCTCGACGACTCATGTGGCAACCCCAAGGATCTGGCTACGGTCATGGCTTAAGTCGTCACCTAGGACTTGATTTTTGCTTCCCTCTGCCTTGACCACGAGTCAACCTACAACTCGTAGGGTGACCTAACAACTCATGGTGTCTAAGTTGTCGCCACTGACAACTTTGACAATGCTTTAGTAAAATGGTCATAACTTTTTAATTCGATTTCGGATTAATGAGAAATCAGATGCATTGAAAAGATAATTCAAATATCTATCATTTGGTGAGTCTTGAGCTGAGTTATACTCATTTTGAAGTTGACTATAGCAAGATTCTCCACAGAAAATCTATCGATAAGGGAGGTTTCAATTTGGCTATGAGCTACGAGTTACTAGAGGCCTTAATACATGTCTAAATCACTTCACATACTACCAAACATGATGTTTGATTATACATGTACTTGAAGCACGGTTCTAATCTTGGCTTGAATTTTCGGGGTGTTACATTTTTCCTCTCTCCTTAGCTTTTTCTTCTCTCTCTGTCTCTCTCTCTCTCTCTCGTTCTTCTTTTTCTACGAATCTAATTTGAAAATAATTATATAGAAATTTATCAATGTAATCAAATGTTTATAAAATATTTTGTCTATATTATATTAAATTTAATAAAAAAATATACTTGGATATATAGAAAAAATACGCAAACAATATAAAAAATATTTGGTATGATTTGAGTCGCGCATATATATATATATAAATTGATATGTTGATTTAGTTGATGAATACGGTAATTGTAGTATGTATGCATAAATTGCATTCTGTTTGTATACATAAGAATATTGAGAGTTGCAACTACATAATGTATCTATAAAAAGATTGAAAAAAAGAATCCGCAGATAATAATAAAAAAAGACTTGGTTATGATTTGAGTTGCTTATTGTGAAGATCAATTATTATAATTGATCCATAATGGAGATATTATAGGAAAAGGAGAGAAATCTCAAAATTATGAAAAACAAAAAAAAGAAAAAAAAAGTGCCGGAAAAGGGGTGGTTGAAATTACCTAAAAATTTTCATTATTTTTTCAATTTCTTGCTAAATTTGAAGGAGAAGTTTTGGTTGGAGGTTAGAAGAGAGAGGTGAGTACTACTACTACTATTTTTAAGAAAAATGATTATAGGTTTAGGCTGTGCTAATTATTTGACTTAATGGCCATTTTATGTCAACTTCCTAAAAGTCGGCTAATGCTTGCCAATTGTATGTTTTAGTTGTTTTAGGGTGCCATTTTTTTTCTTTTTAAATAGGAAAAATTAATTATGTAAAATGTTCGAATTAAATTTTTACACAAAAAATAACTCATTAATGTTTTTGTATCAAAAATAAATCTTTCAGCCACTATTTCTTATCAAAAGTAGCCACTCCGCTAAACAATTTATATAGGTTGCATTCCTTATTATTTCTTCGGGGAAAAGAACAAAAATAACACCTAAAACTAAAATAATTTCACAAAATTAGCACCTAAATTTAAAAATTCAATAAATAGCCATCAAGCATCATAATTCGGCCCTTTCCGTTTTATGTACTGGGCCGAGCGATCTCAAAACACACTTCTGCAACTCATTCTTTCTAACATAGTATGAGCTAACTAACCATTTCAACCAAATCTACTTGATAACGCTAGCAGCAGCTCCTCTTCAACATAGTTTCATCTTAAATGGGTTAATGTTTTTTTGGCTCCTTTTTTTTTTTTTAATAATGCAAAGTTTAATCCATTTCACTTTCAAAAGTCAAAGTAGACATTGGACAATTCAACTGAACTTTTAGGTAGATTTAAAAAATTTATTCTAAACCATTTACATGACAATCTTTTTTAAGTAATATAATATTATTAAAATAACAAACTATTTGTTTTGTTTAGTTTTACTTATTTATACAATAAAATACAATATCATATACTTTTAATATAATACAATTGGTAAAGATATATATTTATATATAATAATGATACAGTTTCTATACATATACATATTCTATGTAATAATTATAGCATTTTTATATACATTCTATACAATTTTTAACTACAATTATTATTTAGAAACATATTTTATACGACTCTATATAGTTTCATCATGCATTCTAAAAATGTATCAATCTAGTATAAGAGAGTATCAATTGAGTATATAGACACTGCAAGTGTATTAATATAGTATAAAAGTGTATTAATGTGGTATAAAAGAGTATCAATTGGGTATAGAGACTGCATGTGCTTGCATAGAATTTCCTTTCTCTTTTTTAAAAAGTGTATCAATATAGTATAAAAGTGTATCAATATGGTATAAAAGTGTATCAATTGAGTATAAAAACTGCATGTGCCCAATTGGGCCAAATGGCTAAAAAAGGAGATTACTTTAGCCAACTGACTACAACATGTCCACCTTTTCAATTATGGGTCTTTTTTTTTTAAATGGTCATGCCATGTCCTTTTCCTATTTCTTTCAGTGTTGCATCGTTGTTGGGCCATTTGGCCAATGACCCATTTTCTTTTCAATATTTTTTAAAAAAAAATTGTTGTGCCATTTTTTTAAAAAAAATCGTTGTTTAAATTTTTTTTGTTACTCTTTTTAAGAACCCATTTTTTTTCTAATTATTTTACTTTTTTTATGAAAAAAATAACTATTTATGGCGTTTTATTGTTATTTTTGTTTATACTTCTATTTATTAAGGTGGATTGCACGGTAGTTAAATAAATATCGATATTAATAGATTACATAATTGTTTTAAAATAATATCGATACACGATTATATATCATTCATATAATATTTATACACTACATACTTATTTATATGGTAAAATGACCTCCTAGACCCCTATACTATGTCGGTTTTCTAAGTTGGACCTTTCTACTTACATGTTTGTCATCTGGACCCCTGAACCTACTAAAAAATAACATTTTAAACCCTTTTTTGGTGAGTGTAACACACACTCTCCCACGTCAGCTGCCACATCAGCTGCCACGTCTACCACATCATCTGCCACGTCATTTTAATAATAAAAAAAATAGAAAAAGTATTACATTAAATTCCAAGTCATTTTTAAAATGCTACATAACGAATTAAATATTAAAATTAATTTAATTAAATAAGAAAAAATTGAATAATCATGCTTTTAAAATTTAAAAAATCTGAATAATCATTTTTAAAATAAAAAAATAATTAAAAAAGTATTACATTAAAATTAATTAAATATTAAAATTAATTTAATTAATTAATTTAAATTTTAAATTTAAATTAGTAAAAAATTAATTAATTAAAATTCTTAACTAATTAATTTATTTAAATTAATTAAATTTAAATTAATTAATTTATTAAATTTAAAATTCTTACCTAATTTAAATAAATTTTACTTAAATAATTAATTAATTTAAATATGATTTACATATTTAAAATATTTAATTTAAATTAATTGTGGGGGGAGGGGCTGGGTGGGGTTGGGGTGGGGTGGGGGCTGGGGGCTTAGGGAGGGGCTGAGTGGGGTGGGGGGATGGGGTAGGGGTTGGGTGGGGTGAGGGGCTGGGGGAGGGGTTGGGTGGGGTGGGAGGTTGGGGAAAGGGGAGGGGTTACGTGGGGCTGGGGTGGGGTGGAGGGCTGGGGAAGAGGGGTGGGTGGAGCTGGGTGGGGTGGGGATGGGGGTGAGGGAGGCTGGGTGGGGTGGGGAGGGGCTGGAGAAGGGGGTGGGGTGGGGAGGGGCTGGAGAAGGGGGTGGGGTGGGAAAAAAATTTAAATTTATTATTTTAAATTTTTAAAAATATTTTTAAATTTTTAAAAATATTTTTAAATTAAAAAGGAGGGGTTGGGGGGTGTAGGGGTGGGGACGGGCTGGGCTGGGGTGGGGAGGGAATAAATATTTTTTTTTAAAACTTTTAAAAATATTTTTAAAATATTTTTTTAATTTTTAAAAATATTTTAAAATTATTTTTAAAATATTTTAAAAATATTTTTAAATTTAAAAAGATGGAGGGAAATAAAGGATCCTTTTTTAATTTTTTTTTAAGAATTTTAAAAATATTTTTAAATTTTTTAAATCATTTTTAATTTTTTAAAATTATTTTTAAATTTTTAAAAATATTTTGAAATTTTAAAAGATGGAGGGAAAAAAAGGACCCTTTTTAATTTTTTTTTAAAATTTTAATATATTTTTTTTAATTATTTTAATGTAAAATTGGCTAAAAATTGACCCCCACTCGCACCCCTAGGCGAGTGGTTACACTCTCTTTGTCCTAGTCACCATGACCTTGCCTTAACGGTCAAAGGGTGCGAAATATTGCTTTTTGATGGGTTCAAGGATCCAGATGACAAACATATAAAGTAGAAGTGTCAGAAGGCCATTTTGCCTATTTATATTAGGGGCAAACTCACGTACATTTAAGGGGGGTCAATTGAATCTACATCATCAAAAAATTATATTATGTATATAGAAATAAATCAAGTTGTTAAGACAGTGAGAGTAATATGTGAAAAAATTGAATCCCCTAGACTGATTACTCTATTCAACTAATAAGGTGGTTAAGCGGGTTCATTTTCAGTACTTGGTCATGAGCTCCAATCTTGTTGGTTGCTTTTTATTTACTTCTTCGGTTTCATTTTATGTGTCGTCATTTGACCATACACGAAGTTTAAGAAATAAATAATGATTTTATAAAGTTTATAAAATCGTTCCTCGTAAAGTTTGCTTTTTAATTATTTTTTCATATAAAGTGGGACCCACTAAGAATAAAATGAAAATGATACTATTAAATAGTTATCAAATAAGGAAATATGACATTATTTTTAGGACGAATTAAAAAGAAAATTACTATACATAAAATGGGACGGAGGAAGCATGTGTTCTTTCGTTGCCTTTCATTTTTTTTTATTTTTTTGGGCTCCAATAATTTATGACTTTTAGCTATTCTAAAGTTTGTCATACTTTAACAAATTAAATCTTTTCAAAGTGAGTTTTAATTTTTCCTTCATAAAATGCAAATACATGCAAAAATACTTGTATCAAATTCCTTACTATTTGTAGTTTAATTTGTATTATGCTGAAAAGTGTCATTTGTTTTATCTTGAAATTTCAATTACTTATAACTCTATTTCTTAATTACATGTATTGATTTAGTTTAGATGTGTAAACTCTTTTTTATTATCTTCCATTTGCTAATAGCAATTCTTTAGGAGCACTTCTAACAAAAAAAAGAATCTAGATTTTATTAAATTTCATGTTTATGAAAATCTGAATTGGTAAAATTAGTTTTTTCAAATTTAAATAATTTAATTGTTAGAAAATACAAGTAAATAATTTGTTGTTCTTTTTAAATGGTTCCAACTTTCTTATAATTATAAAGTGTGAATTTAAAATAACTTCATCCTGTGATCGTAACGAAAAAGAATAAGAAGAATTTACCGGGTCCTAGTTGTGTCAGTACTATACTTAGCGGTCGTTTGATTTGAGGTATAAAAAATCTAAGGAATAAGTTATTCCGGAATAAAATAAAAGATCATTTAATCTCTTGTTTGATTGGAGGGATTAATCCAATCTGGGATAACTTATCCCACCATTTTCCTCTTAGTGATGAGATAACTTATCCCATATATATGGTGGGATAAATTATCCCGGGTAATCTCCGAATAACTAATTCCGATATTAGTTATCCCGGGATAATAATTTCCTACCCCTTATATTATTGGTTGTAGACATTTTTGGTTGACCCTGCTTGCGCAATACTTTTGGTCCGCTAGTTATTTATATAATATCAATATACGTTTATATACTAATTATACAATATTGATATATGCTTGTACACTATTTATACAATATTGATATATTACATAACTATTTATATAATATCGACACATATTTATACAATATTGATATATTACTATACACCAACATGGATTGTGGTGCAGTGGATGAGGTTGTTCCATCCTTAATCAGAGGTCGAGGGTTCGATCTTGGGTATGGAGAAAACTTTGTTAGGAAGCATTTCCCCCCGAATGGGGCCCTACGCGGCACAAATCCGGATTAGTCGGGCTCCAATGCGGGTATCGGACACCGAATGGAAAACCAAAAAAAAAAGATATATTACTATACACAATATAACTATTCGTACATCATATAAACATATTTATACATTATTTATATAATATTGATACTTTATATATACACTACATAATTATTTATGCAGTATCGATATATTATATATACACTACATAGCTATTTCCAAATCATATAGTATATATCTTTATACATTATTTTTATAATATTGATACATGAAAAAAAAAAGTTGTACGGCAAAAGTTTGAAAAAAAAAAGTTTTTTTAATAATTAAAAACACAACACGAAAAAACAACAATTTTTTTTATTTATTTTTTTTAAAAACAAGTGCTGCAAAAAGAAAAAAGAAAAGGAAAAAATGGACTAATGGCAATTTTTTGCAAACAAAAACTTGACTATTTTTTGTTGTAAACTATTTATTAATTTATTGTACATAATTGAAAATTTTCTTTTAAAATAAGCTATAGCTAAGCTCATATTTACACACTTAAAATATGAGTGATCCAACTTATTATATATGTAAATAAACTGAGTCCTTCAATACAGGTTGAAATTGTCAGTCGTAATTAAATATGTACATATATCCATTGTGTAGAATGTATATTGAACATATAATTTATACAAATATGCAAGTTTTTGAAAATGTAAAAGAAAAAAAAAAAAAAAAAAAAAAAAGAGAAGAGAACGAGAGAGAGGTAACGAGACAGTGAGAGAAAAGGAGGAGAATGGTGTGAGAGAGAGAAAGGGAGAGATTTAAGGCATATCGACGTTTTGTTATTATATAAAATTTAGCCATGGCCTTATACTTATGGGATAAATCGTATCTTTTTTTTTTCCGGCTCCTCTCCATTTTCCTTCTCTCAATTTTCTCAAGTTCTTACTTGGATTGAAGACACATGGTTTAAAACTAATGGTTGAGATTCAATTAGTTAAATTAAAATTCTAACCATAATTATCTACTTCCATATATTTGTTGCTTAAATATTTTTAACAATTCATTAAATATTTTTAAAATATATTAAACTATTTTCTTTCTATCCTTCAACAATTTTCTATTTGTTTTTTACTCTTTTTTTTTTTTTTTTGACTAGTGTTTGCCATTTTTCTTTAAGTAATGTTTTTCAAATAAAAGAAGCAAAGATAGGAGAAAAGTAAAATGGAGAGGAAATGATCCTAGAATATAGTTGCTATATAGGAGGAGTAAGTGCTACAAAGAAGGGAGTTACAAAGATGTGATTTACTTTGGGGCAAGGCAACTACTACAAAGATTACACTCTCTCAAGAACTAAACAATGGATCCCTTTATTCTTTATTCACTAGCATTTGGAGTTGTTTACATTTGTATCTATCTCATCTTCTTCATTATCCCTAAACAATACAAAAATCTTCCACCAGGCTCAACTGGATGGCCAATCCTTGGAGAAAACATGGATATGTTTTACTCATCTCCAGAGAAATTCATCCATGAAAGAATGAAAAAATACTCATCACAAGTCTTTAAAACCTCCCTCGTAGGCGAAAAAATCGCGGTTTTTTGTGGTACGAGTGGTAACAAGTTCTTGTTTTCGAATGAAAACAAGCTTCTTACCACTTGGTGGCCACAGTCTCTGACCAAGCCACTCATGTGTCCAACTCAATCCCAAAATACGTTAAGAGAACTCGCTCTCTTGAATCGCGAGTTCCTTCGTGAGATACTAAAACCCGAAAATCTCAAACAATTCATCCCTTTTATGGATTCCATGGCTCGTGATCACTTGAATCAAGAATGGTTGCCTTTCAAGGAAGTCAAAATATACCCTCTAGCCAAAAAATATACTTTCTCTTTAGCTTGCAAATTGTTCCTATCAATAGAGGATTTTCGGCACGTAAAAAAGTTATCAGACCCTTTCGTTCTTGTAACATCGGGGATGTTCTCCGTTCCAATTAATTTTCCCGGTACGCCTTATAATCGAGCGATAAAAGGAGGAAAAATGGTGAGGGAAGAGCTTCTTAGGGTCATTAGGGAGAGGAAGAAAAATGAGGAAAATTTCAATGACTTGTTGTCTGGACTTATGAGTTTTAGTGATGAAAATGGAGAGTTTATGAATGATGAAGAGATTTGCAATAATATTGTAGGGTTGCTTGTTGCAAGCTATGATACTACAAGTGCTGCTATTACTTTTGTCTTGAAGTATCTTGCTGAGCTTCCCATAATCTTTAACGAGGTTCATAGAGGTACTAATTTTTTTTATTTTTTTTATGATTTTTCTTTATGAGTATTGTTTTTTAGGATAATCGTCGTTTCCACTCACCATCAACGGGTACTTTTGTCCATCAAAACGGTTAGAATATATAGGAAGAGAGCATTTAGTGTTGGTAATTCTAACTCATTCAAATTTGTTGGTAGACATTACCAAAGATCCTTTTATAAATGGATCCTAATTTGTTGATTTAACAACTAATTTGAGCAATTTACGAACTGATTTTTACGTTGATAATTCTAGATTTGGTAGTAAATTGATTGGTAATATAGAACAAATAGTAAGTACCTTGTTATAACAGGTTACATTATACTAATAATATAAAAATTTCATTACACTGCTATTGTATGTAACTCAATACTCTATTAGTTATATACACTGGCAAAGTGACAATTATCACGATTTTATTTATCACACTATTAGTAACAAATTTATTTATTTTTTTGGTTGGACTAGAACAAATGGAAATTGCAAAGTCAAAAGGTCCAGGAGAATTGCTAAATTGGGACGATATCCAGAAAATGAAATATTCTTGGAACGTTGCGTGTGAAGGAATAAGGCTAATTCCACCGGCTCAAGGTGCTTTTAGAGAGGCAATTACTGACTTCACATTTGGAGGATTTACTATCCCAAAAGGATGGAAGGTACTTTATTATTTACTAACGCTCCATGTTAGATATAATTAGCATAGCCTAATGCACTAAGCTTTTGGCTATCCACGAGGTCTGAAAAATAGGGATGGCAATGGAACGGTGCGGGTGTGTGGATTGGTGCAGGTTTTATGCTATGTAGGGCGGTGCGGATTGTAGACTATATATGTGGGTGCAGGGCGGGTGTGGGGCGGGTTGAAGTAAGTTTTTATTAAATGGGGCGGGGCGGGTTGCAAGTATATGCGTATTTAAACCAAGAAAAAACTAAAAACTAGTATTATTCTCGTGAATCTAACTAAAATTATATGTATTATTTACTTAAAAGTTTATGATACTTAAAAAGACATGTATAATTAGATATACTGAGCGATCTCTAATTTTAATTATGAAAATATGATATTTGGTCATTATATTACTTGTACATGTGATACTTCTTTGACAATTTCTTTTTGAAAGTGATATAATAGAAATTGGATGTTACTATTTTCTAGTTGAAGATTTGAAAATATTATGATTTTCAATGAAGTTATAAATTATTATTTATTTTTAAAAAAAAAAAAGGACGGTGTGATGCCGGTATGGGTGTCAAACGGGCCGGGCCGGGCCAATTCGGAATCGGCCCTTCTATTTTAACCGGGTTGAGGGCCGGTTTTGGCGCTAGACGGGCCAGGCCGGGCCCAACAGTAAAAAAATTAAAATCCACCCTAACCCGACCCACTTAACCCAACCCGGTCAAACCCACCAAAACCCGATCAAACCCGGTTAAAAAACGGTCAAACTCGTTTAAAAAAAAATAAAAAATCCAATATACACTATATACACTACAATTATATACACTATATACACTCCAATATACACTATATACACTCCAATATACAATATATATTTTTAAAAAAATATATAAACAATTACACATATATACGTACCATTCAATATATAATTATATATGACTATACGTACTACTTTAAATAAAACATATACTATAATATTATAATATATATATATACACTACAATATATATATATATATATATATATATATATATATACTAATTTATAAAACATATACATATTTATATGTTAAATATATACGCTTATAGAAGATATATACACATATATACGCACCATTCAATATTTATGTACTACTTGTCTACTTTAAATAAAACATATACTACAATATATATATATAGGCATAATATGTTTAGCACATACACATGTATATAACTTATAATAATATGTTTAGCACATACACATGTATACATTAAATATATACTACTTTAGAAGATATATACACATATATATGCACCATTTAATGTATATGTACTACTTTAAATAAAATATATACTACAATATACATATATAAATACTACAATATGTATATATATATAGTTATATACTAATTTGTAAAACATATACACTTGGATACATTAAATATATACATATGTAGAAGATATATACACACCATTCAAAATATATGTACTACTTTAAATAAAATATATACTACAATATACATATATATATACTACAATATGTATATATATATAGTTATATACTAATTTGTAAAACATATACACTTGTATACGTTAAATATATATGTCTAGAGAAGATATATACACATATATACACAACATTCAATATATATGTACTACTTTAAATAAAATATATACTACAATATACATATATATATACTACAATATGTATATATATATAGTTATATACTAATTTGTAAAACATATACACTTGTATGCATTAAATATATACATCTGTAGAAGATATATACACATATATACACACCATTCAATATATATGTACTATTTTAAATAAAATATATACTACAATATACATATATATATACTACAATATGTATATATATATAGTTATATACTAATTTGTAAAACATATACACTTGTATATGTTAAATATATACGTCTATAGAAGATATATATACATATATACACACCATTCAATATATATGTACTACTTTAAAAAAAAATATACTACAATACATATATATATACTACAATATGTATATATATATATATATATAGTTATATACTAATTTATAAAATATATACACATTGTATACGTTAAATATATACGTCTATATAAGATATATACACATATATACGCACCATTCAATATATATGTACTACTTTAAATAAAATATATATTATAATATATATATATATATATATATATATATATACTACAATATGTATATGTATATATAGTTATATACTAATTTATAAAACATATACACTTGGATACGTTAAATATATACGTCTATAGAAGATATATACACACCATTCAATATATATGTACTACTTTAAATAAAATATATACTACAATACATATATATATAGTACAATATTTATATATATATATATAGTTATATACTAATTTATAAACCATATACATAACGTATACATTAAATATACTCATCTATAGAAGATATATACACACACATATATATACCATTCACTACTTTAATTAAAACATACACTACAATATATATATATATATATATATAAAGAGAGAGAGAGAGAGAGAGATAGTTATATACTAATTTATAAAATATATACACATCTATACGCTAAATATACACTACTTTAGTAGATATATGCACACACACATATATATATACCATTCAATAAATATATTACTTTAAATAAAACATATACTACAATATATATATATATACACCACAATATATATATATATAGTTATATACTAATTTATAAAACATATACACATGTATACGTTAAATATATACTACTTTAGATTTAGAAGATATACACACACACACATATATATATACCATTCAATATATACACTACTTTAAATAAAAGTATAAAACATATGCTACTTAATATAATAAATTAATAATACTTGATAGTAAATTAATAATGTATTAAAACTAAGTTTTTAATTTGAGTTTGTGAAATTCTGAATTTTCAAAAAAAAAAGAAAAAAACTTAACGGGGCCGGGCCGGTTAACCGGCGGGCCCAAACCGGATTGAGTCCCGGCCAGGTTAACCGGGCCCAAATCAAAAACCCAACCGGACCGGGACCCAGACCCCTTAAGCCCTTGGGCTTACCGAGCAGGGTCAAACCGGGCGGGTTTAATTATGTGGGCCGGTTCGGACCGGTTTTAATCGGCCCGTTTGACACCCATAGATGCCGGTATGCACGGGTACGAGTGTGGGGCGGGTTTATGCGAGTTTAAAGGTGATGCGAGGCGGGGCGGGGAAATTTCAAAATTCACAGGTTTAGAAAAAACTCGCACCCGCACCGCACCATTGCTACCCCTACTGAAAAAGGACAAGACCACAAGGGTCTATTATATATAGTCTTGTCTCACATTTTTATTGTTTTCACGATTCGAACCCGTGACTTCCTGATATGATAAGTGATTTATTTTTTATTCTAATTATTTTATGGAATGTTTATATTGGACAGACATTTTGGAATGTGTATTCCACACACAAAAATCCAAAATATTTTCCAGAGCCAGAAAAGTTTGATCCTTGTAGATTTGAAGGGAGTGGACCAGCACCATACAGTTTTGTACCATTTGGAGGAGGACCAAGAATGTGTCCAGGAAAAGAGTATGCAAGATTGGAAACACTTGTGTTTATACATAATGTTGTTACTAAATTCAAGTTGGAGAAATTGGTTCCAAATGAAAAGATTATTTACCAATCATCACCTGTACCTGTTAATGGTCTCCCTGTTAGGATTCAACCCCATGGAAATTAAATCTCTCTTTATTTGGATGTTCATGTAATAATAACTAGTTATACCTTGGATTATTTTTGTTAGAGTATGATCCCTACTGATTGCCTATCTGTGGAACAAGGAAGTATACGTGGTTCACAGAAGTAAAAACTGAACACAGTAATTTTTACATGGAAAACACCCGGCTCAAAAAGGTGTAAAAAAACTACGACCTGTACCTCTACAGGATTTAACCCCAATCTTCACTATAACTTTGAGCCTCAACAATCAACACAATTACAAGACTTCATGTAAACAAGGAATTAAAACTTCTAACTCCTATTACTACAAAAACACAAATCTTCCCAAGATAAGTGTTCTCAAGTCTTCGAGTTCCCCAACTTGAAGACGTGATTCCTAACTCAGTTTATAGAATACTGAGACTAGAACAATTTACTCATTACAACTCAACCTTCCTCTTACAAGCAGTCTAAAACATACTAAGTAAGAACTAGGTTCTTCTTCAAGTTGGTGAACGATTTTGCTGATTGTTGATTTTCTTATCAGTGCATGAGTGTGTTATTTGAATGCAGCTTGTCGTCTATATATGCTCCCTCAGATGCAATCATTTTTCTTCTTTACTTGTATCTTCTATAGGACTCTTTCAAGTAACTCACTCATTGTTGTAACCATCTCTCCTTCTAAATTGAGTAGGACTTTTTTGCTTTATCCTTCTGCCTTGTAGACTTCTTGATCTACTCAAACTCTAACTGCTCCAATTATCTTCATATAGCCGTGTGAACATCCTTTGCTTATCCATGTGTTGACAGCTTTATGAAATAATATGCTCTCTATATGTCCAAAGCAGTTTCACTTGTATGGACCAGCTTTGGACAACATATTTCATTATCTGTCTATCATCAAAACTTCTCATGCCCTAACAATTTTCTTGTTATTCATTAAGAAATAGTTAGTTGGATTTCTTATCTTTGTGTAATGAGTAAGGAGTGGTTGTTAGGTTTTTTTTATTCCATTTTTTCAAATTTCAATTCAATTTTTCAGTTCATTTAGATTTTTTTTAGTTCAGTTTTTTCGGTATCTATAAAGAGTGTCAATAATATTAAGAAACAAACAAATCTCATTGATGAAGTAGAAGAAGAATGTCAATTATGTCGTTCCAACGAAGAAATAACTAAATTAGGCTTGCTTGATTTAATTAGATACAAAGCCACATCACTGATTTTATTTTAAATTAATTAATGAGTGTTATAACAACTTCGTTCGCAAATTCATCTCGAATTGATATTCTATAAGAAATCTTCATTTGATTTAGTCATATTCTTCTTTTTATTTGAGAATTCAGATAAAAACAAAAAATAAAAATTTTAATTTTATTAGATTTTGATTCATTGATGCACCAAAATATCGCATCCTAAAATTAAGAATCAAATCAAAGAACTGAATTTCTTAAAAAATAAAATCAAATCGAAAAAACTAATTACTTCAGTTAAATTTTTTGGCCTATGCAATTTTTCTCAGTTATAAATTTCTGGTAAAAGACAACAGTATCATGCACTACTGTTTGTATTTTGTATGACATAACATTAATTAATTCCTAGAAAAAAGCTTCTTCCTCTCATTCTAATTCTTCATTTGTCTAATTACTTGTTTTAATAGTACCATTATTGATTATTTAAATGTGTTTCCAACTGGCAATATAGTATTCCCTCATTTCATTATATGTTTTAGTTTTACTAGACACAAAATTTAAAAAGACAGAGAAATACTTTATTTTAAACTGAAAATGTGTAATGTATCCAAATTGCGCCTTGAATTTGTAGTCTTGTACATGCTGAGTGAAATCTTGAAATTAAAGGGCTATTAAGTATTAAAAATGTTTTTATAATACATAAATTGAAACGGACCAAAGTGTTTCATAGCACTCCCTCTAATTTAATTTATTTGTCTCGTATTGATTTGATGCAGAGTTTAAGAAAATATAGAATAATTTTAACTTTTGTGATCTTAAATTATAGATACGTATAACGTGTGTTAAACATGATACAGGGAAATTAAAACTAAGATTGTTAGGGACTGTGAAGTTTTGATGATAGGCATGTGAATGAAACATGTTGTGCTAGTTGTTCCATCCAAGTAAACAAAGTTGCAGGCAAGTTATTGAAAAGATGACTCTACGTGCAAAATAGAAGTGGATAACACTTATCACAACAGAAGTCGAGTTGAACAAGAAATCTTGCAAAAGTTGAGTTAAACAAGAAGTCTTGCAGAAGTTTGGTTTGAACAAGAAGTCTTGCAGAAGTTGAGTTGAACAAGAAATCTTGAAGAAGTTCAGTCGAACAAGAAGTCTGGAGAGAAAGCAGTAAAGAATGGGTGAAACTACCTGGGAGTCCTAGTGAGGATAGAAATATACATCAACTAAAGGACTCTATGAGGTGTTGACTTAAATAGAAAAAACAACTTCCAAAGCATTCACTCATGCGCTAACAAGATAACCAACAATCAGCAAAAAGTTCACTTACTTGAAGAAGAATTTGGTTCCTTATTTAGCAAGTCTTAGACTGTTTGTAGTAGGTAGGTTCTTTGAGTTGTAATGAGTCATTCTAGTCTCAGTGATCTATAAACTGAGTTAGAAGTTATGTCTTCAAGTTGGGGAACTCAAAGACTTGGGAACACTTATCTTGGTAAGATTTGTGTTTTTGTAGTTATAGGAGTTAGAAGTTTAATTCCTAGTTTACAAGAAGTCTTGTAATTTTGTTGATTGTTGAGGCTCAAGAGTTATAGTGAAGTTGGGTTAAATCCTGTAGAGGTACAGGTTGTGGTTTTTTATACCTTTCTTGAGCCAGGTGTTTTTTACGTAAAAACACTGTGTTCAGTTTTTGCTTCTGTGAACCACGTTTACTAACTTGTTCCGCAGATAGGCAATCAGTAGAGTATAATATTAAAATTAGTAGGGCTCTTACTCTAATAAGTGGTATAAGAGCGAGGTTGTCTTAAATAAGGCTAGCACCTAAGAAAAGATCAACATGATGAATTCCGCACCTCCTACTGGTCACAGTGAAGGCCATTCAACTACTAGACCTCCACTTTTTGATGGCTCTCACTTTATCTGGTGGAAAGCAAGGATGGAAATGTTCATTCAAGGTGAAGACTATGAATTATGGGACAGGATTACTGATGGTCCCACTATTCCAATGAAGTTGGTTGATGGAGAACAAGTCAAGAAAGTAAGGAGTGAATTTACCCCTGATAAGTTGTTGGCTTTGAAGAAAAATGCAAAGGCCAAGAACATCTTGGTCTGTGGATTAGGACCTGCTGAATACAACAGGGTATCAACTTGCACCACTGCTAAGCAAATTTGGGATACACTGGTGAATGCTCATGAAGGTACCTCTCAAGTATGAAAATTCAGGATCTCTCTCCTTCTCACTGCGTATGAGGCATTCAAAATGAAGGAAAACGAAACTGTACATGAGATGATGACAAGGTTTACTACCTTGACAAATGAGTTGACTTCCTTAGGAAAAGTCATCTCTGAGAAGGAACAAGTTGAAAAAGTACTGAGGGTATTACCTAAATCAAAATGAAATGTTAAAGTGACTGCAATCAGAGAAGCAAACAAGGATCTTGCAGGTAGGACCCAGGATGAACTAGTACGAAACTTAAGGACTTATGAAATGGAAGTTGATGGGACCAAAGAGAAAGCTCCTCCTGAGAAAATCTTGGCATTGAAAGCTTCTAATAGTGATGAGGAATTTGAACTTGATAAGGAGCAAGTTACCTTCATAACTAAGAACTTCAGCAAATTCTTTAAGAAGAAAAAAGGAACAGGCACTAAGAAATGTTCCAATGACAATACAAATGGGTGCTACAAGTATGGCAAAACTGATCATCAGATCAGAGACTTTCCAGTCTGGGAAATAGAATGGAAGAAGGAAAGGGCTGAAAGAAACTGAAAGAAAAGGCAAAAAGAAAGGAGGGACATGCAATGTAGCAGCCTGGGGATCTGATTCAGATGAAGATGAAGTTGATGAAACTGCATTCATGGCTCTTGGTGATTTAGACTTAGATGAAGAAGATGATAGTTCTGAGGTAAATATACTTGAACTTAAAGAAAAACTGCAATTGTTTTCAAAACCAAAACTTGTTTCCTTAATGAATGCATTGATTGATGATTTCCAAGAGTTAACCTCTGATAGGGATGAATTGTTCAACAGTCTTGCAAGCCTCAAATTTAATCTCATTGATTTAAAGGCTTGCACAGGTACAGTTGACAAGGAAAATTGCACTCTCAAGAAACAGGTTGCAGAACTTGAGATCTCAAACAATGATCTTAAGTCTGAAGTTCTCAAATTAACTCTCACTGAAAATGGGGAAAAGACCATAAGTAAAGAACAAAAAAATGTTGAACTTGAGCTAGTTAAATACAAACAAGAATGTCATGATTTAACTGAAAAATGAATATATTGAGTCAAGAAGCTTCTAAACTCAAACTTGATCTTGAAAGGGCAAACAGATGGACAAACTCCTTAAGAATTATTCACAAATTGAGTGAAAAGAATTACAATAAAAAGGCAGGTTTGGGATTCCACAAAAGTGTTGATGACCCTGAAGATTTATGTTATTATTGTGGCAATCTTGGACATCCCACCACTGAATGTCCAGTGGCTGCAAAAAGCAGATCAAACAGGCAAATCCTGGCTTACAGATTTTCTCAGACCAAAAAGAACAAAACCAATTTTGGTCAGAGAAATAGGTTGCACTACATGTTGCCTGCATGGACTAGAAGAAATTTAATTCATCCTTTCACTCATAAAATAGGACCCAAGCTTATCTGGGTTTCTAAGTCTAACCATTGATTTCTTTTGCAAGAGAAAGTGAAAGAAAGCAAAAGGCACTGGTACTTAGACAGTGTTTGCTCAAGACACATGACTGGTGATAAAAAAAAGTTCATTTCACTCTCCAAAATAGATGGAGGAGGAGTTTCTTTTTATTATGAAAAAAAGGGAATCATTACTGGAGTTGGAAAGATTGGCTCATCTGAGTCAAAAGCATTGGAGGATGTCTATCTTGTAGAGGGATTAAAGCATAACCTGCTGAGCATCTCACAACTGTGTGACAAAGGTAATAAAGTTATTTTTACTATTGCGGGAGTCAAAGTTAAAAGAATGGACACCAAAGAGATTGTACTCACTGCAAGGAGATACAGAAATGTATACAAAGCTGACATCATGGTACTACCAGGAACTGAGTTAACTTGCCTAAGTGCTATAGAAAATGATCCCCTCCTTTGGCACAAAAGACTTGGTCATGCAAGTTTGAAACAACTAAACATACTTTCCTCCAAAGACACGGTATTGGGATTACCCAAGACTAAGTTCAAGGAAGAAAAGTTATGTAGTGCATGTGTAAGGGGGAAACAAGTAAGATCTTCTTTTAAGTCAAAGAACCATGTGAGCACTACCAAGTGCCTTGACCTAGTTCCTATGGACTTGTGTGGACCCATGAGACTTCAAAGCAGGGGTGGGAAAAGGTATGTTTTTGTAATTGTTGATGATTATTTCAGATTCACATGGACTTTGTTTCTAGCCTCTAAAGAAAATGCCTTTGATGTTTTTGAAATCTACATTAAGAAAATTGAAAAGAAACTAGGCACTTCATTAGTCTTCATAAGGTCTGACCATGGTACAGAATTTAAGAATGTAAAGTTCTTAGAATTCTGTTCAGCAAATGGTATAGATCATAACTTCTAAGCTCCTAGAACACCACAACAAAATAGAGTGGTGGAAAGGAAAAACAAAACCTTAGAAGATGTGGCTAGAATGATGATGCTTGCAGCAAATGTTGCTAAAAACCTTTGTGCTGAGGTAATAAGTACTGCAGCATATATCATAAATAGATGCATGATCAGACCTATGTTAGAGAAGACTCCCTATGAATTACTAAAAGGAAGGAAGCCTAACATTTCTCACTTTAGATCCTTTGGTTGTAAATGTTTCATACACAATAATGGAAAGGATAATTTAGGAAAATTTGATGCAAAAAGTGATGAGGGAATCTTCCTAGGTTATTCACTGCATAGTAAGGCTTATAGGGTTTTAAATAACAAAACTAACCGTGTTGAAGAAAGCATCCATGTGATCTTTGATGAATCTTGTGTTAAGACTAACCCGCAGGAAGAAAGTGGCACTGAGGAACAGGTTACACAACCCGGTTCATCAACTGGAGCTGCCAAACATGGAGGCACTTTAACAGGGAGAACTGAATCTGAAGGCACAGTGACAGGGGGAACTGAGCCACAAACTACCCCAGCTCAGAACATTAGCAGTGATCCTAGTAACTCACTAGGCTTGATCCCAAAAGGATACATGTATCAAGGATCACACCCTATTGAGAATTTTCTCACTGATCTCACATCTGGGATTACCACAAGGTCTGGATTGAGAAGTATGTGTGCCTTCAAGGCATTCTTGTCAGAGATTGAGCCAAAGAAGGTAACTGAAGCTTTGCTTGATGCCGATTGGATCTTAGCCATGTAGGAAGAATTAAATCAGTTTGAGAGAAGCAAGGTATGTCACTTAGTTCCTATCCCAGAAGATATATCAGTAATTGGGACTAAGTGGGTGTACAGAAATAAAGTTGATGAGCATGGAACAGTCACAAGAAACAAGGCAAGATTGGTGGTTCAAGAATACAACCAAGACGAAGGAATTGACTTTGATGAAACTTTTGCTCCTGTAGCAAGACTTGAAGCTATAAGATTATTTGTTGCCTTTGCTGCTTATATGGAGTTTATTCTCTATCAGATGGATGTGAAAAGTGCATTCTTAAATGGCATTCTCAAGGAGGAAGTTTATGTTAAGCAACCTCTAGGATTTGAAAGCAAAGAGTTTCCTGATCATGTGTATAAACTGGATAAGGCTTTGTATGGGTTGAAACAAGCACCAAGGGCCTGGTATGAGAGATTATCAAAATTTCTACTGGATCATGGGCATACCAGAGGTAAAATTGACAATACTCTTTTCTTAAAAACTAATGGAAAGAATTTGTTAGTTGTGCAGGTATATATGGATGACATTATATTTGGCTCAACCAACATGAATATGACTCATGAGTTTGCCAAACTCATGAGTTGTGAATTTGAGATGAGCATGATGGGGGAGATGAATTACTTCTTGGATTTGCAAATAAAACAGTCAGCATTAGGAACAATGATCCATCAATAGAAGTACACCAAAGAGCTTCTCAAAAGATTCTCCATGGAAGAGGCAAAAGAAATCAGTACTCCCATTGCCACTGCCACAAAGCTTGATCTGAATAAAACAGGTTCTGATGTGGAGCAAAAGATGTATAGAGGTATGATAGGGTCATTATTGTACCTCACAGCAAGCAGTCCTGACATTGTGTTTAGTGTAGGACTATGTGCTAAGTTTCAAGCAAAGTCAAAAGAATCACATCTAAAATCTGTGAAAAGAATCTTCAGATACTTGAAAGGAACCAGTAATCTTGGATTATGGTATCCTAAAGGTAGTAACTTTAATTTGGTAGGATACTCTGATGCTGATTATGTAGGATATTTGGTAGACAGGAAAATCACTACAGGCATGGTACACTTCCTTGGATCATGTTTGATTACCTGGTCAACTAAGAAGTAAAATTCACTAGCCTTGTCTACTGTTGAAGCTGAATATGTTGTTGTAGGTTCTTGTTGTGCTCAATTGCTATGGATTAAGCAACAACTTATGGACTTTGGTATAGATGTTGGTTGTGTTCCCATTTTTTATGATAATACAAGTGTTATTAACATAGCTAAAAATCCTGTTCAACATAAAAGAACTAAACATATTGATATTAGACATCACTTTCTTAGAGATAATGTTGAAAAAGGTCATATATCAATTATATTTTGTTCTACTGAGGAACAAATTGCTGACACATTTACTAAGGCTTTGAGTAGAGAACATTTTGAAATGAACAGGTTAGCCTTGGGGATGATTAAAATTGTATAAATCTTCCTCAATGATTGACTAGAATAAACTGTTCATAAGTGATTGTTGAGTAATTTAGTCTCGCACATGTTTATTGTGTATCCTAATTCCAAGATTTTAAGGTAAATTGACTCAGCTATGTATTAATTTTGCAGTTAGACTGGAACATCAAGGCAAGTTTATTCATTGACTAGTCAGAAATCAGGTATGATTATTGTTTACCATAGTAGTTTGAAGAGAAATAGGTTATATACATGTTTTCTTCCGTTACCCCTAAGCCGCCAAAAATCCAAAAGGTTTCTTTTTAAAAAGGCGGTTATTCCTTTCCCACCAGAACTGAACCAAGTTATCATTAAGTTTTCTTTTTCAAATATAACTCATCCACGATTCATCTTCCTCTTCTCCTTCTTAAATACGTTTTCACCCTTTATTCTCATTCATCACTCTTATCTCCACAAAGAAATCACTGGTCATCACAAATTTCACCATGGCATCCTCTTCTTCACCACCTACTGACTCCACTTCTACTCCATCAAAAGTTATTATTCTTCATCCTAATATTACCTTACCCCCACTTATTCATCCCTCACCTTCTATCAAGCTATTCAATTTTGCATTGTTCCAGAATTTGCAAAACTCTTTTGCTTATTTTTCTTTCAAACCCTCACCCTCTTTTGACCTGCACTGCCATCACCAATCCCTCTTCAGATTCTTGATCAAGATGACTGTAACACCCCATACTTAATTACGTGCATTAGCCATGGTTATATGTGTTGGAGTATAAGTATTGATCCTAAGGTATATATGAGTTTAAGTATGAGTATTGATTATTTTGAGATGGTTTCAAGTGTATAGTTTGATTATATGTGTATAGGAATCGACTGTATGTATATCGGAATTTGCCCGTCGATGTTTTCATACGAAGTTTATTGAATAAGCTTTCCAACGATATAAAGATTTCCAAAAACGGATAAGTTTCGGATATAATCGAGCACGTTCGAAACTATAAAACGGCGGCCGGGATAATTGTGAACAGTAAATGTGCAGGAAATTCAAACTACTGAGGCCTGCCAGTTTTTTTGGGTCGACTTTGAACGATCGTAACTCTCTCAATATAATGAACTGGGAGGGCTGCGACCTATAAAAAGAAAGATCTTTGAGTCTTCTTTCCAATGCAATTGGTTTCATCCAAATCCAACATCTGAGTAAGGAGTTATACTCGTTTTACTTCAGCCTCTCAAAACAGTTTTTTAGGGTCAACTTCAAACGATCATAACTCCTTTTAAAGGATGAACTGGGTGGCCTACTTTATATGAAATGAAATCCCTTTGAATTATCTATCCAAAGATACCAATTTCACCCAAATCCGATATCGGAGCAAAGAGTTATGGCCGATTTACTTTAGCCTGTCAAAACAGTCCACCATGGACAGATTCGGATTTACTTAAATTTTTAAGGGCAATATGGTCATTTTCCATCATCTCTTGGACGAAAATTGGTCATTATATAGATTTAATTGGTCTTATATCCATCAATTATCATCATATTATTGAGAATAAGGAAACCCTAGCCTAATTTCAACTCCAATTATCTTGTGATTCAACCGTGGAAAGTCCAAATTGATTCCGTAGTTGTGTTCATCGTCTCGAGGGCTTCGAGAAGCATCCCTTATTTGTTCCAACAGGACTTCGAAATCAAAGGGCCATTTTATGGTAAGAATGTAAATTATGTTGGTGTTATTTATATGAATATGTATATATATATATATATATATATATATATATATATATATATATATATATATATGTATGCATGTGAGCATAAGAAGTATGCTATTTGATTGTTGTTGAAAGATGATTGGGAAATGATGTTGGATTATGTTGAATTGTGAAGGGATGATGTGGTATTGAAATGATGATATATATATATATATATATACACATAAACCTATTGTTCAAGTTGGTTTTTGGAATGTTTTGCAAATAGTGGTTGTATGGAAGAGAATTGTGGTGTTGGGTTGCTAATACTAGATGCCAAATATTTCATTGTAGATAAGTGATTTGTAAAGGCGGGAAGTTGTATTGAATTGGTATCCGAATCTACAACGAGGTATGTGAAGCATACTCTAACAATGTTCTTTGGCATGAAAACACCAATGTTCCATCAAGTAAGATTCCAAGGTTGTCCAAAAACATGTATTGTTCTACATTACCAACGAAGTTGTTTCCATTCTATAAAGTGTAAAAATGTTTCATTGATATACCAAAAGGCTCCTATTTCATTGTTGTGATATTGATGATTCTGAAACACATTGTTGATGTACCAATGAGTCTTTATAACATCGTTATTGTATAGAAGGTCTATTACTTGATTCCTATTGATGTATCATTGTTCCAAAGGTACTATATTGGCATGAACACTAATGTAATAATCTCAAAAGCTTTTGAACTAAGTTGTTGGAAAGATCTCTTATGTGTGTTACTTGATATACGTGTGGGTGGTATCCCAGGGGCATAAGCCTAGCATGGGTCGATCCCAGTTGATATGTACTGGAGGCAGCCTAATGGTCACAGTACGGAACAATATTGATTATTGTTAGGTGGTTGGAGGTTCGGGAGGAGGAGGTAATGGCGAATGATAATTGTAAAGAATGAAATGAACGAATGTATACCGTTCCACAAATGTGTTCGAATTCACAAACCCAATTCAGATTAATGATAATGTACATGATCCTAAAAGTGTTTATGAAGTGTGGTTCACTTCTATTATGATTTATTCACTTGCGTCTGATTTTCCTGATCCCCTATATTACATATGATTATTTACAGCTTTACATACTCAGTACATATTTCGTACTGACGTCCCTCACGGGGGACCTGCATTTCATGCTGCAGGCACAGGTGCTTCAGGTCATTCGCAGTATAGATAGGAGCCAGATCATACAGCTATTGTTGGTGAGCTCCAGTTTGCTTCGGAGCTTTCCGAGTCGGTTCCTTATGTTTTGTTATTGTACAGGAGTCATGTGTGGGCGGGGGTTTGTCCCGACCCTAGTTATGTCATTTTATCATGTATATCCTAGAGGCTTTGTAGACATAAGGAAGGGTCAAGTCATGGGAGTTTATATAGTGATGTTATATTTGTATATGTGGTGGCCCCGACGGCCAAGTATTATATTATATATATATATTTGTGCGTGTTGTGCTGATACAGGGAATTAGACCCTTCTGTATGTAACGAAGTGCTGCCCAAATTTTTGGTGAATGTAAGGGAAAGTACAGGTATTTGAACGGGTTCTCCCGGGCCTTCTCGGCTTCGGGTGCCAGTCCGGCCCGATGGGATTTTGGGGCGTGACAAAAGTGGTATCAGAGAGGTTCGTCCTAGTGAGTCTACAAAGCCGTGTCTACGTAGAGTCTTGTTTATCGGTGTGTTGTGCACCACATCTATAAACAGGAGGCTATGGACATTTAAGAATTGTTTCTTTTCTTCATGTCTTAGATCGTGCGATAGAGCTTATATTGTATATGAAGTCATAGTTGACCACTGAATCAGTTTGTTCCTTTTATTATAGTAATGATGCCGGTTACCAGAAGCAAAAATACCGGTAAGCAAGTAGATGTGGCTGCCGAAGAGGGGACTAGTAAGTCACCCACTATACCAGCTAATCAAAGTGAGGCTCCAGCTGAGCATGCATCAGAAACTTCCCCCAGTCCGGAAGAAATAAGGGGGAGGAGAACTATATCCCCAGAGCCACCTATTAATGCTATTAATCAAGATCTTAGAAATGCAGTGCAACTTTTGACTCGTATAGTTGCTGGGCAAGTCCAAGGGCAAGCTATTCCTGCCGCGGGTTCTAGCGGTACTGATAGGGCGGCTAGTCTTCGGACGCAAGATTTTCTTAAGATGGATCCGCCTACTTTTACCGGATCTGATCTTAACGAAGATCCGCAGGACTTTATTGATCAGATCCAAAGGGCCCTAGAGGTGATGCACGTATCGGGCAGAGAGACAGTGGAGTTAGCCGCATATAGATTCAAAGGTGAGGCTATATATTGGTATGAAGACTGGAAACGGTCAAGGGGCATTGATGCACCCCCAGCTACTTGGAAAGAGTTCAAAGAGGCATTTATTGATCATTATCTTCCATATGAGACTCGTCAGGCCCGTGCGGATCAGTTCTTAAATCTTCGGCAGGGTAATACAAGTGTGAGGGAGTATAGTCTTCGATTTAATTCCTTGTCCAGATATGCTCCTAATGTTATAGCTACTATGGATGACAGAGTTCATCGGTATGTGAATGGATTGGATTCGTATTTGGTTAGGGATTGTACTATTGCTGCACTGAATAAAGACATGGATATATCTAGGATCCAAGCATTTGCACAGAAAATGGAAGATCAGAGGCAAAGAAGAAGAACACAGGAATTTGAAAGCGAATCTTCGAAGAGGGCCAGATCTACAGGGCAGTTTATGGCGCCACAGGGAGGTTTTAGACCTCAATTTTCTGCTAGACCACCTAGGCCATTATTTTCTTATTCTGCAGCTGGTGCTCCACCACAGCATCAGGGGTTCAGAGGCAGTCAATTTGGGCAAAGAAGTGAGGGTCATAGTTCGCGATCTGTGGGTTATCATGGGCAAGGGAATATGAGCCAATCGAGACCTGCTCGAGAGCCATGCAATAAATGTGGAAGGCATCATATGGGCGTATGTCGAATGGGAACAAATGTTTGTTATTGGTGCGGTATGATGGGGCATATGATGAGAGAATGCCCACGAAGGGGCGCAGGTGGCATAGCACGACCTTCAGGATCAGCTGTTGCATCATCGTCACCGGTATCTTATTCTGGTAGGGGTGCACGACCTGCGGGTCACGCTAGTAATGAAAAAAGAGTCGCCAGTTCCAGCGGGACTCAGAATCGTACTTATGCTTTAGCGGATCGACAGAATCTAGAGGCTTCCCCAGATGTGGTTACGGGTACGTTGTCCATATTTTCATTTGATGTATATGCTCTAATTGATCCCGGTTCTACATTATCATATGTTACTCCTTTGGTTGCTGGAAAGTTCAAAAGGACCCCCGAATTGTTAGATAAACCGTTGGAAGTGTCTACCCCGGTTGGGGAATCTATTATTGCTAGAAGAGTTTATAAAGATTGTGTAGTAACTGTGTGTGGTCGAGACACGATGGCCAATCTTGTGGAACTAGAAATGGTAGATTTTGATGTTATAATGGGTATGGATTGGTTGGCGTCTTGTTATGCCAAAATTGACTGTTGTACGAAAAAGATGTATTTACATTTTCCTGATGAAGCAGTTATTGAATGGCAAGGTAAGATTGGCGCACCAAGAGGTAGATTTATTTCTTATTTCAAAGCGAGAAAAATGATTTCCAAGGGATACATATGTCATTTAGTTAGAGTAAAGGATACGGAATCGGAATCATCAGATCTTCACACGGTACCAGTGGTAAATGAATATCCTGATGTATTCCCTGAAGATCTTCCAGGTTTGCCTCCTGAACGAGAAGTAGAGTTTGATATTGATGTAATACCAGGCACCCAACCAATCTCCATTCCTCCGTATAGAATGGCCCCAGCAGAATTACGAGAATTGAAAGAGCAATTGAAAGATTTGCTAGAGAAGGGATTCATAAGGCCTAGTATGTCCCCCTGGGGAGCACCAGTGTTATTTGTGCGCAAAAAGGATGGCTCGCTGAGGATGTGTATTGATTATCGGCAATTAAATAAGGTGACTATTAAGAATAAATATCTTCTCCCAAGAATTGATGATTTATTTGATCAGTTACAGGGCGCCAAGTGTTTTTCTAAGATTGATTTGAGGTCAGGTTACCACCAAGTGAGGGTCAAAGAAAAAGATATACCCAAAACAGCTTTCCGAACAAGGTATGGTCATTATGAGTTTCTAGTTATGTCATTGGGGCTAACAAATGCACCTGCAGCTTTTATGGATTTGATGAATAGGGTGTTTAAGCCATTCCTGGATGTATTTGTGATAGTTTTTATAGATGATATTCTAGTTTATTCTAGATCAGAAGAGGACCATGCCAATCACTTACGACAGACATTGCAGACTCTTCGTGATTGTAAGCTTTATGCAAAGTTCTCTAAATGTGAGTTTTGGTTAAATTCGGTGGCATTTTTGGGTCATATTGTATCTAGTGAAGGGATAAAAGTTGATGCTCAAAAGATAGAAGCTGTGAAGAACTGGCCAAGGCCCACAACGCCTACGGAGATTCGTAGTTTTCTCGGGTTGGCCGGTTATTATAGGAGGTTTGTTAAAGACTTTTCTTCCATTTCAGCACCCTTAACCAAGCTAACCCATAAAGCATCCAAATTCCAATGGAATGATGCGTGTGAGGAGAGTTTCCAAGAATTGAAGAATAAGTTGACTTCTACACCCGTATTGGTACTTCCAGAAGGTACAGAAGGGTATACAGTGTATTGTGATGCTTCCAGAATTGGTTTAGGATGTGTATTGATGCAGCATGGTAAGGTAATAGCATATGTTTCTAGACAATTGCGGCCACATGAGAAAAATTATCCTACACACGATCTTGAGCTGGCAGCAGTTATTTTTGCTTTAAAGATATGGCGCCACTACTTATATGGGGTTCATGTTGATATATATACTGACCATAAGAGCTTGCAGTATATTTTTAATCAGAAGGATCTAAATTTAAGGCAGCGGAGATGGCTTGAACTATTAAAGGACTATGATGTTGATATCTTGTATCATCCAGGGAAAGCAAATGTGGTAGCTGATGCGTTAAGTCGTAAGGCTATGATGGCGCCTATAGAAAGGCAAGGGATGGTTAAAGATCTTCACCAGTTAGCTAGTTTGGGAGTTTGCCTTCTTGAAACTCCGAATAAAGAGCTTATCGTACATAATGCTGCGGAATCTTTATTAGTAGCTGAAGTGAAAGAGAAGCAATATGCAGATCCTATTTTATTACAGCTTAAGGAGAACGTTCAGAGTGGTGCGACCAAGGCATTTGAGCTTACGCGAGAAGGAGTACTTCAGTGCCAAAACCGATTGTGTGTGCCGGATGTAGACGGGCTAAGAAAGAAGATTATGACAGAGGCACATTTTTCAAGGTATTCCATTCATCCAGGATCAACCAAAATGTATCAAGATTTGAAAGATATGTATTGGTGGAATGACATGAAGAAGAGCATTGCAGAATTTGTAGCTGAATGTCCAAATTGCCAACGAGTTAAAGTGGAACATCAAAAGCCCGGAGGCTATATGCAATGCATAGATCTTCCAATTTGGAAGTGGGACATGATCAACATGGATTTTGTTACAGGTTTGCCTCATACAGCTCGGAAATTTGATTCTATATGGGTGATTGTGGATAGGCTTACTAAATCCGCACATTTCTTACCCGTTAAGACCACTTACACAGTTGAAGAATATTCGAAGCTGTATGTTAAAGAAATAGTCCGATTACATGGAGTGCCAACTTCTATTATATCGGATCGGGGAACTCAATTTACTGCAAACTTTTGGAAGTCTTTCCAACGGTGTTTGGGAACACAAGTGAATCTGAGTACAGCTTTTCACCCTCAGACGGATGGACAAGCAGAGCGCACCATTCAAACACTTGAAGATATGCTACGAGCATGTGTTATAGATTTTAAAGGCAGTTGGGATGATCATTTACCTCTTATTGAGTTTGCCTACAATAATAGCTATCATTCAAGTATCAAAATGGCACCATATGAAGCTTTATATGGGAGAAAGTGTAGATCACCAATAGGATGGTTCGAAGCGGGTGAAACTCTTATGTTCGGACCGGACCTTGTGTATCAAGCCATAGAAAAAGTCAAGGTGATTCAGCAACGGTTGAAAACAGCCCAAAGTTAGCACAAGTCATATGCGGATAGTAGAAGAAGAGAGCTAGAATTTTCGTTAGGCGATTGGGTATTTTTGAAGGTATCGCCAATGAAAGGGGTGATGAGATTTGGCAAGAAAGGAAAGTTGAGTCCACGATATATAGGCCCGTATAAGATTATTCGAAGATGTGGGCAAGTTGCTTATGAATTAGAGCTACCTCAGGAACTCTCATCAGTGCATCCAGTATTTCATGTATCGATGCTTCGAAAGTGCATCGGAGATCCGTCCCTTATTACTTCTACTGAAGATGTGAAAGTAACAGAAGATCTTACCTATGAGGAGATGCCTATTGCTAAATTAGATCGTCAAGTTAAGAAGATGAGAAATAAAGAAGTAGCATCGGTGAAAGTACTTTGGAGAAATCAACAAAGGGAAGAGATTACATGGGAAGCGGAGGAAGCAATGAAATCGAAATACCCTTATTTGTTTAAAGGTGAAAAAGAAGTGCAAGGAGGGCAACTGGAACACTAACAAGTGAGTTTTTACATATGCATAATATCTATATGATGACGTGAATATCAATTATGAATTCGAACTTGTTTCGGCTAAATAACTACATTTACATTCGAGGACGAATGTCCTTAAGGGGGGAAGGATGTAACACCCCATACTTAATTACGTGCATTAGCCATGGTTATATGTGTTGGAGTATAAGTATTGATCCTAAGGTATATATGAGTTTAAGTATGAGTATTGATTATTTTGAGATGGTTTCAAGTGTATAGTTTGATTATATGTGTATAGGAATCGACTGTATGTATATCGGAATTTGCCCGTCGATGTTTTCATACGAAGTTTATTGAATAATCTTTCCAACGATATAAAGATTTCCAAAAACGGATAAGTTTCGGATATAATCGAGCACGTTCGAAACTATAAAACGGCGGCCGGGATAATTGTGAACAGTAAATGTGCAGGAAATTCAAACTACTGAGGCCTGCCAGTTTTTTTGGGTCGACTTTGAACGATCGTAACTCTCTCAATATAATGAACTGGGAGGGCTGCGACCTATCAAAAGAAAGATCTTTGAGTCTTATTTCCAATGAAATTGGTTTCATCCAAATCCAACATCTGAGTAAGGAGTTATACTCGTTTTACTTCAGCCTCTCAAAACAGTTTTTTAGGGTCAACTTCAAACGATCATAACTCCTTGTAAAGGATAAACTGGGTGGCCTACTTTATATGAAATGAAAGCCCTTTGAATTATCTATCCAAATATACCAATTTCACCCAAATCCGATATCGGAGCAAAGAGTTATGGCCGATTTACTTTAGCCTGTCAAAACAGTCCACCATGGACAGATTCGGATTTACTTAAATTTTTAAGGGCAATATGGTCATTTTCCATCATCTCTTGGACGAAAATTGGTCATTATATAGATTTAATTGGTCTTATATCCATCAATTATCATCATATTATTGAGAATAAGGAAACCCTAGCCTAATTTCAACTCCAATTATCTTGTGATTCAACCGTGGAAAGTCCAAATTGATTCCGTAGTTGTGTTCATCGTCTCGAGGGCTTCGAGAAGCATCCCTTATTTGTTCCAACAGGACTTCGAAATCAAAGGGCCATTTTATGGTAAGAATGTAAATTATGTTGGTGTTATTTATATGAATATGTATATATATATATATATATATATATATATATATATATATATATATATATATATATATATATATATATATATATATGTATGCATGTGAGCATAAGAAGTATGCTATTTGATTGTTGTTGAAAGATGATTGGGAAATGATGTTGGATTATGTTGAATTGTGAAGGGATGATGTGGTATTGAAATGATGATTATATATATATATACACATAAACCTATTGTTCAAGTTGATTTTTGGAATGTTTTGCAAATAGTGGTTGTATGGAATTATGGAAGAGAATTGTGGTGTTGGGTTGCTAATACTAGATGCCAAATATTTCATTGTAGATAAGTGATTTGTAAAGGCGGGAAGTTGTATTGAATTGGTATCCGAATCTACAACGAGGTATGTGAAGCATACTCTAACAATGTTCTTTGGCATGAAAACACCAATGTTCCATCAAGTAAGATTCCAAGGTTGTCCAAAAACATGTATTGTTCTACATTACCAACGAAGTTGTTTCCATTCTATAAAGTGTAAAAATGTTTCATTGATATACCAAAAGGCTCCTATTTCATTGTTGTGATATTGATGATTCTGAAACACATTGTTGATGTACCAATGAGTCTTTATAACATCGTTATTGTATAGAAGGTCTATTACTTGATTCCTATTGATGTATCATTGTTCCAAAGGTACTATATTGGCATGAACACTAATGTAATAATCTCAAAAGCTTTTGAACTAAGTTGTTGGAAAGATCTCTTATGTGTGTTACTTGATATACGTGTGGGTGGTATCCCAGGGGCATAAGCCTAGCATGGGTCGATCCCAGTTGATATGTACTGGAGGCAGCCTAATGGTCACAGTACGGAACAATATTGATTATTGTTAGGTGGTTGGAGGTTCGGGAGGAGGAGGTAATGGCGAATGATAATTGTAAAGAATGAAATGAACGAATGTATACCGTTCCACAAATGTGTTCGAATTCACGAACCCAATTCAGATTAATGATAATGTACATGATCCTAAAAGTGTTTATGAAGTGTGGTTCACTTCTATTATGATTTATTCACTTGCGTCTGATTTTCCTGATCCCCTATATTACATATGATTATTTACAGCTTTACATACTCAGTACATATTTCGTACTGACGTCCCTCACGGGGGACCTGCATTTCATGCTGCAGGCACAGGTGCTTCAGGTCATTCGCAGTATAGATAGGAGCCAGATCATACAGCTATTGTTGGTGAGCTCCAGTTTGCTTCGGAGCTTTCCGAGTCGGTTCCTTATGTTTTGTTATTGTACAGGAGTCATGTGTGGGCGGGGGTTTGTCCCGACCCTAGTTATGTCATTTTGTCATGTATATCCTAGAGGCTTTGTAGACATAAGGAAGGGTCAAGTCATGGGAGTTTATATAGTGATGTTATATTTGTATATGTGGTGGCCCCGACGGCCAAGTATTATATTATATATATATATTTGTGCGTGTTGTGCTGATACAGGGAATTAGACCCTTCTGTATGTAACGAAGTGCTGCCCAAATTTTTGGTGAATGTAAGGGAAAGTACAGGTATTTGAACGGGTTCTCCCGGGCCTTCTCGGCTTCGGGTGCCAGTCCGGCCCGATGGGATTTTGGGGCGTGACAATGACTCTCCCATTGATCGAGATGATATCCCTATTGCTAATCTAGTTCCACGAAGATCCAGATCCAAGCCACAAAAAAAACCCTCTTTCATCTCCATTAAAGTTGATGATATCGTCCATGTTATACCCTCCCCTATTATTTCTACTCCTCGTACTCCTCATTCTCGAGGAAAGAAGCAACGAGAAGATGTTTCTCTGAAAGAAGCACTTCGTGCTAGTAAAAAAAATGGGTTGCTACCTCTGGTCCTTCATCTCCTCAAGTTTTCTCTCCTGACATCCTTCTTCGTTCAGTAAGAAAGAAAAAAACTATTTTGGCAAAAGTTCCTAAATCGTCCTTGTCCCAAAAATCATCTTCCCAACCTGCTTCAAAAGCTTCATCTTCCTCAAAACCCGCCACTACTGTTAAAGCCTCCTCTTTCTCAAAAGTTTTCTCAACATCTGCATCACGTCCGAATAAACAAGTTCCCAAACATGTTCCTTCTGACTCTTCGAACTCAGATCCTGACTATCTTCCTGATACTCCTCCTGCTCCATCCACTGAAATTGATCCTGATCTTGACATCGATATTGATGTTGATACTCCTGCTAACAAGTCTTCTTAGTCAGCACATGTTCTCCATTTTCTGAAATGAAAGTTGGCTAGAGATAGGATTGTCACTGGTATTGGGGGCCCTGATATGGATATCCTGGTCACAAAATTGAGAATTCAAGGATGGTCACACCTATTTCTGCAAGGTGATCATCTAAGAAAGTTTGGAAAGGATGAAGTTTATGAGTTTTACACCAATGGAGTTGCTATTGGGGAGATGTTCTCCACCACAGTTCATGGGAAAACCATCAATCTCTATCCAGCTGATTTAGCTAGGATTTTGCATGTTCCTTCTGGAGGTTGGGGACATTATGTGAAAGATACTTGGACACCTCTTGAAAATCTCCCATCCGCTCTTGATATCTCCAGGAAATTCTCTGGAAAACCTCATCTTCTTGCTCATCGTAGGGTCTTGAAGAATGAGATGTCCCCCCTTTATCAATTTTATTTTGATGTGGTTCACAAAATGATCCTTCCTAGGCAGGAAAGGAGAACAGTTTCCAATTTTCTTGATCTCACCTTGATGGAACTGTTAGATTTTTAAATTCCCATAGACCTTCCTAGAATCATCATCAAGCACATGCAAAGGGTCTTACTCCAAGATGCAAATGGCCATGCTTTGCCATATGAGTTCTGGTTTGCCCCTATTTTTTAAGATTTTCATGTTCTTATAAAAGTATGGTCACTGCAGACCACAAAGGATGTTATTGGATTTGTGAACCATGCTATGTTACCTGTTGCTATGAGGAGTGCTGACAACCTCATGCAAAGGTTGAGCAATGCTCTTGCTGCCAAGCAAAGTGAGGTAGAAGTGGCACAAGTTGCATTGGAGGCTGCCTAGGCAGCTCATGGGGAGAAGAAACAGGTCCTTCAAGCTCAAATTGCTTCCCTCACAGCCATCTTGGAAAAAGAAAGAGCTGAAAATGTTGATATCATTAGGAACTGACCTCGCTTATCCCCTCTTCATCGTCTACTTAAGCCCTTCTTAGTGCCTTAGGCATCTTTCCTTACTAGCTTTTGGTCCAAGCTGTTTCTCTTTTGATGTTATTATTGGTTTATGATAAATTGTACCTTTTTCTATAACTGCAATGGATTTTCTTCTGCTTAATGTGTTTTGCTTCTGTTTTATTAATGCATGGTTGTTCTCTTGCTTTGATTCTTGATTGTTTTAGTGATAGCCCCAGTGGCCATGAATTATTAAACTATTTTCACTTAGTGTTCCAGCTTTTCGATGATGTCAAAAGGGGGAAGAACAGATTATACAGTGCTTATAACCCAACTTAACTTGTTTCATTCTGTGATTTTCTATTTTGAATCCTTTACTGAGTATGTCAGGATTGAATGGATTGAATAACTAGGTGCTGAGCTGCTAAGTTTGTCATCATCAAAAAGGGAGAATTTGTTAGGGACTGTAAAGTTTTAATGATAGACATGTGAATGAAACATGTTGTGCTAGCTGTTCCATCCAAATGAACAAAGTTGCAGGCAAGTTATTGAAAAGATGACTCTGCGTGCAAAATAGAAGTGGATAACACTTATCACAACAGAAGTCAAGTTGAACAAGAAATCTTGCAGAAGTTGAGTTGAACAAGAAGTCTTGCAGAAGTTTGGTTTGAACAAGAAGTCTTGTAGAAGTTGAGTTGAACAAGAAATCTTTAAGAAGTTCAGTCGAACAAGAAGTCTGAAGAGAAGGCAGTAAAGAATGAGTGAAACTACTTGGGAATCTATAAACTGAGTTAGAAGTTGTGTCTTCAAGTTGGGGAACTCGAAGACTTGGGAACACTTATCTTGGGAAGATTTGTGATTTTGTAGCTATAGGAGTTAGAAGTTTAATTCCTAGTTTACAAGAAGTCTTGAAATTTTGTTGGTTGTTGAGGCTCAAGAGTTACAGTGAAGTTGGGTTAAATCATGTAGAGGTACAGCTCATGATTTTTTACACCTTTCTTGAGCCAGGTGTTTTCCACGTAAAAATATTGTGTTCAGCTTTTACTTTTGTGAATCACGTTTACTTACTTATTCCACAGATAGGCAATCAATAGAGCATAATATTAAAATTAGTAGGGTTCGTACTCTAACAAAATGTTGCCGAAAAATTGCATGCATGTAGCAGTGGTTAGGAGCAACAGCTGATGAAACAGTAATTCTTGATTTGACTTGAGCCAAAAGACAAAAAAAAAAAAAAAAAACTCTATACAAAAAAGGCCAAAATTGGTGACGGCTAGCTTTTACTACAAACAAAGTGAGTGGGATCCATTAGTCCCACCATGGGAAATTTTCCAGAATAGACATTAGTTAATTGTTGCTGCTTTAACTGAACTTTTGCATTCTTTCCTTTTTCTTCTAGTAATCCAACTTAGTCAGAACAGGAAGAAAAGGAACATCTTTAATCTGGTTTGTCTTTAATACTTTTGCTTCTTAATAATTATTGAATTTCATCTGTTGGTGGATTTATTAAGTACAGTTTGTACTTGGATCTTGTGATGTTTTGATGAAAGCAATGTTGAATATTTTTGTGAGTTAGATGTTGTATATTAACAGCAAGTGTTGTCAGGGGTGTTGGATATTTTTTTTATTTTTTTTTTGATAATCGTGGTGTCCGGCCAGCTAGGGCGCACCTCGACTAAAGGAGTGTTAGATATTCTCGTTTGAGATCTTTGTCGAGGTTAGTCTGAGGGTGAGGGGTAGGATGTTAGATGAGTGGATGCTAGTATCATTTAGTTTTTGGAAACTGACTTCTACAAGAGAAATTAAATAGGTTCAAATGAATTTTGGTTGGGAATTTCCTTTAGAAGATAGGGACGGCTTTCTCGTGGTAGTAATTGCCAACATCTTTCATCATCGACTTAGGCACATCTCTCTTTCTTAGTTTCGAAATTTCAAAGCACTTAAAGTGTACAATATCTTATCTTGATTTGGCGGGATTATGAATAGAGAGTTTATAAGGCTGGAAGAATTTTTCATGACATTTTTCTCAAATAACCAGTCAAATACTCTAACTACACTTTGAATCAGCAGAAGTGGAAGATTTTCTCATTTCTGGATCAGCAGACTAGGATTGGATCAACAAATTTCAGAATCCAAATCATCCATTTAAAATCGAATCTCGCATGGAACAACAAGTTAATCAAAGGAGTGAAAATCATGATTCTACCACAACACAAGAATGGGATCCAAGAGCCATACTGAAAAATGCGTCTTTTCTTGAACAAAAGATTCATCAACTCCGGGAGCTGGTGCGTATAATTGTTGACCACAAAAGTCTAGCTGCGATTCAGGGAAATGACCTTTCATTTCAGCAACAACAGCTAATAATAGCTGATCTTACCACTATCATTGTTCAATTGACATCGACTGCTGGGAGTCTTCTTCCAACCGTGAAGCATCATTCACTTTCCTCTGCGAACCCAACTACTAAGCAAATTGGGCAGTTTGGTGGTATCTTGGTTCCTTCTGAAACTGGTACTAATGCTGGTGCTTTATCGCGTAGTGTTAACGTCACCAAAGCGGAAGATCAGCCCAACCATGTTGATGTTATAGGCGATTGTGGCATTGAACAAAATTATGTTGCTGATGAACAAGAGGCAAAAGATGAAGGTGAACCCCGTGAGGAAGAGAATCTTCATCCTGGTTCCTACGAGATTCTGCAGCTGGAGAAAGAGGAAATTCTTGCACCTCACACTCACGTTTGCACGGTTTGTGGCAAGGGATTTAAGAGAGATGCCAATTTGCGTATGCACATGAGAGGTCACGGGGATGAATACAAAACTCCAGCAGCTCTTGCAAAGCCTCACAAGGAGCCTACCTCTGGGACGACGCTTATTAAAGGATATTCTTGTCCTTGTGTTGGTTGCAAGCGCAATAAGGAGCATAAAAAGTTTCAGCCACTTAAGACGATCTTATGTGTGAAAAAACATTACAGAAGAACCCACTGTGAGAAAAGCTATGCTTGTAGTAGGTGCAATGTGAAGAAATTCTCAGTCATTGCAGATCTTCGAACACATGAGAAACATTGTGGTAAAGATAAATGGCATTGTTCTTGCGGAACAACTTTTTCCAGGAAAGATAAGCTTTTCAGGCACATTTCCCTTTTCCAAGGACACACTCCTGCAATTCCTCAGGATGAAACGAAAGGTTTTGCTGGGATATCTGATCACAGTCAAACCGGCGATGCAACTAAAGAAGCTGGAAAGATTGGTTTTGAGATAAATCTTCAGAATAGCAGTGGGCTTCAAAATACTATGAATGAAAAAGGGAGTGCAGATAGTCGTGGCAGTTTTTCTTCACCTTGGAACTTTGAAAGTAGCAGGCTTAGTGATCTCCGAGAGTTTCCACAACCACCATTTGAGGACCCAGAAAACTCATTCTCTTTTCTAATGGCGGGTTCATGTAATTACCCTCGGATGGCTGGGAAAATATAAGTTCTACTGAACTGGAATAGCCCAACTGAATTTTTCTTTTGGTTAGATGTAGCAAATTGTTTCTTGTAATGTCAGCTTGTTTGGGGAACAAGTGACATCTTTTCTTAGTGTGTACTGCTCTTTTTGACTGCTCTAAATGTTATATCTGGCTCAACTACGTATGGTTTTGTTAACTTGCAAGTCTAAAATCCCAGCTTCTCATTACTACTACAGTTGCAGCAAGTCAACAATAAATGCATTGATCGACTAAAGCTTTTCTATAGAAGATGAGAGGAAGACATATTTCCTAGATAATCCTTGATTCAGATCAGAATATTTATCAATCCACTTTAAGGCACAAAAGACTTCATTTACAAAACTGCTCCTTAATTACTCACGAAAGAGAATCAGGACAGATCCCGAGCAAATCAGATGATAACAACCATATTTTACCAAAGTGCTGAGCTGTATCCCTTATAAAATTAAAAGAAACAAAAAGAGTAGGAAGAAGAAAAGTAACATTGAAAGAAATTACTGAAGATATGTACCCTGATTTCATGAAAATGTCTGAATCATCCAGAAACAATTTGCAATGAAACACAGAAGTTCCAAAGGATTGAAACAGTGGCCATTTACAGGTCTAGCTGTGGCCATAAGATCTGAATTCATCTTGACATCTTTGATAAGAAGGAGGAACCTACTGGTTCAGCTGGCTAAACATATTTGCCTATGATGAGATGGAGCAATATCAGCTATCAGCTCCATACCCCCTACCTAGCTAATTGTGCTGCCTGAACATATTTGCCTATAATGAGAATTATGAAGCAATATCAGCTTTAAGCCTTTTGCTGCTTGTCCCGATTTTGATGTCTTTTTTAGAGGTCCAGGGTAGTATGATTCCCTAAGGACAAAGTCATCCACACACGACCAAGTGCTTCCCCTAGGAGAGCTATCTTTCCAGAGAAACCGCTCAGAGAATGGGTTTACCAGACTCTCTCGGAAATCTTCTGCTGTCTCGCAGTTTAAACCCTGCCAATCAATAAACAAAACTGAAACGTCAGTTGATGTTCATAGAACAAGCAGAAAGTCTCCTTTTGTTTTCTGAAGGGGTGGTGGGATGCAGAAGGGAGGATGAGGGTTTGTTATGGTTTTACCTCTGCCATGGCCTTGATCTTCACGGTAAGATCATTGCTAAGGAGAACAAGTTGTCCATCCCTGTTAGTTCTTTTGGAGACTAGGGCACATTCAAGGATATGATCTTCTGCTGTGGGTGAAACAATTTCTGCTAGACCCCAACGTGGTGAGGATAGAACTGAGCCGACTGGAAAGAAGCCATTCTCCTCACTGAACAAGCATGGTGGTGCAGTAGCAGGAGGAGTCGGTGCCATTGGCCTTGTTTCCTCCACAGAACTCTGCACATGAACCCATGATTTTGCATTTGCCATGCAATCTTCTATCCATTCTAATGCGGCAGTTACTTCTGTTGCTCTTCTGAAAAAGCTAGCACGCCTCTTCATGCAATCTAGTTCTCTTAAGACTAACATCAAGGAAAATATAAAGATGCGGTTTTTGGTTAAGAAAAGTTAGTGAAATACTTGAGGATGTTAGAAACTTTCTGAGGGAGTGCTAAAGTAAGTTCATTACCAATTCTGGGAATTATCAGGCAAGTTCCCTTAAGACCTTGCAAAAGCTGCAAAGCTTTTCTTGACTCTTTGTTTAACAAAGAAGTGGTGTCCACTACCATGGTCCACTTTCTTCTCTCTTCCCTGGCATTGTTATTCTGCAGATATTGTTTTGACAATGTTATGATGTAACTCTGAACCATACTAGCTAACACAATCATTATGTCAATCAGCTTTCCTTATCAAATAAAGTGTAACAGAATAGTGAAACATATGTAGATAGCAGACCTATGTCCTAGCAAACAAATATGTTACTTTCATAAGCTAGGCTAACAACTTAATACTGCAAATTAGAAATCATGAATCTGCCAGAAGTTTTTCAAATTAGAAACAGGTCAATGAACTTACAGAATAGGGGCATGCCTCCATGATTTTTTGAAACTCGACAGGATTAGCATTCAACTTGACTTTCTGTTCTGGAGATTTTGAATTGGTGTTGCTGGGGGAGTTCACAAGAAGAGATTGAAATGGCACTCTATCTGTTCTGTTTTTCAGTACGCTTACTGTCGATCTAGCCTTATTTCTGGAAGCAACAATTGCTGATTTGTGCTCTTCAAGAACTTTGTCAATCAAGTTTTCTTTCTCAAATGGTTTTAGATGCTTAACTGCCCCCATTTTCCCATTCTTTTTCGATTTCATTGAACAGCTATCATGTGTCATATTCTCTTTATCCGAAATGGAAATTTCTTCACTGTTGTTACTCATATTTGAGTGCGCTGTAGATGATCCGATCTTCTCGTTCTTACAGTCTTCAAGATCTTTAGCTTGACAAATCCCTTCCATTGGGGAAGGTTTAAAAGGTTTTGGATTCTTAATTTGCTCCAAACGGCTCATCTTCTTCATTGACCTTGGTGAATGAGTGTTTGCAGAGAGATCCACTTTGTCCAGAGTAAAATTCTCTTCACTTTTCTCATCCACACAAGAAGAAAACATAGGTTTTGTAGCTTGTCCTTCAGCAAGACACGAGTTCTTCTCGGACTCAAGGAAGAGAGAACTAGGAACATGGTTCTCTTTGTCTGGAGTGAAGGCATCCTTGTTTCCACTAGAAAAAGGATCATCGGAAACTGACTCCATTGCAACCTTCTCATGATTAAGTAGTGAGTGAACTTCAGTATCAATGTCAACTTTTTCAATAACAGTTCTCTCTCGAACCGTTTGAATCTGAACACTGGAACATTTTCCCCTTCTAGACCAAATGCTCAAGCATCTTTGCTGAGATCTTACTGGGATACTATCTGCATTTTCTGATTGGATCCCTCCCGAGACAAGAAGGGCCCGCGGAGTGTTGTTTTGGTCAGGTTCGTAAGTAGGCCGCTGCAAACTGATTTCACTCTCTCCTTGAATTTTCTCAGGTGGATTTATGTTTACTTCTTCGTCATCAAAGGGAAATGAGGGCTTCATCTCTTCGGGCATTGGAGGAGCTGATGGAGTCAAACATTTTACATATGGCAACAAATTCATATCAGAAAACGAAGAATCCTGGCGCAGCGCCAAATCATCATCTTCATTCTGAAGAGCAACGCCATTCTCATCCTAAAAATGATAAATTAGACACTGAGGTGATAAAATAGTTGAAAACATACAGGTAAACCACTACTACTACAGCTCACCTGATGTTCTTCCTCTTCTGCTTCTTCAGATGGTTCTGCCTCACCTAGTGAAGCTACAAATGGATTCTCTAAATCATATGCACGACTGATTGGAATCCAGTGTAGTATGTATTCCCTGCTTGAACCTCCGAGCTTCATCTTATCACCCTCTTTCAACTCAACTCGAACACCTGGTTCAATCTTGTTTCCAGAAATCCATGACCCATGTACTGAAGCAGCAGCAAATCAAAGCAAGAAGCTTTTATAATAAACAACCAAAAGAAATGTGAAATTCACCAAATATATGCAGAGAAATCAACTAACTGGATAAGCCAAAATCGAACTAATAAAAACAGAGAAAGACCAAATATCTAGAAAAAGAGAAATGAAGCAAAACCAAGAGACAGACAATAACAATAACAATAACAACAAATCGAATGTAATATCACAAGTGGGGTATGAGAAGGGTTGGATGTAGGCAAACTAACCCGTATCTTTGTGAGGTAGAGAGGTTGTTTCTACTAGACCCTCGGTTCAAAAGAAAAGTCATCAAAGCAAGCTATCAAGAAAATATAACAATAAAATAGCAACATGCAAAGCAAATGAAGCAAGAGATGATAATAATATACATTACATATTAAGAGATTACACGACTACTAAATAGCCCCTAGAACTTTCACATAGGGTGCGATAACACTCAGCTACTTACTACCCTTCTATACTAATTTGTGACCTCCAAACTTTCCTATCAAGGGTCACATTCTCAGTAAGTTGGAGCTGGGTCATATCCTGTCTGATCATCTCCCCCATTTGTTTTTCGTTCTGCCTTTACCTCTACCTCTCACACCTTCTTGCTCCGTACGTGCCCATCCCAGTTCCACTTTCCTCATCTTGTTTGTCGCGGAGGCCACTCCTAACCTTACCCCGTATAACTTCGCACTAATCATATATCTCCTATTATGCGTGTGTGTGTTTTCTTGACTCAAATTATCGTCATTATTTTTCCTTGTGTGGACCCCCAGACTCATCCAGAGTTGAAGAATTTAAATATCAACACATAAAAAGAGACAGAATTTTGATAAACATGATAACGAGTGAAGAAATCTACAGATCAAATACTAGAACAACAGCAAGAAGATAAAAGAGAGAGAAAATAGAGACTACCGGAAGAGAGATCAATGAGGGCGAGGGAGTGAGAAGAGGGATTAGAGTGAATGCGGAGGTGAAATCTGCTGATGCTTGGATGTTCCAATACAATGTTACAATCTGGGTGTCTTCCAACTACCAATATCTGTTCAACACAAGATGTTGTACTTACTAGAGGTGGAGGGTTCTCAAGAAGAAAGATGTTCTTGAGGATGGCCCCATCTTTTAGCACTGTAAACACCGGAATCTTCCTCTCTTCCTCAGTTTGTGAATTGGGTTTTCTCAAAGGTTCTTGTTTGTCCGCCATGACACACAGAGAGAGAGAGAGAGAGTGGATTTGTGTGTGTGTGTTTTTTTGAAAATGAAATCTTGAAAATGTGACCGTTTCATTGCAAAACTACTGTATAGCCTCTCTGCCGGTGACTAACCTGCACGGGAAATGTAAATGTGGGAAATTCACCTCTCAACCACTCAATTATTATGCCCTTGCGTTGCTGGCATGTAAATGTCTTTTTATGCACCTATTTTAGTTAGTTTCGTAGGTCGCTTATATTATTTTTTAATTATGTCTTCTTTATAGGAGATTTCATTTTTACATATTAAAATCTAAAACGATCATTTTCTTATTTCTTTTCATAAGTGACTAAGGGTTCATGCAATTTGAAATCATGGATTGAATCAGATTGATTCGAAAAATTTTATTTGGACATTCAATTTGATACGAGCTTTTAGAAAGTGTCCGTTTTGTTATTTGATGCCCTTTTGACGCCGGACTCCATCATTGCCAATGTTATTTGAATGGAAAACCATGGAGCAAAGGCCATGATCATGTTTCCTTGACAATCTCTCAATATGCCACCATCTCCTCCTCTGCTTTTGAACATAATGTAATATTACATTCAACATGACAATTTTGTGTTGGTCCTTTATATTTCAACAACATGCAGTTTACACCAAATAATGTAAAAATTACTTGCTTGTGGCCTTAAAAAAACACATTTCGCTGATAAGGAAGAAAGGCTAATAATATAGGAGAAACAAATAACAAGCTTTTGATTATTACGGTTAAAATAAATATTACATTACATTTTGTACATATGATGATGGGATTATACAAGGTACATTCATTCACTCCCCTAAAAAGCCCAAACTCAACCAGGCTTGAATCCAACTTTTCATTTCACGAAAAAAGAGACGAAAAATTCACTCTCACTCATCATAGTACCCTAAACTTACCGGAAATTCTGCAGCAGAGAACAGATAGCAGATTTTCGACATTTTTCTGATATCTAGTTCCCCAACACAAACTAGTGCACAACGGCAGCAGAAGATGATGACCGGCTCATGCAGAAATGAAGAAAATTGACGCCTCAAATAAAGGATGATCTCTGCCAAGACAGCTTTATATAGTTTTTACCATTATGCACCTCGAATTGTATCAACTCTATCAATGACATCCAAAGCTTTGAGCCGATCAATGTCAAAGTCAATCATTGGAACAGAAGACGGTCTCCTGATGGGAAAGGGGTCTTTCCTGGTTTCACGTATAGGGGTATGGTTACTACTCTTACTCAGCCTGTGGAACTTGCTCAACCTTGTTCTTGCAGTATCAAATTCTTGAGACTTGCTTATTCCGGGTGTCAGTTTTCTCTTGCTTACATCCCGAAGCATTTCTTGGTCTTCAACTGTTAATGTGGGAGATGGAGAACTTGGCTTGTGTGTTAACTGATTCATCTTTTGATTAGGGTAACAGCATGGAGATTTCACAGGAGATCTGATTCCACCATTTGCAGCACTTCGCGACTGAGTGACAAGATGATGAAGCCATAAAACCAATTCAAGAATATAAGCTTCAGTTTTCTCCTTATCGGCATGATAGAGTGTCTCAATTCGGAGTAGATCAGTCTGGCCAACAGGTTTCCTGTTCATTTCAGACCAAATGAATAAAAATGTTTGCTAATAAATTGGTTCAATCGGTAAAGAACAAGTTTCCTATGATTGAGCTAACCCTGTATTTGCCCATTCTCCAACCCATCCAAAGCCATGGTGGGCCCTGCAAAAGTTTTCGTTATCACGGTGTAATAATGATGGAAATACAACTGGACCAGTAAAGCCAAAGCAGAAAACATTGAAACGAGTCAACGTATACTTGGATTTTGAGAATCTAGACTCTTAAGCATTAGAGAGCGCAGCTTACTGAATAGAAGTTCGGAATTAAAGTAAAATAACAATGAACACAAATAACAACCTATGGATAAAGGGATTAAAGAAACAGTAAATAAGTGAAATATACATAGAAACCCATAACCATCAAGTTCAAAATCATCTTACATTTTTTTTTAAAGATACAAAGACATAACTGGCGACAAGTTTACTAGGTCCAATTTCTTACTTTCCAGTACAAATCAATAACATATCCATCTACAACATATTCTTAACATTACTTTATTGTTTTGCTGACTATGTTTATTGTTTAAGTAATATCACCATCATCTAAATAAATCCCATGAACTTCATAAATAAAGCTAATCTCTTAAGATCACTCATTGAATAGTTTTTAATATCACACTTGTTTTAGCGCAGTGGCATCTTCACTAAGCGTGATACAATATGGCTACCAAAGTTGCAGAGGAAGATGTACTTTTTCACTTAGCTAGCCGCTATAAGGGTGATTTTAACAGCAGAAAGTATCAGAAACCAAAAGGTGGTTTGCGTCAGTTGGTATTACATGTGTAAGAAGACATGTGAGGACATGAATCATCTTTCTCTATATTGTGAGCTAACCGGTTATGCTGTGATATGTTTAGATGGTTTGACACTCCATGGACAATGCCAAAAACTGTGAAAGAGTTGATGTTCAGCTGGAAGAGCGGGAGGAGGAGGAGACGAAACGGCTTGGAACGTGGTTCCGCTTATGTTAATATGGATTGTTGGAAAAGAGAGAAATAGGAGAGTTCTTGAAGCAGTAGCGTTGAGTTTCTCCCGGTTGAGGAGTACTCTCTGTTCCCTTGTTTTCTTTTGGTGCTCACATAAAGTTCGTTATTGTATAGATGATTGGGTGGAGTTTGTAGAGAACTATATCATTTTGTAGATTCTTTACCTTTTGGTTTACCCTTTGAATACGGAACTTTGGCTTATGTTTATAAATGAAAATATATTAACCTGATAAAAATAATAACGATATAGCTCACCAGAAAGTCAGTCCTCTTTGGAGTAAGAAACAAATGAAGAATCACTGGAAAGCTGTATACAATGAATAATATTGCTAGGGATTGTATGTTTTACTTGGTTGTATTGGTTGCCATGGGAACAAGCCACTGCAGTGTTTTCTCCATTTCAGCCTTGATTTGTTGCACCGTTAACTGCATCAAAAGAGTATCTGGACTATTACTAACATTCAATGACTCAGAGGGAAGAAACTTGCAGATAACCCCAAAAAGAAACCCTTAAAAAGGACAGAATAAAAGTACCTCTTCCTTGAGCTGGAAGGATTGTACTTTGAATCGCAAAGCTGACTTGATGTTTGGTGGCAACCCTTGGTATAAAGCATCTCTTGTATTTGGGGGCACTGAACCTGATCGGGTGACCTGATCATATAAAATATGATATTCTCACTTTTTGTTTCTGATCAGAAACATGTGAACAAATAACATAATTTTACAAATAAGTTTTACACAGTTTCGACACCCTAGTAGGTTAACATGAGTACTAATCCAGAATACCAATTAGTTACAATTTCAGCAAGATTGTTAGATTGTAAGAAGTATGATTCCAGTACTTAGACCTTATGTAATGACTAAAGAAAGAGTGCTAAAAATGAGAACTAGAGTAACTCAGCTATGCTGCTCGGACTCGGGTGCGGGTATCCGCTCTGGGTGCGGATAAAGGTCATATTCTTTATCATATATATTTTAGGATTCGGGTGTATGGATCCGAGTTCGGATACGGGTATTGGGATATGACCAATAAATGTTTATTACGACATATGATATGAAATTCACAAATTTAATTGCAATTTGAGTATTTTCTATGTGGCAGTTCGTGCAGCATTTGTTTTTTGGTCCAGTTGATAGACCCCCATTCTTTATTGTGATTTCGGATAGATACTAGAGCATACAGCTTCATGAAACATAAAAAGAGATGAGAGTATATATATTGGGATTAAGATGATGATTAACAAGGAAGATACATGTTTGATATATTTATGACGAGAAACAAAAGAAAAAAGAATTAGCTTAATGGAGGAAAAGATATCAACTTCATTCCACATTAATTAAAAGATATGAATGAAGTCAAAAGACAAAATGATAAGAGTCAAAAATGTTGCTTCTCTAATAATTATGTGTATGAGATGCTCACAAGCGTATCAATCTGAGTAATGATATTTGCATAATGTAATGCAAGACCAGCAGATCCTAATCTCTGATGGTTGTTTTTTATTGGTCGGTCTCCATCTGCAAGGTTTGGCAAAACTATAGCAATAAGGTCACTCATAAACATAAAATTTAGACACGAAAGATATGATTCAACTCGAAATGCTCAGCACCTATAGAATAAAGTCCAAAAAAAAAAAATTAACTGTTTCGATTGATTTTTTTCTATCCTTACTTGTAAAACAAAATATACCCTTCCTTATAGAAACAAATGAATCAGCATTATGAGCCGTAATATAAGCATAAGCAATAATATACAAGCACGGATCGCTCTACCATGACAACGACTTCTTATTCTCTTAGTTGCATAATAAAGTAAGGTAACTCACTAAATAGTACACCCTAGATTATGATTTCCCCTTTTTTTTAAAAAAAAACATAGTGTCCGAGCCAGCTTGCGCACACCTCGACTAATTCCACAAAATACCTGTCACCTCCCACCACTAACAGCCACCAGGTAACTCTGTCCACCAAGGCTAGAATAGATGGGAAGAAATCACTTAATGTTTGTCTCTGTTAGGAATTGAACCTGAGACCTCATGGTGCTCAACCCAACTTCATTGAACCACTAGGCCACACTAGATTATGATTTCCCTTGATCACCACACATGCATCAGCGGCAGTTACTGTGTACATAACAGATAAAATTGATAGGTAACAGTTGGTACAACAAATCTTAACTCGCCTAGCGAGTAACAAGATGTGTTAATTTTCAAGTCTATAATATAGAAACAAACTATTGTTTACACTTGTACTAATGGAACAATTGACACATAAGCTAAATGTAAACCCAAAAGTCGATTAGGATATAGACAGACAACAATGATCCAAGAATCAGTATAACAATTACTCCTTCTGACCATCCCCCAACATGACAGTTAAGATTATAACAGGACAAAAATCACGATAGAAAGTTAACTTTAAGTTTCAAATGCATTACCGGTGCTGCCAAATGCAGCATGGATCTCCAAATGGAGAAAATGGACAATGTCCACAAGCTTTTCCATCACCTTCAATTATAGCAAAACAGATGTTAGTATAGTCAATTGAAATTTGAAAGAAACTTCGACAATTTATCTTAAACAGACCACCCAACTTTTGCAGTAAGTAGAAACCACATTGCCAGTATTAAATTCATGAATAAAAGAAAAGATAAAGCAGGATGACTTGCTACCTCTTCCAATATTTTGGACCAGAGAGACTTCTTTTTTAGACTTTTAACATGTTTCTTTTGACTTTTCAACTCTGCTCTCAAAATTGCAAGGCCGTCTCCTGCAAATTTATATGTTAAAAAGGAATATTAGAACAAGAATATAGGAAATCAGTACAAAGAAAGCAGATACAAAAGATATAAGTAAAAGAAGAAAATGCAAGTGTAACCAGAGGGTACTGGATTAAATAACAAGAGTCTCACATCCTCCACAGAATCACATGCGTTAGACAAACAATCTTTACACCACTAAAAGTACGGAATAGTCTCAATAAACAGAACCCCATTACACAAGGAAAAACTAAAATTTAAAAGTAACCACTCCAGAAATCAATGTCTCAATGCTGTTTAGAATCAGTAAGATGTGTACATGCCTATATGCTCCTTTCCCCCAGAACAAGCCCATTTGGTTTGAATTAGTTCTCAGATTTAATCATGCTGTTTTCCAAATCTGATTGATTCCCAATGCTCTCCAGCTATCTATGTTGCACGGACTCTTCAAAACCCCTCTCGCATCCGTGTCAGCACGACATGGATGTGGCTGTGGGATCCATAGCGGATTTGGTCAACTTATCTTGTGTACTTTGACCACATTTCAGACCAATAAGTACAGATTAATTGAGTATTTAGGTTGAATTTTGGGTTTATGTCATATATATATATATACATATATGAGAATGTGGTCATTTTCAAAAAACATGAAGTATGAGAACGTTTTTCTTTTATGCAAGATAAGAATAAAATATTGGTGTTTATAAGGAATGAAGTTCCATTATTTTAGCTCCATAACTTTCACTAATCGAAATATTCACTTTATATGTCTAATAAACATTTACAGTTTATATCCCAGCAACCATATCCAAACTCGGATCCATGCCTCCGAATCCTAATATTTATGTGGCAAAGAATCAGGCCTTTAGATCCGCAACCAGATCGGATACCCGCATCAGAGCCCGAGCAGCATAGCCAGCTATGACTTTCCTCCATAGAGCTTGCTTCTCTTTTGCAAATGAAGGTGTTGGAGGACTTCAATGGCAGCATCAGACTTAAAAGCGGACTTGAGCCAACCAGGTCTTAAGCCATGTTCAGAATATATAACTAGAAAAAAAACAATAGTAGCTAGAGTCTACCCATTCAAGATTTCTTCATTAAGCTATTTGTAGCACCCTGTGGAAACCGCATGCAGGAGTGCTCCGTCTAGGCCCACAATACCTAACATGCTGGTTAGTTCCTAATGATATGAGAAACTGGAGGCAATTCATTGTACAGAAATAGTTTATATGAACTTTGAGCTAATGCAGATCCACTGATTATTAGGTTAAAAATAGAGGAACACAATGAGAGTATCTGTGGGTAGATGACCTCTCTGAGTAGCATTTGAAGTATCCTCTTCTTGGGCTTTACGTCGACAATCTTGTTCAATTCTGTCCAATGCATGCAATTCATGGTATAGTTCCTGCAAAGAGCATAACAATACAACTTACTCGAACCAGATACTTTTCTAAAATTTACAATAACATAATGGTTGACGGTACCAAAAGAAAACCAGGTATACCACTTGGTAAGAAATTGTCCAAGAAAATCTACTCAGAATCAACGTGGTCTCAGCTAGAAACACAACCAATTGAAACAACATACTCATAGGCAATAGCAACAAGTTAGGACTAAGTTTACTTGTTATAACACGTATATTAGGCCCAACATTTACTAGGAGTCCCCGTTTTCTGGTTAAAAATGTGTATATCCATGTATGGATAAGGTGAGATTTAGATAACCTTTAGTTTTAGAAAACCCATAATGTCTCAAAAGAGAAATCATTTAATTAGAATGCATTGGATCATAATAAAGTTGAATTGAGAAAAAGGGTTGATATAACCTACTCCAACTATTGGAATTGCAGAGAAATGTTCACAAATCTTAAAGCTAATCCAACAATCATTAAATTTAGTGGACATCCAGGAGGAAGTGATGCATCCATACTGAACTATCTAGTGGCAGACCAATTATAGTGCAGAATGTGTAACATGATTGGAATTAAATGAATGATGTTGGATAGGGTTATAAGTATGCAAATAGGGTGGAAATCAGGAGGAAGAGATAGAGATATAGAACAAGAGTGGCTCCTCGCGCTTATATCGACCATATGGAAAGAACAAAACCAAATAGCATTTGGAGAATTGAAATACTCGTACAAGTCAAGAGGATTTTTTTTAGAACATTTTGGAACATCCTATGAGATAATATTATTGCTCTTTAAAAGAATTATGTTTTTGTGCAAGATACTCTAGTGCTGTTATATATTGTCTAACAGAATACTTCAGATCAATAAAAATTACTCCTTATGTGACACCCTTTCCTTGTTAGTCAGTCTAAAAAGAATGACATATGACAATTTAACTTAAATATTCCCATTTTACCCTTGATGAAATGATTCATAGCCACAAAAATTTCTATGACTTGTTGTAGACCACAAGTTTCAAAAGTATTTTTTTTCCCTCTTAAACTCCGAGCTCTGTCAAACACTTCACATAAATTGGGACAAAGGGAGTATAACTGATCAGGAAAATATAATGAAACAAACAGGGAAAAACAGCTGAGATGGAACTTACAGCTGTATACTGTACCAAGGTCATTAAGTGCAGCATCACAGTCTCAGCTTCTTCTTTTAATTGTTTATGAGGTGTCAATTCTGATTCCAACCTAAACACAATAGAATGAACTACAGATGATGTGAATATTCATTTTTGAAGTGGTAATAACAAAAAAGCAAAACTGGACTAAAGTTAGTTTTAAATACTTCTCAAAGTAACGGTCTAAGTTGTGCCATTGAGGATCTTTGCAACTATTTCCAAAGCGAACCACTTCACAAGAGAATATTTTCAGTTCATCCCTGTCAAATTACAACAAGCATCTCACTCTTGCGCCAAAAGAAATTGAAAGTAGCATATGAAATATGCATGATCACGCAAAAGTTATTTCAGACTCTTTGACACCTTTTGTCTGCTGCAGCAATTCTGAAGAGCTCATCCATATCTTTTGATATCAACAACTGCACACCTTCAGAAGGGAGAACCACCTCCTTCAAATGCTTAATGTTCTCTTTTGAAAGGGAATACATAAGATTGGCACCTTTGACAATTGTATTTGCAACTTCAAATGCCAAAATGGAAATTTTATTTCCCTTGGTTGCCATGCTGGATGCAAAACCACCACTAAGGTTTAAATTTGTCATGCTGCTACCTAGAGTGTCCAACACATCTACTGCCTTGCCAAACCCCACTGTACCAGCTCTGCCCAAAAGTGAACTCACTTCTGAAACCTGTCAAGCAAATACAAAACTATTAAATATTACTCTCTCTGTTCCAATTTATGCGACACTCATTCCTTTTAGTCAATTCCGAAAAGAATGACAAATTTCTGTATTTTGTAACGATGTAACTTTAAAACACCCATTTACCGTTAATGAGATAATTTTTAACCACATAAATATTTATGGATTATTACAGATCACAAGTTTCAAAAGTCTCCCTTTATTATTTCTTCATCTCCATGCCCGATCAAACACCATCACATAAGATGGGATGGAGGGAGTAATATTTAGAAATATAACCAGTAATCTTCATCTTTAGGAAATTAATACTGAATACAACAAGAATTATTGCAGAATATGTCCAAGATAATTTTCTACCTACGTGCAAATTATACCACCATCAATACCAAGCTTAAAGCAGCCTTGCGGCACCTTCTGTTAACAACTATAAGGAAGATGACTAGTGGGATGGTATCTAAAGAGAATAGAAACTAGTCAAATATATGGTGGACCATGAGTGAAGAGAGAGAGTAAACCATTGATTCCACTGAGCATTCCAGATTTTAAATTCAACTTGGGAATCTTGAAGTAAGAACGAAGTAGCATCGCAGCATCTTTAGTGACAAAGTATAAAGACGGCCAGGGGAACTTTAATTGACGGGAATAGCAAGTATTCAAATATGTGATAGAATATTACAGGAACTGATAGAGAGAACAAACCATACGTTTGAAAGAGAGTCTCATCATGATAAGACACTACATTTCTATCCATTCTTCCAAGTGGCACATTCTGTGGATTCTTGGGAGCTTAAGAGGGATTAGGCAAGGGGACCCATTACCTCTGCTTATTTTTTGTTGTTGATGGAAACCCTCAATAGATTCATGGAACGTAGATGGATGTTGGTTTCATAAAGGGACTCTAGGTAGAAATGGAAGTGGAGGAAGCATAGACACATCTCTTTATTGTCCATCAATGATATATTAATCTTTTGTGGGCTTCGACATAGACCAATCAATACTTAGTTAAACCTTAATATAGTCGGAACCTATAAGGACTTTGTATCAGTATATACAAGTCAGAGTTGGAGCTAATGGATGAGTTACAAGACATCCATAGCTTGGTTCGGAATTGTAGGAGCAACTTGCAGAAGTGAGTAAATTGCCAATTATCGTCTTTCGGGTGCCTTAGAAGGGCAAATTCAAAAATAAAGACTTTGACAAACTACAATCAAGAAATTATAGAGGAGGGTGGTGGAGGGAAGAGAGTATTTGTCTAAGAGAGAGAAAGTAAAACTTGTTACTGTTGAAGAATACCCTCCATATAATTCTCATATAGGCGGCAGCGCACCACAAATATCACAGTTATAGAACCTTGGGTGCTCCTTTAACATTTCATTGGATTTCCAAGACAGTTATAATATCCTCTATAATTCTCACATGTTTCATTTTCTTTCTTTTTTTTTCCATTTCAATTATTCATCCGACTTTTTTTATAAATTATATGTTTGCCTTTTAATCTTCATTTTTACAACCTATCTGAAACTTGTCCATTGTCAAGCAATGAAATTGAAATACTTCACAAAATCACAAAAAATGCAATAGGAAAAAGACAGAAGCACCAGGCCATTGCCAAAGGAAATAACAACGAATAAGAGACTACTCACCTTTGCCCTGGCAACCTGCTTTGATCTTGTTGATCTGGTTTTATTTGATAATGCCCGAGACAATCGAGGAATTCCATCATTGATATCATCCATTTCAAGACCATGAGAAGCTGCATTCATCTCTGGAAAAGAGAACACTGGTTCACTTGGTTGCTTTTCTGTGCTTTCTCCGGATGGAGATCGCATAGTATCATTATTTGCCTGTGTGGGCAATCTATGTGACTGATAAACTGTTCCAGCACCATAGTTGAAGTGACCATTGACATGTGGTATGGAACGACCTGTTGTATTCTCACTGGTGGCTCTTCTAGAGCAAAGACCACCCATTATTCTATAATGCTTCAACCTACTTCAATCTCGGGTTTCCATCAACATTTGAGTCAAAAGTTTATAAATGCCTTGAGAAACATCTGCATCAGAAGACTGATATCATCAAAGCTGCTTGACAATCCTGCGTTCAAATCAGCTACGCTAAACCAAACAGCTCCACGAATTCATCTACATAACCAAATTTGCGTTATCAACTTTGAGGATCGATACTATCAAAGTCAACCGACTCAAACCCCGAACAACATAAGAACAGAAAATCAAAGAGCATCTCTCTTTATCTCAATAAATTGAAAAAAAAAAAAAAAAAGCAAGAACCCAATTTTCAGGAAATATCACATACTAAACTTCAAAGCATACTCGAACAAAGGAAAGAAATACATACAGCGCAGTTAATGACATACAAATGGAAGAATGTACAAGACATTAACATTAAGATTTCAAATAACACCACCATGTTAATAGATGCCACACAAGAAACACTACAGCTCAAAGAACACCACAGGAACAGATGCAGAGTGCAACTTGAACTATATCCATAAAGTCAAATACCATTTTTTTCAGTATCTATACTAAGTTTTTTGCACTCACTTCCACAAATTAGCAGGAAGTCACTAGTACAAAAATCCAAGATCCACCTCTATATCATGAACTACAAAAAGCAAGTCAAAACATGCCAAAAGGGTCTTAAAGATCATAACTTTACCTCATCAGTCAGCAAGAAAACAAGAAAAAGAAACCGACACAGTCAAAGAAACAGCTGTATAATAAAGAGGCAAAAGCAAGCTTACCAAGAAAGACATAAAAGGGCCTTGGATCTGAACAAAAGACAAAACAGATTCTGATAGCCCCTTTTTCAACAAGAACAAAATACACTTGATTAGTATTTCCTTTATTTTATTTTTTTGGATTAATGGGTGTTGGATTTTTGAGTCAAGAATAGTGGCAAAGAAGTGAGCAAAGAGACCCCTCAAGTCAGACACGATAGAGTAAGCAAACAGAGTTTTTTTTTTTCCTCACACACACACACACAGACACAGATACACAGTTATCTATGTTCTTGAAAGACAACTACTTTGTTAGTGACTTGTTAGTAGGAGGGTGGTACTGCTTTGTTGACTCTCCTCGTTAAAAATGAGAAAATATGTTGTCAGCATTTTTTTTTAAAAGTAGTTCAGCGTTTATTGGAGACGGTCTCTCTTGGTTGAAGTTAAGATAAGGTAAAATTTAAGTACACAACTAGACGAGCACGATTCGTGTCAGCACCGATTTAATATTAAAATATTTATTTATTTTTTTAATTTTGATATATTTAAATTTAAAAAAAAAAAAAAAAAATGTTTTTTAGGATTTATTCGAAATCTAGCATGAGTTCAATATATGTTATTTTAATATGTATTTAGATAATTTAAATTGTTAACTATTGAAATTTATAATATTTTTTATGTAATTTTCAAATTAATATACGTTACTTTTCTTGTCCAAATTTTTGTGGCATTGATAGTCAATTATATTTTAAAAATAATTTAAGTTTTTAATTATTGTGATTTATAATATTTTTCTTCTATTCCAATTTTAGTGACACTAATATAATTTTAAGAGTCGACCAAATATTTTATATCTTTTAAATTTTTTAAGCTGTTAATTATTGTGATTTCTAGTATTTTTCATATAATTTTTTTGAAATATATAACATATTAAATTATTTTTAGATATTTTAAGTTGTTAACTATTGTAATGTATAATATTTTTTATGTAATTTTTGAATAATGTATGTTACTCTCCTTGTCCAGAGTTTTGTGTCGCGATAGTCAATTATATTTTTTTAAAGAATTTAAATTTTTTATTATTGTGATTTATAATATTTTTTCTATTTCAACTTATGTGGCACTATGCTTAAATGACCATAATAATTAATTAGGGGTGATATAGTAAAATGTAATTATTATTATTTATTATTTTTATTATGTGTATGTGTTGATTCAAAAAGAATTTGAAAACATTTAAAAATATGTTGAATGTTACAAATGTTAATAATCTATTTGGTGCTTCTTGATTTCTCTACATTTATCTATTGTGTGTTTTTACTCTTTTGCCCTTTGAGTATATGTAGTAATTTTTATTTTATTTTTAAAATATCATGAAATTTTTTATTCATAATATATATATATATATATATATATATATAAATCGTGGATTCAATATTATTAATTTTTTAATACATAAGTGACTTATAATAATTAATTGCGGGTGATACATTAAAATCACGATTGAAGCAGCAGAAATCAGTTAATTTTTTAAATTATTTTTGTTAATTATTGTTATTTATAGTATTTTTTATCATTTTCAAATAATATATGTTGCTTTATAGACTGTTCCGTCCCAATTTATGTGGCAATAATATAATTTTGATAGTCAATCAAATATTTTATGTTGACATATCATTTTGTTATTCTTATTTTTCTAATACATAAATGACTTATAATAACGAGTGATATAGTAAAATTATCGTTCGAAAGACGAAAATTTAATTTAAAACATTAAGAGTTAATTTCGCATTTTAGGTCTATTTTATTTTTCATTAAATATTATTTATTTTCTTAATACTTAGACGACTCAAAATAATTAATTAAGAGCGATTGATTATGTTATTACTATAAAAATTAATATAATTTTATCATATCCAATAGTAATCATCAATAATTCACCGAAATAGTATATTAATTAAATACGGGATGCTATATTTGCATATGCAAAATATGATATTATTAAATATTATTGGATAGTGCATTATATTTATCTTTCACAATAATAAAATTTCACTATATATTTTTCTTTATTTCTTTTTAACTTGATACATACTGACCCAACACAAATTCTAAGAAAATATTCATTAGAAATTTATTTTATTAAATTAAATTTATTAATATTGTACTTTAAAAATTTAAAGTTAAGTTTAAATATTAGTATTTCTATATAAGAAAAAAATAATTTTAAAATTTAAATTTACTAAAATAAATAAATAAATAAAAATATTAATTTTCTATATAAAAGTCAATTAAAATAATAAAATTGATTTACTTTAAATATTTAGTTGCAATTAATCAAGATAATTTTTTATTTTGTCATGATTTATGGTGCGACGATAAAATTTTGAGAGTTGAATAGAACTTTTATCTATTTTTAAAAAAGTATTTTAACTTGTTAATTATTGTGATTTATAATAATTTTTACGTAATTATCAAATAATATATTTACTCCTTGTGTCCCAATTTATGTGGCTTCGATACAATTTTGAGAATCAACTAAAAATTTTATATATCTTTTAAATATTTTAAGTTGTTAATTATTATGATTTGCAGTACTTTTTATTTTATCTCAATTTATGTGGCATTGCTAAAATAATGAGAATCAATAAAAAATTTATATGTCTTTTAAATATTTTAAGTTATTAATTATTGTGATTCGTGGTAACAAATTAGTTTTGAACATGATAGCCAATTAAATAAAAAAAAAAAATTACTTTCAATATGTAGTTATAGTTAATTAATATAAATTAATAGAACATATTAAACATTTAAATCATTATGTTGAAACAATGAAATTATTATATATTGGGGCATGATATGTAATTAAGTGGGAGTGAAGGATTTTTTTGATAATTTCATGAGAGGTGGTCGAAATCACCTCTTCTATTTAATAGAAAAGAAAAGAAATATCATCTTAGATTTCATTTATGAAACTACACTAAGCAAGTTATTATTATTATTAAATTGAGTAAGATATTTTTATATTTTTGTCAAATTTTATTGTATTTTAATTTTTATAAATAATATCTAATTGTAATTTATTTATTATGAAGTTTGTAAATTGTATGTGTACTGAGCAAACAGTAAACATTTTAATTTAATTTTTTGTTTATTGTATTCATATATGAATATAGATTAATTAAATATCACTTTATTATACTCTCGTAATTCTTTATACGGCTTTGAATATTTTTCATTACTTTCCCTAATTTGTAGCGTTAAATTTCAACTGAAGGATCACTTTCTTATATGGTATTTAAAGCTATTCATAGTGAGTCATTTGTGTTCGTAATTGATACGAGACATATCCACCTTAAAACACCATATTTATTTTCGTATGAAAATTGAAGAAAGTTATAGTTCGATGATAAGACTTTTCGCCTTTCGTTTTAAATTGTTTATTTTATTCCTTTTTAATTCTATTTTTAAAAAACATCGAATCTATATATATATATATATAAAAGGATCATTGGAGGCTGCTGACGTGGCATGCCCCAATGATCAACAAATCTATTTATCTTTTTTTCTGTTTTTTTGAGTTATTTTTGTTCAATTTTAATTGTTTACCATCTATTTTTCTAATTAATAAACCCATTAATTATTATTTTGCCATTAACAAGCACCATTAATTCAGCAAAATCGAAGGTATTCCTACCTTTTTCCTCCTCTCGGCTTTTCTTGATTACACCATTTTGGCATTGGCATTTGGTTAAACTGTGTCTGATGGATTAATTTCTTTCTCCATTCATAAAAAGCAACTATCCTGGGGTTTCTGCTCGTCCTTCTGCAACCAGGTAGTTATTTTTTCAAGAGCTTCGAACCTAAAGGAGTTTTTAAAATTGATTTTGATTGATCTGATAAAATGGGTTCTGTTTGACTGATCTTATAAAATGGGTTCTGATGATAATTTGAGGAGTTTTTAAAATTGATTTTGATTGATATGATAAAATAGGTTCTGTTTGATTGATCTGATAAAATGGGGGGTTCTGGTGATAATTTTTTTAATTGATTTTGATTGATTTGATGTCTTGTAGTGCATTAAGGTGTGGTTTTGATACACTTACACCAAATGCCCTCTTATTCAACTCGTATAATCCAGAAAAGTCACATTTATCTGATAGAGCTGGGACATCGGCTTCCAAGAGGCACTTAAGCTGTTTGATTTCTTGTGAAACAGTTCTGTATGCAAACTTGTCAAGAACACCTACGCTTCTACCAAGTCAAAGAAGTGAAGAGCAGACAAAACAAGCATATAAGATATTATCCGATTGCTTCAGGTTGTAAAATAATTATTAATTGAACGACTTCAATTAGTACTTTGGTTTCCATCTTATGTGTTGGTTATGTTCAACAGATATGGAATAAACACTTCTTGTTGTAAAGCCAAGACAATTGTGGAGTACAACAAACTGGCTATTGCGCTTTCGCTTTTGTTCCTTACAAGTTGCTTCATGTCAAGGATGTGAGCAAGTACTTCGCTGTTAATTTTCTTCCACTTTCCGTTTTGGGGTGGGTGTGGAGGGCAAAGAATGTCCACAACACTGTTAATGAGCTATTAGTTTGTTTCTAATATTTGACTCTTCTTAGTCTCCAAATTGATGTTTCAGATACTCATTTTGTCATAGGGCATACCACATAAAAGAGATGTCCATTTTTTCATTTGTAGCATTATCCTATTCATGTAAAAGTGTCATATGCATCCCATTGCTAATATCTTCTTTCAGAGATCGTGTGGGTGAATCCCATCGATGGTAATCTGAAACAATATCCCAAAGAAGCATGGGATGACCTGCAGAAATTTCTATCATCTTCTGCTGTACGAGCTGTCATTGTCTCTCGAATTTAAAGGTTTGTCTTTTTTATTAACTCCACTTTTTGCTAGAAAAATGGTTTTGATATAATATGTGTTTCTTTGTTCAAGATAATTTCAACAGTTTCCTCTGTATTTATCTTCAGAAGTTAACCCCATGAAGCAAGTACCAGCTATAATGAATGGAAGATTTAAGCTTTTCGAAAGGAAATGTTCAGCTTGAACAGAAAATTTAGCATTTCGTAATATCACAATGTTGTTGACGTCTATTATTCGCTGTCTATGTTGTACTTACACATATCTTAAAGCTTTACATTTAGTCATTTATCTCCTAGAAGTTCATAGTTTGATGTGTTCACCTGTCAATGTATACTACAAGAGCCAAAATCAGAAAATACTCATTCTATTAAGTTTAGAACATTTTCTGTAAAGATTTGTATGTAGTGTGCTAGCGCAGTGCCGGCACAAGTAACTACTATGGACAATGCATGTGGAGATAGGACAATATTATCTTTTCCTGAGTTTTATGTGAAGTATTTTATAACTTGGATAAGTTTAAAGCAAGCTAACTGATTGTATGTGCTTGCAGTCATGCAATTCTTAAATATCTGGTTTTTGCATTTCTAGGAGTTGCAGATCATTGGTAAGTGCAGCTACTTATTTTCACTATATACTTTAGTCAAATGTTTTTTAATCATGGAAATAAGTACTCTTTAAAGTTCTTGGTCTTTATATGGAATACGATTCCAGGAAGATCCAGGTTTTGAACTTGATGAGTTCAACTTTTATATTCCCACCGGTACAGTTCAGAATTTAATAGTTATTAAAAAAGTTAGTGATCACATATATATCTAAGTTCCATGTCGAAAATATTGGGTTTAGCAGAATCCATGGAACTCATTGCTTCTTCCTCCGAACATGGCAATTGGAGTTACAAATAGAACTATTCTGCAGTCGGCATCTTTGAGAAGTTAATCCACATGTATCTGTTATTTGATTGCTAATTGCATGTTGTGTTTCTAACTGGGAGTTAAAGTAGTAGAATTTTGCTAAAAATACATCGTCGCCATTTCACGTGCCACCGTTGAAAATTCACCGGCGATGGATCATCCAAACGGAGCGGAGCAGAAGAGTAATTCGGGTCAGGATTCGAATTGGGTTCAAAAGCCGGATCCAAAATCCGATCCAGAACAAACTGAAAGTATCAATGAGAGTGGTAAATTGGAGAAATTGAGGAAATTGGTGAGGTGGAGTAAGGAATTGGTAGAAGAATCGCCGGCGCCGATGAGATCTATGCCGTCCGATGAACGTGGATCGAATCCTTATATAGCTTATTCACCTGCTCCCGAAAATAATTCCTCTTCCTTTAATATGAAAGGTAATTGCGAAGCTTCATTTCAATTTGTTTGTCTGATTTTGACTTGATACAAAATTTAAGAAATTATATAGTAGATACTTATTTGATTGATAGAATGTACCAAATGTGCTTTTTGATTTTGTGTATTTGCGAAAAAATTGAAATTGAAGAGTTGTAGAAAAGGAAAGATGTGTTGTTTTCTAAGCGAATTGAAAAGGAAAGTAGGACAAACAAATTGAAATGTTGCTCGGACTCTTCAAAAATATTGTTGCACCTTGTCGGATCCTCCAAAAGTATAAAAGTATGCTACTTTTGAACGATACAATGTACATCTATTGACATTTTTGAATAGTCCAAGCAACATAGGATATTCAAAGATCTAATTTTTAAATTGGTTCACATTTATTTAAAAGATGCTTTTTTTTTTCTAGCTGTGAAATCCTTCTCTATATACTCACTTTGTTTCAAACTATTTGTATTGTCTTGACTTGGTGCAGAGTTTAAGAAAGTAGGAAGATTTTTGTATATTATAGTCTTAAACTAAAGATATGTAGAATGTAACAAGATGTGTGTTAATCTTGTGGTCCTAAACATGTCAAGCATGTCATGCAGAAAGTTAGAACTAAAGAGTTGCCGAAAGAAATAAAGAGACATTCTTTTTGCAACATACTAAAAAGGAAAGACAAACAAATTGAAACGGAGAGTACAAGTTATTGCCTTCTGTAAGGCTTTTGAACTGAACAAGAAAATATAGGACAGAGGTTTAAGCATCCTAAGGTGTCAAGGCACTAAAAGAAATTGTTAGCAAATGCAATTATAATTCGACTAGAAAATTTTGAAACTTTGAAAAGTTTGGGCAATTTAGCTCTCAATTCCTGTGGTTTTGAATTGTAAATGTGAAAACTTTGGCTTTGGAGCAGGCTCTTCCTTTGAAGTGGATGGTTGATGTGAAGTGCAGTATGTTTGATGTGAGAGCTTTTAAAAGACAGAATATCCCGCAAAAGAACATAATTTGAGGGGTTAATTTCTCGTGTGGTCACTCAACTATTAGTTATCATTTCAGAAAGTGATGCTTCTTCGATTTAATCTTTCTCAACAAAGAAAGTGACTTCCTGAGATAATAACTATTCTATGAGTGAAAGTCAACTCTAATTTTAGCGGAATGATGAAAGAAAGTAATGCACTGTTATATCATGCTTAACAGAAACAATGAAAAACGTCAAAGACATGCTTGGTAGATGGGGGAAGACATTATGCATATGAAGACATAGCTTCCTCAAGCTCAAAAAGATTGTAACTTGTTGAAAGCTGGCAGTGCACTTAGAATGGGCCATCAAGAAAAGTTAAGGCTTTATTTCTGTTCATAGATTTAAACTCATATTTACTATAGTGCCCATATGTTTTACTTGAGTAACATATTTCATACTAATAGTTGAAAATTCCGAAGTCCAGTTCCTATGAATTTCTAAAACTTTCACTTGAATATCATCTGTAATTCTCTTTTGTTGAAATGGAAAGAAGCACTCCAATAGAAAAGAAGAACAACATAATAGCAACAAAAATAACATACCCAGTGTAGTTCCACTAAATGAAGTCTGGGGCGGGTAGAGTATACGCAGATCATGCCTCTACCTCAAAAGTAGAGAGGCTGTTTCAACAAGTAAACATAATAGATAACTGGAAAATATCAACTGAACAAATAAAGTATTAGCACCGAATAATAACCCAGTCTTTCAAAATTTAAGAGATGACAGTGAACGAACATAAGTCGTTAATTGGAGTCTTTGTACTGTAATAAAGCAAGTTGCATGTTATATAGTAACACATACAAACAAGACAATAGGATTAAAAAAGAATTACATAATAGATCTACGTAAGTTAAAAACTATTATTCTACCTTGAAAATATATGCTCCTAGGTGGGATGAGCAGGAGGAATCTAGGTTTATAAAGGTGAGCTTTTTGCTCTTTCCAGTGATGAATAAATAGTCAAAATGGCTATGAAGGAACAATGATATGTTGCAAAACAAGTACTGAAGATGACGAGGGTGTCAGAAAACAGTAAATTCAAAACCCGTTCCTTCATGTTCCACATTTGTAACTTTCAGTATTTAATTGTGTATTACTCATTGAATTATTGCATTGCTAATTAATTGTTGATCCTCATTAATCCTTTCTTTAAAAACAAATAATTTTCTTTATAATAATATGCGATAATATTTATTATTAATATAAATTTATTAATGTTATTTTTAACCGCGCGAAGCGCGGCCATTATCACTAGTTAAAATCAAATAAAGAAATCAAAACAAGAGAAGATTAAAAAGTTATACTCCCTCTATTTCATTTTAGTTAGCCCTTTTTTTTTTAATATTTGTTTCAATTTAGTTGTTCCTTTCATGAAATTAAGAGAATTTTATTATATTTTTTCAATTTTACCCCTATCATTGAATGACTAAACAAAGTGTATATATTTAAATTTATATTTTTTAAGCATAATTAATAAGACTAATTTAATAAAATAAATTCTTATCAAATATTTTTCTTAATGAGTGTGTCAAGTCCACAGGACCAACTAAAACAAAACGAAGGGAATACTCATTATACAAATTGGCGAAAATATCAACTAAAATCCCCCTTCCCAAACGGCATAGCAGCCATAACAGCCAGACGTCTTCGTACACTTGCGTTGCTTTTGTCTTTTCAAGAGTCAACCCCCCCCCCCCCCACCACCCCACCATCCCAACGTGATAATAACATATACTTTTTCCCAAGGTAATTATTAATCACCTCAAAGAGAGTAAAAGAGGCCATTAATATACCATTATGTCATCATTATAATATTATGGCCAACACCTTTTACCATAAGTTCTCTATTACCACAGTTTATTTTTTATAATTTCAGTGCCACTCGCCCCAATAGGAGTTGAATCTTGTAAACCAAATTAACTTTTATGCTGTACAGTAAATTTTAGTACAGTATCATATAACTAGCTCACAACTTCATTTACTTAATAAGAGATTTATAAAAAAAAAAAAAAACATATACTTTTCTTTTATAAAAGTCAACGAAAATTAACTATTTAACTATTCTTCACCCCCTTTCTAAGAGCTTCTGTACTTATCATCCGAACAACTCCCTCTTGTTTCCATATACAAATTAACTTTGAAGGGGCATAGACTACGATTATTTACCTCGTACAACTACTGAACCACAAAGTTTGTGAATAAATTATGGTGAATATTCTCAATGTTTCTGCTAAAACATGATGCAATTATAATTCATTTGATGCTTTAAAAGAGATGCACTCAACAGTATATTGAAGCCACTTTTCGTTAGTACACACTACTGATGCATTTTCCAGAGAATCACATCAAATTATCCACAAATGTTGCATGACAATCAATTCACAGTGCCTCCTAGATAACCATATCCAATTCAGATGATAACAGGAAAGTTCTGAATATTCTCAAAAAACAACCTAAATTTTCACAAACGCCAGAGGAAGTGCCCACCACTGGACAAGCTCGAGAAGAGTTCACTTACAGCTGAGTTATGGGAATTGAAAATTAAAGAAATATATGAAAAAGCTGAGCAAAGCAACAAGGGTACACATGGAATTACAGCCTAGACCAGGAATTCGTGGAGCCTGATCTCTAGAAGCCAGTGACACAATCCTTGCAAAAAGGTGTGTGTAGAATTAGAATCGCCTCCTGTTAGGACTTCTAGAACGATGACTTGACCTGCAAAGATGAGGAAAGCTACATATTAGTCGATAGTTCTTCAACCCAAAAACCTTACAGATGCTCCAAACATTCAAACACAGATTTTGCTGTATAGTCAGATAGGAATTTCATTCTCTATTTTGGAATAAGAAATGATGTATCAGAAAAAGATGAATATTTATCATATAAAGGGAAGTATCTCAAAGGGCAAGGATAAACTTCCTCTAATTGAAAAGTGAAAATTGACTTAATAGGGCAGCAAATCTCGTAAGTTGGTAGTCTTCTTACATTTCATTTTTCAAAAAGAAAAAAACAGTATTCGTACCAGCTCAAAAAGGCACAAACTGACCAGAATATTCCCTAACTATGTTATTCATCTCTAACTCTTCCTATTGTTTTAACAGAACGGAGGGGGGCACCAACAACCAAAGTTGCTATAAACAAACTGATATGTCTGAGCAACCCAGTTATTAGTCTGTTGCTTCAACAACTGCTAGCACAGTCAACATTTTGAGCATAACAAAGACAAAGTTAAGCATCCTCTGTTCTTTCTTAAATCAATACACTAGAAACATCTTTACTACTCGAGGCAATACTGCTCATTTGCAATAACTAAACAAGGATTAACAAACTTCCAGGAAATAGATGTGCTCTACTTGCATCACTGCTGTCATACAATCCTATCTATAAGTTATGTGTGAGATCATCTTTTGATCTGGTTAGAATCATAGCACATGTGTGAGTTCGTCATTATAGTATCGAACTCCCTTTTTAGCCAAAAAGGAAAATCCCCAATGGGTGTTAGATTCGAATGGAAAATGTAGTGCATACCTTATATTTGACAATAAAAGGAAACCCATACCCCACACTACACTACCTTATATTTGAGAATAAAAGGAAACCCATACCCGACTGACACGTTCATAGTTTTTTTTCACCAATTCCACCACCTTCAAACCCCTCTCCAAAGGCTAAATAAAAGCCCAAACTGCTCCGGGGAAACGTATCCATGGGAGAGTGGAAAATGCATAAATCTTCACACAATTATTTTGTGACCATAACGATGTTAGAATAACCAAATACATCACCACCATGCAAATGATGTTAGGAAATGCAAAGTGCTCGTTTCAAAAAAAAATGCTCTCTAAGTGCCGACAAACTTGACGAATAAATGAGACGAGAAGTCTGACATGAGTTTGCAGTTTGTCTACTAACAAGGCTACTGAGGACTGGTTTTAACTCATTGAGCTAATCCCACTCAAACTTCTGCAAGGCAATTTTGGAACTTTTCAAGTTATGTACAGAGGGGTAAGTTTTCAATTTTTGCCAACAATATGTTCAATAGGAAACCTAGTTCAATGATCTCGGCTAGTATCTAACCAAAATTAGATTAACGGCAAAAGGAAATAAATCAACCAACTATATGTACCCTCAAAAAACAGCGAGGGAAAGAGAATTTGAGCGAACTGGAGGGTACGTTGTCCATTGTCTCGACAAAGGGATGGTGCGACAGAGGTATAAAGCTACTATAACGCCAAAGACCACAAGGTGAAGCAAACAATTAAATTCATCTCGTAAGCTAGCCAGCAGTTTAAACAAAAGGGAAACCTAGTAATAGGTGGTTGTCATTTGATTCCACAAACACAAAACTGACAGCTAAATCCAAGGGATAGAGGGAAATGGGTTGATAACTCTCATCAACAAAAAGCATACGAGGGAGGCATCTGACACTTCCACTCCTATGGAGATGAAGGCTACACCACAGTTAAACGACATACATTATTTTCAGTTTAATGCCTCATGTTTTTGGTGTAATCAAGGCTAAGCAAATAGCGTAGAGAATTTTACACATTATTTGAGCTCATGGAGTTTGTACACTTTTGTGAAGCTATTATTGCACCTTCCTGGTTCACATTTGCTTTTGCAAAATACTTGACCCCAAAAGTTCACAAGATAACAATTAGGTCATAACATTTAAGCAGTTGAAATGTTTAAAACGTGGTATTTTCAATCCCTGCAAATAATTCTAAGGTCCAGATTTTTTTCCCATGAAGAGAGTAAATATCTGCTCCTGGAGAACCATTTGCCAACATCTAGAAAACATTGATTAAAAGTGAAAAGTGTATCCTTGGCTCAGGCAGCATTTGTCACAGTTATTCATACGAACACAATTACATATGGATTAACGAAGAAGATACCTCCTCCCAGCATTTCTCCTTCTAAAAGGACCTTTGCTGAATGCCCAGTCCACATGTATAGTCTGAGTGAGCAGCTCATTCCCATCCATTTCATTGATAGCTCTTTCTGCTTCTTCAAAGTTTTCATATTCAATAAGCGCATAACCCTGTCAAATTGGATAACTTCATAAAAATGATACCACTCCAAACTAGGACAAATGCAGAAACTTTTTGATGAATTGGGGAATTTTATAGAAGGCATCGAGAAGATGCAAATCTACATGAAAAGAAAAGAACCAAAACGAACCAAAACAATGTTAGCTCTATTATAGAAGGCGACTCAAGAAAATTAACCAAAAACAAAGAAAAGTACCTATCTGGAGTAGGGTTGCTCATAATGAACGTAACATTGATCCAGTTTTATTCCATTAAAAACTCATCAAGGAATGCTCTAACATAGTTATATGGAACAAGGAACGTCTTTTCAATACAGTTTTCTTGATTAAAACAATGTTGTTGTCATCCAAAGCCTTATGATAGGAAAGCTTATTAGATTAAAGCATACAATGGAATGTAATTCGCATAACATCATGAGTGCAACACCCAGAAAATGAAACCCAAAACCCGAAGAAGCAACCACACATTCCGAGAATGAAAAGAGCCAGTTTACCTTGACAAATCCAGAACGACGGTCCAGATTCAAATGTAAATTCTTGATCTCCCCGAACTCACCAAATGTATCATGAAGATGATCTTCTTGTGCCTCCTCATTAACTCCAGTGACTAAAATAATCCATCCTTCAATGGCTGCAGAATTTTCCCCCGTTAGTTCTTTACTACTTATTTAAATCTTTATAAATCTTACTGATATAACAAAGGATAAAAGAAGGCAATGACATAATCCATGCATGAAGCATCCCCTATCATACATTTTGGGATGTTTATTACATCACAATTGCAAAACATGAAAAAAAATCTCAGATATCCAGCATAAATTACATTTTATTTAAGTTTTGGTGACCTAGCTATCAAACAACTGATATCTCTGAATGAAGTCAGCATATTAGATTCAGTTGCCCAACATTCCTGCCTAATTCAGCAAATGCTGGAGACCAAGTTGAGCCGCTGAGGGTAAGCCGGAGAAGCTGTGCACAAAGCCAGCTCTCTCCTAAATAAGCAATAATCACAAAGTGGCAAATCGACAGTCTATAATTAAGTGCTTATTATAAAATTAAGTAATAACTGGAACCAATCCAACTAGTTAGCATATTGACAATGTAAAGGCATGAAGCTGGAGGCTTATAAGCACAATGGACGGAGGAAAGGACCAAAACACACAAATATGTTCATTAAATACAAATAGTTTGCCCAATTTCATGATCTTCTCACTCTTTTCGAAAATGAAGACCTTAACTCAATAAGTTTCTAGTTATTCCACTTTTTATTTCTCATTACAGGTCCTGCAAAGTTGAAGATAAATACAAGCAACATTTCACGGTGTTCCTTTCTCGAATCGTTTTTCTTCTCACACAAATGAACAAAATCAACTTCTTCTACTAAAAGTAGGTCCTAAACTTCTTTATTCACTTTTCTAGTTTTGCAGGCTTACGCAATGTAAATGAAGCCCTAACATGGTGTCATTTTTAGAAGCAATTCAACATCGTTCAACTAATCAACAGCAAAACATAAATTAAACCAAAACAGAAAAACATGTTCAATACACTCAAAAAAAACCATAAAATCTCCTTGTGAAAAATGTGAAATTTTTTTAACAATAACAGGGTGAACGACTAAATATTCAATTTTAGCCTTCTAAAGTTGGATGTTCTCCAGATTCAAGTCGTAAACCAAACTAAACACACTCCTCCGAGAGTCATTGCATTACGTGGATTATCAACCTGCGGCATTTTTCCTTTATTCAAACACAAATATCAAAAGAAAAACAATTACAAGAACAAGCATTTCCATGTTGCACCCAAGGGTAAGAGTGTGAGACTGTGGTCTAGTGGTCAATGAAGTATTTGAGAACTACGAGGTCTCATGTCCTAAATCCAGCGGAGACCAAAATACTAGGTGATTTCTTCCCATCTTTTCTAGCCTTGGTGGATAGAGTCACCCGGTACCTGTTGCTAGCAGGTACCCCACAAAATTGGGATTAATCAAGGTGCGCGCAAGTTCACCCCATCACCACGGTCATAAGGGGCCGAAAAAAAAAAAAGAAGCAGCATTTTTTCACCTGTTAAGATTAGGGTATAGGACCTACAAGATCAAATAGAAGAATATTTTTCTAACCAGATTAACGCATCTCCTTAGAGACTCTACCATTTACCCGGACTGTCAACCTTCAAACACAAAATCCTAAAGAACAAACAACTTTCTACAAGTTGAATTGGTGTCCCTTCTTTGGCATAACTGGTAAAGTTGTTGCCACGTGACCTCCTAGTCATGTGTTCAAAGCCGTGGAAATAGCCTCTTCCATTAATGCACGTAAGGTTGTGTACAATATACCCTTGTGGCTCGACCCTCGCCACACATACAGGGAGTTTTAGCGATACAACCTTGGGAGAATCACACCTCAATAGCTAGCTATTAAGGTCGGACAGCCCAATATTATTTAAGCCCCACATCAGTTTCCCATTTAACCGATGTGGGACTTATTCCTTTAGCAATAATATCATAACATTTAGTGCCCCGGGCTGCCCCTTTTTACTAGGGCTTCACTAAGTAAGTCACTAACCAAGCTTAAAAAAACTCTCAACTTAATTACGTTAGACAAATAGTCAACCTACTGCAACATTTTCCCCTGATTTCTAATACTAGGGCTTTTCTAAGCACAGTCCCTATCAAACTAAAAAAAAAACTCTAATTAAATACATTACTCAAATAGCCAACCTACTGCAATATTTTCCCCTAATTTCTAATACTAGGGTTTTTGTAAGCACAATCCCTAATCAAACTTAAAAAAACTCTAATTAATTAGATTACACAAATAGTCAACCTACTGCAACATTTTCCCCTAATTTGGGGAAAAAATCTAAGCAAATTGAAAAAAAAAAAAGGGGAACTAGCAAAAGAACATTTGTCCTATGTAAAAGGACGAGGTAATTTCTTAGAATTAGTCGAGATGTACGGAAGCTTGCCCAGACACCACGGTCATGAATAAAGAAAGGAAGTAGCAAATTATTTTGAGTTTATATAAAAGATGAGGGAAAGGGAAGAGACTAACATCGTTCAGGTCCAGGTCCACCTTCGGTCATGAGAGAATCAAATCTGGCAGAAAGGCGAGCATTACGTTCAGCTTCAGCAGTCTCTTCACGGAAACCACGCCCTTTGATTTTCTTAGAACCAGAAGAACCGCCGCCGCCGGCAGTAGTAATGGCTGATTTGAGCTTTGGAATTGGTGCCCTAGGTGATGAACCTTCAACGTCTTCGTCCATTAGATCATCTTCCTCTGGCTCAAAATCTACAGCTTCCTCTACGTTCGCCATTTTGCTTTGATTCCTTTCCTTGAAACTGAATGATTGAATATAATAGTAGTACTGGTAGGGCTAATGATGAAGAGAGAGAGAGAGAGAGAGAACAGGGCGTAAAGGCTGGGGGATTTTACTTTGGAGGGAAGGGGTTTTGGGCCATACATCTTCATAATCGGGTCGGGTCGGGTCGGGTCGGGTCATTCGAAAAATACTACTACTAGCTAAGTACTGTATTTCTTTTCTATTATTTTTCTTTTCTTTTCTTTTCTTTTCTATATATTAGAAATGATGGTTTTGACATGTTAACTTATGGATATTAAAACAAAGTTTTAGGATATTAAAGTCTATAAAATACTTTGTAAGATTAGTTTGTTTAGGAAAATTATATTTTGTATTTTAATATTTGGACCTTATCAATAACTATAAGAAAAGTCCTTCCATTTTGAATTAATTACAACTCATGACATTCCAATAAATTACCACTTTGTCATTGATGATACTCCTATTGAATATGATGGAGCCCACATATAATTAATTATTATAAATTATTTATATATTAAAAATTAATAATATTTAATTAAAAAATCAAATAAATATTTATGACATGTCTGCTTCAACCGTAATTGTACTATATTACCCCTAATTAATTATTATATCACACCTAATTAATTATTATAAGTTATTTATATATTAAAAAATTAATAATATTTAATTAAAAAATAAAATAGATATTTATGACATGTCTGCTTCAACCGTAATTGTACCATATCACTCCTATTTAATTATTATACTGCTCCTAATTAATTATTATAAGTTATTTATACATTAAAAAATTAATAATATTTAAGTAAAAAATAAAATAGACATTTATGACATGTCTGCTTCAACCGTAATTTTACTATATAACCTCTAATTAATTATTATGGTCATTTAAGCATTGTGCCACTTAAGTTAAAATAGAAAAAAATAATTTAATATGTTATATATTTCAAAAAAATTACATGAAAAATACTAGAAATCACAATAATTAACAACTTAAAAGATATAAAATATTTGGTCGACTCTTGAAATTATATTAGTTTCACTAAAAATGGAATAGAAGAAAAGTATTATAAATCACAATAATTAAAAACTTAAATTATTTTTAAAATATAATTGATTATTAATGCCACAAAAATTTGGACAAGAAAAGTAACGTATTCAAAGGGTAAAAGAGTAGAATTTTCATGACATTTTAAAACAAAATAAAAAATTGCTACATATACTCAAAGGGCAAAAGATTAAAAACTCATAAGAGATAAATGTTGAGAAATCAAGAAGCACCAAATGTTACAAATGGATTATTAACATTAGTAACATTCAACACATTTCTAAATGTTTTCAAATTCTTCTTGAATCAACACATACACATAATAAAAATAATAAATAATAATTACATTTTACTATATCACCCATAATTAATTATTATGGTCATTTAAGCATTGTGTCACATAAGTTGAAATAGAAAAAATATTATAAATTACAATGATAAAAAATTTAAATTATTTAAAAAATATAATTGGCTATCGTCGACCCAAAACTCTGGACAAGGAGAGTAGCATAGATTATTCCAAAAAAATTATATAAAAAGTATTATAAATTACAATAGTTAACAAGTTAAAATATCTAAGAACAATTTAATATGTTATATATTTCAAAAAAATTACATGAAAAATACTAGAAATCACAATAATTAACAACTTAAAAGATTTAAAAGATATAAAATATTTGGTCGACTTTTGAAATTATGTTAGTGTCACTGAAATTGGAATAGAAGAAAAGTATTATAAATCACAAGAATTAAAAATCTAAATTATTTTTAAAATATAATTGACTATCAATGCCATAAAAATTTGGACAAGAAGAGTAACGTATTACAAGGGCAAAAGAGTAAAAACACGCAAGAGATAAATGTAGAGAAATCAAGAAGCACCAAATGGATTATTAACATTTGTAACATTCAACACATTTCTAAACATTTCCAAATTCTTCTTGAATCGACACATATACATAATAAAAATAATAAATAGTAATAATTACATTTTACTATATCACCCCTAATTAATTATTATGGTCATTTAAGCATTGTTCCACATAAGTTGAAATAGAGAAAATATTATAAATTACAATGATAAAAAATTTAAATTATTTAAAAAATATAATTGGCTATCGTCGACACAAAACTCTGAACAAAGAGAGTAGCATATAGTATTCAAAAAAAATTATATAAAAAGTATTATAAATTACAATAGTTAACAACTTAAAATATCTAAAAACAATTTAATATGTAATATATTTCAAAAAAAAATACATGAAAAATACTAGAAATCACAATAATTAACAACTTAAAAGATTTAAAAGATATAAAATATTTGGTCAACTCTTAAAATTATATTAGTGTCACTGAAATTGGAATAGAAGAAAAGTATTATAAATCACAATAATTAAAAACTTAAATTATTTTAAAATATAATTGACTATCAACGCCACAAAAGTTAGGACAAGAAAAATAATACATATTATTTGAAAATTACATAAAAAATATTATAAATTACAATAGTTAACAAATTAAATTATCTAAATACATATTAAAAGTATGATTGATTATCTAAATTCTATTTGCGTCATATAAATTGAGATAAAAATTAATGTATTGAACCCGTGCTAGATCTCGAATGAATCTTAAAATGTATATGCAGTTATTTTTTTAAAAAAAACTTTTATTTAAATATATCAAAATCGAAAAGGTAAATTTTAATGCAACACGTTAAACAATGTATAAGAACTAATGTTAACATAAATAATACTAGCATTTACTAATAGAAGCATTACTAATACAAATATTACTAATATATTCTATTCAAAAAGAAATTTTATACACTATAACAAACGATTCCTACGTGTCAATAGAAGGAATATATACAAAAGAAAAGTTTGATAAAAAATTTACAGAAATATATTTTATAAGTATATTTTATCGTACCAATGAAAACATTCTACTGCTCAAACTTTCTACTCCAACATAAATTCTAAAACTTAAAAATTGCAATCCGCATGTTTTATTGTTGGATCCGTGCTGACACGGGCCTTGCACTTCTAGTATTATATAGAAGAGGTGGTTTCGACCACCTCATCTAATTACCAAAAAATTCAATTACTTTCACCTAATTACATATCATGTCTCAATATATAATAATTTTATTGTTTCATCATAATGGTTTAAATATTTAATATATTCTATTAATTTATATTAATTAACTATAACTACATATTGAAAGTAATTTTTTTTTTAATTTAATTGTCTATCATGTTCAAAACTATTTTTTCTATATAATAGAAGCAATGGTTTCAACCAGTGCTTCGTCAATTACTATACTACCCCTAATTATTTCGTGATTTACTATATTACCCCTAATTAATTATTATAATTCATTTATATATTAGAATTAATAATATTTTTTTATTATATTACCCCTGATTAATTATTATAAGTCATTTATATATTAGAATTAATAATATTTAATTAAAAATATAGATATTTATGACGTTTGTTTCAACTAGTTTAACCGTGATTTTACTATATCATCCCCAATTAATTATTATAAGTCATTTATGTATTAAAAAATTAATAATATTTAATTAAAAAAATAGATGACATGTCAGCCTATATTACTCCTAATTTCTCCGTGATTTTTTATATTACCCTTAATTAATTATTATAAGTCATTTATATATTAGAATTAATAATATTTAATTAAAAAAGGATATTTACAACGTTTGTTTCAGCTGTTTTAGTCGTGATTTTACTATATCATCCCTAATTAATTATTATAAATCATTTATATATTAAAAAATTAATAATATTTTATTAAAAAATAGATGACATGTCTGCCTATATTACCCCTAATTGCTCCGTGATTTATTATATAACCTCTAATTATTTATTACAAGTCATTTATATATTAGAATTAATAATATTTTTTTACTATATTACCCTAATTAATTATTAATAGTTATTTATATATTAGAATTAATAATATTTAATTAAAAAAATAGATATTTATGACGTTTGTTTCAGCTGCTTTAACCGTGATTTTACTATATCATCCCTGATTAATTATTATAAGTCATTTATATATTAAAAAATTAATAATATTTAATTAAAAAAATCAGTTGCTTTGTCATTACTATATTACCCCTAATTGCTCTGTGATTTACTATATTATCCCTAATTAATTATTATATGTCATTTATATATTAGAATTAATATTATTTAATTAAAAAAATAGATATTTATGACTTTTTTTCAGCTGCTTTAACCGTGATTTTACTATATCATCCCTAATTAATTATTATAAGTCATTTATGTATTAAAAAATTAATAATATTTAATTAAAAAAATAGATGACATGTCTATCTATGGTTTCGACCAGTGCTTCATCTACATTACCCCTAATTGCTCCGTGATTTACTATATTACCCCTAATTAATTATTATAAGTCATTTATATATTAAAATTAATAATATTTTTTTTATATTACCCCTAATTAATTATTATAGGTCATTTATATATTAGAATTAATAATATTTAATTAAAAAATAGATATTTATGACGTTTGTTTCAACTGCTTTAACCGTGATTTTACTATATCATACCTGATTAATTATTATAAGTCATTTATATATTAAAAAAAAAAATATTTAATTAAAAAAATGGATGACATGTCTGCCTATATTACCCCTAATTGCTCCATGATTTATTATATTATCCCTAATTAATTATTATAAGTCATTTATATATTAGTATTAATAATATTTTTTTACTATATTACCCCTAATTAATTATTATAAGTCATTTATATATTAGAATTAATAATATTTAAATAAAAAATAGATATTTATGACGTTTGTTTCAGCTGCTTTAACTGTAACTTTACTATATCATCCCTAATTAATTATTATAAGTCATTTATGTATTAAAAATTAATAATATTTAATTAAAAAAATCAACTGCTTCGTCATTTACTATATTATCCTAATTGCTCAGTGATTTATTATATTACCCCTAATTAATTATCATAAGTCATTTATATATTAAAATTAATAATATTTTTTATTATATTATCCCTAATTAATTATTCTAAGTCATTTATATATTAGAATTAATAATATTTAATTAAAGACTTTTGTTTCATCTGGTTTAACCGTGATTTTACTATATCATCCCTAATTAATTATTATAAGTTATTTATGTATTAAAAAATTAATAATATTTCATTAAAAAATAGATGACATGTCTGCCTATATTATCCCTAATTGCTCCGTGATTTACTATATTACCCTAAATTAATTGTTATAAGTTATTTATATATTAGAATTAATAATTTTTTTACTATATTACCCCTAATTAATTATTATATGCCATTTCTATATTAGAATTAATAATATTTAATTAAAAAATAGATATTTATGACGTTTGTTTCAGCTGCTTTAACAGTGATTTTACTATATTATCCCTAATTAATCATTATAAGTCATTTATGTATTAAAAAATTATTAATATTTAATTAAAAAAATAGATGACATGTCTGCTGCAGCTGCTTCAACCATAATTTTGCTAAATATCGTTTATAATTAATTATTATGAGTCATTTAAGTGTTAAAAATTTAATCATATTTTTTTAAAAATAAAATAGACATAAAATGATAAATTAACTCTTGATGTATTAAATTAAGTTTTTATATGAAATAATCCTATGAATATTAGTTCTACATCTTTTCTATATTTTGTAACAGGTCTCAATCTTATCATCAAACAATTAAAATAACCCGACTACACGACACATCACACTTTTTTATCATGTGAAAAAAAAACTATCTTATAAAACTTCACTCCTTAGCGAGTACCGTCAAATAGTTATTATTTAAAAAATTATTGTTTTAAATCAATGTATATTTATGTTTGTATCTCATCAATATCAAATATTGGTGCTAAAAGATGTCTATAGTGTTGGGCCCGTGCCATGCACCTCTAGTTTTTGATATATAGGAGAATATAGCTTCCTTGTTTAATATTTTTGGTTTATAGCAATTAATAAGAAAATATCTACCATATTAATTTCATGTTAACGAGTTATTTGATTTGACACTCTAGAATATACTAGTAGAATGAGAATATTAAAATGAACGTATACTCATATTCTAATAAGGAGCATTTCCCTCCTTAATAGGTCTCATGTGGCCTGAATATGAATTAATTAAATATATTAAGGAAATTGGAATACTATTTAATTGAACTACTAAAGTTAAAAGAAGAAACAAATATTCTGAGTAAATACGTATGCTAAGCTTTCGTATGGCATACATTATTAAAGTAGAATGTGTACTCTTGACAATTTTACTTGTCAAATGTGTATGAATACAACAAAATTGAGTAACATATCCAAAATGATTTCAAATAAGTGGATTTGTGAAGGATAGATATACGCAAACCTTATCCGTATCATTTGATGGGGTAAAGAGGTTTTTGATGCTCACAGTTCACAGTGTATGAATGTAAAACGATTAATTTAATTATCGGATAAAAGAATTTTTCAATATTCTCAAGTCGTAGTTAGAAAAGTGAAACGATAATTTAATTGCACCAAGCCACCAACCATACTTGTTTTTTTCTTCTTCAGAAGATATTAACGGTTTGTTTGGCCCACGAAGAAATTATGCCAGATAATTAATACTATAAGGTAATGGTGTTAAGTGGCCCGGGCCGGGTCAATCCGGAATCAGCCCGTTAAAATTAGCCGGTTTGTGGGCCGGGTTGGGTTCGGGTTGAGGTTAAGTGGGCCGGGTCGGTTTCGGATTAAACGGTAAATTTTTTAAAAACAACCCTGACCCAGCCCACTTAACCCAACCCGTTCTAACCCACCTAAACCCGGTCAAAACCGATCAAACCCGGTCAAAAAAAATAATCCAATATACACTATATATACCACATATATACATTTTAAATACGTTAAACAATATATATACACTATATATATATAGTATATACTACATTAGAATTTAAAAGATATATACACATATACACAATTACACATGTATACGTAACATTCAATTATCAATATATACGACTATACGTAATACTTTAAATAAAACATATACTACAACATAAACATATATATACTACAATATATATAAGCATATATATAGAGTTATATACTAATTTATAAAACATATACACATGTATATGTTAAATATATTCGTCTATATAAGATATATACACATATATACGCATCATTCAATATATATGTACTGCTTTAAATAAAACATATACTACAATATATATATATATATATATATATATATAGTACAATATATATAGAGTTATATGCTAATTTATAAAATATATACACATGTATACATTAAATATATACGTCTATAGAAGACATATACACATATATACGCACCATTCAATAAATATGTATATATATATATATATATATATATATATATATATATAGTTATATATAGTTATATACTAATTTATATAACATATACATCTGTATACATTAAATATATACGTCTATAGAAGATATATACACATATATACTACAATATATATAGTTATATACTAATTCATAAAACATATACACATGTATACATTAAATACACACGTGTATAGAAGATATATACACAAATATACGCAGGATTCAATATATATGTACTACTTTAAAGAGAACATATACCACAATGTATATATATACTACAATATATATATAGTTATATACTAATTTATAAAACATATACACATGTATACATTAAATATACACATATATAGAAGATATATACACAAATATACGCAGGATTCAATATATATGTACTACTTTAAGTAAAACATATACTGCAATATATATACTACAAGATATATATAGTTATATACTAATATATAAAACTTATACACATGTATACATTAAATATACATATTTATAGAAGATATATACACAAATATACGCAGGATTCAATATATATGTACTACTTTAAGTAAAACATAGACTACAATATATATATATATAGTTATATACTAATTTATAAAAGATATACACATGTATACATTAAATATACACGTGTATAGAAGATATATACACAAATATACGCAGGATTCAATATATATGTACTACTTTAAGTAAAACATATACTACATTATATATATATATACCACAACATATATAGAGTTATATACTAATTTATAAAACATATACACATGTATATATTAAATATACACATGTATATATTAAATATACACGTGTATAGAAGATATATACACAAATATACGCACCATTCAACATATATGTACTACTTTAAGTAAAACATAGACTACAATATATATATATATATATATATACTACAATATACATATAGTTATATACTAATTTATAAAACATATACACGTGTATACATTAAATATACACATATATAGAAAATATATACACAAATATACGCAGGATTCAATATATATGTACTACTTTAAGTAAAACATAGACTACAATATATATATACTACAATATATATATAGTTATATACTAATTTATAAAACATATACACATATATACATTAAATATACATGTCTATAGAAGATATATACACAAATATACACACCATTCATTATATATGTACTACTTCAAGTAAAACATATATATATATTGTAGTACATATATATATACTACAATATATATATATATATATATATATATATATATATATATATATAGTTATATACTAATTTATGAAACATATACACATATATACATTAAATATACACTTGTATAGAAGATATATACACAAATATACGCATCATTCAATATATATGTACTACTTTAAGTAAAACATATACTACATTATACATATATATATTACAATATATATATATATATAGTTATATACTAATTTATAAAACATATACACATGTATACATTAGATATACACGTGTATAGAAGATATATACACAAAGTCACAAATATATAAAACATATGCTACTTAATACAATAAATTAATAATATTTGATAGTAAATTAATAATATATTAAAACTTAAAAGTAAGTTTTAATTTAAATTTTAAACTAGAAATTCAATTTAAATCATTAAATGAAAAAAATTACAAAGTAAGGACTAAGGAGTGAATGAATGTTGAATTTTATTGATTGCAAAATGATCTAAATTTTATAATTTACATGAATGAAAAATCTACAAATTATGCATAATTTTTTCCAACTCATTCATGTTAATATTAACGGGAACTTGCATAGGATAGTCAAAGTTAACGGGGGCAAAATCATGCATTGGACTTGATTCAGCTGAGTTCTCCCGTGAAGACATAATTTATTCAAGTTTCTGCTCGTCGGTTGGCTCCGGTTCCATTCCTTGATTTCTTCTTTCCGCTCTAATCCAATTTCCGAGGCAAACTAGAACATTCATTGCATTGCTTCCCAATGAGTGTCGGTTGTCTCCAAGCTGTTGTCGTCCCTGACTAAAGGCGCTCTCTGATACAACGGTTGACATTGGAACATTCAAGATATCTCTAGCTAATCTTGAAAGCACAGGATATTGTGTTTCATTACTCCTCCACCAATTCAACGTGTTGATCCGTCATCTGCGATCCTTTGGCGGCGATCGAAGATAATATTTAAGCTCTTCCCGATAACTTGATGTGTAATCTCTCTTATCAACACTGTTCCAACAAGATAAATCATAAAAGGAATCAGGAAAACCACTATGTGCCGACCTTTTAGAAGATGATGGCTCCTCGAGAAGATGAGGAGCGATAGTTAGAGTGATATGTGCCGGTACAACTAAATCAACTAAATCAACGTAGTGGTTATATAATTTATCTATGTAAGCATTCGCATCAGCCATAGCCGTCCACAAATCATGTTGTACTTGTTCAGAATCATTGTTAGTATTTATTTCTAAGTTAGCATAAATAAGAGTACTAAAGTGACACGTAGTATTATATTTCATGCACGGATTTAGCATAGCACCAACCAAGTAAATAGGGGGAGTTGGAAAAAAATATTTTTTAAATTTAGTAAACATGACACCAACAACTTCTTTATAGCCTTCTTTATTTTTATATTTTTTGAGCAAACCAGAAATATCGACTATATATACCAAAATATTACAAACAGTAGGATAATAAGCACCGAAAAATTCAACCGTAGCTATATAATTTTTTTCTAAAAACTTAACAAGATCATTAATTACAACCCAATCAGAATCATGTAGCATGCAATTAGCAGAATCAACAAATGAACCACAATGTTGGTTAAAAGCTAGTGTAATAGGAACTCTATATTTATAACAAGTTTTTAAAAAATCATACGTAGAATTCCATCTAATATCAATTTCCTCAGGCATCAATATCGGTGCAAGTCCATTTTCTTGACATTTAACTTTAAATTCTCTAATTCTTTTTCTTCGATTATTTCTTGAATAAAACCAACAACAAGACAATTTTTTTTTCAATATAAAGCTCAAAAAACTCAAGACTATCTTTTACAATTAAATTATATACACACTTAATATGAAAAATTTCAGGTAACGACGGAGATATGTCAGATTTTAACTTTGTTATAGCAGTCTTGTTGTTAGAAGCATTATCAAAAGCAATACATAAGATTTTATTTTCGATACCATAAAATTCTGCAACTTTAGCAATCGGATCATCAATAAAATCTCCAGTATGTTTACGATCTTCATCATATAAAAAAGTAAGAATAAGTTTTTGCGTTACAAAATTACTATCCATCCAGTGACAAGTAACGGTTAAACAATTATTTTTATTTACAGCACGACCAAGATCAGAAGTTAGGGATAATCTACATTGAATATTTTTTAACAATGTTGATAAATAAAAATAATATTGTGAATGAAGTCTAAAAATATCAGACCGACAAGTACTTCTAGGAATACCATTAAACATAGGATTATAAATTGCTTGTATATAATGAATAAAGACATCAGAAGAAGGAAAACTAAAAGACAAACAACCCACAACTACCATTTTAGCTATTTCTTTCCGGTCCCCCAATTTATTATATTTCTTCATTACCTGACCGGTTGTTGGGTCCGTTCTAGTTTGCGTTAGCCCACAAACATCCCCACCACCTCGTACATTATTTAACTCTCTTTCGTGAGCATCACCTATATGTCTCATTAACGTACCCGTACCCCCTTGCTTGCCTCCGCTTTTATGCTTATATATTTGTTGACAAATATTGCATTGCACCTCAGTATCTGATATACGTTCAAAAAATTATCATGCAATACTAGTTGTTTTACGAGCTCTTGGGGCACGGGGAGGATGGGGAGAGAGATTAACCGATTCAGATCTAACGTTAGCATTTTCTACTGCGGGTGTCTCACCAATATTTTCATCATCTTCGTCTAAATTAACCGCATCTACATTTTCTTCTTCTATACCGTAATTTTTCTGAGCTTCTACATAATCCATATCGTGAGCAACTACACTTATTTCTTCCTCAAAAGGTGTACCAAGCGGTACTGGAGGCGAACGCACACAGATATATCTACTACTTGAAGTACCTCTACCGCCAGTAATTCGCTTTTTACTACCACTACCGCTTTCGAAACAAAATTTTTTAACACCTTTAGTAGAGAGGTTTCTTAATTTATCCATAATATAAATTAAACTAAAAAAATTTAAAATACACAAATATAATAAATTAAATATTCAACAATTAATACACTAAATAAAAATTAAACGTAAGAGATGGAACGACAATACCACATTTTGGAAGTATCCGAAGGTTGCGACTTTAGAAACTTCCACTCGTACTTTGTAATTGCAAAATTAAAAAATTAAAGTGAGCACTTTAGGAAATTAAATATATAGAATATTTGAGATTTGAGAATTGAGATTTGAGAGAGACTGAGATTTGAGAGAATGAAAAATTGTGTGAAAAATGATTTGAAGGTGTAGGGTATTTATAGAATTTTTTTGGGATTAAAGAAATAATTAAAATGATTTTTTTTTTTTAATAAAAGGGGCCAAACTAGCCGTTAGGCCAACAACTAGTTTGGCCCAAATCTCCATTTTTTTTTAAAAGTTAACCGGCGGGCCTGGACCGATTTGGTCCGGACATGGTTAATCGGGCCCAAATTCAAAATTAAATCGGTCCAAAATCCGGTACCCTACAACCCGTGGGCTGAACGGGCCAATTTTTTATGTGGACCGGGTTGGGCCGAGCTGGGCCGGGTCAACCCGACCCGTTTGACAGCCTTACTATAAAGGATCGTTTGGTAGAGTGTATTGGCAAAAGTAATGTAAGCATTAGTTATACACTCTATTGTGTATTAAGGTGTGTATTACTAATACCACCCATTTTCTATGTATTAATAATGCAAAATCTTTAATACATGCATGAACTTATTAAATGACTGTAATGCCCCTCAATTTCTCTCTCAAAATATTTCATCATTTCTTTTCCCGCCATTTTAATTTACAATAGTGAATCTTTTCAAAATATTTCACAATTTTTTTCCACCATTTTAATCTACAACAATGAATGATTGATTTAAATAATTATAATATATTTTTGCTTTGATTCGAGGGTCTTTTAAAGATAAAAAAAAATTGAGACTATTTCTTAATTTTACGTCTTATATTTTATTTTTGTTTCGACTATGTTAATTCGTTGGCGTAATATTTCATGCACAAAGACGAATGTCTTGCAATTCATTTGAAACCTCTATATACTAGTTCAACAATACTAATTATATTTGAGATGACGAAAAAAAATTTATTGCAAAAAAGTGTGCAAAATCAAAGAAGGGTATTTTTGTAAACAAATATTTCTTTTATAGAAATTATGTAAGATGTATTATTTCTTATACATCAAACCAAACAATGTATAAGAAACAATACATGCATAACTAATACAAGCATTATTAATACACTATATTTTGCATTGATCTTATACACTTTACCAAACGACCCCTAAGATTGGCCATCATTCATGCGGTAGGAATGCAACATCAATTTTTTCCAAAGCAAGCCATCCGTGTCATCACTTAATTATTTTTGAGAAAAGACATTCCCGAACTTGTCCTCTCAACTCACTTTAACACTTAAACTTAACTTCCATTTATTTACTCCCTTAACATCTTTAAAGTGTATTAATTTCACCCCCTAATGCTGACGTGACATTTTCAATAAAAAAAGACGCGTTTATTTGTAAAAAATAATAATTTCAATAATATTATATTTAAAATATAATAAAAATAAAAAATTAAAAATGGACACTTTTTTCTTTCTTCTCCAAAACATTTTCCTCCATTGGATTGTTACTGAAAATAGTCATTGAAAATTCATAAATATATGGTGTCTAAGATTTGGTGGCGGTGGAGGAGGAATATAAAAACCATTATGAGAAGATGAAGTAGAAGGGGTTAATGTTTGAAGAGGGTCCATGTTGTTGTTGTGGTTGCTCTGAAGAAAATGGAGTCGGACCATATGGTCGGAGAAGTCTGTAGTAGTAGAAGTGGTGGAGAACATATTATGGCGAGAAGCGGCTCTTTCACACTTATGAGCATTCTGGTATCCTCCAAATGCTTAAGAAGTGTAAAACTTGCGAGAACATTCTAGAAGATGATGACACTTTTGATTTTGGTTTAGGGATAGGGATCATGGAGGGATCCACTATATCTGTGGTGGAGGAATTAGACTGCAGCTGGTTACAGAAACCGTAAACAAGTTGCTGCTGGTTGAGATCCGCCATTAATGAGGCCTTGATTGATTTTCTGAGGAAAGAAGAAAGGGAATGGATTTTCTGAGGAAAGAAGAATGAGGGTTGCGTTTGCAGGGTAAGGGGTGGGGGTAAGGGCTGGAAGAGAAGAGGGTGGGGTGGGCGGGGTGAGTAGGGGGGTGTGAAGAAGAAAGAAAATGGGGGTGGGGGTAGCGGGTGAGGATGGTGGGGTGGGGGTGTGTGAAGAAGAAAGAAAATAGGGGTGGGGGTGCCTTTTTTTATTTAATATATATATATATATATATATATATATATATATATATATATATTTATATAAATAAAATAGTATATATATATTTTATTAAAAAAATATATAAAAATAATAAGTGGGGAATTAATTTTTTTTTAGAAAAATAGTAATTTCTGACGTGGCAATGACATGGCTCTGACATGACGGTGATGTGTAGGCGAGTGTAATACACTCTCCGTTGTGAGAGTGGTATTAAGTTTTGAGGGATGAAATTAATACACTTTAAAGAAGTTAAAGGGAGTAAATAAACAGAAGTTTAGTTTTAAGTGGTAAAGTGAGTTAAGGCGACAAGTTCAAGGGGAAATCATGTCTTTTCTCGTTATTTTTGGCAAGTAACCTTCTTTTAAAAAACATAACTATTTGTTAATATAACTAAAATCTTTTCTAGAGAATGGTTCTCACCTTGTCATCAAATAGAAATATTTTAAGACATATGGACCTAGTACCAATCAAAATGTTTTGAAAATAGAAAAGCTCTCACAAGTTACAACATCACCATACTCCAATGCATACATTCCAACCGAGATGTCTACTTACCAGTTTCCACAAGCGAAAAAATGTGAAAAAGAATAACATAAAAAATCAACAAGGTCCATGGGGTTTAAAGAGAGGAGTAATAGTGCTTGGTTCTTTAAATTGAAGTGCGTTGTTACAAATAAAAAACATACAACTTCTTACCTAGTGAAATAACACGTCAGGTCTAAAGAAGGTAGGAAGTACACTTACCTCTACTTTGTGTGTTAGAGAGATTGTTTTCGACATAGCCTCTAAAATGTTTTCATAGAAGAATTGAATATGACAGAAGATATAACAAATCAGCCACTCTTGATCCCCTATTAGATTATGCATAGTGTTGGGTACTATGTAGTTTTGATGATTGACAAACTGACACATGAATGAAACATGTTACTTGAGTTGGTCCACGCATAGGAAAACAGATTTCCAGTTTCACTGATAGATGCAGACAAGATTGCTTAAGGACAAGAACGAATAAGCAAGCCTAATTCTGATATACTCAAGCTACTGATCATGTGGGGAATATAACAAGTTGAATTTGATTCAAACACTTAATGATAAGGGAAAACAATTTGAGTTGAAAAAGGAGTCCTACGTGAAGAAGGAGTTTCACTTCTGAGTATATCTTGAAGAGTCCTATGAGTGAGAGGAGAAAGATTCTGATAAATAAACATGTGCTGATTTAAAAGAGTTGGAGTTTTACTACAACACTAAGGAAACAAGAGTTGGAATTAAAGAAAGAGTCTCACTTGAAGTAGAACTCTATGCAATGAGAGTTCTAATTAAATGAGGAGTTTGAAATAAAGAATGACTCTTTGAAGAGCTGTGCTTAAATAGAAGATGCATCAGTCAGAATAATTCACGCACTTACAAAGAAGAAAAGCACAATCGACAGATTGACTTCACGAAGTGCTACTCAATCACTGAAGAAACACATTGAAAAACCTGGTCCTAAGTATAGAATCCAGCTAAGAGTTTTAGCGTTGATTTTTAGAGTTGTTCATTGTGTTTGAACTATTGATGTAATATTAGTTTCAGTGTGTTTTAAACTGAATTAGGAGCTAGTCTTTGAGTTGGAAAAAACTCAGAGACTTTGGGAAAGCATACCTTGGGAGGTGTGTGTTTAGTTAGGAATTAGAGTTTATAATTCCTAGTTGTTGAGTTATAGGGATTAGAGTTTATAATTCATATTTGTTGGTTACAAGAGTTTTGTAATCAGTCGTTGTTGAGGCTCAGAGTTATTTAGTGAAGTTGGGGTTAAATCCTGTAGAGGTACGGGTCGTAATTTTTTACACCTTTTTGAGCCGGGTGTTTTTCACGTAAAAATCATTGTGTTCTTTACTTTCTGTTTTACTGCTTCCTTGAAACACGTCAGTGGAACACGTTAGGCAACTTGTTTCATTAATAAGCAACAGTTAGGCGAAAATAAGATAATCAGTAGGGCACAAATTCTTAACAAGTGGTATCAGAGAGAGGTTGTCTTAAAAATGGATAGCACCTAAGACAAATATCAATATGATGAATTCCGCACCACCTACTGGTCACAGTGAAGGTCAATCCACTATTAGACCTCCACTCTTTGATGGTTCTCACTTCATTTGGTGGAAAGCTAGGATGGAAACAGGTCAAGAAAGTAAGAAGATGGGAAACAGGTCAAGAAAGTAAGAAGTGAATTCACTCCTGATGATTTATTGGCATTAAAGAAAAATGCTAAGGCCAAAAATATTTTGGTCTGTGGATTAGGACCTGCTGAATACAACAGGGTATCAACATGCACCATTGCTAAGAAAATTTGGGATGCTCTATTAAATGCTCATGAAGGCACATCACAGTAAGAAAAATCAGAATTTCTCTTCTTTTCACTGAGTATGAGGCATTTAAGATGAAGGAGAATGAAACCTTGCATGAGATGACGACAAGGCTTACTGCCTTAACAAATGAGCTGACCTCCTTAGGAAAAGCTATATCTGAAGAAGAACAAGTCGAGAAGGTACTGAGGGTATTACCAAAATCAAAGTGAAATGTTAAGGTGACTGCAATCAGAAAAGCAAATAAGGATCTTGCAGGCATGACCCTGGATGAATTAGTGGGGAATTTAAGAACTTATGAAATGGAAATTGATGGAACTAAAGTGCTAGAAGCCCCAGAGGATACCTTAGCTCTGAAGGCATCTTACAGTGACGAAGAAATTGAACTTGATAAAGAACAAGTTGCCTTTATAGCTAAGAACTTCAGCAAATTCTTCAAAAAGAAGGAGGGAACAGGTAGCAAGAAATGGTCAAATGACAATCTAAATGGATGCTACAAGTGTGGTAAGACTGATCATCATATCAAGGATTGTCCTTTCTGGAAAATAGAATGGAGAAAGGAAAGGGCTGAAAAGGAATTGAAAGGAAAAAACAAAAAGAGGGAAGAATATGCAATGGTAACAGCTTGGGGATTTGACTCGGATGATGATGAAGTTGATGAAGCAACACTCATGGCTCTTGGAGATTCAGACTTGGAGGAAGAAGATGATGCTTCTGAGGTAAGTATACTTGAACTTAAAGAAAAGTTGCATTTGTTTTCTAAAACAAAACTTATTTCCTTGATGAGTGCACTAATTGATGACTTCCAAGAATCAACTTCTGATAGGGATGAGCTGTTCAACAGTCTTGCAAGAATCAAATTTGATTTTATTGATTTAGAAGCTTGCAAGAACACTGTTGAACAGGAAAACTGCTCTCTCAAGAAATAGGTTGAGCAACTTGATTCTTTAAATAATGATCTTAAGTCTGAAGTTCTAAAATTGACACTCTCTGGAAAAAAAACAAGCGTAAAGAACAAGAAAAAGTTGAACTTGAATTGGTCAAGTACAAAGAAAAGTGCAATAATGCAACAGAGATGGTGAATAAACTGAGTCAAGAAGTCTTTAAACTAAAACTTGACCTTGAAAGAGCAAACAGATGGACAAATTCCTCAAGAATTGTTCATAAGTTGAGTGAAAGATATCACAGTGAAAAAGCTGTTTTGGGTTTTCCCAAAAGTCTTGATGCTTATCAAGACTCGTGTTATATTTGTGGAAACCTTGGACATCCAACCACTGAATGTCCAGTTGCTGCCAAAAGCAGATCCATCAGTCTAAATCTGGCAAATAAACTATCTCAAACCAAGAAAAGGATAACTAAACCTAGTCAGAGAAATAGGTCACGTAACCTGTTGCCTGCATGGGCTAGAAGAAATTCGATTCATCCATTTACTCATAAGAAAGGACCCAAGCTTGTCTGGGTGCCTAAAGTTAACCCCTGATTTGTTTTGCAGGTGAGAGTGAAAGGAGGCAAGCAAAATTTGTGCATTAATAAAGCTTGCTCAAGGCATAAGACTAGAAGAAAATAAAATTTCTTTCACTCACCACATTTAAAGGAGGAATGGATCATTTGAAAGATGGCCAAATTTGTAGTACTCGTGTAAGGGGGAAGCAAAGGAGATTTTTAAGAAAAAAAATAAAAAAAAAGGATGACAATGAAACTGATGAGCATGCACAAGAACATGTTATACTACCTGGTCCAACTGTTGTACAGACTGAGGGCATATTGATAGGGGGAACAACAAATAAATAAATGGATACATCAATAAAACTAACACAAGTTGTTGGTAATTTTGTTGGCAGTTTATAAGAATTGGTGTTGTCAAAAGGATCTTGAGATATCCCATGGAAATCAATGGCTTGAGACTATGGTATCCAAAGGAAAGCAATTTCACTCTTGAGGGCTATAAAAATGTTGACTATGTAAGCACCAAAGGCACTAAGTAGAGAGCATTTTGAAAGGGATAGGTTAGACTTGGGGATGATTAAAATTGCATGAACTCCCCTTAATGATTGACTAGAATAATCATTTTTTTCTTAATCTTATTAGCTAAAAAGTTATTCTATTTAGTCTTGCACATTTAGTTGTGTCCCAATTCCAGATTTTTGACTTTTCTAACCTAATTTTGTATTAGATTGTGCAGAAAAATAGGTACAAACAAGCAATTATGACCATAAAGTTCTTCTTAGCAGGTATGTTCTTCACTGACATAAGTATAGGCTGTCTAAGTTGAAACAGTTGAGCACATCTGTTCAATTCCTCGCACTTCATTCTCCCCTTGTCTTATAAAGCTGACGAATTGATTGACCAAACTTTCTTTGATTCTCTCCAAATGGTTGTGCACAAATATGTTAATCCTACACCATAAATTCCTTCTTTTTTATCAACCAAAATATCAGTTGTGTACCATGGATTTGCCAAGCTTGATCATTAATCACATGCAACATAAGTTTTCTAAGAAATGAAAAGGGATATGATCTCCCTTTTAGTTCCTAATTGTTTTTTTTTTTATTTCTCAGTCCTAATTCAGGTTGACTTAAAAAACAACAATAGATGTTCTTGCACAGATGAATCATGTAGCTCTACCAGTTTCAATAAGGAGGACTAACACTAAATTTTTTTTGAAAAAAATGATTTGGCTAAAAAATAAATATATATCTGAACTTGAAGCTGCACAAGACAATCATGAAGTGGAATAAGTGGTCCTTCAGGCTTGGATCATGACTTTGAAGCTTGACATTGATTAAGTGAGGGATGACAATGTTGAAGTCATTCATCAATTGACACAGTTGATATCACATGTTCCTCCTTTCTCTTCACTATTTGTATCCTTAGTCAATTCCCACTTTTATACTATATTTTTTTTATTAATGCTCAATTGTTTTGCTTTGTTCAGTACTAGCTTAGGTTAATGTAGAACATGCTCTGCCAGTTAAATGAAATGGTTATCTTTGCTAAATTGACTCATTTTTGCTCTCTTTAATACATTACTATGTTGGCTAGAGTCTTTGTCTGATTGTTTTGGTGATAGCCCCAGTGGCCATGGATAGCATAACAAATCACTTTGGCTAGTATATTATTGCATTGAAATGATTTTCGATGATGCCAAAAGGGGGAAGATAATAGGATTGTGAAATGTTTATAACCCATTGACTAACTTGTTTCATTCTAGTGTTTTATACTTTACTGCCTACAGGTGAAGATGGTTGAATGCACAAGACAAGAGGTTTGTCATCATCAAAAAGGGGAAATTTGTTGGGTACTATGTAGTTTTGATGATTGACAAACTGACACATGAATGAAACATGTTACTTGAGTTGGTCCACGCATAGAAAAGCAGATTTCCAGTTTCACTGATAAATGCAGACAAGATTTCTTAAAGACAAGAACGAATAAGCAAGCCTAATTCTGATATACTCAAACTACTGATCATGTGGGGAATATAACAAGTTGAATTTGATTCAAACACTTAATGATAAGGGAAAACAATTTGAGTTGAAAAAGGAGTTCTATGTGAAGAAGGAGTTTCACTTCTGAGTATATCTTGAAGAGTCTTATGTGTGAGAGGAGAAAGATTCTGATAAATAAACATGTGTTGATTTAAAAGAGTTGAAATTTTACTACAACACTAAGGAAACAAGAGTTGAAATTAAAGAAAGAGTCTCACTTGAAGTAGAACTCTATGCAATGAGAGTTCTAATTAAAGGAGGAGTTTGAAATAAAGAATGACTCTTTGAAGAACTGTGCTTAAATAGAAAATGCACCGGTCAGAATAATTCACGCACTTACAAAGCAGAAAAGCACAATCGACAAATTAACTTCACGAAATGCTACTCAATCACTGAAGAAACACATTGAAGAACCTGATTCTAAGTATAGAATCCAGCTAAGAGTTTTAGCATTGATTTTTAGAGTTGTTCATTGTGTTTGAACCATTGATGTAATATTAGTTTCAGTGTGTTATAAACTAAATTAGGAGCTAGTCTTTGAGTTGAAAAAAACTCAGAGACTTTGGGAAAGCATACCTTGGGAGGTGTGTGTTTAGTTAGGAATTAGAGTTTATAATTCCTAGTTGTTGAATTATAGGGATTAGAGTTTATAATTCCTATTTGTTGGTTACAAAAGTTTTGTAATCAGTCGTTGTTGAGGCTCAAAGTTATTTAGTGAAGTTGGAGTTAAATCCTGTAGAGGTACAGGTCGTGATTTTTTACACCTTTTTGAGCCGGGTGTTTTTCACGTAAAAATCATTGTGTTCTTTACTTTTTGTTTTACTGCTTCCTTGAAACACGTCAGTGGAACACGTCAGGCAACCCGTTCCATCGATAAGCAACAGTTAGGCGAAAATAAGACAATCAGTAGGGCACGAATTCTTAACACATAGGTACTCTTTTACATAAACCACTGCAGGAAAGTTGGTGTAAAAGCTACTAAATTCTAGTACCTTGAACATCATCAACTTGCCTTCCATATTCTAAACAATGTCGACCAGCAAACCTCAAGTTCCATTCCATTCTCTTTCCGTCTAAAAGCATAAAGACTTCCAGGCAGAAATACAACATACGATATCGTGCGCGTTTCTGCTCATTCCTACATGTTAAAGAATAGTAAGATACTCGAGTGGACCCAACTGATTTGCTTTTTCAGCAAAAATTATTGTTCCGTTCTCATTTGTAAGCAATTACAGGCATGATTGCAGCAAGGAAGAACCAGCCAGCTGCATGTACCTTGTTGGAATACAACACTTCAAATGGTTAGAAAACTAATTTAGGAAAAGATGAGGAGGAGAAAATACGGGTGAAATCCAGCTTGTACAAAACCAAACAAGTGCGAGTATTTGCTTCAATAACCAATAGAACTTCCTGACAGTGAGAAGTTGAAAAGTACCATTATTAACTCTCTTCATTGGGTATCTGAAATGAGGTCTTCAAGTTCATCAATAATGGCATCATAGCAAAAGAGGTATTGCTCCTGAAATATACAAAAGTAGTTTAGTAGACATTCCGTGCAATAAGTACCTAAAAAACTAGAGAGTAAAGATCAGTTGAGTCTTTAAGAATGTTAGAAATACAGTAGCACAGATAAAGTCCCTAGGGAGGTCCAACGGATGTACCTATGTCTTACATAAGAGCTATTAAGGCCATGTACAAACCCAAATTAGAACAACAGAAGGTGACTCAGAACACTTCCGGGTGTAATACGGCTGCACCAGGGATCAACCCTTAACCCGTTCCTTTTTTTTATTGATGGACAAATTGACACGACATATTCAACGTGAGTTGTTGTGGTGAACATTATTCTCAGATGACATAGTTTTGATCGACAAGATGTGTTGTGGAATTAATGATAGTTTGGAAGCTTGGAGATGGATCCTAGAGTCTTAAAAGGTTTCAGGGGATAAAAAGATTTTGTGGACCTGCTGTTAAGGGGTACACCGCACGGGTGAAAACAATAGGTTATGTTTCACAAAATGTTTAATTAATATGGTTGCATTAAGTAATAAACAAAAAACGCTAAATTTCTCAGGGAAATATACATGCCACCTATTACCCTTTTTCTTCTTTTTTTTCCTGATGGCACTTTTATAGGAACTGCACCTGCTAAAGATGCTTCTTTAACTAACCAAAAATTATTGCATCCACAATTATCCACTTATGTAATTCTTTTATGACGGTGGTGTCCGGGCCAGCTTGTGCACCACTTGACTATTCCACCTGGTATCTGCTTGTGTAACATTAGTTCGATTATCAATTTCAATAACAAAGAGAAGCTGACGTTACCATGGTCTGAACCATCCCAATTCGCTGAGACCTAAAAATGGTTATCGTGTTAACAGGATCTAGAGCAGACATATCTCCAACCAGTACTCTTTGGATGGTATTATGGATTGCACAGTATGTTCCAGTCCTGCCGATACCTGCACTGTGTAAGAGAATAACATGTCAGGCTTTAGAAAGGATCAATTACGGAATGTTTAAAAAACACATTTACAGGAAGGAGGATGACAGAAACCTGCAGTGCACCACAATTGGTCCAAGACTGGGTGGGATACAAGATGTTCGTTCCACAATTTCACGAACAGCAAGAGTGTCCTTTGGAACCCCATGGTCGGGCCAGTCGGGATATTGGATGTGTAAAACACATAAAGGTGGCTCTTTTGACTGGCAAATAGCAAAGAGAAAGGATCACACATTTATTACCATCTCCGTCATAATATGGGCAAGAAGTTGTTAATGTTAACTATAAGGATGGCAATTGATGGAAGAATTGGGCCACAGCTACATACCATTGTAGAAACCACTTATAAGATTGAAGATTGCCAAAAAGAATTCATTTACAACAACATACCCAGTGTCACAGGAAAATAAATTAAAGATTGTCAATAGATACTTCCACTAAAAGTACAAAGTTGAAGAAACCACATTTCTGATATCATAATATGAAATAAATCAGTTGAACTGCAAAGTGAAAGACTAAAGTTTTCTTTACTCCCAACAATAAAAATGCTAGAATTGCATGATCGAGATCCACAGAGATTGCCGAAATAACTGTAGTACCAATTGTGAAATCTTTTCACAGAATCAAATGCTTAATTATAACCAAGTAGTCTATTACCACCTACTACATGGCAAGAAAAAAACTAGATCTGCCATAAATTAATTAAAACACAAGATTAAACGAAAATAACTAAACATTCAAGTTGTCCTCATGTAAGGAAGAGCAGAAACGGTGTTGTCAACTTGTCATCTATCTCAAATAGTTTCCCCAGGAATAGAAGATTGTAAAAGGAGGACCGAGAAAGGATTCCACAGTAGAATACAGTTATACGAAATTGGATTTTGAAAATAGTGAAAGAGAGGTGACGAACTACAACAGAATCTTTTCCAGACCGTGCTGCTTAATTAGCATTCATAATCATTATCTATGATTACTTTAGAACTCTTGCTGCAACTAAAACAAGGTCTTGAAACCAGAGAAAAGGCATGTTTCCAAAGCCAAACCTGGATGGTTTAAAATAAAACAGGCGTTTGATTTTTTTTAAAAGAACTGGTCACCAGTTGAAGCTAGAAATGGAGTTGCATCACTTATATGCTTAAGAGGGGACAATGAAACAAAATGACACAAAACTATCCAATCGATTGTTAAATTAATACTGATGAAAGTCATCATCTAAAATTCAAAACTATTCCCCATAAGCTGCAATCCTTCTTATTTTTGCTCTTAAATAGAACCCAAATCTGAGGAGAACATATGCCAAAAGAGCTATACGTGCTCATAGAGCTTTAAACAAGGGTATCCTAAAGCCAAGGACTGATAATATTACTGGTGAAGAAAAGTATCAGCCTGGATGCATAAAACGGTGTAGAATTCAAAACATGTACATGAGCAACTCTCACCCACTATCAAATTAATCGGGTAAATAGCCTTCAGCGGGTTACGTATGCACGTCCAACATAATAAGATTCTTCTATGTTATTATCCTTGTGTACAACACACAGAATATTTTACTAACCTGAACATAGTTCACCTCCAGACATCGCAGGATCAATGACGTCTGAGTCGTCTTTATCCATTTAGTAACAATACATATATTGCCAAATCTTCTGGGACCATCATCTGCTTGAAAATAATCCCCACACTTGACAATCTGCATTACATTTTTCATAGAGAGGCAAAGATGAGATAATAAAAATGATGCAATCACCAGCTTAATCACTTACAAATGAAGTAAAAACCTACTAGAATAAATGCTTAAATTTGTTCAGAGGTTGATAGGTTTTACAAAGTGATTGAAAGCGAAGGACGAATAGCCTCTCTATTTGTGTGCAGAGTTACATATAATCCAGAATAAGAGGTCGTGAAACAAGGTCTCTATTTTCCTTCTATCCATTTGCACAGGAAATTGTTTCTCAGCTACTCAAGTTTTAGGAACATAGAAGGGAAAGAAGAACTTATTAAGTCTAAATTACAATCCAAGAAAAGCCCCCAAGCCTTTGCACGTTAGACTTCCCTAATCCTTCTGCAGCTCGACTAACCAACAAAATAATAGCAGTTTTCAAACTAGAGAAAGAACACAAAAATAAACAATCTGCGAAGCTTATTAGAAGGGAAATCCAGGGCCTTTTCCCGTGATGGAATATGAACTGCATTTGGAACCTCCCTAACAGAAGCTGATTTTCTGCAAAAGTTATTCACTTCCAAGCTTTGTATTCCTCGCAATGTCACAAACTAGTGACCACATGATATCCTTAAGCACCATGCGCAGAGTCTACTTATACCAACTACGTCAAAATATGCCCAAGCTCTGAAATAGTCTACAGGAGAAACATATCATACTCAGGAAGTTTGACAGTGATAAATATATCAAATTCCAATAGACCTTAAGCGCTTCACCTCTGACTTGAGTTAGGGCCAAAAAGGATGATGTCAAAGAATGCAGGTAGAAAATGAGAATTTAATTTAATTTAATACCAACTTGTTTTTATCTTTTTTGAGAAGATAAGCAGCATATACATTGAAAATACCAACCTGCTTGTTCCTTGTTGTATACATTGTTATACACAAAGAGCCATGAAATAAAGATTGCCAAGACAATACGAAATTGCTAGATCTAATTATAAAAGAGGATAAAATCAAGAGATGAAAAAGGCAAAAAAAATTACCATTTTACCTATGAAGCAAATTTTTTATCAGAACCCTTGTCACATCTTGTTAACATTACAATGATTACCTGGTAATTTAAACAGTTGAATACCTTGTAATTGTCAACCAATTGTGTAAGCATCACAATCACAGGACAGCGATGCTGGATTATCATTTCCCAGAAGTCTTCAAAAGTGTGTGGTAGCGGACCTTGTGTTGCAATAAACTGAGACACGTTTTCGGATATCTACAGTAAAAAGGAGCACTAAGCAGATCGGTGGAAGAAAGCTTGACATTTTCCAAGAGAGTATGGGAACAAGTGGCATGGTTAACTAATTCCAAGTGATGGATATAGAAGCCTACCTTAATGAAGCTTGCATTTATATATCCCCTAGCTGACGGATCCAAAACAACCCTGTTATTGTCAACTGAGAAGAATGAAGCTTGATATAATTATTCACAAGCTACAATTCACACTTCAAAGTCAAATGGAAATTAACAGAAAGTGATCTGCATACATGGCAGAACATCCGTGTATCGATTTTTGCTGATGTTTACGCTGTTCAAAGCCACTGAGCATCTACTCTTCATTTCTGAAGCTCTCATCCTAGTTGCCTGAGTCATAAGAGATGTTGGAATTAAGGATAATAACATGCTACTTGCAAAAAGACATGATCACAACAAATAAATAACAAAGAAGCAAAACAAACATCATGCAACAACAATTTTCTCAAGAAGTAAGAGAGCTGTCCATTGACATAAATTTAACCCAACAAATCTCAACTTTTAATAATATTCAAGTTCATTTATCCTGTCATCATTTTTAAGTGGAGCCACCACCAGCATCATCCACCCGAAGCATCATAAAACGGATTCTCGAATTGTTTTTTGGATAACTAGATATAAAAAGCATGGAAGTTACTCATCTACATTATGCCGATGATACCTTAATTTTTTGTGATGCTGATGAAGGGCAATTATTGATATTGAGATCAATACTAGTACTTTTTGAAGGAGTCTATGGCCTTCATATCAATTGGAGAAAAAGTCAGGTGTTCCCAATCAATGAAGTCCCAAATATGGTGGAGTTGTCTATAATTCTGGGAGGGGAAGTAGGTTCCATACCTACCATTTATCTGGTAATGCCTTTAGGTGCCAAATCAAAAGTTTTGAACATCTGGAATGCAGTAATTGAAAAGTGTGAGAAGAAGCTAACAAGCTGGAAATATCAATACATCCCCCTGGGAGGTAGAGTCACTCTCATTAATTCAGTTTTGGATGCCCTTCCAACCTACATCATGTCTATCTTTCCCATTCCTGATGGAGTGATCCAGAGACTAGACAAGATTAGGAGGGATTTGCACTGGAAAGGGATTAAGGAGAGTGACTCTACTGCGCAACATCTAGTCAAATGGAAAAAGGTTCTCCGGGGGAAGAAGCAAGGTGGGTTAGCAATAAGGAATTTGAAATTGCAAAGCAAAGCTCTTAGATTGAAATGGTTATGGAGGTATTCTCAAGAGCTTCAAGCATATTGGGGTAAAGTAATCAAAGCTAAATATGGAGAGGAAAATAAGTGAATGACAAAGGAGGTTCTCACACATTATGGTGTAAGTCTATGGAGGTCCATCAGAATACTTTGGCCTCTTTTGAAGAACAATACAATTGTCAGGGCATGTAATGGAAGAAAAACATCTTTCTGGGAGGACAAATGGTTGGGCACTTCAAGTTCGAAGAATCTTTTTCCTGAGATGTATAACCTAGCAATGCAAAAACAAAACTAGCTTAGCTAACATTTGGACACAACAAGGTTCGAATCTCCAGTTTAGAAGGAACTTCAATGATTGGGAAATTGAAAAAGTGACAGAATTTTTCAGTGCTCTGGACGGTTTTAAAGGAATGGAGGAGGAGCCTGACAGGTTATGGTGGATCAAAGACAACAAAGGTACGTTCAGAGTGAGCTCAGCTTATAAGTTTTTGAACCAAGGTGGACAACAGTCTCCACAATGGCCTTGGAAACAGATTTGTAAACTGAAAATCCCTTTTAAGATGGCATATTTCACTTGGCTACTGGCAAGAGAAGCAGTTCTAACACAAGAAAATCTCAAGAAGAAAAGGTTCTCTTTGTGTTCCAGATGTGATTTGTGTGGGGAGGAGGTTGAGACAGACAGTCATTTGTTTCTCCATTGTAGTATAACAACTCAACTCTGGAGAATTTTCATTGGTCTAGAGGGTTTTGTTTGATCACACATCTCCTACACAGTTGGGAAGAGCTAGGGATGGAAGCATCAGATAAAGATAGATGGAGAATTGTTCCAGCATGCATCTGGTGGACAATTTGGACAGAAAGGAACACTAGATGTTTTGAGAGCAAAAGCAGTGATCTACAGAAGATCAAGCTGAACTGCGTCAAACATTTTTGTTTTTGGTGAACGCAGATGTACCTAGAAGACACTGAATCCATTATAGATATCCTAGGTTCCTGTTAGGATTAAGATTCAGATTTTATTCATTTTTTGACAAGTTGTAAATATGATTTTTCAGTACAACCTATGTATTGGTTTCAGTGAATACACACAAATGTTACCTTCTCAAAAAAACTAGATATAAATGAGAGCAGTGAACAATACATAAATGAACTCAATCACCAAAGGAGCTACTCAATATTTACCTAAAAGAATTGAAAGGTGTTTTTGCTTCATATAGGCACTTAATACCATCTAACTCCCAATATAACTCCATTTTTTCACTTCAGAGTTGACACCGACACCTTGAGTGAGGCTTTTTCTAGTATGTTAAATTATCAGTTAGTTCCTAACTCACCCTTATTATTAACTACTCCCTCCATTTCAATTTGTTTGGCCTATTTGGACTTGGCATGGAGTTTAAGAAAGTAAAGAAGACTTTTCCATTTTGTGATCTTAAATTAAATATATGGCAAATGTACCAAAATGTTCTTTAACCTTATGGTGTTAAACATGTCATGCGAAAAGTTGAAAATTAAGAGTTGCTAAAAAAGGATAAAGGTCAATTCTTTTTCAAAACGGACTAAAAAGGAAAGTAAGTAAAACAAATGGCATCGAAGGGAATATAATCTTTTCCCAATGCAGTTCCCAAAGCATAATAAAGAGTGATATAGTAAAATTACCATTCAATTTATTGTTTGTGTGTTGCAAGTCACACCGAACAAGTAAAAATGAACAAAATTCAACATTTTAAAGCTTTCATAACATCCTCCTCTTATCAAATTCCTTAACATTAACTAACAAAACAAATTAAGGAAGAAAGAAAGTACTCCTTCAGTTCCTTTTTATTTATCAGATTTCACTTTTTAAGAGTCAAACTGCATGTACTCTACTGGGATTTTGAATTAAAAGGGACAAACAAGTTTCTCAATTAAGTGAGGTCCTTCAAGTTTTAAAAATTAGGTAAAAGGAACAAAAAAAAAATCAGTTTTTTTTAAACATTTTCGCTCCAACAACTAAAAAGGTTGCCTCAAAAACTATAGAAGTAGTCTCAACAACTATCAAAGTTGTTCGACAACTGTGCAAATCTCAACAACTAATGCAGTTGTCCAACAACTATCCCAGTTGTTTAAGCGACTTCATCTTATTTAACTTAATAATATTGTGGACCCACTTGTCCCTTTTTTTAATTTTAAAGACTTGGGAGGGTCTTTCAACTCGTTTTTCTCTGCTCTTTTGATCAATATTTCAAGATGTAGCTTTTCATTATTATACGAGAAAGGATTGCAACTTACAGTATTTTTCATATTCAAGCATCAATATTATAAATTTAAAATATTAAATTATTCTAATTGAATTTAACTCCAAAAGTTAGTCAAATTGAGTGAGGTAAAGCAAAATGTAACAAGTAAAAAAGGAAAGGAGGGAGAATAATGGACCTGCAAAGTCATGAACTCTTGACGTATTTTTTCTGGAGCAGAAAACCTCTTATCCTTGAAGACTTTGAGTGCTTCCGAGCAATAACGCTGCTCACCAGGCGATAGAATGACTCTCTTCGGAACTGATTCGTCGGAGAAATTGAAAGGTTTGGCGGTCGATGATGATGATGATGATGATGATGATAGGGGTTTGCCGGAGGTAGCCATGGGCGATCTCCGGCTTTGATTCTGAATGGAAAGTCCGCAACCCGTGGCTCCCGATTCCCCTTTTTTATCGTCGCCTTGTCTTTCTCTATTTTACGCACGATAGATCTTCTTTCTACTCCCTTTCAATGGAATGTTATACTCCCTCCCTCCATTCATTTTTTATTTTTTTTACTAAAATAAAAAGTAGGTTACTTTTTTAAAAGGGAGGGAGTATCAAATTTTGACTTGACTACTACTTTATCATATCTTTTTTATTATTGATTGATATTTAAAAAATAAATAATAAATATTAGAAAAGATTTTTTTTTTATTTTTTTTGATATATTAAAAGTGATAAGTAAAATAAAAATTTATTTTAATAATAAATGACAAGTAAAAGTGAACAACTAAAATAGTAGTACATACTAACTATTTACAAATCTTTTGAAATTTATCATGTTACCCTTCTTAATTATTACGTGAAAAGTTAATATCAAGTAATTATTACTTCATCCGTTTAAAAAAAAAAGATTTATTTTGACTTGGTACAAAATAATCAACTAAAAAGATTATTACTCAGTATAAAGCTAGAAAATGATAAGTTAATTTTATCTTGAGCCTATAAAATAATAAATATTTTAAGATAAATATTTTTAATAAGGACATAAATATTTTGAGTGAAGAAGAAGTAAATATAATGTTAAAAAGTTATTTGAGGTGTTTAAACTGATTATGTAAAAGACTCAAATCTATTGAATTTTGGTTCACATCATTTTTTTTTTGAGGAGGCACTTCTTGTCTTCTCTTTTCTTCAACTTGCTTGCCTTTATCTATAGAGAAAAAAGGTCTTTTGTTAATTAGTCCCACACGAATATTTGTTAGTCAATAAAATTCTGAGTAATATGATAGAGTAAGGTTGAAGGTTCTCTATCATCAAATGAAAAGGAAGCATCCACGGTAGAGTCATCATTGACTTTACCTATTATTAGGGGGTGTACATGGGTCGGGTTGATTCAATTTTTATTTTTAAAAAAAATAAAAAAAATCATATCTATTTATTAAAACTATAAATCAAATCAAACCAACATAAAATTATTTTTTATTTTTTTTAAGTTTTAGTCGATTTTTTTGGGTTTTTTCGAAATTTTTTTAATAATCTTTAGTTTTTACAATTATATTGTGATCGAAGATTAGATCAAATATGTTTTCACTCATGTGCTAATGAAAAATCATAATTATGAAAAATAAAGAGCGAAAAACTCTCTTGAAACTAAAAAGTGAGATAAAGAGTGAAAAGTTTAGGTTTTAAGTTTATATTGGGTTTTCGATCATTTAATTAATAATTAATGGACAAATATTACAACTTAAAGGCTCAAATCTAAATATATATATATATATATATATATATATATATATATATATATATATATATATATCTACATCTACTTTCAAATTATTGAAAATTACTAAAACTAGTTGAAAAAGTATTTAACAAGTAGATTATAATTAATATTTTATGTATAAAAAAGTTCAAATATTATATATATATATATATTATGTTGGTTTAATTCGGGTTCGGTTTGATTTTTTTTTGTTAACACCAAACCAAACCAAGAATGATCGATTTTTTTTTCTAACGCCAAACCAAATTATAAGTCGATTTTTTTCTCTCGATTTGATTTGGTTCGTCGATTCGGTTTGACTTGACGGTTTGGTCTGTACACCCCTACCTATTATTATGATAAATAATTTATATCAACATGTCAATTATCAATGTGAAATCTTATTTTAATTTGATACGTCCATCAATAAAACTCAAATTTGACATTTGTTTCAATAGATATATTATATTATTATACATTCTCCCAATGTAGGCACTGACCTTTCATATGCAGAAAGGGTGGTAATAAAGGTAAGAGGGAAATCTCGATTGCTTCGGCTTTTATTTTATACATTATACCACGGAATATTTAGCTAACTAGAAAGTAGAAACCAAAATCCATGAACAATAAGAGAGATCAAATTTCTGGTCAAAATATATTCTCATGGAAACTACTGAATTCCCTTTGCTTATTAATGAAAACGTGAACAGGGAGATTGTTTTATTTTGAACAGTGATGTTGAACAATTAAAAGAAATAAGAAGGGAGATCCCTGTTGTCCTTAAAAGGCACAATCCGGTGCACAAAGCATCCCGTGTTAGTAAGGTCCGGGAAAGGACCGCACCTCAAGAGGTGTGATGTAGACAGTCTAACCTCATGTAAGTATTAGTGGTTGCTTTCACAGCTCGAACGTGTAACCTATAGGCACACCAGAGATTAAAGGATGATATATGTATGTACGCACATTTCTGTTTACTGTAACTTGGATGCTCAATTGTATACCGTAAGTTAACATGAGGAAATTGCAATTAGAAACTCCAAAACATTGTGATATTGTCAACATAGATACAAAGCGGCTCTAGTTCCGCTATGAAGCTGGCTGTGGACTCTGGAACTTGGCCAATTCATTTACTACTAGTCCTCATTCTTCTAATCAACTGCAAATCTTATGTGAAACAACACAACCGTAGTTTACAGTACAGCACGCACTTGTGCATTAGTCTCGATATGATACAATTGAAAAGGGGGAATACAATAAAAACAACAACATTGTCTTGGTTAGACAGGAACGATTCTTGTTTATTGCGTTACAAAAATCATTTTCAAGCCATTCATCACATGGCACTCTATGCAAGGGAACACACAGTGATAATGAAGACAGTTCATCTAAATTAAGACGAGAGGGGAAGGAACTACACTTCAAAGGAATCAAGAATAGCCTGTAGAGTTTTCTGAGATGATGCCCACTGCTTGTCATTGGCACTGACCACACAGAGGACAACAGTGTTTCCCTTAGCCGTTGCCTTTGCTAGGTTGTGCGATCCAGTAAGAGCATATGGAGTTTCAAGAACGTACTTGTAATACTGCAAACAAAAAAATAGAAGCATTCTCTTCATCAGGAGTTCTAAAGAGCAACTGTTGCAGATAACAGGAAGACCAAGTGCATAGAAATACACTGCTCAATGGAACAATTAGAAAACATACAGGAGTCTCTCGGCTCTCGAGTAGCATGCTTATTTTGCAGATCTAACAATCATGTCCCTCATAAAGCACATGTTCCAGAGCACTAATAGAGAAACCATTATCATGGAACCAGATTTTGATTTTCATTTTTCGGGTTAAACATAACTATGCTACAATAACATTTGCCAAATCAGGCTGTTACATATTGTAGGTGCAGCAAATACAACCTATGAATAATTTGTTCATGCCATTTTCCCAGCTGAGATTTTACGCTACCAACTAAGCAACTTAGACTCATTTCTTTCCATGTTTAACTTATGAGTTGCTACCCATGCCAGACCTCTTATGTGTTGGAAATAAGGGGGAAAAGATTAGTTTTTCAATATGATAAATGACTGAGAAAAAGAAAAGGACTATCACCGTTAGATCACCGCGCTTCTCTATAGAAGTCTCAAGGAGTTCATCTGGATCGAGAGTGTTTCCTGTGACAAAAGGGCCAAGAGAAGCAATGACTTTCTCAGGGGTCCCAATGTCTTCAATAGTTGCATTAGGTTTGTTCGTGAGACGGATCAAAGGAGAAGCCACGACTTGAACTTTACCCTGTTTCTCATCTTCAAACTTCACCTCCACCCACGGCTCTGCACATTTGGGTTGGCAATAATTTCCAGATAATATGTTGGCTATGCGAAGTTGTTTCCACGTTGGAGGAAGAATAAATGTGTAAGGCTGCACATTTCCTGCAACCAACTAAATATAAAGCAAAGACCATTTTATGTAAATAGTAACCTTCATAAGCATATCAAGAAGAATGAAATAAACTAAAATAAGAAGTACTACTAGAAACTATGTTATAACTAAGAAATTGTCATCACTGGGTTGGAAAAACGACCATGATGGGCCACAGGCAGATAGGAAATTGTTATCACTAAGAGCTTGCTCATTTCTCAGCAAGGATGCAGTTCGCACTACAAAAACATTACTGCCAACGCCATTTACTAATCCAGAAACTATAAAAACATCATATGGCAGAATGTTTTACTCAAATGCAAGGTTACATGGACTAGGATCCTTTTGACCAAATGTTGCATAATCCCCAGCGAATTCTATATGGCTCCAACCTGTCAATCTGTTGCCACGTCTTAGGTTCTACACAAGTTTCACACAGACATGCATCCCTTGCCTATTTTAGATCTTAATCCTAAATCAAAGTAGAGGTTAGTTTTACTTTCTGACTACAATCTATTTTCTCAAAGGAGCTTGGAACTTGTTTTTGAGATGATAAGTTCCTCAAAAGTAAGGAGAATACGAGTGTGAAATCATTTTAGACTCGGGCTTTAAAATAGGCAAGTTCCATAATACAAATACGAAGGACCTATAAGTTAGTCTATTAAAGAATCGCAAAGAATTAGAGACTTGTCTTCTGTCCAATTCTAAAGCTACATGGCTTCTGAATCCACTTAACTTGCCTAAGCTTCTGGTTCTAACACAATCAATATTCTTTCAGGTTAATGAGTCTGTTATCAGGATATTGCTTGCAGAAGCTTCTAGCAACTACAGAAACTATGAACCTTTACCTGACTCTGGAATGACCTGTTCTTGCCCAATATCGAAAAAGAAAACCGCACCAGCAGTCTAAACAAATAATTCAGTATAAACTAAAACTATACAGAATAACAACAACAACATATATACACATACAGTGTAATCCTACAAGTCGAGTCAGGGGATCGAAGGTTAGAGTGGATGCAGACGTTACCTCTACCTCATAGAGACGGAGAGGCTGTTTCTGATAGATCCTCTACTTAAATAAAGCAGTTCGAAAAGACAGAATATATAAATAAGAGCAATAACAACAATGAAATAACGTGAATTGGAGAGCAGTACACAACATACACAAAGAAAGAACAGAATTATAAGTAAATGATACTCCCTCCGTTTCAGAATAAGTGAATTGTTGGGGATATTTATTGGTGTTTCAAAATAAGTGAACATTGAAATTTTTTTCAAATTTGTCCTTATGATTTCACAACCAATTAACTTTTGAAAAAGTATTACAATGGAAAGTTGCGTTAAATTTATGTCTTTAATGCTTTTTCCTTAATATGTATGTCAAAATCCAACAATTCATTTATTACGAGATGGAGGGAGTAATAAAAAAGCTGCTGCCGAATAGATAAAAAGGGATGGGAGAAGAAAGATATTCGAGGAGTGTTGGAGGTAATACCGGCACGAAGAGCAGGAGTGTCTTTAGAAGTGGCTTTGAAGAGAACAAAGTTAGGATCAGTGGGAGATGGAGGCAAGAATGAACCAACTTCAACTTCACGAGCAATGGAAGGCGGAGGTGGAGGAGATAGGACGAGTGGCATTACAGAAAGTCCAACATTGATGAAATCTCTTCTTGATATGCCTATGTTCTGAATTTGATTATGGGGTTTTGCAGATGTTAATGCTGCTGGATTTGTTGATTTTGTAAACATGGAGGACACTGCCTTCAGGGCCATTTCAGTTTCTGTTTGTGTTGTGTGGAGAAACGCCAGAGCCTTGTTGGATGGAGTGGATATCATGGTGGGTCCCTTTATCCGTTTGGAGGATGAGGTCTGCCTTTTGCGGAGCTGGCTCCTCTCCGGTACTAGTTACCTCCAGTATAGCTTTAGATTTGCCACAGCTGTCCAATTTCAAATCCAATGGTTCATATTTTGTCACTTAATCAACCAATATACAACCATAGTTAAAAGCTTTCTCTGCCTTTCTTTCATCCGGATTTCCCAATTAAAATATACTGATTCCCTATAATTTAGGCTGCGGATCTTTAACTTAAGTAAATACTTAGCATACCGGATTTGTAAACAAAAATATTAAATGAAGCACAACATAAAGAATTAAACAAATTTATTTTTTTCATATTTCATCTTACAGTTTGTTTAGATGAGTATTATGTAATATATATATTATATTATATTATATTGACTTAAGTCATCGACATACCTTCAAACTTGTTTCGAAAATTCATTTAGATTACTCAACTAAGGCATGTACCTATCAGGCCTCTAACCCCCCCCCCCCCCCGAATTTTGAATCAATTGAGCATTTTTTTCTCTATCAGCTAAAAGCTAAAGCGTGTGTTGCACACATGCACTGATGTGGCAAAAACGACGAATTGGAAGCTGACACTTGCAATTGAAGATCCAAATTATTAAAAAATAATTCTAAAATTATTTTAAAAAATAAAAATAAAAACTGATTATTAAAAAGAAATTATAAAATTTTAAAAAACAAATAATTATAAAATTATTTAAAAATAAAAATAAAATTTTAAAATTTTAAAAATATGAAAATAAAAAATGGCATTGAGGATCCAAATTATTAAAAATTAATTATAAAATTATTTTAAAATAAAATAAAAAATTGATTATTAAAAAGAAATTATAAAATTTTTAAAAAAATGAAAAAAAAAATGGCATTGAGGATCCAAATTATTAAAATTATAAAATTATTTTAAAAATAAAAATAAAAAACTAATTATTAAAAGAAATTTTAAAAAATGAAAATAAAAAACTGATCCCCCACCTTCGCCCAACCCTTCCTCCAGCGTTCATCTTCTCCCCCCCCCCCCCCCCCCCCGAAGTTCCTCTTCTTCTTCATTAAAGTGAACTTCTCCGTGAACCTCAAAAACACACACACACACAATTTTTTTTTATTTAAATTGACTTCAAGAATTCAAAAGGGAGTCTACAAAAAAGTCATCTTTATTGAACTTTTTCATAAAGTGGTGATATTAATGGAAAAAAAAGTGATCTTTACTGTAAAAAAATTTAAGGAATGAAAAAAAAGTGATGTTTGTTGCAATTTTTCAAGAAATGGTGTTACTAGTGGAGGAAAAAAAAGTAAATTTTGTTGGAATTTTTCAAGAAATGAAAATAATTATGATGGTGATACGAGAACGATCATAACCATGAAAACTTTTTGAGTATTTTGAAGACTAGTCATTAAAGGATCTTTTATTCTTTTGTCTCTTATTTTTGTAATGTAATATAAATAGAACCTTGTAGGGTCTTAGTCTTTAGTTTTTGAATGTTTTTGAAAGAAACTCCTCTAGAGAGAGTGAAAGCAACCGTAACTAGGGTGATACCAGTGTGGAATCACTAGTGTTGCAAAACATTGTTAGAAGTCTTGGTGCTTGAGTGGTGGACGCCCTCTTGTGTCATCGTGGAGTGTTGATGTTGATATTACGAGTGTTAAGGGTCTTGGTATTTAATATATACGTTGATTCTTATTGTTTGTAATATTGTATGTTACACTTCCTATCCTTTGTTCTTGTAAGTGTTGTACTAGCTTGCGGTTGTTTCTTGTGAAGCCATGTGTTTTTGTTGCATTGCTCTTGTGTTCTTTTCTTATTGTTATCATCTTGTTCTGCTGGTGTAGCTGCTGATTTGGTGTTGAACACCTTACAATCTTGGGTTCTTGAGTTGTCATCTTATAGCCGTTTTGTGCCTTGCTTCTTGAGGACTGTTTTTGTGCGATTTGTGGGCTGTTTTGGTGCCTTTCTTGGTTGTTTGGTATCAGGTGGATTAAAAAGAATTTGTTCATGTGAAGACGCAGAGGTGGGTGATGACAAAGACGCGGGGGTGGGGTGGGGTTGAAGACGATGAAAACGCAAGGATAGGGTGGGATTGAAGACGATGAAAACGCAAGGATGGGGTGGGGTGGGGGTGAGGTGTTGTGAAGAAGATGACAAGGGGGTGGAGTGCTTTCTTTAAAAGGAATTAAGAAATTATAATAATTAAAAATCATATTAATAAAATAATTTAAATATAAATTTTTTAATTAATATTTTTTGGGCCCTCAGTGCCACTTGACATATTTCTATTCGTAATTTAGTAAAAACAATATCCCTCACACACCTCCCGCGAGTGCATTCACGCGGTGTGCCATGTAGACAAAAAATGCTCAATTGGTTCAGAATTCGAGGGGTTTAGAGAACTGATAGATACAGGCCTTAGTTGAGGGGTTTAAGTAAATTTTCGAAACAATTTTGTGGGCCTGACGATGACTTAAACCTATTATATTATATTTTTTTGATAAATATCACATTTAGATATATTTTGTATCATTTTTCATGGTTACAAAATCTACATATTAGCACTCTTGAGAATAAATAATACTATGATGAATGGCAGTTTAGATGATGAGTAGTAGAGTTATTTTTAAGAATATAGAGTAAAAGATAAAATATTATTAAATAATAAGACAAAATGAAAAGAAAAAATCAATAACAAAGTGACTAGATCAAATTGATCATTACATAAAATAAGATTTTCATTATCACGCAATGATGTATTTAATAATAAAATAAAAAAAAATATATAAGATATTTATAAAAAAATAACATTATATTTAAATCAACGATATTTACCATTTAACCATCAAAATAATCTATTATTGATCATCAAATAGTATTTCACAGTTGTTATGTCCATAGGTGCTCTATTTCATTGTTGTTATTGCATTCACTTCCGTATTCTCTTATTCAAACAGCTTTGATATACTCTGCATCGGAAACAACCTTTCTATCTCTACGAAGTAGTAATAAGGTTCGCATACACTCTACCCTCCTTAAACCCACTTGTTGGAGCGTGTTGCTGTTGTTGCTCTTCTCGAATTAGGACAACTCTAAGGATGCAGCTTCTCCTAAAGCAGGATGGATGAAATATGAGGAAAAAAAAGTCCTGCACAACTTGTTTCTCAAGGTAAATTTGGAGGATCACATCAAATATAACATTCATAATTCATAATCTTACTTTCCAAGTTACCACTAATAGTCTTACTTTTGATTTATCCTTTTATCATATTAACTTTGTAAAACATCTCTAATTGTTCTTAATTATCTGGCATTTCAGCTGGACTGCAGACTCTTGTGTAGCAATGAATCCAAAACCCCCATTGCTCATATATCTTTAGATGACATATTGCCTTGTCTGGACTATGACATTGCACAAGAGACCATGACCAAAAGAAAGGAAGTGACTTATAACCTGGTAGAAGGTCTCAGGATGCCTTAAAGCTCCTTTAAGAAGTTGAGATCAGTAAAGTACTATCTTGTTTAAAAAATTCTCCAGACTAGAAGATCTTGAAGTCTCCCTAATGGGAAATTAATAAGCATGTCCAACTTTAGTGTGCATACAGCCTACATGTTTCAGTAAGAAAACAGTCACAATGTGCTTGTAAAAGATGGATAATCTTGATTGAGTTTATGTTCTGACCACAATCAGGTTAAACTGACCTATAACAAAGTGTAACTCAAATAATAACCTGAAAAGTAAGTTATAAACACACTGATCGGCGTGGAGGTCTGACATTGAAAATCAGAAAGTCTATCCTTGGGTCTTCATTGATCATGGCATGAATATCAAAAAATCTACTTTTTAGTCTTTCTTATAAGAAGCAGAAACTAAATAGGACTCAACTTGAAGAATAGAGTCCTCAAGGGAAGAAAACCAGAATGCGAAACAAAAGAGGGCTCTTACGAACATGCTGCTTAATAGTTACTTGGCTTTTCGGAAGACACTGATTTGATCAACTGCGACATTATCATAAACAGGATTATTCAGTTATAGCTACCATGAACGGTTCCTTTCATAGTCACCCTCAAGCATATGTGAAGTAAACATCTCAACAAGAACCCTTGATCAAAAGTGGCTTTTTAGAAAGTGTAACATAATCCCAAGAACCCTGAAATTGTGTTTAGAATCCAGACTTTTTCTTTTTCACCGTTTTTTTGTTTTTGAATCCTGACTTATTGAAAGTAGATTATTGCTATTGTTATGTTAGGTACCCATGTCGCAACATAAACTTCATCATTTGTTAGTCTTTTAATTCCTTGAAATTAGTTTTTGATTAGTTAGATTCAGACCTAACTAGTCAAAGCTACAACAACAACATACCCAGTATATTCCACCTAGTGGGGTCTGGGTAGGGTAAAATATACGCAGTCTATACCACTACCTCCGAAGAGGTAGAGAGGCTGTTTCGGATAGAACCCCATCTCAGGACAAAAAGACAATAAACAAAGGCGCAACAAAACATGAAACAAGATGAAATGACCAAAATAAAACACCCACAAAGTATTACTATACACTATGAAACCAAAAGCACACCCCTAACCCATACCCTCCTAGCTAGAAACTCCAACCTATGCACAAACCCTACAACTACTAGTAAGGCTACACCCACACGCACTAGTCCTTTGACCTAATTCGCATCCTCCATACCTTCCTATCTAGAGTCATGTCCTCAATAAGTTGTAAGTGCTCCATGTCACGTCTAATCACCTCCCTCCAGTATTTCTTCGGCCTACCTCTACCCGACCTGAAACCATCCAAAGTCAATCTGTCACACCTACGAACTGGGGCATCAGTGCCCCTCCTCATAACACGTCCAAACCATCTCAACCTCACTTCCCGCATCTTGTCCTCCATCGAAGCCACTCCAACCTTCACCCGAATAGTCTCATTTCTAACCTTATCTCCCCTAGTAAGTCCACATATCCAACGCAACATCCTCATTTCCGCCACCTTCAACTTTTGGATGTGCGAGTTCTTGACTGGCCAACACTCCGCTCCATCCAGCATGGCCAGACGGACTGCCACTCTATAGAATTTGCCTTTTAGCTTGGGGGCACCTTCTTATCACACAAAACTCCCGAGGCGAGCCTCCATTTCATCCACCCTGCCCCAATACAGTGAACGACATATCCTGATGATCGTAATTTTGGATGATGAAGATGTCATAAGTTGAGAAATGTCATCTACTACAAAAAAAATTACTACAGCTACATGAGAACCTGCCTCTATTGCTTTGTTTCATTTGAAGAGGGACTATTTGAATTACTTTCACTAATAACATAACATATGCATACCAGATTACCTGCACCTGCCTAAATGTAGTGGATGGATCTCCTCCACTCAAAAGGTCTTTTCATGTTCTCACAGATTCTTTCTAGTGAATTATTGTCTTCATGATCTATTATTTGCTTTTGAAACAGCTGTTACATCACCGAGTTTTGTCTTCTAAGATATTGGTTTGTTCTAGATGTGAAGGTTGCTGTACCATATTGGCTCTTATGGTTGTGATCAATCTTGGTTAAAAGACATGTAAAGTAGTTCTCTGTTATTTGCATTATTTGCATCGGATTTTTCACACAGCTAGTACGATTAAACTAAAGCATTGGATTTATATGTCTGCTGTATATAGAAGTTACACATTCAGTTTTCATCTTCATTTAACCTACAAACGCCGTATACATATTTGTTAGAAATTGTCCTAGTTTCATGTCATATTCTTGTGCATCTGGTGAAGATCCCATTGTTTCTTTTCTGCCTTCTTTTTCCCTCCCTTTTAGAAATCCTCTGGCTATTTCTAGCCAAGAGAACTTTATGCATTGTTTCCAATAATTACCCTTGTCATTATCAGCCATCCACATTGAAGGAAAAAACAGATTATTTCTAGAGAACAATAAGGACTGCATGCACAAAACAAGGATATATATCAGCAGGGATGAACAGAGTGAATATGTACTATGCTATGTAGTGAGGGTTTGGATTGCTTTCAGCTCCGACATTGTACATTGATATGAAATCTATTCTAACTGGTATATATATTAACAGAACACATACTGCTTCGTGCGACTGAGATGCAGTTGGCATTTGATCCTCAAGCTAGTTCGACCTCCAGATCTGATCTGCCTCTGCCTGTCAATCTCCAGATTGTCCTTTTGGCAGGAAACCACCTAGCTAAAGTAGTACAAAGTTCAATAAGAAAACTGTCTGTACACAAAACTAGATGAGTTTGTCCAGTGTATTAAGATACTGGAACTCGGAGCACAAAAAGAAGAGTAATATGTAGTCACTATGAATTGACTAACAATGAGCATCATCAGCGTCAAACAGTAGCTCGGCTTGCAAGATGGGAAAAGTATCCCAGCAGTTGTCCAAGTTCTTGGAGCCAGAGGGGTATGCATAGCCTCCAATCCCATTGTCATTAAATCAATTGAAACCATAATCCTGGTGTTCTGTGAAGAATTTGATCCCTGCAATAAATAACTACACACAGAAATTCTATGAGGAGATTATACTGATGTCAAACTCTAGCCAGATTGTTAGACTGACCAAATAAATATTTCTCTTCAAAGGGAACAAATTTAAACTTCATAAGCTGTTTTTCTTCTTGTACTCAGGGACCAGCCAATTAAGTATTAAAAATGCATCAATATCCTCTTTGAGTTTCAAAAACGCCATCATTCTACTGTGGCAGAACTTCTTTCTTTTATCCCTTGTAGTGGGCAAAATTGTTACAAAAGAATTGACCAAGTACTCCAGAATACAGAAGCAAAAATCAGTATACAAGATAATGAGACTAGGCTGCTATATAGACGTTGATTGTCCATAAATTTTGCATTTAGTGATCTTCCTGATCTCCATCCACAACAATCTTTGAGAAGTTCGAATTATAAGATCTTCGAAGGAAGAATGCACTCGTATACAGCATAGTTGCTTCACTGATGTTGTCCTAGAAACCACATTTATATGTCAATTATTTGATTCCCCAGTCCGTCAAAAGATAGAGCGCAATGCCTTTCTCCTGGTAGCACATACCCACTGTCTTGGTATCTCAAGGTCATCTCCAGTAAGAGTTGGCACATGCCAACAACCCTGCTCTGACTCCTACATTTCACACGTACGAAGTAGAGTTGGACACTAGAATAACAGCAAATGTGAGCTTAACTTGCATGGATTAGTCATGATATAGCTCACCTGAATAACAATTGAATAAGGTGGAGGCATATGGAGCTTAAGTCCGTCATCTCTTGAAGCTATCATCCGGATCTGCCATATACAAATAGTAGTGTTTAGGATTCTAACTGCTGATTCCCTAATTTGAAAGCATCACATTGACCCCAATAACATAAACTCTCTCAGCCCCATCAGATGGGTTCTTTAAGAGAGCTTCAATTCTCACATCCCTGGACCTACTTCTGCATTCTTTGACAACCAGCTATAATGAAGAATTTCAGTAATTTGAAATAATCCTGGGTATTAACAGGAACAGTGTAACAGGATTTCAACTTTTCCACACCATAACTGCCTTTTACTTTTTTTTGGGGGTGGGGGGTGGGGGGGCAACCTACTTATAGTAGACATTAAGCTACCATACACAAAAAAGAGTAATACTTTTTTTACTCCATCTTTAGAAAGTGTAATCGAGGACTCTATCGCACTGTAATAAAGATTTTAATTTTTTCATTATTTAACACGTTGCAGATGTACCAGAGTTTGTCAAAATAGAGAGAGAGATTATACCTGATGTTTTTCCTTCCATCTGGGAAAAAAGCTAGTGCCTAATAGTTGGAACAAATGGTCTCTCATCTCATCATTTGTCAAAAGCAAACCTTTGGAACTGACAGCAGCATATAACCAGTACCTGGAGAATAAGCTTATGCATCACACATTTGTATTGGAACCTATAACTGCAGAAAAGAGAGCTCCTTTATTTTGCTACAAGGTTGCCCATAACTCTAGCAAACCCTTTTATTATGTGAAGTAGCCTCTATCTTCAGAATTAAATGACATAATATGAGAGCACTCCAAACCAATGCTCAAGAGCTACATTGATTATATTAAGAGCGTCTGGCACAACCTAGAATTTTCATCTGGCACCAAGTGAGAGTTTCATGCAAAGTAGGGAAAGATGAAGCAATTGTTTCAGGTTCAGTGTTATTTTCGGGAACTGGTAACATGTTTCAGGTTCAACGTAAGATCTTCATGCCATGATGAGTTGAAGCTATGTTGATCAGAAAAAGAAAAGTTGTATGCTTGAGCAATTTGGAGAAGAAGAATTTGCTCTTGAAAGTAGGGAAAAATGTTGATGACAACCAAACAGTTAAAGTTAGAAGAAGAATAAAAGTGTCCAGGAGCAACTTTGGTCCCAACAAAGAGGAAGAATTGAACGGAAGGACGCAGAAAAAGAACAGGCTAACAGTAACAGTCTAGCAAGAAACATCAGCAGAAATGTTGACTCAAACAGCTGGGGTACACTAGCAGTAACTGCAAGAAAGCAAGGCCGGTGAAGAAAAGAGATATGAATTTACCACCAGATCCAATTATACAGAAGGTTTTTCTTGGTATGTTCAGTAATTTGCTGAGCAACAACACTATTATGTTGATGGCATCCGTTTGAACAGCATAATTTTTCTCCCATGAAATTTAATTATATTTGAGTTGTGCCGTCCTGGAAACAAATAAATTCACCTACCTAGTAACCACCAAATATTATTTACATAAGAGCTCAAAGTAAAGAGTATTACCAATCATCATTTGAACCATGTGGAGTCGCATAAAGTGCACCCGCTTTCTTCCAGCTTTCTAACAACTTCTTGTTATTAGGATGTTGAGCAGGACCACCAGTTGTACGATTTTTGTGCAAAATAACCAATGGAAGTTTCTTCGATTTACTCATCTGCTGTAGTTTATTGACAACACATCTGAGCTGCAATAGAAAGAAATCTTTATGAATTCTTTCATATACACTATCAATCTAGAACATTATCTTAAGAAGTTGGCAGTGTTCCCCATCCTGAGTTAAATGGTAAGGTATCCATACTATATTTGGTTTTTTCCAGACAGTGGGTGAGAAGGAACTGGCCATAACTCATACTGGTCATTTTGATAAATTAAAACTGGAAGATTTTGCAACCTTTTCCATATCCGTATCTATTAAGTTGAACAGAAAAGGGGCAGTAATTCTGTTTCGCTCTATTTCTTATTCATACTAAATAACACGAGAAGAGGGACACAAATTAAGTCAAATATTTCTCAGTCATACTAAATATAACACGATAAGAAAGATGGTAGGTGAGTCCAAGAGTTCCCTCCTCTACCGCTGAAATGTAATATGATTAGTTTCTATACACATATCAAACTGCATCCCTCAGTCTACTCTCCCATTCATACCCCCATAAAGACAAAGAAAAGAAACAGAGAAAAAACATAGTGCTACCTGAGAGAAATTAAAATTCCGTTGACTGATGAGGCCGACATTTGCACCATCCACAACAGCATCGAATGGACCATGCCTCTGAAGCCAGTCCTGAGTGAGTGCAACTACTAAATCAGTTCAATATTCTTTTGAGCACTAAATGCCTGAAGCATGGAGACAGAAATATTGGATATATACAGCAGCAATTTACCTACTTTAAATTATTATATATGTGGTAACGATCTTTCAGAAGATTCATGTTTACTAAAGAAATCATTACATCTACGAATATTAAAATGCTAATTGTTCTTCTTTTTCTTTTGAGACTTTCTACTTATTTTGGTGTACTACTTACTTGTATACGGGGTTTTTCGCTCAAACCTGCAATAAAATCTTAATACTTCATCAAAACCAACAAACATAGAGGCCTTCATCAAAAATCTATAAAGGAACTCCAACCTATAATCTACAATTATAGATATAATCAGAGCACCCTCTTATTTCTTTTATCTATATTGGGTGAGGTTGATTTAACAGAGAAAAAAACTTGGAACGCTTGGCTTCTTGAGATGGCAGAGGCAGGGGTACAAAATCTTAACTTTATGGAAAAGCCATCCATGAGGCGGAGATGCTTCATGCAATCTAATGTTAAACATATTTGAAACTACTAAAAGTATTAGCAGCTACACAGTCATGTGCACCGGACAAGGCACCTGGCCCTGATGGATAGACAATGGCTTTCTATCAAATATCCTAGGAGTTCATCAAAGCAGGCGCCATCAACATTGCTTCTATATTTTGTAATCACTTTGCATCTTCTTAATGCCAATAATGAACCCAATTACTTCATTTACAAGAAAAAGACTTCGAAAAGAACACTAATACAACGAATCATGTAGGATATCATGGTAAGTATTCAAATAGCTAATCAGCACTTTAGTTGACAGGAACCAACAATTTTAATTCTAACAGGAGAAAAGCATACAATTCTACCATTTAACCCAAGAAGAAGGGCAAAACTATATGTAACTAAAATTTATAAATGCACCAGAAGAAAATCATCAGACCTGAAATTGCACAAAATTAGCCTTAACTTCTCTCTCACAAGCCAATTTAGCCAAGGAATTAGCAAAGTTCTCCGTCTCCTTAGGATCAATGTCAATGCACACAAGTTTTTCCCCACATGAACGACAAACACCGGAGCTATCCATCTCCGCTCTCACCACATTCCATTTCCCCTTTCCCAACCACCCTTGTCCATGCCAACCACCCCCTCCTTTCACGACACCTTCCTTCACTTTCCCAACATCCCAATTCTGCAACCCAACATCCGCAGCAGATTCAGACTTAAACCAATCCTCTATTACACCAGCAGTCTCTTCACACACCTGCCTTACACTGGCCCTCAATCTATGCATCATTTCATATACTTTCTCCTCCCTTTTCGACAAAGAACTAACTTTTAACAATGCAGAGAGCTCAGCTTCCTCAGCCACAACCCCTGATTCCCCCATATGTACATCAACTTCATACGCCTTATCAGCCATTCCCTTATCACAGAACCCAAACAGCGCCGGCCCATATGATCTCAACTTAGGAGGAACACCAAAACCCTTCATTTTCTTCACTAAATCAAAAGCCATTTCTGGGTCTCGCTTAGCAACTGCCAATCTTGCAACACTCGTAAACGTCGCCTCATTTGGAGCAACCCCATTTACACCCATCTGTTTAAAAATCTCAAATCCCTTCTCAATCCCAAACCCCTCGGAACCCGAACCAGAACAAAGATAGAGCAACACATTATAATGATGAACATTAAACGAAACATTACTTAACTTTGCTTCTTCATACAATCGAAGTGCTTCTTGTAAATCCCCGTGTTTAGAACACTGGTCCAGCTGATGACGCAACACACTTTCAGGGGCATCACGACGAGCTTTCTTGGCGGACCTGTTAGACGGTGTGGTTTTTTTATTGGGTTCTTGAAGGAAAGCAGATGAAGTGGAAAGATGGGTTTTTTGAATTACAGACTCTCGCTGTCCGTCCCTTCCCTGAACCCCACGCATAGCGGGAGCTTTAGCGCACCGAGCTTGATTCGTTTGTGGGGATTTTTTGGTGTGAATTGGATTCAAGAATTGGATTTGGGCAAGGGGAAGGTGAAAGGGAGAAGGGGTTATAGTGAAGAGAGAGGAGAAAGGTGGGGTTTTATTGGGAAGGGAAAGTGAGAAATTACCCATGCGACGTATGAGCATTTTGCTATAACATGGGTCGTGGAAGTAGGAAGGTGAAAGGGGGTGCGAAGAAGATAGGTGTACGACAGTTGTAACTGTTGGATACTTCGACCGAACTGAGGAAGTAATGTGACACCATTTGGTTCGGTTCTGCTGCCATAAAATTTAAGGTTGTGTTTACGGGTTTAACCCGTGATCTTTACCTAATATGATGGTACTAACAAGGGTTGACACTCACAAAAACATTTGAACGTTAAAGCATATTGAATTTTGTGGGGATATTATTATCCTCTAAACTTTTTTTTAAAATATTTTAATGGCATATATCTGCTCACTTGGACACGTGTAAATATGAGGTTGGCACGTGTATGACATGTGTCAATACACGTATAAAAACGAGATTGACATGTGTATTACACTGTCAGACGCCGAAATTGGATATAGAATTTTGGGAGAGGGGGGACTAAATACACTTTAAAAAATCTAGGGGGTAATAGGACCCCGCAAAATTCAGTGTGCTTAACTGAAAATTCGATCAAAGTTCAGGTATTTTTGTAAGTATTATCCCTACTAATAACTATCATTACTTCAAAGCTAGAGTTGTCAATAAGTCCATCAAAATGATGGCCAAAAAACACCAAGATCACACTATTATTCTGTGGGTTACAGACCTCACGAGCAAACACACTTTTAAAAAAATGAAAAAGGGTCTAAAATGTCCTTCAACTATGTGAAATATTGCAAAAATACCCTCTGTCTACCTATTGGGCTTAAAATTCCCTTTATGTCTATTTATTGGGCCTAAAATGTCCTTTCCATCTACTTATTAAGGCTACTTTGCCCTTTATTTAAGCAAATTACATGGAAAGACATTTTTATATATTACATTATATCAAAATTTTATGTTTTTCATTTTTATTGTCTGCTTTCACGATGCCTCCATAAAAATATATGGTGTATTTATATATTATACAAATTATATTTATATCATAAAAATACATGATATATTTATACCATATAAATTATATTTATACCATACATCTTACCCTCTTCAGACCCCACTATGTAGGAATACACTGGGTTTGTTGTTGTTATATATTTATACCATATAAATTATATTTATACCATAAACATACATGATATATTTTAGATATACAAAATTTATACCATGTAATACTGAAAATATATATTTATATTTAATAAATATTTTTTTAACAAGAAAAGTACTTCCATAAATATCTATTCCATAAATTATATAAAAATATAATAATAATCTGACTTTGACATAAATTATATTTATACAACTAAAATACATGGTATATATGTACTTGTAACATAATGATTTTTATTCCATGAATTTTTATCTATAAAAAATTATGATTAACTCGTTACATTAGAATTAAAAATACACGATAATGAAATAATACTAGATGATTAACGTACACGAAAACAAAATGAAACATACACGATCAAATAATGAAATACTTAGTTTATTTATAAATATTTGAATTTTTAATATAAGAGAGAAAGATTTGAAAGCAGGGATTATATTTTCCAATTTTAATTTAAAGATTGAAAATATGTATCTTAAATTAAGTGAATTGATAATTAGTTATAGCATTAAATTAGGAATTATAATTATTTTTTTGATTTTTTTAAATGACTATATATGTAAAAAAAGAACTTTTATTTAATATTGAAAAAGTACTATTAATTATCTAAGTAAGTTTTACGGATGATCTTTTCATGCAATTTGTCTAAATAAAAAGGCAAAATAGGCCTATTAGGTAGACGGAAAAGACATTTTTGGTCTAAAAGGTAGGCGAAAGGGTATTTTTTGGCCCAATAGGTAGATTGAATGAGCATTTTAGGCCCAATAGGTAGACGAAGGACATTTTTGCACCATTTTACATAGTTGAAGGACATTTTAGACCCTTTTCCGTTAAGAAAATAATATTTTATAATTTAATTTTAAAATGTTAATAAACATAAGTATTACCATAAATATATTATATAGTGTTAATACTTGTTAATCAAGTCCCCAACACCCCAAAAGATACTCCTAATAGCGAAATTAAATAACTTTTGACACGATATCCTTCGAACCAAATAAAAAAAGGAAAATTTTCAGAAATAGCAACTATAGAGCCTTAAATGTAACTTTTATAGCAACAGTTTCATAATTACAAAAAATAGCAAATTATATTTTGTATTTAAGTAAACTGTTGCTATACAAATACATATACAACAAGATTTATTGCCCTTATTTTACTCAAATTAATTGAGTTAAATAAGGAATAATTATCCCATCTAATTAAATTTTCATAAATTACTGTTATTTAAATTAGTAGATTTCTTTTCTAAATCAAACTCAAATATGAAGATTATTATTTTCATGATCTTCAAAATTTCAAAATATCATTATTATATCTCTAACTATTTTTTCTTGTTAGTTTTTTTTCATTTTTAAAATTTTAATTTCTTTTTCTTTTCATTTTATTTTCCCTCTTCTACTTCTCTCTTTACCTTTTTCGTTTATTTATTTATTTATTTCTTTTTTTCCTTTTTCTCATATTTTTTTCGTTTTCTTCATCTTTTTTTTTTTTCACTTTTGTTTTTACACTTCTATTTCTAGTTTCTATTTTTTTTTTTCCTTTTTTACTTCTTTTTTTTTACTCTTCTATCTCTATCTTTTATTTTTAAAAGACAAATATCCATATCATATATATATATATATATATATTCAAAAAATATACAAAATAAATAGACATATAGATCTGCATACGTATTTACGGTAAAAAATATACATATATATCTGCATATGTATTTACGGAAATACATATCTGACTCACATGTATATATGTAAATATATAGGACACAAAATCTCTATAACAAAAATGACAATTATATACAGATACATATAGATAATAAAAAAATACATGATACATATCTTAAACAGTAAAAGAAAACAAATAAGTACATATGTTACCCTCTAAAATGACATAGTATGTACAGTTCAAAAACAAATCAAACACCATATAAAATACATATAACTCTGTATATGTATTTACAGAATACATACTTGATCCATATGTATATTCTTATTTTATATGAGTCACCTTTGTATTTCGCAAATACATATGTATGTTTTGTACTGTAAATACATATCCAAATTTATATAACTATGTATTTTGTATGTTTTTTAAATATGTGTATGTGATATACATATTTGTCTTTTCAAAATAAAAGTTAGAGATAATAGAACAAAAAAATTAAAAAAAAAATTAAAAAAAAGAAGCGAACAAGAAAAAAAAAAGGAAGAAAGAGAAATAGAAGTGTAAAAATAAAAGAAAAAGAAGAAACAAAACAAAGTAGAAAAAAGAAGAAGAAAATGAAAATAGAAAAAAAGATATGAGAAAGGAAAAAAAAAAGAGAAATAGAAGAAAGAAAATAAAGTGAAAAGAAAAAAATAAAAAAGAAAAACAAATCAAAATAAAAAAAATAAAATGATAAAAAAGTAACAAGAAAAAAAAGATAGAGATATAAGAGAGTGAAAGACAGTAATGATATTTTATTTTAAAATCTTGAAAAATACGGAGATAATTATCTTCAAATATAAAAAAGGAAAAAAAGGAAAAAGGAAAAAAAAAAGAGAAATAGAAGAGAAAAAATAAAGTGAAAATAAAAAAATTTAAATAAAATAAAAAATAAAATGATAAAAAAATAAAATAAAAAAAGGATAAAAGATATGACTATATTTGGGGGAGGTGAAATACTGAAGTGAAGATAGAAAAATGTAAAATGGTGAGAGTAAAACATACATTTGCCTAGTTAATGAGTAAAATAATGTTACTCTTGCTATAAACTATAATTTTATAAAAGTGTTGTTATTTATTGTAATTATAATCTTAAGTATGCTATTTTATGTAATTTTTCTATAAAAATATTAATAAACAATCTAAATAGTTGCATATATTTGACTTACGGTCCGGCCCACAGACTAGCCCAACCCATATTGGTCAAACTTTACGGGCCACGAGGCTTATTCGAACCAGGCTAAAAAGCTATGTTCTTAAATGAATCATAAAACTGACGTCCAATTCCATCAAATTACAGATTGGATCGGACCGATCCAACGGGTTTGACCATATTGATGATTCTATTCAAAGCTCTCCTCATATACCTTTCAAAAAACTAAATTAATAAAAAGTCAACAAATATCTTTATATTATGTGAAATGAATTGAACGTAAACATTCATAATTAATAATTTATTTTAAAATAATCAATTTTATTATTTTTGGATCAAAATGTCATATTTCTAAATAATTTTTTAAAGAAACACTTTTTTTTCTTAATAACAATGATAATTCATAGTCCATTATGAGTATTGATAACGATTAAAAAAAAAAAGGATAATTTCATTCATATAACAAAAAGTATTTTTTTTTAAAATAAATTATCTTTTATTTATAGAAAAAAATAATTAAAATAGCATGAGGCTCAGGTCCTTCCATTCATTCTCTCTTTTCTTTCATTTCATAAATGGTCATTAATAGTATATGAATAATTATGTCGTATATGTAATGTATCATTATTGTATAATAGTGTATAAATATGTATATATATTGTATAAATAGTTATGTACTGTAATATATTAATATTGCATAAATATCAATATATGTATATATGATGTACAAATAGTCACATAGTGTTGATGTAATGTATCAATATTATATAAATAATGTATAAATATGCATTAATATTGTACAAATGGTGTATAAACTTGTATGGATATTGTATAAATAGTCATTTAATATATCGACATTGTATAAATATTGTTCAAGCGTGTATCAGTACTGTATAAATAGTATATAGACGAATATCGATATTGTATAAATTGGTATGTAATATATCGACATTATATGAATGGTGTATAATCGTGTGTATCGATACTTAATTTAAAGCACATGTAATTACTTAATTTATTTGTTTTGCTGACTGTCAAAAAGGCATCAAAATGACACACATAATAATATTATGGCTAGTTGAGATAGCAAAATGAAAGTTTAAATTTGAGCTGTTAATGTGTGTGGCCAAATAAGTACCAACAACATATCAATCCAAGACACATGAATAAATCCTCTGTAGCCATTCACATTTAGACTTTAGCCAAGAGATGGAGCATACATGTCTTGAGGGTTGGTTCAAGGTCTACAAAAACATCTGCTGCATGCATTTCTTTTGGAATATGCAACTAAACAAAGATTGGAGGTTTGGTTTCGATATGTGATCGAAATAAAGGAATATAAGAGGAGCAAGATGCCTGATTTGTGACAATATCAGCTTCTTCACTAGTGTTTTAAACAATTTGGAGTCTGAATCACACTTCTCGTTTTTCATCAGTATTGTTTTCTGCTGCTTGGACTGCACTTTTTGCTTCCTTAGTCATGTTAGCCCCTCGATGGATACCTACAATCACCAGTAACATATTTGAATACCATTAGACATTATAGACGAAACATGTCGTCTGAGGTCAATGAACTGGTATGAGAAGGCACATTTTCATGCACAACAGATTTAAGAGTGTGTCCAGTATGGAGGAAAAACATTTTCATGTTCGTTTGGTTGAAAAGATTGGAAAACATTTTCTTTAGGAAAACAACTTCCTATCCTACCTCCTCCGCCCCACCCAACACAATCCCCTGCCCGACCACAATATCCATCACTCTTTATCTCTACCTATTTTTTATTTTTATTTTTTTGTTTTAGAAATATACAAATGCTTTTAGGAAAATATTTTTTATTTGCATACCAAACACAAGAAAATAAGAAACAAACGACTTGTTTTCTTGGAAAACATTTTTTCCTCTATGCCGAACATACCCTAAATGGGAAAAAGTTTTGGATGATGTAAGATTTTGAGTTCACAAATTCCGCAACTCGCATGCATCTTGTGTCAATTATGTGAGGCACGATGTGACATTTCTTGGTTAAATGGCAATACAATGTTGCAAATTTATATATATATCTATATATATGCTCCTGTTGTCTTGGAATTTTAACATTTCATACTGCCTTGCTGCAACATACAAAAATCTATCAACAAAGTAGAATTTATTACCTTGAGGGATGTAAATGTGATCACCAGAACCAATACCGTGGGTGAAACCTGCTTTGCCAGATGACCTGCCATGGAACTCTCTTATTAGAGCTAAGTTACTGCCGTTGGTTGTCTCATTCTCTGCTTTAGGCGAATAATTTTCTCCAGTTGATGGCCTTGCAGCAGATTTTGGAGCATACGTTGTTGACCAAGATCCTCCATTCGATCCAGCTAAGGACATTATAACATCTGCCTGATACATAGCAGGAAAATCAATCACGTTATGCTAGAGAAGTTTAGAACTTAAAAGATTCAACCAATCTTAAAGAGTCAAAGCGAATAGCAAAGTGCAATGCGATCTATTGTAAATATTTAAATGGGAAATTTGGGAAAATTCAAAGCTAAGCTAGATTGATAAAGGTTTCTAGATACTTCTCCCCTTAAATATAAACCCTCGCCTTTGCCACTGTTCAGAAACTGGAGATTAAATAATTTTTCTTTAATATGATTGAATCGTAAGACACCAAATGATGCTCCTTGCATATTTTTAGCAAAATGCCTTTTCAATTCTAAGACATTGCAAATCAGTCGAACTGGGACTAGACATTATTGAAGCTTCTGAAAAGTGAACTTTACGGAAGTGAGGAGTACAAGTAAGAATAAAACTAGAGAAAAACAACTCCAAATTTTTTATTAAATGAAAATTGACTGCTACAATGCACATGCTTCAGCTATTTCATGGATCACCAGGAACGGAAGACTTCTAAATCAATTGCAAAGGTGTGAATTCACGGGTACTTCTGCCCTAAAATTCAACTGCAACTCCAATACCATCCTAATCCTATGAGAAAAAAAATTGAATACAAGATTCTAGCTTTAGTTTCCTTTAGGAAAAGTCCCACCACCTAATGTGCACAGTCCAATACCTGTGAAGTCATTTGCTCCTCGAACTTCAGCAGTTACACATTTTGGCGCTTCTCTAAGTAAAAATTTGAAAAATGCATAGGCATAACGTGAGAGAAGTTAGAAGTGAGATGACGACAATTGCTAGCATTATCCCGCAACCAAATCACTAACCAAAAAATGCCTCTCGATAGGATGTGTTTCTTTTTTAAAAAAAAATCTTGTAAGAGATTTCCCAAAGAAAGTTTGTGTTTAAGTTTAATTTTCTTAAAGAAACTTTCTTTTTTTTCGATAACCGTGGTGTCCGGGCCAGCTTGCGCGCACCTCGACTAAATTCACGGGATACCTGCCACCTCCCACCAGCAACAGGTACCAGATAACTTTGTCCATCAAGACTAGAACAGATGGGAAGAAAACGCCTAGTGTTTGTCTGGAATTGAACTTGAGACCTCATGGTGCTCATCCCAACTTCATTGAACCACTAGGCCACACCCTTGGGTGCTTTCTCAAAGCAACTTTGCACAAAGCTTTTTTCAAAAAATGTTTTTCAAAGAAGCGGGTTTCCAGATGTTTTTAGAAGAAAAATTCTCTTTCACTTCCAAAACATTCACAAATCTTCAATAAAACTACAACTATCGAAATACAATTCTTTTGGCATTAACTCTTTTTTTATCTTTCCTAAAAACTTGTTTAAGAGTTCTTTTGAAAACTTGTCCAAGCAGATCTAAGTTGATTTGAACTTCTTATAAAATATGCAAGAGTAAAGGCTCTTATGGAATAATAGCTCACCTGGAATAGGATTCTTAAAAATGAAAGAAGGAAATTAAAAGTGACAACTGACAAATCTCTGTCGACTCACTACATTGAAGATTCTAACTGGAATAGCAATTAGCAAACTGGGAGGAAATTATCATGCTGCAGCTTGTTTTTAAGTGGATTAATGCATTACCAAGTTAGTATAACCATAATCAACAAGAAAACTAACTGGTGAACAAAAGAATTTAGTCGTGAGTTACAGTAGACCTACGATCATTTAGGGAAGACAAATTAGAGAATTTGTACAGACGGTCTAGAACAAGTTAGAAATTATCTAACTTAAAAGATTATTCTTTTCCTGGAGAAGTCCAAATAAACTTTATGGGGGAGATACCGCCCTTGGGCCTAGCTCAATTCCAAAACCTACTTCACGAGGGAGGATTGTCCAGGACCATATGAGAAAACCACAACTCATTCCTCAACCTATGTGGGACTTAACCCCACTCCCCCCCCAACAACCCCAATTCATGATTCAACTGGAGCATGGATTACAGGAGCCAAACATTGAGAAACACAACAGTAATGTGATAATATGACCTAAAGAAAAGAGATCCCTTGTTCCCCTCGCTTTCAAAACTGATGAATATGAAGTCCGGGAGGCTGCAGATACTACGGATCCTCTCAAGTCTCAACCCATACGCTAGCTGATTAGGAAAGGATTGTCTAATACTATATAAGGAGACCACAACTCATTTCCTCAACCAATGTGCAACTTAACATTTGAATCTCTAGAAGTTGAATTGGATTCTTCAATGGTGGTCCAAATGATTAATGGGGAATAACAACCCACCTTGGAGAATCCAAAGCACTATTGACAATATCAGAGCAAAGATGTTTCAGAGGAGTATAACAGTGAAACATTGTTATAGAGAAGCAAATGAAGTTGTGGGTGCTTTGGCCAAAGATACACCCTCAATCACGATCCGACAATTTTCACAAGTGAAAGAGAACTTCCTGCTATGGTGAGGGTCCTCTCAGAATAGATAAACTCCAACTACCAACCTTCAGACGAAGGGCAAAGAAGAGTACAAACTGGCCCTTAGACCCTCCATGATACTATCTGTAGCTGGCTGCATAGACTTGTCATAGACAGTCTATATGCACCTCTCTTTTTTGCCTTTTGTTGGATATACAACATCGTCTAAACTTTAAATAGGATTTTCGCTATATTGTCCTTTGTTGTATAAGGACGTCATTGTTGTTTTGTCCCCCTCCAATATTTGAATTCGTGCCTTCTTTGTTGTTAAACATCTTATTTACTATTGAAGCATGTTACTTTCATTTAACACAATATACCTGGTATAGTAGACTGACGGAGTTAGCCAAGTGAGCAATTAGACAATAACTTATCAGTTGGCTTACACACTAAATTTATTCACTAATGAGTAATCTGTTCACAAAGAAAGAAAAAGAAAAACCAAAACAAAGACAAATAGAAACACAGAAGAGAGGTGTGATTTGGCATAGCAGAAGACAAACCTTGTTGGGATGGACATTATCGAAAACATGGGCTTGACCCCCGTAAAATATAGTCATTTGAGAGCCAGCAGATGACGATCCTTGCCGACTATCATGCAACAAACATCAAGAAGTCTCAATGCTATTATCAGAGAAAGTCAGGCTGACATCAAAAGAGGCAGTTTGTGCAATATCTACTAAAATTACCATGGGTTAGAAGATTCTAGGTCAGACAAGTGAAGTGCAGACTTCTGCTTGGCACCACTTAATGGCACCCCAGTAAGGCTTCTATCAGAGATTCCACCACTTGCATTAATGGAGCTCAATATTCCGGATCCTTTGATTCCTGTCCTTGATCCTTCATCAGCGGCTTGAGATATAGTAGAAGGTCCAGCATTGGCATCTCCAAACCTGTTGGCTGACGATTGATAGCCAAAAGGTAAAACATGACTAGCACGTGGAGGAAACTGCAAGGTGGGACCAACATTGAGAGGAATAACTCGATCCCACTTGGAAGCATTGACATCAGTTCTACCGGTGGCAGATGGTTGTGATATTAAAGAGGCATGAAGTGGCCTCATTGGATGCATAACAAAGGACATTTCTTGGTCATGTGGCCGTCCACGTCGCTCGCCCCCTGCATTTCGTAGTAGCTGAACTTGAAGAAAACTACCAGTATCAGAGTAAATAGCAGGCACTATAGGATGGTAAGTAACCAACAGAAGACAATTAGGAGCAGTTTTTCCTTTTTTCTGTTTTCCTGAATTTTGGTTAATAAATGAGGCAAAAGAGGAAATATACAAACCTTCTGCATATGTGAGCTCTCCAATGTGTCTGGTCGCAGCGTTGAAAATTTATCTCTTGTTGACCCCATTAAAGAGTCAGAATTGCTTCTTTTTGTTCCCGACAATCGATTACTTGGCTCAGCCCCTGAAAGTTCACCCCTTAGGCCATAGAATGGCACTCCTTCATAATGATTTCCTACATGTCTTTCTACAATGATAAAAAATGATCAAATACTGTTCAAATTTCCACACAGGACAACCATCAGTTGTGAATGCTAGAAAATCTCACCCTTCATCAAAGTCAATGATAGCAACACAAAAAGAAGTTTAAAAGTTGAGTCAAGTCTTCATAAACTAATACCAAAATAGAAGGCCATTGACATGTATTAACAAAAAGACAATCTATGCTTATTGGTTTTAAAGGAGAGCTTCCCAAAAAGCTACTAAATCAATCATCTCAAGCAAACTTCCTCCATAACAAGCATTTCCTTTGCTTGGTCAACTATAGATAGGCTTAGCTGCGTACAGAAATATATCACAAGAAACACCAAGCTGACAACAACAACAAGTCCAGTGTAGTCCAAAAAGCAGGGTGTCTAGGAGGGTAGAGGGTACACAGACCTTACCTCTTCCTCGAGAAGTAGAGAGGTTGTTTCTGGAAGACTATCAAGTAACAAACAAGAAACCTCAAGCTTGTACACAAAAATAAAAGTAAACCAGCGCCATGAAAAAAATCAAAATATATGCTCATTAAACTAAAAGCAAAGATAAAAAGTAGTACTAACTGAATCAAATGGTAGATTACATCTTAAAAGATATAGTAGCTAACAACCTCCATTTCCCTTCAAATTGCAAAAGAAAAAGAGTACAAAACAAGAAGATGTAAGAAAGGTGAGAATGAGGGTTGCTTTTTCACTTACCAGACCCCAGATCAGAAGTGGTGGAAATGGGACCACGGCCACCCCCAGAAGAAGCACCAACTGAGACAGAAGCAGATGGAGATGCCTCAGATGGCAACACCACTCTGCCAGACATCACTGGAGATGATTCTTGATGATACCCTTTACCCAAAAAATCATGAAAAGTAGTTGTAGTAGCTGCTGCTGCTGGTGGTGGTGGTGGTGGTGGTGGTTTCACTTCATCTGCTGCTGCTGCAGTACTACCACCAACACTTTTGTTACTTTGAATGTGAGCCATACATGAACACTTCCAGTACCATTACCAACACACCCCAAGTCCTCAAGTCTTGTGTGTTGGTAGGTGGCGGGTGGGGGGTTGGGGGTGTTCAAGAACCAAAAAAGCAACAATCTTTGCACAAGAAAGGGGGGTAAAAAAGAAGGCAACAGCTATAACAACTTCAGTGTGACCTTATCTGCATCAACTTTTACAGACAAATTTACCCACACAGTTGTTGTTTGTATGAATTAATTCAAAAAAACAAAAAAGTGCAAAAACTTGTCTGCATAATACACAAGAAAGGTAAAAAAAAAAAAAAAAAGAAGATAAAGGTATGTAGCGCCTTTCAGAAAAAAAAATTAAAAAAAAATGAAGAATCAGACAAGGGGCATTAAATAGCAAAAGTGACTGGCTTTTTCTTACACATAGTAATACATAAATGGGTTCCTGGTTCTTGGTTCTCTTGCCCACTCACATCTTACTACTATGGGGTTGTTCTTTTCTGTTTCAAAAAATACAGAGACATAGCATTGGGAAGGGAGAAAGCAGGAGAATAATAGTAGTGGATCTTTTCTTTTGCAGTTTAGTGGAAGAGATGAAAGTATATTAGTTGATTGTTAGCTTTTATTTATCACATTTCAACTCATGCTTCCTCCTCCATTTCATAATAATTAAATTATTAAAATATAAAACACATTTTTTTTTAGAAGGGGAGGCTTAAAGTAGCTATTAAAGTTGCTGTCATATGATCAGGAGGTTACGGGTTCAAGCCTTGGAAACAGCCTCCGGCAGAAATGCAAAGTAAGACTGCATACAATACATCCTTGTGGTGGGATTCTTTCTCGGACACAACGCATAGCGGTAGCTTTAGTGCACCGGGCTGCCCTTTTTTTAAACACATATTTTTTTTAAAAAGACAAAGATATAAATTAGTGATGTTTTTCCATTTTTACTATTTTCAAACTCTAAAATATTAAGAATGATCATTGAAACTCATCCTTAAAAATTTAATTAATGAAGAGTAAAATTGAAAAAAAAATTCTAACATCTATCTTGAATAATAAATAACTCAATTATTTTGAACATTAAAAATTACTCTAATAATTTAATTATGTTAAAACGAAGAAAAATATTCATTAAAAAATAACTATCGACATGACTATTTATGATACTATTTGTATTACTTCATATTTACTACTCCCTCCGTTTCAAATTACCCGTCTCAAATTTTCTAATTTGATTTTTCATTTTACTTGTCTTTTTTCATTAATCAAGAAAAAACAAAAAAAATCATGTTTTACCCTTTGTATTAATTACTTTTTCTTCAAATTAAAATGTAAACATCATTTAATAAGGGTACTATGGTAAACTATTCATGTTATTAATTGTTTTTCTTAATTAATGTGTCATCTCAATTTGGAACGGAGGGAGTCTTGTGTTTTAATATAAATTTAAAGAATAAGTAATTACTTAAAATTGAAGAAAAAAATTCTTAATATATAAAAAAATAATAAGGAAAAATGAAAACTTAGTAGCCATTTGGCCATAAGTATTTTTTTACTTTTTTAAAAAAAATTATTTCACTTTAGTGAAAAAGTGAAAATGATAGTGTTTGACCATGAAAACTCCAAATACAATTTGAAATTATATTTTGGAAAAGTAAAAAACAAGAATTTTTTTTTTTTTTTATTTATTTATTTATTTCACTCCTACTTCTCTCACAAAATTTCAAAAAATAACTTTAATTTATATTCATGATCAAACACAACTCCAATTTTAACTTCAATTTCAACTCTATTTCCAGCTTTTGAAAATTATGCTTTCGTGGTCAAACGGGCCTTAATAAGGAAATACATGAAAAATAAATTTGAATGAAAAGAGTAGTTAATTGTAATATTTGTCTTTTTGCTTGTCTTAATTACACTTCTATCTTAAAATAAAAAAACAACACATCATAGTCCATAACTTCAAAAATGGCTTAATTGAAGGAGAAAAAGTGGAAAAAAGTTAAATGGTGGCTGCAACTTCTGGGGAAAAGACACCTAAATTTGATTCTTTTATTTTTATTTTCTCTGTGGGGGAGAAAAAGAAAAAAATGAAAAAAAAAAGATTATGAGATGGGATTTAATGAGGATCGGTAAGATCAAAGTTTAAATACTTAATCAATCAATTAAGGTTATTCTTTTTTAAAAAAAAAACATGATTTGATTTATATATATTCTTGTTAAAAAAATGATTTCCTTTCAAAACTTCCAAATAATCATAATTTTATTAGTTTGATTAAACATGGAATATTGATAAAACATTTTTACAAGAATGGTAAGTTATTATTGAATGATTAATTCTTTGTTTCATTTTAGATTAAACAAAAATTTATTTACAATTATTCACATAGCTTATGTATTAGAACTTCAATTAATCTATAGCTAGTATTGGTCTTATAATACGTGATTCAAATATTTAGCTTAATACAAATTAAAATTATCCCAAAAGGTATTAAAAAACTACAAAAGTAAATCTTGAGGTTATCATTATTAGAAGTAAGTGAATGTGTACATAAACATTAATATGGGTAGTGATAGAATAATTACAATATTCTTAATAAAAAATTTCAAACTTAGAACCCTAAAAATTGAGAAAGTTCTTGTTGAAAATGTCATTCTTAGAAAATGGACCTTGCACCGATTATTATAACTAATCAATATAGTCTAATATTTATTCTAAAAATTACACAAATACACAACTTATGTTTCCAATATTACAAATAATCTCAACTTCCTAAACATATTATAAAAATTCTAATATATACACGGAATGTTATGTATATATCGATTATGTTATGTATATTAATAGAGAGAGAGTAAAATAATTTAAAAAATGGGCGAGAGTATAAATACTTTAAAAAAAATTGATATTTATGTTATTTATACATATTTATTCACGATAATTTTCATGGTAAATATGTTATGTAGATGTTACGTATAAAGAGTGATATTATTTTTTAAAGAGTTAATACATAAAAATGACCCTAAACTTGACATCAAATTATAACTTTGACCTTAAACTTTGATAGTGCACAAATAGGACCTTTAACTATTCAAAACCTGAACAAATATAACCTCCAATTTTGCAACCCCATGCGTGAGTTTCACTCGCGCCTACGTGGAAAGGCAATCCAATCACACGGTGCCACATCGTTAAAAGGGCTGACTTGGAGGGAGGTCATATTTGTACAGTTTTGAATAGTTAAAGGTCATATTTATGCACGGTCAAAGTTTTGCTTTTTGTGTTAAAAAGACATTTTTTTTTAATTATTATTATTATTATTTTTATTATTTTTTTATTCCTATGGGGTTCGGGTGAACCCCATGGCAACCACGTAGGTCCGCCCCTGCATTAATTTAATAATATTTTAATAACGTTAATTTAATAACATTGTAATAACGTTAATTTGATAACGTTAATTTAATATACTACTACTACTATCCTTAATAACGTTTTATTAAAACTATAAAAAAAAAAATATTAGTATAGTTTCATCTTTAATTTAATATTTTAATAATTTTTTTATTATTAGTATAGTTTCATCTTTAATTTAATATTTTAATAAATTATATTTAGATATATTATATAACTTAAATTCGCCCTCTGCTTTATAATATATATACATACCCGCGCGATTTTTTCGTATGAGGCTGACCCACCTAATTAATAAATCTTCAATATTGCTCTTTTTCCGCAATGACGAAAAAAATTATATGTCATTTTCATCTTTGGGCCAAAAATAATAAAAAAAATAATAGTGAAAAGTCATTTAAAGGTCATATTTGTGCAGTTTTGAATAGTTAAAGGTCATATTTATGCACTGTCAAGTTTAAGGTCATATTTATGCACTGTCAAGTTTAAGGTCATATTTATGTATTATGCACTTAGATTTTAAGCTGGGCGCGCCCAGTTTTACGTGTTGAACGCGCGTTTTGCCACGTAGGATTGGAGGTCATATTTGTGCAGTTTTAAATAGTTAAAGGTCATATTTGTGAACTGTCAAATTTTAAGGTAAAAATTATAATTTAATGTCAAATTTATGATCATTTTTATGTATTAACTCTTTTTTAAATAAATTATAAGTAAAACAAACTACTAATAATATCTTAAGTCGTGAAAAAAAGTAGACACGTGAGTGGTTGGATTCTTTCGTTGGAATGTGAGATTGTTGAGTGGGGGAAGAATTTTGATTCTCTTGCACACACACATTACACACATAATATTGGTAGTGTTATTTTGACGGGGGGGGGGGGGGGGAATTTTGACCCTCTTACACACACATTACATTTTTTCGATTTTTGATATTCACATTGAAGCTCGATTACTTTTTCTATCAAAAATAATTTTATACTTAAGACTCAAATCCGAAACTTTTAATTAAAGAAAAAGCAATCCCATCTGCTATATATATTTTTTCATGGTACTAACATTGCATTACACATATATAAAACATAATATTGGTAGTGTTATTTTGAGTGGGGGTGGGGGTGGAGTGGGGGTGGGGGGATTTTGATTCTCTTACACAAACACATTACACATATATGACACATAATATTGGTAGTGTTATTTTGAGTACATGTATTGACTCTGTCCACTCTTTCTCCCCCCATCACTCATATGTCCCTTTCCACCTTGTATTTTATTTGGTGTTGAATTTAAGTTGGAAAGTCATATTTAATAGGTATTTGGTCATGAAAATTAAAAATAATAAAAATTAATGGGAGTTTGAGTTAGAATTGTGTTTATCATGAAAATAAATTAGAGTTTATTTTAATTTTTTGTGAGAGAAATTAAAGTGAAACTTTTCTAAATATAATTTCAATGTATTTGAAATTCTTATGATCAAATACTATAATTTTCACTAAAATGAAATATTTTTTTTTAAAAAAATTCATAACCAAACAAAGTCTTAGTTAGGAGAGTAGCGCTTTCTATTCTATTCTATTCTATTGTAGAGGATTTTATATTCAAAGTTTAAATTTTAAAATCTCTAATTAAATTTAGGAGAGTAGTTATCATAATGATCATAATGGAGTGTACTTTTCAAATTGTATCTACTTTAGTTTTACTTTTAATCATATTAAAACGTTCAAGTTTAACTTTGTTAGGAGCTTTACATCTGGTTGAGTTTATTTAACACTAAAATGTTTGAGATAATTCTAATTATTTTTTTGTGTTAACAATTTGATAGTCCTGTGAATGAATTCTTAAGAATTTGTGTGAGAGTTTTAATCGTCTTAACTATGATACAAAATTTCTAAAATGTCAATGAATAAGACGTATTTTTATTGATTAAAAATATATATCAATTCATCCTAGCAAAATCTAAAATATGATCTTATTAGGTAACAGAAAAGGTATTAATAAGCATCTTTTTACTTTTAATTGTTTATTTTCAGCTCCAAATCATATACTATTCAAATATATATATATATATATATATTAAGCTACTACTACAATATTTAAAAGTCATTTTTAAATTGAGCCAAATCATTTTTAGAAAATATCCCTCCTTCTTCACCCATCCCACCCGCCAACACCCCCACCCCACTCCTCCCTTCAACTGTCATATCTGCCATCATCATCATCATCACTCATTTCTTGAATTTGCCAACAAAAAAATGAGATTTGTGTACTTGTTGTTGAATCTACAACAAAAAATTTTAATCTAAAGTAATTGTTGATTTCTTGATTTGTAATTGTTGTAGATTTGATTGTTGTAGATTCAACACACGTGCATCAAAATCTCCACTGATAGTCATCTTTGGTTGTGTTTTTTTTTTTTTCAGGATAATTTGATAAAATAAAATTAGTACTGTAGAATTAATAAACTTATCTAAGTCTTGCATCTTTTTCTATGTTGTAAATGATTGGTTTGGATGTTTGGTTGTTGATTTTAGAGAACTTGGTGTTAATTTAATCGAATTTATCAGGTGAGTTGAGTTTTTAATCACTATTTTAAGGTATTTTTCAATGGTGGTAATAACATTTTCCGGCGAAAATTCGCTGAAAAATCTGACGTGTGTGTATGTGTTGTTGTGTGGGAGTGGACGGAGGTGGATGGGTGTGTGTGCAGGTGTGGCAGTGTAGGGGATGGACGGGGTGTGTGTGCAGGTGTGGGAGTGGACGGGAGGATGGGGAAGGGAATGAAGGGTGGGTGGTTATAAAGAAGATGGAAAATGGGGGATAGGGTGTTTTTTTAATTTAAAATATTATATATATATATATAATATTAAAAAAACACTTTATTTATGTGGCACCGATGTGTTTGCGAGTGTGATGTACTCTCCATTATGAGAGTGATATTATATATTAAGGAGTAAAATTAATTCACTTTAAAGATATTAAGGTCGGTAAATAAATAAAATATTAATTTAAGTGTTAAAGTAAATTTTTTGCTATAAGTTTGGAAGAATTTTGATGTATTATCTCAAAAATATAAATAGTTGATTTAATTTATTTGAATTATGATATAATAATATAGTTATTATATCTACCAACTTGTCGAAAGTTTCGATTTGCCACCCATATGACATTCTTGTCCTTCTCCAATTAACCTTTGAAAGCAAGTATTGAAGTGTTTCTAGTCAACAAACTCTGTATTAAAAGTAAAATGAGATGAGAATAATGAATTTTGTCTTTTACCTCCTCCGTTTCATAATAAACGAATTATTGAATTTTCGCACACATATTAAGAAAAAAATATTAAAGATATAAATTTAACACAACTTTCCATTTTTACCTCAAAAAAGAAAAAATTGACCTTGTAATACCTTTTCAAAAGTTAATTGATTGTCAAATCATAAGGGCAAATTTGAAAAAAAAATTAATGATTCACTTATTTTGAAATACCAATAAATACCCCGATAATTCATTTATTCCGAAACGGAGGAAGTAACTTCTAATAAGTTCTAAACTAGCGAATAATTAGAGGTAACTATTTTTTAAAAATACGATAGATAATTTGAAACAAATATCAAGTATCCGAGTCATTGTTGTCACGAATTCAATTAAATTTTGATAAACTCAATTTGTCTTTTAGTTAATTTTGTGAAAAAGAATTAAATGAACAAAGTAAAACAACACTATTCGATGAAACCTGAACAAATACTTAAGTCAAAAAGTGTATTCAAGTTTTCATTATATTAGTATTAACAAAGAGTAACAAAGAACAAGATGAAAGTGAAATCATTAGATCATCACTAACTACTCCATTAACAGTAATTATAATTGAAATCTTGACAAATACCAATACCACATCCCAGTGGTTCATGTCATTTAGCAATTAAGTACAATATTATAAATCCCCCTAATGGGATTTTGCATTATCAACAATACAAAGTACTTTCTTTCGAAGCATGCGCAAAAAGTTATAGATTTTTTCATTTAATTACGTGGCCTTTATTTTAGAAGTAGATTTTTCTTTTTTGCTTGTCCATTTTAGCAACTAACAAAAATTTATCATTTTCATCATCATTAAATTACTATATAAAGTATTACTATTTCTAACCAAATTTAAATTTTCAAAACATAGCTAATAAGGTTAATTTTATTAAAATAAGCCACTAATAAACTTTTTTTAAGGAGGTATTATATTAACATGGATCAAATAAATTAAAACAGAGGAAATCATATAAGATACTTGGCTTTTCTTGAGCTATACGCAGGAAATTGAGTGAGTAGGATCAAGACAAAATACTTGGAGAGCAAGTTCAAAGACATAACACCTGAGATTGGTGTGGAAGTGAGGCTTGATATACATGTCATTTAAAAGAACGGGAGTTTCAAGTATCTTGGATCTATATATAGTGTCGACGAGATCACGCATCATATTAACACAGAGCGGATGAAATGGAGGCACTCAGCTGGAGTCTTGTGCAATGAGAAAGTGCCACCAAAACACAAAAGCAAGTTTTACAAAGTAGTGATTAGACCGATTATATTACATGGAGCGGAGTATTAGGTCAGTTAAGACCTCTTAACAACGAGGTAGCCAGGTAGGAGTGACCTTGATAAAGGCCATGATACGGAAAAAGAAATTGAGATGGTCTGACATGTGCAGAAGAGATGTATGGAGGAGTGAGAAGTTACATTGTCTGTGAATGATTTCAAGAGAGGTAGATCGTCGAAGAAGTATTGAGGAGAAATGACCAAGGAGGATATGATACAACTTCAGTTTACTGGGGACACAAACTTAGATAGAGAGGTATGAAGGTCATGAATTAGGGTATAATGTTAGTTAGATAGTTAAGCATTGGCTCACTTAATTATTTCTTTGTACTAGTAATCACACTACAGTCGTAGTATTATCTTTGTAGCTTCTTGTTCTTTGAGTTCAGTTATTATGTTTTTATTTTTTTATTTTGATTATTGTATTACCTCTTTATCACTTCTGTTCAAGCTGATGTGTCAGGTTGTCTACCATACTACATGACTTTTTTCATTTTTGTTATTTCTCTCTTTATACTACTTTAGATTTTTTTTTTCTTGAGTTGAGGATCTAAGCTAGCGGTAACAGTCTTTCTACATTGATAGAGATAAGATTTGCATTATCATTTTCAATCTACTTTTATGAAATTACATCGAAAATGTTACTGTTGTAAGTACTTAGCTACGAATATGTAATTGACGAACATCAATTATGGAAAAATGATCTTAAGCGACGGAATACGGAATATGTCCGTCTTAATTCATATCTTTTTATACCGATTTATAATGAGTTTAAGTTTTTTGCATAAAATATTTTATATTATCAGATAAATTTGATCTGTTATTATGAATTACTTAATTTTTTACATAAAAATATTTAAAAAATAGATAACTTACAATAACAAAGTAAAATTTATCTAATAATATAAAATATTTTTTTATGCTTAACACTTAAATTCTTTAATCATTCATATCTTTTTCTAGTGTTTTGTGTATGTAGACACGAATTCAAAGAGGTTCCAAAATATATATGTAAAAAAATAGAGTAACCAAGTTTTTAAGCAGTTGAAAGGAGTGACAAACTTTGATGTGACAATTAATAAAAATGATTCTTAGCATTAATTAGAGTCGTTGCATGATTCGTTTATCCAATTGCCTGATAGGAGTACTTCAGAATCTTACTACTATTTGATTAAGATTTCACATTATTCCTCTTTTGTCCAATCAACAAAATTATAATAGAAAATCAGCATAGAAAAGAAAAAGATATATATAAAGAATAATGAGAGTCTCGATATGATAATAAAAGTTATATTAGCATGTGATTAGGAGGTTATGTATTCAAGTAGATATATTCAAATCAAATAAGATAGAGATGTGAAAGACCTAATAAGATTGTTGTCTGTTGTGAATTATACAAACTTTGATTAACTTAAAAAAGCTTGTTTGATTTAACAAAACCACATGGCATGTTGTATTTAAAATAAGAATGATGATTAGAGAAATTAAGCTAGGATGATTAGTATGATTGTGACATTGATAATCCAAAATTCCAAGTGGAGCCCACATCAGACACACGAACAAGCAAAGTTGGATGACATTTTCCCAACTCCATATGAAATATTGACTTTTTTTTTTTTTTTTTTCAATTTTATTTTTATAATCTATGATGGCGATATTCCAATACCTATGGTACTATTTTCGTGCTAATGAAAGAAACTAGTTTTCTTTGGCCCAAACAATTTGTTCATATTTTACAAAGATAATCCAATTTCTAATTTATTTATATTACGAAGGACAATAACAAAAAGCGTTTTAATGCATATTACTCGAAAATATTGTGCTTCCTTGAGGGTACCTTTCTACCTTTTAAGGTAAAGGTAAGGTTCGTATATATAACATCCTCTATAAATCTCATCTGTGGATTACAGTGATATGTTGTTGTACTCGAGCATAGTGTGCTAATATTCAGATCGAGGAAAACAATTGAACAAAATATTGCATGTTAAGTTTGGGATAGTGAAAAAGAAGCCAATAAATTGTATTAGAGATAGCCAAAATGATTCTCAAAAAAAAAAAAAGATTGTACTGTCGAAAAGAGAGGAAAAACTTTATGAGAGGGAGAAAATAAAAAGGAAAAGAAGAATTTATGGGTGTGGTTTAGTGGTCAATAAAATAGTTGAAAATTATGAGGTTTCAGATTTAAATTTCAATAAAGATCTATCATGTTTCAGCCGATTTATGATGCTATTGATGGACAGATTTATCTAATACATGTCACCTGGTGAAAGATAGCGCATACCTCGTGGAATTAGTCAGAGGGAAAAAAAAAGGAAAGAAAAGGACCGACAACATTAGAGGGGAGTTTGACATTTGTGTGTGAAAGAGAATAGACGCGTTACTAAGTTTAAGTTGAAGATGGAGACCAAAGGTATCTCTAATCAGATATTAACAAATATATTCATGAAGTATTTCAGTGATATCAAATTTGATTTTGTAAAATGCCCATTAAAAAGACAATAACATAACAGTGTATTAGAGTGGAGTTTGAGAAAGATAAAGTGTACGCAGTTTATACCTCTACCTCGGAGATGGGATATAGAGCTCGTTTCTAATAGACTTCCGTCTCAAGACAAAGTCAAACGACTGGATTGTTAAATTGAACTGGCTAAGAGACTATCTGGATTGACTTGTTTTAGGTGTATGTTTCAAGTCGAAATAGCTTTTAAGCACTTTTGTGTTATTTGAGCAAGACTAAGGAATAATTTTAAGCAAATAACATATGTGGTATATTTGTTGGGTTCAAAGTATATGAAAAGTGTGAATGAAAAGTGGAGGAAACCAAGTGAAAGGAAAAATAGAGAAGAAAACACTAAAATGGAAAGTGTACTCTAAAATGGAAAGTATACTATTTCTCCCACATTGGTGGAAGAATGTGACTTTCAAGTGTTTATAATAAGAAACACTTATTCCACTTGGTAAGTGAGGCAAGAAATAAGAGATGCCTCGCGCCATTGTCGTCGCTTGCTCGGCTTCGGAAAATGATCGATGAGATCTATCTTTTTGGACAAAATTTATTTGACAGAAATTTAATCCGAAGTGAAAAATATAAATGCAGTAAAATTTTTCTGTGTTTTGATCCTTCAGTAATATGCATGCATGCAGTGTTTCGAACTGATGCTTTAAAAGGATGCACTATTTCGAACTGATGCTTCGGAAGGATGCAATCCTTCAACGAAATGACACACTGATTCATGAAATGGTCTACCTGTTCGGAAAAGATGCAATCTTTGGACTAACAGACATGATTTTTCAGGAAAGGTCACACCTTTTAAGTGAAACATTTTCACTTTTCAGAAGAGGCATATGAAGGCTATATAAACCTGCTTTCATCCACAGGTTTAGACACGAATTTTTTGAAATACAAACTCTCTTCTTGTTTCTAAAATATTCTGTGTGATCAATCAAACTGTTGAGTGAGTTCGTTGAATCCAACAATTTGAGGTACCACTATTGTTCGGATTGAAGACCATTTTATCCTGGGAGGAAGATTCCATAACCTCGGGTACAGTGAGGGAAATTATTCCTTAAGGACACTCCGTGAAGTCGGGGGACTTGGCCTTACAAATTCTATTTCATCATAACTTTTATTGACGATTGCACTAGATATTGTTATGTCTACTTTCTAAATAGTAAGGATGAAGCAATAGATGCGTCTAGGCAATACAAAACAGAAGTAGAAAATCAGTTAGAGAAAAAGATAAAAATGATAAGAAGTGATAGGGGCGGAGAATATGAATCTCCCTTCGCCGAAATATGTGTAGAGAATGAAATCATTCATCAAACTACGGCTCCGTATTTACCTCAATCTAACGGAATTGCAAAAAGAAAAAACCGAATGTTAAAGGAAATGATGAATGTCTTACTTATAAGTTACGGTTTACCGCAAAACTTGTGGGGGGAGGCTATCCTTACAACCAATCGTATACTCAATAGAGTTCCCCATAGTAAGACACAATCAATTCCTTATGAAAAATGGAAAAGAAGGAAACCCAACTTGAAATATTTCAAAGTGTGGGGTGTCTAGCAAAGGTCCAAGTTTCAATGCCGAAAAGGGTTAAGATAGGACCTAAGACTGTGGACTGCGTGTTCGTAGGATATGCTAAAAGCAGTAAAGCATGTCGATTTTGGTTCATAAGTCCGAACATCTGGATATAAATGAAAATACGATAATTAAATCAGATAATGCTGAATTATTTGATAAAATTAGACATGAACAGTCTAGTGAAGGATCTAAACAACCTCGAGATGAACCAAGTGAAAATGTACATAATGAAGAGAATCCAAGATGTAGTACACCTCAAAGAACATCTACTTTGTTTGGATCAGATTTTGTAACATTTCTCTTAGAAAATGGGCCTCAAACATTTAAAGAAGCGATATCGTCGTCAGACTCATCCTTTTGGAAAGAGGCAGTCAACAGTGAGATTGATTCAATCCTAAGCAACCAGACGTGGGAATTGGTTGATCTTCCTCCAGGAAATAAACCTTTAGGTTCTAAATCGATCTTCAAAAGGAAAATGAAGACGGATGGTACTATTGATAAATTCAAGGCAAGACTTGTAGTAAAAGGCTTCAAACAAAAAGAAAGCCTTGATTACTTTGATACATACTCGCCAGTAACAAAAATAACATCGATTCAAATGTTAATTGCCTTGGCGTCGGTATATGATCTTGAAATCCATCAAATGGATGTGAAAACCGTATTTCTAAATGAAGAATTGGAGGAAGAAATTTACATGGAATAGCCTGAGGGTTTTGTGGCTCCAGGAAAGGAGAATAAGGTGTGTAAACTTATTAAGTCGTTGTATGGACTAAAGCAAACACCTAAACAATGGCATGCAAAGTTTGACCAAACCATATTGGCAAATGGGTTCAAGATAAATGAATGTGATATATGTGTTTATATTAAAGACACTCCGAATCACCAAGTCATTGTTTGTTTATATGTGGATGATATGTTGATCATCAGTAGAGACATTTCTAACATAAATGCAACGAAATGAATGCTCGAGAGTAAGTTCGATATGAAAGACCTTGGAGTTGCGGATGTGATCTTAGGAATAAGAATTCATAGAACTCCACAAGGGTTGGCATTGTCACAGTCTCATTATATCGAAAATGTACTTGAAAAATTCAAGTATATGGAATTCGGTATTGCCAAGACTCCATTGGATGTGAGCTTTGCACTTTGAAAGAATGAAGGTGAAAGTGACTCACAATTGGAGTACGCAAGAGTATTGGGATGTTTAATGTATATAATGAATTGTACACGACCAGACATAACATGCGTTATTAGTAAATTGAGTCGGTACACGAGTAATCCCAACAAAACTCATTGGATGGCAATGAAAAGAGTTTTAGGGTATTTTAAATACACTCAAGACTATGCCTTGCATTATAATAAATATCCCGCGGTACTCGAAGGATATAGTGATGCAAATTGGATCACCGGATCGAACAAAGTAAAATCCACAAGTGGATAGGTATTTAATATCGGTGGAGGAGCAATCTCTTGGAAATCATCCAAACAGACTTGTATTGCTCGCTCTACAATGGAATCTGAATTTTTCGCATTGGATAAAACCGGTAAAGAAGCAAAATGGCTCCGGAATTTCTTGAAAGATATTCCTTATTGGCCCAAACCAGTGACACCAGTATGTATACACTGTGATAGCCAAGCGACAATAGGTAGGGCAGGGAGCATGATGTACAACGGTAAATCTCGTCACATACGACGGAGATATAATACAATTAGAGAACTTCTCTCTAGTATCACTGTTGACTATGTAAAGTCAAAGGATAATGTGTCGGATCCACTTACAAAAGGCCTATCTAGAGAAGGGGTGGAAAGGACATCTAATGAAATGGGTTTAAAGCCTAGGACAAGTCAGCATGGCGGTAACTCTACCTAGCAGAATGGAGATCCCAAGAGCTAGGTTCAAGGAGATCAAACAAAGTTGTGTCTGACAGGTTCAACATTGTCAATTACCCAACCTATTCTCATAATGTAGACAATGTTTAGTAAACAAGGATAAAACTTAAGGTGAAAAGTCTTTTAATGCTTATCTAAATTTGACAAATTTGATCAAATAGTTTAACCTATAGGATTGAACGTTTAGAAATCACTTATGTGAGGGCAAAGTGGAATCCGCTTCAAGGAGAATATTAGTAAAGGCTTATTCTCTAAGCTCTCATGAAACCAGGATGTGTTCATGGCTGAAAAGAACAAAATCGTGAGAACCATAAATGGTAAAAGGCTGATTGTATGACATATGTTGTCTAGGTGTACATTAAAGCTTGGCGGTTCAAAGATATCAAATCTACAGATTGACCGAGTGCATCCGATGTATGTTCACTACGAAAAGTTCAAAGGAAATCCCACTTATCCAGATTTAATCAGTCTTTGCTTGATGATCACATACTTGTCCATAAATTTTTTATGAAAAATAGTCATTTCCCATTCATGTGGGGGATTGTTGGGTTCAAAGTATATGAAAAGTGTGAATGAAAAATGGAGGAAACTAAGTGGAAGGAAAAATAGAGAAGAAAACACTAAAATAGAAAGTGTACTCTAAAATGGAAAGTATACTATTTCTCCCACATTGGTGGGAGAATGTGACTTTCAAGTGTTTATATTAAGAAACACTTATTCCACTTGGTAAGTGAGGCAAGAAATAAGAGATGCCTCGCGCCGTCGTCATCGCTCGCTCGGCTTTGGCTTCGAATTTGGATTTGGATTTGTCAAATGATCGATCGGTGAGATCTATCTTTTTGGATAAAATTTATTTGACAGAAATTTAATCCGAAGGAAAAAATATAAACGCAGTAAATTTTTTCTGTGTTTTGATCCTCCAGTTATATGCATGCATGCAGTGTTTCGAACTGATGCTTCAAAAGGATGCACTGTTTCGAACTGATGCTTCAGAAGGATGCACTGTTTCGAACTGATGCTTCAGAAGGATGCAATCCTTCAACAAAATGACACACTGATTCATGAAATGGTCTGCCTGTTCGGAAAAGATGCAATCTTTGGACGAACAGACATGATTTTTTAGGAAAGGTCACACCTTTTAAGTGAACCATTGCCACTTTTCAGAAGAGACATATGAAGGCTATATAAACCTGCTTTCATCCACAGGTTTAGACATGAATTTTCTGAAATACAAACCCTCTTCTTGTTTCTAAAACATTCTGTGTGATCAATCAAATTGTTGAGTGAGTTCGTTGAATCCAACAATTTGAGGTACTGCTATTGTTCGGATTGAAGACCATTTTATCCTGGAAGGAAGATTCCATAACCTCGGGTATAGTGAGGGGAATTATTTCTTAAGGACACTCCGTGAAGTCGGGGGACTTGGCCTTACGAATTCTATTTCATCTATTTTCTGAAAATAAACACACTTCTTCGATAGATTATTCATAATCTAGTGTTGAAGGTGTTAAGTAACTTCAAAAGTGTTCTTATCTTAGACTTGAACTAGAGTTGAAGTTTGTGTTGCATGTATACAGATTCTTGTATCCGAATACACTATTTTTAACAATATTCTCATAAAGTGAGGTCTGAGGAGGGTAAGTGCACGTAGTCCATATCACTACCTAGCCCAAAGATGAGATAAAGAGGCACTATCTAGCCCAAAGGTGAGATAGAGAGGTTGTTTTCGGTAGATCCTGCCGCAAAACTTAAATAGTTTAGAAAAAAATAGTAAAGAAAACAAGAAACAATAGGTATTAACACATCAATAGTAACATAGACAATACTATCACTGAGTAATATGATAACAAATGATAACACACTATGAAACAAGACACACAATATGCCCCCCAGTATGGAAACAAAATAAAATTCTCCTACCTATCAGCAAAGACGCACGCCTTCCTATTATTCTTCTACCCTAATTCGAATAATCCTCACACCTTTCTATCTAGGACTATGTATTCGGTAAGCTGAAGATGCTCTATGTCATATCTAATCACCTCCGTTTAATATTTCTTCGGTCTACTTCTAATTCACCTAAAATCATTCCTTCAATATTTATTTAGTTAACCAAAACAACATAAATAAATTAAAATTCATATATTTGAAATCTTAACTTATGACTTTTACTTTTAGCTTATAAGTCATAAGTTATAAGCGAATCTAAACCGACTTTAGGATGGATAGTACCTCAAAATAATAATAATAAAAAAATTAATGCATGTTAAGTGCAAAAGCCAAGTTTTGTTGTACAGAATCTACTGAAGAATGTTTTCTTCTTGGAATATATCTTTTTGGAATATATCTATTTTTCTTTTTGGTCCAAAGGGATATCTATTTCTTTTTCTATTATCTATTAATAAAGTGAGAATGAAGCTGCTGAATCACACAATTTATGGTTGACATATTTATTTCAGTTGTTTTAATTGTAATTTTATTATAGTACTCCTAATTTTATCATAAGTTATATTAGTATTAGAAAAATTAATAATAATTTTTTAAAAAATAGATACAAAATGATAAATTAACTATTGATGTTTTAAAGTAACTTGGTGTATTATATGAGACCCGCTTAAATTTTTTCACAATTATTTTTATATTGTATCACTTTTAATTAGTTATAAGTTATTAGTATTAGAAAATAAATAATATTTAATAACAAGAATAAAATAAATATAAAGTGATAAATTAAAAATGATCGGATAAAGTACTTTTCAATATATAGTAATATCTATGTTAAAAAAGGAGTATGAGAGTAGTATCCTCATTGAGATCTAAATAATCGAGTTAAGATCTAAATTATCAAAATTGTAATTTTTATTAGGTAAAAATAAATGAAGCACAAAACACATTAAAAAGGGAATTAAATTTTAAATTTTCGTTTCAATTTATGTGACACCATTTGATTAGGCATGAAGTAGAAATAACAAAATAATTTTAAAATTTGTGGTATAAAATAAATCTTAGATTTTATGTGACCATAAATTATTTCATTTAAAAAGAAAATCAAAATTTTGAAAACAAATTATTTCGAAAATAGAAAAACAATATTTTTATTTAAACGAATTAAAAAATAAAATATGACACATAAATTGTGATAGAAAAGTATAAATATTGGGCTGCGACATGCCCAAAGAAAAGATCCCAAAATCTTTGTCTCATGGCCAGACGCCTTTTGCAACATGAGTGTAATTTCATTTATTTCCTTCGTTTTCTTTTAGTTGTCATAATTTTGAGTAACATAAATTTTAACCAATATTTTAAAATGCAATTTTTCATTATTTTGATATGAGAAAAATTGCAATGTATAATACTTTCTGTATAGTTTTTGAATAGCAAATTCTATTAGAAATATTAACTATCAAATTAGACCCTTGTAGTTCAATCCTTGTACGAACCACACACATAACAGAACGTTTAATGCATCATAGGCAGACATGCACAAAACCTAATGCTAAGAAAACAGAAACAAATCTCTCTTCAGACACCAATAAAATATTTTACAGTGGACATAGAACATGGGCTCCAAAAGGAACCATGGTTAGAGCATATTACTTCCAGAGCTTAATAAACTTGTCATGACTAGCTGAAGCAACCAAACCGGTGACTGTCGATACAGCCAAGGAAGAAATTAATCCATCATGAGCTGTGAGGGTCATTGTCTTGTTCTCGTTCATGTTCCATAGCTCCAAAGACTGCAAAATGCAATTCATGCTTTAGAATTCGTGAACCTATAGATCTAGTGGATTGAAGAATAGCCTCAGTTACATGGGGGACGAGGATTCAAATCCCAACACGGACAGAGTTGGGTAATTTCATTTCATCTGTCCAAGTCTTCGTGGACACAGTTATCTGGTACCTATACTGGTGGAGGATAGCAGGTATCCGGTGGAATAGTTGGGGTGCACACAAGCAGGCCTGGATATCACCATTATAAACGCAAACCACCTCACTTATTTATCCTTTGGGGAGAGAGGACGAGGGAAGGATAAATTAATTGAAAGCTTAAGATTAAGAAGCTAAAAACATAGAAGTGAAGATATTCACATACAATGTCTCACGATATTTAGTCATAGGAAGAACGAAGGAAGATGTTGATATAGCGGAGGGGCAACAGGAAATTCGTCATTTTCCAAGACTGACTTATATCATGCAACAGTATTTCATGGTTAATTACACAGGACTAGTCTCTAGCACCATATTTTTTCTTTTCAACAGGAGAAAGATATACATCACAAAAATAAGCTGCTAAGTGCTAAGTGAATATAATCTGCTGGACGTTACCAAAAAAACAATGTACATACATGACTTGCCTGGTAACAGCCGATAACAAGCAATGACGAGTATGTAGGGTGGAAAACACATGAGTAGAATTCGTTGCCATTTGAACTAAGCTGATGTAAACAATCCCCTTCACTGCCAGAGCTCAATGTCCAAACCCTGATAGAGTCTTCACTAACAGATGCTAGGCGTTCGCCTGTGGGATCCCAGCAGACGTAATGAACTGGTTTTGTGTGGCCCTTCAGAAACAATAGCAATATGTTAGGCACACCGGGTACTGGAAACACAACCAGAGTTGGAAAGAAACATACGCAACAGCTATCAGTACCTGTACCAGCCTGAAGAAAATCAATAAGTGTATTAATTCAAAATTCTCTCTCCTATTACTATGTTTACCTCCTCCATCTCTCCTCAGCTCTTCCTATGTATGCTCATACTTTATTAGGGTAAATAGAAGGTACCTATTCTCATTAAAGGTGCAAAAATCCTAAACTCTGCAAATGGAATGAAAGCTAGATATAAAGCAATGATAACTAGTGAAACAGATGTCTTGCTGCAATTAAAAGAAACTTACAACTGACTATGAAGCCATCTGCAAAAATTCAGTTTCTCTGCCATCACGGAAATTTATTCAACATAATCCTATCTTCGTTAAGAGTAATACTCTGAATATGGTACTATTGATATTGTGAAGGTCGAATGAGGAATTAAGAAATGATTAATTATCTAAATATCTTAGTTGTTTTCGTAGTTGCTGAGATTAGCATCTTTTAACTTCCAAAAGAAGTTGCTGAAACACTAAAATATAATAAAGTTAGTAACTGAAGTTGTAGCAGTGTGTAAGGAACACCAACCTTTAATGAATGCCGACAAGCTTGTGTCTCCACATCAAGTATCGATACAACGTTCTCGGTAGCAGCAGCAAGATATCTACCAATGTGGGGCTGGAATCTCACCTGAGCCATACCACCCTACTCGAGACATGCAATAAGAGATGGAGAATCGTATAATTGTGCATCAGTGTCCCCAATCTTCTGTGCTAATGCACATATAATAGTTGACAAAGAATTTTACCTTGAACACTCTTGTGCAGCTGCCATTGTTAATATTCCAGTATCTTATTTTATCATCACCATCACAAGAACAGATGAGATCTTCTTTATTAGGATGGAAATCAAGTGAGAGTACAGCAGCAGAATGCCCGGTGAAAGTCCGAATTGAGTAGCCCGGCTACAAATAATACAAGGTATGTTAGGAAAACTTCAAGAAGAACAAACAAGCTAAGTCTTTCTGCTTCTTTTCTTCTTTGGTCATTTAAGTAACTGCACCGTGATCTTCTTTTCTTCTTTGGTCATTAATGCAATTTTACCACAACCTCTCCTCGTAACCATCTAAAAGAATTTTCATTGACAAACTGACGGTCACCAAGGTAACGTTCAACATGGATACATCCACTCTCGATCCGTAATATAATTTAATCTAGTGGATTCCGTCAATTTTATTCATATATTACTCCTTCTCTTTTAACAAATACAAACTTCTTCCGGCCTTCACACAGCAAACTCAGTTCAAAAAATATTGACAAACAAAAGCTCATAGGACAAGTTAAGCATTCTAGAAAATTGAAGATAATCTTATGTTATGTTCTGTTTAATTTATCAATAACTTTGGATGTTATATAGGAGAGATATCAAACTGGCACAGCCTAGAAGGACTAAAGACAAATATCCCAAAACAGATAATTTAGCACACTCAAGGAAACAACTTGGATGGAAAAAATCTCAATCCAAAACATAAAAGATGCTAATAATGAGAAATAAATTATGAAAAACTAACAACGGTGTTGACTAACATTGTCGGCATCCCAAACCCTGACAGTCTTGTCAAAAGAAGACGTTGAAAGTCTTGCCATGCTTGGACTGAAACGAACATCAGTAATGAGAGACGAGTGCTCCTCAAGTGTTGCCTTTTGCGTTAAGGTATCAGTATACCATAAAACAGCCTGAAATAAAAGAGAGACAATAAGCAGTACAGGTTATTCTTTAAGAGCCAGGAATATGGCTTTAAACACCATAACAATAAGGCATCGTAATGGAGAGTTTCTTTGTTTTTAAAAAAATGATAATGTTCATGGCAATATTTTTGATACTTCTAGACTAACCTTTTTGTCATGGCCACCACTAGCTAGCAGTTCTCCGTCAGAGGAGAAGTGACAACAAACAACTTTACTGCCACTAGCCCGAACAGAATTCACTTCATTAAATGTGAACCCTGAAATCAAAGGTTATTCCTGTAAGAATATACCCCAATGCATAAGTCTAGATAAACCAGGCAGTTGACACATTTCCAAGTTGGCAAATTATACATATAGATTTAGTGTACAACATTCATATCCTTTGCCAATAAGAAACAACATGAATTGACTGAAAAGCTCAAATCTTCAAAAACAACACCAAAATCTGTGAAACAACAATTTCATAAGCCAAGGTTCGAATCCCAACAGAGACAAAAAAAACACTAGGTGATTCTTCCCATCTGTCCTAGCCTTGGTGGACAGAGTTAGTTACCCGAAAACTGTTCCTGGTGGGAGGTGGCAAGCATCCCATGGATTTAGTCTAGATACGCGAAAGCTGGTCCGAACACCACAGTTATAAAAAAAAAGAAACATTATTAAGCCCCACATTGGTTGAAGCAATTGTGGTCTCAAATCTAGGGCAATCCTCCTCTCGGGAGCTTGATTAGGCACAAGATCCATTTCTTTAACATGGTATCAAATCCAGCTACCCTGTCGTTGTTGTTCTCAACTTTGGGTCCCGTCCCCCTGTTAGGGTATCCACACTCCAATTAGCCAGTCTTGGGTGTGAAGGGAGTGTTAAATCCAATTTTAGTTGAGGGAATGGATTGTGGTCTCTTGATATGGTCTTGGTAATACTCTCCTAGCTTTTGGAGTTGCGTTAGCCCCAAAATTCATTTTTTTTTTTTACCATGAACAATAGACATACACCATAAAGATACATAGATATTAGAAAGTAAATACACCACATGAGGAAACATTCTTTTTGTTGGTGATCTCGAGCATTCTCTTTCTGACTAGTTATGAGAGCTTCCTTTGCATAAAGTTTTACCATAACAATGAAAACACACACAAAAAAAGGAAGGGGTGTCATACACAAGTGAAAAATTCAGGAGAAAGTATTAAGGCAGGAAAGCAAAGTAAACCTGACTAACCTTTACTAACATCCATACCAACACCAACTGCCTTTAACAAGAAAAGGAAAAATTAGTTGAAGAAATCAGACAAGGGAGAATTAGACAAGAAAGGGTTGTGTGTTCTTGGTTCTCTTGCCCACTCACATCTTACTACTCTTATGTTTGGTACAATGAATGAGCAGAAATAGCAATAGTCTCACCATTATTAATGTCACCATTCAACAGGCTAAAATGGATAGTACCTCACAATTTTGGACAAACTTCTAAAATGTGTAACTTATTTGGAAAGTGCTTTTTTTTTATAAGTATTTTTAAGAAAAATATTTTTAGTGAAAAGTTGTTTGTATTTAATCAATAAATTTTAAAAGCATTTTGAGTATTAATTAGTGTTTAACCAAACTTTATAAAAATGTTTTTTAAAAAAAAAGTTCTTTTCAGGAGAATGCTTTTAGGGAAAAGGTATTCCTTTTAAACTTATGAAAAATGCTTTTGAGAAAAAATAAAATAAATTTGAATCAAACAGGCTATAGATTAATAGATAAATGCATGTTAAGTGGGAGAGCAAGTTGAGAAGAATGATTACATCTTGGAATATATTGTCTTTCTTCTTCTTCTTCTTTCTTTTTTGGTCCAAAGGATATATTAGTCTATTTGTGACGATGTTTGGCATATTAGGCATTACATACATGTTTGTTGTAAACTTTATGTATACAAGTTGGAATTGAAGTATAACACTTGTAAATCATACGCTAGCAAAAGTTGTCAACTTTGCTAGTGAATGATATAGTACGCTATCTTTTTTATGTGAATTTAATGAAGTGAAAAAGACACATGTCGAAACTTCATTTACAGAGTGGTACAATAATCTCCTCCATAAAAAACAAATAGCAGTATGACTTATGTCATAGATTAAAAAATATGCAAACGCGCAGAAATATAGTGTTTAGTTGACTTCCCAGTGCAAGTCTGAAATTAGTCCGGCCTCCGGACACCGGGTGGAAAACAAGAAAGAAAGAAAGAAAGAAAAGGTTCAATACCCTAGTAATGCCCCAGTACTGAGTAACTACATTTTGATCATTCCAATTGACATAACCAATTGTGGAGAGAACATATAGCAGAAACTCAACAGCAAATTTTCTTCTTTTAGGTTTTAATAAGATGAAGTTAAGCACCAACAGTCAAGATGACCAGGGGATGGGGTTAGTACATGGTTCTTCCAGTCATAAATGGAAAAAAGGAAGAAAAAAAAAAACAGAATACAAAACCTAATGCTAGGTAAGACAAGACACAAATATCTCTTCAGACACCCAATAAAATATTTTACAATGGACATAAAACATGGGCTCCAAAAGGAACCATGGAAAGAGCATATTACTTCCAGAGCTTAACAAACTTGTCATGACTAGCTGAAGCAACCAAACCGGCCACTGTCGATACAGCCAAGGAAGCAATTAATCCTTCATGAGCTGTGAGGGTCATTGTCTTGTTCTCATTCATGTTCCATAGCTCCAAAGACTGCAAAATGCAATTCATGCATTAAAATTTCTCAATCTATAGATCTAGTGGATTGAAAAATAGCCTCAGCCCTCAGCTGAACCATGGGGGGCCAGGATTCAAATCTCAATAGACAAAGAGATAAGAACAGTTACTTCTCATCTGTTTAAGTCTTCGTGGACACAGTTATCTATTAACTATATTCGTGGAGGGTGGCAGGGGTATCCGGTGGAATAGTCAGGGTGCACACAAGCAGGCTTGGATGTCGTGGCTATAAAAGAAAATCACCTCACTCATTTATCCTTGGAGGGGGGGGGGGGGAGCATAACATATGACATGAGATCTGGGAACTTAGGATTGTGGAGCCAAGTACTAGAAAGTTTATGTTAAGAGTACGAACACACTGATATGAAGAGATGCAGACTCAAAAAAGAAATTGAAGGCTTAAGATTAAAAAGTTAAAAACATAGAAGTGAAGATATTCAGATACAATGGCTCACGAAATTGTCATGGAAAAAAAGAAGGAAGACGATATACTGAAGGTACAACGGGGAATTTGTCCTTTTCCAAAACTGACTTTAAATCGTGCAACAAAATTTCAGTTACTTTTTGAATATTCAGTTTTCCACCAAGACTACTCTCTAGGAGTATTTTTTTCTTCTTAACAGGAGAAAGATATACATCACAAAATAAACCGCTAAGTGTATATAATCTGCTGGACGTTTCTGAACAAAAAAATGTACATGACTTGCCTGGTAACAGCCAATAACAAGCAATGACGAATATGTAGGGTGGAAAACACACGAGTGGAATTTGTTGCCATTTGAACTAAGCTCATGCAGACAGTCTCCTTCACTACCCGACCTCAATGTCCAAACTCTGACAGAGTCTTCACTAACAGACGCTAGGAGCTCGCCTGAGGGATCCCAGCAGACAGAATGAATTGGTTTCGTGTGGCCCTTCAGAAACAACAGCAATATGTTAGGCACACAATGTACTGGAAACACAATCAGAGCTAGAAAGAAACATACGATAACAGCTATGAGTGCATGTAAAGAGTCTTGAAAAAACTCAATACGAAAAGTTATTTATACAAAATCGTCTCTCCTTCTACTATGTCTACCTCTCTTCCATACTTTATTAGGGTAAGTAGCAGGTGCCTATTCTCATAAACTGTGTGAAGATCCTAAAATCTGCAAAGGGAATAAAAGCTAGATATAAAGCAATGGTAACTAGCGAAACAGAAGTCTTACTGCAATTAAAAGAACCTTACAACTGACAATGAAGCTATCTGCGCAAACTCATTTTCTTGGCCTACATGGAAATTTATTTGACATAATCCTATCTTCGTTCAGAGTAATATTGGGAATATGATACTATGGAAATTGTGAAGGTTGAGTAAGGAATTAATAAATGATTAAATATCTCATGTTTCTTGTAACTATCTTAGTCATTTTCCAAGTTGCCAAGATGGATCAACATCTTTCAACTTTCAAAAGAAGCTACTGAAACACTAAAATATAACAAAATAACTTAAGTTGTACCAAGTGTGTCATTATGCAACACCAACCTTTAATGAATGCCGACAAGCTTGTGTCTCCACATCAAGTATCGATACTACGTTCTCAGCAGCAGCAGCAAGATATCTACCAATACGGGGCTGGAATCTCACCTGAGCCGTCCCACCCTACTCGAGACATGAAATAACATTCAGGCGAGATGGGAGGATCATATAATTTTGCATCAGCGTCCCCGATCCCCAATGCTAATGCACATATAATAGTAGATGAAGAATTTTACCTTGAACACTCTTGTGCAGCTACCATTGTTTATACTCCAGTATCTTATTTCACCATCACCATCACAAGAACAGATGAGATCTTCTTTATTAGGATGGAAGTCAAGTGACATTACACCAGCAGAATGCCCAGTGAAAGTCCGAAGTGAGTAGCCCGGCTGCAAATAATTACAGGGTACATTAGGAAAACTTCAAGAAGAACAAGCAAGTGAATCTTTCTGTTCTTTTCTTCATTGGACATTTCAGTAACTGCACCATGATCCTCTATTCTTCATTGGACATTTAAGTAACTGCACCATGATCCTCCTAAAGATGTTCATTAATGCAATTTTACCACAACCTCTCCTCATAACCATTTAAATGAATTTGCATTGACAAAAATGACAGTCACCAAGGTCTTCCACCCATTCTAAAGAAACCAACTTTGGCTTGTTTCAATGTTCGACATGGATACGACCCGTCTAAAAGTAATATGAATATCATACATTCACTCTTGATCCGTAATATAATTAACTTCAGCAGATTCCGTCAATTTCAATTACATATTACTTTTCTTTTTAAACAAATATAAACTTCTTCACTGGGTGTGTATTTGTTGTTGAAACTTCTTCCAGACCACACGGCAAAATCAGATAAAAAATATTGACAAACAAAAGCTCACAGGACAAGCTAAATATTCTAGAAACCCGAAGATAATCTTACGTTATGTTTTGTTTAATTTACCAATACCTTTGATATGTTATATAGGAGAGATATCAAACTGCACAGCCTAGAAGCACTAAAGAAGACAAATATCCCAAAACAGATAATTTAGCACACTCAAAGAAACAACTTGGATGGAAAAAATCTCAATCCAAAACATAAAAGATGCTAATAATGAGAAAAAAATTATGAAAAAACTAACAACGGTGTTGACTAACATTGTCGGCATCCCAAACCCTGACAGTCTTGTCAAAAGAAGATGTTGCAAGTCTTGCCATGCTTGGACTGAAACGAACATCAGTAATGAGAGACGAGTGCTCCTCGAGTGTTGTTTTTTGCTTTAAGGTATCAGTATACCATAAAACAGCCTGAAATAAAAGACAGACAATAAGCAGTACAAGTTATTTTTTAAGAACCATAACAATAAGGATTTGTCATGGCAATATTTTTGATACTTGTAGGCTAACCTTTTTGTCATGGCCACCACTAGCTAACAGTTTTCCATCAGAGGAGAAGTGACAACAAACAACTTTACTGCCACTAGCCCGAACAGAACTCACTTCATTAAATGTGAACCCTATGATCAAAGGTTTTTCCTGTCAGAATATGCCCCAATGCACAACTCTTGATAAACTAGGCAGCCAACGCATTTCCAAGTTGACAAATTATACATGTTGATTTAGTGTAGGGCATTCACGTTCTTTGCTAATAAGGAACACAATGAATTGACATAAAAATACAAATCTTCACAACCAACACCCAGATCAGCAAAACAACAATTTCATAAACCATTACAAACTGTTAAGTCCCACACTGGTTGACGGAATGAGCTGTTGTCTCAAATCTAGAGCAATACTCCCATTGGGAGCTTGATTAGGCACAAGATGCATATCCTAAACATGGTATCAGATCCAACTACATTGTGATTCTGTTGCTGTGTTTCTCAATGCTGGGCTCCTGTGTTATGTTAACACACTACAGTTGGCCAGTCCTGGGCGTGCAGGAAAGTGTTAACTGTTTAGTCCCATATTCTTTAAGGGAATGGATTGTGATCTCTTTATATGATTTTGCGCAATCCTTTCCTAGCTTTTGGAGTTGAGTTAGGCCCCAGATCCATTTTTTAAACATGAACCATAGACATACACCATAAAGATACAGAAATATTGGAAGGAAATGCACCACAGAAGGAACATTCTTATGTAGGCGATCTCCGCAAAACCTTGTCTAGCTCCCTGTAAAATCATCATTCTCTTTCTTTGACTTTACTCTTTTTTTTGTGTGTGTGTGTTAGAGGAGGGGGGGGGGGGGGGGGGACTAGGCACAGAAATCAAAGTATCAAACACAAAGTTAAGATTGAGTTGGATATTGAAAGGCTTAGAGAGATGAAAGGATTACGGCAGTTACTTGCTACTTATCAGAGCTTCCTTGATTACATAACATTTAAAACACAAAAGGAGGAGGAGTCACATAAACAACAGCTGCTCAGAGCAAGACCACACAAATTAAGGACAAAATCTTAAGCCAGAGAACCAAGTGGACCTCACTAACCTTTACTAACATCCATACCACGACCAACTGCATCTCGAGGGTCCGCCTCGTCATGAGATAAAAATGATTCAACATTATCATCAAGAGAACCATCATCCACAAAACGATCCATATCAGCCTGCACAAGATCTTTGTCATCCCACTGCCAAAATTACATTCAATGAGGACTGAGATAACCCATTAAGATTTCATCCACTGGCACAAGATAAAGCACTTCTATTACCAATTGATTTGAAGGTGAAGTAAGAGTGCCATTATTATCTGCTCCAAACATCATCAATGGCTTCGAAGAACTTCCACTATGTTGTAAGGCAGGCATTGAAATCACATCTCCAGGTGTGTGAGTTGATGGTGTTGAAGGAGCAGAACTTGGGGAAGGTCCAGCAGTGTTTGCAGTTCCTGAACTATTGGCAGGCCCCGAAGATGAAACAGGATGTTTTCTCTTTCTCCCAGTCTGGTTTTTTGAAGCCTTGAAAGACAAGAAATATATTATTAGGAATCTTTAACAACGTCACGCCTATGAAACTGAGAATAACAATCTCCAATATTAATCTTTTCATGGATCACTTCTAAGTTGTAAGAGATCAAGGGCTTCTATCCATAAACACGTTCATAGTAATGACAATTAGATTTTATGGTGTTGGGGATGGATGAGAAAACTAGGTGAAATAGCATGCAAAGATAAGTTTTCACTAAAAAGAGATAAGTTTTCACTAAATCGGATTGATTCTCATAGCACTTTGTTTATGCACTAGATAAGTTTTCACTAAAAAGAGAACTTTTCAAACTGGTGACGGGCTGAATCAATCACCCTGGTCACATCCCCAATTTTTTTCTTTTTTTCTTCTCAAAGGATACTTTTCCATGGGCCCATTATTTTCTTTTTGGGGGACCAGAGAGTAACTAGCCATCTGCAAAATAGATTAAGAGGCGGAAGTGCTGCGAAAGGGCCAAGTGATTATCTGCAAAATAGTTCCTATGGTACTAAATCAGAAAAATAGAGACCTGATCATTTCCACGAAATGAATTTGACATGCTTCCATCTCCTGTAACACTGCCACTACCCATGATTTTATCTTGTTGTAGACTGTGATTTGAACTCTGTGGTTGCTGACCAGAAAGTGTGTGCTGGGGAAGCTGCTGCTGTTGCGACTGTTGTGGATTGCCACTATGCTGCTGTTGTTGTTGTTGCTGTTGCTGCTGCTGCTGCTGGAATTGGGCCATCCTCAACTATACATGAAAAAGAAAATCTAGTGATTAGATATGCTGATAATGTATGTGGCACGCTGCAATACATGGTTAACACAAGCAAGAATTTAGCTAACATTTCACAGCGCAATAGAAAAAGATATGGTACCTTGAGTAAAATATCTTGATCTCCACGAGGCAAAACAGGGCAAGGACCCTGTGAAGGTGAACTCATATTTGGGACAACATCACCAACAGAATTTGAAAGGCCATCCTTGCCCATACTAGAGTTCCGATTACTAAGGAGCATTCGTAGCCTTCTGCTTTCAACATCACTTGCAGATGGTGAAGTCAAATTCTGCTGGGCTAGGATAAGCTGTTGCTGGTGTTGCGGTGATAGCATTTGCAGTTGATGAAAGGGCTGAGAACCTTGCATAAAAGACTTTGGCTGCTGGAGAAGCCCCGACGACCTAAGCTGATCATAGCCCTGACACGCATGACACAGAAAAATATGTAAATTGTAAAATATCAACAAAACTACAAATATACGTCTCAGTCAAGAAACTATATACTCATTCCATTTCAATTTGTGTCTTCTCTTTTTACTCTATTCCAAAGAATGCCACTCTATTCAGTACTAGTTTTTAGCTCCAACAATCCCATTTTACGCTTCGCGACAACCTCTTGTAGGAATGACATGGCACGTTTAGAATCACAAGATTTAAAGGATAAGTCCGTATGTTATACACATCCTTAGTCTAAGAGCACAAGATTAAAAAGTCTACTTTGCATTCTTAAAATTTGTTCCAATCAAACTAAGCCACATAAAATGGAGGGAGTAATTAATATATAACATCAATCTTTTATACGCCCAAAAACAAGAAAAAAATGCCTAAAAGATGAAAGATTACAATTTTTTATATGTTAAAGTACAAGGGTCCAATCACTTGATTTACAAGTTTAAAAAAAAGCATCAAATTTAATCAAAAAAAAAAAGAAAGCATCAAATTGGATGCGCTATTTATAATCTCCAATAGAGGATGAATAACGAAGCCTTACAACTGTAACAACAACCCAGTGTAATCCCACAAGGGTAAGCCCTACATTACTCCTACTCCTAGATAAATATAACAACATACCCTATGTACTCCCACAAAGTGGCGTCCGGGGAGGGTAAAGTGTAGCAGTCCATACCACTACGCGCACTACCTCAGATGAAGTAGAGAGGCTGCTTCCGATAGAACCGCGGCTCAAGACAAATAACATTATAACAAACAACAAACATAAAAACAAACAACAAAAATGAGATAACACACCACTAAATAATAAAAGAAACAAGACACCCCAGAGTACTACTATAAACTATCTATCCGAAAACACAAACATCATCAGAACACAACGAACAAGAAACTAGAAACACATGCATACCACTATGACTACAGGCGCAACCACAAACAAAGCACTCCTCCCTTCTAGTAAGGACACACTCCTACCCACTAACCATCTATCCTAGATAAATATACAATGTTTCCATGAAATCACCATGTTGTTTTCATCAAATTCTGATACATTACTTAAGGGGTACCAAATGTTCACTGCAAGCTTAAGAACTATCAGTAATTCCAAAGCAAGTATGTCCTTGCAGCATGCTAAATTTCAAAAACCCAAAGCATATGCCTTATCCGCTAGCTGGGAGCAAACTTCAAGGAACCCACTCAGTCGATGAGAGAAAACAGGTCTTACATATGCAATTTTGACTTTACGAGTTTATAGCATTTGGAAGCCTGAACGCCTTAAAAATTGATTACCATGGAGCAGAACCCAAAGTAGACAGATTTCACATTCACTGCTTACTGAATATCAAAACTGTGCACCTATTTCAAGAATTGCTAAAATAACTGTTTACCAACATCAAGTAATGGTTGAACTCAACAACACAAGTTGCAACAAATGCACTCATGGAAACAATGTCACTTGACACGTGAAAAGGTTTCAGATGCTATTTGCAGAAATACAATATAACCTTTAAAACTACAATAAGGTATTGGTACAACCAGGTTTCTGAACGAACTCCTTTACCATCAAAACAAGTGGGCAGCTGCATTGAACCCTTTCCTGATACCATGTTATGACTAATATCCTTCAGGCAAACTCAAATATCTTTTCTATAAATAGGTTAACGTTTATATTATTTGAGCCGTATACTGCCCATGTAAAAGTCATCAGCAAAATCACAGACAGATCTACTGGGACTCATATTGGTATGTAGAAGCCAATAACATATAACGTCTTCTTTTTTTTTTGGGTGGGGTGGGGTGGGGGGTTGCAAAATATAATCAAAACGTATTTAAAAGAGAATGTACTGTCAAAAGACAATGAAGCAAGAAGAAACTACAAGGCAAAAAGTTAGAAACTTACAGTGAGGGGCCATCCTTTCAAAGTCAAATTGTTGCCAGCTTGATTTGATCCTAATACAACAAGTCAAGTCAGTTCATCTGTAGATCAAGAAGTTTATGAAAACAGATCCCTACTTCCCATTTCCTTCAAGTTAATATCACATAATTATTTGATAATCGAAGTAGAAAAGTAAGTGATATATCAAGGAGCGGGTTTTCAAAAAGAAGCAAAAGCACAAAGGGGATCAACAAAGATAAGGTACCAGGAATTCCAATCAAGGATCCTTCGGGACCTGCAGCTCGGGGATTAAGTATCGGATTGATTTCAGTCTTTATGTCCTGCTCCAATGAGGCAATAAACCATGTAACTAAAGATTGAAATTACTGAAAATGAAGCCGCTCAAACAAAGAAACTAGAGAAAGAAGAATACTGACTGGTGTAGGCACTGGAAGTTGCTGACTACGTGTCTGAACCTGTGGGGACATGCTACCAGCAGCACCATGCAGCATTTGCCTGAACGTAGGAAACCAGAAACACCTTAGTCGAACTTAGACAGATTAATTATGTAAAATTGCTTGCGGTCAACTGAAATAAACTAATTTCTTGGTTTACATTTAAGCAATAAACTATGCTTTAGAAAAAACAATTAGAAAGTGTAATAAGAGTATAAACCAGGTTACTTAAAGTAGTGCAAACCAAATCGTTCTACTTGCTCTCCTTACTTTGTTCTCTAAAAATAATGCTAACCTTATTTCTACCGATGTCTCATTTCGGTATGAACAGGTAAATAAATTTAACTTAATTCAGAATCATACCCCGAGGGCTGCCCAGCTGAGGCTGCTGCTGCTGCAGATTTCAGCATAGACGCATGATTTGGATCTAAAAGCTGATTGACATTCTCACTGAATCTTTGCTGAAACAAAAAATTCTAAAGTTAATAGCTGAAAGGAGTTATTTCTTTCCAAACCTTCGTCCAAGACTACTACCTTCATAGATGCGTCATCCAATCTTTCCTCGTACATCTTTGTAGCCAATGCATTTGCAGTTCCAGTATTCTGTCTCAGGAGAGAGTCATTTCCACCAATCCCATTAGTTGTGCCGTTCAAGAGATGGTTGCCATCTCTGCGCTGCTGTTGCTGCTGTGCCTGCTGTTGTTGTTGTTGATGTTGATGTTGCTGCTGCTGCTGTTGATGTTGCTGCTGTTGCTGCTGCTGTTGCTGCCTCTGCAATAACATTTGCTGCATCTGCAGTTGATGCTGCTGTTGTTGCTGTTGCTGCTGCTGTTGCTGCTGCAGATTTTGAGGCTGTTGGGATTGCTGCTGTTGTTGCTGCTGCTCCCTTGCCTTCATTATTTGTGTCTGCAATTTCCACATTTACGTTGTATACAAAGCAAATGAAAAGCTGTGAAATACTTTAGAATGGATGATCTTTCAACAAGCCAGCCGATAATGAGACAGCCATCAAATAAACACTTTTTTTAATCAGTGGGTCATCAAATAAACATTTTCTTATCAGTGAGTCACCAAATAAACATACAACTAGTAGAAAGAATGACAACTCATTCTAGAAGCTAAAATTCACTGCCCAAAATTATGTCCTCTTGGTATCAGATAAAACCTTGCAGATTCCAACAATTCACGACCTACAAACTCAAACAGTTTTTCTGGTCTGTCTATTTGATTGTTCGTTATAGTTGTACGAGGTTGACAGTGCATCTCCAGCCATGATCACAGCCAAAATTAAATCAATCATCCCCATCCACCCCGCAAATCTAGAATTTCTAGAGCATGGGTGAAATGTATGTATTAAGTGGAGCCGATTCCTAATCCTCAAGGTAAATAACTTAAATTCAACCAAATGCACCATTTAACCTTCTTGTAGCTGGGTTCCGAAATATAATATTACACCAAGTTTTAAAAATATATACATAAAATACCTAGTTTTACGGAGGGATCACGGGTTCACGTGCCCCCCACTTTTTTGCCTAAAAATTCGCCACTGCCTTCCACACAATAGATCATTTTTTATTAATGTATAAACCAAACAACAGATCATTAACGTGCTAAAAACTCAAACATCAAAATTATAGCAGGAAAACAGGTATTGTAAAAGGATGTTACTCTAGAATTCATCATAACAGGTATCAGATGCTTTAGGTCAAAACGTAGAATTGATTACGTTTTGTATTCCCATACAGTAAGAATAAGAAGTTATCTGGCAAATCTGCAGTCTAATCTCAAGGACAACGGCATGCTCTTACAAGACCCAAAATATGAACAGGTTCATGTGGTTGGTAAGAGGACCTAGGATACATGGAATGTCCCAAACTGGGTTTCTCTACTGCGACCTCGCACACAGAAAAGGGGAAAGGAATCCGGACAATGGGAGAGAAAATACAGCACATAAAACTCACTAACCATATCAACAACAAAAATGTCATTACTATTAAAGAGAAGTGATAAAGTTTCCATGAATCCATGAAAATATTACTATCACGGTTAGCGTCGATAAAGTTCAGCAAAACATTGCATAATTATCACAATTTGAGGCACAAAAAGCAAAGCACCTGAGTATCTTTTCCCACTAATCAGATAATAGTTAGTGAAATTTTTATCCAGAAAGATTTTTAAGTTAAAGTAAAAGGCCGGCTGCCTTAGTTGCAGCTGGTGGTAATACCAAATATTGACATGAGAGAAACCAACAACATTCTAATTAAACAAACAACTGAATACAAGCTAAAAGAGAGCAGCTTTTGGCATCACTCTTACCTTCAGAAGCAGTAACTTCCTGCCTCTGGTATCAATACAAATTCCTAACAGTTCTCATTGTAAGTTGTAACAAAAGAAGGAGAGCAGGAAGAGACATTCTTGAAAAGAAGTCTCAATAGTTAGTTCATAATGTCAACTAGGGACCATAAAACTAGTCATACCAGAATAACTAAACTTAAGAGTCCAGTTGAGTAATGAAGTTCATAAGTAGGAAATCTTGTCATTAACCAACCTCGATATAAGAGGCAGCAACTTCCGAATGCTTCTCATTGGTCCTTGCGATGAATATGTCCCAAAAAACGGACCACCACTCGAACAGAAAACCACCAGGAGCATCAATAGCTGAAAGAAGGACAATCAAAAGGTCAAAATAATGAAAACCAGAGAGAACCAAATGGCGAAGTGCAACCTCCTCTGCAAATGCTCGAATTTATAATCTCACCAACAGGGTCAGATGACACTTTCCCTTCAGCTTGAAAGGCCTGAGCAGAAGCCTTTAAATCTCTTTTTACTAAATAATCATGAATATAAACATCAAGCCTGCAATTCGAAGTACCAAAACTGTGTCAGTAACCGCAATAGAAATCACAGCTGAGTCAAAGATATTCTGAAGTAGGATTGAATTGATTATAGAAACATGAGCTCAATTAGTCGACTGAGTAGTTAACAGAGAAAAATATATAAAAAGACGAGGAAACAATTGACTTTGAAACCCGACAACTTTTTACTCTTCCTACAGAACAAGCCCGTGTATCTTTAAATTTTTCACTAATGTAAAACAATTGAGAAAGAGTAAATTTGACTGCCAGAACTGCTGGTTAATAAAGAGGCCTACTTTTTCTTCACTTGAATCATGTTTTCAAGAATCTAACAACATAGCCAGTGTAATTCCCCACGTGGAATTTGAGGAGGGTAGAGTGTACACAGACCTTACCCTACCTTGGAAGGTAGAGGGTGTCTCGGATAGACCCTCGGCTCAAGAAAATAACAGAGGCGAGGAAATCATGGCAAGAATCTAGATTTGAGTAATAATCAGAAGGAAAATTTTTTTTTCTTTACTAATTAAATGTATTCAGTTCTTCACATTAATACTATTGCTAATCATACAAAAGCCCTAAGCACCCAAACTCATAACTGCTGCATTCAGCAGCCTAATAAAAATCTTCAAATTCAGCAGGCTGAGAAAACATGTGTGTATGTGTGTGAGAGAGAATTTAGAGAGGCATATTCATAAACCCAATGCCATAATTAGAGCTCAAAGCTGAGCAAACCCTAGCAGCACAATAGCTACTAAAAAAGATTCAAAACTTTATTCAAAAAAACTGATAACAAAACACACATATTTAAACAACCCCACAACACAAATCTGGCAAATACCCGTAAAACTATCAAAAACATTGGAACTTTACACAAAACCCAAAAACCGAAACAAACAGTCAAGGAAAAAACAAGAATGCATATACAACTTGTAACAACTACAATTAAAAGGAAAAATAAAAAAGAACTAACATTTTATCAGCTTCCCAGTTGGTCTGAGACATGTTCAATACTCCACCAATTCACACAAACTCTTCTTAATAATGTCAGATCCTTAGTAAACAACTTCTTCTTCTTCTTCTTCACCCTCTGAAGTATACATATGCCATCAATCAAAGTTAACAAAAAAAAAAAAAAAATTAATTACTACTAATCAATTCAACACATAAAAAGAACAAAAGGGTACAAATAAAAAGCAAAAGGGTGTTTGTATATACCCTTTACATTTGTATTTTTGCATATAAAATTGGAATCTTGAAGTTGGATGGACACCGGAAAAAAATATATATATTTTTTATTTATTTTTTTCAGCTTTTTTATACTATTCTTTTTTTTTTTTCTTATGAAACTGAAATTCTCTTCTGATGGGTTTTATAAAAGAAGGGTTGGATTTGCTGGAGCTGATGTTGCAGATATTGTAATTGATCAGTAAAGATTAATTTTGCTGAACAAGTCCTTGCTTTTTCTCAAATTTTCAAACTAAGTCCTCTTAGAAGAAGCTGGTCTGTTCTTTTGTTCTAAAATAGCCCTTTATTATCGAGTAATTAACCATAATGACATGTCAAATATATTCTCTCCGCGTCCATTTTTATTTATCAAACTTGGAATTTGCACGTTCTCAATTGAGCTGAAACTATTTGGAAAATAAATTGTCTGTTTTTTTTTTTTTTTTAGATCAAGTGGTATTTCACTGAATGTGTTATTATTATTGAAGTTTGCACGTTCTTAAAAGAATAATAAATATTTTTTATATTTTATTTTATTTGATTTTTATTAGCTTGACACTTTTCTTAATAAAATATTTATTAAAAGCTTACTTTACTAATTAATCTTATTAAATATTCTTTGAAAATAAAAATTTGAGTGTTATATATTTTGTGTAATTATAAACTTTTCTTGATTTCACAAAATAGATAATTAAATCGAAACAACTATTTTTAGTAAAAGTGTCAAATAAAATAAAACGGAGAAAGAAATATAGGAGTATTTTATATTTTACTATAATAATTAAGGGTGTACATCGATCGATTCGGTTCAATTTTATGTGTTATTAGTTCGGTTTATTGATTTTCGATTTTTAAATATGTAGAACCAATAACCAATCAATAAGATATTTTCTTATCGATTTTCGATTTATCTATTTTTGGTCCTTAACGGTTTGATTTTCGGTTTAATCAACAAGAAAATACTCATAAAATAGAAATAGTAACAACTAACATAAAAAATGAAATCTTAGTTACCGCCAAAATCCTACGCAATGCAGTTTAGTTTACAAGAATCTTCAAACTTAAATGAATGTTAGTTCGGAAAAAAACTGAATTCTAATTGTTGGAAGCTGCTAAATGCTTCAAGCTTTCCAATACGATAATACCCGTGTTTTATATTGTGTCTTTGTTGCCCTGAATAGGTTAATATTTTGTGAATTGATATATATTTATATATCCTTATCGGTTTAACCGATAACTCAGTACGCTAAAATCGAAACTGAATCGTTTACCCAATAATTTTTTTATAAAATCAATAAAAATCGTTAACTCAATAACCCAAAATCATTTTATCGGTTCGATTTTTGCAAACTCCTAATAATAATACTTCCTCTATCTCATTTTATGTGTAGGAGTTTCTTTTTTATCCATCTCAAAAAGAATGTTTTCTTATTTAACAACTACTTTAATGATATCATCTTCATTTTATTTTTTCTGAGTTTCAAAAGATAACTAAAAAATAAACAATAAAATACTTTAAGAGAGTCAATTTTGTAAATCTTATAAAGCCATTATTTTTTTTTTTAAATTTCATATTCGATCAAATATCAAAACATAAAATGAAACGAAGAGAGTAATAATATTAATTGATTTACGGTCTTTGGCCTTGATAAATAATTTAGAAATAAGTAATAATATTTAGGGTAAAATATAAAAATAAATAAATTATATATATATTAATAATGATAAATAAAAAATAATTTATAAAATATTGAATAAGGAAAAGCGAATGAAGAAGAGTAGCGTAGAGTTGCTTTATTGCTTTAAATAATTAATTAATAAGCATGGACAAAAATGTCATTTCAAGTTATTTAGTTTCTCGACAGATGTACTATTTTTGCAGCATATTTGCATTGTAAGTCCCTTAATTTTAGTGAATTTGTTTTTTGTTTTTCATGTTCTAGATCCTCAATTCTTCATTAATGTAAATATAGAACCTTAAGAATAGATCAATTCCTGGTAGGTTGCTCATCTGGTGAAATGACAATTTTACCCTCTAAAGTAAAAAAGAGTCAATTTATTTTTTAATTAAACTAAAAGGATATTTTGTCATTTAACCCAAGTCTAAACAAGTCATTTTGAGTAAATTTAGTGATAAGTATAGCCGCTTTTAAAAGTAAGATTCGAGTAAATTCAATTTTACTAATAATAACAGTAGTATAACGTTATTGTCAAGAGTATATAATTTAGGATTTGAAATTAAGTTTTGAGAATTTGTTTTAATTTCCTACATTCTTATTCCGAAAAAAAAAAAATATTCTGTAATATTTCATCATATTTATGAGATTTCTAGATCAATTGCAATGTTATAAAAGAAATAACTATTGATCAATTAAGAAATATTCATAATTGCTAAAATAATATTTGGATTTCATTTAGTTGCTGTTATATCATAAGAATATATTATTATTTTATAATAATAAACATGTGATGCAAAAGACCACTGGTCAAATAACTACAGTTATGAGTTTTAGGTGCTATAGCCTTATACAGGTGACACTTATTAGGTTCAAATTATGAATTCCTAATAAAACTCCTACAGATACATGTGATGATAAAAATAATATTAAAGTGGATGAAAGTGGGAAAAAACTTTAAATAAGGAATGGATGCCCCAAAAACGTTTCAAGTTGCTTACTGTGTTTTAACAAACAAAAAAATTGGGTCAATTACATTTTTGCTCTTCTTTCAAATAACTTTTTTTCATGATCGTAAGTTGATATTTTCCCATTATAATATCCTATAAGTTATATATTTTGCTAGATATAAATTTAATTTTTAAGGACAGAAATTAAATATCAATCTATTTGAAAGATTAAAATTAAAAATTGATCATTTCATAACCTAAAGTATGGGTGTCAAACGGGTCGGGCCGGGCCAACCCGGAATCGGCCTTTCCTTTTTAACCGGATTGAGGGCCGGTTAAAGGCCGGTTTGAGGCTATCCGGGCCGGGCCAAACAGTAAAAAAATTAAAACCCACCCTAACCCGGCCCACTAACCCAACCCGGTCAAACCCACCAAAATCCGGTCAAATCCGGTTAAAAACCGGTCAAACCAGTTTAAAAAATCCAATATACACTATATACACTCCAATATACAATATATATTTTTAAAAAAATATATAAACAATTACACATATATACGTACCATTCAATATATAATTATATATGACTATATGTACTACTTTAAATAAAACATATGCTATAATAGTATAATATATATATATATACACTACAATATATATATATATATATATATATATTTATATACTAATTTATAAAACATATACACTTGTATACATTAAAGATATACGTCTATAGAAGATATATACACATATATATGCACCATTCAATATATATGTACTACTTTAAATAAAATATATACTACAATATACATATATATATATATACAACAATATGTATATATATATAGTTACATACTAATTTATAAAACATATACACTTGTATACATTAAAGATATACGTCTATAGAAGATATATACACATATATACGCACCATTCAATATATATGTACTACTTTAAATAAAGTATATACTACAATATATATATATATATATATATACTTGCATACTAATTTATAAAACATATACACTTGTATACGTTAAATGTATACTACTTTAGAAGATATATACACATATATACGCACCATTCAATATATATGTACTGCTTTAAATAAAATATATACATATATATATACAACAATATATATATATATATATATATATATATAGTTACATACTAATTTATAGAACATATACACATGTATACGTTAAAGATATACGTCTATAGAAGATATATAGACATATATACACACCATTCAATATATATGTACTATTTTAAATAAAATATATACTACAATATACATATATATATACTACAATATGTATATATATATAGTTATATACTAATTTGTAAAACGTATACACTTGTATACATTAAATATATACATTTGTAGAAGATATATACACATATATACACTTCTATAGAAGATATCCAATTTATAAAACATATACACATGTATACGTTAAATATACACTTCTATAGAAGATATATACACGTGTATACGCACCATTAAATGTATATATACTACTACTTATAAAATATACTACATTATATATACATTACAATATATATAGATATACTTATATACTAATTTATAAAACATGTACACATGTATACGTTAAATATACACTTCTATAGAAGATATATACACGTGTATACGCACCATTCAATGTATATATACTACTACTTATAAAATATACTACACTATATATACATTACAATATATATAGATATACTTATATACTAATTTATAAAATATACACACATGTATATGTTAAATATACACTTCTATAGAAGATATATATACGTGTATACGCACCATTCGATGTATATATACTACTACTTATAAAATATACTACATTATATATACATTACAATATATATAGATATACTTGTATACTAATTTATAAAACATACACACATGTATACGTTAAATATACACTTCTATAGAAGATATATATACGTGTATACGCACCATTCAATGTATATATACTACTACTTATAAAATATACTACATTGTATATACATTACAATATATATAGATATACTTATATACTAATTTATAAAACATATACACATGTATACGTTAAATATACACTTCTATAGAAGATATATACACGTGTATACGCACCATTCAATGTATATATACTACTACTTATAAAATATACTACATTATATATACATTACAATATATATAGATATACTTATATACTAATTTATAAAACATATACACATGTATACGTTAAATATACACTTCTATAGAAGATATATACACAAATATACAAAACATATGCTACTTAATATAATAAATTAATAATATTTGATAGTAAATTAATAACATATTAGAAGTAAGTTTTTAATTTAAAGTAGAAAACTAGAAATTCAATTTAAAATTTTAAATCGTTAAATGAAAAAATATAAAAAGCAAGGACTAAGGAGTGAATGAATTTGGGGAATTTTATTGATTACAAAATGATCCAAAATTTATAATTTACATGAATGAAAAATCTATAAATTATGCATCATTTTTTCCAACTCATTCATGTTAATATTAATGGGAACTTGCATAGGATAGTCTAAGTCAACGGGGGCAAAACCATGCATTGGACTTGATTCTGCTGAGTTCTCCCGTGAAGTCATAATTTCTTCAAGTTTCAGCTCGTCGCTCGGCTCCGGTTCCATTCCTTGGTTTCTTCTTTCCGCTCCAATTCAATCTTTGAGGCAAACTAGAACATTCATTGCATTACTTCCCAATGAGTGTCGGTTATCTTCAAGCTGTTGTCGTCCCTGACTAAAGGCGCTCTCTGATGCAATGGTTGACATTGGAACATTCAAGATATCTCTAGCTAATCTTGAAAGCACAGGATATTGTGTTTCATTACTCCTCCACCAATCCAACATGTTGATCCGTCGTTTGCGATCCTCTGGTGCCGTCCGAAGATAATATTTCAACTCTTCCCGATAAGTTGACGTGTAAGTTCTCTCATCAACACTGTTCCAATAATTTAAATCATAAAACAAATCATAAAAACCACTATGTGCCAGCCTTTTAGAAGATGATGGCTCCTCGGGAGGATGAGGAGCGATAGTTGGAGTGATATTTGTAGGTACGACTAAATCAAATAAATCAGCATAGTGATTATATAATTTTTCTATGTAATCCTCTGCATCAGCCGTAGCCGTCAACAAATCAGGTTGTACTTGTTCAGAATCATGGTTAGTATTTATTTCTAAGTTAGTATAAATAAGAGTACTAAAGTGACACATATTATTATATTTCATGCACGGATTTAGCATAGCACCAACCAAGTAAATAAGGGGAATCGAGAAAAAATATTTTTTAAATTTCGTAAACATGGCGCCAACAACTTCTTTATAACCTTCTTTATTTTTATATTCTTTGAGCAAACCAGAAATATCGGCTATATATGCCAAAATATTACAAACAGTAGGATAATAAGCACCGGAAAATTCAACCGTAACTACATAATTTTTTTCTAAAAACTTAACAAGATCATTAATTACAACCCAATCAGAATTATGTAGCATGCAATCAGCAGAATCAGCAAATGAACCGCAATGTTGGTTAAAAGCTAGTGTAATAGGAATTCTATATTTATAACAAGTTTTTAAAAATTCATACGTAGAATTCCATCTAGTATCAATTTCCTCAGGCATCAAAATCGGTGTAAGTCCATTTTCTTGACATTTAACTTTAAATTCTCTAATTCTCGATCTATGATTATTTCCTTGAATAAAACCAACAGCAAGACGAATTTTTTCAATATAAAACTCAAAAAACTCAAGACCATCTTTTACAATTAAATTATATATATGACATGCACACTTTAATATGAAAAATTTCAGGCAAGGGCGGAGATAGAGTAGATTTTAATTTTTTTATGGCAGTGTTGTTGTTAGAAGCATTATCAAAAGCAATACATACAATTTTATTTTCGATACCATAATATCCGGCAATTTTAACAATAGAATCAGCAATAAATTGTCCAGTATGTTTACGATCTTCATCATATAAAAAAGCAAGAATACGTTTTTGCATCACGAAATTACTATCCATCCAATGACAAGTAACGGTTAAATAATCATTTTTATTTATAGCACGATCAAGATCAGAAGTTAGGGACAATCTACATTGAATATTTTTTAACAATGTTGATAAATAAAAACAATATTGTGAATGAAGTTTAAAAATATCAGACCGACAAGTAGTTCTAGGAATACCGTTAAACATAGGATTATAAATTGCTTGTATATAACGAATAAAGGCATCAGAAGAAGGAAAATTAAAAGGCAAACAACCCACAACTACCATTTTAGCTATTTCTTCCCGGTCCCTCAATTTATTATACTTCTTCGCTACGTGACCGGTTGCTGGGTCCATTCTAGTTTGCGTTGGCCCACCAATATCCCCACCACCTTTTGCAATATTTAACTCTTTTTTGTGATCTTCAGCTACATGTCTCATTAACGTACCCGTACCCCTTGCTTGCCTCCACTTCTACTCTTATATATTTGTTGACAAATATTGCATTGCACCTCAATATCTGATATACGTTCAAAAAATTGTCATGCAATACTAGTTCTTTTACGAGGTCTTGGGGCACTGGGAGCACGGGGAGGGAGATTAACCGATTCAGATCTAACGTTAGCATCTCCTACTGCGGGTGTCTCAGCAATATTTTCATTATCTTCGTCTAAATTAACCGCATCTACTTCATTTTCTTCTTCTATACCGTAATTTTCCTGAGCTTCTACATAATCCATATCGTGAGCACCTATACCTATTTCTTCCTCAAAAGGTGTACCAAGCGGTACCGGAGGCGAAGGCACACGAGTATATCTACTACTTGAACTACCTCTACCGCTAGTAATTCGCTTTTTACTACCACTACCGCTTTCGGGACAAAAAATTTTAACACCTTTAGTAGCGAGGTTTCTTAATTTATCCATAATATAAATTAAATTAAACTAAAAATATTCAAAATACACAAATATAATAAAATTAAATATTAAACAATTAATACAATAAATAAAAATTAAACGTAAGAGATGGAACGACAATACCAAATTTTGGAAGTATCCGAAGATTGCGACTTTAGAAACTTCCGCTCGTACTTTGTAAACGAAAAATTTAAAAATTAAAGTGAACACTTTAAGAAATTAAATATATTGAATATTTGAGAATTGAGAATTGAGATTTGAGAGAGAATGAGATTTGAGAGAGTGAAAAATTGTGTGAAAAATGATTTGAAGTTGTAGGGTATTTATAGATTTTTTTTTGGGATTAAAAAATATTTTTTAAAGTTAATTTTATTTTTTTGAATAAATGGGCCCAAACTAGCCGTTTGGACCCAAAAACGGCTATATAGCCGTTGGGCCAACGGCTAGTTTGGCCCAATTTTTTTTTTATTTAAATAATGGTATCCGGGCCGAGCCGGGCCGGTTAACCGGCGGGTCTGGACCGGGTTTGGTCCGGGCCGGGTTAGCCGGTTCAATTTTTAAAAAATAATCGGCCCGGGACCCGGAACCCTAAAGCCCTAGGCCTTACCGGGCCGGGTCAAACCGGGCCGGTTTAGTTACTACGGCCGGGCCGGCCCACTTGACACCCATAACCTAAAGAGACCATAAAGCCTAAATTAGGGATGTACATGATGGTAGATATCAAATTATTATGTCAAAATTAATTTTTTGAATTTTACAGTTTCAACGTATAATATTTGATATGTATTTAAAAAAAAATTATTCAGTAAATACATATGTTAGCATACCTAAGTACTAAATTACAAAAAATAGCAACACTTTTTCCTAATTATCTTGTGTAGCATTTGTAGCATTATTTTAAGTGGGGGACCACAATTACCGCATCTTAAAAGCAGGTTCCATTATTTACGCTTAAAACTTTCTCTTTCCTTTAATTGATTTATACTTTACCATTTTTCATGCTTCTTATCATATTTTCTCTTTCAAATTTTTTTCTTCTTAACGACTTTTCCACGATTATTGTTCCACAATTTTAGGTAAATAATTAATTCAGTTATTGCATGTTATCAATTTCTCAATATTTTTTTTTTATTATTTTGTACTGTAAACAATTTCTCCATTTCATCTTTAAGGTTTTGATTTTTGTAGTTGTTAACGGAGAATCAAGGTCATCGAATTTGCTGAATTTTGTTTTGTTTGTTTTTCAGTTAAATTTGATGTTTTATGAGTTGATATAGTTGAAAAAAATAAATTTTGGATGAGAATTGAAACTAGGTTTTGTTTTGTTGCGATAAATGGAGGATAATCGGAGTTGAATGAATATTGTAGATAATTTTGGGTTGATTTGTTGTTGTTGTTGGTTGAATTTTTTCGAAGATAGCTGATATTTTGAAGAAGGTTGAAAAAAGTTTCTTCTCCAAAAGACGAACAAATTAAAAAAAAAATGAGAAGAAAAGAAAAGCAAAAGAAATTGAAAAGTCAAACAATGTTGATGACGATGTTGAGAACTCTTTGTGCTAATGAATCTGAAGAAGACATGGAGGAAGAGGTATTTTTTCGTTGTATATGTATTTTTATTTACTGTTATATATTTAGGAATTTCTGTAAAGCTTTATCAATTGGGGTAATATGTATTTTTTCAGTGAGTTAATATGTATTTTATGTTTCTCCGGATATGTATTTAGGAATTGCAGTGAGGTGATTTGTTCTGTTAAAAATACATATGCATGTTATATGTATTTTTTGATGTGTTGGTTGTATTTTGTTGATTTATACAGTTTAAGGTGTAGTTTTAATGTGTTTTGTTGTTGTTTTTTACAGTTTTACAAGATATTTTTTTTGTTAAATTTGAGAAACATCATTGGGTTCTCGCAGTTTTATCATTCTCCGAGAGGTGCATATTCTTATATAATTCATATGAATTCTCTGGTCACTATGCAGTTGTTCTGGCTGAGATACAAAAATTAGCTGAGATTATCCCATTGTGTCCCAAGCTTGTAATTTCTACGAAAAGAAAGGTATTGATCTTCATAACCATCCAATATACAAAGATAAAAACTCGTCAGATCTTTTTGATGTGTTATTTGCAGATGAATTGGTTCAACAATCAAGTGAAAGCTTGTAAGTACTTTAATATACATTTACCAATATCGTTTGTGGAAATTAAATTTTATTATTCATTTTTTTTTGTAGGGACTGTGGTCTGTATATGGTAACATACGCAGAGTGTTTTTCTTATGGTAAAAAAGTTCCTTTGATTGAGTTCAACCCCAACACACTTCGTACATGTTATGCTGCACTATTGTGTGACTATATATGACATGAGAAAACAAAAGCAAATGTTCATAGCGATATCGAAGCACCCTTGAGGCCTGGCAGGCAAAGTCAAATAACTAGTGTCACTGAAGTTTTAGAAATATGATGATTGTTGAATTTATTACATTGGATAGTCGACAAATTGGTGTATGGATGTTGTTTTTTTTGTACAAACTTATGTTTTGAAGTGTTTAAATGTTACTTATTTTGAAGTGAATGAAAGTAATTCATTTCTGTTGTATAAGTTGAATATGTTTTCAACAATTTTGTACTATGTGTTTTACTCCAGTGTTCAATAATATTGGTTGCAGTGCGATTGACCTCCGAAATACATATACAGTCTTGAATTTTTCAATAAAAATACATATGCACTTACCTTCATATATATTCTAATTTGTGTTCATTTACTGTCAAAATACATATGAGATGAATTCAACTTTAAGTTTGTGAATTGAATGAAAGAAATTCATCTAAGTGTTTTATGCAGTTTTATTTTTTTTGTTGTGAGATTTAGAGATAAAAAATACATATACAGTGTTCAGATTTTGCATTAAATAAATACATATGCAGAATATATCATATATATTTATCCTTTGTTCAATAGTTTCAAAATAAATATGAGGTGGTTCAAACTAACTAATATAGAAAAATGCATGAAATTAATTTATTTTAAAATTTTATTAAAATCATATGAAACCGTATTAAAAATACATATGCAATATATATCATATTTATTTTAATTTTTCTTCATTCTAAAGCTAACATTCATATGAGGTTAACCAAAGTTACTACATTTGTACTAAAAATACATATACAGTGTTCAAAATACATATGATATGTAGATTCAAAATACATAAGCAACATTCAAATTTTGCATTATATACAAATGCAACATTCAAATTTTGCATTATATACAAATGCAACATTCATATTAAACAGTGCTTAGATCGCAAATGCTAAATAAATGTTTAGAACCATAAAAATGAGTTCATTATTATAAAAAGTGCAGAAGAAAGTATTAAAAAGTAATACAGAAGAAAAAATATATCATTTATGATATTTTCTACAAGAATGTCTGTTGTGACCCTTAGCCCCACATCCAGTGCATGAGTTGATGTTCTTCTTTCCAAACATATCTCGACCCGATTTTCCACAATCCTTCTTTGCAGGAGGTCTTCCAGGAGGGCGTTTGTACTTTGGTGGCAGTACAATTGTTATAGACGTCTCATTCATCTAGGAGCATACCTAATTTGTATTTTGATATGGGTCAATAGAATTTCATCACATTCAACAACTGAATTCGATCATTCATTGATCTAGGATTTCAGAAAATAATTGAATAAAATTCAAATAGAAATTTGTTTAAATTATGTTCATAATTGAAATTCTACAAAGCTTCACAATTTGTTCAAAAAATACATTAAAATAAAATTTGTTTAAAGTAAAATACAAACACAACAAAAGTTTTCAACTAAATACATAAACTACTGAATCGAACAGAAGTAAAACACGTGTAACATATATTTTCACATATACAGTTATATTCTGAAATTCCGACAAACAAACCAAAAATATATATGCAGTGTTAACACTAAGCATAACAAAAATACATATGCAGTTTTAACATTAAACACAAAAAAATACATCTGGGAGCATACCTAATTTGTATTTTGACATGTGTCAATAGAATTTCATCACATTCAACAGCTGAATTCGATCATTCATTGATCTAGGATTTCAGAAAATAATTGAATAAAATTCAAATCAAAATTTGTTTAAATTATGTTCATAATCGAAATTCTAGAAAGCTTCACAATTTGTTCAATTGTTAAACCGATCAAAATAACAACAAACGATCATCAAATAGATAGTTGAACAGTGAAATTTTAATACCTGAAATAACTTCTAAACTGATATTTGTCAACAAATAGTTGAATTCTGAAGGTTTTTGTTATATATGTTGAATTTACCCCTTCATTGCTTATAACTCAAAATTCGTTTAGAAATTATTCATAAAAATTTAACGGCGCCAACAAAAAACTAGATAGGAGCATCAGTAAATAAATCTACGATGCATCACAAATTGAGTAATTGAAAAAAACGATCGGCAAAAACAAAATAGACTAAAAAAAATACGGTAATACCTGAAACAACACTTAAGCACTAATTCGTAGAAGATAATTGAATTTCAAAGTGTTATCGAGAACAAGGTAATGTTGATAGTTGAACTTTACATTTTTTTTTTTGAACATCAACAAGTACACTTGAATTTGATTGTTCAATTACAACGAATTTGAAGCTTTAACAAAAATTTGAATTGATTTTTTTTGAAGGATCATGCGTTTAGCGACTAGAACATAGAATTATTTTTTATTTTTTTTGGAAGAAGAAGAATCACGCATATAGAGAGTGGATAATACAATTATTTTTAAAAAAATTTGAATAGGGTTATTGGAAGGTAACGGAAAAAGGGTGATTAGTGAGCTTTTAATGAGATTGTAATCTTTAATTGTTATTTTATGGAATTATTACCATATTTAGATCAGATAATTAATGCAGTAAAAACAATAGTATTTGTATTTTTATAGCAATACTTTGCAAAAATACATATCAAAAGTTGCTATAATATGCAATTATGAAAGTGTTGCTATGAATCTCATAATTAAAGGGTTAAGTATGCTATTTCTGAATTTTGCCCTTATTATAATACTATCAAAATTATAAATTAGTGATAGTACATAACTAATTATTTAATCACCGAAATTTTGACTACTCTATCTTTGATTGAATTGTCATTTTTGTGTAATTGATTAACAAAGAGAGTGGATGGTGTTTTTTAAAAAGAAAATGCGGAAAAGAGTCTAATATACCCTTCAACTATTAAAAATGGTACATAAATACCCTTCTTCCACCTTTAGGCTCAAAAATACCCTTTCATCCATCTATTTGGCTCAAAAATACCCTTAATGTATTAGAAATGACTCAAAAATGCCCTTCTTCATCTATTGGTTCAGAAACGCCCCTCCATCCACCTATTTGGATCAAAAATGCCCTTAACGATAAATTTAAGTGCAAAAATATCTCCTCTTTTTAACAAATTCTGATGTGGAATATATATTTTTTTAAAGTTGTGGACTTGAAAACACATTATTATCTAATTTTTTTTTTGCGTAAAACGTAAGAATTTCTGACGTTTTAAAAAAATTGTAAAACATAAGAATTTATTATGATTTAGAGAATTTTTTTTACTGTAGATTTCCATTAAAAAATCGTTAATAAAAAAGGGTAAATGTAATAATTTATTACGTTTAACCCATTTTAATAACTAATTATAGGATGGTTTATTTTGATCAATTTATTCGTAGCTTGATTTATTTTGGTTTCGAGTTCAAAATCGAACTGTGAAATACTATATTCGTATGATTTCAATTAGGATTAAATATCCTACGCACATGCTCACATCGTATTTTACTACATAATTTTAAAATAAAAAATACTAGACGTTTAGAAAAAAATTAAAAAATTCTCGCTATATAGTGCAAAAACAAGTACTAATAGCAGTACTTAATTTTTCCACCCTTATAATTAACGTGACGTTGTTTTTCCGTAATATTTCACTTTCATACCTTGTAATAAAACAATAATTTCTTTAATCAGAGGATTGAACCACACCAATATAGTATTTCCCAGTTCGATTTTGAACTCGAAACCAAAATAAGTCAAGATATGAATAAATTGATCAAAATAAACCATCTCTATAATTAGTTATTAAAATAGGCTAAACGTAATAAATTATTATGTTTACCCTTTTTTATTAACAATTCTTTAATGGAAATCTACAGTAAAAAATTTCTCTAAATCATAAGAAATTCTTATGTTTTAGAATTTTTTTTAAAACATCAGAAATTCTTACATTTTACGCAAAAAAAGTTTTTTTAGAAAATAATGTGTTTTCAAGTTCACAACTTTAAAAAAATATATATATTTGTTAAAAGGAGGAGACATTTTTGGATTTAAATTTAACGTTAAGGGCATTTTTTATCCAAATAGGTGGATGGAGGGGCATTTTTGAACCAATAGCTGAAGAAGGGCATTTTTTAGCCATTTCTAATACATTAAGGGTATTTTTGAGCCAAATAGATGGATGAAAGGGTATTTTTGAGCCTAAAGATGGAAGGAGGATATTTGTGTACAATTTTTAATAGTTGAAGGGTATATTAGAGCCTTTTCCGAAGAAAATGGGATATTTATCTATTATATAAATGTAGGTAAATTAAAGTCGAACAAATTATTACCAATTATTTGTAATGATCCGAGACTATCCTTTAGACGTCACACAGTGTTTAGGACTACAAGTAATTTCGAAGCTAATTCATGATATCTACTCACTACTAAAAAAATAAAAAAATCGACCACAAAAAATCAACCACAAATTGTGGTCGGAAAAAACCGACCACAGGTGGTCGAAAAAAAACGACCACAGGTGGTCGATTTTTTATTTTTTTTTTTAAAATCAAAATAACTATTTCAATAATTTTTATATTAATTATTATTTATTTTACAAATAATTTTTAAAAAAAATAAAAAAATTGACCACTTGTGGGCGGTTTTTAAAAATTCTTTTTAAATTTATTTTTTTAAAAAACGACCACCAGTGATCGATTTTTAATTTTAATTTTTTTTAAAAAAAATCGACCACTTGTGGTCGTTTTTTTAATTAAAATAAATAAAAAATTTAAAAAAACCACCACTTGTGGTCGGTTTTTGAACTAAAATAAATTAAAAAGTAAATAATTTTTAGTAACACCTAATTATATATATGTAATCAAATATATATATTATTTTCATTAAAAATAATTATATATATAATCTAATATATATATACTTTTTTAAAATTACACTGATCACCCGTAGTCGATAACCAGTATAATAATAATAAAATTCAATCATTCTTAAATTTTGTGAAAAAATTACACTAAAAAATATTTCAAATAAAATAAATATATATAAATAATTTTTTTTTGTATATACGTTAAATGACGTTAAACATGCATAATCTTTGTATAATGAATATGTGTATTTATATATCATACCGTTGAGATAATAATATTATGTTACTATTCCAGTCATAATGATATTACCGTTGAAATATCTATGTTACTATTCCAGTCATAATGATATTACCGTTGAAATATCTTTATATATATATATATATATATATATATATATCATGTAGTGATCGATTGATGACGATGTAGTCAAAACCTAGTATATTAAGCTAATCAAATATAATTAATCGATCACTCATCTGAGTATGTATAAGAAACACATCGCATTATATTATTGAATAATATATTTGTGTACGTATGTGATATATATAGTACGTATTTAGAACTTGATATAGTCGATAGTGTGTATATGTCTGTGTATATATAGGTATATATATGCATATTATACGGTGAAGGTATATTAATGACATAAGATAATGTAATCTATAATTCATCTGAGTATTTGTGAAATACGTTGTATATTATTATGGGGTAGTAAAATCGTATATGTGATATTTATAGTATGTATGTGAAAGCTGATAGACAATTGAATATATGTATATATACGTATATCTCGTGTAGTGACGTATGTAGTAATTGAAAGCTAGATAACTGAATCTATATATCAAAATAGTTTGAATGATACGTTGATATATATAATACTATTGAGGAAGTAGATATACTATTTTGGGTCAATGTAGACACGCGTATGTTGTTGAAGTTGTAATAACGTAAGACTAGTATTACGAGGTATATATATATATATATATATATATAATCGTATTTAAAAGCTAATTAATCAAAAATTTATTGTAATTTGCAAATTAAAATTCGTTGATATTATTATACAATTGAGAAAATATACTACTCGTGTTAATGTGATGATAAAATAACTACTTATCTGATTTATATATATACGAATTGTATTAAATTAATTGGATGTTGTCCCGGTCCGATACACAATGTATGTACTATGTATTTATATATATACAAATTGTATTAAATTTATTGAATGTTGTTATAAATATTATAGAATTTATTAAAATTTTAATTTGTTAAAAAATAATTTTAATTTATTAACTTATTTTTGTAATTTATTAATTGTAATTTATTAAAATTTAATTTCAAAAATAATATTTTTGTAATTATTACGAAAATCGACCACATGTGATCGGTTTTTAAAAATATTCCCAGAAACCGACCACATGTGGTCGATTTTCTGTAATTATTTTTGAAAACCGACAACAAGCGGTTAATTTTCGTAATAATTAAAATAAATATATAAATCTTTAACCCGACCCAACCCGACTCGTAATACATAATAAAACACAAAACACTCCAAAAACTCACCCATTTCACCTGTCCAAAACAGCAACAACACTCCAAATCTCACTCTTTAACATTAAACCCTTCAATCCCCACTGTTCTTTCTCTTTCAAGAAAGTTTCTACTTAGCTTCTTGGATTTTTTTTGGCTTTAATCAAATTTTCAAGGAACTATTCCATCCTAACTTTCAATTTTGGGCAAGGTAACAGTTAACTACAACTCATTAACTAAATTTAGCTTATTTTTGTATCCACAAACTCATTTTTTAATATCTAGAAATGTTAAAGGTCTACATACAAATATCTCAGTGTTAATTTCGTCAATTGGTTGTGGTTTGAGTTCTAGGGTTTGAATATTTATTTTATTTAGCTAATTTTTGGAATTTGCGATTGAATTAGCTAATTTTAGGCTTGTTCCTACATTAATTTGATTTTGAATTACCTAAATTTTGGTTAGTCTTGACACTTATTTCTTCATTTTACTCATTAATTGTTTAATTTTTTGGGGGAGAAATCTTATTCCTATTCCTTTACTAAATTATTGTAATTATTTAAGTGAAAGATTATTCTTTGTAATAATTTTACTATTTGACAGATTCCGAATTTGGTAATAGGATTGCTTTGCTATTTTTTTGGTGACCACTTATCTCTTTCACTTTAATTTACGTCAAGCAAAGGTAAGTTGATTTCTCTCTATTATCTTACAATGAAGTCTTGTTATTGTTCATATTGAAGTCTAGTGAAGCCGTGTGTGGCCTTGTTTGATTCACTAGCATTGTTGTTATCTTCTTGTTATTGTTCATATTGAAGTCTAGTGAAGCCGTGTGTGGGCTTGTTCGATTCACTAGCATTGTTGTTGACATCTTCTTGGTCTTGTTATTCATTTTTTGTTTTGGATGTGGTTATGTTTGGTGACTTGATAGGTTGAAAATGATTAAGTGTAGGGACCTTAAAGGTGTTTTTTGTTTTGAATGTGATTATGCTTGGTGACTTGTTAGGTTGAAAATGATTAAGTGTAGGGACTTTAAAGGTGGATTTTTTGTTTTGATAAAGTGTAGTCATCACTTGCTGAACTTTTTTGTAACTTAATCTAATTAGTTGAATCTGATTGATTGCGTAGATGGAACCTGATTATAGTTGGATATATCAACAGAACAATGATAATAGAATGGGTATTAGGGAGGAATTTGTTGAAGGTGTCAGACGATTTGTTGAACATGCTAAGACATTTGATGTTTAGTCACGTTTTGGGGCTATTTGTTGTCCTTGTGTTAGATGTGATGGTATAAATCTTTTAAAAGAAGAAGTTGTGAAGGAACATCTTTATAGAAGGGGGTTTTACGAGGACTTTTTAAGATTGTGTGCTATTGATGGTGATGTTGGGCATAATAACTTTGTTGTTGGAGAAAGTAGTAGGTCTGTAGGGCATAATGAATATCAAGATACTAGGATCACAGAATTGGTGCACGATGCTTTTGGGATGCAACACGGGGGAGACTTTGGGAAAATGTCGAAGATGTTCCTAATAGCGAAGCCGACAAATTCTATGAACAATTGCATGTTGCTAGTCATCCTTTGTTTGACGGGTGTTCGCACTCTCATTTGTCTATTGCTGTTAGATTATTAAGTATTAAATCTGAATGGAATATTGCTGAAGTAGGAATGGACTCAATGATAGACCTTATTAAAGAGTTAGTTGACCCCGGCTTGGAGGTTTCTGATTCTTTCTATAAGGCAAAAAGATTGGTGTCAAAGTTAGGTCTCTCCTCGATTAGAATTGATTGTTGTGAAAATGGTTGCATGTTATACTTTAAGGAAGATGCTAACCTAGAGTCCTGTAAGTTTTGTCAGCACTCTCGATATAAGCATAGTTCTAGTGGAAATCTAATTGCTATTAAGGTGACGCATTATTTACCTCTAATACCAAGGTTGAAAAGGTTGTATGCTTCAAACAACTCAGCTCCTTATATGAGATGTCACAGTGAAAATAGAAGACCAACTGGTGTTATGTGTCATCCATCTGATGAAGAGGCTTGGAAGCATTTTGATGCAACTTATCCAGATTTAGCAGCTGAACTACAAAATATTCGTTTGGAATTATGTGCGGATGGCTTCTCTCCTTTTTCAGTTGGTGCTGCGCCATATTCATGTTGGCCTGTATTTATCACCCCGTATAATCTTCTTCCTGAAATGTTGATGGCTAGTCCCTATATATTTCTGAATTATATTGTTCCTAGCCCGCGTAATCTAAAAAACGGAATAGATGTTTACTTGCAACCTTTGATCGATGAACTTTAAATTTTATGGCATGAGGGGTTTGAAACTTGGGACATCTCACTTAAACTGAGTTTCAATCTGCGTGCGTATCTAATGTGGACTGTTAATGATTTTTCTGCTTATGGAATGTTGTCTAGGTGGATAACAACTGGAAAACTGGCTTGTCCATACTGCATGAAAAAAACAAAACTTTCACATTGAGACATGACAGGAAAAATTCATGGTTTGATTGTCATCGTTGTTTCTTGCCACCTGATCATGAATTTAAGGGACTCGAGAATGCATTCAGAAGGAATAGAAGAGAACACGATGGTCCACCTCCAAGGCTGTCTGGTCATGACATCTGGGAGATAGTTCAGGATTTGCCTAAAGCCAGCGAGGAACCATTGTACATACTTAATGGATATGGCGTTTCGCATAACTGGACTAAGCAAAGTATATTTTGGGAGTTAGAATATTGTCCAAATAATTTACTTAGAAATAATGTTAATGTCATGCATACTGTGAAGAACTATTTTGACAACTTGTTCAACACAATTATGGATGTCACCGGCAAAACAAAGGATAATCCTAAGGCCAGACTTGACTTACCAGAATGTTGTAAACACAGAGAATTGCACTTACAGGAGGGGCCCAATGGCAATGTTCTTAAGTCCAAGGATAGTTTTACATTCAAGTTGGACCAAAAACGTCAAATATGTGAGTGGGTCCAAAATTTGAAGATGTCCGATGAATATGCCTCAAATTTGGGAAAGAGGGTTGATATGGCACAAGGAATCTTGCATGGAATGAAAAGCCATGATTGTCATGTTTTCAGGGAACAATTACTTCCAATTGCTTTTATTGGTTTACCTGAAATCATATGAAAATCAATAGCACAGATCAATTTGTTCTTCAAAGACTTATGTGCCACCACATTAAAAGAAGAAAATCTGGCACGAATGGAAAGTAATATTGTTGTTATCACCAACAAGATGAAGAACATTTTTTCGCCAGCGTTCTTCGATGTGATGGAACATCTTCCCATTCACCTTGTGCACGAAGCTCAACTAGGCGATCCAATTCAAACTAGGTGGATGTATCCATTCTAACGGTAAACAATTACAACATATTTAAATTCATACAAATCTTTTTTAAATATAGTAAACATCTAATCTTAAGATTGTGCAGGACAATTGAAAAATTGAAAAGGGGTCCCCAAAACAAACATAGGATGGAAGTGTAATACCCCGAAAAAAAATCCAAACCAATATTAGAGCCATGTACCAAGATCATGCATAGTACATCATGGTTCTTTTATAGTTTTATGAGTAAGTTAGATGTATATCAAGGCTTCAAATAACTCCCAGCTATCAGACGAATCAAAACATTTCTTACCGATTAAATTCTTGAGAAGGATATTAGTATAGTCAACTTCAAACGAGCATATCTCTCATTATACTTGGAATTTTTGATCTAATTACCTATCAACAGATATATAATTGAATTATCTTTCCAACGATACTAATTTTGCCTAAATCCAATATTGGAGCAAAGAGTTATTCCTATTTTACTCCAGCATGTTAGGCTGGAAACTGTGTGACGACATTCGTGGTAGCTTACCACATTTGTGACGCCCTACCACGAAGGTCGTCAGCCTTAGGCAGAATCCAACTCCTGTGTGATGAAATTCGTGGTAACTTACCACATTTGTGATGCCCTACCACGAAGGTCATCGGCCTTAGGCAGAATCCAACTCCTGTGTGACGGCATTCGTGGTAGCTTACCACATTTGTGACGCCCTACCACGAAGGTCGTCAGCCTTAGGCAGAAACCAACTCCGAAGTGACGACATTCGTGGTAGCTTACCACATTTATGACGTCCTACCACGAAGGTCATCAGAATTAGGCAGAAACCATTAGTTCCAGCTCCTATGTGACGATATTTTGACGGCTTACCACACTTTTGACGCCTTGTCACAAATGTCGTCAGCTATGATTTTCAGCAACTGGGAATTTATTTCATAAGGGTATTTTGGTCTTTTCCCTTCACTTACAACGACTTATAACCCTTAAGGAACGTATTATCTTCCATTCTCTTTAGTTAAAACAACTCAAAAAGCTCTCTCATACACTTTCAACCACAAGATTAGGGTTTCCTCTCAAGATCATCTCCTCAGGAACAAGAACATTCTTTCCTAAAGGGGTTAAACCCTAGTCAAGAAAAATCAACGACAAGCCTAAGGATTTCTTCAGAAACCTTTAGAAACATTAGATCTCTTTCAAGATCAAGCTTTAAGGTATGCGTAGTGTTCATCTATGGATTCAATTCGTTCACAGAGTTCAAGAACCATGCTTTTAAATGTTATTTTGTAAACTTTTGTGGTGATATAAGTATGTACACGTTGATGATTGTTGTTCAAGTTTCAAGATGATATCTAAGGATGTTTTTCATGGAATATATGTGATTGTTGGTTGAAAATCATGAACTTTGGGTGGGTTGAACTAATGCAAGTATGAAATCCACCTATGCCTTAAAGAATGCATGTAAGGTGTTTGATAAAATGCCTAGGATGTTAGAAGTTCATATTTACATGATTTCATGATATCTAAATGACAAGTCCATGTTAGCGATACACTTCAATATGAATGCCCATGTTATTTATGTATTCTTATAGTGATGGCATTAAGTATGTATGATGATGGAAATATTAATTTTGTGTGCAAATTATATCCATGCTTTCCCTACCATGTTTGAGGTTGATTAAATACATGAAGTATACTATCCCCTACTTATGATATAGCGAATTGTGGACTTTAATCTTGTGATCAAGTCATGTCATATGTGTTAGTTTTCTTCTATCGAGTCCTGGGGGTATTCGTACCCGAAAACATAGATCTGTGCCTAAAGCCATGTCATGTTATCACGATAATCTCATTCAAGCTATAATCTATAGAACTCAGTTAATCATGTGACTCAGGAAACCTCAGAAATCTCATGATCCCAGTTAACTCTCAGATAATAGTACTACTTCATCAGTCAACGAAAGTCAGTTAATCTTTCCATGTACAGTCAATTGAATCATGTTTAGTCTCTTCAGATGGGAGTAGGAGTTAGCACCGAGTGAACCCAAGGATGGGAACTCACCTTTATATGAGGGCGTGAGTCTTAACAGTCATCCTTGCGTTCCAGAACTATGTAGCCAGCATAGGTTGAGACATCACAGCCTGTTATATGAGGGTAGATGAGGTGTCTTAACCTGTTTTATGAGGGTTCCCACCGTTCTCACTAGAGTTACCTGTTATATGAGGGTTGCTCACATGTTGTCCTTACCAGTGGCACAGTATTGACACCCTTCCAGTCAGGGCAGAGATTGGACCCCATCTTAGCCATAATGGCACATATGGGGCATGTCGGTTAAACAACTACCTCCCACAGTTTCAGTATCAGTCTCAGTAAAAAAACTCAGACAGTTCTTTATATATCAGTATACCAGGACTGTTAGATACGGTCAAATTCAGTTATAGCACGGAACTCAGAGAGTTCAACCAGATTCAGGGCTGCCAGATACAGTCATCCATGTTATCAGAACTACGGTTCCAGCCATGTATTAGCGTACAGATTTAGCCATTACATACTCATGATCTTAGTTACTATGTATGTATATTTGCACTCTTGCGTTCATATCAGTCAGTCAGTTAGCATTGTTCATGCATGCAAATCCTGTTTATATTTAGCCTACCTCACTTATATACTCAGTACATCCCCTCGTACTGACGCATTTGCGCTATGGTGCTTTCTTTTTATGTTACACCATAGGTTCAGAGGCACGAGTCCCAGACCAGCAGTAGCAGTCGCATTCAACATACAGAGTTGCAGTGAGTCCTCTTCATTCGAGGACGATATTATTTAATTTATTCATTTATTTCTTCAGTTCAATTTTACGGAGTTAGTTGGAGACACGTTCCTTCAACTCCCTATTTCAGATAGTACTTAGAGGCTTTTGGATTTACGCTCAGATTTAGCTTTCAGATTCAGTTTTCAGTTGTTTTGGGTATCTTTCACCCACATGGATATTACTATTTCACAGATTCTTTATTCAGTTGAGCCTTATAGCCTACTTGTTCATGTTTTCCACATTATTACATTATATATTGTAGTGCACAGGTACAAATATCAGTCATGGGTTAGCTTATGGTCCTTCGGGGTTATAAGCACCGTGTAGCATTTCGGTTCAGAAAATCGAGGCGTTACAAACTTGGTATCAGAGCCTAAGGTTCAATAGAGTCCTAGGAAATCTGAAAGACGCATCTAGTAGAGTCTTGTACATGGGTATGTTGCGTGCCACATTTATGTACAGGAGGCTATGAGATGTTTTAGGAACAATTCCCTTTCTTCAGTATTCATGTCGTGCTAGTAAACATAATTTCAAGTCAGTCTCTTTGTCTAATCTGCTCTTCTCTTATTTCAGAAACATGCCTCTAAAGAGAAGAAATCAGCTAACTCCTCAACCCGAAGATCCTTTTGGTGAATATGTTTCTCATGCGGAGTTCAGGACTGCATTTACCGCTCTTACTCAGTTTGTAGCTGCCCAGAAGGAATGACCTATAGTCATTCCGGCCAACCCAGTGGTCAATTCAGCAACAACTAGGATTCGGGACTTTACTCGAATGAACCATCTATCCTTCTTTGGGTCTAAGCCAGACGAGGATTCTTAAGAATTAATTGACTAAGTCCAAAAGGTCATTGATATCATGGGAGTCACTTCTTCTCAGAGTGCCGAGTTAGCCGCATACCAATTTCAGGATGTCGCTCACACTTGGTACAAACAGTGGTTAGCAGAAAGGTTAGGGGATGCAGGTCCTGTTGAGTGGGATGAATTTGTCATGACTTTTTTAGACAGATTCTTTCCCCAAGAGCTGAGAGAGGCCAAAGTTCTTGAGTTCATCAATCTCAGGCAGGGAAATATGACAGTTAGAGAGTATTCTCTTAGATTTACTTAGCTAGCCAGATATGCCCCTCATGTGGTTGCAGACAAAAGGGCTATGATGAGCAAGTTCGTGTCAGGGGTGAATGATAGTGTGGTAAATGAGTGTAGGTCTGCGATGCTGAACAATGATATGACTTTAGCTAGGCTGATGAACCATGCTCAACAGATAATAGAGTAGAAGGTTAAGACTAGAGAGAGGCAGAACAAGAGAGCAAGGGCAGGCAGTTTCAGTTTTGCTCAGCCCAAATTAGAGGGAGGAAATCGTTCGTTGTTTTATCCTAAGTCATCAGTTCCAGCCCCTTTCTACGCTAGTGCCCCAGTGCCGAAGTTCAGGGACGACAACAGAGACAGAGCACCAGGATCTAAATCTCAGGGCAGTGTTAGCAGTGCTTGAACAACCCCTCTTTGTCAAACTTGTGGTAAGAACCACAAAGGTATTTGCAGAGCTGGTAGTGATGTCTGTTTTGGTTGTGGTAATACAGGCTACAAGATTAGGAAGTGTCCTCAGCCAGGCCCTCAGGGTCAGTAGAATCGTTCCACAGCCCAGTCCGGTTGCCCGAACCAGCAGGGTGCCACTTCCAGTGCTACTAGTGGGCAACGCCCAAATAGACTCTATGTTTTTTAGACCCGACAGGATTAGGAAAATTCTCCTGATGTCGTTATTGGTACGTTACAGATTTTCCATGTTCATGTTAATGCTTTGCTAGACCCAGGTGCATCCTTGTCTTTTGTCACTCCATACATAGTAGGCGATTTCGGAATCAGTCCCAAAATTTTAGCAGGGCCCTTTTCAGTCTCTACCCCAGTGGGTAAAACCATCATAGCTCGGCGGGTATACAGGAACTGCCCGGTTATGATATTTTAGAAATCCACATCAGCAGATTTAATCGAGTTAGAGATGACTGATTTTGATGTCATTTTCGGCATGAATTGGCTTCATTCCTGCTTGCCACAGTCGACTGAAGAAATAGGATAGTTCAATTTCAGTTCTCGAATGAGCCCGTCCTAGAGTGGAAGGGTAGCATTTCGTCTTTCAGGGGTCAGCTTGTTTCCTACCTTCGGGCAAGAAAAATGATTTCTAAGGGGTGTGTGTATCATCTCGTGCATGTTAAGGATTCCAGTTCTGAATCTCCCAGTCTCGAATCAGTCCAGTAGTTAATGAATATTCAGATGTCTTTCCTGAAGATCTTCCAGGTATTTCTCCCGAAAGGGAAATAGACTTCGGCATAGACCTTCTTCCAGATACTTAACCTATTTCTATTTCGCCATACAGAATGGCACCAGCAGAACTTAAGGAACTGAAAGATCAGTTGAAAGATCTCTTAGATAAGGGATTTATCAAGCCCAGTGTATCCCCATGGGGTGCGCCAGTCTTATTCGTGCGCAAGAAAGACGGTTCTCTCAGAATGTGTATTGATTACCGTCAGCTCAACAAAGTCACGGTCAAGAATAGGTATCCGCTGCCTAGGATAGACGACTTGTTTAACCAACTTCAGGGTGCCAGTTATTTCACCAAGATAGACCTCAGATCAGGCTATCATCAGCTCAGAGTTAGAGAATGTGACATTCCGAAGACAACTTTTCGTACTCGGTATGGTCACTTTGAATTTCTAGTCATGTCTTTTGGTATTACCAATGTCCCTGCATCTTTCATGGACTTGATAAACCGGGTGTTCAAGCAGTACTTGGACACATTCGTCATAGTCTTCATAGATGATATTTTGGTCTATTCTCGCACAGAGCGTGATCATTCAGACCATCTCATAATTGTTCTTCAGACTCTCAGGGATCACCAGTTGTTCGCCAAGTTCAGTAAGTGTGAATTTTGGCTAAGATCAGTAGCATTCCTTAGCCACATTATTTTCGGTGATGGCATTAGAGTAGATCCTAAAAAAACCAAAGCGGTAAGAAACTAGCCTCGTCTTGTCTCTCCATCAGATATCAGGAGTTTCTTGGGTTTGGCTGGCTATTACCGACGGTTTGTCGAGGGATTTTCTTCTATTACATCTCCTATGTCTAGATTGACTCAGAAGAAGGTCAAGTTTCAGTGGTCAGAACCTTGCGAGAAGAGTTTTCAGGAGTTTCAGACTCGACTCACCTCAACTCCAGTTTTAGCACTTACCGAAGGTTCCGATGGATTCGTAGTATATTGTGATGAATCCAGAGTAGGTTTAGGTTGTGTCCTCATGCAGCATGGTAGAGTCATAGCCTACGCCTCCAGGCAGTTAAAGCCCCATGAGAAGAATTATCCTACTCATGACCTTGAGTTAGCAACAGTTGTCTTTGCCTTAAATATTTGGAGGCATTATATATATGGTGTTCATATAGACATCTTCACAGATCATAAGAGCCTTCAATATGTCTTTTCCCAGAAAGATCTCAATCTTCGTTAGAGAAGGTGGTTAGAGCTCTTGAAGGATTATGACATGAGTGTTCTTTATCATCCTGGCAAGGCCAATGTGGTGGCCAACGCAGTCAGTAGACTGTCCATGGGTAGTGATTCCCATGTTGAGGATAGTAAAAAGAAATTAGCTCAGGAGATTCATCAGCTTGCCAAACTAGGCGTTCGCTTAGTCGACTCTTCAGAGGGTGGTGTATGTGTTCAGAGTAGTTCAGAGTCATCTCTAGTTTCCGAGGTGAAAGATAAGCAAGACAGGGATCCTAGACTTGTCAAGCTAAAAGAGTCAGTTCAGATTCAGGAAGTAGAGGTTTTCTCCCAAGGGGGAGATGGTGTTTTTCGTTGTCAGGGTTGTCTGTGTGTTCCCGGTGTAGATGACTTGAGGCAGAGAATTTTTGCAGAAGCGCATGGTGCGCGATACTCTATTCATCCAGGGGCCACTAAGATGTACCGCGACTTGCGGGAGATCTATTGGTGGAGTGGGATGAAGAGGGACATTGCAGAGTTTGTGGCTAAGTGCTCTACATATCAGCAGGTTAAGATAGAGCATCAGAAACCTAGTGGTTCCATGCAGGAGTTCACTATTCCCACTTGGAAGTGGGAAGAAGTAAACATGGACTTCGTGATAGGTTTGCCTAGAACACGTCATCAGCATGATTCAGTTTCGGTCATTGTAGACAGAATGACCAAGTCAGATCATTTTCTTCTAGTTCGTACCTCTTACTCAGTCGAGGATTATGCCAAACTCTATATTAGGGAGTTGGTCAGATTATATGGTGTTCCACTATCTATCATCTCAGACAGAGGTACCCAGTTCACCTCTTACTTCTGGAAAGCATTCTAAAAGGGTCTTGGCACCCAAGTTCATCTCAGTACAACATTTCATCCTTAGACATATGGTCAAGCAGAAAGGACCATTCAGAATCTAGAAGATATGCTAAGGGCGTGTGCAATTGATTTCAAGGTAAGCTGTGACGACCACTTGTCTTTGATTGAGTTCGCATATAACAACAGCTATCACTCCAGTATTCAGATGGCTCCATTCGAAACTCTCTATGGTAGGAGATGTAGGTCTTCGATCGGTTGGTTCGAAGTTAGTGAGATCGCAGCCATAGGGCCTGACTTAGTATTCGATGCCTTAGAGAAAGTTTAGTTGATCAGAGAAAGACTCCGGGCTGCTCAGAGCCGACAGAAGTCTTATGCAGATGTTCTTAGAAAGGATCTCGAATTCGAGGTTGATGACTATGTCTATCTCAAGATATCTCCCATGAAGGGAGTGAAGAGATTCGGTAAGAAGGGAAAGCTCAGTCATCGATATGTCGGTCCCTTCAAAATTCTCAGTCGCTTCGGCAAGGTAGCCTAGATTACCTTCAGATCTAGCCTCAGTTCATCCAGTTTTCCATTTCTCTTTGCTCAAGAAGTGCATAGGTGACCCAACAGTTGTAGTCCCTATTCAGAGCGTTGACATTCAGAATAGCCTCTCTTATGAAGAGATTCCAGTCGAAATCCTCGACTATCAGACTCGTAGGCTGAGGAACAAAGAAGTCCCTCTAGTCAAGGTTCTTTGGCGAAATCAGTCCATGGAGGGAGCTACTTGGGAAGTAGAAGCAGACATGCAAACCAAGTACCCTCATCTTTTCTCTGCTAATTCAGACTTAGATCAAGGTAACCATTTTTCTTAAGCTTATTCAATTACATGTTCAAAATTCCAGTATAAAATTGGTATCAAGTATCAGTGCATAGCTTATCCTGCATTCATGAGTTCAACTTATCAGTCATGCATCAGATATGCATGTTCAGTTGGGCTATATTCAGTTTAGAATTCAATTCAGTCCTAAAATCTTGTTCCAGCTGAGCATGATCAGTGTATGCGTCGTTTTATCTTTTCTCACCTCTCAAGCAGTCATCATTCGAGGATGAATATTTCCAAGGAGGAGATATTGTAATAGCCCCAAAAAAATCCAAACCAATATTAGAGCCATGTACCAAGCTCATGCATAGTACATCATGGTTCTTTTATAGTTTTATGAGTAAGTTAGATGTATATTAAGGCTTCAAATAACTCCCAGCTATCAGACGAATCAAAACATTCCTTACCGATTGAATTCTTGAGAAGGATATTGGTATAGTCAACTTCAAATGAGCATATCTGTCATTATACTTGGAATTTTTTATCTCATGACCTATCAAAAGATAGATAATTGAATTATCTTTCTAACGATACCAATTTCGCCTAAATCAGATATTGGAGAAAAGAGTTATTTCTATTTTACTCCAGCATGTCAGGCTAGAAACTGTGTGACGACATTCGTGGTAGCTTACCACATTTGTGATGCCCTACCACGAAGGTCGTCAGCCTTAGGTAGAATCTAACTCCTGTGTGATGACATTTGTGGTAGCTTACCACATTTGTGATGCCCTACCATGAAGGTCGTCAGCCTTAGGAAGAATCTAACTCCTGTGTGACGACATTCGTGGTAGCTTACCACATTTGTGATGCCCTACCACGAAGGTCATCAGCCTTAGGAAGAAACCATCTCCTAAGTAACGACATTCGTGGTAGCTTATCACATTTGTGATGCCCTACCATGAAGGTTGTCATACTTAGGTAGAAACCATCAGTTCCAGCTTCTGTGTGATGACATTTTGAAGGCTTACCACACTTTTGACGGCTTGTCACAAATGTCGTCAGCTATGATTTTCAGCAACTGGGAATTTATTTTATAAGGGTATTTTGGTCTTTTCCCTTCACTTCCCACAACTTATAACCCTCAGGAAATGTATTATCTTCCATTCTCTTTAGTTAAAACATCTCAAAAAGCTCTCTTATACACTTTCAACCACAAGATTAGGGTTTCCTCTCAAAATCTTCTCCTCAGGAACAAGAACATTCTTTCCCAAAGGGGTTAAACCCTAGTCAAGAAAATCAAGGACAAGCCTAAGGATTTCTTCAGGAACCTTCAGAAACATTAGATCTCTTTCAAGATCAAGCTTTAAGGTATGTGTAGTGTTCATTTATGGATTCAATTCATTCATAGAGTTCAAGAATCATGCTTTTAAATGTTATTTTGTAATCTTTTGTGGTGATATAAGCATGTACACGTTGATGATTGTTGTTCAAGTTTCAAGATGATATCTAAGGATGTTTTCCATAGAATATATGTGATTGTTGGTTGAAAATCATGAACTTTAGGTGGGTTGAACTAATGCAAGTATGAAATCCACCTATGCCTTAAAGAATGCATGTAAGGTGTTTGATAAAATGCCTAGGATATTAGAAGTTCATATTTACATGATTTCATAATATCTAAATGACAAGTCCATGTTAGCGATACACTTAAATATGAATGCCCATGCTATTTATGTATTCTTATGGTGATGGCATAAAGTATATACGATGATGGAAATATGAATTTTGTGTGCGAATTATATCCATGCTTTCCCTACCATGTTTGAGGTGTTGATTAAATACATGATATATACTATCCCCTACTTATGATATAGCAAATTGTGGACTCTAATCTTGTGATCAAGTTATGTCATGTGTGTCAGTTTTCTTCTATCGAGTCCTAGGGGTATTCGTACCCAAAAAACATAGTTGTTGCCTAGAGCCATGTCATGTTGTCACGATAATCTAAGTCAAGCAATAATCTATAGAACTCAGTCAGTCATGTGACTTAGAAAACCTCAGAAATCTCATGATCCCAGTTAACTCTCAGATAATAGTACTACTCCGTCAGTCAACGGAAGTCAGTTAATTTGTCCATGTACAATCAGTTGAATCATGTTTAGTCTCTTCAGATGGGAGTAGGACTTAGCATCGAGTGAACCCAAGGATAGGAACTCACCTGTATATGAAGGTGTGATTCTTAGCAGTCATCCTTGCATTCCAGAACTATGTAGCCAACATAGGTTGAGACATCGTAACCTGTTGTATGAGGGTAGATGATGTGGCTTAACCTGTTATATGAAGGCTCCCACCGTTCTCACTAGAGTTACCTGTTATATGAGGGTTGCTCACATGTTGTCCTTACCAGTGATGCGGTATTGACACCCTTCCGGTCAGGGCAGAGATTGGACCCCATCTTAGCCATAATGGCACATATGGGGCATGTCGGTTAAACAACTACCTCCCATAATTTCAGTATCAGTCTGAATAAAATAACTCAGATAGTTCTTCAGATATCAGTATACCAGGACTGTTAGATACGGTCAAATTCAGTTATAGCACGGAACTCAGAGAGTTCAACCAGATTCAGGGCTGCCAGATACAGTCATCCATGTTATCAAAACTACGATTCCAGCCATGTATTAGCATACAGATTTAGCCATTACGTACTCACAATCTTAGTTACTACGTATGTATGTTTGCACTCTTGCATTCATATCAGTCAGTCAGTTAGCATTGTTCATGCATGCAAACCCTGTTTATATTTAGCCTACCTCGCTCGTATACTTAGTACATCCCCTTGTACTGACACATTTACACCATAGGTTCAGAGGCACGAGTCCCAGACCAGCAGTAACAGTCGTATTCAGCATATAGAGTTGCAGTGAGTCCTCTTCATTCGAGGACGACATTATTTGATTTATTCATTTATTTCTTCAGTTCAGTTTTACGGAGTTAGTTGGAGACATGTTCCTTCAACTCCTTATTTCAGACAGTACTTAGAGGCTTTCAGATTTACGCTCAGATTTAGCTTTCAGATTTAGTTTTCAGTTGTTTTGGGTATCTTTCACCCACACGGATGTTACTATTTTACAGATTCTTAATTCAGTTGAACCTTATGGCCTGCATGTTCATGTTTTCTGCATAATTACATTATATATTGTAGTGCACAGGTACAAATATCAGTCATGGGTTAGCTTGTGGTCCTTCGGGATCATAAGCACCGTGTAGCATTTCGGTTCAGAAAATCAGGGGTTTACAGGAAGGCTCTATAGTTGAGGCATATCTTGCAAGAGAAACGTCTCAATTTTGTTTATACTACTTTCGTGATGAAGTTGCTTGTTTAAGAAACTGATTGAATCATCATTAGGACAGTGTGAATGAGCCTCATTTGCAACCGATATCAATTTTCAATCAATCTGATTGTAAGGCTAAAAAGATTATACGTCGCTGGCTCACTCCCACGAAGCACAAATTAACAACTTTGTATGTCTTGCTGAATTGTCCGGAAGTTGAGTCCTTTCTGATGTAAGGAGATTAAAATTTTTACATATCTTATTTATTTACTTATTCCCTTAAAGAAATTAATTGTGTTTCGCATGTTGGATCTTCAGTTCATTTATGACTTAATTCCTTGAAAATCAAGTGTATGCATCCTTTGCAACATGGTTTACATATGAGGTTTGTAAGTGTATTAATATTTTTACAAATTTTAAACATTTACACATTCCTCAACTAACATATATATATAATATATATATGCATAATATTTTTAGGTACACCAGTCACCAAATGCAGCCGCATACAATCATCTCTTGAGAGATATTTCTTTGGGTCGAGTTGAAGCTCATGCAATGTCCCATTACACAGTAAATGGGTTTAAATTTTCCACCGAACAACACTCCAGAATAAGGAAAATAAACAATAGTGGTGTTTGGGTTAAGGGTGATGATGATGTTGATTACTTTGGCATCATGCACGAGATCTTAGAACATAAGTATGCTGGTTTTTCAATAATTAAAATTGTCCTCTTTCGATGTAAGTGGTTTGATCCAAGCACAAGAGGCACAAGAGTACATAAGGAGCATAACATCATTGAAGTGAAGCACAATAGGTCGTATCCTATTTACGATCTATTTGTTCTAGCGCAAAATGCTAAACAAGTGTATTATACTCTTTATCCATTGCGCAGCGATAAGTCTGATTGGTTGTCTGTAATAAAAACAAAGCCTATATGACGGGTGGAAGTTGAGAATGTGCTGGAGACTACATATCAAAATAAAATGTAGATTGATCACCAGTTAGTGGACGTTGACTTAGTGGATAGTTTGAATCACCCCAAAAATATATTTGAAGAAGTTAATATTGCGGAAGAAGAGGCTGAGTAAGTAGGAGATGAGGAAACTTCCGAAGAGGGTGAATGGTTTAGTAGAGAGTCTTAAGAAGAGGAGAATTAGTTGTGTATGTTGTATTTATTATGTATTGATGTCTTTATGATTTGTACTATATATTTACCTTTATGTTTCTTGTTTATGATTGATATGTAATATACTGTTTAAGATTGTTGTTTTCACTTTTCCATAATTTATATAGTAATAAAAACATTCTTGTCTATCTCGTGTTGTTGGAGCGATTTGAAATATGAATTAGTAACTAGAAATTAGTTACTTGAAATGTTTTCTTATATATTCATTTTGTAGGAACTAACTACTTGTTAACTTTATATAATTTAGATGTCAAGTAGAGGTGACAAAGGTAAGGGAAAATTTGATACCACGGAAAAAAAAACCTCCGCCTTATAGACAACCAACAGGTATTCATATATCTGAGGGTCGGTTTGCTGACGCTACAACACGACCCTCATATTCTATGTCGCCCAGTATTTAGCTCTTGATCCTACGCATGTGGGGACACTACATGAGTCTACACAGTGGCGGAGCCAGACTTTTGGTTAAGGGTGTTCATATTTTTTCTTGGGCAAAGAACTGTTTAAAAAACAAAGAAAATAAAGCACTGTTGCACCTGCCAAAGTTCGAACCCGGGTTGTTGATGCGAAAATGCACACTCTTGACCACTGGACTATGCTTCTGTAGATTGTCAAGGGTGTGCAACAATATGTATATAACCATAAATATCTATAGTTAACCTATATACTCAGAATTTTTTTCGATGAAGGGTGTTCATCTGACCACCCTTCGTTGGCTGTGGCTCCGCCACTGAGTCTACACCGACTCATTCTGCACCTATCATTGTTCCACCACCACCACAGTGCTAACGGATGACCGCTGACACATCCAGACATCTACCATTATCAGTACCCTCCTGTAGCAGTCACCCAAGTTCGCACAGTGATTCTGCCGAATCTTTTAGGTTGTCGGATCTTCATCTTGGCGGCACTCCATCCGGTGCTTCAGATCCACCCACGCCAGTTCATCCACCATTCCTTGCTCCGCGGTTCGGAGACAGTGATGATTATGGAAGGCGTTATCTTATTCCATATGGAACAGGGTAAGATTTCTAAATATAATAACATTATTTATTTTTTCATTACTATATTATTATGCTCTATGAAATTACTGTTTGATCTTGTGTAGTAGGTTTAGGCCAGATGCTGGAGTTGGAAAAACTGCGAGAAAATGCATTTGTCAGAACTTCAACGGCTGCTGGATCAGTTGGCAAAAGGTTCCAGAAATTGACAGGGAAAGAATGTTTCAAGAATTTCATGTAAGGATTTAACTTATCGACTACTTAACACAATGTTAGAACAAAAGATTGAATATCATATTTTTATTTTTTGTTGTAGAAATTTTACTGATGGGATAATGCGAATACATGTCTTATAAAGGGGAACTTTTTCAGAAGATGTAGATCCAGATTTAACGGTCTGTTGGATTATGCCCAAACCAAATTGGTACGGCTTGAATGGATAAGTGAATCCTTATGGCAACAGTATATTTGCTATTGAAATAGTGAAGAATACCAATTGTTGAGGGCCAAAGGAAAGAAAGCCCAGACATCATCCAAGGGTGGGTCCCTACATACTGCGGGTGCCAAAGTGTAATTGTTGTGGAGGAAAAAAATGATATGTAACTTTTACAGTTTTAATTGCTTGTTTCTATTTAAATTTTTAATTATTTGAAGATTGATAATTTTCTTATATGCAGGAAAAAAAAAAGGGGAGGAAGATACCACACGATGAGCTATTCGAGGAGACGCATCTGAAAAAAAAGAACCCGACTGATGAAGATGTCTGAGTTGAACCTCGTACAAAAGTTGCCCATGTAAGAGTCATTTTTTTAATTTATGAATCTTTTTCTCAAAGTTGATATTATTCAAGTATAAGTACTTTAATATTTTTTTTACTTTTACTTTTAATTTTACTTTGAATATAGGACAAATATACACAGCTCGTTAGTGAGTATCGTAGTACTCAGCCTCTTGAAAGTCAGGATGACCCAGTACCTCAACATGTAGAGGAGGAGTTATGGGGAAAAGCTGCGGGTCCTGCAGTTAGAGGCCATTACTGCGGATACCACAATTTTTTTTATGAGAATGTTAGGTCTTCGTCCGGCCCTACATACTATAACTCTTCAGTTGATAGAGAAACCATTGAAACCCTACAAAATACGATTTCTAAACTCACTGAAGAGCTTGCTGCAGAGAGAGGGAGGGCGCAGAAGAGAGAGGATGAAACAACATCACAACTCAGAATGCTGCAATAGCAGTTCAGCTCTTTTATTTAGTCTGCAGGGGTTATTCCTCCATGTCCTGGTGATGCAGTTCAGGCTGCAAAAGGTCTAGGCCTACTGGATGATATCAGCTCAGATGAGTATGTGGAAGACGACGACGATAACGATGACGATGAAGATGAGTTTTAATTTTTTGACTTTTGTATGTGTTTTACTTTGGATTTGGACATTTTGTTGTAGTGTTTACACTTTTGTATGTATTGTTGCAGTTGTTACACTTTTACACTTTTGTTGGACATTTTGCATGTGTTGTAGTGACATTTTGTATGTTGAGTGGGAATACATTTGGTTTGTTGTTGTTGTTGTATTGTATTGTTTCATTTGCTGCTTTTTATTTTTTTAAAAAAAATCTCAGAAAAACCTACCACAAGTGATCGGTTTTAATAAAATTAATTAATTAATTTTAAAATAAAACCGACCACTTGTGGTCGTTTTTTTTTAATTAATAAAATAATTTTAAAAGAAAACCGACTACTTGTGGTCGGTTTTAATAAAATTAATTAATTTTAAAATAAAATCGACCACTTGTGGTCGGTTTTATTAAAATTAATTAATAATTTTAAAAAAACGACCACTCGTGGTCGGTTTAGTTTGATTTTTTTTATTTTTAAAATTATTTTTTTCTATTTTAATAAAATAATAATGACTTTTAAAAAAATATATATATTTAAAAAAAATGACCACACGTGGTCGGTTTTTAAAAAGCTACCACTTATTTATCGACCACACACTTTGGCCAGTTTTGTGGTCGGAAATTGAGAATAAACGACCACAAGTGGTGACTTAGCATTGATTCATAATAAACTGACTTAAGTGTATGAGCGGAAGTTGTGAACTTAATCATCTAAATTTATTCGGATAAGCAATTTGAACATCTCAACACGAGCTAAGCCTCAACTGAAACATATAAAATATTTGAAAAATAACTACCAAGTTCGGACAAGCCTCTTAACATACTAAAGAGTCACTTGGACAGTCTCAGCTGACCTGAAAAACATAAACTCTGAATATAATCATAACTGAGCTACTAGAAACAAACATAATTCAGGTCCTCAGAACATGAGGACTCACCAACTGACGGAAGATAGGAAGTGATGATCGTGGCTAATCATGATACTAAGAGCGAACACCAAAACCTACATCATAATAGGATGCCGAGCACTTGTGGTCAGTTTATTTTTAAAAAAAGTAATATAAATAAATAACATAAAATCTAATCTTTATTTTTTAATTACAATAATATATTGTCCATCGAGTACATGTATATCTATAATATATAATATATTAAAAGTGTGAAGACCCTTAGAAAAGTGATTTGAACTTTTTGCCCTTCATTATAAAATTCCACAATAGACAAAATCGTCTTTTTACTCTCTTTTTTCTCAAATTATTATTTAATTAAATTAAGGTGTCCTAAAATTTATGGAAAGAAATTAAATCCTAATATATGGATACGTTAATTAGGGATACTTTTATAATAAAATTTCACAATAGATAAAATCGTCCTTTTTACTCTCTCTCTTTTTTAAATTATTATTTAATTAAATTAAGACTCCTAAAATTTATGGTAAGAAATTAAATCCTAATATATGGATACGTTAATTATGAATACTTTTATAAAATTTTATTTGAAATTAAATAGGATTCACTTTGGTTGAAAAGTCATTATATCTATAAAATCAACGCAACCAAACCTATTGCGGCCAAAATGAAGGAAGTTCACACGGATGAAGAAGAGGATGATGATGACGACGATTCATGATGATGGAACCCATTTCCAATATGAATAACTTCATGGATTCTTCAGGATTCAATTAATGAACAACCAAGTTGAGACTTGCTTCTATTATGAAAGTGCATACTGAATATAGGTGAACTAGAATACAAGGAAAGTGGTTCATAGAAAATATCCCAATTAACTGCACAAATTGCAGGCGGAGATGTTTCTATGCATGTTATAATTTCTATGCAGTTGATGTACAAGCAGATGCCGATAATTTTTATATATACAGTTCATGACATAGAAACAAGAGCCCTTTCAGTGGCTTGTGTTTTAGCATCATCTCATGCTGGATCAATTCCTCAATTCCTTTGCCAAATACTTGTCTGTCAACTCCACCTGGGCGTATATTTCACTTTTCTGGACGGAATTAGCTAAAAGTTGAGGCTGAGTTTGGAATGCCAAACCAAGTCCTTCTATCACACATAGTTCGCTCTTAGTTGGATCGAAGGATGTATGCATCTCACGTGAGATATATCAATAAAAAGAAATGAATTTATGTCTTTTTTCACCTGCCGCTTCAGGAAATAGATTCAGCGAGTTCAGTTGGCGACGGAGATGTAGTAGAAACCTCAAGTTTGATTTATGTGGTCGTAAAGTGATAGATCCCGTCATTAAATTATTTCTGGGATCCTTTTCTTTATTGTTCTATATATTCTTCTTGAAGTATTCACATAATGATGTCTTAATTAGCTGTTTTATTAATATAATTATGACTATGCAATTTGCTTGAGTTTAATATTATATTGTGTGTAGTCAAAGTAATTTCCACTTCTATTATTCTTTTAGGTGCATATTTAGCATACCGTGAAAAATCAACAACAATTGAATCTTTTTTCTTCACGTAAGTTTTTTTTACTCTTTTTTCACCTTTTTAGTGAGCTAATTTTTGTAATGATTATTCTATTTTTTTTGGAATTTGATGCTTGTATTTTTTAATTGAAGGTGTTTATTGGTTTGTCTTATTTAATTGTGTTATCTTGTAGAATACAATTTTAAGTTATAGAGAATGAAGGTTCTTGATTTATTGAAGTCGATGTATTATGGTAATAACTGTGTTATCTTGTAGTATACAATTTTAAGTTATGGAGGATAAATATTCTTGCTTTATTGATGTCGATGTATTGTGGTAATAATTATGTTATATTGTGGTTTACAATTTTGTTTTGTGGAGGATGAAGGTTCTTCCTTAGTTGATATAGGTAATCTTTGGTGTAAGATATTCGTAATGCCGATCAATTTGTTTCTCCTGAAAATTTTTATGGTCCTTCTTCAAGCCGTATAACTTTTGGTACATAGAGTTGTTGTTTTTTCTTTTTTGGATGAAGACGATGTGGACTAGCTTATGCGCACCTCACCTATTTCATTGACACATTGGGTAACTTTTCTCATTAGAGATTAGCAACCTATAATCGCATGAGTTTTCTACCCTGCGTCTACTACGTCACATCCTTGCATTAGAGTTTTTAGTTCTTTTACTTATCTTAGTAAATACACGTACTGTACTTTCTACATATTTTGTTATGCTGAAGCGTTAATCAAACATAAGTGCTAATTTTTTATTTTTAAAGTCTTCTGGAAAATGTCTCTCTTTTTTCTTTTGTGGGTGCGGAAGGGAGGGGGAGGATGTCCTTAAAATGTTTCTAGAAAATAATTTATCGACGATTATTTTTGAAAAACAACTGCATCTGAGTAAAATTGAAAATAATATAATATGAGTTTTCGATGGAAATGATCTTTTATGATCACTTACCAATCCATATACTATTCTATCTATATCTAACTATATATATTATTTTCTATTTTAATAGTGCGAAAGATCTCAGAAATACCGTTTGAACCTTTTGTCATCATTAAAAGACTCTGTAATAGATAAAATAGTATTTTTATTATTTTTAAAATTTATTATTTAATTAAATTAGACTTTTAGAATATATGAAAATAAATTAAGTATTCATAAAATAAGTCATATATATATATATATATATATATATATATATATATATATATATATATATATATATATATATAAGATAGAACTATGTAACAGAAGAATATACTACTTACAATTTTAATCAAAGTCCTACATATAAGACAAAAATGTATGTTTATTTAGGACTAACAATTATCATTTATTATTATACAAAAAAAAAAAATAGATGTTACTTGTGCACGTCAAAAAAGAGTAGAAGGAAAACTTAATAATTAACATTATATGATTTTAAAAATGAAAACTTAATAAATCAAATAAAATTTTATTCATTTGTCCTATGCATGAGTTTTAGGATTTAATAACATATATTAGTTGATTTTGTTAGTTAATCGAGGTAATATTTAAAATTTAAAATTCATTAAAATTTTGTCTTATATCTATGATATACTAAAGTGTGAAAACCCTTAGAAAAGTAATTCGAACTTTTTGCCTTCATTAAAATATTTCACAATACATAAAATCGTCTTTTCATCTTTTATAAAATTAATTTAACATTATAGTTATTAAATCTTTCCTTATTAAAATTAGATAGAAACTCCTAAATATATCACTTGACTTATTTTTATATTTTTTAAACGAGTAGAGTAATACTTATATTTTATTATTAAATATACTCCTAAATTTAGAGAATTGCACGTTAAAAGAAGGAAGAAACAGAAGAACAAGTCATAATTATTTAATTACTATCTTATATTTAGGAGTTTGATTTGGAAAAGATTACTATGTATTTCAAAAGTAATTTTAATTATTTTTCTTTCAAAAACTCTGTACTTTCAGCTCCGTATAGATTTAAGAGTATCTAAATTTGGGTAATTATTATAAAAGAAAATAAATGAAAAGAAGTATTAGAAAAATTAATATAGTCTCCTAAAATATATGTAAAGAAAAATTAGAAAAGGACTCTTAAAATATATTAGAAAAAATCAAACTAACTTAAATATTTAAACAGTTAAAAGTTCAGCATATAAACATAATATTTGGTAATCTTTTTCACAAAACTTTGACAGGATTCTATGGTGAGTTTTTTTTCATCTGCTCATTGATTTTGTTTTAAATTTTTTATAGATTTTGTACTTGCTTTAGTGTGAATTGAAATTCATCGTAGGCTGAGTTGGAGGATAAATTAAATGAGACAGTAAAAAATTTCAAACTGAAGGTAACAATTTGTAACTTTTTTTATACTTATTTATGATGCAAATAGTGATTCTTTTTATTGATCTTGCTTTTAGATTGACTTTTGGTTATCTAATATAGACGGCGTTGCATCAGAAGAAAATCAATTGACCTGAAGAGCTGGAGAAGACAAAAAAAGAAAGAAAAGGTTAGAATATATTTTGCGGGGTTTCATTGTGATAGATGATTTCTCGCAATGGACCATTTGCAATTTGAAATAATTTTTGGCATTCAAGCATCAATTTTTTGTTAAAATCAAGAGAAAGGTTAAATACGCATCTAAATTATCTCGATATTTTGAGTTTCATACCTAAACTTTTTTCATGTGTGCGAGTCTCCTGCTTGAATTATCACAATAATTATTTCTCAAAATATATCGTAATTATTGATTATTCTCTTTTGCTACTTATTATGGTGATATTTCAGGAAAAAAGAAAAGTTAAAATTGACACTTGAGTTTTAATTTGATCAATAATTGGTTATAATTCGGGTAGGAAATTAGGTGAAAAACTCGCACAGCCGATGGTTCAGGTATAAAACCCTTAAAACTGAAAAACTTTAGGTAAGTTTTTTATCATTAACTCTAATATCTATATTCTTAGTAATATTTACGTATATGGATTCTAACTTGGGATTTGACAGAGTTGAGATTGATTCACAATATTCTAAGTGTTCTTTTGGATTTACCAGTAAAATCACTTTGTTTATTTAGCTAATTATGTTTGATAGTTGTGTACTACATAATGAATGACTTTTAGTATCTCTGTTATGTCGATTGTGATATATTGATTGAGGAAAAAGAATTTGAAAACTCTCAATACCACTACTAATATGTCTAGCAAGTCCAAAAAGTGATAAAATTATAAAATTTATTATTACTCTTAATATAATTAATGTATTTTTCAAGCTTCTCTAACTTGACTCATCTGCATTAATTAAGGCACAAGTCAACTTTTATTGGTCAAAGACTACTAAAAAGAGATACTAAAAAATAGAAGACTACTAAAAAGAGAAACTCAAAAATAGAAGGCCGAGAGGAGAATCCTCAGGATTTTGTTGATCCAGAAATAACTCGCGCATAGGAAAAAGTTCTCCCATGAAATGACAAAGATTTTTAATCTCATTATTGTAAATAAATAGTAAGTTTGAAATTGATTTACCTTTGATTAGGTTATTAAATTTAGGTTTTTTATCATTAGTTAATACTTACGATCTTGACTAAATAATATAATTGTATTAAGCATAATAATAATAATTTATCATAATGTATCAATTTCAAAAGTTATATAGTAACACTTTGACCATTTGGATTTAGGAATCCTTTTATATTTATGAAGTTTTGATCAATTAATTATTTTTCAAAGTATTTTAAGTAAAAAAAAAGTCTATCACTTCTCTTTCGGTTGTACTTATACTTTAACTAAATTATATAAATATTATAAAAGATATAACTTTTTATTGACGTGATATACATGTGCAAAGAACGTACACTAAACTAGTATATATAAATATATCATGTAGGGATTTACATAATAATAAAAAACTAACTGAATCTATTCAAGTATATTGAATATATGTTGATATCATACGTGAGGTAATAACATGCTGTTGAATTTATATCAGTGTAAGGTAATTAATCGATAATTCGTCAGGGCATAAAGAATATGAAATATTACGGGGTAATACACTCGCGCATGTGAGGTATATAATACATATTCAGAAGATGATAGTCGATGGAGCGTGTGTGTGTATATATACACACATATGTATATCTCTTGTAGTGATGCACGCAGTGAAAAGCTAACTAAATCTATCCAAACATATTAAATAATGTGTTGATATCATACGATTGAATTCCCTGCAATTCACTGTTTCAACACTGGTCCTCATATATATCATGCTTACACATTCAAATCTTCCATAAGTTATCAACTTAAGCTCTCCCAAGCACCATTTCGATCCTGTTAAATCTATCTCTCAAAACTAGTATTATCACCATCATACTGTCATTCCTTCACCATGGTGAATGGTGATCATTTAAAAATTCAAGCTTAGCCCCCAGAACTAAGCATGAAGGCAACATAACTGCTCACATTTTATTTATGCTTACAACTATCAGATAAAAATCGAAAATCACTAGTCCACTAATACTTCATGATAAAGTAGCCAAATTTAATCCTCACGGTCTATTAGTACATTCTCCTTTCACACGTCATAGCCACTTATTCATACGCACATTTAAACTACATAACGTAGTCCCATAAATATCAAGGAGTTTCGCTATTTAAAATCATGGGTGAAATTTAGATCTAATTATTTTTAATTACTCTATCCTTTTATTCACAACTTATAACTGATTTTTATTACCAAATGAAAATCCTTGCGAGCTCCTTCCCTAGTTTGAATACATTCTAAATCCTCTCAACTAATCACTCTTTCTCATTACACCCTAGCCAGCACTGTAAAGGCATGTCATTCGCATACGCGACTCTTAGCTATATTCTTCGACGAACCACTACGTCTACTCCTTAGCTTCTAAACTTATGAGTTCCTATTGTTGGGTTATTGGGTCTTTTTTACTTCCTATGTGATAAATAAAGCTCAATTTGGACCAACCCACTTTTGTCCATAGGCCTATTACTATGGGGCATATATATTGATCTTATTAGGTCTTATTCACCATCACAAAAAAAGAGTTTTCAGCAGTCAAAGAGAGAAAAACAAAGCTGATTTTCGCACCTAAATTCCAGCCACAACTGTCAACTTCAAATTGCAATTTCCGCTTCATTTTTTGTCCGATTGAGCTAATTTTTGGACTCCTTGTTTCTCTTATCTCAATATTTGATTAGAAACTGACGGATCTTGATTTGGTGGCCTGTATCTCCTGTTCTTCATTCCCGAACAGTAGCTATATTTTTTGTGCTTTCACTCCTTTGTTTCTCTAGTGTTTGGTGCTGTGGTTTATGTATTATTTCTTGTTGTTTGGCACTTGTTTTGTGGCCGTTTTGGAGAATAATATTCTAACTATTTGGTGATTATAGTGGAGGTTTGATACCGTGGTTTTTTACTCTTCACACCAAAGGGTTTTCCACGTAAATTTGGTGTCTTGTGTGATTGCCTTTATTCTTGACCTATCGCATTTGTATGGTAATTCATTTGCTTCCATATTACTTTATTTTGCTTGGTTTGCTTGTATCCTCTTAGTTTAAATTGGAAGGAAAAGTTTAGACTTGGGTATTCTTCCGCTGCTACCCTGTCGGGCTCTTTCATAGTGCCCTTGTCTTTCCCAACAAAATGGTATCAGAGCGTTGGTTGTTATTGATTGTTGATTTGAATGATAGAGGCAAATATGAGCAAGATGGTGTGTTTGAATGGTAGTAACTTTCATACTTGGAAAGGCAAGATGAAAGATCTTCTATTTGTCAAGAAAATGCATATACCTGTATTTGCGTCTACTAAACCTCAATCCATGATAGATGAGTATTAGAAATTTGAGCACTTACAGGTTTGTGGTTATATCAGACAATGGGTTGGAGATAATGTTAGAAATCATATTGTGAATGAGACACATGCCAGAAGTTTATGGGATAAGCTCGAGACACTTTATGCTTCGAATACTGGTAATAACAAGTTATTCCTGCTTAAGAAATTGATGAATATCAGGTATAAAGAGGGCAGTCCTATTTCTGATGATATAAATAATTTTCAGGGTGTCCTTGACCAGCTGTCCGGAATGGGTGTAAAGTTCAATGAAGAAATTCAGGGACTTTGACTTCTTAGTACTCTGCCAGACTCTTGGGAGACTCTTCGAGTTTCTTTGACTAATTCTGCTCCCGATGGTGTTGTAACTATGTAATATGTTAAGAGTGGTATCTTGAATGAAGAGATGAGACGAAGATCTGAGGCCTCATCTTCTTCATCTTCACACTCTGGTGTTTGGGTTACTGAAGAGAGGGGGAGAAATAAGTCTAGAGGTCCGAATGATAGAGATAAAACTAGAAGCAAGTCGAGTTCCAAATTGAAGAATGTTCTATGTGACTATTGCAATAAAAAGGGCATATCATGAAATAATTTTACAAGCATAAGAGAGATATGAGACGGAAAAAGAACGAAGGGGATAATGAAAATTGTGTTGCAGTTGTTGCTAATGATGATCTTCTTGTTGCTTTTGGTGAGAATGCCATCAATCTTGTTCGTGATGAGTCTAGCTGGTTAGTGGATTCTGGTGCTACTTCTCATGTTACGCCAAAGAAGAAATTGTTTTCTTTTTATACTCCAGGTAATTTTGAAATGTTGAAAATGGGCAATAATGATGAAGTTAAAGTACTTGGCATTGGCACTGTTTGTTTGGAAAGTAACAATGGTTCCAAACTAGTTCTCAATAATGTCAATCATGCTCCAGATGTTTGCTTGAATTTAATTTCTATAGGGAACCTTGATGATGAGGGTTATGTTAACACCCTTGCTGCTGGCCAGTAGAAGCTTACTAGAGGTTCGATGATTGTGGCTCGAGGTGATAAGTTGTCTAACTTGTACGTATTTCAGGGCTCTACTTCTAGAGGCTTGATAAAATTGGTGGAGAATGATACTTCATCAAAGTTGTGACATAGAAGGTTGAGTCATATAAGTGATAAGGGGATTGATAGTTTGGCTAAGAAAAAATTGTTTTCTGGAGTGAAATAAGCGAAGTTGAAGAAGCATGTTCATTGCTTAGCCGGTAAACAGAAAAAAAGTTTTTTTTCAGAGTCATCCGTCTTCAGGAAAGCTTGATTTGCTGGAGTTGGTGCATTCTGATTTGTGTGATCCTTTTAAAGTAAGGTCTCATGGCGGTGCATTTTACTTTGTAACTTTTATTGATGATCATTCTCGCAAACTCGGGGTATTTTCTTTAAAGTCCAAGATCAAGTACTTGATGTGTTCAAAGATTTTCAGGCCTTGATTGAGAGACAGACAGGGAAGAAATTGAAATGCATCCGTTCAGATAATGGTGGTGAGTATATTGGTCCTTTTGATAGATATTGCAGAGAGTAGGGTATTCGGCATCAGAAAACTTCTCTAAAAACTCCTCAGTTGAATGTTTTAGTAGAGAGGATGAACAAAACTCTAGTTGAGAGGGTTAGATGTATGCTTTCAGATGCTAAGCTTTCAGATTCCTTTTGGGCAGAAACACTTAATACTGCTGCTTAAGCTATCAATTTATCACCTACTGTTGCTTTGGATGGTGATGTCCCTGACAGAGTTTGGTCTGGTAAGAATGTTTCTTATGATCATCTTAAAGTCTTTGGGTGTAAAGCTTTTGTGCATGTTCCTAAGGATGAAAGGTTAAAGTTGGATGTTAAAACTAGACAGTGTATCTTCATTGGTTATGGTCAAGATGAATTTGAATATCGTTTTTATGATCCAGTTGAGAAGAAACTTGTTAGAAACCGTGATGTTGTGTTCTTTGAAGACCAAATAATTAAAGATTTTGACAAAGCTGAGAAGGTTGATTCTCAGATTAGTGAGGGTCTTGTTGATGTTGATCTAGTTTCTTTGACTACTACACTTGAAGAAAATCTTTGATGAAAATCAAGTTGATAATGAAGATGATGATCATGTTCAGAATGACCAGCATGATATTGTTGATGCTTCAGTGCAAGTTGATATGGTTGATCAGAAACCAGTTGTTGATGCTCCAGAGAGTTCTCTCAGATGATCTACTAGAGAGAGAATACCTTCATCTCGTTATTCTCTCAATGAGTATGTACTCTTAACTGACGGGGAAGAACCTGAGAGTCTTGATGAGGCCATGGAAAGTGAAGAAAAAGAAAAGTGGTTTGATGCTATGGAAGATGAAATTAAATCTTTGCATGATAATCATACCTTTGATTTGGTTAAGTTGCCTAAAGACAGAAAAGCTTTGAAAAACAGGTGGGTTTTTCGGGTGAAGCATGGAGATGGTAACCCAGTTCCACGATACAAGGCTAGATTGGTTGTGAAGGGATTTAACCAGAAAAAAGAGAGTTGATTTTGATGAGATATTCTCACCAATTGTGAAAATGTCATCCATTCGTGTTGTTTTAGGCTCAGCTGCAAGTCTAGATTTAGAGGTTGAGCAAATGGATGTTAAAACTGCTTTTCTCCATGGTGACTTAGATGAAGATATTTATAAGGAGCAACCCAAAGGTTTTGAAGTCAAGGGAAAAGAGAATTATGTTTGCAAATTGAAGAAGAGCTTGTATGGTTTGAAACAAGCTCCTAGGCAGTGGTACAGGAAGTTTGGTTCCTTTATGAGTCAGTAGGGCTTCAAGAAGACTACTTCAGACCATTGTGTTTTTGTGCAAAAATTCTCTGATGGTGACTTTATTATTGTGTGGCTTTATGTTGATGGCATGCTTGTTGTTGGTCATAATGCTTGCAGGATTCAAAAGTTGAAGCAAGAGTTGAGTATGTCTTTTTCTATGAAAGACTTAGGACCAGCAAAACAGATTCTTGGCATTTAGATTGTCCGTGACAGAAAGTCCAAGAAGTTGTGGTTATCACAAGAGAAGTACATTCAGAAAGTACTTCAAAGGTTTAACATAGACAAGGCTAAGGTTGTCAGTACACCTTTAGCTATGCACTTCAAGTCGAGCACGAAGAAGTGTCCTTCCAGTTAAATAACTTTTCAACTTTTCTTCTTATTTCTAATTAACGATGAAGTTTTTATAACTTTAAATCGTCAACTGAGTGAACTTTAACTTGTGATGAAGATTTTATGTCTTCTAATCACTAGTTAAATTCAAGCGGAGTAGAAAGCTTAAAGCTTTAATCTCCAAAAATAAGTTATACAGATTCTGTAAAATTATTTATTTCCTTAAGATTGTTATTTTTCGTTTGTACTTCGGGTACACAGAATTTGTATATGCAGAAAAATAACTTCAACTAGAGTTCAAGTATAAACAAGAACACAATGAAGTATATCAAATACCCTCAACACAAGATCAAAATGACCTTTCCAAGAGGTGTATTTTATTCTTTCAGAAAGTAGATGAAACAAAAATGAATAAGGCCAAGTCGTCCGAATTCACAGAGTTTCCTTAAGAAAATAATTCCCCTCACTGTACCCGAGGTTGTGGAATTCTTCCTCCCAGGATAAAATGGCCAAACAGACCAATTGTAGCGGTACCTCAAACAATTGAAATATCTTCGAACGCACGGAACGTTTTGATTGATCACACAGAGTAATTTGTAAGACAAGAAGTATTTTGTATTCAGAAAATTTTCGTATGTAAACCTGTGGATGAAAGCAGGTTTATATAACCACAAGATGCCTCTTCTGAAAAGTGGCAGAGGTTCATCTAAAAGGTGTAACCTTTTCTAAAAATTCATGTCCATTTGTCCAAACAGTGTGACTGTTCTGAACAGGCATGCCATTTCGTGAATAAGTGTGTCAGTTCGTCGAAACAATGCATCAGTTTACTGAAACAGTGCATCAGTTCACCGAAACAGTGCATCAGTTCACCGAAATAGTGGCACCAGTTTAATGAAATAAATGATTTTACAAATACAATATATATTTGTATATATTGCATTTGTATAAAAGTTTGAATAGTATTTATTTGTATCAATAAATACAACTCGTATCAATAAATACAAACAAGTATTCGTAGAAAGATACAAATGATAGTTCGCACTTGTATTTGTATGTTGTAGTTCTCATTTGTATTTGTATTTGTATTTTATAGTTCGCACTTGTATTTGTGTTTGCTAGTTTGCACAAAAAAATGAGAAAAAATATTTAAAAAAAGGAGAATAATAGAAAATAGAGAAAAAATACAAAAGAAAAAAAAGAAAAAGAAAAAAAACAAAATAGAAAAAAGTGAAAAAAAAAAGGAAAAAAAGAAGAGAAAACAACAAAAAAGGAAAAGAAAAAAAGAAGAAAAAAAATTGAAAAAGGAAAAAAAGAAGATAATAATACAAAATAGAAAAAGAGAGAAAATACATAAGAGGGACTATGAATTGTAATTAGGAATAATTAATAGGCAAGAGGGGGCTATGAATTGTAATTATTTGAAACTTAGGCTAAATAGGATAATTGAGAGTCTATATTTGCTAAGATATGTAGTTATCCCATTATTTATCAAGACAACCATGCTTGACTGCAGGTTGCTTTTCCATATGCGATGTTTTAAAAATGAAATCACATTTTATTTTAAAATTAATTTTGGAGAAAGGTTTTGGAGGGGCTTTCGGCTGAAGCATACAGCAGGTCGACATATCTGCCTCAATCATAATTTTTCTATATCATTCCTAATTAATTATTATGAGTTATTGATGTATTCAAAAATAAATAATAATATACAACAACATATCAAGTGTATTCCCACACAGTAGAGTTTGGGAAGGGTAAAGTGTACCACTACCTCAGGTGAAGTAGAGAAGTTGTTTTCGATAAATCCCGACTCAGAATAGATAACCATATAACAAATACAAAAACATAAAAGCATATAAGCTAATACAATATGCAAAATAAACTAACACTGCTAGTTAATACAAGAAATAGTACAACCACAAAACAATACAATATATTGTTTATTCGAAATCATAAACATCATGCAAACACCACGAACAGAAAATTTCAGACGCAATCAAAGTATGCTTTCTACTGTTACTGACGCACTCCTACCCCCTAACCCTCTACCCTAATTCGCGTCCTCCACACTTTCTTATCAAGGGTCATAAAAAATAAAAAATATTTAATAAAAAAAGTAAAATAGACATTTATGACAAGTTTGCTTCAGCTACTTCAATCATAATATTACTATATCACCCCTAATTAGTTATTATAAGTCATTTAAGTATTAAAAAATAATAATATTTAATAAAAAGGTGAAATAGACATAAAATAATAAATAATCTCTTGATGTCTAAATGAACTTGACATCTTATATGTGGTCCCCTTAAATTTTTTCCACAAGTATTTTTAATAGTAATTTTGCTATATCTCTTCTAATTAGTTATTACAAGTCATTTAAGACATGTTTGTTGGGCTGCTTCAATCGTAATTTTACTATATCATCCCCTAATTAATTATTATGGTCATCTAAGCATTTGTTACTTAAATTGGAGTGGAAGTAAAAAAATAATATCACAATACTTAAAAACTTAAATTATTTTTAAAAATATAATTGACTTTCAATGCCACAAAAGTTTGGACCAAGTGGATAACATATATTATTTAAAAATTATATAAAAAGTATTATAAATTACAATAGTTAACAACTTAAATATCTAAAATAAAAAAATTAATTTGTTATATATTTCAAAAAATACGTAAAAAATACTATAAATCGCAATAATTAATAATTTAAAAAATTTAGAGGCCAACTTTCCTGCTTTGGCACAACTTTATTGGTCCTTTCCCTTGCCTCTATTTTTTCCTCCGTTTTATTTTTTAATCTGTTATATATTTAAAGAAAACATAAAAAATATTATAAATCACGATAATTAGGAAATATACCTCTGTAGATTTTTAATATCATTTTATATGTTTGATGAGTATGACTCTTAATCTATAGAGATTTACGTGGTACATATATTTTAAAGAAAATTATAGAGTAAATACATAATTACCCCACTGATGTTGACCGAGATTTTCAAAAAGGCACCTAAACTTTGAATTCGACCTATTACCCCACGATTCTTACTTAATCCGTTGCAAATACACCATTTTCACTGAATCTCAGTCACAACAAAGAGATTAAACACACGAACCAATCAGGTGCTGCCACGTGTTAAGTGTATTTAATTTTGTATTTTTTAAAAATAATTCTTTCCTTTTTATTTAATTTATCATCCACCCCACCCCCCGCTTCCCCCACCCCCCGCGTCCAGCACCCTCCTCCCCCCCTGACGTCCAGTAGCTCCCCTCCACCCTCACCCTCACCCCCATTCAGCACCCCCACCCTCCGTCCAACACCCTCACCCTGTCAGCATCTCCCCCTACCCCCACTCCGTCAAAATCTCTCTTCCTGTCCATTCTTTTTTTTGTTCAAATCCATTCAAAAAATTATTTTATGATTGAATTGAGTTTTAAGGATAGTTAAATGATTGAATTGAGTTTTAAAGATAGTTAAATGAGCTTTAATGGAGTTTTAAAGATATTTTTTTTTTAAAAAAAGCTTCAATGGACCTTTAATGGAGGAGCTTTAATGGTGTTGAAGAAGATATTGTGTTAAAGAAGACATTGTGTTGAGCTTTAATGGAGTTTTAATGATATTTTTTTAAAAAAAACTTCAATGAAACTTTAATGATGTTGAAGGTGTTGAAGAAGAAATGGTGGGTTGGGGGGGGGGGAGAGAGGGGGGTACCGGGTAATTTTTTTTTTAAAAAATATTAATTTTTTTCCTTAAAAAATAAAATATAAATTATATATTAATTATTTACACGTGACAGCTTTTTATTGGTCAAAAAAAGTCAATTTTGATCCCTTTCACGCGTCTGTGGCGCATATATACACGCAAAGGTCCAAAATGGTGTATTTGAAACGGAATAAAGAAGAATCATGGGGTAATAGGTCGAATTCAAAGTTTAGGTGTCTTTTTAAAAATCTCGACCAACATCAGGGAGTAATTATGTATTTACTCAAAATTATATTGTGTGTATGTGTATATATATACTAGTTTAGGTGTACGCGCCTTGCGCGTGTACCTCACATTAATGAGTTCAAATGCTAATAAAAACATAGTATAAATAATAATTTGAATATCTTTTTACCTGCAGAGTTCATGCCACTTAAATAGATTGTAATGGCACTTTGATTGAGTGTTATTCAAACTTTGCTAATATCTCATTTGTTGGATTAATTATTGTTCTCCATACCACAAAAAAAACCCATCATAAATAATATCTGCTTGTGTCATATGTTTGACAAAATTAAGTTACTTTTTAGTATCCAAAGTGATGAAGTGATTTATATTATTATTTAAATATAAATTTACAACAATACTATTAGTATAAATATTATTAACACAATCAAGAATGAAAAGTAAAATAAGAAAAGAAACATGGTAAACTCTACCATTACTTTAATTTAGATTTCAAGAAATTAAAATCTTGTAATTTGTGGTAAAAAAATTGTACTTGAGTCATATTCCTAAAAGGAAGCAAATAAAAATTTAGTATTTTATTTATATTTATAATCTATTTAAAATTAAGATGCCTTTAACTAATTAATTAATAATATTTATATTACTTGTGTCTCTTTATTTATATTTAGATTATTCTCCAATAACTATCGCATGTAGGAAAAAGGAAAATGTTTAGGTAGAGAATTTTATCATCAATTAACACTTTATAGTATTTATGATTATAGAGATAAATTTATTGTGATTTAAGTTTTATTTTCTAAAGTCTTAATATATTTTTGAAGTTAGCAATAATAAATTATCATGTATTATTGATAGATAATTGCTAAGTGAGAAGATTTAATGTAAATAGAAATACCTTGAATGTCAGAAATTTCAACAACTTGGTGTTTGTTTCCATGCTCTTCATGATCATGGCCTCATGGATACACTATATTCGAAATAAAATTAAAGGTTATTAACATGTTTAAGAGTTATACACACCACTTTTTTCATAGAAATTCAATTGTAAGCTAGCACACAAATTAAACATAAAAAAAAAAATCATACAAGATTGACGATTATAAAAGAAAGTCCAAAGTACAGAAAAGATACAAATAATAAAAAAAAACTCATCGAACAAATTCCATGTAAGCAAAAAAAAAAAACGTGATCCTATAAAGTATAAATTCAAGCTTGAGACTGAACACATAAACAAAAAGAATTCAAAGATAAAATTTTGGCATTCGACTACATAATTTATATTAGTGTTTATATATGTACTATTATGCCTATAATTGTATGACAAGTTTTTTTGAATGGAGTAGGCAACTTTTTTTTTTTTCAAAAATGTCGTAGTTTTTCAATAAAACAAAAAGTAATATTAGCTTACCAAGTTTACAGTAACATCATAACAACTATATTTATGATAATATTTGTTTTTTCAAGATTTTTTTTTTTTTTTTTTATATTTTTGGAATCTTAATTTCCTTACATATATTTTAGGACTCTTAATTTCCCCATATATTTTAAGAATCATATTTATATATTTTAGGATTCTTAATTTCTTTTCATATATTTATTTTATTATCAGTTCCATATATTTTAGGAGACCTTAATCTTTAATTTAATAAAATAATAATTGAAGTAAAAATTTAAAAAGATGAATTTATCTATTGTAGAGTCTCTTAAGGATTTTTTTTTTCTAAAAATTATTATATTATATTATTTTTTTTGGTTTCACGTAGGGGTGATTTTTTTTGTAATTATAATTTTTTAATTATGATAATATATTTTTTTTGATGGAATAGATATGCATTAATTAGTATATTATTTTTTTGGTTTCACATAGTGGTGGGCTTTTTTTAGTTACAATTTATTTTATTATTATATTATTTTGGGTGTTTTTTTAATTACAACTTTTTATTATTATATTATTTCTGAGTTTTTTTAATTATAATTTTTTATTATTATATAGTTTTTGTGGGTTTCACGTCAGGGGTGTTTTTTTTTTTAATTATTATTTTTTTAGTTTTAGGTTGGTACCAAGTTATCAGGTAATTTACGGTACATCATAATAGCTATATTTATGGTAATTTTTGTTTTTTCAAGAAATATTTTTTTTCCCATTTTAGGACTCTTAATTTCCTTCCATATATTTTAGGACTCTTAATTTTCCTATATGTTTTAGGTTTCATAGTTATATATTTTAGGACTCTTAATTCCATTCTATATATTTATTTAATAAAATAAAAATTAAAGAAAAAAGATTAAATGATTTTATCTATTGTAAAGTCTTCTAAGGGAGAATGTTTTTTTTTTAAAAGTTATTATTATTTTTTTGGTTTCACGTAGGGGTGTTTTTTTTAAATTATATTTTTTAATATATATATATATATATATATATATTATTTTTCTTTTTATTATTACTATTTTTATGGTTTTATGTTGGAGAAGGATAGAAGTGTAAAATATTATGCATTCTTATCTAAATTAAATAAAGACTTAAATTACTTTCAAGTTTTTTTTCTTTTTTTATATAAAAAGTTTAAAACCTAAAAAGAACTAAACGTCTTCAAAATTTTACCTAAAATATGTTTTCTAATATTTGAGAACACATATATAATCATTAACTATGAGAGTATTTGCCCTTTGCTAATTATCCTATTTAAGAAATTATTTTCTAATTTTGCACTTAAACATTAATTAATTCTTTTAAAATTTTTATATTTAACTAAAAAAATAGTGAAAAGAGGATTTTGTCTAAAGCATAAACTTTTAATGAGGGTCTTCACACTTTTAATATATTATAGATAGATTATAATTATAGATATAAATTATAGATTATAGATTATAGATATAGATATAGATAAATCTAAAATTCATAAATTAACTTTAAATTTTGGATCCGCAATATATTTTGATTAAATTTTATAATGGAAGAATTAGTTTTGAAATTGGTTTTTGGGAAACAAATGTTCAATATGTATCATATGTTATATTATGCTACGAGTAAATGTATAAAAGGTCACAAAATTAATTGTTTTATAATTGTAGGAAAATTTAGGGTGTTTTTGATTTAAAGAAACCAAGTAGAAATTAAATAGGATAAAAAAATGGATGTTTTAACCAAATAGGGAAAAAAAATGGGTGTTTTAATCAAATTGGGAAAAAAGTTAATTTTGGAAAGAATTTAACTGTAGAAAAAATTTAGTATAGTATTTATTTTGGTAAAAGACGGTTTTGTCTAAAGCGCACTCTTTTAATAAAGGGCAAAAAGTTCAATTCACTTTTCTAAAGACCTTCACACTTTAAATATATTATAGATATATGTATGTATGTATGTAAAGTATATAATGTGTATGGTTATGGTTGGTATGTTATAGTTTAAGTGAGAAGTTTTATTATGAGAAAATACATAATTACCCCCCTGATTTTGTCCGAGATTTGCAAAACGACATCTAAACTTTCATTTCGACCTATTACCTCACGATTCTTCTTTATTTCGTTGCAACCGCACCATTTTGACCCTCTGCGTGCATACACGCGCCACAAGCGCGTGAAAGGGCCCGAATTTGACTTTTTTGACCAATTAAAAGCTGCCACGTGTAAAATAATTTATATATATTTTTTAAATAATATTTATTTATTTTTTAAAATTATCCCCCCCCCCAATCCACCCACCATTTCTTCTTCAACTCAATTCACCATTAAAGCTCCTCTATTGAAGCTTTTCTTTCTTTTTTCTAAAAAAACATCCATTAAAGCTTCATTTTACAATTAAATCATATCTTTTAACTACCCACCATTTCTTCTTCAATACAATGTCTTCTTCAACACCATTAAAGCTTTTCAACACAATGTCACCATTAAAGCCCCTCCATTGAAGTTTTTTTTTTTCTTTTTGTAAAAATCATATCATTAAAGCTCCATTTTCAGTTAAATCATATCATTTAACTATCTTTAAAACTCAATTCAATCATAAAACTCTCATTTCAATCATAAAACTATTTTTTGAAGTGATTTGAACAAAAAAAAATGGACGAAAATGCTGACAGAGTGAGGGGTTAGGGGGAGATGCTGATGGGGTGGGGGTGTTGTACGGGCAGTGGGGGTGCTGAATGGGGGTGGGGGTAGAGGGGAGCTGTTGGTCGTGAGGGAGGGGGAGGGCAGTTGCTGGATGGGTGTGGGGTGGGGGAAGAAGGGGTGGGATGGGGTGGGGTGTTAAATTAAATAAAAAGGAAAATTTTATTAAAAAAATAAAAATATATGAAATTAAACGTATTTAATACGTGACAGCACCTGATTGGTGCGTGTGTTCACTCTCTTTGTTGTGATTGAGATTCTGCGAAAAATAGTGTGTTTGTAACGAAATAAAGAAGAGTCGTGGGATAATAGGTCGAATTCAAAATTTAGGTGTCTTTTTGAAAATTTCGGTCAATATCAGGGATAATTATGTATTTACTCTTTTATTATTACCCTTATATATAAGTTAATTATGTATTTACTCTTTTATTATTACCCTTATATATATGAGTGAACAAGCAAGGACCAACCCAGCATGTCCTAATTGTACTAAAGGTAGTATGAGTTGTACTAACAAGCAAGGACCAATTGAACACGTGTTATTTTTGCTTCAGTTCATGCACCGTTTGCAATATCACATACCATTCTCATCTCTTTTGTAATTCTCATCTTCTCCTCCTCTCTGCTAAGTTTCATCACTTTTTTTCTCTTTAGTGAGTGATTCTGTTGCCTTTGTCCTTTTGTAGATCCATTTTGGTGGTTGGACTCACAAATTCTTTGCCATCTTCAAAAGTTGAATCTGATCGAACAATTGATGCTCCTAACTTGGTAATGAGGAGATGATTTAATATTGAATCTAATTGATAGTCTATGAACATAAAAGTACTATGGTGAGGCTCTAAATTTTGATTTATTCACATGATCTTAGTTATTTGTTCAAATAATTTTATGAAATGTTTCTGCTCTTTTGCACAAGCTATTAGATCACTTAACACAATGATTTTTGAAATTAGTAATGAAAAATGAAGAAATTCCATGATACTTAGGTGTTTGTTGAAATGTCCAAGATAAAGAAACTTCATTTTTTTGTTAAGATTTCTATATATTTGTCATTTAGCAACTCCATGATGAATGCCATAAAAAGGATACATTATTGTTATTCACTAAAAAAATTATTGAACAATATGCATTATATATTAAGTTGTCCGGTATTTGAGACATTTACAGAAATTTAAATTGTATCTGTATTAATTGCTTCTTATACAAATTATTATTTTTTAAGATTTTCTTCTACTCCGGACAGTCTTTCACGCATCGTCATACCAATCTGGGTTGAAGCTGTGCTGTCGACTGAAGGTGTTTTTTATTAATTTGAAGTTTTTGTAGTTAATAACATCAAATTAGCTTCTGCCCCACTGCCATTTTTTTTATCAAGATGGTTATACGGAAGAAGTTGTTGGGCCAAGAGGAGTACCTGTTCGTGTTACTGTAAGAGCAAAACCTAATCAAAATTCTAAAAGTGCACTAGACAGAATTTTTCGTTAGCTTCCTGGATGTAGGTTAATAATTAGTATACCAGCTTCTTATTTACTCTGAACATCTTTTTTCCTACAGGTTTTAAATTTGGACACAACTTATTCCTATATTTTTTTTCATGGTTTCAGGTCTTAAACCAAAGAGAAAATTCTGGATTATTCAATTTTTCTACACAATTACCTCATTACAATGGAAAACTTCACAAACCAGATTTCAGGGGCAAGAAACTTGGAAAGAATGCTGTGTTTGATATGGATATGAGTGCTGGAGATTTTATAGCTCTCATTTATCTCCTCAAGTTACCAATCGAAGAAATCAATCTCAAGGTATGATGACCTTTCTTATCTTCAGTATAATAGCTTGATGATTTATTTTACTTGATGAGTTATCTTTTGGTGTTGAGTTAGTTCCGATGTCCCTCTCCTTAACATAATATCAAAGACAGTCCCATCCGTATTTTTCCTCTACACAATGTGTGTATGGCGTATCTATTTAAACAATGACGGTTGATATATGGAATTTAGAAGCCAAAAGGATAGGGATCTTGAATTTCTTTAACGCCACTTTTATGTCAGTCGCTTCATATAGAATCAAAACTCTTATATTTCTTAGTTGTCACTCTTTTTGCTCCTTTAGCACCTCTAACTCACAACCATAAGGTTAAGGTGGAGGATGCTTACCATTCGAGTAACCTCTCTATTCATTCCTTGTCACAAGAGAACATTTTATTAAGGGTTCTTAATTAGGCTGCGAAGAGAAACATAATAAAAATTGACATGGTGGCCAAAGATGTGGAGAATGACTCAATTTAGTAAATTCAGTGAGAAAAGCAAAGATCTTGACAGAATATAAACGTGGGGTTTGAACCTTCCATTTCAACTATGAAAGTAACTCAACGAATGAGCTCGGCCTCAACCCGAGAAAAGATGTTCAAATAATATAGGGGCATTTCGAGAATTGAACTCAGACACCCAATTAAGAGTTGATGTATTACATAGTCCAAAATTATCTGATCTACGAGAATTGTACCCTGTCAAACACACACATTGGTTTGACATTTATAAGGTAAATTTAACTGGTTATAGTTTGATTTTTATTTATTTTTTTGTTCCATTAGTATGTATTATTTCATTGTTGTTTGGTGTAAATAGACTCTATGTCTCTTGATTTAATCAAGATCACTATTTATTCTGTATTTGTTGTTAGGGAATAGCTTGATACCTGATGTGTTCGTTGGAATTTTCTATATGGCCATTTAAATACAAAGTTCAAACAAAGCTTAATAATTTCATAAGCAGATGCTCATTTTGCCTTCTGATTAGGGTTTGAAAAAATAAAAATTTAATGTATTGAATTTGAACTTCGAACCTCGATGTAAATTTTGAACTCCATAAACCACTGAGTGGATGAGTTATCTTATAATTTTAGGCCAAAGGGTTAGGGCGAACACCCTTCCATGTTTCTCCATTTGTAAGAGAAAACTATGTACCAATATTTTTTTTTGGATATTTCCCATTTATAGTGTACATGCTGAGGTAGCAGCATATGGTACTATAAGGTCACTAGCTTTTTGTTTAAGTTCAGGTTGTTGGATGGGGCACAGGGAACATCTCTGGTTATAGTTCCTTGCAGAAAATCAAAATTATTTACATTACATTAAGTTCTGTGAGATAGGGCTGCTGGTTGCATTAAGGAGTCTGCTAGGGAGGTGTTGGGTGTTTCGAGGGGCGGGTCTGGCCGGTATCGGGGGGATTGGTGGTGGAATGAAGATGTTAAGAAGAAGGTGGAGACGAAGAAGGCGGCTTACGCTAAGTTGGTTGAGAGTAAGGATGAAGAAGAGAAGTGGGTGAGCAGGGAGGAGTACAAGTTAGCTAAAAAGGTGGCTAAGTTAGCAGTTATGGCTGCTAAGTCAGCAGCTTTTGAAAGTTTGTATAAGGGGTTAGAGGAGAAAGGCGGGGAGAAGAGGTTCTTTAGGCTTGCCAAGGTTAGGGAGCGGAAGGGTCGTGATCTGGACCAGGTGAAGTGCATTAAGGGGGACGCTGGTGTCCTTTGTTTGGCAATGTACAATGTTTTGTGGATGTCGTACCTATGTTATTTTATCAGGTTCTATGCTTTTGATGCTTTTGTATATTGCCTTGTATCTTGAGCCGGGGGTCTATTGGAAACAACCTCTCTACCTCTTTAGGGGTAGTGGTATGGACTGTGTACACTCTACCCTCCCCAGACCCCACTTTGTGGGAATATACTACTTTGTGGGAATATACTGGGTTGTTGTTGAGGTAAAGAACGAAAAAGATTTATCCTAGCGTCATACAAATGCAGCCTTTATATGCACTTTTTGTTGGTTTAGCGTTCTTTGGTACATGGACTTCAGTTTTCTGTTACCAACTGAAATGTCTGTCAGTACTGTGCTTTTCACATCATAATATTCTTAAATTCATTAAATACAAGGTAAGCAAGAGGGTTGAATTAAAAAGAACATTATTTCATCAGATTCTTGTGATTGAAGTACTATCCTCTCTCTGTGACGCTTTAATATAGATGTCAATGATTAGAAATATTTTGACAAGCAGCGCAAACATTTATAATCTCAAAAAGACCTATGAAGTGGCATGGAAAGGAGATGATCCAGTTGGGCCTTCCCATTGTAGATGCACCTCCTTAGGACGAAGCTACCATTTTGACATACAAAGGCATGTTTGGCATTTATGCAATAGGATAAACTTATATATTTTTCCTTTCTGGTATAGTTATGGGATTCTTAATTGAATTTGCAGACCGAAAAACGAAACCGATTCTTGACTTGTTCCAAGATATTATTGATCGACTGAGTGCTATGCAAGTATTGTCTACAAAGTCGGATGCTTGCGTTATTGATATCTTAAATGAGGTTGCAAGCAGTACTTATGGTGATTTTGCTCCACTGTTATTAAAAAAAAAGAACTTCTGTTTTTTAATGGAGTGCGCTCAAGCTGGCTGGTTATCAAAAGAAAAAAGGTTGTTACTCCAATTTGTGGGAGTTTTTGTTTTGTAAATTCAATATTGATTAATGGTGGTTTCATATATGTGTTGCAGAACCCAACTATACATGTTTCGACGACAACTTTCATGATTTGTTCTGGCAAAAATGCTCATCTTGCTATCAAGCAACAAACAGTTGGTGCAACCTTATGTTTAATAAGGCTTGCACAGGTAATGTTTCAGTTCTTGGTCTTCACTCTGATGGTATTTTCCAATTTTGTTTCCATTTGCCCATGATTTTCAGACTATTCCTCGTGTCAGTGCAGTTCACAGACTGTTTCTGTCCGAGATTGCAATAAAAACAATTATCTAGCATTATCTAACTTGGCGTGGCCCAGCTATTTTTTAAATGGATCACTGGTGCTAGACCGTAACTGCTATCAATCATGTTGATACAAGTCCACATTCCTGGTCTGAAATTTTTAAACAATTCGTGGTCTGAAATTTTTGCTTTGAAAAGTTTTAAAGAATTCTTGGTGCTGTTTATATGTTGGCTGAAACTGTGTTTGTTATCTGGAGTAAACAATCTTTGGGGTGATCTCTGATAGTTTGCCAATACTTGGCTTTGAACCACTGCATATGAAAATTCACTGCTCAAAACAACTACATCTGTGCTCAATTTGGCGTTTATTTCTTTCTTTATTTTTTTCTGGAGATGGACTTCATACTGTGTATCTGACGTATTTAGTACTCACAAGTCACAGCCTCATTTTTGGCCTTATTGGTAGGGGAGGCCAATATCTATGTTGTTCTTGAAGGACTGTGAAATGACTTTCAGTAAGGTGATTAACGTGAATCATCCAAGAGATTATCGCGGTTCTCTTAGACTCTCTTTTGCACCAGGATGGTCTTTTTCTCGGCCATTCTTGTTCAGTTATTTCTTTTTCTTTCGATCACTATTTTGTCTTGGACATGCCTTGAGGAGATTTCACTTTCCTTGAATTATAACTTTACTGCAAATTGAGTTGCTGCATTGTGGTCTCCTTAGATATATCTTTATCTTGAGATTGACTACATCGGGAAGACTTAGCACAAAGGAATAAGCCGCTTAATAATACAAATAGCTGATTTGATTTCCTCTTATACAAATAGCTGATTTGATTTCCTTTTCCTGCTTTTACCGTGTAGGTTTTTGAGATGAAGGCAGAGTATTTCCATATAAGGGAGGATGTCTTTTTGCAAAATGAAACACCTACGATCTGTACATTCTGATAATTGAAGCAGTACTAAGAAGCTTTTTCTCGCTCTCCCACTGTCTTGTGTCAGCGAACGGAATGGAAAGCAAAAGAAAATTGCTCAAAGGCTATTCATTGTACTTGAAGGATACTATCTTCCATTGACAATCGAAAACTATTGTAGTTTTCTTTTGATAGCTAGATACTTGAGATGAGGATGAGATAAAATGTTGGGCCCGTGCTGAGCACGGGCCTTGCCCATCTAGTACGCGTATATATGTAAATTTTTGGTGCAAGTGGGGCCACTTTATTATTTGTTTTCTCTACAAAAGTACTTAGAAAAAGGGAGAAAAATTCTTATCAATTTTTACCCAAACCACCGCCTCTCTCCTTTCTCTCTCTAATGTCACTGCGTTATAGCTTTGCCGGCAACAATAGTCTCCAGTTGGTGAAGACCCCCGTGTAATACTCTGTATTTCCTTAGCATAATTTAAGTTTCAATACATGAGTATTCATGTACATAAATTTTTCAAAATACTCGTTATTTCTCAGTTTAGAGCCCACCAAGTCGTGGGAAATTTAACTAGCTTTCCAACGATATAAAATTCGCCTTAATCCGATAACCAAGTAAGAAGTTATGGCGATTTTAAGTTTCAATTGTAAAACATCGTGATTTGGGCCCGTAGCGCATCGTGGAGAAGTGTAAAATCTCAATTGTCAAATTCTAGCGAGACTCCACGATTCCACCGCGTCGCAGTGATGTCCCATCTCACAATTGTCCCTTTCCAGTGAAGTTTCACGATTATGGCGCATCGCGGAGGTGGCCAAAATGGCATTCCAAAGGCTTACCACAATTTCACCGCATCACGCCAAACTTTCAGGTCCCAGTTGTCAATTTCCAGTGGCCCGACGCGATAGCACCATGTCGCGCCGGAGCCAAAAATCGGATTTTCAGCTTTCAGTTTCGAGTTTTTAAATTCCTTTAAGGGTATTTGGGTCTTTTCCCACGACCCTAATCAGCCTAAAACACGAGATTTAATCCATTAGTGACCTAAATAATCATCATTATTCAATTCCTCTTAAAAAATTGAAGATTCTTTTCTCAAGAACAAAAACCCTAGCTCTCAAATTCAAGGCCGAATCTCAAGAACTCTCCATCAATCCTCTCAAATTCATTAACTCGGGTATGTTAGATGTTCATTCATGGGTTCCTTTCACCCATGGAGTCCAAGTATCCGATTTAAATTGCAAAATTATAATCTTTTCTAGTTATCTTGATTTTAAATTATGATTAAATCATGAATTTCCATGAATCTTGTTCTATACCATGTTTTAGCGAAATTGATGTCTATTACTACACTCCATATGTTTGAATATTGTTGTCCACTGATTTAATTCATGATTTGTGATAATGGTGTTGAAGTTGTGCTTTACTACAAGCTTTAAACTAATTCCCATGCTCTATATACACCATGCATATCAAGTGTTTGATAAAATGCTTACAAGAATGATTATTTAATAAAAGCCTTCATGCTATGTCCTCCAATCTTTAGTGTCGTTTTACTATTATCGCTTTTGAGTCCTGGGGGTATTAAATACCCGAAAATCACAGCTGTTTACTTAGTCTCGTCTAAGTATCTTCAGAATAACTTCTGAATACATCATGAGCATTACTAGACCAGTCAGTTAAACTCAGAAATAGTCAGCAACTCAGTGTCATTCAGTTGGGAGTAGGATTTAGCATCGAGTGAGTGTAGCGATGGTGGCTTCCCCGTCAGATAGGCAGAGTTGCTAGTAGCAGTCCCTATACTCCAGAACTACGTAGCCAGCGTAGGATATGAGAAGTCACCCGTCAGTATAGGCTTGACTATCTCGCAGGGGTCACCCGTCAGATTAGGCTTGACACCCTTCGTCCTTCGGGACAATATAGTATACCAGACTAGTGGATCTACATAGCCAACGTTAGTACCCGTGGCACGGTATTAACACCCTTCAAACTGGGGTTACAGGTTGGACCCCGATTAGCTCAGATTGGGGCGTGTCGGTTAGATGATAGCTCCCACAGTCTCAGTCCAGTAATCAGACCAGTAGTTTAGTCTCAGTGTTGTTTGACCAAGGCATACAAATATCAGTTATTTCAATATTTTAGTTTACATATTTTTATTCAGTTCATGTTATATGCGTGGTTATGCATCCCCAGTATCTATAGATTTCACGTACCTTCAGTATTTATAAACTTTTATGTATACAAAGTATTTACAGATTGCACATATTTTCAGTATCTATAGATTTCATGCTCTCTATTCAGTACTCCATGTTTTACACGTATATTCATACAATTATTATTTCTGTTCATGAAACCATGCATGTCAGCCTACCTCATTTAGCATGCCAGTACATTCAAAGTACTGATCGCATACTTTTCTTTTGCGCTATGATGTATTATATCATAGGTTCTGACACTCAGTTCCCGGATCGCGCTTAGACTTCTCAGACTCTCAGCAGTAGCAGTTGTGAGTCCTTATATTTCGAGGACTGATTATTTTACTTTATGTCTTTAGTTCAGTAGTTAGTGGAGTTAGTTAGGGCCTGGCCCATCAACTCATAGTCAGTCAGTTTAGAGGCTTTCAAACATTACAGTTAGTTATTCAGTATTCAGACTTCAGTTGGCATTTCAGTCAGTTATTCAGACTTTCTTTATCTTATCAGATTCAGATAGTCACTTTCTTTAGATTCATAATTCAATATTTGTTTCAGATATTAAAACCTTATGGCATATTAGTTATTCTTCCGCATTTATGATTATGTTATTCAGTGCTCACAACAGGTACCAACTCATGGGTTAGCTTGTGGTCCCTTGGGACTGTAAGCACCGTGTGACGCCCAAGGTGTACTCTCGGGGCATTAGAAACTTGGTATCAGAGCCTAAGGTTTTAAAGAGTCCTAGGAAGTCTAAAAGCCGCGTCAAATAAAGTCTTGTGCATGAGTGTGTAGCGCGCCACACTTATGGACAGGAGGCTACAAGGCGTTTAGGAAAAGTTTCCCCTCTTTCAGTATTCATGTTGTTCGAGAGAGCATGAGATTAAGTTAAACTCTCAGTCTAATCCATTTCTTCCTTCCGTGTACAGAACATGCCGAATAACAGAAGAGGAGCAGGAAACCAACCAACACCTCCGCCCATCCAGGCAGATCCTCTGGATGAGCATGTCTCTCACACAGAATTCAGGGCTGCGTTCACCACTCTCGCCAACTCTGTAGCAGCTCAGAATGAACGGCCAACTGCTGTTTAGGCCAACCCAGTGGCCAATACTGCTGCAGCCAGGATTCGAGATTTTACCCGAATGAATCCTCCTTCCTTCACGGGATCCAAGTCTGAAGAAGATCCATAGAAATTCTTAGATATGGTGCAAAAGGTAATGAATATTATGTGGGTAACATCTAGTAAGAGTGCTGAGTTGGCTGTATACCAGTTTCAGGATGTGGCCCATACGTGGTTTAAGTAGTGGAAGGTAGATAGGGGTGTTGATGCAGGGCCTGTGGAATGGGAAGAGTTTTCTATAGCTTTCTTAGACAGATTCTTCCCATTGGAGTTGAGGGAGGCCAAAGTGTGAGAATTTATTAACTTGAGGCAGGGCAGCATGAGCGTGAAGGAGTATTCCCTCAAGTTTACTTAGTTAGCTAGATATGCTTCTCATGTAGTAGCTGACATCAGGTCTAAGATGAGTTCGTTTTTGTCTAGTGTGTCTGATAATATGGCCAGGAGTGTAGGACCGCAATGCTGATTAGAGAGATAGACTTATCTAGGCTGATGGTCCATGCTCAACAGATCGAGGAGTAGAAGATTAAGGAAAGAGAGAGAGGGAATAAGAGGGCTAGAACAGGTAGTTTTATTTTCAGTTAGCCAAGCTCAGAAGGTGGTAACTGTCCCCAATTCCATCAGAGGTCTTAAGCCCCAGCACCCTCTTTAGCCAGTGCCCCAGTACCCAAATTCAGAAATGATAATCAGGATAGGGCAGCAGGCTCTAAGTTCCAAGGCAGTGTTAATAATGCCCGTACGAATCCTCTATGTCCGAAATATGGCAGACACCATCAGGATGAGTGTAGAGCGGGCAGTGATGTGTGATTTGGATGTGGTAAGCCAGGCCATCGGATTCGAGAGTGTCGGGTAGTTGCTCAGAGAGGTAGGGAGGTGAGTCAACAGGGCCAGTCCTCAGTTCTATTCGGTCGCCCAACTCAGCAGGGTGCCACTTCCAGTGCTACCAGTGGTCAGCGTTCGAATAGATTATATGCTCTTCAGTCCCGCTAAGATTAGAAAAATTCTCTCGACGTAGTTACTGGTACGTTGCAGGTCTTTCACTTACATGTTTATGCCTTACTAGACCCTGGAGCTTCTCTTTCTTTTGTAACTCCATATAAAGCCGTCAATTTCGGAGTCAATCCCGAAACTCTTGCAGAGCCCTTTTCGGTGTCTACCCTAGTAGGTGTTTCCATTATAGCCAGGCAGGTATACAGGAACTATCCGGTCATAATATCTCAGAAAGTTACTTCAGTTGATCTCGTGGAGTTAGAGATGACGAATTTTGATGTCATTCTCGGCATGGATTAGATCCACCCATGCTATGCCTCAGTTGATTATAGAAACAAAATAGTTCATTTTCAATTCCCTAATGAACCAGTCCTTGAATGAAGGGGTAGTACTACAGCTCTTAGGGGTCAGCTTGTTTCGTACCTTAGAGCGAGGAAAATGATATCCAAGGAGTGTATTACCATCTTGTTTGAGTCAAAGAACCCTTGAGTCAGGGAATTTCCAGATGTGTTCCCTGAAGATTTTCCTTGAGATTCTTCCGAAAGTGAAATCGACTTCGAAATAGACCTTCTTCCAAACACTCAGCCTATATCTATTCTGCCAAACATAATGGCTCCAGCTGAACTAATAAAACTAAAAAAACTAAAAAAATAGTTGAAGAATCTTCTAGATAAGGGATTCATCAAACCAGTGTCTCCCCGTGGGGCGCACCGGTTCTATTCGTGTGTTAGAAAGACAGTTCTCTCAGAATGTGTATTGACTACCGTCAGTTGAACAAAGTCACCATCAAGAATAAGTATCCACTTCTTAGAATCGATGACTTGTTTAACCAACTTCAGGGTGCCAGTTACTTTTCTATGATAGACCTCAGATCAGGCTATCATCAGCTCAGAGTCAGGAAATGTGACATTCTGAAAATAGCTTTTCGAACCTAGTATGGTCACTTCGAATTTCTAGTCATGACCTTTGGTCTTACAAATGCCCCATCAGCTTTCATGGACTTGATGAACCGAGTGTTCAAGCAGTACTTAGATATGTTTGTTATAGTCTTCATCAATGACATTCTTGTCTATTCCTATAGCGAGAATGATCACGCAGAATACCTCAGAATCGTACTTCAGACTCTCAGAACCCATCACTTGTTCGCCAAATTTAGTAAGTGCGAATTTTGGATAAGGTCAGTAGTATTCCTTGGTCATATTATTTCCGGTGATGGAATTAGAGTTGATCCTCAAAAGATCGAAGCAGTGAGAAACTGGCCTAGAACCATCTCTCCATCAAATATCAGGAGTTTTTTGGGTTTGGCTGGCTATTACCATCGGTTTGTTGAAAGGTTTTCATCTATTGCATCCTCTATGTACAAATTGACTCAGAAGAAAGTCAAGTTTCAGTGGTCAGATTCCTGCGAAAAGAGTTTTTAGGAGTTGAAGACTCGACTTACCTCAACCCCAGTTCTTACTTTGCCAGATGGTTCATATGGGTTTGTTGTGTACTGTGATGCATCCAGAGTAGGTTTGGGTTGTGTCCTCATGCAGAGAGGTAAGGTTATAGCCTATGCCTCTAGACAAATTAAGCCCCATGAGAAGAATTATCTTACTCATGATCTCGAGTTAGATGCTGTAGTGTTTGCCTTAAAGATTTAGAGGCATTACTTGTATGGGGTGCATGATGTGTTCATAGATCACAATAGTTTGCAGGATGTGTTCTCCCAGAAAGATTTGAATTTGCCTCAGAGAAGGTGGTTAGAGTTATTGAAAGATTATGACATGAGTGTTCTGTATCATTCGGGCAAGGCCAACCTAGTGGCAGATGCTCTCAGTAGACAGTCTATGGGTTGTGTTGATCATGTTGAGAATGATAAGAAGAAGTTAGTTCAGGAAGTTCATCAGCTTGCCCGACAAGGTGTACGCTTAGTCGATTCAGCAAAAGGTAGTGTATGGGTGCAAAGTAGTTCAGAATCATCTCTAGTTTCTGAAATGAAGGAAAAACAAGATAGAGATCCCAGTTTAGTTAAGTTGAAAGAATCAGTTAGATATCAGAAGGTGGAGGTTTTCTCCCAAGGGGGAGATGGTGTGCTGCGTTGTCAAGGTCGACTATGTGTGCCTGGTGTAGATGATTTGATGCAACAAATTCTTGCAGAAGAACATGGTGCGTATTACTCGATTCATCCAGGGGCCATTAAGATGTACCGTGATTTGCGGGAGATCTATTGGTGGAGTGGGATGAAGAGGGATATTGTAGAGTTCGTAGCTAAGTGCTCTACAATCCAGCATGTTAAGATTGAGCACCAGAAGACAAGTGGGTCCATGCAAGAGTTCAGTATTCCCACTTGGAAGTGGGAAGAAGTGAACATGGACCAGACTTGGTGTTTGATGCGTTAGAAAAGGTCCAGTTGATCAGAGAAAGACTTAGGGCAGCTTAGAGCCGACAGAAATTATATGTAGATGTGAGGAGAAAGGATCTCGAGTTTGAGGTCGGTTATTTTTTGTACTTAAAAATCTCTCCCATGAAGAGAGTAAAGAGGTTCGACAAGAAAGGAAAAAATCATTCCCCGATATGTCGGTCCTTACAGGATTCTCAGACGTTTTGGAAAGGTAACTTATGAGCTTGAGTTGCCTTCGGATCTAGCTTCAGTGCACCCAGTGTTCCATGTCTCATTGTTGAAAAAGTGTATTGGTGATCCAGTTGTAGTTGTTCCCTTAGAAAGTGTGAATATTTAGAACAGTCTTTCCTATGAGAAAGTTCCAGTCGAAATTCTCGATCGTCAAGTTCGTAGACTAAGGAACAAAGAAGTTCCACTAGTCAAAGTTCTTTGGTGGAATCAGTCCGTTGAGGGAGCCACTTGGGAAGCTGAAGCAGATATGCAGACCAAGTACACTCATCTTTTCTCCGCGAATTCAGATTCTGTTTAAGGTATTAATCTTTTTAAGATTCGTCTCTATCATGCTCAGTTTTAGTTGCACATCATGTTCATGTCAATCGTACATTTATGAATCAGTTCATTCATGCATTCCATGTATGAGATATGTATGTTCAGTGTGTAATCTCAGTCCATCAATTTCCTCAGCTTAACCAGACTCATTCGAGGACGAATGATCCCAAGGGGGAGATATTGTAATACCCTGTATTTCCTTAGCATAATTTAAGTCTCAATACATGAGTATTCATGTACCTAAATTTTTTAAAATACTCGTTATTTCCCAGTTTAGAGCCTACCAAGTTGTGCGAAATTGAACTAGCTTTCCAATGATATAAAATTTGCCTTAATCCGATAACCAAGTAAGAAGTTAAGACAATTTTAAGTTTCAGTCGTAAAACATAGTGATTTGGGCCTGTAGTGCATCGCGGAGAAGTGTAAAATCACAATTGTCAAATTTCAGTGAGACTCCGCGATTCTACCGTGTCGTGGTGATGTCCCATCTCATAATTATCCCTTTCTAGTGAAACTCCGCAATCATGGTGCGCCGTGGAGGTTGCCAAAATGGCATTCCAAAGGCCTACCGCGATTTCACTGCATTGCGCCAAAGTTTTAGGTCCTAGTTGTCAATTTTCAATGGCCCGATGCGATAGCACCGCGTCGCGGCGAAGCCAAAAATTAGGATTTTCAGCTTTCAGTTTTGAGTTTTTAAATTCCTTTAAGGGTATTTGGGTCTTTTCCCATGACCCTAATCAACCTAAAACACGAGATTTAACCCATTAGTGACCTAAATAATCATCATTATTCAATTCCTCTTAAAAAATTGAAGATCCTTTTCTCAAGAACAAAAATTCCAGCTCTAAAATTCAAGGCCAAATCTCAAGAACTCTCCATCATCCTCTCAAATTCATTAACTCAGGTATGTTAGATGTTCATCCATGGGTTCCTTTCACCCATGGAGTCCAAGTATCCGATTTAAATTGCAAAATCATGATCTTTTCAAGTTATCTTGATTTTAAATTATGATTAAATCATGAATTTCCATGAATCTTTTTCTATACCATGTTTTAGCGAAATTGATGTCTATTACTACACTCCATATGTTTGAATATTGTTGTCCACTGATTTAATTCATGATTTGTGATAATTGAATTGAATTTGTGTTTTACTACAAGCTTTAAACTAATTCCCATGCTCTATATACACCATGCATATCAAGTGTTTGATAAAATGCTTACAAGAATGATTATTTAATAAAAGCCTTCATGCTATGTCCTCCAATCTTTAATGTCATTTTACTATTATTGCTTTTGAGTTTTGGGGGTATTAAATACCCGAAAATCATAGCTGTTTACTTAGTCTCTTCTAAGTATCTTCAGAATAACTTCTGAATACATCATGGGCATTACTAGATCAGTCAGTTAAACTCAGAAATAGTCAGTAACTCAGTGTCATTCAGTTGGGAGTAGGATTTAGCACCGAGTGAGTGTAGGGATGGTGGCTTCTCCGTTAGATAGACAGATTCACTAGTAGCAGTCCTTATACTCCAGAACTACGTAACCAGCATAGGATATGAGAAATCACCCGTCAGTATAGGCTTGACTATCTCGCAGGGGTCACCCGTCAGATTAGTCTTGACACCCTTCGTCCTTCAGGACAATATAGTATACCAGACTAGTGGATCCACACAGACAAAGTTAGTACTCGTGGCACGGTATTAGCACCCTTCAAACTGGGGTTACAGGTTGGACCCTGATTAGCTCAGATTGGGGCGTGTCGGTTAGATGATAGCTCCCACAGTCTCAGTCCAGTAACCAGACCAGTAGTTTAGTCTCAGTGTTGTTTGACCAAGGCATATAAATATTAGTTATTTCAATATTTTAGTTTACAGATTTTTATTCAGTTCATGTTATATTCTTGGTCATGCATCCCCAGTATCTACAGATTTCACGTACCTTCAGTATTTACAGACTTTCATACATACTTTCAGTATCTACAGATTTCATGCTCTCTATTCAGTTCTCCATGTTTTACATTTATATTCAGATAGTTATTTTTCCTATTTATTAAACCATGCATGTCAGCCTACCTCATTTAGAATACCAGTACATTCAAAGTACTGATCACATACTTTTCTTTTGCGCTATGATGTATTATATCATAGGTTCTGACCCTCAGTTCCTGGATCGCTCTTAGACTTCTCAGACTCTCAGCAGTAGCAGTGGTGAGTCCTCATATTTTGAGGACTTATTAATTTACTTTATGTCTTTAGTTCAGTAGTTAGTGGAGTTAGTTGGGGCCTGTCCCATTAACTCACAGTCACTCAGTTTAGAGGGTTTCAGACATTACAGTTAGTTATTCAGTATTCAGACTTCAGTTGGTATGTCCGTCAATTATTCAAATTTTTTTTATCTTATCATATTTAGATAATCACTTTCTTCAGATTCATAATTCAGTATTTATTTTAGATATTAAAACCTTATGGCATATCAGTTATTCTTCCGCATTTATGATTATGTTATTCAGTGCTCACAGTAGGTACCAGCTCATGGGTTAGCTTCTGGTCCCTCGGGAATGTAAGCACCGTGTGATGCCTAGGGTGTACTCTTGGGGCGTTACACCTCGGCGTCGCCTCCCATTCTCCGCTATCGATCTCTCCGCTCTCCGACTCTCCACTATTCCAGTCAGCCCGATGCCCCCTTTATTTTTTGTTGTTCTCTTTCTCTACAGGTCCGATCGCCGGTGAGCCAACACCGGCGAAACTCACCATTGCCCCAGCCGATAAACCCCACTAGAACAGCCCCTAACAGATTCGGGTTGAAAATGTCAATGATTTTTCAACATTGATTTTAAAATATTAAGTTGATTAGCTATCAGATAGTGAAAACTAGCGGTTGACAAAACAAAGGCTACACTCTTGTGGGTTGGATTGTTTGATACTTGTGGTCCTATCGTTAGCTAGGAAGGCATCAAAGACATGTAAATCTAAAACCTCCTTCAGCCTGAAGGCACAACTCATAGTCATTTGTTTCTCCTAGAGGAATCGATATAGATTACTTGATATATAGGGATAAACCAATTGTCTTCTATACATCTAACACATGACTATATGCCTAATATCGCCACAATATCCATGTTTCCTTTCCATTTTAATTACTTGTCTCCATCTTTCACGCGTCTACTTATTGGAGTTGCAGTATTCATTTTTTATCTTGTCAAGTCAAGTATTCGAGCGACACAGGATTGTATTTGTGTGTTAAAAATTCTTAGAAATCATATATTATGTCTATCACATGTAATATGGTTTGAATAAATGGCCATAATATAGTCGCATTTGTATATTGGATCACATAGCGATATAGTTATAGAATAAAATAAGAACTAACGTTTGAATAACTCGATACTAGTAAAGAAGTTGGTGGAATATGAGAAGCATTACTTTAATGACTGAATAACATTTATCATGATACACTTTCATAGGCCTATAAGGCACTACTTCATAAATTTAACGACAGGAGGGTACATAAGTTTGACTTGGCATATCGCTCGACGTGATTCTGTGCACAGGATTGAGACCAGACCATTATACTATAGTGAGCCCAAACATTACGACGTACCCGCCCTTGTGGCATCATTTGCACTTAGAGTCGGCTGGGATGCCCCTGGATCGAGCTAATATATGACACATATGGCCTGCGGGAAGACCCTTATAGTGAGCCCCTAAGGAGGGGCATTCCCTGTATCAGACCGCGATTACAGTTATACACATAAAATCATAGTTAGGAGTATTTGGGTAACATGTCGTACACTTGACATAGAATGTCCTTGGTAGGCCATCATATGATTATTTGTATTAAAAGTAGGCATAAGAAATCACTTAGGTAAATTACTAGGCCCTTAATAACGATGACTTAATCGTAAGTGGTTATATGATAAGTTAATAAGGTAAATGCATAGGTAATAGTTTCATATAAGAGTTTCTAGTATTCAATCGTCCACAGTTGCTCATTTTGTTGTTTGATTCATTAAGCATCCTTATACATCTACTTGTTATTCTGTCTGCTTTATATACTAGTACATATTTTATATATACTAATGTCCTACGTTAAGGGGCGCTGCATTTCTGTAAATACAGGATCAAGTATATCGATGAGCAGATTTCTATACCAGACATTTGGTCGTATTCACCCAAGCAGTCAGTGAGCTCCTCTCTTACCTAGGGCTAACAAACATCGAGTACTATTTAATTATGTTTCTAGTTATAGTTTGGGTATGTAGGGTCCCCTACCTCGACCACCTTCCCTGGTACAGTTATAATTTCTCTTAGAGGCTTCGTAAACAACGATAAGTTGTCATACGTGGTCATAGTTTCACATGTCTGGAGCAGTTGAGTGTTCCATGGGACGGAGTTGGTTTGTACATAACTCCTTATCATTCTTTATAAATGGTAACCTCTCTGCACAGTATATGCCAGTCAGATATAACTCATGCTCATACGATTCTTGTCCGTCCTGTCTAGGCTAGAGGCGTGACAAATTAACAACTTGAAATATTTAAAAGATATAAAATATTTGACTGACTCTCGAAATTATATCAGTGCCACTTAAATTAGAATGAAAGAAAAAGTATTAGTATAAATCATAATAATTAAAATTTTAATTATTTTAAAAATATAATTGACTACAATGCCACAAAAATTTAGGATAAGGAGAGTTACATATATTATTTGAAAATTACATACAAAGTATTATAAATTAAAATAGTTAACAACTTAAAATATCTTTAAAAATTTAATTTGCTATATATCTCAAATAAATACGTAAAAAATACTATAAATTAAAATAATGAACAACTTAAAAAATTTAAAAGCTATAAAATATTTGATTGACTCTCGAAATTATATCTGTCACTTAAATTGAAATAGAAAAAAATATTATAAATTTCTATAATTAAAACTTAATTCATTTTAAAAATATAATTGAATTTTAATGCCACAAAAGTTTGGATAAGCAGAGTAGCATATATTATTTGAAAATTACATAAAAAAATATTATAAATTACAATAGTTAATAGCTTAAAATATCTAAAAACATATTAAAAGTATAATTGATTATCTAGATTCTATTTGTATCATATAAATTGAGATAAAAAATAACATATATTAACCCGAACCCCTCTGTATCTACTATTATAATATACATGTGATGGATAAGATCATTGGTCAAACAATTATGACTATCATTTTTATGTGTTGTAGGTGACCCTTATTCGGTACAAATTAAAAAACCGCCTAAAACTCCTACATGTACACATGATGACAAATCCAATATTAAGGTGGAGGAAAGCCAAAAATAAAAAATAAAAAAGAGAAAGCTCTAATTAAAGAATATGATTAGTAGTGCAATGTTGGTTGCTATAATTAGTAGTGATTTTGGAGTTGTAAGTGGACTAATGGTAGATTTGTGTTCTCTGAAAGACTAAGCTAGTTGTGGTTGCTGTCTGTTTGTAATGTTTTCGCAGGTGATTTATAAAGAAATTAGTTATGTAAAAAGATATGATTAAGTTATTACAATTAGGAAATAGATACCACCAATTCTATGTAGGTTAGCGCAAGTGGAATGACTTCAGTTGTTGAGCCTCAAAATATAATTAGAACAATTTAAGTTGCTTAATTAATTTAACAAAACTAATTGCAGGTGAAAACCAAACAAAAAATAGAGGAATAGAAGATAAACATGTATATCTCGTGTGGACTTTTGTGATGTCACTATTTAATGAGTTGAGTATTTTAGAATTTGAAGTCTTTATAAATTGTTAATAAAAGTCTTGTATCGATATAGTTTTGAGAAAGTAGAGGATAGTGGTTGTCGATATACCCTTAATTGGACGAACAATGAAAAAGATATAGCAATAATAAGTAAAAATAACAACAAGATAATAAGATGTCGAGGCTAATGAATTAACAAGTAGTGGTAGAAAACTAAAAATAAAGTGAAGAGTAAGAGTTATGTTCTGGTAAATATGTTATCTACTAATTTTTTGTCGTAGTTTCGGACTTTCACACCTTCCTCTCAAGAGTCACGTCCTCGATGAGCAAACGTTGCGACATATATTGTCTAAGCATCTTAACCTAATATTTCTTAGGCCTACTTCTACCATTTTTCAAGCCCAGAAACATGGTCAACCTCTCATACCTCATACCTCATAATCAGAGTGTTTGCACATTCGCTCTTCATGTGCCAGAGCCATGTCAGTCTCATTTTTCGCATTATGACCTCCACCGGGGTTACTTTCACTAAACCGAATAATATCTTTATATATAATCTTATTTCTCTTCATATGTTCGCACATCCATCTCAGTGTCCTCATCTTTAATATTCACATTAGACATAAAGTTTTTGACTGACCAACGCTCCACCTCATTTAATATATTAGGTCTATCCACAATTTTGTGAAACTTACATTTAAGTTTAGTGTCACATTCTTATCACATATAACACCATATGTGAGCCTCCACTTCATCTATCCCCTTCCACTTTAACATCCTCGAGGATCTCCTCATTATCTTGAATTACTGATCCAAATACTTGAAATTATCTTTGTTAAAGATGACCTGCGTTTCAAGACTCACATCCACATTCGCTTCGTGAAACATGCTATTAACTTGCACTCCAAGTATTCAGTTTGATTCTACTCAACTTGAAATTGCATTTTGATCCAGTGTCTGTCTCTAACTTGAAATGGCATCTTGAAATGTCTCTAACTTGTTTGTCTCATCAACTAGTAGTATATCATCTGCAAATAACATGCATATGACACCTCTTATTGAATATGTCGTGTTAGTACGTCCATCATGAATGCAATAAAAATGGCTAAAATGAATTCATAGTACAACCCCACCACGAGTGAAAAATATTCTGAGCCACCTTTTCATGGTCTTGATCCAAGTCTCAGCATCTTCATGCACATCCTTAGTCACCCAGTGTAAGAAACAAAAACACCTTTAGCCTCAAAACATCTCCAGAGAACCTACATTAGACATTAGAATTTTGTCGTGTGCTTTTCTCTAGGACAATGAACATTATACGAAAGCCCATATTTCTCTTTATTTATTGCCCTGCCAATTACTTCTACACAAAGTGTATGACATCTGTAATCAGTCATTCCTACATGAATTTGAACTGATTTTCAAAAATAGCCACACCCCTGACTCTCGCTTTGACCACTCTCTCCCAAATTTTTAAAGTGTTGCTCATAAGCTTGATACCCCTATACCTATTGCAGTTTTGGTATAACCCTTATGTTTAGCTTGTACAACAAATCATCATACTACACTGCCAAGCCCTAAATTAACTTTAACGATGGAGATCAACATTCAGTGTTTTAACTTGGCCGAACAGACCGGCTCTATTTGATCATAAACCTGACATATACCGAATCATACAACATATGATAACCTAAAAGCATAAGAGAACATGTTATACTGATAAACTTTCATCAAAGGAGACTATGCATAGGTGAATTAGCCTAAACACGTGACTAATAATATGTTCAATTGACTTATGGATACTGGTATAATATGTAGATACATGACAACATCAAGCATCTTTGTTGGCCTAAGAATGACATTAAATAATCTTGTGAGCCACCCCATGCGTACCTTGTCCATGTTCTTTCAAAATTACACCGAGATGTTGTCTAACCCAGCCAGTCTCCCCCTGTGCTTCTTACTCATAGCCTCCCCCCCTCTCAAGCTTCACACGCCTATAATACTCAAAATCTTGACAACTCTCAGAGTGCTCCAGATCACTCTGTAAGTATAAAACGGATTATATAAACTTAAACAATCTTATACATAAACAATCCTATCCATAATCCTTTGTATTATTCAGGAACGTTGAACTTAATGATTTTCACATACACATAATAACAGTAATTCAATAAAGAATTACTTACCTGAATTCTCCATGGTTTTAGCAGAAGCAAAAGCGTAATAGCAGAAACACTGAATTGTTTCTCTCTGTTTACCTTACTTTCAGAATAATTGTAATGGAGCTTATTCTTTTTTTGGCAGAAAGAGGACCCCTTTTATAATGGGAATAGTCAGTTATATTTTCATGTTCCATCAACGTGATTGGTGGATACAATCATTATCCTACTAGGAGTCAGTAATTGTGGATACAATCCTACTAGGAGTCAGTAATTATCCTACTAGGTAACTTTTCATATAGATTAAGGATTTAACTTATTCAATTATTATTAAACCAATAAATAAATTAATTATGTGGGCCATAGAAATTTACATTCTCCCACTTGGCACACATAATGTTAATTTAATGGTTTAATAGGTACGTCAATCATGTGCACTATTAGCGTTAAATCCAACATCATTTGTCATCGTTAAATAAATCAACTAAAATGAGTCATGGCGGTTGTACGTCCCTTTAGTTGACATAGTTCCTTCCATGTACTATAATATTAGTCTATTACCTAACATAACCTTTCAAATATATAATGGGTCCAACGATAATACTTAGAATACTTTATCTAAGTCAGAACCTGTTATCATCATTCACAATATTATGTATACAAGAGAAAATAGGTAACAACAGAAACAAATAATTTGAGCTCAAAGTGTCAATTACATAAACATAATAAAGACTTTACATAAAATCATTCATTGCTATCAATAAGACCCATTCTTTCAACATGTTCAATAAATATTTTGGGCGGTAATCCTTTCGTCAAAGGATAAACAATCATAAGCTTAGTGCTAATATGTTCAATTGATACTTTATGTTTCTAGACTTCTTCTTTAACCAAAAAGTATTTCAATTTCATATGCTTAGCACCTTTTGAATACTTATCGTTTTTAGAGAAGAAAACTGCGACAGTATTATCACAATAAATTTTCAGCGGCCTGGCTATATTGTCGACTAGTCCAAGTCCTGAAATAAAATTCCGCAGCCAATTAGCCTGGACTGTGGCCTCAAACCATGCCACAAACTCAGCTTCCATAGTGGATGCAGCTATAACAGACTGCTTTGCACTCTTCCATGATATTGCTCCTCCACCTAACAGAAACAAATATCCAAATGTGGATTTTCTTGTATCCACACAACCAGCATAATCTGAATCTGAATATCCAACCGCATCTAGATGATCAGATCTTCTATAAGTGAGCATATGATCTTTCGTTCCTTGTAAGTATCATAATACTTTCTTTACAGCCTTCCAGTGATCCATTCTAGGATTACTTTGATATCGATCCAGCATTCCAACAGTAAAACTGATGTCTGGTCTTGTACATGTTTGGGCATACATAAGACTCCCAACTATTGATGCATAAGAAATATCTTTCATTTGCTTTCGTTCCAAGTCATTCTTTAGACATTGATTGAGACTAAACTTATCTCCTTTTTGAATTAGAACGGGACTTGATAAGCATTTTTCCATTCTAAATCTCTCTAATACTTTATTAATTTAGGTTTTCTGAGACAATCCTAACAATCCTTGTGATCTATCTCGAAATATTTCTATTCCAATCACATAGGATGCCTCACCCATATCTTTCATTTCAAAGTTATTAGAGAGATATTTCTTGGTATCATGAAACAAATCAAGATTATTAGTAGCAAGCAAGATGTCATCAACATACAAGACTAACATAATAAACTTACTCCCACTGACCTTTAGATATATACACCGATCAACAGTGTTTTCTTTAAATCCAAAGGTGACAATCGTTTCATTAAACTTAAGATACCATTGTCGGAAAGCTTGCTTAAGTCCGTATATTGATTTCTTAAGTTTACACACCACGTGTTCCTTTCCTTTAATAGAAAACCTCTCAGGTTGATTCATATAAACTTCTTCCTCCAAATTTCCATTTAAAAAGCCGTTTTCACATCCATTTGATGTAGCTCTAAGTCATAATGAGCTACCAAGGCCATTATAATTCTGAGTGAATCTTTTCTAGAGACAGGTGAAAACGTCTCTTTATAGTCAATGCCATCTTTTTGAGTAAAATCTTTGGCAACAAGTCTGGCTTTGTGGCGTTCGATGTTGCCAGTTGAGTCGCGTTTGGTTTTAAAGACCCATTTACACCCAACTCTTTTGCAACCTTCAGGTAATTCAACAAGGTCCCAAACTTCATTTTGTTCCATAGATTTTAACTTATCTTTCATAGCATTTATCCATTTATCAGAATTGTTGCTTTCAATGGCTTGTGAAAATGAAACTGGATCATCATCGATTCCCAAGTCAGTTTCTGACTCATGTAGATATACCAAATAATCATCAGAAATAGTAGATCTTCTTTGTATTTGAGATCTTCTTGATGCTACTTCTTGTGGTTCATCTACTACAGGTTCATTAATTATGGCTTTATTAGTAGGAATATTAATTTGTTGTTCTTGTTGATTACTTTGTTGTACAACATCTTCAGGAACAACAAATTTAAAAGAAGTACAGGGTAGAAGAATTTGCTCCCTAACTTCTTTAATTTCCACATTACGTGGTTCTTCACTCCCACTAACTTCGCCATTCTCAATGAATCTAGCGTTTCCAGTTTCAACTATTCTCGTACTATGATTAGGACAGTAAAATCTATACCCCTTTGATTTTTCTAGATAACCAATGAAGAAACCACTGATTGTTCTTGAATCCAGTTTCTTTTCTTGTGGATTATAAACTCTAACTTCTGCCGGGCAACCCCAAACATGCAGGTGCCTCAAACTAGGTTTCCTACCAGTCCACAGTTCAAAAGGTGTCTTTGGGACTGCTTTACTAGAAACCCTATTTAGCAAGTAAACGGCAGTCCTTAAGGCATACATCCATAAAAAAAGAGGTAAAGATGAATTACTTAACATACTCCAAACCATATTCATTAATGTACGACTACGCCTTTTTGCCACACCATTTTGTTGTGGTGTGTCAGACATTGTGTATTGAGCAGATATTTCACGCTTTTAGAGGAATTTAGCAAATAGACCTGGGTGTTGTCCACTTTCATCATATCTTCCATAATATTCACCACCTCTATCAGACCTGATTATTTTCACCTTTCTATCTAGTTGTCTTTCAACCTCAGTAATAAATACCTCTAAGGCATTAATCGCTTGAGTTTTTTCATGCAACAAATAGATATATCCATAACGTGAAAAGTCATCAATAAAAGTGATAAAATATTTTTCTTTATTGAAAGATGTGATATCAAAAAGACCACATATATCAGTGTGTATAATTTAAAGAAGCTGTGTGCTTCTTGTGGCTCTTTTCTTTGTGTGTTTTGTTTGTTTTCCTTTAATACAATCAACACAAATATTAAGGTCAGTAAAATCTAAATCTGGAAGAATTTCATTCTTAACTAATCTTTCCAGTCTTTCTTTAGATATGTGACCTAAACGTTTATGCCACAAGTAAGCGGATTGTTCATTCACTAAACTTCGTTTGGTTCCAACATTATGATGCAGAGTTAAGAGTATTTCGGCAAACAAATTATCAAGATTCAATTTATATAAATTATCACAAAGAGTACCAGTACCAATGAGATAATTATTCTTAAACAAACTAAAACATCCATTACCAAAATTAAAAGAATATTCAGTCTTATCCAACTTAGACAAAGAAACTAAATTTCTCGAAAGAGAAGGAACATAAACAGTTTCTACTAAATCTAAGTGACGTCCAGTATCGAGAATAAGACGATAAGTCCCGACACCTTCAACTGGAGCCTTTACTCTATTTCCTATGCAAACAAATCTTTCATTCTTGTTTATGGTTTGGATTGTAAGGAATCCCTGCATAGTATTAGAAACATGAACAGTACAACCAGAGTCAATCCACCAAGTATTATAAAGAACTTCAGTTAAATTTGATTCAAGAAATGTAAAAGCACAAAGCTTACCTTTCTTCTCAAACCATGCCTTACGTTTCAGAAAATCTTTCTGAAAGTGTCCAGATTTTCCACAGAAATGACACTTTTCATTCTTGTTCCCTTTCTTATGTGCTTGAGATAAGGACTGATTAACATTAAGTTGCTTCTTTTGTCCCTTACCATGCTTTTTTTTTTTTTTTTTTATCTCCTTGATGATTTACAAAGTTAATGGAGTGGGTTCCTTGATTCTTTAGCCTTGTTTCCTCTTGAACCAACATACCATGCAATTTATGCACGTTTAATTTGTATTTCATGGTGTTGTAGTTCATTTGGAAATGACCATACTCAGACGGTAATGAGTTGATAATGAACTGCACAAGAAAATTTTGTTCCACTTCCATTCCCAATGACTAAAGTCTTGCTGCTATATTTATTATTTCAATGACATGCTCATGCATAGTACGTGAACCATCAAACTTCATGGTGGTCAAAGTACCCATTAGTGTCCCATCAAGAGACTTATCAACAGTTTGGAAAGACTCTTCCACAAGTTTCAGAAGTTCTTTCGCACTTTCAGTTTTGGGAAGAGTAGTCTTAATGTTTCCCGCAATATTCATTCGCATGAACATTAGGCCTAATCTGTTAGACCGATCCCAGTGCTTATAATAGGACTTTTCTTCATCACTGCTAGCTTCAGTAACAACAGTTGGCTTTTCAGAGTAAAGTGCAGCATCAAGATCTAAAACTCCAAGATGGAATTTGATCTGTTCGCACCAATCTGAAAAGTCAAGTCCATTAAAAGTCATAACAGAGGCAGAGTGCGAATGAAGGGCAAGTGCTGAAAATAGAATATGCTCATTTGTTAATGCTTTGAGTTACACATTATCAAATTCAGAAATGACTTACTTAAATGTATATTCATGTTCTCCTTTGGGCGAAACATCAAAATACAACTTTAAACATAATGATGTTTAAAATATATTTAACACAAAACAATAATATTTAATGCATCAATTAATAATATTTATCATCTTTGGATAAATAAATAAAACTAACGATACAACAAAATTATCTCTTTAATATTTATTGGTCATATAAACAAACAATCAACCTTTGGGTGATCCACAAATGTCTTATGACCAAAAATTTAATTTACCCATAATTATTAGATCAATTATAAGCATCAAGATTAATGGGTAATTAATTTAAACTTTAACCTTTATTTTGGAATTAATTTCATAAAGATTCGACCACTTTGGTGATTAACGAATCTTACATATATGATTCCAAGTTATATTAAGAAACAATAAATTTTATTATTGCATACTACAACGTTCTAACAACAAAGAGTTGTTTCTTTAATATTTAAAATAATAAAGATTAAACTCATATTATTTTAAATAGAATCAATTATAATAATATCAATATTTCAAATTTCGTTATTCAATAATTGTGAAATTTCTAACAAACATAATTAAAATTCACAAGATCTGGAGAAACATTAATTTTAATGGAAAATCACTTATTCCGAAAATCTGGCTTTGATACCACATGTAAGCATAAAACGGATTATATAAACTTAAACAATCTTATACATAAACAATCCTATCCATAATCCTTTGTATTATTCAGGAACGTTGAACTTAATGATTTTCACATACACATAATAACAGTAATTTAATAAAGAATTACTTACCTGAATTCTCCATGGTTTTAGCGGAAACAAAAGCGTAATAGCAGAAACACTGAATTGTTTCTCTCTATTTACCTTACTTTCAGAATAATTGTGATGGAGCTTATTCTTCTTTTGGCAGAGAGAGACCCCTTTTATAATGGGAATAGTCAGTTATGTTTTCACGTTCCATCAACGTGATTGGTGGATACAATAATTATCCTACTAGGTAACTTTCTATATAGATTAAGAATTTAACTTATTCAATTATTATTAAACCAATAAATGTGGACCATAGATATTTACACACTCAACAATGCTCGTCTCCCTCTTTATTCAAAAGTTTATAGAAGTTTGTCTGTTATCTATGTCTAATATGTGTCTTGTCCGCCTAAACTTTATCGTCCTCTCTTAATTGTACTTCATAAGTTCAAGTCCACAAAATAATAACCCATTGTATAATTTAAGAGACCCTAAACAACCTATTTATTATTCACACGCTTAATTATAACTGATAGTAATTACAATAGACTCTTGGTAATACAAATTTTAATGTATTGAACAACCCTTTTAACAGTACATGGTCATTTCCTCAAATAATTGATAAGTGATCCCACCGAGCTAATAATTCAACAACATATATTCCGTGGTACCTAATTTATTCTTCAACACTACATATGTCATGTTAGCTAATGATTCATGTATATCTTTTTGTGATTATTATTAATTTATGAGAACTTTGTTTCTTTGATCATTTTACTTCCAAACAGAGAGAGATCGAGAGAGAGAGAAGTGACTCACAAAAATAGAAAAGTAGTCGCGTTATGGCAAAGTTGACAAAGTTAGTTGTTTTACTAAGACAAAAGTACAGTTTATAATTAGTCATTACTAATTTTATAATTGTTCTGATCATCCAATATATACAACATAATTTCATGGAAAGTGGGTGAAGGCTTCCAACTATGGAAGTTTGAAAAAGAAGACAGCTTTGTTTTTAATTGAAAGATTAAATTATCACATCGCATATGCTTGTAGTTTAGTTGAAGAAATTGTTATATCTATTATTTCTTTATACTTCAATTTATAGTATGTTCGGCTAAATTTCTAAGACCAACTTATTTTGAAAAATATTTTTTAATATTTTTTTAAAAAAGTATGATCAGAAATCATTTATGTTTGACCAATAATTTTTTTTTTTTTAAATTTTGAATAGCTAGTAATGTCAATGTATTTTTCTTACAAAAATAATTTCTGAAATTTTTTATTTTTTTAACTTATGAAATATAACTTTTGCTACTTCTGAAAAACACGTATTCTAAATTCAAATAAACATTTTTTTGAAAAATAAATATAAAAGCACTTTTGGCCTTCTAAAAATTTGGCTAAACAGGCTACTAATTGATTTTTCAAATAAATTTTCCACATGGAAATGAACGGAAAATAAAGAAAGGAACACGAAAGAATTAAGAAGGGAATATATATATATATAATTATATATTATATAATATAATATATTAAAAGTGTGAAGACCCTTAAAAAAATGATTTGAACTTTTTGCCCTTCATTAAAACACCCCACAGACAAAATCATCTTTTCACTTTTTTTAAAAATAATTATTATTAAATTATTGTTCAAATATTTAGGATACAAAAATAAAAATAAGAAAGAATCACACAACTAAAAGGAATTAAATATAATATGTTTTTTTTTTAATTAGGAATCCTACACAACTGTAATACCCCGAAAGTCCAAACCAATGCTAGAGCCATGTTTCAAGCTCATGTATAGTACATCATAGTTCTTTGATAGTTTTATGAGTTAGTTTGATGTACGTTAAGGCCTCAAAATAACTCCCAGCTATTAGGCGAATAAAAATATCCTTTACCGATTGTGTTTTCGGGAAGTATGCTGCAATGGTCAACTTCAAACGAGTATATCTTTTGCTATACTTGTAATTTTACATCTCAAGACCCACCAAGTTGTAGGAAATTGAATTAGCTTTTCAACAATATCAATTTTGCCTAAATTCGATACTCGGGGTGAGAAGTTATGACACTTTTAGTGAAAAATAGTAGTCCAACGCGATAAGGCCGCGTCGCGGTACTGACCAAAACCATGTTCGTCCTTTTCCAGTGGACCACCACGATAACGCCGCGTCACGCCAAGGTGCAAAGTCGCGTTTAGTGAGGCACCGCGTCGCGCCAAGGTGTCAGTTCGGGGCCGTTCTTTTTCCAGTGGTGCAATGCGATAGCACTGCGTCACGCCGTTGGACAAAATGGGGATTGTCCTTTCCAGTGGCTCGACGCGATAAGCACCGCGTTGCGTCAGCATGCAAAATCGAGATTTTCAGTCTGCGGCTTAATTTTTCAGGGACCGTTTGGTCAATTTCCAAAGCCCTAAACTCGTCCAAAACATGAAATTAAAACCCTAAAGGGGCATTATGTGTCCCATTACTCATAATTTCTTTCCAAGAAACTAATCTTCTCTCAAGAACAAACCTTAGCCTTCAAGATTCAAGGTCAATTTTCAAGAAAAATCCCAAGAACTCTCGTGAATTCATCAACCCAGGTATGTTAAGTGTTCATCCATGTGCCCCTTTCACCCATGGAGTCTAAGTATTCAATTTTAAACTCAAAGTTGTGATCTTTACAAGTTATTGTGATTTTAACCATGAATCCCCATAAATCTTAATTTTACATCATGTTTACATGAAATTGCTGTTGTTATCAAACCCCGCGTGTTTTAATGATATTATTCGTTGATTTAATTCATAATTAGTGATGTTGATGTTGAAATCATGCTATTACTACAAGCTTTAGACTATTCCCATGCTTAACTGGAACTACGAGCATCAAGTGTTTGATGAAATGCCTACAAGAATGAATTTTGAGTAAATGCTTTCATATTATATTTCCAAAGTCTTAGTACTATTTTACTATTATTGCTATCGAGTCCTGGGGGTTGTGAATACTCAAAAACTTAGCTGTTTACTTAGTCTCAGTATCTTCAGAATAGCTTCAGAATATGTTATGAGCATTATCAGTTCAGCTAGTTATCAAAATCAGTTAAACTAAGAACAGTTCAGTATCTCGAGTCAGTTCAGTTGGGAGTAGGATTTAGCACTAAACAAGTGCAGGGATGGTGGTTTTCCTGTCAGATAGGTAAAGTCGTTAGTACCAGTCCTTGTTCTCCAAAACTACGTAGCCGGTGTAGGATATGAGGAGTCACCGGTCAGTTTAGGCTTGACTACCTCGCAGGGGTCACCCATCAGTTTAGGCTTGATACCCTTAGTCCTTTAGGACAGGATATTAGTGGATCCACACAGCCAGTGTTTGTACTCGTGGCATGGTACTGACACCCTTCCAATTGAGGTCACAGGTTGGACCCTAATTTTCTCATATTAGGGCATATCGGTTAGATTATATCTCCCACAGTCTCAATCCAGTAATCAACCCAGTAATTCAGTTTCAGTTTTTCTTAACCATAACATACAAATATCAGTTATTCAGTTATCAGATTTCAGTTTACAAATTATATTTAGGACATATTTTATGCTTGGTCATGCATTCTCAGTATTTACAGATTTCATGCATACTATTTAGTACTTTATGTTATTCATTCAGTCAGTTATTACTCATGCAAATGAAACCATGCATATCATCCTACCTCATTTAGCATACCGGTACATTTGATGTACTGATGACATACTCTTTTCTTGCGCTGTGATGTATCATATCATAGGTGTGGACGCTCAGTTCCGAGATCACACATAGACCTTTTAAATTATTAGTTGTAGCAGTGATGAGTCCTCATATTTCGAGGACAGACTATATTTATTTTCATACTTTCCGTTCAGTAGTTAGTTGGAGTTAGTTGGGGTCTATCCCATCAACTCTTATTCAATTAGTTTTAGAAGCTTTCGAACACTTCAGACTTTCAGTCAGTTTATCTTTATTTTATCAGTTTTAGACAGTTGTTTTCAGACAGTTATTGTTTTCCAGATTCATGAATCAGAAATGCTTTATTATTTAAAACCTTATGGCATCTTCAGATATTTTGCATATGTTATTTTGTCATTATTATTCAGTGCTCACAGCAGGTACCGGCTCATGGGTTAGCTTCTAGTCCTTCGGTACTATAAGCACCTTGTGGCACCCAGGGTGTACTCTCGGGGAGTTACAATAACTTTTTAGGGGAAAAAACTATCCATGAAAAGGAAAAAAATAAAATTAAGGGCAGAAAAGAAAAAATAAAATTAAGCACCGTGTTGGTCTTGTGCATGGGTGTGAAGCGCACCACACTTATGGACAAGAGGCTATGAGGCATTTTAGGAAAAGTTCTCTTCTTTCAGTATTCATGTCGTGCGACTTAGCATGAGCTCGTGTTAAACTCTCTCTCTAATATATTCTCCCTTTCATTTACAGAACATGCCTCCCAGAAAGACAAATAAAAGAAGAAATATGAACCAACCAGCACCTCCACCCGTTCAGGAAGATCCCCTGAACGAGCATGTTTCTCATGCAGAGTTCAGAGCTGCATTCACTACTCTAGCTCTCTCTGTAGCGACTCAAAATGTTCATCCAGCTGCTGTTCCGGCCAACCCAGCGGCCAATACTGCTGCAGCTAGGATTCAGAACTTTACCCGAATGAACCCTCCTCTATTTTGGGATCCAAATTTGAAGAGGATCCGCAAGCATTCTTAGACATGATCCTAAAGTAACAGATATTATGGGGGTGACTTCTAATGAGAGTGTTGAATTGACTGCTTACCAGTTGCAGGATGTACCCCATATCTGGTTTAAGCAATGGAAAGGGAATAGAGGCGCAGATGCAGGGCCTATAGAATGGGATGAGTTTTCTACAACCTTCTTAGATAGATTCTTCCCCTTGGAGTTGAGGGAATATAGAGTGTTAGGGTTAATCAACTTGAGACAGGGCAACATGAGTGTGAAGGAGTATTCCCTAAAGTTTGCTCAGTTAGCTAGGTATGCTCTTCATGTGGTGGCTGATAGTAGATCTAGGATGAGGAAGTTCATGTCAGGTGTATCTAACAGTGTGATCAAGGAGTGTAGGACCATGATGCTGATTAAGGAGATGGACTTGTCTAGGTTATTGGTCTATGCTCAACAGATTGAGGAACAAAAGACTAAGGAGAAAAAGAGAGAGAGCAAGCAGGCTAGAATAGGTAGTTTTAATTTTACTCAGCCAAAGTCAAAAGGTGGTAATCGTCCTTAATTCCATAAAAAATCTTCATCTTGTGCCCTAGTACCCAAATTCAGAAATGATAATAGAGATAGAGCGCCAGGCTCTAAGTCGCAAGGCAGTGTTAAAAGTGGTCGTACAAATCCCCTTTGCTAGAAATATGGTAGAAACCATCAGGGTGAGTGTAGAGCTGGATGTGATGCATGCTTTGGGTTTGGAAAGCCAGACCATCGAATTTGGGAGTATCGGGTAATAGCTAAAAAAAGTAGGGATTTGCGCCAACAGGGCCAGTCCCATCAGTCATCAGTTCCAGCCGTCCGCCCGACTTAGTAGGGTGCTGCTTCCAGTTCTACCACTGGTCAGCATCCAAACAGATTGTATGCCCTTCAGTCCCGACATGATTAGAAAAATTCTCTTGATGTGGTCACTGGTACTTTGCAAGTCTTTCATTTACATGTTTATGCTTTATTAGACCCCGGAGCTTCTCTTTCATTTGTAACTCCTTACATAGCCATCAACTTCGGAGTCAGTCCCGAAATCTTAGCAGATCTTTTTTCAGTGTCTACCCCAGTAGGTGTTGCTATTATAGCCAGACAGGTATGCAGGAATTGTCCGGTCATAATATCTCAGAAAGTCACTTAAGTGGATCTTGTGGAGTTAGAGATGGCAGATTTTGACGTCATTCTCAGTATGGATTGGCTCCACTCATTCTATGCTTCAGTTGATTACAGAAACAGAGTAGTTCATTTTTGTTTCCAAATGAACCAGTCTTTGAATGGAGGGGTAGTACTAAAGCTCTTAGGGGTCAACTTATTTGTACCTTAGGGCGATAAAAATGATATCCAAGGGGTGTATTTATAATCTTGTCGGAGTCAGAGACTCTAATTCTGAGGCTCCAAATCTTGAGTCAGTTTCAGTAGTGAGGGAATTTTTAGATGTGTTTCCTGAAGATCTTCCTAGAGTTTCTCCCACAAGGGAAATTGACTTCGGAATAGACCTTCTTCTAGATACTCATCCTATCTCTATTCCGCCATACAGAATGACTCCAGTCAAACTCAAAGAGTTGAAATATCTCCCAGATAAGGGATTTATCAGGCCCAGTATTTCCCCGTGGGGCACACCAGTTCTGTTCGTGCGTAAGAAAGATAGTTATCTTAGAATGTGTATTGACTACCATTAGTTGAACAAAGTCAAAATAAAAAACAAATACCCACTTCCCAGAGTTAATGACTTGTTTGACCAACTTCAGGGTGCCAGCTATTTTTTTAAGATAGACCTCAGATCTGGCTATCATCATCTCAGAGTCAGGGAATGTGATATTTCAAAAACAGCATTTAGAACTCGATATGGTCACTTCGAGTTTCTAGTCATGTCCTTTGGTCTCACGAATGCCCTGGCAGCCTTCATGGACTTGATGAACCGAGTGTTCAAGCAGTACTTGGACATGTTTGTCATAGTCTTCATTGATGACATTCTTGTCTACTCCTGTAATAAAAAAATGATCATGCAACCCACCTCAAAATAGTGTTGCAGACTCTTAGAGCCCATCAGTTGTTCGCTAAATTCATTAAGTGCAAATTTTGGCTAAGATCAGTAGATTTCCTTGGCCATATTATTTTTGGTAATGGCATTAGAGTTGATCCTCAAAAGACCAAAGCGGTGAGAAACTGGCCCAAACCCATTTCTCTGCCAAAAATTAGGAGTTTCTTGGGTTTGACTGGCTATTACCGGTGGTTTGTGGAAGAATTCTCGTTTATTGCATCCCACATGTCTAGATTGACTCAGAATAAAGTTAAGTTTCAGTGGTCAGATTCTTATGAGAAGAGTTTTCAGGAGTTGAAGACTCGACTTACCACAACCCTAGTTTTGACATTGCCAGATGGTTCAGATGGGTTTGTTGTGTACTGTGATGCTTCCAGAGTTGGTTTGGGGTGTGTTTTGATACAGAAGGGTAAGGTTGTGGCGTATGACTCTAGACAACTTAAGCCACATGTTAAGAATTACCCTACCCATGATCTTGAACTTGCAACTATTGTGTTTACCTTAAAGATTTGGAGGCACTATTTGTATGGGGTGCATATAGATGTATTCACAGATCACAAAATCTTGCAGTATATGTTTTCACTGAAGGATCTGAATCTGTGTCAGAGGATATGGTTAGAATTGTTGAAAGATTATGATATGAGTGTTTTATATACCCGGGCAAGGCCAATATAGTGACAGATGCCCAAAGTAGATTGTCTATGGGTAGTGTTGCTTATGTTGAGGGTAATAATAAGAAGTTAGATAGAGAAGTTCACCAGCTTACCAGATTAGGTGTTCGTTTGGTTGATTCAACTGAGGGTAGTATTTGGGTTCAGAATAGTTTCTAATCTTCTTTGGTTGTCGAATTGAAAGAAAAGAAAGATAAGGATCTAGTCTGGTGAAGTTTAAGGAGTCAGTCAGAGATTTAAAAGTAGAGGTCTTCTCCCAAGGAGGAGATTCTATGTTGCGTTGCCAGGATAGATTTTTTGTGTCGTGTGTTGATGGGTTGAGACAGTGAATTCTTATAGAAGTACATGGTGCGTGTTACTCGATTCATCCAGGGTCCATGAAGATGTACCGGGATCTTCGAGAAATCTATTGGTGGAGTGGGATGAAAAGAGATATGGCAGAGTTTGTAGCTAAGTGCTCTACTTATCAACAGGTTAAGATTGAATATCAGAAGCCTAGTAGGTCTATGTAGGAGTTCAGTATTTCCACTTGGAAATGGGAGGAAGTGAACATAGACTTTGTGACAGGTTTACCTCGTACTCTTCAGCAACATGATTTGATTTGGGTCATTATGGACAGGATGACCAAATCAGCTCATTTTTTACCAGTCCATAGTTCTTATTCAGTCGAGGACTATGCCAAGCTCTATATTAGAGAGTTGGTTAGGTTGCACGGTGTTCCTCTATCTATCATATCAGATAGAGGTACTTAGTTTACCTCTCACTTTTGGAAAGCTTTTCAGAAGGGTCTTGGTACCTAAGTTTACCTCAGTACAACCTTTCACCCTCTGACAGATGGTCAGACAGAAATGACCATTCAGACCCTTAAGGATATGTTGAGAGCGTGGGTAGTTGACTTTAAAGTCATTTGGGATAACCACTTGCCTTTGATTGAATACTCATATAATAATATCTATCATTCCAGTATCCAGATGGTTCTATTTAAGGTTCTTTATGGGAGAAGATGTAGATCTCCAATTGGTTGGTTTGAAGTAGGTGAGGCTATGATAGTAGGGCCTGACTTGGTTTTGATGCTTTAGAGAAAGTACAGTTGATCAGGGAGAGACTTAAGGAAGACTAGAGCCAACATAAATCAAATATAGATGTGAGAAGGAAATACCTTAAGTTTGAGATTGGTGATTTCGTATATCTGAAGATCTCTCCCATGAAGGAATTGAAGAGGTTTTGGTAAGAAGGGTAAGCTTAGTCCCCGATATGTTGGCCCTTACAGGATTTTAAGCCGTTTAAAAAAGGTGGCATATAAGCTTGAGTTTCCTGCAGACTTAGCATCAGTATTCCCAGTATTCCATATCTCTTTGTTGAAGAAGTGCATTGGAGACCCAACAGTTGTCCTTCCCTTATAAAACGTAGATGCTCAGAACAGCCATTCTTACGAAGAAATTCTAGTCGAGATCTTTGATCGACAAATTCGTAGACTAAGGAACAAAGAAGTTCCCCTAGTCAAAGTTCTTTGGCGGAATCAGTCTGTTGAGGGAGCCACTTGGGAAGAAGAAACAGATATGCGGATCAAGTACCCTCATCTTTTCTTCGCAAATTCAGATTCTTTTTAAGGGATTAATCTTCTTTAAGATTCCTCACTATAATGCTCAATTTTAGCTGCATATTATTCTCACATCATTCATGCATTCACAGAACAGTTCAGTCATGTGTCATGTTCAGACTCAGTCATGTAATCACATTTTCATCATGCAAATTTAGTATGTAACCTAAATTCCTCAGTGCTCTTAGCTTAACCAATCTCATTCGAGGACGAATGATCCCAAGGGGGAGATATTGTAATACCCTAAAAGTCCAAACCAATGCTAGAGCCATGTTTCAAGCTCATGTATAGTACATCAAATTTCTTTGATAGTTTTATGACTTATTTTGATGTACGTTAAGGCCTCAAAATAACTCCTAGCTATTAGGCGAATCAAAATATCCTTTACCGATTGAGTTTTTGAGAACTATGTTGCAATGGTCAAATTCAAATGAGAATATCTTTTTCTCTACTTAGAATTTTCTTGTTAAAGACCCACCAAATTGTAGAAAATTGAATTAGCTTTCCAACGATATCAATTTTTCCTAAATTCGATACTCGAGTGAGAAGTTATGACACTTTTAGTGGAAACAGTAGTCCAACGCGATAAGGCCGCATTATAGAGCTGACCAAAACCACGTTCGTCCTTTTCCAGTGGACCACTACGATAAATCCGCGTTGCGCCAAGGGTCAAAGTCACATTTAATGAGTCACCGCGGTGGCGCCGCATCGCGCCAAGGTACTAGTTCAGGGCCATCCTTTTTCAGTGGCGCAACGCAATAGCACCGCATCGCACCGTTGGACAAACTGAGGATTGTCCTTTTCCAGTGGCCCGGCGCGATAAGCACCAGATCGCATCGGCATGTAAAATCAAGATTTTCAGTCCGCGACTAATTTTTCAGGGATCGTTTGGTCAATTCCCAAAGCCCTAAACTCATCCAAAACATGAAATTAAAACCCTAAAGGGGCATTATGTGCCCCATTACTCATAATTACTCTCCAAGAAACTAATCTTCTCTCAAGAACAAACCTTAGCCTTCAAGATTCAAGGTCAATTCTCAAGAAAAACCCCAAGAACTCTCGTGAATTCATCAACCCAGGTATGTTAAGTGTTCATCCATGGGTCCCTTTCACCCATGGAGTCCAAGTATTCAATTTTAAACTCAAAGTTGTGATCTTTACAAGTTATTGTGATTTTAATTATGATTTTAACCATGAATTCCCATAAATCTTAATGCTACACCATGTTTACATGAAATTGTTGTTGTTATCAAACCCCACGTATTTTAACGATGTTATTCACTAATTTAATTCTTAATTAGTGATGTTGATGTTGAAATCATGCTATTACTACAAGTTTTAGACTATTTCCATGCTTAGCTGAAACTATGAACATCAAGTGTTTGATGAAATGCCCACAAGAATTAATTTTGAGTAAATGCTTTCATATTATGTTTCCAAAGTCTTAGTACTATTTTGCTATTATTTTTATCGAGTCCTGGGTGTTGTGAATACCCGAAAACTTAGCTGTTTACTTAGTCTCAGTATTTTCAGAATAACTTCAGAATATGTTATGAGCATTATCAGTTCAGTTAGTTATCAAAATCAGTTAAACTTAGAAAATTTCAGTATCATGAGTTAGTTCAATAGCGAGTGAAGGGATGGCGATTTCCCCGTCAGATAGGCAGAGTCGTTAGTAACAGTCCTTGTACTCTAGAACTATGTAGCGAGCATAGTATATGAGGAGTCACCCATCAGTTTAAGCTTGACAATCTCGCAGGGGTCACCCGTCAGTTTAGGCTTGACACTCTTAGTCCTTCGAGACTGGATATTAGTGGATCCACACAGCCAGTGTTAGTACCCATGGTATGGTACTGACACCCTTCCAATTGGGGTCACAGGTTGGACCCTAATTTTCTCATATTGGGGCATGTTGGTTAGATGATAGCTCCCACAGTCTCAGTCCAGTAATCAGCTAAGTAATTCAGTTTCAGTTTTGTTTGACCATAGCATACAAATATCAGTTATTCAATTATCAGATTTCAGTTTATATATTATATTCAGGACATATTTTATGCTTGTTCATGCATTCTCAGTATTTACAGATTTCATGCATACTATTCAGTACTTCATGCTATTTATTCAGTAAGTTATTACTCATGTACATGAAACCATGCATATCATCCTACCTCATTTAGCATACTGGTACATTCAAAGTACTGATCACATACTCTTTTCTTGCTCTATGATGTATCATATCATAGGTTCGGACGCTCAGTTCCCGGATCGCACATAGACTTTCCAAATTATTAGTTGTAGCAGTGGTGAGTCCTTATATTTTGAGGACAGACTATATTTATTTTCATGCTTTCAGTTCAGTAGTTAGTTGGAGCTAGCTGGAGCCTGTCCCATCAACTCTTATTCAGTCAGTTTTAGAGGCTTTCGAACACTTCAGACGATCAGTCAGTTTATCTTTATTTTATCAGTTTTAGGCAGTTGTTTTCAGACAGTTATTGTTTTCCCGATTCATGAATTAGAAATGTTTTTTTATTTAAAACCTTATGGAATCTTCAGATATTCTGCATATGTTATTTTATCATTATTATTCAGTGCTCACAGCAGGTACTAGCTCATGGGTTAGCTTGTGGTCCCTCGGGACTGTAAGCACCGTGTGGCGCCCAGGGTGTACTCTCGGGGCGTTACAACACCTTTTTAGGAAAAAAAAACTATCCATCAAAATAAAATTAAGAACCAAAAGTTATAGTTAAAAAAAGGCAGAAAAGAAAAGGTACAAATTTATTAATGAAAAAATTTTAGGAACCAAATTATACTTTTTAAAAAACATATGTATGTAAAGAAAAATATATATTATTCACATAAGAATTCATAATATTTAACACTTCTAAATCAAATAGAATTTTACCTTATATAAAAAAAAATGTCTACAATTCTATTTAAGTAGTTATTTGATCAAATTTTACTAGAAAAATGTCTTCTACTTCTATTTTTCTTTGTTATGAATTATAAAACGAATAATAATAATAATAGAGAGAAGAGAGAGTAATTTATTTATTTCTCTTGAGGGATCTCTTCATTGAGTCATTACAATGAAGGAAAACCCCTTTATTTATAGGGAAAAACTCACTTTAGGGTTTGTAACTTTTTCATAAATAGGCATACACAATATATGGTAAAGTAGGTATTCACTATATGTGGTAAAGTAGACATTCACTATATATGCTACATTTAAAACACTCCCCCTTAAATTTCTAATTGACAGATAATACACATATATGTCGCCTCATTAAAAACCTTACAAGGAAAACCCAGTGGGATAAAACCTCGTAAGAAAAAAAGAGTACAACCCGTATTAACTCGACCTAATGATAAATCCTTGAATCTTTGCATCCCATTATTTTGCACCATCTTCTTGAAAGTTGTAATTAGAAGAAACTTGGTGAATAAATCAGCCACATTGCCACTTGAAGAAATCTGTTGCACGTTAATATCACCATTCTTTTGTATCTCATGTATGTAGAAAAAATTTGATGAAGTGTGCTTTGTTCTATCTCACTACTAAAAAAAGGCTAAAACCGACCACAAAAGCAATCAAAATCTGTGGTCGGTAAAGTTGTGGTAGTTTTTCCAAAACCGACCATAAATGGTCATTTTTTTTAAATATATATACATATTTAAAATTTATTATTATTTTATTAAAGTTAGAAAAAATTATTTTAGAGAAAAAAAAATCTAACACTGGTGGAAGATTTTTTATTAAATTAATTAATTAATTTATTAAAAAACTGACCACAAGTGGAAGGTTTTTTATTAAATTAATTAATTAATTTATTAATAAACCAATCACAAGTGGAAGGTTCCTTATTAAATTAATTAATTAATTTATTAAAAATCTGACCACTTGTGGAAGGTTTTTTTATTAAATTAATTAATTAATTTATTAAAAATCTGACCACTTGTGGAAGGTTTTTTATTAAATTAATTTATTAATTTATTAAAAAACCTACCACAAGTGGTAGATTTTCTGCAAAAAAATATTTGCAAAACCGACCACTTGTGGTCGTTTTTTCTGGGTATTTTTTTAAAAAATAAAATTCTGAACCCAAATACAGTATATGCAACAACAACAATACAAAAATGCTTTCAAAAGTGTATAGGACATACAAAATGTCCAACAAAATATGAAAATACTACAACAATAGTTTCAAAGTACAACACATACAAAAATAAAAAACCTAAGAGTCACTATCATCTAATTCGTCATCGTCTTCCATATCATCATCCGTGTTGAAATTATCCAGGGGGCCCAGACCCTTTGCAGTCCGAACTGCATCACTAGGACACGGAGGAATATTCCCCGCAATCTGAATGAAATAGCTCATCTGCTGTTGCTGCTTCTTGAATTGTGATGTTGTTGCCTTCTCTGTCTTTTTCTGCCTCTCTCTCTGTTCAGCAAGCTCTTGAGTGAGTTGAGAAATCGTATTTTGTAGGCTTTCAATCCTTTCACTATCAACTGAAGAGCTAGAGTAAGAAGGGCCGGACGAACACCTAACGTTATCACCAAAACCGTTTTTGTGGTATCCAACCAAATGGTCTCTATTTGCAGGACCCACAACTTTTTTCCACAACTCCTCCTCTACATGTTGAGGTATTAGGTCACCCTGACTTTCAGGAGGCAGAATACTCCGATACGCATCGAGAAGACGCATATATTCGTCCTGTATTCAAAGAAAGTTAATACTAAGAGTCAAAAAATATTGAAATGATTATAATTGAATAATATAAACTTTAAGAATTTTTTTTTCATAAATTTAGAATTTTTTACTTACATGGATAGCTTTTGATGAGCTTCAACCCAGAAATCTTCATCAGTCGGGTTCTTTTTTTTATCACATGAGTCTCCTCGTATAACTCATAATGTGGTATTTTCCTACCCTTTTCTTCTTCCTGCATATGAAAAAAATTACCAATGTTCAAATAATTAAAAATTTAAATATATAGAAACAAACAATTAAAACTATAAAAGTTACATACCATTATTTCCATCACGGCAAGAGTACTTCTGGCACCCGCAGTATGTAGGGAGCCACCCTTGGATGATGCCCGGGCTTTCTTACCTTTTTCACTTAACAATTTGTATTCTTCGCTATTCCAATAGAGAAGATACAGTTTCCATGCGGATTCAGGAATCCACTTAGGTCTTATCGATTTCTTTCAGGCATATTCCAAGAGATTGTTAAATCTGGCTCTACATCTAATGAAAAAGTTCTTCTTTATACGAAATGTATTTGCATCATCCCGCCAGTAAAATTTCTACAACAAAAATATAATATTCAATCTTTTGTTATAACAAAATGTAAATAAGTAGTCTATAAGTTAAATTCTTACCTTAAATTCTTCAAACATTCTATCCCTGTCAAGTTCTGGAACCTTTTGCCAGCTGGTCCAGTAGCCGTTGAAGTGGAGAGTAATGCATGTTCGCGTCTTTTTTCAGCTCCACCATCAGGCCTAAACCTACAACAGAACATCAAACATTAATTTCATAGAGCATAATAATATAGTAATGAAAAAATGAGTAACATTATTATATTTAGAAATCTTACCCTTTCCCAATTGGAACAAGATAAATCCTCCCAGAATCATCTTTGTCTCATGGTTGCGTAATAAGTGATTGTGGATGCACTGACGTGGGTGGATCTGAAACACCAGATGGAGTGCCTCCAAGCCGAAGATTCGACACCAATAGATCCCGCAGAATCACTGTGCGAAGCTGCGTGACTGCTGCAGGAGGGTATCGATGATGGTACATGTATGGAGGGGCCAGCATCTGTACGATAGTACTGTGCTGGAGGTGGCACGGTCATAGGAGCAGAATGAGTCGGTGCAGACCCATGTAGTGGCCCCCCATGCATAGGAGTAGGTATCGAATCCTCTGACAACCTAGAATGTGAGGTTCCTACTGGCGCATTAGCAAACCGACCCTCAGATATATGAATACCTTGTGGCCGTCTGTAAGGCGGAGGTTGTCTATTCTTTTTTGATTTTGTAGTATCAACTTTTTCCTTACCTCTATCATCTCTGTTTGACATCTAAATTATATTAAGTTAACAAGTAATTAGTTCCTACAAAATGAATGTATACGAAAAGATTCCAAGTATATAATTTCAAGTTACTAATTCACATTTCAAATCACTCCAATAACACGATATATAGACAAAAATATTATTATTACTATATAAATTGTGGAAAAGTGGAAGCAGCAAAGTAAAACAGTATATTACGTATCAATCTTAAATAAGAAGCATAAAGGTAAATATATAATACAAACCATATCGACATCAACACATAATAAATACAACCTACAAAACTAATCTTCATCTTCTGAAGACTCTCCACTAAACCATTCACCCTCTTCGGAGGTTTCTTCATCTCCTACCCACTCAACCTATTGTTCCGCAATATTAACTTCTTCAAATATATTTTCCGGGTGATTCAAACCATCCACTAATTCAACGTCTACTAACTGGTGATTAATCTGAATTTCATTTTGATACACAGTCTCCAGCACATTCTCAACTTCCACCCAGCCTATAGGCTTTGTTTTGATTACAGCCCATCAATCAGACTTTCCATTGTGCAACGGATAAGGAGCATAATACACTTGTTTAGCATTTTGTGCTAAAACAAATGGATCGTAAATAAGATACGAGCTATTGTGCTTCACTTCAATGATGTTATGCTCCCTATGTACTCTTGTGCCTCTTGTGCTTGGATCAAACCACTTACATCGAAAGAGGAAAACTTTTTTTATTGGAAACCAGCGTACTCCAGTTCTAAGATCTCTTGTATGATTCCAAAGTAATCAACATCATCATCACCTTTAACCCAAACACCAGTATTGTTTGTTTTCCTTGAACTGGAGTGTTGTTCGGTGGAAAATTTAAAGCCATTTACTTTGTATTGGGACATTACATTAACTTCAACTGTACCCAAAGAAATATCTCTCAAGAGTTGATCGTATGCGGCTGCATTTGGTGAATGGTGTACCTAAAAATAATATACATATATATATTTTAGTTGAGGAATGTATAAATATTTAAACTTTGTAGAAATAATACACTTACGAACCTCATTTTTAAACTATGTTGCAAAGGATGCATACACTTAATTTTCGTGGAATTGAGTCTAAAATGAACTGAACATGCAACATGGGAAACACAATTAGTTTCTTTAAGAAAATGTGTAAACAAATAAGATATGTTAAAATTTTAATCTCCTTACTTAAAAAAGGGCTCAATTTCCGGGCAATTCAGCATGACATACAATGTTGCTGATTTGCGCTCCATGGGAGTGAGCCGGCGAGGTATGATCTTTTTAAACTTATAACCAGATTGATTAAAAATTGATATCGGTTGCAAATGAGGCGCATTCACATCATCCTGATGACGATTCGGTTGGTTTCTTGAACAAACAACTTCATCACGAAAGTAGTACGAGCAAAATTGAGAAGTTTCTCTTGCAAGATATGCCTCAACTATAGAGCCTTCAATCCTATGTTTGTTTTTGGGACCCCTTTTCAATTTTCCAATTGCCCTGTACAATCTTAAGGTTAGATGTGTACTATATTTAAAAAATATATGTATGAATTTAAATATATTGCAAATGCTTACCGTTCAAATGGATACATCCACCTAGTTTGAATTGGACCGCCTAGCCGAGCTTCGTGCACAAGGTAAATAAGAAGATGTTCCATCACATCGAAGAACGCTGGCGGAAAAATCTTCTCCAGTTTGTTGGTAATAACAACAATATTGCTTTCCATTCGCGCCAAATTTTCTTCTTTTAATGTGGTGGCACATAAGTCCTTGAAGAACAAACTAATCTCTGCTATTAGTTTCCATATGTTTTCAGGTAAACCAATAAAAGCAATTGGAAGTAATTGTTCCATGAAAACATGACAATCATGGTTTTTCATTCCATGCAAGATTCCTTGTGTCATATCAACCCTCTTTTCCAAATTTGAGGCATATCCACCGGGCATCTTCAAACTTTGAACCAACTGACATATTTGACGCTTTTGGTCCAACTTGAATGTAAAACTAGCCTTGGGCTTAAGAACATTGCCGTTGGGCCCCTGCTGTAAGTGTAATTCTCTGCGGTTGCAATATTCTGGCAAGTCAAGTCTGGCCTTAGGATTATCCTTTGTTTTGCCGGTGACATCCATAACTGTGTAGAACAAGTTGTCAAAATAGTTCTTCTCAGTATGAATGGCATCAACATTATTTCTAAGTAAATTATCTGGCCAATATTCTAACTCCCAAAATATACTTTGCTTAGTCTAGTTATGCGAAACGCCAGATCCATCAAGCCTGTACAATCTTTCCTCACTAGCTTTAGGCAAATCCTGAACTATTTCCCAAACGTCATAACCAGACAGCCTTGGAGGTGGACCATCATGTTCCTTTCTATTCCTTCTGAATGCATTCTTAAGTCTCCTAAATTCATGATCATGTGGCAAGAAACAACGATGACAATCAAACCATGATTTTTTCCTGCCATGTCTCAATGTGAAGGATTTTGTTTTTTCCATCCAGTATGGACAAGCCAGTTTTCCAGCTATCATCCACCCAGACAATATTCCATAAGCAGGAAAATCATTAACAATTCACATTAGATATGCACGCATATTAAAATTTTGTTTAAGAGAGATGTCCCAAGTTTCAACTCCCTCTTGCCATAAAATTTGAAGTTCATCGATCAAAGGTTGTAAGTAGACATCTATTCCTTTGGATTAAGCAGCCAGGAATAACACAATTCAGAAATATATATGGATCAGTCATCAATATTTCAGGAAGAGGATTATAAGGAGAGATAAATACATGCCAACATGAATATGGCGCACCACAAACTGAAAAAGGTGAGAACCCATCCGCACATAATCCCAATTGAATGTTGTGTGGCTCAGCTGCAAAATCTGGATAAGTTGCATTAAAATGCTTCCAACCCTCTACATCAGAAGGATGACACATAACACCAGTGGGCTTTCTATTTTCACTATGCCATCTCATATGAGGAACTGAGTTGTTTGAAGCATACAACCTCTTCAACCTTGATATAAGAGGTAAATAATGCATCACCTTAATAGCAATTTGATTTCCAGTAGAACCACGCTTATATCGAGAGTGTTGACAAAACTTACAGAAATCTAGGTTAGCATTTTCCTTAAAGTATAACATGCAGCCATTTTCACAACAATCAATTCTAACCGAGGAGAGACCTAACTTTGACACCAATCTTTTTGCCTTATAGAAAAAATCAGGAACCTCCAAGCCGGGGTCAACTAACTTTTTAATAAGGTCTATCATTGAGTCCATTCTTCCTTCAGCAATATTCCAGTCAGATTTAATACTTAGTAATCTAACAGCAACAGGCAAACGAGAGTGCGAACACCCGTCAAACAAAGGATGACTAGCAGCATGCAATTCTTTGTAGAAATTGCCCGCTTTGCTATTAGGAACATCTTCAACAGTTTCCCTAATATCAACCCCATGTTGCATCCCAAAAGCATCGTGCACCATTTCTGTCATCCTAGTACGTTGATATTCATTATGCCTTGTAGATGTACTACTTTCTCCAACAACAAAGTTATTTTGTGCTACATTCCCATGAATACCACGCAATCTTAAAAATTCCTTGTAAAACCCCTTTTTATAAAGATGTTCCTTCACATCTTCTTCACTTACAAGATTTATACCATCATATCTAACAGAAGGACAACGAATAACTCGATAACGCATCCACATATCGAATGTCTTAACATGTTCAACAAATCTTTTGACACCTTCAACAAATTCCTCCCTAATACCCACTCTATTATCACTGCTCCGTTGATATATACAGCTATAATCAGGTTCCATCTACGCAATCAATCATATAAAACTTATAAGATGAAGTCACAAAACACAAAAATCACCTTGAAAATCCCTATACTTAACCATTTTCTAGTGACTAAGTCACTTACCAACTCAAATTCACAATAAAAAAATCACCTTTAAAGTCCATTTACTCAACCATTTTCTAGTGACTTAGTCACTTACCAACTCACACTCAAAACACAAAAATCACCTTGAAAATCCCTATTCTTAACCATTTTCTAGTGACTAAGTCACTTACCAACTCAAATTCAAAACACCAAAATTACCTTTAAAGTCCCTATACTTAACCATTTTCTAGTGAGTAAGTCACTTACCAACTGAAATTCAAAACACAAAAATCACCTTTAAAATCCCAATACTTAACCATTTTCAAGTGAATGATTCATCTAACAACTCACATTCAAAACACAAAAATCACCTTCAAAATTCCTATACTTAACCATTTTCTAGTGACTTAGACACTTACCAACTCACATTCAAAACACAAAAATCACCTATAAAGTTCCTATACTTAACCATTTACAAAGTGAATTAGTCACCTAACAAACCATATTCAAAACACAAAAGTCAACTTCAAAATCCTTATACTTAACCATTTTCTAGTGACTTAGTCACTTACCAACTCGCATTCAAAACACAAAAATCACCTTTAAAGTCCCTATACTTAAGCATTTTCAAGTGAATAATTCACCTAATAAACCATATTCAAAACGCAAAAATCACCTTTAAAGTCCCTATACTTAACTATTTTTAAGTGAATAAGTTACCTAACAAACCATATTCAAAACACAAAAATCACCTTCAAAATCCCTATACTTAACCATTTTCTAGTGACTTAGTCACTTACCAACTCACATTCAAAACACAAAAATCACCTTGAAAATCCCTATACTTAACCATTTTCTAGTGACTAAGTCACTTACCAACTCAAATTCAAAACACAAAAATCACTTTTAAAGTCCCTATACTTAACCATTTTCAAGAGAATAATTCACCTAACAAACCATTTTTAAAACACAAAAATGACCTTTAAAGTCCCTATACTGAACCATTTTCAAGTGAATAATTCACCTAACAACTCACATGCAAAACACAAAAATTACCTTCAAAATCCCTATACTTAACCATTTTCTAGTGACTTAGTCACTTACCAACTCACATTCAAAACACAAAAATCACCTTGAAAATCCCTATACTTAACTATTTTCTAGTGACTAAGTCACTTACCAACTCAAATTCAAAACACAAAAATCACCTTTAAAGTCCCTATACTTAAACCATTTTCTAGTGACTAAGTCACTTACCAACTGAAATTCAAAACACAAAAATCACCTTTAAAGTCCCTATACTTAACCATTTTCAAGTGAATAATTCACCTAACAACTCACATTCAAAACACAAAAATCACCTTCAAAATCCCTATACTTAACCATTTTCTAATGACTTAGTCACTTACCAACTCACATTCAAAACACAAAAATCACCTTGAAAATCCCTGAAAATCCCTATACTTAACTATTTTCTAGTGACTAAGTCTTTTACCAACTCAAATTCAAAACACAAAAATCACCTTTAAAGTCCCTATACTTAACCATTTTCTAGTGACTAAGTCACTTACCAACTGAAATTCAAAACACAAAATTCACCTTTAAAGTCCCTATACTTAATCATTTTCAAGTGAATAATTCACCTAACAACACACATTCAAAACACAAAAATCACCTTCAAAATTCCTATACTTAACCATTTTCTAGTGACTTAGTCACTTACCAACTCACATTCAAAACACAAAAATCACCTTGAAAATCCCTATACTTAACTATTTTCTAGTGACTAAGTCACTTACCAACTCACATTCAAAACACAAAATCACCTTTAAAGTTCCTATACTTAACCAGTTTCAAGTGACTTCGTCACTTACCAACTCACATTCAAAATACAAAAATCACCTTTAAAGTCCCTATACTTAACAATTTTCAAGTAAATAATTCACCTAACAAACCATATTCAAAACACAAAAATCACCTTTAAAGTCACTATACTTAACCATTTTCAAGTGAATAAGTCACCTAACAAACCATATTCAAAACACAAAAATCACCTTTAAAGTCCCTATAGTTAATCATTTTCAAGTGAATAAGTCACCTAACAAACCATATTCAAAACACAAAAATCACCTTTAAAGTCCCTATACTTAATCATTTTTAGTGACTTCGTCATTTACCAACTCACATTCAAAACACAAAAATCACCTTTAAAGTCCATATACTTAACCATTTTCAAGTGAATAATTCACCTAACAACTCACATTCAAAACACAAAAATCACCTTCAAAATCCCTATACTTAACCATTTTCCAGTGACTTAGTAACTTACCAACTCACATTAAAAACACAAAAATCACCTTGAAAATTCCTATACTTAACTATTTTCTAGTGACTAAGTCACTTACCAACTCAAATTCAAAACACAAAAATTACCTTTAAAGTCCCTATACTTAACCATTTTCTAGTGACTAAGTCACTTACCAACTGAAATTCAAAACACAAAAATCACCTTTAAAGTCCCTATACTTAACCATTTTCAAGTGAATAATTCACCTAACAACTCACATTCAAAACACAAAAATCACCTTCAAAATTCCTATACTTACCCATTTTCTAGTGACTTAGTCACTTACCAACTCACATTCAAAGCACAAAAATCACCTTGAAAATCTCTATACTTAACCATTTTCTAGTGACTAAGTCACTTACCAACTCACATTCAAAACACAAAAATCACCTTTAAAGTCCCTATACTAAACCAGTTTCAAGTGACTTAGTCACTTACCAACTCACATTCAAAATACAAAAATCACCTTTAAAGTCCCTATACTTAACCATTTTCAAGTGAATAATTCACCTAACGACTCACATTCAAAACACAAAAATCACCTTCAAAATTCCTATACTTAACCATTTTCTAGTGACTTAGTCACTTACCAACTCACATTCAAAACACAAAAATTACCTTGAAAATCCCTATACTTAACTATTTTCTAGTGACTAAGTCACTTACCAACTCACATTCAAAACACAAAAATCACCTTTAAAGTCCCTATACAAAACCAGTTTCAAGTGACTTAGTCACTTACCAACTCACATTCAAAATACAAAAATCACCTTTAAAGTCCCTATACTTAACAATTTTTAAGTGAATAATTCACCTAACAAACCATATTCAAAACACAAAAATCACCTTTAAAGTCCCTATACTTAATCATTTTCAAGTGAATAAGTCACCTAACAAACCATTTTCAAAACACAAAAATCACCTTCAAAATCCCTATACTTAACCATTTTTTAGTGACTTAGTCACTTACCAACTCACATTCAAAACACAAAAATCACCTTTAAAGTCCCTATACTTAACCATTTTCAAGTGAATAATTCACCTAACAAACCATATTCAAAACACAAAAATCACCTTCAAAATCCCTATACTTAACCATTTTATAGTGACTAAGTCACTTACCAACTCAAATTCAAAACAAAAAAATCACCTTTAAAGTCCCTTTATTTAACCATTTTCAAAGTAAATAATTCACCTAACAAACCATATTCAAAACACAAAAATCACCTTCAAAATCTCTATACTTAACCATTTTGAAGTGACTAAGTCACCTAACAAACCATAGTCAAAACACTAAAATCCCTTTTAAGGTTCCCACACTTAACCATTTTCAAGTGACTAAGTCACCTAATAAACCATATACTTAACCATTTTCACACAACTAAGTCATCTAAGAAAGCACATTCAACAAACAATCAACAACAATGCTAGTGAATCGCACAAGGCCACACACGGCTTCACTAGACTTCAATATGAAAAAAACAATACTTTATTATAACAAATTAGAGAGAAGTCAATTTACCTTTGCTTGGCCTAAATTAAAGTCAAAGCGACAAGGGATCACCGGAAAAATAGCAAAGCAATCCTTTTCCTTAATTCAGATTCTGTCAAATGGTAAGATCAAATTTCAAGCTACACACTAGGCATGTAGAATTAAAAAATCTTGATCATTACGCAAAATAACAAATGTCTTGTCATCCTTATTTACTCGTATTTTTATTAACAACATTGAGATTTTAGTGACAACATTGAGATTTTATAGTCGGAATGTGGTCGGAAAATAAGGTAGTTCCGACTACTTTCCATTTCAATTTTATAGTCGCTTTAGTATCCTATTTCAATTTTAACAAGATGCAACTATTTTATTTTCAGTTGTCTGGCCCCAAAAATATTTCTAGTCATGTCAAAACCATAAATAAAGACACAACACAACATAGAATTCTCAATAATGCTGCTTTGGTCAAAGTGACTCTTCCTCACTTCAAGAGATGCTTGTATTTTTAATAGCCTTCTAATCTTCTTTCAAATGAACAATTTTGCTCTCATCACTGTGTTTAGCATTATTCTCTTCTATTGATCAAATCGTAGTTGCTTCATAAAGTATCTTCTTTTTTTCGTGCTTTAACTTTCTTTAATATATATTTTTAAAATATTAAAGGAATATGATAGTAATATTAAATCAACTGAAACTTGCACTAGATTTTGCTGGAAAAAGTGTTGGATTTTTGTGACAGTTTCACGGGGAGGGGGGTAGGGGGTTTGATAAAAATTGCAGGCACTGTGTATAGTCAGTGAATTTTATCAGTAGTACTGAACATATTATTTTGTGTGTTTGTATTTATCCATCACAAGTATATATACTTGTAGACCTATATAAAATCACCTACTAAACATGTAACTGGAATGGTCACCTACTGAACTTCAGTATTTTTCATGATAACACATAGTTCAAACATAGTTTTCAACTGAACCGGGGTTCTTGGTTTTAGTCACTTGGAACCATAAAAGGGATTTTAGGGTTTTAAACTATTACCTAAAGAAAGTTTTTGGAACTTACCGGATCTAGGGGCGGCGGAGAACGGCGACGGAGAACGGCGGCACACGGTAGACCGGTTTGATTTGGAGAACTTTTTGGTTGAAATCGAGATTTGGAATGAGGGCACACAGTTGTTTCTGATTTTGGAATTTATTATATTTAAGTGGGTTGGGTCGGGTTGGGCTTTAATTAATCAATTTTTTATATATATATTTTATGAAAACCGACCACAAGTGGTTGGTTTTTTGAAAATTTTGAAAAACCGACCACATGTGGTCGGTTTTCATAAAATATTAAAAAAAAAAATTCTAATTAGTTAAAATATAACTTTTTTTATAAATTAGTTAGAAAAAATATTAATCAATTAATTCATTAATTAAGTAAATTAAAATTTTACAAAACTGATCACAAAAAAAATTAAATATTTATGTCATGCCTACTTCAATCGTGATTTTACTATATTATCCCTAATTAATTAATATAAATCAGTTACGTATTAAAAAATTAAAAATATTTAATAAAAATATTGAAATAGACATTTAAAAAATATTAATCAATTAATTAACTTAATTAAAATTTTACAAAAATAAATTCTTTTTTGATGTTTTCCATTAACTTGAAACTTATATGGGATCACTTTAAAAAAAAATTCACAACTCTTTATTAAGATAATTTTAGTATGTCCCTTATAGTTAGTACAATAAAAAAATATTATAAATTACTATAATTAAAAACTAAAATTATTTAAAAAATATAATTGATTATCAATGGCACATAAGTTTGAATAACTTTTAAAAATATTGTTATACAAATTTCATCAATCTAAATATAATAATATATGTCTAACTTATAATTTATCAACTAAATGAGCAAAGATTTTAATTCAATGATAAAATTACATGACGTAGAATTTTTAAGGATCAATATTGGGCCGTGCGTAGCACGACGTAAGACCACAAGTATATATATATAAATATATATATATATATATATATATATATATATATATATATAAATATACATATATATGTGTGTGTGTGTATAATATTGTAGTTAAAAGTTAATTAACCAGAAATTTATCCGAATTTTCAAAATTCATTATATATATATATATATATATATATATATAATATATATACCTCGCTCGTAAAACAACGTGTTAATAAAAAAAATCATCGATTATTTCTGTTACGTTAATTTGCGTCTGTCTACATTATATTGACACAAAATAGTATATCTATTTCATCACTACACGAGATCGATATACATATATATAAATATATTCAATTGGCTATTAACATTCAAAGACGTACTACAAACATCACATACCCGAATTTGCTACCCCATAATAATATACAACGTATGTTATCATCCAATAATATAATGCGACGTATTTCATATACGTACTATATACATCACATACCCTATTTTACCATCCCATTGTATTTCACATATACTCAAATAAATTATCGATTGATTTATCTTATATCATTAATATACCGTCGCTATATAATATATATGTATTATATATACACATGTACATACACACACATATACACACTATCAACTATATCAAGTTCAAAATACTCACATGTATACAAGTATATTATCCAATAATATAATGCGATGTGTTTCTTATACATATTAATTATATTTGATTAGCTTAATATATTAGGTTTTGATTATATATATAATTAGGTGTTACTAAAAATTATTTATTTTTAAATTTTTAGTTTTTAATTTTTAATTATTTAATTTTTAATTATATAATTTTTAATTTTTTTATTTCAAAAACCAACCACTAGTGGAAGGTTTTTACAAGTATTTAAAAAAAAACCGACCACTTGTGGTCGGTTTATTTAAAAATAAATTAAAAAAGAATTTTCAAAACCTACCACAAGTGGTTGGTTTTTTTAAATATTTTTAAATTAATTTTTCTTAAAAAAGTGGTCGGTTTTATTATTTTTTTTAAATTTTTATTTGTTAAATAAATAATAATTATTATTAAAATTATTGTAATAATTAATTTGATATTTAAAAAAAAAGCTTCCACTTGTGGTCGCTTTTTTTAATAAAAATAAAAATAAAATCCGACCACAAGTGGTCGGTTTTTTCCGACCACAGCTTGTGGAAGGTTTTCTGTGGAAGATTTTTTTCCTTTTTTTAGTAGTGTCTCCTTTTATGAATCCTCTATTAAGATGTGTTATGCATGCTGTATTATCTCTGTATAAAATTGTGAGTACATTGTCACATTTCAAACCACATTTTTCTCGAATGAGATGTATCATGGACCTCAATCACATACATTCTCGGTTCACTTCATGAATAGCTATTATCTTAGCATGATTCGATGAAGTGGCTACGATAGACTGCTTTGTATATCTCCAAGATATGACAGTATCCCCACATGTGAACACATATCTTATTTGAGATCGAGCTTTATACGGGTCAGATAAGTACCCAGTATCAGCATAACCAACAAGATCGAGACTGCAAGCTTTAGAATAAAATAAGATCATGTGTTTGATCTCATTTTGATATCTCCTAATAGGAGCAGAACTATATCTTGATAACAAATTAACCGAAAAAGCTATATCGTGCCTTGTAGTATTTGCAAGATACATTAGTACACCAATTGGACTAAGATATGACACTTCAGAACCAATCCAATTCGGTATGTTTCGCATTTCAGCAAATAATCTTATTGCTTTTGAAAACTCTCCAAGAGTTTCAATGATTTTCAAACCATCAATTTATCCCTTATAAGTATAATAAATAATTTTTCCAGAAACTTTATATGCTTCAGGCATTTTGAATCCTTTAGGGATTTTCATATGAATTTTTTGTCAAGTGACAATATCAATATGTGTGACATCTTCAAGTGTATGGACTGCAAATCAAATAAGTGTTATGCTTATCAAGATGCATCCTTTCATGTCACTTGATAAATGTTTCTACGTCAGCATGTTTAAATAAACGTAGAATTCAAATCCTCGTAATCTTTTACAATATTGCGCCAATATTGTATCAATGATATTGATGATATATCATTTTGTATCGGTTTTCAATGTGATATAATATTTTGAGATCTCATTACTTCATTATTTTCAAGTACCGAACCTCTCCTAAGGTTTCATGAAGTGTTATGTTGTAGGCTCTTCAAGAGCACATTTCCTTCTTATTATGATTATTTGCTCCTTATCCTTTTCAAAGATTATTTTATTTGGAACCGATTGGTCTATCATGCTTTACGCCTTTGTCCTTTAGGAACACAAAATGGGAGAACTTGCAGCTTAATATGAGATGCTTTTGGCATTTGACTTGAATTATCTTTTGAAGAGGATCTGATGATAATTCCTAACATATTTCTTAGCTTCTTATAATCTCCCCTTTATGTTAGGAAAACTAATATACATCCTCCATCTTCTTTGAGGAATCCATCTTTGTTCATTATGGTATATTCATTAATCGTATACTATTAGATGGACAACGTGTGGTTCCTGACTCAGAACCAACTTTGAGGGTGAATTAATCATAATTTATCGGTCTAATGCATACAAGTGCTATTGTATGCAACATATCATATTTCAGACCAACACATAAAGCTTTGTTCTCATTAGCAATGTTTTAACTATTTATCGAAGGCATTCAATGTCAAACCATCATCATCAAGATGAATTGTCTTGATTACACAATCTGAAAATTATGCTCTTGACTCAATTTTGTTGAGCAATCAATTTTATAAATGTCAAACTGTAAGTTGACAATAAATATACATAGTGATCATGTTATTGATGCATCTTAATAGATCATATGATAGGTGAATGGGCCCCTATTCATCTTTTATACTTTTCAGATTTTAAGAAATTCAATCCCAAAATTAGTTGGTTCAACCAATGCATCATGAGAACAAGCAACATTAAAGTTTATGAAGAATTTTCAAATTCTTGAATATATGTTTAATACTCAATATGCACATCTTCGGGATGTCATAGTCGTTTATGTCAACTTATGAATTTATTTGTACTAGTAAACTCCAAGTTTACCATGACTTGTGTCTTTTTACTTTAGTAAACTTCTTGTTTACTGTGATATGAATTTTGTATCAATAAACAATAAATTCTTAGTTTATTATGGCATGTGATTTCATCATGCTTGGGTAACTTATCACATTCATGTTTCTTACCACAGTAACTTGAAGATATTCAATCTTCTAATTATTCTACCTCTTTTAGAGGTGGATTGTGATATCTTCACAATAAAGAATACGTTCAAGTGTATAAACAGTCACATTCACCCTAGGGTATAGATCTGTATTTATAATAATCGAAGTTCTCATTCAAGGGAATGGAATATAATCATGCCTTAAGCATATCAAATTATGATAGCTACTACAAAAGCAAATTGAGGCATGCATATGATTTATTGCTACCACATTCAATTTAAGAAATGGAGCATATTTAATGGGACATGTTTCATGACTTTTCACCAAATACCCATTATTTTGCCTTAGCCATCATAATATCATCAATATGGTGCATTGAGATTCAAACTCAACGTCTTATCCATATAAAGGTGTCTTAGACATAAATCAATGGGACTTGAACCCAACATATTATCATCCCTTTTGATAATATTGTCCTTGAGGAATAAATTTAAAACATAAATGGTTCCAAACCAATTATTTTTTCTTAAATCTAACAATAATTATATTATTAGTAGCAAAAGACAAATACCATAAGGAATTACTAACCTTGAAATTACTTTAGATTTATAATCTCACCTTGTTTGGCAGAGTCTCGTGCTGATAACGTGTTATGAAATATAAAACAAAGAAGAAGACTAATAGAGAGAAGAGAGAGTAATTTCTTTATGGACAAAATTCAGAAATAGCATACTTAAGAGCCTAATTATTAGTTTTATAGCAACATTTTCATAATTACATTTTATAGCAACTTATATTTTATATTTTTTAAAAATATTGCTATAAAAATACATATACAATAAATTTACTGCCCTTAATTAACTGAAATTAGTTGAGCTATATATGGTATAATTACCAATCAAGTAAATTTATAGATTCTTTTTCCATTTAAAACTCTTAAAAAACGTGACTTCCGTTATATTTTCACAAAACGTTTACAAAAATTCAAATTTCAGTTTTTTCCCATTAACAGTTGCATTTTTTCTTAGCAATTTGTTCTAAACCAACCCTGTTTTGGAAATTCAAGCATTGCTGTTGCTGAATTAAATTGGTCTAATTCTTTTTCGAAATCAATAGTAATTGCAAAACGATGCAGTAATTTGTTTGAATCAAATTCAATTTTTGATTCTTCTGTTCCATTTGTTTGAATTCAACTGTCAGTTGAAAATTCACCTACTACTACTGCTTAAGGTACATAATCATTATTGTTATTCAGTTCGATTTTTTTAACCATTACTGATGTGCCTATCGAGTTTTTGTTGTTGTCGTTAATTTGTATGTGAAAAAATTGTAAAAGAAATTCGAGTTAGAATCAATGCAGCAGTAAAATTGGAGTTCAACTATCTGTTGTAAATTTCAGCTTAAAAGTTATTTCAAGTGTAAAAAATTCAGTATTCGACTATTGTTTTGAGGATTGTTTGTTGTTATTTTGATTGTTTTAACAATTGAACAAATTGTAAACAACTTTCGAATTGAAGTTTATTTAATTATTTTCTGAAATACTAGATAAATGAATGATCGAATTTAGATAATGAATGATCGAATTTAGATGTTGAATTTGATGATATTCTATGAACCCATATCAAAGTATAAATTATTTGCTCCATATGTATTTTTGATGTGCTTAATGGTAACACTGCATATGTATTTTTGATATGGTTAATGTTAACACTGCATATGTATTTTTGTTTTGTTGTTGAAATTCTATAGTATAAATGTATATTTGAAAAGATATTTTACTTTAAGCAAATGTTATGTAAATGTATTTTTTAAATTGAGATGTTGGCTGTGTAACTTTGTTTGCACTTAAATCTGAAAAGTGCGTGTTATAACAAGTGACATTTGACAGATATGTATAAAACATATCAAATTACAAATTAGGTATGCTCCAGATGTATTTTTTTGATATGCTTAAGGTTAACACTGCATGTGTATTTTTGATATGATTTATGTTAACACTGCATATGTATTTTTATTTTACTTGTCGGAATTTGAGAGTATAATTGTATATGTGAAAATATAGTTCGTACCTGTTTTACTTCCGTTTGATTCAGTAGTTTCTGTATTTGGTTGAAAACTTTTGCTGTGTTTGTATTTTACTTTAAACAAATATTGTTTAAATGTATTTTTTAAATGAAGATGTTGGTTGTGTAACTTTGTCTGCACTTAAAGCTGTAAAGTGTGTGTTAAAATAAGTGAAATCTGACAAATATGTATATTTATTTATTTCTTGGTTAAATCAAGTAGAAATAGGAAGCATACCAGTCCTTGTGAAACACTCTGGTCGATGGACATACGAAAAGAACTTCGACGAATATGTCACTGATGCTATACTGTTGAGCACATCAACAACATTCGTTGAGCTGCACTATGTTTTGACATCTCACTTAAGTATGGATTTAACCAGCAAACATATTCTAGTGGAATATCAAATCACTGCTAATGCAGGACAGGTAGAAATACATAATGATATGGGTTTAAAGGTGTTTATATTGCAGAAAAAGCTGTTACAAGACATGAATTGTCTTTCTTTATATGTAAGCATTTTGGAGAAAGTTGCAGGGAACAACTTGGCAAGTTCATCTATATGTGTTGCTGAAAGAGGAATCAACTGTAATAACTTGCAAACAGTGATAAATACAACAAATGAAGGAACTTTGGTGGTTTGTGAAGATACACAGGCATTAGATATTTTTGAGATGGATACTGTTGAGGTGATTATCTCAGACCCACATCACAAGCATGCTGAGGACGATAAGGTTTACTTGACAAAAAAAAATTTAAAGTCAGTCATGAAGGACTATTCAATTAGGGAGAAGTTTCAAACGCACAGTAAAAGGTCAAGTAAGAAAACGTACGTACATTCTATATCACTCTGATTTTGTTTAATATTACTTTGGATATGTATTTTGAATATATTAAATCATGTTTGATGCAGTTATATATTGTTTTGCAAATCAAGAAACTGTGAGTTCTTAATGCATGCATCAGGCATGAGAGACACCGAAATGATTAGAATTAGAAGATTCATGCCTGAACATACTTGCCAAGAGAAGGACAAGATCTATCCAAAGGTGCATGTAACTAGTATGTTGATAGCTGGTATGGTTAAACAGAAATTCAAAAACCACAAACGAAAATACAGTGCGACGGAAATAAAAAATGACATGAAGAAAGATTTTGGTATGGATTTGACATACACTTTATGTTGGAGGACCAAGGAAAGAGCCTTAGAAGAGTTTAGGGGTAAGCCATCAGCAGCTTATGAGAAACTGCCATCATACTTATATATGCTGAATACTACCTATCCGGAGTCACATATAAGAATGAAGAAGACAAATGACAATGCGTTCTTGTATGAACTAATTCAGTTTAGTTAATACATTTACGAATCATTTGACAATTGAAGACAGTAATATCTGAATACTGGAGCTATATATGTTTCAAAATTTGAACATTACACATGTATTTTCAAGCAACAGTTCATATGTATTTTTGACATAGTAAATATATTTTAGGTTAAAGGTGGTAACTTTGATTAACCAAACAAGTATATGATTCGTAATTGTTCAAAGGTTTAAATATATGTGACATATTCTGCAAATATATGTTTGAATTGCATAATGTTATTACTGCATATGTATTTATACTGTAAAAATATATTTGATGTATAATCCATATGTATTTTTAAGAAAAATATCATCACTGCATATGTATTTTGTAACTAAAATCAAATCTATAACTGCATAAAAAAGTCAAATTTATTTTTAATTCAAATTCTCTTGTATAATGATTTAAAATGAACACATATCAAAATTACATATTAGGTTTGATCAATATGTATTTCCAACAACTTTATCTTAACACGGCGTATGTATATTTTTGAGAAATATTTTTAATGTATAATCCATATGTATTTTGTAGCAAAATATCAACACTACATATATATTTTGTAAATAACTGCATTAAAATCTCAAATTTCACTTTAATTTAAATCCTAATTTATAATTATAGGTAATGAAAACATACTAAAATACATATTAGGTATGTTGCAGTTGTATTTTTGTAATGTTTGATTCTAACATTTCATATGTATTTTTATGCTGAAAAATAATTGATTTATACTACATATGTATTTTTAAGCATAATATGAAAACTACATATGTATTTTTTAACTACATCTCACAGTAAAAGGTAGAACTCCATAAATCTCATACGACATGTTATATTTAACAATATAGGAAGGTGGTGAAAAACTTTAAAGAACAACAACAACATACTAAAATAGATTATAGGAATGGTCCATATGTATTTTTGCAATATTTGATTTTAACACTGCATATGTATTTTTAGGCTAAATACAATTGATTTATACGATATATGTTTTAAACATAATATAAAAACTACATATGTATTTTTTAACTAAAGCTCACAGTAAAAGGTAGAACTCCATGAAATACACAAATTAAACTTTAATTCAAATCAAAATTAGACCCACATCTACACTGAATTAATTTCATTCAGTTTGAAAATAATTACTATTATAACCTACAAATAGAACCAATTCAAAACATAAAAATTAGTCTGTACAATCAAAACCTACATCCATAAATTAGTTTCTAAACTACAAAAAGTCAAAAATCCATCAACCATCATACATCAAAAACTTCAGTGACACTAGTTATTCTACTTTGCCTTGCAGGCCTCAAGGGTGCTTCGACATCACTAATGTCATTTGCTTCTTGTTTTCGGATCTCATAGTCCTATAAAAGTGCAACATATCTTGTACGGAGTGCGTTGGGGTCGAACTCAGTTGTAATAACTTTGTGACCATAAGAAAGGCACTCTACATACGTAACCATAAAGACACCACAATCCCTACAAAAAAAGAAAACAAATTTGATTAAATAGTGAAATATATTTTGTACAAACATACAATTTTGGTATATGTAAATTCAAAACTTACAAGCTTCCACTCGGTTGTTGAGGCAAATCATCTTCAAATAAAACATCAAACATATCTGAGGATTCTTTGTATCTTGGATGGTTTTGAAGATCAATTCCTTTCTTAACATAGAAATCACTAGCTTGGAGACACAATGGAATAATCTTTCCTATTTTCTCAATCTCAGCAAGAACAATCGTATAATAACCACTGGATTCATATGAATCATACAAGAATATTCACCTCTCTGAAAATGATAAAACCGCGAGAACCCAGTGATGTTTTTCCTTTATATTGATCGGAATAAAAATGTCTTTCACTGTATGCCATGGCACTGCAGCATGCATACAGAACCCAGTGATGTATTCAATAAGATGGTGCTCCTGTCCTCCAGCATTAAGGTTTTGATGATCCATAGAATATACATCCATCAAAGATTTAATTAAGTTCATAAAGTTGCAGTCAACTGTACTGCATTTGTACGATTTGTTTGGCTCGTTTTTGTACGAACTATGCGGCCCATACTTTGACTTCTTCCTCAAGTAGTATAAGCAAACATCAATATGCTGCATTAGTGAATATCACAAAATTTAGAACATTCAAAAAAATTATATACAAAATATTAAAGTGTATGTAAGAAAAAAATACATATGCATTTTTTTATATTAATGTAGAAGATTTGTGTATCTATAATTGCATTCATAAAGATTAGTTACATGAAGACAATGTTATCTAATAGTATATGCAACAGTATGTGATGTAGTATACTATATCATATTTTGAATACTTAAAATACATATATGTTAAACCATATGTATTTCAATGTAACTTAATATGTATTTTTAAGTAGTGTTATAGACGAAATGGAAAAAAATTCAAAATAATATACTAATCGAGTCTGTGCATGTCTGATCTGCAAACCCCATCGTATAGAACCAATTTTTGTCTTCAACAGTCTCAACACCAAAATGCATCTTTGGAATTTCTGATTTTTTCCTCTTGTAATGTTTCACTTTTCCTTTCCTAGGTATTTTAAGGAGATGGTAAACCATGAAAACATAATTGATACAAAAAAATAATCTGAGGCAATTCAAAAGAACTACCTCTTGGCAGTAGCTTTTAATAGGTCGGTAGAAATCCAGTCCATGAAGTTCTTGACAATCTTCATATCTATTATCCCATCAATCGGGTGATATAAAAATGGATGTTTCTGGGGGAATATGCGTATTAGCCCTGCTGAGCTCCCTATATAATTACAGAATACAAAAACTTAATTAATACAAACGTATTTTCAAGACATATTACATTAAAAATTATATATATCTTATTGTACTTACCAGCTGCTAAACCAAATTTTTCGGTGTATGGCGATTCCTTGAATTTTGATGGTCACCTAATCCTTAACTTTGGTCTGGGAGTTTTAACTTCACGAATAGTGAAAGGATGAATCATGATGCTTTTTTGATCGTAGACATTCAAGCTAGGTAGAAACTCATCCGGGAATGTGTTTTGTGAATCAGGCCACAATTATTCATCCATCTGCTCATCATTGGTTACTTCTTGTGTATTAGGAGGTGTCCTAACTCGCTCCTCTGTAGTAAGTTCGACCTCTGAATTCACCAGTGACTTTGAACTCAAATCAGTGATCCCTCTGTTCATCTAACAAAAAAATTGAAAAAAGAATATTACTTTTTTTCTATCAAATTGAACCTAAATAAACTCAAAATATATTATAGTAAGATACATACTTGAGCATGATCTTCAATAACAGTTTCAGAAGTTTTTGCATCCAAAATTTCATGATGATATTCTTCTTGACGGTTTGCCGATGGATGTATGATGATGCTTTGTCTTCGATAGACATTTAGGCTCGGTAATATCTCATCAGGGATTGTGAATTGCGAATCAGACAAAATTATTTCAGCAATTTTCTCATCGCTGGTCTGCAAAAAAATGAAAGAAAAAATTTAATTGTCCTCTGGATTATTACATCACATGAAGAAAAAGTTAACATCACTATACATACTCGACAATCATGTTGAACAACCTTCTCAGAATGTAAGTAATCCAAATTTATACTTCGGAGAAGCTCATCAGAGATTAATTGTTAAGAATCAATTTCAACATTTATTTTTTCGGAATGCAAATCAATGCACCCCTTGAAAACAAGTAAAAAAATCAAAACATCAAACAAACATGTATTTGTATCTGTTTATATATGTGAATTCAAATGAATATATATATGAAACTTAATTATTTACCTTTGTACCAAGAATTTTTTTTCCCAATTCCTGATCAACCTCCGAACTTAATCGTTGTGGTGATCTTTAGGTACCAACATAATCCATATTCTGGAGGTCAGGATCTTTATCTGCATGTTGTTGCTACAAATACATATACAAATTCAAATAACCTATTAATACTTGAGTCAAACATAATATTTTTTTTTATGAAAATAAATATATATATATACAAACACACTAAAAATACATATTGATATATAACATCAAACTCAAAAATACATATTAAAGAACATAACAAAAAAAACACTCCATGTTAAAATACATATGCAGTGTTAAAAAATACATATGAATAAAACTAAAAATACATATGCAGTGTATAGAACACATTAAAAATACATATTGATATATAACATCAAACTCAAAAATACATATTTATGAACAAAACTAAAAACACACTGTGTTGCATGTTATAATGTTTTTAATCAACCAAATAATATATATTGTTATGTGAGCATCCTAAATATATATATATATATATATATATATATATATATATATATATATATATATATATATATATATATATATATATATATATATATATATATACACACACACACTACATGTGATGTAAAAAATAATTATATTTAATGAACAATGCATATGTATTTAATAAGTCAACAACACATAAAAAAATAAAACTTGCATATCATACTAAAGTCAATCTTCAATTCTATTCCAAATTTGAAAGTTCTATTAACCTCAAATGTATTTTGAATTTAAACTTTAAAAGTACAAGTAAATATGTATTTGGAACTTTAATATTTACCTTTGTACCATCAGAAATATTATTCGAAGATTGAACAACATCAGGAATGAAATGTTGTTCAAATTGCTCTAGCCCTCCCTCATCAACATTTGGTTTATCAGCTTCTATATCTACAATCTGCTCCTAAAAAAATTGTGTTCAATAACATAACGAGTTATTTTACAAATATGTTGTATTTGTATAAGGCAGTCCAATAAGTATACATATTCAAATCAACTAAGATTTTCAAAGAAAATATTTACCTTGCTTTGAGCAAATGCTTTCTTCATCTTTTTGAATTTTTTTCTCATTAGTCCACGAATTCCTTTAAACTCGCGACGAATCAGTTTTGATACAAAATCAATAAACAAAATTTTTTTCATGTAAAACAAATATTTGCCAAAAAAAAAATTACCTCATCGCGGAATGCATCAAAATCTTAGAAATAAAGGCTTCTTTCTCAACATGACTCTCAGGATTTGACACGACTACTTCCTCTACATGAATATTTGGCTTTGACTGTACCTGAGGAAAAATAACCCGATCTGTTTGCTTTTCTTTCTTCGTTTTTGAAGAAGATGCCTGTCATGTTGGAATTGGCTTGAAAACTGGTGTCTTCATTCCATCATCCTTTGCATCACGAGGAGCTGGTGTCCTTGTTTGGGTATGCTCGTCAAAAATATTTACTTGTTTTTTCTTAAAGATTTCTTCGCTACTGGTGTTGATGAATCAACCTTATGTTTCTTCTTTGAATGTTTGTTGATCTTTCTTGGTGGTGGATCCTGGAAGTCGTCATTAGAATCAACAGAACGTTCATGTTGTATTGCATCCTTCGGTGGTATTTGCAATTTTGCCAGCTCCTTTTTCGTTGGCTCTATGTTCTTAAAGACAATCTAGAATAATAGGTAAATAATATATGTTAAAGAATCAGTTAAACAATTGTAAATGAAAATGTATATATGTATACCGTAAAATACATATTAATACATATGTATATAGTAACAACAAACCTTGCCATTGTCATTGAACATAGCATTCATCAAAAACTCAAAGTGTGGACCAGGTGCAATCGTCTTCCAATTTAATAATCAGAGAATTCGATTATCAACCTTCGATGCAATCTTTGGTGGGACATTTGAACAACACTCGTAAAGCCACACTTGAATAGCCAGTGGCGTTCCCTGAATCAAATAAAATTGACCACCAGCTTTCAACCGGTTGTTCAAACTTCTGGCCAGATTTTCAAAAGATAAAGAACCCCATGGAAAATCCTTGTATCTTCCACTATCGACCAAATCGAAATGAAGATGGGGTATAACCACAGTTTCAATATTAGATAAGACAAATGAATGCAGAAAATACAGGATTGTAAATTTCTCAGCATCCTCATCATTGTTCTCCCCCCATACTTTCTCCGTGAATGCTAGAAATAGTTGCCTTTTCTGTATAATTTCTTTCCCATTGAAATACTTCTCAACCATCCTATTTGGTACACCCTCATAAAAAATAAAGTCATACCTATTTGACACATAATTCAATCTAGTTATGATAGCAAATTCTCTGGGAGTAAAATTAAGAAAGGTGCCATTAGCACAAATCAGAATCCCAGAAGAAGAACTACCCTTCACCTCAAGCGTCATAACGCATCTGCACAACTGTGCTTGCACTACACATTGCTGCTTCTTCATAAAATAACTAAAAATGTTATTGTCGCAAAAGTTTTTAAACTGTTCCTTGTTTAAAATTGCACGTATGCTTCCATAAATATCTTTGTCACTGTACGAACACATGTGTGGTGCAAATCTTGGAAGTTTTCTGACAATGAATATTTCATCTTGCATCACCTATACAAAGAATTATATAACATGCTTCCACAAAATCAAGCAGCCAATAAAAATAAAAAATATATAACAGGCATATGTATTTTTATCATATCAAAACTGCAACCAACATTGAAAAATACATATCAAATATACTAAAAATACATATAGCCAATAGACTGTTCTGATAGTTAAGCTAAAATTAACATGCATATGTATTTTGATCATATCAAAGCTGCAACCAACACAGAAAAATACATATCATATGTACTAAAAATACATATATCCAACAAACTGTTCTAGTATTTCAAGTAAAATTAACATGCATATGTATTTTTTACCATATCAAAACTGCAACCAACACTGAAAAATACAAATTATTTATGCTAAAAAAATACATATAACCAATATACTCTTCATGAGTAGTTAATACAATAATATATTTTCACAATTATACTATCATCTTCACAAATCAACATTCTACAATCCCTAAATATCGTCATAACATAAAATACATATTAATTACTTCAAAAAAATACATATAACTTACAACTTTAACAACATCTTTACTTGGAGCAAAATACATTTTACTCAAAAAATACATTTACAATAAGAAAATACCTCTTCCTCGCTAACTTCTTCAGAATCATCATCAAAAGAGATCTGAACATCCTCATCAATCTTACTCAAACCTTCAATTTCTTTCGCTTTTCTTTTCTTCTCGATTTTTTTCAAAAAAAATTCCTTCTGAGAAGGCGATTTCTTCAACTGTTTTTTTTTTTTTAAATTCATCTTCAGCGGATCGTTGCGAAACTTCGACCTAATCTCCTTCGATTTCTCAAATTTCTTCGACTGTAAAGAATTTGAAACAACTTTAACTACATGTTCTTGAGTTAACCCAAGACTAAAAGATGGTCCACAATCATAGAACAAATTCAAATTTCGTATACCACTATTTTTTCGTGATTTTGGTGTTTGTTCAGCCATTAAAATTAAAAAACCTTAAATTCTGATTTTGAGATATATTAGAGTATGTTATTTCTGAAATTTACCCAAAAAAATGCTAACATGCAATAGCTAAATTAAAAGTTGCCTGAAATAGATGAAGATAATCTTTACTGATGGTGCTAAAATCATGCAAAGTGAAAAAAATTGAAGCGGGAAGATATTCTTGAGGGCGAAAAGAACGGCAAAAATCTTTCAAAGTAATGAAAGAGAAAGCTTATGGCATGAAAAGAGGGAAAACTGAAAGTTACTTCTCCAAGGGAGTAAAAATAGGGACCACAATAAAATAATGCTACGGATGTTACAAAATGTAATTTAATAAAATTATTGTTATTTTTTGTAATTTAAAAGTCAAGTATGATACTTTATGTATTTTGTCCTTTCTTTATTTCTCTTGAGGGATCTCTTGATTGGGTCATTACAATGAAGAAAAACTCCTTTATTTATAGGAGAAACTAACCTTGGGGTTTGTAACTTTTTCATAAATAGGCATACACAATATATGGTAATGTAGGTATTCACTATATATGATAAAGTAGACATTCACTATATATGGTACATTTATAACATTCTTCTTATTCTTAGTTTTGTTTTGATTTTGATTGATGAATTTTAGGAACCAAAATATACTTTTTTTAAGAAACATGTGTATGGAAAGAAAAGAATATATTTTATTCATGTAAGAATTCATAATATTTAACACTTCTAAATCAAATAGAATTTTACCTTGTATAAAAAAGAATGTTTAAAATTCTATTTAAGTAGCTATTTGATAAAATTTTACTAGAAAAATATTTTCTACTTCTATATTTTCTTCTTATTCTTAGTTTTGATTTTGATTTTGATAGATGATAAATTAACGTTTTCTTCTTGGACTCTTTAAGTTTTTTCTAACCTTCTTCGTTATATGAAGTTCATTTTAAATTTTTGATTATATGAAATTATTTTAATTGTAAATAAATCATGAGATTTAACTTATCATCATTATGTTTATTGATATACTTCAATGGTCATTTTTTTTTTGGATACAGGCTCCGATTGTTATCACACATACAAAATATGACCAAACACTCTTTTCTGATGTAATTTTAGTTTTTATTGTCAATTAAAATAACTTTCTCTAATAAATGATGCTTTGCAACTTACAAACATGTTTTTTCATTCAAAATTGGAATATATCTCCGTTTTACTATTTTTTTTTTGTCGTTTTTCTTTGTATATAAGCTAAAGTTAGAGTTTTTTCACAGAGTTATTTATTTCAAAGTTAATTGATATTTTTTAATAATTTTATTTTTTGTATGTTCTTTTATTGATTGACTCGAGATGTACGTGTAGAACACATTTCAAGCATTTAAAAATAAATATTTAATTATGACACTAATATTTAGGGCTTATATGTACTAAATCTTTTATATTCATTGTTTACGGAAAGTAAATAGTATATATTTTTGGTAAGTAATACCTTTTTAATATAAAAAGTAAATATATGTAAACATCGCTAATCATAATTATCCCTTTGAAATACAATTAGTTTTACTTATTATTTTTCTTGCATTAATTCAAAAGCTGATAACTTATTTAAATACAGAAAGTTGTCTATTGGTTCGTTGAATGAAGAAAAGTTGAAGGATCTTGAAAAGTTTGAAGAAGCAAAAGATGAGAATAGAGCTGTCAATATGGGTCAGCCAGCGCAACCCAACCCAGCCCCAACAGGCTAGAGACATAAATAGGCTAGGACGGGTTGACCCTTTTTAATAAAGGACCATTGAAAAGGCAGCCCAGCCCAACCCTAAGCGGGCCACGGGTTAGGATGGGTTGGTCCTTTAAAAAATAAAAATAACCTAAAACATAAGAAACGAAAATATATAGCCCATTTAAAAATCACTTGGCAATTGGCATGTTCTAATAGTACAAAAATAATTATCAGAAAGGTCAATTCAAAGACAATAGTAATTAAAGATTTAGTCATCTCATTTCCAAAAAAATGCCAACCACCAAAAGATGGACAAAAATTAAATTCACAAACTTGCAAGTCTTAACGGGACTAAAATATTGCCCAGTTACAAAATAAGATGAGTTTTTAAATATCACAAAACCAATCAATTAAAGCTTATCAACTCCACTTGCACTTGCACTTGTATTGTATTCTGAACCATCAATCACATTTGAATCAACATTTGACATAGTTTCCTTAAGAAGTTCATCTTCATCTACAAATATTTCACATCAAACAAGATATTAGTTATATAACCATAAATAATTCACATCAAACAAAATATTAGTTATATAACCATTAATAAATGCTTTAAAAAAATAGAAAATATTACCTGTATTAGATTGGGTAAATCCATGCAACCAATTTCTTGTAGTAACAAGAGTTTGAACATTTTCATGATTGATACAACTTCTATACTTGGTAACAACATGACCACCAATACTAAATGCCGATTTCGATGCTACTGAAGTAATTGGAATACTTAGTACATCACGTGTCATTACTGAAAGATTAGGATATTTTTTTTCATTATCCTTCCAATACTTGATAACATCCATCTCTTGAAAAGATTCATAATCAAGGTTTTGTTCCTCCAAATAAAGAGTCAATTCTAACTTTCCAGCATTGCAAATAGATGTACTCTCAAACTCTTTAAACTCCTATTAATTTAAAACATGAAATATAATGACAATAGAATTAGCAAAAGATTTGTAAGAGGAAAAAGAAAAAGAAAAATTAGAAAGGCTGGAACAAAAATAAGAAAATGTAGATAATTAGATATCAACAATTTGACAGACAAGACAAGCTTTACCTCTTTTCCTCCCTTTTCTCATTTCATTTCTTCTTTCTATCTTTTTTTTACTACTATATAATAATTATAATAAAAAAAGGGGCAAAATAAAGGGTTAGTTCTATTTTTTTTAATAACAAGTTAACAACAACAACATCTACAACTTTATTGCGTTGCCCTGCAAACATTAACAAACTACCAATCAAAGCACCACATAACTAATTATTAGTATGTGAATATATATAATAAACAAATTAGTACTTGTACCAAACTACCAATCAAAGCACCACATAAATAATTATTTTGTAAACTCTAATATGTCATATTACTATATACTTATTCTGTAAACTCTAATATGTCATATTACTATATTAGAGTTAAAGACAAATTTGAAGAAAGGAAAGTAGAAAAAGAATTAATAAAAGAAAAAGAAATTGATACTTCCAACAAATAAACTAGACTTTTTTTGTTTGGATTGGCTTCCTCTTCATTTGATTTACATTGAAGAGTAGTAGCTGTCACTGTCCTAGCTTGATTATTTTCATATTGTTCATAGAGCTTGTGCAAATTTTTCTCAATAGTTGCAACACTTTCTTTTGTCGAAGAAGCATCCACCTTTGAGAAACAAAATTCTAAAAGTTGTGTCTTGAAGCGAGGATCAAGAATGGCTCCAAATGAGAGTACTACACTAAATCTATTCCAATATTTCTGAAACTTTTTGAACATTCTTGCAGCCATTTCCTTAATAACTTCATCAGAACTACTTAAATTCTCCTTCAACAAGCATTCAATTTTCCAAATTTGCATAAAGTACAAGTTGGATGTCGGATAACTTGAACCAGAAATCAGATTAGTTATTTCATAAAAAGGTTCCAATAACCCAAATATTTTTTCTGCCCTTCTCCAATGATCAAATGTAGGACAAAGAGAGTAATTTTTGTCGACCAACTGTAGACTGGAAAAAGCTTTTTCATATTGTAGTGTACTCTCAAGCATCAAGTACGTTGAGTTCCATTTGGTTGTCACATCCAAACGTAAACCCAATTTTGTAATAATCCCCACTTGCTTAATACATTGTTCAAATTTTCTCATTCTACCATCGGATCCTTTTACGTACTTCACACTTTCTCTAATTCTAAACAAAGCATCAATAGCTACTTTTAAAACTATTTGGACAGTTAAATTAAGAATATGAGCAGAACAACGCACATGAAAAAAATTAACCATCACATAAAAAACTTTTTTGCAAGCCAAGATGTCCTTTTAAAATAGTTTGCAGGTTATCATTATTAGTGGCGTTATCCAAAGTAATAGGGAAAACCTTCCTATCAATGCCCCATTTCTTCAAACAATCATATATGGTTGCAGCCAATTCAACTCCAGTACGAGGAGGAACCATACGACAAAAGTTTAAAATTTTAGCAACTAACTTCCAATTATCATCAACATATTGAGCAGTTAAACAAAGATAACCCTCAGACGTACCTTCTGTCCAGCAATCAGAAGTTAAGCAAACTCGATTAGAAATCTTGGCCAAGGCTCGTATTAACTTTTCTTTCTCTTTAAAATACACCTTTTGAACATCCACAACAGAAGTGTTTCTTGATGGCATTATTACTTTTGGATTAACATAATCTAACCAAGCTCTAATTTTCTTATATTCAACAAACGAATAAGGCAAATCATGCTCAATAATAGCTTCTGCAAGTTTTTCACGTGAAATCATTTGATCAATTTTTCTCGATTGTATGTTACCTTGCTGATCCATATACATCTGACCCAAATCATGGTATTTGAGCATTTTGCATTTAGGTATGTGTCGTTTTAAATGTGATGTTCCATAGTTCTTACCATTTGGTCCTGGAGTAGAACCAACCTTGTATACTCCCTTACAACCGCTGCATTCTGCCCTTTCCACACCATCTTTGCCTCTACCAATCTTTTTCATATATGTCCAAACATATGATTTTAATTGCTTTATTTTCTTCTTCTCAGGTTCTTCATTCATCTCTATAGAATTCTCATCTGCACTATGTCCATCAACATCCTCCATTGATTCTACTGTAAAAAGATAAACATTTCAAAATATAATCTCAGACTTCAAGAAGAAGAAGAAAGAGAAGGGTTGTGGAAACCTAACATATGAAAGAGCAGGAGATTAATGTGACAAATATGTGGGTTAGGGAACAAGAAGAAGCAGGGTATCGTGGCTAGATCTCCCTATATTTCAGCAGAAGCTATATAGAAATAGCAGAAACAGAAGCAGGGCATTAAGTTTTTCAAATCGTTGGTACCCAAATCAATCAAATTTGGGTTCGGAGAAGACGACAGGCCCGTACATGGTACTGACACGAAGAGTCAATGACCATTGCGAGTAGATCCTCGGAGAGACCAGTTCAGTGTCAAAATCAGATCAAAAAATCAAAAAATATAATGAAACTCCCAAAATAAAAAATGGTGATTAAATAGGAGAGAAGGAAGATAATTTTTTCATATTGTTACCTATATAAGAAATCAATTTTGTGATGAAAATTGAAAATGGAAGGAAACTCAGGCAGCAGTTCAGGCTTTCAGCACAGCCGCAACAGCAAGTCCAAGTCTCAAAGAAAACAGATGAAAATGATAGGACTTGTAATTTCTAATTTGTAAACCCTAAAGATAGTAAGGCAGTAAATCAGTTTCTATTTCTATGTGGGGTTGGGCCGCTTGGGCTTGTTGAATGGGGTTGGGGCGTTGGGCCTAGTAGTGGGTGTTTTAATTTTTTTGTATTATGATTTATTAAAATTGATAAATAAAAGACTAATATAAAATATTATATAATTATTTTTTTAATTGCTGGCCGACGGGCTGGCCTCTGAGGCCGACGGGCTAGGCCTCTGGAGCTAAAGGTCAGGTAGGGTTGGACTTATAAGCCTCGTTTCTAAAAAGGCAAGAAAAAACATAATCCAACCCCACTTAATTAAAGGGCTGGGCTGGGCCGGCCTCACGAGCCAAGCCCATATTGACAGCTCTAGATGAGAACATACTTTAGAGATACAAAGTTTTTCGTGGCAATGTATAATGTTTTTTTATGATACTTTTTAAAAAAAAATTATAACAAGTTTTGGTTAATTTTTGTAACAAAAAATTCCTCTTTGTTTTTATATAGGTGAAAGCTGAAGCAATCAAGATTGAAAGATATGATGAATTCATACAAGGTGAAAGTTGAAGCAATCAGTTATATATAAAAAAGCCAAAGAAGGCCATTTTATTTAAATAAAAGATAATATATAAAGTTGAAACAAAAAAATAAAACGCACATGTCTTGAAAAAAAGGTAAACAAAATGATAAAAATTTGTGGCTTTATATTGGAATCCATATTATTTTAGTATTGATAGATAATTTATGAAATAAAAATCTATTATATTTAGATAATTTCTTTTTTTAAAGAAAATGTTTTGGACTTTTAAATCAATTAGAATTTTATTTTATATATATATATATATAAAAATTAGTATAATTTTATTTAAATAACATTTTGATCAAACTTTAACAAAAAAAGTCGTCACTTCTTCTACTATATTTTTCTTCTTATTTTGATTATGATTGAAGTCATATTCTTTCATTCATTATCATCAGTGAAGTTTAAAGATTGTATATGAATTATACGTAAACAACACTTGACAATGGCTTATCCCCTTTTAATAATTTCTTGTGTTAATTGGACAAGACAAGCTCGTTGTCGACGAATGAAGCAGCAGTAAAAATCACATGTTTATCTTACTTAAAAATTAAAATTTATATTACGAGAATGATGATTCTATTTTTTGTTGTCACAAGTTTTACTTCTTTCAAAGGTATTCCATCATCGGTTGGTTTATAGTTCTGTTTTATGTATTATAGGTTCATTTTATTAGTTTTTAATTTCTAAACATACTAAATCGATAACCACCACTTGGTGGAAATATACTGGGTATTTTGTTGTTGTTGTACTAAATCAATAAGATATTTCTTATAAATGTGGGTCGTTAACGGTTAGATTTTTGAGCTAATCGATAAAAAAGTGCTCATTTATATACACGATATGAAAATGCTCATATAGTCAAAGACTATTGTGTTGGTTTATACAAAAGTAATTTGATATTACGTTTATGAAGTATAATTTTGTACTATTTTAATTTTTATATCATAGATTTATTATTAATTAACGTGACACACGTGCAAAATACGTACACTTGACTAGTGTATATATATATATATATATATATATATATGTATATATATATATATGTATATATTAACTTTTTATACTGAATCAAATAAGTGTAATAATTAATATACTTTGAAAATAGAAGTTTTTCTTACGAACAACGAAGTTGCAAATATAATGAAATGACTATCCTTATTTGTACTTTTCCATTTCTCTTTCTCCTGCAAACAAAAAAAGGAAAATAAAGAAAAAAAGAAGAAGAAAAGATAGAAACAGAACTAGAATTTCTTTTTTATTTATTTGGTATATAGTGATTTGGTTTATAAATGTTTTTAAGAATATATTAAGAGCAAAAATTCAAAACATGTTTGCTAAGAATTAAAAATTCTTTATCCCTAAAGTGATCCCACTTTATTTTTTTTAATTATTATTATTATTATTATTATTATTATTATTCTAAAATTTGAATTATTTTAGAAAAAACAGAAAGTAATAGGAGTAACTATACATAGGCCGTGATGTAAGTTAAACTCAAAAAACTTTAGTGCCTAATTTGGTAGCATATATTGTACCAATAAGTTTATTTAATTTTCCAAGAATGTATTAATTGTTTGAGAATTTTCCAAGCAATTAATTTAGTACTTTAATTTGTTTCGATCTTTGTCTTCTTCTTTATTCAAAGTGTGCTGGTAAAGAGAATTGTTCAGGGGAGGTCCACACCTAGCTGCTTACATTAACATATGTTCTCCCACCTTGAGCCATGCAAACAAATTTTCAAACAATCTATATGCTATAAAAGTTATAGGAGTACTGTATACGCATGGTATAAGTTATGTATATTTTGTATCAAACGTGCGACAAATCGATATTTCATTTATCGATTTTCAAAGGTTGCTGGCTGATGGAGAATGATAGTTCATGAAGAGGTCCACAACGACTAGCTTAGCTATATATAGCCATAGCCATAGCTGCATTATTAAGAGGAATTTAATTATCTTCTGTTTGCTGACATTAGTTCAGGTTTTCTTTTGGATCTTTGATGATATTTGGACCACATTGTTGTGATGTTTCAGTGGCATGTAAGTACTTTTGATTGAGTGGGCTAATGGTATATCTCCAGCATTTCAAGGGAAAGAGAGACGACTTTTTAATTGACATGTAGTACTCCATATAGTCTATTTCCTAATATTCCATCTTATTATTAAAACAAAATTAAACGATCAAACTTTGAATGTGACCGACACTAAAATATTAAAAGGAAAGTTACATATATGTACATGTCAATTAGTTTATCATCAATATGATCGAAACATAAATAACATATACACTATCAGTCATGTATATATTGTGTATAGGTACATGTATGAATATACTTCTGAACTTTAATAAATGGTACAAATATATCCTTCGTCATACTTTAGGTACAAATATACCCTTGCCGTTAATGAAAAAGTACATATATACCTCTGAACTTTGATAAATGGTACAAATATAGCCTCTGTCATACTTTAGGTACAAATACACCCTTGTCGTTAAAGAAAAGATACATATATACCCTTCTCACTAACAACAGCACACATGTCACAATTCTGTTCATTTGACCTTTTTAAATAATTTATCCCAACCCTACCTCAAAATAATTTTAATTTAATCCATAACCCGATCCAAATAATAATTCAAACCCGACTCGATCTAATAGAAAGAGAAGAGAAAATGAATATGCGTGAATAGAGATGCGTCTTGAAGGTTCTGTTGGGGAACAATGGTAAAATAATAATAACAATGTTATTTAACTGTTAACACCATAATAATATAACAATAATAATATTAGCAGTATAATAATATAACAACGTATACTACTACTACTACTACTAAAATAATAATATTATAACAATAATATAATTTCTTATTGATAAATTAAAGGTACTGAATATTAAATAAATATTACTGCAGTATTATTTTAAGTGATATATTAATTATACTTGAGTTGTGCTAGGCACTGTCCTAAGAAACTATTTCAGCAGTGTGAAATATTTTTCCAGGATTAAACAAACACTTCCTGATTAATTAGAGAATATTCTGAATTAAATAAGTTTTTCCTAATTAACCAGAAGATACAGAAATCAACAAAATTATTAATACAAATACCAACAAGTTATTAGTTAGGAAAGAAGCCAAACAAGGAAAAGGATAAAACAAGAAGAGATGGAGAATCGAAAAAGAAAAGACTTACCTGCATTTGTAAGATTTAATAGGCTATTTATAAAAGAAATGAACAAGTAATATTTAGACAAGTGTCATGACACTTGTCTTAAAAATTTCATGCAAGGCTATCTTCTTCACAAGTGTAAAGCTTGTCTAATACACTACTTGCTTTCCAAGTAAATTTAATTATTTTGAAATAAAATAATATTTCTACAATCCACATTATTTCAAAATAATTTTTTTAAAAATATTTTAACTTGTTGGATTTGCATGGACAAAATGCAGTAGGTTTGGTGTCTTCTGGACTATGAACCAAACTTAGACCAATAAAATTTAACTTACAGAATTATCGATGAAATATAATATTTCTATGAACCGAATAATTCTTGTTGTAAGCCAGAGATTTTATCAATCACATTTTGACCATAATTTTGTTGTTCAATGTGATTTTGCGTCAATAAGTCATGCGCGTGCCTGGTATTCATGAGAGCTCTAGAGACTAAGGCCAAAGGTCTCATAGGAACGACCTCATTCCACTTCTCATATATGTGAATTCATCAAGTGTACACTGTTTTAACTACACGATCCGTAAGGACTATGAATTCATTAAGAGTTAGTAGTTCATCCCTCCATTTTAATAGCAGTTCAAGCACTCTCAATAAGTGCGCAAAGTCAATATCGACTTGTTATTACCCATATGAACCTACTTCATGGGATCTCCAATCACATAGGTCGGGTTGTCATCTCTATTGACAATCATATTGGCCTTAACCCCATCTCTTTTGAGGTTTGAAGAATTAATTTTCTTCCTACTTGTTTAGTCAGTAAATCGGCCGAATTCAATTCTGACTTCACATAATTAATAAAAATTATTCCATCTCTCAACAATTGTTTAATAACATCATGCCTCAATTTCATATGTCTACTCTTACAATTGTAAGATTTATTCTTCGCAATAGCAATTGCGGCTTGACAATCATAGTGTATATACACAAGAGGCACCAAATCATCCCTTTTTAAATGGATATTAGGCGACAGATCTTCCTTTTTAAAAGGGATATTTGCTAAAAAAATTCTTATCCATTCAGCCTCAGTACCAACTAACTCCAGAGCCACAAACTCTGATTCCATAGTTGATCTAGCAATAATCGTCTACTTAGCTGATTTCCATGATACTGCACCACCACCAAGGGTGAATACATAACCATTAGTGGATTTTGTCTCATCGAAATCAGAGATTCAATTTGCATCACAATACCCTTCTAAAGTTGAAGGAAATCCACTATACAAGATACCATAATTCATGATTCCTTTTAAATATTTCATTAGTCGCATTAATGCAGACCAATTCTCATTGTTGGAATTATGAGTATATCTACTCAGTCTACACACAACATAGGCTATATCATGCCTAGTAAAATTCATTAAATGCATCAGACTCCCAATAATCTATGCATATTTAGATTGAGCTACTAGGTCACCATTATTCTTTTTTTAATTTAGAATTAACGTCATAAGGAGTGGCTACAGAAGTTACCTCCCAACATTCAAATTTCTTAAGAAATCTTTCCACATAATATTCTTGTGACAACATTATACCATCTTCACTCCTTATAACTTTAATTCCCAATATCATATTCACTTCACCCAGATCTTTCATATCAAAGTTAGTAGACAAAAATAATTTGGTACATTCCACAATATTTAAACATGTACCAAATATAAGCATGTCATCAACATATAAGTAAATTATCACATAATCATTGTCTACCACTTTTGTATAAACACATTTATCCACCACAACAGAAGAAAAATCATATTTTATTAAAACTTGATCAAATCTCTCATGTCACTATTTAGGAGCTTGTTTAAGGCCATAAAGAGATTTAATTAACTTACAAACTTTATTTTCTTGTCTAGATATAATGCATCCTTCAGGTTGAACCATATAAATTTCTTCTTCTAAATCGCCATTTAAGAAAGTTGTTTTTACATCCATTTGATGGATAAAAAGCTTATGAATTGATGCTAAAGTAATTAATATTCGAATAGAAGAAATTCTTGTTACTGGTGCAAATGTATCAAAATAATTAATATTTTTCTTTTGAGAAAATCCTTTAGTTACTAACCGAGCTTTATATTTATCTATAGATTCATCCGGATTAAGATTCTTTTTGAAAATCCATTTACAACCAATTGATTTTGCACCAGGAGGTAAATCAGTTAAAACCCATGTATTATTTTTCATAATTGAATCAAGTTCAATTTTTATTGCCTCTTTTCAAACTTTAGCATCAGAAGAGGATACAACTTCAAAATAATTTGATGGCTCATTATCGACAAGAAAGATTTGAAAATCATTTCCACAAGAAAAATATTCTTTTCTAGGCCTTTTACTCCTTCTCGGTTCCTCAATATTAGAGGTTGATTCATTTTCTCTTTCAATAGGTGCGTGAGAGATTTTATCACATAGTGGAAAATATGTTCAAAGAATTCAACATTCTTTGTCTCAATTATAGTATTACTATCGAGTACATCACTTTTCAATACAATAAATCTATATGCAACACTATGTTCAGCATATCCATTAAGCATGCAATCAACAATTTTAGAACCTATTTTTCTCTTTTTAAGTTCAGGAAGATGAACTTTAGCAAGGCAAGCCCACACTTTTAAATATTTCAAATTAGGTTTATAACCTTTCCATAATTCATAAGGAGTTTTGCCAATTCTTTTATGAGGAATTCTATTTTGTAAATGACATGCAGATAAAATAGCTTCACCCCACAAATCATCAGGTGCATTTGAGCTAATTAACATAGAGTTCATCATTTCTTTCAATGTCCTATTTTTTCTTTCATCTACACCATTAAACTCAGCAGAATAAGGCGAAGTTACTTCATGAATAATTTCTTCTTTTTCATAAAAAGTAATTAAAGATACATATTCTCAACCTTTATCAGATCTAATCCTCTTGATTTTTCTACTAAGTTGATTTCAACTTCAGTTTTATAAGATACAAAAGCATCAAATACGTCATCTTTATTTCTAAGCAAATACAACTTAGTGAATCTAGAGAAATCATCAATAAAAGTTACATAATGTCTTTTTCCACCTCTATTCATAGTTTGTTTTAAGTCACCCAAATCAGTGTGAATCAAAGATAATAATTCAGTTTCTCTATTAACTGAAAAACATGTCTTTTTCATAATTTTAGCTTCAACACATATTTCACATTTATCGAAATTACTTGAGTTTAAACCAGATATTAAACCAAGTGATTGCATATTTTTTTATATAAGAGAAATTAACATATCCTAATCTAGCATGCCATAAAGAAATAGACTCAGTCAAATACTGTAATATCCCGCATTTTTTCTAGCTTAATTTCGTTCCTAGAATGCCAAAGATTAGTTTTCAGAATGAATAATATTTATTTCATATAGAATTTCTCATATTTACACCTTTCATTGTGTGGTAAATTGAATAAGCTTTCCATCAATACCAAATTCTTCCAAATTCGATACGCGGTTGAGAATATATGGCATTTTAGTGTTGACACTGTGCCCTTCAAGCAACCTGTAATACACCGAGAATTCTAACCAATAGTAGAATCATGCTTCAAGCTTATGAGAAATAATTATAGAGGTTTTGGTAGTTTTATGATCAAGGGTGATGTGTAGTATGGCCTCAAATATGTCCTAGCTATTAGGCGAATCAAAACATCCCTAACCGATTGAATTCTTGAGAAGGATATTGGTATAGTCAACTTCCAACAGGCATATCTTCCGTTACACAAATAATTTTGAGCTCATAATCCACCAAAAGATAGATAATTGAATTATCTTTCCAACGATACCAATTTCGCCAAAATTCCATATCGGGGTAAAAAGTTATGATCGTTTTACAGTGAGCTATCCGGACTGCCAAAGTGCGACGGAAAGGCCGACGGACCGTCGCGCCAGTGATGAACCGTCGTCCAAACCGTCGCAACTGAGGCAGTAAGCCCATTTTTGGCCATGGAGCGACGGTTTGAGGGACGGTTCGTCCCGGGGGCGACGGGTCGTCGCCCAAACCGCCACGCATCTCCGTTTAGCGATTAAAAGTCATTTTTAAAGGGATTTTTGGGTCTTTTCCACCCTTTTTAACACCTAATTAAATCAAATCAAAGCACATAGCTCCATATTCATCCATAGCATCAAAATTAGGGTTCCTTTCAAAATCAATCCCCAAGAACACGGTTCAAACCCTTCTTCAAGAAAACTCAAGAATCAAAACATCACTATTCAAGAACCTTCAAGAAAAGCCTCCAAGAAAATTCTCAAGGCTTCAAAAGTCAACTTGTTCCATCAAATCAAGCCAAATAAGGTATGTGAGGTTTGAACAAGGATAAATCTTTTGTCCTTGTGACCAAAATTATATTTTTCAGCAAGTTTCTTATTATTTAAAATTAGGGTTCACAACCATTCATCCTTATTTGAAGATTATGAGTTTACAAGTGATTGAATGTTGAATTACATGACTATTTTCATATATTTATGCATGTAATGCGATTTTTCAGATTTTTCCAATTGAGTTTAAGCATGATATTGAGATTCTTGATTTCATTATTTTGATATTGTTGAAGTATTTTCAAGAAGCATATTGAGTATGATGTTTTTCTATAATATTACATGAGTATGTTTATATTTTCATGCTTATTGCTGAAATTTCCAGATTTTGAGTTGATTTATCAATAATTACATTATGAAGCATGAACCTTTTGGTGTTTTAACATAAGTTTGAAGTATGGGCTTTAATCCCTAAGATTTAGTCTTGATATTTCAAGAAGATTATGATTTTAAGCCTCCTTGATGATTGGTTACCAAGTTTCAAGAAAGAAATTGATCTTTTGATCCTAAGCTAAGACAAGGAATTCACATAGTTTGAGATTTAAAGAAAAGAAGCATAATTTGTCTTGATTATGAACTCTTATACTATTTTAAGGTGGATTTCCTAAAAGTTCTTAGCAATAAGTATGAGAGTAGTATTTAGCACCGAGTTGGGTATGATTCCAAGATCTCATGTCCCAAAACTATGTGCCACCGTAGGTTTATGATATGCCCATAGTGGGCCAAGATAGTGATCACTTAAGTTAAGGTTCTATTCTGATGGCGAGGGTAGAACAACTCTCCCCAACGTGGATAAGACGTTGGACTCCATGAAGAATGCTCACATGGTTTATGTAGGTTAGAAGAAACTCCCAAAGTTCTACAATCCCTTAGTTTCAAAAGAAGTCCCTTATTATTCTTAAGATGAAAGTATATGTTTTGAAAGCTATTATTTTTTTTTTTGAGATTTCCCAAGTCAAAGGTTCCCAAGTCCCTAATTTCAAAAGTTTTCAAAGTCCCTAAGTCCCAAAGTTCCAAGATTCCCAAAGTCTCTAAGTTTCAAAAGAAAAGAAATGACTGAAAAGGTTTTAGAAAAACTAAGTGTAAAGGCTCACAAGTTTTACTCGAATTATGTTTTAAGGAAAGATAGTAGCTTCAGGTTTCAGTTTTCAGAATTCATATTTTAGAGTGAGTCCTTTCTACACTTAGATAGTATGATTTAAAGAGAGAATACAAGTACATATTTTAGAACTAAGTGTAATGGCTCACAAAATTAAGATTATTTGTTTTACTATTCATGATTTATATCTTTAGATTTCAGATTACTTAAGCTATGTGAGTCATTTACATTTAGCATGCATGATTTTATAAACTATGATAATATTATGTTTCACTTATGCATTTCACCCCCATATGCTCAGTACATCCTCAAAGTACTGATCCACATATACGTCTATGTGCTACATTATCTCATAATGTCGGTACAAGTTGTAGTATGTGCAGTCAGAATCAGACAGTTGCAGATTTCAGCCAGCAGATGATGAGTCCTCCTATTTCGGGGACTTCAGTTAGATTTACTATTGTTCTTTACTTTCTTATTCTTATGTATTGATTAGTGATAGCTGGGGTTGCGTTCTAGCTATATATAGTCGGTATTAGTAGAGGTTTCATAGAAAGTTACTAGAGTTAATATATTCATTTTCAATTTTTGTTGTAAAAGCAGAGTTGTAATCATGTGAATTCAGTTTTGTATTGATCAGATTTAGAAAAGAGTTATCTTTCGCTGATTTTGTACAGATTTATCTATTTTATTCAAGTGCTTATGATTTATGCCATTAGAAGGGTTAGTTTGGGATCACTTGTGGTCCTAAGCACCACGTGACGTCTCGGGACCCATTTTTGGGGCGTTACAAATATGTAGAAGTAGAAATATTTTTAGAAGTATCATTATGAGTATTAAGCATGTGTAATCTATGATTACAATGTCCATTTCCAATAAGAATATTACTTTTAGTTAGTATGACCTCATTGTTTTCAAATATAACCTTTATTCCAACCTTTTCTAATAATGCCACAGAAATTAATTTAATTATGATACTAGGAACATGCAACACATTACTCAATGCCAAAGTTTTACCAGATGTGAGTTTGAGAAGAACTTTGCCTTTTCCAAGAACTTGAATAGTTCTTGAGGTCCCAAGATGAACAATTTCTTCTTCTTTCTCAACTTGGGTGTATGATATAAAATTATATTTATTAATATAAATGTGCCTAGATGCACCAAAGTCTACCACCCAATTTCTCACGTTGGTCTCAATATTCATTTCAGAAATGACCACAATAATTATATCATCCGTTTCAGTCAAATTCAATTTTGACTTAACGGGGTTATCATTTCTTTCACATATTCTCTTGCATTGAGATGCATTTTCTATGAAGATTTTATTATTAGGTATGTAATCAAATTCATTTTCATACCTGTATTCTGCAGTACCATAATTTTCTGACAAACTGACTGGAATGGAAACAACCAAAGCAACACTAGCATTAGTATTATCAACGGTCTTATGGCCACTATTATATGCCATAGTTTCTTTGATTGTTGGGGAACAATGGTAAAATAATAATAACAATATTATTTAACTGTTAACACAATAATGATATAACAATAATAATATTAGTAGTATAATAATATAACAACGTATAATACTACTACTACTAAAATAATAATATTAAAATAGTAATAAAATTTCTTATTGATAAATTAAAGGTACTGGATATTAAATAAATATTACTGCAGTATTATTTTAAGTGATATATTAATTATACTTGAGTCGTGCTAGTTACTGTCCTAAGAAACTATTTTAGCAGTGTGAAATGTTTTCCCAGGATTAAACAAGCACTTTCCTGATTAATTAGAGAATATTCTGAGTTAAATAAGTCTTCCCTAATTAACCAAAGAATACAGGAATCAACAAAATTATTAATACAAATACCAACAAGTTATTAGTTAGAAAAGAAGCCAAACAAGGAAAAGGATAAAACAAGAAGAGATGGAGAACTTGAGATGGTTGAAAAGGAAAAAGAAAAGACTTACCTGCATTTGTAAGATTTAATAGGCTATTTATAAAAGAAATGAACAAGTAATATTTAGACAAGTGTCATGACACTTGTCTTAAAAATTTCATGCAAGGCTATCTTCTTGACAAGTGTAAAACTTGTCTAATACAGTATTTGCTTTTCAAGTAAATTTAATTATTTTAAAATAAAATAATATTTCCTACAGGTTCTATTAGATCGGATCCAGTTTGGACTTATAATTGGATCGGGTTGTGAGTTAAATTAAAATTATTTTTGGGTAGGGTGGGGATAAATTAAATTTAAAAAGGGTAAATGAACAAGATAGTGACACGTATCCTGTCGTTAGTGAGAGGGATATATATATATATATATATATATATATATATATATATATATTGTATCTAAAATATTTCGGAGGGTATATATGTACCATATATCAAAGTTCAGGGGTATATATGTACCTTTTCATTACCGACAAGGATATATTTATACTTAAAGTATAACGGAGGATATATCTGTATCATTTATCAAAGTTCAGGGGTATATATGTACCTTTTCATTAACGGCAAAAGTATATTTATACCTAAAGTATGCCGGAGGGTATATATGTACCATTTATTAAAGTTTAGGGATATATTTGTATTCTTTCCGTTACTTAACTCAAGAAAAGGGCTAAGATTACAAGTGAAAAAACTTGATAGAAATCTTTCTAATTATGGATATCAGAAGAAGTTAAAGAGAAAAGTCATTTAATCGCATTATTGTCTTTCAACTGGTTGGTCTTTAATTTTTTACCTCAGAAATCAAACTTATGCTTTACGAGCATAAATTCTTTAATAGCGTGGGGCATAACTTCATAACTTATGGGATATTATGATGCAAAAATAGATTTACATCCAACAAATAGTTATTTCTCTTAAGTGGACAAAAATTATAGACCCACACAAAATAAGGACAAAAGTGCAAATCCCTTACAAAACACAAATAGAAACCTTGGGCCTTGTAAAATATAATGGGCCGTGTTCCTCTTCTTATGATTTTGTTTGGGATAAATTCATATCGGAAAAATTAGCTATATAAACTTATTAGATTAGTTATTACAAGTTATAACAAAACTTTTAAGTTTTCAAGTTATAGCAACTTTCATTTAAAAAAAATATATAAAAAAAGGTTTTTTCGTTTTGTTGAAAATACAAAAAAGTAATTAATAATAATAAAAAAAAAGATTTAATACAATTAACATATAATTTACCTTCCTTAAATATAGTTAACCTAAATTACTGATATTTATCCACCCCCAAATCACTCTAACCATTATTTTCTCCTCCTACTTCAATGCTTGCATTAAGAGTTTTCATCTTCATACACTACCTTCATCTTTGTACACGATTAATTTCTGCCAGTAAACAAAACACCGTAATTTCGGCGTCAACAAATTGCTGAGGATTATAATTTGAAAGAAAACCAAAAACAAGTATTTCTTTTGATAACAAATATGAATTCTATTAATTTACATTAAATCACGATACGTCATGGAGAGAGATGAGATTCGTCAGGTTTGTTAAATTTTTTTATGAAAATGGATATTTTCCATTCAAAACGAATTTAAAGATTTATTTTTTTGGTGTTTCTTCAATTCTCTATTGTTACATTGTTGAATTTTGTACGTTTATCAATTGCATGAAAACTAAAATCGTTGTTTAAACGGGAATACCGAGGAACTTTGGAATTGATGGGATTATGTATGATGCAACAACAAAGTACAAAGGATTGGTAGAATCAATCGCAACACAACTGATGATAGACATATCGAATTGAAAGGTCAAGCGCAAGCAGGTAAAAAGGATTGTGTATTTTTAGTATATTAAATTGGATATCATAGTTGTATGTAATTCGGATATCTGTTTTTCATTTTTTTTAAAAAATTTAACAGCTACTATTTTGTTTATGTGGTGGAAGACTGTACTTGGTTTCTTCGTTCTTTCAGAATTAACAAATCAAAGATTTTTAAGATAAGAAAGTGTTGTGACATTCATACATTCTCAATAAAGGATCAAGTTTATGAAAGGCATTAAGGGATGACAAAAGTGATAGCTGAACTAATTTTAACAAATCAAAGATTCCAGAATCACCCGGGAGTAATGGTGTATTTAGATTAGAAAATTAGTATTGTTAATTTTCTTGTTAAATATCTATTGTATGTGAAACCAAAATATATGACAATGGATATTAATGAAAATACTGAACGATCTGTTATTTGTGTTGGCATATAAGATTCTACATACAAATGACGTATTCTTATATAACTGTTTTTCGTGTATGAAACTAGTATAGTACACAATACAATATCCATGAATTGTTTAATAAATTACATTGAAATCAATTTATATACTCATTTCATACATAAATAATACTTTTTTTTGAGTTCTCAATGTATTAAGTTGATGTTAAAATTGGTACTGATGAAGTTTCACATATATCACATTTGTATTGAATGAGTTGTATGAATGTGACAATCGATAAGAAAAATTATGTTTTATTTTACATAACCTTTGTAGTGTATGTAATGGATATTACACGAAAAACTATCACCGTAAATGTTAAAAATAAATTAATTGATAATTGTTTAACGTCAAATAATTTTTTGTTGAAATAAAAAAATAATCAGTATTAACCATGATTGATATTGGTGTTTGACGAGTTTTCTTAACTTACTTTAATATTGTCAAGAAAACTTGTCAAAATATTTTGTTTTTGATCTGATGATTACCAATGGTACCTTTGTTAAAAAGTAAAACTTCAGCAAATTACTTCTGGCTTTAGAAGATAAAAGTGGGTTAGTACCATTTTTAACCGAACATGTTTTCGTATTAATATGAAAAGATTGCAACTCAACCTATTTTTATTCAATTCATTTTTTAACCCGTTCATTTGTCATCACTATGCTAACTTAAGGTATAAGTAGAGAATCAACATAATAAAGTAGACGAATTTTACGATAGGATGTAAGTAAAATCATTAAGAAAGCAATTTTATTTAGCGGAAACATACAAATGATATTCTCAACATACTATATATGACTGTCCATTTCATTTTAGGTAAAAATGTTTGATTGAAAATTAAGTTTAAGGCATAAAGCAAAGATTTTCAAACATATATATAAGCAACATATAGAAAATATATGCAAATTAAAGCACGTTAATTATAATTTTGAATGAGCAATGGTAAGAGTTTCACGTGTATTTTCAATTTTTTTGCTCGTAGTAAAAGAATGAACTTTTATATTAACGAGCCTCAACAAATCATCACCTCATTAGTGGCCGTTTGAACATGAGAATTTTTTTTTTTTCAAAAATTCTTTTTAATTTTATGTTAAATATAACTTTAAATTGGTGTTTGATCATGAGAATTTCAAATATAATTTAAAAAATAAAAATAAGTAAAATTTTTTTAATTGTTTTCACTTTTTTTACTTTTATCTCTATCACAAAAATTCAAAACAACCTCAATTTCTATTTATGATCAAACACAATTTCAATTTCAACTTTTAAAAAAATTAGTAATTTTTGTAGCTCAACACCTATTAATATTAACAATAAAACGTGAACGCAGTGTTAGATAATTTCAAAAAAAGTAAAACTATTTGTGATAGATTAAAAAGGAAAATGTCTCACAGGACACAATACTAATTATCAGCATGAAGGTTGTTGTTTTTGACTTATATAAAAAATAAGTAAAAAATATTAAAGTTAAGTTAAGTTAAGTTAATTATTAATGTTAATAAAAAGTAAAATATTAATTCTTAACTTTAAAAAAATATGTTTACCATATATGACTCCTTAAATTGTGAACAACTTTAATACTTAATTATTAAAATAAAAAAAATATATTAATACCAATAATATAACTTGCCATAATTATCCAAAGCTTTAATTAAGAATGATAAATATTAAATGCTAAAAATAAGGAAATAATATAAATAACAAATATTAGATAATTGATTTTCGAATATTTAATTAAAATATATTTTTCAAAAAAGTTGCTATAGCTTGTAATTATTTTTTTAGTCTAGTAATTACTGAAAAGTTTTTCTATAACTTGTAATTAACAATCTAATAAGTCTATTTAGAATAATTTTCACATTCATAAATAACATACTTAAATTCATATTTTCCATTTGGGCTTTAAAGGCCTTAAATGTATTGGGACTGACAACTTAAGTCACTGTGGACTTACTTGAGAGTCAAAATTAATTAGTAAATAAATAAAATAAAGTAACGATGACAAATATGTCCTTCATCCTCGAGGAATAAGACTCTTTATGCATGCTAGAGAGCAGTGACAGAGCCAAGATTTTTATTGAAGGGGTTTAGCAGTAAAAATACGAACTAGCCGAAAGGGGTTCAACATCTAATATATATATATATAATATTATTAACCATGTAAAAGTAATATAAAAATAGTATAATTTTTCATCGAAGAAGGTTCATCTGAATCTCCCGAATAAAAGCTGGCTCCGCCTCTGCCAGAGAGATTTGTTTTTGTATTCCCCTGAGCCATATGGTGCAAAGGGTTTGGACCCTCTTTTAAAGAAAAATTACATTGTATATCTACGTTCATATATATCGTAAATGTCGAATTTTCTTGAATTTTTTTGTATATTTATTTCTTTATATTTTTAACTCTCTTAATCAAAATCAAGTCACAATTTTTTTTGAGACGAGTAACTTTGGTGTATTCCATGGAAAGCCCAAAGATGGTTCACCCGGGCTCAATTATTTAAATAACGAGTTTGTATTGGTAAATACAAGAAGTAGGAGTGTGGCATGGTATGACGCACTATTTGAAATTTCAGTACAATAATTTTGGTATTCGATTTTTTAAAAATACTATACCATATTATGGTTCGATATTTTGAATTTTGAGTTTGGTGTTTTGCGGTATGGTAATCAGTTATCATAGTTTACTCAATTCCGACAATATATACTTGTATAATAGATTATTATGACTTTGACATTTACAAAAATGCCTCAGTTAAATCATACTAACACATTACACATATCGAAATATATACTAAAAAGAAAGAACAAACTACTCCTCTTGTTAATCAATTACATAAAAAAGGCATTTCATCAAGATAGAGTAATCAAAGTTTCAACGTCTAAACATTTAGGTTCATACTACTATTTGGTTGTATACCTATTAATATATTAGTAATATATACAAATGTACTTATTTAACTGTATACTTTGGTATGATATCATATATTTTTAATTGTATACAATATACAGGCTATATCATATCAAATACCATGATAACAAAATCACGATATTAAATTTTTTAATTTGATAAAATAATTCGGTATATACCATATCGTGTCCATCCCAAATAGCAACGAATAAATAAAAAGAAGTTAGAGTAAGAGAAAGAGAAAGATCACCAGGAAGTTGAAGGAAACAATTCTTTGTATAGAGAAAAGAAAAATGAGTTTTTTTACGCTTATGAGTTCATTCCTGAATAAATTACTTAATGATTGTAAATTAATATTCGATCAAGAAAGCCACTTATTTTTTTACTCATATATGATTTCCGAACTTTTGACTTAAGCAAGTCATTGTTAAAATTAATTTACTAAAATAGTACTGTTTTTGAAAATTAAAAATAAATATATCTTTGCATAATATATTAAGAATTATTTTATTCATAAAATTAATTGGGAAAAAAACAGATGATGAACATAATATAGACAATATTACAAGAAGTACGTTCTATCAAATTCAGTCTCACTTAAGCAGGTAGCATGATGGCACTTAACTCTAATACCAATTAAATTTTTTCTCATGTGTGCAAGAATTCAAGAACCTATTCTCTTGTTCAGTTGGATAGCCCAAAGGATAGCCTAACAAATCCTTTGAAGGTTGGTTGAACAAGCTGCATTGAACAACATTTGAGAAAGTTAGTTGTTCAATTGTTGGGACCACTGGTTGAGTGTTCATCAAGACGTTGACCTAAAACAAACATAGCGACCCTTCATGTATCATTTAAGCCTTCTGAAGAAAGTGTTTTGAAAGCCTTCTGAAGGCCTTTTACAATGCCACTGCTTCAAAGAAAGTGTTCCTCCCTCATTGACGAGCTCACAAAAGGCCAAGGACTCTATCCTAACCTCAAAGACGACAACGACAAACTTGAATCCCGAATCAGCAAGCTAGAGGCAAGCTTGAAAATTATTGGGATTCACATTCTACAACAAACATCTGATTTTCTCCAAGATATTTGAAAGCATGCTAAGTAAAGAAAACACAATCAATTATATCCATATTGCTAAGGAAGTAATGATACTCAATCTGTCTTTTAATCTTGTTTGTGTTTCCTATCAGGCCAATGGTAGTGGACCTAATCGGAACCAATAACAAGAAGGCATGGGATGCAATTTAAAATTCAGATATTGTCGCCTTAGCTTAGATTGCTTATTTTAAATGCAGTTGTTCTTGGGCCAAGTTTTCTTTACTTACGGTACATCATTTCAACCCTCGGTGCCCGTAAAACTATTTTTTTGGTGCCTGTTATTTTTTATGTAGGTGATCATTCCGACCACGCTACCTAGTAGCAGTTCCCCAACAAACTACCCAGTTGCACTAATTTTCTTTGAGAGAGACAACATTCGGATTTTCAATATTGGATACACTTTCATATTTGCACTTGATTCAGATTTCTCGTGTTCTAATTCAACTTCATCGGCTAGATTTTCTAGAAGTTCCTTGCTACCCTATGTTTTCCTTTTTAATTAGCTCTTAGATGATATAGTCTTTCATCAACTCCCCCTTTCCCTTGCAACTATTCTCTTAGGGCTCCTTCTGGCGTATAATCATCTTCTCGAACAACCCTTCCATATAAATTTAGGCGAGGGGAATTTCTATTGGTATTCCGTTCTTGTCTGATGCAGTGTGATGCTTCGAAGGCCTTCTCAGAGTCCAATGCACACTTAAAGTTAAGTCCAATCGTTATTGGATCTCTACAATGACACCAAATATTAATTCCTTTTCAAAACTTGACACGCATAAACATGAGCAACAACCGTCATTAATTCGTAATAGGGTATCGACACCATATTTATGGGCCCTTCGTCCTCATCAATTCGAACCTATCAAACTAAACTGTACACTGCAAGATCTTGTTTGAATGATCAATGCCTGATCAGTTAAAAACTGCATTCACAAAATCATTGTACTTTATGTGTGTTGTCCTGATGACCTTATCAATAATACATTACTCCCACACATGAAAGTGGATCCATCCATCTGCACACACTTTATTCTTCCTAGCCTATCTATGGCTTGATTTGAATAAAAAGATGACTAACCTGTTGCAACAGATGCCACATCTATTAAAATTATCAAACAATTATAGACATCTGTTACGACAGATGATCAATCTGTTGCAACATATAATTATTTGTTGGAAATATCAAACAGATATATCCATCTATTGCAACAGATTGTCAATATATTGTAAATTATCAAGCAGATATAATATATTTTACAACAGATTACCCATTTATTAGATTTATTTTAAAGCAATTTTCTTTTCTTTTCAAAATACAATAAAAGATAAAATGTTGTATTTAGATCAGTTTTCTTAATTCACATATTCGAAAAGTCACCAGTTTTATTTAACTAAGGGATGTATTTATACATAACTCCACTTCTAGATATGGTTGAACCGGATTTGGACAAGGTGATTTTTCGCGATCCTTGCGGGAACTTGAAAGGCAGATTCATGAACTCCGATGGGAGTTGGGCGATATGAGAGCAAGGCTGAGGAAGGACCTGCTGCTGCCGGATGACGATGGGCCAGTTGACAATAATGATAATAATAATAATAGTTAGGTTATGTTTTTTCTTTTAACTTATGTATTTTCTTTTATTATATCGGATCTACCCAAGGGTATTTTTTTTTTTTGTATATATTTGTATATAATGGATTAAAAAATCTATGTTTGGTCGACTTTGAATTTATAATTCTTATTTAATATTTAATTTTCATTCTGTCTCTTCCTTATTCTCAACATGTCAACTGTTGAAGGTAGGGATTGAGCTTTTGTGGCAACGAATGAACCATATGTTGCAACAGATGGTTAATCGGTTGAGACAGATGGTTAATCTGTTGTGACAGATGGATCATATATTGCAACAGACGATTATTAATAAAAAAAAGGGTTATTATTGTTATTGAGGGTGAAAAGTCATGACTTTTCAATTATTTAATATGAAAAACGATTCATAAATAAATAATAAGGAAATAAATGATAAACACAATTTATTACCGTAAAAGAATAATTATTTAATTTTAATAACTAATCGTGACTTTTCACTATTTTTATTTTTAAATCTGCTTTTTAAAATTATTTATTTATTATATAATAAAAAAGTCACAACATTGGATTAACTAAGGTATATGATGATTGTTAAAAAAGGTGAATAGTCATGACTTTTTGTAAAAACTCTCCAGCTTGATTTAATTAAGTCATTCCTTTTCACAGAAAACAATAAGGAAATAAATGATACACACAATTTATAACCATAAAAAATGGTTATTTAATTCGAATAATTGATGTTAATATAAAATAGGCGACAATTAGTGACTTTTCGCCATTTTTATTTTTAAATCTGTTTTTTAAAATTTATATAATAAAAGAGCCACCAAATTTGTATTAATGATATGATGATTATTAAAAAAGATAGATTATTTGTTTCAACAGATGGGTTATCTAATGCAACAGGTTGTCGATTTGTTACAACAGATGGTATATCTATTATCGTGGATGGGTTATCTGATGCAACAGATGGTATATCAGTTGTCGCAGATGTGTTATCTGATGCAATAAATATTAAATCTGTTGCCACAACTCAATAAAAATGGTTACTGAAAAGAACTAATTAATAATAATAAGCTGAAAAGTCATGACTTATCACAATAATCAAAAAATCAGTCAGCAGCTTCATTTAATTAAGTCATAACTTTTAAAGTAATCAAAAAGTCACCAGTTTGTATGTAATTAATAAATGGAGGTGAACAATCACCCCTTTTTGCCTAACTCATTCAAATTCAATGTTTTATAAATAGGTGTCTCTCCTTACTCGTTCATTCCACTAAATTTATTTCTTGCATCTTATATTTCATATTACACCTTCAACCACTTTCTCTTCCCTGACTCAGGTAAGTTTTTTCCTTATTTTTTGTGTAAATATACCCAATTAGAAGTTACGTTGTATTACATTCAGATTTTTTTTTACTTTTCTTATAATATTTTGTAACGCCCCGAGAGTACACCCTGGGCGTCACACAGGGCTTACAGTCCTGAGGGACCACAAGCTAACCCATGAGCTGGTACCTGTCGTGAGCACTGAATAATAATACCATAATTGTGGAAAACATCTGATATTGCCCTAAGATTTTATCACTAAATCAATACTGAAATATGAATCTATAGAAAGACTGTATGAATCTGATTAAATACTGATAAACTGACAGATTAACTAAAAATCTAAATACTGGATAACTGACTCTAATGTCTGAAAAGCCTCTAAAACTGACTGACTGAATATGAGTTGATGGGACAGGCCACCAGTAACTCTACTAACTACTGAAATAGAGATATGAAATAAAATAATCTGTCCTCGAATTATGAGGACTCACCATGCTACTGTACTGCTGATAGCCTGAGGAGTGAGGTCTAAGCACGGTTCGGGAACTGAGCGTCAGTACCTATGATATAATACATCATAGTGCAAAAGAAAGGTATGCGATCAGTACTTTGAATATACTGGTATGCTAAATGAAGTAGGCTGATATGCATGGTTTTATGAATGGAACTAATAATTAACTGAATATGCATGACAGTCTGTAAATATTGAAGATGCGTAAAAATCTGTAGACACTGGGGATGCATGACCAAGCATATAACATGGATCGAGTAAAATCTGATAACTGAAATACTAAAAAATACTGATATCTGTATGCTTTGGTCAAACAACCCTAAGACTGTATAACTGAATTGGGACTGTAACTGAGACTATGGGAGGTATCATTTAACTGACATTCCCAAATTTGAGCTAATTGGGGTCCAACCTGTAACCCAGTTGGAAGGGTGTTAAGACCATTCCACGGGTACTAACGATGGATGTGTGGATCCATTAAACTGATATAATGTCCAAAGGACTAAGGGTGTCAATCCTGAACTGACGGGTGACCCCTGCGAGATAGTCAAGCCTAATCTGACAGGTGACTACTCATATCATACGCTGGCTACGTAGTTCTGGAGTATAGGGACCACTACTAACGACTCTGCCTATCTGGCGGGGAAGCCGCCATCCCTAAACTCGCTCGGTGCTAAATACTACTCCCATCTAAAAGACACTGAGATACTAGACTGTTCTGAGTTGACTAACTGATATCTGACTATTTTGATAATGCTCATAATATAATCTGAAGACTATTCTGTAATGTACTGAGACTAGACTAAATAAACAACTATGTTTTTCGAGTATTCAATACCCCCAGGACTCAAAACAACAATACTGAAAATACACTAAGGCTTGAAAGCCAAAACATGAAGGCTCTTATTAAATAAATCACTCTTGTAGGCATTTTATCAAACACTTGTACTTCATAGTTTAGTCAATTCATGGGAATAGTATAAAACTTGAAATAATAGCATGACCTCAATATTTATAACACTAAATCATGATCTAATTCGAAGAATGACAATATCAAAACATGAGGGATTTGATAACAACAATAATTCCATTAAAGTATGGTATAAAATCAATATTCATGGAAGTTCAAGGAGATTCATAGTTTCAAATCACAATTTAATATCATAAATCTTGAAAAGATGGTAGATTTGTAATTAAAATGGATACTTGGACTCCATGGATGAAAGGAATCCATGGATGAACATCTAACATACCTGGGATGATGAATTTGGAAGGATTGATGGAGAGTTCTTGAGATTTGACCTTGATTCTTGAGAGCTAGGGTTTTTTGTTCTTGAAAAAGGGGATTTTTAATTTGAGAGAAAGTGAATAATGATGAGTATTTAGGTCAATTATGGGTTAAATTTTGTGTTTAGGACTAGTTTAGGACTTAGATAAAATACCCAAATACCCTTAAAAATATTTAAAAACACAAGCTGGCAAATGAAATTTGGATTTTTGGCCTTGGCGCGACGCGCCACTATCGCGCCAAGCCACTAGAAAAAGGACAACTGGGACCTGGACAAATACCGTAATACGCCACCATCGCGGTAAGCCTGTGGATGCCATTTTGTCCATCTCCGCGATGTCCCATGATCGCGGAGGCCTACTGGAAATTGGCCTGCTCCACGACGCACCTTTATCGCGGAGTCACACTGGAAATCAAAAAATGTCAAATTGACCTATGGTGCGACACGCCAGGATCACGGGCCCTTACTGGATTTTTCCAAATGGGAGATTGGCCTGCTCCGCGATGCGCTAAAGGCTAAAACTATGGGGTTTTGCGATTGAAACTTAAAATCGCCATAACTTCTTACCCGGTTATCGGATTTGGGCGAATTTTATATCGTTGGAAAGCTAATTGAATTTCCTATGCAATGGAAGGCTCTAAACTGAAAAATAATGAGTGTTTCAAAAATTTCATATACAAATACTCATGCACTGGGACTTAGATTATGCTAGAAAAATACGGGGTGTTACAATATCTTTTCCTTGGGATCATTCGTCCTCGAATGAAACTGGTTAAGCTGAGGGAACTGATGGACTGAGCTTACATACTGAATATGCATGTCTGATGTATGGAATGCATGACTGAACTGATTCATGAATGCACGACTGACATGAACATGATGTGCACTAAAACTGAGCATGATAGAGAAAAATCTTAAGAAGATTTGGTACCTTATACTGAATTTGGATTCGCGGAGAAGAGATGAGGGTACTTGGTCCGCATATCTTCCTCTGTTTTCCAAGTGGCTCCCTCAACGGACTGATTCCGCCAAAGAACTTTGACTAGTGAAACTTCTTTGTTCCTTAGTCTACGAACTTGATGATCAAGAATTTAGACTAAAACTTCCTCAAAGGAAAGACTGTTCTGAATATCTACACTTTTTAAGGGTACAACTACAGCTGGATGACCAATACACCTTTTCAACAATGAGACATGGAACACAGGGTGTACCGAGGCTAGATCTGAAGGCAACTCTAGCTCGTAAGCTACCTTTCCAAAATAACTGAGGATTCTGAAGGGACCAACATATCGTGGACTGAGTTTCCCTTTCTTGCTAAATCTTCTCACTCTCTTCATGGGAGAGATTTTCAAGAACACAAAATTACCAACCTCAAATTTGAGATCCTTTCTCCTCACATCTGCATATGATTTCTGTCGGCTCTGGTCAGCCCGAAGCCTTTCTCTGATCAACTGAACCTTCTTTAATGCATCAAACACAAGTCAAGCCCTACTGTTGCAGCCTCAGATACTTCAAACCAACCAATTGGAGATCTACATCTCCTACCATAGAGAGCCTCAAACGGAGCCATACGGATACTGGAATGATAGCTATTATTGTATGCGAATTCAATCAAAGGCAAATGGCCATCCCAAATACCCTTGAAATTAACAACGCATACTCTTAGTAAATCCTCAAGAGTCTGAATGGTCCATTCTGCTTGACCGTCTGTCTGAGGGTGGAAGGTTGTACTGAGGTGGACTTGGGTACCAAGACCTTTTTGGAACGCTTTCTAGAAGTGAGAGGTAAACTGAGTACCTCTATCTGAGATGATAGATAAGAAAATACCGTGCAACCTAACCAACTCTCTGAGATAGAGATTGGCATAGTCCTCGACTGAGTAAGAGGTATGGACTGGCAAGAAATGAGCTGATTTGGCCATCCTATCTATAATAAACCAAATTGAATCATGCTGATGATGGGTACGAGGCAAACCTGTCATAAAGTCCATGTTCACTTCCTCCCACTTCCACATGGGAATACTGAACTACTGTATGGACCCACTAGGCTTCTAGTGCTCAATCTTAACTTGCTGGCATGTAGAGCACTTAGCTATAAAATCTGCAATATCTCTCTTCATCCCACTCCACCAATAGATCTCCTATAAATTACGGCACATCTTAGTGGCCCCTGGATGAATAGAGTAACGCGCACCATGCTCTTCTGCAAGAATTCATTGCCTCAACTCATCTACACCAGGCACACACATTCTACCCTGACAACGTAAAACACTATCTCCCCCTTGGGAGAAAACCTCTACTTTCTGATCTCTGACTGATTATTTCAACTTAACTAAACTGGGATCTCTATCCTGTTTTTCCTTCACCTAAGAAACTAGAGATGACTCTGAGCTACTCTTCATCCATACACTACCTTCTGCTGAATTGAGTAAACGGACACCTAGTCGGGAAAGTTGATGGACTTCCTGAGCTAATTTCTTCTTACCATCCTCAACATGAGCTACACTACCCATATACATTCTACTGAGAGCATCAGCCACTACATTGGCCTTTCCTGGATTATACATAACACTCATATCAAAATCTTTCAATAACTCTAACCACCTTCTCTGACGCAAATTCAAATATTTCTGAGAGAACACATACTGAAGGCTTTTGTGATCTGTGAACATATCTACATGCACCCCATATAAGTAATGCATCCAAATCTTTAAGGCAAATACTATCGCTGCTAGCTCAAGATCATGAGTTGGATAATTCAGCAAGATCATGAGTTGGATATTTCTTCTCATGAGGCTTAAGTTGTCTGGAGGCGTAGGCTATGACCTTACCTGTCTGCATGAGGACACAATCCAAACTACTCTGGATGCATCACAGTACACCACAAAACCATCTGAACCGTCTAGTAGAGTAAGAACTGGGGTTGAGGTGAGTTGAGTCTTCAACTCCTTAAAACTCTTCTCACATGAATCTGACCACTGAAAATTAACTTTCTTCTGAGTAAATCTGGACATAGGGGATGCAATAGAAGAACATTCAAAAAACCGATGGTAATAGCCAGCTAAACCCAAGAAACTCCTGATATCTGATGGAGAGATGGGTCTAGGCCAGTTTCTCACCGCTTTGATCTTTTGAGGATCAACTCTAAGGCCATCACCAGAAATAATATGGCCAATAAATACTACTGATCTTAGCCAAAATTCACACTTACTGAATTTAGCAAACAACTGATGGGCTCTAAGAGTTTGCAACACTATTCTGAGATGGTCTGCACGATCATTTTCGCTACGCGAATAAACAAGAATGTCATCAATGAAGACTATGACGAACGTATCCAAGTACTGCTTGAACACTCGATTCATCAAGTTCATGAAGGCTGCTGGGGCATTTGTAAGACCAAAGGACATGACTAGAAATTTGAAGTGACCATACCGAGTTCAGAAAGCTGTTTTCGGGATATCATATTCTCTAACTCTAAGCTGATGATAGCCTGATCTGAGGTCTATCTTGTAAAAGTAACTAGCACCTTAAAGTTGATCGAACAAATCATCGATTATAGGAAGTGGATATTTATTCTTGACTATGACCTTGTTCAACTGACGGTAGTCAATAACATTGAGAGAATTGTCTTTCTTATGCATGTATAGAATAGATGCGCCCCACGGGAAGACGCTGGGTCTGATGAATCCCTTATCTAGGATATCCTTTAATTGTTCTTTCAGTCCTTTGAGTTCAGCTGGAGCCATTCTATATGGTAGAATAAATATAGGCTGAGTATCTGGGAGAAGGTTTATTCTGAAGTCGATTTTTTTTCAAGAGAAATACCGGGAAGATCTTCAAGAAATACATCTGAGAATTCATTTACTACTGGAACTTACTCAAGAGTTGGAGTTTCTGAGTTAGAGTCTTTGACTCGTATAAGATGGTAGACATATCCCTTGGATATCATCTTTCTGGCTCTAAGGTATGAAATCAACTGACCCCTAAGAGCTGTAGTACTACCCCTCCATTCAAGGACTAGTTTATTTGGGAACTAAAAATGAACTATTCTATTTCTACAATCAACTGAGGCATAGCAGGAGTGGAGCCAATCCATGCTGAGAATGACATCAAAATTCGTCATCTCTAACTCCACGAGATCTACTGAGGTAAATTTCTGAGATATTATGACTGGACAGTTCCTGTATACCTGTATGGCTACAATGGAAATGCCTACTGGGGTATATACTGAAAAGGGCTCTGCTAGAGTTTCGAGACTGACTCCGAAATTGACGACTATATATGGAGTTATAAAATAAAGAGAAGCTCCAGTGTCTAGTAAAGTATAAACATGTAAGTGAAAGACCTGCAACATCCAGTAACTACGTCAGGAGAATTTTCTTGATCTTGGCGGGATTGAATAGCATATAATCTGTTCGTACGCTGACCACTGGTAGCACTAGAAACAGCATGTTACTGAGTTGGGCGGCCGAATGGAACTGACGACTGATGGGACTAGCCCTATTGGTGCGCATCCCTACCTTTCTACGCAACTACCCAACATTCCCGAATCTGATGGCCTGGCTTGCCATACCCGAAGAACACATCACTACCCACTCTACACTCACCCTGATGGTGTCTGCCGCACTTCGGACATAAAGGATTAGTACGAGCACTGCTAACACTGACTTGGGACTTATAGCCTGGTGCCTTATTCCTATTATCATTTCTGAATTTGGGTACTGGGGCACTGGCTGAAGAAGGTACTGGGGCTGAAGACCTCTGATGAAACTGAGGATGATTACCACCTTCGGACTTTGGCTGATTGAAATTAAAACTACCCATACTAGCTCTCTTGTTTCCTCTCTTCCTCTCCTTAATTTTTTGCTCCTCTGTCTGTTGAGCATGGACCATCAGCCTAGACAAATCCATCTCACTAATCAGCATTATGGTCCTACACTTCTTGACCAAACTATCAGATACGCCAAACACAAACTTACTCATCTTGTACCTACTGTCAGTTACCACATGTGGAGCATATCTAGCTAACTAAGTGAATTTGATAGAATACTCCCTCACACTCATGCTGCCTTGCCTCAAATTAATAAATTCTAACACTTTGTCCTCTCAAACTCTAATGGAAAGAATTTGTCCAAGAAATCCATGAAAAACTCTTTCCATTCTATAGGCCCTGCATCAACACCTCTATCAACTTTCCACTGCTTAAACCAAGTATGGGCTACTTCCTGCAATTGATATGCAACCAACTCGGCACTTTGACTAGACGTCACCCTCATAGCATCTGTGACCTTCTGAACCATATCTAAGAATTCCCGTGGATCCTCTTCAGACTTGGATCCCGTGAAAGAAGGAGGATTCATCCGGGTGAAATCCTAAATTCTAGTTGCAATAGTATTGGCCACTATGTTAACCGAAACAGCAGTTGATCGTTCATTCTGTGTTACTATGGAGTTTTCTAGAGTAATGAACGCATCCCTGGATTCTGCGTGAGATACATGCTCATCCAGAGGATCTGGCTGGACGGGCTAAGGGGTTAACTGAGTTTTAGATCTTCTTCTGTTCTTCTTGGGAGGCATGTTCTGTAAACGGAAGGAAGAAACAGATTAGACTTAGAGTTTAACTTGAGCTCATGTTCAATCGCACAACACGAATACTGAAAGAAGGAAAACTTTTTCCTAAACGCCTTGTAACCTCTCGTCCTTAAGTGTGGCGCGCTACACACCCATGCACAAGACTCTACTCGATGCGAATTTCAGACTTCTTAGGATACTTTAAAATCTTACGCTCTGATACAAAGTTTGTAACGACCCGAGACTACCCCCTAGTCGTTATACGGTGCTTATAATCCCGAGAGACCACAAGCTAACCCATGAGTTGGTACCTGCTGTGAGCACTGAATAATATAATCATGAATGTGGAAGAATAACTGAAATTCTATAAGGTTTTAATAATGAAATAACTACTGAGTTATGAATCTGATAAAAATACTAAAATCTGAATAGTCTGAATAGCTAACTGTAGTGTCTAAAAAGCCTCTAAATTGGATACTGCGAGTTGATGGGACAAGCCCCAACTAACTCTACTAACTAATGAGATAAAGACATGAAGTAATATAATCTGTCCTCGGATGATGAGGACTCACCACTGCTACTGTATTGCTAATAAATCTGAGAATCTAGGTGCGATCCGAGAACTGAGCGTCAGCACCTATGATATGAGACATCATAGCGCAAAAGAAAAGGTATTTGATCAGTACTTTGAATGTACTAGTATGTTAAATGGGGTAGGTTGATATGCATGGTCTCATGTATAAGAATGATATTAATTAACTGGACATACATGTAAATCATGTAGTACTGAATAAAGAGCATGGAATCTGTAGATACTGAAAATGCAGGAAAATCTGTAAATACTGTAGATGCATGACCAAGCATATAACATGAACTGAGTAAAATCTATACACTGATATACTAAGATAACTGAAATCTATATGCTTTAGTCAGACAATACTAATACTGAATAACTGAGTAGGGACTGTAACTGAGACTATATCTGAGACTGTAGGAGGTATCATCTAACCGACATTCCCCGATTTGAGATAATTGGATTCCAACCTGTAACCCCAGTTGAAAGGGTGTTAATACCATGCCACTAGTACTAACATGGCTATGTGGATCCACTAAACTGATATAATGTCCAAAGGACTAAGGGTGTCAAGCCTGAACTGACGGGTGACCCCTGCGAGATAGTCAAGCCTAATCTGATGGGTGACTACTCATATCCTATACTGGCTACGTAGTTCTGGAGTATAGGGACTGCTACTAACGACTCTGCCTATCTGATAGGGAAGCCGACATCCTTACACTCGCTCGGTGCTAAATCCTACTCCCAACTGAAAGACACTGAGATACTAGACTGTTCTGAGTTGAATAACTGATATCTGACTATTTTGATAATGCTCATAATATAATCTGAAGACTATTCTGTAGTGTACTGAGACTAGACTAAATAAACAGCTATGGTTTTTGGGTATTCAATACCCCCAGGACTCAAAACAATAATACTGAAAAGACACTAAGGCTTGAAGGCCAAAACATGAAGGCTCTTATTAAATAAATCACTCTTGTAGGCATTTTATCAAACACTTGTACTTCATAGTTTAGTCAATTTATGGGAATAGTATAAAACTTGAAATAATAGCATGACCTCAACATTTATAACACTAAATCATGATTTAGTTCGAAGAATGACAATATTAAAACATGAGGGATTTGATAACAACAATAATTCCATTAAAGTATGGTATAAAATCAATATTCATGGAAGTTCATGGAGATTTATAGTTTTAAATCACAATTTAATATCATAAATCTTGAAAAGATGGTAGATTTGTAATTAAAATGGATACTTGAACTCCATGGATGAAAGGAATCCATGGATGAACATCTAACATACCTGGGATGATGAATTTGAAAGAATGATGGAGAGTTCTTGAGATTTGACCTTGATTCTTGAGAGTTAGGGTTTTTTGTTCTTGAAAGAAGAAATTTTTAATTTGCGAGAAAGTGAATAATGATAAGTATTTAGGTCAATTAGGGGTTAAATTTAGTGTTTAGGGCGAGTTTAGAACTTAGGAAAAAGACCCAATACCCTTAAACGAATTTAAAAACACAAGCTGGAAATTGAAATTCCTATTTTTGGCCTTGGCGCGACGCGCCACTATCACGCCAAACCATTGGAAAAGGGACAACTGGGACCTGGGCAAACGTCGCGATGCACCACCATCGTGGTAATCCTGTGTATGCCATTTTTTCCATCTCCACGACGTGCCATAATCGCAGAGGCCCATTGGAAATCGACAAACGGAAATTGGCCTGCTTCGCGACGCGACATTATTGCGGAGTCACACTGAAAATTGACAAATGTCAAATTGACCTATGGCGCGACGCGCCAGGATCACGGGCCCTTACTAGATTTTTCCAAATAGGAGATTGTCCTGCTCCGCGACGCGCTAGAGGCTAAAATGACGGGGTTTTACGACTGAAACTTAAAATTACCATAACTTTCTACTCGGTTATCGAATTTGGGAGAATTTTATATCGTTGGAAAGCTAATTGAATTTTCTACGCAATGACAGGCTCTAAATTGAAAAATAATGAGTGTTTTAAAAATTTCATATACGAATACTCATGCACTGGACTTAGATTGTGCTAGGGAAATATGGGGTGTTTCACTAAAATAGCCTATTTATAACCTATTACAACATAAAGTGTCCAAAATTCCCTTAATGAGGGTAGGATATCCATGGAGTGTAATTTTGACATGTGAAATCCCTAAAACACCCTTAATGAAGGTGCTCTTCAATGCTCCAAGGTCGTGGCTCTTCAAGCAGCCCCCTAGCCACTTTCCACACACGGTTTTGCTTTATGGAATGCTCAAAATGGCCTCTCCATGCATGCTTTCTTCCCCTCAAGGTGACCACCATCGAGATTCTTCATGAGTTGGCCTTGCATGATGTCATCGAAGGCTACGATGACCATTTGGCTCGTATCTCAGCCCAAGCCTCACAGGCCAAAGAATTTGATGGGCTAGGACAGGTTGGCCCTTCACTTTAAAGGGTCTTAAAATGTATGTCCCAACCCAACCCTAATAGGGTCGCGGGTTGGGGCGGGATAGCCCTTTATTTTTATTGATTTATTTGTTAGATAGTCTTTTTCAATCTATATTTGAACTAATAGGTATGATAATTCATTCGCACTTCTAACATATTGTTATATAAAGTACATAACTCTATGTTGATTTATAATATTTTTCACACCAATACATTATCAAGCACATTTGAATTCATTGATTAAATTATCTTAATTAACATCAACATTCATCTAAATTCATATGCAAATTTAATAAGTTAAACAACATCAAAAAGTTATTTATCAAGTATTAATAAAATTTAAAATTCACTTCAAAATATTATCACTTTGAATTTGGGTAATGTTATGCAATCAATTTTGAGTAATTGCAACAAGTGTTTGAATATTTCATGGTGGATGCAATTTTTATATTTTTTATTAGAAATTTAAGTATTAGACATTTAATGCTAAATGAGTAAAATATTGTGTAAGATGCTAGGTAAAATTTATTGAGTAATCACTATTTATATTTTTAATTATTTTTGCTTACAATTTTCTTTTAAATTTAAGTTTAAATTGAATAACAATAACAAATGAAACATCTATACTTGATGATTAAGATTTAACACTTAATAAGTTAAATATTATGTACGATATTAAACTTATTCAATAACTACTATTCTTAATTATCACTTTCTTCACAATATTCATATATTTTTAATTTAAATTAAATAATATTTTGGCCCACGGACTGGCCCACGGGCTGGCCCAGCCTAGCCTCAGTCAAGCCTCAAGGGCCAGCGGGTTGACTTGGGCTAGGCTTATAAGCCCAAGTTTTAAATGAGCTCAAAAATAGTAACCCAAACCCACCCTAATAGTGGGCTGGATTGGGCCGACCTCATGGGCCAAGTTCAATTTGACGGCTCTAGGCGGTAGTATTACGTTAGAGCTTCACTACTATTTTAATTTTAAATTATTTAATATTTTAATTTAATGGGCAGGTTGACTTTTTATATAATATTAATATGTATAATAATTTTAAGAAATTAAAAGTATATTGCAACTTTTGGTTTAAACCGAAAACGGATTTACATAAATTCAACAACCGAACACCGAACTGAAATACCGAACTTTTTAAAAAAAATCAAAGCCGAACCAAAATATCAAAAAATCAAAACCGAAATACCAAACTAATTCAGTTCGGTTCGGTTAGGTATTTCGGTCTTTATGTCCGCTCCTATTTGTTGGTCATTTTTTATATGGCCCAATTCGGACCCTTTATTCAGTTTTTTTTAAAAAAATTATTTTTTGCTATTTTTTTGGGGCAATTATTATTTTTAATACAAGAATAAAAAAAAAAAACCTTAAATTATCACAATATTATTTTTTTATGTATGTGCATATATTTAAAAAAAATTATTAAAATTTGGCTTTAAGTCATTAATTTTATTGAGAAACCCTGTTTTTTTCTATCATAATAAGTATATGATATCATTAAAATTTTTAATTAATCCTTATTTTAAACTAACTTATTATCTTTTTAGTATTAATTTTTTAAAATTAAAATCTTAGTTATTGATGATAAAACTTTAATTTTAGTTGATAGTAACTTTGATATTACTTTGTCTTTCTTTTCTTTAACTTGAAAATATTTTTTTCAGAATTATCAACATAGAATTTCAAAGTTAAATAACATGCTACTGTATAAGTAAGACATTGACTTGGTGATACTTATTGATGTTCAAAAACAACAAGGAACCAAAAAGATCATCATCCCAAACTGAGCAGAAATGACCAAGTGTGGTGAAGGCTCGCCATGGAAACTTGTTTTGTGTTAGTTTTTGTACTCTCTATTGGCATATTTTTTAGTTGTATTTTGAGAGTTTTAGACCATCCAGAAGTAATTCGCTAGAATCTTTTACTCTTTGTATATTTTATTGCTTTAGAGAGATAACCAACATTATATTATGGGAAAAAAGTTCTTTGGTATAATTATTGACTTTATAAAGAAATATACTGTAACTTTTAATTTAAACAGTAACACATATATAGTAAGTTCTTACGTGGAAGCTTTAGCTTGTGTAATGCAATCTAGCAAAATGATGGACATCTTTTGGTATACTTATCCCAACAATGAGACATATGATAGTATTCAGATTACTTAGTACATCATTTCACAATTTTGAGATCAATGGTTGTGTGGCCACACCAAAAATGCATATTGTGACATCACGTCTTATGTATATATTATCTTTGTTAACATAAGACAGAGATTTTCTTTCATCAAATAGAGCAAAGAAGTATTGGATAATTTTTATGCAAAAATTCAAATTTAGTTATATGGTTAATCAAGTTCGCAAATTAACTACTATTAACATTACTATATACAACTACACAATTTCAAACTAATCGAATTATAATCCTTGCTGAAGAACTTAATTGGTATTCTTTTAAATTTGAACTTGACAACTCAATCAACTTTGTGATTTCCTCATTCAGTTTTATCATCCAGTTTTCTATAGTTTCAGTACTTGTTGCATTTATTATTCTATCTTCATTGAATTGTGTATTTGTCATGATGAACTAGCCATTAGATACCAATGAATAAATGAAAAAAAGAAGTTAGAGCAAGCAAAAGGGAAATGTTGTAGGTATCCAGAAGGTTTTCTTACTATCTTTGAAACACCATCTCCGAAGCCATTTGGTAGGCAATTTGAAGAAAAGAAATTACAATTTTTTTCAAGATAAAGAAGTTTATGTAGTTAAGATCAAGCATAATTGTATAGTTTTGCTTGGATTATAGAGCAACATGATCGCATTAAATGTAAATCATAAGGATTGCAAGGAAGAAGAAGGCACTCCTTATACAACAACTAGGAGTGTGGTATGGTAAAGTATTTGAAGTTTTAGTACAAAAGTTGTATTCGATTTTTAAAAATACTATATCATTATCATATCAAATTAATTCGTTATTTTAAATTTTGATTTTGATATTTTGCGGTAAGGTAAATCGGTTACCATAGTTTACTCAATTTTGACAATATATACTTGTATAATAGAGTATTCTGACTTTGACATTTAAAAAATACCTCAATTATATTATACGAACACATTACACATATCAAAATATATATTAAAAAAAAAGTACAAACAACTCTTCTTGTTAATCAATTACATAACAAAGACATTTTATCAAGATAGAGTATTCAAAATTTCAATGTCTAAACATTTAGGTTCATACTAATACCAGGTTGTATGTCTATTAATATTTTAGTAATATATATAAATTATTTACTTAGCTGTAAACTTCGGTATGATATTTGGTATGATTATTTTTTTGGTGAAAAAGGGCATTCAAAAGCTAACTGGTAGCATTATAAGAAGTAGTAGTCGGTTTGGGGGGCTCATGTTAGTTTGAGCAGGGGCATAATTAAAGTTAATTACATTAGAAGTTGCAACTTTCCTAGGGAAAGTAAGTCCTAATTTGTCTGCTGCTAAGGCTTCAGCTGTACACAAAAGAGGAAGTGTCAAAATTTGCAATTGATCAAAAGAAGCATCATCAGTCCCCGACCTAGCCAGAACATCAATGATCCTATTCTGTTCCCTGCATGTGTGCTTCAAGATTGGGTTCCCAAGCTTTGTATTAAGTACCTGCACTCCAAAATTATATTACAATAGACAAGATGGTTGGTAGATATTATATTGAGGACAGAGGATGAGTCACAAGTAATTTCAAGGGGAATCAACTATCTAGTTGTTGCTATTCTAAGGCCTTCAAGGATGGAGAGGAGTTCAACTTGTCGTGCATTAACATACGAAATGTTTTTAACATATCCAAGGATCCAATCTCCCTTATGGTCCCTAAAAACTACTCCTATCCTACCAGGTCCAGGTTGGATTTTGACACTAGTTTGTAGGATCACTGATTTGGAGTTTCCCATTAAGGTAGGCGATGGTGGTAGGTTTAACAATATGTTTCAAGCCTCCTACAATCAGGGAATATTCAGTGGCAAGAGCTATTGTTTGCTCCACAGGGATGGTATTGTCCCTGTGGTTGAAGATATTATCATTTCTAGTTAGCCAAATGATCCACATACAGAAAGGGAAGGATGGTGTCCCAGGTGTACCTATTATTGAATGGATTACTTCGGAGAAACTTCCAAGTACTGGCCCAATTCTTAGTACTGAGGGAAGAAGAGTCAAAAATTGCTATAGTGTTTTATGGATAGCAATACTATTCTAAAATGACACATCTATGGGGCAGAGGAAGTGTAATACCTCGTATTTTCCTAGCTCAGTTTAGCTCTCAGTACACGAGAATTTCTATATAAAATTTTCAATACACTTAGAATTTTCTAATTTAAGACTACCAAAGTGTAGGAAATTCAGTCAGCTTTCCAACGATATAAAGTTCGCCCAAATCCGATACTCGAATGAGAAGTTATAGCACTTTTAGTGAAATAGTCTCCCAAAATGAGCAGCATTGCATCGCGGTGAGAGTCAAAATGGAATTCCTCATTTTCCAGTGTGCCATCGCGATATCAAAGTATCACGCAAATGTGTTATTTGGCGTTCGTCCTTTTCCAGTGAACCCAATGTGATTTCATCGTGTCGCGCCAAGGGCCAAATTTGTGTTCAGTGAGGCACCGCGATGGCGCCGTGTCGCGCCAAAAGTCCAATTCCCAATTGTCCATTTCCAGTGGCACAACGCGATTTTTCCACATCACGTCGTTGATCAAAATGGGAGTTGTCCATTTTCTAGTGAGCCGACGTGATTGTACCGTGTCGCGCCGGCATGTAAAATTGGGAATTCCATCTTCCACGATTTAATTTTAGGAACCATTTGGTCAATTCCCAAAGCCACTAATCAGTCTAAACACATGATTTAACCTCTAATAACCTAACTAGATCATTATTTACTCAATTCCTTTCAAAAAAAGATCACTTCTCTCAACATAGAAAACCCTAGCCTTAAAGAATCAAGAGCAATCCTCAAGAATTTCACCAAGAAACTTCAAGACCTCATCTTCCCATGTATGTTAGGTGTTCATTCATGGGTTCCTTACCACCTCTGGAGTCCAAGAACCCTTTTCAAGATTACAAGTTTTTGGATTTATGATTCTCATGCTTGAATTAGATTGTAGGCATGTTCATGATGTTGTTTGGGTTTCAATCCATGATTAATTACAAGTTTTCATGAAATTAAGATAGCATGTGTGATGAATTATGTAATTCTCATGTTAAATTCTTGAATTTACAAGTTGAATGTTGTAGCCATGATATTTATATGTGTTTATTATTATGTGAAATAATCATGCTCATCAAGTGTTTGTAAGAATGTCTATGTGAATTGAATAGTGTAATCATGACACATTAGCATGTGTTCCCATTCATGTACAAGTTCATGCCTTGCAAATATTTGACAAAATGTCTCAATGAATGAATCATGACTAAGTGACTAGCTAGTATGCTTTCAAGATTGTGCCATGTTTACTATTGATGTTATCGAGTCCTGGGGGTATTTAATACCCAAAATCTAGTTGTTTACCTAGAATTACAGTAGCTATAGAATAGTCTCAGTAACGTCATGAACAGTAATACTCAGCCAGTTCCAGAATTCAGTGAAACCTAGACCAGTTCAGTTTAGTTTAATAATTAGTGTCATTCAGTTGGGAGTAGGATTCAGCATTGAGCGAACCCAAGGATGGGGGCTCACCTGTCAGTAGAGGGTGTGATCCTAGTAGCAGCCCTTGCGTTCCAAAACTACATAGTCATCGTAGGTTGAGATATCAACCTGCCAGTTGAGGGTTGATAAGGTGTTTTACCAACCATTTGAGGGTAATATCGTTCTTATTAGGGCACCTGCTAGATGAGGGTGACTTTTCATCTTGTCTTTACCCGTGGCACGGTACTGACACCCTTCCAATTGGGGTTACAGGTTGGACCCCAATTATCTTATTTGGGGCATATCGTTAGATGATTACCTTCAGTTCTACAGAATCAGGACTGTCAGAAATAGTCACTCAGCTATCAGTAATCTCAGATATCAGTTGCTCAGTTATCAGAACTCAGTACTCAATTTCAGTATAAATCTCAGACACGGTATATATGTATATGCACAGTATTGTATAATCAGTGTTTATAGTAGCTTCAATTATCCATGTACTCTCATCAGTTATATTCATATCACTTAGTCAATTATTGTTCAGGCACATGAACCCATGCATTTCAGTCTTACCTCATCTAGCATACCAGTACATTCCACGTACTGATCGCATACTCTTTTCTTGTGCTATGATGTATCATATCATAGGTTCGAACACTCAGGTTCCTGACCGTACTTAGCCAGATTCAGTTAGCAGCATCAGATTCAGTAGTGAGACCTCATCCATCGAGGATATTATTTATTTTAGTATTTCAGTAGATTCAGTATTTTATTAGTCGGAGTTAGTTGGAGGTTTGTCCCATCAACTCTACATTCAGATAGTTTAGTTAGAGGCTTTTCAGATTAAACTAATTCAGACAGTATTCAGTTTACAGATGTTATTATCAGTTGCTATATTTAACAGTTTTCAGATTATGAACCTTATGGCATTTCAGTCTAACATCTGCATTATTTTAGTATTAATATTCAGTGCTCACAGCAGGTACCATTCATGGGTTAGCTTGTGGTCCTTTAGGGTCGTAAGCACCGTGTGACGTCCGGGGTGCAGACTCGGTGCGTTACAAGAAGAAAATATGGGAAATATCTTCTTGTTGGTTAGTGCATTGTCTACCGAAGGGAGAAACATCTAGGCCTAGATGGTTGAGGTAACTGCCAGTAGAAAGTTTATTGTGGAGAAGAAACTAAAGAAAGGTTTTGATTTTGTTAGGGGTTTTGAGTTTCCAAATCCAAAGGTAATTTTGGCGAGAGTCAGGCTCATGGATTTTATTAATTTCCTCCAGGATCATGTAGGAACTACTGAGGGTAAAACTGTCATCCGGAGAACTGTACCAGATGAGTTTATCTTGATGGTTTCTTTGGGAAGAGAAGTAATTATTAGTGATGATACATTGGAGATCTAGGGGTAGGATCTAGGATATAGAATTTAAGTTCCAGCTCCCCTGGTTATGCATTGTTTTAACCATTAGTTTGTCCTCTCCTTTATTCAGAGGGCCCTCAATGATGCTTCTAATGAAATTGTGGTTAGGGATCCACTTATCTTCAAAAAAACTGACTCTATTCCCTTTGTACACAGTCCATCTTTGACTTTGGAGGAAGAGTTTCCAACCTTCCTTGATACATTTCCATGTTCTGAAGCAAATTTTCTTTTTGGGCTCAAGGTGGCACTGTCTATAATACTTATTGAAGAGGGGTTTTGCCTAGAGGATCTAGATGTTATTTTAGATTCTCCAGGAGATGCTATCATGGGAAGCTTTGTTCCTGGGCTCACTTTTTTCAATTCACAACCCCCCCACCCCACCCCCAGCTTCTTAGCAATGGAGATTTTTCCCAGCTACAGAGATAGATCTTTTTTTTTCAGCAATGTTGCCCCATATGAAGTTTCTTTGGATTTGATTGATAGTACTATTATTTTTTTAGGGATATTGATGTACTGCATCACATGGGAGGGTATACTACTAAAGGTTGATTTGGTAAGGATTATTCTACCAACCATATTTAACATTTTGGTTTTCCAACCAACTAATCTGTTTTGCATGTTATCAATAACAAACTGGAAGTCACTGTTGGTGGGATTGGTATGGAAGATAGAAAATCCTAAGTATTTACCAAAAGTGTCACTAGTGTTGATGTTTAGGGGGGTAAAACAAGAGGAGATAGAATTTGCACTAAATTTGGAGGAAAAAGTCACTTTTGATTTGACTGTATTAATTTTTTGGACAGACTTAGAGCAGAAGTCAGAAAGTGTGGAGTTGATGGTTTGGTAAGCTTCGGGAGTGGCTCTAGAGAAAAGAGTTAAATCATCAACAAAGAAGATGTGGGAAATAAAAGGACCTTAGTGGGAGATGTTGATAAGTTTCCAGGCTTTTGAGTAGGTTTTTGAGTGAATTTCCCTGGAAAGCCTCTCCATATATAGTATGAAAAAATAAGGGGAGATAGGGTCCCCTTATCTAATTCCCCCAGAAGGGTTGAATCCTAAAGTTTTGGATCTATTTACAAAGATGGAGATGGATGTGAAGGAAACACAGGACATAATGAGTTTGACCATAGAAGGGGGAACTGAAAGTAGTTAAGGGAATATCTAATGTATGACCATTCTAATCTGTCAAAAACCTTTTCAAGGTCAATTTTTAGGATCATGTTTCCCTTTTTTCCTTTCATTTTCTTAAAGTGAGTGATGAACTCCTGAACAATGATAGCATTATTAGAAGCCCTTTTGTCCTCAATGAAGCTTGCTTGGCTGGGAAAAATGATCTTAAGAAGGAGAAGTTTGATTCTGCGGACAATGATTTTTATGATCAGCTTGTAGAGGGTATTACATAGACTAATCGGCTTAAAGTTCTTTATATGACAAGCATTGGAGCACTTGGGGATTAAGTAAATGAGGGTTTTATTCATAGTGGGGTCCGTAGTACATTATTGGAAAGTGTCTTTGTTGAAGGCAGACACTTTGTTTTGTACTATGTTCTAGTACTTTTAGAAGAATATGGGTTGGATACCATCAGGTCCAGGAGCTTTGGGAGGCTTAAATGACTTTATGGCATTGATGATTTCAAAATCTCTTAAAGGGGCATCCAGTAAAGCAACTTTAGAAGCACTGAGGGTGGTGTTTTGGTGATTATTATGGGGTGGGTAATAGTGATGGTTTGGATAGGATAGGTGATTAGTAGTGTACATAATGGAGAAGAAATCAGTGATGTGTCTAGATACCTCAGCCTGGTCTTCAATCCAGTTTCCAAACTCATTTTTCAAGGTGAGAATTCTATTTCTTCTCTTTTTATTAAGGGTTGAAGCATGGAAGAATTTAGTATTAGAGTCTCCCTAGAGAAGCCAGTTGATTCTGGATTTTGCCTTCCAAAAATCTTTCTCAAACTTAAGGAGTGTTTCATACTCAGGGGTAAAGTCAGATTCAAGGTTTTGAAGGAATGGGTTGTATTGGTAAAGTGGGGACTTCTGGATACCTTTAATCTTAGCAAGTAACCTTCTCATGTTAAAAAAAATGTTCCCAAAGGATTCTTTATTCCACCGAGTAGAGTTCTTTAGAGATTATTGATGGATTTTAGGATGGGGTAGGGAGGGTCAAAAGAGTAATGGACCACTCTTTCAAAAGCAAGATGTCTGCACCACATGGGGTCCATTATGAAGGGTCTATTGGATTTGGTAGGGTTTTGACTGAGAAAGCTCACAAGTAAGGGACAGTGTCTAGAATAAGTCCTTGAAAGGTGGGTGATGTTAGTTTCAGGATACTTCTTAATTCAGAGATTATTAGTAAGGCACCTGTCCAGTCTTTCAAGGATAAGGATATTTCTTTTTTTGTACCTTTAATTCCTCCAAGTACATTTACTACCTTTATAACCTAAGTCTACTGGCCACACTAGTTGAGCAGTTCCAGAAGAGATTGGATCTGTTGGGGTTAATGTTATTGCCTCTAAATTTTTCTCTTGCTTGGAGGACTTCATTGAATTCCCCCCTAGAAGTCATTCTATATGGTGGTTTTGGGACAAGCTGATGATATTATCCCAAAGGGAGATTCTAAGAGAATAATCAGTACTAGCATAAACTGTAGAAAAAATTCAGGAGTAGGAGGTGGGTATTACCTTAACCATGGCATGGATGGCCTGAGGGGTGATGGAAATGTCATCCAGATAAAGGATGTTGTATTTTCACAAAATGACTATTCCTCCAGATCTGCCAATAGTTAAGGATTGTATTTGGTCATCAAACCCCAGCTCAAAAGTGATACTCTTGTGTTCTGCCATTCTTGTCTCAAGCAGGACAAACATAGCACGTTTGTGGAGGTTTACCAGGGTGGTGTATTGCCTCCTGAAGGTGGCACTATTGATGAGGTCCATCATCATGTTCACCTGAAGTGAAGGTTGTTAACGATACGTTTTTGAAAAGTCAAAAACATTTCATAACTTCGTGGAAAAAATAAAAGAAGAAGCTAATTGATTTTATTTGAAAAAAATAATTTAGAGTCTCCACTTCATTTTAGAAAATTAAGAAACCATTTAAAAAGATAATTTTGAAAGAAAAAACTTTTAAAAATAACCAGAGACTAGGTAAGGGCTCAAGTAAATTCGAAATAAGGTGTTGGGCACTTTCAAAAATCCACAAAGTGTGATTTCCGACGGATTAAACTTATTTGGTTAATTTTGAAGAAAAAAAATAAGTTATCAAAATCATAAACTTATTTTAGAAAAATCTTAAATTTATTTTATAATAATCCATTTAATAAACTAAACATCAAAGTTTCAAAATATTCTAACTTTTACAAATTTATCCAGATTAAGACTTTGAATTAAATAATTAACTCAATTTCTTAAACATGGATTTAAGCTACTTAATAACTATGAAGGATGTGAAAAAGCCCCAAGTTATCCTACGAGCTTAAGTTTGCCTAATAGAGCAAATTAAAAAAAATTATGAATATTAAATACCCAACATAAATGAATAATTTCAATATAATTTTCTCCCGGGGATTCATATAGATTAACGGCCCGTTTGGCCATGAAAATTTTTCTCTTTTTTCTGAAAAAATTTTACGGAGTTGAAAATTGTGGTGTTTGGCCATGAAAATTCAGAAAATAATTCCGAAAATTTTTTCTGAAAAGGAAAAACAGGTTTTTGTTGTTTTCACAATTTTTCAACTCCAATTCCAACTTTTAATATTATTACATATAGCCCCAATCTTTTAAATTTTTACATAAAACTCTCCTTATAACATTACCTTTTCAATATTAGGCATATAACAGTTTTAAAGAATAAGATAATTATAATTTCAAACTTAATGCTATCCTAATTAATATATATCTCTTTTTCTCTCTCATCATTATTTTTCTCCCTTATTTAAGATATTATTTTACTGCTAATTTATATTTATACCCATAAATATTTAAAGTATTATATTTATAAGATAAAATGGTCAAATACCCCCCAACTTTTACCCCAAATTCCAACTACACACTCAACCTTTTAAAGGGTCCTATTACCCCCTGAACTTATTTTTACCGAATTTATTACCCTTCAGGTGCTGACGTGTCATTGCATGTGACTACACACGCCCATAGGCGCGTCAGTTGACTTTTTTTCACTTTAAAATCATTATTTTTTTATTGCCACATCATTATTTTTAATAATTTAATTATTATTTTTCTTTATTCTTTCTTTCTTATTCTTCCTCCTTTTCTTCTTCTTCCTTCTTCTTCTTCTTCTTCTTCTTCTTCTTCTTCTTCTTCAAGAACTCAACAATGGCATCTACTCCAAGACTAATTTATCATCTTCTCTGATATATTAGACTCGTGAATTTATTAACCTCCCAATTCTTAATATTATTTTTTGCGGACTACTGACTAACAAAAAAATTAACATTAACATTCAATAATCTATCCCTTCCCTATTCCTACTTCTTTTTCATTCCTTTTTTATCATGGACGTAACAGGAGCTACGTCCTTCAATAATCTATCAAAAACTAAAATCACACATGTTGAACCCATTCCTTCAATAATCAGTTTCATCCCTTCCCAAATACTGAACCCATTTCCATTGTCAAAAAAAAAAATTGAAATCACAAAAATGGGTATCTCCAATTCCATCAAAAACAACTCGATTAACATTTACTTCAACACAAACACGAAATGGTCTTCTTCCATTCTATGGAGTTATTGTCGTCAAATTAAAAAAAAACTAAAATCATAAAATGGGTATCTCCAATTTCATAAAAAACAACTCAATTAACAGTTACTTCAACATAAACACGAAATGGTTTTCTTTCATTCTATCGAGTTGTTGTCGTCAAAAAAAAAAAATGAAATCAGCAGCGGCCATGGCAGGGATTAGCGACTGAAAAAGTGAGAGATTTTTGATAGTTTGTAATTGAGAGAGAAGAGAAAAGAAAAAAATGAAAATGGAAAAAATGAGAGAATAAAAGAGAAAAGGAAAATATATAAGGGAAAATAATTAATTTTTTTAGATTAAAAAAATGATGTGGCATTACTGTTCAGCGCGTGCATCACACCGCTTCAGAAATGACTGGTTGTCCTATTTCGGGAGTGTATATATTCCACTTTAAAATAGTTTGGGGGGTAATAAATTCGGTAAAAATAAGTTCAGGTGGGTAATAGGACCCTTTAAAAGGTTGAGTGTGTAGTTGGAATTTGGGATAAAGGTTGGGGGGAGGGGGTATTTGACCATTTTCTCTATTTATAACAGAAATATACAAAGTATGTTATATATAAAGTTTATATCATGTATATACCATATACACACATATATAAATATACAAAGTATTAAGAAACATACTAAGCATATTTCTAACATAAATATACAAAGTATGTTATATATGAAGTTTATACCATGTATATACCATCTACACACATATATAAATATACAAAGTATAAAGAAACATACTAAGCATATTTATATATTTATGGTATATGATATAATATACCATAAATATGCAAAGTATGTTTTACATAGAAATAATTTATTCACACACAGTAAAATCTTTCATGTATAAGAAAATTAAAGAAATAAATTAGCGGCACCCTAAAATTTAATAACAACTCATCATTTCCTATTTTTTAGGAACGAAAAATAAAGGAAATAAATTAAATAAATTTCTAAAAAAATAAATTTGTTTGAAAGATAATATTTGTTACCTAAAAAATAGGAAACAGTGATCTGTTAATATAATATCCATATTTAAAAATTTTAAATATGAGAAACGGCTATTAATGTAAATATTATATATGTCATAATTGAAATTCATTAAATATGACCATGTATATGTAATTATTTTTTATAAAAGTGGCTAATTGTCTTCTTTTCCCGTTAGTAGGTAAATTTTAGTTGGGTGATTTTGATAGTTTGTTAAAGATAGGGCATAAAATCATATTTAAATTTTTTTTTTCAAAAGTCAAAAAAAAAAATCAAAAAAGAAATGGCCAAACACAATTTCAACTCCAACTCCAGAAAATTTTAGTTTTCATGGCCAAACGGCTACTAAATTAAATATAGAAATAAATAATTGAATTAAGACAAGGAAATAAAGGGAGAAAATATGAGATTTGGGCCCCTTTTTAGCTCATTTCAATTCTGGCATACTCTTTGGATCTATTTTTTAGGCCTTTTCAGCTGTGTATATTAGTTGTATATCACAATCTAATTTTTTAACATTTTTCTATATAATTGATGTATACGTGACTTAAAATCAGTCATATACACCCAATTTGATTCTCTAGCTGAATATTAGCACTCATTTCCTCGTATATCACTTGTATTACACGTATATTTGTTGTATATATTTGTATACAACTTTGTATCTTCATATGTTTGGTCCATTTTGAACTTTGGTTGAAGCTTTGGACTCGGAAATGATGTAGGACTCTTTGGCCTATTGAGAAATATGGAAAATAGAATCTGTTGGGATTCAAGCAGAATTTTACATGCAAGAAAAAAGAAAGATAAGAATTAGCCAAAGATGAATACTAATAACAACTAGCAATAGGTTGAGAACCCAATGAATGTTTAACAAAAACTTAATCAATTCAGTATAGTAGAGAAAGACAAGACCAAAATGATTTCAACAGGAATTTCTCAAACAAAGGATTTCTGGAAGAAGATTTATAAATTAGTAACTTCCTATGCGATTTTCCTAATGAATTTAAACAAGTTTAAAGACTAAAACTAAGGACAACAATATCATAAAGTGCACAAATATTGATCTTGATCAAGGCTATGTATAACAGCAACCCAATTCTAGTCCAACAGTTTATAAATCAAAAGCATACATTAATAAAGGATCACCGGAAAGCATCTCAATATTTAGAAATTAAGATAGATACAAGCTAGTGGGAAATTCAAACATGTAATCTGTCAAACTTTATCAAAACACAAAATAAACAATAACAAATAAAGGAAACCAATGATAAAAGAACGTGATACCCAACGTACTGTTTATTCAACACATCCATACTAGTAATAATGAATTCAAAAGAAACAAGACAGATTGAACCTACTTCATCTAGTGTCTACGGTAACAGACTTTTAACATCAACACACTGCTATTAAAATGATCTCAAATTGGTTACTGGGATTATAAACAATCACGGTGAGATTTTACGATTTAGATTAGAACAAATAACAAAGGTAGACTGAAGTAGAATATTACCAAAAGCAGGGGTCATTCAACACCAAAGCCACAAAATTATATGATTAACATAATACTAACTCTAAAATTCGATCAAAAAATTTCATAAGAAATTAGTCAAGAAGGGAATTACTAGCTAAACATACAAAAATTCCCAATTATCAAAGCACTGAAGTTTTAAAGAAAAGAAAAATTAAAGAGAATGAGTTTATCTTTTTGTGGGCAGCGAACCAGGACGATGAATTAACGACGACTTCACTTCACCACCTTTCTTTATGCAAAAACAGCAATGAAAATATCACTTGAGCTACAATTCTCACAACTCTAAGACTGGGGACATGAAGTCCAAAATCCTAGCCGAGTGAAAAGAACGTTTAGCCCCTTTTTTTTATTCTGAAAAAACCCCTAAAATAATGAGAGGTAGGGGTTTATATAGAACCCCAAAATCCCAATTCTTGACTGATTTGGCAATGTGGGAGTGAAAATTCAAGGATATTTTGGGGATTTTATTGAGGGGTGAGCTGGTGTGTACTGTTTTGGTACAAGAATTTGATTTTCAAATTGAAAGGAGGGTGAGGTGTCCTCAGAAAGATTAATCGCGGGTACAGGCAGCTTGTATCGGGTTGGGTCGCCGAGTTTTGGTTTGGTTTTGCATTAAAATTATTGCTTCTTGTTGATATTGTTGTTGTCAAGTTATTGTTGTACTGTTGGTGCTATTGAAGACTCTAATTGTTGCCGGTATTATCGATATTTGTTTGTATCATTGTTGAAGTAGATTGTTAACACTGATGTTAGCTATCATAGTTAGGTTGTTGTTGATCGATATTGTTGCTGAAGCCGATGTTATGGTGTTGTTTAAGTTATTTGTCGGGTTTGGAGAAGAAAAAGGGTTGGGTCGGTTGCTAGACTCTAATGGAGAGGATGGATTTTAGGTTTTTTTATGGGGGGGGGGGTATTTCAAAAGTAATCCCAATAAAATTAGTATTTAGCGATCTCATTTTGGTCAATTTCATTGTAATTGTGGCCAATTTGAGTTCAATTAAGATCAAAATTAATGAGTTGAATAAATTGAATTGCGATTCGACATGAATTTAAATACCAAGTTAATTCTGAGAAGAATAAATTATATTTAAATCAAGAATTTACTCATTTGAATTAATTTTCAAGACGACCCTTGATTAAAATCTGATTTTTCATAAAATAGTTATTTAAGTAATAAAATTATACAATCTCATATATATAGATACGAAAATATATAATCTCTACTTATAGATATAAAATTACTTAGATAAATATTTTGAAAAGTTTTTATCCAGATAAGATAAATATTGTAATTTTATTTTAAAAAAAACTCATAATTAAACTTAGACATGGGGGGCAAAAAGTAGGTGTCAACAAAGGTATGGGATTCACATTATTCCCCTTTCCCTGGTCTTAGAGGGGTCTGGTCATTTTGGTTGTCCTCAGGGTTAACCCAAGTGAGGTCTGGTCTATCATATTTCTCAAGTTCCGAGAACACTTCATCAGAGTCTTGGGACAGAGTACAATAACAACTTCTCTCAGGGGCTCTTTGAATTCTTTATGGAAGGCGTTCTCTATGAGGAAGGTTTCTGAACTTCGATCCCCAAGATCTTCCAAAAAAATTCTAAGTCCTGACTTCACCGTTTCATAGTATTGAGAATTGACCTTTCTCTCATTTTTTTATCTTCTTTCCAAGGTTTTGGTACAATGGTTTGTTGTTAGTTCAAGAGGGGACCCATAGGGTTCCATGGTATGAAGGAGGGCCCCACTATAGTTGCATTGGAAGGTTGTGATAGAAAGAATGAAAAACTTTGGAAGATTTGGTTCAAGAGAAGGTTGTGCTCCTGAGTTGTTAGGTGCACTGTGTCCTTCAAGAATTGTGCTCTAAAAGAGAGTCTACATCTATAACTGTTTTTTCAGTTGCTGTACTGAGTGGTCTATCGCATCCTTCACCATATTTGCTAGGTAGTGTGAATCCTGGAAGGACGGGACCACTGGCTTATCTCCAATATTGGCGTTAGGGACCAAGAAGTCCTATATATAGGAGAAGTTCCAACCAAGATGTTGGGACATGCTCCTGAGGTGGTGGGGCAGTCATTAGGAAGATTGGTGATTTTGAAGAAGTATGAGCTTGGTTTGAGCTCTGTGCATTGTCTATTGGTAGTTTGAGTATAAGAGGCTTGAGTGATGAAAAGTTGAGTATTACCATTTTTAGTAAAGGGGTGTTGGTTGGTTTGGGGCTAGTTAATTGACATGACATTATTGGTCATTTTAGTATCGGAGAGTCCCTCAAGAGCTCCCATCTCAGGGTAATTAAGATTAGCATTTAAGAGCTTTTGTTGGGCATTTTTAGCAGGAGATTTAATAGACATGACTCTAATGGTCATGTCAACTACAGTTCCTTGTTGAATATTCCCTTCTTCAGGGATGTTTCTGTCGAGGATGTGGAACTTATTATTCCCAGGGTAAGATAAAATACTATTACAGGATGGAGTTGCTTGGGTAGTTTCTTTGGGTCTTTGTGTTTTAGGTAGGGATGTCTCTCTGTCTAGAGTCAGAGATGCATTTTCCCTCGTAAAAGTAGCAGCTAGGGCCCACTTACCAGTAGAACTACCAATGACAATGACGTCTTCTCATTTGGCACGGCTGGAGATTTATTAGTTCTCCGTTTGTCCAAGGGAAGGGTTTTAGAGGAGGTTGCAGTTTTACCTGGTAGCGCCTCAGAGTTTTTTACCTGGATTGGGTTTTTATTCTTTACAGCTCCTCTCTTGGAGAAGCTCACCAGTTTCCACATGGTGTCCGGCAGTGCAATTTGAGGGGTCGTGGTAGATGAGGTGCTTGGAACTTGTGGTGGTTGTGAGTTAGGGAAGAAGGGCAATCCCTTAGCTTATGCCCCAATTTGCCGCACCCCATGTAAAGGATGCCTACACCTTCATGTTCCACTTGTTGGATGTGTTTTCTGATAGTGATAGACTTTTTCACCGGAAGGTTTAGGGTCACTTATATACAAATACGTATCTATTTTCCCCTCAGTTTCAATGACGTGCACAAATCAATATTGAGTAGAAACCCTAATTTCCTCCCAATTTTTTCCAAAATCTATTGGTCGTAGAATTCCGTGGGAAGTTGGAAAAGTTTAACCCAAATTGTTGTGTGTGTCAAAGTGAAATTACAAGGCACAAAATTTGGTTCCTATCGTGTGACTAATAGAAAACCTCCAACTATGAACCATGAACCTCCGTGAAGAGCTTTGTTCATGTTTTCTTTTTTGTGGAGTTTTGCGGTGAAGAAATCATGCCCTAAATCAATAAGAACCATGGGTTATGTTGGCTTCTATAGGTCATTAATTTTGGATCTGAGGAGCTGATGTAAGATTTTTCTTCTCATTAGTTTAACTATCGTGGAGAATCTCCATGGTTGATAAATTCTTTCTTTGTCTTGGTCTGAGAGAAAAATTGGGTCCTCTTCTGATTCACTGTTGTCTTGAGATGTCAGATTGTCGAAATGGTAGGACTTATTGAGATTTGATTGTTTATCAGTCAAGATATATTTGAAGGTCTATTTAGGAAGTTCATTTTTCTCCATGGAGACATTTTCGTTGGGCGGTGGATCTGGCGGTCGTGTGAAATTGCGCACGACAAGGTGGTGACAGTTGGGTGTCATAAATGTAGAGAGAAAACTTCGTGTGTTAAAGATATTTTGATATTAATAAATAGAATATACCTACCAAATACCAATATTTTTTAAAATGTATACCGTATACGAGCTATACCATATCAAATACAATAATAACAAAATCACGATGCTAAAAATTTTAACTCGGCGTGATAATCCGACATATATCATACCATGTCCATCCCTAATAACAACGAATAAAGAAAACAAAGTTAGAGTAAGAGAAAAAGAAAGATTGCAGGGAAGTTGAAGGAAACAATCCTTTGTATAGAGAAAAGAAAAATGAGTATATCTACGTTTATGAGTTCATTCCTGTAAAGATTATTTAATTATTGTAAATTAATATTCGATCGGTTTCATCTGGCCTTATTTTTAAAACAAGAAAGACGGCTTATTTTTTTTTTACTTATATATGATATTTTTGACTTAAATAAATCAATATTTAAATTAATTGACTAAAATAGTATTGTTTTCGAAATCTAAAATAAATATATCTTTATGTAATGTATTAGGCATTATTTTATTCATAAAATTAAATGAGCAAAAACTGATGATGAACATAATATAGGCAATATTACAAGCAGTATGATTCTATCAAATTCAGTCACACTTAAGCAGGTAGCATGAGGACACTTAACTCTGATATCAATTATTTTTTTTTCTCATGTGTACAAAAAGTCAAGAATTTATTCTCTTGTTCAATTGGACAACTAAATATCATCTTTCTGATGAAGATTTTCTTTGTTATTGTTGCCCTTGACATTAATTTGACATGTTTTATAATGTAATATTTTATTTAACTATAATAAGACATGTATTTATTTCAATGAATCAATATTTTGCTGAAATTTAAATTATGACAATTTACATAAGAAATTGGCTAATATTGAAATTCTAAAATGACGTAATTTTAGTAAGAATATGTGGCAATCTAAGATCCTATAAATCAATCAATTGTGTGTGCTACATAGGCAAAGTAGAAATTGTGCTTTCTCTAACTCAGTTTTGACCATCTAGTTTTTGTCTAAGGAAGGGTCCATATTAAATCAGATTTTGACCGTCGGATATTTTGATCAGACGAATAAAAATGGTCTAAGATTTTCAACTCCACCCTCTCAATTTTTTCCCAAATGAATACCTATATAGTACGTCAAACTCCTAATTCATCACCTTCCTCTAAACGTATAACAATTTAGAGATTCGCCCTTCACATTACCACGCGAAATTTTCACAGCAAAGATTTGCCTGCAAAGTTGCTGAATTCAGTCGTCGTCAACTTTGTCACCCCTATCCATCATTTTTTTGACATGCTTGTATTGTTTTCTCCGCTACTTATGATACTATAATAGGTTGTGAAAGTGCTTTGTTGATAGGTCAAGACCCCCTTGATCAAGGTAGATCACAATTTTAAGCTTGTGGTTATAGGGTACTGAATGCAAGTATAGACAAACACACATATGTTCAAATTTCATCTTTGGTAAATACACTATAGATGATGCAAAAGTTGTGGTTGTGCCAACACATATTGTTCATGCAATTAATACGCATATACTGAGTTACCCATTTTGCAGTATATATTAGGGGCGTGCAAAAATCGATTCAATCAATAAACCAAATCGATAAAAATGCTATTGATTTATTAGTATAGCGGGTTATTGGGTTAATGATTTTGTTAATTTGTTTGTTGGGCTATTGATTCATTTTTTTATTTTAAGATTTTAGTTAATGGTTAAACCGATAACCCAATAAAGTTATATTAAAATTATATTTTTATTCATAATTATATTTCAGATTTTAAATACATATTTTATTGTCTTTTGTATTTTATAGTTGTTGTGTTAGTTCTTATAATTTGTGTATGCTTTATACATGAAGTTAATGTAGAGCTTATGAAAATAGGAGAAAGTAAAAAAAAATTAGGAGAACATTTCTTATCGGTTAAATCAAAAATCAAATCGATAATGAATATATTATTGGGCCGGTTGTCGATTTAACATATTTACATATCAAAAATCGATAAATTAAATTAATAATACACAAAATCGAACTGAATCAATCGTGCAGACCCCTAGCACATAACCTCAAATAATTGATAAGTGATCCCACCGAGCTAATAATTCAATAACATATATTCCATGGTAGCTACTTTATTCCTCAACAGTACATATGTCATGTTAGCTAATGATTCATATATATCTTTTTATTATTATTATTAATTTATGATATGTTGTGAAATATAAAGTAAGAATAAGAAGAATGGAGAGAAAACAGAGAGTTATTCTTATTTCTCTTGAAGGGTTTCTTGATGGGTGAATTACAATGAAGGGAACCCTATTTATTTATAGGAAAAAACTAACCTTGGATTTCTAATTTTTCCATAAATAGACACTCACTATATATGGTAAAGTAAACTATATATGGTAAAGTAAACATTCACTATATATGATAATATATTTATAACACTCCCCCTTGAATGTCTAGTTGATAGATAACGTTCCTCGTTAATACCTTACTAGAAAAAATTCAGTGAGAAAAAAAATCTAGTGAAGGAAAAAGTGCACACATCTCTAACAATACGCATATAGGTTGCCTCATTAAAAACCTTACAAGAAAAACCCAGTGGGACAAAACTTTATAAGGAAAAAAGAGTACAACGCGTATTAACTTCCCTTAATGAGAACATATTTGAACCTTTGCATCCCGATCTTGTGCACCATCTTCTTGAAAGTTACAATTGAAAGAAACTTGGTGAATAAATCAACCACATTATCACTTGAATGAATCTGTTATACGTTAATATCACCATTCTTTTGGAGCTCATGTATATATAAAAGTTTTGATGAAGTGTGTTTCATTCTATCTCATCTTATGAATCCTCCCTTGAGTTGTGTTATGCATGCTACATTATCTCCTTATAAAATTGTGAGTAAATTATCACATTTCAAGTCATATTTTTCTCGAATGAGATGTATCTTGGACCTCAACCACACACACTCTCGGCTTACTTCATGAATAGCTATTACCTCAGCATGGTTCAATGAAGTGGCTCTGATAAACTGCTTTGTCTATATCCAAGATATGACAGTAACCCCACATATGAACACATAGCTTATTTGAGACTGAGTTGTCTACGGGTCAGATAAGTACCCAGCATCAGCATAAAATAAGCATAAAGTAACAAGATCGAGACTATAATTTTTAGTATAAAATAAGTTCATATGTTTGATCTCATTTCAATGTCTCTTAGTAGGAGCAGAACTATATCTTGCTAACAAATTAATCGAAAGGCTATATCGGGTCTTGCAGTATTTACAAGATACATTAATACACCAATTGTACTAAGATATATAACCAATTCAATTCGGTATATTTCTCATTCCAGTAAATAATCTATTGCTTTTGAAAACTCTCCAAGAGTTTCAATAATTTTCAAGTTATAAATTTGTGCAATATAAGGATTATAGATAAGTTTTTTAGAAACTTTTATATGCTTCAAACATTTTGAATCCTTAGAAGTTTTCATATAAATTTTGTCAAGTGACAATATTCAGTACTTCATGTGTGACATCTTCAAGTGTCTAAACTGCAAATCAAATAAGTTTTATGCTTATCAAGATGCAGCATTTCATGTCACTTGATAAATATTTCTACGTCCGCATGCTTAAATAAACGTAGAATTCAGATCCTCGTAATCTTTCACAATATTGCATCAATATTGTATCAAAAATATTAATGATATTTCATTTTGTATCGATTCACAGTACGACATAACATTTTGAGATGGCATAACATGTTATATACAACTCAGTCTCAAATAAGCCTAACCAAATGTAAGCTACATGGCATCAACCATTGACACATGATCATCCACTAATCTTCATAACATGATTGATATTATTATTGTTATCCTAAAATTCCCCCAGGACGAAGGGCGTATTTGTCATCGTCATTTTATTTTATTTATTTATTTATTAATTTTGACTCTCAAGTAAGTCCGCAATGACTTAAGCTGTCAGGCCCAATACATTTTGTAAGGGGAGAAGAAGGGCAAGGCCTATAAGGCCCAAATGGGAAACCAAATCGTAAGAAGAGGAACACGGCCCATTATATTTTACAAGGCCCAAGGTTTATATTCCTGTTTTGTAAAGGATTTGCACTTTTGTCCTTATTTTGTGTTGGTCTATAATTTTTGCACACAAGAGAAATAACTATTTGTGTGATGTAAGTCTATTTTTGCATCATAATGTCACACAAGTTATGAAGTTATGCCCCCACTTTCTTAAAGAATTTATGCCCGTCAAGCATAAATTTGATTTCTAAGATCAAAAACTAAAGACCAACCATTTGAAAGGCAATCGTGCGATTGGATGACTCCTCTTTAACTCCTTCTGATATCCATAATTAGAAAGATTTCTCTCCAGTTTTTTCACTTGTAATCTTAGCTCCTTTCTTATTTTGATTAATATTAATCACAGAACCGTACCTATACATAATATATACATGACTGATAGTGTATATTTTATGTTTTGATCATATTGATAAACTAATGTCATGTCTGTTAACTTTTCTTTTAATATTTTAGTGTTGATCAAATTCAAAGTTTGATCGTTTCATTTTAATTATAAGGTGGAATATCAGGAAATAGACTATATAGAGTACTACATGTCCATTAAAAAGTGGTCTCTCTTTCCCATAAAATGCTGGAGATATACCATTAGTCCACTTAATCAAAAGTACATGCATGCCACTGAAACATAACAACAATGTGGTCCAAATATCATCAAAAATCCGAAAGAAAACCTGAATTAATGTCAGTAAACAGAAGAGAATTAAGAAGAAGAGAATTAAATTCCTCTTAATAATGTAGCTACGCTATGATTATATATAGCTAAGCTAGTTGTTGTGGACCTCTTCATGAACCATCATTCTCCATCAGTCAACAACCTTTGAAAATAATGAAACAAAAATACGAACTGTAAGACAAATTAACCACAGGTTCAAGAATCTCAATCAATGGATTTCTATATACACGTATATCCATAGATGATAGTGATAGATAAATGAAATATCGATTTGTCGCACGTTTGATACAAAATATACATAACTTATACCATGCGTATACAGTACTCCTATAACTTTTATAGCATATAGACCGTTTGAAAATTTGTTTGCATGGCTAATGGTGGGAAAACATATGTTAATGTTAGCAGTTAAGTGTGGACCTCCCCTCAACAATTCTCTTTACCAGCACACTTTGAAAAAAGAAGAAGACAAAACTTGAAACAAATTAAAGTACTAAATTAATTGCTTGGAAAATTCTCAAACAATTGATACATTCTTGGAAAACTATAAATAAACTTAGTGATACAATATATGTTACCAAATCAGGCACTAAAGATTTTTGAGTTTAACTTACATCACGGACTATATATAGTATCAGAAAGAAACAAAAATAACATAAACATACAATCTAACTTATCATAATTACACAAATTTTCATCCTTAAAAAGTAACTATAAAAATTTTAGTTTTTAACTATAAAAATTTTAACTATCTTCGTCGGATATATCAGGAGCTAATTATGTATCTCGACAGACCCAAAATCGAAAAAAAAGTATCGGGAGCTAGATATGTATCTTTATAATGGAAAAAAATGAATCTTCATTGGATGTATGATATATTTCTACAGACCCAAAATTGAAAAAATTGTATTGGGAGCTAATTATGTATCTTTACAAAGAAAAAAATGTATCTTCATCGGTCTTATCGGGAGCTAATTATGTATTTCGACAGACCCAAAATTAAATTTTTCAGTAATTATGCAAAATATCAAAACTTTCTATAATTGATATTCGGTAGGTATTTGCTGAAGGGGAGCTTTGGAGTAACTGGTAAAGTTGTTGTCATATGACTAGGAGGTCACAGATTCAAGCCTTGGAAACAACCTCTAGCAAATCCAAGGTAAGGTTGTGTACAATACACCCTTGTGGTGGGTCCCTTCCCCGGACATCACGCCCTTTCTAATCTTCAATCTATCAAAATTTATGTTGTTTGCCCCATAAAAACTTACACATTCTTGGCCCAATGTATAAAGAATTGGAACATTTATACTTTACGAAAGAGTGTTGAAGATTAAGATGTGTTTGGTAGGAAATGTTTTCCTATTTTTCCATTCGATTAGTTAAAAGTTTTAGATAATACTTTCTCGAAAAACGCAAACTTTTTGACAGTAAGAAAAATTAAATGACTTCCTTACTAAAAGTATATATATTAAAAAACAAATCACATTCTCAGCCTCCTACCCGCACAACCACACAACCCAACCCAACCTAATCCCCTGTCCTCCCCCTTTCCCATCACAACACCCATAGCCCCATTTTAGTCCATCCAAGACTGTCTAACGGGCCGGGCCGGTTCAACCCGGAACCGGCCCTCTCATTCTTACCGGGTTTCGGGCCGGTTACGGACAGGGTTTGGCCTTAACCGGTCCGGGCCGGGCTGCACAGTAAAAATATTAAAACCCACCCGGAACCGGCCCACTTAACCCAATCCGGTCAAACCCACTAAAATTCGGTCAAACCCGGTCAAACCCGGTTAAAAACCGGTCAAATATACACTATATACGCTATATACATAATATATACTTTAAATATACACTTTTATAGAAGATATATACACGTGTATACATTAAATATACACTTGTATAGAAGATATTAAAATTATAAATCGTTAAATAAAAAAAAATAAAAAACAACGACTATACGTTAAATATACACGTCTATAGAAGATCTATTAACATTCATACACTCTATTCTATGTATATGTAATACTTTAAATGAGATATACTACAATATATATACATTACAATATATATTTGTATAGTTATATACTAATTTATAAAACATATACACATGTATACGTTAAATATACATGTCTATAGAAGATCTATTCACATATATACACTCTATTCTATGTATAGGTAATACTTTAAATGAGATATACTACAATATATATACATTACAATATATATTTGTATAGTTATATTCTAATTTATAAAATATATACACATATATACGTTAAATATACACGTCTATAGAAGATCTATTAACATTCATACACTCTATTCTATGTATATGTAATACTTTAAATGAGATATACTACAATATATATACATTACAATATATATTTGTATAGTTATATACTAATTTATAAAACATATACACATGTATACGTTAAATATACATGTCTATAGAAGATCTATTCACATATATACATTCTATTCTATGTATAGGTAATACTTTAAATGAGATATACTACAATATATATACATTACAAAATATATTTGTATAGTTATATTCTAATTTATAAAATATATACACATATATACGTTAAATATACACGTCTATAGAAGATCTATTAACATTCATACACTCTATTCTATGTATATGTAATACTTTAAATGAGATATACTACAATATATATACATTACAATATATATTTGTATAGTTATATACTAATTTATAAAAAATATACACATGTATATGTTAAATATACACGTCTATAGAAGATCTATTCACATATATACACTCTATTCTATGTATATGTAATACGATACATGAGATATACTACAATATATATACATTACAACATATATTTGTATAGTTATATACTAATTTATAAAATATATACACATGTATACGTTAAATATACACATCTTTAGAAGATCTATTCACATATATACACTCTATTCTATGTATATGTAATACTTTAAATCCACTAAAACCCGGTCAAACCCGGTCAAACCCACTAAAACCCGGTCAAACCCGGTTAAAAACCGGTCAAATATACACTATATACGCTATATACACAATGTATACATTAAATATACACTTCTATAGAAGATATATACATGTGTATACATTAAATATACACTTCTATATAAGATATATAAACATATACACATGTATACATTAAATATACACTTGTATAGAAGATATTAAAATTATAAATCGTTAAATAAAAAAAAATAAAAAACAACGACTAAGGAGTGAATGAATTTGTGGAATTTTATTGATTGCAAAATGATCCAAAATTTATAATTTACATGAATGAAAAATCTATAAATTATGCATCATTTTTTCCAACTCATTCATGTTAATATTAATTGGAACTTGCATAGGGTAGTCGAAGTCAACGGGGGAAAAACCATGTATTGGACTTGATTCTGCTGAGTTCTCCCGTGAAGTCATAATTTCTTCAAGTTTGAGGTCGTCGTTGGGCTCTGGTTCCATTCCTTGGTTTCTTCTTTCTGCTCTAATCCAATCTCTGAGGCAAACTAAAACATTCATTGCGTTGCTTCCCAATGAGTGTCGGTTGTCTCCAAGCTGCTGTCGTCCCTGACTGAAGGCGCTCTCTGATGCAACGGTTGACATAGGAACATTCAAGATATCTCTGGCTAATCTTGAAAGTACAGGATATTGTGATTCATTATTCCTCCACCAATCCAGCGTGTTGATCCGTCGTCTGCGATCCTCTGGTGGCGTCCGCAGATAATATTTCAGCTCTTCCCGATAAGTTGATGTGTAAGCTCTCTCATCCACACTGTTCCAACAAGTTAAATCATAAAACGAATCAGGAAAACCACTATGTGCCGGCCTTTTAGAAGCTGATGGCTCCTCGGGAGGATGAGGAGCGACAGTTGGAGTGATATTTGTAGGTACGGCTAAATCAAATAAATCAGCATAGTGATTATATAATTTTTCTATGTAATCCTTTGCATCAGCCGTAGCCGTCCACAAATCAGGTTGTACTTGTTCAAAATCATGGTTAGTATTTATTTCTAAGTTAGTATAAATAAGAGTACTAAAGTGACACATATGATTATATTTCATGCACGGATTTAACATAGCAGCAACCAAGTAAATAGGGGGAATCGGGAAGAAATATTTTTTAAATTTCGTAAACATAGCGCCAACAGCTTCTTTATAACCTTCTTTATCTTTATATTGTCGGAGCAAACCAGAAATATCGGCTATATATGCCAAAATATTACAAACAGTAGGATAGTATGCACCGGAAAATTCAACCGTAGCTACATAAAATTTTTCTAAGAACTTAACAAGATCATTAATTATAACCCAATCAGAATTATGTAGCATGCAATCAGCAGAATCAGTAAATGAACCACAATGTTGGTTAAAAGCTAGTGTAATAGGAATTCTATATTTATAACAAGTTTTTAAAAATTCATACGTAGAATTCCATCTAATATCAATTTCCTCAGGCATCAAAATCGGTGCAAGTCCATTTTCTTGACATTTAACTTTAAATTCTTTAATTCTAGATCTACGATTATTTCCTTGAATAAAACCAACAACAAGACGAATTTTTTCAATATAAACCTCAAAAAAGTCAAGACCATCTTTTACAATTAAATTATATACATGACATGCACACTTAACATGAAAAATTTCAGGAAAGGGCGGAGATAGCGTAGATTTTATTTTTGTTATAGCAGTCTTGTTGTTAGAAGCATTATCAAAAGCAATACATAAAATTTTATTTTCTATACCATAATATCCGGCAATTTTAATAATAGAATCAACAATAAATTGTCCAGTATGTTTCCGATCTTCATCATATAAAAAAGCAAGAATACGTTTTTGCATTATGAAATTACTATCCATCCAATGACAAGTAACGGTTAAATAATCATTTTTATTTACAGCACGACCAAGATCGGAAGTTAGGGACAATCTACATTGAATATTTTTTAAGAATGTTGATAAATAAAAACAATATTGTGAATGGAGTCTAAAAATATCAGACCGACAAGTAGTTCTAGGAATACCATTAAACATAGGATTATAAATTGCTTGTATATAACGAATAAAGGCATCAGAAGAAGGAAAACTAAAAGGCAAACAACCCACAGCTACCATTTTAGCTATTTCTTCTCTGTCCCTCAATTTATTATACTTTTTCGCTACTTGACCGGTTGTTGGGTCCATTCTAGTTTGCGTTGACCCACCAACATCCCCACCACCTTTTGCAATATTGAACTCTCTAGTGTGATCTTCAGCTATATGTCTCATTAACGTACCCGTACCCCCTTGCTTACCGCCACTTCTATGCTTATATTTTTGTTGACAAATATTGCACTGCACCTCAATATCTGATATACGTTCAAAAAATTGTCATGCAATACTAGTTCTTTTACGGGGTTTTGGGGCACTGGGAGGACGGGAAGGGAGATTAACTGATTCAGATCTAACGTTAGCATGTCCTACTGCGGGTGTTTCAGCAATATTTTCATCATCTTCGTCTACATTAACTGCATCTACTTCATTTTCTTCTTCTATACCGTAATTTTCCTGAAATTCTACATAATCCATATCTTGAGCACCTACACCTATTTCTTCCTCAAAAGGTGTACCAAGCGGTACCGGAGGCGAAGTCACACGGGTATATCTATTACTTGAACTACCTCTACCGCTAGTAATTCGCTTTTTACTACCACTACCGCTTCCGGTTCCGGGACAAAAATTTCTAACACCTTTAGCAGCGAGGTTTTTTAATTTATCCATAATATAAATTAAATTAAACTAAAAATATTCAAAATACACAAATATAATAAAATTAAATATTAAACAATTAATACAATAAATAAAAATTAAACGTAAGAGATGGAACGACAATACCAAATTTTGGAAGTATCCGAAGATTGCGACTTTAGAAACTTCCGCTCGTACTTTGTAAACGAAAAATTAAAAATTTAAATTGAACACTTTAAGAAATTAAATATATTGAATATTTGAGAATTGAGAATTGAGATTTGAGAGAGAATGAGATTTGAGAGAGTGAAAAATTGTGTGAGAAATGATTTGAAGTTGTAGGGTATTTATAGATTTATTTTGGGGATTAAAATTTTTTTTTTTTTTTTTTTAAGTTAATGGGCCCAAACTAGCCGTTTGGACCCAAAAACGGTAATATAGCCGTTGGGCCAACGGCTAGTTTGGCCCAATATTTTTTTTTTTTAATGTCGGGCCGGGCCGGGCCGGTTAACCGGCGGGCCTGGACCGGGTTGGTCCGGGCCGGGTTAACCGGGCCCAGTTTAAAAAAAAACCGGACCGGAACCCGGACCCCTAAAGCCCTAGGGCTTACCGGGCCGGGTCAAACCGGTCCGGTTTGATATGTAGGGCCGGTTCGGGCCGGTTCGGGCCGGATCAGCCCGACCCGTTTGACAGGTTTAAGTCCATCCTTATAATTTTGTGTTAGATATATACAAATAACTTTTAGAATATAATTTATTTATTTTTTACTTGCATGTATACATAACATAAGAAAATAAATAAGAATCATTTATTTTTCTAAATTTATATGGAAAAATATTTTTCTCCATACCAAACACACCCTTAGTTAAATTAATAAAAATTTAGTTGTTCACGGATGAGGTACTTAATTAATAACATTAAAATAAATTGTCCCTCTTTCCCATGAAATCTACATATCTATCTATCTATCTATCTATCTATCTATCTATCTATATATATATATATATATATACACAACCGAATAAGGTGGACCCAAAATCATCAAACAAGAAAATGTAGAGAAAGATTTTACAGAATTTCTAGTTTATATACTAGTATATGCTTAGGTAGCAGGTGTGGACCATTTTGTGAAGTATCAACTATCATTCTCAGCCACCATATATACACTTTAAGAAAGTTTTAAAAAGGACAAAGTGTAGAACAAAAGAGGTTGTACGATTTCGAGAATTCTTATAGAAAGGGACACATAAATGAAACGTCGATTTATCGTCAAATATACATGCATGCCGATTTGCTTATTGCATGGCTAAATTACAGTGTAGTATAGTAGTTGCCAGTGTGGACCTTCAATTATAATATTCCCATCAACTATATATAGCCACCACATCTTGAATAAACGACAAAAAATACAATAAAAATTTACGGATTCAAGGATTCGCAAACAATTCTCAAACAACGTAACGTTTGATATTTGATGGGTTCAAAATTTATTGTTTGTATTTATGTAGTAAAATTCTTGGTACATATATAGAGAATATAAGTTAGATGAACCATCATAATTTTACCCTATATCAGTCCTTGCCAATCATAAAACGATTTTACCTTATTGGATTACGTACGTGATAATTATTATACATGTAACGATTCATAAAAAGTACGTGAGGTCATAATGTCATAAATAATAATTAATATAATAAGTTCAAATAATACTAAAAAATTCTTTTATATATATATAAATGCATGACTGATAACTAGTCATGACAGAAGATTAATAGATGGGGCGAAGCTAGGGTGTACGCTGCAAGTTCTACTAAGTTTAGTGTATAGCTTCATTCAAATTCTGTACTTGTCTTAATATTTTATTGAATATATAAACAAATTATTAATTTAGAATCTAATAACTTGAAAAGATTAGAATTAAATATCCATAAGCTTCAATCGTGAAGATACGTTATTTTCATCTGCAATCTTATAATAACAAACAAACAGGACCATATGTTTCATACACAACGTGTGATAACACGACATTTTGATAGGATAAAACTTTACACTCACTTATTTATCGCAATAGGTCTTTGACTTCACTTCATCTACATATGACAATTGGGCCGGGTCAACCAATTTAACCCATTGAACATGACCCACGGTTAGACCCATATTGAATATATGTGATTGAGATTTTAGGGGAAAAGACAAAAATAACACTTCACTCTGAAATAATTCCACCATAATAGCCACTCAAAATTAATTAGCTGCTATTAGCCACGAAACTACTTCCTACTTTTAGCCATTTCGTTGCAGGCTTTGTCTCCTTCTCCATTTCTTTTTCTTTTTTTTGGGTTAAAGTTTTTGTTGTTCCATTTAAAAAAAACAACAACGTTGTCCATCTTTATTATGAAAAAGGAATTCAACTTTTTATTTTTTTATTTCACTACTACATTTTTTAAAATAAAAATGTATCAAAGTGGTATAAGCGTTGTATCAGTTTTATATAAGGACTGTATATGCATGTGTAAGTTTCCTCTTTTTAGTTTGAAAAAATGTATCAATGTGGTATAAGCATTGTATCAATTTGATATAGGGGTTGTATATGCATGTATAGGTTCCGTCTCTTTTGAAAAAAATGTATCAATATGGTATAAGCACTGTATCAATTCGATATAAAAACTGTATATGCAGGAAAGGGCCAAAGTAACCTAATGACTATTAAATGATCTTAATTTGCCGACTGATCATTATGTGGCAAATTGGGCGAAGGCTGGCATTAGTTTTCAAAATAGTCAGTGAATGCCCTTTCCCCTTGATTTGAGGCCACGAAGATCAAGAGGTTCTTCATTTACCACACTTTCCTTAAATATTTAAAATTATTATCTATAATATTTATAAAAATATAATTTCTAAACGTACAACTTTAATTCCCAAAACCTAATAGAATTAGTATGTTTTAATTCATACCAAATGTTAATCATAGATTATAACTAATTAATAACTAATTAATTATGTATTTATTAATCATAGATATACTTAAAAAGTTAAGTACAATTTATAACTATATTTATCTCGATCTCCTCTCTCTTTCTAATATTGCTTGCCTCTCTCCTCTTTGTATTTCCATGTTATTACCCCTCTTCCTGTCTTTCTCTCTTTGCTGTATCTTGTATATCGCTTGTATTTCTATATTATGAGGAGGCTTATCGTGACAATATCCATTAAGATTGCATGCGTTTTGACACAATCATGAAAGTGAACGAATAATAGTGATACAAATTGGTAACAATTAGAATAAATGAATATACATGTGATATATAAGGGCAACAAATAAAAGCGAAATTAGAGAGAAAGAATATAGTCCCATGTACTTTTTGTTACGTCGTTTGTAACTTTATATACATCCGTATTGTATTCATAAAATACAAGATATGTAGAATGTATCAAAATATCTTTCATTTTTATGATCTTAAACATCATTCAAATATATTAATTAATCTGATCCAATTTAATTTAATTTGATAAAGAAAAAATCGTCAAACAAAAAAAGTATATGACGTTATAGTTTAGCAATTTGATAGTTTAAAAGGAAGTTTATAGAAATTGTAGATTGCGGTGGAAGTGTATTTTTTGTTAATAATGGTTTAGAATTGTATGGAAATAAAGAATTATGTAGTAATATAGAAATCAATGTATCAGTTGTTTATGACACAACAGAAGATATACACAAATATCCAGAGGAGATTTTGATAGCTCTTCTTCATATATAAATCATGCATGCATTATAATGTAACGTATCTATCTGTAACATGACAGAAAGACAGGGAAAGAAGAAGAACAATATATAGTACCTCAGAAAAAAATTAGAAAATTGAAAAAATGACGTAAGAAGTCAGTAATGTACAGAGGTGTAAATTAAGGCACACGTATATGCATAAGGAGAACCGAATTATTCTCCGTTTCAATTTTGATTTGACACGAAATTTAAAAAAGTACTTATGGTTTTAAATATCTTAAATGAAAGTTGATACTTGTTTTCTTATGTTTGATTGGTGGATGGAAAATATTTTCTGGAAAATGTTTTCTAGTGTTTGGTTGGTGAATGAAAAAATATTTTTCAGAAAATACATTTTAATGTTTAGTTAAATCATAAAAATATGTTTTAGAAAATTATTTTTGACCCTGAAAAATATTTTTTTTAGGGTGTGTTCGATATGAAGAAAAGAAAACATTTTCTAGAAAAATAAGTTGTTTATTATGCATAGTCTTGTGTTCGTTATGTAAATTGGGTAAGTATATATATTTTCTAAAAGTATTTGTATGTGTTTAACAAAAACAATGAGAACGAATACGATAAGAAGGGTGGGATAAAAACAATGTGAATTTTTTTAAAAAAAAAAAAATTAAAAATTATTTTTTTGGAGGGAGGGGGTTGGTAGGTAGGGGCTGAGGTTGTCAAAATAGATAGTAAGGGCGGGGGTAAGCAAAAAAATTATTTTTTTTTAAAATAAATTATTAGTTTTCGGGAGGCCGGGGGGTCTAGTAGGGGGTGGGTGTCGGGCGGGGTAAGAAAATACTAATTTTTTTAGGGGGGGGTCGGGTAAAGGAGGAAAAGAAAAAAGTTTGAAATTTTAAAAAAAAAAAATTCAAATTTTTTTTTGAAGGGAGTAGGGGTTTGAGTTTCGGGTTAGGGGATGAGGTAAGAAAAAATTTGAAATAGTAATTTTTTTTAATGGGGGGAGGGTAGGGGGTGGGGGTCGAGGTAGGGGAGCGAGGGTGGGGTTAGAAAAAGTTTAAAAATTTTCAAAAATTTAATTTTTTTTTAGGGGGAGGGGGTTGGTAGGGTGGGGGGTCGGGCAGGGGGGTAAGAAAAAGTTTGATTTTTTTAAAAAAAAAATTAAATATTTTTTTTGGAAGGGGTGGGGGAGAGGGGGAGCAGGGGTTTGGGTTTTGGGTAGGAGGAAGAGGTAAGAAAAAAATTTAAAATATTTTCTTTTGATGAGGTGGTAGGGGTGGGGTAGGGGATTAGGGGTCGGAGTAGGGATGGGTGATTTTGAGAGTTGTATGAATATTTCATCTTAAGAGTGAGGTTGAAAGAGAGTTTTAGAAAATGTTTTCCCTACTTTTTGAAGGGAAGTCATTTTCCTTAGATTTGAGGAAAATAAGTTGATTTGGAAAACACTTTCCAAAACCTTTAAGCCAACCAAACATAAGAAAATTGGAAAACATTTTCCAGAAAATGTTTTCTTCATACCAAACACACCCTTCCTCTTCTATATTGTCTAGTTAATTATCGTTTCCATCTTTTTAGCTTCTCACTTCTTTATATTCTATCAGTTTCAATTTATGTGATATTTATGTAAGATTTTTTCAAAAAAATTGGCGTTGATTTATTTAATGAATAGATGATGTGGTTGTCACTACTAGAAAAACAGCAAAAATCGACCACCCAAAACCGACCACAATAAAGTGGTCGGAAAAAACCAACCACTTGTGATCGATTTTTTTTATTTTTTATTTTTTAAAAAAAATTATTAAAAAAGCGACCATATGTGGTCGCTATTTTATTATAAAATATCAAAATAAATATTCCAATAATTTTAATATTAATTATTATATATTTTAAAAATTAAAATGTTAAAAAAATAACAAAACCGACCACTAATAAAAAAATATTTCTAAAAAGCTACCACTTGTGGTCGGTTTTTAAAAATATTTTTCTTTTTTTTTTAGAAATAAAAAACCATCCACTTTTGGTCGGTTTTGAAACTAATAAAAAAAAAAATACTTTTAAACAGAATATTTATATGTAATCAAAATAATTATATATATGTAATCAAATATATATATTATTTGTTTCATAAAAAATAATTATATAAATTTTTGAAATTACATTGATTACACGTAGTAGATAATCAGTATAATAATAATAAAAATCAATCATTCCACAATTTTTTGAAAAAATTACACTTAAAAATATATCAAATAAAATAAACAAATTATGTTAAACATAATCTTTATATTTTATTTATGTTTCAATATATAAAATAAACATTTTCTTTCGTATATTCGTTAAATGACGTTAAACATGCATAACCTTTGTATAATGAATATGCGTGTGTGTGTGTGTCTATATATATATATATATATATATATATATAATATGTTACTATATATTATGTTACTATATATTTCGATCATAATAATGTAATATATAACTGATAATTCATCAAAATATAATGAACGTGTTCTATTATAAGGTACATTCTTGTGGATGTGATATATGTATACGCATCAAGAGTTCATATATATATATATATATATCATGTAGTGCTGTATTGATGAACGATGTAATCAAAACCTAATATATTAAGCTAATCAAATATAATTAATCGAACACTAATGTAAGTATGTATAAGAAACACATCGCATTATATTATTGAATAATATACTTGTATACACATGTGATGTATATAGTATGTATTTTGAACTTTATATAGTCAATAGTGTGTATATGTGTCCGTATATACGTATATGTATATATATAATATATACATATTATACAACGACGGTATATTAATGACATAAGATAAATCAACCGATTATTTATTTGAGTATATGTGAAATACAATGGGGTAGTCGATAATGTGTATATATGTGTGTGTGTGTATGTATAGGTATATGTGTAGTATATATATACATATTATATAGTGAACGTATGTTAATGACATAAGATAAATCAACCGATAATTCAATTGAGTTTCTGTGAAATGCGTAGTATATTATTATGGGGTAGTAAAATTGGGTATGTGATGTATATAATACGTATTTGAATATTGATAGCCAATTGAATAAATTTATATATACGTATATCTCGTGTAGTGATGAAATAGATATACTATTTTGTTTCAATATAATGTAGACAGACGTATATTGTTGAAGTTGTAATATCGCAAGACAAGTATTACAAGGTATATAGGGGAGGAGGAAGGAAGTAGGGGAAGGAGACAGAAAATTGAATCATGAAACTACCATATACTTACCATTTGCTTTGAATTTCGAATTTTGAACGACCGCTAAAATTGGATATATGTATATATATACTGCATACCTCGTGTAGTGGCATATGCAGTAATCGAAAGCTCGATAACTGAATGTATATATCAAAATATTTTGAATAATACATTGATATCATACTTATGAAGAAATAGATATACTATTTTGTGTCAATGTAGATACGCGTATATTGTTGAAGATGTAATAACGTAAGACGTCGATAATTTATCTGATTAACAAGTTATATATATATATATATATTATAATTTATCTGTTATAAATATTATACAATTTATTAAAAAAATAATCTATTAAAAATTTAATTTATTAATTAATTTATTAATTGTAGTTTATTAAAGTATAATTTATCAAAAACTTAGTAAAAACCGATCACATACCGACCACATATGGTCGGGTTTTTTGTTATTTAAAAAAACAAATTAAAAACAGCTTTTAACCCGACCCGACCCACCCAATCCCCAAATAAAGAAAAGGGAAAACGGGAATCAGCAGCCCTAACTCAAATTCTCTCCATTTCTCTCCAATTCTTTCAAAAATTCTTTCACTCTCAAAGTTTGTCACGCCAAGATCTTCTCCACCACTCTTCTCCATCACTTCAATTCGGGTAAGTGCTGAAATTGTTCTTATTGGATAGTAAGGTCGATTAGAGTTATTAATCTTAGTTCGTATTTGTATAAATATGGTAAGTTATGGTGTATGGTTATGTTATATTTCCTATAATTGATTTCGAACCGAGTAAATCAAATAACTTGTGGTAGAATCCCAAACTTGAACCAATAAAGTTTACTGTTCTTAGTTCTTGATGACGTTTCATTGTGAATCATATAGTGATATCTATTGCTTAGTTCTTATGTATACATCCTATCACTTTTCTGCCGTTTTGTTTTTGGGTAAAATAGTGTGTCACTTTCACATAGTTATATCTATTGGACATGAACAACCACCCTCCCCCACTGATATTTTCACTTCAGATAAATTGTATACCTTCAAGATACGGGATACAGGGCACTAAAACTATTTATAGGGATTTGGAAACAATACTGAAACTTACATTAAAATGCTTAAAATATGTTTAGGAAAAAAAAAAGGCTACTACTATTAGAAACAGTATTATTAGGTGTTCATATGTCATTATATATGTTATAAAACTAAATACTGCATTAACTCTCTCCTATTTCCAATACTTAAACATGAATATAGCATAGAGTAGATGGGTATTTTGGATAAAATTGCAGTAGTCTGTCTTTTAATTTGCTAAGATCATCATTTTCGATAGTGCAGCTTCCTGTGAGAGAATCAAGAAGCAGATTGAAGCTGCCATTTTGAAATATCAAGACATTAAGGAAAATATCAAAGGTAAGTTGACATAGTGAAGTCGTGTGGGGCCTTGTGCGATTCACTGTTGTTGTTATCTTCCTTTTATTGTTCATATTGAAGTCTAGTGAAGCCATGTGTGGCCTTGTGCGATTCACTAGCATTGTTCTTGACATTTTGTTGTTGCTTGTTTCTTGTACTGTCAACATGATATTATATCATTTATTGTTTTGAATGTGGTTTGTTCGGTGACTTAGGTGGTTGAAAATGGTTAAGTGTAGGGACTTTAAAGGGGAATTATTTGTCAAGAATGTGGTTTGTTCGGTCACTTAGTCACTTGAAAATGGTTAAGTGTAGGGACTTTAAAGGAGAATTATTTGTCAAGAATGTGGTTTGTTCGGTCACTTAGTCACTTGAAAATGGTTAAGTGTAGGGACTTTAACGGGTATTTTATTGTTTTGAATGCGATTTGTTAGGTCACTTAGTCACTTGAAAATGGTTAAGTGTAGGAACTTTAAAGGAAAATTATTTATTTTGAATGTGGTTTGTTCGGTGACTTAGGTGGTTGAAAATGGTTAAGTGTAGGGACTTTAAAGGAGAATTATTTGTCAAGAATGTGGTTTGTTCGGTCACTTAGTCACTTGAAAATGGTTAAGTGTAGGGACTTTAAAGGGAAATTATTTGTCACGAATGTGGTTTGTTCGGTCACTTAATCACTCGAAAATGGTTAAGTGTAGGGACTTTAAAGGGGAATTATTTGTCAAGAATGTGGTTTGTTCGGTCACTTAGTCACTTGAAAATGGTTAAGTGTAGGGACTTTAAAGGGGAATTATTTGTTTTGAATGCGATTTGTTAGGTCACTTAGTCACTTGAAAATGGTTAAGTGTTGGAACTTTAAAGGAGAATTATTTATTTTGAATGCGATTTGTTAGTTCAATTAGTCACTTGAAAATGGTTAAGTGTTGGAACTAATTAGTTGAATTTGATTGAATGCGTAGATGTATCCTGATTATAGATGGATATATCGCCGGAACAATGATAATAGAATGGGTATTAGGGAGAAATTCGTTGAAGTTGTGAAAAGATTTGTTGATCATGCTAAGACACTTGAAGTTTGGACACGTTTTCGGGTTATTCGTTGTCCTTGTGTTAGATGTGATGGTATAAATCTTGTTGGTGAAGAAGATATACAGGAACATCTTTATAGAAAGGGGTTTCATGAGAACTTTTGAAGAGTGCATGGTATTCATGGTGGTGGAGCGCAAAATAACTTTGTTGTTGGAGAAAGTAGTACGTCTGAAAGGCATAATAAATATCAGGATATTAGGATGACAGAAATGTTGCACGGTGATTTTAAGATGCAACAGGGGGGTCACTTAAGGAAAAATGTTAAACATGTTCCTAATAGTGAAGCGGAAAATTTCTACAATGAATTGCATGCTGCTAGTCATCCTTTTTTTTTACGGGTGTTTGCACTCTCATTTGTCTATTGCTGTTAGATTATTAAGTATTAAATCTGACTGGAATATTGCAGAAGGAGGAATGGACTCAATTATAGATTTTATTAAAGAGTTAGTTGACCCCAACTTGGAGGTTCCTGATTCTTTCTATAAGGCAAAAAGATTGGTGTCAAAGTTAGGTCTATCCTCGGTTAGAATTGATTGCTGTGAAAATGACTGCATGTTATACTTTAAGGGGGATGCTAACCTGGAGTTCTGTAAGTTTTGTCGGCACTCTCGATATAAACGTGGTTCTACTGGAAATAAAATTGTTGTTAAGGCGATGCATTATTTACCTCTTATACCAAGGTTGAAGAGGTTGTATGCTTCAAACATCTCAGCTCCTCATATGAGATGGCATAGTGAAAATAGAAGGCCCACTGGTGTTATGTGTCATCCATATGATAGAGAGGCTTGGAAGTATTTTGATGCAACTTATCCGGATTTTGCAGCTGAGCCACGAAACATTCGATTAGAATTATGTGCGGATGGTTTCTCCTTTTTTTTAGTTGGTGGTGCGCCATATTCATGTTGGCTTGTATTTATCACTCCTTATAATCTTCCTCCTGAATTGTTGATGACTAGTCTCTATATATTTCTGAATTGTGTTATTCCTGGCCCGCGTAATCCAAAAAGCGAAATAGATGTCTATTTGCAACCTTTGATCGATGAACTTCAAATTTTATGGCATGAGAGGGTTGAAACTTGGGACATCTCTATTAAACAGAATTTTAATCTCTGCGCATATCTAATGTGGACTGTTAATGATTTTTCTGCTTATGGAATGTTGTTTGGGTGGATAACAGCTGGAAAGCTGGCTTATCCATATTGCATGGAAAAAATAAAATCTTTCACATTGAGACATGGCAGGAAAAATTCATGGTTTGATTGTCATCGTTGTTTCCTGCCACCTGAGCATGAATTTAGGAGAATCAAGAATGCATTCTGGAGGAATAGAAGGGAACATGATGGTCCACCTCCTACGCTGTCTGGTCATGACATGTGGAAAATAGTTCAGGATTTTCCCAAAGCCAGCGAGGAGCGATTGTACAGGCTTGATGGATATGGCGTTTCACATAACTGGACTAAGCAAAGTATATTTTGGGAGTTAGAATATTGGCCAAATAATTTATTTAGATATAATGTTGATGTCATGCATACTGAGAAGAACTACTTTGACAACATGTTCAACACAGTTATGGATGTCACCGATAAAACAAAGGATAATCCTAAGGCCAGACTTGACTTACCAGAGTATTGCAACCGCAGAGAATTACACTTACAGCAGGGGCCCAACAACAATGTTCTAAAGCCCAAGGCTTGTTTTACATTCAAGTTGGACAAAAGCGACCAATATGTGAGTGGGTTCAAAGTTTGAAGATGCCCGATAGATATGCCTCAAATTTGGGAAAAAGGGTTGATATGACACAAGGAATCTTGCATGGAATGAAAAGTCATGATTGTCATATTTTTATAGAACAATTACTTCCAATTGTTTTTATTGGTTTACCTGAAAACGTATGGAAACCAATAGCAGAGATCAGTTTGTTCTTCAAAGACTTATGTGCCAGCACATTAAAAGAAGAAAATCTGGTGCGAATGAAAAGTAATATTGTCGTTATCACCAACAAGCTGGAGAAATTTTTTCCGCCAGCGTTCTTCGAAGTGATGGAACATCTTCCATTCACCTTGTGCACGAACCTCGGCTAGCCAGTCCAGTTCAAACTAGGTGGATTTATCCATTCGAACGGTATGCAGTTGCAATATATTTAAATTCATAGATATTTTTTTCATATATAGTAAACGTCTAACCTTACGATTGTACAAGGCAATTGGAAAATTAAAAAGGGGGCCCAAAAACAAACATAGGGTGGAAAGCTCTATAGTTGAAGCATATCTTGCAAGAGAAACTTCTCAATTTTGTTCATACTACTTTCGTGATGAAGTTTCTTGTTCAAGAAACCGTCCGAATCGTCACCAGGACGATGTGAATGAGCCTCATTTGCAACCGCTATCAATTTTCAATCAATCTGGTTGTAAGGCTAAAAATACCATACCTCGCCGGCTCACTCCCACGGAGCGCAAAGCAGCAACTTTGTATGTCTTGCTTAATTGCCCGGAAATTGAGTCATTTCTAAAGTAAGGAGATTAAAATTTTAACATACCTTATTTGTTTACTCATTCCATTAAAGAAACTAATTGTGTTTCCCATGCTTGATGTTCAGTTCATTTAAGACTCAATTCCACGAAAATCAAGTGTATGCATCCTTTGCACCATGGTTTAAAAATGAGGTTCGTAAGTGTATTATTATTTCTACAAAGTTTAAACATTTACACATTCCTCAACTAAAATATATATATATATATATATATATATATATAATATTTTTAGGTACACCATTCACCAAATGCAACCGCATACGATCAGCTCTTGAGAGATATTTCTTTGGGTCGACTTGAAGCTAATGTAATGTCCCAATACAAAGTAAATGAGTTTAAATTTTCCACTGAACAACACTCCAGAACAAGGAAAATAAACAATAGTGGTGTTTGGGTTAAGGGTGATGATGATGTTGATTACTTTGGCATCATACACGAGATCTTAGAACTGGAGTATGTTGGTTACCCAATAAAAAAAATTATCCTCTTTTGATGTAAGTGGTTTGATCCAAGCACAACAGGTACAAGAGTACATAAGGAGCATAACATCATTGAAGTGAAGCACAATAGGTCGTATCCTATTTACGATCCATTTGTGCTAGCACAAAATGCTAAGCAAGTGTATTATGCTCCTTATCCGTTGCGCAATGACAAGTCTGATTGGTGGGCTGTAATCAAAACAAAGTCTATAGGATGGGTGGAAGTTGAGAATGTGCTGGAGACTACGTATCAAAATGAAATGCAGATTGATCACCAACTAGTGGACGTTGAATTAGTGGACGATTTGAATCACCCAGAAAATATATTAGAAGAAGTTAATATTGCGAAAGAAGCGACTGGGTGGGTAGGAGATGAGGAAACCTCCGAAGAGGGTGAATGGTTTAGTGGAGAGTCTTCAGAAGAGGAGGATTAGTTGTATAGGTTGTATTTATTATGTATTGATGTCTTTATGCTTTGTACTATATGTATATAACTTTATGTTTCTTGTTTAAGATTGATATGTAATATACTTTTTAAGTTTGTTGTTTCCACTTTTCCATGATTTGTATAGTAACTTCGAATTAGTTACTTAGAATGTTTTCTTATATATATATATATATATATATATATATATATATATTCATATTGTATGAACTAACTACTTCTTAATTTAACTTAATTTATTGTCAGGCAGAGTTAATAGAGGTAAGGGAAAAGTTGATACGATGAAATCAAAAAGAAAAGATAACTTCCGTCTTATATCCGGCCGATCGGTATTCATATATCTGAGGCTCGGTTAGCTGACACGCCAGCACAACCCTCATATTCTAGGTCTTCCGAGGCTTCCATACCGACTCTTATGCATGTGGGGCCACTACCTGGGTCTTCGCCGACTCATCCGGCTCCTATGACCATGTCATCACCAGTAGAGTACTTTAGGACTACCGCTAGCCCCTCTAGGCATCGACTATCATCGCTACCCTCCTGTAGTAGTCACGCAGCTATGCACTGTGATTCTGCTGGATCTATTGGGTTTTCGGATCTTCAGCTGGGAGGCACTCCATTTGGTTCTTCAGATCCGCCCACGCCAGTGCATCCACCATTAGTTACTAAGCAGCCAGGAGACTTAGATGATTCTGGGAGGATTTATCTTGTTACAGTTGCGAAAGGGTAAGATTTCTAAATATAATTACGTTACACATTTTTTCATTATTATATTATTATGCTCTATGAAATTACTGTTTGATCTTGTGTTGTAAGTTTAACCCGGATGCTGGACTTGGACATAGGGCGCGAATATGCATTGGTCGACACTTCAACGACTTCTGGACCAGCTGGCAAAAGGTACCAGAACTTGACAGGGATAGAATGTTTGATAAATTTAAGGTAATGATTTAACTTATTGACTACTTATTGACACTTTGGTAGAACAAAACATTGATTATTATATTTTTATTGTAGAAATTTTACAGGTGGGATAATGAAAATACATTTCTTATAAAGAAGTACTTTATGCAAAGATGTAGAGGCAGATTTAAAGATCTCTTGGATTATGCCCGACAAAACATGGTTAAACCTACGTGCATGCCTGAACCCGCATGGAATCGGTATCTTATATATTGGAATAGCGACGAATTCAAATTGTTGAGTGAAAAGGGAAAGAAAGCCCGGGCATCATCCAAGGGTGGCTCCCTACATACTGCGGGTGCCAGAAGTACTCTTGCTGTGATTCAAAAAATGGTATATAACTTTACAGTTTTAATTATTTGTTTCTATTAAAATTTTATTATTATTTGAACATTGATAATTTTTTCATATGCAGGAAAAAGAACAGGGTAAGAAAATACCACATGATGTGATATACGTTGAGTCTCATGTGAAGAAAAAAAAGAACCCGACTGATGAAGCTGTTTGGGTTGAAGGTCGTGCAAAAGCTAAACATGTAAGAAACAAATTCTGAATTTATGAATTTTTTCCTCAAAGTTGATAGTATTCAGTTATAACTACTTTAATATTTTTTTACTTTTAGTATTAACTTTACTTTGAATATAGAACGAATATATGCGCCTTGTTGGTGCGTATCGTAGTAGTCAACCAGTTGAAAGTCAGGGTGACCCAATTCCCAAACATGTCGAGGTGGAGTTATGGACAAAAGTTGTGGGTCCTGCAAATAGAGGTCATTTGGCCGGATACCACAACGACTATTTTAGCAATAATGTTAGGTGTTCGTCCAGCCCTGCATACCCGATCTCTTCAGTTGATAGTGAGACAATTGAAAGACTACAAACTACAGTTTCTCAACTCACTCAACAACTAGCTGCACAGAATGAGAGGGAGAAGAAGAGGGCGAAGGCAACAACATCTCGATTCAAGAAGTTGCAGCAACAGTTGAGCACTTTCATTCAGACTGTGGGGGTTATTCCTCCATGTCCTGGTGATGCAGCTCGGACCGCAAAAGGTCTAAGCCCCCTGGATGATTTCTTCACGGATGAGGATATGGACGACGAAGACGAATCAGATGATGAGGTTTAATTTTTTATGTGTGTTGTACTTTGAATTTAGACATTTTGATGATTGAAACTGTTGTTGTATTTTGATACTCAGTTTTCTTGGACACTTTGTATGTATTGTTCTCTTTTCAAAGTCTTTATATTTGATTTTTTTTGTTATTGCTGTTGTATGTATTTGATTTGATACTGCAATGTTGCGTTGTTGCATGCTGTAATTGGGTCTGAAATTTTATTTTATTTTTAAAATTCACATAAATACCGACCACAAGTGGTCAATTTTTCAAAATTTTCTTTTGGAAAAATCGACTACAAGTGGTCGGTTTATTATTAAATTAATTAATTTATTTATTACAAAATCGACCATAAGTGATCGGTTTATTATTAAATTAATTAATTAATTTAATAAAAAATCGACCACTTGTGGTCGGTATTTTTTCCCAAAAATTATTTTTTCCTATTTTAATAAAATAATAATCAATTTTAAAAATATATATATTTTTTAAAAAATACCGACCACTTGTGGTCGGATTTTACAAAAGCTACCACAGGTTTTCCGACCACATTGTTTGGTCAATTTTGTTTAGAATACGCGCCCCACACGTGTATCTTACTTCAATTTATAAAATTATTTTGATATTATAAAAGAAAATATGTCTTGATTAATAAATAAATAGATGATTTTATTAAATACCAAAAACACTTACATGAAAAAGTAATATATCCATACAAAGTTATAGAAAAACATTAAAACCCATTTTAACTAAATTAAGAAAAAAATTAAAAGTGTTGAGGTCGAAATCAATAGGGCGTCATGCGAAAGCTAACAGTTGCAAACCATAGTGATCATAAATCAGAAGACAAATAAAATTATTTTAAAAAATCTATTATTGATATGATTTTGGTCAATTGGTCTATATATTAAAACCTTATATTAAAAAACATAAGAACTAATGAGATAGAGAATTTCTCCATAAACAAAAACTTATAAAGGTGAGGTTAGCCGAATATGAAAGATTTTTATATTTTACTTTCAAAAAAAATAAATTAAAGTAATAAGTAAAAATAATATGATATTACTTTGACTTCCCTTTTAAGAAAAATAAAACTCAAATTTGATAAAAAAAAATCGTAACAAAAAGAAGCTTTAAAAAAAATCTCAATATGACATATGAAACAATTCAAATATCTTTAGAAAGTGCCAGAGGACAACAAATTAATATTTTTACTATTATAAGGTAAAATAATATTACATGAAAAGAATTTATCTAAAGTATTCCTATTAGACACTTTTAATTTTGAAATATTTTTCTACTCATTCTCACGCAAACTCTTAAATATCTAAGTTAAACCACATAAAATTTGTCAGAAGTGTCAATATGAATACTTTATTATGTGTTTAGGTGCTCGGTTGAAATAAATTGTATTGACTTCAAAATAAGAGAAAAATTTAAATATTGATATAATATTTTCATAAAAGTTTTTTGTTAAGGAATAAATTAATTTATTAAAGGTGTATACATAATCACCTTAAATAGTCCGAATATAGATTCTTACATCACATTCCATCAAAATTATGGTATAATTTAATTAGTTGAATTCAAAATTTTAAACGCTTAAGCAAACCAACTAAATTAAACAAAACTTACACTCAACATAAACATTCAAACGACATACATTAACCAATGTAGTTAGTTTCAATATTCGCTTGCGAATGTTAAAATCTATTACTCCATTGATAGTGGTTATTTGTTATTTCACTGTTTTCCTTTCAAAAAATAATCTTTGGGCAAATGGGTTCAACAAAGTACAAAAAAAAAATATTGAAAAAAAGGTAAAAAGTTGGTGAAAGTATCATATCTCAAATATCCTCTCCATGTTTATCCTATAAAATATCAAGAATCTATCAAGCAACAAAGCATCATACTCCATAATAGCTTATGCGTTCTACTAAAACTAACAAAGAAATCTTAAATCATACATAATAACAAAGAAAAACTATAAAAGACTCACAATACATTAAATTGATTTAGCCAATTGACCATTATATGACAAAATAAAAAATAAATAAATAAATTATTGGAGAGAAAAATTATAAAAGATTCACAATATATTAAATTGATTTAGTCAATTGGCCGATAGATATATGACTGATATACTAAATAAATAAATAAATAATTGAGGAATACTCTCTTCCAAATAAAACTTCATCTTCCTTAAATTGCTACCAATATTAAAATAACTACAATTTCAAATAAACCAAAATTCATGTACGTGTGTACCTATAGTACGAATGAGTCCTAATATAACCCAAACAAAAAATTAGTTTAATAAGAAAAATTGTAATGACTACTAAATCTAAACCTACCTAACCTAAATCAAATATTTTTTTCCTACGACAATTATGGCATAAATATAGACAATTAATACTCCTAACTATGACATACTATATTTCTTCCATAAGTTGAAATTATAACTCCTAATTAATATATAATACTATCAACTAAAAATATAAAGAAAAAGAAGTGAAAAGACGATTTTGTCTTAAGCAGAGATTTTTAGTGGACAAAAAGTTCAAACAACATTTCTAAGGTCCTCACACTTTTAATATATTATAGATTATAGATTATAGATTATAGATAGAGAGATATATATTTCTTTTCTATTATATAGAAGAGGTGGTTTCGACCACCTCTTATGTAATTACCAAATACCCCTCTACTCCCACTTAATTACATATCATACCTCAATATATAATAATTCCATTGTTTCATTATAATGATTCAAATATTTAATATATTCTATTAATTTATATTAATTAACTATAACTATATATTGGAAGTAAAAAAAAATTATTTATTTAATTGGCTATCATGTTCAAAACTAATTTGTTACCACAAATCACAATAATTAATAACTTAAAATATTTAAAAGACATATAAATTTTATTGACTCTCATTATTTTAGCAATGCCACATAAATTGAGATAAAATAAAAAGTACTGCAAATCATAATAATTAACAACTTAAAATATTTAAAAGATATATAAAAATTTTAGTTGACTCTCAAAATTGTATCAAAGCCACATAAATTGGAACATAAGGAGTAAATATATTATTTAATAATTACGTAAAAATTATTATAAATCACAATAATTAACAAGTTAAAATACTTTTTTTAAAAATAGATGAAAGTTCTATTCAACTCTCAAAATTTTATCGGTGCAGCATAAATCATGACAAAATAAAAAATTATCTTAATTAATTGCAACTAAATATTTAAAGTAAATCAATTTTATTATTTTAATTGACTTTTATATAGAAAATTAATCTTTTTATTTATTTATTTATTTTAGTAAATTTAAATTTTAAAGTTATTTTTTTCTTATATAGAAATACTAATATTTAAACTTAACTTAAAATTTTTAAAGTACAAAATTAATAAATTTAATTTAATAAAATAAATTTCTAATGAATATTTTCTTAGAATTTGTGTTGGGTCAATATGTATCAAGTTAAATAGAAATAAAGAAAAATATATAGTAAAATTTTATTATTGTGAAAGATAAGTATAATGCACTATCCAATATAATGTTTAATAATATCATATTTTGTATATGCAAATATAACATCCCGTATTTAATTAATATACTATTCCGGCGAATTATCAATGATTACTATTGGATATGATAAAATTATATTAATTTTTATAGTAATAACATAAACAATCGCTCTTATTTAATTATTATGAGACATCTAGGTATTAAGAAAATAAATAATATTTAATGAAAAATAAAATAAACATAAAATGCGAAATTAACTCTTAATGTTTTAAATTAAATTTTCGTCTTTCAAACGATAATTTTACTATATCACTCCTTATTATAAGTCATTTATGTATTAGAAAAATAAGAATAACAAAATGATATGTCAACATAAAATATTTGATTGACTATCAAACTTATATTAGTGTCACATAAATTGGGACGGGATAGAAAAAGATATAAAGCAACATATATTATTTGAAATGAAATAAAAAGTACTGTAAATAACAATAATTAATAAAAAAAATTAAAAAATTGACTGATTTTTGCTTTAGCTGCTTCAATTGTGATTTTAATGTACAGTGATGTTTAAAGAGGGTAAAATGGCACAATGAGATTTAAAGAGGATAAAATATATGTAGTAAAGTGTGAGAAGAATAAAGCATAAGTAAATTTTATTACTATATTTTAAAGAAATTAAAGAAAAGAAGTATAAAGATTATTTGCAAAAGATTTTTACAAACTAATTTAAATATAAATAAAGTAAATTTAGGTACAAAAAACGTGTATCTATCACAAATTTGCTACCAAACACTTCACACTTTCTTAACATTAGCAAATTTTCTATCAAATATGTGTAGCCATCTTTCTCAACTTTTTACAGCTCCTCAATATTAATTAACATTTCTCTGTTTTAAAAATAAAATAAAGAAAGAAAATCTCAACTCTTCCTTCTTTATTAAAAAACAACACTCTTTTTCTTTGTTAAAAATAATAATTAAACAAAACAATAGCGAATCTAAGTTGTGTATTCTCTTTATCGGGTAAGTTTACATGATTCTTAACCTTTGCGATATTGAAAATCAATAATTTGATGGATATTTGATTTAAGCTATTTCATCAGATTTACGCCTATTCTTTCTTTATATTTCTGATTGCAAAATTCAACAAGAAGGTTAAAAAAAGGTTTCAATTGTGATCCTCTCAGCTCAATCATACTAATGAAAATATTCTACTGTTCAAACTTTCTACTCCAAAATAAATCCTAAAATTTAAAAATTACAATCCACATATTCTACTATTGAGCCCGTTCTGACACGAGCCTTGCACTTTTAGTATATATATATTGGTTTTGATAACGCACATATGAGTTTGAATCGAAATTACTAATTAATTAATTTAAACCATATTCATATTTTTCTTTAAGCTACAGTTGTCCCTAAAATTGGAATATGTGCATGGAGGGGCCGAGGGGGGAATATATTGTATTTTCTTTTATGTTCAAGATAGTTGTATATTGGACCAATCCTATACAATTATGACTTAACGTTATATATTACTTTGATATTTTAAAACAAATCTTGACTTATATGCACCCACGTTTTTAATAAAAAAATATATCCATTCTAAATCATAAAGTTGAGATCGAGGAACATATTTGCATCCTCTCCCTTTTTAACATAATTTTTTGTAGACAAAAAATACAAAAAGAATAAGGAGAAAAAACCAAAAGAGCTTTACAAGCACATGTACTACAAAAGGCAAATTTAATTATTGCATGAAGCAAAGAAGGCATATCACTTTACTTTATCGAGTGTTGGAAGAAAAGTTCATTTGCATCCTTTAGCATTTATACTTTCTTTTTTCTCATTTTCAGCACTATAACTATATGTATAACAAAGATTTGAAAACAGCTTTTCTTCCATCTTTTATGAGTATATGGTATATACCTTCTGTTGTTATGCACCTTTTTGCAATCTTCAGTTCAGCACTGAACAAAAAGAAAAAGAGAGCTAAAGATGTTGCTACGTACCTAAGCTACATGTTACAAAATGTAGTACCAATTAAGACATTGCCATTCATTCATTCCATAGCTAGTAAGTACACTGCCAAACTAATCATCATTACTTTCTCTTTTTCAAACAATAATATACTCAGTATAATTTCAAAAAAAAAAAAAAAGATAAATAGAGGCATCATTTTTGATATAAAACAAATTAAATAAAAAAAAAATATTGCTTCTTCATTTCAGCAATTCAGCTTCCAACTAACATCTTGCATATATACTAAAGAGATATTTCTTTAAATAGCAACATGATGATGATACTAGTAAGAGGTGCAATTATGTCTCATCTAAGTAATTCGAAGTTCCATTTATGTTTTTTCATATCAAAATTTAGGCAATGAACAAGGCCATCAGCTCCAAAAAATTTATTAGATTATGTGACAAATTTATCTAAAAAAATAAAATACTTGCAGAAAGTACACTTTTATGTTTTAATTATGTTTTCAACATGGTCTTTCACGTGCTAGTATGATTATCTTAAGTACGTGAAGATTCTTACTTCTACTTTTGCTTATAGGTCCGCTACCTTATTTTGCTTCCAGAAGCTGTGACGACTAAAAAAAACACAAACTTTTATTTTTAAAAATAATGTGTTCGACGCATTATTTAACATAGAATATGTAATAATAATGTTTCAATATACGAGCATATATTTAGGAGGGTCTCTTTCAGTTAGCATTAGTCCCCTCTCAGTCTTTCCACCTGAAACATAGCTAGATACCCTTACTCTTTGTTTTATTATTGAATATTTTCTTAAAAGATTTGGTGGTCCTTTATTAGGATTTTGTTTCACTACTTATGAAACTAAATGGCATATAATTTCACCAAGGGCAATTGAATAGGATACCTGTCGACTAATTCTGTCATTCATTCACACTGTCTTGACCAACAATGGGAGAATATAAACACACCATATATATCAGATATACAGATCCATTACAGTTATGATTTTGCAAGAAAATTAATTACATAAATTTTATGTACTTCAAGCATGCACTATATATATATATATATATATATATATATATATGAGATGCAAGGTTTTTGTATATTGACATCTTTCAATCAGGGAAAAAACTATAGAATAAACGGGCAGTTCATTGCACTAAATTATATTTTGTGTTTGTGAAAGGACAAGATTGCATTGAGTCGATATTATATACCCTTGGTTTATATTATATCGAGAATTATATTGTAGTGCAATTTTCAGATGAAAAATAAGAGAGAAAATTAAATAGGGAGAATACAAACAGAGGAAATAAACAGCAATCATAAAATTAATAAAAAGAATAACTTTATCCATCAATACTGATAGTACAAATTTGTTTTTCCGTGAGTCTTCTCTTCTAAATGTTCTTCGTGATTCGACGATTATTAGTAGCGTATTTTTCAAACGTATAAGATGATAGAAATCTTGTTATTCGATCTCCAAGAACGTCGATCGCTAGAGACTCTGCTTAGTGATTTAAAAAAAGAAGTTGTATCATAATATAATAATGATTTATAATATGATGGAATGTTGGAGAAGAGGGTAGCCATTGAAAAAAGTGTCCGACGAATATATATATATATATATATATATATATATATATATATATATATATATATATATATATATATATATATGTAGTGTTAGATCAGTGAAGAGTTGCAGCTTCAAAAGCTACATACCACTGAAACAAAATAACAAATTAGTGGTCCCAAATTTCCAAAAAAATACCCCTGATCAAAAATTTCAGAACACAGCAAAAAAGATTCTTCAGAATAGAAGAATTTCTTCTTATTAATCTAAGTTATGGCCCTTGCAGTAGTACCTACCTAAATTGAGCTAATATTTAATAGCTGGGGACGTTTTCATGAACTATCATTTTCTCAGTTACCACACTTCATTTGAACTAATCCTATAAATAAAGGACCACTGCAAATTCAATATGCATACATACATTCAAATTAAGTGGCTAGATAGAAATTGTGTTTACAAATAAATGAGATAATGTCGATTTGTACACTTGTTCAAATCAGTAACAATAATTTAATAGCCACGGACAGTGGCGATGAAGTGAGAAATTCCGTTAAAGATGTTCAAAATTTAATATGGGCGTGTTAAAAGTAATTTTAATCTATATGTTTTGTGTAATTTTTGACGAAGAGTGTCCGGTTGATCACATACGCCATTAGGGCCGGCCATATAGGATTAAATAAACAACATGCATAGTGTGATTCTACAAATGGGATTTGAAAAATGTGGAGAGTACACAACTCTTCTCTATCTTGTATGAGGTAAAAAGGTTATTTTCGATAAACCTCCAACTCAAAGAAACTTATTGGATAAAATTGTGTGACCCAAACTAAAAGGCTCGAGTCCAAAGCGGACAATACATTGATAGTTTTGCTTTGAGCCATAACTCAAAGTGGTATTTTTGAGAAAAAAAAACTAATAGAGGATAATTTACTCCATTTCGATAATTCAGGGATAATTTTTGGCCATTTTCCGTTATAGATTTCTTGGCAGAAATGAATTGAATAAACAGTAGCTTGACAGTAATTTTTGCATGCATGTGGAGTCATGCCAATCTATACTTTGAAATTTCTAACACTATTTTGCAGTCTACGTTTGAGGTTATATTCTAGCAATCTCAGTCCCACCTATTATTTGTCTTTTTTAATTGACAGACATGCAAGTTAATTTAATTTCTTGTGACCAAAATTTTGTCATGTACAATCTTCGAAACATGCCTACGTGGATCCATATTTGAATGCAACATCTTAAGAAAAATGTTGAAAAGTTTTATAAATACTGCAATTTAATTTTGAAAGAACCACTATATATTTCAAAATAAAAAAAATAAAAAAATCAGAGCAATATATCAACCTTGAATAAATTAAATTTAAATCTTATAGATCCGCTCATGGAAGAAAATGAGCGATATATTTCAAAAAGAATTTAGAACGATATATATTGAAAGATGTGAAGAAGATCTAGATGAACGTCATAGAGCAGTATCAGTAGTACAATGTTAGCAGCAAGTTGATAAACTAGTTTGAAAGATGCACACTTTGGAGTTTGTGTTGTGATTAAATGCAATGAAAGGAATGAAAGAAAGATGGGATTGCATTCAAATTGAAAGATAGATCGAAATGAATCCATCAGTTCTTATTTGAGGCGGAGTCAAAAATTTTAATTTTATAAGTTTTGAATTTTAGTACGACAATCGAATCACTATGTTAAGTCAAATTCGTAGTCGGGCTTCTGCCTTCGCCACGGGACTTTTTACGACGCACAATGGATATTTGATTCATCTCATTTTAACTGTTACTTTAGCTCCAAAAAGTTATTTCAAATTTATTAAAAATTTATAACTTCATAGCTAATGTTGATAATTATTTTCTAGTAGCCTTTTAAAAAAAGAAACTTACAGTTAAAATGGAACTAAGGGTGTATATATGTTTGCACAAACCAAGCAAGTCTATTTCTCTCTTCAAAACTCAATAACTCGATTTAATTTGAATTTGCAATGAACTAATTTATCAAAATACATAAAGCGTTTCATTATAAAAAAAAACTTCTTGTATTGTTAAAAGTTCGAATTATATAAATTCTGACTTTGTCATTAATTCAACTCCAATTGAAACAGTCAACATTTTACACTTTATCTTCACTTTATTTTTATTTATCTATACTTAACTTGACAAACATTTAAAAAAAATAATTGTTCGATCTTAATGAAATGATTTAACCTCACAAATATCTAAGGATTATTTTAGACCACAAACTTTAAAAGTTTTCTTTTTTAAAAAAAAAAATATCATGGCAAGTCAAATGATGCCACACAAAAATGAGACGGAAATTACAATAAGGGATCGTTTGGTTGGGAATAAGTTATCCCATGATAATTAGTCTCACCATGTATATGTGATAATTTATTCTATTACAATACTATTAATGATGAGATAAATAATTTCGAAACTAACTAATTCCTTCAACCAAACACAAAATAAAATAATTCTATATTTTAATTTAAAACTATATTATACCTTATATCTCATACCAAATAGCTCTTAACTTTATATAGTATTAATTGATTCAACAAATAAAAATGAACGAAGCAGTGTAGTTGATTTTTGTGAGTCTACCAATATGTCAGAAGAAGAGTAGTGACTAATGAGTGAATAGAATGGAATGACGTAAGAAGAAGTCAGTGAAGGCAGAGGGGAGAGGCGTGCATGGAAGAAACTGATTGAGAAGGAAAGCGTGTAATTTGGATTTTGCATTCAATTCAATTGAATTAATGTTAGCCACTCTCCTATAACCCTCTTAACTCTCCTTTTGGACTTTTTCTTGTCTCCTTTTCTCATATCTTATTATATTATAATGGCGGCAAATTTTTTACCTAAACTTCATTTGAAATTAATACAACCTAGATTCCATGAAAATTTTTCTTGTTTGTTTATCTTGGACAAAATTTCAGATTTTTAATGAATTTTTGAATAAAATTTATCAAGTTTATGTTCCGATTCAATGTGGGATGACTCTTATCACTTCCTCACATCAGACACTGTTTGAATTAGAGCGTGTACAATTATGGATCTGTATAGTATATTCACAACTCTGCACATATAGTGAGGATTAGGGGGGTGGAAGCTGATCATCTAAACCTATTTAGTAAAAAATTATACCGTATACTTAGTCAATAATTGTTATGTATATGTATAGATTTTGAGTCCAACACCAGGCAATAGGTTGCGTTGGTGATTTAAAGATTCAAAATTTATCTTGAAGATCGTCCATGTTCAAAACTCAGACACTTCATTTTATTTTTCGATTTTCTAAGTAAAAATTCTAGATCCGGCAATGTCCCCAAGGTCTGATGGTCCCACATCGAACCCCATGGATGGGCTCGGCTCAATACAATATTAAAGGGATCTTGAGTCTAATAGAGAAGTATTGTCCAAGTCATATAAAAAGTTCCTGGATCTCGTCCCTGTACAAATTTGTGTTTATTCTCATCAAAAATCATAAACTACATGGTCAATTTGTTAAGCTTCAAAACAATCCAGTATAATTATTGTAATGAATGTGGTCAATAAAAGTATGTAGTGAAAGGCAGCACGTATGTAGATTGTAGAGTATAGCACAATAGTGAAATAATGTCAGAGGTCCATCATTGTCTCAATAATCAGCGTGCATATGAAGGATACTACTACTACTAGTACAACAAGAGAAGATAGAACCTTATGTACGTGGTACTCATCACTGACCATCACGTTTCCCTCACCCTAACCTATTCTTATTTATTATTTCCTCCACACTAGTAGCTAGTTTGCATCATATGTAGACTTGGGTTAATTTTCTCTGGCCTCTTATCCCTTTCTTGGGATGTTTTACTTATATAGGTGGGGGTTAAGTCTACTCTACCTACATTCTTGGCTATTCATGATACCAGTAAAGGTGGCAATTAGATGGGGCGTTGGATTATATATTAGCTTGTACAAGTCTAAATAGGTCGGATTTATATATTCCCTTCAAAATTTATTTTGGAGCAGTATATATTTGATAACGGGTCATAACTCAACTCATCCTACATGATTTAAAATTATGTCATCCTTTTTTAAAAAAAAAATATGAAAGTTGATGCAAGTTTGACCAAATAATTTAGTTGTTTAATGCGCGCTCAACTCGTTAATCAAGTCAAGAAACCTGTCGTAAATCATGTTCATTACCATTCAAACTTTCGCACACGGGGGAGGTTACTAATAACTAAATTGAGATGCTTCTAGTGGTACTCAAAAGTCAAAAGTCAAAAGTGGATTATTGTAGGGGAGTCTAATATTGTGTACTGTAAAAGAGTTAAAGAGATATGAACTTATATTAGCAATGCCAACGATAGCTTTTACTAGTAGAATTCAGAAGTGTACTTTTTCTAAGTACAATTTTATGGCATCAGCAAATTAAAGTAGCATTGGTGTTTGAGACAAAGAAGTTGATCATCTTGAATTGAAGGAAAGATTGATGATCTCAACTAGCTGCAAAAAAGCAAAAATATCTAACGGCTTTCTCCATTTGCTTATCTCACCCTTTGACTTTCTTCCTTGTGTTATGGAACGTCAATTAAACTCAGATATAATGGGGAGCTCCTTCTCAAAATAATTTTTCAGAAATTATTTTTCATTACAAGTAGGAAAATCAATTTCTATTAATTTTTTTTAAACTTTTATATCGAAAATAATATCTCCACCCCAGTCCTCACAAAAATAAATGCAAAGCCTACATGCATTTTACTAAAATAATGAATGAATTATTTATGATATAGTATAACCTTTTAACTTGACCTTGAGTGAGATGTGCCCAAGTAGACACTTAAGAGGTGTTTGGTCATATGAGAATTTTTCATTTTTTTTCGAAAAATTATTTTACTTTAGTGAAAATTGTGGTGTTTGACCATAAAAATTTCAAATACAATTTCAAATTGTATTTGAAAAGTGAAAACAAGTTAAACTTGTTTTTACTTTTTTCACTTTTTCTCTCACAAAAAGTCAAAAACAACTCTAATTAATATTCATGGTCAAACACAACTCCAAACTCCAACTCCTATTTTTTTTATTTTCATGGTCAAACATCAATTTAAAGAATAAAGTTGAACAAGTAAACACACGCATCCTACGCGACATTTTATATGGCAATTCATATGAGATGTCACGTAAAACATATGTGACTACTTATTCAACTTTATGAAAATTTACGAGTTTGCTTGTGCACTCCAATGTTGGAGGACATAGATGCATTGAGGCCAAATTAAAGAAATCAAAATTGATGAACTTGCTTATACGAATTTTTAACTCTTGTTTTACTTTATAACATGCATATCATATAGGCAAAATAGCTCGGGGATCCTTGTAGTTGGTTTAATTTGTAAAGTGAATATTCCTACTTATACATTAGTCATCTGAACCTCTCAACTCATCAAAACATAATATTTTGAATCTCTCTGGCCGTTGACCAAGCCTATGTGACATCAAAATGGCTGAGTAGGACAAAATGTGTGATTACACGCGCGTGGACATCAGTTTTTACATTATAATAATTTTAAAAAATTAAAAAGTGAAAAAAGACCCCCTGCCCCCTCCCCTCCAAAATTTGTTTCCTCCTCCTTTGCTTCACACCAGCAGCCCCCATCCCAACCCCCACCCCACCCAAAACAAAGCACCTTCATTACAGCCCCGTCCCCCGCCAAACCACCACCATTACAGCTCCACCGCTCCCCCGCTTTCTCCCTCCCTCCCCCCCTCCAAACAAATTTCTCTTCTTTTCCTCTTTGTTCCTTGGTTCACCGCCCGCCCCTTTACTATTTTCTTTTCAAAGATTTCAATCTTCAAAAATTTTAAGCAAAAATCTCATCTTTACATCATCAGCATCCATGAGGCATGAACCCCACTTGGTATATTTATTTATTTATTAGATGCGTTCTGATCTTCTCTATCAATTTGTACTTTATCATCCTTTGAAATTTAATCAATTTGTGAATTTTCAATCATCACAGCAAAGCGGTCGAAATTTTGAGCTTCTTCGGCGACAGCGATCGAATTTTCTTCACCCAAAATTGGACTGATAGCAACGCATGTACGTTCAATTTCACCCCCAACCATTATTAATCCATCATGAATCTGCCCAGAACTTTGTTGATTTTTACTACCCTTCAACGACGAATTAATCACACCAATTTTCATTTCAATACAATCGAGTTCCTGTAATTGCATGGTAGAAACATTTGTAATTTTAGCTGAAGTATTCTCAATTAATTTAGATTGCTTTTCCCTTTTTTCATGACTGGTTTCTCAATTAATTCTTTTTTTTAGAGTAAATCGAAGGAAAGAAGCAAAAATTTGAAGCTTTTGTCAATGGTGAATAATGAAAGTTGCGTGTTAGAGAGAACAAATAAAATAAAATTAGAAAGAGAGTGATTTGAGAGGTGGAAGAAAGAGGTGGATAAGTACAAAGGTCTACCGAACTATTTTGCCTATTATATATATAAGTTTATATTTAATATTTTTATTTCTACTTTAATATTTAATTTATTATGTGGCATTAAAAAATAACGTAGAATTTAATGTAATATTTAAAAAAGGCAAAATGCTCTTCTGGACCCTTATACTATGTCGGTTTTGTAAGTTGAACACTTCTACTTACATGTTTGTCATCTGAACCCCTGAACCCACTAAAAAATAATATTTTAAACCCTTTTTTGGTGAGTGTAACACACTCTCCCCACGTCAACTGCCACGTCACTTGCCGCATTTGCCACGTCAGCTACCACGTCATCTTTATATATAAAAAATATTAAATATTAAAATAAATAAATAAACAAACAAACAAACCAACTCCCTTTCTCTCTCTTTCCCTTTTTCTTTCTTTTCCAATTCTTTCTCTCTCTTCCCCTTCTTTCTTTCTCTGTTTCTTCTTCTTCTTCTTCCTCCTCTTCTCATTCTTCTTTTCTTTTATCATCTTCATCTTCTTATTCTTCTTGCTCTACTGAAAAATTAAAAAGTGAGGGGCGAAAAATTTAAGAAGTATGGAAAGAAGAGATTTTTGTGATTTGAGTGATTCAAGAAACTTGAAATTCAATGTAAAGACTCAATTTTTATGCTTTCTTTAGACTCTTTATGATTTGGGTAATTCAAGAAAGTTTGAAATTCTTGAAATTCAATGTAAAAACTCAATCTTTATGGATTTTTTGTGATTTGGGTAATTCAAAAAAGTTGAAAATTCTTGAAATTCAAAGTAAAGATTCAATTTTTATTTTTCTTGTGATTTGGGTAATTTAAAAATGTTGGAAATTCTTGAAATTCAATGTGAATATTTTTGTGAATTGGTTAAAATTCAATGTTTTGTGAATGGGTTAAAGAAAAAAGAACTTAAGAAATTTTTGTGAATTGGTTGAAGAAAAAGAAATTCAATGGTCAGTGATGTAGTGTGATGATTTTTGTGGAGAAGAGAAAGAATTTTCTGGTGAGGTTTTATCGGGGAGGGAGGGCAGTGCAGTGGTGCTTGCCGGCGTTAATGATGATGGCCGGCGTGGAGGGAGGGAGGGGGTGGGGTGTGGGTGGCTGAACGGCGGCTGGGGCGGGGTGGGGTTGGCTGAATGGGGAAGGGGGTTGGGGTAGTTTTTTTTTTTTTTTTTAAATATATTATTTTTAAAAATATTTTTAAATTAAAAAAATAGAGGAAAAAAAGGCAGGTCTTTTTTAATTTTTTTAAAAATTTTAGTATTAGTTTTATTTTTTAAAAAATATTTTAATATAAAATTGGTCAAAAATTGACCCCCACTCGCACTCAGGCAAGTGACTACACTCTCTTAGTCCTAGTCAGCCATTTCAATGCCACATAGGCAAAGTCAACAGTCAAAGGATGCAAAATGTTGCTTTTTAGTGGGTTCAGATGACAAACATGTAAGTAGAAGTGTCCAACTTACAAAAGGACATAGTACAAGGGTCCAAAAGAATATTTTGCCATTTAAAAATGACGTGAAGCTGACGTGGAGGCGGTTGTGTTACACACGCTGAAATGAGATTTAAAATATTTAGTTTTATTGTGTTGAGGGGTTCAGACGTCAAAAGCCTAAGTAAAAACGTTCACTTTACAAATTCGAATAAGTACAAAGGTCCACCGAACTATTTTACCTTATTATATGTAATAATATTTATGCATATTGAGAATTTCTTAACTCAAATATACAATTTTAACCAAATCGTTGATAAAAAGAATATAGTGTTGCTGGTAGCGATTCTTAGAAAAATCTACTTTCAACATCTAAATACAATAATTCAGAAAATTACATCATGAGAAAACAACAAAGAGACCTTTTTCGAAAATTGATTAATTTACAAAATTGACAAGAGAAATGTAAACGACAAGATAGAAGGAAGAAGTCTCGTCTCCTCTTCTTGAAAAATATTAAAGAACTAAAAATAACACTTTATGAACCCCCTATCCTCCCCTAACTACTTTTTTCCAAAACTTAAGACCTTTTTTGGAAAAATTCACTATTACCTAATTCTGTAACTTAAAAAGCTAAAAACAAATGCCTTGGCTATCTGATACTAGATTTCTTGTAGTACAAAAGTTTTTACAGAAGCCCTTGTATTTCCTCCATTGTTCACTAATGTCCTTGGCAATATTTTTTGCATCATTTGTAGTCCCTAAAATTCCTCTTCTTGTAAATCCCACTGTGTATAATCCTTTCTCTCCTTTCCAACCATTTGGAAATGGTGTCTTTGGCATCCCTTGTTCTGTGAAGAAGTCACTTCCCTACAAAATTAATATCAACAAAAAAATAATAATTATTTAAATCAAATGTGAAATTTTGATATTAAAAGATATTAATCATTGTTTTTGAATATTTCATCATTAATTTTGTAAAGAGATAAAATCTTGCAGGTGATAAACCTAAAAATGACCTAAAAGTCTCAACAAGTTGGTACTTTCATAACCATGGGACATATGCCAATGTGCCACTATACATGGTCTAGTAAGTGCATTTCTCCTATACATATTCAATTTTGGACCACAAAATAATTACTCACTCTACTTATTTTTTATTATATAATATAGCACTTAGCCTAATTCTATTATCATAGTGTACAAGGTATTCATTAAATATGAGAAATAATAATTGAGACATGAGTTGTCATTATTGTATTATTCCCAAGCTTTAGGAAGTACATAAACTATATGTTAAATTTATTAATATTTTTCTTGTGGGGGGTGAGGTGGGCTTTGGCAAAATGCAGAAAATACATTAAATAGATGGGGGTGATGATAGGGAAAAGTCCAGACAAATGAGATCGGAAATTCTCTTTTTTGATTTAAGAAACGTTTTGTAGCCTTCTGCATGTGTAAGAATGAAAGTGATGTGATATTGAGAGTAAAGATAAAACTAGAAACTTTATAAGGTAACAACAAAATATTCATTGGCTTATTATCCCTTTTTCTCCATCCACAATATTTATATTCTAAGAAAATTAGACAAAAATAAAATGAGTTTAAAGAAAGCATTGTATTTTGTACCTTAAACCAAGAAGGCACATTGCTTTTGTATCCTGTTGCTAGGATTATTGAATCAAATTCTCCTTCTTTGCCATCTAAAAACTTTGCACCTATTTTAGTTATTTCCTTCACACCTGGCATTATCTACAAGAATATACGAAAAATAAATAAACAAAAAAATCACCCATTATACAAAAAAAAATATGAAAATTTACCTGAATTTTTCCAGCTTTAATCTGTGATAATGCTCCGACATCGAGTACCGGAGTTTTTCCGGTAGCATTTTTCAGTTCAAGGGGACCGGTTTTAGGTCGCCGGAGGCCTAATTTGTCTGTGCTACCTAAGGTCAAGTTAGCAACAAGTAGTAGGAACTTGTCAACTATTCTTAATGGCATCCACTTGAGAAGTGCCATAGCTATTGAAAATGTTGATATTCCTAACATTTCCCTAGGTAAAATATGCACCTGCATCCCAAAAAGAAAAACACATTGAAATAAAAAATTAGCCAAACAGAATTTTTAGTTTAGTTCAAAACCTACTTTAACTTAACACACAAATTTATCAAAATTTTCCATAACAAAAAAGTAAAAAAAATGTACCTACTACATATGATAGACAAAATGGTGTAAGAAGTAACAACCAAGAAAGCATGATTTAATAGTAGTAACCTTTTTTACTAGTAGCAAAGATTATGGTCTTATCGTAAATACCAAAGATTTCAAAATCACGATTTCAAGCACGGGAATAAATCCATTTAGATTGGGAGGCTTTAACCTTTTTCTTCATACCTAATTTCAAGCACGGGAATAAATCCTTTTTCTTTTCTTTCTCTTAACGACCGATGACTCAAATTCATAATCTTAAAATTCTTTTAATCCCTTACAGGTGACTGAATCTATAATCTTAAATATAACAAAAAAAAGGAGAAAGAAAAGGGAAATGTACTTACTGAATTTCTGACAACCATATGAGGAGTGGCATTATGTCTACAAAGGTCTAAACTAACTTCCATACCAGAATTCCCACAACCAATTACCAAAACTTTCTGATTATTAAACTCAGTAGCACACTTATAACCACTTGTATGCATTACTTTCCCTTTAAACTTATCAATCCCTTGAATCTCCGGTATCACTGGCTCTGCATTTTCCCCTGTTGCAACAATCAGCCACTTTGACAAATACTGAACTTCTTCAGTTTGCACTCTCCAAAACCCACTAATCTCATCATACTCCGCAACCTTAACACCCTGCTTAAACTTTGGAATAATACCAAAGTGCTTTGCATATGATTCTAAGTAAGAAATGAACTGATGTTTTGTAGGGTATTTAGGGAAATTTTCAGGGAAATTGAACAATGGGAGCTGGCAAAATTGTTTAGGGAGATGGAGTTTAAGGCGATCATAAGTTTTGCGTTTCCATAAAGAAGCAATACAATCACTTCTTTCAAGAATAAGTGAAGGGACACCATTTTCTTTAAGACAAGCTGAAACTGCTAAACCAGAAGGACCAGCACCTACTATAATAGGTCCATTAACCCAAAGCCATTTTGGTTGTTGATCATTTTTTTCTTCTTCTTTACAAGAACCCATGTAAAGGGGTTTTCAACAAAAGGGAATACTAGTTTTTAATCTCTATAGGCTTTTGAAAAAGAGTGTAAAAGTTTGTCTACACTGGGAGTTCCTCTGTTTTGCTTGTGTGTGTAATAGTAGCTAGCTCTGTTTCTTTTTCTTCTTGAGTATGTGTAGAGGTGTAACAAGTGGGAATTTAAAGAGGAGGAAGGTAGGGGTGGGGGGGGTGCGTGGGTGGGTGGGGTTTGAGTTTCTACTTTAAGGCCTTTTTTTTTTAACTCCATCTATTTTTTACTTGTTCAATATCCTCTTTTTGTTCTATTTTACATCGCCCCTATACTAAAATTACTTGTTTTAAATTACTTAATCAGTTATAAAATTAAAAAAATTCTATTATACTTTTTCCTTTTTATTTTTAGTATAGTAAATCTGATAATAGTCAAATTTAGCGTTTCAAAATATCATTGATAAAATATCAAAATATCAAAGAATAATAGTCAAATGTAGCGTTTCAAAATATCATTGATAAAATTAATTTAATAAAATACATTCATAATTAAAGTTTTTTTAAGGGTTATGCTAAGTCAACCAAGGCCAAACAAAATGGAATTGAAGGAGTATTCAAGATCGTTTTTTATTTTTATTTGTTCAGTTTGAAATCAAAAATAATTTTATCATTTTGTATCTATTTTAACTTTGTTAGGAAATACTATTCATTTTACAATATATAAATGACTTTTAATTAATAGAGATGATATATAGTAATTTTTTTTTTTTTTTTTTTTTTTTTATGAATGTATCCACTCAAATATGAATAAGTAAAAATAGACGGATAAATAATTAAACAGAGCTGCATAGAATGGAGAGAAAAACAGAGGGGAGTTATTAATGAGGAGAGTGTTAATGGAGGCGTGAAGGTTAAGGAAAGGATTTGGTTCTCCTTCTCTAGGCTCTTTCTTCCCTCTGCTGCAGAGTTTTGGGGTTGTGTCATGGAAGTGTATTTAGTTTGAGGACTAAATGCATGAGTTTAATTTTCACACTATAATAAATTATAAAGCTTGTGACATCATTTTGTAAATATTTAACTACATAGAATATTTTGATAGTATCGAAATTAGAATTTTTATTACGAGTAGTCAAATATAAAGAAGCAATAACATGAAAATAACAACAAAATAAACTTTATTAATCAAAGCAAAAGGTAGTTACAATATAACTCGGCAAGATACATAGTAATATTAAGTGTGTCATTTGCAGCACCTTAACCATTACACTAAATTTTCTACTTGTGTCAAATGTTGTCAACATTGAGACATATATTTATAGAATCAAAATTTGATAGAGGGTCAAAATGTAAAAATATCGAAATCTCCTGTCTAATTTCTCATTTACGGTGCTTGTCTAATAAGATCTACCTCTTATCAGTGTATGTATAGTCTGACGGTTATTACACTAGAATAAAATTTACCTTATATGCATTCGAATGGCAGCGACCGCGAGTTCTCTTGTGTGACTTGGCAACATGGTTTTATAAAGAAAAGCAAACCTATTACAACCAACTACACTATATTAATTTTCATTGAAAATATTTTGGGACTTTGTTGTATATAATTTAAAGTTTTCTAATAATCATGAGGTAGTGAATATTCTTTTTAATCATAACGTAATTTAACTAATTGGAGAACTAAACAAATTACATAATTACGTTTTAGTTTCAAATAACTTAAGTAATTTATTGTAGATTGTAAATTGAATCGCATACTTGATTCTATTATTTATTTATATAGATTGTTTATATTTTTCAGATTCTGATAATATTATCGAACTCGAAAAAGTGACCAACCTCTCTTCATTTGAGAGCTTTCATTGCTACGGTAAGCCATTATTTGTTAAGCCTTATGCAATTGTTTGTGTTGCTTACTTTCTGTTCAAATTCAGATTAAAGAGATTACATATGGCTTTGCAGAATCATTTCTCAAATTCATATGAATGTGACAAAAATAATGTGAAATTCTAGAGTAAATAATGCCGAAATCATTATATGAAAACAAAAACTTTCAATTAAACACAATCATATACAAAATAACATACCTGGTGTGTTAGTGCATTTTAATATTTTTAATTATATTAAAGTGCACTATATAAAATTGACAAAGTTCGTTGTTGATGGTTGCACTTCTCCAATGCAAATTAGACATTAGTAGAATATTATTAAGAGTAAAAGTGTGTATTTACTTTGTGTAACTCTTATAACCACTAAAACTTTATTTCACTCATTATTTGGTGATAAAATGTGACATTTAGTTCTTGTAACTTCTACCATTAGTCTACCTCATTACTCTTGTAAACTCTTGTAACCATTTGTAACCTAAAGACCATTCATGTATCTACTTTACTACACCAGATTCTTCCTATTCAATACAAGGATGAATACCTCACCTATAAATAGAGGTGGTCTTGCATGTTATTGCAGGTACAAGAAAATATGATGTGTGAAACAGATTATAGTGTGTAGTAGTGAAAGAGGGAGTTGAGACAAAGAAAATATTTTAAGTGTTTAACTATATTCACTATACAAAGAGAGTAAATATATGTTGAAGGAATGTGTTTTATGATGGAGCTCTGGACTCTTCAACTAATCCGGAGTTGTTTGAGTTGTACATCGTTGATGAGCTGTTGTATCCTAGAAGGGACAAGTCAAGAGGTATATTGTTGGATCAGTATAGATTATGCTGCAGTGGGCTTGAATCTCTTTAAAGAAAGTAAGATATCCGCGTCTCAGCCAAAAAGAAAATTATCTAATTTTTCTTCATTTTGTTCATTTTATTATTTCAACTGTAATTATTATAATTTGTGATATATATTAAACCAAAAATTTTAAGGAGATTTATGTTTTGTTACAGTTTGAAAAAATCGTTGATGTTAAGATGGGAGATCTCAAAAGATGGATGACAAGAGATAGCTACATAAAGTATCTTTCTATTCCTCAACTCAAGCGGAGAAAAGGTAAAAAAAAAAATTCTACTTATTGCCGAGGAAAGGTAAAAAGTTACCTATTATTTTTCATGAATAAAATGATACTTTTCATGAAAGTCTATTTTCTTAAAGTCTTAAAATAGTGGGGGCTAATGAAATGAGAAAAAATCACCATGAAAAATGTGATTTTTACATTTTTGAAAATGCTTTGAAAAAAAATTACAAGTGCATATATTAGTCTTGGAATAAATCACATGTTACAATTCTGTGTATTTATTGATGTCTTTGGCTCTAACATGCATGTTATCAAATAAATGATAAATTGAATAGCCAATTTGACATTAAATATTTGGGTGAGATAGATTTCATTCTTGGAATGAAAAATACCTAAATCATGTGATGAAATTTTCCTTGACATGTCACATTATGGTGAAAAAGAAAAATTGTTAAATACATTTTATGAGTCATTCAACTTCTTTTGATTCAAATATGTGAAAGTGGTATGACAAAGAAAAAAGGAGCTTACTAGCCTAATAAAATATGAGATATGTGGCTAATTGCACTTGGCATGAAATTAGGTAAAAGTATTTAAGCAGGTTACACAAGCAAATTAGGTATATTTACTTGAAAAAAATATTGTTTATTTTATTAAAATAAATCCTGTTGTACTTAAAAGTGTTTGTGATGCAAATGAGAAAAAAACTTAATGTTATTTGTTGAAATAAAGAAATAAATTATGATTTGCTAACTCAATTATGGAGGTTGAACTAACCTTTTTAGCTTCAACTAGTGAAAAAAGTGAATTGATCAATCACTTTATGTTGAGAAATTGATTTCTCTAATTTTGAGTTATTGTAATAGCACCAAAATCTATTGATAAAGTATAAACCAATGTTATAATGATAAATTCAGACCATAAGGAGAAAAATACAATATTGTGAGATCATATTGATCAATGGTATGTCAATATTAATTGTGTTAATTTTGTGATAATCTTGCAGATGAACTAGTCAAGGCCTTGATAAGATGAAGGGTCTTAAACGCATAGAGGGGGAGGAAGGAAGCCTATAAAAAATAATGAGTCATATGTGAGAAAATCCTAACCTGGGGACTAGAGATCCAATAACCAGGTTCAATGGAAGAACGAATTATATGATGACTTGGTGTGGGTTGCACTATTATATTGTTCAATCATTCCTATGATGTTAGTGCATTGTTCCTGTAATGATTTGTGAAGGTTGAGTCAAAGAACTCTTAATGAAATTTTGTATCTTGTATGAGTGGGGTGTCGATATTACAGGACCACCCTTGACAGATTTCACCTATGTGAGTGTGGAAGTAAGTCGCTTCCTATGAGAATGAGGCTTATTCTCATAGGCACTCAAAAAAATTCGGAATAACACATGACCATAAGTTCCTGACTATTAAAGCTTATGTCAATCCCTTGATTGTTGTGTGTAAGTAATAGTACTTTATTTTCCTTATGCAGTCATAGTTCAAGTCTGAGACCACTACTGACTCTGGAGTAAAGTTTATTATTTTACTAAGTGAAGGTTCAATGCAGAACACGCCTTCATTATGCATAATAGTCTCCCTTCAACTAAATTGGTGAACTCTCTTATTTGAATATTAAAATGAGTGGGGGAATATTGTTAGTGCATTTTAATATTTTTAATTATATTAAAGTGCATTATATAAAATTGACAAAGTTTGTTGTTGATGTTTGCACTTTTCCAATGCACATTAGTAGAATATTATTAAGAGTAGAAGTGTGTATTTATTTTGTGTAACTCTTATAACCACTATCATTTTATTTCACTTATTATTTGGTGATAGAATGTGATATTTAGTTCTTGTAACTTCTACCATTAGTCTACCTCATTACTCTTGTAACTCTTGTAACTTTTGTAACCTAAAGACCATTCATGTATCTACTTTACTACACCATATTCTTCGTATTCAATACAAGGATGAATACCTCATCTATAAATAGAGGTGGTCTTACTTGTTATTGCAGGTATAAGGAAACATGATGTGTGAAAAAGATTATAGTGTGTAGTAGTGAGAGAGAGAGTTGAGACAAAGAAAATATTTTAAGTGTTTAACTATATTCACTATACAAAGAGAGTAAATATATGTTGAAGGAAGGTGTTCTTATGGTGAAGTTTTAGACTCTTCAACTAATTCGGAGTTGTTTGAGTTGTACATCGTTGATGGGCTATTGTATCCTGAAGAGGACAAGTCAAGAGTAGATATACTGTTGAATCGGTGTAGATTATGCCGCAGTAGGCTTGAATCTCCTTAAAGAAAGTGAGATATCCGCGCCTCAGCATAAAAGAAGATTATCTAATTTTTCTTCATTTTATTATTTCAACTGTAATTATTGTAATTTGTGATATATTACGCCAACATGATGTATTCCCAGATAACGGAATTTGAAGAGGGTAGAGTGTACGCAGTCCGTACCACTACCTCAGAAATGGGGTAGAGAAGTTGCATTCGAAAGACCCACAACTCAAAGACAAAATACAATTCATGAAAAAAGATGTAAACAAGTTATAAAAGACAATAAGAAGTAACACAACAACATATAGCGACTGAACAATACTACCATGTAATGATACTACAAGTGAACTACCTGAAACAACATATATCAATAAGAATTCAAGAACAAAAAGTACAAGTCTAGTACTACGACTACTAATAAGGATAATACTCCTGCCTACTAGCAGGCGCTCTCTGACCTCCTAACCTTGCCCCCTAATTCGTGCTCGCTACACCTTTCTATCTAAGCCCTAAGGTCATATCTTCGATAAACTAGAAGCGCCCCATATCCTGTCTATTTATTATCCTTTGTTTTAATTTTTTAATTTTATTTTTTTAAAAGAGAGCCCTAATTCCCTAAATACATTGAGTTCATTATCTTTTCTGTTTTTGCTACATTATTTGAATTTAATCTGACAATAGTAAAGTTGAACTGAATTAATGCATGTGTCAAAGGTAAGAATTAGAGCTAATTGGTCTAGAAGGCCTAATAGCCCGCCTTGTTAGTGATGTGTGATAAAATTTCTTTTCTTGAGCAGCATTTTTCTTTCCCTTTGACTTCCATGAATAAGTTAAGTCGTCCCAAAAATCTTTAACAAGATTGGAAGGGGTACTTTTTGAAAAAAAATTCTATTACATAAGAAATTGAGGAGGGGGAAATGGAGAAAAAGAGATGGTGAAAAGTGAAAACTTAACACACATGTATTGTGTTGAAGACTTTCCACCCTATTAAAAGTATCTCAATTGTGATTCACGTAGAGCTCAATTAGAAATCTAAGTTTGACAACTAACAACTAATAAAAAATTTGAAAAGGGTAACTACAATTAATAAGTGAATGGTAGAGGGGAAAGGTACTAAATTTATAATTTCAGTTAAATCCTATTCGAAAGATTGTAGCTTTTACTTGCATGAACAAGGTAGGTGTTCTCCATCATTTTTTTTTCTTACATCCCGTAATTACCCTTATTTAGCGTCTAAAGAGCCTCCTGGTTCTTTAACACGATAGATAGTTAATCGCTAAAATAACTGTTAAATCCCTATTAGTATTACTGTTACATTTACTTTCTCTTAAGCTAGCCATCCAAAGATTTGCATGATGTGCACTATATATACCAGATGCAACATAAAATACATGAACTTTAGCAGAGTCAGATCTTTACCACTAGTGAATTTACAAACTTATAAATTATTACAGTTGAAATTTGAACTAGTTAACAATTTGTAGTAACTTTTGAGCTACACTACGCAAACAATTTTTCTTCAATTTAAGAAGATACAACTATTTTTATACAACCCAAAAAAGGTCCACTTCACTTTACCCTATCCGTGTACGTACATAATATTGTTTACGAAAGGAATTCAGTTCATTCACTCTTCAATTTACTTAGTGCCGTCACTAGTACTCTTCCTATAACTTGTCTTTCGAAATTGAGGGCAGAGATTTGGAAATTGAATTAAAATGTCTTTCATTAATAGTTCGGCTCAAAAATATTTTTATTATAGAACAAAAATACTCTTAATGTAAAAGAATGTTTTTGATCCAAAAGTAACAATGTGGATATTTTGGATCGAACAATTAACAACATTTTTGGACCAATTCATAATCTCAGTTGCATTTTGAGTCAAACTATTATTAACAAAGAGCATTTTTATTTAATTTCGAATAGTTTAAAAATATTTTGATCCTTTTTCGAAAAATAAATCGTCGGCCAATTATTGTGAATTATAGCCTCCAAATGTTGTCTTAACGCTATTCTTTTTTTATCCCTTCTCAGAAGCTCTCACTCCTTTTGCTTTCTCGGTCACTCGAACACACCACACATCTTTCGTATTGAAAGTAAAAAAATATTTATCATCCCTCTTATCAGTTGTCTTACCGAAGTAAAAATTCGAGGGTATTTTTTTTAGTCACGTGACCTCATAGCACCGTCACCATCTGCTAGTCACGTGCCTTACTGACTGATATATCTATCTCTAGGCCCTCTATCCTTGGCCCCATTTGCCAGTCAGCATGACGTGTACAACCTCGTAGGTCCCACCAAAGTGCCACGTGGAATATAAAATAGTAATTTAAAGTTGTAGTGGAAGTGATAGTGATTACTTGAGATGACATCTAGCGTAAGAATGAAATTTTACTGAATTCCCGATTTGACGATTTTTTTTAAAAGTTTTATGTAAAAATGAATAAACTTTTTTTTTTGGCTTTTCTTTTGTGAATTTTATTACCCCTTCGATTTACTTTTATGTATCACATTTTATTTTACGAGAGTCAGTTTAATTAATTTTAAAAATAAATTTAAATTAGAATAACTTAATATTTTAAATTTAGATTTTTAAAAACTATATGAAAAAGAATATAATTATCATTCTTTTAATAATTTGTTTCTCGATAAGAAAAACATGACAAACAAACGTAAACAGAGGGAGTATCATACAAATATTATATCATGACTGAGTTTATAAATTCTATAATTTTTATATTCTCTGCAGAAATTATAATATGTTTTGAAATTATAAATTTTGAACTTCAAGTCTAATTAAATATTAGATCTATATAATATTTTTTAAAATATATAAATTTAGAATGGTGGAGTGTAAATTATTATTTTTTTAGCTAAAAATAGAAAAGTTTGATAGTAGGAAAATAGAGTGAATGGGTTACTTGTTTGGACCGTTGGATGAATTTATGAAAGTCGCATCACATCAGCACCAAGACAAAAATCTAATGGCTGCGTGTGATGATATAATTATTACATATAAATAAAAATAGTAAATATTTTCTTTTCTTACAAAAATATTTAATTCTTTATCATTCTCTATACTGAAGTTATCGTACAGAAAGATTTATGTAGTGACGTCAAAAGAATGATAATTGAAATAGTAATCGAATAAATATGCCTCCATTAAAACTTGGCCTCTTTTAGTCATTGATTTCCTTTTTTCAGCATTCTATATTAGGAAATTAAGAAGAGAATTTGACAAAAGTGACTTAATTATCCTCTTTTTTTTTTAAATCTTATTACAACCATTGAGGTTTTAGCAATAACCTTTATATTTTGTGTGGAAATTAGTGGATTTTGTTGAACTCAGTTAGTGAAGCTGGTTGCAATAACAACAAACATATTCATGTAATATCATGAGTATGTGGTTTGAAAAGGATGGTACGTATATATAGGCTTAAGTAGATTATTTTAGATAGACTCTCTCAAGTAATGCATACAAAATCAAGTATAGTAGGAAACTCAATATATAGTGAAGCAGTCATTTTGAAATTTGAATATAATGGAGAAGAATAGTAACAACAACAAATACTATGATAGTCGAAGCACATAAAATTAACAAGATGTAATAATAATGATTTTGAGAATTTAGATCTTAATCTCATAATTTCAAATCATAATTCACGAGATGAAATTATTTGTCCAAATGCTAGTTTATAATGGCTAAATAAGTTGGTTAACTTTTATGTTTATAGTTCGACTATCCTTTTTAAAATGTCAAATGAAATTATATATTTAAAATACTTAAAACTTAAAATTAATTACGAGTCATTTGTATTGTGGATTATATCAATCTTTGGAAAGTCGCAAATTCTAAACATGGAACTAAGGATTCGTTTGGTAGCCGATTAAAATTACGTGGATATTATTTATTCTACTTTCTTTCCTTTTTCCATAATTTAACTTGAGTGAATTACTTTCTTTTCCTTTTCCACATAATTTTAACTTCAGTTAGCAAACTATCAGTTGAAGAAAAAAAGATTGTATCTTTTCAAGTCAATTCCACACAGTGATGGAAAATTCGAAGAAAAAGGTAGTGTAATCTACCATCCATTGGAAACAATAGGGATCTATCACTCAAAAGTTTATTCATACATATACATTATTAATGTCTAAATTTTTGGTCATCCTTCCACTTTGACTATTCAAATGTCAAATCGTATTTTAGTCAAGAACATGGTTTATATTTTTCTAAGCCCGTGCCTTGTGTAAAAGAGATCCATCTTTGAAAAGATTATTTCCTACTTATTTTAATTGTTTAGTATATGAGTAAAAGAAAAGAAATAGAGTACAATGAACTGATGTTAACATAATATATACATTCAGTGTGGAACAAAATTGAGCTTGCTAGACTGGTTAAACCAATACAAAAGTGGTTATATAAGTGAATAAAAATCTAGCGAGATTGTTGCAACTATAGTTGGCGACACGTCTTTTGTTTGGATATTCCTGAAAAAGTACATGATGCACGTCTCATTTTAAAGTTTTAAATATATAAGTTGAGAGACGTACATCAATTCCGAAATATTTATTGCATCATAAAATTATCGAAATATCCTTGGTAGTCATTTAATAAGGAGCAGAAAGATATTTATAAAAAATTACTACCATGTATAATTCAATTACTAAAGGTCTAAATAAAAATATTATTAAAATAATACATGAGGACAAAACTAATAAATATAAGAAAAAAATAATATGTATGTGTAACCATTTTATTGCACCATAAAAATGAGGACAAAACTAATAAATAAATATAATGAAAAAAATAATATGCATGTGTAACCATTTTATTGCACCATAAAATTACCGAAATATCATTGGGGTATAAAAAACAAGTAATTTAATAAGGAACAAGAAAATATGTATAAAAAATTACTATCATGTATAATTCAATTACAAAGGTCTAAATAAAAATATTATTAAAATAATAAATGAGGACAAAACTAATAAATATAAGAAAAAAGCAATATGCATGTGTAACCATTTTATTGTACCATAAAAATGAGGACAAAACTAATAAATATAACGAAAAAGAAATATGCATGTGTAACCATTTTATTGTGCCATAAAATTATTGAAATGTCCTTGATAGTCATTTAATAAGGAACAAAAATATATTTATAAAAAAATACTTCCATGTATAAGCCAATTACAAAGGTCTAAATAAAATTATTATTAAAATAATATATGAGGACAAAACTAATAAATTAAGAAGAAAACAATATGCATGTGTAACCATTTTATTTACTACTATATATAAGTGAAGGTTGATGTGATTAAAATTACCAAAATACCCTTGGTAGTCACCCCAACCTTCACTTATTGCACCATAAAATTACCGAAATACCATTGGTAGTCATTTAATAAGGATCAAAAAGATATTACTACTATTATATAAGTGAAGGTTGGGGTGACTAAAATTATCGAAATACCTTTGGTAGTCACCCCAACCTTGACTTATTGCACCATAAAATTACCGAAAGATCTTTGGTAGTCATTTAGTAAGGAACAAAAAAATATTTATAAAAAAAATACTACCATGTATAATTCAATTACAAAGGTCTAACTAAAAATATTATTAAAATAATACATGAGAACAAAACTAATAAATATAAAAAAATAAAATATGCATGTGTAACCATTTTATTGCATCATGAAAATGAGGACAAAACTAAAAAATATAAGAAAAAAAAACATATGCATGTGTAATTGTTTTATTTACTACTATATATAAGTGAAGGTTGGGGTGACTAAAATTACCGAAATATCCGCGGTAGTCACCCCAACCTTCATTTATTGCACCATTAAATTATCAAAATACCCTTGGTAATCATTTAATAAGGAACAAAAAGATATTACTACTATATATAAGTAAAGTTTGGGGTGACTAAAATTACCGAAATACCCTTGATAGTCACTCCAACCTTCACTTATTGCATCATAAAATTACCGAAATATCCTTGGTAGTCATTTAATAAGGAACAAAAAGATATTTATAAAAAAAATACTATCATGTATAATTTAATTACAAAGGTTTAAATTAAAATATAATTAAAATAATACATAAATTATCAAAATACCCTTGATAGTTACCTAACCTTCACTTATTGCATCATAAAATTACTGAAATACCCTTGATAGTCATTTAATAAGGAACAAAAAGATATTTATAAAAAAATACTATCATGTCCAATTCAATTACAAAGATTTAAATAAAAATATTATTAAAATTATACATGAGGACAAAACTAATAAATATAAGAAAAAAATAATATATGCATGTGTAACCATTTTATTGTAACATAAAAATGAGGACTAAACTAATAAATATAAGAAAAAAATAAATAAATGCATATGTAACCATTTTATTTACTACTACATATAAGTGAAGGTTGGAGTGACTAAAATTACCGAAATACCTTTGGTAGTCACCCCAACCTTCACTTATATATAGCAGTAAGAAAATAATATAATAATAATAAATAAATAGAATAGAAATAGAAATAATAGTAGTAATAATAATAGTAAAAAAATAAAAGAAAGAGAATAAGACAAATTAGTAGTACCAAGGACTTTCACTTATATATAATAGATAGAAAAATAGAAGTGTCGTGAAAAGTTGCTCAAGATTGTCCTGCTAATTTCGTCACAGGCTATTTTCGTCCTTTATTAAAAGCTAATTTAGTCTTTTCATTATTTATCTGACTAATCACGTACGTGACTATTAATTTTTTGATCGAAGTTAAAAAATATTTCTATCTTTTAACATCTCTACTCTATATCAAAACTTTTGATAAAGCAATTTCCTACATCGAAGGTTGCGATTTCATAGTCTATGTGAGTTCTCTTCAGTCATTACTTTACTTGTTTCGTTGATGTGGATATTGTTGTTTTTGATTTCTTCCTTCTGCAACCTGCTTAGTTTATTATTCGTTCTTTCAAGCGATTTATTGATCTGGTACCTATGTGTTCTATCAGATGGTATGTGATTTTACATCTGATAATTTCAATAATGAATTTTATTCATTTATGTGGTTATGGTTACAAAATTTGTGGTCTATCCTAATTTTTTCGTCTGCATTAAAGATTTTTGTCAAAAAATTGAAATGATTGTGACATATGTGTTGAAGATTTTCACCAAAAAGTAGAATCGTCAAGCTTGAATTCGGTTGCTTTTTGTGTACTGGTGTCTGTACTTTAGCTTCCGTAGCTTTAAATATGAACTTTATTTCTTTATACGATTATCGCTATGAAATGTCTGAATCTGTTTTAGAATTTTTTTTAAACCACATACATGTTCAGAACCAGTTAAAGAATAGACGAACTACAGGTGCAAAAATTGTATAAAAGTAGAAAGAATGATTTTTATCTATAACTTTGCCCATTTGAGATCGTGGTTCTGTTTCGCCATATGGTATTTTAGTATTTTTGCTTCTATTATCTGCATTTAGTTGTGAGAGTTCACTTCCTAATTGTTGTGCCGCGAAAAATAGGATACCAGATAATATAATCATAATAATAAAAAAAAGAGAAAATGGTCTATTACCCCTCAACCTTTAGTCGAAATCTCAATTACACACTTATACTTTGCAGGGGTCCTATGACCCCCCTCTTGAACTATTTTAAAGTGGAATTATTACCCCCCTGAACGATGACATGGCGAGAGAGTGAGTTTCACTCTCTTTAAAGAGAGTGAGAATGAATTTTTTTTATTAAAAATTTATTTTTAATATTTCTTTATTCATTTTTAATTATTCTTTTTCTTTATTCATCTTCTTTCTTTATTCTTCTTCTTCATCTTCTTTCTTTATTCTTCTTCTTTGGTATCCCAGAACTCATCAATGACATTCAAAATTAATTTATTATTTTTGTCATCTTCAAGAACAAAATTAATTGGTTTCGACTTCAAATTCGTCGAAAATTTCAAAATGGGTATTGTTCATTGTTTCCAACTTTAAGATTGTCGGAAATTTTAAAATCGATATTGTCCATTATTTACGACTTCAAAGTCATCATAAATTTTAAAATGGGTATCGTCCATTGTTTCCGACTTGAAGGTCGTTGAAAATTTTAAAATTCTCTATTATTTCCGACTTTAAGGTTATTGAAAATTTTAAATTCGGTATTGTTCATTGTTTCTGGCTTCAAGGTCGTCGAAAATTTTGAAATTGGTATTCTTCGTTGTTTTCGAATTTAAGATCGTCGAAAATTTTAAAATTGATATTGTTCATTGTTTCCCACATCAAGGTTGTCAAATTTTTTAAATTCGATGTTGTTTATTATTTTTGACTTCAAGATCATCAAAAATTTCAAAATCGACATTATCCATTATTTTCGACTTCAAGGTCGTCGTAAATTTTAAAATGGGTATTGTCCATTATTTTCGACTTTAAGGTCATCAAAAATTTAAATTCCGTATTGTTCATTATTTCCGGCTTCAAGGTCGTTGAAAATTTTAAAATTGGTATTGTTCGTTGTTTCCAAATTTAAGATCGTCGGAAATTTAATAATTATATGGTCATTGTTTCCCACTTTAAGGTTGTCAGAACTTTTCAAATTTGATTCAAGATCGTTGAAAATATTAAATTCGGTATTGTTCATTATTTTTCACTTCAAGGTCGTCGAAAAATTATTTGCATACAAATAGGAATAATAAAGTTTGAAAAGGAAAATAGATGAAAAGTAATGGTGAAAAAATGATGAAAATGATAAAAATGGAAAAGAAAGTAAATAAAAATTAATTTTAAACAAAAAAACACGTGTCAAAATGTTGTGGTGCATGCATCACACCTTATCCAAAATGACTGGTTGTCAGGTTTTGGAGGGGTAATAATTCCACTTTAAAATAGTTCAGGGGGATCATAGGACCCCCGCAAAGTATAAGTGTGTAGTTGAGATTTGGGGTAAAGGTTGGGGGGGCTTTTGACCATTTTCTCAAAAAAAAAAATACATAAGCTTCACTCCAGTTAAGTAGTTTGTCTTTCAACTAGAAATGGTTTGAATTTTAGCAACACACTAATTGCCTCGATCACATTCAACATAAAGAATACCACTTGCTTTTCTGCATTCATGCAGAACGCGAACATAGAGAAGTATCAGACAACACAAAAAATATGCACAGATGCAGTGTATATGCTATGGATTCAGTCAAACTTAGTTATCTTAACAATGAACATAGAAAAATTATGATCATTATCTGGAAGAATGGGAGTATCAAGCCTTTTTTTTGCAATCAAGAAAAACTGCACAAATCAAGAAAAAGTGATAACTTTGGCTATTAGAGAGACGTGTCTTTCTATTGCTAAAGCAAAATCAGGTAATCTGCAAGTTCCCAAACAGAGATATGTGATTCTAATCAACTAAAAAATGATAAGCAATATCGACAAGCTCTTCATACTTAGTTTTAATTGCTAATATTTCATTACAAGTTTGTTCATTAGTTTACTCTATCATGTGTTATGGTGCTATTTGATTTGCATCTTCTATTGCCATAATGAAACAAAGACCGTCATAATAGATCAGAGGCTTCTTGTGGATGCCATCGCAAAAGAAGCTGCAGATTGAACCTGTAAGGTTCATGCAGTAGAAAAGTTCTGGCCTCGCGAGAGCAGAGACTCATCTGTCAATTTTCAAACAATACTTGTGCAGGATGAAAACGCAGGTGTGCCTTTACCTCTGCTCTCCCTAAAAATGGAGTTGATATCCTAGACGTTGTTATCTACGATAATTCCTTATAAAATTCAAGATATTTGTTACGACTGCAATAGTAATAACTGTTGACACCTAATTTTTGCCCTTCACGACTAAATTTAATCCCGAGTTTCTTCAGTTTTTAATAAAATCGAAATATTTATTTCATCCGAATATTTTTGTACGTAATTTTTTTATTTTAAGTAATGATTATATATTATCGTGTTCAACTATACGAGATTATATAATTTTGTTACTTAAATAATTATTTTACAAAATATCAGATTTTAATTAAGGATTATCTTGAAAATAAATTTAATGACTAAAATCTTGGTTTAAATATAATTTATTCTCAAAAATAATTTATTTGAATAAATATGTGTTTGATTTTATTAAATCAAGAAGCTCTGAATTAAATGAAGTATTGATTCGTATCAAATTTGATTTTAATTTGGTCAATCTATTCAATTTGTCCATAATTGAAATCAAATTTGTCACACCCCCTTTTTTTCGCTCGAAAAGGGATCGAGTCGAAGGGTTTTTCCAATTAAAGTGACGGTATTGAATAGGGATTAGTTTTTGTCATTTTTCAGAGTCACCACTTGGAAATGAGTTATGGTGTTCCAAGTCACCTTTTGAATCCCTAATCAAAAGGAAATGACTCTTTGTTGGTCTGCGAAAGCAGAAAACCGAGTAAGGAATTCTGTTGACCGAGGGGAATGTGTGAGGCACCCCTCGAGTCCCGTGGTTCTAGCACGGTCGCTTTTATTAACTTATCTTGACTTAAACTATTTGAATAAATCGTGTTAAGGCCTAAATTCGCTCATTTTATTAATCTAAAATCTCGTTTGTTATTAAATAAATCGGTGACAAGTTAAAAATATTTGTCAAGTAAATTTTAGAAAAATATTTATCAAGGTGTATTTTTTACATCCTTGAATTATTTTTAAATGTCTCAGAAAGATGCGTGCGCAGCATTCTTAGTTGAAACGAAAATTTTAGACGTGCCTAAAATTTGTCTAGCGTTAAAGGCATTTGCTTCATCTTTCGTAAACTTGAAATAATTTTTCATTATCCATTTTTATTTCTTTTCTCTCTTTATTTATTTATTTTTTTTTTATTTTTTTTATGCGATGAGTTTAGAATAAATTCGCATCCCGTCCAGCTTAAACTCACATTAGTAAATTGATTAAATCTTAAACATGTCATCATGACCCACACAGTCGTGTAATTGTATACAAAGTTAATAATATTTATAAAAATATACAAGAAAACTACATAGAAAAATTAAAAGGAAAGCAATGACAAAAGGCAATGGCCAAATATAGGAAAAGTTATTATAATAACTAAATAACGAATAATAAATATTATAGACACATATTTTATTATTAATATATTGGTAAAATTAAAAGAGAGTGTACTTTGATTTAAAAAAAAACTGTAGCATAATAAAAAAAAATCAGTGGCATGGTACCTAAATTGCCTTATTGACATTGCTACCACTAATCCATTATCAGTATTCACACTAAAAACATACCATTTATATATTTTTATAGTAAAGTATTTTTTGCCTACGGCATTCAACAACATATTAACATTTAATCAAACAAAAAGACTCATACCCCACCTTAATTTTGTGCCATATACATAGTGATGGAATATCATTTCTTTATTCATTTCCTAGATTGGCCAACTTTTCTGCATGAAGTTCACTCTTCAACATATTACTAACATTTTTTAAACCTATTCCTTTTCAGCGAAGGAAACAAGTTAGCAGAAATTTCAACATACAAACTTTTAAGAAACATTTTTTTCTTAAGCCTAATATGCCTTTGCATTTTAATACAGGATCCTTAATTTCTTTTAACTTGAATAAACAGTCAAATAGGAAAACTATATTGATGAAATATATTCAAATGAAAATATTTATACATTCAATCAAATAAAAATATCATGTTGATAACACCATATAAAGAGAGTCATAAGAAAATAACATACAAGAATAGGAGAAATTTTACATACCAAACAATGCATGAAATTAATCCTCTACACAACTTTATTCATATTTCAATTCTCCATGAAACTTATAAACATAAATAATACAGAATCAAATAAGAACCTGTATAATGAACTAATTAAAAGAAGCACGCGAGACGTCTGAAAACTCGAACGAAAACCTCACCACTTCGACCCTTTTCTTTTTCTGTTTCTTTCTACTGTTTTTGGTTTGTGGCTGTGCAGTTTTTTTTTTTTTTTTTTCTTGTCCGTGTATGTATTCTCCCTTTTTTTTTTTTTTTTTAAATCATATAAAGAAAAAATGACTAAATGTTATCTTTGACAATAAAATTTGTTTTCATTTACATCATCTTAAACTACAATAAATAATTTAAATGTTACCTCTTGTGAAAATAATCCTCCACAAAAGAAAGAAGAAGCCACGAACTTAAAAATCCGGATCAAACCTCAAACTCTAAATCCTTCTTATTTTCTACTTTTTCCTTTCTTGTTTTCTCTCTGTTTCTTTGCTCTTTTTTTTTTATGTTTTGTTTTTTTGTTCTTTGCCTTCGATTTTCTTTTTATTTTTTTCTTCCTGTGTGTGTGTGTTAAGTCCTATATGTAGTGTTGTGGGAGATGTATATGTTGTTGTGGGTGTGTAGTTGTGGAATAGTGGGGGGAGGTTGAGGGAAGTGTGGGGAATGTGGGGGGTTAGGGTAGGTTTTAAGATTTTTTCATTTTTCATTATTATTATTTTTTTTTTAATAATGAAAAATAATTAATAAATAAATAAATAAATAGATAATACTAACAAATAAAATAATAATAATAATAATTAATTTTTATATTTAAAAAAAAATACAATAACAATCTAAAAATAGTCAAAATTAAATTATATAATTAAGATAGTACAAAACTATTTTTTTTTTTAAAAAGAATAATATCCTAAAATTAAATTAATTTAATTATTTATATTATATTAAAATAAAATAATAGTCAAAATAATATATGACTAAATATAAATATAAATATTTAGTATCGATAAACAAGTTAAAATTTAGGGAGGATCAAAAATCACGTGTCTACATTTTTGCCCCTCTTTGTGTGAAATCTCGAAGAGTTTTCATACAAAGAAGTAGACAAGATATGATTTTTGACTCTCCAATTATTTGAAAGGTAAGAATAAAAATAAAATAAAAATAAAAAGACAAATATGACCGAGTCCTGTTTTTGGACATCCTACCTATCCTGGGTTACAAGGGAATCAGGTCATGAGTAGTTCAAAAGGTATTTTGGTGAGAGAAAAAGTGAAAGTCGAGTGAGATTCCGTCGAGTTTCCGGTTGACAACTTCTGCTTTTACATTCAACTGACTAATAAAAATCAAAAATGGAAAAATACAAGTAAAAATTGTAATCTCTTGATTCAAATCTTCTTGACTTGAACTTGAAAATTTACCCTATTCTTCAGGCGGGCTCCTGAACTTTCTTTTTCTTCACCCTGTTCTTCAGGCGGACTCCTGGATTTATAATTTCTTCACCATGTTCTTCAGGCGGGCTCCTGAACTTTCTTTTTCTTCACCCTGTTCTTCAGGTGGGCTCCTGGACTTACAATTCTTCACCCTGTTCTTCAGGTGGACTCCTGACTTGCAACTTTTTCACCCTGTTCTTCAGGCGGGCTCCTGGACTTACAATTCTTCACCCTGTTCTTCAGGCGGGCTCCTGGACTTACAATTCTTCACCCTGTTCTTCAGGCGGGCTCCTGACTTGCAACTTTTTCACCCTGTTCTTCAGGCGGGCTCCTGACTTGCAACTTTTTCACCCTGTTCTTCAGGCGGGCTCCTGAACTCCAAGAAAATAGTGAAACAGAAAAATAACATCCTATTCTTCAAGAGGGTTCTGTATATAAAATAAATTCTCATTCTTTAGGGGGGTATTGAGCATAAAAATAAATTTCCATTCTTCAGGAGATTCCTGAGCATAAAATAAATTCCCATTATTCAGGGGGGTCCTGAGCATAAAATAGATTCCCATTATTCAGGAGGGTCCTGAGCATAAAATAGATTCCCATTCTTCAGGAGGGTCCTGAGCATACAACAGATTTCCATTCTTTATGAGGGTCCTGTGCATAAAATAAATTTCATATAACACACATAAAATTTTGCCCTAGTTTGTACTGAAAAAATTTATGTGTTACTGGATCTTAATATATCTCGCAAAGAATAAAGTTTATCATGACCGAGATCCAGTATCGGACGTTGTAATCGTGCTTCTTGCATTGAATGAAGTGTCAAAATTGCATCCTTTAGCTGAAAACATTATTTCATCTCTGTTCCAAACAAAGAAAAATTGTGAGTTTTAAAACATGTGGTGGTTAGTTTGTGGCTTTTGGCTTTTGAAGTGGCCGCTCTCGCACTTGCCATGCTCGACTCCTTTCCAATCCATGATAATCTTCTTTGAATTGTCATATTTCTGAATCAGAATTCTGACTACTGAGATCCTCGACTCAAATCATATTTCTTACTTTTACTTTGAAATGTTGTCTCTGTAGATCGACCCTTTATCTTGCTTTGTACCCTTAAAGGAGTTGGTAGCGAGTTTGAAATCTTTTCTGACTCGACCTGATGTGAATTTGACTCAAAAGACAACAAAGATTTTTGTTTGATGACAAAGACACAACAATCAAAAATAAAAATAAAACAAAATAAAAAGACAATAGATATCTCTTTTCCAAAACAAAGAGAAAACTTATCTGAATGTGGAAGTCGATTCTGGTGATTATGACATGCATTTTGAATAAAACAACCAGATCTACCCACACCAATCATTACAACTTTTGTCCACATATTGAGCTTTAAATTAAGCCAATCTTGAATTTGTTCCTTCTTGATAACAATCTTTCTTAAACTAGTGGCATCTCAATGGGTTTTGCCAACGAGTCTATCTCTTTTTATTCCTGCCTTAGCTCACAGTCGTCTTACGGTGCCCGAAAGGGTTTTCACCAATAAAACTCTCTCATTTTTATTTTTTCATCACTTTTTTTTATTTAATAAACATCCAAAATATGAAATATCATGCACTCATAATATGTTTAGCCTTGACATTCTCAAAGATTAATCCGAAGGTCTTTCTTTGGTTGTAACTTGGCTTTTGGATAGGGTTAGAAAGAAAGGTAGGTATGAGTCTCAAAGAATTTATAACATTGGGTGAAACATACAACTTTTGGAATCTATCCTTTTAAGAAAATAAATTTTGCCCCAGTTTCATTTCATTCTGGGTAATTTAAATTTTCTTCTGGTTAGACCGAACCCCGGAGTAGGGCTGCCTACGTATCTTGTCATAGCAAGAATCAGGTCAAACGTAGTTCGTGAAACATCATTCTTTTTTCGATTTTGAATTTTTGACTGATTTGATTTTTTTTTTTTTTAACACACCTTTCATTTTGATTCCAAAAGAGGGGTTCGAAGAAAAATAAAGGCTCAAAGGGGTAAGCAAAGGTTTATATATTATTCAGATAGTAGAACAAAATGCCTTCATCATTTCAATCTTTAAAAATATAAGTACAAAACATACATAACATAATTGTACATGAATATCATACATAATATCTTTTAACTGCATCAGCATTGACCGGCTTTCCTTCCATTTTTCCTTCTACATCAGTCAGATATAACGCGCCATTAGGTAACACTTTCTTTACTATGAATGGCCCATGCCAATTAGGAGAAAATTTGCCTTTGGCCTCAATCTGATGAGGAAGGATGCGTCTTAGTACTAACTGACCAACTTCAAAATGTCTGTGGTGCACCTTTTTATTATATGCTCGTGCCATTCTCATCTAATATAATTGTCCGTGACATACTGACGCTAATCTTTTTTCATCAATCAAGCTTAATTGCTCCAAACGAGTCTTGACCCATTGGTCTTCATCAATTTCAGCTTCCACAACTACTCGAAGAGAAGGAATCTCAATCTCTGCAGGTATAACTGCTTCAGTTCCATACACTAACAAGTAAGGAGTTGCACCAATTGAAGTCCGAACTGTAGTACGATAACCCAACAAAGCAAAAGTTATCTTTTCATGCCATTGTCGGGAACCTTGCACCATCTTACGGAGTATTTTCTTTAAATTCTTATTGGCAGCTTCTACAGCTCCATTCGTCTTTGGACGATAAGGAGTTGAATTTCGATGCATAATCTTAAATTGCTGGCACACTTCTTGCATCAGATGGCTATTGAGATTCGCAGCATTATCCGTGACAATTATCTTTGGAATGCCGAAACGACAGATGATGTTGGAGTGAATAAAATCAACCACAACTTTCTTGGTCACTGACTTGAAAGTCGCTGCTTCTACCCATTTTGTGAAATAATCAATGGCTACCAAGATGAACCTATGTCCATTCGAGGCTTTTGGTTCAATTGGTCCAATTACGTCCATTCCCCAAGCCATAAAAGGCCATGGAGCAGTCATTGTATGCAACTCGGATGGAGGGGAATGTATCAAGTCTCTATGCACCTGGCATTTATGACATTTACGAACGAAATTGATGGAATCTCGCTCCATGGTGAGCCAATAATAACCGGCTCGGAGTATTTTCTTTGCCAAAACATATCCACTCATGTGTGGTCCACAAATCCCAGAATGTACTTCAGTCATGATTTTTGAAGCTTCTTTAGCATTTACACACCTCAAAAGTCCCAAATCAGGAGTCCTTTTATACAAGATTCCTCCACTTAAGAAAAATCCACTAGACAAATGTCGAATGGTTCTCTTTTGATTACCATCAGCATGTACAGGATACTTCCCAGTCTGAATATATTCTTTGATATCATAGAACCAAGGCTCCCCATCAAATTCTTCTTCAACCACATTACAATATGCATGTTGATCATGAATCTGTATATGCAAAGGGTCAATATAAGTTTTATCAGGATATTGAAGCATCGAAGATAATGTCGCCAGAGCATCAGCAATCTCATTATAAGCTCTGGGAATGTGTTTGAACTTTACTAATACAAATCGTTGACAAAGATCTTGCAAACAACTTCTATATGGTAGGAGTTTCGAATCACGAGTCTCCCAATCTCCTTGGATTTGGTGGACTAATAAATCTGAATCTTCTAATACCAATAATTCTTGGACCCCCATGTCAATGGCTAATCTCAAACCTAGAATGTAAGCTTCGTATTCTGCCATATTATTGGTACAGTAGAATCGAAGTTGGGCTGTTATGGGATAATATTGTCCTGATTCAGAAATAAGAACCGCTCCTATCCCCACTCCTTTTATATTAGCAGCTCCATCAAAGAACAACTTCCAGCCTGAATGACAATCTTCTGAAACCAACTCATCGGCATACAATACCTCTTCATCTGGAAAATAAGTCTTCAATGGCTCATACTCCTCATCAATAGGATTTTCAGCCAAATGATCCGCCAGGACTTGAGCTTTCATTGCAGTTCGTGTCACATAAACAATATCAAACTCTGTAAGCAACATCTGCCATTTCGCGAGTCTGCCTGTGGGCATAGGCTTCTGAAAGATGTACTTTAAAGGATCCATACGAGATATGAGGTAAGTAGTATAAGATGACAAGTAATGTTTCAGCTTTTGGGCTACCCTAGTTAAGGCGCAGCACGTTTTCTCAAGAAGAGTGTACTTAGCCTCATAAGTGGTAAACTTTTTGCTGAGGTAGTAGATGGCTTGTTCTTTTCTTCCAGTGACATCATGTTGACCCAATACACAGCCAAAAGAATTATCTAAAACAGACATGTACAATATCAAAGGTCGGCCTGGCTCTGGAGGAACCAAAATAGGCGGATTCGACAAGTGTCTCTTAATTCTGTCAAATGCCTCTTAACATTCTTCAGTCCATTCAACTTTAACATTCTTCTTCAACAACTTGAATATTGGCTCACAAGTTGTCGTAAGCTGAGCAATGAATCTACTGATATAATTCAACCTTCCAAGTAAACTCATCACCTCCGTTTTATTTTTCGGTGGAGGTAAATCTTGGATAGCTTTTATTTTTGAAGGATCTAACTCAATGCCACGTCGACTGACTATAAAACCCAAAATTTTCCCTGACGGAACTCCAAATACACATTTTGTTGGATTAAGTTTGAGATCATACCTCCGAAGCCTTTCAAAGAATTTTATCAAATCTTTGATATGATCAGATTGCTCTCTCGACTTAATGATCACATCATCCACATAAACTTCAATCTCTTTGTGCATCATGTCATGAAACATTGTGGTCATTGCCCTCATGTAAGTTGCCCCAGCATTCTTTAATCCAAAAGGCATAACTCTATAACAATATGTTCCCCATGGAGTAATAAATGATGTCTTTTCCGTATCTTCTGGATCCATAATGATCTGGTGATACCCCGCATAACAATCCACAAAAGAAGCAAGATCATGTTTGGCACAATTGTCCAATAAAATATGAATATTGGGAAGTGGAAAATTATCTTTCGGACTTGCTTTGTTTAAATCGCGATAATCAACACACATCCGAACTTTGCCGTCCTTCTTTGGAACAGGGACAATATTTGCCAACCAAATAGGGTACTGGGCCACTCGAATGACTTTAGCCTCAAGTTGCTTCGTGATTTCTTCTTTAATTCTTACACTCATGTCAGTTTTGAATTTTCTTAACTTTTGCTTGACAGGAGGAAAAGCAGGATCAATTGGCAACTTGTGAACTACCAAATCAGTGCTTAAACCGGGCATATCATCATAAGACCACGCAAAGATGTATTTATACTCATGCAAAGCTTCAATTATAGCTTTCTTTTGTTGTGGTTGAACATGTACACTTATCTTAGTCTCCCTAATATTTTCAAGTTCTCCTAAATTGATCGCTTCAGTTTCTTCCAAATTGGGATTTGTCTTATTCTCAAAATGTTTGAAATCTTTGCTTATATCCTCAAATGCTTCCTCTTCATTGCATTCAACCTCCTTATTCATTATTTCAAAATTAGATTGGTTTTTTAACTCTGGTGAATAATTCTTCATGCATGTCATATCATTAGAATCGGCATAGAAAGAACTGTATGATAGAAAATAAAAATCAGACTTAAAATAAAACAAAGGGAAACTGCGCTTAATTAGAAACATAGATAGAAAGGTTTTAACCTAACATAAAAGTTCTAAATTATAATCCTAGAATAATTTAAATTACAGAAGTAAAAACAAACAAACTACTAAGACTATAAGAAAACAAACAAACTACTAGGACCGTAAGAAAACAAATAAACTACCAAGACTCTTTTATAATAGGGAGAGGAGTGGCCTCTCAATTGTTAAGCTGGACATCAGGGCCGACAAACTGCACATCTGCATTACTGGTACCTTCCCCAATTTCAACCATATCTGCTTCAATGAACATATTCTGAAAAAGGTCAATCAACTCTGTATCATCATCATTCATTGATTTTGCATCAGGTAACTTGGAGGATCCAACAACACTGAATTTGATGAAAGACTCATAAAGTGGCGGTATAGGCTTGGCAAGTGACCACGACTCTTTCTTATGCTTTTTAGCCTTCTTTATATCTTCAGCAGTAGGCTCGTATCCCAGACCAAAAGTACCAAAGATCTCATAGAGGTTTACCGGATGAACTATGCCTTGCAAAAACATCCCTAGACCTTTTCCTGGTTCAAAACCATGCTTCAACATTTCATTCACTACCATAACAGATGCAGAGGACAATTGTGGTCTTGCGATGAGATTCCCCTCGAGGATATGCTCAACAGCCACTACCTCAGAAGCTTGATGAATTAATACATTGGCAGTATTTGTTTTGATGGAAGAAACAGAGTAGTCTTTATACATTGATAAGTCTCCTTCACCATGAACTACTATCTCTTGCCTGTCATATTCGAATTTGACCATTTGATGCAACGTTGATGCGACTGCTTTAGCCCTATAAATCCATGGCCTTCCCAATAACATATTATATGAAGCATCAAGGTTCAGTACTTGAAAATCCATAGCAAAATCCACAGGCCCAATTGTCAATATGAGCTCTATTTCACCAATGGCATCAGTTTTTGATCCGTCAAAACCTTTGACACACACATTGTTAGGTAGGATTCTTTCCACATTAACATTCAACTTTTGTAAAGTTGACATAGGACAAATGTTAGCGCCTGATCCTCCATCAATTAACACTCGAGTGATGATGGAATGTTTGCATTTCACAGAAATGTACAAACCTTTGTTATGCTCCGTACCTTCTATAGGCAGTTCATCATCTGAAAAAGCAATTTTATTTGCTTCAACGATCCTTCCAACAACTTTTTCCAGCTGATTTACTCTAATCTCACTAGGAACACATGCTTCATTAAGAATCTTCATTACAGCCTTGCGGTGTTCCTCTGAATGTATCAATAAAGACAACAAAGAAATCTGTGCTGGTGTCTTCTTCAACTGTTCTATAACAGAATATTTTGGCAATTTCATTTTCTTTAAGAATTCTTCAGCTTCTTCATCAGTGACAGGCTTCTTGACTGTTATTCGTTCTTCACCGCCTTGTTTATTCTTTCTTAACTCTACGGGAACATAACATCTTCCAGATCGAGTTAATCCCCCTACTTTATCTACATCTTCAATCACTTCTTTCCCCTTGTGCATCACCACAACGCGATTATAATTCCAAGGGACTGCCTTGGTATCAACCATAGGCAGCTGTGACACTGGTTTAATAACAATAGGAACTACAAGAGCTCCTTTTATGATTAAAAGAGGCTTATTGGATCTTCCAGGAATAATGAGTTTCGGCTTTATTTGACTTGACCCAATATTTTTTGAAATCTCTTTCCCCATCGCCAAGGGATCATTCGATGATTCGGGTTTTTCAATCACCACCTCTTCTTCTGCAGGTTTTTCTTTCGTTAAATCTACAACATTTGCTGATTTTTCCGAATTAGTTTTAATTTTAATGATCGGTTTAAAGGGAATTGTAGTGTCTTCACCACTGAGTATCACATCGAGCATGTTTGTTTCATTATGATCTGGCAGTGGATTTTGATTGACACTTGGAGCGCCTGGACTTTCTACCATAATTTGTTGGGTATTAATCAAATCTTGAATGGCTCTTTTCAGATACCAACATTTCTCTGTGTCGTGCCCTGGGGCATCAGAACAGTATTCACATCTTCTAGAATAGTCCAAATTCTTCGGAGGAGGATTCGGGATCCTTCTCTCAATTGGGTTTAGAACATTTATTTTTCTCAGTCTATGAAATAAACTGGTGTAAGATATTCCAATAGGAGTGAAATTATCTTTTACCATGTTATCCCTTTTGAATTCCGCTCTAGGCCAAAAATTAGACCTCGGAGGGCTTCTTTGAACTTGCGGGGCTATTGGATGATTTTGGATTGCTGGTGTACGCCACTGCGGGTAAGAAGGACCTCGAGCATATAGTTGTGTATTGTAAATAGGATATTGGGGAGATGGAACAAAATATAATGGATTCTGCTCGTATGGTTGACGCGCACCTCTCCAATTTTGTCGTGGACCTGCCATGACAGTTGCTACATCCTCTTTTCTTTTCTTTCCCCCAAAACTTCCTGTACCACTTTGAATTGCCTGTGTTGTTGCTTTCAAAGCGGCCTGGCTGATGATCTTTCCTGATTTGATTCCGTTTTCTACCATCTCTCCAACTTTGATAACTTCTGCAAATGTGCTTCCGATAGTAGAAAGCAAATGATGAAAATAATCAGGTTCTTGTGCTTGCAGAAAAATATCAATCATTTCAGATTCTTTTATCGATGGTCTAACTCTTGAATCCTGCTCTCTCCATCTGACGACATATTTTCGAAAACTTTCAGTCATCTTTTTTCGCATGTTGGCAAGCATAGTGCGATCTGGAACTATCTCAATGTTATACTGAAATTATTGAACGAAATCTTGAGCCATGTCGTCCCACACGTGCCAACGGGAAGTGTCTTGGTCAATGAACCATTCAGAAGCTATCCCTGTAAGGCTTTCTCCAAAGTACGCCATCAATAATTCTTCTTTTCCTCCTGCTCCCCTTAATTGATTGCAAAACTTTTTCAAATGAGCTACAGGATCGCCGTGTCCTTCATATTTGTCAAATTTTGGCATTTTGAACCCTATCGGTAAATGGACATCAGGAAACATACATAAATCCTTGTACGAAACACTTTTTGGTCCACCTACTCCTTGCATGTTTCTCATACTTTGTTCCAGGCTTCTATCTTTTCTAGCCATCTCCTTTTGTTCCTCATTCTTAGCAATCTTCTCAATCACGATAGGAGTATCACGTTGATGAACGTGATAATGTGGATTTTGTGACTTAAAAGTCATTTCAGGAGGATATAACATATCATGATTTGGTTTTCCCATATTTTTTGGTATGGTCGGTTGAACACCCGCAGTAGCTGGCGCTACAGAAGTAAAAAGTAGGTTATTTGCAACCGATGGATTTGGTAGGTGCACGGTAGAAGTACCAGCAACTCCAGACATATTAGCAAATGGGCCAAATCCTGGTGGGTAAAATGGATCACTAGTTTGAGCTGGGTCAGAATTTGGATCATTCGAAGTTGAAAGTCCGGGGATTGAAGAAGGAGGGGCTTGTCCATTCAACCAAGCTTGGTACATCTCCGCCATCTGTTGTTTTAATGCCTTTATTTCTTCCATTGATGTTACTTTCTGCGAAATCAACTGATTCTGCTCTTCTTCACTATCAGACCCTATATCTTCTCTGCGGATCATTCTTCTTTTACCCTTGTATCTGGTGTTATACGGATGTGTTGCTAGTTTAAACCACAAACCAACCACCAATTATTTTATCTTTCTGGAAACAAGTAGCAAACGGTGAGTGTTATATATTTAACACATTATAATGCCAAGTTATATGTCATGTTTCTATATGCATTTCCCAACCTATCATGGAAGCTTTGTGTTTCATCCCGGCTTTTCTAGGCATATTTTCAAAAGTTATGATCGAACCCTTTGGAGGGTTGCCTACGTATCATGTTAGGACATGAATCAGATCTTGCGTAGTTCGGGTGTAATTTAACAAAATTGTTTTTTTTTAATATTATTATTGAAGAAAATAAATAAAGTGAAGTAAAACATATGTAATATATATAGAAATAAACGTTCAACTTCATTACATTCTACGATAAAATAACTGACCCAACTCCTAAAATAAAACCTACTAACTGACATCTGAAAACTAAAAGACATAATATCTAAACAAATAATTTTTTTAAAACTGAAAATGAAAAAACTATGACAAAGAAAACAACGATCCTTTCAAGGAGATTTCGATTTAATATGTCCTCCCAAACTCAGATATATGTCCTCCAATGAAGTAGTGAGTCGCTGTGCGAAAGCAGGTACTTGTGCCAAAAATTCCTCACAATCCAGCTGCTGATAATCTAAGCCCATTCTGGCAGTATCCTGTGCTACACGGTGGACCTTCCCTCGAAGAGAACTGAAAGCCTGATCCCATTCCTGAGCCTGTCGATCTCGGAAATCAACTATCTCTCTTGCACGTTGTTCACGAGCGGAAACAACCTCCAACTGTTCTCGCAATATTCCCCTTTCACAAATCCATTGAGATCTCTCTCGATCAAATTCTTCTTGCATATTCTTTTCAATTTCTTGAAGTTGTTGTCGGCGAGATGCGGCAAGTTCTGCAACGTGTGACCCTCTAGTGGTAGCAAACTTGATTTGTCCCCGAAGTGCAACCTCAATAGCTGCTGATTTAGCTTTCTCTTCAGAGAATTCCCTTTGTTGTTCGTCTATTTTTGCCCTGGCATGCTCTAATTCTTCTCTCAAAATTTGGTTGGCTTCATGATGTTCTCGCATGGCTCTTTCAATTCCTATCCTGATTGCAGCTTCCTGATCTATAGGTCCTTTAACCGATTTTTCTGGTCTGACTGGAGGACTCGACTGTTCTTCAAACCATTCCCGATAATCTGGGTGCACTTCTCCTTTCTCACGCTCTATGACCATCGTTTCGATTCCCATAATACGGTGACCCTCCCAAATCTGCTGGGCCAAATCTTCTGGAAGTGAAATCTCTGGTCTGACCTCAAATACGAACTCAGCCATGTCTTCCGTTACGGGAATTATTTGACGTCTGCCTAGCTGACGTAGAACTCTTAATGGAACATACGGTTGAACACCTCTAATACCCATTAATAACAAGAACGGACGGATGGCAGAACTATATATGACTTGCCTCGAAGGGAACCAATGGAGATTCCAAGTGATTTTATCTGTTGTCAAAGAACGAAAAAGTTTAACCCAATCTCCAATTTATTTTGGACATTTATATTTCTCCATCCTTTCCTCGTAATCGTTGATTCGATTGAATCGCTCGGGATTGAACCTTGTCAATGTAGGACGTTGATAAAGATGCTCTACAATCCACATCTGTAACAAGATATTACATCCCTCGAAAAAACTTTTTCCTTTCTGACAAACAGTCAGAGCACGGTAAATATCAGCTAGGATCATTGGTATCATGGTGTAATCTTTCTTAATCAGTATCTGTACCACTCCCGCTAAACGAATATTAATTTTTTCTACTCTTCTTGGGAAGACCATAGTGCCCAAAAAGGCTTCCATGAATGCAAATCGTCTGTGAACTTTCCAAGTCTCAAAACTTCCCTTATTACAATGTTCTTTACCGTACTTCTGAAACCCCTCTTACCTTCTGTATCTGTCATACAAAAACTGCAAGGAAACCCAACCTTTTTTCATTGATTCTTCTTTTGTGTTCCTTAGGTTCATGAGCTTGCAAAATTTATTTATTGAAATAAGTCTTGGGGCTATAAGTTTCTTCCGATGCATATCACCATATCCAACATAGCCTGCTATCTCTTCTAAAGTAGGTGTCAACTCAAAATCTGAAAAACGGAATACATTATTCTTTGGGTCCCAGAAATTCAGTAATGCATCAATCACCTCCCTATTAGGGTTGATTCTCATGATACTCGTTAAAAAACCCAAGTACTTATGTATTTCGTCATAATCAAATGTATCCATTGCATTCCACCATAACCAGAGTTGCAGAGGGGTACAATCCACAACCTGAACCGGTACATTCCCATCTCTCTTTCTCTTTGGACGCTCTCCAAGAACAGGGGGGACATTTTATACCTATTGAAAGGGACATAAAATTAATAAATATCTAGACTTAGACAAAACTCAATTTATTAATTTTGAAAAGAATTTATAACTTAACTTGTAAAACTTAGTGCGACCATTATTTAAACTTAGTTACAAAGAACAATTTTATCAAAAATTGAAGCGAGAGAAACAAGATTGGTAATTTTTTTTTTATTTAAATTGACCCTATCAAAAATTTTGCTATAACAGACTTCTAGACAATTTTATCTATATGTTTGAAGACAATATTCCCTAAGTAAAAATAAAATAAAAGGACTCAGAAATAAAGAAGAATAGAATGACCGTTTTATGTATGAAGTTGTATAAAATTTTCAGTCTCATGACCCTAAAGGTTTAGGACTTGTTAAAATTAATATATATATATATATATATATATATATATATATATATATATATATATATATATATATATATATATTTTGTAAAAACTTAGCCTCATGATCCCTAAAGATTCCGGGCTTTTGAAATATATTTTTATTTTATTGTTATTATTATTATTATTATTATTATTATTATTTATAATTATTATTTTACTATATATATATATATTTTTTTTTTCTTAGCCTCATGATCCCTAAAGATTCCGGGCTGTTGAAATATATGAAAATTGGACTTGAAAATTAGAAAAATAATTATGAAAAATAATCATATTTTCAAAATATTTTCCAATAAATCTATGAACAAAATTTTTCTTTAAAAGATAAGGTCGTATCCTGGGAGGGACTTCCTACGTATCTCACAAATATGTGAGAATCAGACCCTCGTAGTTCATAAAAACCGTAAAACTATGTTACTAAAAATTTTCTATTTTTTTTTTTTAAAAATAAAATTTTTCTTTCAAAAATGATTCACTAAATGTGACGATAATTTAATCTCTTGCATTTCAATGTTGCCTAAAAGCCGGTCAACACACAAATAGCCTTCCAAACAAATATCAAAGAGCACATAGGATGCACATGTTGGTCTTTATTAAGTAGGTGACCTGTCCTAGACAGACCCGGCCCCTGTGCCGAGTCCCGCTAAGTCGAATGCATATGATGCAAATAAAGCGGTACCTAATAGGGATAACCAGATTCTGAGTTTTCAGTTCCTCTAAGTTAAATCCTAATAGGGATAAGTGTCTAGACTGGCTTACTCGAGCGGACACTCGAGCCGGGGAGGGACAACTTGGTCGGTAGCAGGGCAACACCGCCTTCGTTGTCGATCCGAACCCCGCCTAACATGTGTGACTATATCCTTCACCAGGTACCTTGACACTCCGGTTATCTCAAAAAGAAGGTGGGATGCTTATGCTGCATTCCCTCTATCCTATTTCAGAGACTCAGAGGGGTACGCGATAGAAGACAATATATAATACAGTTCAAATAATATCAAAGCAGAAAATGAGTGACAAGTAGCACATGAGGCCAATAAACACATTATAAAATAATTAAAGCAAGTAAAGTCAATATCAAAGCTCGAATTCTTATTTATTCCCCAGCAGAGTCGTCAGAGATGTCACACCCCTTTTTTTTCGCTCGAAAAGGGATCGAGTCGAAGGGTTTTTCCAATTAAAGTGACGGTATTGAATAGGGATTAGTTTTTGTCATTTTTTAGAGTCGCCACTTGGAAATGAGTTATGGTGTTCCAAGTCACCTTTTGAATCCCTAATCAAAAGGAAATGACTCTTTGTTGGTCTGCGAAAGCAGAAAACCGAGTAAGGAATTCTGTTGACCGAGGGGAAGGTGTGAGGCACCACTCGAGTCCCGTGGTTCTAGCACGGTCGCTTTTATTAACTTATCTTGACTTAAACTATTTGAATAAATCGTGTTAAGGCCTAAATTCGCTCATTTTATTAATCTAAAATCTCGTTTGTTATTAAATAAATCGGTGACAAGTTAAAAATATTTGTCAAGTAAATTTTAGAAAAATATTTATCAAGGTGTATTTTTTACATCCTTGAATTATTTTTAAATGTCTCAGAAAGATGCGTGCGCAACATTCTTAGTTGAAACGAAAATTTTAGACGTGCCTAAAATTTATCTAGCGTTAAAGGCATTTGCTTCATCTTTCGTAAACTTGAATAATTTTTCATTATCCATTTTTATTCTTTTTCTCTCTTTATTTTTTTTTTTTTTTTTATTTTTATTTTTATGCGATGAGTTTAGAATAAATTCGCATCCCGTCCAGCTTAAACTCACATTAGTAAATTGATTAAATCTTAAACATGTCATCATGACCCACACAGTCGTGTAATTGTATACAAAGTTAATAATATTTATAAAAATATACAAGAAAACTACATAGAAAAATTAAAAGGAAAGCAATGACAAAAGACAATGGCCAAATATAGGAAAAGTTATTATAATAACTAGATAACGAATAATAAATATTATAGACACATATTTTATTATTAATATATTGGTAAAATTAAAAGAGAGTGTACTTTGATTTAAAAAAAAACTGTAGCATAATAAAAAAAAATCAGTGGCATGGTACCTAAATTGCCTTATTGACATTGCTACCACTAATCCATTATCAGTATTCACACTAAAAACATACCATTTATATATTTTTATAGTAAAGTATTTTTTGCCTATGGCATTCAACAGCATATTAACATTTAATCAAACAAAAAGACTCATACCCCACCTTAATTTTGTGCCATATACATTGTGATGGAATATCATTTCTTTATTCATTTCCTAGATTGGCCAACTTTTCTGCATGAAGTTCACTCTTCAACATATTACTAACATTTTTTAAACCTATTCCTTTTCAGCGAAGGAAACAAGTTAGCAGAAATTTCAACATACAAACTTTTAAGAAACATTTTTTTCTTAAGCCTAATATGCCTTTGCATTTTAATACAAGATCATTAATTTCTTTTAACTTGAATAAACAGTCAAATAGGAAAACTATATTGATGAAATATATTCAAATGAAAATATTTATACATTCAATCAAATAAAATTATCATGTTGATAACACCATATAAAGAGAGTCATAAGAAAATAACATACAAGAATAGGAGAAATTTTACATACCAAACAATGCATGAAATTAATCCTCTACACAACTTTATTCATATTTCAATTCGCCATGAAACTTATAAACATAAATAATACAGAATCAAATAAGAACCTGTATAATGAACTAATTAAAAGAAGCACGCGAGACGTCTGAAAACTCGAACGAAAACCTCACCACTTCGACCCTTTTCTTTTTCTGTTTCTTTCTACTGTTTTTGGTTTGTGGCTGTGCAGTTTTTTTTTTCTTTTCTTGTCCGTGTATGTATTCTCCCTTTTTTTTTTTTTTTTTTTTTAAATCATATAAAGAAAAAATGACTAAATGTTATCTTTGACAATAAAATTTGTTTCCATTTACATCATCTTAAACTACAATAAATAATCTAAATGTTACCTCTTGTGAAAATAATCCTCCACAAAAGAAAGTAGAAGCCACGAACTTAAAAATCCGGATCAAACCTCAAACTCTAAATCCTTCTTATTTTCTTCTTTTTCCTTTCTTGTTTTCTCTTTGTTTCTTTGCTCTTTTTTTTTTATGTTTTGTTTTTTTGTTCTTTGCCTTCGATTTTCTTTTTGTTTTTTTCTTCCCGTGTGTGTGTGTTAAGTCCTATATGTAGTGTTGTGGGAGTTGTATATGTTGTTGTGGGTGTGTAGTTGTGGAATAGTGGGGGGAGGTTGAGGGAAGTGTGGGGAATGTGGGGGGTTAGGGTAGGTTTTAAGATTTTTTCATTTTTCATTATTATTTTTTTTTTTAATAACGAAAAATAATTAATAAATAAATAAATAAATAGATAATACTAACAAATAAAATAATAATAATAATAATAATTAATTGATTTTTATATTTTTAAAAAAAATACAATAACAATCTAAAAATAGTCAAAATTAAATTATATAATTAAGATAGTACAAAACTATTTTTTTTTAAAAAAAGAATAATATCCTAAAATTAAATTAATTTAATTATTTATATTATATTAAAATAAAATAATAGTCAAAATAATATATGACTAAATATAAATATAAATATTTAGTATCGATAAACAAGTTAAAATTTTGGGAGGATCAAAAATCACGTGTCTACAAAATTGACCAAAATTGCAATATAATTGGCCAATTGAATTTCAATTTGGTTGAAATTTAAATGGAATTAACTAATTTTTAATTTAATTGAGGCTATTTTTTTTTTTAAAACAACCCCAAAATTGACCTATCCATTTAGGAGTCATTTTTAAATAACCTCCATAATTTCGATCCAAACTCATCAGCCCATTACACAGTCCAAACTGCCCCAACTCCCCGCCAGCCCTACATAACAACAATATACCAGCAACACAACTCCATCTCCCCATTCCCTTTTACCCATCCTATAGGCCCAAAATTACACCCACCAACCCAGTCCAAGAACAATACCCGAACCAATCCCTTTATTCCTCCGTTAACCAATTTCCAGTGTACAAACATCAGAACACCGCGACAATAACAACAAAAATCATGATAAACCTCAATACCCGGACAACTCCGATCATGCTCCAATCAAGCAATCAAACCCGACCCAATACCCCTAACAATTCCAATGGCAAACCGACAACAACAATCTCAACCCAAAATCGACTGTGTCCTGCGAACTCGATCCAAACCAGCTCCAATAACGACAATATGAAAACGGATTTCAACAACTCAGCTCAACAAATAGTACAAATCCAACTCACAATCTGATCCCTTTTTCAAAATTCAAAATTCCCCATTCAAAATTACCAAAATCACCCCTTAAATTCATTGTCCCACATTGGTGAAACGGATTTTCTCAACCCCAAAATTCTTCTATATAAATTCCTTTCTTGAGTTGAAAATCGAAAGTCTTGGAAGGGGAAAAAAACTTTCGAGCAAAAGTTTATATCCTAATAAGAAATTTTTTTCATAAAAATCAGGTATTTTTCGAAGTCCTCGGAGTCACGGTAAAGCTTTCCGGTGGTGTTCGAGACACTATCGAAGCCTCGAGTCCCGTTTTGCTGCTCCAAAATAGGTAATACATTGTCTTTTTTAGTTTTAGTATTTTCTTCTTCTCGCCGATTTCTTAGTGTGTTAGCTGTATTCTTGTTATCGTTGTAGAAATGCTAGAAATTATTTGCTAAAAATTATTGTTGTAGAGGCTATGAAAAGCCATAGGTTTTATGACAAAGATATCGATGTGTATCGTTATTTTCGTTTCATAGCCTAGTTCTACCTTTTTCCAAAAGTTGTTACAAGATCGTGGATGGTCATTAGTCTTTATTTTTTAATATTACTGCAATTAGCTATTGCCTTTGCTCTAATTAAATGCCTACTTGTGTTGTCCGTTCTCGTCCATTTTAGCTTAATATTGTTCCCGTCCCAAGTTGCGCACCTTATTTTGGCCTAAATTTGGTTTGTTTTAAAGATCAGATTTTTTCTTCATCTAAGAATTCTTGACTTCATTGCTTTATTGTTTTAGCTTGAATTGTTACCTGTTTTGATTTAACTAAGATTTTAGCTTATGTCATTCATTGTCATGTTATGTTTCTTTTTCTGTAATTTGTCTTTTGGTTCGCTGTTTGGATATTGATCCACTGTTTTGTCTCGAATTACTGATCGATATAATTTGACTAAGGTTTTAGGCATTTAGTTCATTGTCAAGTTATGCTTCATTTCTGATATTTGCTTTCTGTTTCATTAGTATGATGTTGGTTCACGGTCGTCTTTATCTTGAATTTTAGCCTGCTTTAATTTAACCAAGATTTTAGGTCCTTTAGTTCATTGTCAAGCTACGCCTCTTTCTGTCATTTGCTTTCTGTTTCACTATTTTGGTATAAATAACCTTTTGAGTCCGATGATACTGTTTTTTTTCTACGTAAAGCTTCAAACTATAAGTCTTGATTAACATTTTATTAGGTAAAATTTTGTAGTGCAAATTTCTGTCTCAATTTTCTGAATGGTTAAATTGATCTGTTAGCCCCTCAAAGTCTAGTCTAATGTTTCTTCCCTCCGCTAGTTGTTTCTTTCACTGGTTGTGTTATGTGATTGTTTAATCTCAGTTGTGCGCTTTCTTCTTGTAGGCTAGATCACAATTTACATCTCGCTTTCCTTCTTGTCATTTTACATTTTTATGGCCTTACTATTATTTCACTTAAGTTTGTCGAGTATTTATGTGCCATCTATGCTTTTATTAGTGGAATGATTTGGATATCAAATATATGTTACTTTCATTCAAGTGTAAGGAAACCTTTATCAAGATATCATTCAGTTTGTAGTTTGTTGCTTGACTGTCTGCCGACATATCTCATTTCTTTCGTTCTTTTAAAATTTTTTCCATTTTTTTCCTTCCTTCTTTGGTTGGTCATTGGGTTAACTAATTTTAATTTTCTTTTCCTTAGGTTGACTAATGTGTTAATTTTACTTTTCTTTCCTTTCTTCCTTTCGTTGGTCGTGTATTAATGATATTTATTTTTCTTGTTTTGCATGAAAATTCGTTGTAGTCCAAACAGACTCTTTCTCTTTGCATTTCGTAATGAAAAAATGAGGCCCATCTCTTGAGTCAATCCCGAAAGAAAATTCAAAGTCGAATTACATGAGCACGGATGCGAGAAGACAAAAGAAGAAAAATGGGTCAAAAATCTATTGTCGAAGTAGTTAAGAGACTTAAAAGTCTCATCTTCTTTTTCTTCTTTTCTTTTCCTTTGGTGCTTTACTTGTCTTATTTCATTTCATTACTTGCTTATTTATTCATTTGGGCCTCGAAGCCAAAGTTGTAAATTTAATACAGGTGGAAGCAGATTTTAGTACAACGAGCCTAAAAAATAGTTTAGGACAGGTTACGGGCCAAGGTCCAACATTTAGATTAGGACAGGTGTAAGAGGGTCAAAAGCCCAATTAGATTAGGACAGGGTCTATTGATTTGGTTCCAATGGCCTAAGTCTTTTATTTTCTCTCCTTCCCCTTTTACATGCTTTGTTATTAGTTTATTTAGACTTAGTTAAAATCTCTACTAAGTCGTCCAAATCTATTTTACACAAGTCTTTTCCTAAAATCAATCACTTTCAACAATCAATCTTTTTGAAATTAGTCAAAAGATATTTTCAAACAGTCCGGATAGCCGCAAGTTAGCGAACGTTTTAGGTGCCTTAAAACCTTTCTAAAACGTTAATAGGAACCGCTTACTCAAAATCTTTAAATTTAAATGATTTTTCTATTTTGGATCGTTTAAATAACTTTCAAAGGTTTTCTTAATTCCTTTTCAAATAAATTAAGTGGCGACTCTCAAAAGTCAAAATTTCCACAAATCAATAACTATGAGGGCTTATCAAATTAAGAAAATTTGAATTAACACCTCATAAAAAGAACAACTGAAAATTCTAACAACTTTCTCTATAAATTGTACGCGCATCTAAAAAAAATTCTCCTGTACTTGACTACAGGAACAACAGGTTTCCATAGTATGATATGATGATGACATTCCCAAGTACGAGAAGTTTTTTGTCCTTTTTGAGGCATATTTGATTTCTTATGTGAAAGATAGAGATCCCCGCGGTTATTCAATATGGGTCGGTATATATGAACGAGTGATCGACAGATACACAATTGTTGAGCCCATTACTAATAAAGATGGATTAGAAGCACCTCTGCCTACTCAAGAAAGTTGAATGCACTTTCTTTCTCAGTTATTGAATGCCAACATCTATTAGTTGAATTTGGTAAGCTCCTAGTTTACATCTTGGCCTCCTTTCCCAATCAACTAAGTAGGTCGTACTAATCAAATTATTACCTAATTTTTTAGTTTTCATCACATCAGATTTACTGACAATAGTAGCTAACTGCAATGCCATACGGTATACGGTTGATCAAAGTAAGCACTTTTGGAAAGCGATTGTGATGGATCAGAGGTGAGTCACTCCCCCTCTTACATAAAGTTCACCAAACTATCTGTTTACTTGCTAAAATATGCTTGCACTGTAACAATTTTTGTGTATGTTATATCGATCCACAAGAAACCTATCCTATTTACTATATAGGGAGACCTAGCAGACAATGAAAGAGCTGCATTATTACATCACTTGCATGAGTATCCCATCATTCTTGCCAAACATATCGGCATTACTGAATTTTGGTATGTTGTTTGCACCATTCGCTGCAACTCTTTCTTTTTGTATTCAATTAAAAATGCCTTTCATCTATCACATACGCAACTCTATGATAGTCAACAAGATATCAGAAAACAATTTAAACAAATCATCAGTACGTGCAGGCTACTACACTGATGAACAGGTATACATTTGCCTACTCCCCTTAATAGCGTTGTATAAAAATATTTTCACTATTTAACTTAACATTTTTCAGGGTGAAACACAAGGAACAAATATTGATATCTTACACTTTAATAAGCTCATCGTCATCACCCTCCTCACTGAATCTTGCACCTATTGAAGATCAAGTATTATCTATGTCCCTCATTTCAGAGTTGTTATCAACGATTAGTTTTATTCCACAACATGTATATGTAGGTACTAATTATTGTCATACCCGGGTAAAAATGACTAGCCTTACTTATACAACACAAACACATCAAAGATCTATCTCTGTACAAGTATACATGTGAAAACTAATAGCAAATTATCAACCAACCAACTAAATTTACGGGTTGTCATTCCTTTCAAAAAAAAAATCAGAAATCAAATATGAACACATATGCACCTCAAAATTATAGTCCAAAGTCTTATCACAAATATCTTCAACAAGTTTGAAATATTACTGTACATTAATGTTGCAGGTATAAATTTTTTCTTATTGTTTCGGGTAAACAAAATCTGTATGTTAGTTTACTAAACTTCAACATAAGTTTAGGATTTTTCAAGAAAACTTTTGAAGTTTTCCAACTCCTTCAACACAAGATCACAATGACCTTTCAAATAAGTGCGTTATTTCGTATTTTTTCTTTTAAGAAAAATAGATGAAGCAGAATAAGCCAAGTCATCCGAATTCACGAAGTTTTCTTGAGGAAATAATTCTCCTTAAGTATTTGAGGTTGCGGAATTTTCTCCTAGGATAAAATGACTTAACAACCTGACAGTAGCGGTACCTCAAACGATCGGATTCTTTTCGAACTCATTCAACCGGAGATGATCACACAGAGTATTTTAGAAGACATGAAGTATTTGTAAATCATAAAATTTTTGTTCTTAAACCTGTGAAAAAATGCAGGTTTTTATAGCCATGAAGTGCCCCTTCCGAAAGGTGGCAATGGTTCATCGAAAAAGTGTATCTTTTATGAATAGTCATGTCTGTCCATTCAAAATAATGTGTCTTTTTTGAACAGCCACAACCATCCAAACATTCACACCTTTTTCCAAAATAGTGTGTCATTTACTCGAAGAGTTATGTCTCTTCCAAGCAGCTTTCAGCATCTAATGGAGGAACAAAATTGTTGCATTTTTTCTTTGAATTTTTGGACTGGATTTTATCCCAAATTTCAAATAAATTTTGTCCAAAAAGATTAATCTCATCTATCGATCATATGACAAATCCAAATTCAAATTCGAAGCCAAACCAAGCTAACTACAACGACGGCGGCGCAAGGCACCTTTCAGTTCTTGCCGCACTTACCAAGTGAAGATGTGTTTCTCAATATAAACACATAAAAGTTTCTTTCTCCCACCAATGTAGGAGAATTTAGTAGACTTTCCTCATTTTGAGCACATTTTCCATTTTAGTGTGGACTCACTTTTTATCCACTATTTTTCCTCCATTTTTAATTCACACATTCAACTTGAACTTAACAATCCCCCACATGAATGTGGAATGGCTATCTTTGTTAAACTTTACGAGGAAGTATGTGATCATCAAGCAAAGACTGATAGCATCTGGAAAAGTGGGTTTCTCTTTGAACTTTTCGTAGTGAACATGCATCGGATGTGATACAGGACAAACAAGGAAACACCAAAATCAGTCCAAAAAATAGTCCACAAAATGGAAGAAATCTGTGAATCCTTTTGGAGACCAAGTCCCGGCTTCCCAAGAACACAATAACAAGAAGATAACAAGGTGTTTATTACACCAAATCAGCGGACAACAAACTATATTAACAATATAAGATGATGAACAAGAAGACACAAGATTCGGATTTAACAATAACAACAAGAACACAAGATTACAACACAAATACTAAACAAGATTACAAGAAAGTAAAAGGATAGATAGATAGACCACATGAAGGTATAATATTAAGAAACCAAGAATGGACACTCTTGGACCCTTAACACTACACACAACAATAAATCTATCTCTTACGTGACACAAGATCGAATTCCACCTCTCTAGCATCAACGCTTCCAAGCAAGCAATAACAAAAGAGAATTCACCCTATTGTTGTATCCTAGTTTCGGTGGTCACTCTTCTCACTAGAGAGAGATCTTGTTACAAGTCTTACAAGACTCACAAATATCATCCCAAAAACTAAACTAAAAACCCTACAATGTTCCTTTTATAGCTATTACAAAATATAAGTTAAAATGACCAAAAGACCCTTCAAAGAGTGGGCACCCATCTAGTGTAATTTATGGGCTGATTTGGGTGCATTTTGGGCCTCTTTTACACTTTATTTGCACGTGCCAAGGCTCTGGTCCAACACGCACTCTCCTAAGTCCATATCCGTGATTATTCCCGTATTAGGATGCATTTGATCAATTGGTAGATTTGATATCTTTGAACCGTCGATCTTTAATGTACACCTAGACAACAAATATAACACAACTAGCCTTTTATTGTTTATGCTTCTCACGGTTTTATTCGTTTGAGCCATGAACACGTCCCGATTTCATGAGAGCTTAGAGAATAGGCCTTTACTAACATTCTCCTTAAAATGGCTTCCACTTCACCTTCACAGAGGAGATTTCTAAGCGTTTCAACCCAATAGATTAAACTATTTGGTCAAATTTACCAAATTTAGGTAATCATTAAAAGACTTCACACCCTAAGTTTTATCCTTGTTTACTAAACATTATCTATATCATGAGAAAGGGTTGGGTATATTTACACTGTTGAACCTGTCAGACATAACTTTGTTTGATCTCCTTGGACCTAGCTCTTGGGAACTCCAGTCTGCTAGGTAGAGTTACCGTTATGCTGTCTTTTCCTAGACCTTAAACCCATTTACTTGGATGTTCTCTCAACTTCTTCTCTAGATAGGCCTTTTATAGGTGGATCCGACACATTATCCATTGACTTCACATAGTCAACAGTGATAATTCCACTGGAGAGAAATTCTCTAATGGTATTATCTCTCCATCTTATGTTATGAGAATTACCTTTGTACATCATGCTCCATGCCCTACGTATCACCGCTAGACTATCATAGTGTATACATATTCGTGCCAATGGTTTGGGCCAATAAGGAATATCTTTCAAGAAATTTTGAAGCTATTCTGCGTCTTCACCAACTTTATCCAATACAATAAACTCAGATTTCATTGTGGAGCGAGCAATACATGTCTGTTTGGACGATTTCCAAGAGACTGCTCCTCCACCTATAGTAAATACATATCCATTCGTGGATTTTACTTTATTTGGTCCGGTGATTCAATTTGTATCACTATATCCTTCAATTACCGTGGGATACTTATTACAATGTAAGGCATAGTCTTGAGTGTATTTAAGATACCCCGAAACTCTTTTTATTGCCATCCAATGAGTTTTATTGGGATTACTTGTGTAACAATTCAACTTACTAATAGCACAAACTTTGTCTGGCCATGTACAATTCATGATATACATCAAATATCCCAACACTCTTGCTTAGTCCAATGTAGTCTTGGCAATATCAAATTCTAAATACTTGAACTTATCAAGTACCTTTTTGATGTAATGAGACTGCGACAATGTCAACCCTTGTGGAGTTCTATGGATTCTTATTCCTAAGATCATATCCGTAACTCTAATATCTTTTATATTAAACTTGCTCTCAAGCATTCGTTTTGTAGCATTTATGTTAGAAATGTCTCTACTGATGATCAACATATCATCCACATACAAACAAACAATGACCTTGTGATTTGGAGTGTCTTTAATGTAAACACATTTATCACATTCATTTATTTTGAACCCGTTTGCCAATAAGGTTCGGTCAAACTTCGCATGCCACTGTTTAGGTGCTTGCTTTAGTCCATAAAGTGACTTAAAAGTTTACGCACCTTATTTTCTTTTCCTGGAACCACAAAACCCTCAGACTGTTCCATGAAAGTTTCTTCCTCCAATTCTATATTTAGGAATGCTGTTTTCACATTCATTTGATGGATTTCAAGACCATATACTGCAAGGAAATTAACATATGAATTGACGTTATCCTCATTATAGGTGAGTATGTATCAAAGTAATCAAGGCCTTTTTTTTGTTTAAAGCCTTTTACTACAAGTCTTGCCTTGTATTTGTCAATACTATCATCCGCTTTCATTTTTCTTTTGAAGATCTATTTAGAACCTAAAGGTTTATTTCCTGAAGGAAGATCGATCAACACCCACGTATGATTGCTTAATATTGAATCAATCTCACTATTAACTGCCTCATTCCAAAAGGATAAGCCTGAAGACGACATCGCTTCTTTAAATATTTGAGGCTCATTTTCTAAGAGAAATGTTATAAAATTCTATCCAAACTAAGTTGACATTCTTTAACATGTACTACGTCTTGGATTTTCATTATTATGTACATCCTCACTTGGTTCATCTCGAGGTCGTTTATACCCTCTACTAGATTGTTCATGTCTAGTTTTATTCGGATATATGTGTTCAAAGAATTCAACATTATCTGACTCAATTACCGTATTTTCATTGATATTCGGATGTTCGGATTTATGAACCAAAAACCGACATACTTTACTACTTTTAGCATATCCTATGAACGCACAGTCTACTGTCTTAGGTCTTATTTTCACTCTTTTAGGCATAGGAACTTGGAATTTCGCTAGACACCTCACACTTTGAAATATTTCATGTTGGGTTTCCTTCTTTTTCATTTTTCATATGGAATTGATTGTGTCTTCTATGGGGCACTCTATTGAGTATTCGGTTAGCTGTAAGGATAGCTTCCCCCCATAAGTTTTGCGGTGAACCTGAACTTATTAGTTAGGCATTCACTATTTCCTTTAAGGTTCGGTTTTTACTTTCCACAATTTCATTAGATTGAGGTGAATACGGGGTCATAGTTTGATAAACAATTTCATTCTCTACACATATTTCTGTAAAGGGAGATTCATATTCTCCGCCCCTATCACTTCTTATTATTTTAATCTTTTTCTCTAACTGATTTGCTACTTCTGTTTTATATTGCTTATATGCATCTATTGCTTTATCCTTACTGTTTATAAAATAGACATAACAGTATCTAGCGCAATCGTCAATGAAAGTTATAAAATACTTTTTCCCACCACGAGATGGTGTTGATTCTTATCACAAATGTCAGTATGGATTAAGTCTAAGGGATTGGAATTCCTTTCAACGGACTTATACGAATGCTTAGCATACTTTTATTCCACACACATTTGACATTTTGATTTATTGAACTCAAAGTTTGGAAAAATTTCTAAGTTAATCAGTTTTCACAATGTTTTGTAATTAACATATCCTAATCATTCATGCCACAAATCTTTAGACACAAGCAAGTAAGAAGAAACTGAACTTTTATTAATTTCAACATTCATTACATTCATTTTGAATAGGCCCTCAGTGAGGTAGCATTTTTCTACGTACACTTCTCATTTACTAAGTAATTTTTTTTTAGAAACAAATACACATTTGAATCCATTTTTATCAAGAAGTGATACAGAAATCAAGTTCTTTTGTAACTCCGGTACATACAGGACATTGTTCAAAGTCAACACTTTGCTTGATGTCATTTTCAGGCAGACCTTTCCTGTTCCTTCAACCTTTGCAGTTGTAAAGTTTTCTATATAAATCTTCTTTTCGCCTTGATCTGGAGAAAATACTGTAAACAACTCCTTATTTGCACAAATGTGGCGAGTAGCACCGGAATCTATCCACATTCTCGAAGATTTCCCACCAAGTTGCAATCAGATAGCATGACACACAGATCGTTCATTTCTTTCTTGGATTCAGCCATATTTGCTTGGTCCTTCTTTTTTCCTTTCTTTGGGGAACGACAATCTATTTACTTAAGGCCAATCTTGCTACAATTAAAGCATTTTACTTTTAATTTCTTCTTAGGTTGATTGCTTTTTTGTCCAGCTTTCTTTCGCTTTTTTGAGTTGTTGTGGTCGTCTTCTACAATGTTTGCTTCATTCATTGCAAAATTTACTTCCGACCTTTTTTTCACGGCTTTGTTATCCTCTTTAATGCGCAGTCTCACTATGAGATCTTCGACTGTCATCTTCTTTCGTTTATGTTTCAAATAGTTCTTGAAGTCCTACTATATAGGTGACAACTTCTCTATTATTGTCGCGACTTGAAACGCTTCGTTCACAACCAAACCTATAATAAAGTTCATGTGAAAATTAAGAATAGTTTAATATCTTCAACTAAGGTATTTACTAAACTCATACCTTCCGCAAAGAGATCATGGATGATAACTTGCAGTTTCTGTACTTGAGATACAACAGACTTATTGTCGATCATTTTAAACTCAAGGAATCTTGCAACAAATAACTTCTTGGTTCTAGTATCCTCAGTCTTGTATTTTCTTTCCAGCGTACTCCACAACTCTTTTGACATTTTCATTCCACTAAACACGTTGTATAGGTCATCTTGGAGGCCACTTAGAATGTAATTCCTGTATAGGAAATCAGAGTGTTTCCACACCCCCATAACGATAAATTTCTCTGGTCTGAAGTTTCTTCAGGCACCTCTGGATCTTCTTCATATGTAAATAATTGAATACACAATGTTGTAAGATAGAAAAACATCTTTTATTACCACCTTTTACAATCAACATCCGTGAATTTTTTGGGTTTCTCCGCTGGTGTCTTTGCCTGCGGAGCACTCGTATGACTTATTGTGGCAACATTAGTTGCTGCCACACTCGTCCCAGCATCATTCACATGACTGTCAGTAGTCATTTTCCTATCACAAAAAAATAGTTAACTTTGGTATATCGAAATACTACTCGTAATGTTGTAACAACTTTAAACACCCTTTGTTTCTAGTTTAACGATGAAGTTTTTATGACTTTCAATCGTTAACCGAGTGACCTTTAACTTGTGATAAAGTTTTTATGACTTCAAATCACTTGTTAAGTTCAAACGGAGTAGAAAGCGTAAAACTTTAATCTCCAGAACCAAATAATACAGATTACGAACTTATTTACTTAAGATTGTTGTTTCGGGTACACAAAATCTGTATGTTAGTTCACAAAACTTCAACACAAGTTTAAAATTTTTCAAGAACACTTTTGATGTTTTCCAACACCTTCAACACAAGATCAAAATGACCTTTCAAAGAAGAGTGTTATTCTGTATTTCTTCTTTTAAGAAAAATAGATGAAGCAGAATAAGCCAGGTCCTCCGAATTCACGGAGTGTCCTTAAGAAAATAATTCTCCTCTAAGTACCCGAGGTTGCAAAATTTTCCTCTCAAGATAAAATGGCTTAACAACCCGACAGTAGTGATACCTCAAACGATCGGATTCTTTTCGAACTCACTCAACGGGAAATGATCACATGGAGGATTTTAGAAGACAAGAAGCACTTGTAAATCATAAATTTTTCGTTCTTAAATCTGTGAAAAAATGCAGGTTTATATAGCCATGAAGTGCCCTTTTCGAAAGGTGACAATGGTTCATCAGAAATGTGTATCTTTTCTGAATAGTCATGTCTGTCCATTCGAAATAGTGTTTCTTTTCTGAACAACCATAATCATCCAAATAGTCACACCTTTTACCGAAACAGTATGTCATTTACTCGAAGAGTTGTGTCTCTTCGGAACAGCTTTCAACATCGTTTTTGCATGCATGTTAATGGAGGAGCAAAATTATTGCGTTTTTCTTTTGGATTTTTGGATTGGATTTCATCTCAAGTTTCAAATAAATTATATCCCAAATAATTAATCTCATTGATCGATTATTTGACAAATCCAAATTTAAAGTCGAGCCGAGTGAGCGACGACAGCGCGCGACACCTCTTAGTTCTTGCCTCACTTACTAAGTTGAAATGTGTTTCTCAATATAAACACATGAAAATTTATTTCTCCCACCAATATGGGAGAATTTTGTAGACTTTCCTCATTTTGAGCACACTTTCCATTTTAGTGTGGACTCACTTTCTCTCCACTATTTTTTCTCCATTTTTCATTCACACATTCAACTTGAGCCCAACATTTCGGTAAAAGTCAGAATATCATTTTTCGACCATTCTCAGTCATTTTACTTGCTCGCCTGCTCAAACTGCAATCACTATGTACGCAAAAAATTAAAAAATTATTCGATGAATTAACTATAAGCTACACCGGGTATTAATCCCCAAGTAACAACTACTTTTATCGCATCATATAAACTCTTTATTGTACACTTTTTTATTCCTCCTTTCTGTACAAAAAAATTAAAAATTGTTACTTAAATTAGGAGTGACATGTACTTTCATACTTCACAGTCCTTTAAGATTGTCCCCTAATCATGTTTAATAATATTGATTGACAAAAAGAATTTGGCGGATTAGAAGAAACAAGAGGATCAAGATAAATGTTTGTCTGAGGTTTATTAATATTCGCTACCAGGTAAATAATGTGAAAAATTAATATAACTTAAATAGTAACGTAAGAAGTAGCGTCAAATTTAGCGCAGAAATGAGATTCTTAAACATCTTCTTATCTACTGTCCATCAGTTATTTGGTAACTTTTCGGTCGCAAAAAAATAGTGAAGGTTAATGAAGAGATACAAGGATGGACAATATTAAATCGTGTAAAAGTAAAATATTTGCGAGCTTAACTTTCTTGAACCCTTACAACACATCACTTGGATGTACATCGACACATAGGCTGCTGGTGTTGGGAAAGACGAGCACACAATCAAAGAGCCCGACAGGGTAGCAACGGAAAATACCCAAGAATAAACTTCCCCTTCTCAACTTGAACCAAGAGGAGATAAACAAACCCAAGCAAAATAGAGTAATATACAGCAAACAAATCAACCAAATGAAACAAGACAAGAATAAAGGCAATCACACGAGACACAAGATTTACGTGGAAAACCCTTCAGTGTGAAGAGTTAAAAATTACGGGACCAAAACCTCCACTATAATCACCAAAGAGTTACAACATTGTCCTCCAAAATGTCCACCAAACAAGTGTCAAACAACAAGAAACAATACATAAACCACAACACCAAACACTTGAGAAATAAAGAAGTGAAAGCAAAAAAAATGCAGCTACTGTTCGAAAATGAAGAACAGGATCTCCAGGCCACCAAATCTTTCTCCGTCAGTTCCTAATCAAATATTGAGATGAGAGGAACAGGCATTCCAAAAATCAGCTCAATCGGACAAGAAACGAAGCGGGAATCGCAATTTGAAGTTGACAGTTGTGACTAAAATTTAGGTGCGAAAATCAGTTTTGTTTTTCTCTCTTTGGCTGCTGAAAACTCTCTTTTGTGATGGTGAATAAGACCTAAAAAGATCAATATATGTGCCCCATAGTAATGGGCCTATGGGTAAAAGTGGGTTGGTCCAAATTGGGCTTCATTTTATCCACATAGGAAGGGACAAAGGCCCGTGACCCAACAATTCTCGCCCTCCCGACTATGTGGAGGAGACCGTCATCCCAGCGATCATGCAACAATCTTCAAACTTCCTTCTTGGCAAAGATTTAGTCATCATGTCAGAACCATTATCATTCGTATGAATCTTCTCAAGTTCAAGCAACTTAGAATCCAACACATCCCGAATCCAATGGTATCTGACATCAATGTGTTTAGAACGATCATGAAATGTAGAATTCTTGCCAAGATGTATGGCACTTTGACTGTCGCAATAAAGCACATACCTCTCTTGAGCACAACCAATTTCCCCCAAGAATCTCTTCATCCAAAGCATTTCTTTACAAGCTTCAACGGCAGCAATAAGCTCAGCTTCTGTAGTAGATAGAGCAACACATTTTTGCAACCTAGTTTTCCAAGACACAGCTCCCCCTGTAAAAGTAACAAAATACCCTGAAGTAGACTTGCGAGTATCAATATCACCGGCCATATCTGAATCAGTATAACCACAAAGACTAGGCTTCCCTGTACCAAAACACAAGCTCAAACTAGAAGTGCCACAAAGATATCTCATAATCCATTTCACAACATTTCAATGTTCTCTTCCCGGATTAGAAAGAAAACAACTAATAACACCAACAACATGAGCAATATACGGTCTTGTGCAAACCCTTGCATACATCAAACTACCAATAGCTGAAGCATAAGAAACTTTCTTCATATCTTCCTTCTCATCATCACAGGAAGGACACTGCTTTGTGTTCAACCTGAAGTGAATAGCTAAAGGTGTACTGACAACCTTAGCCTTGTCCATGTTAAACCTTCGAAGTACTTTCTGAATGTACTTCTCTTGTGATAACCACAACTTCTTGGCCTTTCTGTCACGGACAATCTGCATGCTAAGAATCTGCTTTGCTGGTCCTAAGTCTTTCATAGAAAAAGACTTACTCAACTCTTGCTTCAACTTTTGAATCCTGCAAGTATTATAACCAACAACAAGCATGTCATCAATATAAAGCAACACAATAATAAAGTCAATATCAGAGAATTTTTGCACAAAAACACAATGGTCTGAAGTAGTCTTCTTGAAGCCCTGTTGACTCATACAGGAACCAAACTTCCTGTACCACTGCCTAGGAGCTTGTTTCAAACCATACAAGCTCTTATTTGCAAACATAATTCTCTTTTCCCTTGACTTCAAAACCTTCGGGCTGCTCCATATAAATTTCTTCATCTAAGTCACCATGGAGAAAAGCAGTTTTAACATCCATTTGCTCAACCTCTAAATCTAGACTTCCAGCTAAGCCTAGAACCATACGAATGGATGACATCTTTACAACCATAGAAAATATCTCATCAAAATCAACTCTTTTTTCTAGTTAAATCCCTTCACAACCAATCTAGCTTTGTACCGTTGAATTAGATTACCATCTTCATGCTTCACCGGAAAAACCCACCTATTTTTCAAAGCTTTTTTGTCTTTAGGCAGCTTAACCAAATCAAAGGTGTGATTATCTTGCAAAGATTTAATTTTATCTTCCATAGCATCAAACCACTTTTCTTTTTCTTCACTTTCCATGGCCTCATCAAGACTCCCAGGTTCTCCCTCGTCAGTCAAGAGTACATACTCACTGGAGAATAACGAGATGAAGGTATTCTCTCTCTTGTAGTTCGTCTGAGAGAACTCTCTGGAGTATCAACAACTGGTTGCTGGTCCACCATATCAACTTGCACTGGAGCATCAACAACTTCTTGCTGGTCATTCTGAACATGATCATCATCTTCATTATCAACTTGATTTTCATCATCATGAAGATTTTTTTCAGGAGCGGTAGTCAAAGGAATTGGATCAACATCAACTGGGCTCTCACTACTCTAAGAATCAACCTTCTCAGCTTTGTCAAAATCTTCAATTATTTTGTCTTCAAAGAACACAACATCGCGGCTTCTAACAAGTTTTTTCTCAACTGGATCATAGAAATGATAGCCAAATTTATCTTGACCATAACCAATGAAGATACACTGTCTAGTTTTAACACCCAACGTTGACCTTTCATCCTTAGGAACATGAACAAAAGATTTACACCCAAAGACTTTAAGATGATCATAAGAAACATTCTTACCAGACCAAACTCAGTCAGGGACATCACCATTCAAAGAAATAGTAGGAGATGAATTGATAACATAAACAGTCGTATTAAGTGCTTCTGCCCAAAAGAAATCTGGCATCTTAGCATCTGAAAGCATAACCCTCTCAACTAATGTTCTGTTCATGCTCTCTGCTAAGTCATTTAACTGATAAGTCTTTGGAGGAGTTTTCTGATGCCGAATACCCTTCTCTCTGCAATATCTATCAAAAGGATCAATATACTCACCATCATTATCTGAACGGATGCATTTCAATTTCTTCCCTGTCTATCTTTCAACCAAGGCCTGAAAATTCTTGAACACATCAAGTACTTGATCCTTGGACTTCAAAGGAAATACCCAGAGTTTGCGAGAATGATCATCAATAAAAGTCACAAAGTAAAGTGAACCACCATGAGACCTTACTTTAAAAGGACCGCATAAATCAGAATGCACCAACTCCAGCAAATTGAGCTTTCTTGAAAGCGGATGACTCTGAAAAGAAACTCTTTTCTGTTTACCGGCTAAGCAATGAACACACTTCTTCAATTTTGCTTGTTTTACTCCAGAAAGCAAAATTTTCTTAGCCAAACTATTAATCCCCTTCTCACTCATATGACTCAACCTTCTATGCCACAACTCTAATGAAGTATCATTCTCCACCAAGTTTATCAAGCCTCTAGAAGTAGAGCCCTGAAATATGTACAAGTTGGACAACTTGTCACCCCGAGCCACAATCATCGAACCTCTAGTAAGCTTTCACTGGCCAGCACCAAGGGTATTAACATAACCCTCATCATCAAGACTTCCTACATAAATCAAATTCAGGCGAACATCTGGAGCATGCTTGACATTATTGAGAACTAGTTTGGAACCATTGTTACTTTCCAAACAAATCGTGTCAATGCCAAGTACTTTAACTTCATCATTATTGCCCATTTTGAACATCCCAAAATTACCTCGAGTATAAGAAGAAAATAATTCCTTCTTTGGCGTAACATGAGATGTAGCACCAGAATCCATAAACCAGTTAGACTTCTCGCGAACAAGATTAATGACATTCTCACCACAAGCAACAAGAAGATCATCATTAGTAACAACAGTAACACGATTTTCATTATCGCCTTCTTTCTTTTGCCTTCTTATATCTCTCTTATGCTTGTAACAATATTTTATGATATGCCCCTTTTTGTTGCAATAGTCACATGTAACATTCTTGAATTTGGACCTTGACTTGCTTCTACTTTTATCTCTATCATTTGAATCTCTGGACTTGTTTCTCCCCCTCTCTTCAGTAACCAAAACATCAGAGTGTGAAGATGAAGAAGATGAGGCCAGGGATCTTCTTCTCATCTCTTCATTCAAGACACCACTCTTAACATATTTCATAGTTACAATACCATTGGGAGCAGAATTATTCAAAGAAACTCAAAGAGTTTCCCAAGAGTCAGACAGAGTATTAAGAAGCCAAAGTCCCTAAATTTCTTCATTGAACTTTACACCCATTCCGGACAGCTGGGCAAGGACACCCTGAAAATCATTTATATGATCAGAAATAGGACTTCCCTCTTTATACCTGATATTCATCAATTGCTTAAGCAGGAACAACTTGTTATTGCCAGTCTTTGAAGCATAAAGTGTCTCGAGCTTGTCCCACAAACTTCTAGCATGTGTCTCATTCACAATTTGATTTCTAACATTATCTTCAACCCATTGTATGATATAGCCACAAACCTGTAAGTGCTCAAATTCTCAATCCCCATCTGTCATGGATTCAGGTTTAGTAGATGCAAACACAGGTAGATGCATTTCTTGACAAATAGAAGATCTTTCATTTTGCCTTTCCAAGTATGATAGTTACTACCATTCAAACACACCATCTTACTTATATTTGCCTCCATTATTCAATCCACAATCAACAACAACCAACTCTCTGATACCACTTGTTAGGAAAGACGAGCACACAATCAAAGAGCCCCGACAAGGTAGCAGCGGAAAATACCCAAGACTAAACTTTCCCTTCTCAACTTGAACCAAGAGGAGACAAACAAACCCAAGCAAAATAGATTCATATACAGCAAACAAATCAACCAAATGAAACAAGACAAGAATAAAGGCAATCACACGAGACATAAGATTTACGTGGAAAACCCTTCAGTGTGAAGCGTAAAAAACTACGGGAACAAAACCTCCACTATTATCACCAAAGAGTTACAATATTGTCCTCCAAAATGGCCACCAAACAAGTGACAAACAACAAGAAACAATACATAAACCACAACACCAAACACTAGAGAAATAAAGGAGTGAAAGCACAAAAAACGCAGTTACTGTTCGAGAATGAATAACAGGAGCTATAGGCCACCAAATCAAGCTCCGTTAGTTCCTAATCAAAGATTGAGATGAGAGGAACAAGCAGTCCAAAAATCAGCTCAATCGGACAAGAAACGAAGCGGGAATCGCAATTTGAAGTTGACAGTTGTGGCTGAAATTTAGGTGCGAAAATCAGCTTTGTTTTTCTCTCTTTGGCTGCTGAAAACTCTCTTTTGTGATGGTGAATAAGACCTAAAAAGATCAATATATATGCCCCATAGTAATGGGCCTATGGGCAAAAGTGGGTTGGTCCAAATTGAGCTTCATTTTATCCACATAGGAAGGGACAAAGGCCCATGACCCAACAGCGGGAAGAGTGGGGAACAAAATCAACATCACTTTGAAAAGCTTAGCACAATGTAAGAAATAAACTATCTAAGTGTAATGAAATACAATTGGAAGGAAAGAAAAATTAAACAGGGCCACAATGAGCTCTAACGATAAGAAAACCAACTTTCATTACAAGAAACGATTTGCTATCACACAATAATAACTGAAGTATTTACAATGTATAATATTGCTCAAAGTAGAGAATTCCATCAAAAGATAGTGATGTTCATTGGTATTTCTGCAAGATCAATTTGGCAGCAAATCGTATGTTTTACATTTAACCGTGATTCGGTTTTTGTTCTATGTTGGCATTCAAACTTGAGAAATCTCTCCGGTAGTTATTTTAGTTTTTTGCTTACATATCAGCGAATTTGCACTAATCTACATGTTGTTGTGGGTTTCTCTAGACGTAGAAATGCTTATAGCTATGTGCACGTTCTTTTTTAGTCGAGTAAATTTGCTTTGTGAGTGTGTGCCTACACGGCTGAAAGTTTGATAATGCTACTTTTTATTATTTTGTTTTAAAAATTTGCTATGCATTTTAGTGTGCTTTTATTTTAATCACAGGTGACACTTTGAACTTGACATCATGAATGCCAGCGATACAATCACGACAGCAATCTCAGAAATGTTGATCGAAAGAATGTTGTCCCTGATTGTCGAACAAATATATGAAAGTGTTGATGTTCAGTTACAGAAATACATACTACTATCAGCGGGGAAAACTCTTTTTCTTAGAATTTTATTCTATTGGTAAATAAAAATACCACATTATGCAAACTCCAATTTAATGTGCTATGTTTTGCCCTTTTCACTTAGCAACAACTATTGTCTATTGCCCGTATAAGTCATCAGCTCGCTCATAAATTGTTTAAGCACCAGCTACAAAAGTCAGTCTTCAGATATTTAGACTAAAGTCCTGATATGCTAGCTATTGCGTCTTTCACTGAAGCAGAAACCCCAGTTCTTACAATATCAGCATTACCCACGGCTCCGAGAGAGGCAGGTAAGAAGCAGAAAATTAAACCACCCACACTAGCCAAAAAAGGATTAAAGGTAATAATACTTTCAATATTTTGTTTGTTACCGTGCTCTAGCTCCTCTTTACCTGAGCTCTAATTATTCAAACATTTACATAAAGATAACAAATGTTGTAGTCGTCATGCCTATTCGTATAAATTGACTGTCTCAGCATAATTTTACATTTAAAAAACTTACGCAGAAGTTTCTCATTCTCTTCACAACTGAAATCTTCAGTATTACTAATAGCAAATAGGCTGGTCTAACTTACAGATTGTAAGAAACTTCAACATCTACTTATCAATTTTCTATTAAGGTGAAATTTATTTGAAATATGTATAGCTATAGTCATGCTCCCCTTTGTTACACCCATATGGCTCAACGCAATTAGGTAAATAGAATGATCATGCTCCCCTTTATTACACCTTCTCAATACTCGTAAAAAAAATTCATTGGTGGCGGCTACCAAAATTTGAATGCGGCCGACTTCACTCCGGTGGTGTGCCATGTACAACTAGATTTTGATTGCCTCTACCAACTTCCATTTTGCTTGCCTATACCATCAAATAGCCAACTGCATGAACAAATTTTTTGTATTTTGATGTAAATGACCATCGACTTCTCAATGTACAATTACAATTTACCGTGGCAGATCTACGTGTTGATAGTTTTTGTATGTAAATAGCTTATACAAATGATAAAATTTTATGTAAATAGTTTTTTTATGAAATATTTACATACTATTATTTAGAGTATTTCTTTCATTGACAAAAATGGTGGAGTTCACACTTACGTAACATCCTTAAATTTTGGGTATTTTATTTCTTGATTTTTTCGTGCTTGAAATATAAATTTTTGACTCAAATCATATTCGGTGATGTTAAAAGGATAACTCGATAGAATTTCAAAATTTTCAAACTGGGTTCGGGACAGTTTTGGGGCACAGAGGCAAAAAGCCTACGCAATAGCCCCGCGCCGCAGAAGCTGTGTTTCCTGCGATTTCATTTAAAAGTCTAATGGGAGATTTTGGTCCTTTCCCCTTTAAACCCACTTTCCTCGACTTAAAACATCCCATAAACGTTATAACCCCTTTTGACAATTCCTAAACAAATTTTCCACAACAAGAAAGGAGAAAATTACCCGGGGCTTGAAAATTTTGATATCCAAGGATCAAATTTCTCTATGTTTTTAAGGTGTGTGGGACTATCCTAAATCTCATGGGCGTAAGTTAATGTTTTATTAAGCTAATAAGATGTATAATTACCTATATGTAATGGGTTTTGAAAATTATTTGAAGAGCATGTATTTGTGAATCCATTTTGATGAACTATTTGTTTATCATGAGATTTTTACTAAACTTGAAGTTTAGTCATGTGTAGGTATATTATGTGTTATGAGAATTTATTTGAGAGAATGATTTACGATATTTTCTCTCTTGTCATGAAATTTATTATTTTAACATGTTATGGTTGTTTGTGTGAATGATTAAAAAACTTGAGTTTAACTGTTTTACTATCATTTGTGGATTTGCATTGCTTTATGAGTCAATGAGAGGGTGTTTTATTAATTCATAAATGCTTTTATGTCCTAATGGGGGTTGCATGTGTTCCATGATCAGGGACGGATCTATTAAGGTCCGTGGGGGTGGCACGCCACCCGCAAATTTCAGCGGAAACTCTCTCTATATAGCTCTCTCTCAATATATATATATATGTATGTATATATATATATATGCATACATATATATATATATATACGCATACATACATATATATATATATGTATGTATGCGTGTATATATATATATGTATGTATGCGTATATATATATGTATGTATGTATATATATATATGTATGTATGTATGTATATATGTATGTATGTAAATATATACTGATATAGTCAAATATTAAATCTGCCTCCCACAATATCAAAGCACTATCTAGTGCAAGTGACAAAGTGCCTCTTTTGTGGCTCATAGGTCGTGTGTTCAATTCCGGTTTGCAACAGTTATTTTTTAAAATTATTTTTGTTAAGCATGGTTGATCAAAGCAGGGCAACAAGTGTAAATTCTACCATTTTACTTATATATTATACCAACTGACTTTTATATATAATTAATATTATTTTTTAACTTTTATATTTTTATTTAATTGTTTAAAAAGGTTAATCTCTCTCATCAAAATTTAAAAAGATCCTATTTTCAAATCAAAATATCGACCTTTCTCTCTGTTCTTGAGGTTCACTGCTTGTTGCTGCTTGCTGCTGCCGATCGATTCTTTAACATAGCCGACAAAAGGCTCATGACCTTAGTCTCACTGCTCTCCGCATCTGTTGCTAACTAATTTCTTATCTCAACAGTCAACACCCACAGGTCTGTAAGTTATTTTAAAAAATTATTTTGTTTCTCTTTTTTGAGCCTAAAAACCCAAATTTAAAATTATCTTGATATAGGAGAAAGTGTTCTAATTTTGTGAATTGAGATGAAGAATTTTTTCAAGAAGGTTAATTGTTCTCAATCAAGTTCTAGTAATATGAATCGTTCTTGTCTTATAACTGACCTCGATTTGGGTTCACTTAAAGTCGATCCGGGAGAAAGAAGACCAATTTTTTATTATGATCCTCGAATACGAGATGAAGTGAGAAAATATTATATTGAAAAAGGGCATTATCAACCTATCTTGAAATCAACCCTTCAAGTGAAATAGGAGATAGAATGCGTCAATTTGCTTCAAGTTGGTTTAAAGGTTCACATTCTACTTGGTTGGAGTATAGTGTGGAAAAAGATATCACATATTGTCTTTGTTGTTATTTGTTCAAAAATGAATTTGTTCATACGGATGGTTTTTATGCATAAAATGATTTTATGAGTTGGAATAAGGCTCTTGAAAGATTTTGTTTACATGTCGGTAAAGTTAATAGTGTTCACCACAAATGTTACAATAAGATGCTAGATTTGTTGAAAGAATTACCTTGTAAGTCTTTTTCATTCACTATTGATGTACAATTGTCTCTAATTTATACATGGAAGAATACATTGATATGAATGGAAATAAACAACTAGAAAGGAAAATATCCACACTTAAGAATAGCTATTAATATATATTAAGAGAGAGATATGGCAGTGCACCATATAAGGAAAAAATAATGAAGAGGTGGATTTGCAGAATAGGAATATGAAATATTCCTGATAAAATCATCATCAATCAATTCAAGTTGTTCTTGACAAACATTCTCAAAAGGCAAAAGTGAGTACCAAATTCATTTGGAAACTTCAATTGATGTGGCAAGACTTCTTTTATATCATGGATTGTCTTTTTGAGGTCATGACGAAAGTGAATCTTAAACTAATCAAGGCTACTTTATAGAATTTTTGCGGTGGCATGGAGACAAACATCCGGATGTGAAAAAAATGATATTAGAAAAAGCTCCACAAAATGATACTTTGACTTGTCCTATGATCCAAAAGGATATTGTCAATGCTTGTGTGAAAGAAACATTGAAAGTTATAATTTTGAACTTGAATGGATATTACTTTGGTATATTAGTTGATGAATCAAAGACATCTCACACAAAGAACAAATAGCTCTTATTTTGAGGTATATTGATAAGAATGGTGAAGTTGTAGAATGATTTATCGGTCTTGTCCATGTTAATGATACATCGGCATGCTCATTGAAGAAAGAAATTTATTCGTTGATTTCTAATCACTCACTAAGTCCATCCAAAATACGTGAACAAGGTTGTGATGGAGCTAGTAATATGAAAGGAGAGACAAATGGTCTCAAAACTTTAATTATGAAAGATAGTCCTTCAGCATATTATATTCATTGTTCTGCACATCAATTACAACTAACGCTTGTTGCTATTGCTAAAAAATATTTGGAATTTGAAGAATTTTTTGATCATGTTACTAATATGTTGAATGTTGTTGAAGGATCTTTTAAGCGTAGAGATTTACTTCGTCATCACCAAGCTGAAAATTTAAAGCAATTACTTGAGTCCAGTGAAGCTCATACCGGACAAGAATTACATCAAGAACGTGGGCTTCAAAGATCGGGTGATACTCATTGGGGATCACATTTCAAAACATTGGATAACTTTCTTTTTATTTTCTCATCTATTGTTCATGTGCTTGAAGTGGTTGAAATTGAAGGTTCTACCTCAAGTGATAGAAATCAAGCAAAATTTCTTTTGACAAAGGTCAAAACATTCAAATTTATTTTTATGCTTCACTTGATGTTGAAATTGTTGGCCATGTCAAATGAGTTGAGCAAGCTTTTACAAAAAAAAATCAAGATATTGTTAATGCTGTGGATTTTCTTAACATCTCAAAGAAAAGATTGCAAGATATGAGAGAAATGGGTGAGAATCTTTGTTGGATGATGTTTCTTCATTTTGTGATTCACATGATATCTTAATTCTCAAATTAGATGAGCCTTATTTTCCTGAAAAGTCAAAGCGTAAGTGTTTGGATGTTTGTTATTTGCACCATTTACGTGTTGAAATTTTTTGTGTTGTCATTGATGTGCAACATCAAGAGCTTAATGATCGTTTTGATGTAGTGAGTAGTGATTTGCTTCTTGGGATGGGCAGCTTGAATCTTGTCAATTCTTTCTCTAACTTTGACAAAGGTAGAATCATGACTTTAGCGATGTGTTATCCAAATGAGTTTGATGATGGAAAGCTTCGAGATTTGATTTACCAACTTGATACTTTCATAATTCATATGTGAGGCGGTAGTTCCAAATTCTCCAACTTGCAAGAAATTTGTGACTCAGCAAAGGCATTAGTTGAGGCAAATCTTGTGGATATTTATTCACTTATTTATTTACTTGTGAAGTTGGCTCTAATTTTTTGGGTTCGAAATTGAGAGGGGGTCATGTAGAAGCTTAAAGTTTGCAAATCAAGACGACGATAATTCAGATGACACAATATAAACTAAAAATATAATATTATTGATATAATTTAACCAACTGGCCTACACATAAAAACTAATATTAAAAAAATATAAAACTATTGGAAGAAAATCTCCCCCTAAACAAGAATCACAAACGACTACATTGTGGATGCTACTATGTTAAAGTATGAGAAGAGAGGTCTTCCATTTATAAATTCCCAAAACCTTTCCTCCAAAAAAGAGGTTAGCCAAATATGAAAAAGTTTTATATTTTTCTTTTAGGAAAAGTAAAAATAATTATGTTATTACTTTTATTTTCTTTCTAAGAAAAATAGAACTTAAATTTAGTAAGAAAATCAGCGCAAAAACCCTAACAAATCTTTTCTTTTTGGCTTGATTTTCTTGACATAATTTGGCCCACCTTCTCCGCGTGCATGATCTTTGTTCTTCACATAATATTCATCACTGCTGCTTACCATGGTTAAAAATAAGATTTAATATGTTATGGTTAAAAGTGAATTAAAAATTAATATATTTTTTAAAGTTGCAGTAGCACGATTGTTGAAATATGCTTAAAACTTCTTCTCCACATGTAGCTAAATAAAATCGTCATTATCGCCAAACTGATTGCACCTTGATTTTGAAGTTGCTGTGAACCTGTTTAATCTCGTCTCACTACACCATTGGACCTTTGAACCATAAGCTCTGATACTAATTGTTGGGTTCGAAATTGGGAGAGCGTTATGCGGAAGCTATTAGTTGCAAACCATCGCGGTAATAATTCAGACGACAAAGAAAAAACATACTAAAAAACTATTCTTGATATGATTTGGTCAAGCGGCCTACATATTAAAAACTAATATCAAAAAGTATTTGAAAAAAAATAATTAGGAGAAAATCTCTTCCTAAACAAAACTCATAAACGACTACATTGTGGATGCTATTGTGTTAAAGTATGAGAAGAGGGGTCTTCTATTTATAAATTCCCAAAACCTTTCCTCCATAAAAGATGTTAGCCAAATATGAAAAAGTTTTATATTTTCTTTTTAGGAATAAAAGTAATTATGGTATTACTTTTATTTTCTTTCTAAGAAAAATAAAACTTAAATTTGGTAAGAAAATTAGAGCAAAAACCCTAACAAATTTTACCCGTTGCTATGGCAACTGTGGAAAGAGCATTCTCTTCCATGAAGCACATAAAAAATAAAGTGCGAAATAGTATTGGTGATCAATATTTAAATGATTGTTTGGTATGCTACATAGAGTGTGATGTATTTGAAAATGTAAGTAATGAAGTCATCGTTGATCGTTTTCAGAATATGAAAACTTGTCGTGGATAATTGTAATGAATTATGGATATTATATTATGATATTAGTAGTATTATTGAAAGATTAAGTTTTTTCATTCTATTATTATTCTTTTTTTATTAATTGGTTAGTTAATTGTTCTATAGATTGAAAAATGAATCATCTGATTAATTTAATCGATAAGTTTACTTGGCACCCAGAGAGTCCGAATCTTAGATCCACCTCTATCCATGATAGAAATGGTCACCTATGTTGAAGCCTTAAAGGGAGAGTGGTTTGCATAAGTTTTCGTGTGCTTTTGAAATAAGAACTCTCATGTAATGTCTAAATATTTTGGTGGTCGTTAATATGTTTTGATTGAGAAGGGCTATGAATTTGGTATGATATAATATGGTTTGCAAGTTTAGGTATGATGATACCTATTACGGAATGCCCTAAAGATGAAAGAAGCGAATGTTTTGAGAATGAAGCATGGTTTTTAAAGGATTAAAATTGGACTAAAGAGAGTTAGATGTTTACCCGAAGAAGGTATAAGTTCAGATAACTTGTAGCTCGAAACTGTGATTTGTCGATGCGGGATTATAGTATCCTGCTTTGTGATCTTGTGTGCTTATGATTCATGTCGTCCCAATTTGGGACTATGATTAGGAGCCCTGCTTTGTGAATTTGTGCACTACCAGGACATGTTGATTTGATTGAGGATTATGACACCCTGCTTTGTGATTTTGTGTATCCCCCCTCACTGATACTCCAATCCTTGCGGCAAACTTAGATTGGGGGCTTGACCGCCGAGTTAAGGGTGGATTTCAAATACCCCGTGAAATTTTAGAGATGTAGGTTGTACCATCTAGCCAAGAACTAAAACAAAGAGTTGAGTTCATGATTTACTAGAATGGTTTGAAACTCTTGAAGTATGCCCATTTGTTTTTACCTATATTATATTAGATTGATTTCTAAATGCTCTCAATTAGTTTATATGAATTACACGTTATTTTGAATTGTTCTACATACCAGTACTTTTCAAGTATTGACCCCCTTACCCTATAGGTCTGAGGCATAGTCTTGCGGCTCAGCTTAGCAGTAGACTATTCCTAGACTTTCCGAGTTGGTGAGCTTCCCTTTCTTCGAAAGACAATCTATTCATATGTTAGTTTTTAGTTGCTTTATGGTCCGCCTGAGGTCCTTGTCCCGAATTAATCAGACTCGTTTTCTTTTTCAATTCCGTAGAGGCTTCATAGGTTGGTTTAGATTGAATTTAGGTTTTTCGATGGATTGTTGTCATGAAGTATTAAGTTTTATTATGAGATTCCGTGTTTTCAGTTTATCTTTCGCACTTTTATGTATATGAATTATACTTGTGATTGCATGTTACAGAGTTTCTTGGGCCTTTGTGGTTCGGAATGCCCGTCACGGTTAGGGCTTCGGTTCGGATCGTGACAGCCAAGCATGAGCTTCTCCGTCTAGTACAACTTATATGTATTATAATATTTGTGTGGAAGAAGGTATATAATAATATATGGTTGTAAATATAAAGGGTGTGTTTGGTAAATAAAATTTTAGTTTCTTTCCCCTTCTGTAATATTAACAACACTAGTTTAGTCGCACGTGCCTCGCACGTGTAACGTTTGATTATTTAAAATTAAATACTTTTGCCTATTGCAGAAATTTTTAATAAAGTGTAAAGGTTCAAATCACTTTTTAAAAATTTGTCACACTTTAATATAATAATGCAAATATAAACATATACACATATATGTTTTACCACTACAAATTTTAAGTGGTTGATGTATCATTATTTTTGCATTTGTCATATAATATATTTTTCCCTTGTTGCCACATGCTAAGAGAAACAAATCAATTTGAAACATATTGACGTTATGATTTTTTTTCTCTTTTTTTTTTTATATTTAAAATCTTTTCTTATTTTTAAAGTCAAATCTTTACAAAATCATTGTTACATTCCTATTACGTACTTAAAACTTTTAAAAATCTGGTACTTCTTAAATTTTTCTTTTTCTAATAGTTTTATATTTATCTCTAATTTTTCAAATCTTTTTAAAATCAAATTTAGTTGACTTAGAATTCTTAAACTGGTGGAAAAAATATTAGTTGCCATTAATTTTGATGACTTCTAATAAAGAAAGATTTTATCGTAAAGATTTTATTGTAAATATATTTGATTAATTTTTAACTCTTAAATTAGAAAAAAAAATATTAAAATTCTCATGACTTCTAATAAGGAAAGGTTTTACCATATATATATTTAATTAATTTTTAACTTTTAAATATTAGAAAAAAATAGTCAAAAATGATTTTGTCTAAAACAAAGACTTGTAATGAAGGGCAAAAAGTTCAAACAACATTTCTAATGTCGTTCACACTTTTAATATATTATAGATGATCGAAGATGGATCTAACCTTAGGATAGAGAATTACAAACACCTGATAACTTAAGAGAAAATATTTGTATATACCTCAAAATAGTATATATATTTTTATATTAACACCCCTAATAACAAAGAAAAAGTGGTTTCAATGTTTGATTGGGGTGCACCGATGGAAATTACGGGCTCACCTAATTTTAGCAACCCCCACCCCACCCCTCTTTTCTATGCTATTTAAAGAAAAGAATATTAACATATGTCATATTAAAAATAATAAATACATAAAGACCCTCCTGATCTTGTTTGAGTTTTGCAAAAAGACACTTAAATTTTAACTTCGATTTATTACCTCACGATTCTTCTTTATTCCGTTGCAAATACACCATTTTAACTCCCTGCGTGTATACACGCGCCACAGACACGTGAAAAGGCTCAAAATTGACTTAATGACCAATTAAAAGCTGTCACGTGTAAATAATTTGATATATAATTATCTTTTTATTTTTTTAAAAAAAATCAATACTTATTTAATTTTTAAAATTATCCCATAACCCCTATCCCACCCCCACCCCCGCGAATACCCCCACCCCACCATTGTCTTCTTCCCCATTTGATAGCTTCTTCTTCATCACCATAACTCAACAACAACATCAATTACAACAACAAAAACAACTTCATCATCACCATAACACTCTCTCTCTCCTCAATCCTCTCAATCATCACCATAACTCTACCCACCTTTTACCATCACCATGTTTACTTTCTTCAATTTCAAGTTCTTATTTCAAGTTTTTTTTACATTTTGAATAATTTTATAAAACCCAATATATTTCAAGATGATTAGGAGTATTTTTTTTATTTACATTTCAATAAGATATTTACTGATTTTAGAAAATTCACTAATTCATTTACAAAAAAATTCAATTTTGATATTATTTTTCTCAAAATCTTCATTGCTTTAAAATATCAAAGTTTATTTAGATAAAAGGATGATTAATTTCATTTTAATAACTTAATCAAAGTTGAGAAAGTGCTAAAAAAAAATGTAAGAAAATGGTTCTAATTGTTGTGTAATGGCTGAAGGGAATGGAGATATTTTGTGGAGAATAAGGACACGTGGAGTAAAATTATTGGTGCAAAGGAAAAAAGAAAGAGAGAGAAAAAAGAAAGAAGAAAAAAAAATATAAAGAAAATAATTAAAAATAAAACATATGTATTTTTTTATTAAGTCAGACGTGTCAAATTTTAATTGGTGCGTGTAAAACACCTACTTTTTGAAATTGGGTTTCGTCCAAAAATGATGTAATAATATGATTCAAAATTATTTAGGGGGGTATTAGGACACTCACAAAGTTCAAGTATTTTTTGAAAAAATAATCCAACATTAGGAGGGTATTTATGTATTTTCTCAAAATAAAAATGCCCCAACATTTTCAATGAGTCCACCCATGACATGATGTAATATTGTAATTTACTAGTTATTTAGTACTCCCTCCATTTCATAATAAATAAATTGTTGGATTTTGGCACACATATTAAGAAAAAAATATTAAAGACATAAATTTAACACAACTTTTTATTTTTACCCCCAAAAAAGAAAAAATTGACCTTGTAATACCTTTTCAAAAGTTAATTGATTGTCAAATCATAAGGGCAAATTTGAAAAAAAATTCAATGATTCACTTATTTTGAAACACCAATAAATACCTCAATAATTCACTTATTCCGAAACGGAGTAAAGTAGTAGTTATTGATGTGCTTAAAATAGAGAAAACCTTTGGTCCCCCTATGGCACGACAATTAGGGCTACTTATATATATCTTAGATACGAATCCTTACTGATCATTCAAAAGATTTTCCTTTGTCACCTTTCTTACCCAAGTTGCACATGTAGATTTAACAATTCTCATAGTGGAAAAAAGAGAAAAAGGAAATAAATGAGCAAGTCTCAAGGCTTTTCAAGATTGAGATTACATTTCATTTGTCATTAGTACAATTTTCTAGAATCATTACTTATTTAGTTTAGGCCAAAGCCATCGATAGACACTCAAATTTGTTGTCAAAATTCATTTAGATACCTAAACTAAGGTCTGTTACTATCAGGCCCCTAAACCCCCCACATTTTGTTCCAATTGGGCCTTTTTTGCCTATGTGGCACTGCACGTCGTGGGAGGCACGTGAGGAACATTTTTTTTTACTAATTTACAAATAAAAAGATGTCAAGTGGCATTGAGGGCCCCAAATTTATTTATTTTTAAACACTAAAGACCATTTTTAATAAAACAAAAAGCATTAGGGGGTCCCAATTTTTTTTCTTTTTAATAAAACAATACACTGGGGGGCTGGGGGTAAGTGGGGGAGTTTTATTTTTATTTTCTAAAATTTTTTATAATTTCTTTTTAATAATTAATTTTTTATTTTTTAAATAATTTTATAATTTCTTTTTTATAATTAGGCAAAAAAGCATTAGGGGGTCCCAATTTTATTTTTTTAATAAAACAATACGCTGGGGGCTGGGAGGCTGGGGGAGTTTTATTTTTTTAAATTTTTTATAATTTCTTTTTAATAATTAGTTTTTTATTTTTAAATAATTTTATAATTTCTTTTTTTATAATTAGGCTTTTATTTTTTAAATAATTTTATAATTATTTTTTAATAATTTGCATCCTCAATGCCATTTTTTATTTTCATATTTTAAAAAGTTTTATAATTTTTTTAATAATTATTTTTTTATTTTTTAAATAATTTTTTAATAATTTATTTCATTTTTTAAAAAAAATTATATTTTTTTTAAGATAATCAGTTTTTTATTTATTTTTTTAAATAATTTTATAATTATTTTTTCATAATTTATATCCTCAATGCCATTTTTTATTTTCATTTTTTTAAAAGGTTTATAATTTTTTTAATAATTGATTTTTCATTTTTTAAATAATTTATTTCATTTTTAAAATTTTTTTATAATTTTTTTAAATAATCAGTTTTCTATTTTTATTTTTCAAATAATTTTATAATTATTTTTTCATAATTTATATCCTCGCCATTTTTTATTTTCATTTTTTAAATTTTTTTATAATTTTTCTTAATAATTAATTTTTTTAAAAAAAATAATTTTTTAATAATTTATTTCATTTTTTAAAAAAAATTATAATTTTATTTGAATAATCTATTTGTTTTTATTTTTAAAATAATTTTAGAATTAATTTTTAATAATTTCCTCAATGCCATTTGTATATACTTTTTTTAAAAAAATTATAATTAATTTTTAATAATTATTGGATCCACAATGCCACGTGTCAGCTTCCAATTAGCTCATTTTGCCACGCCATCGCGTGTGTGCAACATACACTTTGAGCTTTTTGCTGATAGGGTAAAAAAGGCCCAATTGGAACAAAATGTGGGGGGTTTAGGGGTCTGATAGGAACAGACCCTAGTTTAGGTGTCTAAGTGAATTTTGACAATAAGTTTGAGTGTCTATCAATGACTTTGGCCTTTAGTTTATGAGAAAAAGTCTAATTCTCATATAGGTGATTTATTAGAATATTGAGCCTCTTAATTTTAAAGTAGAGTTTTGGAGTAACTGGAAAAATTATTGTTATGTGACCAAAAATATGTATATATATATATATATATATATATATATATATATATATATATATATATATATATATATATATATTATTTTCTTAGTTTCATTTTATATGTAGTAATAATCTTTTTGATTTGTCTCAAAAAAATATCACTTTTGTTTATTCGATAACTATTTAATCTTTCCTTATTCCCCAAACTCTGTGTACAGTAAAAGTGACGGATGGAGTATTACTATATAAGACAGCTTTTTCATTCTTATTTTTGACATAGTTATTTACACCTCTCCCCAATAAATCATCACACTTTCTTGAGAGAAATAATTAATGCTAGAAAGAACAGCTATAAAACAAGTAGAGTATGAAATTTTCCTATTCAATGGCAACAATAATGATAAGGGCCTGATTGTGATGACCGATTCTCAACGAAGACGACCCCATGCATATGTATATATTGTTGGATCCAAATGAAATATTATTATAATGAGTTGTTATTTTCTTTTTCAGTTGCTAGCTATATATTATGATGATGATGATGATGATGATTGTACAGACTGGAGTTCAGAAACGTGCAACTTAATTGGAGAAAATATATACATATATATATATATATGAATTGTCAATTGCATGTGATCTTATGATCAATCAAATCTCTTATGGGTTCTTTATCAAATCTCTTATGGGTTCTTTATATACTTCACACAGTTCAGCGCAATTACATATTGTTTGCAGGCCAGGCCGAGACAAAATTCTCAACAAGGGAATTCAAAATATGACAAAGTACACAAATAAGAATTCAAAATATTATGCAGGCACATTTTTTCTTAGGCTTTTTTTTTTTTTTTTAAATTCAATTAATCAAACAGTAACAAGTTGAATATAGTTCTTGGTAGCATGTAATAGTAGTAGTAGTATTGTTCTACCTCTGTGTGCCTGCTACCTAATCTAGAGCCCAACTAATTCAAATTCGCATTTTATAAGGTCAATTTAAAGAGAGAAGGCATTCCCTACCGTATTATTTTTATTCCCCGTGCTCGAAAGTGGTTCAGATAGTTCAATTTTAACCTAGAAATCTCAATAAATTTGCAACAAATAATATTTTTACTTGGACCCAATATTGAATATGAATAAAATCTTTGATATATGTCAAATCCAAATTTAAACTTTATATATTTCAAATCTTAGATCCAGCTCTCAATAAAGAAATTAATCTAAGTACTCATCAAGCTCATGACATGAAGATGTTGGTCCCAACCTTGTATAAGCACATGCACTATGTATAAAAAGAGAGATTATTAGTACTAAATAGTGTATGTAAGAAATATGACTCCTCATTGGAGACAACCAAATTAAATTTCAATGATGCACTACATGAGGCATTGATTGGCTCTCTTGCTTCAATCATTTCCTGGATATTTATGTTGCAGCACGCACGAGCTATATATATATAGCCACTAGCTACTTTTGTACTATTACTAGTTTTATGTGGTGGAGTGTAGGTCAATCAAGAATTTTTACGTTTATGTGTGAAAATAAGAATGTTGTGGTGGACGTGTGTCCACATATATTAGAAGAGATTGTAGACACGTGATTTTTTATCCTCCCTAAATTTTAACTTGTTTATTCATATTAAATATTTATATTTATATTTAATCATATATTATTTTGACTATTATTTTATTTTTAATATAATGTAAACAATTAAATAAATTTAATTTTAGGATATTATTTTGTTTTATTCCAATAAAAAATAATAATACAAAAATTCAAAAATATTTTCCTTTTTGAATTTTAAATAAATAAGCTAGCAAGTTTTAGTATTATTTAGTTATAGTTATTTAAAGCTATTTATGAATTTTATTATATTTTCTAAAATATAAATCAATTATTGTTATATTTATATATTTATTATTATTTTATTTTATTTTTTCTAAATTTATTTATTATTATTTTTTTTTATTATTATTATTATTATTATTATTTTTACAAGTATTATTTTCTATTATTATTATTATTATTTTATTTTAAAAAAAAATAATAATAATTAAATTTCTCTTATCTTATCCCTAAAAAAACTACCTCAACCCATCCCTAATTTCCCTCAACCCCATTACCCTTATTTCCCTCCCCACGTTTCTACCACATCAAAACTATACATGCACACAACACTAATATATATATAACAACACACACATACGTAAAAAAAAAGAAAAAACACACACAGAAAAAAGAAAAAAAACACACACAGAAGAAAGAAAAAACAAGAGAAACACTCAAAACCACATCAAAAGAAAGTGAGAAAAAGAGTGAGAGTTTGCGGTCGGGTCTTCGTTTAGAGTTTTCGGTGAAGGCTTTCTTTTATAGTCAATTTAGTTCTTCACACAGGTTCATATCCAATCTTGTACTATTATTATTTTAGTTTCGTTGTGAAATGAAGTATGAATATTTTGGTAGAATAATCGCTTTTCGTGTATCAAGAACTTGCCATTTAAAGGGTGCCATTAATACTTGTGTTCTCAAAATAGTAATGTTTATAATTTGTTTTGTTGAAATACTGTAGTAGGTGTATTTTAATTTGACAACATTGCTAACTGCCTATTAATCTTATTTATAATAAACAAAGTTATTTTCAATATGCTTAATTTACATAACAAATTTTAATTTTGAGCATGTCTAAAGACGTATCACATTTTATAATTAAAATAATAACTTTAGGATTTTCTTTTCTTCTCCTTAATATTCTGTTTGCAAGTATATTGGATTGTGGTCAAGTCATTTATTAACATGTAGTAATAAGCACTAAGCAGTGCCTGAAAAAATAAGTTCTGGCATTATATTGTCGAATATAAAAAACTTTGAAGTACTATAGGTAAGTAACATGGGTATATGAACCAAAGAATTGAAGTTTTAAAAGTTAAGTAATTAATTGAGTACCGCATAGATACCATTACTAACATGAACAATAAAATGTGAGAAGGTTTTAAATAAAAAAGTTTAAAAGGAAAAGATTAAAAAAAAAAAAAAAAAGATTTTACCGAAAACAAGTTTGTTACGTGATTATATATATCTATATATTTTATTTTTTTAACTTCATTATGATAATTTTGGTTAAATGTAACTTTATTATTAATTAATTTTGGTATGTGATATTGATTATGTTATTTTGATTTTCAAGTAATTTTGTCAAGCTTATATATTAATTTGTTCGTCAATTGTAGGATCAATCCTTGTCGTTCTAAATATAAAAAAGGGTAATAAAAATATATATCTATTTATATTCTCCTGGCCTAGACAATTTTTCTCGATCTCTTTAATCAAATTAACTAGGGTGAGAATGACTGAGATAAGTCGCGGTTTTATTTAAAACCCGTTGTTACTGATAAAAGAAAAGAGAGGAAAAAACATTTGTAAGGTAGCGAGCGAGTTGCGGATTAATTCAAGACTTGTCACAAAATTTTTTAAAAGAAAGAGTGAAAAAAATAATACAAAGTGCATAAGAAAAATTGTCTTGAGTTTACAAGAGATGAAATAAATGGCCTTTTAATGCTAGACAAGTTTTAGGCACGTTTGATATATTTGTCTCGATTAAGAATGCGGCGTACGCATCTTTCTGAGACATTTAAAAATTCAAGGATGCAAAAATGCACCTTGAAAAATATTTTTTTTCCTCTCTTTCTAAAATTATCTTTCACACGATTTATTTAATATAAGATAATATACAAGTTTTAGTATAATAAAATGAGCGATTTTATGCCTTAACATATTTTATCAAAATAGTTTAAAACAAGATAAGTCAATAAAAGCGACCGTTCTAGAACCACGGGACTCGAGGGGTGCCTCACACCTTCCCCTCGGTCAACAGAATTTCTTACCCGTCTTCTGTTTTCGCAGACCAAAATAAAGAGTCATTTCCTTTTAATTAGGGATTCAAAAAGGTGACTTGGAACACCATAACTCAATTCCAAGTGACGACTCTATAAATTAAACTAATCCCTATTCAATACCGTCACTTTAATTGGAAAAACCCTTAGACCTCGATTCCTCGAGCGAAAAAAAGGGGTGTGACATCTCTGGCGACTCTGCTGGGGACTAAATAAGAATTCGAGCTTTGATATTGACTTTACTTGCTTTAATTATTTTATAATGTGTTTATTGGTCTTATGTGCTACTTGTCGCTCATTTACTGCTTTGATATTATTTGAATTGTATTATAAATTGTCTTCTCTCGCGTACCCCCTCTGAGTCTCTGAAAATAGGATAGAGGGAATGCAGCATATGCATCCCACCTTCTTTTTGAGATAACCGGAGTGTCAAAGCACCTGGTGAAGGATATAGTCACACATGTTAGGCGGGGTTCGGATTGACAACGAAGGCGGTGTTGCCCTGCTACCGACCAAGTTGTCCCTCCCCGGCTCGAGTGTCCGCTCGAGTAAGACAGTCTAGACACTTATCCCTATTAGGTTTTAACTTAGAAGAACTGAAAACTCAGAATCTGGTTATCCTTATTAGGTACCGCTTTATTTGCATCATATGCATTTGACTTAGCGGGACTCGGCACAGGGGTCGGGTCTGTCTAGGACAGGTGACCTAATTTATAAAGACCAACATGTGCATCCTACGTGCTCTTTGATATTTGTTTGGAAGGCTATTTGTGTGTTGACCGGCTTTAGGCAATTTTAAAATACGAGAGATTAATTTATTCTCCAATTTAGTTGATCACTTTTGAAAGAAAAATTTATTTTGAAAAAAGATAAAGAATTATTTTTTTTTACATATAGCAACACAATTTTTTTTACAATCTTTATGAACTACGAGGGTCTGATTCTCACATGTTTGTGAGATACGTAGGAAGTCCTTCCCAGGATACGACTTTATCTTTTAAAGAAAAATTTTGTTCATAGATTTATTGGAAAATATTTTGAAAATATGATTATTTTTCATAATTATTTTTCTAATTTTCAAGTCCAATTTTTATATATTTTAACAGCCCTGAATCTTTAGGGATCATGAGGCTAAGATTAAAAAAAAAAAATATCTATAGTAAAATAATAATAATAAATATAATAATAATAATAATAATAATAATAATAACAGTAAAATATTTCCACAGCCCGGAATCTTTAGAGATCATGAGGCTAAGTTTTACAAAATATATATATATCAATTTTAACAAGTCCTGAACCTTTAGGGTCGTGAGACTGAAAATTTTATACAACTTCATACATAAAACGGTCATTCTATTCTTCTTTATTTCTGAGTCCTTTTATTTTATTTTATTTTTACTTAGGGAATATTGTCTTCAAACATATAGATAAAATTGTCTAGAAGTCTGTTATAACAAAGTTTTGATAGAGTCAATTTAAAAAAATAATAATAATAATAATAATAAAATATATATATATATATATATATATATATATATATATTATCAATCTTGTTTCTCTCGTTTTGATTTTTGATAAAAAAATTCTTTGCAACTAAGTCCAAATAATGGTCACACTAGATTTTACAAGTTAAGTCATAAATTCTTTTCAAAATTAATAAATTAAGTTTTGTCTAAGTCTAGATATTTATTAATCTTATGTCCCTGTCAATAGGTATAAAATGTCTCCCCCTGTTCGTGGAAAGCGTTCAAAGAGAAAGAGAGATGGGAGTGTACCACTTCAGGTTGTGGATTGTACCCCTCTGCAACTTTGGTTATGGTGGAGTGCAATGGATACTTTCGATTATGACGAGATACATAAGTATTTGGGTTTTTTGACGAGTATCATGAGAATCAACCCTAATAGGGAGGTGATTGATGCATTACTGAATTTCTGGGACCCGAAGAATAATGTATTCCGCTTTTCAGATTTTGAGTTGACACCTACTTTAGAAGAGATAGCAGGCTATGTTGGATATGGTGATATGCATCGGAAGAAACTTATAGCCCCAAGACTTATTTCAATAAATAAATTTTGCAAGCTCATGAACCTAAAGAACACAAAAGAAGAATCAATGAAAAAAGGTTGGGTTTCCTTGCAGTTTTTGTATGACAGATACGGAAGGCAAGAGAGGTTTCAGAAGTACGGTAAAGAACTTTGTAATAAGGAAAGTTTTGAGACTTGGAAAGTTCACAGACGATTTGCATTCATGGTAGCCTTTTTGGGCACTATGGTCTTCCCAAGAAGAGAAGAAAAAATTAATATTCGTTTAGCGGGAGTGGTACAGATACTGATTAAGAAAGATTACACCATGATACCAATGATCCTAGCTGATATTTACCGTGCTCTGACTGTTTGTCAGAAAGGAAAAAGTTTTTTCGAGGGATGTAATATCTTGTTACAGATGTGAATTGTAGAGCATCTTTATCAACGTCCTACATTGACAAGGTTCAATCCCGAGCGATTCAATCGAATCAACGATTACGAGGAAAGGATGGAGAAATATAAATGTCCAAAAGAAATTGGAGATTGGGTTAAACTTTTTCGTTCTTTGACAACAGATAAAATCACTTGGAATCTCCATTGGTTCCCTTGGAGGCAAGGTATATATAGTTCTGTCATCCGTCCGTTCTTGTTATTAATGGGTATTAGAGGTGTTCAACCGTATGTTCCATTGAGAGTTCTACGTCAGCTAGGCAGGCGTCAAATAATTCCCGTAACAGAAGACATGACTGAGTTCGTATTTGAGGTCAGACCAGAGATTTCACTTCCAGAAGATTTGGCTCAGCAGATTTGGGAGGGTCGCCGTATTATGGGAATCGAAACGATGGTCATAGAGCGTGAGAAAGGAGAAGTGCACCCAGATTATCGGGAATGGTTTGAAGAACAGTCGAGTCCTCCAGTCAGACCAGAAAAATCGGTTAAAGGACCTATAGATCAGGAAACTGCAATCAGGATAGGAATTGAAAGAGCCATGCGAGAACATCATGAAGCCAACCAAATTTTGAGAGAAGAATTAGAGCATGCCAGGGCAAAAATAGACAAACAACAAAGGGAATTCTCTGAAGAGAAAGCTAAATCAGCAGCTATTGAGGTTGCACTTCGGGGACAAATCAAGTTTGCTACCACTAGAGGGTCACACGTTGCAGAACTTGCCGCATCTCACCGACAACAACTTCAAGAAGTTGAAAAGAATATGCAAGAAGAATTTGATCGAGAGAGATCTCAATGGATTCGTGAAAGAGAAATATTGCGAGAACAGTTGGAGGTTGTTTCCGCTCGTGAACAACGTGCAAGAGAGATGGTTGATTTCCGAGATCGACAGGCTCAGGAATGGGATCAGGCTTTCAGTTCTCTTCGAGGGAAGGTCCACCGTGTAGCACAGGATACTGCCAGAATGGGCTTAGATTATCAACAACTGGATTGTGAAGATTTTTTGGCACAAGTACCTGCTTTCGCACAACGACTCACCACTTCATTGGAGGACATATATCTGAGTTTGGAAGGACATATTAAATCGAAATCTCCTTGAAAGGATCGTTGTTTTCTTTGTCATAGTTTTTTCATTTTCAGTTTTAAAAAAATAAAAATTCTTTTGATATTATGTCTTTTAGTTTTCAGATGTCAGTTAGTAGGTTTTATTTTAGGAGTTGGGTCAGTTATTTTATCGTAGAATGTAATGAAGTTGACCGTTATTTCTATATATATTACATATCTTTTACTTCACTTTATTTATTTTCTTCAATAATAATAATAATAGTAATAAAAAAAAAAGAGGACAAAACAATTTTTTTAAATTACACCCGAACTACGCAAGATCTGATTCATGTCCTAACATGATACGTAGGCAACCCTCCAAAGGGTTCGATCATAACTTTTGAAAATATGCCTAGAAAAGCCGGGATGAAACACCAAGCTTCCATGATAGGTTGAGAAATGCATATAGAAACATGACATATAACGTGGCATTATAATGTGTTAAATATATAACACTCACCGTTTGCTACTTGTTAACAGAAAGATAAAATAATTGGTGGTTGGTTTGTGGTTTAAACTGGCAACGCATCCATATAACACCAGATACAAGGGTAAAAGAAGAATGATACGCAGAGAAGATATATGGTCTGATAGTGAAGAAGAGCAGAATCAGTTGATTTCGCAGAAAGTAACATCAATGGAAGAAATAAAGGCATTAAAACAACAGATGGCGGAGAAGTACCAAGCTTGGTTGAATGGACAAGCCCCGCCTTCTTCAATCCCCGGACTTTCAACTTCGAATGATCCAAATTCTGACCCAGCTCAAACTAGTGATCCCTTTTACCCACCAGGATTTGGCCTATTTGCTAATATGTCTGGAGTTGCTGGTACTTCTATCATGCACCCACCAAATCCATCGGTTGCAAATAACCCACTCTTTACTTCTGCAGCGCCAGCTACTGCGGGTGTTCAACCGACAATACCAAAAGATATGGGAAAACCAAATCATGATATGTTATATCCTCCTGAAATGACTTTTAAGTCACAAAATCCACATTATCATGTTCATCAACGCGATACTCCTATCGTGATTGAGAAGATTGCTAAGAATGAGGAACAGGAGGAGATGGCTAGAAAAGTTAGAAGCCTGGAACAAAGTATGAGAAATATGCAAGGAGTAGGTGGACCAAAAAGTGTTTCGTACAAGGATTTATGTATGTTTCCTGATGTCCATTTACCGATAGGGTTCAAAATGCCAAAATTTGACAAATATGAAGGACACGGCGATCCTGTAGCTCATTTGAAAAAGTTCTACAATCAATTAAGGGGAGCAGGAGGAAAAGAAGAATTATTGATGGCGTACTTTGGAGAAAGCCTTACAGGGATAGCTTTTGAATGGTTCATTGACCAAGACATTTACCGTTGGCACGTGTGGGACGACATGGCTCGAGATTTCGTTCAACAATTTCAGTATAACATTGAGATAGTTCCAGATCGCACTACGTTTGCCAACATGCGAAAAAAGATGACTGAAAGTTTTCGAGAATATGCCGTTAGATGGAGAGAGCAGGCTTCAAGAGTTAGACCATCGATAAAAGAATCTGAAATGATTGATATTTTTCTGCAAGCACAAGAACCTGATTATTTTCATCATTTGCTTTCTACTATCGGAAGCACATTTGCAGAAGTTATCATAGTTGGAGAGATGGTAGAAAACGAAATCAAATCAGGAAAGATCATCAGCCAGGCCGCTTTGAAAGCAACAACACAGGAAATTCAAAGTGGTACAGGAAGTTTTGGGGGAAAGAAAAGAAAAGAGGATGTAGCAACTGTCATGGCAGGTCCACGACAAAATTGGAGAGGTGCGCGTCAACCATACGAGCAGAATCCATTATATTTTGTTCCATCTCCCCAATATCCTATTTACAATACACAACTATATGCTCGAGGTCCTTCTTACCCGCAGTGGCGTACACCAGCAATCCAAAATCATCCAATAGCCCCGCAAGTTCAAAGAAGCCCTCCGAGGTCTAATTTTTGGCCTAGAGCGGAATTCAAAAGGGATAACATGGTAAAAGATAATTTCACTCCTATTGGAATATCTTACACCAGTTTATTTCATAGACTTAGAAAAATGAATGTTCTAAACCCAATTGAGAGAAGGATCCCGAATCCTCCTCCGAAGAATTTGGACTATTCTAGAAGATGTGAATACTGTTCTGATGCCCCAGGGCACGACACAGAGAAATGTTGGTATCTGAAAAGAGCCATTCAAGAGTTGATTGATACCCAACAGATTATGGTAGAAAGTCCAGGCACTCCAAATGTCAATCAAAATTCGCTGTCAGATCATAATGAAACAAACATGCTCGATGTGATACTCAGTGGTGAAGATGCTATGATTCCCTTTAAGCCAATCATTAAAATTAAAACTGATTCGGAAAAATCAGTAAATGTTGTAGATTTAACGAAAGAAAAGCCTGCAGAAGCGGAGGTGGTGATAGCAAAACCCGAATCATCGAATGATCCCTTGGTGATAGGGAAAGAGATTTTTGAAAATATTGGGTCAAGTCAAATAAAGCCGAAACTCATTATTCCCGGAAGATCCAATAAGCCTCTTTTAATCATAAAAGGAGCTCCTGTAGCTCCTATTGTTATTAAACCAGTGTCACAGCTGCCTATAGTTGAGACTAAGGCAGTCCCTTGGAATTATCATCGCGTTGTGGTGATGCACAAGGGGAAAGAGATGATTGAAGATGTAGATGAAGTAGGAGGATTAACTCGATCTGGAAGATGTTATGTTCCCGTAGAGTTAAGAAAGAATAAACAAGGCGGTGAAGAACGAATGACAGTCAAGAAGCCTGTCACTGATGAAGAAGCTGAAGAATTCTTAAAGAAAATAAAATTGCCAGAATATTCTGTTATAGAACAGTTGAAGAAGACACCAACACAGATTTCTTTGTTGTCTTTATTGATACATTCAGAGGAACACCGCAAGGCTGTAATGAAGATTCTTAATGAAGCATGTGTTCCTAGTGAGATTAGAGTAAATCAGCTGGAAAAAGTTGTTGGAAGGATCGTTGAAGCAAATAAAATTGCTTTTTCAGATGATGAACTGCCTATAGAAGGTACGGAGCATAACAAAGGTCTGTACATTTCTGTGAAATGTGAACATTCCATCATCACTCGAGTGTTAATTGATGGAGGATCAGGCGCTAACATTTGTCCTATGTCAACTTTACAAAAGTTGAATGTTAATGTGGAAAGAATCCGACCTAACAACGTGTGTGTCAAAGGTTTTGACGGATAAAAAACTGATGCCATTGGTGAAATAGAACTTATATTGACAATTGGGCCTGTGGATTTTGCTATGGATTTTCAAGTACTGAACCTTGATGCTTCATATAATATGTTATTGGGAAGGCCATGGATTCATAGGGCTAAAGCAGTCGCATCAACGTTGCATCAAATGGTCAAATTCGAATATGACAGGCAAGAGATAGTGGTTCATGGTGAAGGAGACTTATCAATGTATAAAGACTACTCTGTTTCTTCCATCGAAGCAAATACTGCCAATGTGTTAATTCATCAAGCTTCTGAGGTAGTGGCTGTTGAGCATATCCTCGAGGGGAATCTCATCGCAAGACCACAATTGTCCTCTGCATCTGTTATAGTAGTGAATGAAATGTTGAAGCATGGTTTTGAACCAGGAAAAGGTCTAGGGATGTTTTTGCAAGGCATAGTTCATCCGGTAAACCTCTATGAAAACTTTGGTACTTTTGGTCTGGGATACGAGCCTACTGCTGAAGATATAAAGAAGGCTAAAAAACATAAGAAAGAGTCGTGGTCACTTGCCAAGCCTATACCGCCACTTTATGAGTCTTTCATCAAATTCAGTGTTGTTGGATCCTCCAAGTTACCTGATGCAAAATCAATAAATGATGATGATACAGAGTTGATTGACCTTTTTCAGAATATGTTCATTGAAGCAGATATGGTTGAAATTGGGGAAGGTACCAGTAATGCAGATGTGCAGTTTGTCGGCCCTGATGTCCAGCTTAACAATTGGGAGGCCACTCCTCTCCCTATTATAAAAGAGTCTTGGTAGTTTGTTTGTTTTCTTACAGTCTTAGTAGTTTGTTTGTTTTCTTACAGTCTTAGTAGTTTGTTTGTTTTTACTTCTGTAATTTAAATTATTCTAGGATTATAATTCAGAACTTTTATGTTAGGTTAAAACCTTTCTATCTATGTTTCTAATTAAGCGCAGTTTTCCTTTGTTTTATTTTAAGTCTGATTTTTATTTATTTTCTATCATACAGTTCTTTCTATGCCGATTCTAATGATATGACATGCATGAAGAATTGTTCACCAGAGTTAAAAAACCAATCTAATTTTGAAATAATAAATAAGGAGGTGGAATGCAATGAAGAGGAAGCATTTGAGGATATAAGCAAAGATTTCAAACATTTTGAGAATAAGACAAATCCCAATTTGGAAGAAACTGAAACGATCAATTTAGGAGATCTTGAAAATATTAGGGAGACTAAGATAAGTGTACATGTTCAACCGCAACAAAAGAAAGCTATAATTGAAGCTTTGCATGAGTATAAAGACATCTTTGCGTGGTCTTATGATGATATGCCCGGTTTAAGCACTGATTTGGTAGTTCATAAGTTGCCAATTGATCCTGTTTTTCCTCCTGTCAAGCAAAAGTTAAGAAAATTCAAAACTGACATGAGTGTAAGAATTAAAGAGGAAATCACGAAGCAACTTGAGGCTAAAGTCATTCAAGTGGCCCAGTATCCTACTTGGTTGGCAAATATTGTCCATGTTCCAAAGAAGGATGGCAAAGTTCGGATGTGTGTTGATTATCGCGACTTAAATAAAGCAAGTCCGAAAGATAATTTTCCACTTCCCAATATTCATATTTTATTGGACAATTGTGCCAAACATGGTCTTGCTTCTTTTGTGGATTGTTATGCGGGGTATCACCAGATCATTATGGATCCAGAAGATGCGGAAAAGACATCATTTATTACTCCATAGGGGACATATTGTTATAGAGTTATGCCTTTTGGATTAAAGAATGTTGGGGCAACTTACATGAGGGCAATGACCACAATATTTCATGACATGATGCACAAAGAAATTGAAGTTTATGTGGATGACGTGATGATTAAGTCGAGAGAGCAATCTGATCATATCAAAGATTTGAGAAAATTCTTTGAAAGGCTTCGGAGGTATGATCTCAAACTTAATCCAGCAAAATGTGTATTTGGAGTTCCGTCAGGAAAACTTTTGGGTTTTATAGTCAGTCGACGTGGTATTGAGTTAGATCCTTCAAAAATAAAAGCTATCCAAGATTTACCTCCACCGAAAAATAAAACGGAGGTGATGAGTTTACTTGGAAGGTTGAATTATATCAGTAGATTCATTGCTCAGCTTACGACAACTTGCGAGCCAATATTCAAGTTGTTGAAGAAGAATGTTAAAGTTGAATGGACTGAAGAATGTCAAGAGGCACTTGACAGAATTAAGAAACACTTGTCGAATCCGCCTATTTTGGTTCCTCCAGAGTCAGGCCGACCCTTGATATTGTACATGTCTGTTTTAGATAATTCTTTTGGCTGTGTATTGGGTCAACATGATGTCACAGGAAGAAAAAAACAAGCCATCTACTACCTCAGCAAAAAGTTTACCACTTATGAGGCTAAGTACACTCTTCTTGAGAAAACATGCTGCGCGTTAACTTGGGTAGCTCAAAAGCTGAAACATTACTTGTCATCTTATACTACTTACCACATCTCTCGTATGGATCCTTTAAAGTACATCTTTCAGAAGCCTATGCCCACAGGCAGACTCGCGAAATGGCAGATGTTGCTCACAGAGTTTGATATTGTTTATGTGACACGAACTGCAATGAAAGCTCAAGCCTTGGCGGATCATTTGGCTGAAAATCCTATTGATGAGGAGTATGAGCCATTGAAGACTTATTTTCCAGATGAAGAGGTATTGTATGTTGATGAGTTTGTTTCAGAAGATTGCCATTCAGGCTGGAAATTGTTCTTTGATGGAGCTGCTAATATAAAAGGAGTGGGGATAGGAGCAGATCTTATTTCTGAATCAGGACAATATTATCCCATAACTGCCCAACTTCGATTCTACTGTACCAATAATATGGCAGAATACGAAGCTTGCATTCTGGGATTGAGATTAGCCATTGACATGGGAGTCCAAGAATTATTGGTATTAGGAGATTCAGATTTATTAGTCCATCAAATCCAAGGAGATTGGGGGACTCGTGATTCGAAACTCCTACCATATAGGAGTTGTTTGCAAGATCTTTGTCAACGATTTGTATTAGTAAAGTTCAAACACATTCCCAGAGCTCATAATGAGATTGTTGATGCTTTGGCGACATTATCTTCGATGCTTCAATATCCCGATAAAACTTATATTGACCCTTTGCATATACAGATTCATGATCAACATGCATATTATAATGTGGTTGAAGAAGAATTTGATGGGTAGCCTTGGTTCTATGATATCAAAGAATATATTCAGACTGGGAAGTATCCTGTACATGCTGATGGTAATCAAAAGAGAACCATTCGACGTTTGTCTAGTGGATTTTTCTTAAGTGGAGAAATCTTGTATAAGAGGACTCCTGATTTGGGACTTTTGAGGTGTGTAAATGCTAAAGAAGCTTCAAAAATCATGACTGAAGTACATTCTGGGATTGTGGACCACACATGAGTGGATATGTTTTGGCAAAGAAAATACTCCGAGCCGGTTATTATTGGCTCACCATGGAGCGAGATTCCATCAATTTCGTTCGTAAATGTCATAAATGCCAGGTACATGGAGACTTGATACATTCCCCTCCATCCGAGTTGCATACAATGACTGCTCCATGGCCTTTTATGGCTTGGGGAATGGACGTAATTGGACCAATTGAACCAAAGGCCTCGAATGGACATAGGTTCATCTTGGTATCCATTGATTATTTCACGAAATGGGTAGAAGCAGTGACTTTCAAGTCAGTGACCAAGAAAGTTGTGGTTGATTTTATTCACTCCAACATCATTTGTCGTTTCGGCATTCCAAAGATAATTGTCACGGATAATGCCGCGAATCTCAATAGCCATCTGATGCAAGAAGTGTGCCAACAATTTAAGATTATGCATCGAAATTCAACTCCTTATCGTCCAAAGGCGAATGGAGCTGTAGAAGCTGCCAACAAGAACTTAAAGAAAATACTCCGTAAGATGGTACAAGGTTCCCGACAATGGCATGAAAAGTTACCGTTTGCTTTGTTGGGTTATCGTACTACAGTTCGGACTTCAATTGGTGCAACTCCTTACTTGTTAGTATATGGAACCGAAGCAGTTATACCTGCAGAAATTGAGATTCCATCTCTTCGAGTAGTTGTGGAAGCTGAAATTGATGAAGACCAATGGGTCAAGACTCGTTTGGAGCAATTAAGCTTGATTGATGAAAAAAGATTGGCGTCAGTATGTCACGGACAACTATATTAGAAGAGAATAGAACGAGCATATAATAAAAAGGTGCGCCACAGACATTTTGAAGTTGGTCAGTTAGTACTAAGACGCATCCTTCCTCATCAGATTGAGGCCAAAGGCAAATTTTCTCCTAATTGGCATGGGCCATTCATAGTAAAGAAAGTGTTACCTAATGGCGCGTTATATCTGACTGATGTAGAAGGAAAAATGAAAGGAATGCCGGTCAATGCTGATGCAGTTAAAAGATATTATGTATGATATTCATGTACAATTATGTTATGTATGTTTTGTACTTATATTTTTAAAGATTGAAATGATGAAGGCATTTTGTTCTGCTATCTGAATAATATATAAACCTTTGCTTACCCCTTTGAGCCTTTATTTTTCTTCGAACCCCTCTTTTGGAATCAAAATAAAAGGCGTGTTAAAAAAATAAAAAAAAATCAAATCAGTCAAAAATTCAAAATAAAAAAAAAAGAAAAAAAGAATGATGTTTCATGAACTACGTTTGACCTGATTCTTGCTATGACAAGATACGTAGGCAGCCCTACTCCGGGGTTCGGTCTAACCAGAAGAAAATTTAAATCACCCAGAATGAAATGAAACTGGGGCAAAAATTTATTTTCTTAAAAGAATTGATTTCAAAAGTTGTATGTTTCACCCAATGTTATATAAATTTTTTGAGCCTCATGCTCTTTCTAACCCTATCCGAAAGCCAAGTTACAACCAAAGAAAGACCTTCGGATTAATCTTTGAGAATGTCAAGGCTAAACATATTATGAGTGCATGATATTTCATATTTTGGGTGTTTATTAAAAAAAAAAGTGATGAAAAATGAAAATGAGAGAGTCTTATTGGTGAAAACCCTTTCGGGCATCATAAGACGACTGTGAGCTGAGACGAAAATGAAAAGGAGATAGGCTCGTTGGCAAAAAACCATTGAGGTGCCACTAGCTTAAGAAAGGTTGTTATCAAGAAGGAACAAATTCAAGATTGGCTTAATTTCAAGCTCAATATGTGGACAAAAGTTGTAATGATTGGTGTGGGTAGATCTGGTTGTTTTATTCAAAATGCATGTCATAATCACCAGAATCGATTTCCACATTCAGATAAGTTTTCCCTTTGTTTTGAAAAAGAGATATCTATTGTCTTTTTATTTTTATTTTTGATTTTTTTGATTTTTGTGTCTTTGTCATCAAACAAAAATCTTTGTTGTCTTTTGAGTCAAGTTCACATCAGGTCGAGTCAGAAAAGATTTCAAACTCGCTACCAACTCCTTTAAGGGTACAAAGCAAGACAAAGGGTCGATCTACAGAGACAACATTTCAAAGTAAAAGTAAGAAATATGATTTGAGTCGAGGATCTCAGTAGTCAGAATCCTGATTCAGAAATATGACAATTCAAAGAAGATTATCATGGATTGGAAAGGAGTCGAGCATGGCAAGTGCGAGAGCGGCCACTTCAAAAGACAAATGCCACAAACTAACCACCACATGTTTTAAAACTCATAATTTTTCTTTGTTTGGAACAGAGATGAAATAATGTTTTCAGCTAAAGGATGCAATTTTGACACTTCATTCAATGCAAGAAGCACGATTACAACATCCGATACTGGATCTCGGTCATGATAAACTTTATTCTTTGCGAGATATATTAAGATACAGTGACACATAAATTTTTTCAGTACAAATTGGGGCAAAATTTTATGTGTGTTATATGGAATTTATTTTATGCTCAGGACCCTCCTGAATAATGGGAATTTATTTTATGCTCAGGACCCTTCTGAAGAATTGGAATTTATTTTTATGCTTAGGACCCTCCTAAAAAATGGGAATTTATTTTATGCACAGGACCCTCCTGAAGAATGGGAATCTGTTTTATGCTCAGGACCCTCCTGAAGAATGGGAATCTATTTTATGCTCAGGACCCTCCTGAATAATGGGAATCTATTTTATGCTCAGGACCCTCCTGAATAATGGGAATTTATTTTATGCTCAGGACTCTCCTGAAGAATGAAAATTTATTTTTATGCTCAAGACCCCCTTAAAGAATGGAAATTTATTTTATATACAGAACCCTCTTGAAGAATAGGATGTTATTTTTCTGTTTCACTATTTGCTTTGAGTTCAGGAACCCGCCTGAAGAATAGGGTGAAAAAATTGCAAGTCAGGAGCCCGCCTGAAGAACAGGGTGAAAAAGTTGCAAGTCAGGAGCCCGCCTGAAGAACAGGGTGAAGAATTGTAAGTCCAGGAGCCCGCCTGAAGAACAGGGTGAAAAAGTTGCAAGTCAGGAGCCCACCTGAAGAACAGGGTGAAAAAGTTGCAAGTCAGGAGCCCGCCTAAAGAACAGGGTGAAGAATTGTAAGTCCAGGAGCCCACCTGAAGAACAGGGTGAAGAAAAAGAAAGTTCAGGAGCCCGCCTGAAGAACAGGGTGAAGAAATTATAAATCCAGGAGCCCGCCTGAAGAACAGGGTGAAGAAAAAGAAAGTTCAGGAGCCCGCCTGAAGAATAGGGTAAATTTTCAAGTTCAAGTCATGAAGATTTGAATCAAGAGATTGCAATTTTTACTTGTATTTTTTCATTTTTGATTTTTATTAGTCAGTTGAATGTAAAAGCAGAAGTTGTCAACCGGAAACTCGACGGAATCTCACTCGACTTTAACTTTTTCTCTAACCAAATTACCTTTTGAACTACTCATGACCTGATTCCCTTATAACCCGGGATAGGTAGGATGTCCAAAAACAGGACTCGGTCATATTTGTCTTTTTATTTTTATTTTTATTTTATTTTATTTTTACCTTTCAAATAATAAGAGGGTCAAAAATCATATCTTGTCTACTTCTTTGTATGAAAACTCTTCGAGATTTCACACAAAGAGGGGCAAAAATGTAGACACGTGATTTTTTATCCTCCCTAAATTTTAACTTGTTTATCCATATTAAATATTTATATTTATATTTAATCATATATTATTTTGACTATTATTTTATTTTTAATATAATGTAAACAATTAAATAAATTTAATTTTAGGATATTATTTTGTTTTATTCCAATAAAAAATAATAATACAAAAATTCAAAAATATTTTCCTTTTTGAATTTTAAATAAATAAGCTAGCAAGTTTTAGTATTATTTAGTTATAGTTATTTAAAGCTATTTATGAATTTTATTATATTTTCTAAAATATAAATCAATTATTGTTATATTTATATATTTATTATTATTTTATTTTATTTTTTTTAAATTTATTTATTATTATTTTTTATTATTATTATTATTATTATTATTATTATTATTATTATTATTATTACAAGTATTATTTTCTATTATTATTATTATTATTTTATTTTAAAAAAAAATAATAATAATTAAATTTCTCTTATCTTATCCCTAAAAAAACTACCTCAACCCATTCCTAATTTTCCTCAACCCTATTACCCTTATTTCCCTCCCCACGTTTCTACCACATCAAAACTATACATGCACACAACACTAATATATATATAACAACACACACATACGTAAAAAAAAAAAAAGAAAAAACACACACAGAAAAAAGAAAAAAAAAACACACAGAAGAAAGAAAAAACACACACAGAAGAAAGAAAAAACAAGAGAAACACTCAAAACCACATCAAAAGAAAGTGAGAAAAAGAGTGAGAGTTTGCGGTCGGGTCTTCGTTTAGAGTTTTCGGTGAAGGCTTTCTTTTATAGTCAATTTAGTTCTTCACACAGGTTCATATCCAATCTTGTACTATTATTATTTTAGTTTCGTTGTGAAATGAAGTATGAATATTTTGGTAGAATAATCGCTTTTCGTGTATCAAGAACTTGCCATTTAAAGGGTGCCATTAATACTTGTGTTCTCAAAATAGTAATGTTTATAATTTGTTTTGTTGAAATACTGTAGTAGGTGTATTTTAATTTGACAACATTGCTAACTGCCTATTAATCTTATTTATAATAAACAAAGTTATTTTCAATATGCTTAATTTACATAACAAATTTTAATTTTGAGCATGTCTAAAGACGTATCACATTTTATAATTAAAATAATAACTTTAGGATTTTCTTTTCTTCTCCTTAATATTCTGTTTGCAAGTATATTGGATTGTGGTCAAGTCATTTATTAACATGTAGTAATAAGCACTAAGCAGTGCCTGAAAAAATAAGTTCTGGCATTATATTGTCGAATATAAAAAACTTTGAAGTACTATAGGTAAGTAACATGGGTATATGAACCAAAGAATTGAAGTTTTAAAAGTTAAGTAATTAATTGAGTACCGCATAGATACCATTACTAACATGAACAATAAAATGTGAGAAGGTTTTAAATAAAAAAGTTTAAAAGGAAAAGATTAAAAAAAAAAAAAAACAAAGATTTTACCGAAAACAAGTTTGTTACGTGATTATATATATCTATATATTTTATTTTTTTAACTTCATTATGATAATTTTGGTTAAATGTAACTTTATTATTAATTAATTTTGGTATGTGATATTGATTATGTTATTTTGATTTTCAAGTAATTTTGTCAAGCTTATATATTAATTTGTTCGTCAATTGTAGGATCAATCCTTGTTGTTCTAAATATAAAAAAGGGTAATAAAAATATATATCTATTTATATTCTCCTGGCCTAGACAATTTTTCTCGATCTCTTTAATCAAATTAACTAGGGTGAGAATGACTGAGATAAGTCGCGGTTTTATTTAAAACCCGTTGTTACTGATAAAAGAAAAGAGAGGAAAAAACATTTGTAAGGTAGCGAGCGAGTTGCGGATTAATTCAAGACTTGTCACAAAATTTTTTAAAAGAAAGAGTGAAAAAAATAATACAAAGTGCATAAGAAAAATTGTCTTGAGTTTACAAGAGATGAAATAAATGGCCTTTTAATGCTAGACAAGCTTTAGGCACGTTTGATATATTTGTCTCGATTAAGAATGCGGTGTACGCATCTTTCTGAGACATTTAAAAATTCAAGGATGCAATAATGCACCTTGAAAAATATTTTTTTTTCCTCTCTTTCTAAAATTATCTTTCACACGATTTATTTAATATAAGATAATATACAAGTTTTAGTATAATAAAATGAGCGATTTTATGCCTTAACATATTTTATCAAAATAGTTTAAAACAAGATAAGTCAATAAAAGCGACCGTGCTAGAACCACGGGACTCGAGGGGTGCCTCACACCTTCCCCTCGGTCAACAGAATTTCTTACCCGTCTTCTGTTTTCGCAGACCAAAATAAAGAGTCATTTCCTTTTGATTAGGGATTCAAAAAGGTGACTTGGAACACCATAACTCAATTTCAAGTGGCGACTCTATAAATTAAACTAATCCCTATTCAATACCGTCACTTTAATTGGAAAAACCCTTGGACCTCGATTCCTCGAGCGAAAAAAAGGGTGTGACAGAGATAGAATTGAAAATAAAGATATTCGGAATAAGGTTAGAGTGAGTCTATGGAGGACAAATTACTGAAAGTGAGTCTGAGATGGTTCGAGCATGTGAGAGGAGATATATAAATGGCTATTGCGGAGGTGTGAAAGGTTTGTTATGGATGATTTCAGGAGAGGTAGAAGTAAGCGTAGAAGTATCGGAGAGAGCTGATTAAATAGGGTCGGACATGACAAAGTTGCAACTTACCGAGGATCACAACGAAAAAATCATGATTTTCGATTGAAAAATATTCCGTGGTTATTCCCCCGGATATTTTGATTGAATTAGTGAGGAAAGAAAAAATGGAGTGTTTCTACATGGAAAAATAGGAAGCTTATCAATATTTTAGTGGAAATATGTTTTCCACCATGTATTTTTCCAATGAATTGATTCAATGGAAAAATAATTCTTTTAATACAAATTATACATTGATTCATGGTTGGAAAAATTGTTGTTTCTAGTAGTAGACATGGCCTTAGATAGGATATTATGGATAACATGACAAAATGTTGTCTCACTTATTCTTCCATATTAGTAGACGTAATATTTTTCATGAAATTTTCTGTCTTTCGATTTCTGTTATTATCTCTTATCTCTTATACTATGATCATCAAAGATCACACTATTTAATTTGTTGTAGTTATTTTAAAAATTTTCTTGAGAAGGTTTTGTCATACTTTTTGTTTAGTATTTTTGTCTTGCTTTTCCACTTCCGTTGTTCCTTTTTTGATTTATCTTGATATATTTTTTCTTGTGACGAGGATTTATTGGAAACAAATTTTCTATATTCCGACATTTTAAGATATAGAGAAGATCTACGTGCACTCTATTTTCTTTGCACCCACTTCTACGTGTTCGTCTCTAGTTAAAGCTGGCTACCATCATCATTATATATCTATCTAGGCATGCATTTTCTTTAGCTTTTGTTTTAAGTGTGTGGGCACTTAAAAGAAACATTGTAATTCGATATTGGAATTTCTCAAAGAAAGTAGTAATAACTTTATGGAGTGATTGCAAGTGTAGCTAATGAAATCCCAAATTCAGTGGAGAAAACTGTTTCAACTTGTCTGATTATATATGTAAGATTCCCATATCATGAAAGCAACAAATCTTATCCTCCAACACGGAATATATTCATCTCTTTCTTTGGTTGAGCTCAAATTAAACCTATAAAGGGAAATAACTTTGGGCTACATTTTAGGAAAAACTTTAGTCAAACAAGTTTAATGTTTACATTGAAAATAAAACATACTCTCTCACTGAGTGGGGTTTGAAAAGGGTAAAATGTACCCGAGTCAAATCACTATCTCAGAGCTGAGATAGAAAGGTTGTTTTAGGTGCACTCCCGACTCACAACCAAAAAAAGTCTAGAAACAAGACATAACATATAAGCATAAGAAACAATCGGCAGTAGTAAGAAAATGATAGATAATAACACAAACAAGACTACCACAAGAACTACTAGCACGGATAACTAAACAAAACACTCCTCCCTACTATCAAGGACGTATTCATTCCTACTAACCTTCTATCCTAATTCGCATCCTCCACACCTTTCTATTTAGGGTCATGTCCCTCCAATTCGCTTAAATTCATCCATAGTCAACTTCCCACACTAGACCATGCCTCAACCATCTCAACCTCACTTCCGCATCTTATCTTCCACCAAAGTCACTCTCACCTTATCTCGGATAACCTTATTTCTAATTTTATCTCTCATAGTAAACCTACACATACATTGCAGCATCCTCGTTCAATACTCTGCCTCATACAATATAGCTAGTTAAAACCATATATCAATTAATATAAATATTTTGATAAAATACCAACATATAAAATGAAGTAAAAGTGAAAGGAAGTAGTATACATATATTTGTCTCACTCAATTATAGTTTTGTCAGTACATTTACATTCTTGATATCTTTACACTTTTCGCTCTCTGAAATTTATACCAAGAAAACTTGGACTAAATGTAGTAAACCTTGTTTAATTTATAATTAATTCAAGACGAATTAATCGAGTCTGATATATTAGGTGAAAATTTTCAAGCAACAAGGCGAAGTAAGTAGGAGATACTAGTCGAAAGGTTTAAAGGATGTATTCGAAAACCAGAAAATATGTCAGTAAAAAATGATTTAGATATTTCAGTAACAACATATCCAACAAAGTGAGCTCTAGAGAGGGTGGTGTATACACAAACCTTATACCTGTAAAATTTGTGTTAATGGAAATTTGGAAGTATTTATATTCTCTTTTTCCACAGCGTTGTAGAGGTGGTTGAGTATATTAGTTCAACGTGCAAACTACTTCAGTTTATCTACTGCGGACCAAAAAACTCAAAGACCATGAAATCCATACATATTGTTTTCCTCCCCAAAATGATAAATCCATAATAAAGCCTAACAGAAGTAACGAAAATAGGTTGATTGATAAACCATAAACATAATAAGAGGAAAAAAAAATAAAAAATTGGACATCTAACATATCTCCTAACCTTCTACAGATCCAAAAAGTTGTAAGCTTCTTCACCTTCATGATATTCCTCCTCCATGAAATCCTCTTTCTGGAAACAATCGTCTTCAAAGAGGAAGGTTGGGGCTTCTTTATTTTTCTGGGAGTTACGATCATTTAATCCAATCACTGAAATCATCTTCTCCCTGATGCAATTTCCAACATTATCCATATTAACCTCCTGAGACTGTACCCCAAGAAGAGAACAACATTCTTCTTGGAAGTTCAAGTCATTGGAGGATAAGATCAGCTGAGCAAGCGTTTTTGCAAGGTCAGGTGCATAATCACACATCTGCGACGGAAAAAAAGATGTTAGCACTTTAGCACCTATCCTAAGTAGTAGCAGTGGATTAATACTAATATACACGCAGATACAAACTATTCCAATATATAGCTAAAGTCCGGAATAGAGATTGCGGTAACATCAGCTATTGCCATACTACGTAACCCCCGACAATGGACTAGGTACCGAATTTAAAAGGACTCTACAGAAACATAGGAAAGCATATGCACTTCCAGCTAATAAAAATGCTCTGACAAAAGTGAGAACAGCAGTGCTAAACGGATGATGCTTCAAAAGCCACCCCCAGTAAAAAAGAACTATTTCTATGAAGCATTCATCCTCAATGAGGCAATGAGAGTATATTTCTTGCCAACCACTGTTCTTAGTTGTGTTTGAATAACTGTCATCTCTTGTTCAGATTCAATCAGCACTAGTCATATAGAGCTTCAGATGGTGTTTAAAGAATTTAGTGTCTAAAGCATGACTAGTTTTTGTAAGGGAACTACTTAGCCAGATGGGATTACTGAATACTATCTGCTTAGCAACCAATATTTAATGATCCGTATCAAAAGAAAAGCATACAAACTACTTTTCTGCCACACGTTTGGGTATGGACATTCAAAGAATGCAATATGGATCAAAGAATGGGGGGTATTTTGTTCATAGCTAAGCTAATACCAGGAACTAGAAAATGCAATGACCAGACAGAATGCAGAGGAGTAAACAAAATTACCTTAAGTGCACGTCTACTTAGGAGAACCCCTTGATTATTCTCCTTCAAGTCATCCAAAGCACACTTGACAGCTTTTCTAACAAGATTTCGATCAGGTAAACTGTTTTCTGCAACCCACTGTTTTACCTTGTCAGCAAGTTAAGCAAAACACACATGAAAACAATTCTCATTGTTTGCAAATAATAGGAGTATATGACCATGTCAATTATCATGGACATGTATTAGATTATGAAGGATATTGTCTATGGTAACAATGGATGGCAATATGAATGTGGAAATCTGGTAGCAGGTTCTCCCATTCCAGCATTACACTACCATCATTATTTGCAATGCTCCGCAGAGCCAACCCATAGCTTTTCCAGTTGATGTTTGTCAATGCATCAAGGGATGACTGAGCAATAGAACAAGATACAAAGTCTTTGAAATATAAGACCTGGAATCAGGCGTAGATATCATTAATACAAATCAAAAAACACAAACAAACTCTAGTACTGAAAAGAAAATGGGAAGGCGTGTGAGATACTGGCCCAACTAAAAGAAGACGAGCAAGTAATGCTCAGAGATGATTCTAGGAAACTTCAACAGCACCTCATCAAACAGATACAGGGAACTTAATTTTAAAAAAATTGCTTAAAATATTTTGCTAATTTGAAGATAATTATTTCAGAAGACTTTGGCTTGATTAACTTAAACTCCAACTGGAGGGAGGTTCATGGTTAGTAGATCACTTGAAGCCAAAGCTAACTTGTATCACTGTCTACTGGACCAAGCCTACTCAAAAATATATCAAACTCCGAACAGATGGCAGTTGAGTGTTGGAATCCTCCTTTGTATACTTTTGGCTTAAGTAATATATGATGTAGAACCCCCCCCCCCCCCCCCCCCAAAAAAAACAACCAACCAACCACCACCACCACCACAGAAGGTGAAAGCCTGCGGGAATGGTTTTATGAAATAAGCAAAAGACGCATACAATGTTAGCAGACCACACATCATCCTGATACCATACAACAACTCTGGATTGATGCTAAGACACACACAGTGCCTTTTAACATGTCTTTGTTCCATTGAGCTTCCAACATATCTCCAGAATATGCAGAAACTACTGTAAGGACTAGAAATTCCTGCAACAATCAACCTTACTTGGATGATTCACTTAGCGAAAACTTTTGATATCTTCGAATTGTAAGCAATACTTAATTAAACTCAATACCAGAGATCATATCTGTTTACAGTAGATATGACTGGATAATTAACGTATCTTGTTTGGTGTACAATGGGGATACTCTAGATTTTAGAAAATACTTTATTTTTTATTACAATATGATAATCATACTTTCCACATAATTTTTTCCATGATATGTAAGCCTATTATGAACATACATGGAGCCACACGGTCAGTGAGGATAACCCCAACTTGCTTGGAATTGAGACATAGTTGTCGTCTCAAGATGACCATAAAGAAAAAGATCAACATACTGACCCTCAAAATTTGAAAATATTTTTCAGTTACTACTCACATAAATAGCTCTCTACTCCATGATATACGGGAAGTTGCACATAAATCTTGGCCTCCATACACCACAGGGCGCACGAGGTTCTTCACCTTGTGCTCCATGCTTTATGTAAAAACCAGAGATTCATTTTACTGATAAAAGAACCCTGAAAGTTGGAATCCCGAAGACATTAAACAATGCATATCTAAGATATTATCATTAGCTTTCAATCCATGCATTCTAGGACAACAAATGAACTTGACAACAAATGAACTCGAACTTATATGCAACAAGACATCTATACAGTGAAAACTATTATCTATATTTGATTACAACATAGTCTATAAAGCGCATGCTGGAATCCAAACATTTTTTATAGTTTTAAGAGCTTTATTTAATTAATAATCTAAAGCATACCTCTGTTTTCATGTCTTGTTCCCTGATGCAGGAAGAAGGAACTAGTTCTGACATCTCACTGATAATCACCACAGCTTCCACCACCTGGCTATTGCCCTGAGAACTTCCTGAAGAGTTAGCAACCCCAGTTCCAACCTTTAGGAATTCCCTGAAATAAGAAACTAGAATTTTACATACAAGCTTGTCTCAATGCACTGTACATTATTTTTTTTGTTTTTGGCTCTGGACCACAGTTGCCTATCCAAAGATCTTATACAAGATGTTGGAATTTTATACATACCATATGATCCGTAGCAATTTCTAGCTTAGAACCACCAATAGATCTTAACTAAACAATGTTAGCAAACTTAAATCCTCCTATATCAAAATATAGAAGGAGCCAATTGAACTGTCAACCAGATTATAGAAAACTTGAGTTTAAGTTGCTACTTCCTGCATGGTGCATGCTACATGTGATCAATCGTCTTGCCTCTACTTCTCCTTCACTCTGCTTCCATGGCTTGAGCTCTAGCACTCCCTTTTATGTTTTGCTCTAATTTTCTATCACCTGGTCCAGTGCGTCCCATATTTCTCTTTTCCATCTTCACTCAACCTAAACTATTTGTCTAGACCAGTCTTTTAAGAAGGTAAATTTACAAATTGTACGTTTCAGAAAAATAATGCACTAATTAACACGACACTGAAGTAACATAATGAACAGTCAGAGATACTAACAAACCACACAAGAAAGCGTGAAGAACTGCAAATGTTGAATCTTTTTAATGGGCAAATTGCAGAATGAAAGGACTAATTTAAAGATGTAGATGCAACAGTCTATGTAAAGCAAAGAAAGGACAAAGGTCAGAGAAACCATGTCAAAGTGGACAACGAAGAAACAAGAAATAGCATTGCCAAGTAATATTTGTTATCTTTTCATTTTAGCAACTGAAGGGGAGCCTTGGAGTAACTAGTAAAGTTGTTGTCATGTGACCAGGAGGTCACGGGTTTAAGCCTTGGAAACAGCCTCTGACAGAAATGCAAGGTAAGGCTGCGTACAATACACCCTTGTGATGGGGCCCTTCCCCGGACACCGCGCATAGCGGTAGCTTTAGTTTTTCTTAAAAAAAAATAAAAAATTTAGCAACTAAGAATTATGATTTCAACATGTGGAAGTTAGAACTATTAACACATTACCTCCACCCTTCAACAAAAAGTAGATGTCAGAATGCATCATTCATCAGCCAAAATGTAGCACCTTTCTAGTACTCACCCAACTGAGAAGCGAGTTTGGTGCTTACGAACATAATCCTTGAGTCCCAATTTCAAGCATTCTATGCTTTCAACAGGAGAATACACAGAGCTGCCCTCGATTACCAGAATACGACTTCCAATCTGTGATCCCAAAGAGTCACCACCACCTACTAAGAGTTCCATTACAACTTTCTGTAAGAAAGAAACAAACTATCAGCCACAGAGGTAGTGGTTCTAGCTATTTCCTAGGAAACAGGATAGCGAAAACATAAGCTCTTTAAATACAATAAGGCCAAGGAACATGGCTAAAATGATATAAAAGCTTAACATATTTGAATCTTAATGCGATTCTGATAACTGACAGAAATATTCTTGACATGGTGAACCCATCCAAAAACTAAACACTAGCATTTGGTAGGTCCATAGTTGATATTGTATCCTATTTGAACTGTCTGAGCAGTTAGATCCAGCTAAGGTAAGAAAGTGTCGCGGCTGCTCCGCTCCGCTGCGCTGCAGTCTCATGAACTGAACTTTGCTTTATCATGCGAGATAGGAGAAGCTTTTATTTTGTTATATCATCAGGGTAATGATGCATCAACCTGCTAGTGGTTTTTATATGGCACAAGTAACCGAATGTGTCGTAGAAGCGGAAGAACTGCTAAAACTGCGTGAAACCCTCACAAGGGTTTATGTACAACGAACGGGCAAACCCTTCTGGGTTGTATCCAAAGATATGGAAAGAGATGTTTTTATGTCAGCAACAGAAGCCCAAGCTTATGGAATTGTTGATCTTGTAGCGGTTCAATGAAAATAACATGGATACTTAGTAGCTATCATTATATCAACCAAGTCACATTTGCTTTTGAACTATGAGAGGGTCTATAGAGGAGATAATTGCATTTGGTTTGAATATAAAGCATTTCAAGAAAAGTAATGCACTAACCGGAACCTTCAAAAGGATCATCTGCACAAAATGCCATGGAAAACTGTAGTTAATGGAAATTTCCTTATAATTTGAGAAATCATTGGTAGAATCAGCTGATAGACATGAAAACTGCACCTTTTGAAGAAAGCAAGTAACCTCTGCCAATAAGTCATCAAGGCTTTTGGATATTGATACTGATACTTCAGTCCCACTGCAAGGTATAACTAATTAACCATGTGCTGAAAGACCGAAGCATAGAACGGGAAGCATGGGCACGGTCAAGAGAAAATTAACATAAGATTAGCATTACGTGGATGGAGCCCCTGAAAGTGCTATACCTGAATTTGGCACCATTCTTTGCAGTTGACGGTAGCTTTGTCAGTGTCCCAGCAGAATTAGATTCTTTTAGATTTAAGTTTAAATTGTGAATCTCACTATCAGATACGCCTGCAACTTTCATCCCTCAGTTTAAACTACCAAATATTCTCAATCCAATGAGATGATTGGAGTACTTTGAACTTAACGTTATTGTCAAAAGTAACAAATATGCTTTATATGTGAATTATATAAACCTGTCATCATGAATATAATTCTATCCAAATATCATTCTTCCAAAGCAGTACCAACAGATTATTACTAGTAGATAGTGAGCACCCTAAGCTAAACTGCGCGAGCTTGATTGGAATTTCTTAAGTTGAATTACAGCATAAAGTTCAATGAACTGCCAAACTGTATCAATTCCCCTTTTTTTGTGGATACATCCTATCAGAAGACATTACATATGAACATGTATTCTCTCACTAAAGTTTAATGATTAAGGAACTGTATCATTCAAGACGTGACTTGACAGGATTCAGTGCAGAGTTAGCAATGAGAGCTCTCAGTAAAAAGCTGATCCCAATTTACCATAAAGAAAATGTGGACTTGCTTTATTGGTAATGCCTCTTTTCATTTAAAGATTTCAAGGTTCTGAGACTGTTTGAATAGGAAGACCGAAAATGTTTTGCCATTAGTTTAACCTATAAGTATCTCCAGCTTTAGAACGATCCCTCTAATCTTCCGCTGTAAAGTTCATTGAGTATCACATCCCTCAAAGGACAAAGGAAAAGTAGTATTAGCTAGAGTAATGTGTGTGCAGACTGTCATTTACAAACTGCCACCAAAGCATAGACTAATTGAACTGCACTACAAATTAACCACATCTCAGTCCCAACAAGTTTTAGAAAACTAAAGTAAAGTAGCGAAGTTCAGAGGAGCAGAAGGCAAGCAAGTAGTTCATCCTTTGAAGTTGAAGTAGTTACAGTACTTCATTGATACAACTTCAATTTTTACATCAATAAAGAGGCAGTCCTGGCATTAAGCTTGTGCTATGCACGGGGTTTAGGGAAAGCCCGGACCACAAGGGTCTATTGTGCACAGCCTTACACTGCATTTCTGCAAGAGGTTGCTTCCACAGCTCGAACCCGTGACCTCCATGGCAACATTTTCATATCTAAAAATATATTTACGAAACTTCTCAATTTTTGTCCTAAAACAAAATTTGACCAAGAAAAAGAATTATTCATCAAGAAGGGCACACTTACTTGTAGTTGCAAGATAAAGCATCCCATCTGCAATGTGAAGATACACTATATTATCAGCACACTCACAGGCCGTAGAACAAAACTTATGGAAGGCTTTTAATTGTATCTTCCAGGCAGGATAACATAAAAGGCAGAGACACAAAATCTTGAGCCGCAATACCTGTGAAACGCCGTGAGCAGAATAGTTAAAAATTGAACTCTAATGGTAGTCACTTATTTTTCATCTCTTTAGCTGTTTTCCATTTTCTTGTTCGGCAACCATGGGAGTTAAACAGAGACATTTATGCAACCAGATCACTGGCTGAAATGTTCTAGTACTTAGCCACTAGAATCGTCATATTTCTTTCTCTTCCATCTCACCCCAAAATACTCTCCTCTTTTTCAGCTTCCTACTCTGTTAGCTCAATCTGGAGAACAATGTTCCTAGTATCCTCAAGTTGTGCATCCAATTATGCTTCATATCCAAGAGATGGAGTAGAAGGTGACTTTTTCTAGTTCTTTAATCAGCATTTTAGTCAGCCAGAATAAAGTCCAGAGTCATGGATTATATGCAACATGCACCATCTAGGAACCACATGAACAAATGATCTCGGTGTTGTGTATAAACAAGAGAATAGATCATTACTTCCCTTGTCCCAAAATATGTGTCATTCTTCGCTTCTCAATAGTCAATCTTACTAATCTTCGAAGCTAAATTGGATTAGCTTAGATCAAATCCATATTTTAGAATTAACATTTCAATATTCAAAACCTATACAAAAAGTACTATAAGTTGCAATTCTTATCATATCAATGTGGTGAAAAAATATATATCTTAAAACGTTGATCAAAATTCTTTTAGAGTGAGTTCTTGTTTCTTTCATATGTACGATACACAAATATGTTTAGATGAGAGCTCTGTGTCTATTGAACCTTGAACCAAAGCTATTTGCACATCAGTTACAACTAATGTGACAAATATAACTCGGGAAACAAGAGTCAAAACATAACAAGCATGTAATTGCCAAATGCTTACCCCATTGATTAGCTAGAATAGGGTCATTTCTGTATTTCAAATACTGGTAGTCCTCCAGTTTGCTCCCAACACCGGTATCAGAAACTGTTCATGAGAAAATTCATTGATTCATTATCATAGATTCTGCTAACTGCATCAACAAAATATAGCAAACTGCAATTCGAAGTTACTACTCCGTATTCTGTTTCTTAAATGCGAAATCATTTCCCTTCCCTATTCCAAGCAAAAAAAATCATTGAAAATTTGAACTACACAGATTAGCATGGACAAATCACTTGTTAAGTTGCAACTCTGACTTATTTGAGCTCTCAACTAAAATCTATAAATAGCTAGTGTTGTAAATTAATCCCACAATGCCAGCTACGCAAACCGAAGCCAGTCCCAAGCCCAGAAAAAGGAGTAGAATCACTGTCAGTTGAAGGCCATGGTAAAATAGATTAAATAAAATCCTTTGAATTCTGGAGAAGAGAATGAATTTATTATACTGATTATATTTGGATGAAAAAAAATTGCACATAGATGTGAATTTCATAAATCCAGCTAAAAACTAGTCAATGTGTCTTCAAATTGAATCATTTCGAGGTGACACGTGTTCTATACCATCATAGACATCCATTAGAGGTAAAAATCACACTTGAAATATCTTATAACACACCTCAAGGCAACATTCGATTATTTCGTTTTCCTACCTGATAATTGGTGATAGTTGAGTTAGAAAACTCGCACACCTGATATGATAGTTCTTCATGTATGAACCACGAAAAGCTGAGATACTTTAGGTATGTTTTTAATCCTTTACTCTATCCATAATTACGTCATACATTGATACAACAGATAGGAGTTTCTAAACGAAGAGTCAATTAGAAATGTGTGTGCGCGCGCGCGCGTGCCCATATTTAGGAACACGCATATACACAGTAGTTCACATATGGAGAGAGAAATCGCCTGAAATTCGAACGAGCGGGAGGCCAAATCGAGAGACGGGGGTCAACTTCACGGTTAATCTGCAGAGATAATCGGCCATGCGGCATCGTTGAACGGCGCAGAAAATGAGCTGCAAAAAGTGTGAAACTGGGGTGAATAAATTTTAAGTAATGCCAAGCCAAAAGAAGTGTATTAGAAATGAGAAAAAATTTCACATGTTTATAGAGCATTTTCACAGAGGAGATTTCCATTTCCATTTCTGCTGTAGTTGCAGTATGCAGAGTACTCTATACCCCACCAATTGCAACACTCATAACCTGGAGCTCTCTGCCTTTGGGGTATGCTTTATATTGCCGCTTACGCTTAAACAATAAAAAAATAAATAAATAAATAAATAAGGGAAAATAATTTACGGTTTTCCAAAACAAAGTCCAGCAATTTATAATCTTAAATTATTCACATCAGAAAAAACAATACTACCCATCATGCCTTTGTCGAACCTACCGTCAGTATAAATTTTTAAAAAAAAGAGAGAGAGAGAGAGAGATAAAGAAAGAAGTTAATTGTATGCATATTAATTTGAGTTGACAATTTCATGAGCTGAATATGCGAAGCCTGTGAGAAATTGAGAAAAGGCAAAATGATGAAAATATGTAATGTGGTGTGAAATATATAATTTTCTTCTTGATTATCAAATGACATCAACCATAACTGATCCCCTTGCGGTTAATTTTAAAATAACCTAATGGTGTTAGAATATCCATATTGAAACGACTGTCACCCTGCTGCAAAGTTGCTCCTCGTTTTTTGACAAGACTAGCGGATAGAGTTGACAAGAACAACAACACACGCAGTTCAATTCCACGCGAGATGTTATTTACAAGAAAGTGTACGCCGCTATGAAGAACACAAAAGGAAGAACAAAGAGAAATCTGCACACCAAGATGATCAACTCTGGAAAACAGTGACCATCTATGCTAGCAAGACTTCAAAGAGAAAGTTAATGGAAAAGACATCTTAAATTAAAATTATCAAGAAGGTCCAGACTCCAGAACCACCTAAAACACAGAAAATGTTAGTTAATCAGACAACAGCGCCGCATATGTTACAGTTGGTTTGTCAATCTCTCCCATCATCTAACCATAAACTAGAGTCTACAAGAATGAGAAACAGCGGACAGAGGAAAAAGAACAGGGAATAAGAGTGGAGGGGAGGGGAGGAGAGATATTTTAACTCCTAAAGACGACTGAAAAACTAAAAGAACATAAAACAAAAAGGCCATGCTGTACTATCTTTAATCCTTCAAGGTATCCAAAAAGCCCTGCAACTCCTTTAAACCTTCTGCAGATATGCTCCTATGCACCCTTCCGCGTGGCACAACCAAGTTGGGAGGCGGCTGCTTTTGAAAACACACCACAACCACAGATAAATTGTCACCACTCTTTCTTTTCAGAGCCTCATCAATGAGATCTTTGCAGCACATCACTGGATTATTGTGTTCCTGAAGCCTTCGACGAGCAAAGTCCACAGCATTTTGGCTCATGAAGACATCCCATATACCATCACAGCCTATTATGAGAAACTCGTCCTCTTCTGTAAGTCTGGTGCTCATGACTTCAGGTTCTCCACTAAGGGGACCGCCATCAATAGATTTTAATCCTTCCAGGTGCCAATCTCCTAAAGCACGAGCCACATTCAGTTGTCCATTCAGGTAGCCATCATACACATATCCTCCAGAAGCTTCAATGCGCTCCTTTTCCCTAAAACAACCAGGTTTGTGATCTCTCGACATCTCAATAGCTTTACCACGGCGACAAAGTACGGCTCTACAATCTCCTGCATTTGCCACAACCAGCGAACTGCTTTCCATGCAAAAGATCAAAGCAAAAGTTAGATAAGATATTTAAGGGACCCCTTTCATTTTATAGCTAAGAAAGCATATGGGTACCGGGAGTAGTTCAATGCAGTTATCAAAAAAATTATTCACATATTACAGGCAAATGAACAACAAGCCACGGTGCTCGTGGTAACAGATGCATCTTTTAAGGAAAATTAGATTACACCTCCCTCGGAGAAATACAATATTGAATGTAGATGACACTATAAACTCATATTGAAATATATACAAGTAGCTTCGTGCCACAATTTTCAACTTATATCATCAGATTCATGACTACCAGGTTGAGAAAGATGTAACCCAAACCAGAAAAATACAAGTCCTGACTTAAAGAGCTTCCACAAGGATATTTAGTCAAAGTTCCTATGCATAAAACTTGGTACAAGTTCCAGCCTTCGCGGCCCTTCAGTAGAGTAACTCAGCAAACTGGCAGGATAGAGGTAAGTAGGTAGGGAGGTACACGAACAATACAGGACACAGGCAGGATTGAGGTAGAAAAGCAGTGCAAATGTTATAGGTGAAAAGACACAGAATTCCCACAAATTAATAGCTTTGAATTGCTTCCAAATTAAACTCACCCTGAACCTGGTTTAGTCCCAATCCCCACATCCAAAAAAATGAAAAAAAAAAGTGGAAATTAAACAGCGCAACAGATGATTAATTTTCTCTTCAATGGAGAGCAAGTGAACCTTCCAATAACAAGGGCAGCCAAAGCAGTGGTACCAGAAGCAAGATCAGCATCCAAGGTGCAGGCTTCTGCGAAAGCAGTATCAGTTTGCAAAAATGCAGCAGAAATTGCCCTATTAATCTGCCTTGGAAAGTCTTCATCCTCGGCAATAAACCTTGGTAAATGGTTGCAAGCAAAGTCAGCTGCATGCTTTCCTCCATGTCCATCAAAAACCTTGCATTAATATGAACAAGGTTGAGATTTAATACATCAAAAAGATTTTTTACTATATCCACCATAGATGCCCATGCAAAATGTTGTAAATCTAAAACAGTTCCTAAATTTGAAATATTTCTTTCCGTCAGCCTTGCATAAGTAACCACTATTCTTGATGTTATTTCAGGCTCCAAAGAAACACTAGTTCAAGGAATATTCAAAGCAACTGCTGAAAAGATAATGATATGAAACACACAAAATGGGTAAATAAGCAACTCTATTTTTTTTGATAAATAAGCAACTCTATGAACACACTAATCAGTTGAAACTTCTTTATCGGCATTCAGCTCCAGTATTGTCTTGGTGTTGGCAGCATAATGACTAGTTAATGGCTGTTCATCTTTCAATCACCAAACAGTACATGCTTGAAATGATTTTACTGATATCTCTACTATTTTTTTTTTGGTTTAAATGAAGTAAAATGATTTTACTGATATCATTAGTTTTGAGTACGAGAAAAAATTTTCTAGCTCCTTCCTCTGTGGAGAATAAAGTGGCCTTGCAATGAGAACTTGAGCAAAAAAAAGCCTTATAACTTTCCTTTCCTTCCCATATCTCAGTTCTATCAAAATACCCAGCTGGCCATGGGAAGAAAAATAACATCAAAAACTTAAAACATAAGGTTTCTGACCATTTATTTCATCAGTACATTCCCTACTGTCAATGCATGCAGAGTTAAAAGGGCTACCTGCCATCTACAAATTCTAACCAAGTTCCATGAAATCAGAGCCATTCCCACCAAATTATTTAAGAAATAAAAGAACTTGTACCAAAAAAAAATCACTTTGTTTTGAAACTTCAGAAACCCCATTGTTTGTGCTGCTTTCCTCCCTTTCTATTTGAATTTTTGTGACTTATGACCCTCAGGTATTGACAGTTAATTCTTTCTTGTTAGTTCGCTATCTGGACTGGGAGAGTGGATCTACAGCTACTTACATAGCACTAGTATTGATTTATACTTGTGTAATGCTAACATGAACAAACACATCAAATCAACATAAGGGTACCAAATAAGTCTGAATGTCGAGGTCTCAAAAATATAATTACAATAAGAAATAAAAAAGTTAGCACAATGCTCATTGAACCAGGGAATTAAGCTGCAGCAATCAGGCATTGCCTTCCCTGTCAAAGTGCTGAATAACTATAACATAATCTATTCTCAAATATGTGGAGCTACAGTTTCCACTGTATGTAATTAAATAATATTTTTTCTATAAGTAAAAAAAAAAAGGAGCCCCGTGCACTAAAGCTCCCATTGTGCAAAGGAACCGCAAGGGTTTATTGTACGCAGCCTAAGTTTCATAAAGTGCAAGAGTGGAGAAAAGTTATTACCCCGTAGAAGGCATGAGTCCCTTCATTAGCACCAGTTGATCTAGAGTGGCTCATAAAATTGTCGGTACACACATACACATCTTCCATGCTTGCCCGAGATCCAATGTCAGCCCAAGCACCCGAGCGAAGTACAGGAATGTACTCTGTTGCATGATCACCCGTAGCTGCTCTTGGTTCAAGAGGAACATCTGATAACTTGGCTCTCACCTGGTAAATCTCCACTCAAAACTTCAATACACATCAAGAAAATACAAAATCACCAAAGATCATACAAATGTTGAAAGTTTCAAGTTCTTCAGCCAGCAACTAATTCAAAGAGAGATAAAAATAAGAGGTAACAGACCATAATATCCAGATAAAGAGACCATAATAGTTGAACTTTTAATATTTCAAAAAACTACCTTATTAAGAATTTTCATTTAGACCTAGGACAAAAAAAATTGAGAAAGAGACCTAGGACGAAATGCATATAGGATAAATGGAAGAGGTATACTTTTCAGAGAGAATACAAGCAAGAACCCCTGAAAATAACATTCTCCTAATAGATGATACTCAAATCAAACATGAATTAACTTTTTTTAAGAAAGAAATCAGGCATGGATTACTATCATTCACTTCACTATATTAGCAAGAAGTTACCATTGTTTCCAACCATGACATCACAACCATAAATGTTCCCAAAAGACCAACACATTAAGCTCCTACTTTTACTTTAGATATATAAAAACACTTCCACAACAACATACCCAGTGTAATCCCACAAGTGAGGCCGGGGGAGGGTGGTGTGTAGGCAGCGTTACTCCTACCTTGAGAAGGTAGAGATGTTTATAGTAGACCCTCAACTCAAGTAAAGCATATCAAAAATCAAGTATGTAAAGAAAATACCATAATGAAGAATCTAAACCAAAAACAATGGAAAAGAGAACAAAAAAAAATTATGATAACAAAGACGAGACGATAAAATTGAAGAAAAAGATAGTAGACTGTGTCTGTCCCCAAACCTCCAGCTTATGTTCATACAAGGCCCTCGTCTTTCTCTTTCTGTTAATCTCTAAATCCATTATCAAAAGCTTATGTTGAATTGTAATACCCACTCGGAATAACCTTGCAGTCCTTACAATACATAGAAATTCTTCTTGCCTGTAAATTCCAACTTTTTATTTTCTGCAGCCTTCAACACAATTGGACATGTCCAATACCAAATGCTTCCACACATCTCCCCATAAGACAAGCAAACAGTCACTGAACAGAATAACTTCTATTTTTCTTCAGAATACATATGATAACCTTCCTAACTTTGGTTGCTATCTTTATAAGTCAAAGTCATACCACCACCAAAATTTCAAAAACATTTATTAATATAAGCAATCAAACATCCATAAAATAATAAAACACACAACAAACAAAACAAAACAGAGAAGTACTTATTTTGTTTCCTTTTTGCACTAATACAACTAACCCAAATCATCCACATTAAACAGCAAAATAAGAAACTAAACGTCAATGTACTCAACAATTCACCTTTTATAGTAACAAATTAAGTTTTTCAAACACCGGATCTAACGTAATTGCACTAACACAACTCAATTAGCAAAAAAAAATCATATATATTTGATATAAAGAAGAGAAATTTACCAAAGAGGGATGTCGAACAAGTGACTTAGCTTGTAAACGGTTGCCCCCAGCAAGTGGGTTAGGCGGCTTACTATTGCTGGAGCTCCCATTCCCTATGCTACAATTATCAAACATCAATTTAGTTTCTTCCATAGTTGATTGTGTGAACCATAACTGTTGATAGGGCAAGAAAAACAAGAGAATCAAAGTAGAAATTGTGGGGAAAATTAGGGATCTTTGTTGTAATTATGAATAAATTTAGGGTTTTAAGGGGAGCGGGAAAGGGGGGATTAGTAGGGTGTGGGAGGAAACAGAGAGATTTAGGGATTTGATTGATTGTAATTGGTTTTGGGGATTTTTCTCATCAGCCTTATTTTTGAGGTGGGGACGGTGCTTCCTTTGACTATATGGGTCGGTTCGGATCGGATCCGTCGGATAAGGATGAGAATTTTGAGAAAAAGTATAAGATTATTTTATTTTGTATTTAAGTATAAATATTTTATTATTTATTATACCAGCGTCCATCTTTGCTTTAATTTATATATATGTGATTTTGAATTAATACGAAATTTCTGAATTTTATAATTTTAAATTAAAATATTATTTTATTTTGTGGCGTTAGACATGTGACATGAAAAATTTATATTAAAGAGTTACGAAAAAGGAAAAAGTATTAATTTTTAAATTGAAATGGATGAAATTTTTCATATAGAAGATGGGATGAATAATCGCATGAGATTTGAGATATCTCTTTCACAACCGAACAACCTCTAAAAGAATAAATGAGTAATAATCTTCTTATATCATCAATAATATTTATAGCATGTTTGGGATTACTTATTTTCCAAAATAAGCACTTATTTTGAAGAAAAAACATTTTTTTTTTAAAAGGGTGTTTGGTAAACTTTCAAAAAATCTTTTAAAAATAAACAAAAGCAGTTTTTCTGCTTCGGGGAATAAGCAGAAAACTTCTGCTTCTAAAAAAAAGCAAAAGCAAAAGCAAAAAATTATTTTTTTATGACAGAATTATCCCTATCACACAAATATATATATATATATATATATATATATATATATATATTAATTAATTAACATATCTTACAAGTTTGATTTTTAAATCATAATTCTTTATGATTTATATATTTTTATTTTATTTTCACTCATTTTCTTAAATAAATTTGAAATATCATTGATGATGATGACTAAAGAATATATAAGTTATTTTATTATTATTAATGATAAAAATTGACAAATGAATCACGTTACAAGATTGTACTTTGACATCACATATAAATTTTTTTCTCGAATATTTAATTTTCAATAAATAATTCATGAAAAGTGACATATTTGTTAAAATATAGTGTGTGTGTGTGTGTGTGTGTGTATATATATATATGATGACTGCTTATTCGTAGTAAATTTTGACACCGTAAAAATATATTAAAAAAAGATAACAAATAATAAATAAAATTTTATTTTAAATATTTGTCATCAGGCAGTATACGTATATAGTGTATATATATATATATATGAATATGATGACTGTTTATTCATAGTAAATTTTGAAATCGTAAAAATATATTAAAAAAAGATAACAAATAATAGATAGAATTTTATTTTAAATATTTGTCATCAGGTAGTATACGTATATGAATTTGGCTACTTAATTTTAGAATTGAAAAGTTAAAGACATATCCAAAAAAAAAGGTAAAAAATAATAAATATTATCTCATTTAGATATTTGTAAGCATGAATATAGTGTTTGCTAAATTTTAGTAAATTTGACAAAGTAAAATGAATCCAAAAAATTAGGTAACAAAAAGAAGATAGATTCTAATTAAATATTTATTTGACTTTTTTTTTTCAAACCTTCTATTCATTCAACGAGTTTAGAGTATTGCACACCTTCTCCTCATCTATAAATACATATAATATTTCTCATTTATACATATATTTTACTGCTCTCCAAAATATAAAGTCATCTCTGTTATTAATAAGTTATTTTTTGAATCAAAATTGCTTTCTCATTTGAAGGTATGCTTTTTAATAATTATCATGATATAATTAAATTTTTTATGTGCATACATATAATAGCATATGTGATAATATCGTTGTCTGTGAAATTCTTTGTTTTGTTAAGTTTTTATTTTGACAATAATATTTTTATTTCACTATTTAGTGTAATGTTATTATTATTAATCATATATCTCTAATGCATAGAAAATGAGTAATGTTGAGAATTTTTGTGATGTATGAAGGGCCAATTATTTTTGTCCTTAATTTTTTCATATGTAGTGATTTAATTTATGAAATAACTTTTATATTCATTTTTGTTTGATGTTTTAAGTAATATTTAAATTATTTAAGTAATATATCACCATTTAATTTTTTTAATGTATTTATGTATATAAATATTAATTGAAAATTCTAGAGTACGTACTTTTTAATTAAATAAAAAAAATTAATTAAAAATATTATAATAGATATTTAAAATAATTTTTCTCTATAAATTGATTTTAGTAATAAAAATCTATTGATAGATGTTCTTTTTGGTCATTTGTCTCAGAAAAACACTTCTTGAAAAAGATTATCCAAACATAATTTGATTATCAAAAACACTTTTTGAATGAATTTACCAAACACAAACTTTTTTTTTTTTAAAAAAAACACTTTTTTGAAAAACCATTTTATAAAAGTGTTTCTCAAATAAGCAGTTTTGCAACAACAATCCCAAACGGGCCCTTAATTTATGATGATAGGTTAAGTGTTAACTTTTATTAGATTATCAATTAATATTTGTTATGAAAAAATATTTCTAGTAATTTTATAGCTAATATAATTTAAATATATTTTTTACACAGTGGATGTATATAATTTTTAATCTAATGCTTTTTTTGTTTCTAGATAGTAGCCATCATTTTTGTATGCACCTTCTTAATAAAAACATTAACTACATGTTAATTTGATTGTATTATTTCTGTTTATTACTCCTCTCTATTTAATTATAATTTTGTACTATATTGATATCTCTCCATAATTATGACTAACGATAAAGATGAAAAAAATAAATAATTATATTTTGATTTTGTAAAATAATAATATTTAAAATATTTATTTTTAATAAAAATGACAATTAATTAAAAACAGCCAAATAAATATATCTCGCGGGTGCTCACAAACAGTAATTTTTACTTCATTAAATGATGTGAATAGAATGTTTCTATACGTGAATATATTGGAAATAATACAATGCTACGCTATTGAACATAGCGTCACTTGTAAATTTCTATACGCGACTTACTCCCTCCACCGTTTTACTTGATTCATGTTTATTTGATTTTTTTTAAAAAATATTTATTAAAAATTTATTTTATTAAATTAACCTTAGGTCTCGTTTGATCATAATTTTTTTTTAAAATTTTTTTAAAATCACTTTACGTCAAATATAACTCCAAGTTGATATTTGGCCAAGAGAATTTCAAATACTACTTTAATGTGAAAAATAAGAAAAAGTTGTTTTTATTTTTTTCATCTTCCTTCACAAACACAACTCCAACTCCAATTTTTAAGAAATTTAGCATTCATGGCCAAACACTCACTTAATAATTGTATTTTAAAAATCTAAATTTAACCATTAATACTTAATATAGTCATTAAATGACATGGGTAATATTGAAAACATATGATAAACTTTTCTTGAATTCATAAATTAGACAAGTAAATTGAAATAACTATTTTTAGCACGAGAGTCAGGTAAAGTGGAACAGTGGGAGTATACTCCTTCAAATTCGTTTGCTATGCATGGAAAATAGTTATTTTATTTACACAACAACAACAAACCCAGTATATTCGCACATAGTGGGGTCTGGGGAGGGTAGAATGTACGCAGTCCATACCACTACATCCGAAGAAGTAGAGAGGCAGTTATTTTATTTACATTGTTCAATTTATGAAATCAAGAGAATTTTGTTAGATTTTTCCTTCTCTACTCTTAACATTAACTAACTACAAACAGTAAAAATGTTAAATTTAAAGTTTCAAGACATTATTAATAGAGTTAATTTATAAAATACACCCCTATTAAAAAAATAAAAATATTTGTTAAGTCAATAAGGATTAAGTAAATAAAACGGATGAAGTATTACTCTATAATAGAAGTGGCAATGTTGAGCAGCTTAGGGTTGTCCTAGCTGCTTCAGCTGCTTCAAGCGTGATTTTACTATATCACCCCTAATTAATTATTATAAATTATTTCATTTAAGTATTATAATATTAATAATATTTAATAAAAGGATAGTTTTCAAAATGATTACTAAATTCCTCAAAGTTCCACTTATTATTATTCGACAATTTTTTTTCCAGTTGCTTCAATCGTAATTTTAATGTATCACCTCTAATTAATTATTATAAGTCATTTACATATTAAAAATTAATAATATTTAATAAATGTTGAGCAACTTAGGGTCGTCCTGGCTGCTTCAAACGTGTTTTTTCTATATCATCCCTAATTAATTATTATAAATTATTTCATTTAAGTATTATGATATTAATAATATTTATTAAAGGGATAGTTTTCAAAATGACTACTAAGTTCCTCAAACTTTCACTTATTATTATTCAAGAATTTGTTTTCAGCTGCGTCAATCGTAATTTTAATGTATCACCTCTAATTAATTATTATAAATTATTTAAGTATTAAAAATTAACAATATTTAATAAAAAATAAAAAAAATATTTTTGACTTGTCTGCTTCAGTTGGTTCAACGTAATTTTACTATATCACCCCTAATTAATTATTATGAGTCATCTAAGTATTAAAAATTATTATTAAAAATTATTATAAAGTCATCTAAGTTTTAAAAAATTAATAATATTTAATATTAAATTAACTTGACATCTTATATGAGATCCACTTAATTTTTTTTAAAATTATTTTTTATATTAATTTTGTTATATCACTTCTAATTAGTGAGTATTATAATTCATTCAATACATGTCTACTTCGCTGCTTCAATCATGATTTTATTATATCACCCCTTATTAATTATTATGGTCATCTAAGCATTGTGCCACTTAAATTGAAATATAAGAAAAAATATTATAAATTACAATAATAAAAAAAATTATTTTAATAATATAATTTACTATAAATGCCAGAAAATTTTGGACGGGGAGAGTATAATAAAAAGTATTACAATTTACTATAAATGCCAGAAAATTTTGGACGAAGAGAGTAGAATCAAAAGTATTACAAATTACAATAGTTAACATTTTAAAATATCTACAAAAAAAATAATCTGCCAAATACTTCTCAAAAATACGTAAAAAAAATATTATACATCACAATAATTAACAACTAAAAAAGTTTAGAGATCGATATACCTTCTTTGGAACAACTTCATTGGTTCTTTCCTTTGCCTTCATTTTTTCATCTATTTTAATTTATTTATCTTAACTTTTTTAATTTGTTATATATTTAAAAAAATGCGAAAAAAATCCTGTAAATCACAATAATTAATAAATTAAAAATTTAAAACATATAAATATTTGACTGACTTTCAAAATTATATCATTGCCACTTAAATTGGAATAGAAGAAAAAATATTACAGATCACAGTAATTAAAAACTTAAATTATTTATAAAATATAATTGACTATCAATGGTACAAAATTTTGAACAAGGAGAGTAACATATATAATTTGAAATTTACATAAAATTTATTATAAATTATAATATTTAACAAATTAAAATATCTAAAAAAAATTATTATATATTTTAAAAAATGCGTGAAAATACTATAGCTCATAATAATTAACAAATTTCAGAGATATGAAATATTTGATTGACTCTCAAAATTATATCAGTGTCACTTAAATTAGAATAGTTAAAAATATAATTGAATATCAACGCCACAAAAGTTAGGACAAGGAGAGTAACATTTGTTTTTTGAAAATCATATAAAAAATATTAAAAATTACAATAGTTGACAGTTTAAAGTATCTAAAAAAAATTGTTATATATTTCAAAAAAATACTTAAAAAGGTACTACAAATCATAATAATTAATAATTTAAAATATTGTAAGGATATAAAATATTTGGTTGACTACGGAAATTATATTAGTGCTACTTAATTTGATTATAAAAAAGTATTATAAATCTCAATAAATTAAAAAGTTAAATTATTTTTAAAGCATAATTGACTATCGATGCTACAAAAGTTTGAACAAGGAGAGTAACTTGTCTTATTTAAAAATTACATTAAAAGTATTATAAGTTACGATAGTTAACAATTTAGAATATTCAAAGCATACTAAAAATATAATTAATTATCTACATTTTGTTTATCATAAATTGAGACTAAAAAATACACATATATCACGGGCCCCAACATCTAGTTTCCTTATATACAGGAAACTAAACAAGTGAGAAGAGTATGAAAACAGAAAATGGACGTTGCTTCAATAACTGGAAATAACATTTGATGCTTATAGCTTGAAGTGTTGGCATTTGCCTACACGTTTAACAACTACTCAACTTTAAATAATGTATTTGTTACTATCAGTGCATGTATTAATCCATGGTAACCAAGAGTATCTTAATCAATGGTTTTATTTACAATAATTTATTGGTAATAATATGATGGAGAACGTTACGCACACGCATTTACCGTTGTCTTTTGAGGACGTTTGAATATAGACTAAACTTACCGGCTTATTACTCACGTAAGTTCAAATTATCAGTCCAATTAAATAGAATATAATTAGCACAATTTCAAGAACTTTGAGTCAAAATTAGTTACCTATTTGAGCCCTAATAAAGAAATGGATCTAGGGTCTAACTCAACCTCAAAAGCTAGCTCATGAGGGGAGGATTATCCAAGACCATACTCAACCTCAAAAGCTAGCTCATGAGGGGAGGATTATCCAAGACCATATAAAGAGACCAAAGACCCTTTAACCAACCGATGTGAGACTCCAACACCCCCGCACGCCCAGGGCTGGACATCTGGAGCGTGGACAATATAAGACCGGGGGGGGGGGGCATCGAAAATAATGAACTGGGTGGGCCTGACTCTGATACCATGATAAAGAAATGGATCTTGGGCCTAACTCAACCTCAAAAGCTAGCTCATGAGGGAAGGATTGCCCAAGACCATAGAAGGAGACCAAGAACCCTTTAACCCACCGATGTGGGACTCCAACAAGCTCGAACAATGCATTCAGTATTCGTATTAGAGCCCGATTAAATTTGAATTCACCTTGGGAGATCCCACATTGGGGTAAAGCGCTTCCTAACAAAGGTGGCTCTGAACTCAAGGAGACTCGAACCAGAGACCTCTGGTTTAGAATGAAATAGTAGTTAAGCACTCCACCATAATCGTCGTTGGTAAACTAAAAATATTACAATAGAATATATTCCTTTAATTTTGATTTTTGAGTGTTAAACATGTTAGGTAGAAAGTTGACAATAAAAAATTGAGTTTTCCTTTTTAAATAAATTAAAAAATAAAGTAAGACAAATTAATTCAAGCAGATAAAATATTTCATATGGAAGATAGAATGGTTAATCCAATATGATATTTGGGATAGTCTTATATATCTCATCCCATCAAACATATTATCAAAATTAATAAGATTTCTTATGATAATTTTGTAGTTCTTTTTATAAATAATATATATAGTTGTGAAGATATTTTTATTACACACGGAGCGTTTATACATTAATCTAATAAATATATCATGCGGGTGCACAAAAACAATAATTAATGACATTAAGTTATGTGATTCGAACTATTTCTACGTGTGAATATTAAAAGTAAGACCAACTTATGCTATCAAACGTATCGTCACTTTAGTGTTGTTTATTTCTATATGCGATTAATTATAATATTTCTTCATACACAAGAAACTAAACAAGTGAGAAAAGTATGAAAAAATAAAATGGACGTTGCTTCCATAACTGGAAATAGCATTTGATGCTTAAAGTGTTGGCATTTGCCTAAACGTTTAACAACTATTCAACTAAAAATAATGTGTTTCTTGCATTCAACACATATATTAATCCACAAGTAACCAAGAATATCTTAATCAATGGTTTCATTTACAATAATTTATTGTTAATAATAGGATGGAGAACTTTACGCACACGCATTAATTAGTCTTTTGAGTACGTTTGAATATGGACTAAACTTATTACGTCTTATTACTCACGTAAGTGCAAATTATCAGTTCAATCTAGTCGAACATAATTGGCAAAAGTTCAAGAACATAATTGAACTTATCACATAGTACTCTGTATGCGAACACTCATGTTGTCCACCCCATTCTAATACAGTGTGCAACATCACCGTTAATCTCCCGATCTCCTTGATTATCGATCCATGATACTTGAAGCTTCCTCTCTTGGGTATGACTTGTGTATTGATCTTCACTCACACCTCTATCTCATGTGTTACGTCATTGAACCTTAACTTCATGTATTCTATAAAGTCTTACTTTAACTTGAAACCTTTATATTGGAAAGTCTAGGGTCACACTACAAGTTTGATCATTATATGTGCACTGTTACATTGGTTCACTGTGCACATGAGTCGGCTACTAGGGCACATGAGCTTACTGGTGCACGTGAGTTTGCTAGTTTGTTAGGTGGTTGATGAGCTGTGTGATGAGCTGGAAAGCTAAGTGTGTAGTGTAGTGAGAAGGTTCTAGAAGATATGCATCTATATATAGGTGCAAGTTGTAACAATGCATATAGATTTTGACAGTGAATAAAATTTCTCTCTTCCTCCTTCTCCTCTGTTCAATATAGCTTGGTTAACCAAGCTTTGTATTAGACATTTTTGGTGAAAGTTTTCATGTTATCAGAGCTCCAGTTCGATCATGGAGTACAAGAAACAATCTATGGAGTTTAGATCTCCATTTTGGTAGAGTTTTCGATTACTATAGTTGACTCAATTTGAATCACAAATTTTTTGCTTGCATTCTGAATTGTTGTACTAGATCTATCTCAGTTCTTAGCTATTTTTGTGTGGTAGTTATTGGTGGGTTTTGATCCCTACATCTAATTACTTGCTTGCTAAAGCGTGAAGAATGACACCTAAGATAGATCCCCGTGATCCCTTGTTCATAGGCATATCAGATGTGTCTGGAGCTACCTTGATTCTAGTCAAGCTTGTTGGATCTGAAAATTATAGTGTCTAGAGTAGATCAATGAGAATTGTGTTATTAGGGAAAAGGAAATTTGAATTTGTAATTGGTGCGTGCAATAAAGAAATGTATAGAGAAGAGTTGCATGAACAATGGAAAACATGTAATGCAATAGTACTATCATAGTTAATGAGCTCAGTGAGTTTTGAGTTGTTGAATGGGATTGTATATGCCACAAGTTCACGAGAAGTATGGGAAGATTTGAAGGAAGGTTTGACAAGGTGAAACGAATGAGATTATACCAATTACACAGAGAAATCAACACACTGTCACAAGGTACTGACTCAGTAGCTACTTATTTTACCAAACTGAAAGGTTTATGGAATGGGTATGATGTTGTGATTCCTGCTCCTTTATGTGATTGTCCAAGGTCTAAGGACTATGCAGATCACCTTGCTCAAATGAGATTGATATAGTTTCTAAGAGGATTGAATGATTCATATGAATAGGCTAGGAGATAGATTATGCTGGAGGGAGTGACACCTTCTATCAATCAAGCATATGCTATGATAGCTGAAGATGAGTTGCAACAACTTGCATATTCATCCATCACAAGTGAGAAATCAGATCTTATTGCAATGCGGGTGAATAGAGGTTCAGAAGTAAGCCACTGAAATCAGAATTACAGGGGGGGATGACTATTGCCATTTACTGGTCATACAAAAGAGAATTGCTACAAGCTGATATGATATCTAACTGACTGGAAATTAAGGAGAAAGATGAATTACAACACTGGAAAATTCAATGCCAATAGATATCCTTGGAACCAATATGCAAAATAAGTTGATACTCAATTTTCATCTAGTAATTTCAATGGATAAAGTGTTGGTGGAGATGCAGGTTTCAACTAGTCAAGGTGGTCCCAAGGAAATCAATAATACAATACTAGCAAAAGGTCAAGCCTTCACTAATGAGGAGTATAAGCAGATTATGGAACTTCTCAATAAGGATCAACAGGAGATGAAACATGTTAATATGTCAGGTATAGCTACATATTTATTTTCTCATGTTAAGCAACAAGAATGGGTAGTTAATTCTGTTGCCACTTATCATATTGCATCAAACAATAACATATTTTCCATAAAAAGTAAAGTAGCTAGAACAGGAGGGGATAAGGTGAATATACCAAATGGAGCCAAAGCTGATATATCTCACAGTGAAGAGGCACTGTTTTGCAAAATGAAACTGTAAAGGATGTATTATTTGCCCCTGACTTTAAGCTGAATTTGCTATCAGTGTCCAAGGTTACTAGACAACTGTTTTATTTTGTATTCTTTTACCCCAAGTTTTATGTATTTCAGGATCTTTATAGTGGCAGTGTGAGGGGCTTAGTAAGTAAAAAGGAAGATTATACATTCTTCAAGGTGTACATAAAAAGAATAATACATATGAAGACAAACAAAGACTAGTAGCTGACATAATGATGCATGATAGCAGTCTATGGTACAAGAGACTTGGAGATACATCCACTCAAGTATTTAAGTCACTAGACTTGTTGAGTCCTTATAAGGATTTTGATCTACTAAATAAATGTCATGTATGTCCGTTAGCCAAGTAGACTAGGTTACCTTTTCCTAACAGTAAAACTAAGTCCACCATGTGTTTTGATATTGTACATATGGATTTGTGGGGATCCTATAAAATACCTACTTTTGATAAAAAGTTCTACTTCTTAACCATTGTGGATAATTGTAGTAGATATACTTAGATACATTTGTTGAAACTTAAGTCTGAGATCATTGTTGCTCTCAAAGACTTTATATTGATGGTTAAAGTGCAGTTCATAACTAACACGAGGGTCATAAGTACTGATAATGGCACTAAGTTCTTCAACACTCAGTGTAATGATTTATTCAAGACTTTAGGTGGGTTGCATCAAAGAAGTTGTCCTTATACACCACAATAGAATGGTGTAGTAGAAAGAAAACATAGGAAAATCCTGAACATAGCCAGAGCTATCAAGTTTCAATCACAAATGTCTATCAGATATTGGGGTTTAGCTGTTAAAGATGTTGTCTACCTGATGAATAGACTACTCTCATCCTACATTAGTGGTAAGAGTCCATATGAGGTATTATTTTCCAAGGTACCTTCCTTATCACACCTGAGGGTACTAGGTTGTTTATGTTATGCCTCAACATTACCTAAAGGTGATAAGTTCTCTAAGAGGGTCAAATCTGCAGTGTTGATGGGGTATTACACCACACAGAAGGGATACTTATTGCTGGATATGAACTCTAATAAGTTTTTTGTTAGCAGAGATGTTACATTTCAGGAAGATATTTTTCTTTTTGCTGAAACTGAAGTCAAGAACCAATCCATACATTTTTTCAAGTCATGTGCAGAAGATAGTGGTGGTGATGAAGAGTCAGTTGATTTAGTAGATGTTACTGATAATCTAACATCAAGTGTAGGCGAATTACCTCAAAGTACTTCAATGCCTGATCCATCAATGGATGCAGAAGATCAACCAACTGTTCAACCTGCTGAGCCAGCTCCCTAATGCACAAACAATGCAGAACCTATGACTTATAGAAGAACATCAAGAGTGGCTAAGGAACCTATTTGGATGAAAGACTACACTGTACCTGGGAAGAGAAAGGGTACAAGATATCCATATCAAATTACATGTCCTACAAAAATACTATATTTAATTATCAATGTTATGTGAGTAGTTTCTTAGATCTAGTTGAGCCTCATTATTTCAGTCAAGATGCCAAAGATTATAGATGGATAAAAGCCATGAAGTTAGATATTAAAGTACTTGAAGACAACGTCATGTGGGAAATAGTTGAGTTGTCCCTGGAAAGAATGCCATTGGCTCAAAATGGGTATACAAGATCAAATATAAAACAAATGAAGATGTTGAGAGATTTAAAGCAAGGCTGGTAGCTAAAGGTTACAACCAACAGGAAAGATTAGACTACCATGATACCTTTTTATCTGTGGCAAAGATGGTGACTGTTAGATGTGTTATTGTATTTGGTGTATTAAGGGATGGTTCTTGTACGAAATGGATGTCTATAATGCCTTTCTACAAAAGAACTTAGATGAAGAAGTGTATATGCAACTACCTGAAGGCTTCCAACATAAAGGGAACAGTAAAGTCTGCAAGTTGCTTAAGTTTTTATATGGACTTAAACAAGACTCTAGGCAATGGAACATCAAACTGACTCCAGCTCTCACAAATGCAGGATCCACTCAGAGTGCATATGACTACTCATTGTTTACCTGGAAGAAGACAAAAAGAACGGTGATAGTATTAGTCTATATAGATGACCTACTGATCACTAGAGATAATGAGAGTATGATTTCTGAAGTCAAACAAATATTACACAAACATTAAAGCTTAAAGACTTAGGGGATCTCAAGTACTTTCTGGGAATTGAAGTTTTGAGGTCATCACAGGGAGTCATTTTAAATCAGAAAAAATATCTTTTGGAGTTGATCTCAGAAGTTGGTCTAGCTGGTGCAAAGCCAACATCTACACCTCTAGAATCCAATGCTAGGTTGACATCAGTAAACTATGATAAAATCACAGGTTGTATGAGTGATGTTATCCTGAGAGATGCAACTCATTATCAAAGGGTAGTGGGTAAACTTATGTATGCCACTATAACTAGACCAGATATCAACTATGTTGTTTAGATATTGAGTCAGTTCATGCAAAGGTCCAAAATATCTCACCTGAAAGCAGCTTATAGGGTGATTAGATACTTGAAAGGTTCAGTAGGTCAAGGAGTCTGGTTGAAGAAACACACTAATACTAATTTAGTTTGCTGGTGTGTCTCAGACTGGGTTGCTTGTCCTAACACTAGAAGGTCAGTGACTGGGTACGTGGTGTATTTTGGTGGTTATTTGATATCTTGGAAGTAAAAAAAAATAGCATACAGTATCTAAAAGCTCTACTGAAGCTGAATACATAAGCATGACTTCAGTTATAGCAGAACTTACTTGGCTAGAAGGATTGTTTGTAGACTTAAATGTGCTGGTTCTAAAATCTATCACGGTGCTCAGTGATAGCAAGTCTATTATACAGTTAGCAACTAATCCAATCTTCTAGGAGAGAATAAAATATATAGAGATTGATTGTCATTTTATCAGAGACAAAATCAAGAGTGGTTTAGTGCAGACTCTACATGTTTCTTCCCAACATTAGGTGGTTGATATACTGACTAAAAGCCTAGGCCATAATAAACATTCTAAACTCTTGAGCAAGCTTGGTATGCTTAATTTTTTGCACCTTTCAGCTTGAGGGGGAGTATTGGAAAGTCTAGGGTTACACTAAAAGTTTGATCATTATATGTACACTGTTACATTGGTTCATTGTGTACATGCGTTGGCTGCTAGTGCATGTAAGTTTGTTAGTTTGTTAGGTGGTTGATAAGTTGTATGATGAGATGGGAAGTGTGTAGAGTAGTGAGAAGGTTCTAGAAGATATGCATCTATATATAGGTGTAAGTTGTAACAATGCATATAGATTTTGACAGTTAATAAAATTTCTCTCTTCCTCCTTCTCCCCTGTTCAATATAGCTTGGTTAACCAAGCTTTGTATTAGATATTTTTTGTGAAAGTTTTCACTTTAGACTCTAGGGTAGAGGTGTACATAGATCGGGTTGGTTTGGTTTTCTATTGAAAAAAATCAAACCAATTATGTCAGTTTATTAAAACTATAAACCAAATCAAACCAACATAAAATCGGTTTTTCCGGTTTAAGTTTTAGTCGGTTCTTTTATTTTTTTTGGGTTTTCTCAAATTTTTTTATAATCTTTATTTTTTACAATTATATTGTGATTGAAGTTTAGATCAAGTATGTTTTCACTCATGTACTAATGAAAAACCACAATTATGAAAAATTGAGGAGCGAAAAACTCTCTTTAAACTAAAAAATAAGATGAAGAGTGAAAAGTTTAGGTTTTAAGTTTATATTGGATTTTGGATCATTTTATTAGAAATTAATGGATAAATATTACAACTTAAAGGCCCAAATATGAATATATATATATATACATGTACTTTCTAAATATTAAAAATTAATAAAACTAATTGAAAAAATATTTAAAAAGTAGATTATAATTAATATTTTATGTATAAAAAGTTAAATTATATACATGCATACACACACACACACACACACACACATATATATATATATATATATATATATATATATATATATATATTATGTTGGTTTGATTTGGGTTCGGTTTGACTTTTTTTTTGTTAATACCAAACCAAACCAAGAATGGTCGGGTTTTTTTTTCAAACGCCAAACCAACCAAACCAAATCATAAGTCGATTTTTTTCTCGGTTTGGTTTAGTTCTTCGGTTTGGTTTGACTTGATGGTTTGGTCTGTACACCCCTACTCTAGGGGGTGTCTTCTAGCCTAAAGCTGTCAAATGAGCCGATCTGACCCGATAAAATGGCCCAATAATGAAATCAAACTGGTTTGATACGTCACCGGTACCTGGACTGGACTCTTGGTCCATTTTTTGGGCTGGGCCGTTTAGCCCAAGTAGCTCGGTGGATCGTCCCAATTGAGAAATTAAACCAGGTCCATCGGTTACCAGGACTGGACCGGATTGTTCTAATTTTTTTTTTAATTTTAGCAGTGGACTGTTGGCCAAATTTGCCAATTGGACCATTGGCCCAACGATATTATAGTTGTTGGCAGCCTAACGACCACTTGGCTCATTTGTCCTATTTCTTAAATAATTTTTTTTCCAAATTTCTTTTTATATAAATACCCCTGTAAACACATAATTTTGTCCTTCCCGAAATGTCAATTTTACCTATTTAATTTTCCTTACCATACACCCTACACCATTCCATAATTTTTCCCAAAAGGACAAAAAATAACCAAATCCATAACAACTTTGACACCTCACCCTAACAAAAATAACAACCTAACTACCCTACCCCCAAACTCATGTACCCCTTCCCCTAGGCCCCTACCCCATCACATTTTTTACACACACTAATAAAATTTACAACTCACACACACAGCTCACACACACTCTCAACGGATAGATACATACAAGATATATACATACAGTCCCACATATAAACAGATGAGAGATACTCAATTAACACATATTGCACATCGAGACCTCACCGAAAAACCCATACATCGAAACCTCATCGAAAAAACTCACTCACAAATAGCACACGATACAAACACATGTCGTGAATAAACACACACACTAAAAATAGAGAGTTGAGGGAGAAAGATGATAGAATAGAGAAAGAGGAGAAGATTGAGAGTGAGAGATCGAGAGACAGGGGAATCGAGAAAAAAGGAACGGTGAGGAAGCAACTTCCGATGAATTATCACTGGAAAACAACATTGGCACCGGAAATTCAGCCCGATTCTTTGGTTTACATCACCGCGTGAGCTCAACGAAGCTCGGAAAAACTCTGGCGAAATAGACACAACAAATTTAGCTCCGATTTGGCGAGACCCGTTTAAGGTTCTGTTCAAGATTCCAGTCTGCAATTTTAGTCGGAAGAAGAAATTTTAATTAAAACCAACGTTAAGGTCCATTTCTCATCTTATTCTCATTTAATTTTATTGTTTGATGCTATGTGTGACGAATTCATATTGGGTAAAGTTTTTTTCTAGTAATTTTGTGATTTTTGGATCATAAATATTGGTTGATTGATTTGTTTGAATTGATTAATTGAATGATTCAAACTCATTTTAGGGTAAATCTTAATTTGGGGTGGGACTTGAAAATCGATAAAAGTGAATATTGTTGTTCTACGATTCATTGATTGTTGTTAGATTTGAAATAAATGTTAATTCTGTCGAACTTGATAGATCATATTTTAGGGCGAGAATCAATAGGCAGATCTTAGGTCTCGGGGGTAGGCAACGCATAGGATTTTATATCGTCAAATGTGTAAATGTTTGTGTTGAGTGATTTCCCTACTATTATCTCATTTCATCAAATGTATTCATTCACCAGAGAATGCCCCGAGGTCACATTGTACTTCTTCACCAGGGAAAGCTCTGAAGTATCATGTACACAAAAGAGGCTCGTGATCATGGCCCGAGGCATCGGGTAAAGCATAACTAAGACAATTAGAATAGTCTAGGTTTTATTTCAGGATTTTTATTTTGGTTTGTAATAAATTGGACTGGACACTATTTTTAGATTGTTGATTGTTTTTGTTATTTGTTTTCTTGTTCATGTGTTTGTTGGTTTATACGTTTCATAGTGTCATACTAGTCGATATAGTTCACGGAGCGACCGTGGTCGAACCACGGAATCGAGGGATGCCTAAAATCTTCCCCTCGGTCAACGAATACCTTAACCAAAATCTTTGTTTGCAAATCAGTTTTAAAGAGTCAAAAATCATTTTGAAAAAGAATTTTCAAAGGTGACTTGGCACACCAGATTTATGCCAAGTGGCGACTCTGAGTTTGATTACAAAAAGTCCTTTTCAAAACAAATTATTTTCTTTTCTCACTGAATAATAAAAACTCTTTCAAACTTAAAATTATCTTTTTTTGATAAAAGAAAGGGTGTGACAACTCAGGTGATTCTACTGGAGATTTTTTATAATTCGAGCTTATTTTTGGATTTGTATCGGCTTAGTTTGACATTATGGGTGTATAAATGTTGTTTGTGTTATCGTTTGTATTTATTTTATCATTGTTGAGTGCCTACGCGCTTACAATTTTTCTCTTATGTGTTACCACTTTATATCTATCATCATTTGCATAACCCGAGTCATTTCTTTCGCAACAAGTCCTATAGTACACGCTGTGTACACGACCTCTAGTTGAGTCACCCTTATTTTAGGAGGAGGAGCCGTCGGTTGATATAGAGTGGGTGGAAAGCTATCGCAGCCACCATCAACTATACGCTTCCCCGAACAACCTTGTTAGTGGACCTCAGCGTAGGTCAGCCTTTAGGTCATGCTTATCTGCATCATATTGAGACCTAGCGGGACCCACTTGGGCCTTTGTAGGAGACTCACCCCTAAACCATCCCTGCGTGCTAATTGTTGCATCTTTAAGGGTAATATGGTTATTTGACAAACTGATTTGGGGAAAAACATGTGTTAGAATTACAGAAAAGTGTGTAGGCAAGGAAATGTTGAAAAAAAAAAGATTTTGTAGTATTTTAGAGTTTTTTATGGCTTTTGTTTCTCACAATAAAAAAATTCAAAAAAAAATTACCTTTTGCACTCATCTCTCTCAATAAAGAAATATCAAAAAGATTTTCCTTTTATTTCTTTAGTAAGCATTCATAATTTGAAAATTCCAAAAAAGATTTTTCAATAGGAGCTTTTTATAAAAGAAAAATTCAAAAAAAAAATATGGTAGAAGTTTTGTACATTTCATATAATGAACATATCAAAAAGATTTTCCTTTCGTAGTTGTTGGTGTCATTTTCATGTGTAGTGTCAAATTGATAACTCAAAAAGATTTTATTGACATTCATCGTCTGTCTTTGTTCACGTCTCTCAAACCAGGGTTCAGTCAGTTATTTAATCCTTAATTGTCCAATCTAGATGAACTACGCACAACTGATCTCCTCTTTCAGGAGTGAGATACGTAGGCAACCCGTCTAGGGTTCGGTGATCTTATTTAAAAAATCTAAAAAGATTTTCTTCACTCTTCATGTAGAGTAGGTGTTTCATATACATCTTTTGAAAAACACTTAAAAAGATTTTCCTTAATAGTTTCAAGTTTCATTTTCATATGAAATTCAAAATCGAAAATCCAGAAAGATTTTTCTTTGATAATCATAGGTTTCATTTTGTATAGGAATTTTAAAGCTGAAAAAATTTAAAAAGATTTTTGTCAATTCTTTTGACAATTTGTTATTTTCTTCTTAAAATTTCAAGAAAAAAGAAAAAGAAAAAAAAAAAAGAGTGTTTGGTTGGTCACTTTTTGGCCAAACTTCACGAACTACGCACACCTGATTCTCCCCTCTCGGGGGTGGAATACGTAGACTCCCTTCGAGGGTTCAGTAATCTTTTCAAAAGAAAAGTGAAAGGTTTTTAAAAAGTGTTCAACTTTAGCGCATTCATTTTCTCTTGTTTAGATTGTTTAAGGTGGTTGGTTTTTGGCATTTTGGTTGGCCTACATATTGCACCAAGTCGAAGAGAAAGTTATGGCTAACAATGATACTGAGGTTGTGGTCGCTAATCAAATAGGTAGTTCGAGGAATGATAATTTAGGAGCTAATGAAGAGATTCAGAAATTAAGGCAACAAATGATAGAAATGCATCGAGCTTGGGCTAACGGGTTGACCCTTCCTCCAGTTCCCACTGCTTTCCCCCCGTGTAACATGCACAATTTCTCATTTTTGTTGACAAGCCACAACATGCATCAGGATCTACTCCGGGGCAACACTATCCAAACAATTCCAATATTCATTTCCTCACTCCTCAACACAAAACTACCACATGCTCGTCTCCACCCATTGTTCATATTTTTGCAGCACCACCCCCACCTGAAGCTCCTACTTTTGATGTTCATCCACCGGTTGTGCCTCCCTACTCTACGAGAGAGCCTGTATTGAATATTTCTGGTGATTGGAATTATGCTCCTGGGCCCACATTTAATTCAACTGGTCCTTATGGTTACACTCAACCTCTTGAATTTACCCTTAACAATGGGAAACTTGTTGTGACAAAAGAATAGAAGGGCATGACACAAAAATTGAAGAGTTTATAACATGCTATGAGAAACTTGTAGGGGCTCGGGGGATACAAAAAGTGTTTTGTATAAAGATCTGTGCATGTTTCTAGGTATTAATCTCCCTTTTGGTTTTAAAATACCGAAGTTTGAGAAATATGATGGGCACGGTGACCCAGTGGCACATTTGAGGTGTTATTGTAACCAACTAAGGGGCACTGGAGAGAAGGAAGAGTGACTCATGGCCTATTTTTGTGAGAGTCTTTCGAGTCTAGCTTTAGAATGATTTGTTGATCAGGACATCGACAAGTGGAATAGTTGGGATGACTTAGCTAATGAATTCATGCAACAACTCTAATACAACATGCAGTTGATTCCTGATGAGAAATCCCTGACTAATATGAAGAAGAAGAATACTGAAAGTTTCAGAGAATATGCGATTAGATGGCGTGAACAAGCTGCTAGGGTGAAACCGCCAATAAAAAAAGCAAGATAGTGGAGGTGTTTATTCAAGCGTAGGATGAAACTTACTATCAACACTTGTTACCTGTAAGCCATTTATTAAGGTCCTCAAAATGAGGGAGATGATAGAGGATGGAATTAAGACCGGTCTCATTGTGAATTTTGCAATATTGAAAACAACTACTCAACCAATTCAAAAGGGTTCAAGAAGTGTGGGAGGGAAGAAGAATGAGAAAAATATAGCTGCTATTGTAACTGGACAACGAGCACGTCCAAGAAGACCACGTCATCGCTACCATCAGTCCCAAGCTCGAGTTCATACCTAAGCTCTATATAATCACTCCCAAAACCCATTATATTCTATTCCATCACCTCTATATCCAGTATATAATGCACAACCACATGGTCAACCCCTATCTTACCCATAATGGCACACACCAACTCCCTAAAGTCATCCTCCAACTCCATAAACATACCAAAGCCTTTCTAAGCTCGATTTTTTTATCCAAGCCAAATAATGAAATGAGTTAAAAGTCGAGGGATAGTTTCATACCAATTGAAGAGTCGTACATTTTATTCAAGAGATTGGTATATTAGGGCATGATCATTCCTCTCCTTGGGTATACTCCTGACCCATATTTAAGAAATTTTGATCCTAATGTATGATGTGCATGTTATTCTGATGTTCAGGGTCACAGTATTGAAGATTATCGTGATTTGAAAAGAGAATTAAAAAAGATGATTCAAGATAAATCGATTATGGTGCAGAACATTGACAGTGGTGAAAGCTCTAGTCATGTTGATGTGAAAACCAGTGGCTAGATGTCGAGCTTAGCAATTGGGAAGACACTTACTAGGAAGGGGTTTTGGTAACTTGTCTCGTTTTCTTTTTTGTTAACCGAATTATGTCAGGGTTATAGTTCGGGATCTATATTGTTTTGTCCCTTTGTTGTTTATGTTCAAACCCTTCTATCTTTCATTTTAACTAAATGGAGTATCCCTTTTCCTTTGTGTTTTAAATATGTGTTGTTTGTTTGTTTTCTTTACATAAGTATATTTTATGGTGATACTAGTGATATGACATGCTGGCAAAATTTTTAGATAAATCTTAAAATCCAGTTTAAGCATGAACTTTGAATCAGAGGGCTAAAGTTAGAAAAAAATATTTGAGAAAATAGGTACAGTGCTGAGACATTTGGTGACAAGTTAAAGCCTTCTTTGAAAATTAAGGCAATTATTTTGAGAATCACAAGAATAACTTGGTTATCAACTGAAAGACATGTCTCAATTAAGTCAAACAGTAGATGCATGATCCTATATCAAAAGGAACAGAAAGAAAATCAGCTTCATAAAAGCATGAGTCATTCGATATAAGGGATGCACAATAAATGTGGAGTTGTATGCTGGATAAGCACAGAAGAAGTAGTGATGCACAGGCTCAGTTAAAGTTAGTGTTGTAAAAAATACCACAAATGATCTTCATCTTTCACTTTCATATTGCATGATATATACTTGCATTTTCAAGGATTGATATGACGAAGATATTTCATTCTGCTATCCAAATATTGTGTCATCCTTTGTTTATCCTGTTTGAGATTTTGTTCTATTTTATTTCATACCCCTCTTTTGGAATCAAGATAGAGTCAATAAAGTTCAAGAAAAGTGTCGAGTAAAAGAATAGAGTCAGAAAAAAAGAGAAAAAAATGTGTCAAAAAGAAAGAGAAGAGATGAGTGTCAAGAAAAATAGAGTCTAAAAAAGTTTCAAAGAGAAAAAGAGTCAAAAAATGAAAAAAAAAGAAGAAAAAAATAGAATCAAGCAAAATAATAAGTTGTCGAAACTACGTGTGACCTGATTCTCCTCTCTCGGGGGTGAGATACCTAGACAACTCTACTTTGGACTCGGTCCAATCAAATGAACAATTTAGAATTACTTAGTAAAAAAAAACTGGGGCATGGATTAATTTTCATTGTTTGAGTCGATTTCAAAAGTTATAAGTCCTACCCCACTTCAAGTGTCATTTGGGCCACATGTCATCCTTTCTTTCTAACCTTATCCAAAAACTAAGTTATAACCAAAGAAAGACCTTCAGATCAATCTTTGAAAATGTTAACGCTAAGCATGCAATGGATATGATGATGCATTTTGGGAACTACTTGTCTTCCTTAGCATAAGAAATCAGGAGAGAATTAAAATGAGAGAGTCTTATTGGTGAAAACACTTGCGGGCACCGTAAGATAATTATGAGTTGAGTGAATGAAATGAGAGAGTCTTATTGGTGAAAACCCTCACGATCACCATAAGATGATGTTGAGTTGGAAAAAATGAAAATGAGAGAATCTTGTTAGTAAAAATCCCCACAAACACCGTAACCGATGGTGAGCTGAGAGAAAGAAAGAGGCTTATCGGCAAAAACCCTTCAAGGTGTCACTAGTTGAATGAGGTCTATAAGTGCAATTGACTTAAGGAAGTAACTCAGTTTCAGCGTCAGTAACTCAACAACAATTGGGGAAAAGTTTGGATGAAAAAATCATGCAGCTTAATCCAAAATGCATGTCATAATCATTAAAGTTGACTGTCACTTTCAGATAAATTTTTCTTTTCTCTGTTTTAATGGGGACTTTTATTGTCTATTATTTCTTCTTTATATTTTTTTATTTGTGTTTTATTAAGTCAGTTATTCAAATGAAAAGTCATTTTTCTTGTGTCTTTGAGTTAAATCAATGTCAAAGCAAGTGAGAAAAGATTTCAAAACTGGCTACCAACTTCTTCAATTGCACAAAGCAAGACAAAAAGGCCATCACATGAAAGAGACATGATTGTGAGCCGAAATAAGACATGTAGAAAGTTTTGTCAACAGAAAAGTCTGAGAACTCATGGAAATACCAAGGTTCAAAGGGTTTATCTGAGGAGCATGGCAAAGCGGAGATACTGTGTTTTATTTTAGAGTCACTCTTAATAATCTGAGTTCGAGTCAATAATGCAGCAAGTCAATGACAATTCTAATGGTTGGAAGCAAGGTTAAATGTGACGGGGCAAGAACGATTGTCGTAAAAGCTAAAGCCACAAACCAGCCACCGTGTTTTAAACTTACAAGTTTTCTTTGTATGGAACAAGAACACACGTTACCTTCAAATCAATAACTTCAAAGCCTAAACATCAAAGGTCTTCATTTCTCATATCTAAAAATGCAAGCGGCAATGTTTCTGCACAGGTTTGGCAATCAAAATCATGGTAAAACTCACAATTCAATATCTCTAGGAGACACACTTCCTTATTCGGGTAGTTCAGGTTCATTAATTAGGTGATGCACTTCCTAAATTGAACCTTCACTCTTAGAAGTCGCACTTTTTATTTGAGTCCTTCCATTTAATATTAAGGAGACACATTTTCTTATCTGGATAATTTAATTGGCATTTGTAAGGAGACACATTTTCTTGTTTGGGTAATTCAAGCAACATATGTAAGGAGACGTATCTCATTGTTCGGATAATTCAAGCGGCATTTGTAAGGAGACACATTTCCTTGGGTAATTCAAGTGGCATTTTTAAGGAGACATATTTTTTTGTCTAGGTAATTTAAGTGGCATTTGTAAGGAGACACATTTCTTTGTTTGGGTAATTCAAGCGGCATATGTAAGGAGATACATTTCTTTGTTTGGATAATTCAAGTGGCATTTGTAAGGAGTCGCATTTCTTAGTATGGGTAATTTAAGTGGCATATTTAAGGAGACGTATTTCCTTGTTTGGGTAATTCAAGCGGCATTTGTAAGGAGACACATTTTCTTGTTTGGGTAAGGAGATGCATTTTCTTGTCTGGGTAATTTAAGTGACATTTGTAAGGAGATGTATTTCCTTATTTGGGTAATTCAAGTGGAATTTGTAAGGAGACACACTTTCATGATTGGGTAATTGGAATTTTACTTATTAGGTGATGCACTTCCTAACTTAAGTCTTGACTCCTAGAAAATTCACTTTCTAGTCGAGTCATTCCACTTGACCCTTAGGAGACACACTTCCTTGGTGGGTATTCAAGTTTCGCTTGTTAGGTGGTTCACTTCCTAACTTAAGTCTTTACTCCTAAAAAATATACTTTCTAGTTGAGTAGTTAACCCTTAGGAGATGCACTTTCTTGTCAAGGTAATTCATGTTTCGCTTGTTAGGTGGTTCCCTTCCTAACTTAAGCCTTTACTCCTAGAAAATATATTTTCTAGTCGAGTCATTCCACTTAACCCTTAGGAGACACTTCTTTGTCAGGGTAGTTCAAGTTTTGGCTTGATAGGTGACATACTTCATAACTTAAGCCTTTACTACTAGAAGATGCACTTTCTGGTCAAGTCCCTTCATGCAACCCTTAGGAGATGCACCTCCTTATCTGAGTAATTCAGGTTTTATTTATTAGGTGATGCACTTCCTAAATTGAACCTTCACTCCTAGAAGCTGCATTTTATAGTCGAGCATTGCACTTAACCCTTAGGAGACGTACTTTCTTGTCAGTTTTTATTTGTTAGGTGGCACACTTCCTAACTTAAATCTTTATCTCTAGAAGGCGCACTTTCTAGTCAAAATTCCTCACTCTAATTTTTAAGAGACGCACTTCTTAGTCTTGATCATTTAATTTTATCCGCAAGAGATGCATTTATTGACCAGAGTCTTGATTTACCTTTGCATTATGCATTTTGCAAGTAGTTGTGATTAGGTTTGACACCCACAAAAGTTTTCTGATGATAAACTGGGGCAAAAATTTAATTCACTGAAAACATCATTTTAGGACTCTTTTGAAAAATGAGACTTTATTTTTGAAAAATGAGATCTCTCTTTATAATAATCTTTGTCTGAGATTCGATCTAGTTTTGATTTTGATTTCAAAAGCCCGCCTGTAGAACATGGCGAATAAATGGAAAGTCAAGCAACAATTTGAAGAAATTGAAAGTCAAGCAACAAGGCGAGGAAAGTGAAAGCCAAGAAACAAGGTGAAGAAATTGTAAGTCAGGCGCCCGCCTGAAGAATAGGGTGAAGATTTTCAAATTCAAGTTCAAAGTTCAGAAGTTCCACATGAAAGAACATGGTCAACGATCAAGTTCATCTCTAACACAAGATTTTGTATGGAAAAAGAATTTTCTCAAGTTCAATCCAAAGAAGATCAGATCATTCATCACTTTTGGGAAGCATAAGAAACTCAAGTCAAGAGTCTAGAGAAGCTGCATAGATAAAACTTTTGTAATTTCAGTTATCTTTTAACCTTTAATTTTCATTTCTGATGTAATGACAGAGCCGCGGACCGAAAACTCGATGGGACCTCACTCGACTCTCCAATTCAGTATAGCCCCTTTCTTTTTCAATTCTTGAACCATATGTGACTAGATCTCCACATAACTTGGGATGGGTAGGATGTCCAAAATAAAGACTCAGTTATGTCTGTCCTTCTTTTTCTTTCTTTGAATAATGATCGGGTCAAAATTCTATCTTGTTGTCTACTTTTTTGTTTGAAAACACTTTGTGTTTATATCCAAAGAGGGGCATGATGTAGACACGTAATTTTGTCCCTCCCCGAAATATCAATTTTAGTTATTTAATTCTCCTTACCATACACCCCACACCATTCCATAATTTTTTCCAAAAGGACAAAAAATAACAAAATCCATAACAACTTTGACACCTCACCCTAACAAAAATTAACAACCTAACTACCCTACCCCACATACCCCCTATCCCCTAACTCACGTACCCCTTCCCTAGGCCCCTACCCCATTACATTTTTTACACACACTAACAGAATTCACAATACACACATAACTCACACACACTCTCAACGGATAAATACACATAAGATATATGCATACAGACCCACATATAAATAGAAGGGGAATACTCCATTAACATACACTACACATCGAGAACTCACCGAAAAAATCACTCACTCACAAACAACTCACGATACACATACATGCCGTGAATAAACACACACATACTGGAAATAAAGAGCTAAGGGAAAAAAAGGATAGAATCGAGAGAAAGATTAGGAGATTGGGAGTGAAAGATCGAGAGAGAGGGGAATCGAGAGAAAAGGAATGACCGGGAAGCAACTTCCGACGAATTATCGCCGAAAAATAGCTTTGGCAACGTAAATTCAGCCCGATTCTTTGGTTTACACCACCTCATGAGCTCGGCGGAGCTCCGACAAAATAGAAATAACAAATTCAACTCTGATTCAGTGAGACCCATTTAAGGTTCTATTTGAGATTCCGATTTGCGGTTTTAGTCAGAAGAAGAAATTTTAATTAAAAGCGACATTAAGGTCCATTTCTCATTTCATTCTCGTTTAATTTATTGTTTGATGCTATGTGTAATGAATTCATATTGTGTGAAGTTTGTTTCATGTGATTTTGTGATTTTCGGATCATAAGTATTGGTTGATGTTGGTTTATTTATTCGTTTGAATTGAGTAATTGAATGATTCAAACTCTTTTTAGGATAAATCTTAATTTGGGGCGGGACTTGAAAATCGATAAAAGTACATATTGTTGTGCTTTGATTCATCGATTGCTGTTGGATTTAAAATTAATGTTAATTTCATCGAACTCGATAGTATCATGTTTTAGGGCGAGAATCAATAAGCAAATCTTAGGTCTCGGGGTAGGCAACTTGTAGAATTTTATATCGTCAAATGTGTAAATATTTGTGTTGAGTGATTTCCCTACTTTTATTGCATTTCATCAAATGTATTCATTCGCCGGGGAATGCTCCGAGGTCACATTGTACATATTCACAGGGGGATATCCCGAAATATCATGTACGCAAATGAGGCTCGTGAACAAGGCCGAGGCATCGGGTAAAGCATAGCTAAGACAATTAGAATAGTTTAGATTTTATTTCAGGATTTTTATTTTGGTTTGTAATAAGTTAGACTGGACACTATTTTTGGATTCTTGATTGTTTTTGTTATTTATATTCTTGTTCATGTATTTGTTTGTTTATACATTCCATAGTGTCATACTAGCCGATATAGTTCATGGCACGGGACTGAGGGGTGACTAACACCTTCCCCTCGGTCAACAGAATTCCTTAATCGGAATCTCTGTTTATGAACCAGTTTTAAAGAGTCAAAAATCATTTTGAAAAATAATTTCTAAGGTGACTTGGCCCACCAGATTTATGCCAAGTGGCTACTCTGAGTTTGATTACAAAAAAGTCCTTTTTCGAAACAAAGTGTTTTCTTTTGTCACTAATAATAAAAACTCTTTCAAACTTAAAATTACATTTTTTCGATAAAAAGAGGGTGTGACAGCTCTGGCAACTCTGCTGGCGATTTTTCAGAATTTGAACTTATTTTTGGAGTTGTATCGGCTTAATTTGACATTATGGGTATATAAACATTATTTGTGTTATCGTTTGTATTTGTTTTATCATTGTTGAGTGCCTACGTGCTACGTGTTTACAGTTTTTCTCTTATATGTTACCATTTTATATCTGTCATCATTTGCATAATTCGAGTCATTTCTTTCGCATCAAGTTTCCTAGTACACATTGTGTACACGACCTCTAGTTGAGTCACCCTTATTTTAGGAATGGGAGTTGTCGGCTGGTATGGAGTGGGTGGAAAGCTATCTCAGCCACCATCGACCATACGCTTCCCCGAACAGCCTTGTTAGTGGACCTCAGCGTAGGTCGGTCTTTAGGTCATGCTTATCAGTATCATATTGAGACCTGGCGGGACCCACTTAGTCCTTTGTAGGAGACTCACTGCTAAAGTATCCCTACGTGTTTATTGTTGCATCTTTGAGGGTAACATGGTGATTTGACGAACTAATTTGGGGAAAAACATGTGCTAGAATTAAAGAAAAGTGTGTAGGCAAGTAAATGTTGCAAAAAAAAGATTTCGTAGTATTTTAGAGTTTTTTTTATGGTTTTTGTTTCTCACAATTCAAAAATTCAAAAAAATTGTTTTTTACCTTTTCCACTCATCTCTCTAAAAAAAAAATATCAAAAAGATTTTCCTTTTGTTTCTTTAGTAAGCATTCATAATTCGAAGCAAGACTTTGTTGACTTGTTAAAAGTTAAACTTTCTCCATCGTTATCCGAAATATTTCATATTAAGTGTGCTTGCCATATATATAATCTAATCGTAAAAGATGGTCTTGAATTTTTTGAGCTTTATATTGAAAAGATTAGGCTTGCGATTGGCTTTATTCTAGAAAATCATAGAAAAATTAGAATTGTAGAATTTAAAAGAAAATGTGAACAAAGTGGACTTAGACCAATATTAATGCCTCAAGAATGTGATACTAGATGGAGTGTTACTTATAATTTTTTAAGAACTTGTCTTATTTATAAAGATCTTATTATAATGACTTTTAATTTATTTGTTGGTTCTTTTCCTGAGTGTATGTTACATGATTCTGACTGTGCTAAGATTGTTGATCTTGTTAATTTTTTAAAAATATTTAAATAGCTAATGTTGAATTTTCTAGTGCTTATTATCCTACTATTTGTAATATTTTAGCTTATTTAGCCGACATATCTTGTTTGCTTAATGAATATAAGGATAAAGAAGGTTACAAAGAAGCTATTGATGTAAGGATTGATAAATTTTAAAAATATTTTTATCCACTTTCTCCTATTTACTTGATTGGTGCTACAATAAAAATCCATGTATGAAATATATTACTATGTCCGAATTTACTTCTAGTATTATACTGTTTCAGATATACAACCTGAAGAAGAACCTTTTTTATTCACGGTTATGGCTAATGCGAACAATTACATGGAAGAATTATATAATTATTATGCCGATTTACTTGATGATGCCGTACCGACACATATCACTCCAACTCGCACTACTCAAGCACTCGAGGAGCCATCATCTTCTAAAAGACAGGCACATAGTAGTTATCCTGATTACTTTTTTGATTTAAATATTTGGGATAGGGTGCCTCCTTCATCACACAGAACACTTTCTCGAGAAGAGATTAAGTATTATCTTCGATAGACAATAGAGGATCGTAGAGCATGGATCACTACGCTGGATTGGTGGAAGAATAATTAAAGATAATATCCTGTACTTTCAAGATTAGCTAGAGATATATTGAATGTTCCAATGTCAATCGTTGCATCAGAGAGCGCTTTTAGTCAGGGACGGTTGTACTTTCAAGATTAGCTAGAGATATATTGAATGTTCCAATGTCAATCGTTGCATCAGAGAGCGCTTTTAGTCAGGGACGGTAGCGGCTTGGAGACAACCGACACTCATTGGGAGGCAATGATATGAATGTCCTAGTTTGCCTTAGAGACTGGATTAGAGCAGAACGAAAAAATCAATGAATGGAGGTGGAGCCGGCGGAGGAACAAAATCTTGAAGAAATCATGACTTCAAGGGAGAACTCAGCACACTCAAGTCCAATAAATGACTTTGGCCCCATTGATTTTGATTTTCCTCATGCAGTTTCCGTTAATATTACTATGAATGAGTTGGAAAAATTTATTCAAAATTTATTGAATTGTCAATATTGTAACTTATAAGTTTTGGATTATTTTGTAATCAATAAAATGCAAATTCATTGACTCATTACATATTTTTTTCATTTAAATTGAATGTCTAATTTGAATTAAATACTTTTAATATATTACTATCAAACTTTACATAAAGTCATAAACATTACAAACATATATACATATAATGAAAAAGTTAAAATAATGTTGGCAAATATTACTTAGACTACTAGTATTCACATATAAAAATACTATATAAGTTTATCTTTTAAGTAGTGTATGTTAATATTAGAATATTCAAGAATTATTATATTAAGTAGTATATATTGTATGTATATATGTGTGTATATTTTTCTTAAGTACTATAATATGTAATGTATATATGTTTTCTAAAGTAGTATAGTATGTAATGTATATATGTTGTATGTATATTGTTTCAAGTAGTATTTTAAGCAGTATTTATTGAACGTATATATTGAATGTATACATGTGTATGTGTTTTCTATAGTAGTATAATATGTATTGTATATATCCTGTATATATATTGTTTCAAGTAGTATTTTAAGCAGTATATATTGTATATATATGTGTATATATTTTCTATGGACTAAAGTAACATATATTGAATGTATACATGTGTATATATTTTCTAAAGTGGTATAATATGTAATGTATATATGCTGTATATATATTGTTTCAAGTAGTATTTTAAGAAGTATATATATGTGTATATATTTTCTATAGACTAAAGTAGCATATATTGAATGTATACATGTGTATGTGTTTTCTAAAGTAGTATAATATGTAATGTATATATGTTGTATGTATATTGTTTCAAGTAGTAATTTAAGTAGTATTTATTGTACGTATATATTTTGTATGTAAATTTTTTCAAGCAGTATTTTCAGTAGTAAATATTGTGCGTATATATGTTGTATGTATATTGTTTCAAGTAATATTTCAAGTAATATATAACTAGATATTGTATGGATATTTGTGTGTATATTTTCTAAAGTAGTACAATATATAAGGTATATATGTTGTATTTATATTGTTTCAACTAGTATTTCAAGTAGTATATATTGAATGAATATTGTTTCAAGTAGTATTTCAGCTAGTATACATTGTACGTATATTTGTGTGTATGTTTTCTAGTGTAGTATAATATATATAATGTATATATGTTTTCAAGTTGTAGTATATAGTGTATGTATATTGTTTCTAGAAGTATTTCAAGTAATTGTATGCATATTTATATGTATTTTTCTAATTTACTATAATATATAGCGTATATTAGTTGTATGCATATTACTTCACGTAGTATTTCAATTCGTAGATGTTGAATGTACTTATGTGTTTATATTTTTTAAAGTCGAAATTGAATATAATACACGTACGTTTACTAAAATAGTATAATATGTAATGTACATATGTTATACGTTTATTGTTTAACGTATTTAGTAGTATATACGTGTGTATATATAGTATATATTTAAAACCCCATAAGAATTTGAATTTAATTTTTTTTAAAACAACAAGGATCGGTAACCGGCTCATTACATTGAACTGGGTTGGATTGAACCGGTCCAAAACCGATTAAACCAGTATTCAGGATAAATGGGTCGGTGCTGGGCCATTTGGCAATTTTTTACTGTTGGGCTCGCTATGGACCGACCCATTAAGCTTTGGAACCGGAGCAGACCGAACCACAGGCCGGCTAAATTAATTGGGCTTTTTTTTATTTCTTAAATTTGTCAATAACCCAATTTTATTTAGACACTCGAACTATAATAATAAATAAATGGATAACAGGTAGGCGTTTGACTATGAAAATCAAACTGGAGTTGGAGTTGAAGTTATATTTGATCATGAATATAAACTGGAGTTGTTTTTACATTTTTATGATTAAACTGGAATGAAAAAAGTGAAAATAAATTTCCCTTATTTTTCAAATTCCAAGTTGATTTCAAATTTTTTCAAATTTTCAAAGATCAAATACATTTTTCTAGAGTTCAACTCTTGAAAAAAGCAAATATTTCTCATGGCCAAACGCAACCTCAAATTATATTTTGACACTCTAAGCTAGTGTTTGAACATAGATTCTCAAATATTTATGTCAAATTATTTTTGGGTCAAGATTTGGGTAAAGCTTCACCAGGTGTTAGACCATAGTTTTTGAGAAAAATATTTGACCTTTTAAAGAAATATGATTTATATCCATAAGTTCTAAAATCTATTTAAATTATTCATAATTTTGTACTATAATTTATAATGAATATATTTCATGATAAAAATTGAACTCATAAATTATAAAATTCAACCTCCTTATAAACAATTTCACACATAAGTGTAGGAGTTATTGGAATTTTGTGAACTCACAAAGGTACATCCATTTTTTTTATTTACATTACTTTTAACAAGTGCTATTTAACAATACTATTACATACTTGAGCCAAATACCAAAGTTTGATAATGGGGTTGGTTGGCAAAAAGATATGCTGGGAATAATAAACGATGGGATATTTTTATAAAATACAAAAAAATTGGGGTAAGTTAAATTTTTAAAAGTTCTCAAATAATAAAATCTGGCCCAAAAATAAGTTTTTTTTTTTTACTATTTGGGAATTTGAATGATTTGCTGAAATTATTTGTGAAATAATAATAAATTATATGACTAAATACTCTTTGTCAATTTTTTTTTTGCAAATATTATTTGAGATATCTATGGCCAAACGGATCCAAACTATGATAACCAAAGAATTAGTAGTTTATATCGGATCACAATAACATTTCATCCGACAAATTTATAGAACATGTGGAGACGACCCCTAATTATTATTTTCTCTCTTTATGTTATTAACAACTAGTAGTACCCGTGCCATGTGAGGAAAGTATCAAAGAATTAATTCTAATTGAAATTTTGACCAAGTATATAAACTTATCACGGTTACAAACTCAAATATTTACCTGCTCGTAGTTCTTAGTTGAAATTTGTAATTGTTCTTATCAAAATTATAGTTAAAAGTTCTGCGCTTATGTTTGTAAAAATAGAAACAGTAATGTAATTATTCATTACTTTCGAACATCCTTTTGAATACATATATCCTGTGAAATTGCATCCTTTCGTAACATACACCAATAAGTCACTTCACATCTCGAATCCAGTAACAGGTTTCAAACAAATCCAAGAAAATTAATCATAGAACTAATTTTCAGTTGGAGTAGTATCCAAAAATTTGAAGATTGTAAGGAATGCTTTCAATTTTGTTTAACCAAACATGAATTCTCTTATAACCAAAATTCTCTTGTAACCAAAACAAAAACATTAAACTATAGAGAATAATTTTTTTTTTGATAATCGAGGTGTCCAACGAGCTTTTGCGCACCTCGACTAAATTCACGAGATACCTTCCACCTCCCACCCGTAACAGATATCTGGTAATTCTATCAATCAAGGAGAATCACCTAGTATTTTTTGTCTCTGTCGAAATTTTAACCCGAGACTTTAGGTTCTCAACCAACTTCATTGACCAGTAGGTCACGCCCTTGTGTGCAATTATAGAGAATAATTGAATTGCAAGGAAAAGGTTGATATAACAAATTTGAAGATTAAACAAAGCAATTACCTTTAATTCCATTGCAGACATATTGTTCTGATCCTCCGTGTTGGATGAAACGCTTTATTTTTTATCAACTTGATGGTTACAAAATTCATATTCTAGAAATAAATTACACCAATACTTACAACATAAAAAAATAGCTACAACATATTAAGTGAAATTCCATAAGTGGGGTCTGAGGAGGATAGGATATACGCAAATCTTAACTCTACCTTAAACAAAGACGGTTTTCAAAAGAACATCGGCTCAAGATACTAAAATAAAGAAAATAGTACTAAAATCTTTTTTTCTAAAATTGTGAAAACAACATGTTCCAGATAACCTAATCCTTGATAAAATTGATTAATCTGATTCGAATTTGCATTCTCTTATTAGCCTGCTCTTCCAAAGAAAAAATAATAAAGCAAATAGTATTAGAGTCAGATGTTTACAGAAGTAACATCAAGACAAATAATATTTGGATGACTGGTTAGTTGAAATATCAAAAGGAAAATAAATAAGAATTCAGGTGAAATCTTATGAGAAATTTTAGCATAATTTGTAACACCAAGGTAGAGTTTAAAATATTTCTATTGATGGTGCTTTCGTAGATTCATATACAAATGAGAAATTTACAATCTAGGATTAAGAAAGAGTATAAAATAGACTTTATTAATACCTGATAAACAAAATGAGAACTCCTTAACAATTACCATTATGCTATACTAAAACATAATAAGCAAAAGAGTATAGCATGGGAAGAAAGAAATGATCATATCTACGTTGACGAATGAAAAGATCACAGAAACTTCCTTAAGATAAGAAAAAACTAAATCAGAAATTGAACAAATATTCAGTACAATTCAAATCATTCTAAAACAGACTCGAGAAATTTTATAAACGTAGACAGTAAAAAACACAATCTTAACTGCATAAAGATGAAGATTTACAATTTTAGTTCTCTCATGCATGCAATATTCAATTTTAGAGATTCTCTCTAAGAAAATTAATATATGTTTTCATGCAAGAGACAGAGAGGGAGGCCAAAAGGAATAATATGTAGGAATATAAAAAAATGTCCCCAAAATATAAGAATTGTGTCACATCACCTTATTCATGCATAGCTTATTAAGTGGCAACGATTAAAGGCGGTACAAAATAATCAATGAATCTGCAAAATCAGTAAACAAAAGAGCCAAAAGTTCAAGAACTCTTTACTAATCATTTAAGTTAATTCAGTCAGTGGTGATGGAGGACGAAAGAGAAGAATGAAAAATCCTCTGAAATATACCCTAAGAGCAACTTTCTTAAATTTTTTAAAAATTGCAACCTTTTAGAGAATATCCGTTAAATCAATTTGAAATTTGACACCAAAAATTTAAAAGAGATCATACATTATAAAATCAATTAAGAAAATAGCTATTAAATTTTTTTGATACTTAGTATTGGGTTTTAATTAACTTACAACAGACCATTATATTGGGAAGCAATATTGCAATTGATGCTTCCTGTCTCTAGTTTGGTTCTTAAAGTTTCAATGAAGTTCCAATCAATAAAGGAGGCACCACTCCCTTTTATTTTTTCACAAATTTCTTAATACAAAGTTTCGATCTTTTTGAATGCCACTCATCGATTACAACATATAAGTGGAGTTTCGAAGTGTACAATATATGTACACCTTATCTCTACCTCATAAAGATAAAGAGGTTGTTTCTGATACATACATAATATAATCAAAGTAGTAGCATGTTGCTAGCTATCGTGACATTTAAACATCACTTATATACACGGCTATAAACTTATCATTCAAAGAAAAAATTATATTTTTTTTATCTTATCACGATTTACATGTCATTCCTTGCAAAGAATATTCCATTTTGTTCTTTTAGTACAAAAGTGATTCATTTGATGTGTGCATATGAAAATTGATATATTAGGTAATGGGTAATGAGTGATACATATAAATGGATAAACTGAAAATGTACTAACTAATTGCTACCTATGTACCAGAGCAATACTGTAACAATAGATCATGTTTGCCATTTGAAAATCAAACATCTATACGTTTCATATGACCGGGAAGTTTTTACCTATCAATTTTTTTGATCGTACCTTCTTGTTGTAAGGAATTTAAAAAATTTGGATGATACAAAAGTTTCTGTTTTATAATGCAACTAAGTATCAAGGTCATATATTTCTGATCCTCTGATAGCTTTCACCACAATACACAAATTGGAGTATGTATGATTTTAATGTCAGTTGGCAATAAGTCATAAATAAAAACATATTAGATTTATCTGAATAATAATCTCTAATTTCGTCATTGACTCTCATAATATCATTGTTTTCGTCATAACATTCTTGTTCAATGCAATATCAAGTTCATTAGAAAGCAAAAATACAAAAAATTTATGGTAGAAACATTAGTAAATGTATTGCAACATAAATTTGACATGTCTACATATTCGGTTATGACCATCACTAATTAGACAACGTCACAATATCATAGAGTATCAATACAGAATCTTAACAAAATATCAAAAATAGGTACAACGCCGCATGAACCGTACGATCTGAACATTTTTAGACATCAACTTGAAAGAATTAATAAGTAAGCAAAATCTTGACAACATACCTCTTTTTTTTTTTGGGTTTCTCATCCGGTGTGCGGTGCCCTCATTGGAGCCCCAACTAATCCGGATCGCGCGTTGCAGGGCCCATTAAGATTCCTTCTTAATCCCGACCATTGAAACTTTGAGAATTTTGAGAAATAAGGCACTCCAATGATAGATTCCTTCTTGAAGCATTTACAATATGCATAATTTCGATATTAAAAAGAGTTTTCTTAAAACCTTGATTATTCCACGTAGTCATAGATGATGTTGAATTTTGAAACAAATAGCGTAAAAGAAGATCAACATAAGACGTAAAAATCGTAGAAGTTGTAACTATTTTTTTTCGATAAAATTGTTTTACATCAAAAGTATAATTACAATCTAATTTAAAGATTAAAGAATAATCTAATTAAGTGTAAGAAGTTGTATAAGTTTCAAATTTTAAAAATAGGTGGGAGTTATCAGTATATCTATCTATATATAAAAGCAAAATTAAAAGCAAGACAAGAAGCCACGTGGCAATATTTAGGACAAAACTTAATAGTGTTATAGTAAAAATTTTGAATTAAAAAGTATTAAATATTTGAATTTGAAAATGCATTATCCTTTTAAAAAGAAAACAAAATCATTGGCTTAAAAATAAAACTTATGATTGAAGAGTCCTAAGTAAACTCTTAATATTTCATAAATTTCTTCCTTTATATATAATAAAATATATTTGAATATATTTGATTTAATGACAATAATAATAAATAGTAGTACGTAGTGACAATATAATACTTACTCAAAACGTGTATAAAAATAGTAATAGTGTGGTTATATAATAATAATAATAATAATAATAATAATAATAATAATAATAATAATAATTCTATAAAATAGTAACAGTAGTAGTAGTAATAATACTTCATTCATTTCTAAATAAATAATTTTAGCCTTTTCATTTTGTCCCCATGTAAATGGTGTTTTGAATTTATATAAAGATGAATGATAGAGATTATGTTGGAAATACTATTTTGAATCATAACTCAAATATTGGATTGATAAATAAAAGTTTGAATTTAAAATGAAATATATAACTTTTTGAATTGAAAAAAGAAGAAGATAAAGATCATATTCAAAACTGAATTTGAAAATACTTTTTCAGTATGCAAATTTTATCTAGCTATTTAGTAACTTTTTGAATTTTTTAATTTAAATTAAAAAAATATAACAAATATTATTAAAAAAATAAGCTTTGAAATATAAAGAGATAACCTTATTAATTTATTAAAACTAGAGATAATAACTAAGAAACAAGAAATATGTGGTATAGTTTATTTAGAACTTTTTTGGAGTTACGTTGAGCTTATCCTACCAGATTTTGTAATCTATACAATCTCTTATTTTAAAATTTTGATGAACTCTTATTATTTCATAAACTTATCTCTTTAATATATTTTAAAATATTTTTAAAACCATTTAATTTAAATATTAAGTGAAAAATAATAATATTAATAAATAAATGTAGTAGTGGCTGTAATAATATATTTGACTTTTTTGAATTTTAAATGAAAATTTTAAATATTAATTATAATAATATCAATAATTAAAATTAAAATAAAAATAGTAATAGTAGCAGTTAGTATTACATTGTACGGATAAAGTAATTGTGGCACTAATAATATAATATTTATAACAATTAATTCAACTTAATAGATTATAGGATAAATATGAATTTTATTTGAGAAGCCTAAAGATAAGAAAAGAATAATTAATTGATCTTAAAAAGGAATAATTATCATTAACTAAAAATTAGGAACTTAAGATTGAAGAGTTCTAAATGAACTCTTACTATTCTATAAATTTATTTCTTTTAAATGTTACATCAAATATATTGAATACATATGATTTAATAAATAAAATTAGCAATAGTAGTTAATATTTTTTTATAGACATGGTTGGAGAGGAGAGACATGGTGTTAGTAGAGATAATAATAATAATAATGATAATAATAATAATAATAATAATAATAATAATAATAATAATAATAATAATAATAATAATAATAATAATAATAATAATAATAACCACCTTACCCCCTATCCCATATTAATAAAAATTACTTTAAAATTTGAATAAAAAATGAGTTATTTGACAGTTATTTTTTTTATAGCATAATCTTCTTACTAACAACTAAAAGTTTTTGCTCCTTTTTTTCTTTATTTTTATATTTATATTTATCCAAATAAATATCCTAATTAGTGTACCGATCTTCTTATGAAATTTGAATTAGAATGAACTTTGAGTTGGAATATATTTCTAACTTCTTAACTTTTCTATAAATACTGCTATAATGCTATATAATATTAAGCTTTCATTCTCCTTCTTTGTTATTGATTATTAATTTTATTCATAATTTTTTTTAAGAAATTTAACATTTTTATTTTTTATATGCAGATGATTGATAGTGTTATTACAGATTAATTAGTTTCACTATATCCAAGTTTTAATACAAGTAAGTAATATTTTTCTGTTTGTTTGATTCTGAAGAAAATAAATTCAATTATGTAAATGAAAAATAAAATCATCTTTAATTGAGAAGTTAAGTTGATTCTTTTTAAATGATAACTTTTGTTATTATTTTGATATAATTTATTTTTAAAAAGTAAATGTTCATATTAATTTATGTGTTTCTATTTTTTTATGAAGAATTAATTTATTTAATATGATATTATGAGAAGTTATAGTGAATTATAAAATTTAATTATTATGAGTTCAAGTATGAAATTTCACATCAATTATTCAATATAAGATAAAATTTAAGTTGTGATAGTTTATCTATTTCTATTTGAATTTGAGATGAGAATGTTTTGATGATAAGAAAGGTAATCTTATAGATAATATTATATTTTTATTTAAATTTTTAATAGATAAAGTAAAAAAAAAAAGACCGTGATGACTAAAATACAAGCAACAACTTAAATTTTATAATGATAGTTTCTTTTATTGGTAATGTTTTAATTAAGAAACATAAAATGTTAAAGCACCATAAATTTTTAATGTTGTAGCCTATAATATAATTAAATATTATGTTCACAGTTACACATTAAAATTGTTTTTCGCATAAAAATTTATGATTTTACTTTTCATGTAAAATTCATATTCAAGAATAATATTCAGGAATATTAATGCATTATGGAAATTATTTTGATTCTTAGGATGGGTTAATAATTTTTTTTAATCTCAGTAAAAAAATTAAAATAAAATATGAGATAAAATTATAGTTTAATAGATGTAAAAGTATTTAAGTTGAATTTTAAATTATAACCATTTATAACATATTAGATTATTTCAAAGTCTTCTTTTAATTTATATTTTATTTATTTTGACATAATAAACCTTGTTTATTCTAATTTCTATATAATGAGGTAATTAGATAATACACATATTACCATTCATAAATTTTAAATAAAAAAATAGAAAAGGTGTGGAGATGAAAGTGGAGGTAGGGGAGGAGATGGAGATGGAGGTGGAGAGGTCTCTCTCTCTAAGAAGCTCCATGAAAGGAAAATTAATGATTCATATAAATAGCTTAGTGAAAAATGTCCCGAAGAAATTCAACGAGTAACTAATAATTCTGTTATACAGAAAAAAATAACTATTGTGCCCTTTTCTAATGAATCGTATAGCCTTATGATTTCATCGACCAAAAAGGTTATTAAATGAATTGTAATTACAATTGAAATGATCGAGATCTATTTATCCTCTTTAGAAGATAGTGTGTGTACATATATATATGTGTGTGTGTGTACACACACACAAAATCTTCTAAAAAGGATAAATAGATCTTATATTGAATTCAATTTTCGATTTTCATTGAGAAATAATATGGTAGTTACACTTTTTTTTAAGGTAATCTGATTTAACTTGCTCGAAAGAGATGTTTCAATATAAGACTATTATAAGTAATACTTTAATATTATCCGTGCATCGCACGGGTACGTATACTAATTAGGACTAAAACTCATCTTTATAATTTTAAAATTTGAATGTTAACAAAAACTGACAACTATAAACTCTATCAAAATTTGAATTTATTTTTAAAATGTTAAAAGAAAATTAAAAATAATAGTAGCTAATAACTACCCTAATAAAAATTAGTAACTGACCACATTTTAATGACTAATAAAAGTAGTTGTTTGTAACTATTTTTTTAATGAGTATTTTAAGTGAAGACACTTAGATAAAAGATGTTGACCTTTGGATGAATGAGAGGATTGCATCCTTTGTTATTAATAATTATTAATAATGTATAAATATAGATTACTATAATAGTATATAAATATAGATTACTACATGTGTGTCTTGTAAGTGTGTCCAAAAGGCAAAAGGACCGGAATCTTTTCTTAGTTTATGTTTAACTAATAAAGCCATACATTATAAGGTCTAAATGAATAATCAGTATCAAAGATGAATAATTTCTTACTGCACTAAAATTTTATTTAGTTAGTTATGGTTAATTGATTGCTTATTAATGAATGATTCTAATATTCTGAAATTTGGGGTTTCAATTTGATTTTGTCCTTTTTGGGGGGTTTTCTTTTGATCATATGAGGTTATTGCAAATTTAGGATAAATTCTAGTGAAATAATCTTTCATGACTATTTACAAATTAAAAAATAGTAACTTTTTTTATATTTAGATCTCTATGTAAAAATGAAAATCTCTTATAAGAAAAAAATATAAAACTAAAAACAAGTTATAACATCAGAAATTCTAAACGATGGTATTAGATTTTGGTTTTGTTTTAATTTCTAAGAACTCTTAAAAATAAATTGAGAATTAACATTTTCCTTGTCTCAATATATAAAAAATTAACATTTCCCTTGTCTCAACTCTCAATATATAGAAAATGACAAGGCTAGTTCTACTGTTGGAACTCTTTTTGTATTTGTTTTATTATGTTCAATAAAAAAATAATATTTCCCTTGTCTCAATTTATTTGTCAAATATTCCCTTTATCTAATACTATAGAGTATTCTCTTGTCATGATTTACTCCGCGCATAATTATTGAACACACTTTTCTATTTTCAATGTCGATCATTAAAATTCTAAGTTATGTATAATTCTATCATTTAATTAAAACCTTCATTTGTTTGGTTGATAAATTTTAAGTTAGATATATATTATTATATTTAGATTGATAAAATTTGTATAATAATATTTTAAGTTGTTCAAACTTTTATGGCATTGATAGTCAATTATATATTTAAAATAATTTAAGTTTTTAATTATTGTGATTTATAATATTTTTTCTTCTATTCTACTAATTAGAAGTGACATAGTAAAATTATTATAAAAAATACTTATGAAAAGTTTTTTGAGTGGCCCCATATAAATTAATTAGGAGTGACATAGTAAAATTACGATTGAAGCAACTGAATTTGATAGTCCTTTTTTTTTTTGGTAATGAAGATTGCATTAAAGTAAAATTAGTTGGTTGTAATTACATACTTCCAGATTCATCCTGGATTAATAGAAAAACACAGGTCATCGAAGTTTGAAATATTACAACCAGAATTTCTAACACATCTGACGAAAGTAGCTCCTAATATGTCTGCCCACAGAGGTTGTCGAGCACACATTGGAGGAACTGACAAAAATCCGTTATGCTCCATGTTTAGTGACATAGCTCCATGCTTGGCTAGTGCATCCGCCACCATGTTTTGCTCCCTAAATCCATGCTGAACCACTGGACATCCCAGTCGTCTTAGCCTGCACCTGTATTCATCAACGATACCATCATAGAGGTGGTTACCTTCTTTAAGCATTTTAATGGTTTCCATAGAGTCCGTAACTATTTGAATAGGAATTAGATTATGCATTTCAATCATTTTGAGACCTTCTAACAAAGCAAGAAGCTCCATTTGATTGTTTGTAGCAGTGAGAAAGGTTTTAATGAACCCCATTACCCAATCCCCATTATGATTTCTGACTACCCCACCCGTACCTCCCTTTCTCGGGTTCCCAAAGCAAGATCCATCTATATTGAGCTTGTAGTGTCCTCTTGGTGGGGGGTCCCATTTGATATGGATGTAGTATATGTGGCTATTCTTAGGATTGGGATGTTTCAGATAAATGTATTCAATGGTTTCGGAGTAGGCCTGTTGAAAAGAAGCTTTATGTTAAGAATGGTTAAAAACATTATGATTCCTGTTCTTCCAAATGTTCCATAGGCAGAAAGAAAGAATTTTAGCCCAGAGAAGGAACTTGTCAAAGGCCTGATTCTTGATTTTCTCCAGATAGGCATCCAGTTGCCGTTTGTGAAAGTGGAGATGTCCATACTGGGTTTTTTGGTAGCTCTTTAGATGAGGTCCTCCCTGAAAGTCCAGGTCAAAGAGCATTTTGAAAAGATATGAGTAATATCTTCTGGGTCTGACTGGAAGATATGACAATTGAGAGGGGTGTTGAGTCCCAACTTAGAAAGGTAAAGGTTGGTTAGAAGCCTGTTGTGCTGGAGGAGCCAGAGGAAGTTTTTTATCTTGTTGGGAGTGCGCAACTTCCATATCCAGCTAAAATCATGAGAGAGGTGATGATGGTTCTTTCTTCTCCTATTGGCTAAGAAGGGTAGACACTGCTAACAGAGAACATGCCACTTCCTTTTAGCCTCCACCTAGGTGTATCCCAGGGTGATTAGGAAAGAAGGAGTTTGAGATATGGACTTGGATATCAGAAGGAATGCTGAAGGACAACTTTCTCATGTCCCAAGTATTGTTATTCTAGATCTCAGCCAGAGTGATCTTCTCTTCAGACTTTTTAAGAGGACCATAGAGGATACTTTTGAGGGGTGGGGTATTGGGAATCCATCTATCTAACCAGAAATGAACCCCTTTACCATCTTTAACTGACCAAGTTATGGTGTCAGTGCAATCCTGCCATCCTTTAAAGATGTTTTTCCCAATTCTAGAGATGTGATGGGTTTTCCTGGTTCCTTGGGTATTATATTTGGCTTTGATAACTCTAACCCTAAGATTAGAAGTATTGTGAACAAATCTCCAAGAAAGGCTCATTAGCATGGAATCATTTTTAATGCTAGCTTTTTGGATACCTAAGCTCCCTTCCCTTTTGGGGAGGGTGACTGTTTCCCAAGAGATTGAGTGCATCTTTTTTTCTCTTCAGTAGTTCCCCAAAGAAAATCCCTTTGGATTTGTCAATGTACTTTTGGGTTTTCCTAGGGATATTCATGAATTGCATTCCGTGGTTAGGCATACTGTTCAAAGAGCTTTTCGCAAAGATGGCTCTGCCTGTCATATTTAAGAACTTGGTTTTCCATCCTACAAGCTTTGTGTTAAAATTATCCAGGATGAACTGGAAGTCTTTATGACTAGGCTTGTGATGGAAAATGAGGAACCCAAGGTACTTCCCAAAATCTGATTTGGCTTTAATGTTAAGCTTTTGGGCCAGAAGGTTCCTTTGGTTAGCACTGCAGTTCTTGGAGAAGAGAACCTTAGACTTTAAAGGGTTGACTTTTTGTCCAAAATGGTGGCTAAAGGCCATAAGAGTATTCATGATAGTATGATAATTGGTGGCATCAACTTTAGTAAAGAGTGTTAAATCGTCTGCAAAAAAGAGATGGAAAATTTTGGGACCTTTGGGACTAATGGAGATGGGGGTCCAATTTAGAATGTCAACTTCATGGTCAATTCTTCTGGATAGGAGTTTCATGCACATGACAAAAATGTAGGGAGAGATGGGGTCCCTTTGTCTAATACCCCTGGTAGGATTGAAGTAGGTTGTTTTCCCCCATTTACTAAGATAGAAATTGAGGAAGTGGTAATGCAAGACATGATAAGCTTGATTATTTTATCAGGTAAGTTGAAAAAGTGCAGGGCTTGCCTTATAAAAGACCATTCAATCCTATCAAAAGCCTTTTCAAGATCAATTTTGAGGATCATATTGGATTTTTTGCCTTTCATTTTGGCAAAATGTGTAATGTACTCTTGAACTATGATAGCATTATTAGCAGCCCTCCTGTTTGCAAGAAAACTTGACTGGCTAGGGCTGATAATGTTAGAAAGATGGGGTTTGAGTCTATTCTCCAGGATTTTGGTGATGATCTTGTACTGGGTATTACAGAGACCTATAGGCCTAAAATTCCTAAGATTGGTTGCATTTGGGCATTTAGGAATAAGGCATATGTAGGTAGAGTTGGCCTGCTTCTCTATAGTACTAGTAGAGAAGGTAGTCTTGCAGAACTCCATAACAGAAGGGCCAATGATAGCCCAATACCTTTGGTAGAGTAGTGGATGAATACCATCTGTCCCTAGAGCTTTGGTAGGTTTTAATGAGAAAACAACTTGTTTGATTTTCTTAAGATCAGGAATAGCTTCCAGGGCAGGGTGATCCTCTTGGATGATAGAGACTTTGGAGGAAGGATTTTATTGGTATTTAAGAGGAGAGAAAGAGTGTTCAGTGGAGTACAACTTGGAGTAGAAGTTGGTGATACAGTTTTGTATCTCATTGTGAGAGTAGATTAGCTTTCAAAATCATCTTGAAGGGAGATGATTGTGTTCTTCCTTCTTATGTTAAGAGTAGTAGTATGGAAGAAGTTAGTGTTGCTATCCCCTTCTGTGAGCCAGGTTATCCTGGATTTCAACTTCCAGAATTCCTGCTCATGTCTCAAAATGTCACTGTATTCCCTACAGAGATGACTTTTAAGGTTATGGAGGAAAGGACTGTGGGGATAAGCATTAGCTTTCTGGATACCATCCAACCTAGCCAAGATGTGTTTTTTCTTATGAAAAATATTCCCAAAAACTTCCTTATTCCAGATGGTTATATTATCTTCAAAGAGGGAGATTGCCTGGGTTAGACCAAGCCCAAAATCAAATGAGTTCTTGACAATCAAGGGAAAAGTTGAGTGGGAACACCACATGGTTTCCATCCTGAAAGTCTTGGTGGGGTTAGGATGATTTCTATGGAGGTTAATAAGCAGAGAGAAATGGTCAGAGTGGGTTCTTGGTAGGTGAGTAACAGAAGCTTCAGGGAAAAGCTTAATCCAAGAGTCATTTGTTAAGCATCTATCTAACCTTTCTAGAATTTGAGCTTTCTTATTCCTATACCTCCTGTTAGACTAAGTATACTTACTTCCTTTGAAACCCAGGTCTATAAGGCTACTAAGGTTGATGCAGTCCCAGAAGAGGCTAAATCTATTATTGTTAATAGGCAACCCTCTAATTTATCAGAGGATTTAAGAATCTCATTGAAGTCTCCTCCCACTAGCCAAGCATTATTAGGATAAGAATTGATGGTTTGAGCAAGAGCACTAAGTTGAGACCAAAGATCTTTCCTATCTTCCAAGCAGTTGCTAGCATAAATAGCACTAAAAAACCAGTAAGAAGAAGGGTTGCTAACCTGAACAACAATATGGATACCCTAAGAAGTGATGCTGATGTCATTAACGGCCAAATTGTTCTCATCCCACATGATGACAAGTCCACCAGACCTTCTCATGGTAGGATACTGGATTTTTCTAGCATAGCCTAGTTCCTCAGTAAGGCTACTGTGGTCACTCATTCTAGTTTTAAGAAGAGTTAATATGGAAGGCTTATGCCTGTCAACCATTGCTTTACAGTGCCTTTTAAATTCATCCTCACTGGCACCTCTAGTGTTCCATATTATGCAATTCATCATTGACATTGATGGTGTCAGTGTGTCCTGCATTTCTAGCATGATCCCCTTGTCCCTCCCCTCTGGGCTATTCATGATTGAGACATCTATCCTTTTCCTCTTTCAGGAAAGAGGTAACATTTTGGTCTTATAATAGTTGCCAGTGGCTGGTCTTGGTGGCACTATTTCCAGCTCTAATAGAGTGATATCCTGAGAAATAAGGATAATGACTATCTCACTTATTACATCCTCGAATCTGAGATGGAGAGGCCTTCCTAAGGTTACTGCCTCTGTTCTTAGGGCTCTCAGAGAGGCCAAAATGTTTTCTAGTTCCTGTTTTCCCTTTCTTAGGGCCTCCATGGTCCTCTGTCTTTCCAGAATCTACAGTGAGGGGTTTTGATGGTGGGTGGCTATGAGATAGTACAAGATTGGAGTTTTAGGGAGGGTAGTCCCCATAGATCAGTACAAAAGGGGGTCCCCTCTCCAGTAGGTCCTTCTCTTTTGGTGGAAAGAATGGGAAAAATTGGCTTGTGAGTGTCATTTATGCACTCAGAGATTCTGGGGTAAGGGTCCCCATTGGTGTCTGGTTTATTAGCTTTAGCAAGGTTGTCATCCATATGTTGTGACTGTTGTTGTGAAGACCTTGGGTCAATTCCCCCATTATCAGTTGCGCCAGATAATGCGGGTTCTAGATAATAATATGAATTTTATGACCCTGCCACTCTATGTTGAGGGGAACCGCTAGCTCTAGAAGGCCCATCTCCAGTCATGATGATGGCTGGTGGTCCATTGGTAGGGGCACTGTTGTGAATGTTAGAGGTTGCACGACCTTCATGGTTGATGGTCTCGTGGGATTGTCTATTTCCACTGCACTCTATAGATGGGAGTTGTTTAATGGACTGAGTGTCATAGCTCTTATTGGTAGCTCTAGTGGGCTTTGAAGAATGGGTAAGCTCATTAGCGTCACCATCGGTCATGTTAATGTCTGGAGATGACTAGAAGGAAGTGTTGAGTTTTTCGGTGAGGGAGCCATCAAATTAGTAGTGGTGGAGCAATTTGTACTCAAATTCCAAGAAGAAAGTGTCAGGGACTTATTAGTCAACATTTTTTATAGGTGCCTGACTTATTGGCTTTGTTTTGACTTTGGGATGACTCCCCACTAATATTAGCGTTCCATATTTTGGGAAAGGAAGTATTGGGCCCATTCGGGGCTCCTTGATCGGTCCATATCCTTTTTCCTTCTACTATGGACTTCGAAGCTTTATGGGACGCTTGGTTGGGCCCAATTTGGTTTGGGCCTATTTTTAGTTCATCCCTGCCCCGACCCTGATCCTTAGGGTTAGCTCAAGAGTATGCCGTAGCCTTACCGCCACCCATTGTTGCCATAGCTCCGGTGGGCTAATTGGATTGGGATTTTTGGAGATTAGTAGCATACTTACCTGGATAGTTCTGTTTTGAGGCTTGCTTGTCATTATCTTTTCTATTTTCTTTCCTTTTTTTGAAGACAACGGTTTACCATCCTTGGCACAGCTCCTGTAAAGTAGCTGTCGTCGTCTTGGAGTTAGTACCCAAAAGGCCGTCCTTAGATATGAGGTTGCACTGAGTGATGATATGCCCTAGTTTCTCACACCCTTTGCACAGGAATCCATCTCTCTCGTAAATGAGATCTTGATAGTGACTCCCTATAATAACCGATGTTTATACCTGGGTATCTAGTGGGATTTGTACACAAATCCTTGCATACCGTCCTCTCAGGGCTGTCGATGTGCATGCATCTATCTTAATGAGCGTGCCTATCTTCTTCCCTACCTTCTCCAAGATCTCAGCATCATAAAATTCTATTGGCAAGTGGGGTAACCGAATCCAAACTGCCGTGCTTTGAATCTTTATTTTTGATGGGACGAAGTTGGGTTCCCAAGTGCGCACCGAAAGGTATTTGTAGGGCTCGCGTTTGGTATTCTTCACTGTTGAATTTTATAGTGTAGAATTCCATTCCAAGATCGATTAAGGCAAAGCCATCCTGAATCTTCCATATCTCAGTGAGTTTAGTCTTCAGGTATTGATGGTTAAATTTCTTCCCCACTACTTTAATTATAACTGAGAAGCGCCATGGACGGTAGATCCTAACTTTGTCCTCTGCCGTTAGAGTAACCTGGTTTCTCGCTTCGTTGTCAGGCGTTATCTCCAAAGTTGTAAATATTCCCTTTCGCAATGTCTTTGTAGGATGCTTTGGTATTCGTTCAATCACCATATGGCATCCCTCTTTATCTGGTGGTTCCGGTGGGGTAGGGGTGGATCTGGGGAGGTCGTTCATGTTACGTGTCCTTTACTCGTATGAGGTGTTTTAATTTAGAGAGAAAGGAGACCATCTCTCTCTAAACTCTTTTGAATTTGATAGTCAATTATATTTCTAAAATAATTTAAGCTTTTAATTATTGAGATTTATAATACTTTTTCTTTTATTTCAATTTAAGTGACACTAATATAATTTCAACAATCAACCAAATATGTTATATATTTTAAACTTGTTAAGTCATTAATTATTGTGATTTATAGTATTTTTTACATATTTTTTGAAATAAATAACAAGTTAATTTTTTTTTGACATTTTAAGCGGTTAACTATTATAATTTAAAATACTTTTTATATAATTTTTAATTAATATATGTTACTCTCCTTGTCCAAACTTTTATGGCATTGATAGTCAATTATATTTTAAAAATAATTAAGAATTTTAATTATTGTGATTTATAATACTTTTTCTTTTATTCCAATTTATGTGGTACCAATATAATTTTGAGAGTCCGATAAATATTTTATATCTCATAAATAAGTTGTTAATTATACAGTATGATTTTTAGTATTTTTTATGTATTTTTTATTTCAATTTATGTGACACAAATAAAATTTAAATAATCAATTAACTTTTTAATATTTTTTGACATATTTTAAGTTGTTAGTTATTGTAATTTATAATACTTTTTTGGCAATGTAATTTACTATTTTAAGCCGTTAGTTATTGTAATTTATAATACTCTCTCCTTGTCCAAATTTTTGTGGCATGATGGTCAATTATATTTTAAAAATAATTTAATATTTTAATTATTGTAATTTATAATACTTTTTTTAATTTCAATTTAAGTAACACTAATATAATTTGGAGAGTAAATCAAATATCACTTGTAGACACATAATTTTGTCCCTCCAAAATTATTTTTTTTAACCATTTTACCTTTCGTCTTACCACACACCCTAACCCCATTCCATAATTTATTTATTTTTTACAAAAATGACAAAATAATAACCAACTCTAAATAAATTTTATCCCTAATTCCCACATGATCCCAATTGGAACAAACTAACAACCCCTCACACCCCCTCACCCTACCCACGTGGGCCCCCTTCCCAACCCCAACTCATATTTTTTTCCACCATAACAAAATCAGCAACAATACACATTTACTAACAAAAATTTTCATACACCATATATGCACACACCTCACTGAAATTCCCATGCACACACGAAATATATACACACAACAACAGAATTGGGAAATGGGGAAATTCATATACATAGTTCATACGCACACATATACAGACGCAAAATACACATACCTCACGCCATTAACACACAGCTCATGCACATAATTTTAACATATACACACACCTCACAAGAATTCACAGAAGACATCACTCACCCAACACACCCGTTACACTGGAATGAGAGGGAAAGAATAGTAAAAGAGAGAAAAATTGAATAGGAGAGATCGATAGAGAGAGGAGAAATCAGAAAGAAAAGTGAGATTTGAGCGTGGGAGGGGAGAAACTCCATTTTTTTCGGCGAGTTAATCACCAGGAAACAAGGACTATCAGTTTTGGTTCTGGCTAAACCGTCGCTGGAACGTGTCGAAAACACTCCGAAAACACTAATCATCCACCAATACCGGCCAAACTGTTGAATAATATCCAAATCCGACCCCGTTCCAGATTTTGATCAATCCATCAGCAACCAATCAGCCTTAACGTCAACCAATCAGCCTTAACGTCACTGCTTTGGTGGACATCATAGCCAAAAATTTCATGTTGAGCGGCTGAGTTCGACATTGAGTTTTCGTTGGTTTGTGAGCTCCGATCGATCGTAAGTTGTTCGGAATAAAGTCATCAATTGAGGTCCAACTTTATTCTTTCCTTTTTTTATTTTAATATTTATGATATTTCGTGTTTCGAATTGAATATTTGTGTGTTGTTTGATCTTCGTTGGTGATGAATTTCTACTTGTGTGATTTGGCTGATTCCTTGGATTATGAATTATATAATGAAACGATATCTCGTTAAGAATAAAAAAAATTCGGGGCGAGAATTGAAAATTTGATAAAAGTCGAGCATTGATTTATTTGGATTCATTGATGGATGTTTGATTCAGAATATTTGTTCATCGTATCGAACTCAATAGTATCATGATAGGTTGAAACAGATAGGCAAACACAGGTTGGGTAGGCAAATTTAGGGATTGTGAATTGTTAGATGATTGAATGTTTGATGAATGTTTTCTACTTTATCGCACAAAATTGAAATTGTATTCATTTACCGGGGAATGCCCAGAAGAAATTTGTACTTATTCACCGAAATATGCCCCGAAGTATCTTGTTGGCGGAAGTTGATCGTGATGAAGGTCCGAAACGTAGGGTAGAGCATAGTTCGGGGATAGTATAGGTTAGTGTAGGTTTATTTCTGTATTTTTTATTATGGTTTGTAATAAATTGGGCTGGACACTGCTTTTTTTTATTTTTTTTGTTTGATTGTTTGTTTTCTTATTGTGTGTTTTGTTTGGTTTATATATTTCGTAGTGTCAGACTAACCGATATACTCCATGAAGCGACCGTGGTCGAACCATGAGATCGATGGGTGCCTAACACCTTCTCCTCTATTAATAAAATTCCTTAACCAGAATCTCTGTTCGCAAACGATTTTTAAAGAGTTAAAAATAGTTTTGAAAATGGATTTCCAAAGGTGACTTGGCACACCCGATTATGCCAAGTGGCAACTCTGAGTTAATTGTAAAATGAATCCTTTTCGAAATAATTTTTATTTTGTCACTTAATAATAAACCCTTTCAAACTTAAAATGATATTGCTTTTGGTTAAAATAAAGATGTGACACCTCTAGCGACTCTGTTGGGGAATCTTTTTAAAATTCGAGCTTATTTTTGAAGTTATATCGTCTTAGTTTGACATTATGGGTGTATAGACGTTTGTGTTATTGTTTGTATTTATTTTATCATTGTTGAGTGCCTACTTTCTACGTGTTTACAACTTTTTCTCTTATGTGTTACCGTTTTATATCTGGCATCATTTGCATAATCGGAGTTAATTTTTTCGCAATAAGTTTCGTAGTACACATGTGTATACGATCTCTAGTTGAGTCACCCTTATTTTAGGAGGGAGAGCCGTCGGGTGTATAGAGTTGGTGGAAAGCTCTCGCAGCTACTATCGACCATACGCTCCCCTAAACAGCCTTATTAGTGGACCCGAGCGTAGGTCAGCCTTTGGGACATGCTTATGTGCATCATATTGAGACCTAGCGGGACTCACATGGCCCTTTGTAGGAGACTCACCTCAAAATTATCCCTACGTGCTAAATGTTGCATCTCTGAGGGTAACGTGGTCATTTGACAGACTGATTTGGGGAAAACATGTGTTAGAAGTAAAGTGTGTAGGTAAGAAAGTGTTGAAAAAAAAAGAGAAAAGAAAAGGTGAGTGTAACACCCCGCAAAAATCGTCCATGCGTTAGCTCGTGGTAATATGCTCTTAGAGTTAAATGACTAGAATAGTGTCAAAGAGACTGTCTTATTTTTGGCTTCCAAAATGAGTAGAGTTTAAACCATATATAATTTATCTAATTTTGACTTTTTATCATGTGGGAAATTGTGTGAGATTTCCGTCGATATAAGATTCGCCCAAATCCGATACCCGGACAAGAAGTTATGGATAATTTAAGTCCTAATCGTAAAACACCGTTATTTTGGTGCTTGGCGCATCGCAGAGTGGGTCTATTTAGCAATTGTCAAATTTTAGTAGCCTAGCGCGATTGTGGTGCGTCACGCTGAAGCTCCAGGTCCCAACCAGTGGGACAACGCAATGGCTCCGCATCACGGTGACACTAAGAATCCCATTCATCAATTTCCAGTGAGCCACCGCGATTGTGGCGCGTTGCGGTGGCCCATAAAATCGGGATCCCAGTTATATTTTATTTCGTCTCATTAAGGGCATATTAGGTATTTTTTCACCCTCCCTTATCAACTTAAACACGGGATTATACTCCCAAGTGCCCACATTAATCATATTTTCTTCAGAAATTCACAAGAACACTCTCTAGGGTTTCAAACAAGAATCTCAAATAACTCAAGATTCAACCATGGACTTTAGAAGATAATTAGAGAGTTGGAATCCCCACTCCGTAGACTTCACGAATCATCTATTATTTTCCGAGATTGAGGTACGCGGGGTTTTCCTAAAATCTCATGGGCATAGAAATCATGTTTTTAAGAAAAGGTTTCGAATTTATGAATATATTCATGTTTTAGAAGCGTTGATGATATTGTTTTGGCCTTTAGGCCTTCCCCCAAATTGATTTGAAATTTTATATATATGTAAGCATGTGTTTTAAGGTTGATGATTGAATTGAGAGCATGATTCATATAAAAAATCCCTCTCTTATGATGATTTTCATTTACTTATGATATACTATGAAATCATTTGAATGCATCTTGAAAAACATGTTATGAAATGTCTTGAATAATGTTATATTTGGATTGTGATTTTGATTTCAAAAGAGAGAGGGCTGTTTATGTTGATGAATGTTGAACATAATCATATAATGAAAATAGTTGCATAGTTTGTTAAAGATTACATGGCCACCACTTGTTTATTGAAAGGATGAGAACTTTTGCATAGCTTTGACTTATGTTTTCGGTACATGAAATTTGTTATGCGAATTGCATGTTTGGGTGGTCTAAACTATGTTTTAATGAAAAGATCATGCTTATTGCATTATGGCTCAGAATTATGACTTGCAAGCCTTGGTATGACGATACCAAAATAGACAATGCCATAATAGACTCAGACAAACATAGAAACCAGATTTTCATGACTTAAGATTTCAGGATGATATATGTTTAGAAATGGATAAAATTGGGCTTAAAGATATGTTAGGTGGTCCCCCGAAAAAGGCACGAGTTCAGACAACTCATTGCCCAAAACCGTGATTTATCGATTCGGGTATATTAAATTACGTTGGCCTAGTTCCCTGTGGCGTATTAGACTCAGATAATCCAACCCTTACGTCACACTTGGGTTGGGGGCTTCCCCGCTGAGTCAATGGTGGACTCCATATAGCGCGTGGGTTTTAGACTTGTTGGGGTGTACCACCTAACTCAGAAGTAATACGAAGATCAGAAATTGCACTGACAGAAATGTTTTTATAATTATCAAAATGCCCATGTGTTTTGGAATTTATATCGTATGTGATGTTTTATGACTAGCTCTCAACTATTTTATTTATATTAAAAGTTTTATTTTGGATTGATCTGCGTACTAGTACATCTGTATTGATCCCACTTACCTTCCAGGTTCTGAGGCACAGTCTAGGGGTCCTGATAAGCAGTAGATTTCTTCAGACAGTAGTGCAGGGTTTATTCGGTGAGCCTTCTATATTTCAGAAGGCCTAGTTATTTTTAGACATTTATTATCAGTTATGGTTTTGTTCTACTAGGGGCCTTGTCCCAACTTTTCAGACAGTTATCTTTAGATCATGTAGTAGATATTTCGCAGACTATTCCAGATGTTGTTAGTGATTTTTGGATTTCATTCCTTATTGTTAACCTTAATCCAGAGTATGACTATGTTTTCATATCAGATTATATTTCTGCATCTTCTTTTATTATGTGAATGTTGTGCATGATTACCGGATAGAGTTGGACGCCCGGGCCTTCTTGGTTTGGGATGTCCGTCACGGCTAGGCCCTAGTTTGGGTCATGACAAACCTTGTATCAGAGCACGGTTCATGGTCCCAGGGTGTCTGTGAAATCACGTCGGGTAGAGTCATGTTTATGGGTGTGTAGCATGGCACACTTATAAGCAGAAGGCTACTAGGCATTTATGAAATTGTTTCCCTTCTTTGTGATTTAGTTCGTTCATTAGAGTCTGAATTAGAATTGTCTCCTAATCAGTGATCTATTGTATTTCAGAAAATAGTCATGCTTCTTTGTCGCTCCAACAATCAGAATACTCAGGATGATGAAGTCCGCCCCACCTATGGGATGCGGACCCATAATAAAGTGCACACCCCAGAACCTGTTCCTACTTTGGGAGTAATTCCAGTCCCGACCAGTCCTCCTCGAGCTCTAAGAACAAATGTTAATCATCCCCAGTCTTCTCAGAGGGACATATCGAATGCAGAATTCAGACAGTCCATTCACATGCTTGCTCAGTTGGTAGCCACACAGACTCAACTGTCGGAAGATGTTGGGTCTGCATCGGTCACATCTGAGGCTACTAGGGAGGGTCAGTTCATTAGAATGAACCTGCCCAAGTTTTCGGGCACCAAAGTAGAGGAGGATCCATAGGATTTTGTGGATGAGATGGAGAAGATCTTTAAGGTGATGCATGTAGACGGGATAGAATGAGTGGAATTGGCTTCTTATCAGCTTAAAGAAGTTGTGAACCATTGGTATAATGAGTGGGAGGATTCTAAAGGTGAGAGTACTGAGCCCACAGTATGGGGCGAGTTAGTGGAAACCTTCCTTGATCGGTTCTTTCCGCTTGAGTTGAGAGAGGCCAAAGCCGAGGAGTTTATAAACCTTAAACAAGGAAAAATAAGTGTCAAGGAGTACACGCTGAAGTTCAATCAACTGGCTCATTATGCTCCGGAGATGGCTGGTAATATGAGAGCCCGAATGAGAAAATTTACATCCGGCCTTTCAGATGACTTAGTGCTTGAATGTAAGGGGGCTATGCTGAACAGGGACATGGACTTCTCTAGGCTGTCAGTGCATATGCAGAAGGTAGAGGAGTAGAAGAAGAGAATCATTGAGTCTAGGGAGAAGGACAGACAGGCAAAGAGAGCCAGAATAGCGGATCAGAACCACACTCAGCCACAGAGAGGTAATTAGGGGAATAGATGGCAAAAGAAGAAGTTTTGGAATAATGCGCAGTCTGCAGCTAGCGCCCCAGTGTCCAGACCCCAGTTGATAGACGATTTCAGAGTTTTCAAATTAGTCATGGATCCAGAGCTCAGGATACTCAGCCACAGGGTAGTGTGGCTCAACAGTATCATCCTTTTTCGCGGTGTAAGACTTGCGGAAAGAAACACCCAAGGAGGTGTCAGTTGGGCACACTGGTGTATTATTCATGTGGTTAGTTGGGTCACTTTTAGAGAGATTGTCCCTCCGCTTGGAGGAATGGTGGTGGAGCTAAGTCACAGGCAAATTCTTCCGCACCACCACCAACCCAAAGGGCGCCACCTCAGCTGCCGGGAGTGGTCACAACCGGCTGTAAGCTTTGTACAACCACCAGGAGGCAGAAGCCTCGCCAGACGTAGTCACCGGTACGTTACAAATCTTTTCCCGTGATGCTTATGTATTACTTGATCCCGGGTCTACCTTATCCTATGTGACCCCTTATATTGCTGTCAGTTTTGGGTTTGAGCTCGATGAAATTTCAAAACCTTTCTCTATTTCCACTCTGGTGGGTGATTCTGTTGTGGCTAAGAGAGTGTATAGAAATTGTGTGGTGATTTTTTGTGGTTGGGATACCGTGGAAGACCTCATAGACTTAGATATGATTGATTTTGATTCTATCCTAGGGATGGACTGGCTTCATTCATGCTATGCCACATTAAATTGTAGAACCCAAAGAGTCACATTTTCTTTTCCAAATGAACCAGTGATAGAATGGGAGGGGCATTCTTTAGCACCTAGAGGGAACTTTATATCTTATCTCAGAGCTCGTAAACTTATCTCCAAAGTTTGTTTGTATCATCTTATTCGGGTTAAAGATTCTACTCTTGAAAGTCTTCTTCTCTAGTCAGTCCCTGTGGTAAATGAGTTTCCAGAAGTCTTTCCAGATGATCTCCCAGGAATAACACCTGATAGGGAGATAGATTTTGGTATTGATTTGCTGCCAGACACCCGTCCCATTTCTATTCCGCCATATAGAATGGCTCATGCAGAACTGAAAGAGTTAAAAGAATAGCTAGCAGACCTTTTAGAAAAAGGTTTTATACGTTCCAGTATTTCTCCCTAGGGTGCACCTGTACTTTTCGTGCGAAATAAAGATGGTTCCTTGCGCATAAGTATAGATTACCGCCAGCTAAATAAGGTCACTGTTAAAAATAAATATCCTCTTCCTAGGATTGATGATCTCTTTGACCAACTTCAGGGTGCTAAATGTTTTTCAAAGATAGACCTTTGTTCGGGATACCATCAGTTGAAAGTTAGAGAGTAAGACATTCCCAAAACAGCCTTCCAAACCAGATACGATCATTACGAATTCCTAGTCATGTCCTTTGGTTTGACTAACGCCCCTGCAGCCTTCATGGATCTTATGAATAGGGTGTTCCGTCAGTTTTTAGATCTGTTTGTCATATTTTTCATTGATGATATTCTGATTTATTCCAAGAGTGAGGAGGACCATGCCAATCACCTCCAAATCATCCTTCAGACTCTCAAAGATCATAAGTTGTATGCAAAATTTTCCAAATATGAATTTTGGCTAAGTGCTATTGCTTTCTTGGGGCATATTGTGTCTAGTGATTGAATTAGAGAGGATCCCCAAAAGGTTGAGGCAGTGAGAAAATGGCCCAAAACCACGACTCCAACTAACATTCATAGCTTCTTGGGTTTGGTAGGGTATTATGAAAGATTCATAGAAAGGTTTTCTTCCATAACTGCTTCACTTACTAAGTTAACCCAGAAAAAGGTGAAGTTTGTGTGGTCTGACTCCTATGAGAGTAGTTTTGAGAAGTTGAAAGACAAATTAACTACAACACTTGTTCTGACTCTTCCGAAAGGCACAGAGGGTTTTGTTGTGTACTGTGATGCATCTCGTGTGGAACTTGGGTGTGTACTTATGCAGCACGGTAAGGTAGTGGCTTATGCATCCAGGCAGTTGAAGGTGCATAAGAAAAATTACCCCACCCATGACTTGGAGTTAGCGGCTGTGGTGTTTACGCTTAAAATCTGGCAGCATTATCTTTATGGGGTGCATGTTGATATTTTCACTGACCATACGAGTTTACAGTATGTTTTCTTGCAAAAAGAATTGAACCTTAGGCAAATACGTTGGATGGAATTGCTAAAGGATTATGACATGAGCCTGCACTATTATTCGGGCAAGGCAAATGTGGTAGCTGACGCCCTTAGCAGGTTGTCAATGGGCAGCCTTTCTCATGTTGAAGAAGGTAAAAGAGAGATGGTGAAGGATATTCACTGACTTACAAATCTTAGAGTGTGACTCTTAGATTTCAAAGATAGAGGGGTAGTTGTTCACGAGATAGCTAAATTATTCCTTTATCTGGAAGTTAAAGAGAAGCAGATCGAAGATCCCATCTTGATGCAGATCAAGAAAGCTGTGGGTCAACAAAAGGTGATATTCTTTGAAATTAGTGGTGATGGTATTTTTAGATATCAGGGTAGATTATGTGTGCCAAATGTATATGGTCTGCAGAAGAGAATCCTTGACGAGGCTCACACTTTGAGGTATATTGTTCACCCAGGCTCTACCAAGATGTATCATGATTTGAAAACCATTTATTGGTGGAAAATATGAAGTGCGATATGGCTAACTATGTTGCCAAGTGTTTGCACTGTCAACAAGTTAAGGTAGAGCATATGAGGCCTGGTGGTACTTCCTAAGAGATTGCTTTGCCTTTATGGAAATGGGAAATGATCAATATGGATTTCATTACGGGACTTTCGAGGCCCCAAAATCAGTATGATTCTATTTGGGTAATTGTTGATCGGCTGACCAAGTCAGCTCACTTTCTGCCTGTGAGGACCAACTTTTTGGGAGATGATTATGCCAAGCTATACATTGAGGACATAGTCCATTTGCATGGGGAACCTATATCCATCATATCTGACAGAGGTAGCAATTCTCTTCACAGTTTTGGAGGTCTTTTCAGAGGGGTTTAGGTACCCAAGTGAACCCAAGTACTGCTTTCCACCCTCAGACTGATGGGAAAGCTGAGTGCACCATTCATACCCTTGAGGATATATTGAGGGGTTGTGTAATTGACTTCAAAGGTAGTTGGGTAGATCACTTGCCGTTAATAGAGTTCGCTTATAATAACAGCTACCATACTAATATTAAGATGGATCCATTTGAAGCTTTGTATGGGAGAAGATGTAGATCACTGATAGGGTGGTATGAAGTGGGTGAGACTCAGTTGTTCTGGCCGTATCTTGTTCATCAGGCGATAGAGGACGTGAAAATTATTAGAGAATGACTTAAAACAGCCCAGAGTAGATAAAAATCCTACGTCAATGTTAGGAGAAGAGACTTAAAGTTTGAGGTTGGTGATTGGGTGTTTCTCAAAGTCTCCCCTATGATGGGAGTTATGTGATTCGGGAAAAAAGGTAAGCCGAATCCTCTCTATATAGGGCCATACCAAATTTTAAGAAGGATGGGTGGGGTTGGTATGAGTTAGAGTTGCCGACAAGTTTGGGTTCTGTTCATCCGGTATTTCACATATCCATATTGACGAAATACATTGGAGACCATTCATTAGTATTGCCTGTAGAGGAGGTCAAAGTGACAGACTCCTTATCCTATGAAGAAGAGCCCGTGGCTGTCTTGGATCGCCAAGTTAGGAAATTGAGGAGCAAAGAAATAGCCTCGGTCAAAGTGTTATGGAAAAATTAGAAAGTTGAGGAAGCAACTTGGGAATCAGAAAATGACATGAGAGATAGATACCCAGACTTATTTGATCCGGTGAATGACGAAATGGAAGGTACAATCCTTGTCTTATTATTTTATAGCCTTAGTATACTTTAAATCGTGCTTTTTTGTGTTCCGCATCATTATTCGGGGATGAATGATCCCAAGGGGGGGATAATGTAACACCCCGCAAAAATCGTCCATGCGTTAGCTCGTGGTAATATGCTCTTAGAGTTAAATGACTAGAATAGTGTCAAAGAGACTTAGTCTCATTTTTGTCTTTCAAAATGAGTAGAATTTAAACCATATATAATTTTCCTAATTTCTACTTTTTATCATGTGGGAAATTGAGTGAGATTTCCATCGATATAAGATTTGCCCAAATCCGATACCCGGGCAAGAAGTTATGGCTAATTTAAGTCCTAATCGTAAAACATCGTCATTTTGGTGCTTGGCGCATCGCGGAGTGGGTCTATTTAGAAATTGTCAAATTTTAATAGCCTAGCGCGATTGTGGCACGTCGCACTGAAGCTCCAAGTCCCAACCAGTAGGACAACACGATGGCTCCGCATCGCGGTGACCCTTAGAATCCCATTCGTCAATTTCCAGTGAGCCACCGCGATTGTGGCGCATAGCGGTGGCCCATAAAATTGGGATCCCAATTACTGTTTATTCCGTCTCATTAAGGATATATTAGGTATTTTTTCACCCCCCTTATCAGCTTAAACACGGGATTATACTCCCAAGTGCCCACATTAATCATATTTTCTTCAGAAATTCACAAGAACACTCTCTAGGGTTTCAAACAAGAATCCCAAATAACTCAAGATTCAACCATGGACTTTAGAAGATAATTAGAGAGTTGGAATCCCCACACCATAGACTTCACGAATCATCTATTATTTTTTGAGATTGAGGTACGCGAGGTTTTTCTAAAATCTCATGGACATAGAAATCATGTTTTTAAGAAAAGGGTTTCGGATTTATGAATATATTCATGTTTTAGAAGCGTTGATGCTATTGTTTTGGCCTTTAGGCCTTCCCCCAAATTGATTTGAAATTTTATATATATGTAAGCATGTGTTTTAAGGTTGATGATTGAATTGAGACCATGATTCATAAAAAAAATCCCTCTCTTGTGATGATTTTCATTTACTTATGATATACTAAGAAATTATTTGAATGCATCTTGAAAAACATGTTATGAAATGACTTGAATAATAATATATTTGGATTGTGATTTTGATTCCAAAAGAGAGAGGGCTGTTTATGTTGATAAATGTTGAACATAATCATATAATGAAAAGAGTTGCATGGTTTGTTAAAGATTACATGACCACCACTTGTTTATTGAAAGGATGAGAACTTTTGCATAACTTTGACTTATGTTTTCGGAACATGAAATCTCTTATGCGAATTGCATGTTTGGGTGGTCTAAACTATGTTTTAATGAAAAAATCATGCTTATTGCATTATGGCTCAGAATTATGACTTGCAAGCCTTGGTATGACGATACCAAAATAGACAATGCCATAATAGACTTAGACAAACATAGAAATCAGATTTTCATGACTTAAGATTTCAAGATGATATATGTTTAGAAATGGATAAAATTGGGCACAAAGAGATGTTTGGTGGTCCCCCTAAGAAGACACGAGTTCAGATAACTCATTTCCCAAAACCGTGATTTGTCGATTCGGGTATATTAAATTACTCTGGCCTAGTGCCCTGTGGCGTATTAGACTCAGATACTCCAATCCTTGTGGCACACTTGGGTTAGGGGCTTTCCCGTCGAGTCAATGGCAGACTCCATATAGCCCGTGGGGTTTTAGACTTGTTGGGGTGTACCACCTAACTCAGAAGTAATACAAAGATAAAAAATTGCACTGACAGAAAGGTTTTTATGATTATCAAAATGCCCATGTGTTTTGGAATTTATATCGTATGTGATGTTTTATGACTAGCTCTAAACTATTTTATTTATATTAAAACCTTTATTTTGGATCGCTCTGCATACTAGTACATCTGTATTGACCCCCCCTTACCTTTTAGGTTCTGAGGCACAGTCTAGGGGTCTTGATAAGCAGTAGATTTCTTCAGACAGTAGTGCAGGGTCTAGTCGGTCAGCCTTCTATATTTCAGAAGGCCTTGTTATTTTTAGACATTTATTATCAGTTATGGTTTTGGTATACTGGGGGCCTTGTCCCAACTTTTTAGACAGTTATCTTTAGATCATGTAGTAGAGATTTCGCAGACTGTTCCAGATGTTGTTAGTGATTTTCGAATCTCATTCCTTATTGTTAAACTTAATCCAGAGTATGACCATATTTCGGTATCAGATTATATTTCCACATCTTCTTTTATTATGTGAATTTTGTACATTATTACAAGATAGAGTAGGACACCCGAGCCTTCTTGGTTCGGGATGTCCGTCACGGCCAGGCCCTAGTTCGGGTCGTGACTGTGAGTAAAAAAAAAGAGTTTCGTAGTTTTTCTGTTTAGAGTTCTTTATGGCTTTTGTTTTTCACATTCCAAAAGTTTTTTACCATTTGAATTCATTTGTCAAAAACAAAAATGTCAAAAATATTTTTTCTCTTGTTCTCTTTAGGAAACATTCATAATTCGAAAATTTCAAAAAAAGAATTTTTTCAGTAGAAGCTTCTAATAAAAGAAAAAATCAAAAAGATGGCAGAAGTTTAGTACCTTTCTAATAAGAAAAATACCAAAAAGAATTTTCTTTCATAGTTGTTGGTGTCATTTTTATGTGAAGTATCAAATGAAAAAAACAAACAAAGATTTTATTAACATTGTTTATCGTCTGTTTGTGGTCGTGTCTCTTAGGTTAGGGTTCAGTAGGTTGTTTAATCTCTATTTAATCAATTTGGGCGAACTACGTACACCTGATTCTGCTCTCTCGGGAGAGAGATACGTAGACAACCCTTCTAGGGTTCGGTGATCTTATTTAAAAAATCCAAAAGATTTTCTTCACTATTCACTTAGAGTAGGTGTTTCATATACATCTTTAAAAGAAAATCACAAAAAGATTTTCTCTTAATAGTTTCAAGTTTCATTTTCGTATGAAATTCAAAATTGAAAACCCCAAAAGATTTTTCTTTGGTAAGTATAGGTTTCATTTTGTATAGGAAGTTGAAAATTCAAAAAGATATTCGTCAATTCTTTTGACAATTTGTTATTTTTTTTTCTTCACAAAGTTTCACAAAAAGAAAAAGAAAGAGAGTTTGATTGGTCATTGTTTGGCCAAACTTCACGAACTATGCACACCTGATTCTCCTCTCTAGGGAGTGAGATACGTAGGCGCCCTTCTTGAGTTTGGTGATCTTTTAAAAAAGAAGACAAAGAAAAAGAGTTTTTTAAAAAGTGTTGTTTTCTAACGCCTTTGTTGTTTCTATTGCTCAGTTAGTTTAAGGTGGTTGGTTTGTGTCATTTTGGCTAAACCTCCATATTTCACCGAGTCGAAAGGAAAGATATGGCCAACAAAGATACTGAGATAGTTGTCACTAATCAGATAGAAAATTCTGGTAATGAGAATTGAGGATCAAATGAAGAGATCTTGAAATTAAGGCAACAAATGGTAGAGATGCACCAGGCATGAGCTAGTGGCTTGCCTCCACCTCCATTCCTTAATGACCTTGTTTTTAATTACCCGCCGTTTTATCAGGCACAGTCTTTTATTCCCACTGGTACACCACAACACGTGTCGGGATTAACTCTGCAACAGTACTATCCCAGCTCTTCTAGTGTGCCCATGGCAATTCCTCAACAGAGGACTACTACTCATCATGCACCACCTGTGACACCTGTGTTCGTGGCTTTTTCACCACCAGATGCTCCTACTCTTGATGTTCATCCACCGGTTGTGCTTCCCCACTCTGTAAGAGAGCCTATATTGAATATTTCTAGTGATCAACATTATGCTCTTGAGCCCACATTTAAGTTGACTGGTCCTTATGGCTACACTCAACCGCCTGAATTTCCTCTTAATGCTGAAAATTCTATTATGACAGAAGAACAAGAGAAAATGACCCAAAAGGTGAAAATTTTGGAACTAGCTATGAAGAACTTTCAAGGACTTGGGGGTTATGAAAATGTCTCATATAAGGACTTATGCATGTTTCCAGGTGTTTACCTTCCCCTCGGCCTTAAGATGCCAAAGTTTGAGAAGTATGATGGACACGGGGATCTGGTGATGTATTTGAGATGTTATTGTAACCAATTAAGAGGTGCTGAAGGCAAAGAACAACTTCTCATGGCTTACTTTGGTGAGAGTCTTTCAAGTTTAGCCTCAGAGTGGTTTGTTGATCAGGATATTGATAGGTGGAATAGTTGGGATGATTTAGCTAATGAATTTGTGCAACAATTTTAATATAATATGGAATTGATCCCTGACGAAAAATCCCTAACTAGTATGAAGAAGAAGAATACTGAGAGTATCAGGGGTATGCGATCAGATGGCGTCTAAAGGCTACTACGGTGAAACCACTAATGAAAAAAAGCAAGATAGTAGAGGTGTTTATTCAAGCGCAGGATGAAACATATTATCAACACTTGTTACCTGCATTAGGCAAGCTATTTATTAAGGTCCTCAAAATAGGAGATGATAGAGGATGGAATTAAGAACGGTCGCATTGTGAGTTTTGCAACAATGAAAGCAACTACTCAAGCAATTCAAAAGGGTTCAGGAAGTGTAGGGGAGAAGAAGAATTAGGAAGATGCATCTCCTATTGTAGTTGGAAAGCGGACACGGTAAAAAAATACCATATCGTCGTCGGTCTCAGGCTCAAGCACAAGTTCATGACCAAGCTCTACATAATCACTCCCAAAATCCACTATACTTTATTCCCTCACCTCCATATCCAGTGTATAATACACAACCACATGTTCAACCCCCATCTAACCCACAATGGAACATACCAACTTCCCAGAGTCATCCTCTAACTCCACAAATATACCAAAAACCTTCTAGGCCTGATTTTTTATCCAAGCCAAACAATAAAATGAGGCAGAAGTCGAGAGATAGCTTCACACCAATTGGAGAGTCATATGCCAGCTTATTTCAGAGATGGGTACAGTGGGGCATGATCACTCCTATCCTTGGGCACACTTTTAATCCCCGTTTAAGAAATTTTGATCCTAATGTACGATGTGCGTATCATTCTGATGCTCAGGGTCATAGTATTGAAAATTGTCAAGATTTGAAAACAAAAATTGAAAAGATGATTCAAGATAGATCAATTATGGTGCAGAACATTGACAGTGAGAAAAACTCTAGTCATGCTTATATGCAAACCAATGGCTAAGATGTCAAGCTCAACAATTAAAAAGTTACTCCTCTCCCCGCTAGGATGGATGTTTGGTAGTTTGTTTTATTTTATTTTCTGTTATCCAAATTATTTTAGGGTTGTAGTTCGGGATCTATCTTATTTTTTTGTCCCTTTGTCGTTTATGTTCAAATCCTTCTATATTTTATTTCAATTTAATGGAGTGTATTTTTTCCCTTTGTGTTTTAAATATATGTTATTTGTTTGTTTTCTTTACACAATACATTTTATGTTGGTTCTAGTGATATGACATGCCTGCGGAGTTTTAGCCATATCTTAAAGTCCAGTTTTAAGCATGAACTTTGAATCCGAGGGATAAAGTGAAAAAAAATCTGAGAAAATAGGTAGAGTCCTGAGACATTTGGTGACATGTTGAAGCCGTTTCTTAAAATTAAGGAAATTATTTTGAGAATCACAAGAATAACTTGGTCATCAACTGAAAGACACGTCTCAATTAGGCCAAATAGTGGATGTGTGATCCTATATCAAGAGGAACTGAAAGAAAATTAGTTCCACGAAATCCTGAGTCATTCAATGTGAGAATGTACAACAAAAGTGGAGTTGTATGCTGAACAAGCACAGAAGAAGTAGTGACGCATTGTCTCAGTTAAAGTTATTGCTATAAAAAAAATTCACAAATAATCTTCATTTTTCATTTTCATAGTGCATGCTTTATACTTGCATTTTTAAGGATTGATATGACGAAGGCATTTCATTCTGCTATCCAAACATTGCGTCATCCTTTGTTTATCCTAGTTGAGCTTTAGTTCTATTTTCTTTCATACCCCTCTTTTAGAATCAAGATAGAGTCATCAAGGTTCTAAAGAAAAGGTGTTGAGCAGAACAATAGAGTCAAAAAAATTTTAAAAAGAAAAATAAGAGAAAAAATGTGTCCAAAAAGAAAGAAAAGAGAAGAGTGTCAAGAAAAAAAGAGGCAGAAAGGTCCCAAAAGAGGAAAAGAGTCAATAAAGGAGAAAAAAAAGAAAAGAAATCAGAATCAAGAAAAAGAACAAGTTGTCGAAACTACGTGTGACCTGATTCTCCTCTATCGGGGGTGAGATACGTAGGCTTCCCTACTCGGGGCTTGGTCCAATCAAATAAAAAATTTAGAATTGCCTAGTAAAAAAAATTGGGCATGAGTTAATCCTCATTATTTGAGTCGATTTCAAAAGTTGTTAGTCCTACCTTTTTTCAAGTGTCGTTTGGGCCTTATGCCATCCTTTCTTTCTAACCTTATCCAAAATCCAAGTTACAACCAAAGAAAGACCTTCAGATCAATCTTTTTAGAATGTTAAGTCTAAGCATACAATGGATATGATGACACATTTTGGGAACTACTTGTCTTCCTCAACATAAGGAATCATGAGCCAAATAAAAATGAGCGAGTCTTATTGGTGAAAACCCTCACGGGCATCGTAAGGCAATGGTAAGTTGAGAGAAATAAAAATGAGAGTCTAATTAGTGAAAACCCTCATGGGCACTGTAAGATGATGGTAAGTTGAGAGAAATAAAAATGAAAGAGTCTTATTGGTGAAAAACCCTCTCGGATACCCTAAGGCAATGGTGAGGTGAGAAAAAAAAATGAGAGAGGCTTGTTGGAAAAAACCCTTCGAGGCATCACTAGTCAAATGAGGTCTTCAAATGCAATTGAACCAGGGAAGTAACTCAGTTTCAGGGCCTTTAACTCAAGAATAATCGGTAGAAAATTCGGATGGAAGATCAGGCTGCTTGATCCAAAAGGCGTGTCATAATCATTAGGGTTGATTGTCATTTTTAGATAAAGTTTTCTATTCACTATTTCAGTGGGGACATTCATTGTCTTTTCTTTCTTCTCTATGTTTCTATTTCTTTTTTCTTGAGTCAGTTATTCAATTGTTATTATTTTTACCGTATCTTTGAGTCAAGTTCAGGTCAAAACAAGTGAAAAAATATTTTAAAACTGGCTACCAGCTTTTTCAATTGCACAAAGCAAGACTAAAGGCCAACACATAAAACAAACATGATTGTGAGCCGAAATAAGGCATGCAAAAGTTTTGTCAAACAGACAAATCTGGGAACTCATGAAAATACCAAGGTTCAAAGGGTTTATCTGAGAAGCCTGACAAAGCAGAGATACTGTGTTCATTTCAGAGTCACTCTTAATAAACTGAGTTTGGGTCAATGATACAACAAGCCAATGATATATGCTAGTGGTTGCAAGCAAGGTTAAATGTGATGAGGGCAAGGACGTTTGCTGCAAAAGTCAAAGCCACAAACCAGCCACCATGTTTAAACTCACATGTTTTCTTCGATGAAACAGGAAACATGTTAACTTCAAATCAAGGAATTCAGAGCATAAATATCAAGGGCTACAATGCCTTACTTTTACAAGTAAAAAAAATAATGTTGTTGCATAGGTTTGATAATCAAATCATGGTAAAGTTCATCATCCTACATCCCTCGGGGACACACTTTCTTGTCCAGGTATTTCAGTTTTCAGTTACTAGGTGATACACTTCTTAAATTGAACCTTTACTCCTAGAAGACGTACCTTCAGGTCGATTCATTTCCCTTGACTCCTGGAAGACGTACCATCTAGTCGATTCATTCCCCTTGACACCAAGAAGACGTATCTAACAGTCAAGTCGTACCCCTTGACTTCTAGAAGACATACCTTTCGATCGATTCGTTCCTCTTAACTTCTAGAAGACGTACCTTTCGGTCGTGTCATTCCCCTTGACTCCTAGAATATGTACCTTTTGGTTAAGTCATTCCCCTGGATTCCTAGAAGATGTACTTCCTGGTAGAGTAATTCCCGTTGATTCATAGAAGATTTACTTTGTAGTCGAGTAAGTCCCCTTGATTCCTAGAAGATGTACTTCCTGGTCAAGTCATTCCCCTTGATTCCTAGAATATGTACTTGCTAGTCGAGTCATTCCCCTTGATTCCTAGAAGATGAACTTTCTGGTCAAGTCATTCCCCTTGATTCCTAGAAGATGTACTTCCTGGTTGAGTCATTCCCCTTGATTCCTAGAAGATGTACTTCTTAGTCGAATCAGTCCTCTTAATTCCTAGAAGATGTACTTCTTGGTCGAGTCTGTCCCCTCGATTCCTAGAAGAAGTACTTTCCGGTCGAGTCATTCCCCGTGATTCCTAGAAGATGTAGTTTTTGGTCGAGTCAGTCCCCTTGATTTTTAGATTATATACTTTCTGGTCGATTCGTTCCCCTTGACTCTAAGAAGACGTACCTTCTGGTAAAGTCGTTCCCCTTGATTCCTAAAAGATGTACTTCCTGGTTGAGTCATTCCCCTTGATTCCTAGAAGATGTACTTCCTGGTCGAGTCATTCCCCTTGATTCCTAGAAGATGTACTTTCTGGTCAAGTCATTCCCCTTGATTCCTTGAAGATGTACTTCCTGACCGAGTCAGTCCCCTTGAATCCTAGAAGATGTACTTCCTGATCAAGTCATTCCCCTTGATTCCTATAATATGTACTTTCTAGTTGAGTTATTCTCCTTGATTCCTAGAAAATGTACTTTCTAGTCGAGCCAGTCCCCTTGATTCCTAGAAGATGTAGTTCCTGGTCGAGTCAGTCCCCTTGATTCCTAGAAGATGTACTTTCTGGTCGAGTCATTCCCTTTGATTCCTAGAAGATGTACTTCCTGGTCGAGTTAGTCCCCTTGATTCCTGGAAGATGTACTTCCTGATCGAGTCATTCCCCTTGATTCCTAGAATATGTACTTTCTTCTCGAGTCAGTCCCCTTGATTCCTAAAAGATGTGCTTCTTGGTCGAGTCAGTCCCCTTGATTCCTAGAAGATGTACTTCCTCGTCGAGTCATTCCCCTTGATTCCTAGAAGATGTACTTCCTAGTCGAGTCAGTCCCTTTGATTCCTAGAAGATGTACTTTCTAGTCGAGTCATTCCTCTTGATTCCTAGAAAATGTACTTTCTAGTCAAGTCATTCCCTTTGACTCCTAGAAAATGCAGTTTCTAGTCGAATCATTCCAATTAATCGATAGAATATATATTTCTTTGTTCGAGTTTTTCAAGTAGTTATGATGTGACTGTGACAAAAGTCCTCTGATGTTAAATTGGGGCAAAAATTTGATACCTATTTTTGGAACTTTACTTTTCTGGCAAATGGAATCTCTCTTTATAATAACATTTGTTTGGGATAATTTTGTTTCTACTTTTGATGTGATTTCAGGATCCTGCCTGAAGAACAGGATGAATAAATGAAAAGTCAAGCAACAAGGTGAAGAAGTTGAAAGTCAAGCAACAAGGTGAAGAAATTGAAAGTCAACAAATTGAAAAATAACAAGTTAGGAGCCCGCCTGAAGAACAGGGTGAAGAAATTGAAAACCACGCAACAAGTGGAAGAAATTGCAAGTTAGGATCCCGCCTGAAGAATAGGGTGATGAAATAGCAAGTCAAGAGTCAAAGGAAGCTGCATAGATAGGACTTTTGTAATTTTGTTTATGTTTTTAATTTGTAATTTTCATTTTTGATGTAATGATATTGCCGAGGACCGGAACCTCAACAGGACCTCACTCGAATCTTCAACTCGGTTGTCCTTTCTTCTTCTGTTTTTTCCTTTGAATAATAGTCGGGTCAAAATTTCGTCTCAATTTCTACTTCTTTGCATGAGAATACTTTGTGATACATCCAAAGAGGGCATGATGTAGACACGTAATTTTGTCCCTCCAAAATTATTATTTTTACCATTTTACCTTCCGTCTTACCACGCATCCTAACCCCATTCCATATTTTTTTTTCACAAAAATGACAATAATAACCAACACTAAACAAAATTTATCCCTAAATTCTCACATGATCCCAATTGGAACAAACTAACAACCCCTCCCTATCAAATTTTGACAACACATCACCACCCTACACCCCCTCTCCCTACCCATGTGGGCCCCTCCCCTACCCCAACTCATATTTTTTCCACCGTAACAGAATCAACAACAATACACATTCACTAATAGAATTTTTCATACACCATATATGCACACATCTCACTGAAATTCCCACGCACACACGGAATATAAACACACAACAACAGAATTGGGAAAGGGGGAAATTCATATACATAGTTCATACACACACATATACAGACGCAAAATACACACACCTCACGCCATTAACACAACTCATACACACAATTTTGACATATACACACACCTCACAAAAATTCACAGAAGACTTCACTCACCCAACATACCCGTTACACATACTGGAATGGAGGGGAAAAATAGTTAAAAGTGAAAAATTGTGAGGGAGAGATCGATAGACAGAGGAGAAAGAAGAAAGAAAAGTAATATTTGAGCATGAGAGGGGAGAAACTCCATTTTTTTCAGCAAGTTAATCACCAAAAAATGAGGACAATATCAGTTTTGGTTCCGACTGAACCGTTGCTGGAACAACATCTCGAAAACACGCCGGAAACACTAACCAACCACCAACACCGACCAACCCGCTGAATAATCTCCAAATCCAACCCCGTTCCAGCTTTCGATCAATCCACCGGCAACCAATCAACCTTAACGCCACTGCTTTGGTGGACACCATCGGCGAACGGTTCATGTTGATCGAATAAGTTCAACGTTGAGGTTCTGTTGGTTCGTGAGCTCGGATCGATCGCTAGTTGTACAGAATAAATTTATCAATTAAGGTCCAACTTTATTCTTTTCCTTTTTATTTCAATGTTTACGATATTTTGTGTTTCGAATTGAATATTTGTGTGTTGTTTGATCTTGGTTGGTGATGAATTTCTACTTGTGTGATTTGGATGATTCCCTTGGATTATGATTTATATAATGAAACGATATCTCGTTAAGAATAAAAAAGAAATTTGGGGCGGGAATTGGAAATTTGATAAAAGCCGAGCATTGATTTATTTGGATTCATTGATGGATGTTTGATTCAGAATATTTGTTCATTGTATCGAACTCAATGGTATCATGATAGGTTAAAATAGATAGGCAAATGCAGGTCGGGTAGACAAATTTAGGAATTGTGCATTGTTAGATGATTGAATGTTTGATGAATGTTTTCTATTTTATCACACAAAATTGAAATTGTATTCATTTGTCGGGGAATTCCCCGAAGAAATTTATACTTATTCACCGGGATATGCCCTGAAGTATCTTGTTGGCGGAAGATGATCATGATGAAGGCCCATGACATTGGGTAGAGCATAGTTCGGGGATAGTATAGGTTAGTGTATGTTTATTTCTGTATTTTTTAATACGATTTGTAATAAATTGGGATGGACACTACTTTTTTTGTTTTTTTTTTATTTGATTGTTTATTTTTTTATTGTGTGTTTTGTTTGGTTTATACATCTCGTAGTGTTAGACTAGCCGATATGCTCCATGAAGCGACCGTGGTCGAACCACGGGATCGAGGGTGCCTAACACCTTTCCCCCGATCAACATAATTCCTTAATCCAGAATCTCTGTTTGCAAACCATTTTTAAAGAGTTAAAACAGTTTTGAAAAAGGATTTCCAAAAGTGACTTGACACACTCGATTATGCCAAGTGGCGACTGTGAGTTAATTGTAAAATGCATCCTTTTCGAAATAATTTTTCTTTTGTCACTTAATAATAAACCCTTTCAAACTTAAAATGATATTGATTTTGGTTTAAAAAGGGGTGTGATAGCTCTAGCGACTCTGCTGGGGAATATTTTCAGAATTTGAGCTTATTTTTGGAGTTATATCGGCTTAGTTTGACATATGGGTGTATAGACGTTTGTGTTATTGTTTGTATTTATTTTATCATTGTTGAGTGCCTACTTGCTACGTGTTTACAGTTTTTCCTCTTATGTGTTATCGCTTTATATGTGGCATCATTTGCATAACCCGAGTTAATTCTTTCACAATAAGTTTTGTAGTACACGTGAGTACACGATCTCTAGTTGAGTCACCCTTATTTTAGGAGGAGGAGCCGTCGGGTGGATGGAGTGGGTGGAAATCTCTCGCAACCACTATCGACCATACGCTCCCCCTAACAGCCTTGTTAGTTGACCTCAGCGTAGGTCAGCCTTTAGGTCATGCTTATCTGCATCATATTGAGACCTAGCGGGACCCACGTGACCCTTTGTAGGAGACTCACCTCTAAAGCATCCCTATGTGCTAAATATTGCATCTCTGAGGGTAACGTGGTCATTTGACGAACTGATTTGGGGAAAACATATGTTAGAAATAAAGTGTGTAGGCAAGAAAGTGTTGAAAAGAAAAAGGTGAGACAAAAAAAAGAGTTTCATAGTTTTTATTTTTAGAGTTCTTTATGGCTTTTATTTTTCACAATCCTAAAAAAAAATATCAATTTTTTTTTTACCATTTGAATTCATTTGTCTAAAACAAAAATATCAAAAAGATTTTTCTCTTGTTCTCTTTAGGAGGCATTCATAATTCAAAATTTTCAAAAAAAGTTTTTTTTTTCAGTAGAAGTTTCTTATAAAAGAAAAAATCAAAAAGACGGCAAAAGTTTAGTACCTTTCTTATAATAAAAATACCAAAAATATTTTTCTTTCATAGTTGTTGGTGTCATTTTTATGTGAAGTGTCAAATGAAAAAACCCAAAAAAGATTTTACTAACGTTGTTTATCGCCTGTTTGTGGACATGTCTCTTAGGTTAGGATTTAGTCGGTTGCTTAATCTTTATTTGTCCAATCTGGATGAACTACGCACATCTGATTCTCCTCTCTCGAAAGTGAGATACGTAGGCAGCCTTTCTAGGATTCGGTGATCTTATTTGAAAAATCCAAAAGATTTTCTTCACTCTTCACTTAGAGTAGGTGTTTCATATACATCTTTAAAATAAAATCACAAAAAGATTTTCCTTTAATAGTTTCAAGTTTCATTTTTGTATGAAATTCAAAATTGAAAACCCAAAAAGATTTTTCTTTAGTAATCATAAGTTTTATTTTGTATAGGAAGTTGAAAATTCAAAAAGATATTCGTCAATTCTTTTGACAATTTGTTATTTTCTTTTCTTCATAAAGTTTCACAAAAAGAAAAAGAAAGAGAGTTTGATTGGTCATTTTTTGGACAAACTTCACGAACTATGCATACCTAATTCTCCTCTCTCGGGAGTGAGATACGTAGGCGCCCTTCTTGAATTTTCATGATTTTTTCAAAAAGAAGACAAAGAAAAAGATTTTTAAAAAAAATGTTGCTTTCTAACGCCTTTGTTGTTTCTATTGCTCAGCTATTTTAAGGTGGTTGGTTTGTGGTATTTTGGCTGAACCTCCATATTACACCGAGTCGAAAGAAAAGATATGGCCAACAAAGATATTGAGATGGTTGTCACTAATCAGATAGAGAATTCAGGGAATGAGAATCCAGGATCAAATGAAAAGATCTTAAAATTAAGGCAGCAAATGAAAGAGATGCATTGGGCGTGGGCCAGTGGCTTGCCTCCACCTCCATTCCTCAATGACCTCATTTTCAATTACCCGCCACTTTCTCAGGCGCAGTCTTTCATTCCCAATGGTACACCACAACACGTGTCGGGATTCACTCTGCAATAGTACTATCCCAGCACTTCTAGTGTGCCCATGGAAATTCTTCAACAGAGGCCCACTGCTCACCCTGCACCACCTTTGACACCTGTGTTCGTGGCTCCGCCACCACCTGAAGCTCCTACTCTTGATGTTCATCCACCGGTTGTGCTTCCCCACTCCCTGAGAGAGCCTATATTTAATATTTTTATTGATCAACATTATGCTCCTGAGCCCACATTTAAGTTGACTGGCCTTTATTGCTACACTCATCCGCCTGAATTTTCTCTTAATGCTAAAAAATCTGTTATGATATAAGAACAAGAGGACATGACTTGAAAGGTGAAAAGTTTAGAACTAGCTATGAAGAACTTTCAAGGACTTGGAGGTTACAAAAGTGTCTCATATAAGGACTTATGCATGTTTCCAGGTGTTAACCTTCCCCTCGACGTTAAGATACCAACGTTTGAGAAGTATGATGGATACGGGGATCTGGTGGCGTATTTGAGATATTATTGTAACCAATTAAGAGGTGCTGGAGGCAAAGAAGAATTACTCATGGCTTACTTTGGTGAGAGTCTTTCGGGTCTGGCCTCAGAGTGGTTTGTTGATCAGGATATTGATAGGTGGAATAGTTGGGAGGATTTAGCTAATGAATTTGTGCAATAATTTTAATATAATGTGGAATTGATCCCTAACGAAAAATCCCTAACCAATATGAAGAAGAAGAATACTGAGAGTTTCAGGGAGTATGCGATCAGATGACGTCAACAAACTGCTAGGGTGAAACCGCTAATGAATAAAAGCAAGATAGTGGAGGTATTTATTCAAGCACAAGATGAAACGTATTAGCAATACTTGTTACCTGCATTAGGTAAGCCATTTATTGTGGTCCTCAAAATAGGAGAGATGATAGAGGATGGAATTAAGACCGGTCGCATTGTGAGTTTTGCAACATTGAAAGCAACTACTCAAGCAATTCAAAAGGGTTCAGAAAGTGTTAGGGAGAAGAAGAATGAGGAATATGCATCTGCTATTATAGTTAGACAACGGGCATGATCAAGAAGACTACATCACCATTAGTCTCAGGCTCAAGCCCAAGTTCATGCCCAATCTCCACATAATCACTCCTAAAATCCACTATACTCCATTCCCCCACCTCCATATCCAGTGTATAATGCACAACCATATGTTCAACCCCCATCTTACCCATAATGGCACACACCAACTTCCCAGAGTCATCCTCTAACTCCATAAACATACCAAAACCCTTCTAGGTCCTATTTTTTATCCAAGCCAAACAATAAAATGAGGCAGAAATCAAGAGATAGTTTCACACCAATTAGAGAGCCGTATGCTAGTTTATTTCAGAGATTGGTATAGTGGGGTATGATCACTCCTCTCTTTAGGCACACTCTTAATCCCCGTTCAAGAATTTTTTATCCTAATATACGATGTACGTATCATTCTGATGCTTAGGGTCATAGTATTAAAAATTGTCGAGATTTGAAAAGAGAAATTGAAAAAATAATTCAAGATAGATCAATTATGGTGCAGAACATTGGCAGTGAAAAAAGCTCTAGTCATGATGATATGCAAACCAGTGGCTAAGATGTAAAGCTCAGCAGTTAGAAAGTCACTCCTCTCTCTGTTAGGATGGATGTTTGGTAGTTTGTTTTCTTTTCTTTTCTGTTATCCAAATTATTTTAGGGTTGTAGTTCGGGATCTATCTTGTTTTGTCCCTTTGTCGTTTATGTTCAAATCCTTCTATCTTTTATTTCAATTAAATGGAGTGTTTTTTTCCCTTTGTGTTTTAAATATATGTTGTTTGTTTGTTTTCTTTACACAATACATTTTATGTTGGTTCTAGTGATATGGCATGCCTGTGGAATTTCAGCCAGATCTTAAAGTCCAGTTTTAAGCATGAACTTTGAATCAGAGGGCTAAAGTTAATTTTTTTTTAGAAAATAGGTAGAGTGCTAAGACATTTGGTGACACGTTGAAGCCTTTTTTGAAAATTAAGGCAATTATTTTGATAATCACAAGAATGACTTGGTCATCAACTGAAAGACATGTCTCAATTAGGTCAAATAGTGGATGTGTGATCCTATATCAAGAGGAACTGAAAGAAAATTATTTCCATGAAATCATGAGTCATTTAATGTGAGGAATGTACAACAAAAGTGGAGTTGTATGCTGAATAAGCGCAGAAGAAGTAGTGATGCACAGTCTCAGTTAAAGTTATTGCTGTAAAAAAAATTCACATATGATCTCCATCTTTCATTTTCATATTTCATTCTTTATACTTGCATTTTTAAGGATTGATATGACGAAGACATTTCATTTTGCTATCCAAATATCATGTTATCCTTTGTTTATCCCATTTGTGTTTTAGTTCTATTTTGTTTCATACCCCTCTTTTGGAATCAAGATAGAGTTAGTAAGGTTCAAAAGAAAAGGTTTTGAATAAAACAATAGAGACAGAAAAGTTTCAAAAAGAAAAAAAAAGAAAAAATATGTCCAAAAAGAAAGAAAAGAGATGAGAGTCAAGAAAAAATAGAGGCAGAAAGATCCCAAAAGAGGAAAAGAGCTAATAAAAGAGAAAAAAATGAAACGAAATCAGAATCAAGAAAAAGAACAAGTTGTTGGAACTATGTGTGACCTGATTCTCTTCTATCGGGGGTGAGATACGTTGGCTACCCTACTCGGGGCTTGGTCCAATCAAATAAATAATTTAGAATTGCCTAGTAAAACAAAACTGGGTCATGAGTTAATCCTCATTGTTTGAGTCGATTCTAAAAGTTATAAGTCCTACCGCATTTTAAGTGTTCTAAAATTTATAAGTCCTACCCCATTTCAAGTGTCGTTAGGGCCTCATGCCATCCTTTCTTTCTAACCTTATCCAAAAGCCACGTTTCAACCATAGAAAGACCTTAAGATCAATCTTTGAGAATATTAATGCTATAAATGCAATGGATATAATGACACATTTTGGGAACTACTTGTCATCCTCAGCATAAGGAATCAGGAGACAAATAAAAATGACAGAGTCTTATTAGTGAAAACCCTCATGGGCACCATAAGGCGATGGTAAGTTGAGAGAAATAAAAATGAGAGATTTTTATTAGTGGAAAACTTCACGAGCACCGTAAGACGATGGTAAGTTGAGAGAAATAAAAATGAGAAAGTCTTATTAGTGAAAAACCCTCTCGAATACCCTAAGGTAATGGTAAGGTAAGAAAAAGAAAATGAGAGAGGCTTGTTGGCGAAAACCCTTCGAGGCGTCACTAGCCGAATGAGGTCTCCTAATACAATTGGCCCAAGGAAGTAACTCATTTTCAGGGCCATTAACTCAAGAACAATTGGTAAAAAGTTCGGATTGAAGATCAGGCAGCTTGATCAAAGGCGTGTAATAATCATTAGGGTTGACTGTCATTTTCAAATAATTTTCTTTTCTCTATTTTAGTGGGGACATTCATGGTCTTTTCTTTCTTCTCTATGTTTCTATTTCTATTTTCTTAAGTCATTTATTCAATTGTTATCATTTTTCCCGTGTCTTTGAGTCAAGACCATATCAAAATAAGTGAGAAAAGATTTCAAAACTGGCTACTAGCTTCTTCAATTGCACAAAGCAAGACAAAAGGCCAACACATAAAAGAGACATAATTGTGAACCAAAATATGGTATACAGAAAGTTTTGTCAAACAGACAAGTCTGGGAACTCATGAAAATACCAAGGTTCGAAGGGTTTATCTGAGTAGCTTGGCAAAGCAGAGATACTGTGTCCATTTCAGAGTCACTCTTAATAACCTGAGTTTAGCTCAATGATAAAGTAAGCTAATGATATATGCTAATGGTTGCAAGCAAGGTTAAATGTGATGAGGATACGAGCATTTTCCGCAAAAGCCAAAGCCACAAACCAACCACCATGTTTAAACTCATAAGTTTTCTTCGATGAAACAGGAAACATGTTACCTTCAAATCAAGGACTTCAGAGCATAAATATCAAGGGATGCAATGCCTCACTTCTACAAATACAGGAAGCAATGTTTTTGAACAAGCTTGATAATCAAATCATGGTAAAATTCATCATCTTATATCCCTCGAGGACACACTTCCTTGTCCAGGTATTTTAGTTTTCAATTTCTAGGTGATACACTTCTTAAATTGAACCTTTACTCTTAAAAGACATACCTTCCGATTGAGTCATTCCCCTTGACTCCTGGAAGACGTGCCTTCCGGTTGATTCATTCGCCTTGACCCCAAGAAGATGTACCTTCTGGTGTAGTCATACCCCTTGACTTCTAGAGGACGTACCTTTTAATCGATTTGTTCCCTTAGCTCCTAGAAGATGTACCTTCCAGTCGAGTCGTTTCCCTTAACTCCTAAAAGACGTAACCTCCATCAAGTCGATCCTCTTGATTCCTAGAAGATGTACTTTCTGTTTGAGTCATTACCCTTGATTCCTAGAAGATGTACTTCCTGGTCCAGTCATTCCCTTTGATTCCTAGAATATGTACTTCCTAGTCGAATCAGTCCCCTTGATTCATAGAAGATGTACTTCCTGGTCAAGTTGTTCCCCTTGATTCCTAGAAGATGTAATTTCTAGTCGAGTCATTCCCCTTGATTCCTAGAAGATGTACTTCCTGGTTAAGTCATTCCCGTTGATTCCTAAAAGATGTACTTCCTAGTCGAGTCAGTCCCCTTGATTCCTAGAAGATGTACTTCCTGGTCGAGTTAGTCCCCTTGATTCCTAGAAGATGTACTTCCCAGTCGAGTTATTCCCCTTGATTCCTATAAGATGTAGTTTCTGGTCGAGTCAGTCCCCTTGATTCCTCGAAGATGTACTTCCTGGTCGATTTTTTCCCCTTGACTCCTAGAATACATACCTTCTAGTTGAGTCGTTCCCCTTGACTCCTAGAAGATGTACTTTCCAGTCAAGTCGTTCCCCTTGATTCCCAGAAGATGTACTTCTTGGTCAAGTCATTCCCCTTGATTCCTAGAAGATGTACTTCCTGGTCGAGTCATTCCCTTTGATTCCTAGAAGATGTACTTCCTAGTTAATTCATTCCCCTTGATTCCTAGAAGATGTACTTCCTGGTCGATTCATTCCCCTTGATTCCTAGAAGATGTACTTCCTGATCGAGTCATTCCCCTTGATTCCTAGAAGATGTACTTCGTGGTCGAGTCATTCCCCTTGATTCCTAGAAGATGTACTTCCTGGTCGATTCAGTCCCCTTGATTCCTAGAAGATGTACTTCCTGGTAGATTCATTTCCCTTGATTCCTAGAAGATGTACTTCCTGGTCAAGTCATTCCCCTTGATTCCTAGAAGATGTACTTTCTAGTCGAGTCATTCCCCTTGATTCCCAGAAGATGTACTTCCTGGTCGAGTTAGTCCCCTTGATTCCTAGAAGATGTACTTCCTGGTCGAGTCATTCCCCTTGATTCCTAGAAGATGTACTTCCTGGTCGAGTCAGTCCCCTTGATTCCTAGAATATGTACTTCCTGGCCGAGTCATTCCCTTTGATTTTTAAAAGATGTACTTCCTGGTCGAATCATTCCAATTAACCCATAGAATATGTATTTTTTGTTCGGGTTTTTCTAGTAGTTATGATGTGACTGTCACAAAAGTCCTTTGATGTTAAACTGGGGAAAAAATTTAATTCCTGTTTTTGGAACTTTACTTTTCTGGCAAATGGAGTCTCTCTTTATAATAACATTTGTTTGGGATAATTTTCTTTCTAGTTTTGATGTGATTTCAGGAACTTGCCCGAAGAACAGGGCGAATAAATAAAAAGTCAAGCAACAAGGTGAAGAAGTTGAAAGTCAAGCAACAAGGTGAAAAAGTTGAAAGTCAAGCAACAAGGTGAAGAATTGAAAGTTAACAGATTAAAAAATAGCAAGTCAGGAGCCCGCCTGAAGAACAGGGTGAAGAAATTGAAAACCAAGCAACAAGTTGAAGAAATTGCAAGACAGGAGCCCGCCTGAAGAATAGGGTGATGAAATACCAAGTCAAGAGTCAACGAAAGCTACATAGATAGGACTTTTATAATTTTGTTTATGTTTTAAATTTGTAATTTTCATTTCTGATGTAATGACAGAGCCGAGGACCAGAACCTCAACAGGACCTCACTCGACTCTCCAACTCGGTTGTCCTTCCTTCTTATGTTTCTTTCTTTGAATAATGGTCGGGTCACAATTCTGTCTCGTTGTTTACTTCTTTGCATGAAAATACTTTATTTTTACATCCAAAGGGGAGATGATGCAGACACGTAATTTTGTCCCTCCATAATTTTTTTTTTATCATTTTACCCTCCGTCTTACCACGCACCCTAACCCCATTCCATAATTTTTTTTCACAAAAATGATAAAATAATAACCAACTCTAAATAAATTTTATCACTAAATTCCTACATGATCCCAATTGGAACAAACAAACAACCCCTCCCTATAAAATTTTGATAACACATCACCACCCCATACCCCCTCACCCTACCAGTACCCACAAGGGCCCCCTCCCCAACCCCAACTCATATTTTTTCCACCATAACAAAATCAAGAACAATACATATTCACTAATAGAATTTTTCATACACCATATATGCACACACCTCACAGAAATTCCCACGCCCACACGAAATATATACACACAACACCAGAATTGGGAAAAGGGGGAATTCATATACACAATTCATACGCACACACATATATATGCAAAATGCACACACCTCGCGCTATTAACACACAACCCATACACACAATTTTGACATATACGCACACCTCACAAAAATTCACAGAAGACATCACTCACCCAACACACCTGTTACTCACACTGGAATGGGAGGAGAAGAACAGTAAAAGAGAGAAAAATTAAGTGGGAGAGATCGATAGAGGGAGGAGAAAGCAGAAAGAAAAGTGAGATTTGAGCGTGGGAGGGGAGAAACTCCATTTTTTCCGGTGAGTTAATCACTAAAAAATGAGGACAATATTAGTTTTGGTTCTGGCTGAACCGTTGCGGGAACAGCGTGTTGAAAACATGCCGAAAACACTAACCAATAGTGGTGTACATCGGTCGGTTCAGTTCGATTTTATATATTATCGGTAAAGTTTACTGGTTTTCAATTTTTAAATATGCTAAACCAATAACCAAACCAATACTATATTTTTTATCGATTTTTGGTTTGTCGATTTTTAGTCCTTAACAGTTCGATTTTTGGTTTAACCGATAAGAAAATACTCATAAAATAAAAATAGTAATAACTAACATGAAAAAAAAATAAATTATAGTTGCAATAAAAAATCGTACATGATGTGTTTTAATTTAAAAGAGTCTTTAAGTTAGGACTAAATTTTGTTAGGAGAAATTAAGAGTTTGTATAATTAAAATAATAGGTTTGTTAATTTATAGAAATTAAAGAGAAATTAAGAGAAATATATAATAAGTCATAATATATATATATATATATATATATATATATATATTCTTCTTATTGGGTTATCGGTTTACCCAATAACCGAATAAGAAAAAATCAAACCGAACCAATAACTGTAGACACCTAATTTTGTCCCTCCCAAAGTCTAATTTTATCCATTTTTAGTTTACCTTACCATGTGTCCTACCCCATGTAATTATATCCCACAAAAATACAAAAAAATAACAATTCTTAACAAACCCATAACAAATTTTAATCATCCTAACCAACTCACACTTTATCCTTATCACCCCACTCACCCCTTACCCAAGTGACCATACCCCCTCCCCCTTTGTATTTTTCTACACGGTTTGGCTTGGAGAGGAAGAAAAAATGGAATACATATATGGTGGGGACCACAAAGGGTTTCTTTCTGGTGAACAATATATATATATATTCCACACACAAAAGGGGTCTTCTTGGTCAGTGGTAAATATACATAGAGAGAGGCATACGGGAAGCAGAGAAGGGGGGCTCTTCTCCATTTTTCCTGGTCTTCGACGCACACACACTACACTCGGAGAAACACACTTATCCACATACCACGCACCCCAAATCAAACATACACATATAAAATAGAGAGAGAAAGAGCGACGAAGAGAGAGAGAGAGAGAGAGAGGAGATCGAAAGGGAGATCGAGAGGGAGAATGGAGGGTTCAAGATTTTTTGGCAAACTCGTCGCCGGAACTGTCTATTTTAGTCGAATCCAGGTATTACAGGTTCAAAAATCCACCAAAGTATTGAAATTCCTCAAAATCTTCTTCGTTTTCCATTAGTTTGAGTTGAATCTGTCTGGAAACAGTGAACTTTTTGCCTAACTTCGTTGTTAGCTTCGGGGTTCCCATTCAAATGGGGTTTCTGGTTTTGGTCCTTTGGTTTTAGCACTGGTTTGAGGGAATTCGCACACTATTGGCCTCAGTCATCTTGTCGTGGTCAGTCTCGAATTGTGGTGTCTCTATACTGAGTTGGGATTTAATCGCCGTTGAGGTTTTCCATTCGGGCTCTTGAATTTGGTTTTCTTAAACATTATTATCAACGTAATCGATTCTTCAAAGGTCCATTTCTTCTCGCGATCTTTACCTTATTTTTGATTCTTTATTGATGTTGTGAGTGTGGATGATTTATGTGTTGTGTGCTTAGTTCGAATCTTCGTTGGTTGTTTGCGTCAATGATTGGTTTCGGATTTTGAGACGCGAATGGATAATAGAAGCTGACGCTAATCATGTGGTTAAAAATGGGTTTGGGGGTGAGAATTGGAAACTTGATATAATTGACGATTTTGGTTAGTTTGATTTCATTGTTCGTATAACTTGAAATGAACGTTAATTGAACTTGGTAGTATCATGATACATTGATTGGTTTAGGAAAATAGGTTGGGTAGGCAAATGTTTAGAATCGGTGGCCTTGGTTGAATGTTGAAAATTCCATAGAATGTTTGAAATTTTGTTGAATAGTTGATCTTCTCGCACTAAAAAAAATATATTCATTTGGCCGGGGAATGCCTCGAAGAATCTGTATTGATTTATCCGGGGAATGCCCCGAAGTATCTTTTACTTGGAAGATGTTCGTGGTGAAGGCCCGAGGTGTCGGGTGGAGCCGTGGAGTGTAGATAGGATTAGCGTAGGTTAGATAGGATTTATTTTCGCATTATTTATTTATTTATTTATTTATTTATTTATTTATTTCGGGACTGTATAATTGGACTGAACACTATACTTTAGATTTATTTTGTTTCGTGTGTTTGTTTGTTTGATTTGTGTGTTTTGTTTGATTTATACATTCACAGTGTTCAAATTAGCCGATATGCTCCACCAAGCGACCATGATCTAACCACGGGATCGGGGGTGCCTAACACCTTCCCCTCAGTCAACAGAATTCCTTAGCCGGAATGTCTGTTAGCAAATCAGTTTAAAGAGTCAAATCATTTTGAAAAGGATTTTTCAAAGGTGACTTGACACACCAGATTATGCCAAGTGGCAACTCTGAATTTAATTGTAAATAATTATGTTCGAAACAAATTTTCATTTTGTCACTTTAATAATAAAAACCCTTTCGGAACCTTAAACTTTTTCTTTTCGGAGTTAAAAAGGGGGTGTGACAGCTCTGGCGACTCTGCTGGGGATTTTTCAAAATTCGAGGTTATTTTGGAGTTGTATCGGCTTAGTTTGGCACTATAGGTGTATAGACATTTTGTTGGTATTGTTTTGTGTTATTGTTTATCATTGTTGAGTGCCTACGTGCTCTTTGTTTAGAGTTTTTACTTTATGTGTTATCGTTTTATATCTGGCATCATTTGAATAACCCGAGTCTTTCTTTCTGCAATAAGTCTATAGTACACGTGTGTACACGACCTATAGTTGAGTCAACCTTATTTTAGAAGGGGGAGCTGTTGGGTTGTATGGATTAGGTGGCCAGCTAAAGCAAGCCACTATCAACCATATGCTCTCTCGAACAGCCTTGTTAGTAAATTCCAACGTAGGTTAGCCTTTAGGTCATGCTTATGTGCATCATATGGAGACCTAGCGGGGCCCACTTGGTTCTTCATAGAAAACTCACCTTTAAAGCATCCCTACGTGCTAAATGTTGCATCTCTGAGGGTAACGTGGTTATTTGATAGACCGATTTGGGGAAAGCATGTGTTAGAAGTAAAGTCTGTAGATAAGAAAGTGTTGAAAAAAACAAGAAGGGAAGAAAAGAAAAGTAAGTCGAAAAAAAAAAAAGTTTCTTAGTTCTTAGAGTTCTTTATGACTTTTGTTTTTCACAATTCAAAAATTCAAAAATTCAAAAATTCAAAAATTCAAAAATTCAAAAATTCAAAAATTCAAAAATTCAAAAATTCAAAAATTCAAAAATTCAAAAAAAAAAAAGATTTTTCTTTACCTTTCGCACTCATTGTCTGAAAAAAAAAACATCAAAAGATTTTCTTTTGTTCTTTACCATGCATTCACAATTCAAAAATTCTAAAAAGATTTTTAATTCATAGGAGTTTTTATAAAAGAAAAATTCAAAAAAAAAAATGGTAGAAGTTTTGTACATTTCATATAATGAAAATACCAAAAAGATTTTTCTCTTTCATAGTTGTTGGTGTCAGTTTTGCGTGAAGTGTCTAATTGAAAACCCAAAAGATTTTATTTTTCATCATCCTTCTGTAATCGCATCTCTCAAGTCAAGTCTTAGTTTGTTTTAATCCTTAATTGTCCAATCTGGACGAACTACGCACCCCTGATTCTCCTCTCTCGGGAGTTAAAATACGTAGGCAACCTGTTGTTGGTTCGGGGATCTTATTTAAAAAAAATATTTTCTTCACTCTTCATCTAGAGTAGGTGTCATATACATCTTTAAAAGCTACAAAAAGATTTTCATTTAATAATTTCAAGTTTCATTGTCGTATGATATTAAAAATCGAAAACCCAAAAAGATTTTTCTTTGGTAATCATAAGTTTCATTTTGTATAGGGAGTTTTAACTTGAAAAATGCAAAAAAGATTTCGTCAATTCTTTTGACAATTTATTATTTTCTTTTCTTCTCAAAGTTTCAAAAAAAAAGGGAGGAAAAGAAAGAGAGTTGATCGGTCATTTTGTGGCCAAACTTCACGAACTATGCACACCTGATTCTCCTCTCTCGGGAGTGAGATACGTAGGCGCCCTTCTTGGGCGTGGTGATCTTTTTTTTTTTTTTTAAAAAGAGAGGTTTTGAAAAAAATGTTGAACTCTAACACATTTATTGCCTCTTGTTCAGTTTGTTTAAGGTGGTTGGTTTGTGGCTTCCTGGATGGTCCTCCATATCACACCAAATCCAAGGAAGGGTTAGTTGTGTCCAATAAGGATATAGAGAGTGGCATCATGGATGAAACAAAGAGTCAGGAAATTGTGAGTTTAAAGGAAGAAAATTTGAGACTGAGACAACAAATGATGGAAATGTACCGAGCTTGGGCCAGTGGGATGCGTCCACCCCCGTTCCCCACTTTTGACCCTGCAAATACCTTGAGTCTTCCACCAAAATCGCAAAGTCAGTTTCCTACTGTTGTTGATACACCACAGCATGCCTCAGAATCCATTCCACGTCAAATGCACCTCAATACTTCCACCACTATTTATTTAGCTCCTCAGTATAAGTCTACCACATTCACAGCACCACATACCGTCTGTGCTTTTGTTGCTCAACCTTCTACTAAGACTTCCTCTTTGGCTATCAATCCAACGATTGTGCTTCCCCAGTCCACTAGTGAATCCATGTTCAATACTCTTGATGATCATTGTTATACTCTTGAGCTTACCGTTAAATTAAGTGGACCGCCAAAATTTCTTACTAAGAAGCCTAGCATGCTAGAAGAGCTAGAGAAAGTGGTAGTTCGGGATCTATCTTGTTTTGTCCCTTGGTCGTTATGTCCAAACCCTTCTATCTTTCATTTTTATTAAATGAAGTTTCCCATTTTTCTTTGTATTTTAAATATGTATTGTTTATTTGTTTTCTTTACATAGTACATTTTATGTTGACTCTAGTGATATGACATGCTAGTGAAATTTACAGCCAGATCTTAAAATCCAGTTTAAGCATGAACATTGAATCAGAGGGTTAAAGTTAGAAAAAGAGAGCATCTAAGAAAATAGATAGAGTGCTGGGGCATTTGGTGATCAAGTTGAAGACTTCTTTGAAAATTAAGGCTATTATGGTGAGAATCGTGAGAATAACTTGGTCATCAATTGAAAGACATATATCAATTAGGTCAAGTAGTGAATGTGTGATCCTATGTCAAAAGGAATAGGAAGAAAATTAGCTCCACGAAGTCATGAGTCCTTCAACATGAGGAATGTACAACAAAGTGGAGTTGTATGCTGGACAAGTGTAGAAAAAGAGGTAGCACACATGCTCGGGGCAAGTTAGTGTTGTAAAACATTTCATAAGTGATCTTAATAGTGCACTTTCGCATTGTATACTATGTACTAGTATTTTCAAAGATTGATATGATAAAGTCATTTCATTCTACTATCCAAACATCATGTCATCCTTTGTTTCCCCCATTTGAGTTTTAGTCCTATTTTATTTTATACCCCTCTTTTGAAATCAAGATAGAGTCAGTAAAGCTCAAAAGAAAAGTATCGAGCAAAACAATAGAGTTAGAAAAAGTTCAAAAAAAGAGAAAAAAAAGTATGTCCAAAAAAAAAGAAGAGAAAGAGTGTCAATAAAAGAAAAAGAATCAAAAGTCTAAATCATGCAAAACAAGCTGCCAGAACTACGCATGACCTGATTCTCTTCTCTCGGGGGTGAGATACGTAGGTTGCCCTACTATGGGCTCGGTCCAACCAAATAAAAGTTTAGAATTCCCCAGTCAAAAGAAACTGGGGCATGAGTTGATCCTCATTGTTTGAGTCGATTCCAAAAGTTGTAAGTCCTACCCTACTTCAAGTGTCGTTTGGGCCTCATGTCATCCTTTCTTTCTAACCTTATCCAAAAGCCAAGCTACAACCAAAGAAAAACCTTCAGATAAATCTTTGAGAATGTTAAGGCTAAGCATGCAATGCATATGATGACACATTTTGGGAACTGCTCATCTTCCTTAGCCTAGGAAATCAAGAGAGAAATAAAAATAAGAGAGTCTCAATGGTGTAAGTTGAGAGAGATAAAAATGAGAGAGTCTTATTGGTGAAAACCCTTTCGGGCACCGTAAGACGATGGTAAGTTGAAAGAAATAAAAATGAGAGAGCCTTATTGGTGAAAAACCTCACGGGCACCATCAGGCGATGTTGAGTTAAGAGAAAGAGAATGAAAGGCTTGTTGGAGAAAACCCTTCAAGGTGCCACTAGATGAATGAGGTCTTAAATGCAAATGACCTAAGGAAGCAACTCAATTTCAGGGTCATTAGCTCAACAACAATTGGTGAAAGTTTGGATGAAAAGATTAAGTTGCTTAATCCAAAATGCATGGCATAATCATTAGGGTTGACTGCCATTTTTAGATGAATTTTGCGTTTTTTTGTTTCAAAAGGGGACATTCTTTATCTTTTCTCTCTTCTCTTTATTTTTATTTTATCTTTCTTGAGTCATTTATCCAAACAAAAAATAGCCATTCTTTTTTTTTCTTTCGTTTCTTGTCTTTGAGTCAAGTCCGTGTCAAAACAAGTGAGAAAAGATTTTAAAACTGGCTACCGGCTTCTTTAATTGCACAAAGCAAGACAAAAGCTAGCACATGAAAGAGACATGATTATGAGCCAAAAAAGGGCATGCAGAAAGTTTTGTCAGCAGAGAAGTCAGGGAACTCATGGAAATACCAAAGTTCAAAGGGTCTATCTGAAAAGCATGGCAAAGCAGAGATACCGTGTTTGTTTCAGTCACTCTTAACAATCTGAGCTCGGGTTAATGATTCAGCAAGTCAATGATATATGGTAATAGTTGGAAGCAAGGTTAAATATGATGAGGGCAAGAGCGATTGCCGCAAAAGCTAAAGCTACAAACCAACCACCATGTTTTAAACTCACAAGTTTTCTTTGATGAAACAGGAAATATATTACCTTCAAAGCAAGGACTTCAGAGCATAAATATCAAGGGTTGCAATGCCTCACTTCTACAAATGCAGGAAGCAAAGTTGCTGCACAGGTTTGATAATCAAATCATGGTAAAAATCATCATCCTATATCCCTCGGAGACACACTTTCTTGTCCAGGAATTTCAGTTTTCATTCGCTAGGTGATACACTTCATAAATTGAACCTTCACTCCTAGGAGACGTACCTTCTAGTTGAGTCATTTCCTTTAACCCCTAGAAGACGTACCTTTTAGTCGAGTCATTCCCTTTGATTCCAATAAGACGTACCTTTTATTCAAGTCATTTCCCTTGACCCCTAGAAAACGTACCTTTTAGTCAAGTCATTCCCCTTGATTCCAATAAGACGTATCATTTAGTCGAGTCAATCCCCTTGACCCCTAGAATACGTACCTTTTAGTCGAGTCATCCCTTTGATTCCTATAAGACATACCTTTTAGTCGAGTCATTCCCTTTGATTCCTATAAGACATACCATTTAGTGACCCCTAGAAAACGTACCTTTTAGTCGAGTCATCCCTTTGATTCCTAAAAGACGTACCTTTTAGTTGAGTTATTTTCTTTGATTCCTATAAGACGTGCCTTTTAGTCGAGTCATTTCCCTTGACCTCTAGAAGACATACCTTTTAGTCAAGTCATTCCCCTTGATTCCTATAAGACGTACCTTTTAGTCGAGTCATTCCCTTTGATTCCTACAAGACGTACCATATAGTCGAGTCAATCCCCTTGACCCCTAGAAGACGTACCTTTTAGTCGAGTCATCCCTTTGATTCCTAAAAGACGCACCTTTTAGTCGAGTCATTTTCTTTGATTCCTATAAGACATGCCTTTTAGTCGAGTCATTTTCTTTGATTCCTATAAGACGTACCCTTTAGTCGAGTCATTCCAATTAACTCATAGAAGATGCATTTCTTTGTTTGGGATAATTTTATTTTCAGTTTTTATGTGATTTTAGGAGTATGCTCGAAGCACAGGGCGAATAAATAGAAAACCAAGCAACAAGGTGAAGAAATTGAAAGTTAAACAGATTGAAAAATAGCAAGTCAGGAGCCCGCCTACAGAAAAGGATGAAGAAATTGAAAGCATAGCAACAAGTTGATGAAATAGCAAGTCAGGAATCTGCCTGGAGAACAGGGTGAAGAAATTGAAAGGCAAGCTACAAGTTTAAGAAAGTGCAAGTCAGGAGCCCACCTGAAGAATAGGGTGATGAAACTCAAGTCAAGGAAAGCTGCATAGATAGAGTTTTTGTAATTTCATTTATGTTTTTAACTTGTAATTTTTATTTTGATATAATGACAGAGCCGCGGATCGGAACCTCGATGGAACCTCACTCGACTCTCCAACTCGGTATAGTCCTTCTCTTTTCAATCCTTTGAAATACCCGTGACTTGATTCTCTCATAACTTGGATAGGTAGGATGTCTTAAGTCAAGACCCGGTTGTCCTTCTTTCTTTTGTTTCTTTCTTTGAATAATGCTTGGGTCAAAATTTGATCTCGCTGTCTACTTCTTTGTATGAAAACACTTTGTGTTTACATTCAAAGGGGGCATGATGTAGACACCTAATTTTGTCCCTTCCAAAGTCTAATTTTATCCATTTTTAGTTCACCTTACCATGCGTCCTACCCCATGTAATTATATCCTACAAAAATACAAAAAAGTAACAATTCTTAACAAACCCATAACAAATTTTAATCATCCTAACCAACTTACACTTTATCCTTATCACCCTACTCACCCCTTACCCACATGACCATACCTCCCCCCCTTTGTATTTTTCTACACGGTTTGGCTTGGAGAGGAAGAAAAAATAGAATACATATAGGGTGGGGACCACAAAGGGTTTCTTTATAGTGAACAATATATATATATATTTCACACACAAAAGGGGTCTTCTTGGTCAGTGGGAAATATACATAGAGAGAGGCATACGGGAAACAGTGAAGGGGGGGCTCTTTTCCATTTTTCTGGTCTTCGACGCACACACACACTACACTCGGAGAAACACACTCATCCACATACTATGCACCCCAAATCACACATACACATATAGAATAGAGAGATAAAGAGCGATGAAGAGAGAGAGGGGGAGGAGATCGAGAGGGAGAACGGAGGGTTCGAGCTTTTCCGGCGAACCCATTGCCGGAACTGTCTATTTTAGTCGAATGCAGGTATTACAGGTTCAAAAATCCACCAAAGTAATGAAATTCCTCAAAATCTTCTTCGTTTTCCATTAGTTTGAGTTGAATCTGGACGGAAACAGTGAACTTTTTGCCTAACTTCGTTGTTATCTTTGGGGTTCCCGTTTGAATGGGGTTTCTGGTTTTGGTCCTTTGGTTTTAGCATTGGTTTGAGGGAATTCGCACACTGTTAGCCTCAGTTATCTTGTCATGGTCAATCTCGGATTGCGGTGTCTCTATACTGAGTTGGGATTTCATCGTCGTTGAGGTTTTCCATTCGAGCTCTTGAATTTGGTTTTCTTAAACATTATTATCAACGTAATCGATTCTTCAAAGGTCCATTTCTTCTCCCGATCTTTATCTTATTTTTTATTCTTTATTAATGTTGTGGGTGTGGATGATTTATGTGTTGTGTGCTTAGTTCGAATCTTCGTTGGTTGTTTGCGTCAATGATTGGTTTCGGATTTTGAGACGCGAATGGATAATAGAAGCTGACGCTAATCATGTGGTTAAAAATGGGTTTGGGGGTGAGAATTGGAAACTTGATATAATTGACGATTTTGGTTAGTTTGATTTCATTGTTCGTATAACTTGAAATGAACGTTAATTGAACTTGGTAGTATCATGATAAGTTGATTGATTTAGGCAAATAGGTTGGGTAGGCAAATGTTTAGAATCGGTGGCCTTGGTTGAATGTTGAAAATTTCGCGGAATGTTTGAAATTTTGTTAAATAGTTGATCTTCTTGCACTAAAAAAAATGTATTCAGTTGGCCGGGGAATGCCTCGAAGAATCTGTATTGATTTATCCGGAGAATGCCCCGAAGTATCTTGTACTTGGAAGATGTTCGTGGTGAAGGCCCAAGGTGTCGGGTGGAGCCGTGGAGTGTAGATAGGATTAGCGTAGGTTAGATAGGATTTATTTTTGCATTTTTTATTTATTTATTTATTTATTTATTTATTTATTTATTTCGGGACTGTATAATTGGACTGAACACTATACTTTAGATTTATTTTGTTTCGTGTGTTTGTTTGTTTGATTTGTGTATTTTGTTTGGTTTATACATTCATAGTGTTCAAATTAGCCGATATGATCCACCAAGCGACCGTGGTTGAACCACGGGATCGGGGGGTGCCTAACACCTTTTTCTCGGTCAACAGAATTTCTTAGCCGAAATCTCTGTTCGCAAATCAGTTTAAAGAGTCAAATCGTTTTGAAAAGGATTTTTCAAAGGTGACTTGGCACACCAGATTATGCCAAGTGGGGACTCTGAATTTAATTGTAAATAATTCTTTTCGAAATAAATTTTTATTTTGTCACTTTAGTAATAAAAACCCTTTTGGAACCTTAAACTTTTTCTTTTCGGAGTTAAAAAAGGGGTGTGACAATAACCCAATAATTTTTTTTCTAAAATCATTAAAAAATTATTAATCCAATAATAATAAATCAATAATATTTTTATTGGTTTGGTTTATCGGTCGGTTCGGATTTTGCACACCCCTACTAACCAACCACCAACACCGGTCAAACAACTGAATAATCTCCAAATCTGACCCCGTTCCTGCTTTCGATCAATCCACTGACAACCAATCAACCTCAACGCCACTGCTTTGGTGGACACCATCGCCAAAAAGTTCATGTTGATCGGCTGAGCTCGACGTTGAGGTTCCGTTAGTTCGTGAGCTCTGATCGATTGCAAGTTGTTCGGAATAAAGTCATCAATTAAGGTCCAGCTCTATTCTTTCCCTTTTTAATTTCAATGTTTACAATATTTCGTGTTTCGAATTAAATATTTGTGTGTTGTTTGATCTTGGTTGGTGATGAATTGCTACTTGTGTGATTTGTCTGATTCCCTTGGATCATGATTTATATAATGAAACGATATCTTGTTAAGGATAAAAAAAAAATTCAGGGAGGGAATTGGAAATTTGATAAAAGGAGAGCATTGGTTTATTTGGATTCTTTGATGGATGTTTGATTCGGAATATTTGTTCATCGTATCGAACTCAATAGTATCATGATATGTTGAAATGGATAGGTAAACGTAGGTCGGGTAGGAAAGTTTAGGAATTGTGAATTGTTAGATGATTGAATGTTTGATGAATGTTTTTTATTTTATCGCACAAAATTAAAAGTGTATTCATTTGCTGGGGAATGCCCCAAAGAAATTTGTACTTATTCACCGGGATATGCTCCGAAGTATCTTGTTGGCAGAAGATGATCGTGATAAAGGCTCGAGGCGTCGGGTAGAGCATAGTTTGGGGATAGTATAGGTTAGTGTAGGTTTATTTCTGTATTTTTTATTACGATTTGTAATAAATTTGGACTGGACACTATTTTTTTTTTGTTTGTTTGGTTGTTTGTTTTCTTATTGTGTGTTTTGTTTGGTTTATACATCTCGTAGCGTCAGACTAGCCGATATACTCCATGAAGCAACCGTGGTCGAACCACGGGATCGAGGGGTGCCTAACACCTTTCCCTCGATCAACAGAATTCTTAATCGGAATCTCTGTTTGCAAACCAGTTTTAAAGAGTCAAAATCAGTTTTGAAAAAAAATATTCAAAGGTGACTTGACACACCGGATTATGCCAAGTGGTGACTCTGAGTTAATTGTAAAATGAATCCTTTTCGAAATAGTTTTTCTTTTGTCACTTAATAATAAACTCTTTCAAATTTAAAATGATATTCTTTTTGGTTAAAAAAGGGGCGTGACATCACTGAAGTAACAAAGAAGACATATCTTAAATAACTCATAATAACCACTTAGAAATAATATAACAAAATTGCTATAAAAATATGGAAAAACTGCAACATCTCAAGTCAAAGCAAAAGGATATAATTGTCACGGTTGAAAATATTTGTACAACAGGTACAATAAAATGCTCTTTTAATCAATCATATTACTCCACAGAAGAACCCCTTCCATGCTCTTTCACGAAGGGATGTAAATGGAAATGTAGGAAGCACATATGCTCTACCAAGCAGTCAGTACAATAAGAAGCAATTTTAAATATCACTGAAAAGACAAAAATATAGTTGAACAAAATATTAATTCCTATAAACAGACATGTTGACGGGAAGCTCCTCAACTGTCTCTTATTACTAGGGGTAATGGCCCGTGTTAGCACTGTCCCAACGTGAAGAGCATTTTTAGATTAATTATTGTAATTTATAATATTTTTTACATAATTTTCAAATAATATATGTTACACTATCTGTCTCAATTTATGTAGTATAGACACAATTTAGAATTGTAACTAAATTTGTTACATATTTTAAAAATATTTTAAATTATTAATTATTGTAATTTATAGTACTTTTTCTTCTATCCAATTTATGTGATAGTAATAAAATTTAGAGAGTCAACTGTGATTTTTTTTATTTTTTAAATTATTTTAAGTTGTTAATTATTATAATTTATGATACTTTTACGTCATTCTTAAATATAAAACAGATTAAAAAGAAAATTAAAATAAATAAATATAAAAGAAAATATCTAAGTAAGCAACACAAGCAAACATGTCAATTTGTTGCCTGTTTATCATCCTTTATAAGTGAGGTAATAAATTATAATTTAAGTGCCATAATGTTTAGATGAACATGATGATTAATTAGAGGTGATATAGTAAAATCATTATTAAAACATCGAATCATACATATCTTGAATGACTTACAACAATTAATTAGAAGTGATATAATAAAATTACTATAAAAAATATTTGTGACAAAAATCATATAAGATGTCAAGTTAGTTTACAACAGCAAGAGTTAATTTATCATTTTATGTCTATTTTACCTTTTTTATTAAATATTATTAATATTAACACTTAGATGACTTATAATAATTAATTAGAGATGATATTTAGTAAAATGACGGTTGAAACAGTTGAAGCAGACATGTCATAAATGTTTATTTATTTTTTTAAATATTATTAATTTTTAAATACATAAATGACTTATAATAATTAATTAGGAGTGATAGAGTAAAATTACGCTTGAAGCAGTTGAAGCAGATATGTCATAATATGTATTTTTTTTAATTAAATATTATTTATTTTTTAATACATAAATGAGTTATAATAATTAATTAAGGTAATATAGTAACATCACAGATTGAATATTATTTATTTTTTAATACACAAATGACTTATAATAATTAATTAGGGGTGATATAGTAAAATCACTATTGAAGCAGCTGAAGCAGATATGCCATAAATGTCTATTTTAATTTTTTAATTAAATATTATTATTTTTTAATATAAAAATAATTTATAATAATTAATTAGGGGTGATATAGTAAAATCTCAATTCAAGTAGCAAAACAGACATGTTTTAAATAACTTGTATTAACTAATTAGAAGTAACATAGAAAAATTACTATTTAAAAAAAAAGTAAGCCTCATATAAGACATTAAATTATTTTTTTTAAAAAAGTGAGCCTCATATAAGACATTAAATTAATTTAAAACATCAATAATTAATTTTTCATTCTATGCCTATTTTACACTTTTTATTAAATATTAATAATTTTTAATGCTTAAATGACTTGTAATAATTAATTATGGGTAATATAGTAAAATTACGATTGAATCCTCTAAAACAAACATCTCAGAAATATCTATTTTACTTATTTTTATTAAATATTATTAAATTTCTCTTACTCAATTTTTTTTTAAATCACATGAAAAATAAATTTAATTACTTAAACATATTAAATAATATAATTTAAACCTACAAATGAGAAACATATGAAAATCCTAGGGTCCACAGTGTATGTCCTTAGGGGCATAGTTTGTAATTTAAGTGAAAGAAGTGGTTACTTTGTAAGGATACGGTTTGTAATTAAGTGAAATAGGGTGTGGTTTTTTTAATGCTTTCCATAAAATAGTACAAACAATAAAGCACAGAAGACAACTCTTAAAGCAACTTAATTCTTATAAGCTTTCTTTAATTACCTAAATGCCCTCAATTTTTTTTAAATGTTTGAAAACAGACATGCTGAAACCCACTCTTATAATATATAGAAAAATATAAGAGAAATATGCTTTAGTAAAGTGTGAACTTTGATTCTTTTTATCAATAAACTAGACATTGAAGGGCCCGTGCAATATATACTATTTTTCCGGTCTCAATTTATGTGACACAAATATAATTTAGATAATCAATTATTAAAATAATTTAAATTTTTAATTATTGTCATTTATAATTCTTTTTTTTTCTATTTCAATTTAAGTGACACGGATATAATTTCGAGAGTCAATAGAAAATTTTATATCTTTATATTTTTTAAGTTGTTAATTATGTGATTTATAATGCTTTTAGCATAATTTTTAAATAAGATATTAATACTCTATCCATTCTAATTTACATGTCTTCTCATTTTTAAATAATATATGTTATTTTATATCTTCCTTTGTCCCATCGTAATTTCTGTGGCACTAATATAATTTTGATAGTCAATCAAATATTTTATGTTGATATATCATTTCGTGTGTATTTCATTTTTTTTTATGAAATATTATTTATTTTTTAGTAGTTAAATGACCATAAAAATTAAATAGGGTTGATATAATAAAATCACGATTGAAACAACGAAGCAGACATGTCTAAAATGACTTATAACAACTAACTAGAAGTGATATAACAAAATTATTGTAAAAAATACTTGTGAAAAAAATTTAAATGAGTTTCAGATTAAAACATCAAGTTAATTTAAAACATTAAGAATTAATTTTTTATTTTATGTCCAATTTATTTATTTTTATTAAATATTATTAATTTTTTAATACTTAGATGACTTATAATAATTAATTAGGGGTGATATAATAAAATTACAATTGAAGCAGCCTGAAGAAGGTAGCACAAAACATCAAGAGTTAATTTATTATTTTATTTTTATTTTTTATTCTTATTAAATATTATTTAAGTTTTTAATACTTAAATAACTTATACTAATTAATTAGCGATAATAAAATAAAATTACGATTGAATCAGTTGAAATAGATAGCACAAGCAGGTATGTCAAAGACATGCCTGCTTATTGCACTTTATTATTAGTAGTAATAGTAATGTGTGAGAAACTTTATGGTAAATTCGAATTCAAAATTTTTGGCTAATATGATATTATACTGAATTATATATGATTATATTACTTAAAAATTAATATTATTAAAAATATAATTTTATTTATTGAATACAATTTGCGATAATAATAAACCGGAAAGGAAAGTTAACAATTGTTAAACGGTAAAAGCATAACGTTTTCATATAAAAACATCCCATAAATTCTTGTCAATTTGTACGAAAACAAAAATAAAATATATTTTTCTTGAATATATCATGATCCTAAATCCTAAAATAAAAATAATCCGTAAAAAGATCTGGACTGCCTTTAGGTTTCCCAATGCTACAATTCCGTTCCTAAGAATTAGAAACAGCAAACAATCTATGAGTGTGTTTGGCACAGAGGAAAATATTCCTTTTTCCTGTTTTTTTTTTTTAATATTTAATTGATCTAAATTTATAAAAATATTTTCTTAAAAAAGTAAGTTTCTTAAAAATGAGAAAAATAATTTCATATTGAAATTAAATAAAATGAGTTGCACAAATGATATTCTATAATGATAGTGTGATCCACATATCCTTTAATACATTTCTTTCATCCTCACTCTTTTCTACTACTTCATAATATTTTTTGCTTATTATTGAACGTAAGAAAATAAATATGAAAGCGAATTATTTTGTTTGGAAAATATTTTTAATCTCATGAAAAAATGTTTTTCTTTATATCAAATCCACCCTATGTCTTCTCATTTTTGAATAATAAATTACCTTGAAAAATTATGATCGATCACTAGTTCATTTGTTGAGTAATATATATGAGATGAATAAACATATTTGTCAAATAGAAACGAAGTAATCATCCATATTCTTTTATGTCTTACCCTCCTTTTGTTCAATTAATTAAGCAATAATTGTACGTACTAGTACAAATAAAACAAGTATTCACCAACTCTTCCATAATGGAATCTATGACAAATTCTCTTTGTTTTTCCCTTCTTATTTTAAGATGCACCAACTAATCAGTACAACTACTACGTTTTCTCTCAAAGATATTCATATCAGTTTAGTAACCAAAAATATAAACGAATTTTTACTTTATTAAAAAGAAACACGATTACAATAATTTGCAATGGCTAAAGTTTACTTGACGAGATTTTATGACTTGATCAGTTACTTTAAAATTAATATTAGTGAACGTAACCGCGCTTTGCACGATTATAAATGATATTTTATATTATAGATATAAAAATTACCAGTAGACGAAAAATAAGAAGATACAAAAGCTTTGTTGTCATAGAAGAATAAAATTAGAGAAATAGACATTATGTCTATATGCATCTAACGTACTTCCAAAGAAAATGAGAATGGAGTTCAATATCTAAGCTTTACCTAATTAAGTTGTGGAAACAGATTCTTACATAAATGTTAGGTTAGATTGTATATGATAGATCCTTGAGATCCAAATGACATATTCTCCCCCTCCCCCCCTTTTTTTTTTGGCTAAAACAAAAGACATGTTCATTGTTAGTACAATATGAAATGGGAGAGCTTACATTATTCATACCAAAAGTTCAGTTTCCTGAGTTTCACTGATTTCCTCATCTTGTTATAAGAAAAGTCTCAACTCCTACTAATAAATAAAAGAATTAAGAAATCTAACTTGCGAAGGGGAGCCTTGGAGTAAGGGTGTCAAACGGGCCGGGTCAACCCGGCCCGACCCGGCCCGATTAGCTAACCCGGCCCGGTTTGACCCGGCCCGGTAAGCCCTAGGGCTTTAGGGTTTCAGGTACCGGGCCGGTTTTTTTGTTAAAATGGGCCCGGTTAACCCGGCCCGGTCCAGGCCCGCCGGTTAACCGGCCCGGCCCAAAAAAAATTGATTTTGGGCCAAACTAGCCGTTGGCCCAACGGCTAGTTTGGGCCCATTTAATAAAAAAAAAAAAAACTTTAAAAAATATTTTTTAATCCCCAAAAAAAATCTATAAATACCCTACAACTTCAAATCATTTTTCACACAATTTTTCACTCTCTCAAATCTCATTCTCTCTCAAATCTCAATTCTCTAATATTCAATATATTTAATTTCTTAAAGTGTTCACTTTAATTTTTTAATTTTCGTTTACAAAGTACGAGCGGAAGTTTCTAAAGTCGCAATCTTCGGATACTTCCAAAATTTGGTATTGTCGTTCCATCTCTTACGTTTAATTTTTATTTATTGTATTAATTGTTTAATATTTAATTTTATTATATTTGTGTATTTTGAATATTTTTAGTTTAATTTAATTTATATTATGGATAAATTAAAAAATCTCGCTGCTAAAGGTGTTAAAAATTTTTGTCCCGGAAGCGGTAGTGGTAGTAAAAAGCGAATTACTAGCGGTAGAGGTAGTTCAAGTAATAGCTATACCCGTGTGTCTTCGCCTCCGGTACCTCTTGGTACACCTTTTGAGGAAGAAATAAGTGTAGGTGCTCACGATATGGATTATGTAGAAGCTCAGGAAAATTACGGTATAGAAGAAGAAGATGAAGTAGATGCAGTTAATTTAGACGAAGATAATGAAAATATTACTGAAACACCTGCAGTAGGAGATGCTAACGTTAGATCTGAATCAGTTAACCTCCCTTCCCGTCCTCCCAGTGCCCCAAAACCTCGTAAAAGAACTAGTATTGCATGACAATTTTTTGAACGTATATCAGATATTGAGGTGCAGTGCAATATTTGACAACAAATATATAAGCATAGAAGTGGAGGCAAGCAAGGGGGTACGGGTACGTTAACGAGACATATAGCTGAAGATCACAAAAGAGAGTTAAATATTACAAAAGGTGGTGGGGATGTTGGTGGGTCAACGCAAACTAGAATGGACCCAACAACCGGTCAAGTAGCGAAAAAGTATAATAAATTGAGGGACAGGGAAGAAATAGCTAAAATAGTAGCTGTGGGTTGTTTGCCTTTTAGTTTTCCTTCTTCTGATGCTTTTATTCGTTATATACAAGTAATTTATAATCCTATGTTTAATGGTATTCCTAGAACTACTTGTCGGTCTGATATTTTTAGACTCCATTCACAATATTGTTTTTATTTATCAACATTGTTAAAAAATATTCAATGTAGATTGTCCCTAACTTCTGATCTTGGTCGTGCTGTAAATAAAAATGATTATTTAACCGTTACTTGTCATTGGATGGATAGTAATTTCGTGATGCAAAAACGTATTCTTGCTTTTTTATATGATGAAGATCGTAAACATACTGGACAATTTATTGCTGATTCTATTGTTAAAATTGCCGGATATTATGGTATAGAAAATAAATTTTTATGTATTGCTTTTGATAATGCTTCTAACAACAAGACTGCTATAACAAAAATAAAATCTACGCTATCTCCACCCTTGCCTGAAATTTTCCATATTAAGTGTGCATGTCATATATATAATTTAATTGTAAAAGATGGTCTTGAGTTTTTTGAGCTTTATATTGAAAAAAATCGTCTTGCCGTTGATTTTATTCAAGGAAATAATCGTAGATCGAGAATTAGAGAATTTAAACTTAAATGTCAAGAAAATGGACTTACACCGATTTTGATGCCTGAGGAAATTGATACTAGATGGAATTCTACGTATGAATTTCTAAAAACTTGTTATAAATATAGAATTCCTATTACACTAGCTTTTAACCAACATTGCGGTTCATTTGCTGATTCTGCTGATTGCATGCTACATAATTCTGATTGGGTTGTAATTAATGATCTTGTTAAGTTTTTAGAAAAATTTTATGTAGCTACAGTTGAATTTTCCGGTGCTTACTATCCTACTGTTTGTAATATTTTGGCATATATAGCCGATATTTCTGGTTTGCTCCAACAATATAAAAATAAAGAAGGTTATAAAGAAGTTGTTGGTGCCATGTTTACGAAATTTAAAAAATATTTTTTCCCGATTCCCCCTATTTACTTGGTTGGTGCTATGCTAAATCCGTGCATGAAATATAATCATATGTGTCACTTTAGTACTCTTATTTATACTAACTTAGAAATAAATACTAACCATGATTCTGAACAAGTACAGCCTGATTTGTGGACGGCTACGGCTGATGCAAAGGATTATATAGAAAAATTATATAATCACTATGCTGATTTATTTTATTCAGCCTTACCTACAAATATCACTCCAACTGTCGCTCCTCATCCTCCTGAGGAGCCATCATCTTCTAAAAGGCCGGCACATAGTGGTTTTTCTGATTCGTTTTATGATTTAAATTGTTGGAACAGTGTTGATGAGAGAACTTACACATCAACTTATCGGGAAGAGCTGAAATATTATCTTCGGACGGCACCAGAGGATCGCAGACGACGGATCAACATGCTGGATTGGTGGAGGAATAATGAATCACAATATCCTGTGCTTTCAAGATTAGCTAGAGATATCTTGAATGTTCCAATGTCAACCGTTGCATCAGAGAGCGCCTTCAGTCAGGGACGACAGCAGCTTGGAGACAATCGACACTCATTGGGAAGCAATGCAATGAATGTTCTAGTTTGCCTCAGAGATTGGATTAGAGCGGAAAGAAGAAACCAAGGAATGGAACCGGAGCCGAGCGACGAGCTGAAACTTGAAGAAATTATGACTTCACGGGAGAACTCCGCAGAATCAAGTCCAATGCATGGTTTTGCCCCCGTTGACTTCAATTATCCTATGCAAGTTCCCATTAATATTAACATGAATGAGCTGGAAAAAATGATGCATAATTTATAGATTTTTCATTCATGTAAATTATAAATTTTGGATCATTTTGCAATCAATAAAATTCCCCAAATTCATTCACTCCTTAGTCGTTGTTTTTTATTTTTTTTTATTTAACGATTTAAAATTTTAAATTGAATTTCTAGTTTTCTACTTTAAATTAAAAACTTACTTCTAATATATTATTAATTTACTACCAAATATTATTAATTTATTATATTAAGTAGCATATGTTTTGTATATTTGTGCATATATCTTCTATAGAAGTGTATATTTAACGTATACATGTGTATATGTTTTATAAATTAGTATATAAGTATATCTATACATATTGTAATGTATATATAATGTAGTATATTTTATAAGTAGTAGTATATATACATTTAATGGTGCGTATACACGTGTATATATCTTCTATAGAAGTGTATATTTAATGTATACATGTGTATATGTTTTATAAATTAGTATATAACTATACAAATATATATTGTAATGTATATACATTATAGTATATTTCATTTAAAGTATTACATATACATAGAATAGAGTGAATGGATCTTCTATAGACGTGTATATTTAACGTATACATGTGTATATATTTTATAAATTAGTATATAACTATACAAATATATATTGTAATGTATATATATTGTATATATCTCATTTAAAGAATTACATATACATAGAATAGAGTGTATATATGTGAATAGATCTTCTATAGACGTGTATATTTAACGTATACATTACTTTATGTTTTATAAATTAGTATATATATTGTAGTATATACTTTTTTTAAAGTAGTACATATATATTGAATGGTGCGTATATATGTGTATATATCTTCTATAGACGTATATCTTTAAAGTATACAAGTGTATATGTTTTATAAATTAGTATGTAACTATATATATATACATATTGTTGTATATATATATATGTATATCACTATATTGTAGTATATATTTTATTTAAAGTAGTACATATATATTGAATGGTGCGTATACACGTGTATATATCTTCTATAGAAGTGTATATTTAATGTATACATGTGTATATGTTTTATAAATTAGTATATAACTATACAAATATATATTGTAATGTATATACATTATAGTATATTTCATTTAAAGTATTACATATACATAGAATAGAGTGAATGAATCTTCTATAGACGTGTATATTTAACGTATACATGTGTATATATTTTATAAATTAGTATATAACTATACAAATATATATGGTAATGTATATATATTGTATATATCTCATTTAAAGTATTACATATACATAGAATAGAGTGTATATATGTGAATAGATCTTCTATAGACGTGTATATTTAACATATACATTACTTTATGTTTTATAAATTAGTATATATATTGTAGTATATACTTTTTTTAAAGTAGTACATATATATTGAATGGTGCGTATATATGTGTATATATCTTCTATAGACGTATATCTTTAAAGTATACAAGTGTATTTGTTTTATAAATTAGTATGTAACTATATATATATACATATTGTTGTATATATATATATGTATATCATTATACTGTAGTATATATTTTATTTAAAGTAGTACATATATATTGAATGGTGCATATATATGTGTATATATCTTCTAAAGTAGTATATATTTAACGTATACATGTGTATATGTTTTATAAATTAGTATATATATATATTGTAGTGTATATATATATATATATTATACTATTATAGCATATGTTTTATTTAAAGTAGTACGTATAGTCATATATAATTATATATTGAATGGTACGTATATATGTGTAATTGTTTATACTTTATATATTTTTTTAAAAATATATATTGTATATTGGAGTGTATATAGTGTATATTGGAGTGTATATAGTGTATATTGGATTTTTTATTTATTTTTTAAACGGGTTTGACCGGTTTTTAACCGGGTTTGACCGGGTCTTGGTGGGTTTGACCGGATTGGGTTAAGTGGGCCGGGTTCGGGTGAGTTTTAATTTTTTTTTACTGTTTGGCCCGGCCCGGCCCGGTTAACCCCAAACCCGGCCCGTCACCGGCCCGGAACCCGGGTAAAATGGGAGGGACGGTTCCGGGTTGGCCCGGCCCGGCTCATTAGACACCCTTACCTTGGAGTAACTGGTAAAGTTGTTGTCATTTGACCAGGAGGTCACGAGTTCAAGCCTTGAAAACAGCCTCTGACATAAATGCAAGGTAAGACTGCGTACGATACACCCTTGTTGTGGGGCCCTTCCCCGGACACCGCACAGAGAGATAGCTTTAGTGCACCGGACTGCCCTTTTTTAACTTGCGAAATATAATAAAAAAATAATATCATAAACTTTTTTGTTTTTGAGATAATGCAGCGGATAAGAATAGTACCTTGACATTTAATTTTTTATTTTCTCTTGGAATCTTGAAATGTAGTTTCTAACAATAAATGTATCAAATCAACTTTGCATTCAGAAAACAATATATGAGCTGATTAAATAGTTAAAATGACCGAAATCATCAAGAAGCAACTATGTTATAATTCATCTGCCAAAAAAAAAAAGCACTACATGCTAAACTAATTAACCGTTTAGAGGAAGCAGCGTTTTGCTGTAAAAAGAACATAGTAGCAAGTGTTGAAGCTGAAGAATAGAAATCTAAAACATTGTTGAAGCTTTATACATGTGAAGCTATACTAAAAGAAAATGCCCAGTCATGCATTGTTAGAGCATTTAAGTATATTCATTAACATTAATTTTTTTGGTGTATCCAAAGGACTCCATTAGTTTTTCTCGTCGAAGACTTTTAGAAGAGTTTAAAATTTGAATTTCGAACTATCTAGCCGACTCTTTTCATTTTGAATCTTTCATTAATTAGCAGGTTGTGTGTTAGAACTTATAATTTTCTTATTTAATCAAATAAAAATTTAAAAATATAGAGGTTCTCATCAAAATATAAAACCATTTTTGGAATTAAATTTCGGAGCATAATAATTTGAGGCCATCGATGTTCTCAAACATATCTTATTTTATTTATACAAGAAATCCAACAACAACAACAACAACAACATACCCAGTGTATTCCTCAAAAATGAAGTTTGGGAGGGTAAAGTGTATGTAGTTCATATCACTACATTAGATGTAGAAATATTGTTTTTGATAGTCACCCGAACATATATAGTTGATATGGTATAGTTGGGATTTAGAAAGCAAGCATGACCACTAATAAGTGGTCACGAGCGCTCCTTTCCGTTCTTGGACCTTTGAGCAATCAACATTTGGGCTAATATCGAAAGGAACGTGTACCCCACATTGTCGAGGGATGCTAGCGGCACGGCTGAGTTGGTAAGCAGTGGCATGGATTATAATTTATAAGCTTCTTCACGCTCGAGCACATTCTCTGACGGTCTGCAGTAGTGGTAGCAGAAGCAAGAAGAGATTCAATCCCATTGCAACAGTCTGTGGGGACACTTCCACCATATAACGCATAGTTAAGACATGGTTGAAGGCCGTCGTACACGGTGTCACACGTCATCGTTGCCTCAGACACCGGTAGTGCCACCACCATGCAAATGATCAGGGTGACTAAAAGAAGTTTCTTGCTTAGCATTCTAGGGCTAATTCTGGGGCAAGTATGTCAAAAAAACTATTTTGAAAACTATTTTGTGGTTTATTAAAAAGTTATGAAAAATTTGCCAAATATCCTATTTAATCCACATCACCACAAATTTATCCAACTCAACAAATTCACTCACAAGCCTTTTAATACTACACTTTAACCCAATATTTCTAACTTAACAAATTCATCCCCAAATTTTTAGTAATACACTTCAACCCACTCCATCATCCACCATTATAAAATATCTAGGTTTCCAAAAATATTAAAAAAAAAAAATCCAAAAGCTAAAAATAGAAGGTGGTTCTTTTCCTTCAAAAAAAGCTCTGATTCCGGCGTCCTTTTCGACGTTATTTTCCGGCGATCAGCTCTAAATCAGTCCACAAACCTCATAAGCTCATCCATTTTACCCCATTAGTTTGTTATCTTCTCAAACACACTTTCCTCCATTGTTAAAAAGCTTTAAATCAGTCACATCAGTTAAAAACTCTTTAGAAGTACATTACAATAACTGAGGCGACTCCAAGTTCATTTCTCTATTCCATAAACCCAACAACCGTTGATTAGAAGCAATATTTGCAATTTCAAGTTTCTATACGGATATTTGCGCAGTCATCGACCCGTCATCGTAATTCATCGACTGTGCATACATCCCGACATAGACCCTAACACTACTAAAAAAAGGCAAAAACCGACCACAAATTGTGGTCGAAAAAAACCGACCACTAGTGGTCGGATTTTTTTTAATTTTTTTTTTTAAAAAGAGCGACCACAAGTGGTAGCTTTTTTATTTTAAAAAATCAAAATAATTATTAAAATAATTTTAGTATTAATTATTATTTATTTTGCAAATGAAAAAATAAAAAAAAATAAAAAAAACGATCAGAGGTGGTCGGTTTTTTTGAAAAATATTTTTTTTTTTTTAAAAAACGACCACTTGTGGTCGGTTTTTTATATATATTTTAATTATTATTTTTTTTCAAAAAATCGACCACTACTGGTCGGTTTTTTTGAAAAAAAATAATTAAAAAAACGACCACAAGTGGTTGGTTTTATAAATATTTTTTAATTTTTATTTTTCAAAAAAGCCGACCACGAGTGGTCGGTTTTTTTGTGTTTTTTTTCATTTGAAAAATAAATAATAATTAATACTAAAATTATTTTAATAATTATTTCAATTTTTTAAAATAAAAAAGCTACCACGGGCTCAGTATATGTTATTTTTTTTATCTCAAACAATGTGATCCAAATAGAATTTAGATAATCAATCATACTTTTAATACGTTTTTAGATATTTTAAGTTGTTACCTATTGTAGTTTATAATATTTTTTTTGTTTTCAAATAATATATGTTACTCTCCTTGTCCAAACTTTTGTGGCGTTGATAGTCAATTATATTTTAAAAATATTTTAAGTTTTTAATTATTGTGATTTACTATACTATTCTTCTATTCCAATTTAAATACCATTGATATAATTTTGAGAGTCAATCAAATATTTCATATCTTTTAAAAAATTTCAAGTTGTTAATTATTGTGATTTATAATATTTTTTACGTACTTTTTGAAATATATAACACATTATTTTTACTTTTAGAAATTTTAAGTTGTTAACTATTGTAATTTATAATAGTTTTTATGTAATTTTCAAATATTAAGTGTTACTCCCCTTGTCCAAAATTTTATGGCATTGATAGTCTATTGCATATTTTAAATAATCTAAGTTTTTAATTATTGTGGTTTATAAAACTTTTCCTTATATTCCAATTTAAGTGGCACAATGATTAGACTATAATAATTAATTAGAGGTGATATAGTAAAACTACGATTGAAGCAAAGAAACAAACATATGTCTTAAATTATTTACAATAACTAATAAGAAGTGATATAACAAAATTACTACAAAAAGTACGTGTGATTTTTTTTTTTTAAATGGGCCTTGTATAAGACGTGAAGTTAATTTAAAACATCAAAAGTTAACTTATTATTTTATATTTATTTTATTTTATTATTAAATATATATTTTTGTAATATTTAGATGACTTATAATAATTAATTAGGATGATATTTAGTAAAATTACGATTGAAATAGTTGAAGCAGACATGCCATATATGTGTGTGTATGTATAGGTATATATATATATATATATATATATAGTATATACATATAATATAGTGAACGTATATTAATGACATAAGATAAACCAACTGATAATTCAACTGAGTATTTATGAATTACGTTACGTTATATATTATTATGGGATAGTAAAAGCGGGTATGTAATGTATATAGTATGTATTTGAATGGTGATAGTCAATTGAATATATATTTATATATATACATATATCTCGTGTAGTGATGAAATAAATATACTATTTTGTGTCAATACAATATTGAGACACGTATATTGTTGAAGTTGTAATAATATAAGACAAGTATTACGAGGTATATTTACATATATCTCGTATAGTGACATATGCAGAACAAATCTCCCATTTTCAGTTCATAGACCACAAGTCTATCAACAGAAATAACTCAATGCTCAAATGAAACAACCCCCCACCACCACCAATTTTTTTTTTAAGAAATATCCCACTAAAATCCAATATGCAGCATCAAAATCAAACTAGTGCACATAATCAAACTAATTAGCTATTAATCTTTTAATTTTCACTATTTCAGCCATCATATTTTAAATGAATTTCATGCGTCTAAAAATTGATTTCAATCTAGGGCATTCTCATTTCATAAACCACGGGTCGATTTCATAGACCACAGATCTACGGACAGAAGCAGGTCACTATTCGAATCAAAATGCCAAAATAACTCTTCCACCATCAATCAGTTCACTACACACATCAATAACTAAAACCAAAATCCAACATGCAGTATCAAAACACAACAATTTCTAAAAATCAGACTAATGCACCTAATCAAACTAATTAGCTCTTGATCTTTCAATTTTCACTATTTCAGCAACCATATTTTAAAAGAATTTCATATGCCTAAAAATTGATTTCAATCTAGGGCATTCTGATTTCATAGACCACGGGTCGATTTCATAGACCACGAGTCTACGAATAGAAACAAATCATTGTTCGAATCAAAATATCAAAATAACTCTTCAAATAACGATTATCCCACCATTCAACACTTTTTTGCTAAACAAAACCGGAACTAAACCAAAACTCCTTAATCAACCAAATTCAAAAAATAAATAAAATTCCTACATCACTACGAATCGATTAGCAAAGAAACCCATTTAAATGAATCTAGAAATGATCGCAACTTGATTTTAACTAACCTTACGAAGCAATAATGACCCCTTAGCTGCTGGAGAAGAAGAAGAAACGAAAATGACAATTTTGGGATGAAGGTTTCTTAAGCGGGAGTTGAGAGAATTGAAGAGGAGAGAGAGGATTTTTTTGGGGGATATTGAAATAAGTGGAGGGTGCTAGTGTATTATATTAAATTTTCAAAGTTCTAAAAATGAAGAAATGGTCCCTTGATCCATCTGTGGGCCTCATTTTTTAATTTTTTTTCAACTTTTTATACCCTAATCCTAAAAATTAAATTAAAAATAATTTTAATGGACAAATGACAAAATAATTTTGAAAGTGGGTACTTTGCCAATTTTTCCCCTAATACTGGCCATAATGGCATTGGTAGTTTTGAGTATGTGAAACAACTATGTACTGATCAGTATTATTTATAAATGTGGAAGGTTGATTATTCCTTAGTTGTTTATTGTTCGGCTGAGTCTCTTGGGTAGGAGAATAATCTACAAAGTGATGATCATTACAATGATGATATAAAAATAGTTGTGGATGTGGGGTGGGGGTGGGGGTGGGGGAGGGGGATTGTTAATTAATGAAGTTTTTTCTTTTTTCTTTGCCATCTTTTTTTATTTTATATTTCATCTAAGGTACTGATATGGACTGTGTATATTTATCTTTTCAGGCCTCATTTTATAAAATATACTGAATATGTTATTGTTATTGTTCTTCATTTTACGGTTAGCCCAAATCAAAATATTTGATAATTGCTGGTGTACTAAACTGTTCGTTTCCACCAACAAGCAATATGATGTAGGATAATTTATTCTAATTTACATGGGGTAATTTTTTATTCTCTAACTGATTCTTTTTATCTTTACAAAATGGATAATTTATTCTAGTTTACATCGGGTAAGTTTATTTTCTAACTGATTCTTTTTATCTTTACAAAATTATAATTTTTGTTATAAATATATTGCCACATAATGAATGTCTATTTATGAATAAGTTAGAAACCTCAATTTTTGAAATAAAGTTAGTTTTTTTCTATAAATAAAGAGTTTTCCTTCTTGTAATTAACCCTCAAGAATTCTCCAAGAAAAATATATAAGAATTACTCTCTCTTCTCTCTCCATTCTTCTCTTGATCATAACGCATTATCAACACGAAGTCTCTCACTTCATCTTTGAGTTGCACTATACCAAGCCATGTTATTAATCTTGAGAATTGAATAAGGTAAGAATGCAACCAAGAACATAGGTAGCAAATAAGGTAAGTATGATAATACATTACTTCTGCATATATTTTATAGATGGAATATCCGTTTCTTTTAATTTTACTCACTTATAATCATGATCTATCTAAGCGCACAAACGAGCTTACTTGGTGATATTGAATTAAGTTAAAGGTTAATTAACCTATCAGATCCAGTGAGGAACTAATAAAAATGAATTGAATTTGTTTATTTCACCAAAGCCTAAAAGGTGAGTTACACATTTTGACGCATGATGTCATTGGTTGAGGGACAGATGGTGGATTCAAATCTCATTGCACTAAAAGGGTAAGAGATCGGGTTAGTATTTCGATGCATCATTAATAAAGATGTTGGATTTAAGTTTCAGTGATTTATAGGTTAAGACGTATTTATATGAATAAGACATTGAGTTTGAATCTCAATGCACTATATTGATGATATTACGATGACTAAGGCAAAATAATAAGTATATTTTTTGTGAAAAATCACGAGACATGTCCCATTGAATATGCTCCATTATCAGAAGTATGATATCAGTGCATAATATGTCTGAAATAATACAAGCGATTGAATGTACGAATATAAGTTTGGAGGGACAATATAATGGTAATCATCAAAAGTGATAGTATTTTCACATGCTTATTATATTATAAGATATGTTAGAGAAAAATTCTCTACATTATATGAACACCTCGATTTACTCTTGAATTAGCAATATTTTGAAAGAGGTTATAAGCTGCCAGAATTTGATACGTTTAAGGCACGATTATATTTCATTCATTGGAAATAAAAATTTTAATTATTATAAATACAGATATATCCTGGGGTGAATGTGATTGTATATAATTTCGAACGTGTTTTTAATTGTAAAGATATCACAATCCACCTATAAAAGTGGTAGAATAATACATGATATTTGAAGTTTCCTCTCTAATTGGGTATGACGTGTATCAATCTTCACTCACGCCTCTACCTCATGTATTACGTCATTAAACTTTAACTTCATGTATTCTATTTTAGTCTTACTTTAACTTCGATACTTTCTAGCCTATCTTTAACACCGCAAGTCTCGTCTATCAACACTATATAATCTACAAATAACATGCAACACGACGCTCCCCTTAAATATATCGTGTTAGTTCGTCCATTACTAGGGCAGATAGGAACAAACTAGGGGTTGGTCCGTAATATAATGCAACTCAATTACGACAGAAAAGTGTTTCAAGTCATCTCACACTATTCTAACTCGAATTTTGACTCCATCATACACAATCTTAAGCTCTCTAATATAATAAGTCACATTTAAATATTTATTTTACAGAGTTTAATCACCTTACCTCTATCCTAATAAATGTACATCACATACAGGGGAAACATGTTTTTTGGTTTGAAGGACAAAATTGTTTACATCAACTTACACACATCTTACCTAATTCAACATGTGTCAAAAACTCAGCCAACTTTTATGGGATAACAAGAAGCTTCTTTCTCTCTTTTGGGGTAAGAAAATCGGTCATACAATAAAGAACTTTTTTGGTGTATGACTCGATGGCCAAAGGACTCCATCAATTTTTCTTGTCGTCGAAGATTCTAAGAAGAGTTTAAAGTTGGGAAAAAGGTGCAAAAAATTATTTGTATTTAGGCGAAATTTGCAGTTACGCAATTTTGCGGGGATTCAATGACCCTTTTATATTATTTTTTATCATATTTAACTGACATATATTTGTTCATTTGGATCACATAATCAATCCATCAAAGATCGGTGATTCACATACGCTAATTAATTTAAATAAGAGAGTTTATGCTTCTTAATTATATTTTAACTCCTGATTATCCATAAATTTAAAAAGAGAAATAATTATTCAAGAAACAAGTGACCTTTCCTCTTCTCTATATTCATATTTAGACATATTTATGGATTTCTTTCATTCCTCTTCCTCAGAAGTTAAGATGTATGAGAAATATCTAGTGGATATTTCTGATTTTTGTTCAGTTATTTACTTTTGGAAAAAGCTCCATTTGTTGTATTTAGTGTCGGTCATTGGGTAAAGCATGAAGAATGTCCGTCTTCTGTATATATTCTTTTGTCTGGATCTACGGAAAAGAAGAGAAATAAAGGGAAAGTGGGAAAAGAGAAACTGCGGGATGAAGTAGAGGAAAATATTTCTGTTGTGTTTGATTCGAGTGATCTAAACAAGAGAAGGGACAACCCTCAATCTTTCCCTTTCTCAACTATGCACTATCGGAAAACTGTTAAACGTGTTTTTACACATTAATAATATTTGGAATTAGATTTTACCGGCTTAGATCTTTCTTGTCTAAACAAATGTTATTCAAATCTAATTTTACATTTTTTACGGCTAATTCTAATTTCAAAAATCAAAAATTAAAAATTAGTGAGAAGAAATTAAAAAATAGCCAGAAGAAATTTTAAACAAACATAGAAAACCCAGAAAGATATCAAAATTTTTTAGGATAAAAAAAATCTTATCTTCAACGATGAAGATGAAATCGGGAGAAGAGTAGAAGAAAGGAGGTTTATACATCTCTTTAATAAATTATATTAAAGATTAAATGAATTTAATAAAAAATATATTAAATAAAGGAAATTGAGGGACTATGTGACCAAACAAATAGGTTTATAACGATTTTTTAATACCCTTACGCGCTTAATATGCATGAATATACGTAGTGATCCAAGTGAACAAATATATGTCAATTAAATACGGTAAAAATTAGTCTAGGGGGTCATAGATCCCCGCAAAATTCAGGGTGCGTAACTGCAATGTCATGCCTCAAATCCTATTGGGGCAGACTGACACCCGTAACCGAGGAGGTCCGGGAGAACCAACTCATAACCTTATACTTCCCATGCATACCTCTATGACAACCCGAAATTCGGACAGTATCATGTCACATATAAAAGGAAATAATCACCTGTATAAGCTCGAGCACACATATATATGTATATACAATACTTGGCCGTTTGAGCCATCACGTCTATTAACAAAACACCACCTTGACTGTACATTAGGTCTACAAAGCCTCTAGACAATACACAGAGTTTAACTAAGGTCGGGACACACCCCGTCATATAACTAACTTCTATACAATACCAAAAATGACTGGATATGACACGGAAAGCCCCGAAGCAAACTGGAGCTCACCAAAAGCAGCTGGATATCCTGACTCCTACTTGTGCGGTGTATGAGCTGAGGTACCTGTGCCTGCAGCATGAAATGCAGGTCCCCCGTGGGGGACGTCAGCACGTAATATGTACTGAGTATGTAAAGCTGTAAATAATCACATATGATATAGGAGCTCAATAGAAATCAGAAACAAGTGAATAAATCGTAATAGAAGTGGACCACACTTACTAGAACTTGTGAGAACCTGTACATTGTATTTATTCAATCACTTTACCTTCGTTCTTATCATCTTTGTAATCATTACTGTACTGTACTGTGACCATTAGGCTGCCTCCAGTACATATCAACTGGGATCGACCCATGATAGACTTATGCCCCTGGGATACCACCCATAAACACATAAATAGGGATCGATCCATGATAGGCTTATGCCCCTGGGATACCACCCATAAACACATAAATATGGATTGACCCATGATAGGCTTATGCCCCTGGGATACCACCCGATAAGAGAGAAATTTCATCACTTAGTTCAATTAATCTTTGAGATTGTTATTTCGGTCGCCACCGCATTTTTGATACTTTGAAACAATGATACATCAATAAGAGACATATAAATAGACCATCAATGCAATAACAATGAAGTAAGAACTCATTGGCACATCAATGAAGTGTTTTGGAGTCATCAATGCCATAACAATGAAGTAGGAACTTATTGGTATATCAATGAAACGTTTTGGATTCATTAATAGAACATGGATCTTGTTTGAGTAATCAGATACCTTCTGACATTCATTAGTACAATAAACATGTAAGATTTGGAAAACAAGTAAGTATTGGAATGTCTTGACATCTTGTAGGGTGGAAACAAGTTCATTGGTAACGTAGGACATCATACAAAATCATTATGGATCTCATGTTATTGAATAACTTTGGAAACTTTCTTAATAGAAAAATTGTTCACTTTCATGCCAAAGATATGGTATAGAGTATGCTTTACATACCTGACTGTCAACCTTCAATACTAGTCCTAAATGGACTTCCCGTCTTTTCGGATTACTTATCTACAATGAACATATATAACAATCTAGTATTAACAACCAAACGTCACAATTCAATTATTTGAATTCACCAAACTAGTGGTTAAGTAGTAAGCCTTAATTACACCATAAAGGGTGTCACTTTAACCCTCTTATACTCCAATTACATTCACATGCCATGCATATTCATACAATATCCTCCAATATCAAGTTTAGATTCATTTATTCTTCCAACCAATCCATTAAACCAAATTGAGCCATAGACATAAATAATCATCAATTCAATAGTATATCACCATATCCACCTTCCATAACTCAATTACCATATCCACCTTCCATAACTCAATTACCATATCCACCTTCCACAATTCAATACAACCAACCCATGCAAAATAGTCCATAACCCTATTTCCATCACCTTTCAATAACAACCATTACATATAATCCTCTATCACACATATACATATGGAAAAGAACAAAGGAAAACAATATTCATACCTTAGAATTCACCTCTTGATTATGCATGTTTGCACAAATAATAGGTGTCGTTCGAAGCTCTCGAGATGACAAACGCAGTTATCGGATTACTTAGGAATTTCTACGGTTGAATCAAAAGTAATTTAAAGGTCAAATTTGGCTAGGGTTTGTTCTTTCTCAATGATTGATGATGAAAATGAGCTTTTGAACTCATATACATGTATATATACACATATTCCCGTCCATAATATAATAGGAAATGACCAAAATGCCTTTAAAATTTAAATAATGTCAAATCTGTCCTTTGGTGGACTGTTTTGATAAGCTAAAGTAGATCGACCATAACTCTTTCATACGATATCGGATTTAGGTGAAATTGGTATCGTTGAAAGGATAATTCAAAGGTCTTTCATTTCATATAAAGTAGGCCACCCAGTTCGTCCTGTAAAAGGAGTTATAGTCGTTTGAAGTTGACCCTAAAAATCTGTTTTGATAGGCTGAAGTAAAACGAGTATAACTCCTTACTCAGACGTTGGATTTGGATGAAACCAATTGCATTGGAAAGGAGACTCAAAGATCTTTCTTTTAATATGTCGCAGATTTCCCAGTTCATTATATTAAGGGAGTTATGATCGTTCGAAGTTGACCCAAAAATTCGGCTGACCTCAGTAGTTTGTGTGCAGGAATTTTTCCTGCACATTTACTATTCCCAAATATCCCGGCCACCATTTTATAGTTTCGAACGTGCTCGATTATATCCGAAACCTATCCATTTTTGGAAATCTTTATATCGTTGGAAAGCTTATTCAATAACCTTCGCATGGAACCATCGACGGGCAAATTCTGGTATAAAAAAAATAAAAAATTAATTCCATATAAATAAGACCAATACACGTACTTGAATACGCCAATACACGTACTTGAATACGGGGTGTTACGTGCAAATTTCATCAAAGTATAAATATTTTTCACACCTTTTACCCATTTGAAGTTTGAATTTCGAACTATCTAGCCAACTTTTTTCATTTTGAATCTTTCATTAATTGGCAAATTGTGTGTTAGAACTTATATTTTTTTTTATTGTGTGTTAGAACTTATATTTTTTTTATTTAATCATATAAAATTTAAAAATATAAAGGTTCTCATAAAAATATAAAATTATTTTTGAAATTAAATTTCGGAGCATATTAATAGGAGGCCATCGATGTTCTCAAATATATCTTATTTTATTTAAACATGAAACCCAACTAACAACAACAACATAACAGTGTATTCTCACAGAGTGAGATCTGGGGAAGGTAAAATGTACGCAGTGCATACCACTACCTCAAATGAAGCAAAAAGATTGTTTCCGATAAATCCCGGCTCAGATATAAAACCCAAACAAGAAAACTATTATTTCCATATATAGTTGATATGCTATAGTTAGAATTTAGAAAGCAATGACCACTAAGTGATCACTAGCGCTCCTTTCCATTCTTGGACCTTTGAACAATCAACATTTGGGCTAATCTCGAAAGGAACACTTGCCCCACATTGTCCGGGGATGCTAGCGGCACGGCTGAGTTGTTCATCTGAGGCATAGGATGTAAGACTCTTCACGCACAAGCATGCACTCTGACGGTCTGCAGTAGTGGTAGCAGAAGCAAGAAGAGATTCAATCCCATTGCAACAGTCTGTGGGGACACTTCCACCATATAACACATAGTTAAGACATGGTTGAAGGCCGTCGTACACGGTGTCACACGTCATCGTTGCCTCAGACACCGGTAGTGCCACCACCATGCAAATGATCAGGGTGACTAAAAGAAGTTTCTTGCTTAGCATTCTAGGGCTAATACTGGCCATAATGGCATTGGCAGTTTTGAGTATGTGAAACAACTATGTACTGAGTATATTATTTATAAATGTGGAAGGTTGATTATTCCCTTGTTGTTTATTGTTCGGCTTAGTCTCTAGGTAGGAGAACAAACTACAAAGTGATGATTATAATTACAATGAAATAAAAAAGTAGTTGGTTTGGGGGAAGGGGTTAATGAAGATTTTTCTTTTTTCTTTACTGTCTTTTCTTATTTCACAACTTATTTTCAGTTTTGAACTTCTACTTCATTGGAGTACTTCATTGGAGGTCGGTAGACTGCGTATATTTATCCTCCCTATGAAAATACGCTGAATATATTTTATTTGTTGTTCATTTTACGGTTGACTCAAATCGATTAAAATATTTGATAATTGATGGTGTGCTAGACTGTTCGTTTCCCCCCGATATGATGTAGGATAATTTATCCTAGTTTACACCGGGTAATTTTTTATTCTCTTGACTGATTCTTTTTATCTTTAGAAAATTATAGACTATTCTATTTTGTTACCATGTGTTTGGTTTTGTTAGTCCAAATTAGGAGATACTATATATTAAGACGTTAAGAGTATTGATTGCTTAGACGAAAGATCCATTTTTTCATTATCTAAATTTGATTATATTTCATTTGATTTTGGATCACCTAGATCTTTTCACTTATAATTAGGAGTCTTGTATATAATTTGCTTTTGTTCATTAAAAATATCGTCATCATCTAAGATTTTCTCTTATTTTTTTGGATTTGAGCATTAATTCCTTCTATCTATTAACAATTTAAGTATATGTGGTGCAAGACGATTCTACATATCAATTTTGAGTAGGATCAAGAGAGGTAGCATAGTGCCCGATTTCATAGCTTCCACTCCTCTAAGTAGGAAAAATAAAGACAATTAATTACTACTTTGTAACTAATTACAAGTCTTATCAAGATAGCATTTTCTACTTCTCTTTTAGTTATTTAGGAGTACCAAAATTAATAGTACTGTTTAATTAATTAGGACATTTAGCGTAATATATAAAGAGCGTTAAATTAGAATCTATATTGGATTTTACATTCATTTAATTTGATTCATCTAGACTTTAATTGCTTAACATTTGGAATGATCTTGCTTAATTTATGCTAGTGTATTTTAATATTTTTAATTATATTAAAGTGTATTTTATTATATAAAGAGAAAATACCTTATTACTCTCTGAACTATATCCAAAACGGTTGTGACACACCTCAACTTTAAAGTGGTCCTATTACCTCTTGAACTAATTAAAAGTGTAATTTTAACACCCTTAGTGCCTACGTGGCACATACGTGACACACACGTGTGCCTACGTGGACACTTCAGTGTGTTGTGCCACGCATGTGCCACGTATGTGCCACGTAGGCACTAAGGGTGTCAAAATTATACTTTTAATTAGTTCAGGGGGGTAATAGGACCCCCTTTAAATTGAGGTGTGTATCTGCCGTTTTTGGTATAGTTCAGGGGATAATAGGGTATTATCTCTTATATAAAATTGAGAAAGTTTGTTGTTGATGGTTGCACTTCTCCAATGCACATTAGTAGAATATTATTAAGAGTAGAAGTGTGTATTTACTTTGAGTAACTCTTATAACCACTAATATTTTATTTCACTCATTGTTGGGTGATAGAATGTGACATTTAGTTCTTGTAACTTCTACTATTAGTCTACCTCATTACTCTTGTAACATTTGTAACCTAAAGATCATTCATGTATCCACTTTACTACACCATATTCTTCCTATTCAATACAAGGATGAATACCTTACCTATAAATAGAGATGGTCTTGCATGTTATTGGATGTACAAGGAAATATGATAAGTGTGAAAAAGATTATAATGTGTAGTAGTGAAAGAGAGAATTGAGACAAAGAAAATATTCTAAGTCTACAACTATATTCACTATACAAAATAGAGTAATTATATTAGTGAAAGAAAGAGTTGAGATAAAGAAAATATTCCAAGTCTTTAACTATATTCACTATTCAAAGAGAGTAAATGTGTTGAAGGAAGGTGTTCTTATGGTGGAGCTTTGGACTCTTCAACTAATCCGGAGTTGTTTTAGTTGTACATCTTTGATGGGCTGTTGTATCCTGGAGGGGACAGGTTGTTATTTTTCAACATTTTCGGGTACAAGAATCTGTATATATATGCAACAATAAATTCAACACAAGTTCAAATTTAAGACAAGAACACTTACGAAGTTCTTTAACACCTTCAACACAAGATTGCGAATAATCTTTCCAAGAAGTATGTTAATTTTTAGAAATGAGATGAAACAAAATTTTTAAGGCCAAGTCCCCCGACTTCACGGAGTGTTCTTAAGGAATAATTCCCCTCACTGTACCCGAGGTTGTGGAATCTTCCTCCCAGGATAAAATGGCCAAACAAACCAACTGTAGCGGTACCTCAAACAATTGGAATCTCTTCGAACTCACTCAACGATTTTATTGATCACACAAAATATTTTTTAAGATAAGAAAAGTTTGTGTGTTCAGAAAATTTTTCATTACTAAACCTGTGGATACATGCATGTTTATATAACCATCAAGTGCCCCTTCCGAAAGATGGCAATAGTTCATTCGAAAAGGTGTATCCTTTGGAAGAGTCATGTCTATTCATTTGTCTACATCATGAGAATGGATTGGGTATTTGACAATGTTGAACTTGTTAGACACAACTTTGTTTGATCTCCTTGAACCTAGCTCTTGGGATCTCCAGTCTGCTAGGTAGAGTTACCGTCATGCTGACTTGTCCTAGGCCTTAAGCCCATTCCTTTGGATGTCCTCTCAACTCCTTCTCTAGATAGGCCTTTTGTAAGTGAATCCGACACATTATCCTTTGACTTCATATAGTCAGTAGTGATAATTCCACTAGAGAAAAGTTCTCTAACGGTATTATGTCTCCATCTTATGTGACGAGATTTACCGTTGTACATCATGCTCCCTGTCCTACCTATAGTCTCTTGGCTATCACAGTGTATACATACTGGTGCCACTGGTTTGGGCCAATAAGGAATATCTTCCAAGAAATTCCGGAGCCATTTTGATTCTTCATTGGCTTTATCCAATGCGATAAATTCAGACTCCATTGTGGAGCGAGCAATACATGTCTATTTAGATGATTTCCAAGAGACCGCTCCTCTAACGATAGTAAATACATATCTACTCGTGGATTTTACTTCGTTTGATCCGGTGATTCAATTTGCATCAATATATCCTTCAAGTATCACGGGATATTTATTATAATGCAAAGCATAGTCTTGAATGTATTTAAGATACCCTAAAACTTTTTTCATTGCCATCCAATGAGTTTTGTTGGGATTACTCGTGTAGCGACTCAACTTACTAATAGCGCATGTTATGTATGATCGTGTACAATTCACTATATACATTAAACATCCCAATACTCTTGCGTACTCCAACTGTGAATCACTTTCACCCTCATTCCTTTGAAGTGCGAAGCTCACGTCCAATGGAGTCTTGACAATACCAAATTCCAAATACCTGAATTTATCAAGTACCTTTTCGATATAATGAGACTATGACAATGGCAACCCTTGTGGATTTCTATGGATTCTTATTCCTAAGATCACATTCGTAACTCCAAGGTCTTTCATATCAAACTTGCTCTCAAGCATTCGTTTTGTTGCATTTGTGTCAGAAATGTCTCTACTGATGATCAACATATCATCCATATATAAACAAATAATGACTTGGTGATTTGAAGTGTCTTTAATGTAAACACATTTATCACATTCATTTATCTTAAACCCGTTTAACAACATGGTTTGGTCAAACTTTGCATGCCATTATTTAGGTGCTTGCTTTAGTCCATACAACGACTTAATAAGTTTACACACCTTATTCTCTTTTCCTGGAACCACAAAATCCTCAGGTTGTTTCATGTAAATTTCTTCCTCTAATTCTCCATTTAGGAATGTTGTTTTCATATCCATTTGATGGATTTCAAGACCATATACCTGTAATACCCCGTACTTCTACCTATCTTGAAATCGTCCTAAAAATATTAGAAACTTACTTTGAAATATGAATCCATTTTTGTATATGTGGAATTTTTAAGATTTTTACTTTTTATCATGTGAAAATTAAATTAGCTTTCCAACGATGCCAATTTCGTCCAAATCCGATATCGGAGTAAAAAGTTATGGACGTTTTACTCAGAGCTGTCAGAATCGCTCAGGTGCGACGGCCAAGTTGACGGACCGTCGATCTAGAAACGGACCGTCGACTAGATCGTCGCAACCAAGAAAGTGAGGCAACCTTCTAGATAAGGTGCGACGGACAGGTTTACGAACCATCGAACTTGCGACGGACCATCACCCAAGCCATCACTACTTAGGCAGTGAGTTATTTTCTTGGTCCACGTACGACGGTCAAAATGACAGACCGTCGAGCCAGCGATGGACCATCACATGAGCCATCGCAGATCCCATTCAGTTATTTTAAAGCCATTTTTAAAAGGGTATTTGGATCTTTTTCTACCCGATTTAACCCCTAATTACACTCGACCATAACTCATAAGTTCATTATTCTTTTATAACATCAAATTAGGGTTTCTTTCCAAGATCTATCCTCAAGAACAAGAAAACCCTAGGTGTTTAATTCCAAGTCAAGAATTCAAGTTTTCCTCCATCAATCTTCAAAAAATCACAACCCAGGTATATTATGTGTTGATTCATGGGTCCCTTTCACCCATGAAGCTCAAGAATCTCTTTTAAAATCCAAGATTTGGGTATTTGTGAATGTTCATAATTTAAATTGAATTGAAATTCATGTCCATGATGTTGTGTGGTTTTGATTCATGTTTTAAATTACATATTCCAATGATTGACTCTAGTATGTCATGATTTACATAATAACCATGATAAATCCCCTTCAAATTACAAGTTGATTGATGTATCCATGATTATTAGGTGTGTTGATAATTTTATAACCAAACCATGCTCCCTATGTGTTTGATTAAATGCCTATGTGATAGAAAAGTATCATACTAGTATGATAATATGAAATCCCCATTCATGTACAAGTTTATGCATGTCAAATGTTTGATGAAATGTCTTACTCAATAAATTATGGATTGTTGATGTTAGTCATGTATTCAAGAAAGTCATGCTTTGTCAGTTTCTTTTCATGGAGTCCTGGGGGTACTTGTACCCGAAAAATATAGTTGTGTGCCTAGAGTAAGTGTCATGTTTTCACGATATCCTCAGTCAAGCCATTATCCATAGAACTCAGTCAGTCATGTGACTTAGGAAATCTCAGTAATACAGTAATCTCAGTATATTCCGTTAGTCAACAGAACTCAGTTAATTCAATTAAATCAATTCAGTAATCCATGTTCAGTATCTATTCAGATCGGAGTAGGAATTAGCACCGAGTGAACCCAAGGATGGGAACTCACCTATTATATAAGGGTGTGATTCTTAGAAGCAATTCTTGCATTTCAGAACTACGTAGCCAGCGTAGGTTGTGACATCATAGCCTGCTATATGAGGGTAGATGAGGTGGATTAACCTGTTATGTGAGGGTTCCCACCGTTCTCACTAGAGTTACCTATTATATGAGGGTTACTCACAGATTGTCCTTATCAGTGGCGCGGTATTGACACCCTTCTAATTAGGGTTACAGATTGGACCCCAACTCAGCCATAATAGCGTATTAGGGGCATGTCGGTTAGATAACTACTTCCCATAGTTTCAGTTATAGAATCAGGATTGTCAGATACAATCATTCAGTCTCAGTAATAGAACTCAAATAGTTCTACAAAATTCAGGACTGTCAGATACAGTCGACTCAAAACAGTACGGAACTCAGCTAGTTCCATCAGAAACTAGACTGTCAGATATAGTCGTTCAATATCATTTATTTCAGTTATACAGTTATCAGTATCTCATGTTATCAGTACTCAGATTCAGTAATCATGTTATCACGAACTCAGTTAGAGTTATTATATATTCATCCATGTATTCTCACGTTCATGTTGTCCAGTCAGTTAGTATAGTTCATGCATGTGAACCCTTTGCATTCACCCTACCTTCCATGCATACCAGTACATTCAAAGTACTGACGCATTTGCGCTATGGTGTTTTATACCATAGGTTCAGAAGCATGAGCTCCAGAGCATCAGTAGCATTCCAGTCTCAGCAATCAGAGATAGCAGTGAGTCCTCATCCTTCGAGGACATGACCATTCTTTATTATCTCATTAATTAATTTATTAGTTGGAGTTAGTTGGGGACATGTCCCATCAACTCCTTATTCAGACAGTTCAGTCAATTAGAGGCTTTTCAGACTATCATGTTCAGACATTTATTTCAGTGTTTGGGTATTTCATACCCCATCCATATGTTATGATTTATCAGATATGTTTCAGTTTTGAACCTTAAGGCCTTTCAGTTCATGTTTCTGCATTTATACAGTATATTATGTAGTGTTCAAGTACAGATATCAGTCATGGATTAGCTTATGATTCTTTGGGGTCATGAGCACCGTGTAGCATTTTGGGTACCATATTTAGGGTGTTACAATACCGCTGCCAAGGCAATTAACATTCGAATCGACGTTATCCTTGTTACCGGCAAGTACGTATCAAAGTAATCAAGGCCTTCTTTCTGTTTGAAGCCTTTTACTACAAGTCTTGCCTTATATTTGTCAATAGCACCATCCGTTTTTATTTTTCTTTTGAAGATCCATTTAGAACCTAAAGGTTTATATCCTGGAGAAAGATTAACCAACTCTCACGTATGGTTGCTTAAGATTGAATCAATCTTACTATTGACTGCCTTTTTCCAAAAGGATGAATCTGAAGATGTCATCGCTTCCTTAAATGTTTGAGGCTCATTTTCTAAGAGAAATGTTACAAAATCCGATCCAAACGAAGTTGACGTTCTTTGACGTGTACTACGTCTTGGATTCTCATCATTATGTACATTCTCACTTAGTTCATTTCGAGGTCGTTTAGACCCTCCACTAGACTGTTTATATCTAGTTTTATACGGATAAATGTTTTCAAAGAATTCAGTGTTATCTGATTTAATTACCGTATTTTTATTAATATCCGGATGTTCGGATTTATGAACCAAAACCGATATGCTTTACTACTTTTAGCTTATCCTATGAACACGCAGTCCACCGTCTTAGGTCTTATCTTAACCCTTTAAGGCATAGGAACTTAGACCTTCGCTAGACACCCCCACACTTTGAAATATTTCAAGTTGAGTTTCCTTCCTTTCTATTTTTCATAAGGAATTGATTGTGTCTTACTATGGGGAACTCTATTGAGTATTCGGTTGGCTGTAAGGTAGCCTCCCTCTTCAAGTTCTGCGGTAAACCTGAATTTATAAGTAAGGCATTCATCATTTCCTTCAAAGTTCGATTTTTCCTTTTCGTAACTCTATTAGATTGAGGTGAATACGGGGCCTTAGTTTGATAGACAATTTAATTCTCTACACATATTTTGGCAAAGGGAGATTCGTATTCTCCGTCCCTATCACTTTTTATAGTTTAAATCTTTTTCTCCAACTGATTTTCAACTTCAGTTTTGTATTTCCTAAATGTATCTATTGTTTCATCCTTACTTATTTAGCAAGTAGACATAACAAAATCTAGTGCAATCGTTAATAAAAGTTATGAAATACTTTTTCCCACCACGTGATGGTGTTGACTTCATATCACAAATGTCAATGTGGATTAAGTCTATGGGATTGAAATTCCTTTCAACGGACTTACACGGATGCTTAGCATACTTTGATTCCACGCAAGTTTGACACTTTGATTTATTGCACTCAAAGTTTGGTAAAACTTTTAAGTTAATTAGTTTTCTTTATGTTTTGTAATTAACATGGCGTAATCGTTCATGCCACAAATCGTAAAACTCAAGCAAGTAAGAAGAATTTAAACTTTTATTGATTTCAACATTCATTACATTAATTTTGAATAGGCCCTTATTGAGGTAGACTTTTCCTACATACATTTTTCTTTTACTAAGTACAATTTTTTCAGAAATAAATACACATTTGAATCCATTTTTGTCTAGAAGTGAAACAGAAATCAAGTTCTTCCGTAACTCCGGAACATACAATACATTGTTAAGTGTCAACATTTTGCCGAAAGTCATCTTCAAGCACACTTTTCCTGTTCCTTCTACTTTTGCAGTAGCAGAGTTTGCCATGTAAATCTTTTCTTCTACTTGAGCCAAAGCGAATGTCGAAAACAACTCTTTATTAGTATAAACATGGCGGGTCGCACCAGAATCCATCCACCATTCGCGAGGATTTCCCACCAAGTTGCATTCAGAAAGCGTAGCACACAGATCATCCGTTTCTTTCTTAGACTCAGCCAGATTTTCTTGGTCCTTCTTCTTTCTTTTCTTCATGGCATGAAAATTCATAGACTTGTGGCCAATCTTTCCACAGTTGAAGCACTTTTCCTTGAATTTCTTCTTGGGTTGATTGTTTTTATTTTCTGTTTTCTTTCACTTTTTAGAGTTATTTTGATCATCTTCTACAATGTTTGCTCCATTCATTGCAGAATTGCCTCTTGACTTTATTTCCGCAACCTTATTATCTTCTTCAATGCCCAGTCGTACAGTCAAATCTTCGACGGACATCTCCTTATGTTTGTGTTTCAAATAGTTCTTGAAGTCCTTCCACATAGGTGGTAGCTTCTCTATTATTGCTACTAATTGAAACTATTTATTCACGATCAAACCTACAACAAAGGTTATGTGAATACTAAGAACATGATTAAACTGTTCAACAAAGGTATTTGTTAAAATCATACCTTCCGCAAGGAGATCATGGATGATCACTTGCAGTTCCTGCACTTGGGAAACAACACACTTGTTGTCTATAATTTTATACTCCAGGTATCTTGCAACGAAGAATTTTTTAGTTCCGGCATCCTCAATTTTGTACTTCCGTTCTAGCATTCCCCATAACTCTTTTGTTGTATTTGTTCCACTATACACATTATAGAGATCATCTTGGAGACCACTCAAGATGTAGTTCCTACAAAGTAAATCTGAGTGTTTCTAAGCCTCTACAATCACAAATCTCTTTTGTTCAGAGGTTCCCTTGGGCACCTCCAGAGCTTCCTCAAATGTGAACCTTTAAAGACAAAGAGTGGTGAGATAGAAAAACATTTTTTGCTGCCACCTCTTGAAGTCGATACCCGCAAACTTTTTAGATTTCTCCACTGGTGCCATTGCCGGTGGAGCATTCATGCGACTTGTTGTGGCAATACTAGTTGCCCCCAAAGTCGTTGCAGCATCTTGAACTTGACTATTGTTAGTCATTTTCTTGTCACAACAAGATAGTACCTTTAGTATGTCTAAATACTTATTAAAAAGTTGCAGCAACTTTAAACACCTCTTTTTTCTAGTTTAACGATGAAGTTTTTATGACTTCCAATCATCAACCGAGTAATCTTTAACTTGTGATGAAGATTTTATGTCTTCAAATCACTAGTTAAGTTCAAACAGAGTAGAAAACTTAAAGCTTTAATCTCCATAAATCAAGCTATACAGATTTCGGAAAAAAAAAAACTTTAGTGAAAAGAAAATTTCACCAAACAAGCAAAACAAAGAATTTTTTTTCCTTTTTTTCAAAAATTATTCCTTAAGATTGTTGTTTTTCAACGTTTTCGGGTACAAGAATCTGTATATATATGCAACAATAACTTCAACACAAGTTCAAGTTTAAGACAAGAACACTTATGAAATTCTTTAACACCTTCAACACAAGATTACGAATAATCTATCCAAGAAGTATGTTAATTTTCAGAAATGAGATGAAACAAAATTTTTAAGGCCAAGTCCCCCGACTTCACGGAGTGTCCTTAAGGAATAATTTCCCTCACTGTACCCGAGGTTGTGGAATCTTCCTCCCAGGATAAAATGGCCAAACAAACCAACTGTAGCGGTACCTCAAACAATTGGAATCTCTTCGAACTCACTCAACGATTTGATTGATCACACGAAATGTTTTTTAAGACAAGAAGAGTTTGTGTGTTCAGAAAATTTTTCATTACTAAACCTGTGGATAAATGCAGGTTTATTAGCCATCAAGTGCCCCTTCCGAAAGGTGGCAATGGTTCATCCGAAAAGGTGTATCCTTTGGAAGAGTCATGTCTTTTCATTTGAAACATTGTATCTTTTTTTAACAGACACAACTATCTGAACAGTCACTCCTTTTCCAAAACAATATGTCTTTTCCTCAAAGGTTGTGTCCCTCCATTTTTCATTCACATCAATTGAACCCAACACAAGTCACGAGATATACTGTTGGATTGGTGTAGAGTATGCCGCAGTGGGGCTTGAATCTCCTTAAAGAGAGCGAGATATCCGCGCCTCAGCCAAGAAGAAGATTATATTATTTTCTTCATTTTTTATTCATTTTATTATTTCAACTGTAATTATTGTAATTGAGGTATATTACACCAACAATTTGTGAAGAGCTTCAATATGAGTTCTATTTTGCAGATATGATGCTTGTAATTCCTTTCTTTTGCCATAGGCTATTGTTGGAAGTATCTTATTGATCTACTTATATTTGGTTCAATATGAAATTCCTTGCACTGTTTATCGTATCACTTAAATTATCGCCGATACAATCATACAAGCGCTACTCAAACAATGTCATCAGGTTATTGACATATATATGTCATCGTCTGATAAAAAAAAACTTAGGCACCTTTATATTGGTAATTACTCCTAAGAAGTAACTAATTATTTTAATCCAAAAACTTTTTTTTTTATAAATTTACTTTGTAAGGTCCATAATGAAATTGATTCAGTGAGAATATTACATATAGAGTAGGACTTCCGAGTAGAAAAAACTACTCAAAGGTGACTAAATTTATTTTATTAATAAAAAACTTTACTTTCAGCAAACCATGCATGTTACTACATTGAAATTGCAACATATAATTGTATTATTCGACCTTTGAGCAGTCCTAAGAAAATGGTTTCTTAGGACTTAACAATTTGGAGCTAGCCATTGCCTTAACTGGAAGTATTCTTGTTGAGGAAAGCTTAGTGAAGATTATTTTAAGTATTTATACATTGCCCAAGTTTTATTATTGGCTTAAGGCATCGCACCCTGCTACCTGGATTTTCTTCTAGTTTTTCTCTTGTTTTGTTGTTAATTAACTCTACCATGTTGCTTAACCATCCATGTTTTTATCATTCTATATGTGTGTATATATATACTAGTTTAGGTGTACGCGCCTCGTCCGTGTACCTCACTTTGTTGAGTTCAAAACTGCACTAAATAGGATATTTGTTTAAATAATAAAGGAATACAATAATTAAATTCAACATATTTTGGAGATTTAATTAACTAAACCTAACCTTTACTAAAAAAATTTGTCAAAGTCGATCGACATTCATCTACCACCTATAAACTAAAAAAATTGTCAAAGTCGATCAACATTCATCTACCACCGTAAACTAAAAAATTTGTCAAAGTCGATCGACATTCATCTACCACCTGTAAACTGCAACATAACAATACGATGATAGAGACATCAAAATAATAATACTAACTTTTACACAAAAATTTCCTTAAAGCCTGACGCTCATCTACCACCTGTGAACTATAACAAAATAATACTATAATAGAGATATCAAAATAATATAACTAAACCTAACCTTTACACAAAAAAAATCTCAAAATAAAGATATAAATACAATACAATTAAACCTAACCTTTATCTAAAAAAATTTCTCAAAGCCGACCGATATTCATCTACCACATGTTAATTCATCTACCACCTATAAGTTTATCTACGACGTGTAAACTATAAATATATCTTGATTAATAAATAAGCATGCCTATTCTACTATAAATATATAGTCATTGGATTAAAATTCAACTTTCAGTTATTTTAATTTTATTTTTGGATAAAATTATATGATATCATTAGAATTCAATTCAGTTAGTACTTTTCTAAAAGCTAGATTGTTAATTTAACTAAATCTCCTAATATCTCATGTGGATAAAAGAAAAAAAAAATCGTATACAATTAGAGTGGCTAACCAATTTCTTATGATGAAATACAATCCAAAGAATTTGATCAAAATTGTAAATAAGTGAATTTCAAATTATTTATTCTATATAAGTCATATATAAAAAAAATCTCAAAAAACATCTCAATTATCAATTACCTATCTAGAAAAGCTGACAATTTATTATTAAAACTTCAAGAACATACAAAAATCATAAAAGAAAACTTCTCAATTAGTAGAAGTCTAATAAAAATACATGATAATTTATTTGTATAACATAAAAAAGATACTAAAATTTTAGAAAACTTACCTCAAATCACAAGAAAATTTGTCTCTTTAATCGTAAATATTGTTAATATTTCATAAAAAACTTCTCAATTAGCAATTGTCTATCACGAATACATGATGATTTATTATTATAAACTTCAAGAACATACTAACTAAAAATTTTAAAAAGTTATCTCAAATCACAAGCAAATTTATTTCTTTAATCATAGATATTATCAAGATTGTAAACATCAAAAACAAAAATTTTAGAAAACATACCTTAAATCACAATCAAATTTATAAACAACGATAATAAAAAAAATTATTTGAGAACTATATTGTGGAAGAATTATTGTAGAAAGGAAGAATTCTCAATTTATAAGAAATTTTAGGTTTAGTTTACTTTCCTTCTTTGTCAATTCAATTTGTATTTATTTAATATAAATCTTTTTTGTTTTTAATGTTTTATTTTATTTTTCCTTTTTCTTTCTTTTTCTTTTTTCTTTTCCTTTTCCTCCGCACATTTTCTTTTTCCTTTTCAATTCAATTTAATTTTGTTTCCAATTACGTATTTTCCTTTTTTTTTCTCTCTTTTGCTTTCGACCTTCTTTTTCTTGTTCTTTTCAATTCAAATCAATATTATTTTTTATTTATTTAATTTATTAATAAATCACATATATGGTAAGATTTGAATTAATTTAGAACTTTCTTTAATTTAGAATTTTCTTTCCTAACTCAAATAAGGATTTTAATTAATTTCAAAGTTCTAATATTAATAATAACTAAATAATAATTTGAGGAAAATAGTGAAAAGACGATTTTGTCTAAAGAGAAGACTTTTAATGAAGGGCAAAAACTTCAAATCACTTTTCTAAGGGTCTTCACATTTTTAATATATCATAGATATATATGTATATATACTAGTCGCATTTGGCCCGGGCTTAGATTAATATTAAATTTTATATTTGTAAGCTTTTATTTTTAATCTTATTGCTATTCTTCTTTTTAATCTTTATTTTATTTTTCCTACAGGTAGTTCGAACATATCTCAATATTTTTAATATTAATCAAATTATTTTTTTATATATAAATTGAAAGATTTTTTTTTTCTCAGAGTTTATTTTAGATTTTCGTTTTAGTTTCAAACACATGCATGTACCAACACTATTTTTCTTTTTATTTTAGTGGTAATTTTGGAGATTAAAGTCTTTAATGATCCAAATCGAATTTTATCTTATGTTGAATTAACTTCATCATTCTTTTCTCAATTCTTTTTCATTAAGTTTTTTTCTAATTAAACTTATATTAATTAAATCATTTATTGCAAAAAAAAATTCTACATTCAAAGTAATATAATAAATATTTAATACTGCAAATTGTTATAAGATAACATCAATAAAGTTAACTTGTAAATAATGATAGAATTTAATTTAAATAATTAAAAGACTTGATTCAACAAAATACTTTTGTAGATGTTCCTTCATATCAAAAATAGATGTTTTATTTTGCTGGTCCATTTTAACAAATTATAGTACCTTTTTATCCATATTATTCTTAGTATTAAATAACTATATAAGTAATCGTAATTAAATTTACGATTTTAAAGCATCATTGATAAAATTAGTTCACTAAAATACATTTTTAATCAAAAAAAAAAAATTACTTCAACTATTCCTAAATAAGTTCTCCTTTTGGTTTGGGCACACCCTTTAATAAACTTTTCACTTCTAAAAAATTAAAAACTACTTTACCAACTCACTCTTAATTAAATTTTGTCTCTTTTGAAATTTACATTGATTATTATATTTAAACTCAGAGGTATATTGAAAATTATGATCCAACTACTCTTAAAAATTTAAATATATATTTATTTAGGAACAAAATCACAATAAAAAAATACCTATAAAGAAATGGACTAAATAAGAATTGTAGTAGGATATGAATTTAAATTGTGGAGGAGCAAGAAAACATAATAAAAAATATTTAAAATATCAATTGAATACACCAATTAGAAATGTCCACTTAGAAATGAATTAAAAAGAAAAATAATGCAAAATGAGAATAGGCCACCTATAGCAATTTGTACCAATACAAAAAATTTAATATTATTATATTCATTATGAGGACTACCATATATATATATGAGTTATTGCTTTAAATATTGTTGTTTTTGGGTTTGTAAAATCTGTATTTTTAACAAGAACTTCAAACACATGTTCAAATTAAAGTATGAACAATCAAATGAAGTTGTAACTCTGTATTCACAACTTTTGTTGAATCGTGGGGGGTGCACCACCATTCTAGGGACCTGGTCCCTGAGACTATGATAAAGGCAATGAAATAGTAACTAACTAAAACTGGTAGGAATTAAAAGAACACAATGATTTAATGTGAAAACCTCCTTGCTCAAGGAACGAAAAACCACGGTTTGCCCTCACAAGCACTCAAACTTCACTATAATAAAAACTCATTGATTACAGACTCCAAGAACTTAACTCTAAGTTCCACTGGTTGCAATAGCTCTACTACAACCACCTCTACTCACCTCAACAACCTCGCAATCGCCTCACAATCGACTAACTCTAATCGATTTAACCTTAGGTAAATCTACCTAAGCACTCTACTGGCAAGAGAAAGACATTACTCTTATAAGATGAGTAATTCGATTACAAAGAAAGACTTGACTCAAGAACAAATAAACTTGAAGAACACACAAATTTGAAACTTGAGCAAAAGAGAGTTTTTTTGTTTTTTCAATTCACCAGATTTGCAAAAACTACTTGAATGAGAGGCATTCTTTTCTATTTATAGTAGTGTATAAATCAAGGTTGAATTTTGATTGGACCAGGTGTCACAACAGATACACTGCACTCCTGCACAGTTAGTTGCACTAGCGGACAAAAATGTACAGAGATGTGACAGTTGTATCACTTTATGATGAGCTAGGGACCTGATCCTTTAAAGACAACTGATCATCATCAAAATATGAGACATCAATTTTCTTCCTTTTTGATGATAACAAACCATAACTTTAGAACATCAAAATTCATTCAATCATCAGAGCACCCACTACTGTCCATATGTGTTTTCCCTATCATTATGTTTCTTTCTGTTGTGTTCCCCCTGTTAATAGTCTCTCTATTTCATAGCCACATCAACATCACATACTTAGCAAGGCACCTCGTCCCTACCATAATGAATTCAGTATTATCCCTTTTGGCAATATTGAAAAGAAAGAATTGTAAACCATGAATAAAATAAACACAAATTAGTTAAATCACCACTAGGACAACACTAACATGAATGATCACTTAAGTAAAGATGACAGATGATAAACAAAAAATAAGAAATTCATTCATATGAAAAAAGGATTAGTGTCATTACAACATACCAAAAAAATCATAAAACATCTAAATATTCAAAAAGTCATAAAGGAGTCAAGGACAAAAAACTGACACAGGGAAGGATTAAGAGTAGGAGGGACGAGGCTTAGGAAGATGGAGGTTTTGGTGAAAGGGCCTTTAGAAGAATCTCCATTCTAGCACTCGCAGCAGCATGAGAATCCAACCGCTGCTTTGTTAGGTCCTTCACTTCAGCATTCAAATTTTGGTCCTCATCAGTGAATGTTGAAACCTTCTTCTTCAGATCTGCATTCTCTGCACAAAGTGCTTCATTGGCACTTGATCCCATGACAACTGCTGAATTTTTAATTTCAATGTGAGGATTTCTGCATCCTTAGCAGCCATGGAAACTCTCATCTCCTCCAACTTCTTACTCAACCTCTTTTGAACTACCAATAGTTTTGACACCTATGACATGGTCCTAATTTTTCATTTAACACACTCACTTTCAACCAAAGTATTCAGAGTGAATATTTGATTCATAGTTCCAGGAGTTTCTTTTTCACAGACTACCCCAAAATAATTAAACATCCGATACAAAAAGTATCCATAATGCATATCATGTCTTCCATCTTTCTCATAGACAGAGGGAACTGGTTCTTCTAGGAGATACAACCAGCCTCTGTGTCTAGTATACTCAACTAGGTCCACCATTTCTGGTTTTTCAAAAATTTTGGAATCAAAGACCCTTTCGGTCAGCATCTTTTGATTTTTGAGCACTTTATTTCTCTCATTTCTAGACACAAACATTTCTTCCTCATCATTTTTTCTTCTTTTAGAACCATTGTTTGGTTCCTTCTCTGTAGTTTTTCTCTTCTTGGGACCAAATCCCTCAGAGACTTTTTTTCCCTTAACCGCAATGTGTTTTTGTTCTATTCCCGTAGGGTTTCTAGACTTTGAAGCGGAGGACCTGGTCCTTCCTTCAACATGATTTCTTTTTTTCTCTTTTTTTATTTCTACAACAACATCATGATCAATATCCTCACCCGCTCCAACATCAACAACTTCCATATTTTCATCCTCAATTACACTGGCTTTCTTCAATCGTCTTTTCTTAGCAGTGGGTGACTTGTTAGCCTTCATAGAATTCCCTAGCAACTTTTGCTCAAATCCCCTAGTTGAGTATGTCCTAGTAACCTTCCCACCAGTGTCCACAACCTTCTCTTTACCCTTACTCCCCCTTTATTTCTGCACAGACCACTTTAGTGGTGGTTCATCATCATTTGCCTCATCCTTCTTATTTGGAGGTTGCGCAAACTCACCACCTTTAGCATTATCTCTTTTAGGAAAGGAGTCTCCTACCTTTTTACCCATCAATTTCTCTTCTAACCCAAAGGAACCTTCTTTAGGATTATTAGCAAGCAGAATCAAATTTCCAGCCATCAGTCCTCGCTACTAGAGATATTATACCTTTTTATTGGGATTTATTCATCAAAAGTTAAGAGAATATGGGTATGATTATGAAGGATTAGGGGAACTAGGTAAGATTAGGGTTTCAGAGGGATCAGTTCTTTCTGGTTCTTCTGAGGGAAGGGGGATTTGAGAAACTTTAGGTTTAATAGGTGAACTATAGGCTTGATTTCAGTCCATCACCATGGCTGACTCAGTAGAATTTTCTATGGTTTTTGAAGTTTCTTCTAAAATTGATTCATTTGGAGATCGAGAATTTTAAGGAAAGATGTAGTGGGTGGGATGAACTCAAATTCTTGAGAAGGATTAGAAGAAAAATCTTTTATATCTTTGGACAATGAAGGATCAGGATTTTCAATTTCAAGATTTTCAAACTCAAGTGACGAGGGTTGAACAGATTTTGATTCTTTAGTGGGGCTTGAGGGAGCAGGAATTTCAACTATTTGGGGCTTTTACGAGAAAGTGAAAAAAAATTCTGAGAGAATTAGTTTTAAAGAAGATGATTTGAGATTTAATTTGAGAGAGAATGGGAGAGAAATGATTTGATTTTGAATTTTACGAGTACTAACCGTTGTCATTTTAGGGACCTTTTAGAGAAAATGGTGTGTCTGGTCCTAATAGGTGCAACCCTTCACCTTTCTAGGGATTGACAACTTTTACTCAAAGAAAGGAATACAACTTTTTCAGACAGACATTTAAGATTTTAAAGTACATAATTTTGGTACTAACCTGAGAGAAAAGACCAGGTCCCTCTCTTTCTTGAGTGAATTCTTAGAGTTGTGTTTGTCCCATCTGTTCTCATTTAAAGTAGTTCATCATGCGTGTATACCTGCAAAGGTATGGTACGGAGTTAGACCAACAAGTGCATACTTTATCAAAGATACCTTTTTCCTGATCATAGCCAATTTGTGGAGGGAATGAATCATTATGTAGGTCAGTTCATTTTGATCAGCCCCAGCCTCAACCTGTTCTTCACAAATTGCTACTTGTGAAGAGGCTTTTTAAAAATATTTGTTATCTGACTCTCAGTCTTGAAAAACTTCATGTAAATATCTCCTTTCTCAACATTGTCTTTCAGAAAATGATGACTTACATCAATATGCTTAGTCCTCTTATGTTGCACAGGATTTTTTGCCATATTAAGAGCACTTGTATTATCTATCACACATCAAAGGGATAATATCTAAAACAACCCCAAAGTTTTTTTGTTATTGTTTGATCCATAGCAATTGAGCACAACATGAGGCAGTAATCATATATTCAGCTTCAACAGTAGATAGAACAATTGAGTTTTACTTCTTAGAGCCCCAGGAAATTAAGGAAGAACCAAGAAAATCAGACAATCTATAGATGATTTTTTAACCACCAAATATCCAGCTTAGTCATCATCAGTATAGACTATTAGATCAAAATTGTCTCTAGATGGATAGTATAGGACCAGGTCCCCTTTACCTTTCAAATACCTGAAATTCTTTTTGCAACTTTCAAATTAGACTCCTTTGAATAAGCCTGAAACCTAGCACACATTCCCATACTAAATACAATATTTGGTCTGCTTGCAGTGAGATATAGTAAGGATCTGATAATCCCTTTATATATGATCTCATTTACTGAGGGACCAGGATTATCATTATCCACCTTCGAACTGGTTCCAGCTGAAGTATCAATTGGTTTGGCTTCTCCCATATTATATTTCTTTAACAGCTCTGTGATGTATTTTTCTTGACAAATTATTATCGCTTGCGAGGTTTTCTTGATTTGTAGGCGCAGGAAGAAACTCAATTCACTCATCATGCTCATTTTAAATTTACTCTCCATTAGTTTTGCAAACTCTTCATATAGGGATTCAGAGGTGGCTCCAAAAATTATGTCATCAACATATATCTAGACAATGAGCAGGTTGCTACCTCTTGACTTCAAAAAGAGATTATTGTTAGTTTCCATATTTTAAAGTTATTCTCCAGAAGAAACTTTGAGAGTCTATCATACCAAGCTCTAGGTGCTTGCTTCAACCCATAGAGAGTTTTATCCAATTTGAGTACATGATATGGATAGTATGCATGTTCAAAACCTGGAGGTTGTTTAACAAAAACTTCTTCTTTAAGATTCCTATTTAGAAAGGCACTTTTGACATCTATTTGTAAGAGTTTGAAGCCCATATAGGCAAAAAATGCAATAAAAATCCCGATAGCCTCTATTCTTTCTACTGGAGTAAATGTCTTATTATAGTTAATTTCTTCCTCTTTGTTATAACCTTGAACAACCAACCTTGCTTTATTTTTATTGATAGTTCCATGTTCATCTTGCTTTTTTTGTACACCTATTCAATCCCAATAATTGTTCTGTCAATAAGGCTGGGGACCAGGTGCCAGACTTTGCTTCTTTCAAATTACTAAAGCTCCTCCTGCATTGTATTGATACAGTTAGCATCTTTAAGAGCTTTTTTCATATTTTTGGGCTCAATTTGTGACAAGAAGGCTGAGAAGTCCATGAAATTTTTGGCTTGAGCTCTTGTTTGGATTTCAGATTCCAAAGGAGATGTCTGATTTTCAAGAGGTTGAGAGGCTTTGTGCTTCCAATTTATCATTATGAATTGAGTTCTGCTGGGACCAAGTCCTTGGATATTTGACTAGAGCCTTCTTATTTTTCTTCAGATGTGGTTGAAGTCTGTAACTATGATCCAGACTCACCATTACCTTCATCATTCCCAACTATACCAGCTTGTCCTCGACCATCATCTTTAGCTATGTCATCCCTTAGAATAGGAATGAGTTCTTCTATATCAGAGTCTTTATTTCCACCAAAATTTCTCAGCTTTCTGACTCATCAAAAACTACATGTACATTTTTCTCCACGCACAGAATCCTTTTGTTGAAGACTTTGTATGCTTTGCTTGTTGAGGAGTAGACCACAAATGTTGTTTTATCACTTTTAGAGTCAAACTTTCCTAGCTCATTTTTTCCATTGTTTAGGACAAAGCATTTGCACCCAAATGGTCTGAAATAGTCAAGCTTAGGTTTTTTATTGAACACCACCTCATATGGGGTCTTGTTCAAGATAGATCTAATCAAACACCTATTAGTCACATAACATGCAGTATTACCAGCTTCAGCCCAAAAGTTTTTTGGAAGTCCACTATCAATCAAAGTAGTCCTGTCAATCTCTATGAGAGTTCTATTATTTCTTTCAATCACACCATTTTGCTGAGGAGTCCTAGGAACAAAGAAATTATGACTAATTCCATTTTCAGCACATAATTCTGCAACTAGGGAGTTTTCAAACTCAGTTCAATGATCAGATTCGAATCCTACAATTTTGCAGTTTAGCTTCATCTAAATTTTCTTAGCAAATATCACTAATGCTAAATTTTCTTAGAAAATGTCACTAAAACCTCATAGGTTTTATCCTTGATTCTTAAGAACATTGTCCAGGTAAACCTGGAGTAGTCATCCACAATAACAAACACATACCTCTTTCTACCTCTACTTTGGACTTTAACAGGTCCACACAAGTCTATATACAGCAACTCAAGTGGTCTAGAAGTACTAACCTACTTTTTCTACTAAAAAGATGATCTAATTTGTTTTTCCTTGACACAAGTATCACAAAACTTGTTTTCTAGAAACTGCATCTTTGACATACCACAGACTAAGTCCTTTGAAGCTAATTTGTTCAGTAAAGAGGAACTTACATGTCCCAGCTTTCTGTACCAAAGATCAGCATTTTCACCTTTTGCACTTAAGTAAGTTAACTCATAGTCAGCTAAAGAATCTATATCATCTACATATATGTTCTTGCACCTTTTATCTCTGAGAATGACTTTTCCAGAATTCAAGCTTGATACAGTACATCCATCAGACAAGAACTTCACCTCATTACCTTTGTCAGAGATTTGAGATAAGCTTAGAAGATTGTACTTGTGACCATATACAAGATACACATCTTCTATTGCATAATCAAGATATTTTTCAATCTTTCCCACACCATGGATATAACCCTTTTTACTATTTCCAAAATGAGATACCTTCAACTTGAAGTGTCTTGGGAGAGAAAAAATAGTTAGTCCTCTCAGTCATATGCTTTGAACATCCACTATCCATGAACCATTTCTGATTGTATTTCCTTTCTTCTACCTACAAACAGAGTCATTTGTTAGATTTGGGAACCCACTTGAATTTGAGCTCCCAAAAGAAAGATAAAAGTGTGATCAAATCTTTCTTGTCCTATTTAGGCAGAAGGTTCTTCTTCAGATTTCTCAAGGGTTTGGAACCCTTAGGACAAGATTTCTCTTGATGTATGTACCTAGCACTGTTCATTTTAGCTCTAAGCCAACTTTGATAGTTTTTCTTTAAGTGTGCATCCCTTCCACGATGAGTACATAGAGGTTTGTGGACCTTTTTTTAAACACCATGGACAACCTTCCCTTGAGACCCAAGTGAGTGGGTTCTATACTAATATCTAAGGCCTTTATCATTATTGACTCCATGAATAGTTAATTAGAAAGGATTTGTGAGGATGTGGTCCATTTTAGGGATTTGCTAAGATCTTCTCTTATACGGACCAGGTCACTTTCTAATTCTTCATTCTTATGGAGTGCAGTCATGAGGTGTTTTTTAGAAACTCTCAATTTTTCTTCAAGATCAATTTGAAGCCTTAAGGTTTCTTTCTGCCTTTTACCATCAGAATTATTTTCTTTCTCTAGTTGACTCAGTAAATTCAGATTTTAAAATTTTAATTTTGTGAACAATTCTTCTATTTCAGATAACTGGAGAGTTAAGGCAATCAATTCAAGCTCTTGATTTTCTACTTTTATTTCTAGAGCATTTTTCTCAACAGCTAGTTCACACACAGAATCAATCAACACATTTGCAAGCTTTTTATCTTTCTAGCAGAGTAGTTATCTAAATTTTCCTTAATGTCAAAGAGAGTTACCTCATTTTTTTCTTCATCATCTAGGTTTGACATAAGAGAAAATAAGGAATCATAAGTGACATCACTATCCTCCACAGTCCGCATAGACACATCTTTAAGCTTTTTAGCTTCATTAGATTCACCGGAGGAATCTTCCCACACTGCCAAAGCTCGTTTCACTGCATGATCAACTATAACTTTTCTTTTTGACTTCTCAGAGATCGATCCTTCTTCTTTCCTGTATTAGCTCCAGACTTTAGATATTCTTGATAGTCTATTTTATGCAGTGGACAATCCTTAATGAAATGCTCAGGACTTCTATATTTATAACAGACTTCAACAGTACCTCTCTTTTGTTGTTTCTTTATTTCCTTTGAAACTGACCACTTTTCTTCGTTGCTCTCACAATTCTTTTGGCCAAGTAAGCAACGTCAGTGTCCTCCTCGCTTGATTCAAACTGTTATGCCTTCAATGCATAGAATTTTCCATTTTTACTTCATTCTTGTCTTTCCCTTGATGCTTCTTGAGTTCATGTGTCTTTAGATCACCAATAAGTTCATCCATAGTGAAAGTCATTAGGTTTCTTACCTCAGTAATAGCATCTACTTTGCTTTCCCAGAACTTAGAAAGAACTCCTAGAATTTTTCTCACTTGATTGTACATAGGGATCACTTCTGTTAGGCAGTGCAACTCATTTGTGATTGAAGTGAATCTAGTATGCATTTTTTGAATTTTTTCTCCTTCTATCATAGAAAAAATTTCATACCGAGTAGTCAGAATATCAACTTTTGAATCTTTCACATCAGTTGTTCCTTCATGAGCAATCTTCAGGCAGTCCAAGATTTCTTTAGCATTTTCACAAGTAGAAATCCTGTTATATTCATCCAGACCTATGCCACACACAAGAAATTTTTAGCCTTGTAATTCTTCTAAACTTTCTTGCGATCTTCAGCATTAAATTCTCTCTTGGTGTTGACAATTATTCCTGCTATATCTCCTTTTTTGATGTCTCTAACAGGCACATGAGGACCATCAAGTATTACATCCATCAGCTCACTGTCCTCAGCCATAATGAAGTCATACATCCTGGTTTTCACCACCCATAGTACATCCTATTAAAGAGAAATGGTCTAGTAGTAGATTGCCCTTCTTCCAAACTAGGTGAAGCAGTCATGGTTAAGAAATCACTCTAGGTGTGAACCCTTTGGAGTGTCCTTTCTCTGAAATCAATAGTTGAATCGTGAAGGGTGCACCACTGTTCTGGTACCTAGTCCCTAAGACTACGATAAAGGAAATGAAATAGAAACTAACTAAAACTGGTAGGAATTAAAAGAATACAATGGTTTAACGTGAAAACCTCCTTGCTCAAGGGAAGAAAAAATCACACTTTGCCCTCACAAGCACTCAAACTTCACTATAATCAAAACTCATTGATTACAGAACCCAAGAACTTAACTCTAAGTTCCACTGGTTCCAGTAGATCTACTACAACCACCTTTACTCTCCTCAACAGCCTCATAATTGATTAACTCTAATCGATTTGACCTTAGGTAACTCTACCTAAGCACTCTACTGCTAAGAGAAATACATTACCCTTATAAGATGAGTAATTCAATTACAAAGCAAGACTTGACTCAAGAACAAATAAACTTGAAGCACACATAAAGTTGAAAATTAAGCAAAAGAGAGTTTTCGCCATTTCTTAAATTCACCATATTTGTAAAAACTACTTGAATGAGAGGTATCCTTTCTATTTATAATGGTGTATAAATCAGGGTTGAATTTTGATTTGACCAGGTGTCACAATGGGTACATTTCAATCCTGCACAGTTAGTTGCACTAGCGAATAAAATTGTACAAAGATATGTCAGTTGTACCACTTTATAATTAGCCAGGAACCTGGTCCTTTAAAGATAACTGATCATCATTAAAACATGAGACATCAAAACATCGATTTTCAAATGGCACTTCAGTTGAAGTCAGACAAAGATAAGACAAAAGAGAACACTATTGGTGGTAGCCTTTTCTAAATGTTGTGTTGATATTGAAAATTTGAAAGTGCATTGCTAATCAAAGGAGGCAAAAGATTTGGATGATGGTTTTCTTTTATAGAAGAGAAGATTTGGCCTAAAAGACTTTAAAGTCTTAATTAATGGACTTTCCAGTGAATGCATGGAAGGAGAATCATTATATACACTTTTTTTCTTCTTAATTGGCGACAAACGATGCTACCGATTCTAAGAAATGAATAAAATTTTGACATGATTGAATTTAGAAAAAGAGAAGTACCAAAAATGGAGTTCTCTGTTTTTAGCCCTACTTATTACTATTTATTTTTAAATTTCTATCCTTTGTGATTTTGTGAAATCTATTTCATAAATATTAGGGTAAATAATATGCTTGTGATGGTCTTAGTATATGCATGATAATTAAAAATAATATTTTCTTATGTGATCATTATGATATAATATTTTTGCATAAGATCATTTGTGAAGTTTATTGTCAAGTTGCAGGATGATATGAAGAATTACAATTTTTATAAGTACGTGAGTATAATTGAAAATTATTATAAATGAATATGTGATCTAGAGGACATGAGTTAGTGAATTCAATTTTCTCTATATATGTGATATGAAAAAATACTTGATGTGTCTAAAGTGTGGGGGTGTTTGACATGTGATTAGAAGTCAATATTAGACTAAGCATTTAGTATGACCTAAACTCTCTATTTTGATGGATATGTGATATCGTGGATGTTTTATTGATATGTTGATCGTAACAAATGAAACAAAAATCACAAAAGATTTTATTTTTACATTTATAATGAAGGATCTAGGAGAATTTGGAACTATGTTGTGTATCAAGATTATACAAAATAGTGGGGATAATTTAGTTGATCTCGCTACATTATGAAAAGAGTGCTAAATAAATTTAGTTACTTAAACATAAGTGGTCAGTACCCTATTTGATCCTAGATCGAGTCAGTCCTTAATGATGAAAAAGTCGTTGGTTATACTTGTGTAAGCAAATGCTATTGAAAGAGTCAGTAGTCGAATTTTGATTTTTTTTTTAGAATTAAAGATTTGAGAAACTCTAAGTTTCATACTATTTATAAGAATATATCGATACAAGTTGGTATCGAAAATGTTAGAAGAATAAATTTACCACATAATGGATATTTTCCTTACGAGGAGGTACATTTTTTAAAAATTAATAAAATCTTGCATTAGTAGAAGCAAGAAAATTAAAGGAGTTGAGTGGTTGGGGTATTATTATGAAAAATTATTGATTTTGCAAAATATGAGCTCAATTTATGATAGTTAAGCCACTCTAGTTCGAGCATATAGAGATTATATAATGAGAAGTCAAAACGTATAAGTTCTTGATATGATGGTGTGAGAAAGTCAATTCAAGATAGAATGACTTCTATCACATTGGTGGAGGCAAATGAATAGACTAATTTATTTACTTAACCTATTAAAAGAAAGTTGTCGAATACATCTTCAAGTATGATTATATAAAAACTTCTTATTTAGGTCCACCAATATTGGCAACCCTACCTAGCACTATGAAATGAATAGTTATGGGTTCAAAGGGTAACAACAAGTTATTGATACGTGGATCTTTCAGTACTTAAGTAAGAGATATACTAGTATTGGTTGTCATAGATGGGAGGGATGAGTTCTAATAGTCTTAATGAGGTTTAGTTCAACGAACAAGTGTCTCAAATATGACAAAGACATTGAAAGAACTTCACCTATATGAACATAGAAGTGGTGTTGCTTCGATTGAGAGTATTAAGAGTTGTTGTCATAAATGTTCATGAATCTTGGATAGCACATGGCCATAAAAGTGCTAATCATGTTGAGTGAAAAGCATGAATGAGATGTTTATACGTGTAGTGTCACCGATTTAAACATGTTCACATAGATCAAATCATGTTCACACATAGAGTAATGTATCTTTCAATAGCGCAATGCCACAAGACGAAATCAAAATTCTACGTAGCATAATAGCTTTGAACATGTGATTCCTTGTGATAACATCAGTGACACTACACGGATAAACACTTCATTCATGATTTCAACTCAACATGCTTAACACTTTTATGACCATGTGCTATACAAGATTTATGAACATTTATGAGAGCAACTCCAACTCTCAATCCAAGCAGCACTACTTCTAAGTTCATATAGATGAAGTTCTTTCAGTGTCTTTATCATAGTTAAGACACTTGATCCTTGAACTGAACCTTATTAAGAGTATTAGAACCCAACACTCGCATCTATGACAACCAGTACTAGTATATCTCTTGCTTAAATACTGAAACATCTGCATATCAATAACTTGTTATTACCCTTTGAACCCATAACTATTCATTTCATAATGCTAGATAGGGTTGCCATTATTGGTGGACCTAATTAATGAGTTTTAATATAATCATACTTGAAGATGTATTCAACAACTTTCTTTTAAAAATTTAGTAAATAAATTAGTAAAATTCTTTTGACTCCACCAATGTGATAGAATTTATTCCATTATGAATTAACTTTGTCACACAATCATGTCAATAACTTATGTGTTTTGACTTCTCATTATACAATCTTTATATGCTCGATCTAGAGTGGCTTGACTATCACAAATTGAGCTCATATTTTGTAAAATCAATGGATTCTCTTTCTAATCCCTCAACTACTCAACTCATTTTTTTCTTTCTTCTACTAATGCAAGATTTTCTTGATTTCAAGAAATTGTGCCTCATCACATGGTAAGTATCCATATGTAGTAAGAAAAAATTTTAAATTTTCGATACCAACTTGTATCGATATATCCTTATATGAAACTCAGAGTTTCTCAAATTTTTAATTCTCTAAAGAAAATTAAAACTCAACTACTGGCCCTTCCAATAGCACTTGTTTACATAAGTTAATTAGCCAAGATTCTTTCATCATCATGGGCTAACTCGATCTAGGATCAAAGAGGGCACTAACCACTTTTGTGTTTAAGTGACTAGATTTACTTAGCACTTTTTCATTTAATGAAATTAACTAAACACATACCCCCACTATTTTGTTTAATCTTGATACCCAACATACTATCGATTTCTCCAAGATCCTTCAATTTAGATGTGTAAATAAAATTTCTTATGATTTTTTATTTCATTTGTTATGATCAACATATCAATAAAGTATCCACAATATCACCTATCCAACAGAGAAGAAAGTTAGGGTCATACTAAATGCTAAATCTAATATTGTCTTCTAATCACAAGCCAAAACCACCCAAATTTTAAACATATTGAGTACCTTTTCATCCACATATAGAGAAAATTGAATTCACTAATTCATATTCTCTGGATCTCAGATTCACTTATAACAACTTTCAGTTATAGACTTGCACTTGTAATATTTTATGTCATTTTTGTTAAATTTCACATATATGATCTTTATGCAAGAATAACGATCCACAATGATCACACAAGAAAATATAATTTTTAATATTATGCATTTAAAGATCATCACAAAAATATCATCTACCCTAATATTTATTAAAATGAATTTACAAAATTACAAAGAATAAAACTTTATAGATAAATATTAAGTAGAGAAAATTGAAGGAAAAGTGTCTTTTAAATCTTGAATGAAGGATTAGTGACATTGACCAACTTAAAGGGTCAAACATCATTTGAAAACTTGATTAAGTTAATTGTGGAGTCGATTAATATTTTTAAAACTTTCTAATCTTTTTAAGAATACAAATCAACCCAACCCACACCCCTCTTCAATCCAAATCAACCAGTCTCTCTTCTCTCTCTCTCGACAGCTTCTCTCAACTCTCTCCCAACCAACAGTTCTACAAAATTCTCCCTCAATCTATGGCAAAAAATATTCGGTCGAGTTCCCTTTCGACTTTCAACCATCAATCAACGTGAAGACTTCTCCGGCGACAACAACTTTGTGTTCTTCATCATCCCATTTTCTTTTTCACAAATAAAAAATTATGAAGAAACAGAAGAACTTGAGCCAACTACTCTTCTAGTATTGAAATGTGGACTGAATAAAACCCTAATTTCTAACATTTCTTCTTGTTGTTGTACTGTTGATTCGGATTTGTTGGTGATTTTTGTTCATAGTTAGTGTTCTTAGTGTGTGTGTGATGTGTTGGTATTCCTGGGTTGATTTGTTGTTTGTCTTGAAAAAATAGTGTTGAAACAGATAAAACATATGATGCAACAAATGAACATATCTGATAAAACAGATAAAGACATCTGATGCAACAGATGAAGATATCTGATGCAGCAGATGTTAATATCTAATGCAACAGATTAAAATCTGATGCAACTATGAAAATTGATGCAACAGATGAACAATCTAACAGATCATTCATCTATCGCGACAGACGACTCTCTTGTTTGGAAGAAATCTAAACAATATTAGTCCAACAGATAACTCATTTTCCAACAGATTGGTGATATGTTTTAATAGTTTAGTGATTTTTTTTTATTCTCTTCAAAGGTTTACTCATCGTTCCAATAGGTCAGTTATATGATACAACAGATAAAATACCTAGTGCAACAGATCAGTGATCTGTTTTTATTATTTCCAATGGATTACTCATCCGTTGCAATAGGTCAATTATATATTGTAACAAATAACAAACCTGGTGCAACATATTAGTGATATATTTTTATGATTTCCAATGGATTACTCATTTGTTGCAACAGGTTAGTTATATGTTGTATCAGATAAAATACCTGATGCAACAGATTAGTGATCTATTTTATGGTTTTCAATGGTTTACTCATCTGTTGCAATGGTTGGTTATATATTGCATCAGATAACATACCTGGTGCAACAGATTAGTGATCATTTTTTATTATTTCCAACGGATTACTCATCCATTGCAACAGGTCATTTATATGTTGCAACAGATAACAAACCTGGTGCAACAGATTAGTGATCTATTTTTATGGTCCTGTTTGGAAGCAATCTAAATAATATTGATCCAACAGATAACTCATTTTTCAACAGATGAGTGATATGTTTTGATAGTTCAGTGATCTGTTTTTATTCTCTCCAAAGGTTTACTCATCGTTGCAATAGGTCAGTTATATATTACAACAGATAAAATACCTGGTGCAATAGATTAGTGATTTATTTTTATTATTTCCAATGGATTACTTATCCATTGCAACAGGTTATTTATATGCTGCAATAGATAACAAACCTAGTGCAATAGATTAGTGATATATTTTTATGGTTTCCAATAGATTACTCATTCATTTGAATAGGTTGGTTATATGTTGCATCTGATAAAATACCTGGTGCAACAGATTAGTGATCTGTTTTATGGTTTTCAATGGTTTACTCATCTGTTGCAATGGTTGGTTATATGTTGCATTAGATAACATACCTGGTACAATAGATTAGTGATCTATTTTTATTGTTTCCAATAGATTACTCATCCATTGCAATAGGTCATTTATATGTTGCAACAGATAACAAACCTGGTGCAACAGATTAGTGATCTATTTTTATGGTCCTGTTTGGAAGAAATCTAAATAATATTGATCCAACAGATAACTCATTTTTTAATAGATGAGTGATATGTTTCAATAGTTCAGTGATCTATTTTTATTCTCTCCAAAGGTTTACTCATCATTGCAACAGGTCAGTTATATGTTGTAATAGATAAAATACCTGGTGCAACAGATCAGTGATCTATTTTTATTATTTCCAATGGACTACTCATCCGTTGCAATAGGTCATTTATATGTTACAACAAATAACAAACCTGGTGCAACAGATTAGTGATATATTTTTATGGTTTCCAACGAATTACTCATCCGTTGCAACAGGTCATTTATATGATGCAACAGATAACAAACCTGGTGTAATAGATTAGTTATATTTTTATAGTTTCCAACGGATTACTCATTCATTGCAACGGATTGGTTATATGTTGGATCAAATAAAATACCTGGTGCAACAGATTAGTGATCTATTTTATGGTTTCCAACGATTTACTCATTTGTTGCAACGGTTGGTTATATGTTGCATCAGATAACATTCCTGGTGCAATAAATTAGTGATTTATTTTTATTGTTTCCAACAGATTACTTATTCGTTGCATCCGGGTCGGACAGATTAGAGATCTGTTTTTATTGTTTCCAATGGCTTACTCATCCATTGCAACAGGATAGTTATATGTTGCAACAAATAACATACCTGGTGCAACAGATGTGTTGTCTGTTGGAACTATTTTTTTTACCATTATGCATGTTAGATTTACTGTTATTCTTTTTTAATGATGCCTTAATCAATTATAATCTATTTTATGTTCCTGTTAATTTAAGATAATATGACTCTAAAAAGAAAAAATCGAATTAAGTCCAAGTAAAGGAACAAGTTCAGTAGCTCGGCTACATCCACCACTCTATGATCTTGCTTTACAAGCGTTATCTCAATCAAGAGTAGAAGATAATGAAAACTAGGAGGAGGAATGTCTCAAAAGAGATGATCCAAATGCTAATAGCCCTTCCGCCGAAGAGTTGGTCAAAAACTTCAGCATTGATTGTTATCCTCTGAGAATGCAGTGTGATGGTGTCACAGATTTAATGGGTGATTTCGTGGTTAAGTCATCCATGGTAAAATCTTTCGACACCTTCAGAAAAATACTCTGAGAACAAAAATTGGATGCTTATTTCAGGAAAAGCGGCTTTGGGCAATATCTTGATTTGCCGGAGGACAACAATGTTTGTTTTCAGATGAAAATGGTATACGATCTTCTCAAGCATAAGTTTATGTATGAAAACAAAGACAAGATCGATGAGGTGTGGATAAATTATTGTGGCATGCCTGTTTTTTTTTTGTTGGAAGGAGTTTGCCATAGTTACCGGACTAAAATGTTATCCTCCTTCTCCTTCTCAAGTTATACCTACTCTAACCCAAAAAAAAAACACCCCGCACACCCCAAAAAAGCAAAGGCAAGTCGAGTGATCGTAAGGACCTGGTGTCCATTATTGGTCCAAGCTTCAAAAACAAAAATTTTATAGAAGCGTTGAAAGGTAAAGGACTCTCAAAGAATCACAAGAAATCATTGTGCTTGGTTTGGTTTGTACATAATATTCTTTGGGCGAGAGACGTTAACAACAACATAAGCCCCGATTTAATAAATCTCTCCGAGGATCTTGAGGCATTTAACAGCTATCCTTGGGGTTATGAAAGTTTCAAAATGACTGTCCAATATTTGTTGACTCCGTTGACGCCAAAGACAATCAACTTATATGGCTTTTAATGGGCCTTCATGGTAAATATTTCTTTTATCATGTCATGATTCACCATTTTTTTATTCAATAATGTTTTTGATTTATTGGCGTTATGTTATAAGCTTGGGCATTTGAATCCATTCCTTATTTGAGACAACAAGTGAACTATCGGGAAGAAGTTTCCTGTCAAAGAATCCCGAGATGGTTGTCGGCCAAAATTGATAAAAATGCAAAATTTCTTGATCTTTTCAATCCCCTCAAAGAAGTAGTGAGTCCAATTCTAATTAAATTTTTGTTTTAAGTAATGATTATTTTAAATAATTTCATCATCATTCTAATCTATGTACCGATTTATTATAGATTATCCATCCGTGGCTTGTTCAGACCAACCGAGAGTTGAAGATGATATTTTTTCTTACTTTACAGTCTGTGCAAACTTTACCGGGCCCTAAGGTCATTGATGGAATAAAAATGGAATTGTTTGGAGCAACAGCCATCACAAGAAAAACAATTTTGAAGGGTAAGCTTGTTGTTATTGACGATGATAGTCGTAGTGGTAGTGGTAGTGGTGCTGCTGTTGGGGCTAATGATGCTCCTCTTACCATTTTTGAAATAACAAGCCATTATGATTATGATCATACTGGTTGTACAGATTTTGTCACATCTAGCGAATATTCTATATGCAAATGTCAAGACTACAAGGTGAAACACGATGAAGTGATTAATGCTATTAATGCACTAACTGCTTCTGTAAAGGAAATGGCATCTAAGAGGGGTGTCATTCCATCAAAGAGGATTTCATATCCATACACTCCACTGGAGATTAAGACGGCTAAGAGGAGAAGGAAAGATACTTCCAAGACATCATCAAGCATCGAAAAAAGCAAAATTGCAACGTCCCTATCTTTGTCTTGCATCGATGTTCAGTGTTCAAGGGCCACAGGAGAGTAGCATGATCCGAAGAAGGTAAATATACATCACATGTTCTAACAAACAAACAGACACATATCTACTTAAAATAGATGATACATCTGTTGAAAATTATCAAATAGATATATACATTTGTTGCAACCGTTGTCTAACCTGTTGCATCAGATATGTTATTTGTTGCAACAGATGAGTCTTATGTTGCAACAGATGGATCATTTGTTCAAAATTATCGTACTGCTCTGATTTACCTATTCTAATTTGTCCCAATAGATGATCCATCTATTGCAGCATAAGAATTATCTGTTGCTACAGATGGATAATCTGTTGTATATCTGTAATAGCATTGACAATTTTAGCTTTCCTGGTGGATGTCACGGTAGAAGCCATGCTGAAGAGCATAATATCATAGTTTATAATCCATCAACTACTTCCAAAGAAGAAGAAAAAGTAGAGCCCGTCAGTTCGGGAGAACGAAAGAATTACCCGTTTGAAGGGTTCAATATCTCGGACGAGGCTCCAAAAAAACTAACGGAGTTGATCAACGACTATTCAGAATGAATTGTCGATGGGCTGTTAAAGCATCATGCCGGCAGGTACATAAATCAATTTTAAAAGATATTGGTTTATACGATTCTTGTTGTAAGAACATGACATTAACACATATAAATCATCATGTAGAAAAAATAAAATGACGAACGCTACAAAGTGAACGAATCAAGTCTTGGTTTTGATATGTTCGACTTTGTTGTTGCACATTCCGAAATAAAGAATTGGTTCTATTTGATGTCACAGCCCTAAATTTGCTGGAATGATGAGGTTTAAATGTCATACATATTACTATTAATTAATACTTTATTTAATTACATCTGCGTATTAATTTTTTGTCACGTAATCCAAAATATTTGATAATATGTACAGCACATCGATGTCATTTTTTACTACCTCTGAAAGAAGGCCAAGTTGCAAACACATGAACAATACAGATACACAACAGACAATTATTTGTACAAAGTTTACATCAATAATATCTACGATAGGTATTGTCAACAACAGCCGGAAGTTTCCCAAAATGAAGAATGCTTAATCAACATCATCAAAGGTTTTAGAATTTTGGCTGGCTTACCTTGGCATTTGGTCGATGAAGTGTACATCCCAATCAATTGAGGTGATGAATTTCATTGGGTTTTGGCTGTCGTCATTCTAAAAGAGGGGCGCATCTGAGTTTATGACTCGATGTCACGAAGGAGACGTTCCAAACCTTCGTCTGTGATACAGAAGCTGGCCAAAATATTGCCTACTTACCTTGATATGAGTGGATTTTTAGACCAAAAGGTTCGCACTGATTGGTCATCGATTGAAGCATACCGGGATAAAATGGGTAATCCATTTGATGTATAATATGTTGAAGGAATTTCTCCACAAACCATTGGTAGCCTGTAAGTATAAGTGTCATGATTTAGTTTTATTTCATAAATTTCACAACGCTTGCATGAACTGCAAGATATGGATTATCTGTTTTTTTAAATACAGGAATTGCGGTCCTTTTGTTGCCGCTTATGTCGAGTATTTGAGCGATGGATTACAAGTACCAAATGATGGACTTGATGCTAGATTTCTCCGCTAAAGATATGCTACTCTTTTATGGAAATACGAAGAAGCGAAAGCTCAGAAGCCATACACAAGAAACACTAAAGATCCACGACTACTAAAGCCGAATTCCGTAATATCGGATGAAGAACAACTTTTTCATATTGATTAGATCTTTATAGCTTGAGTCCGTCAATGTAATAACCTATCCTCCTTGGTTTAACTTGTTAATTTATTTGTAGAGTAGATTATTTATGCCTATAATAATTTTTTTACATTTTATTTATTTCATGTAATTTTCGAAGGCTTCGATTTATTTTTCCTGTCTGTGAATATAATTTAATCCTTAGTTTTAAACATGATAATTGAAATGGAATACTAGATTCAAATATCACAACAGATAATACATCTGCTGCAACAGACGACATATCTTGTCAAACAAATTTAGACATATGTTGCAACATGAGATGCAACACGTAGGTCATATGCTGGAAATTATATAACAGGTCTTCCTACTTATTTTATTTGCTCCAATAGATTACCGATCAGTTTTAACAGATAGATTATATGTTGCAACAGATTGTATATCTGTTGCGACAGACAGACTGAGAATATTTGCATAATGCAACAGATGACCAACCTATTCCAACTGATAACCAATCTGTCACAACAGGTACACAACAGATATGTTATCTGTTACAACAAATATATAATTTATTGCACTATAAAAATTCAACTTTCGCCAGACAGAGAAATTATTGGCACTACATGTAAAGTGAGATGGCTTGGAATAAAAAATTATTATCATGTTTGTCTCCATCTTTGTACATATTCTTCTTTATACGCGGGCTCCAACCATTTAGTTAGGTCATCTGCTGGAAATTATATAACAGATGATGTGTGAGCAGATGCTAACACATTTAAGGCATTTAACTGAGAATAATTGTAAAGTCTTAAGAGACTTTTGTCATTTTTGATTGTTTTCTCTTTGATATTGCAGTAAAAGTCAAGATGCAAGAGAATCAGCAATAATGCGAGTAAAAGAGTTGATTTCTGAGCAAGTAGAGAAGGAAGTATAGCTGACGACTTGTCTGATAAGTCGTCAACCTTGTGATAATCTATCAGAGTTGCCATCAAGCTTAGACAGAGAATGGACTTCAGCTAGAATTAGTGACGACATCTGTGATAGGCCGTCAGAAGTGTGATAATCCATCAGGCTCGTCGTTAGGCTTAGGCAGGGAATGGAGTTTGAAGTGAAGAAGTGACTACATCTCTGATAAGTCACCACATGTCTGATAAGCCGTCAAGCCTCATCGTCAGCCTAAGGCAGAGATTATCAAAAGTGGAGAGGAGCTAACGACATTCCTGATAAGCCGTCAGACTCCTGATAAGCCGTCACACACGTCGTCGCCTATCCGAGAAAATACTGTGATCTATGATTTTGTTTCCATAATTAGGCTGATGTATTTAAATCATATGTTAGGGTTTTCTAATCATCTTGGAACTGACGTTTTGAGCATTTTTTCTCTCTATTTCTTTGACTTTAACAAGACAATTATTTTGGAGAGATTATTACCATTGTTTTTGGGATTTTCTACTGGATCAAATCTGAGAAACACTTGTTGCTATTCATCTTGCTGTAAGATCATCTATCTAAGTATGAAGTCAACTTGTTGTCTTACTTATTTTATTATGAGTAGCTAAATTCCCTTAACCCGAGTTGTGGGATCTATGGGTTTGGGTTTGTGACGTAACTAAGTGTTCAAGATTCTGACAATGGCAGGAACTTCTTGTTAATTCCATTATTTTACATGCTGACTATTGGTTGCAAACAATAGGCCTTGCTTACTGTTGATTTGCTTGAGATAAGAAAAACTTCCATTTAATAATTAATGTTGTACCAAGATTAATTAACTTGAGATAACATCTTATTATGAAATATAAATTCCCTAAGTTCGAGAGAATTAGGTGGTTAAATGTTTAAATAGGTTGAGAAATATTTAGACTTAACTTCAACAAGGATAGTCTATTGTTCTTACCTGCCACAAGAATCTTGAATTGTTACTAGCATCTGTCAAATCCCAACACCCATAGTGAACATAACTCTGGTTTTCCTTATCATATTGATTTCAAATACTGAATTGAGAAGTAATTATTTGCTACATTTCCAAAAGAACCATTCACAGGAAACTGCTAACTATCAGTTGATTAACCCGCAGATAACTCATATTCACACCATATTCCCTGTGGGATTTTACCCCAACCTAGTTGGGTTATATATTGACAACGATCGCTTACATTCTCATAAGAGAGGTATAGTTTGAGAGTTATCAAAAATGGCGTCGTTGCCGGGGAGTACGGTTGTAAATTGAAGTTTGTGTGCACTAATTGACTGTTAGTCAAGTTTCCTAGTTTTACGTTTATTTGTTGCTTTTGTTTGTTGCAGGACTTTTGTGGTGTATGCCAAGAACCAGAAGTTCCGGAGAATCATTATTACCATTTAATCCAAAATCGTAACTAATTGGCAGAATGGCAGACCAGCAGGAGGCTGATAGGTTAGCATCCTTAGCTAGAGCTCAGGTGAATGTGCAGAATGACGGTCAACAAGTAGGGCATCCAAATCCAGAGGATGAAGATTTGGGAGACGAGGAGTTGCCAAACCCTGGTAACCCAAGGCGTGCAGAGTAAATAGCTGTACTAGTACAGTGTAATGCTAACAGGAACCGTCAGTTCCAAGAAAGGCAAGATCACCAGCCGATCCAGTATGACCTCAATGATGATGATGATGGAATGGATGGAGCAAGTTCAACGGGTGCAATTATTCCTCCACCGTTAGCACCTGGAGCAAAATTCAACATTACGAGTACTATGATTCAACTCCTTAATCTGAAGGGGTTGTTTGGTGGCCTTCCAGGGGATGATCCGAACTTGCATCTGGTGAACTTTGTCACCATCTGTAAATCTTTTGATAACCCAGGAGTGGGTCAGAATGCTATCCATTTGAGATTATTTTCATTGTCTCTGTCTGGGGAGGCAACATTGTGGCTTAATGAGCTGACACCCGATTCTATAATCAACTGGAGGCAGTTGAAAGGAGCTTTCCTAGAAAGGTTCTTTCCATCCTCCAGGAGGTTACAGTTGAGGGATGAGATCAGTAACTTCAGACAGCTCCCAACTGAAGCCTTGCATGAAACCTGGGATATATTCAAAAAGAAGTTGACGCAGTGTCCGAACCATAATATGACTGGCATACACTTGATGGAGACTTTGTATAGGGATATTAAGTCTGTGACAAAACTAATTGTAGATAATGCTGCTGGTGGTTTGTTTATTGATCTTACATTCCCAGAGGCTTCAGAAATGCTAGAGAGAATGACCAAACAGAGTCGGGCATGGCATACCAGAGACTCTGTGGTAGAAAGACCCACTGTTTCTGTGGGTATGACTACGGAACAACACAAAAGAGACGAGGATCATGATCAAGACATGGATCACCTGAAAACGTAGATGGACTTGCTAACCAAGCATTTACTATCAGGTAAAACTGAGAAATAAAGGTTGTGGAATTGCAGGGTAAAGTGGAGTCTGACTCAGAAGAAAACGCAAACTATGTAAATAATCAGGGGGTTTCCAAGGCAATAGCCAAGGAAATCAAGGTCGAACGTATTATGACAAGGATGGATATAAGAACTAGCCGCAAGGAAATTGGATGAGCAATAATGATAGGAGCGGGTTATATGTCCCTCCTGAAAATAGTGAGGCTGCTACAACAAGTTTTGAAAAGATATCCATGGAGGACATGATGGCTAAATTGTTAAAGGAAGTGGAGGCTACCAACTCAGGGGTGACTACCATGAAGACAGATCTGTCATCTATTAGTTAGCTGGTAAACTCGCACTCCACTTCGATCAAACAGCTGGAATAGAAAATAAGCCAACTCTCCGCAGTGCTGAACCAGATGAAGAGTGGAATGTTACCAAGTGATACAGTTCAGAATCCACAAAATGATGGCTCATGTATGGTGATTACTACTAGAAGTGGCAAGATATTACCTGGACCTTCCGTGGGAAAAGGTGGAGTTAAAGATGTGATTGAAGTAGATGATGAACCCAAAGAAGAATGTCCAGTGGAGTCTGGGAAGCTAGATGGTTCTGATGATGCTCCGAAAAAAGGGAAAGAGAAGGAAAATAAAGTAGTGGTGAAAACTCTCCCAAGACCACCACCTCCCTTTCCAAAAAGATTGAAGAAGAAGGTTGACAACACAAAATTTAGTAAATTCATGGCGATATTGAAGCAGTTAACAATAAATGTGCCTCTGGTGGAGGCACTTGAACAAATCCTAGGATATGCTAAATTTATAAAGGATCTGGTGACGAAGAAGAGGGCAGTAATCTATGATCTGGTGGATAATCTCCACCATTGTAGTTCCATTGCTACATAGTCCTTAGTGCAGAAGAAGGCCGACCCTGGAGCATTCACTATTCCATGTACAATCGGGGTTCTCAATTTTGCTAAGGCCCTATGTGATCTAGGGGAGAGCATAAATCTGATGCCGCTAGCCATGTATAAAAAGATAGGTTTGGAGGATCCTACCCCAAAAAGTATGCAGTTGGTGATAGCGGATAGGTCTGTAAAGTGGCCAGTAGGAATATTACATAATGTATTGGTAAAGGTGGCCGACTTTGTACTTTTTGCTGATTTTATAGTCCTAGACTGTGAGGTGGACTTTGAAGTACCCATCATTTTAGGTAGACCATTCCTTGCAACTAGGAGAGTGGTAGTGGACATGGAGCTGAATGAGCTGAAGTTTAGGTTCAATGACAAAGAAGCAAGTTTCAAAATGCACTCATCCATGACACAGCAAAAGGAGATGAGTATCTTCTCAATCGTGGATGTGTTTTATGAAGATGGGAAAGAGGTAGAAGCATGGTGTCTTGACGAAGTCTGAGTAGTCAAGATAACCTAGTCATGTCACGGCATTAAATCAGGCGTTATTGGGAGGCAATCCAAAATTTTTATGTTTAAACGCAAGTTGTTTTAATTTATTTAGATAAGAAGCATAATGAACTGAATAGGTATGCAGGGGTATAGGTAAAAATTGAGGAAGTCAACCAAGTGACCCTGACGACATATGTGATGAGCTATCACAATTATGATAAGCTGTCAGATATGTCGTCAGAAATCCAAAAGAAGGAAGCACTTTGCCTAAGGTTGATAACATTCGCGATGACTTATCACACATCTGATAAGGCGTCAGGCAATTTTAGGCCCAATTACTGAAAATGTGACCCGACCCACAGTCAAACCTTTCCACCTTCCCGCATATCCCTTATCTTTTCTTTAAGTTTTATTTCCTTCCATAGTTAGTTTATTTACTTACTCTTTTCAAAATTATTTCCCAAGTAAAATATATATATATATATATATATATATATATATATTCCATCCTTATGAGTATGGGTTTGAAATCAACATAAAGAACTCTTCTTTCATCTACTACTTTCTCTCATTTGAGTAACCAAGTGAAGTCGCCTATCAGGTATGCTCATAACTCAACTCTTCTCTTTATTTGGTAAGTGATACAACTAATGTAAATCTTAGTTTCAAAGGGATTGAGGCAAGCGTAACTTCCCATTTTGTGAAAAATAGAATCTACGGTTTATAGTGTTGCATTGTGCGTGAGAACCTAGGGCTTAGCTCAAGAACATAACTCCATGCGATTCTAAGAAGAAAATGGTTTGATAATCAACACTGAAACTGAGCTGGAGGTTGTATTCTGAGATGACGACATGTCTGATAAGTTATCACGAATGTGATGGCTTATCAGACAATGTCGTCACAAGTTGGGAAAAATAAGCTTGTTTTGTTTAAGGTTGACGACACGCCTGATAATTCTTCACAAATGTGATAGCTTATCAGAACATGTCGTCACAACTTTGATCTGATACAATTGTGAACATCTTTTGAGGGATGTGGAATTATAATGACTGAACTTCTTGAGTTGTATGATCATGAGTGCTTTATTTTGCTACAAGTATTATAATGGCACCCAAAGGAAAGAGCGCTAAACCTACAAAGAAAGTGAAAAGGGGAAGTGTACCTCGGAGACTCTTCGATGAGGAATCTGATTATGAGGAGGAGGATCCACTGCTCAAGAAGCAAAGAAAAAAAGAAAAGCCCAAAAAAATCTTCACCACCTCTATTAGTTGAGGAGGAAGAGAGTGAAGAAAGTGATACTGAAGCAATAATACCACCTAACAGAACGGCTTCTGAGCATCTTGAGTCTGAGCATTCTGAGTCTGGGGAGCCTGAGCCAGAGCACGCTGATTCTGAGCAACCTGAATCTGAGGGACCATTATCTGAGTCCCCTTCTTTTGAGCAATAGGATGATGAAGAATCTCTGATTCGGGGAACTCTGGTTAAATACAATAACCCCGAGGTTCGAGATAGTGCTAGGTGGCAAATTCCCAAGGCACAGAAAATCTTCTATGATGGGCTTCTCAGAACTAAAAGAAGGGCCATTAAAAGGCCAATCTTTGAAGAAAAGAAGATCATCACTATCGGGTTGAGCAAATACCCTAAAGTGGAGCAGAAATTCCGAGACTATAACTTAGGATGGACTGCGAAAGGAGGAAGCTCATTTTGACCTACACTAGTTTGGGAGTTCTATGCAAACTATCAGGCTCGATTGGAGAACATGTGGAAAGAAGGAGAGAGATCAGCAGATCAACCTCTGTTGGATAGAGTTCCAGTACGGGGTGTGATGGTGGATCTCTCAAAAACCACAATCAACAGATTTCTTCATGGCCCCGAATTCACTCCTAGGCCACTTCACCTATATTCTACACACGGTTGAAGCATCATGCAAATCAACAGTCTTGGTTAGCCACCCTCATAGCTGAAGAGAAACCTGAATGGTTGACCAACCCAAATAAAAGGTTTTTTAAGGCCTTCCTGACTCAAGAAGCAAGGTTATGGTGGGGTATAGTGCGCACCCATTTGATGCCTACTGAGGGAGATAACATCCTTGGAGATGATAGAGCAATACTGGTCGCAAGTCTTATGGCTAAACTCAGCTTGAACTTCAGAGAGATTATTGCTGAGGAGATAAAAATTTGGGTCACAAGGCCCGACATGGCATATCCTTTCCCTTGTCTGGTTATGAGGTTGTGTCAGGCAGTCAATGTATCTGAAGTTGCAGGGATAGACAATGAATTGCCTGCCAAGAAGACCCACAACCCCATCCGATATGATGAAAATCAGCTGAGGCTGACACTTGACAGAAGAGCAAGGGCTGAAATAGAGCCACTAGTTATAGATACCAGCTCAGCACCTAATGTAGCGGTGTAGGATTCTGAAGCTGCAGCACCGACATCCTCAGCACTAGCAGATTCAGAGCCTAGAAATGAAACAAATCCTTCAACTGATATGACTACCACAGAATTTGTATTTAACCCGAAGAATTTTAGGAGAGTGGAAAAACAAGCCACGTGGTGTGAGGCTCAGCTACAACTTTTTATCAAGCAATTTGCCTCTGCAGTAGACAAGAGGATTAAGGTCGCACTGGAGACCTTCCGAGCCTTGCCCGATCGGATTGATAAATTAGAAAACCGTTTCAATACACGGTTAAGAGAAATGTCAGGCTCAAACCTTGCATAATTTAGAGCAGCCCTGGACAAGGTAAAGGCGGATGTTGGGGTATTACAGCAGCACCAACTTATAGTGAGGGCGGATCCGGATATTGATGAGTCTGAGGGTGAAATCTCATTGCTTGATCTCATGGGGAACTAAAGAAGAAGGGCGAGAAGAAAGGTAAGGGTAAGAGAGAAAGGCCTGATAGTGATGAAGAAAGAAAAATAGAGAAGAGGGCGAGAAAGAAGGTTGAAAAAGAGGAGATGAGAAAGGCGATGATAAAGTCACTAGCTGACAATGAAAAATGGGAGGAGGCCCTACGAGCGAGAGCCATAGGTGCCTCAACTAGTAGGCCTCCAACAACTGCTAGGCCAAATGTGTCAGAATTGGGGGAGACTCCCGATGGAGATAAGGCAGTTAAGGATGCAGTAGTAGGGTCAGGGACCCATAATCCCCGTGCTTGATCTACTCCAGGTATACCCTAACCCTTAGTTTAATTTTTCTTTGATTTTAAGTTGAGGGTGTAGGGTGAGTAGTTGTTGTAACATTTTGTAGTTGACTAGGAAAAATACAAGTACCTGAGGCAGTTAACATGGTTTTGTTATTTTGTGAACACCTCTCAAATGGTCTAATTATTTAACTGTGTGATTTGCATCTAATTGTGACCACTGTGCATCTTTGTATGGTATTAGTTCTAGTGACTTGATAACCATTGCTAAACAATTACATGAACTGGATAAGTATTAACTTGTGATATACCTGTGTGCCATGTGCGTGTGAGATTTTACTTAGCCCCCTTTGTATGTTTAATCCAGAACTTGCCCGGTTAGTCTTACCTAGGTTAAAGGATAGGGGTTAGGAAAGGATCATAGGCCGTTTTGATATTAGCCTACTTTAGCCTAAATGACCTTCCCTGTATGCATAATATCCCTTGATCCCTATTTTGAGCCTGAATAGCCTATTTCTTTTTATGATACCTATCACTGTCCCATTTATATCATAATGAACTTGTTTTGGCCCTAGTCCTCCTTGGATACTGTGCACCTTGACTTAAGCAAATGACCTAAGTTGAGGGTGGCTATCATAGGGGTGAGTGATGTAAAATGAGTATGAAGAAAGGTAGAAGAAAATAAAAGAATAAAAAGCTGGGTGTGGTGGAAAAAACAAAAAAAGAAAAGTTGTGAAAAAAGAAGTGATTGTAGAAAAGACCGCACCCATCATGAATATGTGTGATCAAAAAAAGAGAAGAATAGAAAAAGGTTAATGAGTGAGACCCCAGAAGCTAGTGTAGTGTTAAGGAGGTTTAGTCACTTTAAATATCACCGAGTATCATACCAGCCCCTAGCCTACATTACAAGCCAAAGACAAGACCTATAGTGATCCTAGTTGACCTATTTGAAAATCTTAATAATGAAAATAAGGGCAAGCCTATGGTATTTGGCATACATTGATTGGAACTTCATTCTGAGAGTGAGTGTCTTTTGATTGTCCCCATGGTTACATATGTGATGTCTGATATAAGTGAAGTGGGACTTCTTTGTAGTGAGGGCACACTGGTTATGTTGCTAGTTGCTAACTTGTTTGGATAGTGTAGTCTTGTCTTGATACATGCATGGTTTTTGTTTCTGAACTGATGCCATATCTTGATTCCTGTGTGTTGCATTATTGTTCTTCAATAATATACACAATTATTTTTAAATTGATTGACCTTGGAGATGGTGAAGATGTTTTGAGATAATATGGATGGTTGACTGTCGAATGTACTTTGTATCCTCTTGGTTGTGTTTTAGTTGCTTGAGGACAAGCAATTATTTTAAGTTGAGGGTGTTGATGTGTGAGCAGATGCTAACATATTTGAGGCTTTTAACTGAGAATAATTGTAAAGTCTTAAGCAACTTTTGTCGTTTTTGATTGTTTTCTCTTTGATATTGCACTAAAAGTTAAGATACAAGAGAATCAGCAATAATGGGAGTAAAAGAGTTGATTTCTAAGCAAGAATAGAAGGAAGTATAGATGACGACTTATCTGATAAGTCGTCGGCCTTGTGATAAGCTATCAGAGTTGCCGTCAGGCTTACACAGAGAATGGACTTCAACTAGAATCAGTGACGACATCTGTGGAAGGCCGTCAGAACTGTGATAAGCCGTCAGGATCATCGTTAGGCTTAGGCAGGGAATGGAGTTTGAAGTGAAGAAGTGAAGACATCTTTGATAAGTTGTCACATGTCTGATAAGCCGTCAAGCCTCATCGTCAACCCAAGGCAGAGATTATTAAAAGTGAAGAGGATCTGACGACATTCTTGATAAGTTGTCAGACTCCTGATAAACCGTCACACACGTCGTCGCCTGTCTGAGAAAATACTGTGATCTATGATTTTATTTCCATAATTAGGTTGAATTATTTAAAGCATATGTTAGGGTTTTCTAATCATCTTGGAACTGACATTTTGAGCATTTTTTCTCTCTAGTTCTCTGACTTTAACAAGACAATTATTTTTGGAGAGATTATTACCATTGTTTTGAGATTTTCTACTGGATCAAATCTGAGAAACACTTGTTGCGATTCATCTTGCTGTAAGATCATATATCTAAGTATGAAGTCAACTTTTTGTCTTACTTATTTTATTATGAGTAGCTAAATTCCCTTAACCCGGGTTGTGGGATCTATGGGTTTGGGTTTGTGGCGGAACAAAGTGTTCAAGATTCTAACGGTGGTAGGAACTTCTTGTTAATTCCGTTATTTTACATGCTGACTATTGGTTGCAAACAATAGGCCTTGCTTACTGTTGATTTGCTTGAGATAAGAAATCAACCCTAGTAAGAAGTGAGTTATCAACAGGGACTTGGAAGCATTAAAGTTCCATTTAATAACTAATGTTGTAACAAGATTAATTAACTTGAGATAACATCCTGTTATGAAATATAAATTCCCTAAGTTCAAGAGAATTAGGTGGTTAAATGTCTAAATAGGTTGAGAAATATTTAGACATAACTTTGACAAGGATAGTCTGTTGTTCCTACCTACCACAAGAATCTTGAACCGTTACTAGCGTCTGTCAAATCCCAACACCTATAGTGAACATAACTCCGGTTTTCCTTATCATATTGATTTCAAACACTAAATTGAGAAGTAATTATTTGCTACCTTTCCAAAAAAACCCATTCACAGGAAACTGCTAACTATCAGTTGATTAACCCGCAGATAACTTAGATTCACACCATATTCCCTGTGGGATTCGACCCCAACCTAGTTGGGTTATATATTGACAAAGATCGCTTACATTCTCATAAGAGAGGTGTAGTTTGAGGGTTATCAATAGGTCTTCCTACTTTCTTCATCTATTGCAACAGATTATCTATCGGTTGCAACAGATAGATTATATGTTGCAACATATTGGATATCTGTTGCGACAGACAGACCGAAAAACATCTATTACTGCAACAGACGACCAACCTACTCCAACAAATAATTAATCTATCACAACAAGTATTATATATGTTACAACAGATATACTATCTGTTGCATTGTAAAAATTTAACTATCCACAGACAAAAAAATTATTACCACTAAATGTAAAGTGAGGTGGCTTAAAATAAAAAATTATTATCGTGTTCGTCTCCGTCTTTGTACATTTTCTTCTTTATACAGGGGCTCCAACTATTTAGTTAGTACCCCATAAGCCCAGACCCATTGTATTTTTCCCACAATAGTGTCGCACATACCGGTCATTTTTTTGTCGATCAGCAAATACTTGATGTATGCAAGCGAGTACGGCCCGCACGTTGCACCGGTTCTATTTCTCTAAAGCTCAATGTTCTTATTTCGACCTTCAAAATCCCATGATTCCTTTGTCAAGACTTCAGACGGAAAATGATCCATCAGCTTACTCTGCGTCAATAACTTGGGGAACAACTTTAAGAGTGGTTGCATGTGGGATAAAAACTTGTCCTCGCTGAAGACAATGAAGTTACAGTCATAAACCTTAATCTTTCCCTTGTAGAGTAGTATCTCAACAGTGAGAAAATATTTGACTTCCATGTTCATGACTGCAAAGATTCTCTTTCCCTTGGTCCAACTCTTGCTGTGTGGATATGACCTCTTCCCTCTATCATATTTAATCTCTTCTTCATCCCAATGGAATGTAGAAACTAACAGATTAAGTCTCGGGCCACCGAAATCAGCTTGCTTACGGAGATCAGCATACCTATTCTTGAAATTATTATAGAAGTTGAGGTCCATTATCCTATCAGCAACATCATAAGCATACGGGTATGCTAACTGCTTGCCCTTCATGAGGCAAAGAATTTCATCAACATACCGTGGTATAAGAAACCAATTAATTTAAATAGGTTAGCAATTGTAAAGAATAAAAACACAGTGGAAAGAATCCGATGCAGAGGGTTCTCTAAATCAGTTCACAGATTACCCAGCCAACGCAACTCATGCAACAGATGTGTATTATGTTGCAACAGAATACCAAGTTGTTGCAATAGATTACACATCTACTGCGTAGATTCTTCTTCGTGGAGTAGATTGGAAGGCTAGGTTAGCAAAAGTAAACTTACATTGTCCTCGCACCACACATGCATATTTGTCATATTCTTGAAGTCTTTGGCGGCAAATGAATGCATGGTGTATTTTTTTTAACCTTCCTCCTACCATTCATAATTTGTTGCAGTTCCTCCTTCTTCTCCTTGCCAAGCGTCGCGAATATATCTACCTTCTTCAGCGGACCCTGAACTTCAACAACTCTTGGAGCGGGAGGAGTTACACTTTTTTCTGTTTTCATAACAAAGAGAATTTATCTAATTTTTCTTCTCTTCCTCCTAACCGCCACTGTAGAAGTGCATGGCTCCCTCACCTTGTTAGATGGTATGACACCTCTCCTGGATTTTAACTCCTCAATAGCTTCAGCAATAACCTCTAGCTTTTTAAGGAGTTATCCTATCTGTCCTTGCACAATTTGTATTTGCAATGAGAACATGAGGGTGAGGAGGGGTGAAAGGGGCCACTGTAAGGATGGGAGGGACCGGTGTAGGGGTGAGAGGGACTTGTGCAAGGGGTGTTTCCAAAAGTAATTATTTTTGGCTAAGCATGCTCATAATTATGACTAGCAGCAGCAGGAGGAGGATGGTTGCCACCATCACAAACAACTCCACCAGCAACACCACTAGAAGAAGTACCCGGATCTATTGCAGTTTGAGGTTGGTCGTGAAGAGCTTCAACATTAGGTAGACCTTGCCTAACTGCTCTTTTTATGGATGTTTCTCCAGCCAATTCCTTCTTTATTAACTCCACCATTGGGTCTTTTTTTGTATCAATAAGACCCAGAGTAAGAAAAAAAGTCATCTTGAGCTCATCATCGGTAGGCACGATCCAAGGATGCACAACCAATAAAAAAAGACATAAGGCATTTAAATCATATAACAATAATTTGTAGTCAGTTGGGTTACATGGATGTTAACACAGCCAACTTATGCAACAGATCATCTAGATACCGAAATAGCTGGTTTGTATGCCGCAACAGATTGACAATATGTTGCATCAGATTATACATATGTTGCATAATTTGCATCAGATGGGTAATCCGTTGAGTCGGGTTCAGAGAACCAGAGCAACAGATGGTTAATCTGTTGCAAAATATGGATTGTCTATCACAATAGATTACCCATATGTTGCACCAGATGCAGTTGACAGGTAATCTATTACAACAGACGAACCACTATCGCAACACATGGAACATCCGTTTTAATATATTTCTTTGAGGCAAATTATTTTAGTTGAAAGAAGACGTAGTGCATCATCCGGAGGGTTAAATAGATCAGCGTCCTACTCCTTAATATTTTTTTGCCTCCCTTTGCAACCGCCAACCACCTAAGGATCCTTGGATGAGAAACCTCATTTGGGTAATCCTTGAACTGCTTTCGGAGGGGAGAAATGGCTTCACATGCCCAAGCCTGAAAAATGAAAACATGAAGCAAGCAAAAAAAGTCATAATAAGTATATAGTCATTATAAATTAATCGATGAGTAAAAATAGTGATCAATTTTACTATGAAAGCCCAGGAAAAGCCGTATAATGTGATCGTCCCTGTGGATAGCTTTGTCAGTAAATATTCGACAGTCAAGTAGTAGCTGTCATATTTCCAAGGATAGTCATTGAATTTGTCAAAATCATCAGCAAGCGCCAAAAAATCATCTTCTATGACTTTCCTGGTGTCTCTTGCCAATAAAACAGAATGGACAAACCAAACTAAGCATAATTTCTCCCTGAAGTGATTTGGTATGTCTTTATCCTCAAGATCTGCCATCAAATCAGCCGTTTTGTAGCTACTACTTCCAACAATGCCCAACAACTCATCTTTTTTTCCCTTACATTTGGTAGACCCTTTGTGGGGTGTTTCCTTGATGAGAGGTTCTTCTGGACGATCGCATCTCAAACCCGTCACTATGGAAAACTCTTTCAACCAAAAACAAACCGGCATGCCACAGTAGTTGATCCAAATTTCATCCATCATTTTTTTCCTCCTTCAGATCTTTATCATCCCGCACGTACTTTATCCTATACTTAAGAAGACCATATACCATGCTCATTGGGAAACGGAGAGTGCGGTCCTTAGGCAGCTCGAGAAAGTATGCAAAACAGCTCTTGTTAAAAAGTCCATCTATGTTTTCATTCTTCATAATTATCCTTAATTCATTAAAACGTTTCCCCAACTGATATTTAAGTACAAGATCACCAGTTACTTTGTCAGGGCTATCCATCGGCATGGCAACTCGAAGGCTGTCGATACTAATGGTTTTGACAAAATCATATTGGGATTTTGATATTATTTCACGCCCCATTGGTGAGGAGGAGTTATCACTTTCCTCGACTTCATTTTGCCTCGATTGAGATTGTTCAAGAAGTTCCTCTAAATCTATCTGTACTTTAGCCATTTTTATTAAGTGGTCAGAAGTTGATCCACTTTCAGTTTCGTTTCTTTAGGGAGACATCTTTTAACTACAAACAATAGAAAAATAAAAAATACATTGCATTTGATGTCTGCATAATTTTTTTTCAAAAAAAGCTAAGACAAATTTCAAAAAATTATTCTACGCCACATTACAAAAAAAAAAATACTCCAACGGATAATCCATCAGTTGAAACAGATGGAGAATCTGTTTGAAGACCTATTTAATATCTCCCAACAGATATTCCACCTGTTGCAATAGATAGACCACCAACACCACAACCAATGCCACCAAGACCACCACCAATGCCACCAATACCAACACCAAGACCACCGACACTACCACCAAAAACACAAATATCGACACCAACAACAACATCCACCAACAACACCACAAACACCATCCAACAATACCACGACAGTCAACAAAACACTGAGACAAAAACTGGGGTTTTCTCGGGTGCTTCCTACTTTTTTAGCATCAAAACACAAAATTGTTAACCCATTCTCGCAGATAATACAACTAAAAGTCTTTTTTTTCATCATTAACTAAAAAGCCCTAATTTTTAGAATAAAAAATAAATGTAGAACTCTTCTCGAACTCTGTTAGCTGTGAAAACAGACAAAACAATGGATACAAATGAGAATGAAGTCGAAAATAACAACTATGTGGTTGGAAATGGGAAAAAATCAATTTGTTTTGAAGGGTTGAGCAATATGTTGAGTAGTTGTTGTCTGTATTATTAAGAGAGGGAAGGAGGAGTGAAAACTTGAGATTTGAAATGAGGAAAAGTTTTTCCCGCAAATGGATGATTTGTATGGGTTGATTTGTAATTTTAGAAAAGAATGACAAGTTTTGAAATTGTTAATTTGGTCCAAATTGATCTTAATTATTTTTTAAAATTTCAAAAGATACTAGTTTTTAAAACATTAAGTTAATGAGAGCGATTTTTAACTCAGTGTGATAGATCGACGACCCGGGTCGGGATGAACGCAATACCAACGCCAATTACAAAGACTCAGTTGAAGTTGTAGTTGACCCTATGAGCTCATTCATTCTTCCCTACTTCCACTTAAACCAGTGTATGTAATGTTAATCCCAACATTAAGTTAATATGATGGATCGACGACCCGGGTCGGGATGAACGCAATACCAACGCCAATTACAAAGACTCAGTTGAAATTGTAGTTGACCCTATGAACTCATTCATTCATCTATGCTTCCACCTAAATCAATGTAGGTAATGTTAATCCTAACATTAAGTTAATGAGATCGATCGATGACCCAAGTTAGGATGAACGCAATACCAACGCCAATTGCAAAGACTCAGTTAAAGTTGTAGTTGACCCTATGAGCTCATTCATTCATTCCTGCTTCCACCTAAATAAATGTAGGTAATGATAATCCTAACATTAAGTTAATGAGATCGATCGACAACCCGGGTCGAGATGAACGTAATACCAATGCCAATTGCAAAGACTCAGTTGAAGTTGTAGTTGACCCTATAAGCTCATACATTCATCCATGTCTTTACCTAAATCAATGTAGGTAATGTTAATCCCAATATTAAGTTAATGAGATCGATCGACGGCCCAGGTCGGGATGAACGCAATATCAACGCCAATTGCAAAGACTCAATTGAAGTTGTAGTTGACCCTATGAGCTCATTCATTCATCCCTGCTTCCACCTAAATCTATGTAGGTAATATTAATCCCAACATTAAGTTAATGAGATAGATCGATGACCCAGATCAGGATGAACGCAATACCAACGTCAATTGCAAAGACTCAGTTGAAGTTGTAGTTAACCCTATGAGCTCATTCATTCATCCCTGCTTCCACCTAAATCAATGTAGGTAATGTTAATCCCAACATTAAGTTAATGAGATCGATCAACGACCCGGGTCAGGATGAACACAATTTCTAACAGATATTCACATCTGTTGCAAAAGATGACATATCTGATTTAATTATCAAATAGACATTTTAATCTGTTGCAACAGATGACTGAGTTGTTGGAAATTTTCAAACAGATATTGGTATCTGTTGTAACAGATGATATATCTGTTTGAAAATCTTTTTTTCTTTCAATTTTAAAGCAAGCTTCCGTCCGAGTAAGAGTTACTAGTAAGAGTAAGTACTATAAAATGCAGTAAAAAATAAAAAAGTTTCTTTTTCTTGGATAACTCAAAAATGTGTTCATTGAGGAGTCTTATCTTGTCTTTTCAATGTCACTAGTTATCTGTTAAAACAGATACCAACAGATATTTAATTATCAAATGAACATTTGCATCTGTTATCACAGATGATTGAGCTGTTGGGATATTTAAACAGATATTAATATTTGTTGTAACAGTTGACATATTTAATTATCAAATGAAAAGGGTTTTTTAAACAGATATTTGTTGTAACTTATGACTGTGTTGTTGGGATTTTTAAATAGATATTGTTATCTGTTGCAACAGATGACATATCTGTTTGAAAATCTTTTTTTCTTTCAATTTTAAAGCAAGCTTTTGTTCGAGTAGATAAAGTAATAAGTACTACTTACAAAATGCGGTAAAAAATGAAGAGTTTCTTTTTCTTGAATAACTCAAAAATGTGTTCATTGAGTAGTCTTATCTTGTCTTTTCAATGTAACTAAACTAAGTCTTCCTCGTTCCCTTCAAATTATTAATGAATATTAATTATATTAATTAATAAATATTAAAATCCACGTCTACGTACACGATACATCTAGAATTGTCCCATCTCCTCAGCTTCAGTCTTAATTTTATTTTATTCATCTCTCATTTTTTCTTTCTCTCCTCTTTAGCTTAGGGTTTCACAATCTTTTTTCTCTCTTCTCTCTTCTCTCTTCTCTCTTCTCTCTTCTCTCTTCTCTCTTATCATTTTCATAAAGATCCTTTCAGATCTAAACCGATTCATATCTTTCCTCAACTAAAATTGTTGTTTTGATCCTCTTTTGACGCTAAAGTATGGTTCACTATTGCTCTTTCATTCTCGTCTTCTTCTTTGCAAGTTATTTACATCTGTTTTTTATTTAATTATCATTTACCCATATGATATTTATTTAAAAAATTTAAAGGAACTTTTAAGTGTTGAATAAACGAACCAAGAATTTTTATTACAATATGCGAAAAAAGTATTCTGTTGGGAGAAGTTTAAAAGCCTTGTTGGAAGTATCATTTTTTTGGTATGTATTTTGTTTGTTTCTTTGTTATTTGTGCTGTTATTGATGTTGTGGGTGGGGTTGGGGTTGTTGGAAGTTGTGGTGTGGTGGTGTTGATAGTGTTGGAACAAAGGATGTTGCTTCTTTGTTGTTGATAATGTTGGAACAAATATTGTTGTTTCTTTGTTGTTGATGTTTTTTATTTGTTGTTTCTTTATAGTTTATGTTGTTGTTGATGTTGCAACAGATGGAGCAACTGTTGAAATAAATCAAACCACCAGAAAGGCTGGTTTGATGTATTCCAACAGACTCCACATCTGTTGTAACAGACTCCACATCTAATGCAACAGACTCTACATCTATTGAACAGATGAATAATGTTCTTTCTGATGAATAATATTGTAGATATAAGAAACTGACAGTTGATCAACCTTTTTCCGACCATCACAAGAGACTGCAGTAAAGATGGGTTCGGAGGAATAAGCTGCATGCAGATGGAACCACTTCATATGTGGGAGGTATGTATTATTGATAATGTTATCATGGAAACACACATAGAGTACACTGATTTTGTGAATGTTGTTTTTAGCGATTAGTCATAGATCATTCAAATAAGATATCTGCAATTTTACAGTTAAGTTAGGTAGGTTCGAACTAATAAGGCTGAGGGACCATGAATATGGTTTTGATTCTCTGTTAAGATTTAATGTCGGTTGTTGCTCATGTTTATTTGTCAAGCATTGTAAAGGGATCTAGTTTTGGTGTTGTTGTAAAGAGATTCAATAGCGATTGGACTAACTTTTAGGGTGCATTGGACTCTGAGAAGGCCTTCGAAGCCTAGCACTGCATCTAACAAGAACAAAAAAACAATATATTTATTGCCCTAGCCCAAATTTATATGGTTGGGTTGCTCGGGGTGATGATTATATGCCGGTAGGTGCGGTAGGAGAATGCCTTAGAGGAAAATGGGTGGTTGATGAAAGACTATATCATCTGAGAGCTTATTGAAGAGGAGACATCGGGTAGAAAGTAAGACTTCTAGCGAATCTGGACGATGAAATTATCTAAAAACAACATGACAAATTTGAATCAAGTGCAAATATGAAAGTGTATCTGATAATGAAAATTCATTTGTTATCTCTCTGAAAGAAAAATAATGCAGATGGACACTTTGCTAAGGAGCTGCGACTAGGTAGCGTGGTCGGGATTATCACCTAGATAGAAAATAGTAGAAGTCCAAGAAAGCAGCCTTATGGGCATCGAGGGTTGAAATAATGTACAGTAAGTCTAGAAAACATGCGCCAACAACAACTGCAATTAAAGTAAGGAATCTAAGCAAAGGCAGCAATTTCTGAATTTTAAATTGCATCCCACGTCTTCTTGTTTGTGGTTACGATTAGGTCCACTACTATTGACCTGATGGGAACCACAAACGTGATTGAAAAGCAAATTGAGTATCATCACTTCCATAGAAATATGGTTATAATTGATTGTGTTTTATAGCCTTAGCATGCTTTCAACATTTCTTGGAGAAGATCAGAGGCTTGCTCTAGTTAGTGAATTTCGATAATTTTCGAGCTTGTATCCAGCTTGCTGATTCTGTAGTCAAGCTGGTTGTTGCCATCTTCGAAGTTGGTCAAGAATTCCTAGTACTTGTGAACTCGATCAGGAATACTGCCTTCAAAGTTGTGGCATTTTAGAAGGCCATCAGAACACTCTCTTCAGAAGCCTTAAAGGATACATGGAAGGTTCTTGTGTTTGTTTTAGGTTAAAATGTGTTGATTCACACTCAAGATATGGTCCCAACCGTTGAACATCACACTTTTATCGAGCGTTGCTCAATGCAGCTTGCTCAACCAATTTGATAAATTAATAAGTGAGGAGTTATGTACACGCTACTACTACTCACTTATTAATTTATCAAATTGGCTGAGCAAGCTGCATTGGCAACGCTCGATAAAAGTGTGTTGTTCAACTGTTGGGACCACATCTTGAGTGTGCATCAATACATTTTGACCTAAAACAAACACGCGACCCTCCGTGTATCCTTTAAGGCTTCTGAATAAAGTGTTCAGAAGGTCTTCTTCAATGCCAAAACTTTAAAGGTAGTGTTCCTGATCGAGCTTACAAAATATCAGGAACTCTTGACCAACTTTGAAGACGGTAACGATAAGCTTGAATACAAAATCAGCAAGTTGGATGCAAGCTTGAAAATTATCAAAATTCACAAACAAGAGCAAGCCTCTGATCTTCTCCAAGAAATGTTGAAAGCATGCTAAGGCTATAAAACACAATCAATTATAACCATATTTCTATGGAAGTGATGATACTCAATTTGCTTTTCAATCACGTTTGTGGTTCCCATCAGGTCAACAGCAGTGGACCTAATCGTAACCACAAACAAGAAGGTGTGGGATGCAATTTAAAATTCAGAAATTGCTGTCTTTGCTTAGATTCCTTACTTTAACTACAGTTGTTGTCGGCGCAAGTTTTCTAGACTTATTATACATCATTTCAACACTCGATGCCTGTAAGGCTGCTTTCTTAGACTTCTACTATTTTCTATCTAGGTGATAATTTTGACTACGCTACCTAGTCGCAGCTCTCTAGCAAAGTGTCCATCTGCATTATTTTTCTTTCAGAGAGACAACAGACGAATTTACATTGCCGGATACACTTTTATATTTGCACTTAATTCAGATTTCTCATGTTGTTTTTAGATAATTTCATCTGCCAGATTTGCTAGAAGCCTTACTTTCTACCCAATGTCTCCTCTTCAATTAGCTCTCAAATGATATAGTCTTTCATCAACTCCCCTTTCCCTCGCAGGCATTCTCCTTCGGCTCCTTCTGGCGTATAATCATCTTCTCGGTCAACCCTTCCATATAAATTTAGCCAGGATATTTCTATTGATTTTTCGTTCTTGTTTGATGCAGTACGAGGCTTCGAAGGTGTTCTCAGAGTCCAATGCACACTTAAAGTTAAGTCCAATCTCTATTGGTTCTCTGCAATGACATCAAATATTGCTCCCTTCTCAAAACTTGACACGCATAAACACGTGCAACAACCGTCAGTAATTCGTAACAAGGTATTTGCACCATCTTCATGAGGCCCTCAACCTTGTCAATTCGAACCCATTAAACTTTACAATGCAGGATCTTATTTGAATGATCAGTGCCTAATCGATTAAAAACTGCATTCACAAAAACATTATACTATGTGTGTGTTGTCCCTAAGGGTGTCAAGTAGGTCGGGCCGACCCGGCCCGGCCCTCGTAACTAACCCATCCTGGTAAGCCCTAGGACTTTAGGGTTTCGGGTCCCGAGCCAATTATTTTTTTAAAATAGGCCCGTCTAACCCGGCCCAGACCAAGCCCGGTCCAGGCCCGTCGGTTAACCGGCCCTGTCCGGATACCTTTTAAAAAAAAAGAAAAAAAATGGGATTTTGGGCCAAACTAATCGTTAGCCCAACGGCTATATAGCCGTTTTTGGGTCCAAGCGGCTAGTTTGGGCCCATTTATTAAAAGAAAGAAAAATTAACTTTAAAAAATATTTTTAATCCCAAAAAAAATTCTATAAATACCCTACAACTTTAAATCATTTTTCACACAATTTTTCACTCTCTCAAATCTCATTCTCTCTCAAATCTCAATTCTCAAATATTCAATATATTTAATTTCTTAAAGTGTTCACTTTAATTTTTTAATTTTTCATTTACAAAGTACGAGCGGAAGTTTCTAAAGTCGCAACCTTCGGATACTTCCAAAATTTGGTATTGTCGTTCCATCTCTTACGTTTAATTTTTATTTATTATATTAATTGTTTAATATTTAATTTTATTATATTCGTGTATTTTGAATATTTTTAGTTTAATTTAATTTATATTATGGATAAATTAAGAAACCTCACTACTAAAGGTGTTAAAAAAATTTATCCCAGAAGCGGTAGTGGTAGTAAAAAGCGAATTACTAGCGGTAGAGGTAGTTCAAGAAGTAGATATACCTGTGTGCCTTCGCCTCCGGTACCGCTTGGTACACCTTTTGAGGAAGAAATAGGTGTAGGTGCTCACGATATGGATTTTGTAGAAGCTCAGAAAAATTACGGTATAGAAAAAGAAAATGAAGTAGATGCGGTTAATTTAGACGAAGATAATGAAAATATTGTTGAGACACCCGCAGTAGGAGATGCTAATGTTAGATCTGAATCGGTTAATCTCCCTCCCCGTCCTCCCAGTGCCCCAAGACCTCGTAAAAGAACTAGTGTTGCATGGAAATTTTTTGAACTTATATCAGATATAGAGGTGCAATGCAATATTTGTCAACAAATATATAAGCATAGAAGTGGAGGCAAGCAAGGGAGTACGGGTACGTTAATGAGACATATAGCTGAAGATCACAAAAGAGAGTTAAATATTGCACAAGGTGGTGAGGATTTTGGTGGGCCAACGCAAACTAGAATAGACCCAGCAACCGGTCACGTAGCGAAGAAGTATAATAAATTGAGGGACCGAGAAGAAATAGCTAAAATGGTAGTTGTGGGTTATTTGTCTTTTAGTTTTCCTTCTTCTGGTGCCTTTATTCATTATATACAAGCAATTAATAATCCTATGTTTAACAGTATTCCTAGAACTACTTGTCGGTCTGATATTTTTAGACTTCATTCACAATATTGTTTTTATTTATCAACATTGTTAAAAAATATTCAATGTAGATTGTCTCTAACTTCTGATCTTGGTCGTGCTGTAAATAAAAATGATTATTTAACCGTTACTTGTCATTGGATGGATAGTAATTTCGTGATGCAAAAACGTATTCTTGCTTTTTTATATGATGAAGATCGTAAACATACTAAATAATTTATTGTTGATTCTATTGTTAAAATTGCCGGATATTATGGTATCGAAAATAAAATTTTATGTATTGTTTTTAATAATGCTTCTAACAACAAGACTGCTATAAAAAAATTAAAATCTACGCTATCTCCGCCCTTGCCTAAAATTTTTCATATTAAGTGTGCATGTCATATATATAATTTAATTGTAAAAGATGGTCTTGAGTTTTTTGAGCTTTATATTGAAAAAATTTGTCTTGCCGTTGGTTTTATTCAAGAAAATAATCGCAGATCGAGAATTAGAGAATTTAAAGTTAAATGTCAAGAAAATGGACTTACACCGATTTTGATGCCTGAGGAAATTGATACTAGATGAAATTCTACGTAAGAATTTTTAAAAACTTGTTATAAATATAGAATTCCTATTACACTAGCTTTTAACCAACATTGCGGTTCATTTGTTGATTCTGCTGATTGCATGTTACATAATTCTGATTGGGTTGTAATTAATGATCTTGTTAAGTTTTTAGAAAAAATTTATGTAGTTACGGTTGAATTTTTCGGTGCTTATTATCCGATTGTTAACCGGCCCTTAACCGGCCCTCAACCCGATTAAAATAGAAGGGTCGGTTTCGGGTTGGCCCGGCCCAGCCCGTTTGACACCCATAGTTGTCCCGGTGACCTTATCAGTAATACTTCTTAACTCACACACATATGATAGTGGATCCATCTGCATGCACCTTATTCTTCCTAGCCCATCTATGACTTAAATTGAATAAACAGATGATTAGCAAGTTGCAACAGACGCCACGTATGTTGGAAAAGCAAATTGATATATCCATCTGTTACAACAGATTGTCAATATATTGTAAGTTATCTGACAGATGGATTAAATTTTGCAACAGATTACCCATCTGTTAGATTTATTTTAAAGCAATTTTATTTTCTTTCCAAAATACAATAAAAAGATAAAATGTTGTATTTAGATCCATTTTTTTAATTTATATATTCGAAAAGTCATCAGTTTTATTTAATTAATGGATATATGAACAGTCGTGGATTCTTGTTTGACTATTAGTCACCCCTTCCAATTCAATCATTTATAAAAAGGTAAAAAGGTCCCTCCGTCCTCCTTTCCTTACTCTCTCTCTCACTCGTTCATTCTACTACACTTATAGTACAAATATGGTTGATCCAGATTCGTACAAGAAGATTCATATGGAGTCCTTGCGGGAACTTCAAAGGTAGTTTGATGACCTCCAAAGGGATTTGGCCGACTTCGGAGCAAGGCTGGGGAGGGCGGTCCTGTTGCTGCTGCCGGATGAAAATTGTCCGATTGACAATAATAATAGTAATAATAATAATTAGTATTATTATTATAGTAATGATAATAACAATAGTAGTAATAATAATTAGGTTATGTTTTTTCTTTCTTTTAGCGTATGTATTGGTTTGGTTTGGTCGACTTTAAATTTTTAATTCTTATTTAATATTTAATTATCATTCTATTTATTCCATATTCTCAACATTTCAACGGTTGGAGGTAGGGATTGAGCACTCGTGCAAACAGAGGGAGGGTGGTGAAAAGTCATGATTCTCCTAAAAATAATTTGTTAATAAATAATAAGGAACTAAATGATATACTCAATTTATAAGCGTAAAAGAAAGATTATTTAATTTAAAAAGAAGTCGCATCATTAGATTATATGATGATTGTTAAGGAAAAGGTGAATAGTCGTGACTGTGATTTTTTGTCTAAATACATTCAACAAACAAAAACAAATAACGTTGCTGATGCATCAAATTCCTCATCTGTTGCGACTGATTAATGAGTTGTTAGAAGAAATTAAAAAAACTCCTAATAATGGTTGCAGAAGATGGATTATCTGTTGCAACAGATGGGTTATCTGATGCAACAAATATACAATCTGTTGCCATAACCTAATAAAAATAATGGTTATTGTTTTATTAAAGAAACGGTTATTGAAAACCAGGTGTCTTAAAAGTCATGACTTTTCACAATACTAAAAAACTCACCAGCTTGATTTAATTAAGTAATTTCTTTTCATAGAAAACAATAAGAAAATAAATGATAAAACACAATTTAAACCGTAAAAATCTCATAAAAAATATTCTTGTTTTTAAATCTGTTTTATTAATTTATATAATAAAAAGGTCAGGAAATTTGGATTAATGATATGATGATAATTTTTTTTGAAAATAAGATAGATTATATATTGCAATAGATATATTATCTGATGCAACAGGTTATCTATTGTTGCAACGGATGATATATCTGTTGTCACAGATTATTTATCTGATGCAACAGATATATAATCTGTTATCACAACTCAGTATAAAAACGGTTCCTGGAAAGAACTAATTATTAATAATAATAAGCTGAAAAGTCATGACTTATCGCAATATTGCTTAATTTAATTAAGTCATAACTTTTTACAGTAATCAAGAATGTCATTAATAAATGGAGGTGAACAGTTGCGCCTTTAAATCTATTTTATTAATTTATATAATTAAAAGTCAGAAAATTTGGATGTTATGATGATAATTTAAAAAAAAAAAAAAAGATATATAGATTATATTTTGCAACAGATATATTATCTAATGCAACAGGTTATCTATTTGTTGCAACAGATGATATATCTATTATCACAGATGAGTTATCTGATGCAACAGATATATAATTTGTTGTCACAACTCAGTATAAAAATGGTTCCTGGAAAGTCATGACTTATCGCAATATTGCTTAATTTAATTAAGTCATAATTTTTTACAGTAATCAAGAATGTCGTTAATAAATGGAGGTAAACAGTTAATTAAAAGTCAGAAAATTTGGATGTCATGATGATAATTTAAAAATATATATATATAGATTATATGTTGCAACAGATATATTATCTGATGCAACAGGTTATCTATTTGTTGCAAATATCTATTGTCACAGATAAGTTATCTGATGCAACAGATATATCATTTGTTGTCACAACTCAATATAAAAACGGTTCCTAGAAAGAACTAGTTATTAATAATAATAAGCCGAAAAGTCATGACTTATCACAATATTGCTTAATTTAATCAAGTCATAACTTTTCACAATAAGCAAGAAATGTCATTAATAAATAGAGGTGAACAGTTGCGACTTTTTGCCTAACACATTCAAGTTCAATCCTCTATAAATAGGTCCCTCCTTACTCAATCGTTCATTCTACCGCACTTTATTTATTCCTTGCTCTTGTTACACCTTCAACTACTTTCTCTTAAAAGACTTGATAGCTTTTTCCTGTCTCTGGTAAGTTTTCTATATGTCCCTCTTCATATCATTTTGCCATTCAATTTGAAATACTTGAACGATCGATTCTTATTTTTTATCTTCATTTTCGCCTGAAAGCGGAGGAATGTCTCGTTAATTATAACTAATCATTCCATTAAATAATTTTAAAATAAATATAGAATGAGAGATATATATAATATAGAATCAAATATAGAACTATAATAAAAAATGATTTCAATTTTTGTGTAAATATACGTTGTATTACGTTCGAATTCTTTTTTTCTTTACTTTTATTTTACATGTGTGTTTTGCCAACTTATGCGTTTTCTCTAGATATGGATGATCCAGTGTGGGATGTCGCTATTTTACGAGACATCATGCGGGAACTGCGGAAGGAGGTTCATGACCTGCAGTGAGAGTTGGCCGCCGTCAGGGTAAGGATGTTGTGGGAGATCCGCAGGCTGAGGAGGGCGTTGTTGCTGCCGATTGAAGATTGGTCGGCTGGTCATACAAATAATAATGATGATAATGATGATAATAATAATTCAGCATTTTCTTTTCTTTTACCTATGTATTTTTATTTTTTTTGTTTAATAAAAAAAATATGTTCGATGCATTTGACGTTTTAATTCTTATTTAATTTTCATATTGTCTATTTCTTTTTCTCAACAAATGACATGTCTACAATTAAGGAATAATTTGAATCCATATCAATTGCAAGAGATCAACATATAAGTTATTTGTTGGGTTTGTGACAGGAACTGTATTTTGTTGTTCGAAATAGATTATTCATGTGTTGCAACAGAATAATTATCTGTTGCAACAGATTACTTGTCTGGTGCAACAGATTACTTGTCTGGTGCAACAGATTACTTGTTTGTTGCAACAGACAACTAATCTATTGCAACAGATTATTTATCTATTGCAACAGATTAGTAATTTGGTACAACAGATTATTAATCTGTTAAAACTGACAACTAATCTGGTGCAACAGATTATTAATCTATTGCAACAGAATACCCATTTATGCGATTCATATTACGGGCACCTAGAACCATAATCATGAATCCAACATGTGTCTACTGTTGCAACAGAATATTTATCTGGTGCCACAGATGATGGATCTGTTTAAACAGATTGCTCTTATGTTGCATTCATGTTCGCGTGCTAGTTATTGTTGCAAAAATAGCACACTAGCAGTTACCCAAATGACAAATTCAACTAAAAAACATAATTTGACTTACCAAAGTCTCCTCTCAAAGTAAATGCCAAAGCTGAAAGTGATGTACGAAATAAAATTTGACCTAAGAAATTGGTCAAAGAGCAGCAGTTGCGGTAACAACAACAACAACAACAACAATGGTCAACAAGAAGAATATGAAGATGATAATAAAATATAAGATGATGATAATGAATCAGAAGATGGTGAATAAAGCAACAGCAACAATGAGCAATAAATATCGCGAAGAGAGAGAAAATAATAACGGATGAGGAGAGAGAAAAATGCGCCTTTTTTCCCTTCGTTTCCCGTTATATTAACTAATATTTGGATAAAAGTGTAAATTTAAAAACTTGTGGGTTATTTTGAAATTTTTCAAACTTTCTTAATCCATAATTAACTAATTGTCACCTCCACTCAATTATTAAGACATGTGTCACCTACACTTCATTTTTAAAAAAAATTATCACCTGCAACCCAAAACCCCAAGAAAGTAGAACCCAACACTTTATCTTTGATTCATGACTTTAGCGTTGTCTTTGTGCAGCCCTTGATCGCAACTCTTTATTTGAACTCTTTGCAATTTTCTTTAAACAAAGAATTTGTTGCACTACAGATCCGTTCTCATTACTGGAAATGAGTCCCCCCATACTTGCTATAATATTGAGAGAATGGACCATTTTTATAAAATTTCACTTCGCAAATATCTATGCCACCACTGTCCACCTGTAGAATCAAAAGTTTTTTTTTTTCAACACCACTAGACCATGCCTTAAGAATTAAAACCTCGAATGTCTCTATCCATGCTTAAAAATTGAAGCCATTGTTTTTGAAATAAACCTACCATCAACTTCGACAATCAGTAGAATTAATCTCCAAATAATTTAACTTATTGAACCACTTCTTTACCTTCACCATCATGCAACATTTTCCTCCAAATTGCTAACTCCAGATTTCGAGAAAAACAACATGATCAAATTTCAACCGAACAAAACAATTTTCCAACTTTGGAGAAACTATCGAATCACTCCAAATCAAAAATTAAATATCATTTTTAGATTGTTAGAAAATACGTTTCATGAACACATATAAAAATATACAAAGAAGAGCACCAAGATGAAGGCTTAATAATTTGAACAATTAATACAGGATTAAAGGCATGAAACATAAAACGTTTTCCTAAAAAAGATATTTGGTCTCTCTCCTCCATGAAATTGCTATGGAATTTAACGCAAATAATTTTAGTGAATATGACAAGCCTTTGAATTTTTGCACCAAGCAAATAGTGAAGATAATCCTATTGGAAAGCAAGTACTCTAATACTTGATCTTTTGTGGGGAAGAAAAAGTTATTTGTAGAGAGTTGAGAAGAAATAAAAGTTGATTTGCAAAACAACACTTTGAAGAGTTTATATAATTTAACTTTTAACCAACACACCATTTATAAGAGACATACTCTTTCAATAAAAGACATCTTTTATAAGAATCACATTCTTTCAATAAAAGACATATTCTTTCAATAAAAGTCACATCCTTTCATTAAAAGACAACTCTTCATTCAAAAATTTTTAAATTAATTTATTTTAAACAAATAATTCAACATATAATTGATCAAGAGAGCCAGAAGTTATGGTGATGACTGATGAGCTAAACTACATTAGAGATATATGTTAAATTAACAAAAATAAATATGATGCAATATGTATATTAAAAGGAAAAGGAATTATTTTTTTACACATCAAATTAAGATCCAATATTTATTGGACTAGTGGTAGTTTAAAAAATTTAGACATTATATATAGCGATAGTTTGGGTTTTTTATAACATATACACGTGGATACACTTATTAACTGTATACAGTTAGACAGAGATGCTATATATATATATGTGCAACTACATTTATTAATTACGTGAACATAATGTATTTACATTGTTACTCGGGTAGATATAATGTATTTCACTATAAAGATATTTATATATTGGATTAGTGATAGTTTAAAAAATGGAAAAAATTCAGAAATAGCAATTATAGAGCCTTAAGTGTAACTTTTATAGCAACAGTTTCATAATTATGAAAAATAGCAAATTGTATTTTGTATTTAAGTAAACTGTTGCTATACAAATACATATACAACAAGATTTACTGCTCATGTTTTACTCAAATTAATTGAGTTAAATAAGGAATAATTACCCCATCTAATTAAATTCTCATAAATTGCGCTTATTTAAATTAGTAAATTCCTTTTCCAAATCAAACTCAAATATGAAGATTACTATTTCCATGATCTTCAAAATTTCAGAATATCATTCTCTTATATCTCGAACTATTTTTTCTTGTTAGTTTTTTCATTTTTTTATCTTTTTTTTTATTTTAATTTCTTTTTCTTTTCCATTTTTTCTTTCCATTTTATTTTCTCTCTTCTACTTCTCTTCTTCTTTTTTCTTTTTTCGTTTTCTTTTTTTTCCTTTTCTCATTATTTTTTTCGTTTTCTTCTTCTCTTTCTTGCTTTTTTTCCTTTTTCACTTTTTTTTTTGTCAAATTTTTATTTTTCGTTTTTGTTTTTTCTTTTTTTTACTATTCTATCTCTATCTTTTATTTTTAAAAGATAAATATCTATATCATATATACATATTTTAAAAATATACAAAATAAATAGACATACAGATCTGCATATGTATTTACAGTAAAAAAACATACATATATATTTGCATATGTATTCATAGAAATACATATCTGACTCACATGTATATATAAATATATAGGACATAAAATCTTTATAACAAAAATGACAATTATATACATATACATATAGGTAATAAAAAAATACATGATACATATCTTAAACAGTAAAAGAAAAGAAATGAGTACATATGTTACCCTCTAAAATGACATAGTATGTACAGTTTAAAGACAAATTCAACACCGTATAAAATACATATAGATCTGCATATGTATTTACAGAATACATACCTGATCCATATGTATATTCTTATTTTGTATGAGTCACCTTTATATTTCGCAAATACATATGAAGATATATAGTATAGTTATATTTGTTACTGTTTAATATGAATATGATATGTATTTCGTAAATACTTATGTATGTTTTGTACTGTAAATACATATCCAGATTTGTATGGTTATGTATTTTGTATGTTTTTTGAATATGTCTATGTGATATACATATTTGTCTTTTCAAAATAAAAGTTAGAGATAGAAGAGTAAAAAAAATGGAAAAAAAGAAGAAAAAAGAGAAGTAAAAAGGAAAAAAAAAAAGAGAAAAAGAGAAATAGAAGTATAAAAATAAAAGAAAAAAAACAAAAAAAAAAAGAAGAAAACGAAAATAGAAAAAGAAAAAAAGAGATGAGAAAGAAAATGAAAAAGGAAAAAAAAAGAGAAATAGAAGAGAGAAAATAAAGTGGAAAGAAAAAAATATAAAAAAAAGAAATCAAAATAAAAAAATAAAATGATAAAAAAATAAGATGAAAAAAACTAACAAGAAAAAAAAGGTAGAGATATAAGAGAATGAAAGACAGTAATGATGTTTTATTTTGAAATCTTGAAGATCATGGAGATAATTATCTCCAAATATGAAAAAAGGGGGGGGGGGGATGGGGAACAAAAAATTAAAAAAAAAAACGAAAAAAAAGAGAAATAGAAGAGAAAAAATAAAGTGAAAATAAAAAAATAAAAAAAAATAAAAAAAATAAGATGAAAAAAAAGGGGTAAAAGATATGGCTATATTTGAGGGGAGTTGAAATAGTAGAGTGAAAATAGAAAAATATAAAGTAGTGAGAGTAAAACATGCACGTGCCTAGTTAATGAATAAAATAACGTTACTTTTGCTATAAACTGTAATTTTAGAAAAGTGTTGCTATTTATTATAATTATAGTCTTAAGTATGCTACTTTCTGTAATTTTTCCTTAAAAAATTTAGAGAGAATACTCACAAAAATACCTGAAGTTTGACCGGATTACTAGTTGAGCATACTGAACTTTGCGGGGGTCCTATTACCCCCCAGACATTTTTTTCGTATTTTAATGGCATATATCTTCCACTTGGCTCATTGCGTGTTAGTCACACGCATTGAGCGCGTGAAGGCGTCAAAAAACGTTAAAAACTTTTTTTTTGGCCAAACAGCCCCTAGATTTTCTAATTATTTAAAGTTTTTTTTTTTCATTCTTTCTTTTCTCTCTTCTCTCTTCTCTCTTCTCTCTTCTCTCTTTCCTTTCTTCAACAATGGTTGCTCCATTGCTAATTGAAATTGAATTCTTGAAGATTCCATTTCAGTTTCCATTCTTGAAGATTAGTGGAAGATTCCATTCAATTGAAATTTGGTGTAATTGCAATTTCGAACTTGGAACTTGAAATTGAAATTGAAATTTCATTCCATTGAGTTGGCGTAATTGAAACTTGAAATTTGAAACTCAATGAAAGATTCCATTGAGTTGGCGTAATTGAAACTTGAAATTTAAAATTCAAGTATGAAGAAACTTTCTTCATAATTGAATTTGAAAACTTTTGTAGTGATAAGAATGGATTTGAAATTTGAAATTGACTAATGAAATCATTTGGAATTTGATTTATAGGAGTAATATGAGTTGTGGAATCTTTAATATGGTTGTAATGGTGAAAAAATATTGAAACTGATAAAACGGAGAAGAAATAGTGTGTGTACCACACTTTCCACCGAAAAAACTGGGTATAATGTTTGGGGTGGGGGGTGGGGGGTGGGGGGAGGGAATAGGACCCCCGCAAAGTTCAATATGCTCCACTGAAAATTTGGTTAAAGTTCAAGTATTTTCGTGGGTATTATCCCAAAAAATTACACATTATGTATAGCGATAGTTTGGGGTTCTTATAACATATACATGTTGATACACTTATTAACCGTATACAGTTAGACAAAGATACTATATATATATATGTGCAACTACATTTATTAATTACGTGAATATAATGTATTTACATTATTACTCGAGTGGATATAATATATTTACATTATTACTCGAGTGGATATAATGTATTTGACTACAAAGATATTTATATACACGTGGACACTTATGCCCAAATGCAATATATTTCAATTATGCACATGAATGAGCAAATATAATGCATTATGCTTGAAAACGAATACAATAATTGTTGTTGTACTTAAGATTACAAAAATCTATTGTTATTTACTTGTTATAATTAAAGGTAGAGCTATCGCTCTACACAAATTTTCTCAAAGGATCGTGAAGCACATCAAAGACAAGTGTGAATAATTAGTTAATTATTGCTTACTTGACTTCTCCTTTTATAAATGTACAGGGCTCAAAGTATGTTACTTTTTTTTTTTTTTTGACAAACAACATAAATTTTGATAATTTACAGTTTAATTGCAGAAAATCTAATATTTTACATAATTACTGAAAATTTCAATTTTTGTTCTGTTGAGATACATAATTAGCTCCTGATATATCCAACGAAGATATATTTTTTTCTTTGTAAAGATACATTATTAGCTTCTGATACATTTTTTTTAATTTTGAATCTATCGGGATACATAATTAGCTCCCAATACATCCAATGAAGATATATAATTACTTAAAATTTTTATAATTACTTTGTAAAGATGGAGATTTATGTAAATATAATAAATTAAGGTGTACGTTTATGTTATTTTTCCAATTTTATTCCAATATATGTGGCATAGATAAAATTTGAAAAGTCAACAAATTTTTTTGTACTTTCTAAAAATCTTTTACGTTATTACTTATTGATTTATAGTGTTTTAACATAATTTTCAAATACTTCTTGCTATTTTTTTGGTCCCAAATTATGCGACACTGATGGAATATTTGAGAAAATCGATCAAATTTGTTATATAGTTTTAGATATTTTAAATTGTTAATTATATCATAATTTATACGACTTTCTACGTAATTTTTAAGTAATACTTCCACTATCCTAATTTACATGACACCGATAAAATTTGAAATGTCAAGGCAACTTTCTATACATCTTTCAAATATTTTAGTTTGACAATTATTGTGATTTATATTATTTTTCATGAATTTTTCAAATAATGTATCCCAATTTATATTGCATTATTGTGAATTATATTACTTTTCATGAAATTTTCAAATAATATATCCAGATTTATGTTGCACTAATAGAAATTTGAGTCAATCAAGATTTTTTATATGTCTTCAGATAATTTAAATTATTAATTATTATAATTTATAATATTTTTTACGTAATTTTCAAATATATAGCAAATTAAAACTAAAATAAAATGATTAAATTAAAATGAAAATATGAAATTATAAAAATACCCCCGGCCAGAAGCAAGCAGCTGAAAACAGACCTGACAACCGCCAGCTACTTGCTTCAGTTGTTTGCTGCTCACGCTTATATATATACTAGTTGTGAGATACTCGTGCAAGGAAGACTCATTAATATAAAATCGGATAGTAGAAATATTTTTAGAAAAGTATAATGTTAATCTGTTTATAGTATTTGTAAATAAAAATAATATTTTCTTTGTCCTAATTTTTATGGCACCTTTCAAATTTTGTGATTTAATCAAGTTTGTCTTTGATCGTATTTTTTTATATCTTTTAAATAGTTTGAATTGTCAATTATTGTGATTTGTTGTATTTTTTAACGTATCTGAGGTCTATGATTCAGGGCAATGGCAAGATTGACGAGGATGTCACGCATCGTATTGTGGCAGGGTGGTTGAAATGGAGGCTCACTTCGGGAGTCTTATGTGATAAGAAGATGCCCCCGAAACTTAAAGGTAAGTTCTATAGAGTGACAGTTCGGCCGGCTATATTGTATGGAGCGGAAATGGTGAAAATGAGAATGTTGTGATGGATGTGTGGACATACCAGAAAAGATAAGGTGAGGAATGAGATTATTCGGGAGAAGGTGAGAGTTACTTCGGTGGAGGTCAAGATGCGAGAAGCGAGGTTACGTTGGTTCGGACACGTGATGAGGAGGGGCGCTGATGCTTTAGTGCAGAGGAGTGAGACACTAGCTATGGATGGTTTTAGACGGGGTAGAGGTAGACCGAAGAAATATTGGAGGGAGGTAATTAGGCATGATATGGAGCAGTTACAACTTTCGGAGGACATGACCCTTGATAGGAAGGTGTGGAGGACGCAGATTAGGGTAGAGGGTTAGAGGATGGGAGTGCGTCGGTAACAGGAAGGGAGCATTTTTCTGTGCCTGTAGTTTCTTATTTGTGGTGTTGTGTGATGTCTACGATTTCAGTTAGATAGTTCTTACTATTATCTTGTGGTTGTAGTATTATCTTGTTGTTAGCGGTGTTAGTTTATTTTGCATATTGTACTAGTTTATATGCACTTATCTTTTGTGTTTGTTATACTGTTATCGGTTCTAAGTCGGGGGTCTATCGAAAACAGCATCTCTACTTCACCTGAGGTAGTGGTATAGTCTGCGTACACGCTACCCTCCCCAAATCCCACCATGTGGGAATACACTGGGTATGTTGTTGTTGTTGCTGTATTTTTTTACGTAGTTTTCAAATATGTAGATTTTATTTAAAAAAAATTATAGATTTTATTTCCAAATTTCAAGTGAAAATAAAATTGTTTAACTTTGAAGTTTGAAATGTGCCACACAAATTAAAATAAAGAAATCATGTTACTTTTTATTCGTTAATTTATATGCTACAAGTGAAATCTTGAGAGTCCAACAACTTCTTTTTAACCGTAATTTTTAAAATTATTAATTATTATAATTTAGAGTAATTTTTATATTATTTTAAAATATATAAATTATTTGAAAAAGATTTTTGACTAATATAATATTTTTATGCAAATAAAAATACAACTATAGAGAGCCATAATATTCTCAAATAAACTAAAAGTAAAAAATGCAAAATTTAATAGGCTCAACTTCGAGAATGGTGCAAAATTCAATGACCCGTGCAAGATTAGGCGCTAGACCACCAGGCCTAAGCTACTAATACATTGAGGAAGCTAAGACTGTCTAACGGGCCGGGCCGGTTCAACCCGGAACCGGCCCTCTCATTTTTACCAGGATCCGGGCCGGTTACGGGCCGGGTTTGGCCTTAACCGGTCCGGGCCGGGCCGGGCTGCACAGTAAAAATATTAAAATTCACCTGGAACCGGCCCACTTAACCCAATCCGGTCAAACCCACTAAAACCCGGTCAAACCCGGTTAAAAACCGGTCAAATATACACTATATACGCTATATACATAATATATACATTAAATATACACTTTTATAGAAGATATATACACGTGTATACATTAAATATACACTTGTATAGAAGATATTAAAATTATAAATCGTTAAATAAAAATAAATAAAAAACAACGACTATACGTTAAATATACACGTCTATAGAAGATCTATTAACATTCATACACTCTATTCTATGTATATGTAATACTTTAAATGAGATATACTACAATATATATACATTACAATATATATTTGTATAGTTATATACTAATTTATAAAACATATACACATGTATACGTTAAATATACATGTCTATAGAAGATCTATTCACATATATACACTCTATTCTATGTATAGGTAATACTTTAAATGAGATATACTACAATATATATGCATTACAATATATATTTGTATAGTTATATTCTAATTTATAAAATATATACACATATATACGTTAAATATACACGTCTATAGAAGATCTATTAACATTCATACACTCTATTCTATGTATATGTAATACTTTAAATGAGATATACTACAATATATATACATTACAATATATATTTGTATAGTTATATACTAATTTATAAAACATATACACATGTATACGTTAAATATACATGTCTATAGAAGATCTATTCACATATATACAATCTATTCTATGTATAGGTAATACTTTAAATGAGATATACTACAATATATATACATTACAATATATATTTGTATAGTTATATTCTAATTTATAAAATATATACATATATATACGTTAAATATACACGTCTATAGAAGATCTATTAACATTCATACACTCTATTCTATGTATATGTAATACTTTAAATGAGATATACTACAATATATATACATTACAATATATATTTGTATAGTTATATACTAATTTATAAAACATATACACATGTATACGTTAAATATACATGTCTATAGAAGATCTATTCACATATATACACTCTATTCTATGTATAGGTAATACTTTAAATGAGATATACTACAATATATATACATTACAATATATATTTGTATAGTTATATTCTAATTTATAAAACATATACACATGTATACGTTAAATATACATGTCTATAGAAGATCTATTCACATATATACACTCTATTCTATGTATAGGTAATACTTTAAATGAGATATACTACAATATATATACATTACAATATATATTTGTATAGTTATATTCTAATTTATAAAATATATACACATATATACGTTAAATATACACGTCTATAGAAGATCTATTAACATTCATACACTCTATTCTATGTATATGTAATACTTTAAATGAGATATACTACAATATATATACATTACAATATATATTTGTATAGTTATATACTAATTTATAAAACATATACACATGTATACGTTAAATATACATGTCTATAGAAGATCTATTCACATATATACATTCTATTCTATGTATAGGTAATACTTTAAATGAGATATACTACAATATATATACATTACAATATATATTTGTATAGTTATATTCTAATTTATAAAATATATACACATATATACGTTAAATATACACGTCTATAGAAGATCTATTAACATTCATACACTCTATTCTATGTATATGTAATACTTTAAATGAGATATACTACAATATATATACATTACAATATATATTTGTATAGTTATATACTAATTTATAAAACATATACACATGTATATGTTAAATATACACGTCTATAGAAGATCTATTCACATATATACATTCTATTCTATGTATAGGTAATACTTTAAATGAGATATACTACAATATATATACATTACAATATATATTTGTATAGTTATATTCTAATTTATAAAATATATACACATGTATACGTTAAATATACACGTTTATAGAAGATCTATTAACATTCATACACTCTATTCTATGTATATGTAATACGTTACATGAGATATACTACAATATATATACATTACAATATATATTTGTATAGTTATATACTAATTTATAAAACATATACACATGTATACGTTAAATATACATGTCTATAGAAGATCTATTCACATATATACACTCTATTCTATGTATAGGTAATACTTTAAATGAGATATACTACAATATATATACATTACAATATATATTTGTATAGTTATATACTAATTTATAAAATATATACACATATATACGTTAAAAACCGGTCAAATATACACTATATACGCTATATACACAATGTATACATTAAATATACACTTCTATAGAAGATATATACACGTGTATACATTAAATATACACTTCTATATAAGATATATAAACATATACACATGTATACATTAAATATACACTTGTATAGAAGATATTAAAATTATAAATCGTTAAATAAAAAAAAATAAAAAACAACGACTAAGGAGTGAATGAATTTGTGGAATTTTATTGATTGCAAAATGATCCAAAATTTATAATTTACATGAATGAAAAATCTATAAATTATGCATCATTTTTTCCAACTCATTCATGTTAATATTAATTGGAACTTGCATAGGGTAGTCGAAGTCAACGGGGGAAAAGCCATGCATTGGACTTGATTCTGCTGAGTTCTCCCGTGAAGTCATAATTTCTTCAAGTTTGAGGTCGTCGTTGGGCTCTGGTTCCATTCCTTGGTTTCTTCTTTCTGCTCTAATCCAATCTCTGAGGCAAACTAAAACATTCATTGCGTTGCTTCCCAATGAGTGTCGGTTGTCTCCAAGCTGCTGTCGTCCCTGACTGAAGGCGCTCTCTGATGCAACGGTTGACATAGGAACATTCAAGATATCTCTGGCTAATCTTGAAAGTACAGGATATTGTGATTCATTATTCCTCCACCAATCCAGCGTGTTGATCCGTCGTCTGCGATCCTCTGGTGGCGTCCGCAGATAATATTTCAGCTCTTCCCGATAAGTTGATGTGTAAGCTCTCTCATCCACACTGTTCCAACAAGTTAAATCATAAAACGAATCAGGAAAACCACTATGTGCCGGCCTTTTAGAAGCTGATGGCTCTTCGGGAGGATGAGGAGCGACAGTTGGAGTGATATTTGTAGGTACGGCTGAATCAAATAAATCAGCATAGTGATTATATAATTTTTCTATATAATCTTTTGCATCAGCCGTAGCCGTCCACAAATCAGGTTGTACTTGTTCAGAATCATGGTTAGTATTTATTTCTAAGTTAGTATAAATAAGAGTACTAAAGTGACACATATGATTATATTTCATGCACGGATTTAACATAGCAGCAACCAAGTAAATAGGGGGAATCGGGAAGAAATATTTTTTAAATTTCGTAAACATAGCGCCAACAGCTTCTTTATAACCTTCTTTATCTTTATATTGTCGGAGCAAACCAGAAATATCGGCTATATATGCCAAAATATTACAAACAGTAGGATAGTATGCACCGGAAAATTCAACCGTAGCTACATAAAATTTTTCTAAGAACTTAACAAGATCATTAATTATAACCCAATCAGAATTATGTAGCATGCAATCAGCAGAATCAGCAAATGAACCACAATGTTGGTTAAAAGCTAGTGTAATAGGAATTCTATATTTATAACAAGTTTTTAAAAATTCATACGTAGAATTCCATCTAATATCAATTTCCTCAGGCATCAAAATCGGTGCAAGTCCATTTTCTTGACATTTAACTCTAAATTCTTTAATTCTAGATCTACGATTATTTCCTTGAATAAAACCAACAGCAAGACGAATTTTTTCAATATAAACCTCAAAAAAGTCAAGACCATCTTTTACAATTAAATTATATATATGACATGCACACTTAACATGAAAAATTTCAGGAAAGGGCGGAGATAGCGTAGATTTTATTTTTGTTATAGCAGTCTTGTTGTTAGAAGCATTATCAAAAGCAATACATAAATTTTTATTTTCTATACCATAATATCCGGCAATTTTAATAATAGAATCAGCAATAAATTGTCCAGTATGTTTCCGATCTTCATCATATAAAAAAGCAAGAATACGTTTTTGCATTATGAAATTACTATCCATCCAATGACAAGTAACGGTTAAATAATCATTTTTATTTACAGCACGACCAAGATCGGAAGTTAGGGACAATCTACATTGAATATTTTTTAAGAATGTTGATAAATAAAAACAATATTGTGAATGGAGTCTAAAAATATCAGACCGACAAGTAGTTCTAGGAATACCATTAAACATAGGATTATAAATTGCTTGTATATAACGAATAAAGGCATCAGAAGAAGGAAAACTAAAAGGCAAACAACCCACAGCTACCATTTTAGCTATTTCTTCTCTGTCCCTCAATTTATTATACTTTTTCGCTACTTGACCGGTTGTTGGGTCCATTCTAGTTTGCGTTGACCCACCAACATCCCCACCACCTTTTGCAATATTCAACTCTCTAGTGTGATCTTCAGCTATATGTCTCATTAACGTACCCGTACCCCCTTGCTTACCGCCACTTCTATGCTTATATTTTTGTTGACAAATATTGCACTGCACCTCAATATCTGATATACGTTCAAAAAATTGTCATGCAATACTAGTTCTTTTACGGGGTTTTGGGGCACTGGGAGGACGGGAAGGGAGATTAACTGATTCAGATCTAACGTTAGCATGTCCTACTGCGGGTGTTTCAGCAATATTTTCATCATCTTCGTCTACATTAACTGCATCTACTTCATTTTCTTCTTCTATACCGTAATTTTCCTGAAATTCTACATAATCCATATCGTGAGCACCTACACCTATTTCTTCCTCAAAAGGTGTACCAAGCGGTACCGGAGGCGAAGTCACACGGGTATATCTATTACTTGAACTACCTCTACCGCTAGTAATTCGCTTTTTACTACCACTACCGCTTCCGGGACAAAAATTTCTAACACCTTTAGTAGCGAGGTTTTTTAATTTATCCATAATATAAATTAAATTAAACTAAAAATATTCAAAATACACAAATATAATAAAATTAAATATTAAACAATTAATACAATAAATAAAAATTAAACGTAAGAGATGGAACGACAATACCAAATTTTGGAAGTATCCGAAGATTGCGACTTTAGAAACTTCCGCTCGTACTTTGTAAACGAAAAATTAAAAATTTAAATTGAACACTTTAAGAAATTAAATATATTGAATATTTGAGAATTGAGAATTGAGATTTGAGAGAGAATGAGATTTGAGAGAGTGAAAAATTGTGTGAGAAATGATTTGAAGTTGTAGGGTATTTATAGATTTATTTTGGGGATTAATTTTTTTTTTTTTTTTATTTTTTTTAAGTTAATGGGCCCAAACTAGCCGTTTGGACCCAAAAACGGTAATATAGCCGTTGGGCCAACGGCTAGTTTGGCCCAATAATTTTTTTTTTTAATGCCGGGCCGGGCCGGTTAACCGGCGGGCCTGGACCGGGTTGGTCCGGGCCGGGTTAACCGGGCCCAGTTTTAAAAAAAAAACGGACCGGAACCCGGAACCCTAAAGCCCTAGGGCTTACCGGGCCGGGTCAAACCGGTCCGGTTTGATATGTAGGGCCGGTTCGGGCCGGTTCGGGCCGGGCCAGCCCGGCCCGTTTGACAGGTTTAGAGGAAGCACACATATTGACGTCCAAATGTGTGCTTCTTTCTTTCCCTTCCCCTCTTATTAGTAAGTAATAAGGACACGTTTGGTAGGATGTATTAAATAAAATAGTTCATGTATTAAAATTTAATTCAATTCAGTACATTGTTTGATTGCACAATTCAATTTAATCCCTCCTTATACATGGATAACTAATACACCATATGATGTATTATCTTATACAGAGGAAACCTAGGGATTAGTTATATGTCAAATAATACATGGATAAAAAAATTAAATGACCAAATTACCCCTCAATCCCTTTTACTAAATTTTCTTTATCGAGCTAATTGATAAATTTTTGGTGTTTGAGGAGCTAGTTACGATTTGGTGCACTAATCTGCAGATAACCTGGTTCGATAGTTTTTTTTCTAGCTTTACTGCTTCACGATGTTGTAGTTGGCGTGTATGTCCACCATGTTTTATTGTACTTGACATTGCTGTAGCATTAGCATAGGAACTCATGGTTATAGATTTTAGGGAAAAGACATCGTTTTCACCCCAAACTATACAAGAAAAGTCGAAGCTACACCTAAACTATACTAGTGACCTATTACACACCTAAACTATAAAAAAATGATATTTTTTACATCCTGTAAAGCATTATACCACTTGCATGTGGTGTGGTATTGCACATGCGCCTGCCACGTCAGCGCCACATCAGCATGATACGAAAAAAATAATAAATTTATTATTTTCATAATTTTTTCTTTTTTCTTTTTAATTTAAATTCTTTTTCTTTCTTCTTCATTTTTTTTCTTTTTCTTCAAAACCTCCATTGTTATGAGTTCAATTTTTTTTTCTTTTTCTTCAATATCCAAAACCTCCATTGCTATGAGGTCAATTTTTATTTTTTCTTCAATATCCAAAACCTCCATTGTTGTCCAAAACCTCCAATTTTTTTTCTTTTTCTTTAATGTCCAAAACCATCTTCTTCTTCTTCTTCTTTATCTTCAATAATTCTTCAACGTCCAAAACCATCTTCTTCTTTTTCTTCAATTTCCAAAAAGAAAAAAAAAATTAACGGGATCATATTCTTAACGGGAAGATGATATAAAATCAATACACCCAAGCAATAACTTCATTCAAATTCAATATCACCATCTTCTTCTTTTTCTTCAATTTCTTCATTGTCCAAAACCATCTTCTTCTTTTTCTTCAATTTTCCAACAACCATAATGCCATCTTCTTCTTCCATTGTTGATATAAAATCAATACATCCAAGCAGTAACTTCATTCAATTCAATCTTCATTGTTATACGACACCAAAAGTTACAACACTATCACCACCTAATTGCACCACCCATCATCAAATTCACACACAATTACAGTCACAAAAAATTAATATGCCTCACCACTAATTCACCACCCGACATCAAAATAAATTTTGAGCAATTTTAATATATTATTATTAATTGAGCAAAATTGAAAGAAGATTTTTATAGAGACAAGATAGATCTAAAAAAAAAGTGTTAAAAAAATTAACTTTTGAGCAAAATTCAAAAATTTTTACAAAGAAAGAACAGAAATACAAAAATATATTAAAAAATTGATGTTCAACGTGGGAGCAATACCATTTGATTAATTTCAAACGTCTCATCGAAATTTTTTTCGATTGGCGACGATTTCATCCTCAATCTTTTCTATTTTTTTCTTTGAAAACTATCATGGAAAAATTATTCTCATCAACCATAGCAAAGGAGGAGTGATTGTGATGAAGGAGAAAGGAAGATTGAGAGAGAAAAAAAAAATTAAAGATGGATGAGAAGAGAGAGGGTGGGATTAGGGGTTTAAAGATTTTTTGGCTTTTTTTTTTCTCCAGACGTGCCTTGTAAAAAAATAATAATGTTATTCCACGTAAGATTCAGGGTGAAATTAAATTCACTTTTGAGAGGAATAGGTGTGTAATAGGTCGCCACGTTAGTTTAGGTGTGTAAGTGACTTTTTATGTAGAGTTCAGGGTGATTTTGATGCCTTTTCCTATAGATTTTATAATACATACTTGTGAACTTGATAGCTAGACCCTGTATGTTAAATTCGTTGAAGAATTAGTTAAATGTAATAAAATTACATTTGATAAAAAAAGAAAAGAAAAAAACACAAGTGACCTCAAAGATGCATAGCGGCAAATTTACAAAAAAAGGTATATGAAGTCCTAATAATTGTTTGAACAATAATGTCTAGTGGTAGTATGCATTTCATAATATGGTTGAGGTCTGTAGATCATTTGACGAAGAGTCTATGCACTTTAGGCATCGAATTCACATTTTAATTTTTAAGATGTCAAGTTAAATGAAATAAAAACTTCACAAAAAGATCACGGGCATAGTTGTAAAGAATATATTTGTAGAATTTTAAACCAAACACAATACATAGTATATCTAGCTTTTAACACAATGAACCAAACACTTGATAAAAAATAATCCATGCATTACAATCCTTGTATTAGTAATCCCTGCATTACTAATTCCTGTATTATTAATCCCTGCATAACTTATTTTCCTACCAAACGACCCCTAAATGTATTGGGCCAGATGCATAAGTTGTTATGTCTGGAACAATGTTGAAAAAATAACATAAATATACACCTTAACTTATAATATTTACACAATTTTTCATCCTTACAAAGTAATTACAAAAATTTCAACGAATTATGTATCTTTGTTGGATGTATCATGAGCTAACTATATATCTCAACAAACTCAAAATAAAAAATATATTGAAAGCTAATTATGTATTCTTACAAAGGAAACAATGTATTTTCGTTTGATGTCTTATGTATCTCAACAGATTCAAAATAAAAAAAAATGTATCTGGAACTAATTATGTATTTTTACAAAAATAATGTATCTTCGTTGGATGTATCGAGAGATAATTATGTATCTCAATGAATTTAAAATTAGAATTTTTAGTAATAATGTTAAATATTCAATTTTTCTGTAATTAAGCTTCCAAACTGTTGGGATTTATATTGTTTGCCCTATAAATGCATTGGGCCAGATGCATAAGTTGTTAAGTCTGAAAGAATGTTCAAGCCTGGTCCAGCCCATTTTATAGCCCATATCACAATGGCGTCCGCTAAATTTGCAAACAAAAACCCTAATCCTTCATTCTCCATCGCCACAGGACACACAGAGCAGCTTGAGAGGGAGAGAGAGAGAGGACCAGAGAAAATGGTGACGTACAAAGTAAGCCTTTGTAAACTGCTATTATTTTCCCCATTTTCTTACGGTTCAGTTGATAACGCTAACGCTGTTTTTTTTTTTTTTTTTAATCTTGACAGTTTCATCAGTATCAGGTGGTAGGTAGAGCTCTTCCATCGGAAACCGATGAACACCCAAAGATCTACCGCATGAAGCTCTGGGCTACCAATGAGGTCCGTGCTAAATCCAAGTTCTGGTCAGTATCCCTCCACTCAGTGCTACTCATATTTTATTACCGATCTCATTCTTAGCTAGCCCATGCCAACTTATACATCAAGCTGAAATAGCTAGTGCATTCAAACTTACTAAATCAGGATAGAATTAATTAATTTCTTCTCATTTTACCCATACAATTAATATTATACATTAATTGTGAACAATTACAATTTCAATGTCCATTCCTATGCCCAATGAATATCGTCAATATGGATAGAGGATAAAATAGTAAAATTCATCATTCAATTTATGATTTCTTTATCACCTTGTTAAATGGAATGAGCCAAACTAAAGTGGGACGGAGGTAGTATTATAGTTGTGTAGTTTTAAAAAAATTTCGATTATATGTGTAGTTGAGCTAAATATGCACTTGGTGCCAGAAGCATATTACTCCCTCCCTCCTTTTGATGTTACTTGTCCACATTACTAAAAAGATATGTTCCCATGTAATTAGTCTGAGGTATGTGAAAATTGGCACAGATACCACTGTTATAAAGAAAATTTCTCAAATTATTTGTCACTTTACAAAGCCAATATAGAATTAATTTAAATTTTCCCATTCTTTCCTTAAAATTAATTCTTTTTTGGAAGTATGAATATTGTAAAGTCCCAACAAAGGTCCTCCATTGTTAATCATGGTCATTTAGTAAAAATACCTTTCTTATTTATGATTTATTAAGGGGCTTGTAAAAGAGGAAGTGGAAAAGTAATATGGATTTTGGGTGTGGAGATTAAATAGTTAGATGTGTATTGGGAAGTGATTATACTGAATGGATGTTGGTTGATTTAATGGAAAAAGGTACTTCTTGAGAAAGCTGAAGAAGGTTAAGAAGAGCAACGGACAGATGCTGGCTATTAATGAGGTATATATTTACACTTCTGGAATGTGATGCGTCTTTATGGGTGAATGAATGTGATTTTGATTTATGGGTAAATGAATGTGATTTTGATTTATGTCAGGTATCACTTATATGTTTTATTTTTTTCATTTCGAAGCTAGTACATTGAGGTATTTAAATGAAGACTTCTTAGGGAAGCCATCATCATGTTCATATCAATTTTAACTCCTTTATTTAGGCTTCTGTTGTTTTCTCCAGTTCCCCGAAATTGATTGTGTTTTACCATGTATCTATTGCCTTTTCTTTTTTACATCTCTTTAGTCAGTTACATAGGAACATAAGAACTATCATATTGGATTACTGCATCCGACTGATCCTGAGGCGAACTCTAGACACTCTTGCCAATTGTAGGAGGATATTTTAATTATGACAAGACAGTTCTCTTTATATGTTTGCAGGCATAAAAGACATCTTTAGGAAGCTTTGTATTGCAAATATGTCACTTACTATTTTTCCATGTGGACTATATATCATCCAATTTGAGAGGAGTGCTGGCTACCTGTTCTGCTTGACAATCTTTTCAATGCTGTCATTTTTCTTGTCCGTGTTGTATAACAGCAGTGTTCGAGCCAGCCTTCCTGTCTTGTTCATGTTTTAAAGTGTATTATTAGAAGCTGCCGTTGACGATTCCTGCTATTATAAGTTACAACAGCACTTACTTTATTGTTCAATTGCTCTTGCCTAGCTTTCCTTTGCAATTTTAGTTTTAGAGGGATGCTTTGGTTTTGAGTGGTGCAGTTGCTTTCAGTACATTTTGCCAATGATACGGTTGCTATTTGTTACTAATATATATTTATATACACAAACATACTGTTGCTATATGCATGAGAAAGAGGTTCGATAAAAGAGGGGTTTCTGCTGATATTGATCTCATATATTTAAATTTTCTGTGATGAGTTTAATGATGGAAGAAATGAATAATAGAGGGAGAGTGAAGGGCAGGGTACCTAACGACCCTGTTGAGGGGCTTCTTGGAATTCATTTTAATGTGGCATATGACTTCCGTTGTATGATTGACTGAAATGTTATGTTTATCTCTGTAGATCTTTGAGAAGAACCCAACTAAGATCAAGAACTATGGTATTTGGCTGCGTTATCAGAGTAGAACTGGGTATCACAACATGTACAAGGAGTACCGTGATACCACTTTGAATGGAGCTGTAGAGCAGATGTACACAGAAATGGCTTCACGTCACAGGGTCCGCCATCATTGCATCCAGATCATTAAGACTGCCACTATTCCAGCCAAACTGTGCAAGAGGGAGAGCACCAAGCAGTTCCATGACTCCAAAATCAAGTTTCCCTTGGTGTTCAAGAAAGTCAGACCACCTACTAGGAAACTCAAGACAACATACAAGGCTACAAGACCCAACTTGTTTATGTAACATGTTAGGTCATAAGTTTATTGAGAGGCAACTTAGAATTTATGCAAATTTTGTTGCATTAGTTTGGCCAGTTTGGCATTAATGGAAAACCTTTGTCCTTTTGTCCTTATATTTCTTGGTATCAGACAGTTAAAGTTTCTCTTTTCTGAGTTCTAATTTTGTTTTCCAAGACAGGTTCATCAGTTCAAGTTTTGTGTGTTCTCTAAAGGCTGGTTTGTCACTTTGTTGTCTGTATTTTGTTATTATTCCGTCCTGTTACTACTATTGGTGTCAACTTGATCCTTAGAGTTGCCTTGGATGATACCATTATCCTGATAAACAGGTGGTTGTATTGGGAAAAGCTGATGCCAACAGTTGTATCATGGTAAGATAACAGAAAAGACGGTGAGGTTATGACATTTTCTCAGATGAACAGATATGCTGTATTGGTGGATGCCATTCTTTATCTTTATAGTTGTGTCATTAGGTATCTTCTCCTGCTTCCTTGCAATGATGTTACCGTTGATACATCATTTATGTAAAAATGCTGTCAATTTTCAGCTATATCAATTTAAGCAGTGCCATAATACGCCCCAGTTGAGGACTCACATAGAGAGAGCAATGAAGCAGTTAAAGTTGTATGTATTGTTATGGTGCCAGACGCTGAAATACAACAATAATTCATCTTCAGTTTAAAGCTTCCATCTTTAATCAACTGGGGTCCTGCTTTATCTAAAAGACTAAAACTAAAGGGGGCAAAACAAAGTATCAAATTAAGCCGTACGCTGCTTGATATTGTTCCAGACAAAATAGAAACAAAAGAATAGCTAAAGTGTACTTATATTGTACAAAATAAATAAATATATACTTACAATATTCAGCTGATTCAGTGCAATCCATTATCTTTATATTGTACTACGAACTAGATAAGATCCATTTCAGCAACTAGTACTATTTTATTGCCTAATTTATTTATTTATTTTCAGTACAACCAACTTTCTAAATGAATCAACACAAATGCGTGATTTCTTTTCTATTTTCATTTTAATTTTATTTCAACATAGTATTATTATTAGAAAAAAAAATAAAGCAGATGAAATGGAGTAACACGAAAAGCGTATTCTCAAAAAGAATACTAATACTAGTAGTAGCTGACCATTTTACCTAATTGTGTTTGGGCCTAGCAGGACAACAAAGAAAATAGCATAAAGTATAATAAAAGCAATAATAATAATAATGTCGCCGGTGCCGGAGGAAACAACGGCAATAGATTACGTAATGGAAGCAGCATCGGGTGCACACTTTTCCGGTCTCCGATTTGATGGGCTTCTCACTTCTACTTCATCTTCACCACGCGCTTCTCCTACTCCTACACCCACGCACTTCTCCACTACTAATCCACTTGATTCTACTATCCCTAAACAGCCTTTCGTTATCGGTAATTCCAATACTTTCTTAATTTAATTTCTTCAATTTTTGCACTTTTTAGGGTTTAATTTGAGTTGTTTTTTGCTCCTTTTTTGTGTTTGTTAATTGAGTTTTTGTTATTCTAATTATTATATAGGGGTTTCTGGAGGTACAGCGTCAGGTAAAACTACGGTGTGTGATATGATCATCCAACAACTTCATGATCATCGTGTTGTGCTGGTCAATCAGGTTTGTTTCATTTTCCTATTGATCGCTTTCCTTTGGTTATACCTGTCGAGGCTACAACAAAATACATATATATATGTGTGTGTGTGTGCTGCGGTTTTCCAAGTTATACGTGTAACTTATAGGTCACGGGTTTGAGCTGTAGCTTGCATTAGGTAAGGCTGTCTATATCACACACCTTGGGATGTGGCTCTTCCCTGGACTTGGCTAGCTTGGGATGTTTTGTGTTCTTTGCTGCCCTTTTCAAATAAAAGAGAACAAAAAAGAATGCACCTCTTAAGGTGGCATTATGCCATTTGGGGTTGTTTGGTAGCTAGTTTGGAGTCGAGTTATGGAGGTATTAAATCCTGCGTAAGTAATACCATGCTTGGTGTTTGGTTAGGGAGTATGCTATTCATGTATGAAATTAATACTGTTTGGTTGGAAACCCGCATTACTAATACATGTATGAGTTATGAGGGACTCTATGTATTATTTTATGCATGATAGGAGGTGGAATAACTAGCACATGAACAACTAAAACTGCATAAATAATATATATAGATTCCCTCGTAACTTATTCATGCATTACTAGTACCTGCATAACTCTAACCAGCTTCCAAGCGACCCCTTATTTCTTGGTAGGCTTGGCTATTAGGTAGCAAAAGTCTGTTGCTGTATGCTCTAGCATTGTCATCGAGTATAGAAAGTGATACTAGATTTTAGTTTTACAATGTCTATGAATCCTAATAAAGACTATATGCTCTTCCTCAACTGGGTACCACATTTCTGGTGTACATAAATTTAATTTCCGATTGTTTGGATCTGAATAAGGGTGCATGTTCGTTATCTTCATGTTTGGAAGATTTTTGTGGAGAAGTTCCTTTAATCGAAACATATTTGGTGATAAAAATTTGATGATAATGCAGGACTCATTTTACCGTGGTTTGACACTTGAAGAAATGAAACATGTCCATGAGTATAATTTTGATCACCCAGGTATGCAATATCCGTAGATGTAACTGTTTAACAGGTGAAGATCTGGAAGTTACGGTTACTGTTATTCTCATGACTTAATTTAGCTTTCAGTTGACCAACCTCTGGCACTATTATGTGCGGGAGCATGAGTTCTAACTTCACAATAATATAATGAATTTGCTTTCAGATGCTTTTGACACTGAGCAGCTCTTAGAGTGCGTTGAAAAGTTAAAGTCTGGGATGTCGGTCCAAGTTCCAATATATGACTTTAAAACCCATCAAAGATGTTCTGATAGCTTCCGCCAGGTATGTATTTGTACATGTTACTGTTGCATTGTTTTGTCTCCTTGCTTTTCTCTTTTTCAATGAGAACACTTCACACTATGTTCCTCATTTATGATCATTGGATAGCATTTACTAGTTTCAAGTTTGAGTTTGTCGAGTCACATGCTTTTGTTTTTGCTGATTTTACTGGGATATCTTGGTTCTTATTGCTTCAAAGGATCAATTAAGACCTTTAAGCTTATTTCCTTATTGGCACATTCCTTACAGGAGTAACAGACGCTCTGTATCAGCTTGTGTCTGCTGCATGGTTTTTTCATTTTACATTGGTCTATTAGATATTATGCTTCTGTTTCTCTTATGAAAATAAAATCTTTTAGAAAATAATGCATATAGCTTTCTAGTTAAGTTTCTTTTATGCTTGTTTGTTCTTTACTTTAGCAACTTAGCAAATCTCTAGCATGTAAATTCTGCCAGGTGAATGCATCTGATGTTATCATCTTGGAGGGAATTCTTGTTTTCCATGACGCACGTGTTCGCAATCTGATGAGTATGAAGATCTTTGTTGATACAGGTTACACTTCTTTAATCAATTCTGGCCCAGTGTGTTGCAGTGCATGTGCATCTCCATTCCAGCTTATCATTTGTCATCCATGTTGCTATTGTCATCATGAGTATAAGCTTCATTTGCATGCTAGTTTCAGGAAGGATTTTAAGTTTTATGCTTTTATGTACAGTGCAATCCAATATGACAGGCTTATCTTTTCATTTTTTAACATATCAATCACTTTGTTAACTCCTACAGAGATATTCTACTTGTGGCTGATTTCTAGATTTTAGGAAAGAAGGCCGGACTAAGTTATTTTCTCAATAGTTAACCTCACCACTTTCAAACATTGATTGGAGAAACAATCATCTATAATAGGTTGACTTTTTGTAGCGCCTTATCATGGTTAGGCTGCAAAGAAGGATCTCCAGGTTGCGTGTGATCTTGTCATGGTTTCAGAATCATTTCACCCCAACTAATGAATTCATTAATTTATAGATGTGAAATGTCTAATCTACTGTCATATATTCATATATGAGCAACAGAATCATTCATTAAGCAATTAAAAGCAACCATTCTCCAACCAAGTTGTGGGAGGCTTTACTTCTTCATGTCTCCTGTGATGCATATTTTCAGCTGCAAGGGGAACTGTTTTATACACAGTAGAGTCCAGCTTATACTATCACAGTATATGTCTGTCTGTATCTTACACTAAGCTCCATCTTTTATCCAACCTCAGGCAAATACTTATGAGAAAGTTTGTGTCTCAACTTTAGCTAAAACAGGACATATTAGATCACATTAGCTATTATTCAGTTCATGTCAAACCATAAACACACACAAAAGGTAGTAGTAATAAAAGAGTAAAAGATATAAATTGAATCTACATATTACCAAAGTTGCTATAGTAATTTAATGGAAGCTAGTAGTGCTTGCTTTAATGCCCTTTGCTGATATTATGTTAATTAATTTACATATATTTTACCATACTTTCGATTTTTACTTGTCCAAAAAAAAATTAGTTACATATTGAACTATAGTAAATTACCAAGATCATGTTAACTTTTCCGTCTAGAGTCTCTTTTGTTTAGAAGTTTTTGTGCTATTTGAAGGGAGTGTTTTGTCTGGAGAGTTGTAGACACTAAAAGCCTGCTCGAGTATTCTTTAGTTTTATCCATTGAAACTATCTTGATGCTTTCTCCTATTGAAAGTTCCTCTTTAGATTGCCAGAAATCATTTCTCTTTGTCATGATTGCACTTTACTGGTTATATTTGCCTTATGCTAGATGCTGATGTGAGGCTTGCTCGTAGAATAAGACGTGACACAGTGGAGAGGGGTAGAGACATAAACTCAGTACTTGAACAGGCAAGCATTTCTTTCTTAAAATATGCTATACTGCCGTCAGTCCATTCCTGGGAATCAATGGTCTTTTTGTCTTTAAAGTAACTAGGTTATTTTCTCTCTTAACCAAACCATAGTTTTTCCCCTGTGCACCAGATGTTATTTAAATTTGTAGGGGGAAAAGTTAACTGTTATCCTTGTTTTTTGAGTTCAAAATTATCTTTTTTGGGGTAATATGCGATGTATGCATATTTGTGTTGGTACTTCTAATCTCCTTAATCTGAGAGTATCTCTTTATTCGGCATTGTTAGTTATTCAGTATTGACATTTTCTTTTTAAAAGTTTAAACTCTTGTGTAGTTAACTTATATGGCTATAAGGTACGGTTTAAGAAAATTTGACTCGGAAAATCTTTCAAATTTTCTTCCAATCATGCAGTATGCAAAGTTTGTCAAGCCTGCTTTTGATGATTTTGTTCTTCCGTCAAAGAAATTTGCTGATGTCATCATACCTAGGGGAGGCGATAATCACGTTGCTATTGATTTGATTGTCCAACATATTCGCACAAAGCTTGGTCAGCATGATCTTTGCAAGATATATCCAAATGTCTATGTTATCCAGTCAACTTTTCAGGTATGCACATCACTTATTCTGATATTAGTGTACGATCAATGCTTTTCAATTTGTTAGCTGATGTGCAGATCATTTGGGGAGGCATCCAAATATGCATTGAAAACTTCATCTTAGCTTAGGCTACTAGAATTAGCTAACTTTAGAATAAAATTGGTAGGTGAAAAGCAACATGATGTACTCGTAGGCTTTCAGCTTCAAGTGCATTAGTTTCCGAAGCATAGCATATTTTCTTTTTCTTTTTGATAACTGTGGTGCCTGGGCTCACTTACGCTCACCTCGACTAATTCCACGGGATACCTGCATAATTTACTTCCGTGCTTATATCAAAGTCAAGTGGATGTGGACGTACAAGGAGTTGAGAGAGAAAGGGTGGAAGAGACACTTCTTAGTAAAGCCGATCCTTCATGTATCTTGAGTGAAAAGATGACAAATTTGCCTAACAATCAGGTCTAATTAATTGGTGAATTTGGTGCCTTCTGTATGTTTACTAATAGACAGCTACCTTTTTTTTTTTTTTTTATCTCTATTACAGATTAGAGGCATGCATACATTAATTCGAGATAAAGATATTTCAAAGCATGACTTTGTTTTTTATTCTGATCGGCTAATTCGTCTGGTAAGTCTCAACTTTCAAAGAACTTTGGATATGCCGTGATTAAGAAGCTTAATTTCTACAATGAGAACTTCAAAGGAATTTCAATGAACACTTTTTTCAGGTTGTGGAGCATGGTCTTGGCCATTTGCCCTTCACTGAGAAGCAAATAGTCACTCCAACAGGTATGTTCATAAGACATTTTCTATGATCTGAATGCATTTTCGACCTTTTCTCTTTCAACTTTCTCTATCCTTGCGGACAAAATTGTTTCTTCTTGGAACGGATTAAGAATCATCCTGTCTACTTACTTTTGAATATACTTGGAATTAATAGTAATGTAATTATAACTAGTGGGGTTTATGAAGTGTGAGCTCAAATGTCGTACAGGTTTGCTAGAAGTACTTGAATACCTTGTATCATGATTAAATTTAGATTTTTTATCTTCCAGAAAGCCCTATGTTGCTTAAATTAAATGTATTTCCCTCCGTCCTACTTATGTGGCACCTTTTGACTGCGCGCATAGTTAAGAAAGAAAGGAGCGCTTTTGCAAGTTGTGTTTTAAACAAGTGTAGGCATTTGTGTGGCTATATCATCTCATTAAGTGTAAAATGAGAATTTTAAAATTAAAATGTTTCTAAATATAGAAAGGCAACATTCTTTTTGGGACAAACTAAAAGCGAAAGTGTGCCACATAAATCGGGACTGGGGGAGTATCTCTTATGGAAAAAGTGAAAATGATTGTGTCATTTCCATTAACCTAAATCCTTGACTAGATATTTCCTCCTAATTGAGTGCAGAATACATCAAGAGAAACTAATGTGATATCAATTTTATCCTTTTCCTCAGTCATGCTATTTTGGTTCACATGGTCTATCTTGATGATTCAGCTTCATTATCTATTTGATTTTGGAGTAAAGAACTGTGCCTATCCATTTATGAGTACTTCTCCATTTGTAGGAACCATTCATCAGACCTTGTAGCCATCTGGAGGATAAATCAGTTTCTGCACTCAGGATCATCTTAGCTTTTCCACTCACCCCTAAATTCTACCAATCAATCAACTTAGCCTCAATCCCAAAATAGTTGGGAATTACTCCTGCATTTATTAGAATTTTTAGGTTCTTTGATGTTCATAAGAAGTACAACAACCACGCCTCAACTCCAAGTAAGTTGGGTCAGTTATATGGCCTTCTCTCATATTTTTCTTTATATGCTACTTGTACCTTCTATTGGATGCGCTCGTTGATGTTCATAACTTATTATTTCCCTTTCTCTTTAATTCTGAATGTTTGGTTGACAAAGCTTCTTGTTTACCGTTCATTAGTGATTCTGTTACTTCTCAGCTTTCTGGTGCATTTGTCTGCTGTATATGAAACAAAGCTCATATTCTTGCTTGATTCAATTCCAGGGTCAGTATACACTGGTGTTGATTTTTGCAAAAAGTTGTGTGGAGTATCCATTATTCGAAGGTGAGATTAGATCAGGCGTTAACAGTTTTTTTCATCTTGGATATATATTGATTAAAGATAAAGAAGGAATTCAAATTGGACTGAGCTGGATTTCTTCATTTTTTTAAAAAATCAGTGGATTTCTTCATGTGTAAGCGCAAGTATGACCAATTACTGATTTGTTGGGTTTCAGTCCACCAGTGAGAAAAATTAATTTCCTCTGTCTAGTCTCCACTCTGGACTTGTGCCAAACAAAGTGATACGTTTGGGTTTTCTCTACTTCTCATGTGTTTTTGTTGACTGCTTTTCATGTGTTTATTTGAGTTAAGTTAAATCATTTAAGACTGGACATTCAGATAACGAGCCTTCTTCCATGGGAAAGAGTACCTTTATTTATGATCTAAGGGACTCAGATATATAAATGTATCTATCTTCTGTTTTACTTTGAATTTTTTAACCACTGTCATAAAATTGTCTCCCATCCGAGGAAAGACGGAGAATTTTGCTTTTGGTTGCTATACTTTCCCAAACATGTGTACAAATTCCTACACAAACAATTTGGATATACAAGGAGAATTTTTCTTCTAGTTGCTAACTTGCTATACTTTCCCAAACATGTGTATGCACAAATTCCCACACAACCAATTTGTTCATAATTTAATTTTCTTTTTACTTCCCTGATCCTAAATTTGGTGAGGCTATAGTCCATGCAAAATGTCAAGGCTAGAGCAGAAATTTTGTTTTGAAAAATGGAAATAGGTCTGAAAGTGTAGATAGTAGATAAGTTCATTTGTTGACGAATGTGAGAGTAATGACCCTTTGGATAGTGATGTATATGTGTGTGTGAATCCCAGAAAGGAAGTCATGATAGTCCATCCGATCACTTTTACTTGTTCAATATTCCAGAAATAGGTTTTCTTTTTTACTTGTCACTTTTAACATGTCAAGAAAAGACAATTATTATTTTTTCTGGTTTACCCTCAACATTAATTTACTTATTTCCCAAATCATTTCCCAAGACCTAAGATTATACACCAATGAATCTGGATATTATGGTAAAATACTCATATTAATCATTGTTTTTTAAGGGGCATGCATCAAATTGGACAAGTAAAAGTGAACGGAGGGAGTAATTGACTTTGGAGGATAGATGCTAGTTTTATTTCACATTTTGTGTTTTTTTAGTTGCACAGTGGTAAAGATGCAGAAAATGATATTCTTTGAATTGTTCAAGACTTTGTAAAGGGCTTCCTCTTAATTCAAGTAATGCTACAGCCTCCCAAGATCTTTTCCTCCTTTTAATTCTCTTGTCTCCTTAGATTAGTTGTTAGAACTTATACTAGTTTATACTCTGGGTTGACCACTTTCATAGTCCTCAATCAGAACTTACTGAGTTGACAGCTGAGAAATTTAAGGGATGTAGAACAAACCTTACAATAAAGGGTGTATAAACACAGTTACGGATCTCCGTCTTACATTTGGAATACTGGGGCATGAGGTGTGATTGTTTCTGCTGGGGCTTGCGAAATAAATGTGGTGGGATAGTCATGGTTTTACTGGTATTTATGCATCAGTGAAGTGGTTTGGTGTTGTGCATTGTAGTCGCTACTTTATTCTCAAGACCAATTCATTTGCATAAAATATATGTTTATTTGCAGTGGTGAAAGTATGGAAAATGCACTACGTGCTTGCTGCAAGGGTATTAAAATTGGGAAAATCCTGATCCACCGTGATGGTGACAATGGGAAACAGGTGATCCATTTTGTTCCTTTTCTTTTCTGCTTCCACATTGACAGGGTAACATGGATAATGTGGTGAATTGCATCTGTGCAGCTTATATATGAAAAACTTCCAAAAGACATATCGGAGCGGCATGTCCTGCTTCTGGACCCGGTACTTGCTACAGGTACTGTATTTTGGAACCTGTGACATCTAGCTTTTGAAATTTCCCGTACAACGATCATTTTATTTGGGAAACCAAATCTGCCACTCGTAGAAAGAGGAGTTGTTTTCCCCTGTAGGTGATCTCAGTTTCTATTTCCAGTGTTTTCTTTGAGACTTGGAGATCCTTCTTTTACCCTTGTAGATTTTTTATTTTTATTTTTAAAAGAATTTGATCATATGTTCTTTTTCTCGTGAAGGTAATTCTGCTAACCAGGCGATTGAACTGCTTATACAGAAAGGAGTTCCAGAATCCCACATTATTTTCCTAAACCTCATCTCTGTGAGTTGCTGCCTGTTTGTATATCAGAGATATTTGCATTGACCTGATTTTCAATGGGCATTTTTTATTTTACCACGTATTGACTTCTGCTATCTTTTCCTATAGGCACCTGAGGGAATACATTGTGTTTGCAAACGATTCCCCTCTTTAAAAATTGTCACATCAGAGATTGATCAGTCCCTAAATGAAGAGTATCGTGTCATACCGGGTTTGGGGGAGTTTGGTGATCGGTACTTTGGCACTGATGACTGATACCACACATTTTGCAAAGAGTCAATATTGATGTGCCCCAGAATTGCAACTTTAGCGCCCTCCAAATGGGGATCTGTTATCAGTCTCTTGTTTTGGTTTATTAACTGTTTCAGCACACGTATAGAGAACACTCATACTGGAAATTCTTGATGGATGTCGGTCGATGTAAAATCTAAACGACCCGTTGCAATATTGAAGCACATATTGCTTAATGTGAAACATGCATCTCTCTTCAACTCTGTTCTGAGCTGTGTCTGTGTGTGTGCCCCCTGTACTTTTGTATCTGTTACCCTTTCAATTTTGACATCTAAGTTTGTATGCTGCCATAAGGTCCGACGGATTTGGGTATGGAAAGAATTTATCCACACCCAGTGTTTATGCCAACTCAATAAATACATGACATGCGCCTTTACGTACATTGTTTCTGTTATTTATCATAGTCAATTAATACAGTCACATAATTTTTTCACTAATTATGATAAACTAGTATAGTTTAGTGTAAATACCAAGCCTTCGTAAGTTTTTTCCTCTCGGAATTTAGGTCTAATGGAAGGTCAAAGCATATGTATATAACTTATGGTCTTTGCTTATTGTTGTTGACATGAAGAATATCCGTAACTGTTCCAGAAAGACTTCTTTGTCCTTGTGCTTTTTCTCTTCTTTAGCAAATAAGAACTGTACGATAAATTTATACCGTCTACCAAATGTGGTATAAATCTTATTCGAGACTTTATTCTGAGATGTCCTACCTCATCTCGTATTTCAAACGATCCCTAATAGACTTGGGAGTCTGTTTGTATTTTAAGTGCTTTAAAAGCCAAAATAGCTCGCAATTCAAATAGGCTCTTAAACATGAACAGGGATGTTGTGTAATGGTACTTGATCTCTTCACATCTGCAAGTTTGGTGAAGACAAGTAGTACACAGCAGGTGCGTGGAGTTGGTAAGGATACCACTATTAAGAAAAAGAAACTTTGTGGTTTCACACTTCAGAGACTTTGAATAATTGTGTATCATAATGTTTCACTAGTTATATTTTATGAGGCAAGTCACATCCGATAAATTATATCTTACAACGACAAGGTATAATATATGTTATAAAAAAAATACAGCACACAGACCCACATATATACTCTATCCTCCTCATTAGCTATCAACTTTTTCTCTATGCTGCAATAAATTCTGAATAATATTACACAAATATATCGGGCGAGTCAAAAGTTCTCTAAACTAATGCTAAGTAAATCGGGTCTGAAAAGATAAAACGTCTAGCAAAAATTAGAGATTAATAAGTTTAAGGCAAGATAGATTAATTTCAAGATCTAGGAACATTTACCATATTCTTAGATCTTGGAACATGATAGCACACAAATTATCTAGTTTCTCCGGTTCATTTTTACATTCTCGATCGACCACGAAAAGAATAATTTTTGAAATTGAAGTTGAAAATCATGTATCCATATAATATAAAACTAAAAATTACACAAATACACAACTTATGTTTCTAATATTACAGAAAATTCCAACTCCCTAAACATATTACAAAAATCTCAATATATACACAGAATGTTATGTATATTAACAGGAAGAGAGTAAAGCAATTAAAAAAATAAGAGAAAGTATAACTACTTTAAAAAAAAATAAAAAAATTGATATTTATGTTATTTATACTTAATAAAGTAAATTGTTGATTGTCAATAAATAAACAAATATGAGACTAGGATTTTTTGTACCACAATAAATAAGTTAGGTTGTAGCCCATAGAAAAGAAATGATGTTTTCCACTTGCATTTGTCAAAAGATAGCAGCTAGAGTATTTCTTTTTCCATTTGACTACTCTCTCTCACACTTCACCTAATATCCTTCCGTTCTTCCTCCACCTATTACAGATCAATACTCACCATCACCATTATCAATAATAATGGGGGCAGGAGGACGTGAAGTGCCAATTTCATTAGATGGAGTAAGGGACAAGAACATAATGCAACTCAAGAAAATCAACACTGCTATTTTCCCAGTAAGATATAATGATAAGTATTACACTGATGCCATTGCTTCCGGTGATTTCACCAGGCTAGGTTCGTTTTCTGATTTCTTGGGGTTCTTTTTTTTCGCTTAATACTAGGTGCCCAATTGGTTTTCTTGATTTTTTGGTCTCTGTTGGGATTTTAACTTGAGATATTTCTTGCCAATGAACTACTTGGATTACCAGGGTCAAAATTGTAATGGTCAGTGTGAATTTGGATGTAGATTTGCTTGAAACATAGTTAAAAAAAAAGAGAACTTTTTTTTAGAAAGGTTTGATTTTTTTAAATTAGAAGTTACAAAGGTTTGAAATTTTTCAGAAAAGAAGGTTTTTTGATTCTCCGAATAGTAATAGTGTTGTATAAAATGACACAATGAGCTAATGGGGCAACCATGGACTGTTCTAAAATGCTGATGGTTGCGTGTTGGATCCTCCAAAATTAGTGCCTTTTTTGTTGGTGGTGGCTGGTGGGAGCCTGGGAGGTGACAGGTACCCGTGGAATTAGTCCAATTGAACACAAGCTAGTCCGGACACCAAAGTTATCAAAAAGAAATTAGTACTTCTTTTGGAGGATAGCAATGTGTAGAGTTAATAGACACACCTATTTTACCTCGTACGAGCTCATTTGGAAGGCTTTGCCTCTTCCGTCTTTTTGGGTTGACATGTAAGTTTAGAATAACATTTTGAAGTCTAATGGAGATAGTAGTAGTAGTAGTAGTTATGACAGTTTCTAGTCTATTTTCAGTGTAGCAATTACAGGAATGAGCTGGTGAAAGCAAATGGACTGAGAAACCATAGGTAGATGTCAAACTAATACGAGGGAACTACGATGCTTATGCAGTGTTACGACTCACAATAAGGGTACACCGACAGTTGCGCCTCAATCCCAAACTAGCTGGTTTGGTTATATGAATCTGCTATATCCATTCTGGGCTAATTTGGGTTTGTTTTTGTAGCTCATCACAAGAATGGCTCCAGAAAAGAAAAGGGGAAGGAAATTGAGGCTTTTCCAAAAGAATTGTTTCTTGGATGAGCTAAGTTTAATTAATGTGGTTTTTATTCTGCATGTGGTAGTTTTACACTCTGGTACATTTGAATAAACATATTACTCTCTGAAGTGAATGAACTGTTTAATTGTAGTGACGTCCTTTAGGCCGCTCTTCTGTTACTTGATATACTTGGTACTTGGTTGTTATAGGTTGTCGTTGGTACTCTGGTCTTTCTTTCCCCTTCTGCTGATTGCTTGGGTTGGAATCTGCTGTAGTTGTTTTCAGTCTGTATTGCCGAACTGTTACAGTCTGGTTAAATCTCTATATATTGAAAAAGTATACGACTTCAATATTTTAGCAACATTCTTTAGAAAGGAAATCATCTCACGACCGTTAGACCAGTGCTCATGATACAGTATGAAACCTGCACCCTTTTCTTGTGCTTACATAGTGAAGTATAACAATGAGAAAAACCTCATATTTTACAAAAGTAGATGTTAAATTTACCTACCTCAGTATGGAGAATAGCATAATTAATTTGAAATGCAGAAATATAATGTGAAAGTGCCTGCTTGCACAGGTATCAATTTTGTCTTTAAATTCTGAGTTTTTGGGGACGCAACTTCTCAGAGGACCTTCTTATTTACTTGAAAGTTAAATGTATACAGGAGACCTGGTGCTATATCTCCTACTTAGACAGAAGCAGAAATGTTCCTCTCTCTTAATGGAATAAAAGAAACTTAACAAGTTGACATTGACGGTAAATATATCTTGTGATATGCATCTGCATCTCTAAAGGTTATATCTCTACACCATCTCTAAGGGCTGTATCTCCACATCTAATTGTAGTGTTACTCTAGAATTTGTACATGCTATGTTTTTCCCCACTTTGTATAACATACACAACTCCATCTTCAGCGTCTTACTGTTAATCAGACTGTTTAGGTCTTTTTTAAAAAAATTGTGATAGGTTTTAGGCTATTTAGATTCTCCTAAAACATTTCAAATGATTTTGGTTTCCATTGTCTAGGAAATCAAGTCATTTAAACATGCTTTAGTTACTTTGTTGTACCCGAGCAAACAACAATATGTGAAAAAACTGAGCATCTAACCCAAAAGCTAAGATTAACGATAAGTATTTCAAGACATTTATAAACCCGTTTGGAATACCTTACACTACTCATGTCGGACAACTAGCGTGTGAAATCATACCCTTTTAGAAGCCCTTCAACGAATCATGTTAAAAAACAATTTGAGCATCTAATCCAAAAAGTTAAGGCGATAGGTGGAGCAGCACATGGCATTTATAAGCCCTTTTGGAAACCCTTAACACCACTCATGCGGGACAACTTTATGGCTCAATACATCTCACAAGTGTAACCTGATTTGGGTTTACAAGTAAATTTTAATGCGGAATTATGAGTATTGGGATTGGTTTACCAGAAGTTGGTTGTAATCTGATGAGAAAGAATCTGAACATCCGGCCCAAATACATATAAAAGGCAGGTAACTTGCCCATGACCTTTATAAATTCCTTTAGAGAAGTCCTTTGGACAAGCCATGTAGGTAATGTATTTTTTAAAAAAAAAGGCAGCTCGGTGCACTAAAGCTACCGCTATGCATGGTGTCCAGGGAAGGGCCCCACCACAAGGGTGTATTGTACGCAGCCTTATCTTGCATTTCTGTCAGAGGCTGTTTCCAAGGCTTGAACCCGTGACCTCCTGGTCACATGGCAACAACTTTAGAGCAACTAGTGTTTTCTCGAATTCCCTTTGCTGAAACTTTAAGTGCTTTGCAGTTATTTTTCGTTTGGACTTGAAGAGAAACGCTTTGCTAATCACTGGCAGAAGCGGGGAGGACACATTTCTTCCGTCTCTCTGTGTGTAGTAGAAAAAATCATAGCATGTCTATTCTTCTTACACGTAGGTAATGTATTTAGTTCTATAAAATCTAATCCTGTTCTTAGTAGAGCAAGTAGTGTTTTCTCGTATTCCCTTTGCTGAAACTTTAAGTGCTTTACAGTTTTTTTTTCGTTTGGACTTGGAGAGAAACGCTTTGCTCATCACTGGCAGAAGCGGGGAGGACACATTTCTTCCGTCTCTCTGTGTGTAGTAGAAAAAATCATAGCATGTATATTCTTCTTAAATGTCTTTTGCTTGTTTCTGATGTGTATAAAGATGGAAAACCATTTAAATGGCCCGTGCTTGTAGAAGTACTCGTCCATCACTATTCAGATGCCCCTTCTTTTGGACACAACTATTGAGTGAAGAGTTGAAGTTTAATCATATTTCCAATGAAAGTGGGGAATTACTTTGAAGAATCTAGAACCTTGTATTTAGTTTAGTTGATATGGTCAATTGATTTAGGGTACTTTGACCAAAATCGATCGAGAAGTTCAAGACAGATACAATGATTTCTGAAATCAAAATAAAAGCTTGGGTGAAACCATAATTTAGACATTTTCTTAATCATTAATAGATATTTGTATTTAAAAAGTCCGCAGCCAGAAGGTGCTTTAAAGAACTTACCGTGTTTAATTTTTGTGCCTGCAGCATATTACAATGATATCTGCGTAGGTTCAATTGCATGTCGCCTTGAGAAGAAGGAAGGTGGGCCTGTTCGTGTTTACATAATGACTCTGGGTGTTTTGGCTCCATATCGTGGGTTAGGTACTGGTAAGTGCTCTCTTATCCAGCTCTCTTTGTTTCAAGTTAATGTTTCCGTATTTTCCATGGTTCTTTTCCACTTTTGACTGCTCAGAGTTTTAGTATTATGGCATCAACCTTCATGTTGGCTTTTCCATTTAATCATTGAAATTGATTGCAAGGCATTTATTTACACCACACAAAACAGAAACTTCTGACAAGCTATTTAAGTTTGATAAAATGAATAGCAAGACGGTGTCAAGTCGATGTCATCTTTCTCGATACATCTCAATAGTATTTAACTGTGATGTCATCTTTCTTGATACATCTTAATAGTATTGAGCTGCTTCCCGGTTTGTTCACCATCTTATTCTGGTGCAGGTACAAAGCTGTTGAATCATGTCCTCGATCTTTGTGCCAAGCAGAATGTTAGCGATATTTATTTGCATGTGCACACAATTAATGAAGATGCCATCAATTTCTACAAGAAATTTGGATTCGAGGTTACTGATAAAATCCAAAACTACTACACAAATATTACCCCACCAGACTGTTTTGTCCTGACCAAGTTCATCACTCCACCAAAGAACCAGACAGTGTGAGCCACTTGATTGAGTCGTCTTGGTCACGCCTTCACAGTATCTCTGAGGTTTTGAGCCTTCTTGGTTATAGTTTTTGCTATTTATGGGCCATCTGCCCCCATTTAATTGTGACTGGAATCGCCTGTCGTCCTTTAGAAAAGTATCATAAATGACTGTTGAATGATTTCCCTGTAATAGAAATAGTACAGTGCAATGCAAACATTCAAGTTTTGTTAATGGATTAGTCATGAGGATTTCCTTCTAATGACCTGTGATCAGATTGATGATGGAACATATTTGTTGTCTATGCTATAGCCAATACACCAAGACTTGTGATCTGCCATAATCTGAAAACACAGACAATAAGTGAAGGTCTCAAGTTCAATTGCCAACGGAGATAAATACTAGTTGATTTCTTCCCATTTGTTCTAGCCTTGTTGGATAGAGTTACTTGGTACCTGTTGCTGGTGGGAGGGGTGGTAGGTATCTTGTGGAATTAGTCGAGGTGCACACAAGCTGGCCGGGCACGACGGTTGTAAAAAAAGAACTTGATAGAGAGCGGTTTTTTACTTGGTAGGCGTCCTTTCAAATTAGTCGAGCCAGTGAGTTTTGAATCAAATGTCTAAAGCAAAAAGAGAAAAATACAGAGGCTGAAAACTGGTCCGGAAGTATTATCTAATTTCTCAGTATCATCATCATCGATAACATACTATAGTTTCACAAAGTGGGGCCTAGGAGGGTAAAACATATGCGGATTTTACCTCTACTTTAGAGGTAGAGAGACTGTTTTTGCTAGATCTTCGGCTCAAGAAAAAAATAGTCTAAAGTAGCCCCGCAATTGATAATGGATATACATATTTGGCCAGTCTTGATCCAGTTGTGATAACTGATAATGATTTGCAATATTTACAAACATGCACCAAGATTTTTACATAAATCCCCAAACTCATGAAATTATTGCTCACTAATATTTAAGTTTGTTATGATTCTAATGTGACCTTCAATTAGAAGTCCATGTAAATATTGAAGTGTGATACTGAGTGTTATTTCACTTAATCTATGTTAAAATTAACTATGAAATGTTTATCACGTTTTGATTACTTGTTAGCACGTTGAAAGAACCTGATAATCAAAATTAATGTTTGATCCATCTTCTTAAATTAGTTTTATAAACTGAAGAATCTCTTGTTAATCTTCTTTTCTCCTTATTTAATCCTGTAAAAAGCAGTTGTCTCTGTCCACCACTATTATGCATTATTGTATCAAATTAAGGTCCAGGAGGCTAGAAATTTCATCATATATTATATGATCATCAATGAGTAAACCTAAGGTGAAATGGGAGGACAAAGGTTTCTTTGTCCTTTATTAGCGGTGTCGGATTTGAATTCTATGGACAAACATCTTTGATCTTTCTGCCTTTCTACGCGTGAATTTGAAATAGTCGACCAAGTGAATTCGGGTGTAGAAATAGAGATTCCTTTTAAGAGGCTTTCCCATTAAATGTACCATACATACATGAATCTGAGTCAGTCAAGTCAATAAGTACCAAATACCAACTGATTAGCTTAAATATAATACTCAATTTGAAGATATTTTTACTTATCCCATCTCATCTCATGTACTAAACGATACCCAAGGATGTAAGGTTACAAAAGTAATAGTAAGACAATAGTAGGAAACAAATGTTAGGACCAATTTCAGTTTCCACCTGACATATAGAATAGGCTGGGACAAAACAATTAAACCAATCTGGAAACTAAAGATTTATAAAAGGATCCCACGTGAAACAAGAAAGCTCTCCTTTTTTTTTTTTTTTGTTTTCCTTTTTTTGTTTCAAACTTCTAAATGTCTGCCACAGTAAAATGAAACTTACAAGAAAATATAAAATACTAATCCTTTCAATTACATATGGATCCGGCTACTCTCTATTTCTATTACCTTTATTTTCCTCAAGTTCTTACTTGGATGAGAGACACATGACATGAGTTAGAATGAATGATTAAAATTTAATAATTAAATTAAGATTCTAACCATGATATGAACAATAAATATTTTACCTATTCGCTTCCAAAATTTTAGTAATTCAACAATTATTAGAATTACAAAATTATTTTATCCACAAATATACTTTTAAGAAAAAATTCTCTCTATTTCTATAAAAAAAAATTCTACGTTGTGTTTTATTTTCATTCTCACCGTCTATCTTCCAACTTAGTTAGGTTAATTTTTTAATTTCATTTTAATCATTAGATATTTTTTCTTTAAAATTAGCTATGAGTATAAATGGTGAACTTTAATATTTTTAATAATCAAGTTTCTTTTTTTTGGTAGATCAATTAAGTTTATTTTTTTAATTATAATAACGGAATATTTTTATTATAATATCGATAATGCTCGTATTACTATAATAATTTACTACTCAAAGATTTATATTTATGAAAAAAAATAATTGTCGTCATGATTTTGACTTTGCCAATTTTTCTCATAGCTAATTCTAAGGAAAAATTACAGAAAGTGACATACTTAAAACTATAATTACAATAAATAACAACACTTTGTCAAACTTACAGTTTATAACAAAAGTAGCATTATTTTGGTGGGACACTACACACACGTTTGTTTCTTGGTAACTTCTTCTATTTTCATTCCAACACTTTACCTCTTTCCTATCTTGCTTTACCTTTTATTTATTTATTTTTCAAATAACGCATATTTTGCAGATTTTCATTTCAATTTCTTACCCTTTTTTCATATTTTTCTCACATTATAGATAGAGAGCGTGCTCCATAAAATAAGGTAAGTATCAAGTTACAATTATTGCATGTTATCTCTTTCACATATTCTATATATTTTATATTTTTATATTTTTTTTCTCCATTGAAAAATTTCAAGTCTTGATGTTGAATACTCTTTTGAATATGATTCGCAAGAAGATAAAGTTGAAGAAGTATTTGTATTTGTATACATTAACTTATGAATTTTCATTTGTGTGTGTGTGTGTATTTGGGCATGTGCATGTATTTATATTTTTATATGGCAAGGTTTGTATTTTTAAGTATTGTATTCTGTACTTTATTGATTAACTAGATGTATATGTATATATAGTTATTTTTGTTACTGTTTAAGATATGTATTTTATATTTATTATTTAATATGGGATAAATATGTATTTCGTAAATATATATGCAGATATATATGTATTATGTAAAAGAAAATATATGCATACTATGTATGTTGTGTTATTTTTTTTGTGAAAAGTACATGTAATATAACTTTATGTTATAATTTTGCTCTATAGGTGTCGCGTGATCATATATTCATGGCAACAGTACTTCCAAGATTTGCACCACATATAGAATATCACACAGTCAATGATATTGAAGAATGTATTAAGGCGATGTTATCAAAGGAGCAGTACAAGATTTTTTGTCATAAGAATATTTGTGGTGTCTACATAACGAAGAAGAAATGTATAATTCAAGCGCAATTAGACAGATGTATTATGCCATAAATGTATTATAAATTTTTTTGGGGCATGTGCATGTATTTGTATTTTATATATACAAATGCATATTCATATGTATTTTTATACGATGTTGAATTTTTCTTTGAACTGTTTTATGTCATTTTAGAGGGTAACATATGTACTTATTTATTTTTTTACTGTTTAAGATATGTATCATGTATTTTTTGATTACTTATATGTATATGTATATAGTTGTCCTTTTTGTTAGAGAGATTTTGTGTCCTATATGTTTATATATATATGTGAGTCAGATATGTATTTCTGTAAATACATATGCAGATATATATGTATGTTTTTTTACCGTAAATACATATGCAGATCTGTATGTCTATTTATTTTATATATTTTTTGAATATATATATGTAATATGGATATTTGTTTTTTAAAAATAAAAGATAGAGATAAAAGAGTGAAAAAAATGAAAAAAAAAACAACAACAAAAAGACAAATACGAAAAATAAAAATCCAAAAAAGGTGAAAAAGAAAAAAAAAGAAGAAAGAGAAATAGAAGTTAGAAATAAAAGTGTAAAAATAAAAGCGAAAAAAGAAATAAAAAATAAAAATAGAAGAAAAGAAGAAGAAAACGAAAAAAATTAGAAAAAGAAAAAAGAAAAAAAGAAAGAAAAAAATGAAAATGAAAAAAAAAAAGAGAAGTAGAAGGGAAAAAATAAAGTGGAAAGAAAAAATGAAAAAGAAAAAGAAAAAGAAATTAAAATAAAAAAAATAAAATGATTAAAAAAATGAAGATGAAAAAAACTAACAAGAAAAAAAACTAGAGATATAAGAGAGTGATATTTTGAAATATTGAAAATCATAAAGATAATAATATTCATATTTGAGTTTGATTTGAAAAAAGAATCTACTAATTTAAATAAGAGTAATTTATGGAAAAGAAATCTACTGCTTTAAATATGAGATAATTATTTCTTATTTAACTTAACTGATTTGAGTAAAACAAAGGCCAGTAAATCTTGTTGTATATGTATTTTAGTAATTATTTCAGATAATTATGAAACAGTTGCTATGAAACTACTAATTATGAGTTTAAGATTGCTACTTATGACATTTTTCCTTTTTTTTAGGACGAAGAGGAAAACTGATAAGAGTTAAGAAATTTGAAAAAGGGAGAAATAAAAAAAAATTTAAAATGATAAGGGTTTATCTATTAATTTTTTTAACCATAGAATAGATTTTTTTAATCATAGAGTAATTTTTTTTCTAGTTACACCATGATTAAAAAAAAAAAGTAAGAAGAGAGAATTTAAAAAAAAAATATATTTATGAATAAAATAATTTTATAGTTATGATTATGGAATAACTAAAAATTTTGGAAGCAAATATATAAAATATTTATTAGTCAAATTTTAATCATTCATTTTAATTCATATCATGTGTCTCTCATTCAAGTAAAAATTTGAAAAAAAATGAAGAGAATAAAAACGGAGAGGAGCTCAATCCAACTAATATTTATGTATACCACTCATTTTCTCACTTCGATCCAAAAGCAGGCCCTTTCCATCCACAACTTATTATTTTTCTTTATTTCCTAACAATCAATCTTCTTCTGTCTCCACATCATCACCTGATTCTTTTAATTATATATAAACATTCTAGTACTTTTTAATGAAGTGTTATAAATGTACCATATATAGTGAATGTCTATTTTACCATATATTGTGTATGTCTATTTATGAAAAGTTACAAACCTCAAGATTAGTTTTCCCCTATAAATAAAGGGGTTCTCCCTCATTGTAATTCATCTCTCAAGAGAAATAAGAATTACTCTCTATTCTCTCTCTACTCTTCTTCTTTATTCTTTATTAGTTTATACATATTATCAGCACGAGACTCTGCCAAACAAGGTGAGATTATAAATCTAAAGTAATTTCAAGGTTAGTAATTCCTTATGTTACTTGTCTTTTGCTACTAATAATATAATTATTATTGGATTTGAGGAAAAATAATTGGTTTGGAACCATTTATGTTTTAAATTTATTTCTCAAGAACAATATTATCAAAAGGGATGATAATATGTTGAGTTCAAGTCTCATCGATTTATGCCTAAGACGCTTTTATATGGATAAGACGTTGAGTTTGAATCTCAATGCACCATATTGATGATATTATGATGGCTAAGACAAAATAATGAGTATTTGGTGAAAAGTCATGAAACATGTCTCATTAAATATGCTCCATTCCTTGAATTGAATGTGGTAGCAATAAATCATATGTATGTCTCAATTTGCTTTTGTAGTAGCTATCATAATTTGATACGCTTAAGACATCATTATATTCTATTCCTGGGAATAAGAATTTCGATTATTATGAATACAGATTTATACCCTGGGGTGAATGTGACTGTATATACACTTGAACGTATTCTTTGTTGTGAAGATATCACAATCCACCTCTAAAAAGGTAGAATAGTTGAAAGATTGAATATCTTCAAGTTACTGTAGTAAGAAACATGAATGTGAAAAGTTATCCAAGCATGATGAAATCACATGCCATAATAAACTAAGAATTTGTTGTTTATTGATACAAAATTCATGTCACAGTAAACAAGAAGTTTACTAAAGTAAAAGACACGTGTCATGGTAAACTTGGAGTTTACTAGTACAAATAAATTCATAAGTTGACATGAACGATTATGACATTCCGAAGATGTGCATATTGAGTATTAAACATATATTGAAGAATTCAAAAATTCTTCCTGAGTTTTTAATGTTGTTTGTTCTCATGATAAGTTGGTTGGACCAACTAATGTTGGAATTGGATTCCTTAAAATCTGAAAATTATAAAAGGTGAATATGAGTCCGTTCACCTATCATGTGATATATATATTGAAAAGATGCATCAATAAGATGATCACATGTACATTTATTGTCAACCTGCAGTTTGACATTCATAAAGTTGCTTGCTTAATAAAATTGAGTTAAGAGCATAACTTTCAAATTGTAGAATTAAGATAATTCATCTTGATGATGACGTTTTAGCATCGAATGCCTTCAATAAATGTTAAACCATTGAGAACAAAAGCTTCATGTGTTGGTTTGAAATATTATATACAAAAGTACTTGTATGCATCAAACCAATAAATTATGATTAATTTTCCCTCAAAGTTGGTTCTGAGTCAGAAACCACACGTTGTCCATCTAATAGTATTGTTGTGCGGTATACGATTAATGAATATATCATAATGCACAAAGATGGATTCCTCAAAGAATATGGAGGATGTATGTTAGTTTTCCTAACATAAGGGGGAGATTATAAGCAGTCATGAAATATGTTAGGAATTATCGCCAGATCCTCATTCAAAAGATAATTCAAGTCAAATGTCGAAGACATCTCATATTTAAACTGCAAGTGCTCCTATTTTGTGTCCCTAAAGGACAAATTCTATACATGTATGAAGCGTGATAGACCAATCGGTTCCAAATAAAATAATTCTCAAAAAGGATACGGAGCAAATAATCATAATAAGAAGGCAATGTGTTCTTGAAGAGCCTACGACATAACACTTCATAAAACCTTATGAGAGGTTCAGGTACCTGAAAATAATGAAGTGATGAGATCTCAAAATGTTATGTCTCATTGTGAACCAATACAAAATGATATATCATCAATATCTTTGACACAATATTGGCTTAATATTGTGAAAGTTTATGAGGATCTGAATTCTACGTTTATTTAAGCATGCTGACGTAGAAACATTTATCAAGTAACATGAAAGGGTGCATCTTGGTAAGTGAAAACCTATTTGATTTTCACTCCACACACTTGAAGATGTCACACATGAAATATTGAATAATGTCACTTGACAAAATGTATCTTGTAAATACTACAAGGCATGACATAGCCTTTTTCGGTCAATTTATTAGCAAGGTATATATAGTTCTGCTCCTACTAGGAGACATCGAAAATGTGATCAAATATATGAGCTTATTTTATTCTAAAGATTGTAGTCCCGATCTTGTTGGTTATGCTGATGTTGAGTATTTATCTGAACCGTATAAAGCTCGATCTCAAATAAGCTTTATGTTTACATGTGAGGATACTGTCATATCTTGGAGATATACAGAGCAGTCTATCGTAGCCACTTCATTGAACCATAATGAGATAATAGCTATTCATGAAGCTAGCCGAGAATGTGTATGGTTGAGGTCCATGAAACATCTCATTCGAGAAAAATATGGTTTGAAATGTGACAAAGTACCCACGACTTTATATGAAGATAATGCAGCATGCATAGCACAACTTAAGGGAGGATTCATAAAAGGAGATAGAACGAAGCACATTTCGCCAAAACTTTTCTATACACATGAGCTTCAAAAGAATGGTGATATTAACGTGCAACAGATTCGTTCAAGTGACAATTAATGTGGCTGATTTATTCACCAAGTCCTTTCCAACTGCAACTTTCAAGAAGATGGTGCACAAGATCGGAATGCAAAGGTTCAAGGATGTTCTCATTAGGGGGAGTTAATACGCGTTGTACTCTTTTTTCCTTGCGTGGTTTTATCCCACTAGATTTTCCTTGTAAGGTTTTTAATGAGACAACATATATGCGTATTATCTATCAATTAGACATTCAAGGGGGAGTGTTATATAGTGAATGTTTACTTTACCATATATAGTGAATACCTGTTTTACCATATATTGTATATGTCTATTTATGGAAAAGTTACAAACCTCAAGTTTAGTTTTCCTCTATAAATAAAGGGCTCTCCCTCATTGTAATTCATCCCTCAAGAGAAATAAAATTACTCTCTATTCTCTCTCTACTATTCTTCTTTATTCTTTATTAGTTTATAACGTTAAGTACTTTAATTGGAGTACAAGTTCTTCTACTTGTATTTTGCCCCAAAAAAAAAAAAAAAAAGTATGAAAATCTTGGTACTTTTCACCTGGTGCCAAATATTCAATCTTGAAAAATTTTCAGGACTACAAAACTAAATGCTTCTCTTGTTTTTTTTAATAGTTCCTTTAGGCATTGAGTATATCGTAAATACACCAATTTAATTAAATAATTCAGGATCTAATGCTTTAGACCAAGAAATTATGTATTCCCTCGTAACCCTCTAGAGGGCACCCCTTAGTAGGTCTACCTAACGCGATTCTAAACTTATAGAAGCTATCTAATGCTTTCGGCCAAGAAAATCTCCATTCTGTCGTAACCCTCTATCAGTGGCGGAGTCAGGATTTTCACCAAGGGATTCACAAGTGAATATACGAATTAATCGAAGGCGGTTCAACATCTACTAAGTATACATAAAAAAATAATTTTAACTATGTATATATAGTATAATTTTCCGTTGAAGGGGTTCGGATGAACTCCCTATCCTACATGTAGCTCCGCCCCTGCCCTTTATGGGGCACCCCTTAGTAGGTCTACCTACCGCGATTCTGAATTAATAGAAGCCATAGGTTTTTGCGTATTAAAAACCTATATGGAGGAAACTTCAATTTAAAAGAATAAGTTGAACAATATTCAAGTTGTTTGGCAAGTCGTTTTATTCTCAATAACAACTCAATAAAAGATGTGTTGAGAAAGAAAGATATCATGGAAGTCTCTTTATTTTTATTTTTTTCTGCACTTGCTTTAGACAAGAAATATATATATATATATATATATTTCTTCCATAGGTCCAAAAAACAAAAAGATTGGGAAGCTTCATTTATTTGTTTGAGGGAATTGTTTGTGAGGTTAATGTCGAGGAAACTATATTTTGTCCTCTTACAAATTCAATAGACAAAAAAATAACTTTCTCAAATATCTTAGGTGTAAAAAAGATATTTTCTTCTTATAAAAAGATATAAAACTTTAAAAAAAAAAGTTTGTTAAAATATAGAAAACCATTTCTCCCAATTAAAGTCTCATGGGCCTAACATAAATGAGAAATTCATTTCATGCATATACTTTACGTCTTGGATATATCATTTGTCTAGTACGTCAAGAATGTGATGGACATATGTTATATATTACATTTTCTATCTTTAAGGTATTTGAGAATAATCTTTTTAGAATATCCTCTTGAATATATATTTGATCGTAATTTATATGTACAACGTTTTTCAATAATTTAGGGGTCGATTAGTTGGAAAAGAATTATCCTCGAATAATTAATTTCGGTATTAATTATCCCACCATATATATGGGATAATTTATTACATCACAATAATATATATAAATGATGGGATAAATAATCGTGTGACTAAGTTACAACTCCAACAAAACGCAGGATAAAATAATGTATAAACAACATAAACCCCGACAATTTATTAAATTTTATAAGTTATACCTCACGTCAAACGACCCCTAAAAATACTATCATAACTAGATTTATCAAAAAGAAAGGACGTAGATAGACTCCTGGCATATAAATACTATATTTTTGTTACTTAGATAATAAAAACAATTTTTGTACGTTTTGTTCGTTTTGAATTTTTACATCTTAATTTATTTTCTTTTTGAAAGAAAAAATAATAATAATTGTGATTTAAAATTGGTGAAGTTGATGCTTCGTGCTCAGAATCCAATCACAATCACTTTTGAAATCAATGAAGATGACTAACTCTTTTTTTTTTTTTTTTTTGTTGGATTTTAGGTGGGCAAAAATTTTCCTAATACTAAGTACAACTGTACAACCCTCGTGATTTAATTCTTTTCCTCTTTTACTACTAATAAGATAAATAAATTGAAATAAAAAAAGTAGTTTGAGTTTACTACTGAATCAATAATCTTTGTTCAATTAAGAGTCAGTGTGAGTGCAATTTGTTATACTGATAAATCTTAAAGGCTTTTTAGAACGTGAACACATGATTTGAATCGAGAGTAATGAATTCAAATAAACTCACTACGAAAAATTAGATCTATAAAGTTCAACATTGAGGTTGGGCTAAGGATAAGAGGTGACAACAGACAGATTTCTAGACTAGTAATGTTGCTGTTTTTGCAGTAAAATTAAGTTGGTCTTAGAAGAAAAGAGAAAAAGATAACACACACAACTTATACTTAAGAAGCATATCATTCTATTTTTTCAGAATTATCTTTAAAGACTTAAAAAAATTTGAAACTCCAACTAAGATCCTAAAATCAAGCAACAAACATTAACATGCTGAATCATGGAGTAACTAACTCCTAAAGACTAGGAAACTACTTTGAAACATTCAAAACAATAAATAAAACGTGTGGCAGCTTCTTAAACACGTGCATCAACACTCCTCCTTGTTTAGATGTTGCAAACACCAAATTTTTTTCTGAAGCTTTCGAACTTGCTCAGTGGCAATGGTTTGGTGAAAATATCTGCAACTTGATCTTCTGCTTTGCAGAAACAAAGAACCACATCACCACTTTTTTGTGCTTCTCTCACAAAAAAATAATGTGATGTTGAAATGCTTGATTTTGCTGTGAAATACTGGATTATTGAAAATTGCAATTGCAGCCTAATTGTCAACAAAAATCTCTGTGCTTCGCCTCTGCTCCAGATTTAAATCAGTCAAAATTTTTCTCAACCAGATGGCTTGATTTACAACAACTGTTGCAGCAACAAATTCAGTCTCATCAGTGGATTGAGCTACAGTTTCTTATTTTTTGGAGCTCCATGAAAACATTTTTGAACCAAGACTGAAATAATATCTAGAGGTGCTTTTCATGTCATTGATTGAGCCTCCCCAATCACTATAAAAAAATCCAGTCAGCTTGAACTCCTTGCTCTTCATAAACATTACTCCATAATTCCAAGTTCCCTTGATGTATCTGATGACTCTCTTGGCAGCCCTCATGTGAGTCTCATTTGTACAGTGCATGAACCTAGATAGAATGCATACTGCATTAAGAATATTAGGTCTGGTTGCGGTTAAATACATTAGGCATCATATCAAACTTCTGAATTCAGATTTATCAACTTGGGCAGCTCCATCTTCTTTAACCAACTTTTTTTTTTGATTCATAGGAGTACTCATTGCCTTGCAGTCTTCCATTTGAAATTTTTTACTATTTCTCTTGCATATTTCTTCTAGCAGATGAATACCTCATCTTGACTTTGCTGAATTTCCATTCCAAAAAAGTAAGTCATTAGGCCAATGTCGCGCCCTATCTCGAATCGGTCAAAACAACACACGACATGTGATGGCGTTTAATGACTCTTGGGATTTGAAAATTTATTTTTTTTAGAGTCGCCACCTAATTTTTAGGAAAAATTAGAAAAAATTATTTTTATTGTGAAACTCTGTTTTGGTCTTCCGAAAAACCTTTTGAGATTCTGAGTAAGGATTTTGATTACTCGAAGGGAAGGTGTTAGGCACCCCTCAGAGTCTATCCGAAGATAGTTCTTACGCTTAGTTTAGGAAAACTTTTAATTTGTTATTTGCTAAAATGTCGATAATAAAACTTTATTATTTTATTGTTTATTTTCTTAAAAGGAAAGGAAATTTACGGTATAATAAACATGACAACTACCATGTACAAAAAAGTAATATAATAGTCGTAAAATATATGTATTGAGTACTTTTAGAATACAAATGGGTGGTAATATAATTCACATATTAGAAAGTGCAAAATCTTGTAATCTTGTAAAGAAATTTTAAGACATGCGAAGTCTAAATATATAACTAAAATATAAATAAATATGTTCTTTATGACGTGAAAATTTATTTGCGAGATGTATATTTAAGGGTATATGAAAGATTATAAATAGGTTCAAATAAAATAATAATAATAATAATAATAATAATAATAATAATAATAATAATGAATTAAAATAGTGATGATAATTTCGGTATAAATAATAATGACAATAATAATAATATTGGTAATTAAAAATAATAATTGTTATAGTATTTAAAAATAATAATTGTTATAATATAACATAATATACCTTGTACGTGGTAATGGATGAATATATATACCTCGCATTTTCTATCCTGAAAACTCAAATAATGTTAAAAAATAAAATATAGCGCAAAAATTAGAATTATTTATTGGAAAAATATGTTAAAGTTGGTAGATGGACTCTTTAAAAAATGTAAATTTGATAATGTGCTTTCTCATTAGTTTTGAAATTTTATCTTTTATTGTTATGTTTTTAAGAAAAACACGGTGCTTACTATTTAAACATATTGATGATGCATTTTCAAAAGAATTAACTAAGTATGATAAAAAAATATTATTTTCTTAGTGATAATCTCATGTTATTCACGAGAGTCAGAACGCTAAAACCACATGTAAGAGGATCGATAAATAATAGAGTAGCGGGAATTTGATAATCAAGTAAATCTACCTCAAACAAACTTAACAACAAGAGTTAGTAATTATTCTAAAAATATAACACAACATAAAATATAAATTAAATCAAAAATGATAAAAGAATAGTAATTTTGGTTTAGAAGCTTAGGCTCCTAATTTGCGGGACTCCAAGGCTCTGCGATCCTAAGTGCGGTTGACCCGATGTTGGGTCAAAATGAATTCCGATGCGGAACCCCAACTCCCGAGTTTACATGTATAAAGAAAAAAAAATAAGGATTAGTATGCAAACATAATTGATAACATACATATATATGTAATCCAACAAACACTTAAAGTAACTTGGGTATATTCACATGTACACATTAATGCAAATCTTAAAGCAACTAGAGGTAAGATTAAAATTAGTTTAAAACTTTCATCGAAGGCACACAATATTGACACACACAATTAAAAGAAAATCATTCATCAAAAGAGAAACAGTGTAGACAGGACAACATAATGCAACTAAATTGGAACGAATCATATTAATGAAAAGAAACCCAAAGAAAACTTTGACTTCAAGTAAAACCCAAAACATGCACCATTAAAAGGATCTACACATATTCACTAACCAAACAGTTTATATGACGCCACTTATGCCATATAAAATATCTTCTTTTACACTTAACAAACCCTTCCTACAAGACATGTTCCTGAAAACAACACCTATGTGTATAGATTACTACATACTTTTTATAGTTCCTCCCATTGCATTTGCAAGTGATCATATACAATTCTAACTTAAGGGCTAATCTAAGACTCCCTTCGGGCTTGGAAACGACGGTATAAGAGGAACAATCTCCCCATAATCCTATACCACGCAGGGACAAAATCAAAGATAAATTTTCGCAGCCCGAACTCTAAAATCGTGCATTGAAATAAGTCAAAATGAAATAATATTTAAACTCGATTCACAACAATTTCACGTTGATGCTCAGTACGAAATTATGATCAAAATAAAAAATCCAAGAAAATCAAATTCTTACTCACAAATATTTTTTTTTAGATTCAAAGGCACTCAAAATCACAGGTAAGCTCTTATTTCAGAATTAGTAACAAAACACAACCAGGGTCAGAATTGCTTCATGGATTCGGTTTCCCTTTAAACTAGTAGCAGACTCGAAAATGACATGTTCATGCCTACAGACCCACGCAACCACAAACAAATTTATATTCTATCAAAATTCACCAACAAAATTCCAATTGTGACAACCAAACGGGATAAACACATACACTTTTATAATTCGCGTATTCAACACCGAATGATCTTTTCGATTAAAGAAACTACATCTTGTACTCGCAAGATCAAGTTAACAACAACCACACAACTCGACATCAACATAAATCTCACATCCGACAGAATTAACAAAGAAACGAGAAGGGATGAGTTCGCACTTTTTGGGGTGCAACAAACAAAGACTTCCCGTCAAGTATTTTTCGGCGATTAACTCGAATTACAGAGCTTAGAATTTAGGCTCAAAATTAAAAAAGAAGGCTACCAATTCTTTGAGACTCATGTTCTCTGCTCCTTATTTTCACTCGCTTTTCTATTTTGTTGTAACGGATTTTCTTTACTCTTCTCATGAAATTTTCTTTTCTTTTCAGATCTTTCACCCTCTCTCCATTTTCTCCCTTCTCCCTTACCCAAAACTTGTTTTGAAATGAATAAAAACATGAGTATTTATAGGCAAATTTGGACTTGAAAATTCAAATTTTAAATAAAAAATTTAAAGAAGCTAACGGGCAAATTGGAGGGGGGAAATCGGAATTCAAAAATTAAAAGGGACAAATCCCTCCTCAAATTTGGACAATTCTCGGACTTTTAATGTGGATTTGAAATCAAAAATTCACTCTTGCATCAATTTGGGTCTGTTCTTACTCTCTTGGTGAAGTCACAGATTGTGGACAACCCAGAAGCAAAAGATTCTCCTCAGAGGAGCGATAGCTATGGTGGTGACACAGTTAATTTAGGATTTCCAATTTGGTGATTGTGAAAGAAAGGTGAAGAAGAGAGAGGCAAAAAATCGATTGTTGTTGTGTCGATTTGGGAAAGTTGAAAGAGACCAGAGAATGATATTTGGAAGAGGGAGCTGTAGGCATCTGTCTTTCTGGAAAAAAAAGACACGCGTATGGTACTTGATTTGTTGACTGAAATTTGGGTCGTCCGATGTTTGATCGAACGATCCAAATTTAATATATACATATATATATATATATAAATAAAAATAAATAAATAAATAAATATTATAATAAGTAAATAATTAGAATCTTTTAGATTATTGCACTTGAAATTTTAGCGGACTAGATCAATTTGTGTTAGTCGGGTGATTCTGAACTGGTTTTGATCTGTCCGATCTTTTGATTGGACGATCCTAAAAGATTACCCTTAAAGATAATAGTAAAGAATAAGAAAAAGAAAAATTATGTATAAACGGATAAATATATGAAAAGTCAATTTTAAAATGATTATTTTTTGATCCGTTCAATATTTGATTAGACGGTTTGCATTTAATTTACAAAGAAGAGGAAAAGAAAATAAATAAATAAATAAATAAATAAATAAGTAAATAAATAAAAATAAATTATATATGCCTACATATATATAAAAAAAACTGAAAATTTCAGGATCCTTCGGATTTAAAATAAATCGGCGAATCAGGTTAAATTATATCTGTTGAGGTGGAATGACAAGACGGGCATAGGAATTATACCGGGCTCGGGCTGATTTTCGAGCTCTCGGTTGAGATTTATAAAAGTTGTGTTTGAAAAAAAAATGGAGTATTGTTAGCCCGAATACTCTTTTTCTACTGAAATTAAATTTATCAATGCTTCCGATATCCAAAAAAAATTATTTTTATTTTAACGGATATAAATTACAGACATAATTTGTTAAGCGTCCAATTTGATATCTTTTGTGATTTAACATTAATAATATATGTATATGTGTGTAAAAAATAAGAATAAAATATAAAATATTTATTTTATATGACAAAATATATATATATATATGATCACAATATCGCCTAAAAATAAAATTAGAAAAATGTGAATGCGAGTATCAAAAGTTATTTTGTGATTTTGATGTTAAAATGTAGAAATAGAGATAAAAATACGAATCTTATTTCCTATTTAATTTTTAAAAATTATTTAGGGCCAAGAAGCATCGAAAAAGTAATTAAAGGAAAAAGAGCAAGTCAAAATTGGGTTTCAACGGTTGCCCCTGAGTGATCGAAGATTTGTGTGAAAATCTTTGGGCAATCACGTTGACGTAACCAATTTTGTCTCGGGCAGAACAAAACATTTAGAAGATTATGACTGGGCTCCGATTTTCGAGCTGCCTACATATCTTGGGCTTTACGAGAAATCAGGCCATTTGTAGTTCGAATTGTAGCAAAGATTTTGATAAACACCAGAATTCTCCCCAGTGTAAAATTATGGTGACACTGGGTTTCTTCGAAGATGATAATAAAAATTTCAGCACGAATGAAATGGATACGGGTATACTTGTATCTGAAATGGTTATTTGGGATGTCTGGGAATGAGGAGGCGTTGGATAAAATATCTGTTGATGATTTTGAGAGAGAAGAAGATTGTAGATTTTTAAAAATTACCCAGTGTGGGATTGAGACGACACTGGGAGATGACACTAAGGAAAAAAAGAGATGACTGAGCCAAGTTGAGTTGAATTTCTTCACCGAAATCCTTGACATAGCTAGGGATGCTTGACATTCCGCTAGCTTGCCCCGATTTGTTGCGAAAAGGGTAGTTCCATGTTGTACTGCATGGTCTTGCAAAACAGGTAAAAAGGGGTAAAAAGTACTTGTTCAAAATTGTAAATAAAAATAGTAATGTAAAAAGTAGAGTATAGATATTCAAAAAAAAACTGGCGTCTCCGATATGATGAGTGAATGTTTTGTAGGTATTAGTTGGCGATGCGTCTTGCGTTGTAGAGATTTCTGAATGGTGGGGTGATTGCTGAAATTGTAAAGTGCTCAATTTGGAAGGCAGTTTGCTGGAGAAGTAAAGTTGTGTTATGCCCTATTGTTGGGGCGAGCTTGCCCTGTCCTATTGTTCGGGGCAGACTTGTCCTATCCTATTGTTTGGGGAGGTCTTCCTTGTCCTATTATTCGGGACAGGATACCCTGCCCTATTGTTCGGGGCGAGTTACCCTGTCCTATTGTTCGGGGCGGACTGCCCTGTCCTATTGTTCGGGAAGGACTTGCCCTGTCCTATTGTTCTGGGTGGACATCCCTTGTATTTATTATGTTATAGTTTTGTGGACAATTGGTTAGTACTTGATGGCCGAATCTTAATAGGCTTTAATGTGACTTGTAAAAAATCAAGTAATTTCTTTTAGAGCCAGAAAGTATTAGCGAATAAATTGACAAAACCTGGCCTCCTGGTTTGTAATAGCGATGCGATGTTGATTTTCTGATGAAATGTTGTAAGATACTGGATACGTGCTTCCTTGAGTACTATTGAGACCTGCAAAATTTGAGAAGATCCTCAGATTCTTGAAATAATTATGGATAAATTGATGATACCTAGATGTTCATAACGTGATGATGAAGCATTATTTGGGCTTCCAAGATGTTCGAACCTTTGTTGTAACATCATTGTTCCTGCACTCAAAGAAAGTTTCTTAGTTTGGGAATGGGTATTGATTTTGTGTTGATCGAGAACTCGAACTAGCAACCATCTTATCCTTTAATCTTTTGACAATTGATAATCTATTTGGTAGATTCGGGATATGGAGTAGTGACGCTCCCTAACTCCACATGATGTACTTATACTGGTGTGTCTTCTGGTGGGGACTTTGTCCATCTTGATCTTCGCTCTTAGACTTTTGTCAAAGCGATGCGATCGATGTGGTTTGAGATGATAAATGAAATTTTTGAAAGGCTAGAGAGAATATTCTATTGATATGACCGAGCCTGACTCAGGCTGCCTACGTATCCTACAATAGGAATCAGGTCAAAGCATAGTTTCGGGTGAGGAGAATTAAGAAATTTAGCCACTAGGGTGGGTGGGTGGAGAATGGTAAGATTTATAATGATACCTTGCCTCCAAAGGATCGTTTGGTCGCTTTTGAGCGGTGTCTCTTATGTAAGAGTCTTCAATATCTTATCGTTTTTTCCTTGTGCCAACGATTAGCATCAAAACATTCTATGATTGATGCTTTTATAAGTTGTTGGAGTTGATCAAGCATTGATATTTGCATCACAATGTCAGTTACTTTCTGTCATGGATTTGAATGGAAGAACGACGAACACACTATGTAAGCGATCTTCATATATAGTCTCGATGACTCGCGATTTGATGGAAGCAAGAGGCTTGGGTGCATGTGCGAGTCTTCTCCGCGTAAACTCTGAATATTTCTTGGGCGCCTCTTTGACAGTTTCCTTATCTTGTGGGCGTCTTCGTATATTAACTCTTGTTGGGTCCACTAAAGACGTGGCATCAATTAATTTAGACTTCATTTCACTACTGATATATTAGTCGTAATCCAAGCTTGAATGCTTTTGAGCATATTTTAGAGGTTCTTCTTGGGATTGTAGGTATAGATTATCATTCCTTGTTACTAGGATTTTCTTTTGCTTCTTTCATAAGCATATGCCACCTGAAGATTTGGTTGACCTTTTTATGACTGACGTAACGAGTGTTCGATCCCGCGCTGATCGTCGATGTGATTTCGAAGCATTTGGATTGATAGTATCCTTTAACAGTATTTGTAGAGAAGATCTTTGGTTAAGTGGCGGAAGTTTCTTCTGTATTGACCCTTGGTGCTTTTCTCTCGATATTGTAGTCAATTTCTCCTTGTTGATACCTTGTAGCTTTAGTGATGACTTGCATTATCTGGTACAAATCAACCTTGATTGTAACATTTCCAAGTTGAATGTCCTAGCGTTCATTGATTTTTGAAGCGTTCTTCAAAATTTTGCCCAGTCTCTTAGAGAGACTTTCTCGACGATTCTTCGTTGCGTATTTTGGGATAGCCTTGATGGATAGTATCAGTTTTTTTTATATCGTCGCGTTCAAGTTTCGCCCGTCGTTAGGGAAAAATGGAATTTTGTATTATAAATAGACTGAGCCTTATATAGCCTGCCTATGTATCCCGCTAAGGGAAATCAGGTCGCACGTAGTTCCAATTACAAAAGGAGAAGCGATTCTACTTAAGTACAACTGAACCCTATAAGGGTTGCCTACGTATCTCCCCATAGAAATCAGATCAGAACGTAGTTCTGTTACATGATAATCAAAAGGGAATCCAATGCCCTTAAATACATGACTATATTGTCTACTTTTGAGTTGATCAACTTGGATTCATCTCTACCGCATTGCCGCTAAAGTTAGCATTTCTCTGTAGAGTGGCATATATGAAGGCTTTGACAGCTCGATGTGGAGGATGGTGTCCCTCATGTCATATACACTTCTATTTGCATGACTGGGCACCAGATCATTATTTGCATTTGGTTGCACTTCGACACATTGGATTGCCCCCTCCTTGATCAAGCACTCAATTCTATGCCTTAACCTATTACAATCTTCAGTATCATGCCCCTGAACTTCAGAATGGAAAAAACATCTCTTTCTTTCATCAAACCATTTAGGTAATGGGTTAGAAATCTTCCCAATCTCGGTTTGCAACAAATTTGCACCTCTTAATCTCTCAAACAAAAGTGTCAATGGTTCAACAAATTGAGTGCGGCTTCGATTGCGCTTACCTTTCGAATTTGTCTTAGCGCAAAAGGTGTCTGATTTTTATAAACTGACACTTGGATTGGTACACATGGTCGTGATGGATTTTGGTAAGTGGGAACTTGGGGTTGAAGGTAATTTTGTTGGATATCGTAGGCATGATGTAGTTTGTGATTCGATATTTGCAACGGTTCGTTATCAGGATTTTGAAGTGATTGGGATGATTTAGGTACTAAGTGGTGCGGTATCATTACAGATACTTCTTCTTCATTCTCTACCTTGGCACCTCCGATGAACTCTAACCGAGTAGACTCGCTCGAGTTGTTTGTCGACTTAATATTTCCTGAGTTAATTGCTTCTTCTACAAAATTCCCCATTTTGACGCAATCAACAAACTTTTGCCCCAACGTGGACATTATCTTTTCAAAATAAACCCTTTCTTGACTGCGGATAAAATACTTCGTCAATTCACTTTCGTCCATTGGTGATTGAACTTTTCCTGCCTCGGACCTCCATCGTCAAGCATATTCCTGAAATGATTCAGAGGTCTTTTTCTGTATACTAATGAGGAAAAGTCGATCAGGTGCGATTTCTGTGTTAAACTTGAAACGAATAATAAAGTCTTTAGCCATGTCGCTCTATTTACGCCAATGACGAGGATCTTGTTGGTGTACCAAGCGAGAGCCTCACCAGACAGGCTTCTAATGAACAACTTCATTATGAGCTTCTTATTTTTGCCAATCCCTACTAATTTATCACAATATGCTCTTAAATGAGTATGAGGATCACCGGTTCCATCAAACAAGTCGAACTTAGGTGGCTTGAACCCGATTGGCAAATCAACATCTGGATGGATACATAAATCTCCGTAGTCCAAACGCTTGTTGCCTTGAGCTTCTTGAAGGTGTTTCATCGTCTGCTTTAGATTACGAAGCTCACTTATGATTATGTCATCCCCTTCTTTTGTCCTTGTACTTATCGAAAGCCTACTTTTAGCAAGCATGGTGAAAACGGATGTCTCACTCATGCACATTGGAGAAATATATTTTTCTTGAAAGGTAGCATGATTTGTTTGTTGAATATCACAAACAGATGTGACAACATTAGGATGTGTGGAGCAATGAGGAAATTTATGGGAGGTGATGGGTGTGAATGGGGATGATGGATTTGTTAAGCCAATAGTTATTGTGGGAGGTTGTACTGACTGATAGTATTCAGGTATTGGAGTTCCTAGCGATGGAAAAAGAGGAGGGCGCGGTAGAGTAGTCATGGATGAATGTGTGGGGTCCATTCCTTGGTGTAGTTCTCTTCTTAACGTCTCGAGTTGTTGCTCCAAAAGAAGAATACGTTCATCCTTATCTGCGACATCTTGTTTTTTGAAAGTACCTGATATGTTTGCTAGTGTTGGAACACTTCTAGTTGGGTTGACGACATTGGTGTTCATTCTTGGGATATATAGCTTAATTCGGCTAGTTCTACCGATCAACACAATCAACCTCTGTCAGGGGATAATGCAAACATAAATGAAAGTTAAAGAGTTAGTTCATGTCGATGGACAAGCACATTTCAGGTAATGTCAAGTAAGTGTATCCTATATTTTGAAGCCTCTTTTTGACAGAGGTAGGCCTTCGTTCAAATAAACTAATATAGATGAATCTAGATTTTGACATATTTTGGATTCAAAACAATTTTATGTTTTCTTGAAGAGAGAATTTATCCAACAAGGGCGGCTGAGAGAGGCCTTGGTGATGGTATGAATCGATAAAAGTAGGCTGAAAATGATGCCTTTAAAAAGAAAGTGTCTCAGGCCTAGTTATTGATGATTGAGGATCTTGTGATAGAGATATCAAACGCGAGAGAAGTATTAATGATGGCTCACACTCATTGTCTAGATAAAGTTAAAAGTGGGTGGAGATGAATAATATTCCACATTCATTGTTTTGAAGAAGGGTGTCAAATAAATGCAGAGCTTTGAATAATATTCTACGTCTACTGAATAGATAGAAAAAATCAAACGTTGGAAGAATGCTTGATGACATTCCAGTCTCGTTTGGATCAAAAGAAGTTAGACGTACGTGAGGTTTTTTAGTGATATTCCATATCTGTGGACTTGAAGAGAAAGTCGAACGAAAGCAAAGTCCTTTAGAACACTCGACTTTCATGGACTTTGGAATATTGGTGATGCAGAGTTTTAATAATGCTCAGTATTCAAGAAAGGAGTGTCAAATGTTGGCGATTTTAGGTAATACTCTATATCTATTGACTTGAAAATGATGTCGTGTGAAAGGGGAGTAAAAGAAGGTCAATCCAATTGTTCTGAATCCATTAATGTTCACTTTCTGGACTATCTGAATCAATTCTCATGCAAAATACGTTATAAAGGTTTCATAACCTTTTGACGAAAGGGTGGCTTCCTAGTTGCGAAGAAAATACCTTGGACCATAAAGTTTATGCAACATGACCTATTACAAGAGTAAGATTTTTCCCTAAATGTTTGAGAGTGGGACTGAATATCTGCGAGAAGGTACACTAACCTAATTGCACCGACTCTGAAACTAAGGAATCCAAAAAAGGTTTGGAGGAGTGTAAGACACCCCTCGCATGAACCACAGTGTGTGAATTGTGTACGACCAAAGACTCGATAGAAAATTCAAGTGATAAGACAGTAACAAGCAGTGTTGTTTAAACAAATAAGGAACGCAAGTTTGGATTTGGCTTGCGTCCTTTCACATAGAGCATGATATAAAGATACGTAAAGCAAATAACATAATAAAGCATAAAAATCCTAAACTAAGCATGTTAAGGTTAAAACCTAAGTTCATTAGTCCCCAGTATAGTCGCCATCCTGTCGCGCCCTATCTCGAACCGGCCAAAACAGCACACGGCATGTGGTGGCGTTTAATGACTCTTGGGATTTGAAATTTTTTTTTTTAGAGTCGCCACCTAACTTTTAGGAAAGATTAGGAAAAACCATTTTTATTGTGAAACTCTGTTTTGGTCTTTCGAAAAAACTTTTGAGATTCTGAGTAAGGGTTTTGGTTACTCGAAGGGAAGGTGTTAGGCACACCTTAGAGCCTATCCGAAGATAGTCCTTACGCTTAGTTTAGCAAAATATTAGGAAAACTTTTATTTTGTTATTTGCTAAAATAGCGATAATAAAATTTTATTATTATTTTTATTTGTTTTCTTAAAAGGGAAGGAAATTTACGGTATAATAAACATGACAACTACCATGTACAAGGAAGCAATATAATTGTCGCAAAATATATGTATTGAGTACTTTTAGAATACAAATGGGTGATAATATAATTTACACCTATTAGAAAGTGCAATATTGATAACGCTCAATCTACAGCTCTCGTTTGAGTGTAAAGCGGTCATTAGCAAATATAGAACCCAACCTGGGTTGGGTGTCGATCCCACAGAGAATAGCTTGGCCAACAAGTAAGTAAAATTACTAAACTTTTGGTGCAAGTCTCGTAAGAAGGGGGGATTCTTGTTTTGCAAGTAATGTAAACAAAAGCTGAAAATAATAAAGTAAAAAGAGAGAGATTGTTACGTTGGTTGTAAACAATGAGAATTGAAGCGTTGGGGTTATGTCCACCTTCTGAGGTATACGTCTCTATTGGCTATGAGTGTGTAGAATTCTGACATGCAATTGCTTATAGAGGATTGTAGTCGATGGTAAATCCAAGCGTCTCTCGACCTAAACAAGGACTATTTCACTTTAACTCTCTCGAGCTTAAAGCGTGTCTAACGGTACGAATTCTCCAAGAGGTTAGTCCAGTTACGGCACTAGCTTTTTAATAGGAAAGGGTGTCCTACTACCTTGACATTATCTCTTTTCCAGACAAATAACTTTTCTCTCTAACAAGTTAAATGTTAGACTGGCGTATTCTTGCGTTTGCAACCGCAAAGAATGTAGATTAAGATGAAGAGAATAATGATATAAGCAATATACGTGCCTCGAACTCACAAACTCACATCAATAAATAGTATCTCATACGGCTTCCATAACCCCAACAGAGAAGTTTAGTTACCCATGAATGCGAAGGAAATCACGATTGACATTGTTATTATATCACGATATTGAGTAATGGCGTGTAGATTAAGTGATAGGCGTGAGGCGTGATTCCTTAGCAAGTAACGATTCTCTTGTTGTGGAATTTAAGAATAGAGGAGTAGAAGAAGAAAAATAGAATTAATGGAAAGATTAGAAGAATTGTAGAGTAATATAATTGAATTGTAAGACGAGAAGTTAAGAAGATGTTCTAAAATCTCTAGCATGATAGGGTATTTATAATACCCATATCCTAATCCTACTAAGCTAATGAAATAAATAACCAAATCCTATTAGACTAATGAAATCCTTAACCCAAATGTACTAGGTTAAGGTAACATTATCATAATCCACATAAAATAATGAAATACATAACCTAATTGTACTAGGTTAATGTATCATTGTCAAAATCCAGCTTTGTGTTTGTAAGTCCCCAAAGTCTTCAGAATTGCTGTTTTAGCCCGGGACAGATTTTCCATGCAACAGTTTTGGTCCTTAGGCGTGTAAACTCCCTTCCCTTCCTTCGTGAGCTTTCTTTTGCGTCAAGTAAGCCATAAAATGCTGAATTCTGCATCATTTATACCTGAAACTTTACTAATCATGTTCGTTAGCTCATTTACAGGAAAAAGGACTAAAAGTGCATGAAATATATAATTTGTTCTCAAAACTAGGCTAAAATATGGGCAAAATATATTGATATAGGCGTGTAAATCCGCCTATCATCAACACCCCACACTTAGAGCTTTGTTCGTCCTCGAACAACAGATCATGTCCTTCTAAACATCAACTTAAGGTTTTTACAGCAACAACACAAAATATTTATTAAGACAAGCACAACGATTATCAACCAAGAGTAGCTTTCCGATTATAAGTAGAAACAATTTAACCTCAAGTATAGACTCGTGATGGTGATCAACTCGCATGCAAACGTTAAAGTGCATAGAATCATATACAACTATCCAAAACTCATCAACCATGTGTGTCTCACCATATAGTACCCATAATCACTCACAAATATAGCATATTTTTCAAACATGGGTATCAAAATGTCCTTGCTCTCACTCTCACAAAGAATTCATATGTAGCGACTGATGACCATAGGCTTGCCCTTAATGTAATACTCTACTAAATGTTGGAATGTTAAGATTAGGATCAAGTAGGTCTTTTGATGGTTGTAATGTAGGCTAAGGGACGGGTAGGACTATTTTGGCCAGGAATAGTGACTAAGTTCCTAAGCGCTTTAATACATCACTTTGTATCATTGACACTTTTTTCTTTCAACCTTTCTTCTTTCTTTTGTTATACCACCCTTGTTCTCCTCTTTTGTTTTTCAATTTTAAGCACAACTCGCTTTTCAGCTTTCTTTTCCTTTTTCTTTTCACAACATACCTCTTATGATAGCACTTTTTTTTCATAACACATTCAAGCACCATTACAATTTATAGCATCATACTCACCCAATTTCCTCTTATGTTGTCACATGACTTTTTCACTTTAAAGCACTTAGGAGTTTGGATCAAATTACGGTCTTGAAAGAAATGGATTAGGCTTACATACAAGGTTGTCAAAGAAATAGGCTAAAGGCTCAAAATGGTTAACTAGGATAATGTCCATGGGTAGGTAAAACTGAAGGTAAACATGTATAGGTTGCCAAAGAAATGCCTAAATCATATCCTAAACTTATACTCCTTATTTTCGCTTTGCATACATACCAGGCAAGTTCTAGCATCAGCCACATACATAGAATATACTATTATCTCACACACACAAGGCACATGGTCGACTTGATTGGAAGTAATATAGACTCTCGACCTAACAAGTGAAGGAATTGAATCACACAATATCTCATATTGAGTCACAACTAGAGCCTAAACGTCTCAATAGTCACAATTGTAGCACATACTCTTGTTATAATCTCATGCTGCCTATCAAAATAATTTCATGCGAAGCTAAAAAAAAATTTTAACTACTAAAAAAAACAAAATGAAACAAAAATGAAACAAAAGCAAACAAACATAGATGCGAATAGAGAAGTATAGCATGCAATACCACCACCCCACACTTAGTCGGGACACTGTCCTCAGTGGAAAATAAATACGAGGAACCTGGTTTGTCGGACTTATCCTCTATGTCTGGGGTCATACCCCTTGCATTGGAATCATCATCAGAGTCGTCATCCTCAGAAGTTCCTCATAAGTATCCCACTTAATTCCAAGCGTGAGTCGAGGTATTTGCAGCGAGGAGGGTTCTCCTTGGTCCTTGCGACTTCTCTTTTTGCCCTTTTGGGAGGTGGTAGCCTTCTCCTTGCCTTGTCTCGCTTTAGGTGCCATTGTACCTGAGACTAGAAATAGTGTTAGTGGTAGCACAATATCAATGGATACAATCTATGCACAAGCAGTAGGGGTACCACCCCACACTTAGTTTTGTTGACACAAATCAGTGAAGTGAAAGTGGTCGATTACTCAGATTTCGTCGACATACGTTTTAGGAGTTGTATTCCGGCAAGAAAATCAGTGATGTATCACTACTTGCAGCCATTGCATTACTTTCATGTTAGATATAACAACACTACTACATAGGGGTTACCACATAATATAGTTACTTTCAACAATCACAACCTCCTATGTCGGCAGGCACTATAAGTCTTATCCCGATGAACGGGATAGCCTAACATGTAAGTATCCAAGTAGCAATTTTAAACAATGTTCAAGACTATAGCAATTCCGCAAATAGTATAACAATTCTATTATAACCAAATTCAAGTCGGAAACAAGTCAAGATGATTCTAACGTATACGTTCACTCACATGATTTTGCATTAACATTCCAAACACATGAACTTCACCAACAATCTTTCAATATGTAGCAATTTATTATAGACATAGCAAATTAGTACTTACGAGAAATAAATGAAGAATAAGAGAGTACTTACTTGCTTGAAGCTTTTGGAGGTGGTTTTGTGAATTGGAAGAGCAAAAAAGAAAATTTTGAGAGGATTTGGATGAATATGCGGCACCTTTAGGTCACTTTACAATGTGTTGTAAAACTAAGTCCCCTTTATATAGGAAGAGAATGGGTCGGGTTATGACCCATTTACAATCGGTTTTGGAGACAAAAATTCCACATATGCGGCGCATAATGCTTGGCATAGATATGACATATGCGGCGCATTGTCTATAGCATAATGGGACATATGCGCCGCATAGTCTATGGCATTTATAGACATATGCGCCGCATAGTCTATGGCATATGAGATACTGAGACCAAATGCCATAGCATAGGCGGCGCATAGTCAAAAGCATACCTAGGAATAGGCGGCGCATAGTGTATAGCACACTGGATTCCGAGACCTTAGGCTATAGGATAGGTTGTGCATCGTTCGTGGCCTAGTTTTACCAAGGCCTAGCCTTCCTCGATGCCTATTTTGGCGTGAGAAATGCTCAATCCATAGCCTTATGCATCACCATTCCTAACTTACCAACTTTACCATACAATGCGTCCAAATCGTCAATTGAAATCAATCTCCTCGTTGCATTCCTCTTGCACCTATATTTGCTCAAAACCAAATGAAAACGATTAGTACGATGGGTTGCCTCCCACCAAGCGCCTTAGTTTTGGTCGTGGCACGACTCTTATTTTTGGATTTTCATTTATCAAGAACAAAACAAGTACTAGAACGAAAGAAAAAACGATAAAACGATAAAATGATAAAATGATAAAATGATGGGTTGCCTCCCATCTAGCGCCTTATTTATTGTCGTGGCTCGACATAATTACCTCGAGTACTCAGACTTCGTCAAGTTAAATGGTGGATCATTTTCTGAAAGGATTTAGACGACAAAGAGGCTTACCTGTGGGCATGCGATCTTCTTCACCAATTATATCACCAATAGTCCAACCCATAGCTCTCTTGTATCTCTTCAGAGCAGAGATGAGAGCTTCTACATGCTGTTCACTTAAATCATTTGCACTCTCCGGAAGTATATTTCTACTTTCCAAGAACACATACCTTAGATAATCGGGGAGCTCTTGCGATTCTAGTATTGGTGTCTCGTCAATGGGAGTCTTCGTTGTTGGTTGATTCTTGAGATCACAATCCGGTTGCTTAGGAGTATAAGACTCTATTTCTGTTAGAGCACCCATAAGTTCTTCATAATCTTCATTATCCTCATGCTCAACTTTTAGTGGCGCAGCAGACAATGGCTCAACAATAGGCTGTTTCTCTATAGATAATGCTTTCATATCCTCATGATGAACATCAGCTACAGATAAATCATTCATATCGCTGGGCTGCTTCATGGCTTTGCATATATCAAAGCGGACCACTTCGTCATTAATTCGAAACAAAAGCTCATTATCTTTCATGTCAATAAGCACACTTCCAGTTGCAAGGAAAGGACGTCCCAAGATTATGGGAACTTCAGAATCTACCTCGCAATCCAAAATCACAAAGTCTACAGGAAAAATGAAGGTAGACACCTTCACCAACACATCATTCAAGATTCCCACAGGTCATTTTACCGACCTATCAGCCATCACGAGCCTCATATTGGTTGGTGTCGGATCGCCTAACCCCAACTTCTTGTAGATGGATAGTGGCATCAAATTGATGCTAGCACCCAGATCGCATAATGCCTTAGCAAAATTCATAGATCCAACCGTGCAAGGAATAGTGAAAGCACCAGGGTCTGCCTTCTTCTGTACTAAGGACCTTGTGGCAATTGCACTGCAATGATGAATATTATCTGCCGGCTCATAGCTTACTGCCCGTTTTTTTGTCAACAGGTCCTTCATGAATTTAGCGTACCCAGGCATCTTTTCTAGCGCCTCTACCAACGGAACATTAATGGTCAGCTGCTTCAACATGGTCATGAATTTGCTGAACTTTGTATCATCCGCCACCTTCTTCAATCTTTGAGGAAAAGGTGGTGGTGGGTATGGAATTGTTCTCTCCATGGCTTTCTTCTCCTCTTGCTTCCGTTTTTTAGCTTTTCCAGGCTGTACGTTGTGAGGAGTGATGTTAAGGACGTTAGGATTGGCTGCTGCGGCATCTTCCCCTTTCGCCTTATCATTAATTTCCGCTTCTTCGTCAACCACTTGCTTGCCTTTTTCTGAAGTTTCCAGCACCTTACCACTTCTGGTAGTGATGGCCATGCATGACCCATCATTTCTTGGGTTTTGCACAGTATCGCTAGGTAAAGTGCCAGCCTTTCTTTGATTGAGTGCTGCTGAAAGTTGGCTCAATTGCTGCTCTATTTGCTTGATTGAAGTGGAATGAGAATCAACTAGTTGTTTCATGGAGGACAAATCATTAATTACCTCAGTAACTCCCGCGCTCGTTGCTTCCACTCTTTTCAATAATTTAGCCATCATGTCTTCCATACTTCCAGAATTAGATGTGGTGGTATCACGTCTACCAGGGGGAACGTACAAACCACTCTTTTCATTCTTGTTCTTCCAACTACCTTGGTCCATGTTTCCAGATTTACCATAATAGTTCCGACCTTGGTTTCCTTGGGTATTCCCTCGGAAACCCCCCTGATTGTTCAAGTAGTTGGCCTCTTCTTCCGAATCAGATTCGTCTCTTCCTTTTAGCGCCACAGCTTTTACTTTTTCTGTCTTCCCTGATAATAAATGCTTTGTAAGAAGATCCATCTGTGTTTTCATGTGCGTTATATCTTGATCACGTTCTTCTTGTCTTCTTCTTTGGTCTGCAGTCATGCCTATAGATAAAGTGGAGCTTGCTACCTCAGAATCCCTGGTATGCCAAGCTCTACTTTGTTTCGTCATACGATCTAGCATATTGCTTTCTTGACCAAAGGTGAGATCCATAAATGATCCTCCAGCCGCATTATCCACCACTGGTTTAGTTATTGAATTCAAGGCTCTGTATAGTATCTCCATTAGGTGAACATTAGTCATATGATGGTTTGGACACCTCGCTAGCTTTGTCTTGAACCTCTCCCATGTTTCATGAAGAGCTTCAGTGGGAAGCTGACGAAAGTTGCTGATTTCATCTCTCAATTGTGCTCTTTTGGATGGCGGAAATAATCTTTCTAGAAAAGCGTCTCTCAATTGCCTCCAATTTGTAATATAATCAGGAGTCAGCCCATTCAACCATAGTGTTGCCTCCCCAGACAGAGACAATGGAAATAGACGTAATCGAATTGCATTCTGACCAACACCAGGATTGTCAAAAGACTTGCATGTAGAAATAAAGTTGATGAGATGCATATTCGGATCATCGCCTGCTAGTCCACCAAATAATCCCTTGAGTTGCAATAACTGAATCATGGTGCTTGTGATGTTGAACTTGGCTCCGGGCGCTAATGGTGGTGGAATTATAGCTCCAGTGGCTCCGGCACCATCAAGATCATCATCATCATCGTCGAAAGCTGGCTGCATAGCTTGGCGTTCAGGCCTAAACCTAGCTTGACGATCTCTTCTGTTGGCAGGTGTTGCGATCTCAGCGGCATGCCTAGGGTTTAGTAGCTCGTCATCACCTAGATCCTCATCGTCAGGATTTGGTGCTCGTGCAGGGTTATCAATGTTTTGCTGTTGAACCTGGGTTGCGGCAAGGGCAGCCAATCTTGTTTGTTCCTGTTGAGCAGCCATCCTTGCGATTTCAGCTTGTGCTTCCATTCTACCAATGCGTTGTGGTTCAGGATTGATTGGTAATAACGGTTGACCAGAACTTCGAGTATGGGGCATGCACTAAAATAAAAACCTGCAGTAGACAATAACAAAAACTAAAAGTAAAAGTACGAGAATCTTTGACCAAAGGGTCTAGTAATTATTACGAACTTAATTGACACTTGTATTCCCCGGAAACGGCGCCAATTTTTGATAACGCTCAATCTACAGCTCTCGTTTGAGTGTAAAGCGGTCGTTAGCAAATATAGAACCCAACCTGGGTTGGGTGTCGATCCCACAGGGAATAGCTTGGCCAACAAGTAAGTAAAATTACTAAACTTTTGGTGCAAGTCTCGTAAGAAGGGGGGATTCTTGTTTTGCAAGTAATGTAAAAAAAAGCTGAAAATAATAAAGTAAAAACAGAGAGATTGTTACGTTGGTTGTAAACAATGAGAATTGAAGCGTTGGGGTTATGTCCACCTTCTGAGGTATACGTCTCTATTGGCTATGAGTGTGTAGAATTCTGACATGCAATTGCTTATAGAGGATTGTAGTCAATGGTAAATCCAAGCGTCTCTCGACCTAAACAAGGACTATTTCACTTTAACTCTCTCGAGCTTAAAGCGTGTCTAACGGTACGAATTCTCCAAGAGGTTAGTCCAGTTACGACACTAGCTTTTTAATAGGAAAGGGTGTCCTACTACCTTGACATTATCTCTTTTCCAGACAAATAACTTTTCTCTCGAACAAGTTAAATGTTAGACTGGCGTATTCTTGCGTTTGCAACCGCAAAGAATGTAGATTAAGATGAAGAGAATAATGATATAAGCAATATACGTGCCTCGAACTCACAAACTCACATCAATAAATAGTATCTCATACGGCTTCCATAACCCCAACAGAGAAGTTTAGTTACCCATGAATGCGAAGGAAATCACGATTGACATTGTTATTATATCACGATATTGAGTAATGGCGTGTAGATCAAGTGATAGGCGTGAGGCGTGATTCCTTAGCAAGTAACGATTCTCTTGTTGTGGAATTTAAGAATAGAAGAGTAGAAGAAGAAAAATAGAATTAATGGAAAGATTAGAAGAATTGTAGAGTAATAGAATTGAATTGTAAGACGAGAAGTTAAGAAGATGTTCTAAAATCTCTAGCATGATAGGGTATTTATAATACCCATATCCTAATCCTACTAAGCTAATGAAATAAATAACCAAATCCTATTAGACTAATGAAATCCTTAACCCAAATGTACTAGGTTAAGGTAACATTATCATAATCCACATAAAATAATGAAATACATAACCTAATTGTACTAGGTTAATGTATCATTGTCAAAATCCAGCTTTGTGTCTGTAAGTCCCCAAAGTCTTCAGAATTGCTGTTTTAGCCCGGGACAGATTTTCCATGCAGCAGTTTTGGTCCTTAGGCGTGTAAACTCCCTTCCCTTCCTTCGTGAGCTTTCTTTTGCGTCAAGTAAGCCATAAAATGCTGAATTCTGCATCATTTATACCTGAAACTTTACTAATCATGTTCGTTAGCTCATTTACAGGAAAAAGGACTAAAAGTGCATGAAATATATAATTTGTTCTCAAAACTAGGCTAAAATATGGGCAAAATATATTGATATAGGCGTGTAAATCCGCCTATCATCAAATATATTGTAATCTTATAAAGAAATTTTAAGACATGCGAAGTCTAAATATATAACTAAAATATAAACAAATATGTTCTTTATGACGTGAAAATTTATTTGCGAGATGTATATTTAAGGGTATATGAAAGATTATGAATAGGTTGAAATTAAATAATAATAATAATAATAATAATAATAATAATAATAATAATGAATTAAAATAATGACGATAATTTCGGTATAAATAATAATGACAATAATAATAATATTGATAATTAAAAATAATAATTGTTATAGTATAACATAATATACCTTGTACGTGGTAGTGGATGAATATATATACCTCGCATTTTCTATCATGAAAACTCAAATAATGTTAAAAAATAAAATATAACGCAAAAATTAGAATTATTTATTGGAAAAATATGTTAAAGTTGGTAGATGGACTCTTTAAAAAATGTAAATTTGATAATGTGCTTTCTCATTAGTTTTGAAATTTAATCTTTTATTGTTATGTTTTTAAGAAAAACATGGTGCTTACTATTTAAACATATTGGTGATGCATTTTCAAAAGAATTAACCAAGTATGATAAAATGATATTATTTTCTTAGTGATAATCTCATGTTATTCACGAAAGTCGGAACGCTAAAACTACATGTAAGAGGATCGATAAATAATAGAGTTGCGAGGATTTGATAATCAAGTAAATCTATCTCAAACAAACTTAACAACAAGAGTTAGTAATTATTCTTAAAATATAACACAACATAAAATACAAATTAAATCAAAAATGATAAAAGAATAGTAATTTTGGTTTAGGAGCTTAGGCTCCTAATTTGCGGGACTCCAAGGCTCTGCGATCCTAATTGCGGTTGACCCGATGTTGGGTCAAAATGAATTCCGATACTGATACAAGATCGACAAAGGAGATACGAAATACACTTCAAAATCAGTCCACAAGATCAAAGATCCGAGGACCCTTTTGAAGACCACTCTCGGATACCAAAACAGCCACATCAACAATAGATAATCAACAATATAACAAGAATAACAACACTAGGATAACAACAATCCAACGTTACGAGATTACAAGACAACAAGAACTAACGGTTTCCCTAAATAACACTAACTAAGACATGAAATGTAGAGATAGAAAGTGAGACATACACTACAATAAGACCCAAGAACCTAAATATATATTAAATCTAAGGACCTCTAAGACTTACAATAGCAACACCACACTCTTACAAAGACAAGGGAGGGATTTCACCGCTCAAGCACCATCGTTTCCAAACAATACACATTCACAAGTGAGTCCACACTTGCTCATGTCCTAGTTTTGGCCTAGGGAGGCTCTTTCTCTCAAGAGAAGGGTTCTTTCATCAATATTCAATAATTAAGTGAATCAACCCTAACATCTTCCTTATATATTACAAAACAAATAGAAGTTAAAATGACCAAAAAGGCCTTCAAAGAGTGGACTGCCCATCAAGTGTAAGTTATGGGCTGATACTGGTGTGTTTTAGGCTTTTTCTACACTTAAGTTGCACACACCAAGTCTCGAGACCAAAGCGCACCCTTTTATAAGTCCGTATCTGTGATTATTCTTGTATCAGATACAGAACCCCAACTCCCGAGTTTACATGTAAAAAGAAGAAAAAAAGAATTAGCACGCAAACATAATTGATAAACATACATATTTATGTAATCCAACAAACACTTAAAGTAACATGGGTATATTCACATGTCCACATTAATGCAAAGTGGACCTTAAAGCAACTAGAGGTAAGATTAAAATTAGTTTAAAACTTTCATCCAAGGCACACAATATTGACACACACAATTGAAAGAAAATCATTCATCAAAAGAGAAACAGTGTAGACAGGATAACATAATGCAACTAAACTGGAACGAATCATATTAATGAAAAGAAACCCAAAGAAAACTTTGACTTCAAGTAAAACCCAAAACATGCACCATTAAAAGGATCTACACATATTTACTAACCAAACAGTTTATATGATGCCACTTATGCCATGTAAAATATCTTCTTTTACTCTTAACAAACCCTTCCTACAAGGCATGTTCCTGAAAACAACACCTATGTGTATAGATTACTACATACTTTATATAGTTCCTCCCATTGCATTTGCAAGTGCTCATATACAATTCTAACTTAAGAGTTAATCTAAGACTCCCTTCGAGCTTGGAAACAACGGTATAGGAGGAACAATCTCCCCATAACCCTATACCACGCAGGGACAAAATCAAAGATAAATTTTCGCAGCCCAAACTATAAAATCGTGCATTGAAATAAGTTAAAATGAAATCATATTTAAACTCGATTAAACTCGGTTCACATCAATTTCACGTTGATGCTCAGTACGGAATTATGATCAAAACAGGAAATCCAAGGAAATCAAATACTTACTTACAAATATTTGTTTAGATTCAAAGGAACTCAAAATCATAGGTAAGCTCATGTTTAAGAATCAGTAACAAAACACAACCAGGGTCAGAATTGCTTCATGGATTCGATTTCCCTTTAAACTAGTAGCAGACTCGAAAATGACATGTTCATGACTACAGCCCCACGTAACCACAAAAAAATTTATATTCTATTAATATTCTCCAACAAAATTTCAATTGTGACAACCAAACGGAATAAACACATACACTTTTATAATTCGCGTATTCAACACCGAATGATCTTTCTGATTAAAGAAACTACATCTCATATTCGTGCGATCAAACTAACAACAACCACAAAACTCAACATCAACATAAATCTCACATCCGATAGAATTAAAAAAAAGTAACGAAGAGAAAAAGTTAACAAAGAAACGAGAAGGGGCGAGTTCGCACCTTTTGGGGTGCAGCAAAGAAAGGCTTCCCGTCAAGCATTTTTCGACGATTAACTCGAATTGCAGAGCTTAAAATTTAGGACCGAAATCAGAAAAGAAGGCTACCAATTCTTTGAGACCCCTGTTCTCTGTTCCCTATTTTCACTCATTTTTTTTATTTTTAACGAATTTCCTTTACTCTTATCACGAAATTTGCTTTTCTTTTCAGATCTTTCACTCTCTCTCCATTTTCCCCCTTCCCCCTTACCCAAAAATTATTCTTAAATGAATAAAAACGTGGGTATTTATAGGCAAATCCAGACTTGACAGCCCGAATTTGAAATAAAAAATTTAAAGAAGCCAACGGGCAAATTAGAGGGGGGGAATCAGAATTCAAAAATTAAAAGGAACAAATCCCTCCTCAAATTTGGACGATTCTCGGGCTTTTAATGCGGTTTTGAAATCGAAAATTAAATCTTGCATCAATTTGGGTATGTTCTTACTCTCCTGGTGAAGTCACGGATTGTGGACAACCCAAAAGCAAAAGATTCTCCTCAGAGGAGCGGCAACTATGGTGGTGACGTGGCTAATTTAGGGTTTCTAATTTGGTGATTGTGAAAGAAAGGTGAAGAAGAGGGAGGTGAAATATCGATTGTTGTTGTGTCGATTTTGAAAAGTTGAAAGAGACCAGAGAATGATATTTGGGAGAGGGAGCTGCACGTGTCTGTCTTTCTGAAAAAGAAATGAAGACACGCGTATGGTACTTGATTTGTTGACTGAAATTTGGATCGTCCGATCGTTTGATCGAATGGTCCAAATTTAATATATATATATATATATATATATATATATATATATATATATATATATATATATATATATAAATAGATTACCCTTAAAAATAGTAGTAAAGAATAAGAAAAAGAAAAATTATGTATATACAGATAAATATATGAAAAGTCAATTTTAAAATGATTATTTTTTTATCCGTTCGATATTTGATCAGACGGTTCGCATTTAATTTAAAGAGAAGAGGAAAAGAAAATAAATAAATAAGTAAATAAATATATATATATATATAAATAAATAAATAAATAAAAATAAATCATATATGCCTACATATATATAAAAATAACTGAAAATTTTGGGATCCTTCGAATTTAAAATAAATCGACGGATCAAGTTAAATTGTATAAATGTTGGGTTTGAAAAAAAAAATGGAGTATCGTTAGCCCGAATACTCATTTTCTACTGAAATTAAATTTATCGATGCTTTCGATATCTAAAAAAAATATTTTTATTTTAACGGATATAAATTACAGATATAATTTGTATAAACGTCCAATTTGATATCTTTTGTGATTTAACATTAACAATATATGTATATGTGTGTAAAAAATAAGAATATAAGAATAATAATAAAATAAAAATATTTGTTTTATATTAAAAAATATATATATATGATCACAATATCGCCTAAAAATAAAATTAGAAAAATACGAACGCGAGTATCAAAAATTATTTTGTGATTTTGATGTTAAAATGTAGAAATAGAGATAAAAATATGAATATTATTTCCTATTTAATTTTCAAAAATTATTTAGGGCCAAGAAGCATCGAAAAAGTAATTAAAGGAAAAAGGGCGAGCCAAAACTGGGTTACAACGGTTGCCCCTGAGTGACCGAAGATTTGTGTGAAAATCTTTGGGCAGTCACGTTAACGTAACCAATTTCTTCTCAGGCAAAACAAAATATTTAGAAGATTATGACTAGGCTCCAATTTTTGAGCTACCTACATATCTCGGGCTTTACGAGAAATCGGGTCATTTGTAGTTCGATTTGTAGCAAAGATTTTGATAAACACCAGAATTCGCCCCAGTGTAAAATTATGGTGACACTGGATTTCTTTGAGGATGATAACAAAAATTTCAGCACGAATGAAATGGATACGGGTGTACTTGTATCTGAAATGGTTATTTGGGATAGCTGGGAATGAGGAGGCATTGGATAAAATATTTGTTGAGAATTTTGAGAGAGAAGGAGATTGTGGATTTTCAAAAATTACCCCAGTGTGGGATTGAGACGACACTGGGAGATGGCACTAAGGAAAAAAAAAGATGACTGAGCCAAGTTGAGTTGAGTTTCTTCGCCGAATTCTTGACGTAGCTAGGAAAGCTTGACATTCCGCTAGCTTGCCCCAGTTTGCTGCTAAGAAGGTAGTTACATGTTGTACTGCATGGTCCTGCAAAACAGGTAAAAGGGGTAAAAAAATACTTCTTGTTCAAAATTGTAAAGAAAAATAGTAATGTAAAAAGTAGAGTATAGATATTCAAATAAAAGTTGGCGTCTCCGTCATGATGAGTGAATGTTTTGTAGATATTAGTTGGCGATGCGTCTTGCATTGTAGAGATTTCTGAACGGTGGGGTGATTGCTGAAATTGTCAAGTGCTCCATTTGGCAAGGCAGCTTGCTGGAGAAGTAAAGTTATGTTTTTCCCTATTGTTGGGGCGGGCTTGCCCTGTCCTATTGTTCGGGGTGGACTTGCCCTGTCCTATTGTTCAGGCGGAATTTCCCTGTCCTATTGTTCGGAGCTGACTGTCCTGTCCTATTGTTCGAGGCAGACTGTCTTGTCCTATTGTTCGGGGCAGACTTGCCCTGTCCTATTGTTCTGAGTGGACATCCCTTATATTTATTATGTTATAGTTTTGTGGACAATTGGTTAGTACTTGATGGCCGAAGCTTAATAGGAAAATCCCTTTAATGTGACCTGCAAAAAATCAAGAAACTTCTTTTAGAGCCAGAAAGTATTAGTGAATAAATTGACAAAACCTGGCCTCTTGGTTTGTAATAGCGATGTGATGTTGAGTTTCTGATGGAATGTTGTAAGATACTGGATACGTGCTTTCTTGAGTACAATCGAGACCTGCAAGATTCGAGAAGATTTCTCAGATTCTTGAAGTAATTATGGATAAATTGATGATACTTGGGTGTTCATAACGTGATGATGAAGCATCATTTGGGCTTCCAAGATTTTCGAACCTTTGTTGTAACATCGTTGTTCCTGCACTCAAAGAAAGTTTCTTAGTTTGAGAAGGGATGTTGATTTTGTGTTGATCGAGAGCAATTGCAACATATTTATATTCATACATTTTTTTTTTTAATATAGTAAACATCCAATCTTAAGATTGTGCAGGGCAATTGGAAAATTAAAAAGGGGTCCCAAAAACAAACATATGATCGAAGGATCTATAGTTGAGACATATCTTGCAAGAGAAACATCTCAATTTTATTCATACTACTTTTGTGATGAAGTTGCTTGTTCAAGAAACAGACCGAATCGTCATCATGACGATGAGAATGAGCCTCATTTGCAACCGATATCAATTTTTAATCAATTTAATTATAAGGCTAAAAAGACCATATTTCACCAGCTCACTCCCACGGAGCGCAAATCAGAAACTTTGTATGTCTTGCTGAATTTCTCAAAAGTTGAGCCCTTTATGAAGTAAGGAGATTAAAATTTTAACTTATCTTATTTATTTACTCATTCGCTTAAGGAAACTAATTGTGTTTTGCATGTTGGATCTTCTATTCATTTAAGACTCAATTCCACGAAAATCAAGTGTATGCATCCTTTGCAACATGGTTTACATATGAGGTTCGTAAGTCTATAAATATTTCTACAAATTTTAAACATTTACACATTCCTCAACTAACATATATATATGTATAATATTTTTAGGTATACCAGTCACCAAATGTAACCGCATACGATCAGTTCTTGAGAGATATTTTTTGGGTCTAATTGAAGCTCATGCAATTTCCCGTTACACAAGTAAATGGGTTTAAATTTTTCACCGAAGAACACTCCGAAACAAGAAAAACAAAAAATAGTGGTGTTTGGGTTAAGGGTGATGATGATGTTGATTATTTTGGCATCATACACGAGATCTTAGAACTAAAGTATGCTGGTTTCCTAATAAAAAAAATTGTCCTCTTCAATGTAAGTGGTTTGATCCAAGCACAAGAGTCACAAGAGTACATAAGGAGCATAACATCATTGAAGTGAAGCATTATAGATCGTATTCTGTTTATGATCCATTTGTTCTAGCGCAAAATGCTAAACAAGTGTATTATGCTCCTTATCCGTTGCGCAGTGATAAGTCTGATTAGTAGGTTGTAATCAAAACAAAGCTTATAGGATGGGTGAAAGTTGAGAATGTATTGGAGACTGCGTATCAAAATGAAATGCAGATTGATCACCAGCTAGTGGACATTGACTTAGTAGATAGTTTGAATCACCCGAAAAATATATTTGAAGAAGTTAATATTGTGGAAGAAGAGGCTGAGTGGGTAGGAGATGAGGAAACTTCCGAAGAGGGTGAATGATTTAGTGGAGAATCTTCAGGAGAGGATGATTAGTTTGTATAGGTTGTATTTTTATGTATTGATGTCTTTATGCTTTGTACTATATATTTACCTTTATGTTTCTTGTTTAAGATTGATATGTAATATACTGTGTAAGATTGTTGTTTTTACTTTTCAATAGTTTATATAGTAATAAAAATATTCTTGTCTTTCTCGTGTTGTTGGAGCGATTTGAAATTTGAATTAGTAACTTGAAATATTTTCTTATATATTTATTTTGTAGGAACTAACTACTTGTTAACTTTACATAATTTAGATGGCAGGTAGAGGTGACAAAGGTAAAGGATAAGTTAATCCTACAAAAACAAAAAAGAAAAAACAGTCTCCGCCTTTTAGACGACCGACAGGTATTCATATATCTGAAGGTCGGTTTGGTAACGTGCCAGTATGACCCTCATATTCTAGTTCGTCTCAGAATTTGGTTCCTGCTCCTATGCATGTGGGTCCACTTCATGGGTCTACACCGACTCATTCTGCTCCTATCACCATGTCACCGCCATCACAGTACTATCGGATGATTGTTGGCACATCCGGACATCTACCATCGTCAGTACCTTCCTGTAACAGTCACTCACGTTCGCACAGTGATTCTGTTGGATCTATTGGGTTGTCAGATCTTCATCTTGGAGGCACTCAATCCGGTGCTTCAGATCCGCCCACGCCAGTGCATCCACCAGCACTTGCTCCGCGGCTCGGAGACAGAGATGATTATTAAAGGCATTATCTTATTCCATATGAAACAGGGTAAGATTTCCAAATATAATAACATTATTCATTTTTCATTACTATATTATTATACTCTATGAAATTATTGTTTGATCTTATGTTGTAGGTTTAAGCCGGATGCTGGAGTTGGAAAAATTGTGAGTAAATAAATTTATCGTCACTTCAACGGCTACTGGACCAGCTGGCAAAAGGTTCCAGAAAATGACAGAGAAAAAATATTTAAAGAATTTCAGGTAAGGATTTAACTTATCGACTACTTAACACATTGTTAGAACAAAAGATTGAATATTATATCTTTATTTTTATTATAGAAATATTACTGGTGGGATGATGCGAATGAATCTATAAGGAGAAATTTTTACAGAAAAGCTAGATCCAGATTTAACGGTCTATTGGATTATGCCAGAACCAACATGGTACGACCAGGGTTTATACTCGAACCCAATTGGCAACAGTATATTCGCTATTGGAATAGCGAAGAATACCAATTGTTAAGAGACAAAGGGAAAAAAGCCCGAGCATCATCCAAAGGTGGCTCTCTATATACTGCGGGTGCAGTTAGTATGATTGTTGTGGAGGAAAAATGGTACGTAACTTTTACAGTTTTAATTGTTTGTTTTTATTTAAATTTTTAATTATTTGAAGATTAATAATTGTTTCATGTGCAGGAAAAAGAAAAGGGTAGGAAGATACCCTTCGATGAGCTATTCGAGGAGACACATATTAAGAAGAAAAAGAACCCGACTGATGAAGATGTCTGGGTTGAGCCTCGTGCAAAAGCTGCCCATGTAATAATTAAATTTTGAATTTATGAATCTTTTTCTCAAAGTTGATATTATTCAAGTATAAGTACTTTAATATTTTTTTACTATTAATTTTAACTTTACTTTGAATATAGGACAAATATATGTAGCTCCTTAGTGAGTTTCGTAGTAATCAGCCTCCTGAAAGTCAGGGTGATCCAATACCCAAACATGTAGAGGAGGAGTTATGGGAACAAACTGTGGGTCCTGCAGTTAGAGGTCATTACTACGGATACCACATAAATTATTTTGGCGATAATATTAGGTCTTCCTTCGACCCTACATCCTATACCTCATCAGTTGATAGAGAAACCGTTGAATCACTAAAAAATAAGATTTCTAAACTCACTGAGGAGCTTGCGGCAGAGAGAGAGAGAGGGCACAGAAGGAGGAGGAAACATCATCACATATCACGATGCTGCAGGAGCAGTTCAGCTCTTTTATTCAATCTGCAAGGATTATTCCTCCATGTCCTGGTGATGCAGTTCGGGCTGTAAAAGGTCTAGGCCCACTAGATGATATCAACACAGATGAGGAATCAGATCCTGCGTGTGTGGCTGAGGATGCAGAAGACGAAGACGATGATGATGTGTGGTAGTTTTTTGACTTTTGTATGTGTTGTAGTTTGATTTGGAGATGACTTGTAGTTTTTACATTTTTGTATGTTTTTAGAGTTGTATTGTATGTTAGTTGTGTGAGAATACAATTGATTTTTTGTTGTTGTTGTATTATATGATGTTGTTTCATTTGTTTTGTTTAGTTGTTGTTGTATTGTATGTTGTTGTTTCATTTATTTGTCTAGTTGATTGTTATTTAAAAAAAAAAATCTAGAAAAACGATGTGGTCGGTTTTTACAAATAAATAAATAAATTAATTTTAAAATAAAACCGACCACTTGTGGTAGGTTTATTTTGTATTTTTTTATTTTTAAAATCTTTTTTTCTATTTTAAAATAATAATAATGAATTTTAAAAATATATATATATTTTTAAAAACGACCACGTGCTACCACACTTTTACCGATCATGCATTTTGATCGATTTTGTGATCGAAAATTCAAGAAAACCGACCACATGTGGTCGGTTTTCCTATTTTTTTTAGTAGTGAATGGGGTTTGTTGGAAGTGACTGAACTTCATAGTCTTCCTTCACGGCTTCCCACAGATCAAATGCTTTCAGGTAGGTCTCCATTTTCACGGCCCACATTTGATAGTTGTCTCCATCGAAGACTGGTGGTGTCATTGCTGAAAAATTGAACTCTCCTTCCATTGATGCACTCAACTAGTTTCATAGATTCCTCAAGAATGGAGCTCTGATATCAATTTGTTGGTATTTTTGCAGTAAAACTAAGTCAATTTTACAAGAAAAGAGAGAAAACACACACAACTTATGCTTTAGGAAGCTCATCATTCTATTTTTCAGAATTACATTTAAAGACTTAAGAAAAAATTAAAACTCCAACTAAGATCATAAAATCAAGCAACAAACGTTAACATGTTGAATCATGGAGTAACTAACTCCTAAAGACTAGGAAACTACTTTGAAATATTCAAAACAATAAATGAAACATGTGTAGCTTCTTAAACACGTGCATTAACAAGTAATTTCTCCATCCGATAATATTTATCTTTATTGATTTGACATATAAATTAAGAAATAATAAATAATATGATAATTTTATTATTTCACTCTTTGAGTATAATTAGTTTAATATTTTTTAAAAAATACATTAAGTAATAAATAGTATCCCTCTGTCCCAATTTATATGGCTCATTTTTTACTTGTCTCTCTCTACCTTTAGTAATATTTTTGCTTGAAAATGTCTGTGAGTTTATAGTAACAAAAATATCTATGACTTATTTTAGACTATAAGTTTCAAAAGTCTTTCTTTCTTAAACGTCGTGTCGAGTCAAACTGGCTCACATAAATTGAAAAGTTGAAAGTATTGAATAGTAAGAATAAATTAAGTAAAATATGATAAACTATTCATTGATTTTTTCAAACTGGATAAATATTATTAAATATCTACTTTTAATAACATGAACAATTATCATTAAACAAGAAAGTATAGTACGTAATTAAGCTTCTAAAAAAAGGAATGCTTAATTATGATATACTTTAGACAAATCTCAAACTGAGAAAAGGAAAAGGAAACAAAGTGCTATTTAAAATAGAGAATAATTCAAATCAGCTAAAGCACAAAGGAATAAGTTCATAAGATTTATTGGCACCACAAAGAACAATATATATACCATATGATTGGGGTGTGACAAGATTCGCCATAATGCTAGGTAAGTGGTGGATACCATGATTATAGACGAACTTAAAATTTAAATTTTATGAAACCAATCTTTAAATTTCTTTAACATATTAAAATATTCTACTTTCAAACTAATAATTTAAAGGAAAAATACTCAAAAAAATATCTTAACTTTGCCTGAATTTCCAGTTGAACATACTGAACTTTGCGGAGGGTCTATTATCTCCTGACTTTTTTTTCAAATTTTAATGACATATATCTGCCTACTTGGAGAAGTGCGTGTAATTCACACACATTCAACGCGTGAGAGTGTAAAAATTGTTATAAAACTTTTTTTTTTTGGTCACATAATCCCTCAATTTTCTGAATTTTAATAAAAAAAAATGTTATTTGCTTTATCTTCTCTCTTCTTTTTTCTTCTCTTCAACAATGGAGTCTTCAACAAAGCATCATGATTGCACCATTGTTGAATTGAAATTGAACACAATTTCATAATACACATATCTCAAATGGGTCATCTTCAACACATCCAATTCATTTGCATCAATTTGATCCAATTTCAACACACACACCAAATGGGTCTGCTTCAATTCCATCAAAATAGCAAAATGAACCTTCTTCAATTCCATCAAAATAACAAAATTAACCCGCCATTGCCACCACCAACCAACCCACCCACTGCCGTCGGAAGGGAATTTGTCGGTCAGGCATAGTAATGAGCTCATCACAAGCCACTATGTTGGTTATGAGATCCTTGTGAAAGTCTCAAACATTTGTTTGCAAATTTCTGATTATTAGTTGTTTATTTCGTCATTTTGTTACTAATCAATTATCACCTCAGATTGATATAGAGAAGAAGAAAAATTCATGACAATGTTGCCTTTGCTGTTGGTAATTTTGGCAATATGATCAAGATTTTGATGAAAAAAATGAAAATTGATGAAAAGAATAAGAATGGAGAATAAAGTAAATAAAAGTATCGGTCCATTAGTGCCATCTTTTTTCTTCTCTGAAGAAAGAGACTTCATTGAAATATTCTCATCGTCAAGTATTCAATGCACAACTGATTGGAGTAATATATTATTAATAGTATATTATAGTATAAAGTTTCAACATATTTTTATTGTGGTCACACTTTTTCTTCTTATGGTTGACAACCAAAATAATTAACTACTCATATTTGACTTGAATTGTTCGTTTGAACAATCCAATCAATCTCAACGTATCACTCCTACTTTCCTATACAACTTCTTCGTTTTCATTTATTTGTATATTGATCTTTTAATTCATTTAAAAATATTTTTTAATAATTATTTTATTTTAATTTTTTATATGACATATTTAAGATTATAGTATTAATAAATATTCTAATACATTTTACATAATTTTAGTTTAGGACCACAAGATTCAAAAATTTATTTTATAAACTTCATATCAAATTAAAATCAGACAAATAAACTGAAACAAAGAGAATATGTCATCTCACTAAAATGAATAATAACAATATATAACCTGTACGATTGTAAATTTTGATATTTACAAGGAATAGTTTGATAGTGTTTTTTATTATAGCAAACCATATAGCTTATCCACGAAGGACATTCAACCGACTAAAAAAGGAATGAATTGCCAAAGAAACACGAAGAAACACGTTTAATCAAAAAAAATAGTAAGGACAAATATTTTTCATGAAAATTTTTTTTTTTAACAGAATATTCTTTAAAATTGTGAGTAGATTATTTATTTTTGTATTTGATGCATATGTATAAAAGATCTTAATAATACAATGAGCGACGGGCATTGGAATAGGCGACAATAGTCGTACAAATAAGTTTTATTGAATGTGAGAAAGGTACAATAAATATAAAACAGTATTAATAGAAATTGCTTCTTCTAATTTCATTAAAAAAATTATTTTTCTCATTTTTTAGAAACTTATTCGTAAAATAAAATATTTTTTTGAATTTTTGACCAATTATATATAAGAAGATCGAAAAATATTTTCCTCCGCATCGAAGACAACTTTAATCATGACTGGCAATAAGAAGATGAGTTGCAATTATGAAGTATGAACAATTGAACATTAGCCAAGTCAACATAGTTCTGCTATCATTGTCCATATAACATAGCTGAATTTGTCAATCACTGGCTAAATAATCTTTTTTATTTTCAAAAAAAAAAAACTTTGAACTATAGTACAGTATAACTTTTCTAAATAAAAATATTTTCTTTTAATGGTGGATTTAGCTGGTAAAAGAGGAAAGGGTTTAATGATAAATCTTAATATGATCGTCCATCTCACTTTGTTTTAATTAACTCAATTACTTTTAATTAGTTGATTCTCCATTAAATATTATAGTCTTGGTAGGTTATAAGCGCGATTTCTTTTTTATATAAATACGAAACATGTAAAAATATCGAGGAGATATATCATAAAGTGTTTTGAAATAAAAATTACTATGTTGAGTGATTTGAAGAATTATAACTGACGATAAATTGTACATTAATCAAGGTTCGTAAAAATATGAAGGAAATGTATCATAAAATATTTTGAAATAAAAATTACTATATTGTATGATTCGAAGAATTATAATTGATGATAAATTATACATTAACCAAGGTAAAAATTGAGAATTAATCTCTTGATGCATTTTATTATTTTTTAATTATTGAAAGCATGACCTTGAGATGAAAATTTCTTGAACTCAGTATTATAAAAGGGAAATACTATTTTTTTTGGGTGATGTTGCTTTATTAGATAGACAACAAAGGACCAAATGACAACTGAATAAGTTTCGTACTCCTCCTTTTCATATTACTTTCAACATGATATTAAAATTAGTTATTTTGATTTACTTATTTAATTTTTAAAATTAAAAGAAAATTTTACCATTTACTTTGTTAATTTTTACTTGTAACATACTTCTTAAAAATAATACATAAAATGATAATTTTACTATATTATTCTTATTAATTATAAGTTATTGAATGTTACATATTAGTACTATTTAATAACAACAGTAATATAGACACAAAATGATAAATTATTTTTTAATTTTTTTAAATTGAACAAGTAAAGGTAAATAACTTGTAGTTCTAGTAAATTGGATAAATAAAAATGAATGAAAAGAATAAAGTTTTTTTATTTCCACCTTTAATATTAAATAACTAAATAAAAATAATAGTAGTGAAATTCATTGTCTAAAAACATCATTAATAAGATTAATAAAATTAAATATATCTCTAATTAAAATTTTCTTTAAAATATATCAGGTACACAAAGATCAAGTAATATAAAACAGATGAAATAAATATCTTAATTAATATTTGAATCAAAGATATTGTTCTTTGCAATTCAATTGGGATGTAAATGATTTTCCTGTCTAACTTCGTCTCAGAAGTGACGAATTCAAAATTTAAAGATCAAACAAATTAGGGCGAAAGTCACCATTATTTTAACATAATCGTATGTTAAAATAATCGACATTGCACATAGAACTCTCTTAAAACCTAAAAATTGTGATAAATTTATTTTTGTCGATTAATATAATTATAAAGGATCGTTTGATACAAGGGATAACTAATTTCAAGATGAGTTTATCTGATGTTTGATTTGAATAAAATAAATGGGTTAACTCACCAGATTGTACTGACTTTGTCTCAAATTACTTGGCGTGATAACTTTTTGTACAACTCTTGATAAAAAATTAACAAGGGGTGCAAATTGACTAATATAACTTTATTTAATTTTGATTAGATAAACATTCTTTAACTAATATGAATATAGTTTCAAAAAAATAATTAATTATCTCTTAAATTTTTAAATATACCAACTATTTTCAAATATATATATATTTTTTTAGCAAACAAGTCTAATAATTTAAAATAAAAAATAATAAAAATATTATTTTTATCTTATTTTAAATATAAAATAATTAATTTCAAAATAACTTATTTCTAACGAAACTAATCGCAAGCGGCATAAACAAGAAAAGTTGGAAAAGAAAAGAAAAAAAATAAAAAATCGAAAAGTTGGGTTCTAAGTGTTGTGGATTCTAGCAGCCAGGCACAACTCATTATCAGGTTGAGTGGTCAAATTCGATAGGTTCATACAAACCTTCACATCTCAACCCTCCATTTTGAAGTTTCAACGTTTCAAGATTTACTGTTTCTATCCCCCCCCTGCCCAACCTTCGCCCCACCTTCTTGGCTGCCCCACAAACAAGTGTATGTACAACTATACAACATTGTTGTAATTTCTCATTGTGTTGCCTCCTCCATGCACTCCCTTTATTATTTATTATAAACCTCATTATATCTCTATTTTCAAATCACCATTCTCTCTCATACAGACACACAGTACATAGGAATCTCCGTTGTGGGCTGTTTGGGTTTGTCTGCGTTGACATAAGGTTTGTTCTTGATCTGGGGTTTTGTTAATTCTTCACTTTGTTTACTTCTATACATGTTTTGTTGAAATGGGGTTCTTTGTTTTTCTTTTTTAAGGTTTTGGGTTGTGTTAGATCTTATGTTTGACTGTAATGTAGCTAATGTGCCTTAGATGTTTTTTCTTGTTTAAGGTTTTTTAAGCTCCTTAGATGTTTTGGGTTTTTTAGTTCCTTAGATGTTTGTTTCAAATGGTGTCTGATTAAATTTGTTTTGTTTCCTTAAATTTTGGTTGCAGGTGGTTCTCTAATTTTTGACTGAGTGAGGTTTTAAATCCCATTTCTTGTTAGATCTGTCTGTTTTTAGAAACCCCTTGTTGTTGTTAAACCCTTAGACCTTGTAAAAATTCAATCTTGAAACTTCCTATAACCTTTGGACCTTATAAAAATTCAATCTTGGAACTTCCTATAACCCTTAGACCTTATAAAAATTCAATCTTAGATCAGTGAGTAACCTTTTGAGCTTAAAGATTCCAATTTTGTATCCTTGAACTTCCTAGTGTCTGTAGAGTTTGTTGAGTTCATCAAAATGAGTGAATCCAAACCAGAAGTGCCAGTTAACAACCCCCCTTCTTATGCAAGAAACTTTCCTGATTTCAAACAATCTGTGAAGCTGAAGTATGTGAAACTTGGTTATCATTACCTGATTACTCATGGAATGTACCTATTTTTATCCCCTTTAGTTATTGTCCTTGCTGCTCAACTCTCTACATTTTCGCCTAGTGATTTGTATGTTCTTTGGGAGCAGCTTAGGTTCAATCTCATATCTGTGGTCATTTGTTCTACCCTTTTGGTCTTCTTGTCCACCCTCTATTTCCTAACCCGTCCTCGTCCTGTATACCTTGTTAACTTCTCGTGCTATAAGCCTGAAGATGCTAGGATATGCACAAGGAAGATTTTCATGGAGAGGTCTAAGTTGACTGGTTCGTTCCCTGATGAAACTCTTGAGTTCCAGAGGAAAATTCTTGAGAGGTCTGGCCTTGGTGAATCAACGTATCTCCCTGAAGCTGTGCTTAGGGTACCACCAAATCCATGTATGGCAGAAGCACGAAAAGAAGCTGAGACTGTTATGTTTGGTGCCATTGACGAGCTCCTTGCTAAAACTGGTGTTAAGCCAAAGGATATTGGAATTCTTGTTGTAAATTGCAGCTTGTTTAATCCGACACCCTCGTTGTCTGCAATGATTGTGAACCATTACAAGCTTCGTGGAAACATCGTTAGCTACAATCTAGGTGGAATGGGTTGCAGTGCCGGTTTAATCTCAATCGATCTTGCAAAAGATCTTCTTCAAGTCCACCCCAACACATATGCCTTGGTGCTCAGCATGGAAAACATCACCCTGAACTGGTATTTTGGGACCGAGAAATCCATGCTGCTTCCAAATTGCTTATTCCGTATGGGAGGTGCTGCTGTATTGCTCTCCAACAAAGGATCTGAGCGAAGAAGATCAAAGTACCAGTTGGTGCATACTGTCAGAACTCACAAAGGTTCCGATGACAAGTGCTTTTCTTGTGTTTACCAAATGGAAGATCCCAATGGAAAAGTTGGAGTATCTCTGTCGAAGGATTTGATGGCAGTAGCTGGCGATGCTCTAAAGACCAATATCACCACATTGGGTCCTCTTGTGCTTCCCATGTCCGAGCAGTTGCTTTTCTTCGCCACCCTCGTGGGAAGAAAACTTTTGAAGATGAAGATCAAGCCTTATATCCCAGATTTTAGATTGGCCTTTGAGCATTTCTGCATTCACGCCGGTGGTAGAGCTGTGTTAGATGAAATAGAGAAAAACCTCCACCTCACTGACTGGCACATGGAGCCTTCAAGGATGACATTGTATCGATTTGGAAACACCTCAAGCAGTTCCCTTTGGTATGAATTGGCCTACTCAGAAGCTAAGGGAAGGATCAAGAGGGGAGACCGAACTTGGCAGATAGCATTTGGTTCAGGGTTCAAATGTAACAGTGCAGTTTGGAAAGCCTTACGATCAATTAATCCGGCCAAGGAGAAGAACCCGTGGATGGATGAGATCGACCAATTCCCCGTGGATGTTCCAAGGATTGCAAAAATCTAACAATCCAATGGCGCTTTCGTTTAGTATAGTGGTTCCATCAAAATCGCGGATGATTATTCTTTTATCAGTTGCCATGTGCCATGTGCTGTTCAGTTGTTTCCTTGTGATTCTCAAGTTAGTCTATAGCTGATCTAATTCTATTTGAGAAGCTTAGATAGGGAATTCTACTTGCTATCAAATGTATTATGAGGATCAAGTAAGTGTTATTCTCATTTTGATGTTTCTGGATATCGAGTTTAGGATCATTAACTTATTGTTAATTTGGAATTCAGAGGGTAATTACTGAATATCTATGAGTTGATATTCATGTACCTATTTCTTATTCGTGATTTATCCTAGAGATTGATAGTCATTATTCATCATGTAATGTTGATTGTTTAATCAGTGCAACACAATGTGGACAGCAGTTGTTAATGTGTCAATGTGGACAACACAATGTTTTCAATATCCATTCCCTTATTCATTGAAAAGATACTAAAGAAAAAGAAACAAAATTTCTCTTATTTTTCTTTTTTTGGAAGAAAAATTAGGTGAAGTTACAACAACATTCCCCAGTGTAAACCCACAACCGAGGTCTGAGAAGGATAGTGTGTACGCAAACCATACCACTACCTTTGTAGGTAGGAGACCGGCAAAATTTATGTGAAGTTGAAGGTGAAGTTGTCTACTTTCTTGCTTTGTTTTTAAAGGAGAAAGTGGTTTGAGATGAAAGGTATGAGATGGAAGACTTTTCTTTGATAATGTTTGGTTCAAAAATATTTTTAAAAAGTTTTAAGATCTCTTTTTCTTTCGTACACTCATCATTGAAAGCAAACGTCACCGGCATCTCATTCTTTATAAGGAAATATCACGTTTACATGTGTTCTTCAATTGTGAAAGTCCTAAAATAATATTATTTGTATTATGACAACAAAATAGGGGTGATTTACGAGAATGGATATTTTGCATGTGTCTACCATTTCACCACGTCAATGGAGGATAAATTGCAATACCCTCTCATTTTAAATTTAGGTGATACTACTGAATTTTGCATCAAGTTTAAAAAATATATTTTTAAAATTTATGAACTAATACACTTTGACTATAAATCATTTAAAGATATTTTTTAAAAAGAAAGTAAATTATTTTTAATTTTGAGAAACTGATATTTTTATCAGAACTGAATAAAAAGAAAAGTATATCATCTAAGTTAGAAACATATTAATTAGCTGTAGGCGATAATTTAGGGTGGTATGACGCTGCCTTGTCGAAGCCTCGAAGGTAACATGCGGCCGCTGACATTCAATTCTTTAATTTATGGTGTTAACTTGATTTTCCCCTTATATTTATTTGCAATTGCCTAACAATTTTCATCATTACCTTTTTTTCCTAATTTTTTCCGTAATGTTTATTTAGCTGCTTAAGTTTCTAGTTCATAATTTGAAAAATGATGAGTGGGGAAGCCATCAATTTATAAATTGTTATGACCGTGGTGTTCGGATCACTAAAAAATCACCTAGTGTTTATCTTTATTGAGAATTGAACCATGAGGTAGCTCATCCGACTTCATTGAACCTCTAGGCCACGACAAATTTATTATTGATTTGGCGATAAATACTTTAATTCCTTATCAAATATAAAATTAATTTGATCGAGTTATATGCTTAGTTGAGTACCTCTATATGTTCTTCCATTCTAGCATTGCAAAACTAAATTCTGGAAAATACAAGACTTTAAAGAGAGAGAAGAGAGCCTCTTAATCATTAAGATATGGATAACAAACCAACATGGGTTGTGGTGCAGTGGATGGGGCTGCTCCACCCTTAATCAGAGGTCGAGGGTTCGATCCTGGGTATGGAGAACACTCTGTTGGGAGCGTTGCCACCTTAATGGGTCCTGCAACGCGCGATCCAAATTAGTGAGGACTCTAACACCGGATGGAAAACCAAAAAAAAAAAAGACATGGATAACAATAACAAACCAAGAAGATTAACTCAGACAATGAAAACAAATGAGAAGATGCTATATATGAAGTACTTTTCCATTTGAAGTTGACTCGGTAGTTGCTTGACCAAGCAAAACTAAAATAATGAGTAACGTTTTTTCAATTTAGCTATATTCATCAATTTGGTGTAACCAATTAGGCGTCCTTGCTTTCGCCTATCCATGCATATAGCTAACTTCCAAGAAACATCATCCATGTATATTTTCAATATCTACTATATTTCGTAAATGTGAAGTATACTTTTTATGTTTTTTTTTTATTTGTCATGTTTCATTTTATGAGAGTTAATTTGATTAATAATTGAAGTTAAATTAAATTAAATTAATTTAATATTTTTAAAACTTTCTGAAAAATAAGCTTTAACCCTTCTAATATTAATACGATGAAAAAATATTAATTAAAATTCATATTGCTTGAATTTCGATAAGTGAAATGTGACAAATATATAAAAGTGAAAGGATGGGCAAAATATAGGAGTCATCATCGATGGCCACATTTTTCTTTTTAATCTATGCTTTTTATTTTGTAGTTTCTTTTAAGTTTATTATCAATGACCAGCATATTATGAAATTAGATGCTAATTCTGGAAACTTTGAAAAATCAATAATGTAGTCAAAACACATCATGGTCTCTGATTCCCATATTTGCAAACACGTAACCCTTTGTCGAAAAGGACGTAAATTTTTCATTTTAATTGTCAAAACTACTTCATTATCTACCGTACCATTTCAAGCCAAATCTCATCTTTTTTAGTTTTATGTAAAAAAAAAAAAAGAAAAAAAAAAAGAAAAAAAAGAAAGAAGAAATCAGAATAATGGAAATTATAAAGCTTGAAATCATAGGTAGCATCAGAATCAAATATTTGATTCTACAAAATAAAATAATCATTCACAACCAGATCAAATAAAATATTCTAATTTGAAAAGTCAAAGTATCTAAATTCATATGTACAAACTTGCACAACATCAATTCAAAATGTTTCTGTTCAATGAATACACAGATAGTGACCATTGTCTATTTCTTTAATGCTATAAATATTACTAATTTGCTTCACGGATATATTAGAGGAAAAAAACATTTGCCTGCAGATGAAGGTGTCCAAGTTTCTAAAATAGATGCTAATTCAATAGATCATATTTTTTGTTCGTTTACATTATTGACATATACTTTGCCGATTCAACGTATAATTAGTCAATGACTAATAAAAACTGACGGATTAATCAAAGATTCATTCTAGAATATATGCCAAAGATATATTATAAGTATAATATAAGTCAGATTCTTGAATATATAGAATGTGACTTCCACGTCCTCTACCAATATTTCTACACCCTGCAATAACAAATAGTCATATCCGTCAGTTTCATAATAAATTTCTTTTACTTTCTTTTTAGAAAAGTAATTAAGCTTATAACTCTGTATAAAATGAACAAGAACAAATAGTAATATTAGTAATAATTCTTTAAATAAAATCAATGTAGTTTAAATTAGTTGTACTATGTCTTATGTCTAGCCATATTTCACAGGCTATTATATCGAGACTGGTCATAGAAAGTTATACTATATATAAATTGACTTTTAATCATGATTTATAAGTGCAACGTCGTATTTTCACCAAATCCAGATAAAGTTTACCAGTATGTGTTAATGTACTATTGTACCCAATTCATTCTTATGTTAGATTTGTTAGGAGTAAATACTTATTCTAGTAAAAACAATTATACCACGTACATAAGATTTTATTACAATGAACGTGAGTTACCATAAAGGAAAGTTGAAGCAATGATTACGTTATCTCTGCGTAGCCTTATTAGTACTTTTTGTGAATCAGTCACTATTGCTATTTTTTATCTTTGCTCCCTCAATAATTAATTAGAACCCACGACCTTACATGAAAAGTGAGAGGTGCTTATCATTCGAGCAACTCACTCTTATTCAGTCAATAATGCTTATAGCTAGAAATAAAAATAGGAAATAGCAATGAATGAAGCAGTCTACGTCATTAAATCCTGTTGATAGCGCGATACGCTATCTAAACTAGTTACATCCTTTGGGACGGAATATTTTGTGCACCGAAATACTATACTTTAACGTGAATTCAGCATAAAATATATTGTTTTAAAAAGAGTGGATTTACGTTGGTAGGAAATAAAACAAAAGTAATTATTAGATATAGTATAGTAATACTTACTGTTTGAAATCAATATTGAGAGAAGGTGTATTTGGAAGAGCAATGGCAGAAAGAGCAGCATTAGAAAAGACCATGGTGGTTCCTTCCTTTGTTGGTCTAGTTTTTGATGTTTTTGCTCTGTCAACTATCTTTATCTGAACTGTCTCTCCTTTTTTACATGCTTTGGGCAACACTGAGTTAATGCAACTGACTAAATATCGTCTCCCACATGCTGCTCCATTGTCCCATATCGCTTCCCCTGCTGCTGCAAACAAGTTGCTTGATGGGAATTGTGTTGGATCATTTCCAAAACATGCCGTCGCTGTCGTTGACAAATTAACACCCTTAAACCGCTGTCATATTTTTTTAAACAGTTCTTTGTCCAAGTAAAAATATGAACACCCTTAAACTAAAAGTCTGGCTCCGCCACTGAAGTGGATTATAGTAAAGTCAAGTACATGGTAGTAAGACATTCGGTATATATAGTTTAAGGGGGATTTGAATGAAACTCGTCAAACAATTAGGGACGAGTGTTTAGGTATTCTATCATTTACAAAGTCGACTATATGAATTCTTACTGTCGGTCTCAATATACAATAGTAATGCAAAAGGAAATTGTTCGCTATTATGGACAGACGTGATCGATATGCTACCTACATTACACCCCTCGAGGGTAGGTTGTAACGTAGGTAGGTTGTCTACATTACAGTCTCTCTTGGGATGCCACCTTCTTTGAACCTGTATGAACGTGACCTAAAATGTTTCGTGCACCTAACTGCTTTTTTTATTAGCACAGAGAATTTATTTAAAAAAAGAAATATGAGAGGTGTAATTTGAATGAAACTTACGTGAGTATGGTGGGTGATACTGGCTGGCAGTTCCAAGATCAGCTTGAGAAGCTTGAATGAGGTGAGCAAATAAGAAGAGTATAGGCAGCCATGATGAAGGCTTTGACATCCTAAAAAAGCAAAGGGAGTTTCATAAATATATATATTTGGCTTGTTACAATATGCAGTCTTTTCAACGTATATATATATACAAGAAATAATGAATGTGATACGGTTAGCTTCTTATTCTTCTTTTATATTTACTCAACGAATTTTTGGTCAACTCTCTTTTAACTATACAAATTCTCGAAGTTTTAATCGAAATCTGCAACCAATGACTTTTAAATGATGAATCCGCCTCTCGCTCATCCGCTTTACCGTACCAAATCTGACAATTAATATTGGATCTCCAATTCGGTAAAACTCAATTTTTTCAATTAAATCGTAAATATATATACGAAAATAAGGTAAGTAGGACTATTGATGATATACATTTCAAAGTTCTATATTCTAATTCATAAAATTCACAACATCTAAATTTTGAGTCTGTCACGATATATATATATATTCATTTTAGACATTCATGATAGACTTTAAGTTTATTGGGACATATTCATGATATATTTTAAGTTTATTGGTTATTCATTTAAAGTCAATCATATATATTAGGAGTACTAGGTTTAAGTCTTTAGTATTCTACTTTTATGAATTTCTTACTTCCAGAAATTAAAAGAAATCCCTACTATGAACATACCATCAATGTGTAGAGAAAGGAATAGAGGGCCAAGTGTACCTTTCAACAAATTTGAAAAGAGAAACATCTATATGGCAGGTAACACAACTTTTCACGTAGAGAATGGAGAAACACTTAAAATTAATCAAGACTTTAAGACTACTAACAAACCACTAATAATAACTGTAACGAATAGTATAATTGTAATGTGTACACATTAAGTACCAAAGTTTTGAGATTGACATTGCTTTAGCAATATTTGACTTTTTATTAACTTTTTAAAATACTCTCATTTGTTGCTATTTTTTAATTGAATTTTTATTTTTATTTATCATTTTGACATATCAAAAAAAGACAAAAGAATTTCTTATATTCTATTCATAACATTAATTATTTATTCTCCAAGCTATTTTCAAAATATATTACTCTAAACATCAATAAATAGAGTTAGTATAATAAAATATTTATATCAATAATTATTTTGTACGTGTATCAAGTTAAAAGTGACTAATAAAAACAAACAGAGGGAGTACTATAGTAGATTTTTTGAGTTTTTGACTTTTAGAGCAAATAATGGATGTATTAGCTCTCCATGTATTATTAATATCTTGTTTGATACACTTATTTAATCTATGTATAACTAATGCAAACATTAGTTATACACTCTATTGTGCATTATGCTATATATTGCTAATACATGAATCCTTGATATTAACAATGCAAGGGACTTTAACTCACGCATAGTATGTGTAAGGACAAAATAACCCTTCAAATTTCAATACCCAAATTTCACATCACTTTCATTATATTTGTGGGTGGTATTTTTGTAAATAACTTTTTTTATTTAAAAATATGTTATGTAAGTTCTTTTGACACATTAAATCAAATACGACATAAAAAATAATTTCAGCATAACTAATATTAGCATTATGCAAATATCTATTAATACTTTATATTTTGCACTATTCTTGTAGACCTTATTAAATGACGCCTAAAGGTTTTGTGTTCATATATTCCGTTATTAATAGATATTCCGTTTTTTCCATCCATTATTATTATAAAAAAAAAAGGATAAAACAATATTCTGTTGGTATATATAAGTGTGAGTTAGCACACACCACATAGTTGTCATGTGTGCTTGTTGGAATTTGTAGTTTGTTTAAGGGTGTTTTAGGTATTTTGTACTTTATTTTTCTTTGAAATTGTTGTACTTAGATGCTATATGCATGCGCTTCTTTTACTTTGGACCATAAAGCCTAGGATAGGTTGGGTTTATTACAAAAAAAAAACTGTGTTTAGCTTTCCAGCAGGTACGTTCCACTTATTATTTTGGGATCTTTTTATTAATAGTTTCTAATTTATTTGTTTCAATTATTTTTTCAATATATACATGGACCCGTATTTAATTTGTTTTTTTATATGAGACCTACTTAAATTTTTTGACACATATTTTCATTGCAATTTTGCTATATCACTTCTAATTAATTATTACGAGTCATTTAATATATATCTGTTTCACTACTTAATAGTGATATTTGGTTGACTCTCAAAATTATATCTTTATCGTTTAAATTTGATAGAAGAAGAAGTATATAAATCACAACAATTAAAAACTTAAACTATTTTTAAAATATAATTGACTATCAATGCCACAAAAGTTTGAACATGGAGAGTAAAATAAATTATAATAGCTAAAAGCTTAAAATATTAAATTACAATGCTAAAAAAGTATTATAAATTACAATAGCTAACAACTTAAAAAAATTTAAAATATATTAAAAATATAACTGATCGTCTAAATTTTAATGTAATTATTTTATTTTTAATTTTAACTTGTTATATATTTAAAAAAATTATAATAATTATTAATTTAAATTATTTGGAGACAGATAAAAAGTTTTGGTTAACTCAAAATTTTAGCGGTGCAACATAAATTGAGATATACTAGTTAAATATTTTGTGAAAAGTAATATAAATAACAATAATGCAACATTAATTGGGATACATTATTTGAAAATTTTATTAAAATAATATAAATCACAATAATTATCAATCTAAAAATATTTGAAAAATGTATAAAAAAAAAATGTTTGACTTTTTAGATTCAACCGATGTCATATTAATTGAGATAAAGATATATTATTTGAAAATTACGTAGAAAGTCGCATAAATCATAATATAATTAACAACTTAAAATATCTAAAACTATATATAACAAATTTGATTGATTTTCTCAAATATTTGATCAGCATCACATAAACTGGGACAAAAATAACATATAACATTCGAAAAGTAACATATTGGGCCTGTGCTGGCACGAGCTCCAATATCTAGTTAATGGATAACAAAAGCGAATTCAAAATCTAAAAGTTTACGATTGAATTATGTTCGTGCATTCTAGAACAATGCATTTTCTTAAGAAAATAATATTCGATAAGGTACAGTTAAGCAGACTATTTCATAGTGCATGTGAATATAGCTGGATTAATAAATATACAAAGAGAACGAGTCATGTGAAACAAAATGTAGAATGGCATAAAATCAATTTTTTGGGTCAATGAACGGCTGCCGATTTCTTAGAAAGCGTTAATTTGGCTCCAATTAATTAATTAATTAATTCGAACTAGGTTACATATTGTGATTCAATATTTTGATAGTTTCTACATTAGATAATTCTATGTATGAAGATTTTGCTTCAATTATCTCTGTTATTCACATAATTTTCAAGAAATTATAGATTTTTTGATATAGTATCAAGGCAAAATACTTAAATATGCCGTCAAATTATTAAAAATAATTTATTTGTGTTATCAGTTATAAATTTGATTTATTTATGTTATCGTTTTTAAAAATTTGACTCTTCTATGATACTGTCATTATATAATGGTTCATTTGAATCATTATTTTGCAACGGTGATTTTGTAAAACTATTTTTGCCACATGACCTCTTATTAGAAATTCATGTCACCAAATCTAAATCAACCAATATTACTTAAATAAAAAAAAAGTCATAATCATTAAAATAAAATTCGACACAATTAATGAGTTTGATTTTTCTTTTTAATTAGTCCGGTTTTTATTTTTAATGAGTTCAATTTTTATTTTAACATTGTGAATCAAATTTTATTTTAATTAAATTAATTTTTTATTTTTGATTCTAAGTAATATTGGCTGATTTAAATTTGGTGTTGTGGACCTCTAATAAGAGATGTCACATTGTAAAAATAATTTTACAACAATCACCGTTACATTATAATGACACGAATGAACTTTTCTTAAGGAAAGTGACATAATTGAGTTAAACTTTCAAAGACAGTAACATAAGTAAAACGAACTTATAATAAATGACATAAATGAACCATTTTGAGCATATAAATAGTTATGTTAGCACACTAGAACAAATTAATTAATGGAGTCTAGTACACCAAAAATGATTATGCACATGCACATGTTGTATAATAGACTCATCAAAGCATAATCTTTAAACAATTCTCAATTTTAGTTTTAAATATTCAATCCCATACAGTTGAAGTTCTCGAGAATCAATCAAAAATCAGAAGGATTATCGGAGTGATGGACGGTGGCCCAACATGGACGGCCAGAGAAATTACTATTTTTCAAAAAGCAACTTGCGATTTTCATATGATTTTTATTCTACAACATTCTTTATGTTGCTGGATCCTAAAGTTTGGGCTGATCATAGATCCGTACATTTACCAAACAAGCCCTTTTGATGCGTCTAGATAGATCGGGCGGGCATTGAGGGGACCGGTGGTGGAATCGAAAAGCCCAAAGAAAAGTAAAGATTAAGATATGACGTATGTGAAGTTGGTGAAAAGTACGAAAGAGAAGAAAAAGTGGGCAGTTAGAGAAAGATATAAGGTAGCGAAGTTAAAGGTTACAATGGCAAAGACATCTGCTTTTGAGCGTTTGTATGTTGAATTAGAAGACAGGGAGAAGAAGTTTCACATGATAGCCAAGGCGTGATAAATGAGGGTCTATGACCTAGAAGTGCATCAAGGACGAGAACAATAAAGTATTGGTGGATAAGACATTCATAGACAGAGATAGACATATCATGCTGGGGTTTGGAGCAACCATAGAAACATCACGATTTTGGGTGTTGTATGTATGTATACAAGGGTAAAATAAGTTAAGGATGTTATTCGTAGTATGCGTAAGAAAAGTGAAATCGGGACATATGAGATGAGGCTTGATATGCATATCATCCAAAATAGAGATAGTTTCAAGCATATGAGGTGTATTATCTAAGAAAATGGGGGAGATTAAGATCTTTATTTTTTGCCTCTCATAATAATTAATTTTTTCGTAGAGTATAAGTTTATATTTTTATATCATAGTATCTCATAAATTATGTTCGGACATGACTTCAATTTCTAAAGAACTTATGATCACTAGCCATCTGTTTGATTGTTAATCCATGAGAAATTTTATAAAATATTTTTATATGGTATATATATATAGCCCTAATACGGAGAGAAATGTTAGATACTTAAATATAAACTATTAAATAATAAAAACAAAGACTTAATAAGGATTGGATTATGACATGTTTGTCAGCCAATTTTAACCCAAATAACAATTGGTCCATTCAATTATTAACGCAATCGATTTTGACCTACCCATATAAAATCCTTAATTTTAGATTATTTTAGGAGTTTACAAGATTGAGGTCAAGATGTACCCCATTACCTATTCCTCTGTGTTTGTCCCTTTAATTTGAAAATCAATCAAGATAAAAACAATGTTAAAGAATTGTTATTAGCCAAATCAATCACATGTAACTCACAACCAAAAAGTGTTGGGAAGAATATAGGGGGTTAAAACTAAAAACCAAGTCATTGAGAGGAAACATACCTTGATAAACTTTTGATGCAAGAGATGAATAATGACTTCAAAATAATTTGAAGAATTAAGCAGAGACAGGAGATTTAAGAATGGGTATTAAAGGACTTAAAAAGAAACAAAATCTTGAATTTAATTGGATTACTAATTATAAGATTCTAGATAAGTATCACATTTACCTCCCAAAAAAGAAACTTAGAAGCAATCAATTAGATAATTGATTGACGGATTAAAAACGTAACCTTAAAAGCAAAAGTTAACAAAATAATGAATGGCATGCGTTGGGTTGGCAAAAATAGTATAAGAAAATATGATCCATCCAACTTATTTCAGCGGCGATCCGTTCATTTATTAACTTAATTTATATTAGTTCAATTTATTAAGTCCATTTAAAAATTAAGTTTATATGCAACTCAAATTAACTCCTCGGAAACTTTGATAATTTTTTTTTTATAAAACATTATTTTTGTTTAATATGTTATATCATCATAATAAAAAAGAAATAATTTTATTAGGTATTTTAAAAATTACAAAAGAACAATCAAACAATTGAGTCATGACCTGCTTTTTAGCTCATTTTTGTCCAACTCTTCAGCTTAAGTAACTTTTCGACGAATCATTTATTAATTTAATCAATTTTGATTCGCCCAAATAAAACTCAAATAACTTATTAAACATCCTAGCATGCGTGTATGTTGGTGTGAAGTACTTTGATTTGACTGGTTGAACTTAATTATGTTTATTGGACGAATTATCAGTGGATTAATTAACAAAAATGAAAATTAAACCCCCAACAATTTGCTTCTTCCATATCAAGTTACTTCTCCATACAGAAAGACGTTGGGATCCAAAACCCAAAAAGAATAATCTATATTTTCTTCGTTTACATGATAACATTTCGATATTATTTCTAATTGTGGAACAAAAACTAATAGATTTCTATACAAGTTTTAGATCATACCCCAAAATTTAACAGTATAAATTATACCCTGAAGAAACTAGAAAGGGACCTAAACAAAATTAGTGGTGTAATTGTAAGATAACTATACACTTTGGTAAATTAAAGTGAGGAAACTTTCAGAAATTTCAACAAAATTAAAAAATTATTTACAAGCAACTAGCATAATAATCATATCTACAACCGATTAACCTAACAATTATATCAAGTAGTGTTTTCTTCTTTGAATGATTAGGCATGACATGGGGCTGTTATAGCTTACGGAAGCCATGACCCTTGATAGGAATGTGATGAGGACGTGAATTAGGGTAGATGGTTAGTGGTTCAGAGTGTGCCCGTAATAGTAGGGAGAAGTGTTTTGTTTGCATCTGTGCCTGTAGTTTCTAGTTCGTAGAGTTCTGATGATATTTGTGATTTTGAATAGATAGTTATAGTATTACTCTGTCAATATCTTGTTTCTTTTGTTATCTAGCATGTGTTATTCGATTTTATTATTTATTTTTATGTTTCTTGTTTGTTATACTGTTCTTTGTCCCGAACCGGGGGTTTATCGAAAATCGTCTTTCCACTTCTTCTGAGGTAGTGGTATGGACTGCGTACACTTTATCCTCCCCAAATCTCACTTTATGAGAATACATTGAGTATGTTGTTTGTAGTAGTTATTTTTTTGAATGAATGTGGTTGAAAATTGTTAATTAAAAATATCGTAACGATGTTATATGCAAAATCTGAGGAAGATTGGAGGTGATATGAATGAAGTTTGTCTCTCGAAATCAAAGCTGAAATATGACATGAAGCTACCCTTATAACAATGTGTATCATGTGTATATATCACACAAAAATGTTCATAGATGTGAAAAATATACATGATATGTATGAGATACACATATGTATACACGAGATATACAAATATATTCAAGCATTCTATACACAAAAGTTTGTCTTCTTTGATGCACCAAATTAAAATTTTGACTACCAACTCTTAAAATCAACCCTAAATAAGCTCAAAAATTTTGTGTTAAGTTTCACACAAGTACTCTTAACAAGATTTTGATTACTCAATTTGAATTACAATATTTTTTTAGATTTTGATTTTTATATATACCATAATAGTGACTTTCAATGGCTTCTTCCAAATTCGGTGATCGAATGGTGGTACTACTGCGTAGTGAATGAATTATGAGGAAGAAGGTAAGTTTTTTGACAATCGTTTACTGTGTAATGAGAAGAAATATAATTAAATAATATACATAATTAATAGTTGATCCTTATAATTAATAGTTGATCCTTATGCTTTAATACTTCCTCCGCCCTGTTTATGTGAGATCTCTTTTCATTTTAGTCAACCCCAAAAGAATGACACATTTTTTATATCTAATAGTATTAATAATTTAATTTTAAAATACTCATTTTATCCTTAATTAGATGTTTTATAATTATAACCACATAAGTATATTTATAGCTATTTAATTAGTTTTTTTAAATAATCATTAATATTTTTAATAAACATAATAGAAAATATAAGTAGAAATCAAACTATATAATTAAATATAACTTCTTATTTTTATAAAATCAAATAATAACTTACAACTTCTTTAAGTTTTCATAATTAACATTAAAATATCAATATTCTAATGCGTATTTTAACATCCAGTCTAACACATTCTCTTACATTAAACAACTTATTTTAGTATTTCTCCTTTTCTACTTTATTTGAAAATTATACAAGAGAATAGGATAAAATTATAAATATCTATTTTATTAACATTTTTTATAGAATCATACGAAGCAATAAAGAATACTAATTCATACATAAATTGATCTTAAATACATTTAAATTTATTTTATAGGTGTTTAACAGACGAAAATAAGGACCTACTCGATGAACGTTTTAATGATTCATAAAATTAAAGAATTGTCTTTATATCTTGTCTTATATACATCAAAAATAGGAGATCAATTTAATATAGTAAGCAAAAAACTTCGTTTAAAGGGATTTATCTACCAGTCGAGGAAATTTACTACCTCAAATAAAGAGAATCAAAAGAATTAACAAAAGTTAACATGATTAAAGTAGTTAATATTACATTTCTAAATAAGTTGTTTAAAATAATTTTAACAGGTGATAGTAAATAATTATGTTTCCATAACTTATATATATGTATTGTAAATCTTTGTATAATATGTATCATGTGAAATTTTAAAATTATGGAGTAATCACATTGTGTTTGATAGATAAACACCTATTCAATATTTATGAGTATTTTTTATTATTTTACTGTAATATAGTAGTATAGTTACTTTATGCAATTAAATATGTGGCCAAAATTAATTTTACTTTTTTTTTATCTTTTATGAAACATATGTGTGTAATTGCACATCCTCCTATAAATTACGTCTCCCTTTATTTCAATTTATATCATTTTGATTAGACATCAAATTTAAGATATATGAAAAAACTTTGCAATGTTTTAAATTATCTTTAAAATAAATAAACTTTAAATAGAAGAGTATATCTTTGTGAACTTTTTGACAAATAATTGAAATTCAACATGACTAAAATCTTGATAATGCTATAAAATACTAATAAAATAAAATTGTCAATTCTTCCTTAGAACTAATTAAGAAGCAAAAGGTATGGTGGTTCAGCACCTCACCCCTTAAGCAAGAGGTTGGGGGTTTGATCTCCACCTCTGGTGAATGGAGAAAACTCTGTGGCCAGTTTCCTACCGCTTAGTGTGCTGACAGTGGAACGGAGGATTAGTCTTACGGCTGCCGGCTGTGGGGATACCTTGGGAAACCAAAAAAAATAATAAGAAGCAAACTATATCATTAGAATTGAGACATAGGATGTATTAAAATAGACATTCCAATATAATTTATTTAATTCTTTTTTATATTAAAATACGCTTATAGTTAAGGTGTGTGGAATTCATGTGAAAGATTACATCATATGACATTGAAAAAATTATAATGAAATGACCATTATATCTTGTAAACTTTAAATAGAAAAGTATACTTTTGTGGACTTTTTGACAAGTAATTAAAATTCAACATGACTAAAATATTAATAATGTTATAAAATACTAATAAAATAAAATTGTCAATTCTTCCTTAGAACTAATTTTAAAAAAATATATCATTCGAATTGAGACATAGGATGTATTAAAATCGACATCTATATAATTTATTTAATTTTTTAATACATATTAAAATAGACTTATAGTTAAGGTGTGGAATTCATGTGAAAGGTTACATCGTAAGTGACATTGAAAAAATTCTAATGAAATGACCAGTATGTCTTGTTTTTTTCATTTAAAAAAGAGTTATAATGGGGTTCACATAAAAAATTATGAAAAAAATCTTATATCCTTTGTTATATTGTAAGTGTTACCTTAAACATAAATTAATTATCAATAATTTTAAGAGGAGAGAAAGCTTGTCTGAACACCACGATTGAAAAAAATATTTAAAGAAATAAATTTCAAAGATAATTTCTCTTTAAATTTAAAATTATTCTTCTCATTTGATTCAAGTATATTATTTTTAATTTACATTTAATAAAAAATTATCATATTATCATAATGAAGTATGAACAAGACTCACTACTTAAATTACATTTTAAAATTATTTTAGACATCCTGAAAAAGTTCAACTTGAATTATTTTTGAATGCTGTGAACTGGGGATAGATGAATGCTCGTAGATGTTTGTTTCTTCCTCCATTTTAAAAATAAAGACCTATTTTTCGTTTTAATTTGTTTAAAAAAGGATGATTTTTTTTTTTTTGACAATACCTTTTTAGTTTCAACTTTTCACGTATCATGCTTAGAACCACAAGATAAAGAACATTTTGATACATTTGACAAAACTTTAATTCATGACCACAAGATACAAAAATTTTCTTTTACTTTCTTATACTTTGTGTCAAATTAAAATAGATCATTCTTTTTTAAATGAAGGGAGTAATTTATATTTTTATTTTTTTTATTACTCTACTAAATAATTTACTATAACCAAATGTGCAAAGAAAATATTTAATTCATACTTGCATGTGGACATTTCATTTGAATAAAATGAAATTAAAAATTTACCACTTATTAAAAAACTCGAAAATGAGTATTATGTATTAGAACTCACAAAATACATTTATAGAAAGTTGTGAAGAAAATTATGGGATCCACGTGAAACATTATACAACTTTGGAATATGATGGACATTTACTGAAAGAGATTTTTTTTGGTCATTAAAAATTAATGTACAAACTTCAAATTGTACAAAGAGATGAGGCTTCTAGAATTGTGTTGAGTATTAGTGTGAAATGACTATATTGCCCTTGGTCATCCTCTAACTCGCCTTTCTATATAAAAAAAAATAATATATCTATATCTATAATCTATAATATATTAAAAGTGTGAAGACCCTTAGAAAAGTGATTTAAACTTTTTACCCTTCATTAAAAGACTCTTCTTTAGATAAAACTATCTTTTCACTATTTTTTTAATTTATTATTTAATTATTTTTTATTATATTAACTACACTTCCTCAAATATATGAGACTCCTAAAATATATGGTAGGAGAATTAATAATATTTTCCTTTTTATTAGACTTCCTAAAATAACGGGACACCTAAACTATATGGTAAAAGAATTAATTAATATTTCCTTTCTACTATTCAATTAAAAAATACTTCTAAAATAAGATTGTATTAAGGAAATACTTTTATAAATAGTCCATTCAACAAGGGTCTTTTCAGCGTTATTAAAATATTGACATCGTAGTAATTTTTGTGAATTTTTTTCGTTAAAGTGTCTTTTCTTCCTTCTTACCCTCTTCAATTTATAGAAAGCTAAAAAGGAATCCACCTTAGAGTGGGAAATAGAAAAATTAATTATTGTTCCAATCTTGAAAAAATTGAAGTTTTGTGGACTTTGAATCTTGAAGAATGAAGACTAATGGTAGCAGAAAGATGAACTAGCAATTGACAAAGTGGACTTAATTAACAAAAATACGTGTGACACTATTAAAAGATTAATTTTAATTAGATCCAACCCAAATTTATCAAGTTTACACCAAATCATGACAACCATGGTTAATTTATTAAGTATAAATTTCATAAATCCCAACATTTTAGAAGTAATTACATCCCATCTCATTTTTTTAATTAGTTTAGTCTCTCTCCCGTTTAATATACATTCTTTAAAAGGCATATACATAACAAGTAATGTATATTGTAATCTGTTAGAGTCCTAGAAAACAAGGAGTAACGGATATTCAGCATTCATTGACGTAAATGGCACAACTAATTTAATACGTGAATTACTGCATCCCATAAATCATGTTTCATAAACGAAATTTCAAATTTTAAAAATCACAAATACCTAAAAACGCAAATCTAAAGCAAAAGCATAAATAAAAAATCAAATTCCATCTTTGTTTTTTGTTGTTTACTGAAGAAAGCAAATTATTTCCAATTATTGAAGATGAATATTGCTATTCTTTTAAGGTACTCGGATAAATGGAGATCTCAAACAGAATATGTAGATTATAAAAGTGAAGGGATTATTGTTGTAGAATCAATAAATTATTTGAGGTTGATTTCGTCGATTGTTGATGAACTAAACATTGACGAAACTCAAAAAATATTGATGTACGTTATGTTGTTGACGGGAATGATTCACCTTTTCATATCTGTAACGATAATAACGTACGATTGTATGTCGAGTTCAAAAAAAATCAACCGGCATTCATGATGTATTCGTTATGTATTTCAACAACAGAAAAATGTGAAGATGACATATTGTTTGATAGGGAAACAGGACCTGTGAATTGCCTGGAAGGTGTTGAATTTGATGCTTTGACTTTATCTGTTGCTGAGACACAAAATGAGTATGCTTTGTATGTACTAGAGGTTGAAGATAACTTGACATGTGATAGCAAGAGCATTGATTTAAAGGTGAAACAGATGTATAAGGATAAAAATACGCTTGTTTCAGTGATGTCGACATATAAGGTGACTAATGGATTCAATGCTAGAGAAAAACGATTAGACAAAAAAAGGTGAAATCGTATCTTTTTTATACTAAGCAGTATGATTTATGAAATCATTGAATGTTTTATATTATTTGTTTTTAAATAAAATGTTATATATAGTTGCATGAACATGTGTATTTTTTTGTGCTAAAACTAAAATCGAAATACAAATTATTAGTGTGACCTTTGCAATATCTGTTTGTTAGTATGTTGAAGTTATGTATGTTTATGTGAGGTAATGAATTTCAATTTACAATTTTTTTTTATTTTCTGAAAAGCCATCGGATACATACGACAAAACTGGTTACCATTTTCTTCATTATTAATATTTCTGAGGTGCTTGGTTTAATATACATATAAGTTGCTATGTCTATGATTTTAATTGTTTATATTATCAGTTTTGGTAACGGAAATATGTTATGTATATTAAAACATATACATAAGTAATTATGTATGTGTAAACATATACATAACTGGTGACATGTCAGTAGATGTGTTATTTAATCCATAATTTGCATACTTCGTCTTTAAAGTTTATTATGTGAATTATTAGATTGTATATAGCTTTCTTTGATGAAATATTATGCATGTCTATGATGTATTATAATGGATTTGTAACAATTAAATCGTTAAAACTTATGAAATGATGCAAAATATAATCATTTGAATAGTATTTTTTATATTTCAGCTATGTACTCCTCTGTTACAATGAGAAATGTACCTGGAAGTTGGAAGCATCTAGTTACAAAAAAAATAGATGTTTTTATGATTCGAAAATTTAATCTAGAACATACATGCAATTTGAGGGATAGGGTACTGCAGAATATTTTGGCGACAACTTCTTTTGTATGTGAATTCACAGCTCCAAAACTAGTTAACTATAAGAGAAGGCACACACCGGGGGACATCATTGAAGAAATGAAAGTTGTATATGGTGTTGATATAAATTATATGAAAGCATGGCGAGCGAAGGAGCGAGCCATCGCTTTGCTAAGGGGCGGACCTGTGGATGGTTATAGACAGATGCTGAGATACATTTATATGTTAAAAAATATATATCTTAATTCGCACGTTGTAATACACAAATCATGGGATAATCGATTCTTGTATTTGTTTATAGCATTGCATCCCATGATAAGGGGTTTTGAGTATTGCAGGCCTGTTGTTGTTGTTGATGGTGCACATTTAAGTGGACCAAGGCACTTTTGTCTCAGCAAGTACTCTTGATGGTGCAGGTATGTGAAAAATCATAAATCCCTGATTTTTTTTAAACATTCATTGTATTTCATATTTTTTTTTAAGTTATTGAAAAAAATTCATTAATTTCTTTTTTGTATTTAAAAAAATAGTAAAAATTATATTTATTATCACGTATGTAGTTATGTATATTCTAATTACATATGTTAACTATGTATATGTTATCATAAACGTCTATGTATATGTTAAGACATATAAAAATTTTGTCCAGTAGACTTTAAAAAAATCTTGTTGTTCTTCTACTAATACAGTTTTTACTTAATTTAGGATGCATATTACCACTTGCGTATGGGGTTGTGGATACTGAGAATGATAATTCATGGACATGGTTTTTCAATCAGTTCAAAGCTGCATTCGGTGAACGTGAAAACATATGTGTTGTTTCTGATAGGAACGGAAGTATTATAAAAGCTGTCAGTGTCGTATATCCAAATATCCCACATCTTGCGTGTATATGGCATCTTTGAAAAAATATTTGTAGTTACTTTCGTAAGAGCAAAGAAAGTATCAGTGATTTGTTTTATTCAATGGCTAAAACTTATAGGAAAGATGATTTTGAATATTTGATGGCAAAGATTGAAAAAGCTGATCCGAGAGTGAAAAATATTTACAAGAAGTTGGATATGAAAAGTGGAGTTGATGTCATTCACCGGTAAATAGAGGTCAGATGATGACCTCAAATATTGCTGAGTGTATTAATGGTTGTTTGGTAGAGGCCCGGGGATTTCCAATATATGGATTCTTAGAAGAAGTTCGAATATTATTTGGTTCTTGGAACTATAAGAACAGTGAAATAGCTTCTTATACAAGTACCACTTTGGGCCGTCGATTTGAAGAAATTCTTACTCTTAACGGTGTGAAAGCTTTGAGAATGACGGTATGTATAATCTTTAACTTTTTGAAATGTGTATTTATATGTATTATTTGTTTGACTGAAAATAAGTGTATTTAAATTTATATTTCCAGTAAAAAATATTTGGTTGGAATTTTGTTATTTATTGTTTAGGTGAAGGCTTCTTCAACATATATATATTCGGTTTATGAATCTGGGAGAAGATACATTGTTGATTTAGAAAATAGCTCATGCAACTATGCGAGGTTTCAAATAGATCAAATCCCTTGTGCTCACGCTATAGCTGTATTGAAGTCTAAACATGTAAAAGATTTTGGAGATTACTGTTCAGAATACTACACGCCAAACACATTGGTCAAGACATATGAGGTTCCAATCGTTCCAATGCCAGACAAGAAAGACTGGGATATTCTCAATAGTGTAGATGAAGAATAAGTGTTGCCACCGTTATACAAAAGACTTCCAGGTAGACCAAAGAAGGAGAGGAAGAAGAAATCAAGTGAAACACTTTCTTTAAGCACAAATCGTTGTGGACGATGCGGCCATAAAGGGCACAATAGGCGTTCGTGTAGTTTTTTTCCAAAGGAGAACTAGTTTATTGTTTTGCTATACTCTTGAAGAGTATAACTGATTTATTTTCGTATTTTTTTCTTTTAAATAAATTATTGTTTATTTCATTTTAATTTTAGTGTTAATTTATTTTTCTTATTTGTGATTTTTATGTATACGTTGGTGTATTTTCATAAGTGCTTTGAAATATTCTAGAGTAACACAATTGTGTATATTATCAAACAATGGTAACCTGTATAACATAAAACGTACATAGCTCCAATGTAAAAACTGTGATGTGTATGTTTAATTTTTTTAAGAACTAAATTTTAAAAATCAACTGTTATGTGTTTTCTGTATAATGTTGAATTAACTTATTGTTTTGATATACTTACGAAGAGAAATGAAATAACATTGGAAACCAGTAGGTGGTACAATTATGTATATTATATAACATACATAAATTGTATTTATAGCCTTTAACTCAGATATATGTTTTATGTATACTATTTATGAATTAATGTAGATAATTTAATATACATAACTCTGTTATATAACGTCTGAGTTGTAAATGTAAACATATAGTTGTAAACAAAAAATTTTAAAAACAAATATTATGAGTTTTACATATAGCGTTGAATTAACTTACTTCTTTAATATATATTTTTTTCAATTAAATGTATACTTATGTATTATTTTTTTTAGCATTTATTAGTTAGTTATATAATGTAATATGTATATTATAATATATACACTGATTAAAATTAGGACGTTTTGTGTATATTAAAACATATACACACATTACAATTATGTATATTTTATAATATACAGTATTAACTTTTATTGTTTACAATGTATATGAAAACATATACACACATAACAACCACAAATATATGTAAATGTTGTCATGTGCAACATTCATCAAAAACTGCCTTCGTCATTGCTAAAAAATACATATGTCAAACAAAAACTTCATCATATTCATTAAAACAAATATTGTATTCTGCCTTACAAAACAACTAAAATAATTAAAACTTTGAAAATTCCTAACAAATTTCAGCAGAATACATTAAAAATCTTAACAATATTCTTCAGTAAGACTACTCAATGCAAACTATTGCATTATCATCTGGAATTTGTATAATTCTTGACTTTGGTCTTGGAGGGTCATCATTTTCACTAACATAACCTTTCTTTGCTTTTAGAATACCATACTTTTGAAGTAGTGTGGCGTAACGCATTCTATGGTATTCTGCTTCAAAACCATCAGAAGGCACGTTCATTTCTTCACTTAGGTATTCTGCATAACTAGCAACAAAGACTCCACAATCCCTGTCATACATACAAAAAATAATAGAAGTTATTACGTAATACTTACTAGCAATGAAAAATACAAATACATTAATACATGTACAGTAATATTGAAAATAAAAAGAATATATAAGTATACTTACACACTGTCGCATTCTTGTTGCATAATATGTTGAACATACTCAACGTCAAAGGGATGTTCATTCAGAATTTGTGTCATCTGAGTAATCTTATCCCTATATGTTTCAAGATTAGGCCAATCTGTACGAGATGTTTCATCATAAAATTTGTTGTCAGAGAGGTAAATTGGCAGCATCTTAGCCAACTTTTGAATCTCAGAAATTGATTTCGTATTCCTTCGTCTGGACAGCGAATCATAGACGCGTATGCGTCTATCCTTCAGGACAATAACAGCTAACACCCAGTGAAAATTCTCATTGCAGTTGATAAGAACATACACCTCATCAACTTGGTGCCATGGTAAACCAGATGGCATACAATATCCCTTGATTATATGTGTTATTGCCTCTTCAATTAGAGCAACGCGAACAGATTCAACATAATCTTGTTATGTAGTCAGGACTGTATCTGTATCGACTTCATAGTATCTGGAGTATGTCTTGTCAATGTAGTTCTTGAAAAAACAGTTGGTTGTTGTGAATCTTTAATCTTGATCGCTCCTTAATTTTGATTTCTTCCGCAAATGATAGAAAATGACATCAATATGCTATAAAAGAGGAGAAAAAATGAAACGAATTATGTCCTATATAATAAAAATCACATACTTTTAAGAATAGTGTTTGTAGACATACATCTAGATAATAAATGCATATACATAAAATATGATGAAACCTGAGTATGCCAGAAAGTTCATAACTACATACATTCAGTGATGTATATTATTTAATATACATACTGATTATTAATTATTAACATACATAGCCATTAGCATTCTAATACATATATTAAGGTAGATATATACATATGTTGTGTTATAATTGAGTTAACATATAGGTTATAATATACATAGATGATGTCCATCTATTTTAGTAGTGATGAATTTGTTAACATATACACAAACTTTTTTTGTATGATCTGAGGATACTAGAACAAACATGACACAAAAATCAATAGTGATGTATATTATAACGTATATGTAGGTGTTTTCAAATGCCTACACTACCAGAAATTGGGCCTATAGCAACAGACTTTTTGGCGAAGGTTGTAAAAGCATTGCAATAGATGGTCTATTGCAACACTTTCAACCGTCGCCAAAAATAATTGTTCTATTAGCTATAATTTAACACTATACCCGTCACCTTTGATATTAAACGTTGCAATAGATAAATAAAAAAGGCTATTGCAATGCTTATTTTATTCCCTCCATTTTTTCACGCTATACTTTGTTAAGTCCGTCAAAACAAAAACATACTTTAACAAAACCCTATCTGAAGCCTAAACAAATTAACACTTTAACAAAAGCCTATGTTAAGCTTAAACGATTTCTATGGATGCTAAAAAATCCTAAATCGAGATTGCCCTAATCGCTTAGTTTGTTGCGCAACTCTGTAGGAGATACGAGGATTCCTCTGCATAACTCTGTAGAAGAAAAAAGGTATAATTTTTGTTGTAAAAAAAATTATTTTTGTGCTTTTGTTTGCGCAATTCTGTAGTAGATTTATGTTTGTTTTTTGCATAGCCAATACTGAGCTTGGATTTTATTTAGGGAAGGTTGGCTTTGATCCGCGTAACTCTGTGGAAGGATATCTACGATCTGTGGGAGATCAAAAGGAGATAAATTTTGGAGATTTTGCTGTAACTCTGGGATTTTTGGGGATTTTGTTGTTGCTGTAACTAAAGTGTTCTTCCAAGGAATTTTTGTATTCATTATCAGTAAGTTGTCAACCTCTTTCTTTTTCTTCTTTCAAAAAAGCCTGTGGTAGTTGGTCGAGTTAGATGTTACTGATTTTTGAGGATTTTGCTGTAGCTGTTACTGATTCGTTTTGACAATAGCTTTGATTCCTTTTTGTTGAATGTTGGATTTGAGTGATAAAGTTGAGTTTGGGTTTAATTTATGGGCCTATTAATTTGTTGTTGTTTTGTCGCTTTAGAATGGCAAGAGCTGAGTAAACAAATTACAAACATACTTGTAGCTTATGTTATGCCTATTGTGAGTATCTAGTTGAGTGTGCTGTTTTGACAATAGCTACAAGTATGCCTGTAATTTTTTTACATTGTGGCAACTCTTAAACTACTTGTTTCTCTAGTGTTATGAACTGAACTAGATACTGAACAACACACTCTTGTAATTTTTTTACATTGTGGTAGCTCTTAAACTACTTGTTTCTCTAGTGTTATGAACTGAACTAGATACTGAACAGCACACTTAACGGCTGAAAAGGAAAAAACTGAGTATGTTGTTTGTTTGTTTGTTTCTGTCAGTGCCTCAGAGGGATGTGTAGTAAGAGTTTGCGTATCTGTTCTTTATTTGACTTGCTCTTGCACTGTTCCTCTTCACATGTGATGCTGATAGATCTATTTCTATTCACTTGACTTGTAGCATGTAAACCTATATGCATGATAAGCTGTTTTCTACCTCTTCTTTGATGATTTTTGATTTCCACTGTAGTCATATTTAATATGGGATGCCTTTCACTCGTCTCTGATTACTCACTTCCTCCCTTGTTATTGAAAAGAAAAAAAAGAAGAAGTCACCTATTTATTGGCTGCCTAAGCTTGGTTTTCCAAAATTTGTAGCTCACTTGTTGCTGACACTTATCTCTACAAATGTTTTAAGTTCTTGAGGCTGATGTAGTACAATACTCGACCCTTCTTGGTACTGAGGTTTAGTTATTGTTGTAAAACAGGACAATTATCTTCTGAAAAATATTTTTCTGAAAAGCTTTTACACTTATTTACACAACCAACAACAGAGAATGTTAATCATTCATAGTTTTTTGACTTAATTAACGATGTGTTATATTTTAAATTTGAAAGCATGCCTATTATTTTACTGGTGATTCTGCTGATTTAAGAAATCATGTTACTTTGTCTCTCAATGGATTGAAAAGGTCTTTCATTTGAATTGTCAGAATCTCATTTAAACTATACTCAAATTTGTGATCAACTGAAAGCATAGAAACAATTGTCAGAATCTCATTTAAACTTTACATTTGAAGTTTTTTCCTTTCTTTTGGGATTTAAATATTATCTTCATATTTTATCTTATCATGAATCATAATTTTGGTGATTTCGGTGTGTTATCTAGGATTTAAATGGATGTTGAAGATAAAAGTTGAATGAATTGTTTAATATGGTCTGATGAGTTCGAGCGTGGAGTGAATTACACTAGCCCAATTCAACCAAATTATAGGAGAAATATGAAATTCCCAACAACAAGAAAGATTGGGCTATGAGATCAATTGATGCTGCGTTTAGAGGGTGTAAGTCCAGACTCAAGAAAAATCACTTTTATGCCTACCCCAATGATGAAATTCGAAGGGAAAAAAGGCTTACCTCTGTTCTAGAACCTATATTTGAGAATCTCCTTGTGTATTGGAATTCAGAAGAAGCTGAGGTATGATATCAATATGTAGAACTGTTATATTATTGTTAGCATGCATTTATTATTAAATTCATCACGCCTGACCTTCCTTTTTACGTTGTTCTTTCTTTCAATAAAAGACATCAAATTCTATGTGTTTATACCTTCACTGCCTCGATCTTTTTATTAAAAACTTATTCATAAATATTGATTTGCTTGATACTTCCAAGACTAACAAAGAAAACAGAAAAAAGTTTAAGTATCCGCACACTATGGGCAAAATAAGTTTTGCTTTAATCCGCGAGGTTTGGTGTTTTCTCATATTGTTACTATGAACTTGTTGAGTTTACTTAATAATATAACTAGGTTTGGTGTTTTGCATGTAACTAGGAAAAAAAGACGGAAAATTTTGGTGCTTTGTTGAATAAGGAGTTCTTTGTGGCTACTAGAACAAGGAAACCTGATCGAATATATAAGGACACATTTGAAGAGATCACAAATAAAATAGTATGAAATTTTCTATTTCAAAATTGATCAAGAGCATTGTTTTCTTAAATATTGAATCAACTAAATTTACCTGCTCTTGAATATGATGTGTAGGTTGAAATGGAGAGAGTAGAGACTCAAGAAAGTGAAGATGGTACTCAATCAACTGATGCATTCACAAAAGTTATGGGGCCTGATCATCATGGTCGAGTAAGACTACTCGGACGCGGTGTTACCAAGACTCTTTTGAAACAGAAAGCAAGTGATTCTGGATCCTCTTCAAAATCTGATGAACTGGTGGAGAAGAGATTGGATGGGCTAGAAGAGAGGATGCAATAAAGAATGAATGCTCAAAGAGATGTCATTGAGCGAGAAGTTACAATGAACATCGTTGCACAACTTCAGCGTCTAAATCCAGGATTAACACTTGATCCTAATATGTTAGGATTCAATGTTCATTCATCAGGAGAAGCGTTTGCTAATCAACAAGGAAACCGTCCATCTGTTGGTAGTAACAATCAAGGTCAGTTTCCATTTCTTGATTTATTGGTAGTAACAATCTATTGGTACAACTTCTCTTGCTTTTGGTGTGTGTCTGCTGGTGAAAGTTTGGTATTCGTAGTTTGATATTGTGGCCTGGTATTATTAGTTTGGTATTGTGTCCTGAAAGAATATAAAGATGATTCTGTTTCAAAAGGGTAGATGCTATGCTGTACATATCAAATTTTGATTCTGAGGTTGACTACCTCAAAAAGTGATTTGAAACTTTGGAGGTAATTATTTGAACTGTGGTACTGTGTGCTAACTGGATCAGATGTGAAGCTGTAGTTTTCTCTTATTTATTGATATGGTAGAATTAGATGTCTTCACCAGAAAGATTGTTCTTCAAGAAAGAGATCCAGAAAACACTAAGCTTATCGATCAATATAACCAAATAATCCCAGGATTGGACCTTTAGGTTGTTATCAGCTAACCACCATAGTGAAAGCTAGTTTCCCGAAAGATCTAGTTAATTTTTTGGTGACCCTTTAACTTCCCAGCTCTGTACCAGCAAGAGCACCTGAAGACGTATAAAAAATGGGATAATTTTCCTGGTTTATAGTTTGTGTTTTTTGGTAAGTTTGGGAAATAAATGTTGTGACTTTTAAACGTAGACTTGATGTTTGAGCTTACTATTTTGTTCAGTTTTAATGAAATATTGTTGGATGCTGAGAGTGCAGTAATATGGTAATTGGAAATGACAATGGTTGACTATATTATTCTTTTTTATTTTTATTTGTTGATATGTGTTATTTGCGTTTAATAGTACATTATAATTGGATCAGGTTATCTTAGTTTGTGTGGCGAGTATGATGTTTGTGCTCAGACTTGTTAAATATGTGTGATTGAGTTCAATTATTCAACTACGTTGATTGGGTGTCTGCTGTCCTGCTGCTTTTTGTCGGAAAAAAAATTACAGACTGAACTAGGCAAGAGAACTACTTTGAGAGGGATGAATCATGCTTGCTTAAGGTTTATTCTATAGATATAACTTAAAAAGGACTAATTCCCGAATTGAGAAACTACATTCTTCTCGGAATAGACTAAAAAGGATATTCTGCCACATCAACTGGAATGGATCTAGTAATATTTAATTGGAAGATTACATACTTACTAGTGCTATATTTGTTAGGGGACCCAAAGCTACAACAGTAACCTTTCCTGGGTGTAGACTGGCTTGTTGAACGATAAAGTCAGCAGCATTCTGTTCAATAGGCTTTCCATCCGCGCCATGAACAAAATCAGCAATTTGAAGTTTTGTACCTTTCTTCACATTAAATTAAACAGAGTTAAGAAGAAACATTCATAAGGAAAAAATATTTCTAAGTTTGCTGCCAATTCAGATAATTAATTTTTCTCCAAAAAAGGTTCTTTAAGAAGAAACTAAGTAAGAAGAAACATATTCATAAGGAAAATAAGCATTGTTCTTTAAGTTATATCATCTCCACATTTGGATGTTTGTATTTCTTTCTAACCATGATTGGTTGATTTTCCTCTTCACTAGCTAACTTATACGTGGTTTATGTACTTATTTTGTTGTGGAATAGTCCTTTTTATGTTGTCATTTAAGTGCTAATTTATATTATTTGTTCTCTATTTATAGGTGTCCAAAATGAAGAAAGATATGAAAAAAATGATGAAGACATTGACCATACTTGAGAAGATTTTTGGGTTATGGATAAATGTTCTAATATCAATAGTTTTGTGTTGAATTTTTTTAAACTTATCGTGACTTGAACTTGCTAGTATGTAAAAAATTAACAAATCATTTGGACTTGATTACATTTTACTTTTGGGTTTAAATTACTAGTTTGTTGCATATTTTGAATTATGAGATTATTAATTAATGATTTTGTTGTGTGATGCGTATATATTGTGTTATAATTTATTATGTATATAAATAAAAATTTACATTAATATGACTTTATATAAATCATTTTAATTTAATAACAAAAGCGTCGCAATAGATTTGCAACGATTTAATATCGTTGCAATAGAATCTATTGCAATGGTTTAATGTCGTTGCAATGGAATCTATTGCAACGGTTCAACGTGGTTGCAATAGAATCTATTGCAACGGTTCGTAACTGTTACAATAGATGAAAATAGGCGTCCCAACAAGTGATGAAATAGTTGTAATAGGTATTCAAAAAGCGTTGCAACAGAATAACAAAGACGTCACAATAGAATCTATTGCTACGGTTCGTAACCGTTGCAATAAAATCTATTGCGACGGTTCGTAACTGTTGCAATAGATGAAAATAGGTGTTTCAATAGGTCAAAAAATAACCGTCACAATAGGCTTATCTATGGCAACGGCTGTAAAAAATCGTCACTATAGCTCTACCTATGGCGACGGTTTATACAACCTTCGCAAAAACCGTTGCCATAGACTTATCGCATCGCCTACCTATGGGACGCTTGTTGAACTGTTGCGATAGGTCTATGGCAACGGTTATTTGGTCTATTGCAACGGTTTTGCAACCGTCACCATAGATCTAATTTCTGGTAGTGCTAAACTGGTCATATATAAAATGAACACATATACAATGCAAAAACATGATGTACATAAATTAGAAATTGAAGTATTAGTTTAAGAGAAACATAGTTTATTTAAAACTTATTGAACACATAGAAAGTCTCCGAAGTAGGTTAACACATATATACCATGCATGTATGTATACAACATAACAGAACAAGTAAACACGAATGATTATCAAATTAAAAAGTTTAAATACCTCAGCGTTCCAACACGTGTTCTTTTGAGACATCAAGTAAAACTAATTTTGTGTCCGTGCATGAGCAACCACAAAATCAATTTCATGAACTCCTAGCGAAGATGATTTTGCTTTGTAGTGATCATCATCATATTTTCTATAAAAAAAATTAAATTTGTTATTATAAAAAAAAATGTAGTACATTCATTGAGTGAAATAATTAATTTTAATATCGATAAAAACTTACTTTTTAGCATGAAACTTCAATAATCCTTCCTCCACCCACTGTTTGAACTCTTCAATTACACTGCTTGGCATAGTGTCAGATATTAGGAAACCATCAAAAGCGAATTGTTGTTTCTGTTCTTCGATCTGATCCTCAATTGCTTTAGAGCCAGAAGCATATTCTGTTGTGTATGGAGACTTGAAAACTTTGGATCTCGTCCTGATTCTCTTAGCAACCTTAGCAGGGATTTTCGTAGCTTGATGAGACGCGACAACATCAGGAAAATCAAGAGGAAGCTGACTATCAGAGATGTCGTGCTGGTTCACAACTGGTCCTGCCGGTGGAACTACTTCTATAGGAACGTCATCAACTGGTGTTGCAATAACTTTCAATATCACATCTAACTCGACTTGAGACGATTCAGAAAGTGTACTCGAATAATCAACCTAAGATTAAATTTGAAGTATGTATTATTAGATTTGGTTTAACGTGCACGTAGAAGTAGTGTCATGAGTGAAAATTAAGACATGCAGGGCGGAAAAAAAATAAGGTGAAGTTACCTGCATATTAGATGTTCCAACATTATCATTATCAGGTTTCTGATTTTCCACAGCTGCGACTAGACATTCCAATGTGGCAAGCCCAATATCAGCACTAACTCCTTCAACATCCTTGAAAACATAACACAAAACATATATAAAAGTAGATCATTATTTTGATTTAACTGTAAGCGAAAAAATAGTACATTTCTTACATATTTGACCTATGGCTGAAAAAGAATGACTTTATTTATTTACCATGTGATCATTATGGACATACACAGTAGTAGATGTTCCAACATTGGTGTTGTCAGAATTGTGATTTACCACGGATTCTACAAGAGCATCTAGGCTGGCAGTAGCATTATCCTCACTGCATCCTTCAACATCCTACCAATCATAATGTAAAACATATACATAACTAAGTCAGTTCAATGTTTTAATTGTAAACATTAAATTTTGAGATCTTTAACCTGTGATTATTGTTGTATGGGACTGAGGTTCCAATCAAAATAGTGACCATCCATTGGATCATCAGCAGAGTATACGTCTGTTGATTTATCTGTCTCGTCAAAAATCTACAAATAAAAAATAATTATTGCTTTTTATGTTAATTGCTTTCATAGTTTGTGTTGTGTTGCATATTTGTATATTATAATAATTTACATATAATACAATACGTATACATTGTAACACAAATATAACTGTCGTTAAACAACATTCACTTTGTACCAAATTCTAAGCTGGATAAAAATCATAAAATTAAAGAAGTAATGAAAAAGTAATATATGTAACGAAGTATGTATAATTATCACTTGTGAGTAAATACCTTTTTTTCCTTTTCTTTCAAGATTTTGAAGATTTCAATATCTTCAACATCTTCTTTAGATGGTACATTTCCAATTTTTTCTTCTCCCTCTTGCTAATGGTGTTGAAATAATATAGTATATTCCTTAGAAAAAATTTGATAACATCAACCTGATCTAATAATAATGTATGTTTAAAAAAGTACCCCTTTTTGTATGCCTTCAATATTCTGCATGATATCCATCTCGTCTACTTGAGCTTGTGTTGATTTTTCTCCGACAGTTGAACCATCCAAAACATGAACCTTTATAGTTTGTTGTAGTAGATATATCAGATACTATGCCATTGCAATATAATATACATATCTATAAAATACACATAATATGGTGTCCTGTGTGTATTATACCACATAGGATATGTGTATCTACTTGTTCAACTTTATATAAGTTTAAGTGTCTACTTGTGCACACCCAAAGTTGGAGGTCATAGATGTGATCTGACGACAAATTAAAGGGCATTTTATGTATGTAATACCCCGATCATTTCTTAAGCCTTAATCCGTCTTTTGAGTGGATATGTATGACTTCCAAAGTGATTGATGTTTCCATCGATACCAATTTCATCAAAATCCGACATCGGATAAGGGAGTTATGGCCATTTTACTAAACTGTATCGGATCGCCCAGGTCTGACGGTCGACCTGGCGTACCAGCAGGTCCTTGGTGGACCGTCAAGCCAAGGCAGTGACCCCTCTTCCTGGTCACCGTGTGACGGCCAAGATGGTGGACCGTCAAAAAGTTGACGGACCGTCAAGGTGTCTTTCAGGTCGAGATAGAATGTCTCGTTTCAGGCCCTTGAGTGACGGACGACTTGGTGGTCCGTTGTAACGCCCCGAAGTCGGGTCCCGAGACGTCACACGGTGCTTAGGGTCACAAGTGACCCCAAACTAACCCTTCTACTGGCATAACTCATAAGCAACTGAATAAAAATACAAATCCTTACAAATCAGCAGAAATTAACTCTTTTCTGAATCTGATCGATACAAAAATGGAATTTTACAGGATTACAATTCTTCCTTTACAACCAAAATTGAAATAAAATACATCAACTTCTACTGACTGTCTATGAAGCCTCTACTAGTACTGACTGTAGGTAGCCGGGTCATGACTCCTGACTACCCCAACTCAATACGACTGAATAAAGAAAATACAACACTATAACTCTGCATAACTAACCCAAGCCCTTGAATCATAAGGACTCATCACCTGCTGAATGGATACCACGAACTGACTGGATCCGAAGGTGCAACTAAACCTTGTACCTATATTCCGAGAAAATGTAGCCCACATACGAATATGTGGGTCAGTACCATGGAAAGATACCGAGCATATGGGGGTGCAATGCATATATAAAATAATATCTTAATATCATCACAGTTTATAAAATTATGCATGCTGATATAGATGACTCACTTAGCTCGAATTAAATCATTAAAATCATGGATGAATAATACATGTAAAGTAAAACAAGTGAGTCATTACAATACATTCTCAATTCACTTTCATCTTAATTTCAAATCATCAAAACAATCAAATCTCATGTCAATTCTCATTAGAATATATTCCTTAAATCTTTTAAGAATAATGACTTTCTCAAACTCAGCCTTTTAAGCAAATATATTTTCATCTCAGATAGAAGAGTACACACACACACATTGGGAGATCCTATAACCGACATAAACCATGTGAGCTACATGGAGTCCAACGCACAACCCACATTGGGGAGAGCTGTCCTATCCTTGCCATCGGAGTAGGACTTCCAGTATCAATTCAAAAACACTAGTGATCACTATATAAATCAGCCTCAGGCTCACATCCTACGGGGGCACGTAGTTCTAGGGAAGTAAGGTCACTTTATACCTTCCACTCGGTGCTAAAGATTACTCTCGGACTTAGCTCAAAAATTTAAATCAGCCTCAGGCTCACATTAAAGAAAATCCACAATAAACACTTCAACAATTTCCATCGGGAGCCAATTTGCTACCCCTTTATCATAATCAATAAAAACGTGGATTTCTTTCACAGTCGAGTTCAAAATAACTCATTCATGACCAAAAGGTCAAATCATTCAAAACATCTCAAATATTTAACATCAACGTGCATATAGCACACATTTTCTCAAAGACACAATTTCAAATGGGGTTCAAGACCCAAATATCAAAATCATAGTAAATTTCTTTCAAGCATCATGCTTTAAGTCATAATTTCATATAAATTCGACTTTTCAAAGTCATAAACATCATAATCTCAAGATAACCAAGATAGAATATAAGTTCATGCTCCAAAATCATAATAAACATATAAAAATCATATCTTCGTAAAGAAAATTACTTTTGGGCACAAGAACGAAAAATTGTCTTTGTTGAAAACCTCCACATACCTTGAATGATGAACTTTAGATCGATACTCATTTTTGAGATGTTAATCGTGCCTTTGAATGATGGTTCTTGGAGTTCTTGAACTAGGAACTTGGAATCTTGAATAAATTTGCAGAATTAATGGTGAACTTTGGAGGTTCTTGAAGTTGGATGTAGGAGCTTAGGGTTTTCTTTTTGAGGGAATTTGATGCAATATATCATATAATACTTCTAATAGGCTTTACTATAGGGTTTGGACGGATTTTGGGTGAGGGGGAATGACCAAAACATCCCTAAAAATCAAATAATTCTCGAATCTGTCCTTTGGTGGACTGTTTTGATAGTCTGAAATAGATCAACCATAACGTTTTACTCCGATATCCAAATTGGATGATACCAATTTCATTAGAAAGAGGACTCTCATATCTTTTCTTTGATATATAGTGTCTCACCCATATCATTTTGTATGAGGAGTTATGATTATTTGAAGTTGACCCAAAAATTCACTTTTGATAGGCTGAAGTAGATCGACCATAACTTTTTTCTCCGATAGACAAATTGGATGAAACTAATTTCATCGGAAAGAGGACTCGCAGATCTTTCCGTTGATATATAGTAAATCACCCAAATTATTATGTACAAGGAGTTATGATCGTTTAAAGTTGGAGCAAAAATACGCCAGACCTCAGTACTTTTTTTTTCCTGCACGTTTTACTGTTCACTACTATTCACGGTTCGATCGGAATGTTCATAACTCGTCGCTCGGGTGTCCGTTTTGGATGATCCACATATCGTTGGAAAACTTATTTGATACTCTACGCAATGGTGGGTGATAATCTAAGACATTACGCACGGAAAATTTATAATTCATTCTAGAAGATAGAACCCAATACATTTACGCACAAAATTTCAACGAAAAATTTCCCGGGGTATTACATCATCTCCCCCTTGGAAACATTCGTCCTCGAATGTCGATGAATAAGTAAAGAATACCGTGAAAATGAGGATAAAAGGATGGGATAACAAAGTCAATCCACTTACTTCACTCCAAACTTTCGAATACTTCATAAAACATGCGATTCATAATGAGAATGGTCACATAGTTGGATCTTAAACAAAGGAGACTGATTTTAAGAAATCGATATCTTTGGTTTATTCAGAGACTGAGAATCAAAGGTCTCGAAGGGGATCTTATCAAAAGAAGGACCACTTGAGCCCAAATGAAAGGTCCCTCAACACTCCCTCCAAAAGATTCAAATGACATTGTTCGGGGAGAAAATGAACCATAATTTAATACAATCCTATCGTATGGGAACAAGGACCCATATGGCATAAATTAAGATAGGAATTTCTAGGTCTTGGGAAACATAACTCCTTGCTTCCAAACTTAGCAACACTTCCCAACTACTCCCTCGACTATGTTCAAGCCTAACTTCAAGTACTCATGAGATACGCCACATAACACTATAATATTAATCTATATCAAGAACCTCAATACACACTGAGCCTCACAACTCCTCACTTTAAACAAAACTCTTATTGCTACTCCAACAACCACATAAAATCTTATACTAGGGATCCGCTAACTTGCGGTGCATTCTTTTAGATATACAACCATAACATTCAAGCCTATACTCATAACCACATACGCACTTCGCACATGCACCTCTAAACAAACACTCATAAAGCATCTTCCTCGCTTTCTCTAAGATTCCATCAACTACATCATTCACACATACTGGTCAATTCTTTAAATGGCACACATAATATTTTCTCAACCAATTGAACTATACACAAAAACTCTGTATTACTATTCCTACAACCTCATAGAAGTGCATAAAACTAACGCACAACAATCTTTCCAAATAAACATTTAAAACTTCAATTAACCACGACATGTATCAAGGACTTAGCCTCAATCTAACTTCACTTCACCACCGTGAGCACACCACCTTCTATCATAGATAAGAAAGTATCTTCTCTCTCTTCTAGACAACTGCTCAATACCATTAGCTTGACTTAATGAAAATGTCACAAAATTTTAAAACATGAAGACCTGAAACATGAAGGGATAATGTAAATAACTTGACTCTCTCTATTGAGGCCTTAGGAATAAAATATCAAATACAATGGGTTCATTAAGGTATCAAAACTGAAGATACCCATAACGGAAACTGAATCTCACTGATCAATAAGAGTATTGCCTGAGTACTGGAACTGAACATATTGTAAAACTTGAGTATATGAGTCATGGGCGGCATGCCCTGAATTTAGAGTTCATAACTTATGGAATGTGATTCCAACTGCTAGAAGAACTGAAATTTCTCATTTTTGGAAACTAGAAGAGTATGTAATTCTCCATCACGTGTATGAACATGAATTAAGATCATGGAACTGAAATGTAAAGCATGAGTAAGTTTTGGGACAGCTGAAAATACTGAAATAACATTGGGTCAAGCACCAATCTTTCTCACAGCAAATTTACAACTTACTGGTACTTCTACTAAAATGTAAAAGCTTGACTTGACTACTTGTTCTATCATCTCCCCCTTAGATTTAAGTCACCACTCAAATTCTCAAATGCTTACTAATTTCGAATCTCCACAAACATCTTTATCGCCGGAATGTACACCATCTAGTACTTCAACTCTTGTTTCTATTAGCTCAACTTGAATACTTTCTAACCTTTTGATAGACCATGCTACTTCTGTCTTCTCCCTCTAATACCATGTGTATGAACTTATGTTTCTAACCCATAAGAATCAAAATCACACTTAAAAGGCTCAACATTTCCAATCATACGCCTCGCCTTAACTTAGCCATCAAAACATCATCCATCGTCTAACTAGTAGTTATCCATCTAACAATCCCATGGCACGACTCACTACACCACATACACTAATCCTCGAAATTAAAGCAGTCCCATAATATCTTGGGAGAACTTTCTCATCATAATATAATATTAAACTTAATTACAAGTCAACTACACTTAAACTCTTGTGTACACTGTTCAAGCCTATTAGGTCACTTCCGGTAACTAATACCATTAATCCGAAAACCGTCACATTCGACTTCATGATCACCAATCATTCAAAATTAAGGTCTCACACTTCACATAATTTACAACTCCATCTCACGCATAACTCCCACGTGAAGATTATAAAACAACACATCCATGAACACTAGCCCACTTAAACTTCATAACAATAATAATTGGTCCTAATCATATATCCTATCTTATTCACAATCTATTAACACATCCTTCTTTCACCCGTCACTACTATCTATTCTTCATACACAACTTAACATAGTTCATAGCTCTCTACGTCTTAACTTAACTTCCTCTTGCAACCTGGAGAGCGCCTAGATTAACAACACTTACCCACCGAGTACTTCCATCACTAACCTATACTCTCTGTCATACAAATACCATCAACACCCGTTTCATACCTCGAACAAACTATATCACTTCCTATTAAACCAATTGCATGCAAAAAGGGATTTCGCTATACTTATGCTCAACAAATCACACTTACCATCCTTCTTACTACTACACCTCCACATCCCACATTTTCAGCCAGCACAAGGAACAAGATGAACTACAAGTTGCTAGTGGATCGAAATAGGCCTCACATGGCTTCACTAGACTTTGGTTTTGTGTTTTGAACAAGAAAATGAGATGAATAACAAAGAAGCTATGCTAGTGAATTGAAAGAGCCCCACACGGCTTCACTAGACTTTGATTTTTCACAAACATAATGATAACAAGATTACATAATACAAGAGATAGAAACTTGACACACAATATTCAACGATCTAAGAATACACCTTACTCTGTTTTAATTAAATAACTCATAAGAATGAGGGCATAACTTTCAACTTAAGAAACTTAACACACTAGAGAGCTCCTCTCAAGCCCTTTGTGTAACTTTTGAAATTTCTTCTAGAAAATATAGAAGCATTACCTGGGGAAGAACTGGAGCTTGCGAATCATGTTATCTCAAAAATAATACATAAAGGGAGAAGTATAGATTAACATTGTAGATTTTGAGGAGGAATCTGAAAGCACACCTAACCTAGGCTTAGTTCACGACTTTTATGAACATGAATAAAGTACTTCAATCTTTGGAACTCAAAAGCACTGACAGGATACTTTCTAGCTCTCTTACAATCTCATAACTATTTATGGAGAATTAAGCTTAAATGTTTCTGATACCTTGAAAATGAGGCAGAGTTAGCCAAAATAGAGTAAGATGAGAATCTATATAAGCTTCTTGGAGAACCTTTTTATAGCACGATCTTAGACTTGAAAGAAGGAAAATATTTCCTAAATGCCCTGTAGCCTCTCGAAGAAAAGTATAGACGTCTTCATACTGTTTCGCAAGAATCTACTAGACACGACTTCATAGACACCCTAGGACACTTGAACTCTGTTCTTTGATACCAAGTTTGTAACGCCTCGAAGTCGGGTCCCGAGACGTCACACGATGCTTAGGGTCACAAGTGACCCCAAGCTAACCCTTCTACTGGCATAACTCATAAGCAACTGAATAAAAATACAAATCCATACAAATCAGCAGAAATTAACTCTTTTCTGAATCTGATCGATACAAAAATAGAATTTTATAGGATTACAATTCTGCCTTTAAAACCAAAATTGAAACAAAATACATCAACTTTTACTGACTGTCTATGAAGCCTCTACTAGTATTGACTGTAGGTAGCCGGGTCATAACTCCTGACTACCCCAACTCAATACGACTGAATAAAGAAAATACAACACTATAACTCTGCATAACTAACCCAAGCCCTTGAATCAAAAGGACTTATCACCTGTTGACTGGATACCACGAACTGGCTGGATCCGAAGGTGCAATTATACCTTGTACCTATATTCCGAGAAAATGTAGCCCACATACGAATATATGGGTCAGTACCATGGAAAGATACCGAGCATATGGGGGTGCAATGCATATATAAAATAATATCTTAATATCATCACAGTTTATAAAATTATGCATGCTGATATAGATGACTCACTTAGCTCGAATTAAATCATCAAAATCATGGATGAATAATACATGTAAAGTAAAACAAGTGAGTCATTACAATACGTTCTCAATTCACTTTCATCTCAATTTCAAATCATCAAAACAATCAAATCTCATGTCAATTCTCATTAGAATATATTCCTTAAATCTTTTAAGAATAATGACTTTCTCAAACTCAGCCTTTTAAGCAAATATATTTTCATCTCAGATAGAAGAGTACACACACACACATTGGGAAATCCTATAACCGACATAAACCATGTGAGCTACATGGAGTCCAACGTACAACCCACGTTGGCGAGAGCCATCCTATCCTTGCCATCGGAGTAGGACTTCCAGTATCAATTCAAAAACACTAGTGATCACTATATAAATCAGCCTCAGGCTCACATCCTACGGGGGAAAGTAGTTCTAGGGAAGTAAGGTCACTTTATACCTCCCACTCGGTGCTAAAGATTATTCCCGGACTTAGCTCAGAAATTTAAATCAGCCTCAGGCTCACATTAAAGAAAATCCACAATAAACACTTCAACAATTTCCATCGGGAGCCAATTTGCTACCCCTTTATCATAATCAATAAAAACGTGGATTTCTTTCATAATCGAGTTCAAAATAACTCATTCACGACCAAAAGGTCAAATCATTCAAAACATATCAAATATTCAACATCAACGTGCATATAGCACACATTTTCTCAAAGACACAATTTCAAATCGGGTTCAAGACCTAAATATCAAAATCATAGTAAAAAATTTTCAAGCATCATGCTTTAAGTCATAATTTCACATAAATTCGACTTTTCAAAGTCATAAACATCATAATCTCAAGATAACCAAGATAGAATATAAGTTCATGCTCCAAAATCATAATAAACATATAAAAATCATATCTTCGTAAAGAAAATTACTTTTGGGCACAAGAACGAAAGATTGTTCTTGTTGAAAAACCTCACATACCTTGAATGATGAACTTTAGATCGATACTCATTTTTGAGATGTTAATCGTGCCTTTGAATGATGGTTCTTGGAGTTCTTGAACTAGGAACTTGGAATCTTGAATAAATTTGCAGAATTAATGGTGAACTTTAGAGGTTCTTGAAGTTGGATGTAGGAGCTTAGGGCTTTCTTTTTGAGGGAATTTGATGAAATATAACATATAATACTTCTAATAGGCTTTAATGTAGGGTTTGGACGGATTTTGGGTGAGGGGGAATGACCAAAACGCCCCTAAAAATCAAATAATTCTCGAATCTGTCCTTTGGTGGACTGTTTTGATAGTCTGAAGTAGATCAACCATAACGTTTTACTCCGATATCCAAATTGGATGAAACTAATTTCATTAGAAAGAGGACTCTCATATCTTTCCGTTAATATATAGTATCTCACCCAGATCATTGTGTACGAGGAGTTATGATTGTTTGAAGTTGACCCAAAAATTCACTTTCGATAGGCTGAAGTATATCGACCATAACTTTTTGCTCCGATAGACAAATTGGATGAAACTAATTTCATCGGAAAGAGGACTCGCAGATATTTCCTTTGATATATAGTAGATCACCCAGATCATTATGTATAAGGAGTTATGATCGTTTAAAGTTGGAGCAAAAATACGCCAGGCCTCAGTACTTTTTCTTTCCTGCATGTTTTACTGTTCACTACTATTCACGGTTTGATCAGAATGTTCATAACTCGTCGCTCGGGTGTCCGTTTTGGATGATCCACATATCGTTGGAAAGCTTATTCGATACTCTACTCAATGGTGGTCATAATCTAATACATTCCGCACGAAAAATTTATAATTCATTCTAGAAGATAGAACCCAACACGTTTATGCACAAAATTTCAACAAAATTTTTTTCGGGGTATTATATCCGTCAGGACCGTCACGTAGAGGAAGAATGTTTCATTTTTGGCACTCGAGTGACGGACGATCTGGTGGACCGTCAGGAGACTTGACGAACCGTCAGATCGACCGTCATAGGCCACGATCAGCGAATTTCAGCTTTTTTTCAAAAAGGAGATTTTGGTCATTTCTGCCCCATAAGGTCTTATATATATCCTAGTATAGAATAGCCTTCATTTTCTCCTTTCCTCTTCCAAGAAACATCTAGAAATTAGGGTTTTTTCCAAAACCCAAAAATTCAATCTTCTTCCAAGAAATTCAAGGATCTTCCATGGATTTCTCCAAGTTGTTCGAGAATTAAGTTTCCCAAATCAAGGGCATCAAGAATCTTGTTATAAAAGTGTGAGAAAGAAGTTCCAAACAAGTTTCTACATCTCCAAAATCATAATTCAAGGTATGTGGGGCTTGAACAAGAACACTCCTTTCGTTCTTGTGCCTAAAGATTTACTTTCTATTACTGATTTACATGATTTTACAAGTGGGTTTACACCCAAATTTCTTTATTTATGATTTATGAGATTGAGTTGAATAAGTTTGATATTTATGATTATTTCATCACCATGTTTCTTAAATTGAGAATTTATTCCATGAGTTGTATATTGTCATTACGTATTGATGATTTCTAAGCAATTTAAGACAAGTGTCATGAATTATGCCTTTCCATGAGAAATTTGACTATTGAATATATATCGATATTTGAGATTGAAAGTCAAGAATGAATCCTATGATGTTTTCTTCAAGCTTTTGATATTTGAAAATGATTCGAAAAGCAAATGTACTTGATGTTGAGAAAAATTATTTTGATTTTGAGTCAAGTTAGGAATCCACAGTTGTTCATGATTTACAGATGAGATATATTTATGTTTTGATCTCTATGATAGACCCATGAGCTGATATTGATTAAGGTGGATTTCCTAACGCGTTCTGAGTTGAGTCTAGGAGGAGTATTTAGCACCGAGTGGGAAATGTGGTATTTCCCCAAAACTACGTGCCACCGTAGGATTGATGTTGATAATTGTGGGCCAGAGTCCGAGTATGGGATTGTGATAACGAGATGAGGTTGTACTCCCTGGCAAGAGTACAACACTCCTGCCAATGTGGGGTTCTCTCCTTAGGAGGGCAAAACGTTGGACTCCATGTGGCTCACATGGTGTAGTTATGTCGGTTATAAGAAACTCCCACGTCCATAATGATCTAAGTACCATGAGATACCGAGTCACTCTAAGTCATGATTCAAAGAGTTTGAGTTGAGTTAAATGATTTATGAGATTTATGAAGCATATGTTATTACTGATGACTTACGGAAATGATGTTTTAGATAATTCAAGCGAAGAGAGTTATTATTGTCAGCATGCATGATTTTCTTATACATTTATGATATTATTTAAAAATGTTCATCCACCCCCACATACTCATTACATTCCCAAGTACTGACTCCCATACTCTTTTGTATTCTATATTTCCTCATGATATAGGGTCAGGTGCTCAGTCTCAGCAGCGACAGTGATCTTTGAGTACCTTCATCTACATTTCTGCGGTTAGTGAGTCCTCATGGTTCGAGGACCTGTGTCTCCGATTTTGTCTTGTTAATAGATGGTTGTTTACTTTTAGTTCAGTACGAGTCAGTTGGGGATTTGTCCCAATTACTCCTCAGTCCTAGGTAGTAGAGGCTTTGTCAGACTAGTGTACTAGCGTGTACAGAGATTTCAGTATTTTGTTTGTACAGGGCAGTATTACTTCATGTTTCAGTATGTTCATGACATGGTTATTCCTCTTTATCTTAGCATGATTTGCGCTATAATGAGTTCTAAAAGTGATGACAAGCTTAGAGGGTTAGCTTGAGGCCACGTGTGGCCTTGAGCACCATGTGACGTCTCGGGATAGGTTCTTGGGGCGTTACAATGTATTATGCCTTTATTTAATAAATGTTATATGAAAGTATACACGAGCGAATAAAGTAAAAGATATTTTGCTTTTTCCACGCGGATCATCGAGTCTTGTCATGTCTTCTGCTGTCAAGATAAGTTCATATCGTCTATATATATACGGGTGAACATTTATAGTGTAGTTAGAATTAATTATTATCTAAATATTGATGTTCTGTAATAATGAAATGAAACAATTCCCACCTAATACTTCTCTATAGATGATGTTGCTGTATATGTTCCTTTCATTCGTTTGAATTGTATTGTCATACTCAGCACGGGAAATCACCCTCAAAGAATTCCCTTCGCTGTTGGCCTCATTATTAATAGTGGGTTGAACCTCCATTTTTCTGTACAACACTTATAAGAGAAACATTAACCAGAGACCTTATAAGTTTCTCAACTGTCCCTTTCGTATGCTTTTGCTGCCACTTTCTCTGAAAATGCAGCCACACCAGGGCAAAGTAGTCACAGATAGAGAGACCAAAACAGACATACAATACATACACACATACATACAGACCTCATACAATGCTAAAAAGGCTGTTGATTAGAGCTAAGATAAGTCACTGGCTTACCAGAGATGGGCAACCACCCTGAAAAATCCCTTTTGTTACTCCAATTATTTCATTTTTGAGCTAAAATTTAATAGAGCACTGTATCTGAAATGCGGTATTCCAAGAAAAACTGAACATAATTAGGTATTTCAGCTCTCGAGAACTGACCATCAAATGGTTGTTGTGTGCATTAGGGCTCAGATTTTGCCATTCAAACATGCTAAAGGAAAGCGATATCGCCATGGCTGCAGATACCGATTTACAAATGATGCCATCTTGGGTCGCCCCGCCAAGATACGGGTCTGATCTTCTCAATGCAGTGATAATCAAAATCACTGCCCATTTTTCCATATCAATCGACATTCTAGTAAATGGGCTACCTAGTTGTCTGATGGCTAAATTATCATCACAGACACTTTTGAAAGATAGGACTTCCCTACAAGTACGCTTTTGGACAACTTCACGCACTTTTTAACAATTGCTACACAAGATCAGAATATGTTTGCAGGATATCTGAAGAGGGTTGTTGGTTTGGTTAAAGGAGAAATCATAGGCCAATCAGAGGGGGCAAACACCCTCCAAGATTTCCCTTCTCTTTCTGTTGGCCTCATTCTTCATAGTAGAGGGGTATATTTGGCCCTTTTCCATTCTACATACTGAAATGAACCTCCATTTTCTATGCTTTTGCTGCTGCTTTGCCTGAAAAAGTAGGCAGACAGGAGTGAAGTAGTCACAGATAGAGAGACAGAACGAGACATTAATATAAGTTCACACAGAAGAACCTCATACATATGCTAAAAGGGTTGTTGATTAGAGCTAAGAAAAAAATCATAGACATGGCAGAGACGGCCAACGACCCTGAAAATTCCAGTTTTTATCCGATTGTCTCATTTTGAGACAACTTTTACGGCCCAGATTTTGCTATATATGAACATGCAAAGCGAAGGAAGCACATGCCATAGCTGCAAGACACTAATTTTCATATGGATTCCAAGATACCGATTCCAATATACGGGTTGAATTTTCTCAACACAATAAAGTAAATTATAGCCCAGAAAGAAGCAGACCATCATCATGTACAACCCACTTTCTCAAGTATTTGCACGGTTTACCCCTTTCTCGGTATGCCCTTTAATCATATAGTCAAAATGACCGCCATTTTTCAGATCAATCAACATCAATAGAACACATCATTTAGGTTCAGTACTCTTATAAAAGCAGCTACCTTTGTATTTAGAGGGGCATAAAAGTGGATATTTGTGAAAATCAGCTGTGGTAGTAAACGGAAACAGGAGAAGGAAGAGCATATATAGTCTTTTGCCCGTTTGAGCTAAAGGGCTGTTGATTAGAGAAACAAGAAATCATAAGCATACTGGAAATGGTCAACCACCACGAAAATCCTCTTTTTCTTCCGATTACCTCAACTTTCGCTAACAATTGATGGGAAAAAATTGGATGTTCAACAAAACTGCAGATCTCAATAGGGTGTTATAGTAAAACTTTTAGGGCTCAGATTATGTTGTTCTACAAACATGCAGAGAGAAAGCGCTCGCCATGGATGCAGATACACCGTAAGCAGATGAATGTCATACCGAGTCGCGCCGCGAAGATACATCATTAAAATACCTCATTTATGTTCCGAACTCTTGAGAATGCAGCTACCTTGTCGTGTCATATATACCTTACAGAAGCACAAGCAGTAAAAGGGAAGAAGTATATTAAAATATTTGGTATTCTATGGCCAAATTTCACCACAATTGTTGATTTTTTTTATTTTTTCTCAAAGGGTTGTTAGTTTTTATCAATGAAGAAGAAATCATGGACATAACAGACAGGGGCAACCCCCCTTTACAAAAAATCCCATCTCTGTGATGTGTATACCTTTGTGTGCTAAAACTGCTGTGAGTATTCTGCCATAAGCATTATCATCACAACCTCAATCGAAAGATGGAAACTTCCTCACAAGTAGGCAACTTTTCACAAACAACGACAACTTACCTAGTGAAATTCCACAAACATAAGCTACAATGGGGTAAGAAGTTTAATCAACACTTCTAAGAGTCTTCATACTTTTAATATTAGTATATATATATGATAAAAGGGTTGTTGATTAGAGCTAAGGTAAACTCATTGGCATACCAGAGATGGTCAACCACCCTGAAAAACACCTTTTTACTCCGATTACCTAATTTTTGAACTAAAATTTGAGAGAGCAACAGCCTCTGAAATTGGGTGTTCAAGGAAAACTGAAGAACACAATTGGGTATCCAGTTTAGCGCTCAGATTTTGCTGTTCAACAGACATGCAAAGAGAAACCAACACAAGCCATGGCTACAAATACACCAGCTTGCAAATGGATGCCATACCGGGTCGCCTGCCAAGATACGGGTCGAATCTTATCAACGCAATGTAGTAGATCATAGCCTAGAGAGAAGCAAATCATCATCACAGCCCATTTTTACATCATTTAGGTTCCAAACTCTTGGGAAAAACAGCTATCTTACTGTGTCATTTCTATGTTACAGAAGCACAAGCAGAAAAAGGAAGATCATATATAATTTCTTTTGCGTTTTTTGAGCTAAAGGGCTGTTGAATAGAGCAAGAGAGAAATCATAGGCATATCGGAGATGGTCAACCACACTGAAAAATCCTCATTTTTCTCCGATTACCTCAACTTTGAGCTAAAAATTGATGGAAAGCTTCATCAGAAAAATAGATTATTCAACAAAACAGAAGAACCCAATTGGGTGTTACAGAAAAATTATTGGGGCTCAGATTTTTCTGTTCTACAAACATGCAAAGAGATCAACCAACAAACGCCATGGCTGCAGATACACCAGTTTGAAAATGCGTCATATGGATTACCCCGGCAGGATACGGGTCGGATCTTATCAGAGCCTATGCTGTGATACCAAATTGCAGGGGTGCAGATAACTTATTTGGAAAAATAGATTAGATCTATTTTTATTTGTGCGTACATATTTCTTAACTTCTCTAAATATTTTTTTTTTTATTTTTTTTTTAAATTTATTTATGTTAGTTTTATCGATATTCATATCTTGGGGTGATTATATGGTAATTGGTTAAATGCTTTACTACAGTATTCCTTATTTTTTTCTCATAATTTTTTTAATTCTTCTATATTATTTTGAAGGTATTCTAAATATTCTATATTTTTTGTTTCAAAATATCCAATTAGATTGTCTTTCATAAGTTTTTCTAATACTAGTATTTCTTCCATATTTTCTCTCCAATATTTTAAATATTCATAGTCTATCATTTTATCCTGTAGTAATTGTAGATTTACAAATTTCTGTATAATAATTTATCCTAATTGTACTGTAATGTATATCTAATTCTAGATTTTCAATGCTATTTATTATCTTGTGTTGTTCTTCTCGTAGCGAGTTTTTTAAATTATATACATATACTTTTTCTTAAATTTTCTAGTGTTTCTTCTATCCATATTAATTTTTCTTTTAGATTCTCCATTATTTTTCTAATTCGGTTTCTATAATTAATTTCTTCATTTAGATTATCTTGATTTTCTCTAGTTTTTCTAATATATTCTAATATTTCTTAATCTGAATAATATCCATCTGGGTAATTATTCAGGTATAACTGTTCTATCCAATTTATAGTTTCAATTTCATAGTCTAATACTTCTTCTAATATTATTCTCTTAATATCTATAATTTATATATCTCTAAATATATATAAGATTAATATTTTAAGATTATCTATCATTTAAAATTGGTTAAATACTTTATTATAATATTTTTTAGTTGTTTGTTTTAATCTCATTAATTCTTCTATATTTTCACTAAGAAATTGTATATATTTTATTTCTATTTTTCAAAATTCTAAATATACATAATTTATTATAGTTAGTGTGTGGGTTTAGTATGTAAGTATTTATAAGAGTAGTTCGGTAGGTGTGGTATATAATTAATTCTAGTCATAAAATATCTATCAAATATTTTTTTCAATATGATTTTTCTTATATCTATTATTTCTATATCCTTAAGTACTGATAACGCTCAATCTACAGCTCTCGTAGGAGTGTAAAGCGGTCGTTAGCAAATATAGAACCCAACCTGGGTTGGGTATCGATCCCACAGGGAATAGCTTGGTCAACAAGTAAGCAATGATTACTAGACTTTTAGTGCAAGTCTCGTAAGAAGGGGGGAATTGTATTGTGAAAGTAATGTAACCAAAATAAGAGAGTAAAGCAGAAAATAGCAAAGTAAAAAAAAAGAATGTTTAGTAGGTTGTGAAACAATGAGAATTGAGGAGTTGGGGTTATGTCCACCTTCTGAGTTATACGTCTCTATTGACTATGAGTGTGTTGAATTCAGACATGCATGTGCTTAAAGAGAATTGTATTCGATGGTAAATCCAGGCGTCTTTCGACCTATTCGAGGATTATTTCACTTTAACTCTTTCGAGCTTAAAGCGTGTCTAACGGTACGAATTCTCCAAGAGGTTAATCCAGTTACGGCACTAACTTTTTAATAGGGGATGGGATCCTACTACCTTGACATTATCTCTTTTCCAGACAGATAACCTTTCTTTCGAACAAGTTAAATGTTATACTGGCGTATTCTTGCGTTTGCAACCACAAATAATTTAGATTAAGATGAAGAGAATAATGATATAAGCAGTATACGTGTCACGAACTCACAAACTCACAGCAATAGATAGTATCTCATTCGGCTTCCATAACCCCAAAAGAGAAGTTTAGTTACCCATGAGTGCGAAGGAAATCACAATTGACATTGTTGTTATACCACAATAAAGATTTCACGTTTGTAATGGTGTGGTAGGCGTTAGGCGTGAATTCCTTAGCAAGGCAACGTTTCTCTTGTTACGGAATTTAAGAATAGATGAATAGAAGAAGAAAAATAGAATTAATGGAAGAATGATTGTTTAGAACTAGAATGTCTTAGAAGTAGAATAAAATAGAATTGAATGTCAGAAGATTTTAGAAGATGTTAGAAGATGTTCTAAAATCTCTAGCAAGATAGGGTATTTATAATACCCATATCCTATTCCTACTAAGCTAATGAAATACTTAACCCAATTGTACTAGGTTAATGTATCATTATCCTAATCCTAATAAGCTAATGAAATACTTAACCCAATTGTACTAGGTTAATGTATCATTATCCTAATCCTAATAAATTACTGCTAGTCCCCAAAGTCTTCAGAAATGTTGTTTTAGCCCGGGACAGATTTTCCATGCGCCATCTTTAGTCCTTGGCGTCCAAGATTGGCTTTTCTCCTTTCGTGAAGCTTTCTTTGGCGTCAAGTTATCCATAAAATGCTGAATTCTGCATCATTTATACCTGAAACTTTGCTAATCATGTTCGTTAGCTCACTTTACAGGAAAAAGGACTAAAAGTGCATGAAATATATAATTTGTTCTCAAAACTAGGCTAAAATATGGGCAAAATATAGTGCTATAGGTGTGTAAATTCGCCTATCATCAAGTACATATAAAACGAGTATTTTAAATTTATCTAACATTTCGTCAGATAAATAATTATTCATTTTTCATAAAATTGTTATTTTCAGAATATTCCCTTCAATTATGCACATAACAAAAAATGATCACTTTAGATTGCTATATACTAGATTATTCTTAAATAACATATTCTTCGGTCACTATTAGCATGGTAATCTGGATACTTTTTCCTTAAACAGCGCCCCTACTTTGGTTACTCCCCTATCACGGCTTTCTTGTCTCACCGATTTCACCTTTAGGATGGCATAGTTCTTAAGAATTATTCTCCTTTTCCACTTTGCTAATAAACTTCTTAACATGCTATTTTTCGAATAATTCTACTATAAAGCAACTAACATGAACTTATTTTATCATATCACGATTGTTAAGAATTTATGAATTTAGCTATTCGTAATAGTAAATGAATATACCTGTTCTGGTAGTTTTGATAATTCTAAGCTTTGCTCCTCCATAGATTTTTCATTAAAATATACCTATTTTTTAAATAATCAAATTATTTGTTGTAGATAAGAGAGAGTTTTTTGCTTCAACGCATGAAGACTTGCCTTCATCTGAGCAAATGCTCTTCTATTTATATTTTTAAGAAAACGCGTAAACGTTTTACATTCTTACATCTGTCCTAATCTAACTTTACACGTTACCTACCTACTTTATAAAAGTCTTTACACCTATCTATAAAAGTAGAAAAAAACTTTACAAAGGTACTAAATTATTTCTACAAAAGGACAAAACTTAGTAATGGCATTTTGCCAAAAAGTCAAAAAGTAAATAGTAACTAATAAATAATTTACGTAAATGAATTAAGAAAGATATCTAATCTTCCATATGTCATTTTCTAGCATTAACTTGTCTTCTTTATGTCACTTCCCAGCATTAACTTGTTTTCTTTTTATTATTGCTCCGTCTTCTTTTTATCTTCATTATTGCTTCCGTTGATATCTTCTTGTTGTATCTGTTGCTTTTCTATCTTCTTTCCAGCTGGCATGCTTATCTTCTTGATTTTTTTATTTTATTCTAGCCGAACTTCTGGGATAATATTATCTTCTCCATTACATCTCAAACATTGATGATCTGGATATTTGTGTCCAATTATCTTGCAATATCTTGTCAATAATCCGTCTGAAATAAATCCTCTCTTAATTGCCCTTGCAGTAGATTATTTTTCTGAGTTAAGTAATGTCATTATTCATTGTCTAACATCTTCCATATTTGCTTGTCGTAGTTCTTTTGAATTTGAATAAATCATCTGATGGTCTCTTGAATAATAGCTCCATATTCGGTTTCCATTGGTATAATTGTTTGTTAGTTCTTGAATAATTGTAGCTAGTCCAATAAGTCGTTTGTTTGCATAAAAATTAGGTATCTCGATTTTGGGTATCTCTGGCTGCTGCACAATATCTTCTGGTATAATCATATCTCTGGTTAATCTTATTTTTACAACTTGTATAACTGATTTTATCTCGTCGTATAATATCTCTGCTTGTGCAGTATAACACTTTATATAAAATAGATTTCCTTTGGTTACTCTTTTATAGGTGTTGAATATTTTTTGTAATTCTTCCATAACTGGTAGTTCTTCTCCATCTTGGGTATATATGATATTTAATAATCCATAGTCGAAATAATTTTTTATTAGGCTTGGGTTAGTTTTGAGTAGTGCAATTAGCTTGTTGTACTCGGTAGATATTTTCTATGTATTTTTGGGTTGTATAGTTATAAACTTTTTTATCTTGGTTCAGACTATCTCGATATGTGGTAATTTGTGGGGGTATATTCAAGAGGTCTTTTTGTATTTTTGGTGTAAATGGTTTTTCAAATGTCTTATTTAAGTTCATATTCTGGTATCTTTGTCCAATAACTCCTTTGCTTGTACCTGCAATTGTAGATTGATAAACGTTATGGGTTTTACGGAGTGTCCCAACGTCTCCTTCTAGCTCTGAAATTTTAATGTCTTCCGATCGACATAGCTCTGCACACTATTGAGTTAGCTGATTTGTAGCTATAGACTTCAGTTTATCTTCATTAATCTTTAGCTTTTCTATTTCATTACCTATAGTATCCACTTTCATTAAAAGCGTAGTTAGGGTTTTGAATATCTTTTCTATGCATCATCTTCTATTATATTAGTCTGTGTAGCTTTGTCTTGATATGTAATCTGCAATAATGTTTTTGTTAGTACTAATTACTTCAATTGTAAATGCAAAATTTAATATATTCAATACTAGTCTCCGAATCTCTTTTGTTGTAACTGAATTTTGTATTTTCTTTGTTAGCCACCAACGTACCTGTGTATTATCTATTCATACAATAAACTTGTTATATACAATATATGGCTCAAATGCTAATAAACATTTATATAATGAACATAATTCTTTTCTATTTATTTCCCATTTTATTTCTGTTTCATTACACGTTCCTGAATAATATCTACAATGATGTTCTATTTTTTCATTTTCATACCTATATTTAAGTACTCCTCTATAACTACATTCACTAGTATCTGCTTCTACTATATATATAAATTTTCTATTTTCGTCTGGGAATTGTAATTTTGGTAATTTTTTACAAAGTGTTTTTATTTTCTGGACTTGTTTTTTATCTTCTTTGTTATAATTATATTTTACATCCTTTTTAAATTTTTTCTGTAAAAGCTTTAGATTTTCTGCTAATTTTGGTATATATTCCCTTACTTGGTTTACTAATCCCAAAAATGATTGTAATTTATTTTTTTTGTATCTAATTCTTCTTTCAAATTTATTATTTTTTGTACTATATGTTGTTGCATTTTTACTCCACTTTTATCTATTTGTATTCCAAAAATTCTATCTGTTTTTCCGTAATTTCAGTTTTCTTTTCACTTAAACTTATTCTCGATTTTTTTATTATATCCGTAAATTGTTCTAATAATTTTAAATGTTCTTCTTTGGTTTTTGTATATAATAGTATATCATCTATATATACTATACAATTAGACAATTGTTTAAAATAATTATCCATAAAATGTTGATATCTACCTAGTGCATTTTTATATCCAAATGGTAGTACATTCCATTCATAAAATCCTTGTGGTACCGTAAATGCAGTTAATTTCTTAGATTCTTCTTCTAACTTTAAATGGTAAAATCCTGATTTACAATCAAATTTACTAAAGTAATTATATCCTTGTATTTTTCTTATTTTTAATATCTTATTTGGTATTGGGTAATTATATGTCATAGTTTTTGCATTTAAATTTCTATAATCAATAATCATTCTACTTTTTCCTCTTTTTTGTTCACTATGTTTATTTACTATAAATGCTGGGCTATTATGTTTACTATTACTTTTTTGTATATATTGTTTTTCTAATAATTCTTCTATGTGCAACTTAAATTCTTTTAAATCGTCAAAATTATATGTTAATGGTTTTTGAGTTATTATGCTATTTTTATCTATTAATTCAATTTTTATAGTGATTTTATGTTTTTCCCATCCTTTTAATGGATCTTCACTATATAATTGTTCTAATTTTTTCTTAATTATTACTATCTTACTTATTGAAAATGTAGTTATTTCCTTTTTATTTATTGAAAATACGATCAGTTCTATTGTATCTTCAGTATTTTTTATATTTTTTAATTTTTGTGTAGTTTTTTCACTTCCTTCTATCCAATCAGTTTTCTTTCTTATTTTATTAGTAACTCTTTTTGCTCTTACTTTCTGTTTACATGGTGTTGTAAATCACCAATCCGTTCTAGTTATTATATATGGGTATAATTTATCTAAAAACGGCATTCCTAAAAGTATATCTTTTGATGTTAGCTCATAATTATAGATTTCTTCTATTGTTAATATTTTATCCATACTTGTATTTTTACATTCTTAGCTTTATAAGTAATTAAGCTTCCTTCGTTATTAAATCCTTTAACTATTATTGATGTTTTTAATTTATCTCATTTATTTTTTGGTAAACAATTATATCTACATAAATTAGCTTCTGCTCTTGTATCTATCATAGACGTATAATATCTACTGTAATACCCTTCTACTACTATCTTCATTAATACATATATTTTCATATCATGTTAAAGCTCTTCTTAAGAATAATTTCTCTCTATTATATGTTATAGATAATTGTGTATGCTCTATATTATATGGTTTTACTTGTTCTAGCCATTTTATTCCTAATATTATGTCTGTTTTTTGCATTTCTTCCTTTATTTCAAATCCTATTTTTATTTTTCTAACTCCTATTGTTATTTCTTTTTATGCTATATTTTTAGTGTTTATTAAGCTTCTTGGTAGATCTGGGCATATATTATTGTCAGATTTTATTTCCTCATTTTTTATTAGATATCTTGTTATATAATTTTCTTCTTGTCTTGTATTTAAGAGTATTAAATATTCTTTTTCATTTATTGTTCCTGTTATGTAATATTGGTTTAAATTAGTTGTTGAACTTGTTTCATAACTTGTTCTTTTTGATGAACTTGATGATTCTATTTTTTCATAAGCTATTCTTTTTGTTGTACTTATTCTATCATTTATTATTTCTAAATTTTCTTCTATATCTATGTCTCTATAACTATAATCATTATTATCAATTATTTTTACAATTTTTTCGAAAGGACTTTCTATTTGTATTTTGTTAATTTTATTTTTTTTCGTTATTTTATGTTTTGTTGTTAATACATATAGATTTTTACATCTTGCTGTAAATATTTTACTTCCTGGGGTTAGTTCTATTCCTGATATTTTCCTATATAATACTAATGATTTATCTATATTTTTATCTGTTATTGCTACTGAATAATTCACACTTATTATAAATTTAAATTTTTGGTATATTAAATTTCCTTTTATGGCAGTTATTATACTTTTTTCTATAGGTTTTATAATTCTATCATCTGCTAGGTATAATTTTATTGGTGTATCTATTCCTTCTCTAAAACATGCTTTTAGTAATATCTCTGTACCTGCAAGGTGTACATATTTTATTGGGTCTCTACTTTTTATATCGTTTATTTCTTTATTAATTATCCTTTTTGTTACTAGTGGTATACTGGCTTTACCTTTTGCATATCTACAGTCTATTACATGTTCTTTTTGGCTTACTACGTAGTATTCTTCTTTTTTTCTACTAAATATGTTTTTTATTGTTGGTATTTTAAATATTTTTTCTACACTTAAATCTAATTCTTTTCCTTTTATTTCATCAAATATATGACTATCAAATATTATTTTTTGATCTGTTACTTCTTCATTTAAATATTCTTCTTTTGTTATTATTTTTATATCTTCTTCAGTTATTTGGTTTATTCTTATATCTTCTTCAGTCATTTAATTCATCTAATTCACTATCTATTTCATTATCTGTTTCATTCTCTGAAATTTCATATATACTATCTTCACTTTCTAATTCGTAATCTATATAATCTATCTGCATATATTCTGTATTTTCTATTTTTATTTCTGATATTTGTTTATTTTTTGGGTTTTTAGGTAATTTACAATCTCTAGCTAAATGTCCTAATTTTCCGCAATTATAACAAGTACATTCTTTTATAGATTTCTTTTTCCTATATGGTTTTTTATGTTTATAATTTTTTACATAATATCTTTTTCTTGGTTTCTTATATTTATATTTTGATTTTTTGTATTTCTTATATTTCTTATGTCTTTTTCTTTTCTTATAATATCTTTCTTCGCATCCAAATTGAGGTGCTATTTTATCTTTGCAACATGCTAAATTTCTTATTAATGTTTTTTTCATTTTTATTTCTTCTCTATATTTTTCACATAGGTTTCTATACCATTGTTGTAAAAATTTTATTCTTGCTCCTAGAGTATCTACTATTTTTGCTTCATCCCAACTTTTTATTATTTTTGAACTAAATGGTTCAGGTAATTTGCTAAAATATAATTTTCTTATTTCTTTACTTTCTTCTGTATTATATGTTCTTTTATAATGATATTCTTTAAATGTGCAAGTATATTCATCTATGTAACACATATTACATATTGCTAATTTTAATATTAAATTCCTTTTTGTATTTTTCTCTTCATTTTGTTCTTCTTCTGTTGTTGTCATGCTGCTAAATTCGTCTTTTATAGCTATTTCATATTTTTTTAATAATTCTATAGGTGTTAATTTAGTTGTAGTTGTTGATGATGTTTCTTCTGTAGGTTCGCCAGTTCTTAATACCCTTTTACTATTTTTAGTTAGATTTGAAAACCATAATTTCACTGTTCCTATTAGTGTTCTTTCTATATATTTTGGTGCATCTGTAACATTTATATTATTATCAAATAATTGTTTTGTCATATATCCTATCCATAATTGTATTGTTTTTTCTGTATCTATTACACAATCTAAGTCTAAAAAGTTATAATTTTTATTAACTATTTGTTTTGGTGTCCATTTGTCATATTCATCCTTTAGATTATATCTTTTAAACTATTATGTAGGTTTTCTTATTTCTGATGTTCTAGGTATTATATCTTCATCTTCTTTTTTATCAAGAGTATTTATTTCTGTGTTTCTATTTTCTAAGTTTTCTTCATTAATTACTTCTTCGTTTTCATTGATTTCTAAATTTTATGTGTTTGTTAAGATTTCTGTATGTGTTTCGCTATCTTCTGAATCATAATTATCTGTTTCTTCAATATCTATTGTATTTATTTCTAATTTTTCTTTAAATTGATTTATCTCGTTTAATAATTTTTGTTCTATATCTTTTTCTTTTTTTTCTTTCTGTCTTTTTTCATACAAATCTTTTAGCATTTGTAGTTCTTTTTCTAATTCAACAATCCTACTATTTTTAGTTTCTTCTATTTTTCGTATTTCTTCTGTAGTTTGTTGTTTTATTTTTTCTATTTTCTTTTTTCTATCTATTTCTTCATTTTCTTTTTCTATTCTTACCATAACTGCCAATTTATCTTCTAATTTTAATTCTTCTTTTTCTAACATTAAATATAAATGTTCTCCTATTTTCTTATACCTTATTCCTAGATTAGAAAATACTATTTTTATTTTTAATCCTTCATGGTTTTCATATATTTTTTCATCTATTATAAATTCTTCTTTGTTCATTTTTATTTAATTGTTAATAGATCATGTTGGTATGTATATTCTAGACTATCTATTGTTGATTCTAAATTTGATATTTCTTCTTTTTGTGCATTTATTGAGTTTTTACTAACTCCGACAATTATGTTATATTGTAGTCTTTCTATCCTTATTTTTAATTCTTTACGTTTTTTAGATATTATTTACTTTAATTCTTTATATTTTAGTAATTTTTGTACTTTATTCATCTAAATAATATTTTGGGGAATATCTAAATCTAGTTTTATCAAATAAGTCATAATTAATAAATTAATCAAATAATAAATTAATCAAATAAATCCAAATATATACTACTTCCGTAACTTTAAACAACATAGGCTCTGATACCAAATAAGATAAGCATGTCAGCTGGAAAGAAGATAGAATAGCAACAGATACAACAAGAAGATATCAACGGAAGCAATAATGAAGATAAAAAGAAGACGGAGCAATAATAAAAAGAATACAAGTTAATGCTGGGAAGTGACATAAAGAAGGCAAGTTAATGCTAGAAAATGATATATGGAAGATTAGATATCTTTCTTAATTCATTTACGTAAATTATTTATTAGTTACTATTTACTTTTTGACTTTTTGGCAAAATGCCATTACTAAGTTTTGTCCTTTTGTAGAAATAATTTAGGACCTTTGTAAAGTCTTTTTCTACTTTTATAGATAGGTGTAAAGACTTTTGTAAAGTAGGTAGGTAACGTGTAAAGTTAGATGACAGATGTAAAAATGTAAAACGTTTACGCGTTTTCTTAAAAATATAAATAGAAGGGCATTTGCTCAGATGAAGGCAAGCCTTCATGCGTTGAAACAAAAAACACTCTCTTGTCTACAACAAATAATTTATTTATTTAAAAAACAGGTATATTTTAATGAAAAAATCTATGGAGGAACAAAACTTAGAATTATCAAAACTACCAGAACAGGTATATTCATTTACTATTACGAATAACTAAATTCATAAATTCCTAACAATCATGATATTATAAAATAAGTTCATGTTAGTTGCATTATAGTAGAATTATTCGAAAAATAGCATGTTAAGAAGTTTATTAGCAAAGTGAAAAAAAAATCCCTAAGAACTATGCCATCCTAAAGGTGAAATCGGTGAGGCAAGAAAGCCGTGATAGGGGAGTAACCAGAGTAGAGACGCTGTTTAAGGGAAAAGTATCCAGATTACCATGCTAATAGTGACCGAAGAATATGTTATTTAAGAATAATCTAGTATATAGCAATCTAAAGTGATCATATTTTGTTATGTGCATGATTGAAGGGAATATTCTGAAAATAGCAATTTTATGAAAAATGGATAATTATTTATCTGACGAAATAGTAGATAAATTTAAAATACTCGTTTTGTTTGTACTTAAGGATATAGAAATAGTAGATATAAGAAAAATCATACTGAAAAAAATATTTGATAGATATTTTATGACTAGAACTAATTATATACCACACCTACCGAACTACTCTTATAAACACTTACATACCAAACCCACACACTAACTATGATAAATTATGTATATTTAGAATTTTGAAAAATAGATATAAAATATATACAATTTCTTAGTGAAAATATAGAAGAATTAATGAGATTAAAACAAACAACTAAAAAATATTATAATAAAGTATTTAACCAATTTTAAATGATAGATAATCTTAAAATATTAATCTTATATATACTTAGAGATATAGAAATTATAGATATTAAGAGAATACTATTAAAAAAAGTATTAGACTATGAAATTGAAACTATAAATTGGATAGAACAGTTACACCTGGATAATTACCCAGATGGATATTATTCAGATTAAGAAATGTTACAATATATTAGAAAAACTAGAGAAAATCAAGATAATCTAAATGAAGAAATTAATTATAGAAACCGAATTAGAAATATAATGGAGAATCTAAAAGAAAAATTAATATGGATAGAAGAAACACTAGAAAATTTAGGAAAAAGTATATGTATATAATTTAAAAAACTCGCTACGAGAAGAACAACACAAGATAATAAATAGCATTGAAAATCTAGAATTAGATATACATTACATTACAATTAGGATAAATTATTATACAGAAATTTGTAAATCTACAATTACTACAGGATAAAATGATAGACTATGAATATTTAAAATATTGGAGAGAAAATATGGAGGAAATAATATTATTAGAAAAACTTATGAAAGACAATCTAATTGGATATTTTGAAACAAAAAATATAGAATATTTAGAATACCTTCAAAATAATATAGAAGAGTTAAAAAAATTATGAGAAAAAAATAAGGAATACTATAGTAAAGCATTTAACCAATTACCATATAATCACCCCCGAGATATGAATATCGATAAAACTAACATAAATAAACTCAAAATAAAAATAAAAATAAAAATATTTAGAGAAGTTAAGAAATATGTACGCACAAATAAAAATAGATCCAATCTATTTTTCCACACAAGTTATCCGCACCACACAAGTTTATCAGAAAAGAAAGATTACCGAAAAAATAAATTGAATGACATGATTTGAACATTATAGTATAATATAATTATGAGATCTTAGCATATAGTTTATCAAAAAAGGAAGATTGCCAAAAATAAATAAATTGAATGACATGATTTGAATATTATAGTATAATATAATTATGAGATCTTCGCATATGGTTTATCAAAAAAGGAAGATTACCGAAAAAATTGACGATGAAGTGAAAAACCTTTTTTCAATTTGTGAGATCCGAAATACCGACTTCACTATTTCTCGCTAAGCATCCAAGGTCTGGGCTCAATATATGGCCCAATATATGTTACTATTTTTTTATTTTAATTTATGTGATATAAATAAAATTTAAATAATTTATTATATTTTTAATTTTTAATATATTTTTAGATATTATAAGTTATTAACTGTTATAATTTATAATATTTTTTAGCATTGTCAAAAAAAAATCCTTCATTAACATAAGCTGCATTTACTTTAATTGATGATTTCGCGCCTTCACCCATTTGAATTACTTTGAATTCAAATCCTGAAAACTATTATTCTTACTCCTTCAAAGGGCCATTATTTCTCATTAAAATCCCTCATTACTCAATTTGACCAAATACGACAATTGATATTTGAAAAAATTATCTACTTTGATTACTTTTTATAAAATATTTGCTGTTTTTAAATATACTTTGTATTTGTTATTTAGATTAGTTTGACCGCATGTGTAACCTTTGATTATTTAACATTAGATAATTTTGTCTATTGTAAAGATTTTTAATGAAATCTTCACATTTTAATATAATAATATAAACATAACCTATATTTTATTGTAAGCATATATATATTACCACCAGAAGTTTCAAGTGGTTTATGGACCGCCACTTTTGCGTTTGTCATGCAGTACCTCTTTTCTGTGCTGCTAGAAGCTAAGAGATACACATCAATTTGAACCGACATCTATGTAATTTTTTCTAATCTTAGAAAAATAATTTAAATTTTTTGTCGTTCATTAGAAAAACTCCACAATAGACAAAACTTTTTTACTGTTTTCATCAAATTATATTAGAAAAAATCTAAATTAAAAACTCTAAAACAACTATAAGCATAAATTTACATTATAGATCTCTTTATTTAGGTTTAACTCAATTTTCCAAAATTGCCATAGAAGTAGTTCAGGTTTAGAACTTTTTTATCAATTAAATATTGATAGCATCTATGATTAAAGAGAGAAATTTTTGAAAAGTCCTAAATCTATACAAAGAAAAATTGCATCACAAACATATTACACATATACTAATTCGAGATAACTTTTCAATAATCAGATTTGAGTTGGTACAGAAGTCTTTAGTTTTATGAGAATAATTAAATAATAATTATTTGAGTAAAAATAGTAAAAAGACATTTTATCGCAGAGTCTTTTAATGACTTAGATTGGAATTCTTGTTTCATTCCTTTTCAATTTAGAAAACTTATCTCAAATGACAAGCAAATAAGCTTTGTAGGTTGGTTCTTCTTTGAGGAAAATAGAAAGACAATGGATAATGCATGAACAAATAAATAATGCACTTTGACCGTATTTTGTAAATCTTTTCAATTTTCATATGCACAAAGCAACTGATCGATAGTCTAATTTTGTAGCTCTTCAATTTTCATATGCACAAAATAATTAATCGATAGTCTAGTACTACCTATATACATAATCTTCTTTGAGGAAAATAGAAAGACAATGAATAATGCATGAACAAATAAATACATGCACTTTGATCGTATTTTGTAGATCTTTTCAATTTTCATATGCACAAAGCAACTGATCGATAGCCTAATTTTGTAGCTCTTCAATTTCTGTATGCACAAAGCAATGGATTGATAGTCTAGTACTACCCATATTAATAATCTTCTTTGAGAAAAACAGAAAGACAATGAATAATGCATGAACAAATAAATATATGCACATTGATCGTGTTTTGTAGATCTTTTCAATTTTCATATGCACAAAACAACTAATCGATAGTCCTATTTGGTAACTCTTCAATTTTCATATGCACAAAGCAATGGATCGATAGTCTAGTACTACCTTTATACATAATTTTTTTTGAAGAAAATAGAAAGACAATGAATAATGCATGAACAAATAAATACATACATTTTGATCGTGTTTTGTAGATCTTTTCAGTTTTTATATACACAAAGCAACTGATGGATAGTCTAATTTTGTAACTCTTCAATTTCCATATGCACAAAGCAATTGATCGATAGTCTTGTACTACATATATACATAATCTTCTTTAAGGAAAATAGAAAGACCACGGATAATGCATGAACAAATAAATACATGCACTTTGACTGTATTTTGTAGATCTTTTCAATTTTTATATGCACACAGCAAATGATCGATAGTCTAATTTTGTAGCTCTTCAATTTCCATATGGACAATGAAATTGATCGATAATCTAGTACTACCTATATACATAATCATCTGATAATATGCATTGCATACAGACAAACAAAACATATACAAGAGTTTCTCGTACAATAAAAATCAACAAAGAAGATAAGAAAATTAAAAACAAAATGAAATATAAAAAAGATTCAAACTTTATGAACTTTATGACATCGAATTTACTCGAAACAAATAAAATAAGGCATGTGGAGTACTAAATTTCACTATTGTCATTGTTTTTAATTTGAACGTATGATCTTTTAAAAAATTATTCATTCAAAAATTAAAAATAATTTTAATAAATTAATTATCTTTAGTTATTTTTTCCGTTCATATTTACTTGTTGATGTTTGACATGACACATTTCTTATGAAATAATAAATATAAGAATAATTTTACTATATCACCTTATAATTATAAGTCATTAAAATATTAATAAATAAATAGTGTGTAGTAGCAAGTACAAAACAAATATAAACTTGCAAATTATCTTCAAATTTTTCAAATTAACAAATTTATCAAAAACAAAAAGCGTTACGATAAAACAAATATGACAACCTAAAAATTCTGATGAAATTAAGAAAATGAAAAGGTCCGGTCATCTTCTTTCAACAAGAAGTATTCTAATTTCAAGTAAACAAAAAATAAACTATACTATATGTGTAATAATTTAATATGATTAATAAATTTAATAATAACCAAACAAAAATATTATGATAAAGCATATGGTAACAAACTAAAAGTCACGATGGACTTAAAATAGCTAATAAAGGACAGTTTTTTTAGTCAGTGGGATAAAAAGTCTATGGCAAGTCCACAAATATCTTTTTTGTGATCAACATCCCTTTTTATGTGTATATATCTATTTTCATCTCATTTATTGCTTAAAAAATTCTTTATAATTCAATATTTTGTACTATTATTTGTAGCACCATATTCTATTGTTGTAACAACATGGTTAAACCAAGTGCAATATGATCCACTGAATACACACCACTTGAATAGAACTGGAAATCGAAGTTATTCTCATCGATTGTCATTGATATTGATTATTTTGCCATAGCATGCAAAAGAACTTTCTCGTTGTTAGACGACACATCTTCATATCCTGTAATTAGCAATACGTATGAAATAATGAGCGCGTTGAATTACATTTAAATAGGTTAAAATAATTAAGTTAATGAATAGATTGGGTCATCAACTACCAAAGCTTGCTCACTAGCTTCTCAATTGTTAAGTGAAAGAATTTGTTGTCCTTGCTTGGATAAAGTCAAATACAACTTTATGAATCTATCTTCACCATATTACTCAGTCGTGTTTATTGTTCTTCTTTTGAGGGCGGAGCTTCACCAAGCATAATTAAATCAGAAAAGACATATCAAATATTAATAAGAATTTGTGGTGGAATAAATAAAATTCTTTCATTCTTAAAATATCTTATTTTTTGAAGTAAAATAGATGAACTGAATAAAGATGTTATGATTGTAAATATTTTTTGTGGCGTCACCTTTTCACCTAATTCAATAAAACATGTTTATCAAGTTTCTTTGCACTTCCATTGAGTTAATCAAGATGCATGACAACAAAATCTTTTGAATTCTTGATTAGCAAATCTATAAATTAGCAAAGAATAGTGGTATACATCCAACAAAATAATAACTTATATGTAAATAAATTTTTAGAACTTACAAAGTTCAAGAGAAAAATATTTGAGGTCATTGGAGAGGGAGGGCATGTTGCTAGCCGAAGAGCGATGAAAAAAAAACTGAGACGTCAAACAAGTTAAATAGTTAGGTGTAATTTTAAATAATTTACCTAAAATTCTAAATATAAAAGGAAACTATGACTAATTTTAAATAGAGTTTCAAAAAGTCCTAAATATAAGAAAATTATATGACAATTTAATTAAAAGATAGTAAATGACATTAATTGATTTAGAAGAGTCCAATAAAAATAGGAGTTTTATTGTTAGTAGAATTTTCTTTGTGTTTTTTAAACATTCTTGAGAAAATTGAAGGAAAGGTGTCTTTTAAGTCTTGAATGAAGGATTGGTGACATTGACCAACAGATAGGGTCAAACATCATTAGGAAACTTGATTAAGTTAATTTTGGACTTGATTAATATTTTTAAAACTTTCTAATCTTTTCAAAAATACAAATCAACCCAACCCACACCCCTCTTCAATCCAAATCAACCACTCTCTCTCCAGCTTTTCTCAACTCTCTCCCAACCAACAGTTCTGCAAATTTTTTCCCTTCAACCTCCGGCGACAAATAGTCGGGCGAGTTTCTTTTCGACTTTCAACCGTCAATCGACGTGAATACTTCTCCGGCGACAACAACTTCGAGTTCTTTGTCCTCCTATTTCCTTTTTTACAGGTAAAAATTATGAAGAAACAGAGGAACTTGAGCCAACTACTCTTCTGGTATTGAAATGTGGACCGAATAAAACTCTAATTTCTGGCATTTTGCAGTTTTTCTTCTCGTTGTCGTACTGTTAATTTGAATTTGTTGATGATTTTTGGTCATAGTTGATGTTCTTAGTGTGTGTGTGATATGTTGGTGTTGCTGGGTTGATTTGTTGTTTGTCTTGGTAGAAATGGTATTACAACAGTTGAAACATCTGATGTAATAGATGAAACATATGATGCAACATATGAAAATCTGATGCAACAGATTAAAAATCTGATGCAACTATGAAAATCCGATGCAACAGGTGAACAATCTAACAGATCATTCATCTGTTGTGGCAGACGACTCTTCTATTTGGAAGAAATCTAAACAATATTGATCCAACAGATAACTGATTAGTGATCTATTTTTATTCTTTCCAATGGTTTACTCTTCATTTTACAACAAATTAGGACTATTTTTATTCTTTCCAATGATTTACTCACCCGTTGCAACAGGTCGGTTATCTGTTGCAACATATAACATACCTGGTGCAACAGATTAGTGATCCGTTTTTATTCTTTCCAATAATTTACTCATCCATTGCAACAAGTCAGTTATATGTTTCACAGATAAAATACCTGGTGCAACAGATTAGTGATCTATTTTTATGGTTTCCAACAGATTACTCATCCGTTGCAACGGGTCAGTTATGTGTTGCATCAGATAAAATACCAGGTGCAACAGATAGTGCTATTTTAATGGTTCCCATGGATTACTCATACGTTGCAACAGGTCGGTTATATGTTGCAACAGATAACATACCTGGTGCAACAGATTAGTTGTCTATTGGAACTGTTATATTACTGTTATACATTAATCAAATATAATCTATGTTATGTTCCTGTTAATTTAAGATAACATGACTTCCAAAAGAAAAGAAATCGAATCAAGTCCAAGTAAAGGAACAAGTGCAGCAGCTCAGCTACATCCACCACTCTATGAGCTTGCTTTACAAGCGTTATCTCAATCAGGAGCAGAAGATAATGAGCTCGGCGAGGAGGAATCTTTCAAAAGAGATGATCCAAATGCTAATAGCCCTTCAGTCAAAAAGTTGGTCAAAACCTTCAGCATTGATCGTTATCCTATGAGAATGCAGTGCGATGGTGCCACAGATTTAATGGGTGATCTCGTGGTTAAGTCAGTCATGGAAAAATCTTTTGACACCTTCAAAAAAATACTTCGAGAACAAAAAATGGATTCTTATTTTAAGGAAAGCTGCTTTGGGCAATATCTTGATTTGTCGGAGGACAACAATGTTCGTTTCCAGATGAAAATGATATATGATCTTCTCAAGCGCAGGTTTATGTATGAAAACAAAGATAAGATGGATGAGGTGTGGATAAATTACTGTGGCATGACTGTTTGTTTTGGTTGGAAGGAGTTTGCCATAGTTACCGGACTAAAATGTTGTCCTCCTTCTCCTTTTCAAGTTATACCTACTCTGAACCAAAAAAAAAGCACCCCGCACACCCAAAAAAGGAAAAGGCAAGTCGAGTGATCGTGATGACCTGGTGTCCATTGTTGGTCCAAGCTTCAAAAATAAAAATCTGATTGAAGCGTTGAAAGGTAAAAGACTTTCAAAGAAGCACAAGCAATCATTGTGCTTGGTTTGGTTTGTACATAATGTTCTTTGGGCGAGAGACATTAATAACAACATAAGCCTCGGTTTAATAAATCTCTTCGAGGATCTTGAGGCATTTAACAACTATCCTTGGAGTTATGAAAGCTTCAAAATGACTGTCGAATATTTGTTGACTCCGTTAACTCCAAAAACAGTCAACTTATATGGTTTTTCATGGGCCTTCATGGTAAATATTTCTTTTATCATGATATGATTCATCATTTTTTTATTCAATAATGCTTTTGATTTATTGGCGTTATGTTATAGGCTTGGGCATTTGAAGCCATTCCTTATTTGAGAAAACAAGTGAACTACTAGGAAGAAGTTTTCTGTCCAAGAATTCTGAGATGGTTGTCGGCCAAAACCAATAAAAATGTAAAATTTCTTGAACTTTTCAATCCCCCCAAGGAAACAGTAAGTCCAATTCTAATCAAGTTTTTGTTTTAATTAATGATTAAATAATTTCATCATCATTCTTAATATATGTACCGATTTATTTTAGATTGTCCATCCGTCGCTTGTTCCGACCAACCGAGAGTTGAAGATGCCATTTTTTCTTACTTTACGATCTGTGCAAACTTTATCGAACCCTAAGGTCGATGATGGAATAAAAATAGAATTGTTTGGAGCAACAACCATCACAAGAAAAACAATTTTGGAGGGTGGGGCTAATGATGCTCCTCTTACAGTTTTTGAAACAACAAGCCATTATGATTATGATCATAATGGTTGTACAGATTTTTCTCCAAATTTTACCGCATATAGCAAATGTTCTTCATGCAAATGTCAAGATTGCAAGGTGAAACACGATGGAGTGATTAATGCTATTAATGCACTAACTGCTTCTGTAAAGGAAGTAATATCTAAGAGGGGTGTTATTCCATCAAAGAGGATTTCATATCCAGACACTCCACTAGAGATCAAGGCGGCTAAGAGAAGAAGGAAAGACACTTCCAAGGCATCATCAATCATAAAAAAAAGAAAGATTGCAATACCTCTGTCTTTGTCTTGCACCGATGTTCAGTGTGCAAGGGCCACAGAAGAGCAACATGAGTTGAAGAAGGTGAATGTACATCATCTGTTCCAAAAAACAAACAAGCACATATCTGTTTCAACAGATGATACATCTGCTAAAAATTATCAAATAGATGTATACATCTATTGCAACTGTTGTCTAACCTGTTGCATCAGATTCGTTATCTGTTTCAATAGATGAGTCTTATGTTGCAATAGATGGATCATCTATTCGAAATTATCGTACTGCTCTGATTTACCTGTTCGAATTTATCCTAACAGATAATCCATCTGATGTAACATAAGACTCATCTGTTGCAACAGATGGAAAATCTGTTGTATATCTCTACTTAGCATTGACAATTCTGTCTTTCCAGGTGGATGTCACAGCTACTGCCGAAGAGCATAATATGACAGTTGATAATCCATCAACTGCTTCCAAAGATAAAGAAAAAGTGGAGCCTGTCAGTTTGGGAGAACGGAAGAATTACCCGTTTGAAGGGTTCAACATCTCGGATGAGGCTCCAAAAAAACTAACACAGTTGATCAATGATCAGAATGGATTGCCGATGGGCTGTTAAAGCATCATGCCGGCAGGTACATAAATTAATTTTATGGATATTGGTTTATACAATTCTTGTTGTAAGAACCTGACATTAACACATATAAATCATCATGTAGAAAACAAAATGACGAGCGCTACAAAGTGAACGAATCGAGTCTTGGTCTTGATATGTTCGACTTTGTTGTTACACATCCCAGAATGAAGAATTGGTTCTATTTGATGTCACAGCCCCAAACTTGCTGGAATAATGAGGTTTAAAGGCCATACATATTACTCTTAATTAATACTTTATTTAATTGCATCTGTGTATTGATTTTTTTGTCACGTAATCCAAAATATTTGATAATATGTGCAACACATCGATGTCATTTTTTACTACCTCCGAAAGAAGGCCAAGTTGCAAACACAAGAACAATACAGATACACAACAGGCAATTATTTGTACAAAGTTTACATCAATAATGCCTACGATAGGTATTCTCAACATCAGCCGAAAGTTTCCCGACACGAGAAATGTTTAATCAACATCATCAAAGGTTTTAGCATTTCGGCTGGCTCACCTTGGCATTTGGTCGACGAAGTGTACATCCCAATCAATTGTGGTGATGAATTTCATTGGGTATTAGCTGTCGTCATTCTAAAAGCGAGGCGCATCTGAGTTTATGACTTGATGTCGTGAAGGAGACGTTCCGGGCCATCATCTGAGATACAAAAGCTGGCCAAAATATTGCCTAATTACCTTGATATGAGTGGCTTTTTGGATCAAAAGGTTCGTACTGATTGGTCGACGATTGAAGCATACCGGGATAAAATGGCTAATCCATTTGATGTATAATATATTGACAGATTTGCTCAATAAACCATTGGTATCCTGTAAGTTTAAGTGTCATGATTTAGTTTCATTTCACAAATTTCACAACGCTTGCATGAACTGCAAGATATGGATTATCTATTTTTTTATAACGCAGGGATTGCGGTCCTTTTGTTGCCGCCTATGCCGAGTATTTGAGCGATGGATTACAAGTACCAAATAATGGACTTGATTCCGGATTACTCCGCAAAAGATATGCTACTCTTTTATGGAAATATGGAGAAGCGAAAGCTCAGAAGCCGTACGCAACCGACGTTAAAGATCCACGACGACCAAAATCGAATTCCATAGCATTGGATGTAGAACAACTTGTCCATATTGATTAGATCTTTATAGCTTGAGTCCGTCAATGTAATAACCTATCCTCCTTGATTTAACTTGTTGATTTATTTGTAGAGTAGATCGTTTGTACTCATAATGATTTTTTTACATTTCATTTATTTGTTGAGTTATTTCATGTAATTTCCGAAGGCTTCGATTTATTTTATTCTATCTATGAATATAATTAATTCTGATTTTTGAACATGTTAATTGAAATGGAGTACTAAATTCAAATATCGCAACAGATAATTCATCTGCTGCAACAGACGATATATCTTATCAGACAGATTTAGACATATGTTGCAACATGAGATGCAACACGTAGGTCATCTACTGGAAATTATATAACAGGTCTTCCTACTTTTTTTGATTTACTCCAACAGATTACTGATCAGTTGCAACGGATAAGTTATATGTTGCAACAGATCATAAAGCTGTTGCGACAGACAGACGGGGAACATCTGCATAACGCAACAGATGACCAACCTATTCCAACAGATAATTAATCTGTCACAATAGGTACTATATCTGTTACAATAGATATAAAATCTGTTGCATTATAAAAATTCAACTTTGCCAGACATAAAAATTATTGCCCCTATATGTATAGTGAATTGGCTTGAAATAAAAATTTGTTATCGTGTTCGTCTCTGTCTTTGTACATGTTCTTTTTTATACACGGGATCCAACCATTTAGTTAGTACCCCATATGCCCAGATCCATTGCATCTTTCCCACAAAGGTGTCGCATACACCGGTCATTTGTGTGCCGGTCAGCAAACACTCGATATATGCAAGCGAGTACGGCCCGCACGCTGCACCGATTGTATTTTTTAAGAGCTGGATGTTCTTATTTCGACCTTCAAAAACCCATGATTCCTTCGCCAAGACTTCAGCCGGGAAATGATCCATCAGCTTACTCTGCGTCAACAACTTGGGCAACAACTTCAAGAGTGGCTACATGTGGGTTAAAAACATCTTCTCACTGAACACATGTAAGTTTCAGTCATAAACCTTAATCTTTGCCTCGTATAGTAGTATCTCAACAGTGAAAAAATGGGTGACATCCACGTTCATGACTGCAAAGATTCTCTTTTCCTTGGTCCAGCTCTTGTCGTATGGATATGGCCTCTTCTCTCTAACATATTTAATCGCTTCTTCACCCCATTGGAACGTAGATACTAACTGATCAAATCTTGGGCCACAGGAATCAGCTATCTTATATAGTTTAGCGTACCTATCCTTGAAATTATTGTAGAAGTTGAGGTCCATTATCCTATCGGCAGTATCATAAGCATCCGGGTACGCTAATTGCCTGCCCCTTATGAGGCAGAGAATTTCATCAACATATTGTGGTATAAGAAAATTTTTAAATAGGTTAGTAATTGTAAAGAATAAAAACACAGTCGAAAGAATCCGATGCAGAGGGTTCTCTGAATCAATTCACAGATTACCCAGCCAACGCAACTTATGCAACAGATGTGTATTATGTTACAACAGAATATCAAGTTTTCGCAATAGATTACACATCTGTTGCGTAGATTCTTCTTCATGGAGTAGATTGGAAGGGTAGGTTAGCAAAAGTAAACTTACCTTGTCCTCGTACCACACACACATATTTGTCATATTCGAGAAGTCTTTGGCGGCAAATGAATGTATGGTGTATTGTTTTTGAACCTTCATCTTGATGAATTCTTTCAGTTCCTTCTTCTTCTCCTTGCCAAGCGCCGCGAATATGTCCACCTTCTTCGGCGGCCCCTAAACTTCAACAACTATTGGAGTGGGGGGAGTTGCAAGTTTTGCTGATTTCAGAACGGAGAGAATTTGTATAATTTTTCTTCTCTTCCTCCTAACCTCCACTGTAGGAGTGCATGGCTCCCTTACCTCGTTGGATGGTATGATACCCCTCCTAGATTTCAACTCCTCGGCAGCTTCAGGAATAGTCTCTAGCTTGTCGAGGAGTTTATCCTCTCTGTCCTTGCATACTTTGCATTTGCAATGAGAACATGAGGGTGAGGATGGGTGAGAGGGACCACTGTAAGGGTGGGAGAGACCGGTGTAGGGGTGAGAGGGAGGACCTGTGCAATGGGTGTTTTCAAACATATTTATTTTTTGCTGAGCACCAACATGCTCATAATTACGACTGGCAGCAGAAGCAGAAGCAAGATGGCAGCCACTATCACAAATAACCCCACCAGCAACACCCCCAGAAGAAGCACCTGGATCTGTTGCAGTTTGAGTTAGGTCGTGAAGAGCTTCAACATTAGGCTGACCTTGCCTAACTGCTCTTCTTATGGATGTTGATCCATCCAATTCCTTCTTTATTAACTCCACCGTTGGGTCTTCTTTTGTATCAACAAGACCCAGAGTAAGAAAAGAAGTCATCCCCAACTCATCAATGGTAGGCATGATCCAAGGATGCACAACCTATAAAAAATGACATGAGGAATTTAAATCATATAATAATAATTTGCAGTTAGTTGGGTTACATGGGGCTCGGGTTATGTTAACACAACCAACTTATGCAATAGACGATCTAGCTACCACAACAACTGATTTGTATATTGTAATAGATTTTTAATATGTTGCATCAGAATACCCATTTGTTGCATAATTACAGTAGATAGGTAATCCGTTGAGTAGGGTTCAGAGAATAGAGCAACATATGGTTAATCTGTTGCAAAATATGGATCGTCTGTTACAACAGATTACCCATCTGTTGCACTAGTTGCAGTTGACGGGTAATCTATTGCAACAGATGGAACATCTGTTTTAATATTTTTCTTTGGAGCAAATTATTTTAGTTGAAAGAAGACGTACTACATCATCCGGAGGGTTAAAGAGATTAGACTCATTAATATTTTTTTTGCTGCTTTCTACTGCAGCCAACCACCTAAGGATCCTTGGATGAGAAACCTTATTCGGGTAATCCGTGAAATGCTTTCGAAGAGGAGGAATGGTTTCACATGCCCAAGCCTAAAAATTATAAACAGGAAGTAAGCAAAAAAAAGTCACAAGTATATTCAATATAAATTAATGAATGAGTAAAAATAGAGATCAATTTTACCATGAAAGCCCAAGGAAAGCCGTATAATGTGGTCGTCTTTGTCTTTAGCTCTTTCAGTAAATATTTGACAGTCAAGTAGTAGCTATCGTAGCCCTAGGGATAATCGTTGAATTTCCCAAAATCATCAGCAAAAGCCAACAAATCACGTTCTATGACTTTCTTGACGTCTCTTGCCAATAAAACGGAATGGACAAACCAAACTAAGCACAATTTCTCCCTATAGTGCTTTGGTATGTCTTTATTCTTGAGATCCGCTATCAAATCCTTCACTTTGTAGCTTGGTCCAACAATTCTCAACAACCCATGTTTTTTTACCTTGCCTTTGTTGGACCCTTTGTGGGGTGTTTTCTTGATGGCAGGTTCTTCTCGACGATCACATCTCAAGCCCGTCACAATGGCAAACTCTTTCAATCCAAAACACACCGGTATGCCACAGTAGTTAATCCAGACTTTATCCATCTTATTTTCGCCCTCCTTCGGACCTCCATCATACCCCGCATACATGATCCTGCGCTTGAGAAGGCCATATACCATGATCATTGGGAAACGGAGAGGGCGGGGCCCTGACTGTTCAAGAAAGTGTGCAAAACAGCTCTTCTTAAAAAGTCCATCTATGTTTTCCTTCTTCATAATACTCCTAAGTTCGTCAAAAGGTTTCCCCAACTGACATTTAAGTACAAGATCACCAAATACTATATTAGGGTTATTCATCGGTATCGCAACTCGAAACTTGTCAATACTAATGGTTTTGACAGAATCATGCTGGAATTTTGATATTATTTCATGCCCCATTGGTGAGGAGAAGTTATCACTTTCCTCGGCTTCATTTTGCCCTGACTGAGATTGTTATGGAAGTTCCTCCGAATCTATCTGTAGTCTAGCCTTTTTTGTTTGGTGATCGAAAGTTGATCCACTTTCTTCACTTTCTGTTTCTTTTCTTTTGGGAGACATCTTTTAACTACAAATAAAAGAAAAATAAAAAATACATTGCATTTGATGTCTGCATAATTTTTTTTAAAAAGGTGAGATAAATTTCAATAAATTATTCTTACCACATAACCAAAAAAAAAATACTCCAACGGACAACCCATCAGTTGGAACAGATGGGGAACCCGAATCTGTTTGAAGACCTATTTAATATCTCCCCAGAGATATTCCACCTGTTGCAACAGGTGGAGAAATTTTAATAAATTATTCTATAACACATTACAAGAAAATACTCCAACGGATAACCCATCAGTTGGAACAGATGGGAAATCTGTTTGAAGACCTATTTAATATCTCCGAACAGATCTTCCACCCGTTGCAACAGATGGACCACCACCACCACAACCAATGCCATAACCAATGCCACCAAGACCACCACCAATGCTACCAATACCAACACCAAGACCACCGACACCACCGCCAAAAAACACAAATACCAACACCACCAACAACAGCCACAGCAATACCACAAACACCATCCAACAATACCACGATAGTCAACAAAACACTGAGAGAAAAACTAAGGTTTTCTCGGGTGCTTCCTACTTTTTTAGCATCAAAACTCAAAATTGTTAACCCATTCTCGAAGATAATACAACTAAAAATCTTTTTTTTATCATTAACTAAAAAGACCTATTTTTTAGAATAAAGAACAAATGTAGAACTCTTCTCAAACTCTGTTACATGCGAAGATAGAGAAAACAACGGATACAAGCGGGAATGAAGTCGAAAAAAACAACTATATGTAGTCGTAAATGGGAAGAAAATTGACCTATTTTGAAGGGTTGAGAAATTGTTGAGTAGTTGTTGTTTGTATTGTTTAGAGAGAGAGGACACCCTGAGAGAGAGAGAGAAGAGAAATAACTTAAGATTTGAAATGAAAAGTTTTTCGCATAAATGGATGATTTGTAATTTTGGAAAAGAATGACAGGTTTTGAAATTGCTAATTTGATCCGAATTGATCTTAATTAATTTTAAATTTTTTAAAAGATATAGTTTTTAAAACATTAAGTTGATGAGAACTCATTTCAACTCAGAGTGATCGATCGATGACTCGGGTTGGGATGAACGCAATACCAATGCCATGCAATTGCAAAGACTCGATTGGATTTGTAGTTGACCCTGCAAGCTCATTCATTCATCCCTAGTTCCACCTAAATCAACTTAGGTACTATCACTATCCTAACATTGAGTTGATGAGAACTCATTTCAACTCAGAGTGATCGATCGATGACTCGGGTTGGGATGAACGCAATACTAGCGCCATGCAATTGCAAAGACTCGATTGGATATGTAGTTGACCCTGCGAGCTCATTCATTCATCCCTAGTTCCACCTAAATCAACTTAGGTACTATCACTATCCTAACATTGAGTTGATGAGAACTCATTTCAACTCAGAGTGATCGATCGATGACTCAGGTTGGGATGAACGCAATACCAACGCTATGCAATTGCAAAGACTTGATTGGATTTGTAGTTGACCCTGCGAGCTTATTCATTCATCCCTAGTTCCACCTAAATCAACTTAGGTACTATCACTATCCTAAAATTGAGTTGATGAGAACTCATTTCAACTCAGAGTGATCATCAACGACTCGGGTCAGTATGAACACAATATCAATGCCATGCAATTGCAAAGACTTGATTGAATTTGTAGTTGACCCTGCAAGCTCATTCATTCATTCCTAGTTCCACCTAAATCAACTTAGGTACTATCACTATCCTAACATTGAGTTGATGAGAACTCATTTCAACTCAGAATGATCGATCGAAGACTCAGGTCGGGATGAACGCAATACCAACGCCATGCAATTGCAAAGACTCGATTGAATTTGTAGTTGACCCTTCGAGCTCTTTCATTCATCCCTAGTTCCACCTAAATTAATTGCAATAAAATTTGTTGCAACAAATGACTAAGCTGTTGAAAATTTTCAAACAGGTACATATATGTTGCAACAGATGACATATCTGATTTAACTATCAAATAGATATTTGCATATGTTGTGACAGATGACTGAGCTGTTGGAAATTTTCAAATAGATATTTATATCTGTTGTAACAGATGATATATATGATTTAATTAATTATCAAATGAACATTTTTATCTGTTGTCACAGATGACTGAGCTATTGAAATTTTTAAACAAATATTTATATCTATTTTAACAGATGACTGAGCTGTTCGGATTTCTAAACAGATATTTATATATGTTGCAACAGATGACATATCTGTTTGAAAATCTTTTTTTCTTTTTTAATTTTAAAGCAAGAAGCTTCTGGTCCGAGTAGATAATATTAAGTAGTAGTACTTACTACTAAAGGTGGTAAAAAATATCTCTTGGATATCTCAAAAGTGAGTTCATTGAGCAGTCTTATCTTGTCTTTTCAATGTCAGTAGTCTTAGTCTTCCTCGTGCCCCTTAAATTATTAATGAAATTAATGAATATTAATTAATGAATATTGAAAACCACCACGTCTATGTACACAATACATCTATAGAAATTATCTCATCTCTTTCTTAGCTGCAGTTTATTTTATTCAACTCTCATTTTTTTCTCTCTTCTCTTTAGGGTCACAACCTTTTTTCTCTCTTTTCTCTTCTATTCTCATAAAGATCTTTTCAGATCTAAACCCATCCATATCTTTCCTCTACTTAAATTTCTTTTTTGATCCCCTTTTTGATATTAAGGTATGGTTCATTATTGCTCTTTCATTCTCGTCTTGTTCTTTGCAAGTTATTTACATTTATTAAATTTTTTTAAGGATCTTATAAGTGTTGAATAAATAATCCTAGAATTTTTATTACAATATGAGAAAAAAGTCATCTGTTGAGAGAAGTTTAAAAGCCTTGTTGGCAGTATCATTTTCTTTTGTATGTATTTTGTTTGTTTCATTATTGTTGATGCAGTTATTGATGTTGTTGGTGGGGTTGGCGTTGTTGGAACTTGTGGTGTGTTGTTGTTGATGGTTCTGGCACAAAGGATGTTGCTTCTTTGTTGTTGATGATGTTGTTGGAATAAATGTTGTTATTTTTTTTTATTGACGTTTATGCTGTTGTTGATGTTGCAACAAATGGAGAAACTGTTGGAACAAATAAAACCACTAGAAAGGTTAGTTTGATGTATTCCATTAGACTCCACATCTGTTGCAACAGACTCTACATCTGATGCCACAGATGGACAATGTTCTTTTTGTGACATCAATTTTTTTCCTCTTCTTTGTAGATATAAGGAACTGACAGTTGATCAACTTTTTATGGACTATAGCAAGAGGCTGCAGTAAAGATAGGATCAGAGGAATAAGCTGCTTGTAGATGGAACCACTTCATATGTGGGAGGTATGTATTACTGATAATGTTATCGTGGAAACACACACAAAGTGCACTAATTTTATGAATGATGTTTTGACTAATTAGTCATATATCGTTCAAATAAGATGTCTGCAATTTTACAGTTAAGTTTGGTAGGTCCGAACTGATAAGGCTGAGGGACCATGAATATGGTTCAGATAGACTGTTAAGATTTAATGTCGGTTGTTGCTCATGTTTATTTTTCAAGCATTGTGAAGGGATCTAGTTTTTATGTCATTGTAAAGAGATTCAATAGCGATTGGACTAACTTTTAGGGTGCATTGGACCCTTAGAGGGACTTCGAAGCTTAGCACTGCATCTAACAAGAACAAAAAATCAATATATTTATTGCCCTGGTCAAAATTTATATGGTTGGGTTGCTCGCTCGGGGTGATAATTTTATGCCAGAATGTGCGGTAGGAGAATGCTTTCGAAGGAAAATGGGTGGTTGATGAAAGACTATATCATCTGAGAGCTAATTAAAGAAGAGACATTGGGTAGAAAGTAACTTCTAAAAAATCTGGCCGGTGGAATTATCTTAACAGATGCGAGATCTGATTCAAGTGCAAATATGAAAGTGTATCCGGTAATGTAATTTCATCTATTGTGTCTCTGAAAGAAAAACAATGCATCTGAACACTTTGCTAGGGAGCTGCGTGGTCGGGATTATCACCTAGATAGAAAATAGGAGAAGACCAACAAAGAAGCCTCACGGGCATCGAGGGTTGAAATGATGTACAACAAGTCTAGAAAACTTATGCCAACAGTAACTACAGTCAAAATAAGGATTCTAAGCAAAGGCGGTAAATTTTGGATTTTAAATTTCATCCCATGCTTTCTTGTTTGTGTTTCCGATCAGGTCCACTGTCATTGACCTGATCGGAACAACAAACGAGATTGAAAGGCAAATAGAGTATCATTGCTTCCTTAGCAATATGGTTATAATTGATTGTGTTTTCTTGCCTTGACATGCTTTCAACATTCCTTGGAGAAGATCAGATGCTTGCTGTAGTATGTGAATCCCGATAATTTTCAAGCTTGCCTCCAGCTTGTTGATTCTGTATTCAAGTTGGTCGTTGCCCTCTTCGAAGTTGGTAAGGAGTTCCTCGTGTCTTGTGAACTCAATCAGGAACACTACCTTCAAAGTTGTGGCATTCTAGAATTCTTCAGAACACTTTCTTTAGAAACCTTAAAGGATACATGGAGGGTCTCTGTGTTTGTTTTAGGTCAAAATGTGTTGATGCACATTGAAGATGTGGTCCCAACAGTTGAACAACACACTTTTATCGAGCGTTGCTCCATGCATCTTGCTCAACCAATTTGATAAATTATTAAGCATGAAGTTACGTAGCGTGTGATCTAAACCGGCTCTACCAAGCCTATCAAACGTTACGTAACTCTAAGCTCATTACTCTATCGAAAAAATATGACCAAGTTAGTGCACAAATCGAACGAGCTCAATCTCTCAGCCTTTTTGCTGATCGCTCTTCTCTAATATAGATGATAAGATATCTGCTATACAAAAGTCTACACCATCGCTAGATATGTTTGCCTGGGAGCAATTCTTCTGAAGGATATCTGTTGATGTCTTCTGAAGAATTTCTCCTAGGAAAGCATGTATGGCGATGGTGTAGACTTTTGCATAGCAGATATCTTGTCATCTATATTGGAGAAAAGTGATCAGCAGAAAGGATAACAGATTGAGCTTTTTTGATTTGTGCACTAACTCGGGCATATTATTTTGATAGGGTAATGAGCTCGGAGTTACGTAACGTTTGATAGGCTTGGTAGAGCCGGTTTAAATCACATTCTATGTAACTCCATGCTTACTAATTTACCAAATTGGTTGAGAAAGATGCATGGAGCAACGCTCGATAAAAGTGTGTTGTTCAACTGTTGGGACTACATCTTCAACGTGCATCAACACATTTTGACCTAAAACAAACACAACGACCCTCCATGTATCCTTTAAGGCTTCTAAAGAAAGTGTTCTGAAGGGCTTCTAGAATGCCACAACTTTGAAGGTAGTGTTCCTGATCGAGCTCACAAGAGATGAGGAACTCCTTACCAACTTCGAAGACGGTAACGACCAGCTTGAATATAGAATCAACAAGCTGGAGGCAAGCTTTAAAATTATCGGGATTCACATACTACAGCAACTATCTGATCTTTTCCAAGTAATGTTGAAAGCATGCAAAGGCACGAAAACACAATCAATTAATCCATATTGCTAAGGAAGTAATTATACTCTATTTGCCTTTCAATGTCGTTTGTGGTTTCGATCAGGTCAACGACAGTGAACCTGATCGGAAACACAAACAAGAAGATGGGATGAAATTTAAAATTCCAAAATTTCCGCCTTCACTTTGTTTCCTTATTTTAACTGCAGTTGTTGTTGGCGTAAGTTTTCTAGACTTGCTGAACATCATTTCTACCCTTGATGCTCGTGAGGCTGCTTTGTTGGCCTTCTCCTATTTTCTACCTAGGTGATAATCCCGACCATGCATCTCCCTAGCAAAGTGTCCATCTGCATTGTTTTTCTTTTAGAGACACAACAGATGAAATTACATTACCGGATACACTTTCATATTTGCACTTGATTCAGATTTCGCATCTGTTAAGATAATTCCATCGGCCAGATTCGTTAAAGTTACTTGCTACCCTGTGTCTCTTCTTCAATTAGCTCTCAGATGATATAGTCTTCCATCAACCACCCATTTTCCCTCGAAAGCATTCTCCTACCGCACCTTCTGGCATATAATTATCACCCCGAGCGAGCAACCCAACCATATAAATTTTGGCCAGGGAAATAACTATATTGGTTTTTCATTCTTGTTTGATGCAGTGCAAGGCTTCGAGGGCCCTCTAAGGGTCCAATGCACACTTAAAGTTAGGTCCAATCGCTATTGGTTCTCTGTAGTGATGACAAATATTGATCCCTTCTCAAAACTTGACACGCATAAACACGAGCACCAACCGTCAGTAATTCGTAACAGGGTATCTTCACCATCTTCATGAGGTCCTCAGCCTTATCAATTTCGAACCCATCAAACTTAACGGTACAATGTAGGATCTTGTTTGAATGATCAATGCCTAATCGGTTAAAAACTGCATTCACAAAAACATTGTACTTTGTGTGTGTTTTCCCAGTAACCTTATCAGTAATACATACTTAACTCCCATACATATGATAGTGGATCCATCTGCACGCACTTTATTCTTCCTAGCCCATCTATGGCTTAAATTGAATAAACAGATAACTAGCTTGTTGCAACAGATGACACATCTATTTATATTGTCAAACAATTGGAGACATCTGTTACGACAGTTGATCAACCTGTTGCAGAAATCAAACAGATATATACATCTGTTGCATAAAAATTGCCAGTATATTGTAAGTTATCTAACAGAAAGAATATATTTTGCAACAGATTACCCATCCGTTAGATTTATTTTAAAGAAATTTTCTTTTCTTTTCGAGATACAATAATTTATAAATAGGTCCCTCCTTACAATAATTGATGAACTCCAGAAAGATTTGGCTGACTTCGGAGCAAGGATGCCGGATGAAAGATGTCTGATTGACAATAATAATAATAGTAGTAATAATAATTAGGTAATGTTTTTTATTTTAGCGATTATTTTCCTCCTTTTGTATATCAAATCTACCCAAGGGATTCAAAAATCTATGAACATTCATTTCATTTTGTTGTCGACTTTGAATTTTTAATTCTTATTTAGTATTTAATAATAATCATTCTGTTTATTCCTTGTTCTCAACATGTCGACGGTTGGTGGTAGGGATTGAGCAACAATTTGTGTCAACAGTTAGAGGTTAATCTGCTATGACAGATCGATCATATGTTGCACCTGGCGGTTATTAATAAAAAAGGGCTATTGTTGTTATTGAGAGGGTGAAAATAAAAAGACATGACTTTCCGTTCCTATTATTCAATAAGAAAAATATTTCGTAAATAAATAATAAGGAAATAAATAATAAACACAATTTATAACCACAATTTTAATAACACTGATCGTGACTTTTCACCATTTTTGTTTTTGAATTTATTTTTTAAATTATTTATTATATAATAAAATGGTTATTATTTTATTAAGGAATTTGAAAAGGTATTTTTTTTAATTTATAAAATAAAAAGTAAGCAAATTTGGATTAATGATATGATGATATAGTTATTTTTTTTAAAAGTAGATTATATGTTGCAACAATTAAATTATTTGATGCAACAGGTTCACTATGGTTGCAACAAATGATATATCTGTTGTCACAGATGATTTATCTGATGCAACCTATATCGAGTCACAACTTAATAAAAGCAGTTCTCGGAAAGAACTAATTAATAATAATAATCTGAAAAGTCATGACTTATCACAATATTTCTTAATTTAATTAATTCATTACTTTTCACATTAATAAAAAATGTAATTAAGAAATGGAGGTGAACAGTTAGATTATATGTTGCAACAGATATGTTATCTGATGCAACATATTTTATATTTGTTGAAATAGATAATATATCTCTTGTCACAGATGTGTTATCTGATGCAACATATATAGAATCTGTTGCCACAACTCAATAAAAACGGTTCTTCGAAAGAACTAATTAATAATAATAATCTGAAAAGTCATGACTTATATCACAATATTTATTTTCTTAATTTAATCAAAAATATAATTAATGAATGGAGGTGAATAGTCACGCCTTTTTCCCTCTCATTCAAATTCAATCCTCTATAAATAGGCCCATCCTTACTCAATCGTTCATTCAAATACACTCTATTTATTTATTGAATCTCGTTTTTCATATTACACTCTAGAAGATAAGATTATGGCTGACCCAGTGTGGGACGTTGCTTTTTTGCAAGACGCCGTGAATGAACTTCGGAATCAAGTTCGTGATCTGCAATGGGAACTGAGAGGAGTTAGATCAAGAATGCTCCACGAGATACGCAGGCTGAGGAGGGCCTTGCTACTTCTGGTTGAAGATTGGTAGGCTGGTAATGATGATGCTGATAATAATAATAATAATTAGACTATTATTTTTCTTTTAGTCTATTATATGTATTTTTATTTGTTTAATAAATAAATTATGTCTATTATATCCATATTTAATTTTCGTTCTGTCTATTATCTTCTCAACAAACATGTCGACGATTCGACGTAAAAAGGAATAATTTAGAATCCAGTAGCAATAGCAAGATTTATTTTTTGGGTTTGTGGCAGGGGTTGATTTGTGTTGTTTCAAATAGATTAATCATTCGTTGCAACAGATAATTAGTCTGGTGCAATAGATAAACATTTTGATACAATAGATAATTAGTCTGGTGCAACAGATAAACATCCCGATACAATAGATAATACGTCTGATGCAACAGATAATACGATGATGCAACAGATAAACAGTCTGATGCAACAGATAAATCTTCTGATGCAACAGATTACCCATCTGATGCACCAGATGATTGATCTGTTTAAATTGTGGGTACTTATTCTGGATTCATAATCGGGGTTCTATCCATTGTTGAAAAAATAAAAGTGTACCCAGATGACAAATACGAATAAAAATCATAATTTTACTTACCAAAGTCACCTATGAAGTAATGCCAAAGTGAAAAGTGATGTAGTAAATAAAATTTGACCTAAGAAATTGGTCAGATCGCAGCAGTAGCGCTGTACCACCACCACCACCACCAACAAATGGTCGACAAGAAAAAGTTGAAGATGCTAATAAAGTAGAAGATGATGATAATGAAGTAGAAGATGATGAATAAAGCAGCAGAAATAGAAACAATTAACAACAAAAATCGCTAAGAGAGAGAAAACAACAATGGATGAGAAGAGAGAGAAAGACACCTTTTTTTCACTCCATTTTCCGTTATTTTAGGTATACATTAGAATCAAAGTGTAAATTTAAAAACTTGTGGGTTATTTTCAAACTTCTCCAACTTTCTTAATACATAATAAAGTAATTGTCACCTCCAACTAATAATTCAGACTTGTGTCACCTACACCTCATTTTAAAACTCTTTTGTCACCTGTGGCCCAAACCCCCAACATTCTTTGCCTAATATTTTGTACTAAATAAAAAGAATTTTGTGCCCTTTTTTTGGACTACCCAACACGCCACAAAAAATTACCCCCCCCCCCCCCCCAACAAAAATAAAATAAAAAATTAGCATAAATGTAAGTATTTTAACCATAATAAGAAAACCTTCTCAGGAAAAATTTATATCAAATTTTATTTTGGATGGTGGAAAAAGTATTCTATTTCATTAGAAAAGGTTTTATTTTTACTTATTATACTATATTTAATATCATTAAAAATAATACGAAAATAGTGAAAAGTCGACTTTGTCTAAAGAGGAAACTTTTAGTGAAGGGCCAAAAATTCGAATCACTTTTTTAAGGGTCTTCACACTTTTAATATATTATATAGAATAAATATAGATTATAGATATAAATATGGATTATAGATATAGATTTTTTTTTTTTTTTATATATATATATATATATATATATATATATATATATATATATATAGATTATAGATATAGATAAATCATATTTAAAAAATATTTATCATGTATTTATAGGGACGGATCTACATAATTTTTTGGGGTGCTCCGGCACCCAATAAAATCGATGCGGAATAGGTATAATTATATAGAAAATATACAAATATAGGCATAAAAGATATAAAAGCACCCACTAAAATAAAAAGTTGGATGGATGTATTGACATTTAGATTGATCTTAAGGTTCTCCATTGGAAGGGGTATCCTGATTTCAAACCTCGTGTATTTATATCAACTGCACTATTTAAAAGTGAATTATGTATGCAATATAAATGTATTACAAGTGTATTAAAATATATTATACTTGTTTTGCTAAAAAATTACATTATGTATTAAAAACGAACTATGCATGCAATATAGATAAATAAACTATGCACTAAAAGAAAATTATGCATGTAATATAGATGTATTATAAATATCTTAAGCGTATTATGCTTGTTTTGAAAAAAATATATATACTACTTATTAAAAATGAATTATATATATTAAAATTATCTAACTATAAATAATAAATATTTTTCAAATATGTTATATCTATGTAAGTTTCCCTTGATATTTCTCTTTGAATGCATTATTCTATATGACATTAAGTACACTACTAAAAAAAAAGGTAAAACGGTCACAAGTGATCGGTTTTTTCCAAAAACCGACCAAATTTTGTGGTCGGTAAAGTTATGGTAGGTTTTTAAAAACCGACCACAAGTGGTCGATTTTTTTTTTAAAAATATATATATTTTAAAAATTCATTATTATTTTTTCTTAAAATTGTAAAAAATAATTTTAGGAAAAAAAACCTACCACAAGTGGTCGATTTTTTTTTAAATTAATTAATTAAATTTAATATTGGTCGGTTTTCTCTGAAAAAAAAATTAAAAATCGACCATTTGTGGTCGATTTTTCTGCAAATTTAAAATAAAAATAAAAATCAAAACCCAAATACACAACACAACAACAACAATCCAATACAGTAGTAACCAAATCAATACAGCAGCAACAACAACCAAAAACTAAACATAAATACTTTCAAAAGTCTACAACACGTACAAAATTTTCTACAAAAGTGAGTATAAAAAAACTACAACAATACTTTCAAACAACAAAATGTCTAAATAATAAATACAACACATACAAAAATAAAAAAACTAAAAGTCATCATCATCGTTTTCCATATCATCATCCGTTCTGAAATCATCTAGGGGGCTTAGACCTTTTGCAGCCCGAACTGCATTACCAGGACACGAAGAAATAACCCCCACAGTCTGAATGAAAGAGCTGAACTGCTGCTGCAGCATTTTGATTTGTGATGCTGTTGCTTTCTCGGTCTTCTTCTACCTCTCTTTGTGTTCAGCAAACCTCTCTCTCTGTACAACAAACTCTTCAGTGAGTTGAGAAACAGTATTTTGTAGTCTTTCAATGGTTTCTCTATCAAATGAAGAGCTAGAGTATGCAACGCTGGACGAATACCTAATATTATCGCCAAAATTTTTTGTGTGGAATCCATAGAAATGACCTCTATTTGCAGGACCCATAAATTTTGTCCATAACTCCTCCTCTACATGCTGGGGTATTGGGTCACCCTGTGTAATACCCCGTATGTTTCTAAGCTAGGAGACGAACCATTTTTCCTACGTATGAAACCTCTTACCTGTGAGTAGCATTTTAGTTCATGACTTACAATGAGTATCCCAGCTATAATATAGCTTATTATGTATTAAGCATGTTCATATGAGTCACTTAAGGTAATACAAGCTAAGAGTTTTTGAATCCATCAAATTTTAGTGTTCGATTTTTCAAGGGTCATCTTTAAACGAGTATAACTTGATGTTAATGTGGTATTTTGGCTGATTTAGACACACCAAATTTTAGATAATTGAATTAGCTTTCCAACGATACCAATTTCACCTTAATCCAATACCCGAACAAAAAGTTATGCCCATTTTCGTGAGAGACAGTAAGGATAAGCGATTGGTTAAGCACCGCCCAACCAAACTTAGGCGATTGGTTAGGCGCCGCCTAAGTCAGTTCCAATGCAAAAAACACTCCGTTTTGAGTTATTTTGAGGGTAATTAAGTATTTTAACACTCCTTACACGTCCCTAAACTTAACCCTAAGAAATATATAGCTTTTAAACACATTACAACCCTATTAACATCTCAAAGCTCATCATCCAAGAGCACCATAGGAGAAAAACAACTAGGGTTGCACAATAAAGCTTGAAGATCAAATTTCAAGAAAATTCCTCCGTCAATCATCAAGAACCTCCCTTCCAAGGTATGCGTAGTTTTCATCCACAGATTCCGTTCGTCCGTGGAGTTCAAGAATCAATCTTTAAAATACAAAAGCTTGGTTGGTTGTGGTGATATGATCATACCCATGTTGATGCTTGTTTGTTTTTCTATATAATAGTATCGTGACTGTATACCTCATGAAAGTTATGTTCTTATTTGAAAAACATGATCTTTGGATGGATTGATAGAATGCAAGCATGAAATCCACCTATGCCTTAAATAATGCATGCAAGGTGTTCGATAAAATACCTAGTATGTTAGAACTTCATATTTACATGATTTCATGATATCTAAATAACAAGTTCATGTTAGCCATACACTCCAATATGAATTTCTATGCAAATTATGTGTTGTTATTGTTGTGGTATAAATCATGTATGATAATAGAGATATAAATTATGTATACAAAATATATCCATGCTTTTCCTATCATGTTTGAGATGTTGAATAAATACATGAAGTATAATATCCCCAAATCATTACAATATGAACTAAATGTTATATGTTGCCGTTCCCATATGCTTGAATGGTTTCCATGCCATTGCTATGAATATTATATGTTGTCGAAATGCCCATGATATTAGAATATGAGATTTATGACTTGATTATAAGCATTCCTATTCATGATAGATATTATGATGACCATGTACTTCATGAAATCCCCCACTCATGTATTATGGATTTTTATTGATGGTCGCGTACTCAAGAAATTCAAGTTGTGTCAGTTTCCTTCCATCGAGTTCTGGGGGTACTTGTACCCAAAAAATATAGCTGTGTGCCTAGAGCCATGTCATGTTTTCATGATACTCTCAGTCAAGCCATGATCTATAGAATTCAGTCAGTCATGTGACTCAGGAAAACTCAGAAATCTCAGTAATCTCAGTAGTCCAGTAATCTCAGTAATCTCAGTGCTCAGTAACCTCAGCAACCTCAGTATTCACAGTCAATCTTAGTAACTTTAGTACTCTCAACCATTCCTCAGAACTCAGTACATTCCGTCAGTCATCGGAATCCAGTAAACTTAGTTTAGCTCCGCTAAACAATACCACTAGTATCAGTCCAGTTAATCAGTATCAGTTCAGCTAATCAGTTTAGTTTAGTTATTCAGTTCAGCTTAGTTATTCAGTTTAGTTTCCTTCAGATGGGAGTAGAAGTTAGAACCGAGTGAACCCAAGGATGGGAACTCACCTGCCAGTTCGGGGTGTGATTCTTAGCAGTCATCCTTGTGTTCCAAAACTACGTAGCCAACGTAGGTTGAGATATCTTAACCCTCCAGACTAGGGTTGATGAGGTGGCTTAGCCCATCAGTTTAGGGTTCCCACCGTTCTCATTTGAGTACCTTCCAGTATAGGGTTCTCACAGTTGTCCTTACCAGTGGCGCGGTATTGACACCCCTCCAGTTGGGGCAGAGATTGGACCCCAACTTAGCTATTATAGCGTATTTGGGGCATGTCGGTTAGATAACTACTTCCCATAATTTCAGTTACAAATTTTAGGACTGTCAGCTATAGCTACCCAGTCTCAGTAAAGAACTCAGATAGTTTTTTAGATTTCAGTATATTAGGACTGTTAGATACAGTCAACTCAGAAATAGAATGGAACTCAGAAAGTTTCCTTCAGATTTATGGACTGTCAGATACATTCACTTATGCTATCAATCACAACAGTTATCAGAACTCATTCTATCAGTACTCAGCTTCAGGACTGTCAGATACAGTCAATCAGACCAGTTCTTCATAATTCGAACTATCAGAAGCAATTATTCATTTATCAGTAATGCAATATCAGTCTCTTAGTATTCAGTAATACAGTATTAGATCCATCACTTATTAGTGATTTACATATCAATATCAGTAAACTTAGTCTTTCAGAATCTCATTATCAGTACACTCATGTTGTCAGTATTCAGACTCAGTAGTCAGTATCTCCACGAGTTTAGTTATAGTTACGTATGTATGTATGTACTCTCACGTTCATATCAGTCAGTATTTTTTATGCATATAACTCTTTGCATTTAGCCTACCTTACTCGTATACTCAGTACATTCAGACGTACTGACGCATTTGCGCTATGGTGCTTTCTCTTATGTTACACCATAGGTTCAGAGGCATGAGCTCCAAATCAGCAGTAGATTCCAGGATCAGCAGTCAGAGTTAGACGTGAGTCCTCATCCTTCGAGGACATGATGATTTCATTTCTATTTTACTTTTTAGTTTATTTCAGTAGTTGGAGTTAGTTGGGGACATGTCCCATCAACTCCTTATTCAGTTCAGTTAGAGGCTTTCGGACTAGATGTCAGATTAGATGTTTAGACTTTAGTATTTATATTCCTTTTTGGTATTGTTATACCATGTTTTTCAAATATGTATTAGTATTGAACCTTATGGCCTTACAGTTCATGTTTCCACATATTTTATGAGATATTATGCAGTTCACAGGTACAAATATCTGTCATGGGTTAGCTTGTGGTCCTTCGGGGTTATGAGCACCGTGTAGCATTTCGGTTTAGAAAATTGGGGTGTTACAAATTTGGTATCAGAGCCTAAGGTTCAACAGTGTCCTAGGAAGTCTGAAAGCTGCATCAAGTAGAGTCTTGTACATGGGCGTGTTGCGCACCACACTTATGTACAGGAGGCTATGAGATGTTTTAGGAACAATTTCCCTTCTTTTATATCTCAAGATCGTGCACTAGAAAGTTTCTCTAAGGAATCCATGTAGATTCATATCATGCACCCCTCATATTCACTTTACCTTACTTTCAAATTAACAGAAATAGTGAAGCTCAAGTCCTAAAGATAGGTCTTTCTCATGCAGTCCCTGGAGACAGTTATGGAATTTGCCACATACTCAGACAATATCCCCTCAGTTCAGTCATGTTCCAAAGTTGTACAGATTTCATTCATGATCATGAGAACTCATTCTTGAACCCAGAAGTTTAGCAGTAGTAGAGTTGGGATAGTATTATTCTATTTGATCAGATTATGTATTCATGGGGATTAGATCAGTAGGATTGAACAGTACGAGCTAAAAACTTAAGTTTATTAACTCAAAATTTAGCATGAAGGTGTAAATGTGAAATTAGCAGTATATGAGGAAACAAAATCAGATGATGTGTTTAGTAAGACAGGCAGGTGTTGAAGAGAATGTAGGTATGTGATGGTAGATCAAGTACTTAAGCCAAGCCCTCAGATTTCAGTAGTAGAGCCAGTATGTATAGAAAGCAGTAAGGGAAGACAATTCTTGACCCATCCTCATCTCAGTGTAGAGTTTTTCACTTCAGCTATCACGAAACCAACTCAGGCATTGCATGTCAACTCTATGGTCACGAACCATGCTCATGTATGTCTTTTTCCATAATCATGTATGAATTCAATTTCCAGCATAAGGAGTCTCTTTTACTCTGCAGTACGAGTCATGTTCCATGAGCACAATCTACTTTCACACACTTTCCACGGGATCATGTGCGCCATTAGTTCCCAGCATAAGGGGTTCAGTTCCAGCTCCCTCAGTGTTACAAATCATGTTTCACAACTACAGAAACTCTAGACTCAGCTCATTAAACTAATGACTCATGTACGCATATCATGCTTTCCAGTATACTTAGCTTCCATGACTCATGCTATGCCCCTACAGATCAGATACATTTAGACTACGTCATGTATATCCTCAGTTCAGACCTTATTGGTAAATCCAAACTATTGATATTTTATTCCTCAAGTTTCAGTCATGTGTCAAGTTTAGTTTGTATCATTCATGTTTCAGGTCCTCCTGATTTACTCCTCCAGTTAGCTCTCCTTATGGAACAGTGTAGTGATGAGCAGTTATTTAGATAAGAGAAGATTGTTGCATGCTTACTTTGCACTAGGGTGTAGTTGTGAAGATAGGCTTGAATGTCATGATAAATGTGCAAGTAAACATCTGGCAAGGGGTTCTATTTAGAAGTTGGGAAAGTACAAAGTGTATGTGTACATTTAGATCCTTGACTTATGTTAGTCCCCAGCATGTAGCCATCAAAAACTCAGTTGCCAACTCAATTATAGTTTAAGTATCCAGCACTCAGTGATCAGTGTTCAGTCCTTGAATTCAGTACTTCTGTACTAGCTATAGGCTTAGTTATAATGTCATCTTCAGTTCAGTAACCAGATTTGAAACTTAGTTCAGTTCCAGACATGCTTGACCATAGCATTCAGGTTGTCAGTACTCAGTTATCAGTCTTTCAGTACCCTAGTTTATAGAATACCTCAGAGCCATGTCGTACACTTAGTCTCGCATTCGCAAATAATACAGACTTCATGAATCCATGCTCAGATACCTCATTCTACTCAGTTAGTCCTTATCTCCTATGCATAAAACTCAAAAATCTCAGCCCAGCTATTCAGACTAAGTACAGTTTAGCTTTGCAGATCCTGTATTCAGCTATCAGTTATTCAGTTAATCAGATAAGTTAGTATATTTATGCACTCGTGTTCATCTCAGTTCATGTATCATGTCTCAGTTTCAGATCCTAGCTATTCAGTCATGACTCAGTTCCTAGGTGTCTTGCGCATCGCCTCAATTTCCCTCAGTAGCTCATCCAAGTCAGTATTCTTTGAGGGACATAGTGTCCCAAGGGTGAGATACATCATACCCCTAAACTTTCATGACATAAACATGCTGCTCTCTTTTCTTTTGATGAATCCAGTTTGGAGAAGGGGTACTCATAAGTTAACCCTCAAACTCCAACTTCAGTCGTATGCCATGTTTTCAAGATTCAGTTCAGATCATGATATTCAGTATATCTACCATATCCCAGACTCAGTTATGTTCTCATGTTTCCGATCATGCATATGGAGTAATTAATCTCAAACTTATCGGTATTTTGAGTTCAAGGTAACAGTTTTCCTTAAACTTACTCGTTCACATGTTCATATTTCAGTACCAAACTTGGTATTTAGTTCTATGCTCAGTTTTCAGTTCAAACTTGATACCTTTACCATTGCATGTTCATGAGTAAGTTTAGTCATGAATTCACGCATCAGATATGCGTGATCAGCTCATCAGTACTTTCAGTCATGCATTCACGTATCATGTCAGTCATAAACCCATGTTTCAGTAGTGTATGTCTTGTACCTACTTCATCTTATCATCTCCCCCACCTCAGTTAATTTCCATTGGAGGATGAATGTTCCCAAGGGGGAGATATTGTAATACCCTGTATGTTTCTAACCTAGGAGACGAACCATTTTTCCTACGTATAAAACCTCCTATCCCGTGAGTAACATTTTAGTTCATGACTTACAATGAGAATCCTAGCTATAATATAGCTTATGATTCATTAAGAATGTTCATATGAGTCACTTAAGGTAATACAAGCTAAGTGTTTTTGAATCCATCAAGTTTTACTGTTCGATTTTGCAAGGGTCATCTTTGAACGAGTATAACTCGATGTTAATATGGTATTTTGGCTGATTTATACCACCAAATTTTAGATAATTGAATTATCTTTCCAACGATACCAATTTCTCCTTAATCCAATACCCGAGCGAAAAGTTATGCCCATTTTCGTGAGAGACAGTAAGGATAGGCGATTGGTTAGGCGCCGCCCAACCAAACTTAGGCGATTGGTTAGGCGCCGCCTAAGTCAGTTCCAATGCCAAAAACACTCCATTTTGAGTTATTTTAAGGGTAATTAAGTATTTTTAACACTCTTTACACGTCCCTAAACTTAACCCTACGAAATATATAGCTTCTAAACACATTACAACCCTATTAACATCTCAAAGCTCATCATCCAAGAGCACCATAGGAGAAAAACAACTAGGATTGCACAATAAAGCTTGAAGATCAAATTTCAAGGAAATTCCTCCGTCAATCATCAAGAACCTCCCTTCCAAGGTATGCGTAGTGTTCATCCACAGATTTCTTTCGTCCGTGGAGTTCAAGAATCAATTTATAAAATACAAAAGCTTGGTTGGTTGTGGTGATATGATCATACCCATGTTGATGCTTGTTTGTTTTTCTATATAATAGTATCGTGACTGTATACCTCATGAAAGTTATGTTCTTAGTTGAAAAACATGATCTTTGGATGGATTGATAGAATGCAAGCATGAAATCCACCTATGCCTTAAAGAATGCATGCAAGGTGTTCGATAAAATGCGTAGTATGTTAGAACTTCATATTTACATGATTTCATGATATCTAAATAACAAGTTCATGTTAACCATACACTCCAATATGAATTTCCATGCAAATTATGTGTTGTTATTGTTATGGTATAAAACATGTATGATAATAGAGATATAAATTATGTACACAAAATATATCCATGCTTTTCCTATCATGTTTGAGATGTTGAATAAATACATGAAGTATAATATCCCCAAATCATTACAATATGAACTAAATGTTACATGTTGCCATTCCCATATGCTTGAATGGTTTCCATGCCATTGCTATGAATAGTATATGTTGTCGGAATGCCCATGATATTAGAATATGAGATTTATGACTTGATTATAAGCATTCCTATTCATGATAGATATTATGATGACCATGTACTTCATGAAATCCCCCACTCATGTATTATGGATTTTTATTGATGGTCGCGTACTCAAAAAATTCAAGTTGTGTCAGTTTCCTTCCATCGAGTCCTGGGGGTACTTGTACCCGAAAAATATAGTTGTGTGCCTAGATCCATGTCATGTTTTCATGATACTCTCAGTCAAGCCATGATCTATTGAATTCAGTCAGTCATGTGACTCAGGAAAACTCAGAAATCTCAGTAATCTCAGTAGTCCAGTAATCTCAGTAATCTTAGTGCTCAGTAACCTCAGCAACCTCAGTATTCACAGTCAATCTTAGTAACTTCAGTACTCTCAACCATTCCTCAGAACTCAGTACATTCACCAGTCATCGAAATCCAGTAAACTTAGTTTAGCTCCGCTAAACAATACCACTAGTATCAGTCCAGTTAATCAGTATCAGTTCAGCTAATCAGTTTAGTTTAGTTATTCAGTTTAGCTTAGTTATTCAGTTCAGTGTCCTTCAGATGGGAGTAGAAGTTAGAACCGAGTGAACCCAAGGATGGGAACTCACCTGCCAGTTCAGGGTTTGATTCTTAATAGTCATCCTTGTGTTCCAGAACTACGTAGCCAGCGTAGGTTGAGACATCTTAAACCATCAGACTAGGGTTGATGAGGTGGCTTAACCCATCAGTTTAGGGTTCCCACCATTCTCATTTAAGTACCTGCCAGTATAGGGTTCTCGCAACTGTCCTTACCAGTGGTGCGGTATTGACACCCCTCCAGTCGGGGTAGAGATTGGACCCCCAACTTAGCTATTATTGCGTATTTGGGGCATGTCGGTTAGATAACTACTTCCCACAGTTTCAGTTACAGATTTCAGGACTGTCAGCTATAGCTACCCAGTCTCAGTAAAGAACTCAGATAGTTCTTCAGATTTCAGTATATTAGGACTGTCAGATACAGTCGACTCAAAAATAGAATGAAACTCAGATAGTTTCCTTCAGATTTATAGACTGTCAGATACAGTCACTTATGCTATCAATCACAACAGTTATCAGAACTCATCCTATCAGTACTCAGCTTCAGGACTGTCATATACAATCAATCAGACCAGTTCTTCATAATTAGAACTGTCAGAAATAATCATTCATTTATCAGTAATGCAATATCAGTCTCTTAGTATTCAGTAATACAGTATTAGATCCATCACTTATTAGTGATTTACATATCAATATCAGTAAACTTAGTCTTTCAGAATCTCATTATCAGTACACTCATGTTGTCAGTATTCAGACTCAGTAGTCAGTATCTCCATGAGTTCAGTTATAGTTACGTATGCATGTATGTACTCTCACGTTCATATCAGTCAGTATTTTTCATGCATATAACCCTTTGCATTTAACCTACCTCACTCATATACTCAGTACATTCAGACGTACTGACGTATTTGTGCTATGGTGCTTTCTCTTATGTTACACCATAGGTTCAAAGGCATGAGCTCCAAATTAGCAGTAGATTCCAGGATCAGCAGTCAGAGTTAGATGTGAGTCCTCATCCTTCGAGGACATGATGATTTCATTTCTATTTTAGTTTTCAGTTTATTTCAGTAGTTGGAGTTAGTTGGGGACATGTCCCATCAACTCCTTATTCAGTTCAGTTAGAGGCTTTCGGACTAGATGTCAGATTAGATGTTCAGACTTTAGTATTTATGTTCCTTTTTGGTATTGTTATACCATGTTTTTCAAATATGTATCAGTATTGAACCTTATGGCCTTACAGTTCATGTTTCCACATATTTTATGAGATATTATGCAGTTTACAGGTACATATATCAGTCATGGGTTAGCTTGTGGTCCTTCGGGGTTATGAGCACCGTGTAGCATTTCAGTTCAAAAAATCGGGGCGTTACACCCTAACTTTTAGGAGGCTGACTACTACGATACTCAGCAACAAGACACGTATATTCGTCCTATATTTAGAGTAAAGTTAATACTAAAAGTAAAAAAAATATTAAAGTACTTATAATTCAAAATTTGTTTCTTACATGGACAGCTTTTGCACGAGCTTTAACCCAGACAGCTTCATCAGTCGGGTCCTTTTTCTTTTTCGTATGAGTCTCCTCGAATAGCTCATCAGTTGGTATTCGCCTACCCTTATCTTTTTATGGCATATGAAAACATTATATATCAATGTTCAAATAATAAATAAATTTAAATAGAAACAAACACTTAACACTGTAAAAGTTACATACTATTATTTTCTTCACAGCAAGACTACTTCTGGCACCCGCAGTAAGTAGGGAGCCACCCTTGGATGATGCTCGGACTTTCTGTCCCTTTTCACTCAATAATTGGTATTCTGCGCTACTCCAATGGCGAAGATACAGTGGCCATACGAGTGCAGGAATCCACTTAGGTTTTACCGATTTCTTTCGGGCATAATCCAAGAGATCATTAAATCTGGCTCTACATCTTATGAAAAAGTTCTTCTTTATAAGAAATGTATTTGCATCATCCCACCAATAAAATTTCTACAATAAAAATATAATATTTAATTTTTGGTTCTAACAAAGTGTTAATAAGTAGTTGAAAAGTTAAATCGTTACCTTAAATTCTTCAAACATTCTATCCCTGTCAAGTTCTGGAAACTTTTGCCAGCTGGTTCAGTAGCCGTTGAAGTGTTGAGTAATGTATATTCGCACCTTTTTTTAACTCCACCATCCGGCTTAAACCTACAACACAAGATCAAACAGTAATTTCATAGAGCATAATAATCTGTAATGAAAAAATGAGTAACGTTATTATATTTAGAAATCTTATCCTCTCGCAACTGGAAAAAGATAAATCCTCCCAGAATCATTGCTATCTATGGGCTGCCTAGTAAGTGATGGTGGATGCACTGGCGTGGGTAGATCTGAAGCACCAGATGGAGTGCCTCCAAGCTGAAGATCTGGCAACCCAATAAATCCAGCTGAATCACTGTGTGAAGCTGCGTGACTGCTGCAGGAGGGTATCGATGGTGGTAGATGTCTGGAGGGGCCAGAGACAGTCTGATAGTATTGTGCTGGCGGTGGCATGGTCATACGAGCAGAATAAGTCGGTGTAGACCCATGTAGCATCCCCACATGCGTAAGAGTAGGTATTGAATCCTCGAAAGACCTAGAATATGAGAGTTATGCTGTTGCATCAGCAAACTGACCCTCAGATATATGAATACCTGTGGGTCATCTATAAGCCGGAGGTTGTCTATTGTTTTTTGGTTTCGTAGTATCAACTTTTCCCTTACCCTTATCACCTCTGCCTAACATCTAAATTATGTTAAGTTGATAAGTAGTTAGTTCCTACAAAATAAATATATAAGAAAATATTCCAAGTAACTAATTTCAAGTTACTAATTCACATTTCAAATCGCTCTAATACAACACGAGATATAGACAAGAATATTCTTATTACTATATAAATCATGGAAAAGTGGAAACAACAAACTTAAACAGTATATTACATATCAATCTTAAACAAGAAACATAAAAGTAAATATCTAGTACAAAGCATAAAGACATCAATACATAATAAATAAAACCTACACAATTAATCCTCCTCTTCTGATGACTCTCCACTAAACCATTCACCCTCTTCGGAGGTTTCCTCATCTCCCACCCACTCAGCCTCTTCTCCCGCAATATTAACTTCTTCAAATATATTTTTTGGGTCATTCAAATCATCCACTAATTCAACGTCAACTAGCTGGTGATCAATCTGTATTTCATTTTGATACGCAGGCTCCAGCACATTCTCAACTTCTACCCGGCCTATAGGCTTTGTTTTGATTACAGCCTACCAATCAGACTTGTCATTGCACAACGGATAAGGGGCATAATACACTTGTTTAGCATTTTGCGCTAGAACAAATGGATCGTAAATAGGATACGACCTATTGTGCTTTACTTCAATGATGTTATGCTCCCTATGTACTCTTGTGCCTCTTGTGCTTGGATCAAAACACTTACATTGAAAGAGGATAATTTTTTTATTGAGAAACCAGCATACTCCAGTTCTAAGATCTAGTGTATGATGCCAAAGTACTCAACATCATTATCACCCTTAACCCAAACACCACTATTATTTGTTTTCCTTATTCTGGAGTGTTGTTCGGTGGAAAAGTTAAACCCATTTACTTTGTATTGGGATATTGCATTAGCTTCAACTGGACCCAAAGAAATATCTCTCAAAAGATGATCGTATGCGGTTGCATTTGGTGAATGGTGTACCTAAAAATATCATACATATATATATTTTAGTTGAGGAATGTGTAAATTTTTAAACTTTGTAGAAATATTAATACACTTACGAACCTCATTTTTAAACCACGTTGCAAATGATGCATACACTTGATTTTTGTGGAATTGAGTCTTAAATGAACTGAACATCCAACATGGAAAACACAATTAGTTTCTTTAAGGGAATGAGTAAACAAATAAGATATGTTAAAATTTTAATCTCCTTACTTCAGAAAAGGCTTAATTTTCGGGCAATTCAGCATGACATGCAAAGTTGCTGACTTGTGCTCAGTGGGAGTAAGTCGGTGAGGTATGATCTTTTTAGCCTTACAAACAGATTGATTGAAAATTGATATCGGTTGCAAATAAGGCTCATTGACATCATCCTGATGACGATTCGGTCGGTTTCTTGAACAAGCAACTTCATCAGTAAAGTAGTATAAAAAAATTGAGAAGTTTCTCTTGCAAGATATGCCTCGACTATAGAGCCTTCCACCTTATGTTTGTTTTTGGGACCCTGTTTTAATTTTCCAATTGCCCTGTACAATGTTAAGGTTAGTTGTTTACTATATTTAAAAAAGATATATATGAATTTAAATATGTTGCAAATACTTACCGTTCGAATGGATACATCCACCTAGTATGAACTGGAACGCCTAATAGAGCTTCGTGCACAAGGTGAATGGGAAGATGTTCCATCACATCGAAGAACGCTGGCGGGAAAATCTTCTCCAGCTTGTTGGTGATAACAACAATATTACTTTTCATTCGCGCAAGATTTTCTTCTTTTAATGTGGTGGGACATAAGTCATTGAAGAACAAACTGATCTCTGCTATTGGTTTCCATATGTTTTCAGGTAAACCAATAAAAGCAATTGGAAGTAATTGTTTCATGAAAATATGACAATCATAGCTTTTCATTCCATGCAAGATTCCTTATGTCATATCAACCCTCTTTCCCAAATTTGAGGCATATCCATCGGGCATCTTTAAACTTTGAACCCACTCACATATTTGACGCTTTTGGTCCAACTTGAATGTAAAACTAGCCTTGGGCTTAAGAACATTGCGGTTGGGCCCTTGCTATAAGTGTAATTCTCTGCGGTTGTAATATTTTGGTAAGTCAAGTCTGGCCTTAGAATTATCCTTTGTTTTGTCGGTGACATCCATAACTGTGTTGAACAAGTTGTCAAAATAGTTCTTTTTAGTATGCATGACATCAACATTATGTGTAAGTAAATTATCTACCCAATATTCTAACTCCCAAAATATGCTTTGCTTAGTCCAATTATGCGAAATGCCATATCCATTAAGCCTGTACAATAGTTCTTCGTTGGCTTTAGGAAAATCCTGTACTATTTCCCAGACGTCATAAAAGACAACCTTGGAGGTGGACCATCATATTCCCTTCTATTCCTTCTGAATGCATTCTTGAGTCTCCTAAATTCATGATCAGGTGGCAAGAAACAACGATGACAATCAAACCATGAATTTTTCCTGCCATATCTCAATGTGAAAGATTTTATTTTTTCCATGTAGTATGGACAAGCCAGCTTTCCAGCTGTCATCCATCCAGACAACATTCCATAAGTAGGAAAATCATTAACAGTCCACATTAGATATGCACGCAGATTGAAATTCTGTTTAAGAGAGATGTCCTAAGTTTCAACCCCCTCATGCCATAAAATTTGAAGTTCATCAATCAAAGGTTGCAAATAGACATCTATTCCACTTTTTGGATTACGAGGGCCAGGAATTACATAATTCAAAAATATATAGGGACTAGTTATCAACAGTTCAGGAGAAAGATTAGAAGGAGTGATAAATACGGGCCAACATGAATATGGCGCACCACCAACTAAAAAAGGAGAGAACCCATCCGCACATAATCCCAATCGAATGTTTCATGGCTCAGTTGAAAAATCTGGATAAGTTGCATCAAAATGCTTCCAAGCCTCTCTATCAGATGGATGACACATAACACCAGTGGGCCTTCTATTTTCACAGTGCCATCTCATATGAGGAGCTGAGCTGTTTGAAGCATACAACCTCTTCAACCTTGGTATAAGAGTTAAATAATGCATCGCCTTAATAGTAATTTTATTTCTAGTAGAACCACGCTTATATCGAGAGTGCTGACAAAACTTACAGAAATCTAGGTTAGCATCTTTCTTAAAGTATAACATGCAACCATTTTCACAACAATCAATTCTAATCGAGGGGAGACCTAACTTTGACACCAATCTTTTTGCCTTATAGAAAGAATCAGAAACCTCCAAGCCGGGGTCAACTAACTCTTTAATAAGGTCTATCATTGAGTCCATTCCTCCTTCAACAATATTCCAGTCAGATTTAATACTTAATAATCTATCAACAACATACAAACGAGAGTGCAAACTCCCGTCAAACAAAGGATGACTAGCAACATGCAATTCTTTGTAGAAATTGCCTGCTTCGCTATTAGGAACATCTTCAACATTTTCCCTAAAGTCAACCCCGTGTTGCATCCCAAAAGTATCGTTCACCATTTCTGTCATCCTAGTATCTTGATATTCATTATGCCGAGCAAACCTACTACTTCCTCCAACAACAAAGTTATTTTGTGCAACATACCATGAATACCACACAATCTTAAAAAGTCCTCGTGAAACCCCTTTCTATAAAAATATTCCTTTACATCTTTTTTACTTACAAGATTTATACCATCACATCTAACACAAGGACAACGAATAACCCGAAAATGTGTCCAAACATCAAGTGTCTTAGCATGTTCAACAAATCTTTTGACACCTTCAACAAATTCCTCCCTAATACCCATTCTATTATCACTATTCCGGTGATATATCTAGCTATAATCAGGTTCCATCTACGTAATCAATCAGATTCAACTAATTAGATCAAGTCAAAAAAAGTTAACTATTTTTAAGTAACTAATCCACCAAACAAGTCATATTCTAAACCAAAAAATCACCTCTAAAGTCCCTACACTTAACCATTTTCAAGTGACAAAGTCACCAAACAAGCCACATTCAAAACAAATAAATCACCTCTAAAGTCTCTAGACTTAATCATTTTCAAGTAACTAAGTCACCAAAAAAGTCACATTCTAAACAAAAAAATCACCTCTAAAGTCCCTAGACTTAACCATTTTCAAGTAACTAATCCACCAAACAAGTCACATTCTAAACAAAAAAATCACCTCTAAAGTCCCTAGACTTAACCATTTTTAAGTACCTAATCCACCAAAGAAGTCACATTCTAAACAAAAAAAACACCTCTAAAGTCCCTACACTTAACCATTTTCAAGTAACTAATCCACCTAACAAGTCACATTCTAAACAAGAAAATCACCTTTAAAGTCCCTACACTTAACCATTTTAAAGTGACAAAGTCACCAAACAAGCCACATTCTCAACAAATAAATCACCTCTAAAGTCCCTAGACTTAACCATTTTCAAGTAACTAAGTCACCAAATAAGTCACATTCTAAACAAAAATATCACCTCTAAAGTCCCTACACTTAACCATTTTCAAGCAACTAAGTCAACAAACAAACCACATTCAAATCAAATAAATCACCTCTGAAGTCCCTAGACTTAACCATTTTCAAGTAACTAATCCACCAAACAAGCAACATTCTAAACAAAAAATACACCTCTAAAGTCCCTACACTTAACCATTTTCAAGTAACTAATCCACCAAACAAGTCACATTCAAAACAAATAAATTACCTCTAAAGTCCCTACACTTAACCATTTTCAAGTGACAAAGTCACCAAACAAGCCACATTCTAAACAAATAAATCACCTCTAAAGTCCCTAGACTTAACCATTGTCAAGCAACTAAGTCACCAAAGAAGTCACATTCTAAACAAAAAAATCACCTCTAAAGTTCCTACACTTAACCATTTTCAACTAACAAAGTCACCAACCAAGTAGCATTCAAAACAAAAAAATTTCCTTTAAAGACCCTAGACTTAATCATTTTCAAGTGACTAAGTCACCAAACAAACCACATTCAAAACAAAAAAAATCCCCTTCAAAGTCCCTAGACTTAACTATTTTCAACCAACCAAGTCACCTAACAAACCACAGTCAAAACCAAAAATTTTCCTTTAAAGTCCATAGACTTAACCATTTTCAAGTGACTAAGTCACCTAACAAACCACATTCAAAACAAAAAAAATTCCTTTAAAGTCCCTAGACTTAACCATTTTCAAGTAACTAATCCACCAATCAAACCATATTCTAAACAAAAAAATCACCTCTAAAGTTCTTACACTTAACCATTTTCAACTAACAAAGTCACCAACCAAGTAACATTCAAAACAAAAAAATTCTCTTTAAAGTCCCTAGACTTAACCATTTTCAAGTGACTAAGTCACCTAATAAACCACATTCAAAACAAAAAAATTCCCTTTAAATTCCCTACACTTAACCATTTTCAAGTAACTAATCCACCAAACAAGTCACATTCAAAACAAATAAATCACCTCTAAAGTCCCTACACTTAACCATTTTCAAGTGACAAAGTCACCAAACAAGCTACATTCTAAACAAATAAATCACCTCTAAAATCCCTAGACTTAACCATTTTCAAGCAACTAAGTCACCAAAGAAGTCACATTCTAAACAAAAAAATCACCTCTAAAGTTCCTACACTTAACCATTTTCAACTAACAAAGTCACCAACCAAGTAACATTCAAAACAAAAAAATCCCCTTCAAAGACCCTAGACTCAACCATTTTCAAGTGACTAAGTCACCTAACAAACCACATTCTAAATTAAAAAAATTCCTTCAAAGTCCCTATACTTAACCATTTTCAAGTAACTAATCCAGCAATCAAACCACATTCTAAACAAAAAAATCACCTCTAAAGTTCCTACATTTAACCATTTTCAACTAACAAAGTCACCAACCAAGTAACATTCTAAACAAAAAAATCACCTCTAAAGTCCCTACTCTTAACCATTTTCAAGTAACTAAGCCACCAATCAAACCACATTCTAAACAAATAAACCACCTCTAAAGTCCCTATACTTAACCATTTTCAAGTAACTAAGCCACCAATCAAACCACATTCTAAACAAATAAATCACCTTTAAAGACCCTACACTTAACCATTTTCAAGTAACTAAGCCACCAATCAAACCACATTCAAAACAAAATAATCTCCTTCAAAGTCCCTACACTTAACCATTTTCAACCAACTAAGACACCAATCAAACCACATTCTAAACAAATAAATCACCTTTAAAGACCCTACAATTAACCATTTTCAAGTGACTAAGCCACCAATCAAACCACATTCTAAACAAAAAAATCACCTTTAAAGTTCCTACCCTTAACTATTTTCAAGTAACTAAGTGACCAAACAAGTCACATTCTAAGCAAATAAATCACCTTTAAAGTACCAACCAAATGATACAAGTTCAAGTTCGCAATACAAGAAACAAGCAACAACAAGACCAACAAGATGTCAACAACAATGCTAGTGAATCGAACAAGGCCTCACACGGCTTCACTAGACTTTAATATGAGCAATAACAAGAAGATAACAACAATGCTAGTGAATCGAATAAGGCCACACACTGCTTCACTAGACTTCAATATGAAAAATAACAAGGTTTCATTATAACAAATTAGAGAGAAGTCAACTTACCTTAGCTTGGCCTAAATTAAGGTGAAAGAGATAAGCGGTCACCGGGAAAATAGCAAAGTAATCCTTTTCCTGAATTCGAATTCTGTCAAACGGTAACATCAAATTCCAAGCAACCCATTAGGCTAGTAGAATTAAAAAAACTTTATCATTACGCAAAATAACGAAAATCTTGGCATCCTTATTTTCTCGTATTTTAGCTTAAAATCACCATACAGAAACCACCAACATACTAAAACTACGATGGAGTATCAATAAAAATAAACCCTAAATTATTTGCTACAATTGAAAGAAAATTACCAACTAAAATTATGTAATGAATCATAATAACTAAAATTGAATCTTCAACTAACTAAAAGGAAATTTCTTCAACTAAAATTGAATCTTGAACTAACTAAAAGGAAATTTTTTGAACTAGAATTGAATCTTGAACTAACTAAAACTAAATTTTCATTACTTTTTTAACTTTCAACTAACGAAAATTATGTAACGAAGCATAATAATTAGAACAAATATGAAAAATATATACTTTGAGCTAACTAAAATTACTTCCAAAGAAATTTTACCTACTACCAAATATGAAAAATATATACTTTGAGCAAACTAAAATACATACTTTAGCTAGTAACTAACAAGAAAAATAAAGAGTTAAAGTTTTTGGAACTTACCGGAGCTAGGGGTAGCGGGAATCGATGGAAATGGGGTGGATTTGTGGAATTTGGGGAAGTTGGGGATCGGGTAAACTGATTTTGTGTGTGTGGGGGGGGGGATTGATTTGGGTTTTTTTATTTAAAAGGGTTAAAATCGAATGGGCCGGGTCGGGTTGGTTTATTAAATTAATTATTTTTTTTACTAATTAATGAAAACCTACCACTTGTGGTCGATTTTTCAAAAATTATTTTTTGAAAAACAGACCACAAGTGGTCATTTTTCATTAATTAGTAAAAAAAATATTATTAATTAGTTAAATAAAATTATAATTTATTTTAAAAAATTAATTAATTAATTAAGTTAATTCAAATTTTACAAAAATAATCACAAATTAAAATATAAGTGTTCGACTTACTTTTATACAAATGATTATCAAAAAACAATCACATGTACACAATTTTAATAAAATGATTAAATCATATATTAATTATGTTATCACTACATTAACGCAATGCGAATATGTACAAATCAAATACTTGGTTATTTTATCAACACATTAACAGGACTAGTATATTTTCTCAATAATATAATAATATCAATGAATTTTGCGAATTATGATATTTTATATATTTACCGTAGGAAGTAAGCTTCACCTGTAACGTGCCCATAGCTTGACCTCTGCCTTTTTCTACATGCATTATATATATATATATAAAATATCGTAATTAAAAGCTAATTAGCCAAAAATTTATCGTAATTTACAAAATTTATTGATATATTAATAAACCTCGCTCGTAATACAACGTGTTAATCAAATAAATTATCGATTAAATGTGTTACGTTATTTGGTACGATTGTTCAATGTCCTGTCTCCCCCTTCCCTGCTTCCTCCCCCCCCTCTCATATACCTCGTAATACTAGTCTTGCGTTATTACAACTTCTAAAACATACGCGTGTCTACGTTGACCGAAAATAGTATATCTATACTTCCTCAATAGTTTGATATATATCAACGTATCAGTCAAACTATTTTGATATATAGATTCAGTTATCTAGCTTTTGATTACTACATACGTCACTACACGATATATACGTATATAAACATATATTCAATTGTCTATCATCTTTAAAATACGTACAATAAACATCACATACACGATTTTACTAGCCCATAATAATATACAACGTATTTCACAAATACTCGAATGAATTATAGATTACATTATCTTATGTCATTAATATACCTTTACTGTATAATATGTATATAGTATATACATATACATATACATATACATATACATATACATATACATATACATATACATACACGCACATATACACACTATCGACTATATCAAGTTCTAAATACGTACTATATATATCACACATACGTATACAAGTATATTATTATCCAATAAAATAATGAGATGTGTTTGTTATACATACTCAGATGAGTGATAGCTTAATTATAATTGTATAATATGTATATAGTATTTGACTATATAGGTTTTGACTATATATATATATATATATATATATATAAACTTTTGAATTCGTACGATATATATCACATCCACAAGTATGTATTAACTTATAATAGAACACATTCATTATATTCTGATGAATTATCGGTTATATATTATATTATTATGCCTGTAAATACGTACTATAAAACATCGTCTTTCAAATACGTACTATAAAGATCAGTTTTCATCTTTCAATTACGTATACGACAGATTTCAATGGTCTATCTCAACGGTATGATATATATATATATATATATATATATATATATATATATTTACACATACACATATTCTTTATATAAAGATTATGCATGTTTAACGTCATTTAGCATATGTATAAAGGAAAATATTTATTTTATATATTGAAATATAAGTAAAACATAAAGATTACCTTATACATAATTTGTATTTATATTTTATATATTTTTTAGTGTAAGTTTTTTCACGTTAGATTGATTAGTTTTATTATTATTATATCGGTTATTGACTACATGTAATCAGTATAATTTTAAAAAATAATAGTATATTAGATTATTTTTTAATAAAGTAAACATATTATATTATATTATATTATATTATATTATATTATATTATATTATATTATATTATATTATATTATATTATATTATATTATATTATATTATATTATATTATATTATATTATATTATATTATATTATATTATATTATATTATATTATATTATATTATATGCTGATAAAAAAACTCTTCAATTGCTCAAACAAGATGATATTGATATATTTAAAAAACAATATAATTACTTACATATTGTCTTAGTGCAAATTGCATTTAAACCTTTAACTTTGAAAGGTCTTCCTGAAACCTTTTTAGCTGCACTTCGTGATGCTAGAAAGTTAAACTTTAGACAATCCCTTATGGGATCTATAGAATCTACTCTTGCTTATGGCCCTGTCTATTTTAATACTCAGCCTAATTTAACTTTATCTTTGACTGATGTTAATATCACTAATGCTTTAACTTTAAATGTAAAAACTCATGGCTATAATTATGCTCCTGGATCTGAGCGTATAAGTTTATCTTATCGTATTTATTATCGTTTTTTGTCAACTTTAAATCCTCGTTGTAAATTAATCGATAATGCTTCAGATTATACCATGTAAATTGAAACTAATTTTGCGAAAGCTAAACTCACTACCAGGAGACCTATTCGATGGGATGAGATTAATTTTCCAAAAAATTGGATTCTAAATTCTGTTATTTCTCCGACAAAGCTTGCGGAAGAAGTGACAAACTCAGAGTATTGATGGAAAAATTTGTCTTCAATTTGATGAAGATACTTCTACATATAGAAATTCCTTGCCAAGAAATTCTTTTTCCATGCCTAAAATGTTGCCTGCTATGCATCATATTTCTCCAGTTGAACCAATCTATGGTCCACCTTGAAATCGTGCTTCATCCTTACATATTTTAAATTCTGCAGATTCACCTAGAAGTGTAGAAAAAATTAAAATCAATCCTAAAATAAATATTGTTCAAGATTATGAAAATCCTACCCCATCTGAGATGGATTTTAATATTAATTCTGTTTAATTATGATGACACAACTTATTAATTTTAGTCCTGGTTCTCAGGCAAGAAAATATATTCAAAAGAATTTTTTTTGTGAAAAATGGAACACCTTTAGGACATGGTTTTTTGAAACTTATAGTCCTGATGAATTACGAAATATTTCTGAAGAATTCTATGAAATATGTGTCTTACATAATAAAATTATCTTTTTTGTGCCATAGTTTATGTCTGCATATTTGTCATCCTATATAAAAATTATTGAAAGATCTTATCAAAATTCTGATGGTACAGTTACTCAAGCCATGTATCCTCCTCAGTCTTCCTTTATATTACCTAATAATATTGGAATGACTTTTTCTGCTTTTCAAAAATTTGTTGATGAGGATGTTGGAAAAATCACTGTTTCTGAAATAAATAACCTTATCGGTCAAAATAATTATTTAAGTCTTTATGTTAAAGTTTTGGGAGAACATATTTCATCTCTTGATAAAAAACTTGACGAATTAATTGAGTTAGTTAAAAAACTTAGTACGCAAATGGATTCCTCTAACATTCCTTCTACTTCCGAAACCAAAGAAGAAGAAGGATATATTTTATCTAAACCCTATATCCAAAGACCTCCTGAAATAGAAGGATTTGAAAATATTTCTCAATTAGACCAATTAGAAAAACTTTTAGATAAAAAATTCTCTCGTTTAAACATATAACCTCTTAATGTTTCTAATGATTTTGTGCAAAAACTCGAGTCTAATTTTGCTGATAATATAGAAACTACTCAAAACGTAGGTGATACCATCTCTTCTGAGCTAAATAGGCTCAAAGGTATGATAAAAAAACAACCAGGGAAAAAATATGCTGACATTCCCCGTATGTCTACTGCGTATTATCCACGCCAACTACTCAAGATGTTCTGATAGAGGAAAGGGATTGGAATCAAACAAATACTTCTTATAGTGGAGAAGCTATTTATGAATGGAATATTGATGGATTATCAAATCAACAAATCTCTATTCTTATCCACTGTATGTCCATGTACTCTACTATTGCCACAGCTACTACATCAGCAGAGAATCGAGTTAATCGTACTGACCCAACAATTAGTAAAATGATTGTTGCGGACTTTACTGGCCAACTTCGAGGATGGTGGGATAATTTCCTAGACGATGATAAACGCGAGGCTATTTTTAATGCCACTAATGAAAAACCAGGAAAAGACAATTTAGGCCGACCGCTTCGGGCAGGACGACCAGATGCTGTCTATACCCTTATGCTTACAATTATTAAACATTTTGGAGGTAGATTTACCAATCAGTATGAAAACATAAGAACTCTTCTTAATGGTTTAAAATGCAAACATTTAGGAGAATTTTGATGGTATAAAGACACCTTTCTTAGTAGGGTTATGGATTTACCCGAAAGTAAGTATGACCATTGGAAAGCAAAATCTATTGATGGTCCTCCCCCTTTATTTGCTGAAAGAGTTAGAAAAACACTTAGAGGATCTTATGGCGAGGTCCAGTATTTAGAAAAAATTTATGGTCAGCTTATTGTAGCCTGTACTCAAGAGGGTTTAGCTCTTTGTAACGAGCTAAAATTAGCCAGACATATTACTCTTGACAAAATCAGAGAAAAATCCCAATTAGGAGATTTTTGTTAACAATTCGGTATGGATAAACTAGTAGCAAGAAAAACCCAAAAATATTCTAAGTCTGATAAATCCTATAGAATGAAACGCTCTAGGCATAGAACTAAAGAAGAATGTGAAACAAGAAAATCCTATCGTAAGTCTACCAGATTTACGAAAAATAGATCCAAAAGAGAGTTACCAAAAATCAAGTGCTATAGGTGCAACCAATATGGTCATATAGCTCCAAACTGTAAGTTACAAAAACTCAAGTCCTTAGGATTTTTGGAAGAAGTGCATGACCAAGTCTATGGTTTATTATATACTTCTGGTTCTGAATCTGATTATGATTCTACATCTGAAAATGATATAGAACTACCTAATTCTGGTACTGAACCCGATCAGGTTAATAAATGCAATGATTGTGATAATGATACTTGTAATTGTGACGAAATGATGTATAAACTTCAAGCATAATTTGAAGATCTTGATTTAAATATTCAAACTCTTACTGCTGATAATGTCCTTGAATTGCTGAAGGAAGTTACAGATGAAAAACTACGTGAAAAAATCATTAATTTTGCTACTAAAAAAACTTCTACTAATACTGCTAGTATTTCTAAAGATAATTCTTATGATAATTATCATATGTCTTATTCTTTAGCTGAGGTTAATCGACGTCTTGCGTTGAGTCAAACTCCAGGTAGAGATACTACCTTTGATGATTTAAAAATAGAAGTTGAAAAATTAAAGAAAGAAATTAGTTCTTTAAAACAAAAACAGATGATCTCCGATCATAGGATTTTGAAAATTGAAGAAAAATTTTCTGACAATACTATTTCTTTTACTTCAAAAGGAAAGGAAAAGGATTTTGAAAACTCTGAAGATTCTGAAATAGATAAACTAAGTCTAAAAGAGGATTTGAAAAGATATTATTTCTTAGGAATGCTGCAACTAGTTACTGCTCATAAATGGTATATAAATTGCACTATTCTGATTAATAGGGAATTTTCTATCACTAATATTGCTATGATTGATAGCGGTGCTGATGTCAGCTGCATTCAAGAAGGTTTAATTCCAATCAGATATTTTGAAAAAAACTACTCACATAATTAAGTCTGCATCTGGTCATAGCCTTGACATCAACTATAAATTGCCGTATACTCATATATGTCGAAATAAAGTCTGCATTCCACATTACTTCTTTTTGGTAAAAAACCAATTATATCTTCTTATTATTTTAGGAACACCTTTTATAAATGTTATTTATCCTTATACACATATATATACGAATAGTTTTAAGGCTACCTATAAAAATAAACAAATCTCTTATCCTTTTGTTACTGATCCTGTAACAAGAGATATAAATGCTCTTATTAGTATGAAGCAAAAACAGATCAATTTCTTACAATTAGAAATGATGAGTATTAACATTTTTGATACTTTAAATTCAGTAAAGGTCCAAGAAAAAATAAAAATAATTTCTAATCAATTGATTGTTGATATTTGTGCTGATCACCCAAATGCTTTCTGGAATCGAAAGAAGCATATTGTTTCTCTTCCTTATGAAGATGGTTTTAGTGAAGAAAAAATTTCCACAAAATCTTGACCCTGTCAAATGAATACAGAGTTAGTAGAATTCTGTAAAAGAGAAATTGATAATCTATTGCAAAAGGGTCTTATAAAACCTTCGAAGTCCCCTTGGTCTTGTACGGCTTTTTATGTCAATAATGCTGCTGAAAAAGAATGGGGTATGCCTCGATTAGTCATCAATTATAAACCTTTGAATAAAGTTTTAAAACGGATTAGGTATCCTATACCGAATAAAAAAGACTTACTTTCTAGATTAAATGATGCTAACATATTTTCTAAATTTGATTTAAAATTTGGTTATTGGCAAATTCAAATTGATAAAGAACATACTTATAGAATTGCTTTTAATGTCCCCTTTGGACAGTATGAATGGAATGTTATGCCATTCAGTTTAAAAAATGCTCCTTCTGAATTTCAAAAAATTATGAATGACATTTTCAATCCCTATATGGATTTTATCATTGTCTATATTGATGATATTTTAGTATTTTCAAAAACCCTTGAATCACATTTTAAACATCTGAATATGTTTAAACAAATTGTTATACAAAATGGTTTGGTCATCTCTAAATCAAAAATAAGTTTATTCCAGACAAATATTAGATTTTTAGGACACAACATTTGTCAAGGTACTATTGGGCCTATACAAAGAGCTTTAGAATTTGCTAAAAAATTCCCAGATATTATTACTGATAAAAAACAACTGCAAAGATTCCTTGGTAGTCTTAATTATATTTCTCCTTTTAATAAAAATCTGTCTAGAGATTTAGCTCCTTTGTATGATAGACTGAAAAAGGATTACTAAATGCCGTGGACGCAAGTTCACACTGATTTGGTAAAATTAATTAAAAAATGAGTTTAATCTCTTCCTTGTACTTCTCTTGCAAATCCTAACTGGTTAAAGATTGTTGAAACTGATGCTTCGAATATTAGGTATGGTGGAATACTTAAATAAGTTAATCCCCATACGAAAACAAAATGTTTGATTAATTTTATTCTGGTAAATGGACCGAAAGCCAGAAAAAATACGCCACAGTAGCTCATGAAATGCTTACTATTGTAAAATATGTTTTAAAATTTCAAGATGATTTATATGATCAAAAATTTATAGTTAAGACAGATGCTCAATCTGTAAAATATATGTTCGATAAAGACTTTAAACATGATGCCTCTAAATTAATATTTGCAAGATGGCAAGCTCAATTAGCCCCTTTTGATTTCGAAATACATTATAAGAAGGGTAGTGAAAATTATTTCCCTGATTTTCTATCTCGAGAATATTTAATAGATTAACATGAATTTTTACACGTACTTCCTCTCTGAGAAAACTATAATTACTATTATCAAATGCATCCCTTTAAACGAATATATTCATTTTCTTATCTTAGAAAATCTGGTTCATGGTATAATAGAAGAAGAATTATTCCTTAACCACGACGAATTTCTTGATAATGATATTTATTGGTTTGATATTGACATAAGTGATTAATATTTACAGGATTAAAAGGAATAATGAAGCTCTTTCTTCACTTCTTCTCTCAAAAATTCTTAATCACTTTTATAAAGGCAACTCCTTTAAATGCGGACATGCAAAGCTTATATTACGGAAGGTCAGTAATGATCTTATCACAAAGGACACACTTAATGAAGATCTATATGAATATATGTTATGGTATGCTGATTAAATTCCTGATTATTGATGTAGCATGGATCCACCATGGCAAACAGCCAGAGGACGTGGCAGAGGTAGACGAAGTCAAAACTCTTCATATTACGGAGGACGAACAAACCCTACTTATTTTGGCAATAGAAATAATTCCTCATATAGCTCTGTAAGTTCTAATTTTCTGGTATTACAACACAGAAATAGAACTTTGGTCAATTCAAAAATTCTCCAGGAAGGATCATCATCAAAAACTCAGAATATTAGTTCCTCAATTCATTTGGAAGATATTTCAGAAGATCATCCTTTGTACTAACAACTTCAATCTTATATATCCGATCATCAAAAAACTGCAGATTCATTTGCATCTATAGTCCAAGAAAACTCCAAAAATAAACCCACATATAAGAAATTGGATGCTAGAGAACTCTTCCTACTTATTGAAAATCCGCATATTCCTTGACAAGAAAATTCTGAAGAAGCATGGCGATTACTCCAAAAATACTTAACTACTAATGTTTATTTCGCAGGAGAATCATATAAAACACGAACTTTTTATGAAAATATTTTGGTTTAGACATTCAGTGCAAATTTTTAGCACAGTTCGATGGGAGACACTACCCCAGGTGTACATGGATACTCCAAGATAATTGTTAAAAGGCTTATTTCTATTGAAGAATGGGGAATTTCATCTATGACTCAAAAATCTATGCCTATGGGACCAATGGGACAGTCTCAGATTAATTTCACATATCGGGATTATATTAAAGGATTTTCTCAAGTTTTATATTATAATAACATTAAACACAAACATACATGGTTTATAAAAAATTTTGCCAAGGTTTTTGATAAGACCATTCCCAATTGGTTTGTACAATGGTGGACTTGCCAAGGACCTACCGTTAAAATATTACCTCCAGAATATTCTTCTCTTTATCATACATGGAAAAAATCTTCACCCTTCTTGACTGAATTATACCTTTTTGAACATATTTGTAAGATGATACTATTGACCAAATTTATTTCTTTATAGAATTCTCTATCCCTTGGATTCATAGATGGTCGGTTGAAATAGGTTATACCAGCCAACAAATTCCTGCTTTATACAGAGTCTTTTACTGCAATTTTTGGGACAAATTAACTCGTGAAGATCCAAATACAAAACTCATATATGGACATGATCAACGAGAAAATATCGTTAAGAAAATTGTTGAATATGAACAAACTCCTTAAAAATCAATTTTAGTTGAAGATAAAAGTCTCAATTATGTTTTCAGAAGAATATCAGCTCACGATGGAAATAAAATGGAGATGATAGAACGATACTTAGCAGCAATACAAAATAAATTACTCCAAACAGTTGATCAAAACTTAGATACATCAATGAAAAGTGATGAAGTTAACACTGAAGATATCCAACCTCCCGAAGTTATGGGCGAAATAGAGGAAGTGATTGAAAAAGCTGAAGCATTTATTAGAAAATGGAAAGGTAAAGACTAGGCGGGACCCAACAGCTAAATTATTAAAAACTTTACTATACTATGCATAGGGACCCACATAGTACTGTGAAAGATGCTTTTCTTTTCTATTTAAAGCTACCTCACTCAGTTGTACGAGGAGCAAGTTTTTCTTTTTATTTTCTATCTCTAAGATACTCTCCCTTCTCTCTAAGATCTTTCCTCTTGTACAACATATCTCGAAGATAAATAAGAAGGAAATAGCCACTGTTTGTAATTATATTTAGGCCTTGCTTCCGGCTATTAAGGTACATATTACTTTATTATTTGTGTTCATTTAATAAAACTTCTACCCTCTCCAGCCGTGACTATGTCCGGCTAAAAAACTTCTTTTATCTATGTTGAAGGACTAACTTTCGCTTACAGGATAACTATGAAAGATCCAGACTCTATCAAAATATGAATAAATTTTTCTATAGTTTCTTGACTTGGTTCCGAAATGGTGGTACAGTCGAGTTTAATAAACTTATTTTAGCTTTGTATCTGTGACTACGTCTAGTAAGTTGTGCCTCTTTAGCCCGTTGTACTGATACAAAAAGGGCGACTTCTGCACAATTAGAACTTCTAGACACATGGGTTTAACATAAGGTTATTAAATCTCTAACATGCCCCTTGTTTGGATAAAATATTCCATACAGTCATTAGCAAACATAAGTTTATTAAACTCGACTGTACCACCATTTCAGAACTAAGTCAAGAAACTATAGAAAAATTTCTTCATATTTTGATAGAGTCTGGATCTTTCATAGTTATCATGTAAGCGAAAGTTAGTCCTTCAACATAGATATAAGAAGTTTTTTAGACGGACATAGTCACGGCTGGACGAGGGTAGAAGTTATATTAAATGCACACAAATAAGAAAGTAATATGTACCTTAATAGCCGGAAGCAAGGCCTAAAAATATTAACAAACAGTGGCTATTGCCTTCTTATTTATCTCCGAGATATGTTGTACAAGAGGGAAGATCTTAGAGAGAAGGGGGAGTATTTTAGAGATAGAAAATAAAAAGAAAAACTTTCTTCTCTTACAACTGAATGAGGTAGCTTTAAATATAAAAAAAAAAGCATCTTGCACAGTAATATGTGGGTCCCTGTGCATAGTAAAGTTTTTAATAATTTAGTTGTTGGGTCCCGTCTAGTCCTTGCTTTTCCATTTTCTAATAAATGCTGCAGCTTTTTCAATCACTTCTTCTGTTTCTCCCATCACTTCTGGAGGTTGGGACTCTATGATATCTTCAGTGTTTACTTCATCACTTTTCATTGATGTATCTGAGTTTTGATCCACTGTTTGGAGTAATTTATTTCGTACTTCTGCTAAGTATTGTTCTATCATCTCCATTTTATTCCCATCGTGAGCTGATATTCTTCTGGAAACATAATTGAGACTTTTATATTCAACTAAAATAGATTTTTGAGGAGTCTGTTCATATTCAGCAATTTTCTTGATGATATTTTCTCGTTGATCATGTCCATATGTGAGTTTTGTATATGGATCTTCACGAGTTAATTTTTCCCAGAAATTGCAGTAAAAGACTCTGTATAAAGCAGGAATTTGTTGGCTAGTATAACCTATTTCAACCGACCATCTATGAATCTAAGGGATAGAGAATTCTATAAAGAAATACATTTGGTCTATAGTATCTATTTTACCAATATGTTCAGAAAGGTATAATTCAGTCAAGAAGGGTGAGGATTTTTTCCAAGTATAATAAAGAGAAGAATATTCTGGAGGTAATATTTTAACGGTAGGTCCGTGGAAAGTCCACCATTGTACAAACCAATTGGGAATGGGTTAATCAAACACCTTGGCACAGATTTTTATAAACCAAGTATGTTTGTGTTTAATGTTATTATAATATAAAACTTGAGAAAATGCCTTAATATAATCCCAATATATTAAATTTATCAGAGACTGTCCCATTGGTCCCATAGGCATAGTTTTTTGAGTCATGGATGAAATTCCCAATTCTTCAATAAAAATAAGTTTTTTAATAATTATCTTGGAGTATCCATGTACACCTGGGGTAGTGTCTCCCATACGACTGTGCTCAAAATCTGCACTGAATGTTTGAACCAAAATATTTTCATAAAAAGTTCGTATTTTATATGATTCTCCTGTGAAATAAACATTAGTAGTTAAGTATTTTTGGAGCAATCGCCATGCTTCTTCAAAATTTTCTTGTCGAGGAATATGCGGATTTTCAATAAGTAGGATGAGTTCTCTAGCATCCAATTTCTCATATGTGGGTTTATTTTCGGAGTTTTCTTGGAATATACATGCAAATGAATCTGTAGTTTTTTGCTGATCGGATATATAAGATTGAAGTTGTTTGTACAAAGGATGATCTTCTGGAATATCTTCCAAATGAATTGAGGAACCAATATTCTGTGCTTTTGATGATGATCCTTCCTGGAGAATTTTTGAATTGACCAAAGTCCTATTTCCGTGTTGTAATACCAGAAAATTAGAACTTGCAGAGCTATATACAAAATTATTTCTATTTCCAAAATAAGTAGGGTTTGTTCGTCCTCCGTAATATGAAGAGTTTTGACTTCGTCCTCCTCTGCCACGTCCTCTGGCTATTTGCCAGGGTGGATCCATGCTATATCAATAATCAGGAATTTGATCAGCAAACCATAACATATATTCAAATAGATCTTCATAAAGTGTGTCCTTTGTGATAAGATCATTAATGACTTTCTGAAGTATGAGCATGTGCATGTTCGCATTTAAAGGAGCTGCCTTTATAAAGGTGATTAAGAACTTTTGGGAGAAGAAGTGTAGAAAGAACTTCATTATATCTTTTAATCCTATAAATATTAATCACTTATGTCAATATCAAACCAATAAATTTCATTATCAAGAAATTCGTCGTGGTTAAGGAATAATTCTTCTTCTATTATACCACAAACCAGATTTTCTAAGATAAGAAAATGAATATCTTCGTTTAAAGGAAAGCATTTGATAATAGTAATTATAGTTTTCTCAGGGAGGAAGTACGTGTAAAAATTCATGTTAATCGATTAGATATTCTCGAGATAGAAAATCAGGCAAGGAATTTTCACTACCCTTTTTATATTGTATTTCAAAATCAAAAGGGCTAATTGAACTTGCCATCTTGCAAATATTAATTTAGAGGCATTATGTTTAAAGTCTTTGTCAAACATAAATTTAACGGATTGAGCATTAGTTCTGATTATGAATTTTTGGTCATACAAATAATCTTGAAATTTTAAAACACATTTTACAATAGTTTGCATTTCATGGGCTACTGTGGCGTATTTTTTCTGGCTTTCAGTTCATTTACCAGAATAAAATCTAATCAAACATTCTGTTTTTGTGTGGGGATTAACTTGTTTAAGTATTCCGCCATACCCAAAATTTGAAGCATCAGTTTCAATAATTTTTAACCAGTTAGGGTTTGCAAGAGATGTACAAGGAAGAGATTGAACTCATTTTTTAATTAATTTTGCTAAATCAATGTGGACTTGAGTCCAAGGCATTTTGTAATCCTTTTTTAGTATATCATACAGAGGAGCTAAATCTCTAGACAGATTTTTATAAAAAGGAGAAATATAATTAAGACTACCAAGGAATCTTTGTAGTTGTTTTTTATCAGTAATAATATCGGAGAATTTTTTAGCAAATTCTAGAGCTCTTAGTATAGGTTCAATAGTACCTTGACAAATGTTATGTCCCAAAAATCTAATATTTGTCTGGAATAAACTTATTTTTGGTTTAGAGATGACCAAACCATTTTGTATAACAATTTGTTTAAATATATTCAGGTGTTTAAAATGTAATTCAAGGGTTTTAGAAAATACTAAAATATCATCAATATAGACAATGATAAAATTCATATAAGGGTTGAAAATGTCGTTCATAATATTTTGAAATTCAGAAGGAGCATTTTTTAAACCGAATGGCATAACATTCCATTCATACTGTCCAAAGGGGACATTAAAAGCAGTTCTATAAGTATGTTCTTTATCAATTTGAATTTTTCAATAACCAGATTTTAAATCAAATTTAGAAAATATGTTAGCATCATATAATCTAGAAAGTAAGTCTTTTTTATTTGGTATAGGATACCTAATCCATTTTGAAACTTTATTCAGGGGTTTATAATTGATGACTAATCCAAGCATACCTCGCTCTTTTTCAGCAGCATTATTAACATAAAAAGCAGTACAGGACCAAGGGGATTTTGAAGGTTTTATAAGACCCTTTTGCAGAAGACTATCAATCTCCCTTTTACAGAATTCTACTAACTCTGTATTCATTTGACAGGGTCGAGATTTTGTGGGAATTTTGTCTTCACGGAAACCATCTTCATAGGAAAAAGAAATAATATGCTTCTTTCTATCCCAGAAGGCATTTAGGTGATCAACACAAATATCAAGAATCAATTGATCAGAAATCATTTTTATTTTTTCTTGGATTTTTACAGACTTCATTGTATCTAGAATATTTATACTCATTAATTCTAATTGTAAGAAATTCATCTGTCTTTGTTTCATACTAATTAAAGTATTTATATCTCGTGTTACAGGATCAGTAATAAAAGGATAAGAAATTTCTATATTTTTATAAGTAGCCTTAAAACCATTTGCATCAATATGCGTATAGGGATAAATATCATTTATAAAAGGTGTTCCCAAAATGATAGGAGGATGTAATTGATTTTTTACTAGAAAAAAGAAATGCGGAATGCAAACTTTATTTCAACAAATATGAGTATTAGGAAATTTATAGTTAATATCAAGTTTATGACCAGATGCAGACTCGATTATATGGGTAGTTTTTTCAAAATATCTAGTCAGGATTAAATCTTCTTGAATACAGCTAACATCAGCACCACTATCAATCATAGCTATATTAGTGATGGAAAATTCTTTATTAATTAGAATAGTGCATTGTATATACCATTTATGAGCAGTGACTAATTGCATCATCCCCAAGAAATAATCATTTTTTAAATCAATTTTTTGAATAATTTTATTCATGTCAAAATCGTCAGAATTTTCAACTTCCTTTTCTTTTCCTTTAGAGGAAATAGTTTTTTGGGAAAAATCAGAAATGTCTTCTTCGATTTTCAGAATCCTATGATCAGAGATCATTTGATTTTGTTTTAGAGAGATAATTTCTTTTTTTAAAGATTCAACTTCGGTTTTTAAATCATCAAAGGTGGTATTTCTTCCTGGCATTTGACTAATAACAAGTCTTCTATTGACTTCAGAAATAGAGTAAGGCATGATATCAATATTAGAATAAGTGTATTTTTTGACATAATTACTTGACTTAGGATTACTAGAAGTATTGGTTGATGTAGAAGTAAGATCAATAATTTTTTGACGAAGCTTCTCATCAGTCACTTCTTTCAGTAATTCTAGAGCGCTATCAACAGTACTTATGAAAACATTTAATTCTAAATCTTCAAATTGAGATTGAAGTTTATAAAACACATCATCACAGTTACAATTATCTTTATTACAATCAGTGCAGGCATTAGTCGTAGGTTTTTCATAATTTTCAATATCAGAAGAATTGGGTAATTCAATATCATTCTCGGATTCAGTTCCATAATCAGAATCAGAATCAGAAGTATATAAAAGACCATAGACTTGATTATGCACCTCATCAGAGATTCCTAAGGACTTGAGTTTTTGAAGTTTACAATTAGGAGCTATGTGAGCGTATTGGTTACATCTATAGCACTTGATTTTTGCTAGGTCTCTCTTAGACCTATTTTTCGTAAATCTAGAGGATTTGCGATTGAACTTTCTAGATTCACGCTCTTCTTTAGATCTACGTCTATATCTTTTTCGTCTATAGGGTTTGTCTTTGTCAGAATTAGTGTATCCACGACTCTTTTTTCTAGTAGAAGGAGGATTTTCCATACCAAATTGTCCACAAAAATCACCTAATTGGATTTTTTCTCTCATTCTATCTAGATTAATTTGTCTAGATAGTTTTAATTCATTGCAGAGTTTTAAACCTTCTTCAGTACAAGCTGCTAAAAGTTGACCATATGTAAAATCTGCCCAAGGGATTGCACCGTACTGACCCTTGATGGTTTTTCTAACTCTTTCAGCAAAAAGTGGTGGAAGACCATCTACAAATCTTGCTTTCCAATGGTCCAATCTAGATTCGGGCAAATCCATAACCCTAGAAAGGAAAGTATCTTTATACCACCTAAATTCGCCTAAATGTCTACACCTCAAACCATTTAAGAGGGTTCGACTGTTTTCGTGTTGGTTAGTAAATCTACCTCCAAAGTGTTGAATAATAGTAAGCATAAGGGTATAAACAACATCTTCTCTATTTGCAGGAAGATCTCGACCTAGGTTATCTACCCCAGGTAAGAGATTTCTGGCTTCATAGATCTTATTTTGGTCTTTAATAGAAAGAAAATTGTCCCACCAGCCATGAAGTTGACCAGTAAAACCAGCAACAATCATTTTACAAATAGTATTATCTGAGCTAATAGGATTACCCTCACTGTCTTTAGGGCTAGAGATTTTAGCAATAGTAGAATACATAAACATACGATGAGCCAAAATAGACAATTGTCTTTCAGATAAACCATCTAAATTCCATTCGTAAATATGTTCTCCACTATATGAAGTATTTGTGAGGGACCAATCTCTCTCTTCGATCATGACATCTTGAGGAGTTGGTCGTGGGTAATAGGCAGTTTGCATCCGAGAAATATCCGCATATTTCTTCCCCGGTTGTTTTTTGACCAAACCTTTGAGTTTATTCAACTCTGAATGGATTTCTGCTCCGATTGGAGTAGTTTGGACATCATCAAAATTATTGGTTAAAGATTCAATAGTATTAGCAAAATTATTAGACAAATCAATGGGCTTTATATTTAGACCAGAGAATTTCTTTTCAAGCAATTTTTCAAATTGTTCTAAGTCAGAGGGTTGTCTAAATCCTTCTATATCTATATCAGGCGGTCTCTGAATATGCGGCTTAGCAGTTAAGTTTTCTGACTTGCTTTCTGATGTAGAAGCAATATCGTAAGACTTTTGACCATCACTAAGTTTTTTAATCAGGTTAGTCATAATATCAAGTTTTTCATCAAGAGTTGAGATATGTTCTCCTAGAACTTTTACATAAAGGCTCAAATAATTATTTTGGGCAATTAGACAATTAATTTCACAAATAGTGATTTTTCCAACTTCATTATCGATAAATTGTTAAAAAGCAGAGAAAGTTAGACCAGTATTATTGGGTAGTATAAAAGATGATTGAGGAGGATAAATAGCTTGTGTTATAGTACCATTTGAACTTTGGTAAGATCTTTCAATAACCTTGACTTACAAAGGCAAATATGCAGACATGAACCATGGCACAAAGTAAACAATTTGATTATGCAATGCGCACATTTCATAACATTCTTCAGAGAAGTTTTTTAACTCATTCGGACTATAAGCCTAAAAAAACAAAGTCCTGAAGGTTTTCCATTTTTTATCAAAAAATTCCTTTTGAATATATTTTCTTGCCTGAGAACCAGGACTAAAATCAATAAGTTGTGACATCATAATTAAACAGAATTAATATCAAAATCCATCTCATAAGGGGTAGGGTTTTCATTATCAAAATCTTGAACTATATTAGTTTTAGAGTTGATTTTAATCCGTTCGACACTTTTAGGTGTAACATACGAATCTGCAGAATTAATAGTATGCAAAGATGCAACACGGTTTTGAGCTGGACCATAAATTGGTTCAACTGGAGAAATATGATGCATAACAGGCAGCATTTTAGGCATGGAAAAAGAATTTCTTGGCAAGGAATTTCTATATGTAGAAGTATCTCCATCAAATTGAAGATAGATTCTTCCATCACTACTCTGAGTTACATGAGTTAACTCTGAGTTTTTCACTTCTTCTGCAAGCTGTGTCGGAGAAATAACTGAATTGAGAATCCAGTTTTTTGGAAAATTAATCTCATCCCATCGAATAGGTCTCCTGGTAATGAGTTTAGCTTTTGTAAAATTAGTTTCAATTAACATAGTATAATCTGAAGCATTATCGATTAATTTACAACGAGGATTTAAAGTTGACAACAAACGATAATAAATACGATAAGATAAACTTATAAGCTCAGATCCAGCCTCATAATTTTAGCCATGAGTTTTTACATTTAAAGTTAAAGAATTGGTGATATTAACATCAGTCAAAGATAAAGTTAAATTAGACTGAGTATTAAAATAGACAGGGCCATAAGCAAGAGTAGATTTTATAGATCCCATATGGGATTGTCTAAAGTTTAAATTTCTAGCATCACGAAGTGCAACTAAAAAGGTTTCAGGAAGACCTTTCAAAGTTAAAGGTTTAAATACGATTTGCACTAAGCCAATATGTAAGTAATTATATTATTTTTTAAATATTTCAATAGCATCTTGTTTGAGCAATTGAAGAGTTTTTTCATCAGCATTCAGATCAATAGATTGCTCTGTAGTTTTTATAATCTGTTTGTGTTTAATTTTATCAAATAAACCATATTCATAAATAGTGCTTAAATCTACTTTGGGAATTGTCCATTTATTTAATAAATCCATATTCTGAGATAAATCTATTTCTTAATGGTTTAAAATGCAAACATTTAGGAGAATTTAGATGGCATAAAGACACCTTTCTTAGTAGGGTTATGTATTTACCCGAAAGTAAGTATGACCATTGGAAAGCAAAATTCATCTTCTATCTTAGCATATCATGTACCCTCACCCATGACATTATACCCCGCAAAATACAAAAAAATAAAATAATAAACAAATAATAAAATAACTAACCCTATCTTATCCTAACCACCTACCCAATAAAAAAATAACACCTTACCACTACCCCACTACCCCACGTTACCCCACCCCCCTCTCTTATTCTTGTCAAGAAAGAAAGCCTCAAAATAATATATATACACACCCACATACACCAAAGAAGGGATCCAAAAAAAAAAATCTGAACTTACTCTCTCTCTCTAAACTCTATTCTCTCACTACCTCTCTCTAAAAAATTTGAACTTTCACCACCACGTCGCCGTCGGCCGGCGGCCGCCTCCGACAAAGCCGTTTCTCAGCTTCATCCAGCCGCCGACCCGACTCGGTTTCACCGGCGACGGCGATAACCGCGCCGTCGGCGACAACCGCGCCGTCGGTTCTTTCCGTTCCCCTCGTCGCTCCGTCGACGAAACAACCGCGACGCCGGCTCACGACCAGCTCCGGCCGCGGCGCATCGGCTAGATCCGACTAGATCTCCACCGCAACTCGTCGCCGCCATCCGACCAGATTTCCGCCACCGTCCTTCCCTCCCTCCGGTGACAACAGTCACCGTCTACCAGATCCGCCGCCGCTTCTTCGTCACCGGAGCTCCCCGGAGCTCGATCTGTTTGGTTTTTGGTTTCCGTTGTCTTTGATTGATTTTGGTTTCGTTTATTTCTTGGTTCGTCGTCGATAGTGGATCTCGAGTCGTCTTTATCGAATCGTGTTGTCGTTCTCGGTTGGTTTTCGTATATAAAAGTTTGTCTTCACTGGTTTTGGAGCTGTCTGGTTATTATTTTAATACCGAGTTTGGTTTGCTCGTTGTGAGGTTATCCGGTCTAGTATTCTGGTCTTCGGATTTCTTATTATCGACAAGGGTCAATTTCATCGAGGTCCATTTCTTCTAACCGAATCTTTAATTTATTTTGACTTTTTATTAATGTTGTTGGTATGGATGATATGTTTGTCGTGTGTTTGGTTTGAATCTTCATTGTTTGTGTTGCGTTTGATGTTGGTTTCGGATTATGAGATGTGATTGAAGAATCGAAGCATGCACTAATCATGTGGTTTAAAGGGAATTCGGGGCGCGAGTTAAAAAAAATCGTTAAAGTGAATTAGGATTAATTTTGATTTGTTGTTGTTTGGATTCGTCGTTATTGTTACTTTTACGTCTAATTATCAATTTCGTGATAGTATCATGGTAAGTCAAGCGGGTAGGCAATCGTAGGTTCGGGTAGTCGAAATTTAGGAATAAGTGTTTCGTTGGATGTTGGAATGTGCGTGTGAATGTTTCTTTTAGTTTATCGCGTTTAATTTGGATGTATTTATTTAGCCGGGGAATGCCCCGAGATCGCTTGTATTTATTCACCGGGGAATGCCCCGACGTATCATGTTGGCGGAAAATAATCGTGATGAAGGCCCGCGGCGTCGGGTAAGGCATTGGAGCGTAGTCTAGATTTAGTTTAGATTAGGATTTATATTTTCGTATTTTTTCTATTTTTCGGACTGTATAATTGGACTGGACTTTTACGTTTTTGGACTATTTTATTTTGTTTATTGTTTGATTATTTTGTATTTTTTTGTGTGGTTTATACATTTCATAATGCCAAAATAGTCGATACACTTCACCAAGCGACCGTGGTCGAACCACGGGATCGAGGGGTGCCTAAAACCTTCCCCTCGGTCAACAGAATTCCTTAGCCGGAATCTCTGTTCGCAAACTGGTTTAAGAGTCAAATGGTTTCGAAAAAGATTTTTCAAAGGTGACTTGGCACACCGGATTATGCCAAGTGGCGACTCTGAATAAAAAATGCAAATAATCCTTTTCCGAAACAAATTTTCATTTCTTGTCACTTAAATAATAAAATCCTTTCGAACTTTAAAAATGTATCCATTTTTTGGAGTACGCGTGAAAAAGGGGTGTGACAGCTTCTGGAGACTCTGCTGGGGAAACTATTTCAGAATTCGAGCTTATTTTTGAGTCGTATCGGCTTTGTTTGACATTACGAGTGTATAAGCATTGTTTGTGATTATTGTTTGTGTTATTGTTTTCACTTTTGTGCGTTTTCGTGCTCTTTGTTTATAGTATTTATCCTATGTGTTACCGCTTTATATCAATCATCATGAGTCCGCCCCCCGGCCTTCTTTCTGCAACAAGTCCGTAGTACACATGTTGTACACAACCTCTAGTTGAGTCACCCTTATTTTAGGGGGGGAGCCGTTGGTGTTATGGAGTAGGTGGAAAGCAAAGCAGCCACTATCGATGATACGCTCCCCCGAACAGCCTTGTTAGTGAACCACAACGTAGGTCAGCCCTTAGGTCATGCTTATGTGCATTATGCGGAGACCTAGCGGGACCCACATGGACCTTTGTAGGAGACTCACCTCTAAAGCATCCCTACGTGCTAACTGTTGCATCTTTAAGGGTAACGTGGTCATTTGACGGACTGATTTGAAAAAAAATTTGTTAGGAGTAAGGTGCGTAGGTAAAAAATGAAAAAAAAAGAAAAAAAAGGAAGAAAAAAAAAGAGAAGAAAAAAAAAGTGAGTCGAAAAGAATGAATCAAAAGGAGTGTCGTAGTTTATTTCAGAAGTTCTTTATGGCTTTTGTTCTTCACGATTCAAAATACTCAAAAAAGAGAAAAAAGAAAAAAAAAAGAAAAAGGAGGTTTTGTTTGTCTTTTCTACTTATTTGTCAAAAGCCAAAAAATACCAAAAAGATTTTTTTTATAATTGATGGTGTCGGTCTTAGTTAAAGTGTCTAGTTGAAAATCCAAATTTTTTTATTCGTTTGTTTTTTATTGTGTCTCTTAAGTTAGGGTCAATTTATTAGTTAATCGTTAATTGTCCAATCTGAATGAACTACGCATACTTGATTCCATTCCCTCGGGTTGGAAACCCTCGGTGGGTCCGGTAATTCTTTGTGTTGGCCTTCTTCTTATTATTAGCCTAGATCTCTTGCCCCGTAATCTAGAGTTGTTTGCCAAGTAGACTGATTTCGTTCAGTACTTCTGTTCGGCAAATTGGAGTCATGAATGTGGTCTGTCCCATCGACATATGCTTGCGTCGAAAATCCCAAGGGTTGGAAATCTTCTACTCCTGTCGAATTTTTGAGATAATGTCTTATATGTTATACAAGATGGATTTGTCCACCAAGTCTAGAGTTCTGATGGTTGTCAACGTGCCAATAAAGTTAATCAAGTGGTGGGAAATGTTTAACTATGTTGATCAACAGAAACTAATTAAAATATTAGGTGATCTTACGGAACTTCTGCATATTACCCCTCGTCCAGATTTAATAGAGGCTTTGTTGACCTTTTGGGATCCAAGTAGTTTGGTGTTCAGGTTTGGGGAATGTGAAATGACTCCTACTTTGGCAGAAATATCCGGTTTGTTGCATTTGCCCTATATCGAGAAGGATATGATCCGAGCACGAAATCATACTGGCGTGAGATTTTTGCAGTCTTGTGGTTTAAAAAGTAAGGGTATCCGTTTGGGTTGTTTAAGTGATTCATGGGTTTCCTTAGACTTTTTGTTCGCTAGATTCGGGCCCTCTGAAGGTTTTGATTGCTTTTGGGATGAATTTCATGTGACTAAGGAGAAATGGGAGAGAAAGCGTCTTAAAGTCTTCACCCTCGCTTTGTTAGGCATTTTAGTGTTTCCACTAGAAGAAAGACGTATTAATACCCATTTGCAATCTGTGGTGATCGCCCTATTTTGTAAGGATCAAAACGACAAGGGCATTAATCAAAAGGGTAGGTTCACTCTCATACCCATGATCTTAACAGAAATATATAAGGCTTTAATCGAAGTAAAGGGGGGGATGAGATTTTTTGAGGGCAGTAACCTGATATTGCAGTAATGGATGATGGAGCATTTGCATGCGCCTTCTTTAGTTAGACCAGATGTGGTAGATCGTTGTATACCCAATCGAGTGAAAGCTATGGACCTCAGGTTGCGTTTGGATAAATTCTCGCTACCCGTGGGAGTCGATGCTTGGATTGAATTTCTTGAGTCAAGAACCGGGGATAACATTTTATGGACTTATCTGTGGCTTCACCAAAGATAGTATTGTTGGGTTGTCAGACGCAGTTCCCTTTAGTTATGATAGGGCTCAATTGCACTAGACCATACAATCCTTCTAGGGTAATGCGCCAGTTAGGTAGGCTACAGGACGTGCCACCAGCAGTGGATCTTCTGAAGGATGTTGAGTACTTCAAAGACCAAGCCTTAGGTGAGAGCAGGTATGAGCAGTTTTGGAAGTATGCAACAAAGCTAGGTGTGGACACATTCAAAGAAAGTTTGGATAATCTGGGCCACACTCAAGGATATGAGGTCTGGCTTCAATCTGTCCCTCGGGGTATCAGCCAACCCTTACCAGCGCAGCTTAGAGGGAGAATACAGGAAGAATGCATAGTAGAGGATCATCAGGATGAAAGTGTAGGGTCCAAAGTGGAAACACTGAGGGTTTAGCTAGCAGACTTGTTCAAGACAGTAGAAAGGTGTCAGAATAATCTTTCCAAGTGCACTCCTCATGAAGCAGGACTACGGGCCCGAAGCTTCTTCCCCGATATCAGGGTGTCTTTACAGGATATGCTATGAAGTTTAAACGGGAGAAAGAGAACTTCAGAGGCAGGTCCATATCAGCTATGGTCATCACGCAGAGCACCAGTCTGAAAGAGCACTTCTTATCTTTATTTAGTTTGAGTCTTTTATGTGTCTGTCCTTGTAGAGTGGTGTCGGCTTTAAGTCGAAATCAAGTTGTTTTGGGTATTAGAGTCTTTACTAGTAATTTCACCTGTGTTGTCTTAGGGGTTTATAATGTTGTTTCGTATTTGTTGTTTAGTTTTAAAGTGGTCCCAAACTTTTGTACGTTTTTGTTGTCTTCTGTCTTCAAAATGTTTTATTGTTACGTCTTTTCTTGGTTTGTTTATTTTCGTTTTCGCAAAAAAAAAAAAGGGGGGGGGGGGGGTTGGGTAGTGTTTATGCACATGCTGCCCGAACTACGCAAGATTTGATTCATGTACAACATGATACGTAGGCAACCTACTTTTGGGTTCGATCTAATCATTTTGTTTCGTTGTTTTTCATTTTTTTTTTCTTCTTTCCTCTTTTAAGGAAAACAAAAGCCATAAAGAATGATAAAATAAAGGTAGATAACGTGAGGAAAAGAACAGATTTGATACGGGAAAAAAAAGAGAGAAGAATAAAAATAATAATAGGCGTAGATAAAAATAAATGTAGATAAAATCAGGATGATGTTAAAATGACTTCGCTACCCTTGAAAGCTGGTAGAAATGAACATGAACTTAGGGCAATCTTACCAACGTGATTTTCATGCTTTTTGTATACCCTAATCCTAACGGATGTCGTCTTTGATGAGCATGTTCTTTCAGATAACAGTGGTAGGTTTGCAGAACTCTGGCTAGTCACCCATACTTCACTAGATTCAAAGCAAAGCTCTCCATGGCTAGCAGGGAAATTGAAAATTCGTTCATTGACCCGGATCAAAATCACAGGGAAGAAAGTTCTGAACACAATGATGAGATAGTAAGGCTCAGGCAATAATTGATAGATTTACACCGGGCATGGGCCAGCGGAATGCCTCCTCCTCCGCTCCCTGAAGGTCTTAGGAATATCTCTAACTGCCCACCGCTCTCTCAGGCACAATTCTCTGCTCCTACTGAGTCACCTGAGCACGCGCCAGAATTCACTCCGCGACATTATTATCCTGGCAATTCTGGTGTGCCCTTGGCAGCTCCCCAATCAAGACCAGCTGCTCAGCCAACGCCACCGATCACACCGGTATTCGTGGCCCCGCTACCACATGAAACTCCCATATATGCTGTGCGTCCCACAATGAGGCTTCCTCGGTCTTCCAGTGAGCCAGTATTGAAGGTTTCAGATGGTCAGTATTATGCTACGGAGCCTACTTTGCAATTGAATGAACCGTATGGGTACACTCAGCCGCCTGCATTTCCATTTGATACGGAGAAACCTGTCGCAACGGAGGAACAGGATGTCATAGCCCAGAAACTGAAGAGTTTAGAGCAAGCTATGAGGAATTTACAAGGAATCGGAGATTATAGAAGTGTTTCCTATAAAGACCTGTGCATGTTCCCAGACATCAAACTGCCCCCCGATTTTAAGATGCCTAAGTTCGAGAAGTACGCAGGACACGGTGATCCTGTTGCACACTTGAGACGTTATTGCAACCAGTTGAGGGCTGCAGGAGGAAAGGAAGAACTACTCATGGTCTTCTTTGGCGAGAGTCTTTCAGATCTGGCTTCAGAATGGTTCATCGATCGGGATATCGATAAATGGAACAGTTGGGATGATTCGGCTTCTGAATTTGTTCAACATTTTCAGTACAACATCGACTTGATTTCAGACGAAAAATCTTTGGTCAACATGAAGAAAAAGAGCACTGAAGGTTTTAGTGAATACGCGATACGGTGGTGTGAACAGGCCGCTAGGGTAAATCCTCCAATGAAAGAAAGTAAGTTGGTAGAAGTTTTCATTCAGGCGCAGGATGAGACCTATTTTCAACATTTACTTCCGACAATGGGAAAGTCTTTTATGAAAGTCCTCAAAATGGGGGAGATGATAGAGGACGGGATTAAGACCGGTCGAATAGTGAGTTTTTCTGCATTAAAATCTACCACACAAGCGATTCAAGGTGGATCGGGCGCATTTGGAGGTAAAAAGAAGAAAGAGGATGTTGCGACTGTCGTAGCCGGAACCCATTCCTATCCCAAAAGACCACCTCATCCCTATCCCCAATCCCAAGCCCAAGTCTACGCCCAAGCTCCATATATTCCTCCCCACCATTACTACCCTCCACAAAACCCTTTATATTCCATTCCACCACCCCCTTACCTAGTATATAGCGCATAGCCATATGCCCAAACCCCTTCATACCCGCAGTGGCGCGTGCAAACTCCACAAAATCGCCCGTTCGCTTCACCAAATTACCAAAACCCATCCAGACCCAGTTTTCAACCTAGGACCGAGTATAAGAAGAAGAAGGCGGTCAAAAATCAATTCACACCTCTTGGGGAGTCATATGCTAGCTTGTTTGATAGGTTGAGAAAGTTGAAGGTTTTAAGTCCAATTCAAGGAAGGCTTTCAAATCCACCGCCGAGGAATCTCGATTATTCTTTAAGGTGTGCGTACTGTTCTGATATGCCCGGCCATGATATCGAGAAATGCTGGAATTTAAAGAGAGCTGTCCAAGATTTAATTGACACAAATCAGATGCTGGTCCAGGCCCCGGAGGGTCCAAACATTAACCAGAATCCGCTGCCAACCCATGCTGAAGCCAATATGTTAGAATTGATATATGATGGGAAAGAGTCTTTGAGGGGTTATAAGACTATTGTCAAGATACAGACCATTGAGGAGAAATCGGTGAATGTAGCGGAGTTTTTGAAAGCAATGTCATTGAGCCAGGAAGGAATGAGAGAAGATAAAGCTTAAGGAAGCACAAAGAAGCCCCCGATCACAGTACAAGGCGCCAGAAGGTATGGTGATTCGAGTCAGGATAAACCTAAGTTGACAGTGGTGAGAGCTCTGAGTCAGCCTATCTTGACGGTGAAAGGAGCACTGGCAGCGCCTATTGTCCTCAAACCGGTGACCCAACCTCCGATAGTTGATACGAAAAGGATTCCCTGGAATTATGGATGGACCGTGATGACCTATCATGGGAAAGAAGTAGTGGAAGATGTAGATGAGGTTAGGGGTTTGACTAGGTCAGGAAGATGTTTCGTGCCTGAAAGCTTAAGAAAGTCCAAGCCAACGGTGAGTGGACCGTCATCTATCAAAAAGCCTATCACCGAAGAAGAAGCCGAAGAATTTTTGAAAAAGATGAAATTGCCAGAGTATTCAATATTAGACCAGCTGAAGAAAACCCCTGCTCAAATTTCCCTTTTATCTTTGTTGTTGCACTCCAAGGAGCATCGTGATGTTTTACTGAAGGTATTAAATGAAGCATATGTTCCAAGGGAGATTACAATCAACCAACTTGAGAAAATGGTTGGAAAAATCTTTGAGGTCAATCGGATCAGCTTTTCTGATGATGAATTGCCTGTTGAAAGTACAGGGCATAATCGGGGCCTTTACATTACAGTGAAGTGTGAAGATTTCTATGTCACTCATGTTATGATTGATGGAGGTTCAGGAGCAAACATTTGCCCTATTTCTACTTTGCAAAAGCTGAATATTGGTGCAGAGAGGATCAGGCCCAACAATGTATGTGTCAGGGCTTTCGATGGTGCAAAATCAAATTCCATTGGCGAAATAGAACTAATGTTGACCATAGGGCCTGTTGAGTTCGCCATAGAGTTTCAAGTATTAAATGTAGAATCCTCTTACAATCTGTTGTTGGGAAGGCCGTGGATCCACAAGGCCAAGGCGGTTGCATCTACACTGCACCAAATGATTAAGTTTGAGCATGACAGGCAAGAAGTAGTTATTCATGGTGAAGGAGATTTGTCAGCCTACGAAGATTCTCCCTTGTCTCTTATTGAAGCAAATAACGTAGAGGAGACATTCGTCTATCAAATTTTTGATACGGTGCCAGTGAATCGTATCCTTGAATAACAGGCTATACCGGGACCGCAATTGTCTTTGGCTTCTATCATGATGGTGAGTGAACTTTGGAAATACGGATTTGAGCCAGGAAAGGGTTTGGGAGCGTCTCTGCACGGTATAGTTCATCCCATATGTCCGAGTGAGAACCTGGGCATGTTTAGTCTGGGATTTGAGCCTACATCTGAAGATCTGAAAAAAGCCAAGGGAAGGAAAAAAGGAAATATGGGCACTCCCTCGCTCAATGACACTACTCAGTGAATCGTTTGTTAAGAGCGGTGTCACGAAGCATGTAGAATTTGAGTTTGAATTGGTTGATGACTTCCAGAACCTTTGTATCGAAGTTGATATGGTCGAAGCAGGAGAAGGTACCAGTATGGCAGACGTGAAATTCATAGGTCCAGCTGTCCAGCTCAATAATTGGGAAGTCACTCCTCTCCCCGTCAGGAGGGAGTTTTGGTAGTCTATTTTGTTTTTCTTTCTGTTTATCCGAGTTATTTCAGGGTTGTAATTCGGACTTTAGTTTGTTTATGTTATGTTGGCGTCTGTGTTTAAACCCTTCTATCTTTTATTTAATGAAATGCAATGTCCCTTTTGTTTTGTGTCTAATATATTTTGTTTTCTTTTCTTACACAGTTCTCTTTATGCTGATTCTAATGACATGACATGCATGCGGAATTTTCAGCCTGATTTTAAAATCCAAACTAATAAAGATGTAATGAAGCAGGATGGGGAATATGATGAAGAACAAACACTAGAAGAAATGAGCAAAGAGTTGGAACAGTTCAAAGACAAACCAAATCCTAATTTGAATGAAACTGAGCCAATAAATCTAGGGGATCAAGAAGATGTTAGGGAAACTAAAATCAGTGTACATGCTTTGCCACAGCTAAAAGAGGGAATGATTCAAGCATTAATTGATTATAAGGACGTTTTTGCATGGTCTTATGATGATATGCCCGGTTTAAGCACTGAATTAGTGGCTCACAAGTTACCAACTGATCCCGTATTCTCCCCTATCAAACAGAAGTTGAGGAAGTTTAAAACCGATGTGAGTATTAAAATCAAAGAGGAGATCATGAAACAACTTGAAGCCAAAGTAATTCGAGTGTCTCGTTATCCTATGTGGTTATCCAATGTTGTTCCCGTACCAAAGAAAGATGGCAAAATTCGAGTGTGTGTTGATTATCGTGATTTGAACAGAGCAAGTCCGAAAGATGATTTTCCACTGCCCAATATTCACATTTTGTTAGACAATTGTGCTAAACACGAGGTTGCCTCTTTTGTGGATTGCTATGCCGGATATCACCAGATCATTATGGATGATGAAGACGCGGAGAAGACGTCTTTTATCACACCATGGGGAACTTATTGTTATCGAGTGATGTCGTTCGGTTTGAAGAATGCTGGAGCAACATACATGAGAGCCATGACCACTATGTTTCATGACATGATGCATAAGGAGATTGAGGTCTACGTGGATGATGTGATTATTAAGTTAAAAAGTCAGGCCAACCATGTTAAAGATTTAAGAAAGTTCTTTGAGAGGCTTCGCAGGTATAATCTCAAACTAAACCCGGCCAAATATGTATTTGGAGTTCCATCTGGAAAGCTGTTGGGGTTTGTAGTCAGCCGTCGGGGAATTGAATTGGATCCTTCAAAAATCAAAGCCATTCAGGATTTACCCCTGTCCAAGAATAGAACGGAGGTGATGAGTTTGCTTGGTAGAATGAACTACATTAGCAGGTTTATTGCTCAACTCACAACCACTTGTGAGCCCATATTCAAGTTGTTGAAAAAGAGTGTTGCGGTAAAATGGACTGAAGAATGTCAGGAAGCGTTCGATCGAATCAAAAGATATTTGTCAAATCCACCAGTGCTGGTACCCCCGGAGCCTGGTAGGACTTTGATCTTATATTTATCAGTTATGGACAATTCTTTCGGTTGTGTCCTGGGTCAACATGATTTCACAGGCAAAAAGGAGCAGGCTATTTATTATCTTAGCAAGAAGTTCACCGCATATGAGGCCAGGTATACTCATCTTGAAAGGACGTGTTGTGCCCTAACTTGGATAGCACAGAAGTTGAAGCACTATCTCTCATCCTATACTACTTATCTCATCTCCCGCATGGATCCTTTGAAGTATATCTTTCAGAAGCCTATGCCGACAGGTCGATTGGCAAAGTGGAAAATATTGCTTACCGAGTTTGACATTGTATATGTGACTCGAACCGCCATGAAAGCCCAAGCCTTGGCAGATCATCTTGCTGAGAATCCCATCGATGAAGAGTACGAGCCATTAAAGACATATTTTCCTGATGAAGAAGTGTCATGTGTCGATGAAGTCGTTATAGATGTTGATCCAGGTTGGAGGTTATTCTTCAATGGAGCTGTCAATATGAAAGGAGTCAAAATAGGTGCGGTTCTTATCTCTGAATCGGGACAATATTTCCCGGTAACAGCACAACTTCGATTCTACTGTACTAACAATATGGCAGAGTATGAAGCCTGCATCCTTGGTTTGAGGTTAGCTGTTGATATGGGAGTCCAAGAATTATTGGTGTTGGGAGATTCAGATTTGCTCATCCATCAAATTCAAGGCGATTGGGAGACGCGAGATTTGAAGCTCATCCCGTATCGACAATGCTTGCAGGAGCTATGTCGACGATTTGTGTTAGTAAAATTTAGGCATATTCCAAGGATACATAATGAAATTGCTGATGCTTTAGCCACTCTGTCTTCAATGCTCCAACATCCTGACAAAGCCTATATCGATCCGGTGCATATACAGAGTCGCGATCAGCATGCTTACTGTAATGCGGTTGAAGAAGAGCTCGATGAAGAACCTTGGTTTTTGGATATCAAGCGGTACATTCAGTCAGGACAATACCCAGCATATGCCACCAACGATCAAAAGAGGACTATTAGGCGTTTGGCTAGTGGATTTTTCTTAAGTGGGGGAATCTTGTATAAGAGGACCCCAGATCTGGTTTTTTTAAGGTGTGTAGATGCAAAAGAAGCCTCGGCAATCATGGTTGAAATACACTCTGGAGTATGCGGGTCGCATATGAACGGTCACGTCTTGTCAAAGAAGATTCTTCGAGCAGGTTATTACTGGCTTACTATGGAGAGGGATTCTATTCAATTTGTTCGAAAGTGTCATCAATGTCAGGTGCACGGCGATCTGATACGTTCTCCTCCTATTGAGTTGCATGCAATGGCCGCTCCATGGCCGTTCGTGGCTTGGGGAATGGATGTGATTGGACCGATTGAGCCGAAGGCATCAAATGGACATAGATTCATTTTGGTAGCCATTGACTACTTCACAAAGTGGGTGGAAGCAGTAACTTTCAAGTCAGTGACAAAGAAGGCTGTGGTAGATTTTGTTCATGCCAATATCATTTGTAGATTTGGAATTCCTAAGATGATTATTACAGACAATGTTGCCAATATCAATAGTCATTTGATGCAAGAAGTGTGTCAACTGTTTAAGATCGCACATCAAAATTCTACTCCATATCGCCCAAAGGCCAATGGTGTTGTAGAAGCCGCCAATAAAAATATAAAAAAGATACTGCGAAAATGGTACAAGGTTCTAGACAGTGGCATGAAAAGTTGTCGTTTGCATTGCTAGGTTATCGCACCACTGTTCGCACTTCAACAGGGGAAACTCCATATTTATTAGTGTATGGGACAGAAGCGGTCATCCCTGCAGAAGTTGAAATTCCTTCTCTTCGAGTCATTGTAGAAGCAGAGATTGATGATGACGAATGGGTAAAAACCCGACTGGAACATTTGAGTTTGATCAAGGAAAAAAGGCTAACGTCCGTGTGTCATGGCCAGTTGTATCAGAGGAGAATGGCTCATGCGTATAACAAAAAGGTCCGTCCCAGGAATATTGAAGTTGGTCAGTTGGTATTAAGACGTATCCTTCCTCACCAGGTTGAAGCGAAAGGCAAGCTCTCCCCTAACTGGCAAGGTCCCTTCGTTGTGAAGAAAGTGTTACCCAATGGAGCCTTATATTTGACAGATATTGAAGGCAAAATGGCAGAAATGGCTATCAATGCTGATGCGGTCAAAAGATACTATGTATGATATTTGGTCCTTTGTTTGATTTTATTGCATGTTTAGTACTTGCATTTTTTAAGATTGATATGATGAAGGAATTTTATTCTTCTATCCAAACATTGTGTCATCCTTTGTTTACCCATTTGAGCCTCGTTTATTTTTCTTTTATAACCCTCTTTTGGAATCAAAATAGAGTCAAAGATAAATGTCAAGAAAATAAGAATAAAAGAAAGAGTTCGAAAATAAAAGAAAAAAAATCAAATCAAAACAAAGAACAAGCTGATGGAACTACGTGCGACCTGATTCTCCTCTCTCGGGAGTGAGATACGTAGGCTACCCTATTTCGGGCTCGGTCCAACCAAATAAAGATTTAAGATTCACCCATTCAACAAAACTGGGGCATGAGTTAATGCATTGTTTGAGTCGATTCCAAAAGTTGTAAGTCCCACCCCCCACTTCAAGTATCTTTGAGCCCCTTACCATTTTTTCTAACCTTATCCAAAAGTCAAGTTACAACCAAAGAAAGACCTTCAGATCAATCTTTGAGGATGTTAAGGCTAAGCATGCAATGGATATTGATGATACATTGTGAGGTACCATTTGTCTCCCTCGGCATAACAAATCAGGAGAGAAATATAAAAATGAGAGAGTCTTATTGGTGAAAACCCTTGCAGGCACCATAAGGCGATGGTGAGTTGAGAGAAATGAAAATGCGCGAGTCTTATTGGTGAAAACCTTTGCAGGCACCATAAGGCGATGGTGAGTGGAGAGAAATAAAAATGAGAGAGTCTTATTGGTGAAAACCCTCACGGGCACCGTAAGGCGATGGAGAAAAAGTGAAAAGTGAGAAGAAAGATTTATTTGCTAAAGTTTTTTTTAAGATGTCGTCAATCGAATGTGATGTATGAGTCCAATGGATTTGAAGAAGAGGCTCAGCGACAAAAGGAACGAACTCAACAACAAATGGGGAGTTTGGATAGGAAGATCAGGCAGCTCAATCCAAAATGCATGTCATACTCATTGGAGTTGGTTGTCGTATTCAGATAAGTTTTCTTTTTGAATATGGGACATTGCCCTTTTCTTTCATTTACATATTCATGTTTTTGTCTTTTCTTATGTTATTTATCAAAGCAAGAGTCACCATCATTTCTTTACATTTTTTAAGTCAAGTCTGTGTCAAAACAAGCGAGAAAGGATTTCAAAATTTACTACCAGTTTTCCAATTATATGGGGAAAAGCCAAGGAACAGCACAGGAAAGAAATATGATCGTAATTCAACACGAAGCAAAGGAAGTCTATCAACAAACAGGCTACTGGATTCGTAGAAACATTCAGATTTGGGAAAAGAGTGCACCTCAGAGGGCATGGTAAAATGGAAACCCGTTGTTTGAGTCAGAGCTCATTTCCCTCAATCTGGATCCGGGTTAATGATGCGGCAAGACAGGGCAGGTGTCAGCGATTTGGAAGCAAGGATGAAAGGAACAAGTGCTGGGGCAGATACCTGAAAAGCCAAGAACTGCAAGCCACCACTAAGTTTTCAACTGACAAATTTTCTTTGTTAAAACAGGGGCAAATTCATTTCACTCGATTCAGCTACCATTGGAAATGCACATCCATGGGACTTTACTTTCTGTTCAGGACCCTCCTGGAAAATGGGATTTTACTTTCTATTCAGGACCCTCCTGGAAAATGGGATTTTACTTTATGTTCAGGACCCTCCTGAAAAATGGGAATTTTACTTTCTGCTCAGGACCCTCCTGAAAAATAGGAATTTACTTTCTGTTCAGGACCCTCCTGAAAAATGGGATTTTACTTTCTGTTCAGGACCCTCCTGAAAAATGGGACTTTACTTTCTGTTTAGTGATTTTACTTTCTGTTCAGGACCCTCCTGGAAAAATGGGACTTTACTTTCTGTTCAGGACCCTCCTGAAAACTAGGATTTTACTTTCTGTCCAGTGATTTTACTTTCTGTTCAGGACCCTCCTGAAAAATGGGACTTTACTTTCTATTTAGATATTTTTACTTTATGTTCAGGACCCTCCTGAAAAATGGGATTTTTACTTTATGTTCAGGACCCTCCTGAAAAATGGGAATTTTACTTTCTGTTCAGGACCCTCCTGAAAAAATGGGACTTTACTTTCTGTTTAGTGATTTTACTTTCTTCACAGGCCCCTCCTGAAAAATGGGACTTTACTTTCTATTTAGATATTTTTACTTTCTGTGCAGGACCCTCCTGAAAAATGGGAATTTTACTTTCTGTTCAGGACCCTCCTGAAAAATGGGATTTTACTTTCTGTCCAGTGATTTTACTTTCTGTTCAGGACCCTCCTGAAAAATGGGACTTTACTTTCTATTTAGATATTTTTACTTTATGTTCAGGACCCTCCTGAAAAATGGGATTTTTACTTTATGTTCAGGACCCTCCTGAAAAATGAGAATTTTACTTTCTGTTCAGGACCCTCCTGAAAAAATGAGACTTTACTTTCTGTTTAGTGATTTTACTTTCTGCTCAGGACCCTCCTGAAAAATGGGACTTTACTTTCTATTTAGATATTTTTACTTTCTATGCAGGACCCTCCTGAAAAATGGGAATTTTACTTTCTGTTCAGGACCCTCCTGAAAAATGGGATTTTACTTTCTGTTCAGTGATTTTACTTTCTGTTCAGGACCCTCCTGAAAAATGGGACTTTACTTTCTATTTAGATATTTTTACTTTATGTTCAGGACCCTCCTGAAAAATGGGATTTTTACTTTATGTTCAGGACCCTCCTGAAAAATGAGAATTTTACTTTCTGTTCAGGACCCTCCTGAAAAAATGAGACTTTACTTTCTGTTTAGTGATTTTACTTTCTGCTCAGGACCCTCCTGAAAAATGGGACTTTACTTTCTATTTAGATATTTTTACTTTCTGTGCAGGACCCTCCTGAAAAATGGGAATTTTACTTTCTGTTCAGGACCCTCCTGAAAAATGGGATTTTACTTTCTGTTCAGTGATTTTACTTTCTGTTCAGGACCCTCCTGAAAAATGGGACTTTACTTTCTATTTAGATATTTTTACTTTATGTTCAGGACCCTCCTGAAAAATGGGATTTTTACTTTATGTTCAGGACCCTCCTGAAAAATGGAAATTTTACTTTCTATTCAGGACCCTCCTGAAAAAATAGGACTTTACTTTCTATTTAGTGATTTTACTTTCTGCTCAGGACCCTCCTGAAAAATGGGACTTTACTTTCTATTTAGATATTTTTACTTTCTGTGCAGGACCCTCCTGAAAAATGGGAATTTTACTTTCTGTTCAATGATTTTACTTTCTGTTCAGGACCCTTCTGAAAAATGGGACTTTACATTCTGTTTAGATATTTTTACTTTCTGTTCAGGACCCTCCTAAAAAATGGGATTTACTTTCTGTTCAGTGATTTTACTTTCTGTTCAGGACCCTCCTGAAAAATGGGACTTTACTTTCTATTTAGATATTTTTACTTTCTGCTCAGGACCCTCCTGAAAAATGGGAATTTACTTTCTGCTCAGGACCCTCCTGAAAAATGGGATTTTACTTAATGTTCAGGTCCCTCCTGAAAAATGGGATTTTACTTTCTGTTCAGGACCCTCCTGAAAAATGGGACGATGCTTTCAAAAATGAAATACTATTTACTATAATTTTTGTTGGGATATTATTCGTTCTAGTTTTAATTTTGGTTTTCAGGAGCCCGCCTGAAGAACAGGGTGATGAAATAGCCAGTCAGGAGCCCGCCTGAAGAACAGGGTGATGAAATAGCAAGTCAGGAGCCCGCCTGGAGAATAGGGTGAAGAAATGGAAAAGTCAAGCAACAAAGAAAAGTAATTGAAACTCAAGTAACAAGGTGAAAGAAATTGCAAGTCAGGAGCCCGCCTGAAGAATAGGGTGATGAAAGTCGAGTCAAGAACCAACAGAAGCTGTATAGATAGGATTTTTGTAATTTCATTTATGTTTTAACTTGTAATTTTTATTTTTGATGTAATGACAGAGCCGCGGACCGGAACCTCGACGGAACCTCACACGATTCTCCAACTCGGTATAGTCCATCTCCGTCCAATCCCTGGAAATACTTGTCACTCGATCCCTTCATGACTTGGGTGGGTAGGCTATCCTAATTCAAAACCCGATAGTCCTTCTTTCTTCTGTTTCTCCTTTTGAATAATGGTCGGGACAAAATTCTGTCTCGTTGTCTACTTCTTTGTCTGAAAACACTGCGTGTTTACATTCAAAGGGGGCATGATGTAGACACGTAATTTTGCCCCCTTAGAAGTCGATTTTATTCATCTTCTATCTTAGCATATCATGTACCCTCACCCATGACATTACACCCCGCAAAATACAAAAAAATAAAATAATAAACAAATAATAAAATAACTAACCCTATCTTATCCTAACCACCTACCCAATAAAAAAATAACACCTTACCACTACCCCACGTTACCCCACCCCCTCTCTTATTCTTGTCAAGAAAGAAAGCCTCAAAATAATATATATACATACCCACATACACCAAAGAAGGGATCCAAAAAAAATAAAATTTGAACTTACTCTCTCTCTCTAAACTCTATTCTCTCACTTTCTCTCTCTAAAAAATTTGAACTTTCACCACCACGTCGCCGCCAGCCGGCGACCGCTGATGACAAAGCCGTTTCTCAGCTTCATCCAGCCGCCGAACTGACTCGGTTTCACCGGCAACGGCGGCAACCGCGCCGTCGGTTCTTTTTGTTCCCCTCGTCGCTCCGTCGCGAAACAACCGCGACGCCGGCTCACGACCAGCTCCGGTCGCGGCGCATCGGCTAGATCCGACCAGATCTCCGCCGCAACTCGTCGCCGCCATCCGACCAGATCTCCGCCGCCGCTTCTCCGTCACCGGAGCTCTCCGGAGCTCGATCTGTTTGGTTTTTGGTTTCCGTTGTCTTTGGTTGATTTTGGTTTCGTTTATTTCTTGGTTCGTCGTCGATAGTGGATCTCGAGTCGTCTTTATCGAATTGTGTTGTCGTTCTCGGTTGGTTTTCGTATATAAAAGTTTGTCTTCACTGGTTTTGGAGCTGTCTGGTTATTATTTTAATACCGAGTTTGGTTTGCTCGTTGTGAGGTTCTCCGGTCGAGTATTCTGGTCTTCGGATTTCTTATTATCGATAAGGATCAATTTCATCGAGGTCCATTTCTTCTAACCGAATCTTTAATTTATTTTGACTTTTTATTAATGTTGTTGGTATGGATGATTTATTTGTCATGTGTGTGGTTTGAATCTTCATTGTTTGTGTTGCGTTTGATGTTGGTTTCGGATTATGAGATGTGATTGAAAAATCGAAGCATGCACTAATCATGTGGTTTAAAGGGAATTCGGGGCGCGAGTTAAAAAAAATTCGTTAAAGTGAATTAGGATTAATTTTGATTTGTTGTTGTTTCGATTCGTCGTTATTGTTACTTTTACGTCTAATTATCAATTTCGTGATAGTATCATGGTAAGTCAAGCGGGTAGGCAATCGTAGGTTCGGGTAGGCGAAATTTAGGAATAAGTGTTTCGTTGGATGTTGGAATGTGCGTGTGAATGTTTCTTTTAGTTTATCGCGTTTAATTTGGATGTATTTATTTAGCCGGGGAATGCCCCGAGATCGCTTGTATTTATTCACCGGGGAATGCCCCGACGTATCATGTTGGCGGAAAATAATCGTGATGAAGGCCCGCGGCGTCGGGTAAGGCATTGGAGCGTAGTCTAGATTTAGTTTAGATTAGGATTTATATTTTCATATTTTTTCTATTTTTCGGACTGTATAATTGGACTGGACTTTTACGTTTTTGGACTGTTTTGTTTTGTTTATTGTTTGATTATTTTGTGTTCTTTTGTGTGGTTTATACATTTCATAATGCCAAAATAGTCGATACACTCCACCAAGCGACCGTGGTCGAACCACGGGATCGAGGGGTGCCTAACACCTTCCCCTCGGTCAACAAAATTTCTTAGCCGGAATCTCTGTTCGCAAACCGGTTTAAGAGTCAAATGGTTTCGTAAAGGATTTTTCAAAGGTGACTTGGCACACCGGATTATTCCAAGTGGCGACTCTGAATAAAAAATACAAATAATCCTTTTTCGAAATAAATTTTCATTTCTTGTCACTTAAATAATAAAACCCTTTCGAACTTTAAAAATGTATCCATTTTTTGGAGTACGCGTGAAAAAGGGGTGTGACAAATCTGATTATGATTCTACATCTGAAAATGATATAGAACTACCTAATTCTGGTACTGAACCCGATCAGGTTAATAAATGCAATGATTGTGATAATGATACTTGTAATTGTGACGAAATGATGTATAAACTTCAAGCATAATTTGAAGATCTTGATTTAAATATTCAAACTCTTGTTGTTGATAATGTCCTTGAATTGCTGAAGGAAGTTCCAGATGAAAAACTACGTGAAAAAATCATTAATTTTTCTACTCAAAAAACTTCTACTAATACTGTTAGTATTTCTAAAGATAATTCTTATGATAATTATCATATGTCTTATTCTTTAGCTGAGGTTAATCGACGTCTTGCATTTAGTCAAACTCCAAGTAGAGATACTACCTTTGATGATTTAAAAATATAAGTTGAAAAATTAAAGAAAGAAATTAGTTCTTTAAAACAAAAAAAGATGATCTCCGATCATAGGATTTTAAAAATTGAAGAAAAAATCTCTGACAATACTATTTCTTTTTCTTCAAAAGGAAAGGAAAAGGAATTTGAAAACTCTGAAGATTCTGAAATAGATAAACTAAGTCTAAAAGAGGATTTGAAAAGAGATTATTTCTTAGGTATGATGCAACTAGTTACTGCTCATAAATGGTATATAAATTGCACTATTCTGATTAATAGGGAATTTTGTATCACTAATAGTGCTATGATTGATAGTGGTGCTGATGTCAGCTGCATTCAAGAAGGTTTAATTCCAACCAGATATTTTAAAAAAACTACTCATATAATTAAGTCTGCATCTGGTCATAGCCTTGACATCAACTATAAATTGCCGTATACTCATATATGTCGCAATAAAGTCTGCATTCCACATTTCTTCTTTTTGGTAAAAAACCAGTTATATCCTCCTATTATTTTAGAACACCTTTTATAAATGCTATTTATCCTTATACACATATAGATGCGAATGGTTTTAAGGCTACCTATAAAAATAAACAAATCTCTTATCCTTTTGTTACTGATCCTGTAACAAGAGATATAAATGCTCTTATTAGTATGAAGCAAAAACAGGTCAATTTCTTACAATTAGAAATGATGAGTATTAACATTTTTGATACTTTAAATTCAGTAAAGGTCCAAGAAAAAATAAAAATAATTTCTAATCAATTGATTGTTGATATTTGTGCTGATCACCCAAATGTTTTCTGAAATCGAAAGAAGCATATTGTTTCTCTTCCTTATGAAGATGGTTTTAATGAAGAAAAAATTTCCACAAAATCTCGACCCTGTCAAATGAATACAGAGTTAGTAGAATTCTGTAAAAAAGAAATTGATAGTCTATTGCAAAAGGGTCTTATAAAACCTTCGAAGTCCCCTTGGTCTTGTACTGTTTTTTATGTCAATAATGCTGCTGAAAAAGAACGGGGTATGCCTCGATTAGTCATCAATTATAAACCTCTGAATAAAGTTTTAAAATGGATTAGGTATCCTATACCGAATAAAAAAGACTTACTTTCTAGATTATATGATGCTAACATACTTTCTAAATTTGATTTAAAATCTGGTTATTGGCAAATTCAAATTGATAAAGAACATACTTATAGAACTGCTTTTAATGTCCTCTTTGGACAGTATGAATGGAATGTTATGCCATTCGGTTTAGTATTTTATCATTGTCTATATTGATGATATTTTAGTATTTTCAAAAATCCTTGAATCACATTTTAAACATCTGAATATGTTTAAACAAATTGTTATACAAAATGGTTTGGTCATCTCTAAACCAAAAATAAATTTATTCTAGACAAATATTAGATTTTTAGGACACAACATTTGTCAAGGTACTATTGAGCCTATACAATGAGCATTAGAATTTGCTAAAAAATTCTAAGATATTATTACTGATAAAAAACAGCTGCAAAGATTTCTTGGTAGTCTTAATTATATTTCTCCTTTTTATAAAAATCTGTCTAGATATTTAGCTCCTTTGTATGATAGACTGAAAAAGGATTACAAAATGTCGTGGACGTAAGTTCACACTGATTTGGTAAAATTAATTAAAAAATGAGTTCAATCTCTTCCTTGTACTTCTCTTGCAAATCCTAACTGGTTAAAGATTGTTGAAACTGATGCTTCGAATATTGGGTATGGTGGAATACTTAAACAAGTTAATCCTCATACGAAAACAGAATGTTTGATTAGATTTTATTCTGGTAAATGGACCAAAATCCAGAAAAAATACGCCACAGTAGCTCATGAAATGCTTACTATTGTAAAATGTGTTTTAAAATTTCAAGATGATTTATATGATCAAAATTTCATAGTTAAGACAGATGTTCAATCTAGTTAAGACAGATGTTCAATCTGTAAAATACATGTTCGATAAAGACTTTAAACATGATGCCTCTAAATTAATATTTGCAAGATGGCAAACACAATTAGCCCCTTTTGATTTCGAAATACATTATAAGAAGGGTATTGCAAATTCTTTGCCTGATTTTCTATCTCGAGAATATTTAATCGATTAACATGAATTCTTACACGTACTTCCTCTCTGAGAAAACTATAATTACTATTATCAAATGCATCCCTTTAAACTAAGATATTCATTTTCTTATCTTAGAAAATCTTGTTCATGGTATAATAGAAGAAGAATTATTCCTTAACCACGACGAATTTCTTGATAATGATATTTATTGGTTTGATATTGACTTAAGTGATTAATATTTACAGGATTAAAAGGAATAATGAAGCTCTTTCTGCACTTCTTCTCTCAAAAATTCTTAATCACTTTTATAAAGGCAACTCCTTTAAATGCGGACATGCATATGCTTATATTACGGAAGGTCATTAATGATCTTATCACAAAGGACACACTTTATGAAGATCTATTCGAATATATGTTATGGTATGCTGATCAAATTCCTGATTATTGATGTAGCATGGATCCACCCTGGCAAACAGCCAGAGGACGTGACAGAGGTGGATGAAGTCAAAACTCTTTATATTACGGAGGACGAACAAACCCTACTTATTTTGGCAATAGAAATAATTCTGCATATAGCTCTGCAAGTTCTAATTTTGCGGTATTACAACACGGAAATAGAACTTTGGTCAATTCAAAAAATCTCCAGGAAGGATCATCATCAAAAACTTAGAATATTAGTTCCTTAATTCATTTGGAAGATATTCTAGAAGATCATCCTTTGTACAAATAACTTCAATCTTATATATCCGATCAACAAAAAACTGCAGATTCATTTGCATCTATAGTCCAAGAAAACTCCGAAAATAAACCCACATATGAGAAATTGGATGCTAGAGAACTCATCCTACTTATTGAAAATCCGCATATTCCTCGACAAGGAAATTCTGAAGAAGCATGGCGATTACTCCAAAAATACTTAACTACTAATGTTTATTTCACAGGAGAATCATATAAAACACAAACTTTTTATGAAAATATTTTGGATTAGACATTCAGTGCAGATTTTGAGCACAGTCCGATGGGAGACACTACCCCAGGTGTACATGAATACTCCAAGATAATTGTTAAAAGGCTTATTTCTATTAAAGAATGAGGAATTTCATCTATGACTCAAAAATCTATGCCTATGGGATCAATGGGACAGTCTCAGATAAATTTCACATATTGGGATTATATTAAGGCATTTTCTCAAGTTTTATATTGTAATAACATTAAACACAAACATACATGATTTATAAAAAATTGTGCCAAGGTTTTTGACAAGCCCATTCCCAATTGGTTTGTACAATGGTGGACTTGTCATGGACTTACCGTTAAAATATTACCTCCAGAATATTCTTCTCTTTATCATACATGGAAAAAATCCTCACCCTTCTTGACTGAATTATACCTTTCGGAACATATTTGTAAGATGATACTATTGACCAAATGTATTTCTTTATAGAATTCTCTATCCCTTGGATTCATAGATGGTCAGTTGAAATAAGTTATACCAACCAACAAATTCCTGCTTTATACAGAGTCTTTTACTGCAATTTCTGGGACAAATTAACTCGTGAAGATCCAAATACAAAACTCACATATGGACATGATCAACGAGAAAATATCATCAAGAAAATTGTTGAATATGAACAGACTCCTCAAAAATCAATTTTAGTTGAAGATAAAAGTCTCAATTATGTTTTCAGGAGAATTTCAGCTCACGATGGAAATAAAATGGAGATGATAGAACAATACTTAGCAGAAGTACGAAATAAATTACTCCAAACAGTTGATCAAAACTCAGATACATCAATAAAAAGTGATGAAGTAAACGCTGAAGATATCACAGAGTCCCAACCTCCAGAAATTATGGGCGAAGCAGAGGAAGTGATTGAAAAAGCTGAAGCATTTATCAGAAAATGGAAAGGTAAAGACTAGGCGGGACCCAACAGCTAAATTATTAAAAATTTTACTATACTATGCACAGGGACCCACATAGTACTGTGCAAAATGCTTTTCTTTTCTATTTAAAGCTACCTCATTCAGTTGTAAGAGAAGCAAGTTTTTCTTTTTATTTTCTATCTCTAAAATACTCTCCCTTCTCTCTAAGATCTTCCCTCTTGTACAACATATCTCGGAGATAAATAAGAAGGCAATAGCCACTGTTTGTTAATATTTTTAGGCCTTGCTTCCGGCTATTAAAGTACATATTACTTTCTTATTTGTATGCATTTAATACAACTTCTACCCTCGTCTAGCCGTTACTATGTCCGGCTAAAAAACTTCTTATATCTATGTTGAAGGACTAACTTTCGCTTACATGATAACTATGAAAGATCCAGACTCTATCAAAATATGAAGAAATTTTTCTATAGTTTCTTGAGTTGGTTCCGAAATAGTGGTGCAGTCGAGTTTAATAAACTTATGTTAGCTTTGTCTTTGTGACTACGTCTAGTAAGTTGTGCCTCTTTAGCCCATTGTACTGATACAAAAAGGGCGACTTCTGCACAATTAGAACTTCTAGACACATGGGTTTAACATAAGGTTATTAAATCTCTGACAGACCCCTTTTTTGGATAAAAGATTCCATACAGTCATTAAACTATTTGAAATTCTTTTATATTTCGGTTGGTGCTTTGGTTCGGTTTTCCGACTTTGGCGTAATCCGATATTGTTACATGGTCTGGCAGACTGAGCGGCATACCCCAGCCTAGTGAGATCCTGTTAATGATATTATATTATATTATATTATATTATATTATATTATATTATATTATATTATATTATATTATATTATATTATATTATATTATATAAAGTTAATATACAACGTTTTATATAATTATTTTATAAAAATAATTATTTAGTTTTTATCTTTTTTTATTTCCAAAACAAACCACATGTGGTTGGTTTTTAAATTTTTTATTAGTATTATTTAAATTATAAAACAACCACAAGTGGTCGTTTTTTAAATTTTATTTTATTTCGTGATTTCAATAAAAACTACCACCAGTGGTGGTTTTTTATTAAATTAATTAATTAATGTTATAAAAAATCTACCACCAATGGTAGGTTTTTTATTAAATTAATTAATAATTTTTTTTAAAAATAAAAACCGACCATAAGTGGTGGATTTTTTTTTAAATTTTTTTTTAATAAATTTAAAAAATTGACCACAAGTGGTCGATTTTTAAAAAAAATTAATTAAAAAAGAATTTTTTAAAACCGACCACTTGTGGCCGGTTTTTCGAAATATTTTTTTTTAAAACCTACCACTTGTGGTCGGTTTTGTTATTTTTTTAAAATTTATTTTTTAAAATTTATAATAATTAATATAAAAAAAATTGAAATACTTATTTTGATATTTTATAATTATAAAGCATTTTTCATAATTTTTTTTTTAAAAAAAAATAATTAAAAAATCGACCACAAGTGGTCATTTTTTTCCGATCACTTTTTATGGTTGGTTTTGGGTAGTCGGTTTTTCCGGTTTTTTTTTTAGTAGTGTATAGTTTGTCCGTTGGACTACTCAATATTAATTGGAAGTTTTCTCTTTAATAGAGATAGAGAAAAAAAATAACAAGACAATCAAAATTCTCTTTTCCTTCTTCTATTGCATGTTGAGTTATTTCTTTTTTGATAAATAAATCTTATTAGTTTCTGACTCATAATTTTTATTGGTAAAGCTTATTGAATATTAGGAAATATAATATATTTTATCTGATAAAATATATTTAAAGACAGTGTGAAAAACACACGTTAAGCTAGAAATTTTTCATAATTATCCAATATTTTCAATAAACTTGTCCAATTAAAAATTAAGAGATAGACCCTTCAAACTACGACAATTTGGTTTCATAGTTATTATAGAAACTATGGAGCAAACATGGTTCGAAAAACATACAAACTCCTATTGCCCATCGAATTGCCAGTATGAACTTGGGACGTAGTTCCGCAACACATTGATATAATAAAGTACCCTTAATCATGTCAACCTTTGACATTATATTCGGCCGATAAAATCATATAAAGTAGATAAGATAAACAGTACTATAGAGCTACTTGTACTGTTTAACTTGATTTAAAAGTTGTTAAATACTCAAGAAAGTCTAGAGGAAAGTTAAGAGCATTGCGTTAATGCATAACTTCCATATCAAGGTTAGCATAGTTAATGATATTCGTCCAAGTGTTAATTATACGACCTTGACTGTCAAATACAAACTACATTTTGAAATGTTCCTGCAGATTTTGCTTGTGTTTAGTCTTTTCCGATTGAAAAACATATAGGAATTTCTTATAAAATGAAAGAATTATGTTTATCGAATTAGTTTCTTGATAGTCTTTGTTCTTTTTGTTTTGCGCCAGTGATTCCACTATTATTAGTGAGGAATAATGGAATAATTCCTTTATATTTATAAACATAGGGGACATAATTTCTATGAATATAATAAGTCTTGCTTGGGCTGCATTCAATGAGATCTACAAGCACTTTTGCAACTCTCTCTTCCTTAGAGATCTTTTTTTTTTTTCTTTTTTTGACTTCTTCAAAGGGTAAAGAAGGTTTTCTAAGTTCTCGCTCGCTCGAAAGGATATTAGCTCATATGAAACCTTAGCTTCGCTGAATTTATGAGGCCACGTCAAAGAGAATTCAAACTTGTTCTATTTTTTTGAAAACTCTAATCCATTTGATATCCGGTACCCTTTTTCAACACCATTTTACTCATTCATTTGCGCATTTTGCTCATCAACATTTCTAGCAAATGGATTAGAGTTCTATTTTTGTGAAAACTCTAATCCATTTGATATCCGGCACCCTTTTTCAACACCATTTTACTCATCCATTTTTGAAAACTCTAATCCATTTGCGCATTTTGCTCATCAACATTTCTAGCAATTTTGTCATTTAATTCTAACTCTTTATTTGGAATTTCTCTTTCTTCTTTGGAATCTCCTTTTTTTCTTTTTTTATGGTACCTCGAGTGCAGCCAAGTTGCGTTTGTACTACTTGCACAAGTCATGAGCAAATTCATCTTTGAAAAATCCAACATTACTTACGATTTACGACCATCAGCAACTGTCGATGTGGATCAACAATACTTCGTGGAAGAGGATCAATGATTTTTCTTCTGGTTCAGCATGTCCGTTTCGAAAGTGCATGTATACTCTCTCTGTCATGTTAATGTATAAACTGCTTTACATACCGGCAACTCTTAACAGATTCCTGAATTTCTTGAAGCTGCAAGAATATGTCCTCAGACTTCATATATAGCCTCATTCTTCAAAGACTCATGAATCATTTTGAAAAGAACAAAAATGCAGAAATGAGTGTCTCTCTTGATAGCTTCACAAACACACACATATGGATGCACCTATTCTATGAATTCCCGACAAACATCTATGGTAATTTAACAAGGATTTTGCATATCGTCGAAAAGAAGCGATCTAGCTAGGGAAAACCTTTCAGCTTACCACGGTATGTAGCAGGAGGATTAGATCACATGTACAGTTATGTCTAAATGTACATATAGCATTTTAATTTGTCACATCTTTAACTTACGTACGTATTGATCTGATCCATCACAAATGAGCTAATTGAGGCGAGGAAGAACTTAGCTTGTATATGGAGATCTGTTTCTTTCAAAAATATATAGACACTGGGATTTAGGTCTCTCGTCTTTTGTTATCTCCTCAGTTAGTCAGTTGTAGTACGCATCCATGAACGCAACCTCACTATATAAATCTAGTGTCAGCTAAAATAGACTAATAGTAATAACATGTTTGACCAAGCTTTCTTGGGAAGCTAATTAAAAACACTTATTTTAGAAAGTTAAGGTGTGTGGCCAAAATTTAATACTAGCAGAAGTTGTTTGAAGACCTTTTGGAACCTTGACCAAGCACAAACTACTGCTTCTACACATGAAAAGTACCTTTTCAAATAGAACTTTTGATTAAAAAATACTTTTCAAAATAGGCAAATTTTAGAAGATTGGTCAACCACCACCACCATATATATCCAATATAATTACACAAATGATCTAAAAAAAAAAAATAGTTTGTATGCAAATTTTACCTTCTCACTTGAAAGATAGAAAGATTATTTTTTATAGAAAATCATACTATAAAAACACCAAAAACACTACACATGGTGGAAAGGGGAAGTACTAGAGGTGGCTAAGGTTGGCGCAACATAAGACTAATTTCAACTTGTAATGTCTTTGACAAAAATTGGTCCCAATAGATAATTAAACACTTTAATTTTGTGAGTGCACATCTAGATATCTTAACTCATCCGTTTTTTTTGCGTCATCCTTCGACTTGCACGATGTTTAATAAAAAAATAATGACTTTTAAAATTTGTGATATAATCCTTAACTATTTATATGACTGTAAATAATTTCATTAAGGATAAAGAGGTACTCTAACGTTAACCTTTTTTTTAATTGTAATAAGGCGACATTTTTTTTAAAACAATTTTTTTTTTTGAAAAAGCGCCACATGCATGAAATTGAAATGGAAAAAGTATAATTTTTTCATCCACCTAAATTAATCTTTTTCATGCTTACTTGGTGTTTACCCCAATCCTACATAACTCAATCAAAAAGGGAAAAACACCAACTCCAAATAATCTTTAGAACTAAGTTAATGAAACCCCAAATTAGGGATGGCAGTTGGGGTCCAAAATGAGTCAAGATCTATTTCGATTCAAATTTATTTGGATCAAAATGAATTAAATAACTAGGTGGTATAATTTAATTCGTTTAATTTTTACTAAATTTTAATTATTTTATTGTTCTTTTATAAATTTTTGATATCCAATAAAATTAGTTTTTTTTTTAAATTATAGCTATGTACTCTATAACATATCAAATCATATATTTTTTTTAAATAATATTTTCCAAAAATCAGTTTCAATTTAACAAATATTAATGTAATTTTTATGCTAACAAATAGGTGAGTGAATAACTAATTCAATTTAAACTGGTTGAACGGGTTTGTTTGATTTTGATTTTGATTTTGATTTTGACACCCCTACCCCAAATTGACTCAACTCCGGTCAATATTCGCCAAACCCCATCTAATACCTAAGAAAAAGCAAAAAAAAAAGAAAAGAAATACGTACGTGTTACACATTGTGACTTGTAATGTTCCATGAAATTCAGCTAAATGGGACCCACTAAGCCACGTGCAATAGAGAATCCAGCAAGTACCACCTCTTTCAGCTCTGTTCACTGTTTCACTTTTAGCCTTTTCAACAACAAAACAACAACAGAAACTGGTAACACCAAACCCCTTTTTCTGTCTTTCTACAAATGACGGAGGAATTTTCAAATATACTTTGTAGATGACGACGCCTTTATACGCCGTCGCCGTTACCGTAGTAAGCATGTTCGCTTACATTGAAGCTCTTGGTGGCTCCGCCTCCACTCTTGCTATTACCTACGGCGGCGGCACCGTTACTATATGTGGTATAGTTGCTAACCAGCCAATACAAAGAATCTATTGTTGGAGAGATGGAGATAATCAATCATCTATGGCTACACCTGTTTTACCTGACGTGTCCTTCGACTTCATCGCCGGTGGCCTCGATGGCTTCGTCGGTATTCGGTCTGGTGGATTTTCTCTACTCTACTGGAACAACAGTTTCATTCCCAAACGGTTGTATTACAGTAACTCAACGTTGTTGACAGCCGTAACAATGGGTGAAACCCAAATTTGCGCAATCAAGGAGAACAACACTACCCAAAATGCTACCTGCTGGAGAGGCGGAGGCGGAGGCGGAGGCGATTCGAGAAATGGGTCATTAGCATCTTCACAATTCATATCAATATCATCTGGGTCTCAGTTTTCTTGTGGTGTTTTGGAAAGCTCGAACAGGGTTGTCTGTTGGGGAAATGGTAGTAGTAGAGGTGATGATATAGCTGCAACTATCCAATCTGGGTTCGGTAATGAAACGATGGTGAACATATATGCTGGAGGAAGGCACGCTTGTGGGGTGAGTACTACCGGATTTTTAATTTGCAGAGGTGATAATAGCAATGGTCAATTGGACGTTCCTTCTAATTTGCTGTTGTCTAACGATTATTTTGGATTAGCTTTAGGAATGAATCATACTTGTGGAATTCGGAATGTGAATCATACCGTGATTTGTTGGGGTGGAAATGGTGCATTTTCAAGAAATAATAATGTAACAGAACAAGTTTCTTTTGAATCAGTCGTAGCTGGTGTAGATTTTACATGTGGATTGACAACAAATAATTTTTCAGTCTTGTGTTGGGGTCCAGGTTGGACTAGTAGTATGTATCCTCAAGGGGCTGTCCTTCCTTTACCAACGATTCTACCAGGTCCGTGTGTACAAAGTAATTGTACTTGTGGTATATATCCGCAGTCTCAAAACCTTTGTTTTGGCAGTGGCAATATTTGTAGGCCTTGTGATTTCTTAAGTTTAGCACCACCTACATCACCACCACCAGCTCCACCACCACCATTGGCGCCTTCTTCGCCTTCGAGGAGGCTAAGAAGGGGTTTATTAGCTTTTGCCATTGTTGGATCAGTGGGGACTTTTGCAGGGATTGCTAGTATAATTTATTTTCTGTGGGCTGGTGGTTGTTTTGGAAAGAAGAAAGTTCATAACTCAGTTCAACCTACTATTACTGCTCCTACTTCTACCGGTGGGCAATTATCCAGTAGTAGTCGTCCTGTTTCAAGATCATCAACTCTTAGGCGTCAAGGGTCGCGGTTGATGAGGCGTCAAAGGAGTGGAACTTCTTCTAAACACACAGACAGGGCAGAGGAATTTCTGTTTACTGACCTTGCTGCAGCTACAAACAATTTTTCTCTAGAAAACAAGATTGGTGCTGGTAGTTTTGGAGTTGTTTACAAGGGAAAACTACCGGATGGTCGTGAGGTCGCGATCAAACGTGGTGAAACGGGTCCAAGAACGAAGAAATTTCAGGAGAAAGAAAGTGCATTTGACTCAGAATTGGCATTCTTGTCTCGCTTACACCACAAACATTTAGTTAGACTTGTTGGTTATTGTGAAGAAAGGGATGAAAAGCTTTTAGTTTACGAGTACATGAAGAATGGAGCTCTTTTTGATCATTTACATGATAAGAACAATGTGGAGAAGAGCAGTAGTATAGTGAATTCTTGGAAAATGAGGATCAAGATTGCATTAGATGCTGCACGAGGCATCGAATACCTTCACAATTATGCAGTTCCGCTTATAATTCACAGGGACATTAAGTCATCCAACATCTTGATCGATGCAAACTGGATTGCAAGAGTGTCTGATTTTGGATTATCACTAATGGGGCCAGAGTCTAATTGTGATTACAGCAGCAGGCCAATGAAGGCTGCTGGCACAGTTGGGTATATTGATCCCGAGTACTATGGTCTAAATGTGTTGACAACAAAGAGTGATGTGTATGGACTCGGAGTAGTGTTGTTAGAACTCTTGACAGGAAAGAGAGCCATATTCAAGACTGAAGAGAATGGAGGTGCGCCAATGAGTGTGGTGGACTTTGCAGTACCAGCAATTATGGCTGGAGAATTGACAAAGATTTTGGATAACCGAGTAGGGCAACCAGAGCCAAGTGAAGAAGTAGAAGCAGTGGAATTGGTGGCCTATACTGCAATGCATTGTGTGCATTTGGAAGGTAGAGACAGACCCACCATATCTGACATTGTTTCTAATTTAGAGAGAGCTTTGGCTGCATTTGATGATAGCCATGGCAGCATCTCTAGTGGTCCAATTTCCTTTATTTCTGACTGATACCACGCACTCTGATTCTTTTCCTGGCTAATTTGTGTGATTATATTTTTGTTACTAGTGTAAAGGGTATAATGTTCATTCTAACACGACATCTGGTGAATTTGTAAACTGCGACAGCCGAACAAGTTCTACAAGAAATTCTTTTCCTCCCAGAAGGTTAATAAGTCTCCTCTTTTTTACTATCGTATTTGCATACTCTGGTCTGGCAGGGGAAGGGGAAAGATATAATTAATCATTTGGTGTTGCTAAAGGAGAATTTTTTATTACTGGCATTACAGTTATAGCTAGTGTTTCTAGTATCTGGTAGAAATTTGGTCTTAAAAATTTTATAGTTAAATTCTTGACAATTCAATGTTGAATGGCTTTGGCATAAAGGAATATTGAATTACATTAGATTGTTCAATCATGTATGTAATTTTCTTTATTTTAGGCATTACGGTATCATGACTTGATCTCTCACAAAAACAATTCTCAAAATTCAAACCAAGACTTTGCTTGCCTTTGAAAGTGGAGGGAGGATCTCTCATTCATTTTACAGCCTTCAGGGCGGTATTATACATAAGTTTTAAAGTGGAATTAAGAGAGTTATGGTTATTGCAACTTAGCCTTGGAAACAAATGCAAGATAATAAACCTTTGTAGTCAAGTCCTTCCTCTGACCATGTGCATAGTAGGAGCTTCGCGTTACTTTTTTTATTATGGTTGTTGCAATTTGTGCCCTGATAAAAGGATAAAATATAGCCCCAACCTTACTGAGTGAATGTAGCTAGGAAGTCTAAATAGACGTACCGAACCCAGAAAAGTAAAAGTGGTCCAACATTTTGAAGTTTTCCGCTTTTGACGATTAATTCCTACGCGCTGGGCAAAAACTAGATGAGAATTGACTTTCAAAATTAATACTGCGTCCATCAATACTTACTACTGTTGACTTAGCACACGAGAAATATTTCTCATATATTATCTTTTAAATATATTAAATTCAATGTCAGGGGAAATGAATGAAGTGATAAATCTATATATAATTAAAAGGAGAGGATGAAGCCTCTTCATTTAACCAAGTGGAAGCATTAAATATTGATACATGTAATCTATAGTTAATTAGTCCTAATAGCTGTTGCATTAATTAGTTAGGAAATAGCTGTTGCATTAGTTGTTTGCAACGTTTCCGTGGATTTTTAAATTTCAGATTCACATTTTCACTTAATTCACAATTTTATATTTTTAGTTCGAAAGTTTGTATGTTAGTTGGTTATAATTGTTACCCCTTTACACATTAATATACTACACTTTAAAAATACAAACTTCCTATACTATTTTTTTATTTGACAAAATTGATTTTGAATTTAGATTATGTAATTGCACTATTTTTCTTTTATGATCATAACTACACTATTATCAAGAACAACTTACAAGTGCAAGCATACACAGTTGATTACAAATCTCTTACTTGAAATTCACATTCACTAATTAAAAATTTAAATAAAATCAAATTACATCACATAAACTGCTTATACATTTAGTATATTGGCATCACTTCAATCAAATTCTGATTATGATGCAACCTCCTCATTGAACCATACGTCATTATATATACAATATCCATCTGCATATAATTATAAAAAATATCATATGTTAGTAATTCATTATTACATTATGTTTTAAAAATTTATCCAAAAACTTTATATTTAACTAAGTAGAACATATATAAACGAGTTAATTAGTTGAATTACAAAATTCATACTATAAGAACATACTGCCCTTCTAATATTAAATCTTAATTAAAAATTAAAAATTAAAAATTCAGTTTTATAACTTCTTATTTAACCGTGCTAAAAAAATGGATTTGATGGCAAAAGTTTACAACTTTCAGATAATGTCTACAACTTACAGATAATTGTAAAATCTTTTGTACAATTAACTCAATAAGTACTCTTTTATCACCATCATATTTATCCATTAAACGTCTATCTATTCTACGTAATACACAACCAATCCTTCTTATCCTTTATTGTAAACTTCCCTTAGTTTTCTTCCCCTTCATCTATAAATTCAACTCAAATTCTACATATATTCTCTTCAACTCTTAAATTCCCTACAGTATTCTACAGATTCCTTCACATACTCATGTAAACATTGTTTCCTTCTTAAACAACTTCAATATTCTACCAATTCCTTCACATACTCATGTAAACTTCGTTTCCTTCTTAAACAACTTCAATTCTGTTAATATTTACCACAATCTACGTAAACCTATATACTCTTATAAAAAATGACAGATTTCATCAGCGACATAACAATCACAAAAATGCACTAGAAGTTAAATGTCTTGGTTGTTCGCCTATGGAAAGTGAAAGATCGCTTTAATCCTGATGCTTTGTACACAATTAAAATGATTCTGCAAGATGAGCATGTATCCAACAATTTCTAATTTATTTATATATTTATATTTCTATCTTATACTAATTCATTAATCAATATTCTAATTTTTTTATAGGGTGATCGGATACAAGCTTCTATATATAGTTATGTGCTTAAACAATTCAAATCTAATATCAAAGAACGTGGTTTATATGTTATGAAAATTTTTATTGTATGTAAGAATGCTACCAAGATAAGGGCCACAACTCATAAGTTGAAGCTTAATTTTACACAACGAACAGTTGTTACTGACAAAACTGATCCATATTTTTCAATGAAGTTCTTTGATTTCCGACCTTATTCGCACTTGATAAATAAGGTTTCTAAGAACGAATCAGAATTATTTGGTAAGCAAAATTACACATCAACATTCACTGAATGTTACTTTAATTGGGGATGCAATATTAACAAATTTAAATATTCTAGATGTTATTGGAGAAATCATTAGTTTCGATCGGATACAAACTCATAATGCTAGGGGAAGTTACAGGAAGTTCATGAATATTGAACTTGAAGATGCTGAGTAAGAAAAAAAAATCATATGTTGATTATTTATAAACTTATATTATAATATCAACACAAGTTCTATCTTACAACTTCTTTTTGCAGAAACAACAGGCTATCATGTACTTTTTGGGGAGAGTTTGTCGAACAAATTATTCCTCAACTTCTAACTTCTAATAACCAACCTGTTATCGTTGCTCTACAACTCATACAAGCACATAAATTTCAAGGTAATAGTTATATTAAAATTTATTTAATAAAAAAATTCACTGTATCTTACATATATTTTGTGACAGATTTCTATACCGTGAGCAACACTTGGAATGCCTCTAAGTTGTGGATTAATCCAACTGATGTTCAGTCTGAAGAGTTTAAAAAGTTGTTAAGTATATCTTTTATATCTTCTACACACACACACACACACACACACACACACACACACATATATATATATATATATATATAATTTTTTCAAACTACAAAGTAATATATCCCTGTCATGACTTACATTTTCTTTCTTTTATGTATGTAGGCTACTTACTTTTTGTAATAGTAACTTTGACAGAATAACTCATACCATCTCACAACAAAGTAACTCTGTGTTGGATGAATTATCAAATGGCACTTTACAAGTCAAGACAATTTCTAAGTTGTTAGAGATTAGGGAAGTGAGTAATTATGTTACTCATACCATCTTACTATTGTAGTTGCCCGAATTTATTTACAAATGCAACAACAAAATCTGTTACACATCAAAAGTCCTACCAGACCATATTTTTTTCAAATAAGTCTGTTTCCTTTTATCTACACTCACATATTTTTTTAATCTTTAAACAGAAAGGTTCACACTGTTGCATTATTGCTACTACTGAATTGTTAAACCTACATAATGAGTGGTCTTATACTGGATGATATAAGTGTTGGAAAAAAGCAAACAAAATGGAAAACACTTATGTTTGCTCAAACAAAAAATGTAATCATGAAGATTCCACTATGATTTACAGGTAAATATACGAACTTTTCAATAATACTTTATAACAAACTTTTATATTTAAAGATAAACAAATAACTATTCAGGTACAGAATTCAAGTTACGGTTATGGACGATACTGGCTCTATTTCACTGATGATTTGGGATACTGATGTCATGTCTCTGATTGGCAAGTCCGCAAACGACTTGAAGGAGAAATTACTTCAGGTATATATAATACATAGATTTCAATAATTATGTTGGCTATTAAATTATTTACTAATACATATATTATTTCTAGAATTCTGCCAATGATGATGGACCTTCCTATCCAATGGAACTGAATAATATTCTGCAAAGAAAAATTATTTTTAAGATGATTGTCAAGAACGAAAACATTCATTTCCATGATGAGGTGTACAGTGTTGTTAAGATTCTAGATGATGAAAACTTGATCAAGATATATTCTCCTAATGAATCTGATACCTCCCGTGTATGTACACTTTCTTCAAAAACATCTAATCATTTCATATATTTTCATACTTATGCTTTTCTAAACTATTTTTATAGGACCATGACTTCACCAATTTTCAAGAATTTTATGGTAAAAAAGATTTCAAGGAATTCACCAAAGACAGTGTCATTTTAACTCCTTTGAAGACTTATGCAAAGAGGAAAGATCTTCCAAAAAGGATAAATCTATCATAGTTGATGAAGATGTCCATTGTATTTGATCAACAATAAGATCCACAAAGACGTTAAAAAGAAAAAGTAATCTTCATCTGCTTCCTCTAAATGACTTCCTCACAAGTTATTTCTGTAGTATAATACTTTTATATTAGTCTAGTAGTTTCTTAGTATTAGTGACATTTATCATAAGTTATTTATATCCTGTTAATGTGATTCATTTCACACCCTTTTATTACATATAATTACGTGTTTTTATATTCTATCTAAACTCTATGATCTTCAAACACAATTTTCAATCATTTATTGCATAATTTATATGTCACACTGTCAATGTGAATATAAGAAAATCATGCAGGCAACAAGTTTTTATTATTAAATTTTATCTAAGAAAATTATCAATACTTGTGAAATATGAATACTTGAGAAATAATCGATTTCAATAACAGAAAAAAATATCAATACTTGTGAACTAACCGGTGCACCAGAAGTTTCACTTTAACCAATTATAAGTTCTTAACTTGCTGCTCAACTGTAACATCCATAAAGCATTGTCATTTCCACTATATTATGATATTATAAGCATTAGCAAATACGATAATTTATGTCGGAGGTATACCAGAAATCATGACCTGCAATAAAAAAGATATAAAGACATACTCATACATATTGACAAAATCAATAGGAGGTTTCAGCTTTTGCTTCACCATAGAGAAACCCCACTTACTAATATGAGCCCAAAGTAAACCACATATAGAAGACCTCTTCACAACATCCTTCGGCCAGTTTCCCAGGAAAGAAACATCACCCATTCATATATGTAGAACAACAAAAGTAAATTGTTATATAATAAAAAAATAAAAAACTCAAAATATGAGAATAGAGCAACTGTTATGGAAGCTTTATCAAAGCCCAAAATAAGCTTATCATAGTTTTTCTTTTTAATAATTAGTAGTTTATGGAATCTTTTCATACCTTTGCAAAGGTCAGTTTATGAAAGAATCATAACATGAGTGAAGTGCAATAAAGGAGGTTTTTTTATTTTTATATGATCATGGAGGAATTGGGAAGACTTTTATTAGAAGGACTTTATCTTCGGTAGTAAGATCTAAAGGAGACATAGTCTTAATAGTTGCGTCAAGCGAGATTGCATCACTTTTATTACCTGGAGGTCGAACAACACATTCAAGATTTTTTATCCCACTCAATGCGACTGAAGATTCTACTTGTAATATAAAACAGGGAAGTTCTCTTGCAAGTTTGATTGTGAAGACAAAGTTAATTATTTGGGATGAGGAACCAATGATGCATAGATATTGTTTTGAAACTCTTGACAAAACTTTAAGAGATATTCTTAGATTTGAAGATGTATCTAATTTAGATCGGCCATTTGGAGGTAAAACAGTTGTTCTTGGTGGTGACTTTAGACAAATTCTACCGGTCATTACAAAAGGTAACATACAAGATATTGTAAATGCTACCCTTAATTATTCATATTTGTAGGCTGACTGTAATTTACTAAAGCTAACAAAGAATATGAGGTTAGAAGGTAATCATGAATCAGATTTGAATGATCGGACGGAATTTGTTGATTGGATTTTAGCGGTTGGAGATGGTATGATGGGCAATTCAGTTGATGGAATTGGACAAGTTCCTATAACTGATGATGTTCTTATTAGTGATTGTGAAGATCCTATTTCTGCCATTGTCAATAGTACATATCCAGTTTTTATTCACATTGCAGTGATGTAACATACCTACAGAAAAGAGCAATTCTTGCTCCCACACTTGACATGGTAGAATCAATTAATAAACATATGGTATCGGTCAATCAAAGTGAAGGAACAACCTTTTTCAGTTCAGATACAATGTGTCTTTCAGAAGACACATTTACAGATTTGGAACAAGTACATACTCCTGAATTCCTAAATACTATAAAATGCTCCGGAATACCAAATCATGCTATCACTTTAAAATTTGGTGTACCCGTAATATTATTGAGAAATATAGATCAATCTTCAGGGCTTTGTAATGGAACAAGATTAATTATCACAAGAATTGAAAATTGGGTTATCGAGGCGAAAGTCTTATCAGGACATATGATTGGACAAAAGGTTTTCATACCTAGAATGTCACTGACTCCGTCTGATTTAAGAATACCCTTTAAGTTTAGAAAAAGACAGTTCCAATAGTTGTATCATTTGCCATGACTATCAATAAGAGCCAAGGACAATCTTTATCTCATGTTGGGTTATATTTGAAGAAAGCAGTTTTTACACATGGCCAGCTATATGTTGCACTATCGCGGGTGACAAAAAGACAAGGATTAAAGATTTTGACATATGGTGATGAACGAAAAGTTTCAAATGAAGCAACTAATGTAGTTTTTAAAGAAGTTTATCGTAATTTGAGTGTAAATTAAAGCTAATCTGATCCAAATTACAAGTCAGGGCTCAACAAATATCATCAATTTGTTGAGGGTTAGACTTTGCTTTTTTTTTTATCAGTCATATAGATAATAAATGTTATTTTTTGTTGCAATAAGCATATAGAAAAAGTTAGTTATTATGTAAGTTTTTTATAACTGTTTAGCCTTTTCGTTTATTCTCTTTGTACGTTTTATTCAAGTATTATAATATTTTTTTTATAGAATTAGAGATTATTTCTACATATAATAAAATTATAGACTTTTTAAGTAATTCCACAAGTGGGGTCTAGGGAGGATAGGATGTATGTACACAAACATTAACTATCTTTGTAAGGTACAGAGTCTGCTTCCTAGACCCTCGGCTCAAAACAAATGTATAAGATGCAGGTTTTCTTCTTGTGATTGAATATTTATAAGGGTTTTGTTTCTTTTTACATATCAAACTAGAAAGGAAATCTAGAATACGAAGGTGCATGTGTTTCTGCCATCATGCAAGATATAATCTTATGAATGATACCCGAAACTAAATTGACACAAGTTAAATTAATCAAACTGCAATTTACCTGCATAATTATTGACAAGTGATGCATCCTTCAAGTAGTCAACTATACTTGATGAAAGAATAGCAATTAGCAGGCAAGAATAGAAATAGCAGGCAAGAAGTAATGCACTTCAATCTGGACATGTAACAAATAATGACATCTGTAAGTTTTTAGAGCATCAGTGAGTTCTAAGAAATAACACAAATACTTTCATATTACACTAGAATATTTAACTAGATAATCAATATTTTCATTAGACAGGAAACTTGACCTCAAAATTAAATTGAAATAATAGACAATGTGATTGAAAATTTGTCTAGGTTATCCTTGAAGTCTTATTTACATTCAACATGTTTAAACCCAAATACTAAATGTGCAAATGGGATATTAGCATCTACAAAAATTAAGACATGGCAACACATAATACTAGAAAAAAATTATCCTTGAATTTGCATACTCTATACACATATGATCTCAGATTCTGAATTAATTGAATCCTAATACATAAAATTCATTTTCCAGTAATAAGCTAAATCTTTATCCTTTCACTGGCTAAAGCTACATATCAATGTATTATGTAAGAGCATTCACATTTTATATTTGGTAAAACATATGTATCTTATGAACAGACACTCATAATCTGAACTAACAAATGAATATATGCTCTACAATCTAATATCTTCAATTAATCCAAGTTCGAATAACACACATTATATCCGAGATATCTAGAAAATATGGCCAAGTTTCACTAAGACATAGTTCTTACCATTAATCAGTTAACTCACGTTCAGTTTTTGAGATCATTGCAAATTTGTCCCAAATCTTCATACTGGAGACATCACATCAACAAAGTGAAACAGATCAGCTAGCTATAGCTATACACCTAATGACATACTCTAAAATAATACATAGTAGCTAAACTATTTGCAAAATGCAAATCTTACTATCAATAGAAATCAATACAATTAATACAAATTTAAATAAGTAAAATCAATGAGTGAACAAGAAGAACGCACCTCTACAGTCCTCTCTTGAAGAAGTTTGCTTGGAATAACACCAAATCATGCATACAGACTCAGGTATTGGTTGATCTGCAGGTTATGGCAATAGATACATCAACCGTAGCATCTATACAATAGATAGGAAGCACAAGTCTACGTAAAGCATTATTACTTTCACATTCCACCTCAGAGGCTGCATATTTTGTAGGATGAAAATAATTAGTTTTAACATACTGTCACTATTAATCATTGATTCAGACAAACAAAGCATTGCCATAACAATATTGAAGTCTGAATATATATGTTCAGAGACTATAAATCACAAGAATAGCTCAAGGTACATTCTAGGACACATAAGTCTTCAGTACGAATTAACTCAGTCCTAATAACAAAATCAACAATGCAAGATTACACATGAAGTTGTTACATATTAACGTGTAAGTGTGTAGCTTGCAAGTTGAAGCAATGTGCAAAATCAAACCCTATTTGTGTTAGATCAAGGGACTTATAGTTGTTATATGTAAGAATAAAATAGCAAGTTCCTGTTAGATAGTCAAATCAACATGTTCAGACGAAAGGTTTCAGCGAAAAACATCATGCAAATAAATTATAAGTCATATAAAGCAAAACATCACCACACCTTTCTGCCATAATTTGGATGAATTCTGTTGTCTGCAACTGGATCAATATCTTTAAGACAGTTGTAAGCACAATTAAAATCCTCGCTCAAAAGTTCAACTTCAAGATCAGTTTGCTCATCTTCTGCAGAGAAAGAAAGAGAATAACTGATAACTGAATACACCATACTGAGCATGCATATCTGATGCATGTGTAACTGATTTATGAATGCATGACTGAGTGTTCTGATAAATTGAGTTTCTCACTATGAGAATACATATCTGATGCATGATTATATGACTGAACTGATACATAAATGCAATAGTATCTATAAAATTTGGTTCCCAAGTAAGCAAATTTAGACGAAAAACATAGACAACTTATTATTTACCTTGAGAGTCGCTTAAGCAATTAACCTCTGCATCTTCAACGGAATCATCAAGAAGGAGTGGAATCATATGAGCCTGAATGAAAACAAATCAAATCCAGAAAACTATAACAAACACTCGACAGTTCAGAAGAATTTCAGGAAAGATGAAAACAGAATTCAGTAAAATAGCAAAAAGGGAAAGACAAACCAAAAGATTTAGCTGCTTGGCACCATACTTATAAATAGAAAAAAAAAAGAGTACCAGCGAGGAGTCTATTGTAGATTTTAGGATAACTCATACTCTAAGAGAAGGATTTTACTACCAGTTAACAGTGTTATTAAAAGCTAAACAAAGCAAGGAACCGATGTGAAACAAGGTCTATCATTATTAGTAGATATGCCTTAATATATGCCATGCAATCATAGAAAAAAAATTATAGGAGTAAGAAGATACCATTAACATCATCATATAGCTCCAAATCTTATATTAATCAATAATTTTTGTTTGATTTTATATTTTTCTCAGCTCAGCTGCATAAAATGTCCAATTTCACTTGTATGTTCGAATTAAAGAGGAAAGAAATCACAGGAAAAAGAGAGCATACCAGACATTATAAAGACCATAAAATCAGATACTAATTGACAAAATAAGAATATTATTTTTCAACATCTATAAAAAATTTAACAACAAAAACCATAGCTTTCAATTGCACGCTCAAATTAAAATTTAAAAAAAATCACAAAAAGAGGAGAATTTGCCAGACTTTATCGAGACCATTTATCAGATACTGACGAATGTCTAGAGAATATTTTTCGACATCTACAAAAAATTCAACAACAAATAAACCATAAATTTCACTTGCATGTTCAAATCTAGAAAGGGTAAAAGAAAATCACAATAACATGAGAACTTACCAGACATTACAGAGTCCACAAATCAATTACCAAACGACATAAATGGAGATTATTTTCAAAGATCTATGCAAACTTAACAATAAACAACTTGGATTGATTCAAAGAACCAACAATAAACAAGTCGAAATACTTCGATAAAACTAAGTTAGAAAAAAGAAAATCTTAAACGTTTCAGCTACCATTTTCTGTTCCAATTGAGTACATAATACATTTTTGTTAAAATTATCTTCAAATTTGGAGGTTGAAAATATTGATGAAGGTGAATAGGAAACTTTTTGTACACAAAATGCTGACAAGGGCACTTTCTCAAATCTAGAAATGTCTATATGAATAATATAATGCTTTTTTAATATATTTTGTCTTTTGGAATGGACTTTTTTATACATATTTTTAAAATATGAGCTGTGCTTTCATTTTACTTTTGGATCAATTTATCTCATATAAAATATTTCTTAAAGAAGAAATATTATAATATATTAATTTCTTATAAGAAAATGCTAATACACAGACACTCGGGGGTTTGGGCCACATATGACAAAAGAGTTTTAAAATGAGGTGTAGGTGACACAAGTCTTAATTATTAGTTGGAGGTGACAATTACTTTATTATGGATTAAGAAAGTTGAGGAAGTTTGAAAATAACTCCCAAGTTTTTAAATTTATACTTTGATCCCAATGTTTACCTAAAATAACGGGAAATGGAGGAAAAAAAAGCGTCTTTCTCTCTCTTCTCGTCCATTGTTGTTTTCTCTCTCTTAGCGATTTTGTTGTTCATTGTTTCTGCTGCTTTATTCATCATCTTCTACTTCATTATCATCTTCATCTTCTTTTTTTCGACCATTTATTGTTGTTGTTGTTGGTGGTGGTGGTACAACGCTACTGCTGTGACCTGACCAATTTCTTAGGTCAAATTTTGTTTACTACATCACTTTCCACTTTGGCATTACTTCATAGGTGACTTTGGTAAGTAAAATTATGATTTTTATTAATATTTATCATCTGAGTACACTTCTATTTTTTCAACAATCGATAGAACCCCGATCATGAATCCAGCATAAGTGCCCACAATTTAAACAGATCAATCATCTGGTGCATCAGATGAGTAATCTGTTGCATCAGAAGATTTATCTGTTGCATCAGACTGTTTATCTGTTGCATCAGACTGTTTATCTGTTGCATTAGAATATTTATCTGTTGCATCAGACGTTATCTATTGTATTAGACGTATTATCTGTTGTATCATGATGTTTATCTGTTGCACCAGACTAATTATCTATTACAACGAATGATTAACCTGTTTGGAACAACACAAATTAGCCCCTGCCACAAACCCAACAGATAACCAATATGTTTCAACTCTTGCTATTGCTACTGGATTCAAAATTATTCCTTACTTCCAATTACCCGTCCCAAATTTCCTAATTCAATTTCTTATTTTACTTGTCTTTTTCATTAATCAAGAAAAGATTAAAAAAAATCCATGTTTTACCCTTTGCATTAATCACTTTTTCTTCAAATTAAAATGGAAACATCATTTAATAGGTGGACTATATGCCGACCGACGTTAAATCTTTCTTCTCTTATGAAATTTCGATTGAATAGCAAACAATGGTTATTTCAAACACATCTATTGTCCCACCAACTGATCAGTGGGTTATGGTAAACTACACATGTTATTAATTATTTTTTTAATCAATGTGGCATCTCAATTTGGGACGGGTAATTTGAGATGGAGGGAGTACGAATTAAAACGTCAGAGCCAAGCAACAAACTAGTCATCTGTTGAAACAGACTATTTATCTGTTGTATCAGACTTCTTATCTGTTGCAACATGAGTAATCTGTTTTGAACAACATATCAGCCTCTGCCATAAACGCAACAGATAAATCTTGCTATTGCTACTGAATTCTAAATTATTTCTTTTTACGTCGAATCGTCGACATGTTTGTTGAGATGATAATAGACAAAATGAAAATTAAATATGAATTAAAACGTCAAAGATCAAACATAATTTTTTTATTAAATAAAAACAAATAAAAATACATATAATAGACTAAAAGAAAAATAATAATCTAATTATTATTATTATAATCATCATCATCATTGCCAGCCGACCAATCTTCAACCGGAAGTAGCAAGGCCCTCCTCAGCCTACGTATCTCGCGGACCATTCTTGCTCTAGCTCCTCCCAGTTCCCATTGCAGGTCATGAACTTGATTCCAAAGTTCATTCACGGCGTCTTGCAGAAAAGAAACGTCCCACACTGGGTCAGCCATAATCTTCTAGAGTGTCATATGAAAGACGAGATGCAATAAATAAATAGAGTGTAGTTGAATAAACGATTGAGTAAGGAGGGACCTATTTATAAAGGATTGAATTTGAATGAGAGGCAAAAAGGCGCGACTATTCACCTCCATTCATTAATTATATTTTTTATTAAATTAAGAAAATAAATATTGTGATATAAGTCATGACTTTTCAGATTATTATTATTAATTAGTTCTTTCGAAGAACCGTTTTTATTGAGTTGTGGCAATAGATTCTATATTTGTTGCATCAGATCACACATCTGTGACAACAGATATATTATCTGTTGCAATAAATATAAAATATGTTGCATCAGATAACCTATATGTTGCAACATATAATCTAACTGTTCACCTTCATTTATTAATCACATTTTTTATTAATGTGAAAAGTAATGACTTAATTAAAGTAAGAAATATTGTGATAAGTCAAGACTTTTCAGATTATTATTAATTAGTTCGTACCAAGAACCGTTTTTATTGACTTGTAACGACAGATTCGATATCGGTTGCATCAGATAAATCATCTGTGACAACAGATATATCATCTGTTGCAACAATAGTAAACCTGTTGCACCAGATAATATATTTGTTGCAACATATAATCTACTTTTTTTTAAAAAAAAAAACTATCTTCATATCATTTATCCAAATTAGCTTGCTTTTTTATTTTATAAATAAAAAAAACACCTTTTAAAATTCCTTAATAAAATAATAACTATTTTATTATATAATAAATAATTTTAAAAAATAAATTCAAAAACAAAAATGGTGAAAAGTCACGATCAGTTATTAAAATTAAATAACCGTTCTTTTACGGTTATAAATTGTGTTTATCATTTATTTTCTTATTATTTATTTATGAAATATTTTTCATATTGAATAATCGAAAAGTCATGTCTTTTCTTTTTCACCCTCTCAATAACAACAATAACCCTTTTTTATTAATAACCGTCAGATGCAACATATGATCGATCTGTCGTAGCAGATTAACCTCTGTTGACACAAATTGCTCAATTCCTACCACCAACCGTCGACATGTTGAGAACAAGAAATAAACAAAATGATTATTAAATACTAAATAAGAATTAAAAATTCAAAGTTGACAAAAAAATGAAATGAATGTTCATAGATTTTTGAATCCCTTGGGTAAATCCGATATACAAAAGGTGGAAAATACATGAGCTAAAATAAAAAATATTACCTAATTCTTATTACTACTATTATTATTATTGTCAATCAGACATTTTTCATCCGACAGCCTTGCTCTGAAGTCAGCCAAATCTCTCTGGAGTTCATCAAACTGCCTTTGAAGTTCACGCAAGGACTCGATATGAATATTCTTGTACGAATATGGATCATCCATATTTGTAAGGAGGGACCTATTCATAAATTATTGTATCTCAGAAAGAAAAGAAAATTACTTTAAAATAAATCTAACAGATGGATAATCTGTTGCAAAATATATTTTTTCTGTTAGATAACTTACAAACAACATACTGACAATCTTTTGCAACAGATGTATATATCTATTTGATTTCTGCAACATGTTGATCAATTGTCGTAACAGATGTCTCCAATTGTTTGACAGTATAAACAGATGTGTCATCTGTTGCAACTAGCTAGTCATCTGTTTATTTAACTTAAGTCATAGATGGGATAGGAAGAATAAGGTGCGTGCAGATGGATCCACTATCATATGTGTGGGAGTTAAGTATGTATTACTGATAAGGTCATCGAGACAACATACACAAAGTACAATATATTTGTGAATATAGTTTTTAACTGATTAGGCATTGATCATTCAAACAAGATCCTGCATTGTACAGTTAAGTTTGATGGGATAGAAATTGATAAGGCTGAGGACCTCATGAAGATGGTCCAGATACCCTATTACGAATTATTGACGGTTGTTGCTCATGTTTATGCGTGTCAAGTTTTGAGAAGGGATCAATATTTGTCGTCACTGCAGAGAACCAATAGCGATTGGACTTAACTTTAAGTGTTCATTGAACCCTTAGAGGGCCCTCAAAACCTCACACTGCATCAAACAAGAATGAAAAACGAATAGAAATTCCCCTGGCCAAAATTTATATGGTTGGGTTGCTCGTTCGGGGTGATGATTATATTCCAGAAGGTGCGGTAAGAGAATGCCTTCGAGGGAAAATGGATGGTTGATGGAAGACTATATCATCTGAGATCAAATTGAAGAATAGACAGGGTAGAAAGTAACTTCTAACAAATCTGGCCGATGAAATTATCTTAACAGATACGAAATCTGAATCAAGTGCAAATATAAAAGTGTATCCGGTAATGTAATTTTGTCTATTGTCTCTCTGAAAGAAAAATAATACAGATGAACAATTTGCTAGGGAGCTGCGTGGTCGGGATTATCACCTATTTAGAAAATAGGAGAAGACCAACAAAGCAGCCTCATGGGCAGCGAGGGTTGAAATGATGTTCAGCAAGTCTAGAAAACTTACGCCAACAACAATTGCAGTTAAAATAAGGAAACTAAGCGAAGGAGGCAATTTTTGAATTTTAAATTTCATCCCATGCCTTCTTGTTTGTGTTTCCGATCAGGTCCACTATCGTTGACCTGATCGGAACCATAAACGAGATTAAAAGGCAAATAGAGTATCATTACTTCCTTAGCAATATGGATTAATTGATTGTGTTTTCTTGACTTAGCATGCTTTCAACATTCCTTGGAGAAGATCAGATGCTTGTTGTAGTATGTGAATCCCGATAATTTTCAAGCTTGTCTCCGCTTGCTGATTTTGTATTCAAGTTGGTCGTTGCCGTCTTCCAAGTTGGTAAGGATTTCCTCATCGCTCGATCAGGAATACTACCTTTAAAGTTGTGGCATTCTAGAAGCCTTTCAGAACACTTTCTTCAGAAGCCTTAAAGGATACATGGAGGGTCGTTGTGTTTGTTTTAGGTCAAAATATGTTGATGCATGTTAAAGATGTGGTCCCAACAATTGGACAACACACTTTTATCGAGCGTTTATCCATTCATCTTGCTCAACCAATTTGATAAATTAGTAAGCATGGAGTTACGTAGCGTGTGATCTAAACCGACTCTACCAAGCCTATCAAACGTTACGTAACTTCGAGCTTATTACTCTATCAAAAAAATATGCCCGAGTTAGTGCACAAATTAAACAAGCTCAATCCGTCAGCCTTTCTACTGATCACTCTTCTCCAATATAGATGACAAGATATATGCTATGCAAAAGTCTAAACCATCGCTAGACATGCTTTCCTGGGAGCAATCAACAAATATCTTCAGATTAATTTCTCCCAGGCAAGCATGTCTGGCGATGGTGTAGACTTTTTCATAGAAGATATCTTGTCATCTATATTGGAGAAGAGTGATTAGCAGAACGGCTAAGAGATTGAGCTTGTTCGATTTGTGCACTAACTCGGTCATATTTTTTTAATAGGGTAATGAGCTTGGAGTTACATAACGTTTGATAGGCTTGGTAGAGCCGGTTTAGATCACACGCTACGTAACTCCATGCTTACTAATTTATCAAATTGGTTGAGCAAGATACATTGAGCAACGCTCGATAAAAATGTGTTGTTCAACTGTTGGGACTACATCTTCAACGTGTATCAACACAGTTTGACCTAAAACAAACATAGTGACCCTCCATGTACCTTTAGGGCTTCTGAAGAAAGTATTCTGAAGGGCTTCTAGAATGCCACAACTTTGAAGGTAGTGTTCCTGATCGAGCTCACAAGAGATGAGGAACTCCTTACCAACTTCGAAGATGGCAACGACCAGCTTGAATACAGAATCAGCAAGCTGGAGGCAAGCTTGAAAATTATTGAGATTCACATACTACAGCAAGCATCTGATCTTCTCCAAGTAATGTGGAAAGCATTCTAAGGCAAGAAAACACAATCAATTATAACTGTATTACTAAGCAAGCAATGATACTCAATTTGCCTTTCAATCTCGTTTGAGGTTCCGATCAGGTCAACGACAGTGGACCTGATCGAAAACACAAACAAGAAGGCGTGGAATGAAATTTAAAATTCAGAAATTGTCGCCTTCGCTTAAATTCCTTATTTTAACTGCAGTTGTTGTTGGCGTAAGTTTTCTAGACTTGTTGTATATCATTTCAACCATCGATGCCGGTGAGGCTGCTTTGTTGGTCTTCTCCTATTTTTTATCTAGGTGATAATCCCGACCACGCAGCTCCCTAAAAAAGTGTCCATCTGCATTATTTTTCTTTCAGAGAGACAACAGACGGAATTACGTTAATAGATACACTTTTAGATTTGCACTTGATTCTGATTTCGCATCTGTTAAGATAATTCCATCGGCCAGATTCGCTAGAAGTTACTTTCTACCCTATGTCTCTTCTTCAATTAGCTTTCAGATGATATAGTCTTTCATCAACCACCCATTTTCCCTCAAAGGCATTCTCCTACCGCACCTTCTGGCGTATAATTATCACCCCGAGCAAGCAACCCAACCATATAAATTTGGGCTAGGGCAATAACTATATTGGTTTTTCGTTCTTGTTAGATGCAGTGCTAAGCTTCAAAGGCTCTCTAAGGGTCCAATGCACCCTAAAAGTTAGTCCAATCACTATTGAATCTCTTTACAATGACTCCAAAACTAGATTCCTTCACAATGCTTGACAAATAAACATGAGCAACAATCGACATTAAATCTTAATAGGGTATCAGAACCATATTCATGGTCCCTCAGCCTTATCAGTTCGGACCTACCAAACTTAACTATAAAATTGCAGACATCTTATTCTAACAATCTATGACTAATCAGTAAAAACAACATTCACAAAATCAGTGCACTCTATGTGTGTTTCCATGATAACACTATCAGTAATACGTACCTCCCACATATGAAGTGGTTCCATCTGGAAGTAGCTTATTTATCCGAACCCATCTTTACCGCAACCTCTTGTGATGGTCCAGCAAAAGTTGATCAACTGTCAGTTCCTTATATCTACAAAGAAGAGGAAAAAAATTGATGTCACAAAAAGAACATTATCCATCTGTTGCAACAAATGTGGAGTCTATTGCAACAGATGTAGAGTCTGATGGAATACATCAAACCATCATTTCTGGTGGTTTGATTTGTTCCAACAGTTTCTCCATCTGTTGCAACATCAACAACAACATAAATATCAACAACAACATTTGTTACAACAACATTATCAATAATAAATAAGCAACATCATTTGTTCCAGAACCATCAACAACACCACACCACAAGTTTCAACAACGCCAACCCCACCACCAACATCAATAACTGCATCAACAATAAAGAAAAAAATAAAATACATACAAAAAAATAATACTGCCAACAAGACTTTTAAACTTCTCCTAATAGATGACTTTTTTTGCATATTATAATAAAATTCTTGGTTTGTTTATTCAACACTTAAAAGTTCCTTCAATTTTTTTTAATAAATATGATATGGGTAAATAGTAATTAAATAAAAAAAATAGATGTAAATAACTTTCAAAGAAGAAGACAAGAATGAAAGAGCAATAATGAAGCATATCTTAATATCAAAAAGGGGATCAAAACAGCAATTTCAGTCGAGGAAAGATATGGATTGGTTTAGATCCGAAAGAATCTTTATGAGAAGAGAATAAAAAAGAGAGAAAAAAGGTTGTGACCCTAAAGAGGAGAGAAAGAAAAAGATGATGAGAGTTGAATAAAATAAACTGCAGCTGAAGGAAGAGATGAGATAATTTCTATAGATGTATTGTGTGCGTAGACGTGGGGGTTTTCAATATTCATTAATTAATATTCATTTAATTTCATTAATAATTTGAGGGGCACGAGGAAGACTAAGACTAATGACATTGAAAAGACAAGACAAGACTGCTTAATGAACTCACTTTTGAGATATCCAAGAGTTTTTTTCACCGCATTTAGTAGTAAGTACTACTACTTGATATTATCTACTCGGACCAGAGACTTGCTTTAAAATTAAAAGAGAAAAAAATAATTTCAAACAGATATGTCATCTGTTGCAACATATATAAATATCTGTTTAGAAATCCGAACAGCTCAGTCATTTGTTACAACAGATATCATTATCTATTTAAAAATACCAACAACTCAGTCATCTGTGACAATAGATGAAAATGTCCATTTGATAATTAATTAAATCAGATATGTCATCTGTTACAACAGATATAAATATCTGTTTGAAAATTTCCAACAGCTCAGTCATCTGTCACAACAGATGCAAATGTCTATTTGATAATTAAATCAGATATGTCATCTGTTACAATAGATATGAATATTTGTTTAAAAATTTTCAGCAGCTCAGTCGTTTGTTGCAACAGATTTTATTGCAATTGATTTAGGTGGAACTAGAGATGAATGAATGAGCTCGCAGGGTCAACTACAAATCCAATCGAGTCTTTCCAATTGCATGGCGTTGGTATTGCGTTCATCCTGACCCGAGTCATTGATCGATCACTCTGAGTTGAAATGAGTTCTCATCTACTCAATGTTAGGATAATGATAGTACCTAAGTTGATTTAGGTGGAACTAGGGATGAATGAATGAGCTCACAGGGTCAACTACAAATCCAATCAAGTTTTTGCAATTGCATGGCGTTGGTATTGCGTTCATCCCGATCTGAGTCGTCGATCGATCACTCTGAGTTGAAATGAGTTTTCATCAACTCAATGTTAGGATAGTGATAGAATAGGTGGGACTAGGTATGAATCAATGAGATTGCAGGGTCAACTATAAATCCAATCGAGTTTTTGCAATTGCATGGTGTTGGTATTGTGTTCATCCCGACCCGAGTAGTTGATCGATCACTCTGATTTGAAATGAGTTCTCATCAACTCAATGTTAGGATAATGATAGTATAGGAGGTACTAGGGATGAATCAATGAGCTCGCAGGGTCAAATACAAATCTAATCGAGTTTTTGCAATTGCATGGCGTTGGTATTGCATTCATCCCGACCTGAGTCGTCGATCGATCACTCTGAGTTGAAATAAGTTCTCATCAACTCAATGTTAGGATAGTGATAGTACCTAAGTTGATTTAGGTGGAACTAGGGATGAACGAATGAGCTCGCAAGGTCAACTATAAATCCAATCGAGTTTTTGCAATTGCATGGCGTTGGTATTGCGTTCATCCCAACCCGAGTCGTCGATCGATCACTCTGAGTTGAAATGAGTTCTCATCAACTCAATGTTAGGATAGTGATAGTATAGGTGGGACTAGGTATGAATCAATGAGATCGCAGGGTCAACTACAAATCCAATTGAGTTTTTGCAATTGCATGGCATTGGTATTACGTTCATCCTGACCCGAGTCGTCGATCGATCATTCTGAGTTGAAATGAGTTCTCATCAACTCAATATTTTAAAAACTATATCTTTTAAAAATTTTAAAATTAATATCAATTAGAACTAAATTAGCAATTTCAAAACTTGTCATTCTTTTCCAAAATTACAAATCAACCCATACAAATCATCCATTTGCGCGAAAAACTTTTCATTTCAAATCTTAAGTTTTCGCTCTTCTCTCTCTCTCTCTCTCTTGGGGTCTCCTCTCCCTCTCAACAATACAAATAACAACTACACAATATATTGCTTAACCCTTCAAAACAAGTCAATTTTCTTCCTATTTTCAACTATATATAGTTGTTTTTTCGACTTCATTCTCGCTTGTATCCATTGTTTTCTCTATCTTCGCAGGTAACAATGTTTGAGAAGAGTTCTACATTTGTTCTTTATTCTAAAAAATAGAGATTTTTAGTTAATGATGAAAAAAAAGACTTTTAGTTGTATTATCTTCGAGAATGGGTTAACAATTTTGAGTTTTGATGCTAAAAATGTAGGAAGCACCCGAGAAAACCCTATTTTTTCTCTCAGTGTTTTGTTGAATATCGTGGTATTGTTGGATGATGTTTGTGGTATTGTTGGTGGTGTTAGTATTTATGTTTTTTAGCGGTGGTAGCGGTGGTCTTGGTGTTGGTATTGGTGGCATTGGTAGCATTGGTGGTGGCATTGGTTGTGGTGGTGGTGGTCCATCTGTTGCAATAGGTGAAAGATCTGTTGGGAGATAGTAAATAGGTCTTCAAACAGATTCCCCATCTGTTCCAACTGATGGGTTATCCGTTGGAGTATTTTCTTGTAATGTGGCGTAGAATAATTTATTAAAATTTATCCATCTGTTGCAACAGGTGGAATATCTGTTGGGAGATATTAAATAGGTCTTCAAATAGATTCGGGTTCCCCATCTGTTCCAACTGATGGGTTGTCCGTTGGAGTATTTTTTTTGGTTATGTGGCGTAGAATAATTTATTGAAATTTGTCTCACCTTTTTTTAAAAAATTATGCAGACATCAAATGCAATGTATTTTTTTCTTCTATTATTTGCAGTTAAAAGATGTCTCCCAAAAGAAAAGAAACTGAAATAGGAGAAAGTGGATCAACTTCTGATCATCAAACAAAAAAGGCTAGAATACAGATAGATTCGGAGGAACTTCCAGAACAATCTCAGTCAGGGCAAAATAAAGCCGAGGAAAGTGATAACTCCCCCTCACCAATGAGGCGTGAAATAATATCAAAATTCCAGCAAGATTTTATCAAAACCATTAGTATTGACAAGTTTCGAGTTGCGATGTCGATGAATAACCCTAAAGCAGTATTTAGTGATCTTGTACTTAAATATCAGTTGGGGAAACCTTTTGACAAACTTAGTAGTATTATAAAGAAGGAAAACATAGATGAGCTTTTTAAGAAGAGCTACTTTGCACATTTTCTTGAGCTGTCTGGGCCTCGCCCTCTTCGTTTCCCAATGATCATGGTATATGGCCTTCTCAAGCGCAGGATCATGTATGCGGGGGATGATGGAGGTCCGAAGGAGGGCGGAACAAGATGGATGAAGTCTGGATCAATTATTGTGGCATACCGGTTTGTTTTGGATTGAAAGAGTTTGTCATAGTGACGGGCTTGAGATGCGATCGTCCAGAAGAATCTCCCATCAAGAAAATACCCCACAAAGGGTCCAACAAATGCAAGGTAAAAAAAAAGGGTTGTTGGGCATTGTTGGACCTAGCTATAGAGTGGAGGATTTGATGGCAGATCTCAAGAACAAAGACATACCAAAGCATTACAGGGAGAAATTGTTCTTAGTTTAGTTTGTCCATTCTGTTTTATTGGTAAGAGACGTCAGGAAAGTCATAGAACATGATTTGTTGGCACTTGCTGATGATTTTGGGAAATTCAACGATTATACCTGGGGATACGACAACTACTACTTGACTGTCAAATATTTACTGAAAAAGCTAAAGCCAAAGACAACCATATTATACCACTTTCCTTGGGCTTTCATGGTTAAATTGATCACTATTTTTACTCATTCATTAATTTATATTAAATATACTTATGACTTTTTTTCGCTTGCTTCCTATTTACAATTTTTAGGCTTGGGCATGTGAAACCATTCCTCCCCTCCGAAAGCATTTCAAGGATTACCCGGACAAGGTTTCTCATAAGGATCCTTAGGTGGTTGGCTGCAGTAGAGATCAGCCAAAAAAATATTTACGAGGTTGATCTCTTTAACCCTCTGGATGATGCAGTACGTCTTCTTTTAACTAAAATAATTTGCCTCAAAGAAAGATATTGAAACAGATGTTCCATCTGTTGCGACAGATGGGTCGTCTGTTGCAGCAAATTATCCATCAACTGTAATTGGTGCAACAGATGGGTAATCTGTTGTGACAAACGATCCATATTTTGCAACAGATTAACCATATGCTGCTCTGGTCTTTGAACCCTACTCAACAGATTACCCATCTACTGCAAATTATGCAACAGATGGGTAATCTGATGCAACATATTATCAATCCATTTCAACATACAGATTAGCTATTGCGGTAGCTAGATCGTCTGTTGCATAAGTTGGATGTGTTAACATAACCCGAGCCCCATGTAACACAACTGATTGTAAATTATTATTATATAATTTAAATTCCTCCTGTCTTTTTTTATAGGTTGTGCATTCTTAGATCGTGCCTACCATTGATGAGCTAGGGATGACTTCTTTTCTTACTCTGGGTCTTGTTGATACAAAAGAAGACCCAACGGTGGAGTTAATAAAGAAGGAATTGGATGGAGCAACATCTATAAGAAGAGAAGTTAGGAAAGGTCAGCCTAATGTTGAATCCCTTCACGACCAACCTCAAACTGCAACAGATCCGGGTGTTTCTTCTGGGGGTGTTGCTGGTGGAGTTGTTTGTGATGGTGGCAGCCATCTTGTTGCTGCTTCTGCTTTCAATCGTGATTATGATCATGTTGGTGCCCAGTAAAAAATAAATATGTTTGAAAATACCCCTTGTACAGGTCCTCCCTCTCACCCCTACGCTGGTCCCTCCCATCCTAATAGTGGCCCCTCTCACCCCTCCTCACCCTCATGTTCTCATTGAAAATGCAAAGTGTGCAAGGATATAGAGGATAAACTCCTTAAAAATCTAGAGTCTATAGCTAAAGCTGCCGAGGAGTTAAAATCCAGGAGGGGTGTCATACCATCCAATGAGGTGAGGGAGCCATGAAATCCTACAGTGGAGGTTAGGAGGAAGAGAAAAAAAATTAGACAAATTCTATTTATTCTGAAATCAGAAAAAATTACAACTCCCCCCGCTCCAATAGTTGTGCCGAAGAAGGTGGACATATTCGTGGCGCTTGGCAAGGAGAAGAAAAAGGAACTGGAAGAATTCATCAAGATGAAGGTTCAAAAAGAATACACCATGCATTCATTTGTCGCCAAAGACTTCTCGAATATGATAAATATGTATGTGTGGTACGAGGACAAGGTAAGTTTACTTTTGCTAACCTAGCCTTCCAATCTACTCCATGAAGAAGAATCTACGCAGAAGATGTGTAATCTGTTGCAAAAACTTGGTATTTTGTTGCAACATAATACACATTTGTTGCATAGGTTGCGTTGGCTGGATAATCTGTGAACTGATTCAAAGAACCATCTGCATCAGATTCTTTCCACTGTGTTTTTATTCTTTACAATTACTAACCTATTTAAAAATTATCTTCTTATACCACAGTATGTTGATGAAATTCTCTACCTCATGAGGGCCAGGCAATTAATGTACCCGGATGCTTATGATGCTGCCGATAGGATAATGGACCTCAACTTCTACAACAATTTCAAAGATAGGTACACTAAACTCTGTAAGATAGCTGATTCTGGTGGTCCGAGATTTGATCAGTTAGTTTCTATGTTCCAATGGGATGAAGAAGCGATTAAATATATTAGAGGGAAGATGCCATATCCACACGGCAAGAGCTGGACCAAGGAAAAGAGAATCCTTGCTGTCATAAACGTGGATGTCACATATTTTCTCACTATTGAGATACTACTATATGAGGGAAAAATTAAGATTTATGACTGCAACTTACCTGTCTTCAGCGAGAAGATGTTTTTAACCCACATGCAGCCACTCTTGAAGTTGTTGCCCAAGTTGTTGACGCAGAGTAAGCTGATGGATCATTTGTCGTCTAAAGTCTTGGCGAAGGAATCATGAGATTTTGAAGGCCGAAATAAGAACATCCAACTCCCAAGAAATACAACCAGTGCAGCGTGCGGGCCGTACTCGCTTGCATACATCGAGTGTTTGCTGACCGACACACAAATAATTGGTGTGTGCGACACCGTTGTGGGAAAGATGCAATAGGTCTGGGCATATGGGGTACTAACTAAATGGTTGGAGCCCATGTATAAAAAAGAACATGTACAAAGATAGAGACGAACACGATAATAAATTTTTATTTCAAGCCAATTCACTTTACATGTAGTGGCAATAATTTATATGTCTGGCCAAGTTGAATTTTTCTAATGCAACAGATTTTATATCTGTCGTAACAGATATAGTACCTTTTGTGACAGATATAGTACCTGTTGTCACAAATTGATTATCTATTGGAATAGGTTGGTCATCTATTGTGTTATGCAGATGTTCCCAGTTTGTCTGTCGCAATAGATATACGATCTGTTGCAATATATAATCTATCTGTTGTAACTTATCGGTAATCTGCTGGAGCAAATAAAAAAAGTAGAAAGACCCGTTATATAATTTCTAGCAGATGACCTACGTGTTGCATTTCATGTTGCAACATATATCTAAATCTGTCTGATAAGATATATCGTCTGTTGCAGCAAATGTATTATCTGTTGCTATATTTGAATCTAGTACTCTATTTCAATTAACATGTTCAAAACTAAGGATTAATTATATTCATAGACAGAATAAAACAAATCAAAGACTTCAGAAATTACATGAAAAACAAATAAATGAAATGTAAAAAAAATCATTATGGGTACAAACATCTATTCTACAAATAAATCAACAAGTTAAACCTAGGAGGATAAGTTATTACATTGACGGACTCAAGCTATAAAGATCTAATCAATATGTACAAGTTGTTCTTCATTCGGTGCTACGAAATTCAGCTTTGGTCGTCGTGAATCTTTAACGTCGGTTGCGTACGGCTTCTGAGCTTTCGCTTCTCTGTATTTTCATAAAAGAGCAGCATATCTTTTGCGGAGTAATCCGACATCAAGTCCATCATTTGGTACTTGTAATACATTGTTCAAATACTCGGCATAGGCGGCAACAAAAGGACCGCAATCCCTGCGTTATAAAAAAACAGATAATCCATATCTTGCAGTTCATGCAAGCGTTGTGAAATTTGTGAAACGAAACTAAATCATGACACTTAAACTTAAAGGCTACTAATGGTTTGTTGAGAAATTCCGTCAACATATTGTACATCAAATGGATTAGCCATTTTATCCTGGTATGCTTCAATCGTTGACCAATTAGTACAAACTTTTTGGTCTAAAAACCCACTCATATCAAGGTAAGTAGGCAATATTTTGGCCAGCTTTTATATCTCAGATGAAGGCCCGGAACGTCTCCTTCGCGACATTGAGTCATAAACTCAGATGCGCCTCTCTTTTAAAATGATGACAGCCAACACCCAATGGATTTCATCACCACAATTGATTGGGATGTACACTTCATCGACCAAATTCCAAGGTAATCCAGCCGAAATGCTTAAACCTTTGATGATGTTGATTAAGCATTCCTCATTTCGGGAAACTTTCGGCTGCTGTTGACAATACCTATCGTAGGCATTATTGAAGTAAACTTTGTACAAACAATTGCTTGTTGTGTATCTGTATTGTTCTTGTGTTTACAACTTGGCCTTCTGTAGGAGGTAGTAAAAAATGACATAGATGTGCTGCACATATTATCAAATATTTTGGATACGTGATGAAAAAATTAATACACAGATGCAATTAAATAAAGTATTAATTAATAGTAATATGTATGACATTTAAACCTCATCATTCCAGCAAGTTTGGGGCTGTGACATCAAATAGAACCAATTCTTCATTTCGGGATGTGCAACAACAAAGTCGAACATATCAAAACCAAGACTCAATTCGTTCACTATGTAGCGCTTGTCATTTTATTTTCTACATGTTGATTTATATGTGTTAATGTCAGGTTCTTACAACAAGAATTGTATAAACCAATATCTATAAAAATTAATTTATGTACCTACTGGCATGATGCTTTAACAGCCCTTCGACAATCCATTCTGAATAGTCGTTAATCAACTGTGTTAGTTTTTTTGGAGCCTCGTCCGAGATGTTGAACCCTTCAATCGGGTAATTCTTCCGTTCTCCCAAACTGATAGGCTCCACTTTTTCTTCATCTTTGGAAGCAGTTGATGGATTATCAACTGTGATATTGTGTACTTCGGCAGTAGCTGTGACATCCACCTGGAAAGCCAGAATTGTCAATGCTAAGTAGAGATATACAATAGATTTTCCATCTGTTGCAACAGATGAGTCTTATGTTGCATCAGATGGATTATCTGTTGGGACAAATTCGAATAGGTAAATCAGAGCAGTACGATAATTTAGAACAGATGACCCATCTGTTACAACATAAGACTCATCTGTTGAAACAGATAATAAATCTGATGCAATAGGTTACATAATAGTTGCAACAGATGTATATATCCATTTGATAATTTTCAGCAGATGTATCATCTATTGAAATAGATATGTGCCTATTTATTTTTTGGAACAGATGATGTACATTCACCTTCTTCAGCTCATGCTGCTCTCCTGTGGCCCTTGCACACTGAACATCGGTGCAAGATAGAGACAGAGGCATTGCAATCTTTCTTTTTTTGATGATTGATGATGCCTTGGAAGTGTCTTTCCTTCTCCTCTTAGCCTCCTTGATCTCTAGTGGAGTGTTTGGATATGAAATCCTCTTTGATGTAATGATACCCCTCTTAGATGTCATTTCCTTTATAGAAGTAGTTAGTGCATTAATAACATTAATCACTCCATCGTGTTTCACCTTGCAGTTTTGACATTTGCATAAAGAACATTCGCTAGATGCGACAAAATTTGGAGAAAAATTTGTACAACCATTATGATCATAATCATAATGTCTTGTTGTTTCAAAAACTGTAAGAGGAGCATCATTAGCCCCACCCCCAAAATTATTTTTCTTGTGATGGTTGTTGCTCCAAAAAATTCCATTTTTATTCCATCAACAACCTTAGGGTCCGATAAAGTTTGCACAGACCGTAAAGTAAAAAAAATGGCATCTTCAACTCTCGGTTGGTCGGAACAAGCCACGGATGGACAATCTAAAATAAATCAGTACATATATTAAGAATGATGATGAAATCATTTAATTATTAATTAAAATAAAAACTTGATTAGAATTGGACTTACTGCTTCCTTGGGGGGATTGAAAAGATCAAGAAATTTGTATTTTTATCGATTTTGGCCGACAACCATCTTAGAATTTTTGGATAGAAAACTTCTTCCTGGTAGTTCACTTGTTGTCTCAAATAAGGAATGGCTTCAAATGCCCAAGCCTATAACATAACGCCAATAAATCAAAAGCATTATTGAATAAAAAAATGATGAATCATATCATGATAAAAGAAATATTTACCATGAAGGCCCATGGAAAGTCATCTAAGTTGACTGTTTTTGGCGTTAACGGAGTCAACAAATATTTGACAGTCATTTTGAAGATTTCATAACCCCAAGGATAGATGTTAAATGCCTCAAGATCCTCAGAGAGATTTATTAAATCGAGGCTTATGTTGTTGTTAACGTCTCTCGCCCAAAGAACATTATGTACAAACCAAACCAAGCATAATGATTGCTTGTACTTCTTTGAAAGTCCTTTACCTTTCAACACTTCTATCAGATTTTTATTTTTAAAGCTTGGACCAACAATGGACACCAGGTCATCACGATCACTCGACTTGCCTTTTCCTTTTTTGGGTGTGCGGGGTGCTTTTTTTGGGTCAGAGTAGGTATAACTTGAGAAGGAGAAGGAGGATAACATTTTAGTCCGGTAACTATGGCAAACTCCTTCCAACCAAAATAAACAGGCATGCCACAGAAATTTATCCACACCTCATCCATCTTATCTTTATTTTCATACATAAACCTGGATTTGAGAAGATCAGATACCATTTTCATCTGAAAACGAGAATTGTTGTTCTCCGGCAAATCAAGATATTGCCCAAAGCAGCTTTCCCTGAAATAAGAATGCAATTTTTGTTCTCGAAGTATTTTTCTGAAGGCGTCGAAAGATTTTTCCATGACTGAATTAACCACGAGATCACCCATTAAATCTGTGGCACCATCGCACTACATTTTCACAGGATAATGATCAATGCTGAAGGTTTTGACCAACTCTTCGGCAGAGGGACTATTAACATTTGGATCATCTCTTTTGAAAGATTCCTCCTCCCCGTGTTCATTATCTTTTGCTCCTGATTGAGATAACGCTTGTAAAGCAAGCTCATAGAGTGGTGGATATAGCTGAGCTGCTGTACTTGTTCCTTTACTTGGACTTGATTCGATTTATTTTCTTTTGGGAGCCATGTTATCTTAAATTAACAGGAACATAACATAGATTATAATTGATTAATGCATAATAGTAATATAATAGTTCCAACAGACAACTAATCTGTTGCACCAGGTATGTTATCTGTTGCAACATATAACCGACCTGTTGCAACGGATGAGTAATCCGTGGAAACCATAAAAACAACACTAATCTGTTGCACCTGGTATTTTATCTGATGCAACATATAATCGACCCGTTGCAACGGATGAGTAATTCGTTGGAAACCATAAAAACAAATCACTAATCTGTTGCACCAGTTATTTTATCTGTTGCAACATATAATCGTCTTGTTGCAACGGATGAGTAAACCGTTGGAAAAAATAAAAATGAATCACTAATCTATTACACCAAGTATGTTATCTGTTGCAACATATATCCGACCTGTTGCAACGGATGAGTAAACCGTTGAAAAGAATAAAAACAGTCACTAATCTGTTGTAAAATGAAGAGTAAACCATTGGAAAAAATAAAAATAGATCACTAATCAGTTATCTGTTGGATCAATATTGTTTAGATTTCTTCCAAACAGAAGAGTCGTCTGTCGCAACAGATAAATGATCTGTTAGATTGTTCACCTGTTGCATCATATTTTCATAGTTGCATTAAATTTTCATAGTTGCATTAAATTTTCATCTGTTGCATCAGATTTTCATCTGTTGCATGATATGTTTCATCTGTTACATCAGATGTTTCATCTGTTGCAATACCATTTTTACCAAGACAAACAAAAAATCAACCCCGCAACACCAACACATCTCTCTCTCGCACACACACTAAGAACATTAACTGTGACAAAAAATCACCAACAAATTCGAATCAACAGTATGACCAAGGGTTTTATTCACACATACATGCCAGAAATTAGGGTTTTATTCAGTCCATATTTCAATACTGGAAGAGTAGCTGGCTCAAGTTCCTCTGTTTCTTCATAATTTCTTACCTGTGAAAAAGGAAATGGGATGACGAAGAACTCAAAGTTGTTGTCGCCAGAGAAGTTTTCACATCGATTGACGGTTGAAAGTCGAAAAGAAACTCGCCCGACTATTTGTCGCAGGAGGTTGAAGGGACAAATTTTGCAGAACTGTTGGTTGGGAGAGAGTTGAGAGAAGCTGGAGAGAGAGAGTGGTTGATTTAGATTGAAGATGGGTGTGGGTTGGGTTGATTTGTATTTTTGAAAAGATTAGAAAGTTTGAAAATATTAAGCAAGTCCACAATTAACTTAATCAAGTTTTCTAATGATGTTTGACCTTTTAAGTTGGTCAATGTCACCAATCCTTCATTCAATACTTAAAAGACACTTTTCCTTCATTTTTCTCCAGACACTCGCTTATAACTCTTTATAATTTAATCTAACTTTTTAGCTTTATATTCTTTAATCTTTTTCTTGATTTTTTTCATTGTACTTAATCATATAATTAAAAAAAAAATTATTACATTCAATAAGAAAATAATTAAATTATTAATATAAAAATAATTTAATATTAATTATTTAAAAATAAATATATCATTGAACTTAGAAATATTAAAAATTTATTTCATACGTAAAATATATGCACATTCCTGTAATTATTATAAATAACTTTATCCTTTTGTACCACTCCTTTTAAAAATAGTTCATTTTTATTATCTTATTTAATGATATTTTTAGTATCGTAAATAACTAAAATAAATAAAATAAAATTTAATGACTATTTCTATGTCAAATAATTTCAAAACCGCATTTTAGTTGCATCCATTCCCCCATTTTTCTAAATCAAATAACAATTTCTTAATCAGATACAAATAATTTAATTCTATTATACTACACATAAATGTATAATTATTTTTTAAACTAGATTAAACCATTGCAGTCAATAATTATTTAAAAACTACGCTATTTGTGCGGGTAGTATACTAGTATTATTTAATAGTAAGGATAAATTGCATAAAAAAAAATTTGATAAATTATTTATTAATTTTTAAAATTAAACAAGTATTGTTGGATGAACATTTATTTTTAATATAGTGCACAAGTATTAATGGACAGAGGAGTATTAAAGCAGACCATTAAGACAAGATGGTTACACCTGTGGTTGGTTTTAGCCCCGTTAGGGATAATTGCGTCTGATCCCTTGTCTATTTGCAAATTTTGGTTTTACTCGGTTAAACATGTTTAGCTTTCAATTAAGAATTTCAGCGAACTCATATATGTATGTAAATTTAATATTTATATACATTCAACATCATACGAACAGTGATTTTTCATGTTTAAAGAAAATAATCATGGTATTTCGCTCGTTATTTTATGTAAAAAAATAAATAAATACTAATAAACATTCCCCGTGCCCAACGTTTTACATTTTGAAGTGATCTTCAATTTTTGGATACTTTGCAACAGTCATTTGGTAATTAAATATAACAGTGTCTGAACAAAATGAATGAAAAAATTTAGAACTTGTCCCGTCTTGTGCTTCTTTCCTGTTTTTGACCACTCTGAGTTTTGTTTTGATCATCAAATTTTCCATTTGAACACTCTGCAATATCCATTTGGTCTCGTGTTTAGATGGACCCTTCACCATCAGCATGAGACCAGTGTTTGATTTTTTTTATGGAGCAAAATGTAGCAATGCGATCTCTTCTATTTCAGCTAGCAATATGCAGGAGAAGGATGTCAAAGCTGATCCGAACGAGGACCTTGATAGCACATCAGGTCGAGTTACGGATTCTGAATCCAAGAGTTGCATTCCAGGTGAAGTTGTTGAACCCAAGAAGAAATATGTGGGCATGTGGAGTCTGATTCATAGGCACATGGTCTCAGATGCATCTGCAGAGAGTGAGAACAAGCCGTCCACTGGAGCGAACGATGAAGAAAATCAACATGATGGTACCAATAAATAACCTTCAGCAGAAGGTTCTGACTCAGGTTCAAATTTTGTTCTGCAAATGAGGATGCAGAACTATCAAGCTAGTACGAGAAGCAATAGAGAAAACTCTTCTTCCAGAAGTTTAATCTGATAACCAATCAGTTACAGGTGAGTCAGTGTAGACCAAGAATCCTTTGAAATGAATCATATCCAAGATATGAAATTATTACCACTAATCACTATTTGTCTTGCATTTGTTTATTTAGAACGTATGCATTTTCTCACTTTAAGAATGTTCCTGAAATTTTCAGACAGTAAGAATGAGGAGGCAAATGCAGGATCCAAGTCAAAGACTCTGAACACAGAGGACATTAGCGGCTGAAAGAAGGAGATGACGCAAAAAGAAGTGAAATCCAAATCCGACAAGAGAGCACCAAAACACTGGAGCAACCTCAGAAATGGATACTTCTTCAAAGATTCGTCAAGGAATTGGAAAAGGTGACAAAGATCAACCCAAGAAAGCCTCGGTATTTGCGGTTGAATCCTGATCCTGAAGCAGAAAAGGTGAATCTAAGAACTCAAACAGCTGATGAGAGAAAAAGAGGAGAAGAATGGATGCTTGATTACGCGCTTCAGCTGGCGATAAGTCAACTTGGTCCGACTCAGCAAAGGAAAGTGGAACTTCTTATAAAAGCCAGATCGCATTTCCTAAGCTCAGAGCTAGCAATGAGAAGGAATTCGTGCCTACAGAAGGCAATATGGGGTGTAAGGCAGAAAAAGTTATTTCAGGCATAGACGGAAAACATGAAGAAAATGACGGCTCTATGTACAAGAATCATGAAACTCAACAGCCGGATGAAACGGCAAGCGCTTCAAATGATGAGGATTTGGTGGAAGGACACGCTTGGAAAGAAGATAGTTCAAAGGATTCTAAGGAAGAAATCTCCCCTGCAATCTCAAGCTTAACAGATGAAGTTGATGGAGCACTAGAGGTCAGTTATGAGAGACCAGGAAGTTGGAGCTTGAAAATCGTGGTGGCATTAACATCTAAACTGCAGATGGCCAAAAAAATTCACTCACTGCAATGAGCATCTAGATTTCAACTTCAGCCAATGATGCAGCAATGCAAGAAAATGTAGCTATGGAAGAGACAGCAAAAGAATGTGAGAAAACACATAAACATGTTTGAGGATTTTCTCTCTTATTATCAATGTCCGATCCCAAAGAAGACGATGGAGGATCCAAGGGGAAGGCACACAAGCGGAGTTACATCAGCATGTGGCACATGATATCACAGCTTGTGCTACTGCTATCAGATGTTGCATCAAAAGTTGGAAATGAACACAGCTTGTGCTACTGCTATCAGATGTTGCATCAAAAGTTGGAAATGAACTACTTGATGGAACTGATGATGAGGTAGAAGACAACATTACATCAACTGAAAGGAAAATGTGCAACTCTCTCAAGGATTTCTCTGAGACAAAGGATGATGCACAGACAAGTAGGGAAGATCATAATCCAAGGCAACATGGGAGAAGTTTATGCAGAGATGATGCTGTCAAACTCATACGAAAGGTAGTTAATGAGATCCTTACAACGCCAATTCAAGTTGATGCATCAGATACAGAGTCAGTCACCAGTGACATAATTCCGGACTAGGAACTCTCAGAGTCTGAAGGTTAAGTGAAATGATAGCTCAAAATTCTACAGAAAGCTTGACTACTTTTGACATGACTGAAGGTGGAAAGAAGTTGGATAAAGAAACAAAGGATCCAAAAGAAGAGAGAGCACTCCCACTAGCCAAGAACAAACCCGAGACATAAAAAGTCCAAGAACTGGAGCAAACTTAAGAAGTTGATCCTCTTCAAGAGATCAATCAAACCACTGGAAAGAGCAAGGAAAGTCAACCTCCGAGCACCTCAGCTTCTGCCCTTATACCTGACCAAGAACCAGAAAAGTTGGACTTGAGAAATCAAATGACATATGAAAGGAAAAAAGCAGAAAAATGGATGCTTGATTATGCAATGCGGAATATAGTCACAACACTAACTCCTGCTAGGAAGTAAAGAGTGGAAATGCTTGTGGAAGCATTCGAAGCAATTGTTCCGGTCTCAGAAGTATGAATTCAACCAAGTTAGATTATTGGCAAATTCCTTCATTACTTGTAAGAAGTATGAAGGTGAGCATACGTTCCCTATATTCGCTCTAATTCTCACTTATTACAATGAATGAACCTATAGAGAAGGAAAGTCATAGATAACTCTATCGAATTAACAGATGTCTAGGCCAATTTATGCAGTTCTAAATGCTTTTGCTACCTAGTGAGGCTACAAAGAACAATTAGCCGGACACCGAAAAAGTGAGAGCGATGAACGATGAATTCTGATAGTGATTATTGATTTAATTCACTATAAGAGGATTTCTCCTTTATGGTGGCTAATATGCCAGGTTATACAATGCCTACACAATTATATACAGAAGCAATTTCAGAAAGTTGATTGTTTGGATGGTTGTCGTCTCGTCTTGTAGTTGTACTAGCTTTCATTGATTTTTTTGAGCAGCAATTAGTATATGAAAACTTGATGTAAGGGTGCAATATGAGATTTTGTATAAGAAGTAGATAGGCTCTATTATACTTTCTGCTACAGATTGTATTCTATATAATTGTGACAATTATATTATCAGTTCTAAGAATGGTTATGTATATATATATATATATATATATAGCATAATTACATCTCATCCGTAAAGGGGAGCCTTGGCATAACTGGGTGGGAAAGTTGTCATGTGACCAGGAGTTTACGCGTTCAAGTTGTGAAACAATCTCTTGGAAAAAATGCATGTTAAGGCCATACAATAGACCCTTGTGGTCTAATCCTTTCCCCACGACCAAAAGTAAGCTCCTTTTCTTTTGGGTGATAATACTTCAGGTCATTATTCTGGGAGGTCATAAGCCGATAAGCATCTATACCATGAAATGAAAACAGCATATATGGTAAAACTGCCCATAACCACAGAATGATAGAATGCTATGATGATGGTGAGACGAGAAATCTTTGAAAGCTAAAAGTCTATGACTGATCCAATTCCAGTACCCCTGCACATATAAAGCAACCTCCATGCAGCTAAAAGAGTGTATAACATGTATAAAATCAAACTTCATGCTTAATTAGAAATCAAATAAAAGATATTATTTTCCCTATGTTGGATATTTTATGCTAACTTTTTCTCTAGCAGACATGAATTGAAAAGGAAACTACTTGTTGAAAAGGAAATTTACATGCTTAGAAATGAAATAAGTAGTTAAATAGGAACGTCAATTCATAATAAATTACAATAAGATACGTTTAGGAAATATTTGAAAAAGTTAGTTACATATATTATTGTTTAATTCCTCAAATGTTGATAAATGGTAATGGCATATAAAATGTGAAAGACTGTAAAATTATTTTTTGCAAGTGTTATTGCCATTTTCATTCAAAATGAAATAGGGTATATTCCAAGATTCTCAAGTACTACTAATTTAATGGAGTCTTTTGATAAAGAGCGTTTTAGTTCCAATGTGAAATCTTAAACGCAAATCCAAATAAATTGGGCACCAACAGAAAAAAAACAAGTTGTAAAAATTAGGTTGGTACATGAATTGAATAAGGAAACTACTTGATGAACAAGGCATAGTCAAAACTTCTTGCTTTTCCTTCTCTTACTCCTTTTTGGAATTTCATTTTTTTCTATATACACGCAAAAAAACGTCAAAAATAAAATATCAATACACAAAATCACCCAAATAAAATTTAGAGCAAAGCTTTAAGTATTATATAATTACAACTTTCGTTAAACCAAAGCTTTTAAGTATTATATAATTACAACTTTCATTAATGGCTGGGCTTCAATATTACTTTTTTCCTACTGATTTCTACTATCCAAGGCCACCAAAAATCAATGGAAACATGAACAACAACAAGACTTCTACTCATGATGATGTTGCGGTGCTTGGCGGCGTTCTTGAGAATTCGGTAAGTGATGCCGCCGTGGACCGCCGTGACATGTTGTTACAAGGCAAGATTCTTAAAGTATCAACACCATTGTTGGTGAGGTACCAGCCAGTGTTAGTCTCCAAGAATGAAGAAACTAATTGGAGAAGGACAATAAATTATTAAAAGAGTTTTTTTTTTTTTTTTTCTGAGTTTCCACTCAATGTTCGATATTAGTATTATAGCCCGACTCAATACTAGACGAGCTAGATTTAATACAAGATTCTTTTCTTTCAATTTTTATTTACTAATGTATTAACTCTCTCTCTCTATATATATATATTCTACTTTCTACTTACTTATAAAGGGCAATAAGCAGGTACGTCTTGGACATGTCTGCTTGTGTTGTCTGTTTCAACTTCTTTAATTGTTATTTATTTTACTATATGGCCCCTAATTAATCATTATAAGTCATCTAAGTATAAAAAAATTAATAATATTTAATAAAAATGATAAATTGAATATAAAATAATAAATTAATTATTGACATTTTATTTCTACTTGATATCTTATATGAGATCTATTTAAATTTTTTCACAAGTATTTTTTATTGTAATTTCATTATATCACTGTTATAAGTCATTTAAGACATGTCTGTAAGGTGTTTCAATCATGATTTTATTATATCACCCGTAATTAATTTTGAAAAAAGATAAAATAAAAATAAAATAATAAATTTGTACTACCTTCTTCAGCTGTTTTAATCATAATTTTACTATATCATCCCTAATTAATTATTATAAGTCATTTAAATATTAAAAAATTAATAGTATTTATTAATAAAATTTAATTAAATATAAAATGATAAATTAAATCTTGATATTTTAAATTAATTAGATGTCTTATATGAAACCCATTTAATATTTTTTCACATATATTTTTTATAATAATCTTATTTTATCACTTCTAATTAGTTGTTATAAGTTATTTAAGACATGTTTGCTTCATTGTATCACCATAATTAATTTTTATGGTCATCTAAGCATTAAAAAATTAATAATATTTCATAAAGAAGATAAAATACACACAAAATGATATGTCAAAATAAAATATTTGTTTAACTATCGAAATTATATTAGTGTCACAGAAATTATGATGGGACAGAGGAAGACATAAAGTAACATATATTATTTAAAAATGAGAAGACACGTAAACTGAAACTGAGAGAGTATTGATATCTTATTAAAAAATTATGCTAAAAGCATTATAAATCACATATTTAACAACTTAAAAATATAAAAGATACTATAAAATATTCGATCGACTCTCGAACATATATCAGTGTCACTTAAATTGGAATAAAAGAAAAAGTATTATAAATCACAATAAGTAAAAATTTAAATTATTTTAATGATTGATTATCTAAATTATATTTGTGTCACATAAATTAAGATAAAAAATAATATATATTGGGCCCGTGAGCACGGTCCTTAGATGTCTAGTATATATATATATATATATATGTATAATCATTATGAATCCTTGTATAATCATAACAATTGCTCGTATTCTATTCCCTGTGTCACAACTTAATTGGCATTTTGTTTTTTTGCACAACTATTAAGGAGAAATTAATAAGGAGTGAAAATTAACTAATATGATTGGATAAATCTCTTTAATTAATGTGGACATAGTTGAAGAAAAATAAGTAATTATCTCTTGAATTCTTTAACACGCGAACTGTTTTGAGACAAATTCTTTTATCAAACATGTCAAGTAATTTAAAACGAAGGGAGTATATATTATTGTGTCAATTATATTATCAACTATGAGAATGGTTATATATAAATTTACATAACATAAATAAATAGGAGTAAACCATATTTCCGACCTTATAATACTATTTATTATACCACATGAAAGTTTATATTAATTGGACACATGATCAAAAGGTTTTAGCATGATTAATGTACGATGCTGTGCTTTGAGAAACATTGTTTGTCTTTGGTAGGAAACACTGTTCATTTTAAAACCCTTTTGATCATGTGTCCAATTTATATAGACTCCCATATGGTGAAGTAGCATTATTTTGTTTGAAATATAGTTTATTCCTTAATTTTATTTATTTTAATTATCATCATTTTCAATCATTTTTTTAGAATTCTCTATTTATTAATCTGGTGAATTGTAGACTGCATGAAAGGTCTAGAATATATCTATCTATAGACAAGCACTACAAAATAATTAGTTCAATTTGATTTATTTATTATCCCTTTTTAGTCAAATTCATGTGATTGGAGTTGATAATGTATGAGGACTTCTGTCTATTAGAGATGATCCAATTTAGTATATACATATTGTGCAAATTCAGTAGGTGTAAAAGGTTAGGGTTTACAATCAACCAGTGTTATATTGGTGTATGGTCAACAATTATATAGTCGATTCATTTCTTAGTCTTATCGATCAGTTAACATCTCCAAAATAATAATAAAATATAAAATTGTCATTTTCAACACTAATATATATTTTTTTTCTATATAAAAGCACTACAAAAGAAGTGTTGACATATAATCTATTATTAATAGTAATTGTTTTTAAATGTGTAACAAGACTGTAATGCAACTGCATTTTTCTACTACTGTTATTATTATTATTATTATTATTATTATTATTATTATTATTATTATTATTATTATTATTATTATTATTATTATTAGTATTATTATTATTATTATTATTATTATTATTATTAGTAGTAGTAGTAGTAGTAGTATTATTATTGTTATTATTACTACTACTACTACTTTTCTACTATTAAATAGTTACACATTAATATTGTTTTTTCCTTATATTTATTAGTTTTTTCTTCATGTATTATTTTAATAATATTTTTATTTAGAACTTTGTAATTGAATTATACATGGTACTATTTTTTTTATTAATATCTTTTTGTTCCTTGTTAAATGACTACCAAGGGTATTTCGATAATTTTATGATGCAATAAAATGGTTACATACGCATATTGCTTTTTCCTTATATTTATTAGTTTTATCCTCATTTTTATGGTGCAATAAAATAATTACACGTGCATATTATTTTTTCTTATATTTATTAGTTTTGTTCTCATGTATCATTTTAATAATATTTTTATTTAGGCCTTTGTAATTGAATTATATATGGTACTATTTTTGTATAAATATATTTTTGTTCCTTATTAAATGACTATCAAGAGTATTTCGATAATTTTATGATGCAATAAAATGGTTACACATGCATGTTACTTTTTCTTATTTATTAGTTTTGTCCTTATTATTTTTATGGTGCAATAAAATGGTTACACATGCATATTATTTTTTTCTTATATTTATTAATTTTGAAATATTTTGTCGCTTATTAATTGCTATTCAAAAGATATCTAATAGGAGCAACATAATAGAATTCGAACTTGAAGTTTTGGCGTAAACTACATATTGGTTTGTAGTCTTTTAATCAACTTAAGCTCAAAACAAAATTTCTAATGTTTAGTTTTTTAAGCTTGATGACAAAATATATTTTACACAAATATATTTATTTATTTATTTTTAATTTATTTTACAAAAAATAAAACCTACCTAATTATTTGGCTTAATTATAAATTTATATAGAAACCTATAAATTTTTTAAACAAACTTATATTTTACACAAATAAATTTATTTAATAATAGTGCATTTTTTTGTGTATTATATGAATAAAAAAAGGATAGTGCACAAAAAAGTGCACTTTCCACTATTCACATAAAGATAATTAATAGTGCACTTTTTTTGTGTACTATTCAATTTTTTTTCAGATAGTGCAAAAAAAAATTTGCACTTTTCACTATTCACAGAAAAATAATTAATAGTGCACATTTTTATGCACTATCTAAAAAAAATGAATAGTGCACAAATAAAGTGCATTATTTACACCTGTCTAACATTTCCGTTAAAAACAAATATTATGCACTAAATAAGTCCACAAAACATATTTATGTCACTTTTTACTTTTATGGCATAGATTGATACAAAAGTTATGCTTGAAAAAATATTCAATCGGTGATAAGGATTCACTTCCATGATTGTCAAAATTAAATAAGTAATGAAGTATTAAATTTATGTGTTGGCTTAGATCTTTCTCCATATCGGATGAATGATACAAGTCATTACTTATTTAATTGCTACTTTGATAATCTGTATTAACTCTCCTAAACTGAGTAATATATGATTGAATCAATGTAACTAGAGCTAGGTTTTTTTTTTTTTTAACTTAAACTATCAATATACTCTCCATCTGAGTTAGGTATGTAAAAGTTTATGGAGTGAATAATCGGTCATTATATATGTGTATTGCATGAGTAGTTCTCCAATTCCATTGACTGGCTATTTGAGATGCATGAATATATATATATATATAGGAGTTTGAATTTAACCATTCAATGTTTATATGACTGTGTTCAGAGGCGGACCTACACTAATTTTTGGGATGCTCTGGCACCCATTAAACTCAACGTAAATTATGAATAATTACGTAGGACATATACAAAAATAGGTATAAAACATATAAAAGCACCCACTGAAATAAAAAGTTGTTTGAGTGCACTGCCATTTAGGTTGATCTTAAGGTTCTCCACTGAAAAGGGCGCCTCGTGTTCGAACCTCGGCAAGATTTTTTTTTTTTTCAACTTTTCAATTTTTTAAGCACCTACGATCCTTAAATTCTGGGTCCGTCACTGATTGTGTTGTTGATCTATTGTAACGTTTTTAATCTCACATCCAATATATCTCTTTTTACTCTTTTAGCACTATTTTGAGTCAAAATAAACTTGTGAGTCATAATTTTGTTAAGAAAAGTTCTACTTTTAAATCGAAAGGTAGAATGAAGAAGAAAAAGACCGATACTGCTAAGAAAGTTGTTCCTTATTAAATGACTATCAGGGGTATTTCAGTAATTTTATGGTGCAATAAATATTTCAAAATCAACGTATGTCTCCCCAACTTATATATTTGAAACTTTCAAATGAGACGTGCATCATGTACTTTTTCAGGAATGTCCAAATGAAAGACGTGCCGCCAACTGTAGTTGCAACAATCTAGCTAGATTTTTATCCACTTATATAATCACTTTTGTATTGGTTGGACAATCTAGCAAGCTCAATTTTGTTCCACACCGAATGTATATATTATGTTAACACCGGTTCATTGTTATTACATTTATTTTCTTTTACTCCTATACTAAACAGTTAAAACAAGTAGGATATAGTGTCCGTTTGGATGTACTTATTTTAAGTACTTTCAAGCCAAAAATAACTTTTAAGTCTTTTAATCGTGTTTGGATAAAATTCTAAAGTGCTTAAAAGCATTTTATTTTAAGCTAAAAAGGCACAAATAAGTCAAAATTTGACTTTTGGCTTATAAGCCAAAAAAATATAAGCTCATCCAAACGGGCTCATAATCTTCCCCAAAGTTGAATTTCTTTTGCCCATTAGTGTTGCCAAAATATTCGTGCCTTGCACGGACACAGATATAAACTATAAAATAACATATAGTGTCTTCTGTTAATAAATATTGATTATTTATCTTTATAAAATAAAAAAAGACTTACTGAGCAATAACAAAAATCAATTAAAAAATAGATTCATATATCAAATTATATGTGAACATATACAAAGTTATAGAAATAAAATAAAAAATTACATAATAGTATTACTTAATTTATTATGTCTACTTAAAATTTTTATTATTTTATTAATTATATTTATCTCATAAATTGAATATTCTTGCTGCGTACTTGATACATCATATTTTTATTTTTATCTCCTTTGATCCCTCTACTCAATTTATATTCTCAGATCTTTCAAATTTCTGTCATTTTTCTGCTGCATCTTTACCTTTCTCTCAGCTTCTCCTTTTCTCTCACTTTCTCTCATCGAAAAGGCATGGCGAAATGCTTCCATCTCTGTGACTCCCATCTTCCATCTTCCATCCACCACCAAAACCATCACCCTCTCCCTCTTCTCCCTTTTCTTCACTCCACTCTCATTTTTCACTCTCCACTTTTATGTCTTTTCATCTCCTAGCATCTCCAATAAAAAAATCATTGGTGAACTATCACCAGAATAAAAACTTTTCAAAACTTCATTTTTTTCAATGAATGTTGAAAAATTTCGACAATATAGGTGAAAATATGGCCAAATCTGATAAACAAATATTTGTCTCCTCCGTTAGAAAAATTTCATAGTATCTATGTATCTAACGGTGAACCACCACCAAAATGAAAATCCTTCAGAGCTACATTTTTTCTGACGGATGTCGGAGAATCCAATCGATACAGGTTGAGATATGGCCAGATCTAATAATTTGTTTCCTATGTTTGGAGAATCCCATTAAATTTATATATCTGATGGATTTTCATGTTGTTGATACATAGAATAATATATCTGACTAAAATTATGTATCAAACTGATGTTAATATTATTGATACACAAATAAATCTTGTTCATGATACATTATGCATGAGATTATTTTGGTTATGATACATTATAATGAAATCTCATATTACTTGTATTTATCTGTAGCACAATATATATCAATCAAACTAATAACTTATGTTTATGACTTAATTAGTGTTATGATACATTAAAAACTATTATCATACATGTTATATATTAAATGAGATATGATACATATTAGAGTATGACAATTTATCGAAGTCGCAATGTACCCGGACGACAGTGATATATCCGTGCAAAATTATTGTTAGAGTGCTACCCTACTGATTTAGCTGTTTTACTCTATTAGTTGCCTATCAGTGAAACAAGTAAGCTAACGTGGTTCACTTATGCAGAGTAAGTAAGAAGATAATATTTTTACGTGGAAAACACCCGGCTCAAAGAAGTATAAAAAACCACGACCTGTACCTCTATAGGATTTAATCCCAACTTCACTTAAACTCTTGAGCCTCAACAATCAACAAATTACAAGACACTTGTAAACTAGGAATTAAACTCTAACTCCTATTACTACAATGACACAAATCTTCCCAAGATAAGGATTTCCCCAACGTGAAAACACAAATCCTAAATCAGTTTATACTTCATTGAGACTAGAATTAAAGTTCATTACAACTCTAGAACCAACCTATTACACAAAGTCTATGACTCTTTAACTCTAAGTAAAGGAACAGGTTCTACTTATGACTTCTTTAAGCTATTGAACTAATTTACTGATTGGTGCTTTTCTTATCAGTGCATCAGTGTATTCTTTGAAAGTCGTTTCTTCTATTTAAGCCAACTCCGATGAAGTCCTTCAGATGATGTAATCTTCTTTCTTCAATAGAACTCTATCAGTTAGTTGCACTCTTTGTTGTATTCTGTCTCCTTGTCTAGGTAGAATTCCTTTATCAGCTCAACTTCATGAGTTATGTTTATTTCTTCTCAACTTCTTTTCTGTACGTGATAAATGTTGAAAACATATCTGAATTTTCTTGCTTATCCACTTTTGACTTCAACCATTATTTTATCATCAGCCTTGTCCATTACTTCTATTAGCTTCATATGTGTGGACCGATATGAATAACATGTTTCATTCATACATCATTCATCAAAACTTCATTTCTCTAACAAATTCTCCCTTTTTGAAGATGACAAACCAATACATGTTTTATAGTATCACAATCATCATAGCATTCCTCTTAAATTCCTGACATACTCAATACAGAAATTAAATAGAAGGATACTAGAATAAAACAGGTTAGTTATTTGAGTTATAAACATTGCATAACATTAACAAGAGCAGAACACAAGAAACAATTAAGTCCAGTTCATGTAGGAGCAAAAAACAATTAATAGTACCAAAAACTGATAAAGAAGAAATAGTTTTGCAAAAACAAAATCATTCCTAAGGTACTATGGAGAGGAATAAGTGAAGGAAAAAGAGGGAATGAGGTTAGTCAATTTTTGCATGATTTTAGTATTTGCAGATCTTTCACTCTTGAGGAAAGCTTGAAGAAAAGCAATCTGAGCAAGAAGTTCCAGTTTTTCAGCAGTATAAGCCACTTGAGAAACCTACAGTTCATCTTAAAGAGCCTTCAACTCAGCAGTTTTATCAGCAAGAGCATTCCTTAATGGTTGCATAGGATTATCAGCACTCCTCAAATAAACAGGTAGTTCCATATGGTTCACAGTCCCTATAACATCTTTGATGGTCTACATAGACCAAACTTGGACAAGCACCAAAAAATCTTCAAATATAGGAGCAAGCCATAATTCATAGGGAAGGGCATGATAATATATATCCTTGAGAAGAACCCTTTGCATGTGCTGAATAACAAGCCTAGGCAGGTCAATTTGAACTTTAGTGTCAAGCAACTCCATGAGAGTGAGATCAAGAAAATTTGCTACAGTCCTTCGTTCTTTCCTAGGAGTGATCCTCTTATGAACAACATTAAAGTAGAGTTTATGAAGAGGAGTCATCTCATGCTTAAAAACCCTTCAATGATTTTGTAGATGAGGATTACCAGAAAACTTCCTAGAGATTTCAAGGGCAGAGACAATGTTGTCAAGGGGAGGCTAAGTGACCGTGACATAGTGACACCAACCCCTCATAGGAATGTTCAGAATCCTAGCAATATCAGCAGTAACAAGATTGATAGTGATCCCTCTGACAGTGGTATAAAACATCTCTCCAATAGCAACCCCATTAGTATAAAATTCATAAACCTCAACTTTCCCAAATTTTCTTTGAAGATCACCTTGAAGAAACAAAAGGGACCACCCCTGGGAATCTAATTTTGTTAACAATACTCCCATATCAGACCCTCCAAAACCACTAACAATGCGTCCTCTAATTAACTTGCGCTTCTTAAAGTGCAAAAAATAATCCGTAGGAGAGTCAAGATTTGCAGCCATTTCATCAAGCTCAAAGTCGGGATCTAGCTCAGCAGGAGCAACAGGAGGTGAATTAGAGTCAGATGAGTCAGAAGGAACAGGTTTGGTGACCTGTTTCTTGGAACGAGTAGAAGATTTTGGGGGAGTAGGTTTTAAAAAGGATGAAGATTTTGAAGCAGGGGTGGACTTTGGCGGAGAAGAGGGTGTACAAAAGGTAGAAAGTTTAGGAATGGTGTGTTTCATTGTCTTTCCTTTACGCACAGAGCGAAGCAACACATCTTGAGAGGAAGATGGAGGAGGAGGAGAAGGTGTGACCACACGCTTTCTCTTGCTAGCTTGAAGTGTTTTATCTAGAGAAGCCTCTTCTTGTTGTTTTTTCTGACGAGTGTGAGAGTTCTAGGAGAGGTCATAAAAGAACGAGGCTCAATAAGATCCTGGTCCTCAATAATAATGGGAGAAGGGGGAATGCTTTCTCTTTGGGTAAGATCATAATTATCGGGTAATCAAATCATCAGGGTCGATAATTTGAAGAGGAACATGAGGTAGTGAAGTGGGGTTGGGAAAGGACTGAGAACTGAGAGAAAATTGAGGAAAAAGGTTTTTGAAATTTGTCCAGGTGGTGAAATCAAATAATTTGATTGGAATGATAGGGGGAATAAAAGGTGTTGTGGTGGTGGTGGGATGAAGAATGATAGTTGTGGAAGGAGAGGTAGAGGAGTCAGATGATGAAGTTGAAGAAGAGGATGCCATGGTGAAGAAGGAACACAAAGTTTTTCTTACTTTTGGGATGGTGAATGAGTGAGGAGAGAAGAAGAAAAAAATGAATATAAGAAGAGGAGAGAAAGTTGAAACATAAAGGGAATGGATTTGATGTGTAACAGTGATAAGGATGAAGAGTTACAGTGGTGATGGGATTGTTGTGGCAGTTTTTTTGATAAAGTTGAACTCTTGGGGTTTTGGCGGTTTAGAAAAATTAAAGGACCAGAAGGGCAAACCTGTTTCTCTTTATGCATTTTAAAGTAAACTAACAATCATACCTGAACTCTTGAAAATCATGAACAAAATTGCTTAAGTGTTCCAGTATCACTGTTAAAAATAAATACACGAAAGTTAGGTCACTCAAAATTTTGGAATTAGGACACACAACTAAATGTTCAAGACTGGATTAATCAACAAGAACTCAAGAGCACATCAACTTTTCTAGTCAATCATTGAGGAAGATTTATGCAATCTTAATCATCCCAAAGGCTAACCTATTCTTTTCAAAGTGTTCCCTGCTTAATGCCTTAGTGAATATATCAATAATTTGATCTTCAGTAAAACAAAATAGGATTGATATATGACCTTTTCAACATTATCTCTAAGAAAGTGATGTCTAATATCAATATGTTTAGTTCTTTTATGTTGGATAGGATTCTTTGCAATATTAATGGCACTCGTATTGTCATAAAAAATAGAAACACATCCAAAATCCACACCAAAATACACGAGTTGTTCTTTAATCCACAACAACTGAGCACAACAAGATCCAACAACAACATACTCAGCCTTAGCAATAGATAGAGCTACTGAGTTTTGTTTCTTAGTGGACCAGGTAATTAAACATGATCCAAGAAAGTGTGACATGCCTTTGGTGCTCTTCCTGTCCATCAAATAGCCTGCATAGTCAACATCAGAATAACCCACCAAGTTAAAATTACTACCTTTAGGATACACTAGGCCAAGATCACTTGTTCCTTTGAGATATCAAAAGATTCTCTTCACAGATTTCAAATGAGACTCTTTAGGATTTGCTTGGAACCTTGTACATAATCTCACACTGAACACAATATCAGGCCTGTTTGCTGTGAGATAAAGTAATGATCCTATCATCCCTCTACATAGTTTTTGCTCTACATCAGGACCTGTTTCATCCATATCTAGCTTTGGGGCAGTGGTTATTGGCGTGCTGGTCTCTTTTTCTTCTTCCATGAAAAATCTTTTAAGAAGTTCATTGACATATTTTTGTTGATGAATCATAGTTCCAGAGCCTGTTTGTTTGATTTACAATCCTAAGAAAAAGTTTAGCTCCCCCATCATACTCATTTCAATCTCACAGCTCATGAGTTTTGCAAAGTCATGTGCCATGTTCATATTTGTGGAGCCAAAGATAATATCATCAACATATACCTGCATAATCAACAAATCCTTTTTATTAGTCTTTAAGAAAAGAGTGTTGTCAATTTTACCTCTAGTATGACCATGCTCCAAAATTTTTTTTGACAATCTTTCATACCAAGCTCTTGGAGCTTGTTTCAGTCCATACAAGGCCTTGTCAAGCCTGTACACATAATCAGGAAACTTTTTATCTCAAAACTTGGTGGTTGTTTGACATACACCTTTTCTTTGAGAATTCCATTAAAAAATACACTCTTAACATCCATTTGATAGAGAATGAATTTCATTTAAGCAGCAAAAACTACAAGAAGACTTATTGCTTCAATTCTAGCTACAGGAGAAAAGGACTCATCAAAATTTATGCCTTCTTGATTGTATCCTTGGACCACCAATCTTGCCTTATTTCTTGTAACTGTTCCATGTTCATCAACCTTATTTTTATACACCCACTTAGTTCCAATCACTGTTCTGTCTTTTGGAAGAGGAACTAAGAGTCACACCTTGCTTCTTTCAAACTGATTTAACTCTTCTTGTATGGCTATTATCCAGTCAACATCAAAAAGTGCTTCATTCACCTTCTTTGGTTTAATTTCTGACAGAAATGCTTTGAAAGCACACATGCTCCTCAACCCAGACCTTGTAGTGATCCCATAAATGAGATAAGTGCGCATATTTTTAATAGGTTGGGATCCTTGATACTTGTATCCTTTTGAAACCAATTCTTGTGAGCTACTAGGATTATTGGAATTGTTCTGAGCTAGGGTAGTTGGTGATTCAATTCACCCAGTCAGTGTGCCTCCAGAATCAGTTCCCCCTGTCGAGGTGCCTCCATATTTGGTACCTTCAGTTGATGGGCCATGTTGAGCAACCAGTTCCCTAGAATTACTTTCTTCCTGCAAGTTAGTCTTAGCACAAGATTCATCAAATACTACATGCACACTTTCTTCAACATAATTTGTTCTGTTGTTTAGAACCCTATACACCTTACTATGTTGTGAATATCCTGGGAAGATTCCCTCATCACTTTTAGCATCAAATTTTCTCAATTGATTTTTCCCATTATTATGAATGAAACATTTACGACCAAAGGTTCTAAAATGAGAAATATTTAATTTTCTTCCTTTCAGTAACTCATAGGGAGTCTTCTCTAGAATAGGTCTGATCATGCATCTATTTATTATATATGCAACAGTACTAATTGCCTCAGCCCAAAGGTTTTTAGAAAGATTTCCTGCAAGCATCATTGTTTTAGCCATATCTTCCAAAGTCCTATTTTTTCTTTCTATCATTCTATTTTGTTGTGGTGTTCTGGGAGTAGAGAAATTGTGATCTTACCATATGAAGAACAGAATTCTAAAAACTTGATATTTTCAAATTCTGTACCATGGTCAGATCTTATGGAAATTAGAGAAGTGCCCAGTTTCTTTTCAATTTTCTTAATGAATATAGTAAAGGTATCAAAGGCATTTTCTTTGAAAGCTATAAATAATGTCCAGGTAAATATGAAATAATCATCACCAATTATAAAAACATACCTTTTTCTACCTTTGCTTTGAAGTCTCATTGGTCCACACAGATCCATATGGATCAGGTTAAGGCACTTGTTTGTGCTGACATGGTTCTTTAATTTGAAAGAAGATTTTACCTGTTTCCCCCCTTACACAGGCACTGCAAACCTTTTTTTCCTTGAACTTGGTTTTAGGCAAACCCAATACCATATCTTTGGAAGAAAGTTTGTCTAGTTGTTTCATACTTGCATGTCCAAGTCTCCTGTGCCAAATGAGGGAATCATTTTCTATTGGACTCAAACAAGTCAGCTTTGTTCCTGGAATTGTCATTATGTCAGCTTTGTATATATTCCTGTATCTTCTTGCAGTGAGCACAACCTCCTTGGTGTCCATCCTTTTGACTTTGACTCCTGCAGAAGTAAAAACAACTTTGTTACCTTTATCACACAGTTGTGATATACTAAGCAGGTTTTTCTTCAATCCCTCTATAAGGTAGACATCCCCCAATGCCCTTGATTCAGATGTACCAATCTTTTCAACTCCAATAATGATTCCCTTTTTGCCATCACCAAAAGAAACTCCACCCCCACTTATTTTGGAGAGTGAAAGGAATTTTTCTTATCACTAGTCATGTGTCTTGAACAGGCACTAACCAGGTACCAATGCTTTTTTGCTTTCATTCACTCTCATCTGCAAAAGTAAATCAGGGGTTAGATTTAGGAACCCAGACAAACTTAGGCCCTTTTAATGAGTAAATGGATGAATCAGATTTCTTCTAGTCCTTGCAGGCAACGGGTTACATAACCTGTTCCTTTGCACAAATTTATTTGTCCGAGTTAGTTTATTTGTTAGATTTATACTCCTAGATCTGCTTTTAGTAGAAACAAGACATTTAGTAGTTGGATGCCCAGAATTACCACAAATATACCACAAATTTTGAGTAGTATCTAGGATTTTGTAAAAACCCAGTCCAACTTTTTTACTGTGACTTCTCTCACTCAGTTTGGGAACAATTCGTGAGGAAGTTGTCTACCTATTTTCTCTTTGAAGATCAAGATTTGGTTTAGTGATTTCTTGGCTCAAGTTGTTCATCATTTCTTTTGCATCACTATACTCTTGTGTGTACTTGATTAACTCTAGTTCAACATTTTTCTGTTCCTTGCTTTTACACTTTTTCCTTTTTCAATGAGTGTCAGTTTTAGGACTTCAGTTTTGAGTGTAGCATTAGCAAAATCGAGTTGTACAACCTGTTCCTTAAGAGTGCTATTTTCTTTTTTAATAGTGTTCTTGCAAGCTTCTAAATCAATGAAATCAAATTTGAGGCTTGCAAGACTGTTGAACAACTCATCCCTATCAGAATCAATTCTTGGAAATCATCAATTAGAGCACTCATCGAGGACACAAGTTTTGTTTTAGAAAATAAGTGCAATTTTTCTTTAAGCTCAAGAATACTTACCTCAGAAGTATCATCTTCTTCGTCCATGTCTGAATCCCCAATAGCCATGAGTGTAGTTTCATTAATTTCTTCATCATCCAACACATCTAAATCAGATCCCCAAGTGGCAACTAAAGCATATTCTTTCTTCTCTCTTTTTGGACTTTTTTTATAGTTTTTTTCAGGTATTTCCTTTCTCCATTCTGTTTCCCAGACTGGACAGTACCTGATCTGATGATCAGTCTTACCACACTTGTATCATTCATTAGGATTGTTATTTAAACATTTCTTGTTACTTGTTCCCTTTTTCTTTTTGAAAAATTTGCTAAAGTTCTTAGTTATGAAGGATATTTGTTCTTCATCAAGTTCAACTTCTTCATCACTGTCTGATGCCTTCAAAACCAAGGTTTTCTCAGGAGCTGCCACTTCTTTCTTGATTCAATCAATTTATATCTCATAAGTCTTGAGATTACCTACTAGTTCATCTAGTGTCATTTGATTAAGATCCTTTGCCTTCCTAATGGCAGTGACCTTAACATCCTATTTAGACTTAGGCACTACCCTCAACACCTTTTCAACTTGTTCCTCAACAGGAATGTCTTTTCCCAAGGAGGTCAATTCATTTTTAAAGCAGTGATTCTTGTCATCATTTCATGGAGTGATTCATTTTCCTTCATCTTGAAAGCCTCATATTCAGTAAAGAGAAGGGCAATTCTGAACTTCCTCACTTGAGAGGTTCCTTCATGTGCATTGACTAGGGCATCCCAGATTTGCTTAGCAGTGGTACAGTTTGACACTCTGTTGTACTCAGCTGGCCCTAGTCCACAGACCAAGATGTTCTTAGCCTTAGCATTTTTCTTTAATGCTACCAAGTCGTCAGCAGTAAATTCACTTCTCACTTTCTTGACTTGTTCACCATCAACCAGCTTCATTGGAATAGTAGGGCCATCAGTGATCCTGCCCCACAGCTCGTACTCTTTCCCTTAAATGAATATTTTCATCCTGACTTTCCACCAGATGAAGTGAGAACCATCAAAGAGTGGAGGTCTTGTGGTTGATGGACCTTCACTGTGACCAGTAGGTGGTGCGTAATTCATCATAGTGATCTTTTCTTAGGTGCTAACCTTATTTAAGATAACCTCGCTCTGATACCACTTATTAGAGTGCGTACCCTACTGATTTAACTATTTTACTCTATTAGTTGCCTATAAGTAAAACAAGTAAGCTTACGTGGTTCACTTATGCAGAGTAAGTAAGGAGACAATATTTTTACGTGGAAAACACCCGGCTCAAAGAGGTGTAAAAACCACGACTTGTACCTCTACAGGATTTAACTCCAACTTCACTAAAACTCTTGAGCCTCAACAATCAACAAATTACAAGACACCTGTAAACTAAGAATTAAACTCTAACTCCTATTACTACAATGACACAAATCTTCCCAAGATAAGTGTTCCCAAGTCTTTCAGTTCCCCAACTTGAAAACACAAATTCTAACTCAGTTTATACTTCACTGAGACTAGAATTAAAGCTCATTACAAGTCTAGAACCAACCTATTACACAAAGTCTATGACTCTTTAACTCTAAGTAAAGGAACAAGTTCTACTTATGACTTCTTCAAGCTATTGAACTAATTTGTTGATTGGTGTTTTTCTTATCAGTGCATCAGTGTGTTCTTTGAAAGTCGTTTCTTTTATTTAAGCCAACTCTAATGAAGTCCTTCAGATGATGTAATCTTCTTTCTTTAATAGGACTTTATCAGTTAGTTACACTCTTTGTTGTATTCTGTCTCCTTGTCTAGGTAGGATTCCTTTATCAGCTCAACTTCAAGGGTTGTGTTTATCTTCTTCTCAACTTCTTTTCTGCACGTGATAAATGTTGAAAACTAATAGACTACATATATAATTATTAAATACATCTGGGTTATTCTGTAATTAGTTATTCTTCAGTTCTCTATATATACAGCTGTAACCCCTTCAATATTAAATGAGATCAATTAATTATTAAATCTGTATCATGGTATCAAAGCTAGGGTTTCTTCTTCCGCCCAAACCCTAATCTCTCCTCTTTTCCGACGTGTGTGCGCCGCCGCCACCGTCTACACCACGCCGCACGGCCTCCCTCCTCCGCCGTAGGTCGGCGCCATGGACAAGGTTATTGATCCTCTGTCAAAATTACCGTCTGGAGTAAAATTACTGCTCAGGAATCTCCACAATCTCATCCCCGAAAAATTATCTGACAACAACTACCCGGCCTGGGCACTTAACGTCCGCACCGCCCTCGCAGCCAACTTGCTGCTCGGATGGATTGACGGTGCGGAGAAGCCGCAGCCCGAGACAGCCGAGAAGGACGGCGTCAAGCTCCCAAATCCCGACTACCTTCCGTGGATGATCGTAGACACTCAGATCCGAGCCTGTCTTCTCGCAGTTATTAGCCCCTCTGTGCACAAACACGCCCGGGGTTTTCTCACATCGGCTTCACTTTGGGACGCACTAGCCACAAGGTACAACTCTGTGTCCACGGCTCATATTTTTCAGTTGCGTGACAAATTGCATACTCTTCGGAAGGGAACGAAGACGATGACTCAATACCTTGATGATGTGGCCTCTATTCTGTCTGACCTAGATGCTGTGAACGAGATTATTCCTGAACGAGACGTGGTGAATGCCGTGATACGTGGTCTTCCGGCTGGCTATTCCTCTCTCAAACAACATATTCGCCTCTCGCCTGTCGAAATCACTCTGAATCAACTGTCTGGATGGCTTAATGCAGAAGAATTGAATCTAGACATGGAACACAAATTACTGCTCGGAGAAGCCAGTTCCACCCCTGGCGTCACGGCTCTTTACTCGGCTGGCAGCGGAGGCTCGGCCAGGGGTCGCGGTGACGATCGCCGTAACCAAGGGCGAGGCAGCGGCGGCGGTGACCGTCGAAACACCGGGCAGCAAGGCAGAGGCGGGCCTCCACCGAGGGACGGCTTCCAGTCAGGCCGCGGACAGGGACGAGGAAACCAGCGGATGCCCACACGAGATCTTCCGACGTGCCAAATTTGTGCTAAACGGGGCCATTTTGCGGCTAATTGCTGGTATCGTTATGATGACTCGCAGAATGTAAATAGCCAGTCCGGAGGATCAAGGGCGATGCATGCGTCCACAAACGCTCAATCTGGCGATTGGTATCTAGACACAGGTGCTAACACCCATGTGACGTCGGATTATTCACAACTTCAAGCTCCTCATCCGTATCATGGCTCAGAAACTATTACAGTAGGCAATGGTCAATCCCTTCCCATCACAAACACCGGCTCTGGGTATGTCTATACCCCAAATGGTAAATTTCATCTCTCAACCCTTCACCACGTCCCTTCCCTCACATCCAATCTTTTATCTGTTTATCGCTTTACTAAAGAAAATAACTGCACCCTCATTTTTAATGACACCAATTTCCAGATAGTGGACAATACCACGAACCGGGTGCGGTACACGGGCCGCTGTGAGCATGGGCTATACACTCTTCCATCCAGGTCTCCGTCTGTTGTGAGTCAAGCCATTCTCTCGTCAACCTGGCATCGCCGGCTTGGGCACCCATCATCCGCCATCACCAAATCCATTTTATCTTCCTTAGGTTTTAATTTTTCAGAAAAATTACATTGCGAGTCCTGTTCAGTGTCTAAATCTTGTCGTTTACCTTTTTCACTGTCTGAACACAAGGCCACTGCGCCATTTCAATTAATTCATTCTGATGTTTGGGGTCCAACCTCAGTTCCTTCTGTTCAAGGTTTTCGTTATTATATCTGTTTTGTTGATGATTACAGTAAATTCACTTGGCTTTATCCTCTGAAATTTAAATCCGAAGCTTATACTATTTTTGTAAACTTTGACCGAATGGTTCAAAATCAATTTAATGCCAAAATCAAAATTTTTCGAAGTGACAATGGCAAAGAATTTGTCAACAATGCATTTGGTGTTTTTCTTCAAAATCTAGGGGCTCTTCATCACACTTCATGTCCATATACCCCTGAACAAAATGGCGTTGCTGAGCGCAAACACCGTCACCTAATAGAAACAGTTGTTGCGCTCCTCCATGATTCCACCTTACCTGTTTCCTTTTGGGTTGATGCCCTTGCTACTGCCAACTACCTCATAAATCGCATGCCCACTCACACTCTCTCCAACTCCACTCCATATGCCCGTCTCTACAATCATCCACCCGACTATATCCATCTCCGCCCGTTTGGGTGTCTAGTTTATCCCTGGTTGCGTCCGCACACTCAACATAAACTTCAACCTCGGTCCACCCCTTGTGTCTTTCTAGGCTATCATCCCACTATCAAAGGTTACAAATGTTTCGATCCTGTATCTCAGAAAACATATGTTTCCCGTCATGTTCGTTTTGTGGAGGAACAATTTCCTTACACAAGTCTTTCCTCTACTCCATACTCCCCCAATCCACTTGGCGTTGTGCCATTATTTCCGTCCTTTTCTCACGCTCATGCTCCGGCTCACTCGGCACCTAACCCGGTACCCCACTACACCACTACCCACCCGAAACCCCAAACCTCCCACCCGAACACCCAGCCGACTGCCACACAACCCACCACTTCCCTACATCATACTCCTAACACACATACAGCCACCCCATCCACCGCTGCACATCCCAGCTCCCACGGCAGCCCCACCCAACCCCCGCCCACGCATCATACAACTCCACCACCCCTTCCTAATCACCCTCCACTCAACACTCATCCTATGACAACCCGAGCCAAGGCCGGTACCTTCAAACCCAAAGCCTACCACACTCAAATACCCTTTGATGCACATCCCACAACTGAGCCTACTACCTACAACCAAGCCTCCAAAAATAGTTTCTGGTGCCAAGCTATGGATGAGGAATTTCAGGCTCTGAATGAACAACGTACATGGGATTTGGTACCTCTGCCTAGTAACCGAAAGTCTATTGGGTGCAAATGGGTGTTTCGCATCAAACGAAATTCAGATGGATCTCTTTCTCGCTATAAAGCACGTCTGGTTGCAAAAGGGTATCATCAGGAGTATGGTGTGGATTATAAGGAGACCTTCAGCCCTGTTGTTAAGCAACAGACTATTCGTCTGGTCTTGTCTCTTGCTCTTCACTATGATTGGCCGCTTCATCAGCTAGACGTCAGCAATGCCTTTCTTCATGGTCATCTTGAGGAAGAAATCTATATGGTTCAGCCACCGGGATATGTTAATCCCAACCGTCCTCACTATGTTTGCAAGCTTCGCAAATCACTGTATGGCCTGAAACAGGCCCCTCGTGCCTGGTACACACGTCTCTCTACTTTTCTGCAGGGTCTTGGTTTTCGCACCTACCATCATGACAACAGCCTCTTCACCCTTCACTGTTCTCGAGGGACAGTCATCATTCTTATCTATGTGGATGATATTGTTATTACAGGCAGCTCGTCATCACTCATCACTGAAATTACTGAAGCTATGCATCGTGACTTCAAACTTAAGGACCTCGGTCCTCTGGAGTTCTTTCTTGGCCTCGAACTCATCCGCAAATCGGGAACCATATTGATGCATCAGACAAAATATACCCTTGAACTTCTAAATCGGGCTGGAATGACAGACTGCAAACCCGCGGTCACTCCCATGGCAGTCCGCCAATCCCCAGGGCCGAATACTCCCTTTGCCGATCCTACACTATATCGGAGCCTCGTCGGTGGACTTCATTATCTTGCTGTTACTCGTCCGGACATCCAATATGCAGTCAATCGAGTCTCCCAATCAATGCATGCTCCCACAGAACAACACTTTCAGGCCTTGAAACGCATTCTGCGCTATCTTCAAGGTACTCTTCACTGTGGAATTTTATTTCAAAAGGGCTCGTTTGATATATCTGTTTTTTCTGATTCGGATTGGGCTAACGACAAAGATGATCGAAAGTCCACTACTGGATATATTGTTATGATGGGACCGAATCTGATTTCCTGGTGCACCAAGAAGCAAACGCGAGTGTCCCGTTCCTCCACAGAAGCAGAATATCGTGCCATGGCTGCGGGTGTTGCTGAAGCCATGTGGTTACGATACCTTACGGATGCACTTGGCATTCCCCCGACGAAACCACAGATTTATTGTGACAATCAGTCCACTATTTGTGTTACCAAAAATCCAGTCCTTCATGATCGTATGAAGCATGTTGGGTCTGACTGTCACTTTGTTCGCGATGAGGTACTTGCAGGAGCGATGGCCACGCACTATGTCCCATCTACTGACCAGCTTGCTGATATTCTCACCAAGCCTCTTCCGTTACAGCCTTTTCAGTCTCTCTGCTCCAAGCTGCCCCTCGTTACCGCTGATCAGCTTGCGGGGGGATAATAGACTACATATATAATTATTAAATACATCTGGGTTATTCTGTAATTAGTTATTCTTCAGTTCTCTATATATACAGCTGTAACCCCTTCAATATTAAATGAGATCAATTAATTATTAAATCTGTATCAAAAACATATCTGAATTTTCTTGCTTATCCACTTCTGACTTCAACCATTATTTTATCATCAGTCTTGTTCGTTATTTCTATTAGCTTCACATGTATGGACCAGCAGAAATAACATGTTTCATTCATACGTCAATCATCAAAATTTCATTTCTCTAACAATCATTTTAAAATTTTTAGTAATATTAAAAAGAGTTGGAATAAGGTATAATTAGCTCCTAAAGTGGTCAAATTTATGTTGTTTATCAAAAATAAAATTGTTTGTCATCTTATCACAAATTATAACAAGTTAATTATATTTCATCATTGTTATTAATTATTTGCTCGTTAAAATTTTTCAACTTCTTGTGATTCTGGAGCATCGACTGGTCTTGCCTCATTTTGCTCCTCATCTTAAGCAAGTGAATGGGAGACCTCATCATTGCAATCATCTGCTCCTGTCTTATCTTGAGCATCTTGTTTATCAACAACATTATTTGTCTTTGTCTTATGTATTTTTGCCTCAGTCTGCTTGTCAACTTTACCATCAACTTGATAAAGAACCACGTCAATGACATGTGTTGTTCCTCATTCATCTAAATTTTCATTTTGAGTTACTTCTTCATCAAGGACATCATCTGTCGTTGCCTCAGTCAGCTTCTTATCTTCATCGATAATTTGATCGGCATCCACTCCTATTTCGTCATCTTTGTAATTCACTACAGATTTATTAATCGATCACAAGTCTATTGAGAATATTAAAAGAAATTGCACATAACATATAAGCTAAATAAATTTATATTCTCCACAATCCACACAATACGATGAACTGATGTGACTATTTAGATGAACAACAATTCAAAAAAGAACGTTTAAATGAACAAAAACTCAAAAAAGAAGAAGCTAAATAATACATTTTCCTTATAAACCTATTCTTATGTTACAAAATTATTATTTTATGAACACCAGAGTTATTGAAAAAAGTAAATAGCAATATACATCCCAAGATAATGAAAAGTAAAAGATTAGTTGACTGAGAATGAAAACTTTGAAGTTTAGAAGTTTGGGGAGGAAGAGAAATCAAAATGGAGAGATTTGAAGCTTTGAATGATTTTAAAGAGAGAAAAATAGAGTAAAGAAGGAGCTAAAGGAATAGAAATCTTATGTATATTTTGGAAAAGTTAAAGTGGACCTAGATAAACTAAAACGATTTTGAAGGAATCTTAGGTAGATTTTTAAAAGCCTTAACCTCGTTCTTTTTACCTTTTCTCACTCGAGCCCTAAAAAATAAATAAAAAATAAATTATGTGGATATTCGATAAAAGAAATTTATGGAGTGACTACTACGCCAAATTTTCTTAATTTTTTTATTAAGTTTCACTAACAGTCTTGTGGAGAGACAAAGCGACCATTAGATGAAATGGAATAAATTGTAAGACATGCTTGATCAGAGTTTCTTTACCATCATAACTCAAGAAATTTTTTCGAATAATTCACTTTATATTAAGGCATATAATTTCCCTCTTATTTCACCATTGCGGTAAAAATTACCAAAGCTAGAACAACATTGAGACGTTTGCGATTCAAATATGTCCATTACTTGACATACATATAAATAAGAGTAAATACACAATTACCCTCCTAATCTTGTTCGAGATTTGCAAAAAGACACCTAAACTTTAACTTTGACCTATTACCCCACGATTCTTCTTTATTTCATTGCAAACACACCATTTTGACCCCCTGCGTGTACACACGCTCCACAGGCGCGTGAAAGAACTCAAATTTGACTTTTTTGACCAATTACAAGCTGCCACGTGTAAAATAATTTAATATATAATTTATATATATTTTTTAAAAAAATTAATAGTTATTTATTTTTAAAAATTATTTCATACCCCCCACCCACCCCCGCAACCCTCCATCCACCATTGTTTTCTTCCCCAACTTCTTCTTCTTCATCACCATCACTCAACAACATCAATTACAACACACAACATCAATTACAACAACAACAACATCAATTACGCCCACAACAACAACATCATCATCATCACCATAACCCTACCCTTTCTTCTTCAACACAATGCCACCATTAAAGCTCCACCATTGAAGCTTTTTTTTTTTTTAAATCATATCATTAAAGCTTCATTTTGCAATTAAATCATATCATTTAACTACCCACCATTTCTTCTTCAACACAATATCTTCTTCAACACCATTAAAGCTCTTCAACACAATGTCACCATTAAAGCTCTTTCATTGAAGCTTTTTTTTTAAAGCTCCTCCATTAAAGCTTCATTAAAGCTCATTTAACTATCTTTAAAACTCAATTCAATCATTTTACTCTCCTTAAAACTCAATTCAATCATAAAACTAATTTTTGAATTGATTTGAACAAAAAAAAAAATTGAACGGAGAGAGTGCTGGATGTGAGGCGGCGAGGGGGAGGGAGAGGTGTTGGACGCGGGGGAGAGGGAGGTGCTGGATGCGAGGGGTGGGGGAAAGAGGGGGTGGAGTGGGGTGTTAAATTAAATAAAAAGGGAAATTGTATTAAAAAAATAAAAATATATGAAATTAAACGTATTTGACACGTGACAACACCCGATTGGCGTGTGTATTTCACTCTCCTTGTTGTGACTGAGATTCAACGAAAAATGATGTGTTTGCAAAAAAATAAAAAAGAATCGTGGGGTAATAGGTCGAAGTTAAAGTTTATGTGTCTTTTTGCAAAATTCGGACAAGATCAGGGGTAATTATGTATTTACTCTATAAATAATAAGTAATAATATATCCTTTTTCTCTTATTTTGCAAAAGTGGAGTGCTTGCCCTTATTTTTTATTTTCATTTATATTTTTATTATTTTATTAACTCTATTCTTTTTTATTTTTTTCTCTAACTCTAACTCTAATTCTTTTTTATTTTTTCTCTTTCCTCTTCTTCCATCTTCATCTTGCTCATTGTAACACCCCGTACTTAATTACGTGCATTAGCCATGGTTATATATGTTGGAGTATATGTATTGATCATAAGTTAGGTATATATGAGTTTAAGTATGAGTATTGATTATTTTGAGATGGTTTCAAGTGTATAGTTGGATTATATGTGTATAGGAATCGACTTTATTTATACCGGAATTTGCTCGTCGAAGTTTCTATGCGAAGTTTATCGAGTTAGCTTTCCAACGAAATAAAGATTTCTGAAAACAGATGAGTATCGGATATAAGCGAGCATGTTCGAAACTTGAAAATGGTGGACGCAATGAACAGTAAATGTGCAGAAATTTTCTGCACATAAAAGTACTGCAGCCAAACAGATTTTTGGGTCGACTTTAAACGATCATAAATCCTTGTACAAAATGAACTGTGTGAGCTTCTATATATCGATGAGAATCCCCGAGAGTATTCTTTCTAATGCAATTGGTTTCATCCAAATCCAACGTCTGAGTAAGGAGTTATACTCGTTTTACTTCAGCCTCTCAAAACAGATTTTTAGGGTCAACTTCAAACGATCATAATTCCTTGTACAGGACGAACTGGGTGACCTACTTTATATGAAATGAAATAACTTTGAATTATTTATCCAACGATACCAATTTCACCCAAATCCGATATCGGATCAAAGAGTTATGGTCGATTTACTTTAGCCTATCAAAACAGTCCACCATGGACAGATTCGGATTTACTTAAATTTTTAAGGGCAATATGGTCATTTTCCATCACCTCATGGACGAAAATTGGTCATTATATACATATACTTAGCCTCATATCCATCATGTTATCATCCAAATTATTGAAGAATAAGAAACCCTAGTCTAAGTTCAACTCCAATTATCTTGTGATTCAACCGTAGAAAGTTCAAATTGATTCCGTAGTTGTGTTCACCGTCTCGAGGGCTTCGAGAAGCACCCCTTATTTGTGCCAACAGGACTTCGAAATCAAAAGGGCCATTTTATGGTAAGGATGTAAATTATGTTGGTGTTATTTATATGGATATGTATATATATATATGCATGTGAGCATAAGAAGTATGTTATTTGATTGTTGTTGAAAGATGATTGGGAAATGATGTTGGATTATGTTGAATCGTGAAGGGATTTGGTGTGATGATGTGGTATTGATGATTATATATATATATACACATAAACCTATTGTTCAAGTTGGTTTTTGGAATGTTTTGCAAATATTGGTTGTATGGAATTATGGAAGAGAAATGTGGTGTTGGGTTGCTAATACTAGATGCCAAACATTTCATTGTAGATAAGTGATTTGTAAAGGCGGGAAGTTGTGTTGAATTGGTATCCGAATCTACAACGAGGTATGTAAAGCATACTCTAACGATGTTCTTTGGCATGAAAACACCAATGTTCCATCAAGTAAGATTCCGAGGTTGTCCAAAAACATGTATTGTTCTACATTACCAACGAAGTTGTTTCCATTCAATAAAGTGTCAAAATGTTTCATTGATATACCTAAAGGCTCCTATTTCATTGTTGTGATATTGATGATTCTGAAACACATTGTTGATGTACCAATGAGTCTTTATTACGTCGTTATTGTATAGAAGGTCTATTACTTGGTTCTTATTGATGTATCGTTGTTTCAAAGTATCAAAAATGTGGTGGCGACCGAAATAACAATCTCAAAGATTAATTGAACTAAGTGATGGAAGTTCTCTCTTATCGGGTGGTATCCCAGGGGCATAAGCCTAGCATGGGTCGATCCCTATTTACGTGTTTATGGGTGGTATCCCAGGGGCATAAGCCTAGCATGGGTCGATCCCAGTTGATATGTACTGGAGGCAGCCTAATGGTCACAGTACAGTACAGTAATGATTACAAAGATGTTAAGAACGAAGGTAAAGTGATTGAATAAATTCAATGTACAGGTTGTCACAAGTTCTAGTAAGTGTGGTCCACTCTTATTACGATTTATTCACTTGTTTCGGATTTCTATTGAGCTCTTATATCATATGTGATTATCTATAACTTTACATACTCAGTACATATTTCGTACTGACGTCCCCCACAGGGACCTGCATTTCATGCTACAGGCACAGGTACTTCAGCTCATTCACAGCATAGATAGGAGCCAGGTCATACAGCTATTGTTGGTGAGCTCCAGTTTGCTTCGGAGTTTTCCGAGTCGGTTCCTTATGTTTTGTTATTGTACAGGAGTCATGTGTGGGCGGGGGTTTGTCCCGACCCTAGTTATGTCATGTATATCCTAGAGGCTTTGTAGACATAAGGAAGGGTAAAGTCATTGAAGTTTATATAGTGATGTTATATCTGTATATGTGGTGGCCCCGACGGCCAAGAATTATATATATATATATTTGTGCGTGTTGTGCTGATACTGGTAATTAGATCCTTCTATATGCAACGAAGTGCTGTCCAAATTTTTGGTGACATGTAAGGGAAAGTACAGGTATTTGAACGGGTTCTCCCGGGCCTTCTCGGCTTCTGGTGCCAGTCCGGCCCGATGGGATTTTGGGGCGTGACAAAAGTGGTATCAGAGAGGTTCTTCCTTGTGAGTCTACAAAACCGTGTCTACGTAGAGTCTTGTTTATCGGTGTGTTGTGTACCACATCTATAAACAGGAGGCTATGGACATTTAGGAATTGTTTCTTTTCTTCATGTCTTATATCGTGCGATAGAGCTTATATTGTATATGAAGTCATAGTTGACCACTGAATCAGTTTGTTTCTCTTATTGTTGTAATGATGCCGGTTACCAGAAGTAAGAATACCGGTAAGCAAATAGATGTGGTTGCCGGAGAGGGGACTAGTAAGTCACCCACTATACCAGCTAATCAAAGTGAGGCTCCAGCTGAGCATGCATCAGAAACTTCCCCCAGTCCGGAAGAAATAAGTGGGAGGAGAACTATATCCCCAGAGCCACCTATTAATGCTGTTGATCAAGATCTTAGAAATACAGTGCAACTTTTGACTCGTATAGTTGCTGGGCAAGCTCAAGGGCGAGCCATTCCTACTGCAGGTCCTAGTGGTATAGATAGGGCGGCTAGTCTTCGAACACAGGATTTTCTTAAGATGGATCCGCCTACTTTTACCGGATCCAATCTTAACGAAGATCCGCAGGACTTTATTGATCAGATCCAAAGGGCCCTAGAGGTGATGCATGTATCGGGCAGAGAGACAGTGGAGTTAGCCGCGTATAGATTCAAAGGTGAGGCTATATATTGGTATGAAGACTGGAAATGGTCAAGGGGCATTGATGCACCCCCAACTACTTAGAAAGAGTTCAAAGAGGCATTTATTGATCATTATCTTCCATATGAGACTCGTCAGGCCCATGCGGATCAGTTCTTAAATCTTCGACAGGGTAATACAAGTGTGAGAGAGTATAGTCTTCGATTTAATTCTTTGTCCAGATATGCTCCTAATGTTATAGCTACTATGGATGACAGAGTTCATCGGTATGTGGATGGATTGGATCCGTATTTGGTTAGGGATTGTACTATTGCCGCTTTGAACAAAGATATGGACATAGCGAGGATCCAAGCTTTTGCACAGAAAATGGAAGATCAGAGGCAGAGGAGAAGAACACAGGAATCAGAAAGAAGATATTCCAAGAGGGCCATATCTACAGGGCAGTTCATGGCATCTCAAGGAGGGTTCAGACCACAGTTTTCTGCTAGACCACCTAGGCCATTATCTTCTTATTCTGCAGCTAGTGCCCCACCACAGTTCTAAGGGTCCAGAGGAAATCAATTTGGGCATAGAAGTGAGTCAGAGTTCGCGGATAGTGGGGTACCAAGGGCAAGGGAATATGAGCCAATCGAGACCTTCTCTAGAGCCATGCAATAAATGTGGAAGGTATCATTTGGGCGCTTGTCGGCTGGGGACCAATGTTTGCTTTTGGTGCGGTATGTCGGGGCATATGATGAGGGAATGCCCACGAAGGGACATAGGGGGTATGGCATGACCTACGAGGTTATTTGTTGCATCATCATCATCGATGCCTTATTCAGGAAGGGTTGCACAACCAATGGATCGTGTTAGAGGTGATAGAGGAGCCATGGGTTCTAGAGGGACTCAAAATCGTACGTATGCTCTAGCGGATCGACAAAATTTAGAGGCTTCCCCAGATGTGGTTACGGGTACGTTGTCTATCTTTTCATTCGATTTATATGCCTTAATTGATCCCGGTTCCACATTATCTTATGTTACTCCATTGGTTGCTGGAAAGTTTGAAAGAATACCCGAACTATTAGTTAAGCCATTTGAAGTATCCACACCGGTTGGGGAATCTATTATAGCTAGAAGGGTTTATCGAAACTGCATAGTAACTGTTTGTGGTCGTGATACGATGGCTGATCTTGTAAAGTTAGAAATGGTAGATTTTGATGTTATAATGGGTATGGACTGGTTGACGTCTTGTTATGCCACAATTAATTGCTGCACGAAAAAGGTATATTTCCATTTTCCAAATGAATCAGTCCTTGAATGGAAAGGTGAAATTAGCGCGTCAAGAGGTAGATTTATTTCTTATTTTAAGGCAAGAAGAATGATTTCCAAGGGATACATATATCATTTAGTTAGAGTAAGGTATACAGAAGCAGAGCCACCAACTCTTCACGCTGTTCCGGTGGTAAATGAATTTCCTGAAGATCTTCCAGGTTTGCCTCCTGAACGAGAAGTAGAGTTTGGTATTGATGTAATACCAGGCACCCAACCAATCTCCATTCCGTCGTATAGAATGGCCCCAACAGAATTACGAGAATTGAAAGAGCAATTGAAATATTTTCTAGAGAAGGGATTCATAAGGCCTAGTATGTCCCCCTGGGGAGAACCAGTGTTATTTGTGCGCAAAAAGGATGGCTCGCTGAGGATGTGTATTGATTATCGGCAATTGAATAAGGTGACTATTAAGAATAAATATCCTCTCCCAAGAATTGATGATTTATTTGATCAGTTACAGGGCGCCAAGTGTTTTTCTAAGATTGATTTGAGGTCAGGTTACCACCAAGTGAGGGTCAAAGAGAAGGATATACCCAAGACAGCTTTCCGAACACGGTATGGTCATTATGAGTTTCTAGTTATGTCATTTGGGCTAACAAATGCACCTGCAGCTTTTATGGATTTGATGAATAGGGTGTTTAAGCCATTCCTGGATGTATTTGTGATAGTTTTTATAGATGATATTCTAGTTTATTCTAGATCAGAAGAGGACCATGCCAATCACTTACGACAGGCATTGCAGACTCTTCGTGATTGTAAGCTTTATGCAAAGTTCTCTAAATGTGAGTTTTGGTTAAAGTCGGTGGAATTTTTGGGTCATATTGTATCTAGTGAAGGGATAAAGGTTGATGCTCAAAAGATAGAAGCTGTGAAGAACTGGCCAAGGCCCACAACGCCTACGGAGATTCGTAGTTTTCTCGGGTTGGCCGATTATTATAGAAGGTTTGTTAAAGACTTTTCTTCCATTTCAGCACCCTTAACCAAGCTAACGTATAAAGCAACCAAGTTCCAATGGAATGATGCGTGTGAGGAGAGTTTCCAAGAATTGAAGAATAAGTTGACTTCTACACCTGTGTTGGTACTTCCAGAAGGTACAGAAGGGTATACAGTGTATTGTGATGCTTCGAGAATTGGTTTAGGATGTGTATTAATGTAGCATGGTAAGGTGATAGCATATGCCTCAAGGCAATTGAGGCCACATGAGAAAAATTACCCCACACATGATCTTGAGCTGGCAGCGGTTATCTTTGCTTTTAAAATATGGTGCCACTATTTATATGGGGTTCATGTTGATATATATATTGATCACAAGAGCTTACAATATATTTTCAGTTAGAAGGATCTAAATCTGAGGCAGCAAAGGTGGATGGAACTATTAAAAGATTATGATGTTGATATTTTGTATCACCTAGGGAAAGCGAATATAGTAGCTGATGCGTTGAGTCGTAAGGCTATGATGGAACCTATAGAAAGGCAAGGGATGATTAAAGATCTTCATCAATTAGCTAGTCTAGGAGTTCGTCTTCTCGAAACTCCGGACGAGGAGCTTATTGTGCATAATGCCGCAGAATCCTCATTAGTAGCTGAGGTGAAAGAGAAGCAAGATGCAGATCCTATTTTATTACAGCTTAAGGAGAACGTTTAGAGTGGTGCGACCAAGGCATTTGAGCTTACGCGAGAAGGAGTACTTTAGTGCCAAAACCGATTGTGTGTGCCGGATGTAGACGGGCTAAGAAAGAAGATTATGACAGAGGCACATTTTTCAAGGTATTCCATTCATCCAGGATCAACCAAAATATATCAAGATTTGAAAGATATGTATTGGTGGAATGACATGAAAAGTAACATCGCAGAATTTGTAGCTGAATGTCCAAATTGCCAACGAGTTAAAGTGGAACATCAAAAGCCCGGAGGCTATATGCAATGCATAGATCTTCCAATTTGGAAGTGGGACATGATCAACATGGATTTTGTTACAGGTTTGCCTCGTACAGCTCAAAAATTTGATTCTATATGGGTGATTGTGGATAGTCTTACTAAATCCGCACATTTCTTACCCGTTAAGACCACTTACACAGTTGAAGAATATTTGAAGCTGTATGTTAAAGAAATAGTCCGATTACATGGGGTGCCAACTTCTATTATATCGGATCGGGGAACTCAATTTACCGCAAACTTTTGGAAGTCTTTCCAACGGAGTTTGGGAACATAAGTGAATCTGAGTACAACTTTTCACCCTCAGACGGATGGACAAGCATAGCGCACCATTCAAACACTTGAAGATATGCTACGAGCATGTGTTATAGATTTTAAAGGCAGCTGGGATGATCATTTACCTCTTATTGAGTTTTCTTACAATAATAGCTATCATTCAAGTATCAAAATGGCACCATATGAAGCTTTATATGGGAGGAAGTGTAGATCACCAATAGGATGGTTCGAAGCGGGTGAAACTCTTATGTTCGGACCGGATCTTGTGTATCAAGCCATAGAAAAAGTCAAGGTGATTCAGCAACGGTTGAAAATAGCCCAAAGTCGACACAAGGCATATGCGGATAGTAGAAGAAGAGGGCTAGAGTTTTCGTTAGGCGATTGGGTATTTTTGAAGGTATCGCCAATGAAAGGGGTGATGAGATTTGGCAAGAAAGGAAAGTTGAGTCCACGATATATAGGACCGTATAAGATTATTCGAAGATGTGGGCAAGTTTCTTATGAATTAGAGCTACCCCAGGAACTCTCATCAGTGCATCCAATATTTCATGTATCGATGCTTCGAAAGTGCATCGGAGATCCGTCCCTTATTACTTCTACTGAAGATGTGCAAGTAATAGAAGATCTTACCTATGAGGAGATGCCTATTGCTATATTAGATCGTCAAGTTAAGAAGATGAGAAACAAAGAAGTAGCATCGGTGAAAGTACTTTGGAGAAATCAACAAAGGGAAGAGATTACATGGGAAGCGAAGGAAGCAATGAAATCGAAATACCCTTATTTGTTCAAAGGTGAAAAAGAAGTGCAAGGAGTGGAACTGGGACACTAACAAGTAAGTTTTTACATATGCATAATATCTATATGATGACGTGAATATCAATTATGAATTCGAACTTGTTTCGGCTAAATAACTACATTCACATTCGAGGACGAATGTCCTTAAGGGGGGAAGGATGTAACAACCCGTACTTAATTACGTGAATTAGCCATAGTTATATGTGTTGGAGTATATGTATTGATCATAAGTTGGGTATATATGAGTTTAAGTATGAGTATTGATTATTTTGAGATGGTTTCAAGTGTATAGTTTGATTATATGTGTATAGGAATCGACTTTATTTATACCGGAATTTTCTCGTCGAAGTTTCTATGCGAAGTTTATCGAGTTAGATTTCCAACGATATAAAGATTTCTGAAAATAGATGAGTATCGGATATAAGCGAGCATGTTCGAAACTTGAAAACGGTGGACGCAATGAACAGTAAATGTGCAGAAATTTTCTGCACACAAAAGTACTGCAGCCAAACAGATTTTTGGGTCGACTTTAAACGATCATAACTCCTTATACAAAATGAACTGTGTGAGATTCTATATATCGATGAGAATCCCTGAGAGTATTCTTTATAATGCAATTGGTTTCATCCAAATCCAACGTCTGAGTAAGGAGTTATACTCGTTTTACTTCAGCCTCTCAAAACAGATTTTTAGGGTCAACTTCAAACGATCATAATTCCTTGTACAGGACGAACTGGGTGACCTACTTTATATGAAATGAAATAACTTTGAATTATCTATCCAACTATACCAATTTCACCCAAATCTAATATTGGATCAAAGAGTTATGGTCGATTTACTTTAGCCTATCAAAACAGTCCACCATGGACAGATTCGGATTTACTTAAATTTTTAAGGGCAATATGGTCATTTTCCATCACCTCATGGACGAAAATAGGTCATTATATACATATACTTAGCCTCATATCCATCATGTTATCATCCAAATTATTGAAGAATAAGAAACCCTAGTCTAAGTTCAACTCCAATTATCTTGTGATTCAACCGTAGAAAGTCCAAATTGATTCCGTAGTTGTGTTCACCGTCTTGAGGGCTTCAAGAAGCACCCCTTATTTGTGCCAACAGGACTTCGAAATCAAAAGGGCCATTTTATGGTAAGGATGTAAATTATGTTGGTGTTATTTATATGGATATGTATATATATATGCATGTGAGCATAAGAAGTATGTTATTTGATTGTTGTTGAAAGATGATTGGGAAATGATGTTGGATTATGTTGAATCGTGAAGGGATTTGGTGTGATGATGTGGTATTGATGATTATATATATACACACACATAAACCCATTGTTCAAGTTGGTTTTTGGAATGTTTTGCAAATATTGGTTGTATGGAATTATGGAAGAGAATTGTGGTGTTGGGTTGCTAATACTAGATGCCAAACATTTCATTGTAGATAAGTGATTTGTAAAGGCGGGAAGTTGTGTTGAATTGGTATCCGAATCTACAACGAGGTATGTAAAGCATACTCTAACGATGTTCTTTGGCATGAAAACACCAATGTTCCATCAAGTAAGATTCCGAGGTTGTCCAAAAACATGTATTGTTCTACATTACCAACGAAGTTGTTTCCATTCTATAAAGTGTCAAAATGTTTCATTGATATACCAAAAGGCTCCTATTTCATTGTTGTGATATTGATGATTCTGAAACACATTGTTGATGTACCAATGAGTCTTTATTACGTCGTTATTGTATAGAAGGTCTATTACTTGGTTCTTATTGATGTATCGTTGTTTCAAAGTATCAAAAATGTGGTGGCGACCGGAATAACAATCTCAAAGATTAATTGAACTAAGTGATGGAAGTTCTCTCTTATCGGGTAGTATCCCAGGAGCATAAGCCTAGCATGGGTCGATCCCTATTTACGTGTTTATGGGTGGTATCCCAGGGGCATAAGCCTAGCATGGGTTGATCCCAATTGATATGTACTAGAGGCAGCTTAATGGTCACAGTACAGTACAGTAATGATTACAAAGATGTTAAGAGAGAAGGTAAAGTGATTGAATAAATTCAATGTACAGGTTGTCACGAGTTCTAGTAAGTGTGGTCCACTCCTATTACGATTTATTCACTTGTTTCGGATTTCTATTGAGCTCCTATATCATATGTGATTATCTACAACTTTACATACTCAGTACATATTTTGTACTGACGTCCCCCACGGGGACCTGCATTTCATGCTACAGGCACAGGTACCTCAGCTCATTCACAGCATAGATAGGAGCCAGGTCATACAACTATTGTTGGTGAGCTCCAGTTTGCTTCGGAGTTTTCCGAGTCGGTTCCTTATGTTTTGTTATTGTACAGGAGTCATGTGTGGGCGGGGGTTTGTCCCGACCCTAGTTATGTCATGTATATCCTAGAGGCTTTGTAGACATAAGGAAGGGTAAAGTCATGGAAGTTTATATAGTGATGTTATATCTGTATATGTGGTGGCCTCGACGACCAAGTATTATATATATATATATATATATATTTGTGCGTGTTGTACTGATACAGGTAATTAGATCCTTCTATATGAAACGAAGTGCTGTCCAAATTTTTGGTGACATGTAAGGGAAAGTACAGGTATTTGAACGGGTTCTCCCGGGCCTTCTCGGCTTCGGGTGCCAGTCCAGCCCGATGGGATTTTGGGGCGTGACACTCATACTTCAATCCATTTGCTTCCTTATTGCCAGTCCTCTTATGTCTTTAATTTGAAGAAAACTGAAGTGAAAATTTTGGTAGATAGAAATTCCGTAAAAATATTTATCAAATTAAAATCGAAAAATCAAAATCGCTATTGAATTAAAAATTGAAAATCCTATCAAGAAGAAGATTTGAAGATAGCACATTCATCATATTTATCACCAAGTCATCACTAAATCAAATTAAAATCCTCCAATTTTATCACTTTTTAGGCGTCGAAAAATACCTTTTTGTCGGCAAAATTGGTGGCTAACATACCATGTCCTTTTTACCAGCCTTGTTTATGTATCTTTATCATTTTTATTGAAAAATAAACACCGACCACAATAAAATTCACCACCACTCCATTAATGGAGAAGAAGAGGAAGAAAAAAAACAAAGACACCATTAATGAAGATTAATGGAGAAGAAGAAGAAATAAGAAACAAAAGAAAATGCTAGAAAAGGAAGAAAGAAAATACTAAAATACAAAATGAAAAAAATGAAACTATTTTATTACACGTGACATCTTTTAATTGGTTATTTCAGTCAATTTTTAGGCATTCACGCGCCTCTTATGGGTGTCTACACGCATAGGTAAAATTTTAGTCAAAATGGTGTATTTACAACAGTTTAGATAAGTTTCGTGGGGTAATAGGTCGCCCGTATAGTTTAGGTGTCTTTTTGAAAAAGTCGAACAAGTTGAGGGGTGACTTTTGTAGACACATAATTTTTTACCCTCCCCGAGTTTTAACCTATATTTTTCGGCATTAAATATTTTTATTTTTGTCAATATTTATCTTAGCTTTTATTATATTTTAAATAAATTTTGGTTGAAAATAAATAAAAAATAATAATAAATAAATTTACATTTTATATATATATATATATATATATATATATTTTAAATTTAGATTTTTATAAATAAGATAGTAATTTTATTCTCTCAATTATTATTTTTTAAGTAAGTTATATTTTAATTATATTTTTCTTAAGTATAAAAAATTAATTAGTTAATATTTTTTTTTTATTATTATTATTATTATTATTATTTATTTTATATATAATTTATTTATTTATTAAAATAAAAGGGAGATCATTATCCTAAAAAAAATAATTAAAATTTGAATCCTAAACTACCCAACCTCTCTTCCCTATCTGATTTCTAACTGTTCCCCCCAAGAATCCCCTCTATAAAAGACTCTTCAGCACCAGGAAAAGAAAATATACGTACACTATATCAGACACTGAAAAAATAAAAATAAACAAAGAGTGAAAACCAAAAATATCAAACAAAAGAGAGAAAAGAAGAAAAGTTGAAGTTGGAATTTCCGTCCGATTTTTTCAGTAACGACATTCGAGTCTTCTGTTGTAGATTATCAACAGGTTCTTATTCTACTTTGTATTATTAACTTTATGAATTTTTATAGTGAATCCGAAACGTGTTCAAATTTATGTTAATGATTATATTTGATTATGTGAATTTTTCGTTACTATATGTTATACTAAATATATTGAATGTTTATATACATGTTCAGTAGATATGTTGAATATTAAAATTCTGTGTGTTTACTTTGTTGTGTTAATTCTGTTAAATTAAAATTTAGAACAAAAAGAAAAAGCAAAAATAAATTCTCTCAATTACTGATAACTTTCGTATATAAGGGGATTTTCTCTCTCCCTTTCCCTTACAGAATCAAAAAACCAGGAAAAAGAAATCTTTTTCTTTTGGTAAATTTCATTATAAACACCCCTAAAAGTTTTTAACAACCTTTATTAATTTTTCCTTTTTTGGGTAATTTATATTTGTAAATATTTTAAAATCTAACTTCCGGTAAAAGTCTTGTCAATAATACTAATAAATTATTTACATATATATGTTAATAGGAAAAACAGAAAGATTAATATTATGGTAGTGACGTTAAAATGATAATAAGTAAGAATGTTTTAAGTTACTTGAATGTTTGAAGTATACTGTGTCGTGATGCTTATTAATAGACTACATATATAATTATTAAATACATCTGGGTTATTCTGTAATTAGTTATTCTTCAGTTCTCTATATATACAGCTGTAACCCCTTCAATATCAAAGAGATCAATTAATTCTTAAATCTGTATCATGGTATCAAAGCTAGGGTTTCTTCTTCCGCCCAAACCCTAATCTCTCCTCTTTTCCGACGTGTGTGCGCCGCCGCCACCGTCTACACCACGCCGCACGGCCTCCCTCCTCCGCCGTAGGTCGGCGCCATGGACAAGGTTATTGATCCTCTGTCAAAATTACCGTCTGGAGTAAAATTACTGCTCAGGAATCTCCACAATCTCATCCCCGAAAAATTATCTGACAACAACTACCCGGCCTGGGCACTTAACGTCCGCACCGCCCTCGCAGCCAACTTGCTGCTCGGATGGATTGACGGTGCGGAGAAGCCGCAGCCCGAGACAGCCGAGAAGGACGGCGTCAAGCTCCCAAATCCCGACTACCTTCCGTGGATGATCGTAGACACTCAGATCCGAGCCTGTCTTCTCGCAGTTATTAGCCCCTCTGTGCACAAACACGCCCGGGGTTTTCTCACATCGGCTTCACTTTGGGACGCACTAGCCACACGGTACAACTCTGTGTCCACGGCTCATATTTTTCAGTTGCGTGACAAATTGCATACTCTTCGGAAGGGAACGAAGACGATGACTCAATACCTTGATGATGTGGCCTCTATTCTGTCTGACCTAGATGCTGTGAACGAGATTATTCCTGAACGAGACGTGGTGAATGTCGTGATACGTGGTCTTCCGGCTGGCTATTCCTCTCTCAAACAGCATATTCGCCTCTCGCCTGTCGAAATCACTCTGAATCAACTGTCTGGATGGCTTAATGCAGAAGAATTGAATCTAGACATGGAACACAAATTAATGCTCGGAGAAGCCAGTTCCACCCCTAGCATCACGGCTCTTTACTCGGCTGGCAGCGGAGGCTCGGCCAGGGGTCGCGGTGACGATCGCCGTAACCAAGGGCGAGGCAGCGGCGGCGGTGACCGTCGAAACACCGGGCAGCAAGGCAGAGGCGGGCCTCCACCGAGGGACGGCTTCCAGTCAGGCCGCGGACAGGGACGAGGAAACCAGCGGATGCCCACACGAGATCTTCCGACGTGCCAAATTTGTGCTAAACGGGGCCATTCTGCGGCTAATTGCTGGTATCGTTATGATGACTCGCAGAATGTAAATAGCCAGTCCGGAGGATCAAGGGCGATGCATGCGTCCACAAACGCTCAATCTGGCGATTGGTATCTAGACACAGGTGCTAACACCCATGTGACGTCGGATTATTCACAACTTCAAGCTCCTCATCCGTATCATGGCTCAGAAACTATTACAGTAGGCAATGGTCAATCCCTTCCCATCACAAACACCGGCTCTGGGTATGTCTATACCCCAAATGGTAAATTTCATCTCTCAACCCTTCACCACGTCCCTTCCCTCACATCAAATCTTTTATCTGTTTATCGCTTTACTAAAGAAAATAACTGCACCCTCATTTTTAATGACACCAATTTCCAAATAGTGGACAATACCACGAACCGGGTGCGGTACACGGGCCGCTGTGAGCATGGGCTATACACTCTTCCATCCAGGTCTCCGTCTGTTGTGAGTCAAGCCATTCTCTCGTCAACCTGGCATCGCCGGCTTGGGCACCCATCATCCGCCATCACCAAATCCATTTTATCTTCCTTAGGTTTTACTTTTTTAGAAAAATTACATTGCGAGTCCTGTTCAGTGTCTAAATCTTGTCGTTTACCTTTTTCACTGTCTGAACACAAGGCCACTGCGCCATTTCAATTAATTCATTCTGATGTTTGGGGTCCAACCTCAGTTCCTTCTGTTCAAGGTTTTCGTTATTATATCTGTTTTGTTGATGATTACAGTAAATTCACTTGGCTTTATCCTCTGAAATTTAAATCCGAAGCTTATACTATTTTTGTAAACTTTGACCGAATGGTTCAAAATCAATTTAATGCCAAAATCAAAATTTTTCGAAGTGACAATGGCAAAGAATTTATCAACAATGCATTTGGTGTTTTTCTTCAAAATCTAGGGGCTCTTCATCACACTTCATGTCCATATACCCCTGAACAAAATGGCGTTGCTGAGCGCAAACACCGTCACCTAATAGAAACAGTTGTTGCGCTCCTCCATGATTCCACCTTACCTGTTTCCTTTTGGGTTGATGCCCTTGCTACTGCCAACTACCTCATAAATCGCATGCCCACTCACACTCTCTCCAACTCCACTCCATATGCCCGTCTCTACAATCATCCACCCGACTATATCCATCTCCGCCCGTTTGGGTGTCTAGTTTATCCCTGGTTGCGTCCGCACACTCAACATAAACTTCAACCTCGGTCCACCCCTTGTGTCTTTCTAGGCTATCATCCCACTATCAAAGGTTACAAATGTTTCGATCCTGTATCTCAGAAAACATATGTTTCCCGTCATGTTCGTTTTGTGGAGGAACAATTTCCTTACACAAGTCTTTCCTCTACTCCATACTCCCCCAATCCACTTGGCGTTGTGCCATTATTTCCGTCCTTTTCTCACGCTCATGCTCCGGCTCACTCGGCACCTAACCCGATACCCCACTACACCACTACCCACCCGAAACCCCAAACCTCCCACCCGAACACCCAGCCGACTGCCACACAACCCACCACTTCCCTACATCATACTCCTAACACACATACAGCCACCCCATCCACCGCTGCACATCCCAGCTCCCACGGCAGCCCCACCCAACCCCCGCCCACGCATCATACAACTCCACCACCCCTTCCTAATCACCCTCCACTCAACACTCATCCTATGACAACCCGAGCCAAGGCCGGTACCTTCAAACCCAAAGCCTACCACACTCAAATACCCTTTGATGCACATCCCACAACTGAGCCTACTACCTACAACCAAGCCTCCAAAAATAGTTTCTGGTGTCAAGCTATGGATGAGGAATTTCAGGCTCTGAATGAACAACGTACATGGGATTTGGTACCTCTGCCTAGTAACCGAAAGTCTATTGGGTGCAAATGGGTGTTTCGCATCAAACGAAATTCAGATGGATCTCTTTCTCTCTATAAAGCACGTCTGGTTGCAAAAGGGTATCATCAGGAGTATGGTGTGGATTATAAGGAGACCTTCAGCCCTGTTGTTAAGCAACAGACTATTCGTCTGGTCTTGTCTCTTGCTCTTCACTATGATTGGCCGCTTCATCAGCTAGACGTCAGCAATGCCTTTCTTCATGGTCATCTTGAGGAAGAAATCTATATGGTTCAGCCACCGGGATATGTTAATCCCAACCGTCCTCACTATGTTTGCAAGCTTCGCAAATCACTGTATGGCCTGAAACAGGCCCCTCGTGCCTGGTACACACGTCTCTCTACTTCTCTGCAGGGTCTTGGTTTTCGCACCTACCATCATGACAACAGCCTCTTCACCCTTCACTGTTCTCGAGGGACAGTCATCATTCTTATCTATGTGGATGATATTGTTATTACAGGCAGCTCGTCATCACTCATCACTGAAATTACTGAAGCTATGCATCGTGACTTCAAACTTAAGGACCTCGGTCCTCTGGAGTTCTTTCTTGGCCTCGAACTCATCCGCAAATCGGGAACCATATTGATGCATCAGACAAAATATACCCTTGAACTTCTAAATCGGGCTGGAATGACAGACTGCAAACCCGCGGTCACTCCCATGGCAGTCCGCCAATCCCCAGGGCTGAATACTCCCTTTGCCGATCCTACACTATATCGGAGCCTCGTCGGTGGACTTCATTATCTTGCTGTTACTCGTCCGGACATCCAATATGCAGTCAATCGAGTCTCCCAATCAATGCATGCTCCCACAGAACAACACTTTCAGGCCTTGAAACGCATTCTGCGCTATCTTCAAGGTACTCTTCACTGTGGAATTTTATTTCAAAAGGGCTCGTTTGATATATCTGTTTTTTCTGATTCGGATTGGGCTAACGACAAAGATGATCGAAAGTCCACTACTGGATATATTGTTATGATGGGACCGAATCTGATTTCCTGGTGCACCAAGAAGCAAACGCGAGTGTCCCGTTCCTCCACAGAAGCAGAATATCGTGCCATGGCTGCGGGTGTTGCTGAAGCCATGTGGTTACGATACCTTACGGATGCACTTGGCATTCCCCCGACGAAACCACAGATTTATTGTGACAATCAGTCCACTATTTGTGTTACCAAAAATCCAGTCCTTCATGATCGTATGAAGCATGTTGGGTCTGACTGTCACTTTGTTCGCGATGAGGTACTTGCAGGAGCGATGGCCACGCACTATGTCCCATCTACTGACCAGCTTGCTGATATTCTCACCAAGCCTCTTCCGTTACAGCCTTTTCAGTCTCTCTGCTCCAAGCTGCCCCTCGTTACCGCTGATCAGCTTGCGGGGGGATAATAGACTACATATATAATTATTAAATACATCTGGGTTATTCTGTAATTAGTTATTCTTCAGTTCTCTATATATACAGCTGTAACCCCTTCAATATCAAAGAGATCAATTAATTCTTAAATCTGTATCACTTATTTTAAATTTTAATAAAATAAATCAAGAAGAATGTTGATAACAAAAAGAATAGAAAAACAAGTTGGGAAAAATAAATGTTGGTATATTATAGTTAAAGGCCCACTGAATTACAAAAAATAAATATTGTAGGCAGGAACAGTTATTAAATTGTGTCCGCATTTGTATTTTATTTAAGTTTCATCGTTAATTCGGGACATTTATTTTCTTCGTGAATTTGTATTCAAATCAGATTACTGAGACTTTTATGTTTAATTTGTCTTGTAATATGTGATTTGTGTTTATATCAATTTAAAGAGAATAAATTTAAATTTAGTATAATAGGGACAACTTTGTGTATTTTCATCATTATTTTTATTTATTTTATTATTTCGTTATTTATACTTATTGTCATTAATAAAGCTTAATAATTATTTATGAAGTTAATTAATTAATTTAATCGATCGCTTAAAATAAATATTATTTTAGTTTACTGTTAAGAATAAATAGCGTTTTGCATAGATAAAATTATTACGAGTTTACAATAAATAAATAAATGTTTTTAACATTAAACAAATTTTAGGCATGTTTAAAATGTTCGTCTCAATTAAGAATGCGGCGTACGCTTCGTTCTGAGACATTTAAAAATTCAAGGATGCAATAATGCACTTTGATAAATATTTTTAAAATTAATTTTTCACCGATTTAATACAAGAGCTTTAAATAATTTTAGTACATTAAAATGAGCGAATCAAGGCCTTAAATCATAATTTATTCAAAATAGTTTAAGTCAAGTAATAATCAATAAAAGCGACCGTGCTAGAACCACGGGACTCGAGGGGTGCCTCACACCTTCCCCTCGGTCAACAAAATTCCTTACCCAATTTTCTATTTTCGCTGACCAACAAAGAGTCATTTCCTTTTGATTAGGGATTCAATAAGGTGACTTGGAACACCATAACTCAATTTCAAGTGGCGACTCTGTAAATAAAATATCCCTACTCAAAACCGTCACTTTAATTGGAAAAACTCTTTGACTCGGTCCCTCGGGCGCAAAAGGGGTGTGACATCTATGACGACTCTGCTGGGGAATAATAATAATTCGAGCTTTTTATATTGACTTATACTTGCTTTAATTATTGTTGATATTGTGTTTGTTGGCCTTATGTGCTACTTGTCGCTTATTTACCGCTTTGATATTGATTGAACTGTATTATATACTGTCTTCTCTTGCGCACCCCCTCTGAGTCTCTAAAATAGGATAGAAGAAATGCAGCGCATGTATCCTACTTTCTTTTTGAGATAGCCGGAGTGTCAAGGCACCTGGTGAAGGATTATAGTCACACATGTTAGGCGGGGTTCGGATCAGCAACAAAGGCGGTGCTGCCCTGCTACCGACCAAGTTGTCCCTCCCCGGCTTGAGTGTCTGCTCGGGTAAGCCAGTCTAGACACTTATCCCTATTAAGCTTAAACTTAGAAGAACTAAAAACTCAGAATGTGGTTATCCCTATTAGGTACCGCTTTATTTGCATCATATGCATTTGACTTAGTGGGACTCGGCATAGGGGTCGGGTCTGTCTAGGACAGGTGACCTACTTTATAAAGACCAACATATGCATCCTACGTGCTCTTTGACAATTGTTTGGAAGGTTGTTTGTTTGTTGACCAGCTTTAGACAACTTTAAAATGCAAGAGATTAAATTATCCTCACATTTAGTGAATCATTTTTTAAAGAAAGAAAATTTTTTAGTAACATAGTTTTACGGTCTTTATAAACTACGAGGGTCTGATTCTCACTCTTTAGTGGGATACGTAGGAAGTCCTTCTCAGGATACGACCCTATCTTTTAAAAAATTATTCATAGATTTATTGGGGAATATTTATTGGGGAATATTTTGAAAATATGATTACTTTCATAATTATTTTTCTAATCCTCACGTCCAATTTTTATATATCTTAATAGCCTTGAATATTTAGGGATCATGAGGCTAAGTTTTTACAAAATAACAAATATATATAAATCTTAACAATCCTGAACCTTTAAGGGTCTTGAGGCTGAGTTTTGTACGACATATATTTCCCGAACTACGCAAGATCTGATTCATGTCCTGGCATGATACGTAGGCAACCCTCCAAAGGGTTCGATCATAATTTTTTGAAAAATACACCTAGAAAAGTCGGGATGAATCACAAAGCCTTCCATGATAGGTTGGAAAATACATATAGAAGCATGACATATAACGTGTCACTATAATGTGTTTAAAATATAACACTCACCCATTTGCTACTTGGTCTCAGAAAGATAAAGTAGTTGGTGGTTGGTTTGTGGTTTAAACTGGCATCACATCCGTAGTACACCAGATACAAAGAAAAGAGAAAGATGACCCGCAAAGAAGGTGTAGGGTCTGACAGTGAAGAAGAGAAAAATCAGTTGATTTCGCAAGAATTAGCATCACTGGAAGAAATTAAGTTATTGAAACAACAGATGGCGGAAATGTACCAAGCTTGGCTGAATGGACAAGCCCCGCCTTCTTCAATCCCTAGACTTTAGACTACAAATGATCCAAATCCTGTTCAAGCTCAAACTAGCGATCCATTATACCCACCTGGATTCGGACCATATGCTAATGTGACTAGTGTTGCAGGTACTTCTACCATGCACCCACCAAATCTGTCTGTCACAAATAACCCACTTTTCACTTATGTAGCACCATTTACTGTGGGTCTTCAATAGACAGCACAGAAGAATGTGGAAGAACCAAGTCATGATCTGTTGTATCCTCTTGAAATGACTTTCAAACCTCAAAATCCACATTATCATGCTCATCAACATAATTCTCCTATCGTTATTGAGAAAATTATTAAGAATGAGAAACAAGAGGAGATGGCTAGGAAAGTAAGAAGCTTGGAGCAGAGTATGAGACGTATGCAAGGATTAGGAGGACCAAAAAGTGTTTCATATAAAGATTTGTGCATGTTTCCGGATGTCCATTTTCCTATGGGATTCAAAATGCCCAAGTTTGGCAAATACGAAGGGCACGGTGATCCAGTGGAACACTTGAGACGTTATTGTAACCAATTAAGAGGTTCCGGAGGTAAAGAAGAATTACTCATGGCTTATTTTGGTGAGACCCTTTCGAGTCTAGCCTCAGAGTGGTTTGTAGATAAAGACATTGATAAGTGGAGTAGTTAGGAAGACTTGGCTAACGAATTCATGCAACAATTTCAGTATAATGTCGAGTTGATTCCTAATGAGAAATCCCTGACTAATATGAAGAAGAAGAATAATGAAAATTTCAGGAAGTATGCGATTAGATGGCGTGAACAAACTGCTAGGGTGAAACCGCCAATGAAAGAAAACAAGATAGTGGAGGTGTTTATTCAAGTGAAGGATGAAACATATTATCAACACTTTTTACCTACATTACGCAAACCATTTATTGATGTTCTCAAAATGGGTGAGATCATAGAGGATGGAATTAAGTCCGGTTGCATTATGAGTTTTGCAACATTAAAAACAACTACTCAAGCAATTTAAAAGGGTTCAGGAAGTGTTGGGGAGAAGAAGAATGAGGAAGATACATCTACTATTGTAGTTGGACAGCGGGAGCGGTCAAGAAGACCACGTCGTCGTCTCTCTCAGGATCAAGCCCAAGTTCATGACCAAGCTCCACATAATCACCTCCATAGTCCATTATACTCCATCTCCCCACCCTTCATATCCAATGTATAATGCACAACCATAGGTTCAACCCCCATCTTACCCACAATGGAACACACCAACACCACAGAGTCATCCTCCAATTCCACAAATATACCAAAGCCCTTCTAGGCCCGATTTTTTATCCAAACCAAATAATGAAATGAGGCAGAAGTCGAGAGATAGCTTCACACTAATTAGAGAGTCATATGCCAGTTTATTTCAGAGATTGGTATAGGAGAGCATGATTACTCCTCTCCTTGGACACACTATTAATCCCTGTTCAAGAAGTGTTGATCCTAATGCACGATGTGCATATCATTCTGAAGCTCAGGGTCATATTATTAAAGATTGTCGAGATTTAAAAAGAGAAATTGAAAAGATGATTCAAGATAGATCAATTATGGTGCAGAACATTGGCAATGAGGAAAACTCTAGTCATGCTGGTATGCAAATTGGTGGCTAAGAGGTCAAGCTCAGCAATTGGGAAGTCACTCCGCCCCCTGCTTGGAAGAGGTCTAGTAGTTGGTTTTGTTTTCTTTTCTGTTACCCAAATTATTTTAGGGTTATAGTTTAGGACCTATATTATCTGATTTTCTTATCATTTTTATTCAAACCCTTCTATCTTTCTGTCAACAAAATGTGTGTCCCTTTTGTTTTTATTTCTCAATATATATCATCTTTTTTTCTTCAAAGAGCTTTTTCTATGGTGGTTCTGGTAATATTATAAGCATGTTGAATTTTCAGTCAGATCTTAAAACCCAATCTAATGCTGAAACATTCGATCAAGAACCTAGAGTTGAAAAAAATAACGTAAGAAAAATAAGTAAAGTGTTGAGATGTTTTGGAGACCTAGTTACATCCTCACTTGAATGTTTTGAGGCAATCACTTTGCGAATAAAAAATGACTTGATCTTCAATGAGGAGGTTCAACTCAAGAATTTTTGAATGAGATCAATCAAAGGATATATAGTTTCTATTGTCAGAAGAAGCAAAAGGAAGTTAGCTAAAAAAAAAAGAGTCATCTGTTGTGAGGAAAGTACAATACAAGTAGACCTGTATGGTTTACAAGTTTTAAAAAAAAGTGACACACATGTTGTGCTTAGTCACGGATAATTTTGAAAAGATGCGTATGATTTTCATGTTCCATTCCTAGATTGCATGTTATGTACTTACACTTTTAAGGATTGATATGACGAAGGCATTTCATTCTGTTATCCAAATGTTGTGTCATCCTTTGTTATCCCTTTTGAGCTTTTGTTTTATTTCTTTTATATCCCTCTTTTGGAATCAAAATAGAGTCTGCAAAAAAAAAGTGTCAAAAAAAAAAAAATAGAGTCAGAAAAGTGTCAAGAAAAAAATAAAAGAGTCAAAAAAGTATCAAGAAAAAATAGAGTCGAGACAAATATCTCTCTCTCTCTCTCAAAAAAAAAGAAGAAGAAGAAGAAGAAGAAAAAGAGAGAAAAGTCAAGAAAAAGAAAAAAAAAAGAAAATCAAGCAAAAGAACAAGATTTTTGAACTACGTTTGACCTGATTCTTGCTATGACAAGATACGTAGGCAACCCTACTCTGGGGTTCGGTCCAACCAAAAGAAAATTCAAATTACCCAGAATGAAATGAAACTGGGGCAAAGTTTATTTCCTTAAAAAAAGGCGATTCCAAAAGTTGTATGTTTCACCCAATATTATGTAAATTTTTGAGCCACATGCCTCTCTTTCTTTCTAACCTTTTCCAAAAGCCAAGTTACAACCAAAGAAAGACCTTCAGATCGATCTTTGAGAATGTCAAGGCTAAACATATTATGGGTGCATGATGTTTCGTATGTTGGGCATTATTTAAAAAAATGAATGAAAAAAAAATGAATGAGTAAAAATGACATAGTCTTATTGGTGAAAACCCTTTTGGGCACCATAAGGCGATAATGAGCTGAGAAAGAAATGAAAATGAGATAGGCGTTGAGAAAAACCCATTGAGGTGCCACTAGCCGAAGGAGGATTGTGATATAGGGGGAGCATATTCAAGATTGATTCCATTTCAAATTCAATAAGTGGACAAGAGTTGTAATAATTAGTGTTGGTAGATCAAGTTGTTTAATTCAAAATGCATGTCATGATTGCAGGAATCGGCTACCACACCCAAATAAGTTTTATTTCTGTTGTTTTAAAAAAAAGGGTGCCTATTGTTTTTTCCTTTTCTTTTTATTTTTCTATTTTTGATTTTTTGGTATCTATATCATCAAATAAAAATTATTGTCATTTTTCTTGTGTCTCTGAGTCGAGTCCGTGTCATAACAAGTGAGAAAAGATTTCAAAACTGGCTACCTGTTTCTTCAATTGCACAAAGCAAGACAAAAAGCCAACATATGAAAGAAACATGATTGTGAGCCAAAATAAGGCATGCAGAAAAGTTTTGTCAACAGACGAGTCTGGAAACGCATGAAAACACCAAGGTTTAAAGGGTTTATTTGAGGAGCATGGCAAAGCAAAGATACTGTGTTTGTTTCAGAGTCACTTCTAATAATCTGAGTTTGGGTCAACAATGCAGCAAGTCGATGACAAATGCTAATGGTTGGAAGCAAGGTTAAATGTGATGAGAGCAAGAGTGATTGCCACAGAAGCTAAAGCTAAAGCCACAAACCTGCCACCATGTTTTTGAACTCATCAGTTTTCTTTGATGAAACAGGAAATATGTTACCTTCAAATTAAGGACATCAGAGCATAAATATCAAGGGTTGCAATGCCTCATTTCCACAGATGTAGGAAGCAATGTTGCTGCACAGGTTTGATAATCAAATTATGGTAAAAATTCAACCCCTAGGAGACGCACTTCCTAATCTTGATAATTCAACTTTTATTTGTAAGGTGAAGCACTTCCTAACTTGAACCATCACTCCTATAAGACACACTTTCTGGTTGAGTAATTTCATTCAACCCCTAGGAGATGCACTTTCTAGTCTGAATAAGTCAGTTTTAATTTGTTAGGTGAAACACTTTCTATCTTGAATATTCACTCATAGAAGACGTACCTTTTAGTCGAGTCATTCCTCTTGATTCCTATAAGAAGAACTTTTTATTTGAGTCACTCCCTTTATTCCTATAAGACGTACCTTTTAGTCGATTCATCCCCTTGATTCCTAGAAGACGTACTTTTTAGTCGAGTCATTCTCCTTGATTCCTATAAGATGTACCTTTTAGTCGAGTCGTTTCTCTTGATTCCTATAAGACGTACCTTTTAGTCAAGTCAATACTCGTAATTCCTATAAGATGAACCTTTTAGTTGAGTCATACCCTTGATTCCTATAAGACGAACCTTTTAGTCGAGTTACTCCCCATGATTCCTATAAGACCTACCTTTTAGTTGAGTCATCCCCTTGATTCCTATACGACGAACCTTTTAGTTTGAGTCACTCCCTTGATTCCTATAAGACGTACCTTTTTGTTGAGTCATCCCCTTAATTCCTATAAGACGTACCTTTTAGTCGAGTCATTTTCCTTAATTCCTATAAGATGTACCTTTTAGTCGAGTCATTTCTCTTGATTCCTGTAAGACGTACCTTTTAGTCGAGTCATTTTCCTTGATTCCTATAAGATGTACCTTTTAGTTGAGTCATTTTTCTTGATTCCTGTAAGACGTACCTTTTAGTCGAGACATTACCCTTGATTCCTATAAGACGTACCTTTTAGTCGAGTTATTTCTCTTGATTCCTATAAGACGTACCTTTTAGTCGAGTCATTTTCTAAGTACAAACTGGGGCAAAATTTTGTTCGAATTTATAGGATTTTACTTTTTGCTCAGGACCTTCCTGAAGAAGGGGAATTTATTTTATACTCAGGACCCTCTTGAAGAATGGGATGTTATTTTTCTGTTTTACTATTTACTTTGAGTCCAGGAGCCTGCCTGAAGAAAAGAGTGAAGGAGTAACAAGTCAGGAGCCCGCCTAAAGAAAAGGGCGAAGGAGTAACAAGTTAGGAGTCTGCCTGAAGAACAGGGTGAAGAAGTAGAAAATCAGGAGCCCGTCTGAAGTATAGGGTGAACATTATCAGTTGCAAGTTCAGGAGCCCGCCTGAAGAATAGGGTGAGGATTGTCAAGTTCAAGTCAGGGGAAATTTTGAGGAATAAATCAATTATCAAGTTCCTCTCTAATGCCAAAAGCCAACGAGAAGGAACATTTTGTGTTTCAAGTTCAACTCAGAATAACAACTATCTCACCATTTGAGAAGTCATGAAGATTCAAGTCAAGATTCCAGAAAAGTTGCATAGATAGGATCTTTTGCTTGTATCTTCATTTTATTTTTTGTTATTCATTTCAATGTAAAAGTAGAAATTCGAAAACCGGAAGCTTGACGGAATCTCACTCGACCTTTATCTCTTTCTCTCACCTTTTACCCTTGAACTACATGTGACCTGATTCCCTTAAAACTCGGGATATGTAGGCGGTCCAAAACCAGGACTCGGTCACATCTTTTATTTTATTTTTATCCTCATTTTTCGAATAATCAGAGGATCAAAAATTATTTCTTTGTCTACTTCTTTGTATGAAAACTCTTCGAGATTTCACACAAAGAGGGGCAAAATGTAGACACGTAATTTTTTATCCTCCTGAGTTTTAACCTATTTTTGACATTAAATATTTATTTATGTCAAAATATTATATTTAGTTCTTATTTCATTTTTTAGTAGATTTCATTTTAAAAATTGTGAAAAAAAAATTCAATTTTTTTTTAATTTTAAGATATTTTTATGAAAATTTTTCAAAAAAATATTTTTTATTTTAATTTAAATTTTTATACATAAGCTAGTAATTTAATTTTCTCTTAATTATATTTTATTTTAAGTTAGTTATATTTTTATTATATTTTTCTTACATATAAAAAATTAATGATTTAATATTATTTTATTATTATTATTATTTATTTTTATGACATCGCCAGATGTCATATCGTCACTTTGATTGGTAAAACCTTTCGAACTCGAATCCTTCGAGTGAGAGATGTCACCCCTTTTTCGCTCGAAGGGTTTGAGTTCAAAAGGTTTTTCCAATTAAAGTGACGATATGACATCTGGCGATGTCATAAAAATAAATAATAATAATAATAATAATAAAATAATATTAACTAATTAATGTTTTATACTTAAGAAAAATATAATATAAATATAACTAACTTAAAATAAAATATAATTAAGAGAAAATAAAATTACTAGCTTATCTATAAAAATTTAAATTAAAAGAAAAAATATTTTTTTGAAAGTTTTCATAAAAATAAAAATATCTTAAAATGTAACTTTATTTTTTGAATGTTTTTTTTTCACAATTTTAAAAATGAAATCTACTAAAAAATGAAATAAGAACTAAAGATAATATTTTGACATAAATAAATATTTAATGTTAAAAATACGTTAAAACTCGGGAGGGTAAAAAATCACGTGTCTATATTTTTTCACTCTTTGTGTGAAATCTCGAAGAGTTTTCATACAAAGAAGTAGACAAAGAAATGATTTTTGATCCTTCGATTATTCAAAAAATGAGGATAAAAATAAAATAAAAGATGTGACCGAGTCCTGATTTTGGACCGCCTATATATCCCGAATTTTAAGGAAATCAGGTCACATGTAGTTCAAAGGTAAAAAGTGAAAGAAAGAGATAAAGGTCGAGTGAGATTTCGTCGAGCTTCCAGTTTTCGACTTTCTGCTTTTACATTTAAATGAATAACAAAAAATAAAATGAAGATACAAGCGAAAGATCCTATTTATGCTACTTTTCTGAAATCTTGACTTGAATCTTCATGACTTCTCAAATGGTGAGATAGTCGTTATTCTGAGTTAAACTTGAAACACGAAATGTTCCTTCTCGTTGGCTTTTGGCATTAGAGAGGAACTTGATAATTGATTTATTCTTCAAACTTTCCTCTGACTTGAACTTGACAATCTTCACCCTATTCTTCAGGCGGGCTCCTAACTTGCAACTGATAATGTTCACCCTATTCTTCAGACGGGCTCCTGATTTGCTACTTCACCCTATTCTTCAGGCAGGCTCCTGACTTGTTACTCCTTCGCCCTTTTCTTCAGGCGGGCTCCTGACTTGTTACTTCTTCACTCTTTTCTTCAGGCAGGATCCTGGACTCAAAGTAAACAGTAAAACAGAAAAATAACATCCCATTCTTCAGGAGGGTCCTGAGTATAAAATAAATTTCCATTCTTCAGGAGGGTCCTGAGCAAAAAGTAAAATCCAATATATTCGAATTTTTTTTTCCCCAGTTTGTACTTAGAGAATGACTCGACTAAAAGGTACGTCTTATAGGAATCAAGAGGAATGACTCGACTAAAAGGTACGTCTTATAGGAATCAAGGGTAATGACTCGACTAAAAGGTACATCTTATAGGAATCAAGAGAAATAACTCGACTAAAAGGTACATCTTATAGAAATTAAGGAGAATGACTCGAATAAAAGGTACGTATTATAGGAATCAAGGGGATGACTCGAATAAAAGGTACGTCTTATAGGAATCAAGGGAGTGACTCAAACTAAAAGGTTCATCTTATAGGAATCAAGGGGACGACTCAACCAAAAGGTTCGTCTTATAAGAATCACGAGGAGTAACTCGACTAAAAGGTTCGTCTTATAAGAATCAAGGGAATGACTCGACTAAAAGGTATGTCTTATAGGAATCACGAGGAGTGACTCGACTAAAAGGTACGTCTTATAGGAATTAATAGAAATGACTCGACTGATACGTCTTATAGGAATCAAGGAGAATGACTCGACTAAAAGGTTCTTATAGGAATAAAGGGGATGACTCGACTAAAAGGTACATCTTATAGGAATCAAGGGAGTGACTCAACTAAAAAGTTCGTCTTATAGGAATCAAGGGGAATGACTCGACTAAAAGGTACGTCTTATAGGAATCACGGGGGATGAATCGACTAAAAGGCACATCTTATAGGAATCAAGGGGATGACTCGACTAAAAGGTACGTCTTATAGGAATCAAGGAGATGACTCGACTAAAAGGCTCGTCTTATAGGAATCAAGGGGAATGACTCGACTAAAAGGTATGTCTTATGGGAATCAAGGGAGTGACTCAACTAGAAGGTGCATCTTATAGGAATCAAGGGGGATGACTCAACTAAAAGGTACGTCTTATAGGAATCAACAGGATGACTCGACTAAAAGGTTCATCTTATGGGAATCAACGGGAAATGACTCGACTAAAAGGTACGTCTTCTAGGAGTGAATGTTCAAGTTAGGAAGTGCTTCACCTAACAAATTAAAACTGACTTATTCAGACTAGGAAATGTGTCTCCTAGGAGTTGAATAAAATTACTCGACCAGAAAGTGTGTCTTATAAGAGTGATGGTTCAAGTTAGGAAGTGCTTCACCTAACAAATGAAACTTGAATTATCCAGATTAGAAAGTGCGTCTCCTAGGGGTTGAATTTTTACCATAATTTGATTATCAAACTTGTACAGCAACATTGCTTCCTGCATCTGTGGAAATAAAGCATTGCAGCCCTTGATATTTATGCTCTGATGTCCTTAATTTGAAGGTAACATATTTCCTGTTTCATCAAATAAAACTTGTGAGTTAAAAAACATGGTGACAGGTTTGTGGATTTAGCTTCCGTGGCAATCACTCTTGCTCTCGTAATATTTAACCTTGCTTCTAACCATTAGCATCTGTCATCGACTTGCTGCATTGTTGAACCAAACTCAGATTATTAAAAGTGACTCTGAAACAAACACAATATCTTTGCTTTGACATGCTCCTCAAATAAATTTCCATGAGTTTCCACACTCGTCTGTTGACAAAACTTTTCTGCATGCCTTATTTTGGCTCACAATCATGTCTTTTTCATGTGTTGGCTTTTTGTCTTGCTTTGTGCAATTGAAGAAGCTGGTAGCCAGTTTTAAAATCTTTTATCACTTGTTATGGCACGGACTTGACTCAGAGACACAAGAAAAATGACAATAATTTTTATTTGATGATAAAGATACCAAAAAAAACAAAATAGAAAAATAAAAAGAAAAGAAAAAAAACAATAGGCATCCTTTTAAAAAAGAGGACAGAAAAAAAACTTACTTGGGTGTGGTAGCCGATTCCAGCAATCATGAAATGCATTGTGAATTAAACAACTTGATCTACCCATACAAATTATTACAATTCTTGTCCACTTATTGAGTTTGAAATGGAATCAATATTGAATATGATGCCTCTAAATCACAATCCTCCTTCGGCTAGTGGCACCTCAATGGGTTTTTTCCAACGCCTATCACATTTTCATTTCTTTCTCAGCTCATTGTCACCTTATGGTTCCCAGAAGGGTTTTCACCAATAAGACTCTCTCATTTTTACTCATTTATTTTTTTCTCATTTATTTTTTTTGAAAATAATGCTCAACATACGAAACATCATGCACCCATAACATGTTTAGCTTTGACATTCTCAAAGATAGATCTGAAGGTCTTTCTTTGGTTGTAACTTGGCTTTTAGAAAAGGTTAGAAAGAAAGGGAGACATGTGGCTAAAAAATTTACATAATATTGGGTGAAACATACAACTTTTGGAATTGACTTTTTTTAAGGAAATTAACTTTGTCCCAGTTTCATTTCATTCTGGGTACTTTGAATTTTCTTTTGGTTGGACCGAACCCAGAGTAGGGTTGCCTACGTATCTTGTCATAGCAAGAATCAGGTCAAACGTAGTTCAGAAATCTTGTTCTTTTGCTTGATTTTCTTTTTTTTTCTTGACTTTTCTCTTCTTCTTTTTTTTTCGAGAGAAATATTTTTCCCGACTCCATCTTTTCTTGATACTTTTCTGACTCTATTCTTTTTTTCTTGACACTTTTCTGACTCTATTTTTTTTCTTGATACTTTTATTTTTTTTGCAGACTCTATTTTGATTTCAAAAGAGGGATATAAAAAAAATAAAAAAAAAGCTCAAAAGGGATAACAAAGGATGACATAACATTTGGATAGCAGAATGAAATGCCTTCGTCATATCAATCCTTAAAAATGGAAGTACATAACATGCAATCTAGGAATGGAACATGAAAATCATACGCATCTTTTCAATATTGACTATGACTAAGCACATGCACATGTGTCACTTTTTTTTAAAACTTGTAAACCATACAGGTTTACTTGTATTGTACTTTCCTCACAACAGATGCCTCATTTTTTTTTAGCTAACTTCCTTTTGCTTCTTCTGACAATAGAAACTATATATCCTCTGGTTGATCTCATTCAAAAATGCTAAAGTTGAACCTCCTCATTGAAGATCAAGTCATTTTTTACTCTCAAAGTGATTGCCTCAAAACATTCAAGTGAGGATGTAACTAGGTCTCCAAAACATCTCAACACTTTACTTATTTTTCTTACATTTTTTTTCAACTCTAGGTTCTTGATCGAATGTTTCAGCATTAGATTGGGCTTTAAGATTTAGCTGAAAATTCAACATGCTTATCATATTATCAGAATCACCATAGAAAGAACTCTTTGAAGAAAAAAAAAGATGATATATATTAAGAAATAAAAACAAAAAGGACACACATTTTATTGGCAGAAAGATAAAAGGGTTTGAACAAAAATGATAAGAAAATCATATAATATAGGTCCTAAACTACAACCCTAAAATAATTCGGGTAACAGAAAAGAAAAGAAAACAAACTACTAGACCTCTTCCTAATAGGGAGAGGAGTGACTTCCCAATTGATGAGCTTGACCTCTTAGCCACCAATTTGCATACCAGCATGACTAGAGCTTTCCTCATTGTCAATGTTCTGCACCATAATTGATCTTTCTTGAATCATCTTTTCAATTTCTCTTTTTAAATCTCAACAATCTTCAATACTCTGACCCTGAGCATCAGAATGATAAACACGTCGTGCATTAGGATCTTGAACGGGGATTAATAGTGTGCCCAAGGAGAGGAGTAATCATGCCCTCCTGTACCAATCTCTGAAATAAACTGGCATATGACTCTCCAATTGGTGTGAAGCAATCTCTCAACTTCTGCCTCCTTTCATTATTTGGTTTGGATAAAAAAATCGGGCCTAGAAGGGCTTTGGTATATTTGTGGAATTGGAGGATGACTCTGAGGAGTTAGTGTGTGCCATTGTGGGTAAGATGGGGGTTGAACATGTGGTTGTGCATTATACATAGGATATGAAGGTGGGGGACTGGAGTAGAATGGACTTTGGAGGTGATTATGTGGAGCTTGGGCATGAACTTGGTCTTGAGCCTGAGAGCGACGACGACGTGGTCTTCTTGACCGCTCCCGCTGTCCAACTACAATAGTAGATGCATCTTCCTCATTTTTCTTCTCCCCAACACTTCCTGAACCTTTTTGAATTGCTTGAATAGTTGCTTTTAATGTTGCAAAACTCATAATGCAACCGAACTTAATTCCATCCTCTATGATCTCACCCATTTTGCGAACATCAATAAATGGTTTGCCTAATACATATAACAAGTATTGATAATATGTTTCATCCTGCGTTTGAATAAATACCTCCACTATCTTGTTTTCTTTCATTGGCGATTTCACCCTAGCAGCTTGTTCACTCCATCTAATCACATACTTCCTGAAATTTTCATTGTTCTTCTTCTTCATATTAGTCAGGTATTTCTCATCAGGAATCAACTCGACATTGTACTAAAATTTTTGCACGAATTCGTTAGCCAAGTCATCCCAACTACTCCACTTGTCGATGTCTTGATCTACAAACTACTCTGAGGCTAGACTCGAAAGGGTCTCACCAAAATAAGCCATGAGTAATTCTTCTTTACCTCCGGAACCTCTTAATTGGTTACAATAACGTCTCAAGTGTTCCACTGGATCACCGTGCCCTTCGTATTTGTCAAACTTGGGAATTTTGAATCCCATAGGCAAATGGACATCCGAAAACATGCACAAATCTTTAAATGAAACACTTTTTGGTCCTCCTAATCCTTGCATAATTCTCATACTTTGCTCCAAGCTTCTTACTTTCCTAGCCATCTCCTCTTGTTCCTCATTCTTAATAATTTTCTCAATCACGATAGGAGAATCGTGTTGATGAGCATTATAATGTGGATTTTGAGGTTTAAAAGTCATTTCAGGAGGATACAACAGATCATGACTTGGTTCTCCCACATTCTTCTGTGCTGTCGATTGAAGACCCACAGTAGCTTGTGCTACATAAGTGAAAAGTGGGTTATTTGTGACAGACGGATTTTTTGGGAACATGGTAGGAGTACCAGCAACACCAGTCACATTAGCATATGGGCCAAATCCAGGTGGGAATAATGGATCGCTAGTATGAGCTTGAACAAGATTTGGATCATTCGTAGTCGAAAGTCTAGGGATTGAAGAAGGCAGGGCTTGTCCATTCAGCCAATCTTGGTACATTTCCGCCATCTGTTGTTTCAATAACTTAATTTCTTCCATTGATGCTAATTCCTGCGAAATCAACTGATTTTTCTCTTCTTCACTACCAGACCCTACACCTTCTCTGCAGGTCATCTTTCTCTTTTCTTTGTATCTAGTGTTTTATGGATATGATGCCAGTTTAAACCACAAACCAACCACCAACTACTTTATCTTTCTAAGACCAAGTAGCAAATGGGTGAGTGTTATATTTTAAACACATTATAATGCCACGTTATATGTCATGCTTTTATATGCATTTTCCAACCTATCATGGAAGGCTTTGTGATTCATCCCGACTTTTCTTGGTGTATTTTTCAAAAATTATGATCGAACTCTTGGAGGGTTGCCTATGTATCATGCCAGGATATGAATCAGATCTTGCGTAGTTCGGGAAATATATGTCGTACAAAACTCAGCCTCAAGACCCCTAAAGGTTCAGAACTGTTAAGATTTATATATATTTTTTATTTTGTAAAAACTTAGCCTCATGATCCCTAAAGATTCAGGGCTATTAAGATATATAAAAATTGGACTTGAGGATTAAAAAATAATTATGAAAGTAATCATATTTTCAAAATATTCCCCAATAAATCTATGAATAATTTTTTAAAAGATAGGGTCGTAACCTGAGAAGGACTTCCTACGTATCCCACTAAAGAGTGAGAATCAGACCCTCGTAGTTCATAAAGACCGTAAAACTATGTTACTAAAAATTTTCCTTTCTTTTAAAAATAAATTTTTTCTTTGAAAAATGATTCACTAAATGTGAGGATAATTTAATTGTTTGCATTTTAAAGTTGTTTAAAGTCGGTCAACAAACAAACAGCCTTCTAAACAAATGTCAAAGAGAACGTAGGATGCACATGTTGGTCTTTATAAAGTAGGCCACCTGTCCTAGACAGACCCGACCCCTGTGTCGAGTCACGCTAAGTCAAATGCATATGATGCAAATAAAGCGGCACCTAATAGGGATAACCAAATTCTGAGTTTTCAGTTCTTCTAAGTTTAAGCCTAATAGGGATAGGTGTCTAAACTGGCTTATCCGAGCGGACACTCTAGCCGGGGAGGGACAACTTGGTCGGTAGCAGGGCAACACCGCCTTCGTTGCCGATCCGAACCCCGCCTAACATGTGTGACCATAATCCTTCACCAGGTGCCTTGACACTCCGGCTATCTCAAAAAGAAAGTAGGATGCATGCGCTGCATTCCTTCTATCCTATTTTAGAGACTCAGAGGGGGTGCGCAAGAGAAGACAGTATATAATATAGTTCAATCAATATCAAAGCGGTAAATAATCGACAAGTAGCACATAAGGCCAACAAACACAATATCAACAATAATTAAAGCAAGTATAAGTCAATATAAAAAGCTCGAATTCTTATTATTCCCTAGCAGAGTCGCCAGAGATGTCACACCCCCTTTTCGCTCGAAGGATTCGAGTTCGAAGGATTTTTTCAATTAAAGTGACGATATTGAATAAGGATTAGTTTTTAATTATAGAGTTGCCACTTGGAATTGAGTTATGGTGTTTCAAGTCACCTTTTGGAATCCCTAATCAAAAGGAAATGACTCTTTTTATTGGTCTGCGAAAATAGAAGACCGGGTAAGGAATTCTGTTGACCGAGGGAAAGGTGTGAGGCACCCCTCGAGTCCCGTGGTTCTAGCAAGGTCGCTTCATTGACTTATACTTAACTAAAACTATTTCGATAAATTGTGTTAAGGCCTAAATTCGCTCATTTTATTATACCGAAAACTTGTGTATTATCTTATATTAAATTAGTCGTGTGAAAATTAATTTTTGAAAAATAAATGCCAAGGTACATTATAGCATCCTTGAATTTAAAATGTCTCGGAAAGATGCGTATGCCACATTCTTAATCGAGACGAATATTTTAAAACCATAACATAATAAAAATGTATTGTCTATTTACATAAAACAATAATTTATATTTTTATTACACTAAAAAAATAAATATTTTTAAGTCAAATCGTGATTATCAAATTGACAGGAAGACAATTTTTTTTTTAAAAGTCAAAACACGGTTAATTAAATAAACCGAGTTAATGTATACGTAGAAATAAAGAAAAACAAAAATTCTAAATAAAAGATAGTATCATAACACAAATAGTTTTTCTGTTTTTGTATACTAAAGAAAAATGATAAGAAAATATTTAAAGAAGAAAGTCACGAATTTCTTTATAATTTAACTCGAACACAAAATTTAAAAAAAAACATAGAACTCGTATTATGTGATATATATCTCTAAAAAATATTTTTTTTTGGACCTATATACATATAAAATAATATTTTATTTTATATTTTTGGTAAATTGTTTGAGTAACCTTTTTTGATTTAATGTAGCTACGATAGTGATTTCTTAATTAACAATCTCTTAATTATTTAACTAGCAAATTGTCAAAAATCCTCCAAAACTTAAGTCATACAGTGATATTAAGTAAACAGGAACCAAGTGCAAAGACCAAAATGGGTGATGCCATAGAAAGTAGAAAAGAAAGTAGATTTCAACAACTGTTACATTTTATTTTATTTTTTTATTTTTTCTCTAAAAAAACTCTAAACATACACATTTACGAAAATATACTCAAACAATATCAAGATGAAGCAGTAGTATTTACTTAATCCCATTTTTTTGGAAATAATTTGATAATTATATACCAACTTAAGAAAAATACGAACATATCTATGATCCTAACTCCATATCTACGTATAAATATAAACAATTTGGTAACTTAATCGTATAACATGTAACAATAGAAAATTCACATAATTAATTCACTTCACATATTAAATAATGTAGGAAATCACTTGAACATTTTTGTACATATTTTTCCACAGTAAAATCTATAACGAAAATAGTGCATTGAAGAAGAACCTGTAAGGAATTAAATTGAATAATGCAGCAAGAAACCTTCATCGGAAACTTTAAACGGAACCCGAATTCATCTATACCCTTTTCTCTCTTTTGATTGATGATTTTCTCTGACGGACTTTTTTTTTATTTTTTTTGTTTTTTGATGGTTGTAGTGTATGATATTTTTTTTTTTTAGTTTCTCCGTTCCCTCTTTAAGTTTTTCTTTTGGTTTTTGTTTCTTCTTTTCCACCAAATGTTGTTCTCCTCTTTCTCGCGTGTCTCTCTTTTTTTTTTTTTTTATCCCCTATGTATTGTCCTGTGTGTTGTGTTATATAGAGATGTAGGAGGGGGAAAGTTGAGAAAAATTAGGGGGTGGTTGGGGTAGGTTTTTTAACAATAAAGATCCCTTTTTTTTTAATAAATAAATAAATTATATAAATAATAATAATAATAATAATAAAATAATATTAACTAATTAATTTTTTATACTTAAGAAAAATATAACTAACTTAAAATAAAATAAAATTAATAGCTTATTTATAAAAATTTAAATTAAAAGAAAAAATATTTTTTTGAAAATTTTTCATAAAAATAAAAATATCTTAAACTGTAACTTTATTTTTTTTGAAATTTTTTTTCACAATTTTTAAAATGAAATCTACTAAAAAATGAAATAAGAACTAAAGATAATATTTTGACATAAATAAATATTTAATGTCAAAAATAGGTTAAAACTCGGGAGGGTCAAAAATCACATGTCTACAACTTTATGTCATTTTAGGTTGATTATCGTTTTAATATTTTAAAAAATATCATTATTTAATATTTTAAATAGTTGTCCTTCCTAAATCTGACCTCAAGTAATATAAAGAATGGATCTTGGACCTAACTCAACCTTAAAAGCTAGCTCATGAGGGGAGGATTCTCCAAGTCCATATAAGGAGACCAAGTACCCGTCCTTCTCCCGATGTAGAACTCTTAACAACCCCGTACGTCCAGACCTTGTTAACTGGAGCGTGAACAATATAATATGGGAGCCCAACATCGGTGAGCAAAGAATATCGATGGGTCTGGCTCTGATATCATGTAAAGAATGAATCTTGGCCTAACTCAACCTCAATCAAAAGTTATCTCATGAGGGAGGATTGCCCAAGTCCATATAAAGAGGCCAAGTACTCATCCATCTTCTGATGAAGAACTGAAAGAATTAAAGTAAATTCTGATTTTTCAACTATATCAATATGATAAGATAAATATCTAATTTGTTTTGGTTATTTATTGAATGTTGATATGGTGAAGTTTTTTGTTTTTCAATAATGATTTATTTTTTTACGCAAAAAAAAGTAATGATAGATGGACACAATTATTTAGATATTAATACACTGACTAAGGAGCAAATACAAGAGTGCATAAAAAAACAGTCTGTGACATGTAGTATTCCTCTTCTTGTGACAATGTTGTGGATCATGTTGGATAGGTTTACACTAACCTTTTTCTATCAATTGTTCAAGCAACCGACTTTTATGCACTATATATGTCTCAATAAAATTAGTGACCTAAAATTAAATTTTAATATGAAGCCTTAAATATGGACATATTAAAAATATTATTAATAATTTAGAGTTATTTTTTGATTCTTGAGTGCTACTTTTTTTTTAGTGTGGTATTTTTAGAAGACATTAACCATTTAACTTCACATAATAATAGTATTATTTATAAAAGTAAGGAATAATTTTAATTAACAAGATGTAAGTCATCTGTTAGCAATGTATTACCTTGAATATTATTGTGAAAACTTTATTTATTAATATGAGATTTAATAAAAGTTCAAAAATATTTAAATAAAAAGTAGATAGTTCTTCTTTCTTTTCTTTTCTTTTTTAATTTAAATTTTGTACCTTTATATTTTATAATCTTTAATATTATTTTAAGTTAAATTAAAATTAGAAAATTTATATTAAATTTTTTGACGCCTCAAAATTTTAGGGCGTAAACCAAATGCTTTATTAGTCTTACTCTTAAGCCTCCCTTGACAGTCACCGAAAAAGAATCCAAAGAAAAAAAGGTTATATTTGACAGGGGGATGAACTCATGTTATGCTAATTGTGGGATATGGTATATACAAATATGAAGAAAACTTTAATCTTATTGAGAATATTTGGGTATAGAAGTGGGGTTACAAAGGATATGGTAAAATTAAACGCTTTCTCGCCTATAACCTAGGATATCCTAAGAAATTTTCTTTATTAAAAAGTTAGAGAGAGTCCTTCTTCTTTCTAGATTTTTAAAATATTTCCTCAGGTAAGCTCACGCGCCATGAACGACCCAGTCTGCCCCACCCTACCCCACCGAAACCACCAGACAAGGATGATTGTCATATGGCAATTGACATGAGTAACAAAGTGTCCTACAGGGATATTGTTAAAGAAAATAATTCTATTTCATAGAACTACCCTTTCAGTTTCCAAGATAGATGTCCTTGGACCCATCGATGGAAACGGAGAACAAAATTATGCTCACTAAGGAAGACGAAGCAAAAATCTAAACTCCTGTCGTTTCTTAGATATAATAAAGGCAGTTGGGAGAAAATTTAACCATCAATATCAAAGGACCAAGCTGATAGATCTATGAAAGATTCAAGAAGGGTTTGCCCTAATTAATTTGGGAATGGAATTTTACACCGTCAAGTTCAACAGTGAGGAATACTAGAAGAGAGATCTACGGCAAGGGCTTTGGTTTATTGCAGGTGCTTACTTATCGGTACGAAGCTAGGAACCAAACGTCGTACCTTCAGAGATCAAAGTTCAAAGCACTGCTATTTGGATTATGTTACCACATCTACCAAGCGAGTGTTATGATGTTGGAATTCTAGACAAGGTGGACAAGAAAATAGGGACTCTTGTTAAGATAGATATGTGAACATCCTCGGCTCTAAGAGGACGTTATGCACGGATATGTATACAATCCCTCTAGAAATCCAGGTTAAACATTAGTCGTAATCGGGAGTCACCGATAAATAATTCATTATGAGAGAGAGGAATTCTTATGTAAAACATGCAGGCAGCATAGCCACAATCGTCGAAATTCAAACAAGAATGACAGATGATGACCTTTAAAAAAAGGAAAAGAGAAAAGGAAGTAGGGGGAAAACACATCTTAGGCCAAGATCACACAAGCAAGTTCTCTAACTTCCAAAACTCCCAAGCCAAAAAATCCACCACCGCTCCGACAATGGATGACGGCTGAAAGGGCAAAGCACATGCTATGGTGAACCCTAAGGATTTGGGTTGGCCCAATAATTCACCTAGGACAATGACCCTAGAGGCGGGTCCCTCATCCCCTAAGGCTTCACGTATAAGTCCTAATAAGGAAAAAAGATTATTTATACCCAATCTATTAGGCCATTTTAAAGAAGCTAATACTAGCTTAAGCCCAAATCACTACCTTCCTAGTTCTGAATTAAAAATTACAAGTGGCCCCAAGTCAAAAAACTAAAGAAAGTATCAATTCCCATAAAAAGGTCTTGTCGGAGGTAAAGTTGAACACTATTCCTTGGAATTTGAACCCCCTCCAATCCACTAGTAGCCTAATTATGGCTCCTTCTCCGAAAAACACAAATTCCCTCACAGTAAAGTCAAGGATATTGACATGACTAAAGAAGAAGAGCCAGCAGGGAGAAACAATCCTTTACTTCATCCTTCTAATTCCAAGGATAGTAACAGTAAGGGCTTTAACTCAAGCTCCCCATCTAAACTCTCCCTTGAGGAGTATGGAAAGAATGGAAACTCCTCTCAACCCCTCCAACATGAACACTCTAATCTCTACAACATTCACATCTGCACCTCTACCAGTGGACCACCAACCAACCTCATGGTTAGGAATAGGGCTCCTGGAGAAGATGATTCCCCTCTATCTAAAATAGAAAGGGAGGAAATTCCGAATCATCATTCAAAACCCTCAGTACTTAGCTTAACTGATCATGGAGGGGTTGACTCAAGATCTACAAAACTTTGGTCACAATATTTGGATGACAACTTTGCTGAAACTGACCAAGCAGACCTCCCTGGGTTCCCTGACCCCAGAAATCTTGAATGCGGAAATGGAAATAACAAGTCAATCCCTATCATTCTTTCCTCTAAAGATGATAGGCTTGATGGAGGAAGGTCCTCTTTTTGTACTAACCTCTGAGCTGCGCCTTCTCAATTGATGACTCCAACATCTCCTCTAAACCCTGGCCCATCAATGGAGATGCTAGAAAGAGACAAAACCCTAGAGGCTTTAAAAGAAGGCAACCAGGAACTAGAGAACAAACTAGCTTCACTGAGAGTCCTAAAAATAGAGGCAGTAACTTTAGGAAGGCCAGTTCACCTCAATTCAAGGATGTGATAAGCGAGATAATCATCATTCTTATCCCTCAGAATCTCACCCTGTTCGATTTGGAACTAGTACCCCCAAGTCCAGCCATAGGCAGCTTCTACAAGATTAAAATGTCTCTCTTATCTAGAAAGAGAAAATGGTCAGAAGAACCAACCATGATCAGCCCAGGGGGAGGGGGAGGAGATCATGCAGGACATTAAGGAACTAGGAATACCAACAATGCCAATGATGAATTCCATAATATGGAACACTAGAGGGGCCAACAATGTTGAGTTTAAGAGGAATTGCAAAGCCATGATGGGAATGCACAAACCTACTATCCTAGCCCTGCTAAAAACTTGGATGAGTGACCAAAATAATCTTATTGAAGAGTTAGATTACACTAAGAAGATTCAATACCCTGTTGTTAGAAGGTCTGGAGGTCTGGTCATTATGTAGAATAAGGATAATCTTACTATTAATGATATCAGCATCACTTCTTAGGGGATTCACATAGTTGTCTAGGTTAGAAGTCCTCTATCCTACTGGTTTTTAGTGCTATTTATGCTCGCAACTATTTTCAGGATATAAAGGATTTATGGAATCACTTACTTGCTTTGCTAAAACGATTAAAAACTATCCTAATAATGCTTGGCTTGTGGGGGAGATTTTAATGAGATTCTAAAATCCTATAATAAGTTTAGGGGGGAATTGTATTAATCGCAATAGAGCAGGCCACTTCTGGACTGTAAATACACCTGGTCTAACAAAAGGTATAGGAACAGGAATTCCTTAATCCTGGAAAGATTAGATAGATGCTTAGCCAATGATTCTTGGATTAAGTTGTTTCCTTAAGCCAAGGTCATTTATCAACCTATAAACCACTCTAACCACTCCCTACTGCTAATTAACCTTAATAGGGATCATACCATTGCTCTCAAATACTTCAGAATAGAAACTATGTGGTGCTCCCACCCTTCCTTTCCTCAGCTTGTAAGGAATTCCTTTAAATATGAGTTCAACCTCACTCAAGTAATTACTCATTATGAATCCAACATCTCTATCTGGAATAAGGAAACTTTTGGTAACATTTTCCAAAAGAACAAGCACCTCCTATCTAGACTGAACGGGATTCAAAAAGCTTATGCTAACCTCTATAGTTCCTTCCTCCAAAACCTAGAGCAATAACTTACCAATGAATATATTGGAATTCTTAAGCATGAACAAAAACTTGAGAATAAAATCTAGAATAACTTAGCTCACTGAAGAAGACAGCAATACCCAATTTTTTCACACTTCTACCTTAAATAGAAGAAGGAAAAATAGGATTAGCTCTCTTAAGGATGATCTAGGTAGCTAGATCTACACTCAAGATGATATTAGAGATAACATCATTAATTTCTACTCTAAGTTGTACTCCTCTGAGCATTCTTTATCCCCTCTTAACTAACAAAAGAACCTTTCCTCCAAGGGCTCTATTAGCCAGGATGACCACCTAACTCTAGAAGCCATCCCTGAGCTGAAGGAGATCAAGCATGTTGTTTTATCATTCAATCCCACTAAGGACCTTAGGCCTGATGGCATTCATCCTCTTCTTTATCAAAATTATTGGGATATTATTGGCCTTTCTTTAGTTAATTTCTATAAAGACACCTTTTTAAGGAGGTTGGTCTAATCTACATTGGTGGTAGGATTGAACATGTGTTCAACGTGGATGAAGATCACTTGTTAATCCCTGAAATTGCAGACTATGTAAAGTCATTTGATGTTACAAAGTTGGAAAAGACTTATGTTGTATCATCTTTGAGGGATCATCTGGTTGAATTGAAAAAAGATAGGAACATTTATGACATTGTGTTATTTTTAAAAGGTGGGGACACACTAGATCTATATGTGTGTGAGGACTCAATGGTAGAGTATGTGGATCAATTCGAAGGACAAATGAATCAAGTTACAAGTGTTAGTGAAACTTTTAATACAGTTGTATCTGACAGAAAAAAATATGAGGTATGTTTTGTTCCATGTGAAAATACCAAGGAAAAAAATCAAGATCTAGGGTTAGATTCTTCTTATGCTGTTGTTATTTCAAATAGTTGTGACTAAAACAACTGAACTTTGGGCCATGTCTTATGGGCACCTCAAGCTCATGTGAAACGGAGGTCGCCTCGATAACCCAACCTAAGCATCTCAACATACCATAGGAGGCGAAGGAACTCCAACTCGTATGTCATAATAGAAATATATCATAAGTCAATATTATAATCATTATAATAACTACGCCCAAGTTAACAGTTGTTCACAACACCTCTCTACAATACCGATATCAATAAATGTATATGTAGGGATAGCCAAACCAAGTCTTAAGGAGACTAAGTCTAATGATAGAGACCAAGAGATGATATCTTCTGAAGTAAGGAAGCTCACCGCTTCAAGTCAAGAACGAACCACCTCGATCTACTAATTACTGCACAGGTAAAGAAGATGATGCTCTGGGACCTATATCACGTGGGGACGTAGTGTACAAATATGGTTAGCGGTTGGAACACTCGCATGTAACTCAAGGATAAGTGATAAAATAACATCATCATTCAACAAAAAGACAATATATCACATTTCATCTCATTCACACACTTATCCATACATATTTATATATATATCACATGCTAATCAAGATATCATATCAAGGCTCGTCATTATTCTAAAGCATTCGTTCATTAGATATAAAGTGGACGACTACCACCTCCCACACTCATAGGCTCATCATTCTTAACATGCTAAGGACTTCAACCACAATCACATTATCATTAGATAAGGGGCTTCACCTATGCACACATATTCATTAGCCAAGGACTTTAACCACACTCATAATCATTCAAACAAGGGACTTTACCCACACACATTCATCATTCATCAAGGGACTTTACCCACACACATTCATTTAGGCAAGGGACTTTAACCTCATGCCCATTTGTTAGGCAAGGGATTATAACCACAGGCCATCTGTGGACTTTACCATAAGCCTCTTCATGAGGTGAGGTACTTTGACCTCAAGAGCTCTGCCTATGCAACGTACTTTACCTTGTATTTTTATTGGGCGAGGGACTTTACCTCCAAGCCATATCATGGGCAAAGGACTTTAACCTCAAGACATCACATAAGGAAAGAGACTTTAACTTTAAGCCATCACCACCATTATTAGTTGACATTTGGGACTTTACCCTCTTGTCTATGAATCAACGCACATTCAACACAAGACTTAGGGACTTTAACTATTTAGCCAATTCAATCACTATACAAGACCCCATGGTCCTTGTGGGAGCCTTCATTGCTCAACCATTTCAATAAGCCAATGCATTCATTCAATTCATCACACAATTTATTTTATGATCCTCAATACCTTTACAAGACATTCATATTTCAATAGCATTCTCATGCCACACTTTAGTTCAATACACCATTCAAGTTCATCTTCATATTAAGGGACTTCACCCTCTTATTAGCCATTAGCTCAACAATATCATCAATTACACATTTTATGGATCACAATACTCTTATCACAACATTTATCAAACATTCATACTCATTGGGCCATTGCCCTAGTTCAACACATCATCAACAATTGACTAGACAATTCACTTAGATATTTTCACAAACACATTTTGTGCATACTTGTGACAAAGTCATTTTCATGGTAAATATCATCAAGACTAGGGTTATCCAATAACCTCATGTTAAACAACATTCAACAAGCATACACATATGCAATCTTCCTCAACAACATACATCAACACAAGTATAAACAAAAATCATCATTATTCATTGTTAGGTAGCAAAAACCTTTACATTTGATTCAAAATCACCATGTACACTTACTAATCTAAGTGTGAAATACACGGGTTTAGAGTTATTTCAAAAGGGGAAGAGATATATGCCTTAAACAAGAAGACACACCAACAATCTTGACTCTTCCTCTTGCCACAAGATGAACACCTCCAAACCCTAGCCTCCAATCTTGCTTACAAGAGCCTTTAGAGTGTTTAGGATGTTTAGTCTTGTCTATGAAGACTTAAGAGGCTACATACCCTTATATAGGTCAAGTACTTAGGGTTTTAGGCATGGGAAATGACCAAGAGGTCCTCGGTTAAAAGCTGGAAAACACACACGTGCAGGGGTACGACTTCTCCTCAAGGTTCACTTGGAAATCGTAACCTAGGGTATGAGTGGTACCCCAACTTATACCCAAGGTTTCCGTTAGGTAAATCACACTGTTATGGGTAATAAAAGGGACCTTTGAGTTGTAACCAAGGGTATGACTCACCCTCCAGTCACGAGCTCAAGTTGTGACTAAAATAGTCCACTCTAGGTTTGAGACTTTACTCTATATGGTTGACTATTATACGACTCGTAAGCATGGTTACGACCAAGTGATGACCTTGTCATATGGTGGAAAGTATACTAACCTAACATACTATTTAGGATACGGAAGTGGAGGTCATGGAGGGTACTAGTCGTGACCTAGGGTACGACTCAAGTACCCCCAACCATACTCGCTCCAGAGACATCAAAGAGGTTGTTGTCTTCTTCAAGGGTTTAAGTCTAAGCATTTAAATTCTTTCCCACATGGATAGGTGAGTATAGATTCAAGTTAACACCCTAATATTCACCTATGAAGTCTTTAAACAAGTTGGAAACAACACACAATAAGGATACAACATACATATCATGATCATTGCTATCCAACCAAAAATTTTGCAAGGTCACATTCTCGGGTGTTTCATTCTCCCCCACTTAGGATCATTCATCCGTGAATGATGGGTAAGGTAAGCATAAACACAAGTTAACATATCAACATGCATCAAACCAACCATTACACGAGTTAGAACAAGAACAAAACAATGATGTAACACAACACATAGTATGATCAACATCAATCAACCATTTCATTTCATTTGTCTTGAGACTCCAACTCATTATTTATCCACCATTTTCTTGTTTCATAACTTAGTGACTCCAACCAATCAACTCATCAAGTATATTGAGCAACTCAATGTATTTGGAGACTTTACACCCCCATTTATCAAGAATATGAATCAATTTAAAGTATTAGAGACTTAACCCTATCAAAACAAGTCACACATCATTTCATAGTATTAGGAACTTTAATCCATGGTCTAACAAGACACCAATCACTTCACGCATTGGGAACTTTAATCCATTGTCTAACAAAGACATAAACTAATCTCAATCATTGGAGACTTTACTCCATTGTCTATCAAAGACATACATCAAAGTAAGGAGATTAACACATACCCCCATTGCAAGCTTCCAGAATGGGAAATAAATTTAGGTACTTGGACATCATGTCCTCTTCCGCCTCCCAAGTAGCTTCCTCAGACTTTTGGTTCCTCCATAGAACCTTCACCGATGCCACTTCTTTCATTTGTAACCGGCAACTTGCTGATCTAAGATCCTCACCGGGATCTCCTCATAGGACAAAGAGTTCAAGATACCAACATCTTCCGAGGGATCAACCACGAATGGATCACCCACACATTTTTACAACATAGACACATGGAAAATCGAGTAAATGGAGCTCATACTTGGAGGCAACTCCAACTCATAGGAGACATTTCCAACTCTCTTCACAATCAAGTAAGGGCCAACATATCCGGGACTAAGCTTCCCCTTTTTACCAAACTGCATCACTCCCTTCATGGGAGACAATTTCAAGAATACCCAATCGCCCACATTAAATTTTAAGACCCTACATCTCATATCAACATAGGAATTTTGGTGACTTTGAGCAGTTTTCAATCTATAAAAAATCACCTTCACCTTCTTTAAGGCTTGGTGAACTAAATCGAGCCCAAGCAACTTACCCTCACCAACTTTGTACCACCCAATAGGAGATCGACATCTCCTACCATACAATGCTTCGAAAGGTGCCATGCCAATACTAGAGTGGTAGCTATTATTATAGGCGAACTCAATCAAAGGAAAGTGATCATACCAATTACCACCATAATCAATTACACAAGCCCGCAACATATCCTCCAATGTTTAGATAGTTCTCTTCGCCTGACCATCCATTTATGGGTGGAATGCGGAACTAAGGCACACCTTAGTTCCCAAACCTCTCTGGAACGCCTTCCAAAAGTGGGATGAAAATGGAGGAACACGATCCGAGATAATAAACACTGGCGTACCATGCAACTTCAGTATCTCCGCAAGGTATAACTTAGCATAGTTTTTGCTGAGAAATTAGTTTTCACGGGAAAGAAATAGGCAGACTTGGTCATTCTATCAACAATGACCCAAATAGAATCACATTGGTTTTGAGACCTAGGAAGACCGGTAACGAAATCCAAATTAATAGACTCCCTCTTCTACTCGGGCAACATAATCTCTTGGTACAGGCCACCGGGCCTAAGGTGCCCAACCTTTACTTGTTGGCACCCCATACACTTAGCCATATGGCTAGCAATATCATGCTTCATATTATTCCACCAATAGAAATTCTCAACCATGGCCCCTTCCCTTAATCCATCAACGTCGAGAACACATAGCCTACCTTGGTACCTCAAGATACTATCACCACCAATCACAAAGTCTGCGGCTTTATATTAACCCACATTACTTTTGATCTTCATCAATTCGGGGTCTAAGACTTGCTTTTCCTTTATCTCAACAACAAGAGACAATTGAGATACCGGATGCACAAACACACCACCATCCTCGGAGTGTGCAAGTCAAACTCCAAGATTCACCAAGCGATGAATATCTTTTACCAACTCCCACTTAACCTCATCAACATGGTCCAAACTTCTCATAGACAATCTACTAAGAGCGTCTACGACTATATTTGCCTTATCGAGATGGTAATGAAGACTTATATCATAGTCTTTCAATAGATCAAGCTACCTTCTTTGCCGGAGATTTAACTCCTTTTGGGTAAACACATATTGAAGGCTCTTATGATCAGAAAATATATCGACATGAACACCATAAAGATAATGCCGTTAAATTTTCAAAGCAAAGACCATGGCTAACAAATCTAGATCATGGGTAGGGTAGTTCTTTACATAAACTTTCAATTGCCTAGAAGTATAGGACACCACCCTACTATATTGCATCAACACACAACCAAGACCGATACGAGAAGCATCACAATACACCACAAAACCATCGTTACCCTCAGGCAAGGTCAACACTAGATCCTAGGTCAATTTATCTTTCAACTTCTTGAAACTACCCTCACTTACATTGGACCACAAGAACTTGACCTTTTTTGGGTCAATTTGGTCAACGGGGCAGCTATAGTGGAAAAACTCTCCACAAAACTTCTATAATACCCGGTTAGACCCAAGAAGCTCCGAATATCGGTTGGAGTCGTTGGTCTAGGACACTTCTTAACCGCCTCAATCTTTTGGTGATCCACCATAATCCCTTCAATAGAGATGACATGACGAAGAAAGGCTACGACTTTCAACCAAAACTCACACTTGGAGAACTTGGTATACAAATAATGATCCTTTAAAGTTTGTAATACAGCACAGAGGTGATCTACATGATCCACATCACTCTTAGAATAGACCAAGATATCATCAATAAAGACAATAACAAGCATGTCCAAGAACAAACAGAAGACCCTATTCGTCAAACTCATGAATGTCATCGTGGCATTGGTCAACCCAAAAAATATGACAAGAAACTCATAGTGACCATACAGGGTTCTAATGGCTGTCTTAGGGATATCTGTATCCCTAATTTTAAGTTAATGATAACCCGATCTAAGATCAATCTTAGAGAAATACTTCGCACCCTGAAGTTGATCTAACAAATCATCGACCCTAGGAAGAGGATATTTATTCTTTATGGTCACTTTGTTCAACTGGCGATAATCAATAAACATATGAAGGGAACCATCCTTATTGCACACGACAATACAGGAGCACCCTAGGGAGACACACTAGGCCAGATGAAACCCTTATCTAAGAGGTCTTTCAATTGATGCTTAAGTTCTTTCAACTCTGCCGAAGCCATCCTATAAGGGGGAATAGAGATCGAACGAGTGTCCGAAATAAAGTCAATCCCAAAATCAATCTCCCTATCGGGAGAAACACTGGGGAGATCATCGGGAAACACATCGTGAAACTCATTTACCATAGGAACAGATTCTAGAGATGGCTCTTTCGAGTTGAAATCTTTAACTCAGACCAAATGATACAAGTACCTCTTCAAAATCAACCTTCGGGCCTTAAAATAAGAAATAAACCTTCTTTTAGGAACTAAGGAACCACCTTCCCACACAATGACCGGTTTATTAGGGAATTTAAACATGACCCTACGAGTTCAACAATCGAAGAAAGCATAACAAGAGTGTAACCAATCCATTCCCAAGATAACATCAAAATTAACCATGTATAACTCTATCAAATCAACGAGAGTATCTCTACCACAAATAGATATCACACACCCCCGATAGACTCTTTTAACAACTACAGAGTCTCCAATTAGGGTAGAAACATTAAAAGAAACCGACAGACTCTCAGGACGACATTCAAGATGTACAGCCATATACGGTGTCACATAAGAAAGAGTAAAACCTGGGTCAAGCAAATAATACACATCACGAGAGAAAAGTCTCAACATACCCATAATAACATCGAGATACGCCTCAAAATTCTGGTAAGTAGCAAGTGCATACAAGCAGTTCCGGCTAGTGTCGGTGCCTGAAACAGAAGCAGCAACAGACATATCACCCTTTGTTGCAAGAGGAGGAGCAATAAAGGCCCTGTTGGCCCAAAAATTGGCTAAAGAGGAGCACTCATGCTGCATGTACGCAATTTGACCATAATAAAAACACCTGTTCATTCCTTGCTCACACTGACCACGGTGACTCTGACCATAGAATCTGCAAGGAGGACAGGGTAGAACCGACTTAGCACCACTAGTATAAAATTGGGCACCTTATGCCAGAGACCCTCCACCGAACTAAGAGCGACAACCACCCGAGAAATTTAGGTAAGGATAGTGAACACTAGCCGAGGAGAATGAACTCGAACTACCCAACTTTTTTCGTGGCCACTTTTCACTACTTCCATCACCACTCTTGAAAGGCCTAAAATTCCTTCCTTGCTTCTCACTAAGCTCAATTTGATTCTTCTTCTCATCCTCTACTTGTTGCATATACACAATCAACCTAGAGATATCCATGTTATCAATCAACAAGGTCGCCTTGCTCTCAAGGACTAACTCATGGGATAGTCTTGAGATAAATTTGCACATTCTAGCCCTCATGCTAGAAACCATCTCGGGAGAATACCTTGACAATTGATGGAACTTCAAGGCATACACTTGAACGAACATTCTCCGTTGCTTTAAGTTTATGAACGCTTCCATCTTTGCCTCCCTCAACTCTTGAGGAAAGAAGCAGTCAAGGAAAGCCTTAGAGAAATCCACCCAAGAAGTCGGGATAGCATTAATACCCCTAGATAACTCCCACCTTTCGTACCACTGGTACGCGATATCTTTCAATTGGTAGGAAGAAAGATCTACACCCTCAATTTCCGAAGTATGCATGATTTGGAAGATTTTTATAACACCCCGTAAATTTTTTCGTACACTTATCGCGATTATATGGAGTCCTAAAGGCTTGCGTATGGGTTAAATTAAGTTTATGGTGTTCGGAAGTATCCCGTCAATAGTTGTATGTGTAGGTATTGGAATAAGCTTTCCAATGATATAAAGTTTGCCCAAAACAGAGGAGTATTTCATATAAGCGAGCACATTCAAAATTTCAAAACGGTGGCCGAGAAGCCTGTGAACAGTAAATCTGCAGGAAAATTACTGCAGCTAGGCAATTTTCTTTGGATCAACTTTAGACGATCATAACTCCTTGTACAAAAAGAACTGTGTGAGCTGCTATATATCGACGAAAATCTCAGAGAGTCTTGTTTGCGATGAAATTGGTTTCATCCAAATCCAATGTCTGAGTAAGGAGCTATACCCGTTTTACTACAGCCTATAAAAAAAAACAGAATTTTGGGACAGATTTTTGGGTCAACTTTAAACGACCATAACTCCTTGTACAGGAAGAACTGGGTGGTATACTTTATATGAAAATGAAATCCCTTTGAATTATATTTCCAATGCAATTGGTTTCACCCAAATCCAATACTGGAGCAAAGAGTTATGATCGATTTACTTCAGCCTGTCAAAACTGTCCACTGGGGACAGATTCGGATTTATTTAAATTTTTAGGGCAAAATGGTCATTTTCTATTACCTCTTGGACGAAAATTGGTCTTTATAAACATACACTTAGCCTCATATATATCATATATCATCCAATTATTAAGAGAAGGTGAAACCCTAGCCTAATTTCAACTTCAAATATTTTGTGATTCAACCGTAGAAAATTCGAATTGGTTCCGTAGTTGTGTTCACCATCTCGAAAGCTTCAAGAAGCACCCCATGGTTATGTAAGGAGGATTCTAAATACAAGAGTTCATTGTTAAGGTATGAATATTTTTTATTCTTGATTCTTATCCATGAATAAGTATTGATAAAGGATTATGAGTATTGTCTTGATGTTGGAAGATAACTAGAAACATAGTTATGAATTGTTTTGTATAAATTGTTGTAGTAAATTATGGAAGTTGTTGTATTGGATTATGGAGGATGAATTGTGGTGATATATCATTATATTAGTGGTTATGTATGCCTAGTGATCATGTTGGTATTGGATGGTGATTAAGAGGGGAAATAAAGGCTAAGAGTGATGTTGAGGGATATTGCATGAAAATGCATGATATGTGAATGTAATAAGAGTATAAGAGGATGTATGTAGCACTCTTATTGATGAGTTAAAGGATTACTTCCTAGACATTATTTGGTGAAGTTAATACCTAAATGGTAAGGTTTGGTTGCTAATACTAGTTTGCCACAAATGACTTATTGTAGATAAGTGTTCGAAGAGTACGGGAAGTCAAGTTGGACTTGTATTGAAGTGGTTATATCAAGGTATGTAAGACATACTCTATCTAATCTTTGGCATGAATAATGACCCATGGCACTCTCAAGTAAGCTTCCAACATTGTCCTACGACACATGACACATAATAACATCATTTGATCTTCGACACCACCAATTGAACTTGTTTTCACTTTTAAGATGTCCGGCTAGTCAAAAAAATGTCCATATACTATTGTTGACTCCGAAATGGTTTAATGAGGTATCCATGATTCTCTACTTCATTTTCATGATATTGATTACCTATTTACATGTTTTTCCTATTGAGGTATCATGGTTTCAAGTTCCATAAGGTGTGACCACAAAGTAACCAATCTCAAAGATTAATTGAATTAAGAAATGGAATGTCTTTATTTTAAATTGATGATATGATGTATTGTATTAGTACCACTGATCAGTTGGCCATTGTATTATAAAGATTATGTATATATGCTATTCCAGGGGTGGTCCCTGATGTATTGTATTAGTACCACTGATCAGTTGGCCATTGTATGACATATGTTATGTATTGATAAGGAATACGGGAAGTAATGATATGAAAGTAATGTGCAGGTATCCCATCAGCTCTTTTAAGTGTGGTCTACTCATACTGTTTATTCACTGGTATCTGGGTTCTGTTGATCTTTTGTATCTCATCTTGATACTCACTGCCTTACATACTCAGTACATATTTCCGTACTGACGTCCCTCACGGGGGACCTGTATTCATGCCTTCAGGAACGGGTACTTCAGGTCGTACACCTCCGCAGTAAGAGCCAGGACATTCTGTTGATAGTGGTGAGCTCCAGTTGTTTCGGGGCATCCCAAGTCGTTTCTATATGTACTTTTGGTATTTGTATAAAAGTCTTTTGTGGGCGGGAGTTTGTCCCGACCCTAACTCAGTTGTGTATCTATGTAGAGGCTTTTGTAGACATATTGTACAGCCATAGGAGTGTTTGGTTGATAGACGTGATGGCTCTGACGGCCAATTACTGTTTATATATATATATGTGTGTCTGCTGGGCTGATACAGGTACTGTTTTCTTCTATTTACAACGAAGTGCTGCCCAAATTTCTAATTTTCATAAGTAATGTAAGTGTGAAAGTATAGGTTATGAACGGGTTCTCCCGGGCCTCCTCGGCTACGGGTGCCAGTCCGCTCCAATGGGATTTGGGGCGTGACAATTTTCTCCATTTTATCAATGAAGCCTTGAGAATCTTCCTCAACCTTTATACCGGAGAACATAGGAGGGATCAACCTCATAAATTGTCCCATTTTTGTAGCCTCAGAAGAAACAGTAAACGAAGTACCACACTCCACTTGAGAGGCTACCAATTGAGTCAAGAGATTGATAGAGTGACAAAATTTGGCATTAGTAGAATCTCTTTGAGGAGATCAACGCGGAATGCCACTCTTATGAGTAGGGTTGGTGGGTGGAACCCTATGAGGATGGACAGATGTCGCAGCCCTAGCCCGAGTCTGGACTCTAAAATTTGGACGTGCTTCATCCAAAAGACCCTCAGTAGTGCCTGCCTGAGTCTCAGATCTCTTTTGAGGCATGATCTGATATATAGCAAATAAAATCAAAATAAATCCAAGACCTTAAACTTAATAGATTGAGATTGAATCACGAGAAAGGGAAACATTCCTAAAATGTCTCATAGCCTCTTTTTTATAAGTGTGGTGCGCTTCATACCCATAAAAGAGACTACTTGACACGGTATTGTGAATACCCAACTGACTATAAACCTAGGCTCTGATACCAACTTGACATGACTCGAATTTTGGTCCATGTTGTATGGTCACGTCAAGCTCACATAAATCGGAGATCGCCCCGATAACCCAACCTAAGCATCTCAGCATACCATATGAGTCGAAGGAACTCTAACTCGTATATCATAGTGGAAATATATCATAAGTCAATATTATAATAATTATAATAACTACACGCAAGTTCATAGTTGTTCATAACACCTCTATAAAATATCGAAGTCAATCAGTGTATATGTCGGGACAAGTCCCCCGACTATAGCCAAACCAAGTCTTAAAAAGACTAAGTCTAATGATAAAGACCAAGAGATGACGTCTTCCGAAGTAAGGAAGCTCATCACTTCAAGTCAAGCACGAACCACCTTGATCTACTAATCACTATGCAGGTAAAGAAGAGGATGCCCCGGGCCCTACGTCGCGTAAGGATGTAATGTCTAGAGATGGTTAGCGGTTGGAACGCTAGCATATAACTTAAGGATAAGTGATAAAATAACATCACCATTCAACACTAAGATAATATATCATATTTTTGATCGCATTCACACACTTATCCATACAATATAGATATATCATATGCTAATCAAGATATCATATTGAGGCTCGTCAGACATGAAGTGTAGGACTACCACCTCCCACACTCTTAGACTCATCATTCTTAACATTCTAAGGAATTCAACCACAATCACATTATCATTAGATAAGGGGCTTCACTTGTACACACATATTCATTATCTAAGGACTTTACCCACACACATTCATCTAGGCAAGGGACTTTAACCTCATGCCCGTTTATTAGACAAGGGACTCTAACCACAGGCCATCTGTGAACTTTACCACAAGTCTCTTCATGAGGCGAGGTACTTTGACCACAAGAGCTCTTCCTATGCAACGGACTTTACTTTGCATTTTTATTGGGTGAGGGACTTTAACTCCAAGCCATATCACGGGCAAGGGACTTTAACATCAAGCCATCACATAACGTGGGGAAATTTAACCTCAAGCTATCACCACCATCATTAGTTGACATTTAGAACTTTTTCCTCTTGTCTATGCATTAATTCACATTCAACACAACACTTAGGGACTTTAACCATTTAGCCAATTCAATCACTATGCAAGACCCCATGGTCCTTATGGGATACTTTATAGCTCAACCATTTTAATAAGCCAATGCCTTCATTCAATTCATTACACAATTAATTTTATGGTCCTCAAGACCTTCATAAGACATTCATATTTCAATAGCATTCTCATGCCACACTTTAGTTCAATACACCATTCAAGTTCATCTTCATGTTAAGGTACTTCACCCTCTTATTAGCCATTAGCTCAACAAGATCATCAATTACACATTACATGGCTCACAGTAATCTTATCGTAACATTTATCAAATATTCATACTCATTGGAACATTTCCCTAGTTCAACACATCATCAATAGTTGACTAGACAATTCACTTAGATATTTTCACAAACATTTTTTGTGCAATCTTGTGACAGTCATTTTCATGGTAAATATCATCAAGACTAGGGTTACCCAAGACCATCATGTTAAAAAATATTCAACAATCATCAACATATGAAATGTACTATCAATAACATATATCAACACAAGTACAAACAAGAATCATCATTATTCATTGTTAGGTAGCAAAACCATTTTCATTCGATTCAAAACCACCATGTACACTTACTAATCCAAGAGTGAAATACATGGGTTTAGAGTTATTTAAAGAGGGGAAGAGATACATGCCTTAAATAAGAAGACACACCAACAATCTTGACTCTTCCTCTTGCCACAAGATGAACACCTCCAAACCCTAGCCTCTAATATTTCTTCCAAGAGCCTTTAGAGTATTTAGGATGTTTAGTATTGTAAACTGAAGACTTAGGAGGATACATACACTTATATAGGTCAAGTACTTAGGGTTTTAGTCATGGAAAATTACCAAGAGGTCCTTGGTTAAAATCTGGAAAACACACATGTGAAGGGGTATGACTCCCCCTCACGGTTCACTTGGCAATCGTAACCTAGGGTACGAGTGGTACCCTAACTCGTACCCAAGGTTTACCCTAGGTCAACCACACTATTTTGGGTACAAAAAGGGACCTTTGAGTCCTAACCAACGGTATGACTCATCCTTCAATCATGAGCTCAAGTCATGACCAAAATAGTCCACTCTAGGTTTTAGACTTTATTCTATACAGTTGACTAGTATACGACTCGTAAGCATGGTGACGACCAAGGGATGACCTTGTCGTATGTTGGAAAATATACTATCCTAACATAATGTCTAGGATATAAAAGGAGAGGTCATAGTGGGTACGAGTCGTGACCTAGGGTACAACTCAAGTACCCAAACTATATCCACTGTAGAGACATCAAAGAGGTTGTTGTCTTCTTCAAGGGTTCAAGTCTAAGCATTTCAATTCTTTCCCACATGTATAGGTGAATATAGATTCAACTTAACACCCCAATATGCACCTAAGAATTCTTTAAACAAGTTGGAAACAACACATAAGAAGGATACAACACAACACACATATCATGATATATGCCATTCAACCAAAAATTTTGCAAGGTCACATTCTTGGGTGTTTTTATGAAAGATCTAAAAATACAGAAGAAGTTGTGATTAATGATGATTATATCTGAATAAATTAGATTGACACTGAATAAGAACTTGAAACAACTGTCCGGGAAGCAGTTGAACCTGTAGTTCAAGGAGAAGTCAAACCTGTTGTTTAAGAAGAAGAGGTTAGAAGTAGTGATGATGATGATAATGATTCTGACCAATCTGTTGACTATAAAAGTAATCTGCATGAGAAGTTGAGAATAGTGAAGGAAAATGTGAGAAAGTTTAAGAGAGAAAATAGGAAGAACAAGAAGAAAGAGAAACCAAAAGATTTTTTGGGTGAAGTAAGGCTGGATGATGGGTATGATGATATCGATAAAGGCAAGAAAAATTACAAGAATAAATTGACAGAAGATGAGTTATACTATGATAATTCTGATTATGATAGTTTTCAACGTGATAATGATTTGCTTCCTGTTTCAGACGATGAATTTGAGAGAGGAAAATTAAGGGGGAGAAAAAAGAGTAGTGCCGTGATATATGATTCAACTTGTGAAGTAGTTGTGTGGAAACTAGGTTTAGTATTTGAAAGTAAAAATGAGTTTAGAAAAGCAGTTACAAAATATGCTATAAAGAAGGGGTTGAGTTAGACAAACATGTGAATGAGAGTTATAAAATAAGAGTGAGATGTTAAAGTGGTTGTCCATGGTTGTTGTATGCTAGCAAGGAAGAAAGGACTAGGAACTTTTCTATCAAGACCTACAACCCAAGGAACAAATGTACTCAGACCAACACTAATTTTCTTTGTAATTCAAAATTTCTATCAAATTATCTTAAAGATAGGATTATATTCCAACCAACTATCAAAGGGTGGGAGATTCAAGAATGGGTTAAAAAAGAATTCGGTATTTATGTTTGCAAGATAGTGTTTTTAAAGACAAGAAAGATGATTCTAAAAAACGTTATTGGAGACCATGTGGTTGAATTTAACAGAACCCTAGACTATAAGGATATGTTGCTCCACACAAATCTTGATATCACTTGTGTTGTGAAGTTGACTGATCTAGATAGTGTGATGAAACAATTTCACTCTTTTTACATATGTTTTAATGCTATGAAAAAAGAATTTCAAGAGGAATGCAAAGAGTGTATAGGGATGGATGAGTGTTTTTTGAAAGGAGATTTTAAAGCTCAGCTGTTATTGCTAAGGATGAAAACAATCAAATATTTCCAATAGCAGGGACAAAGATCGGTACATAAAGCAAAGCTATATAGAAATGGTTCTTGATGATACTGTAAGATGATTCACTACTAAAACAAAATAGGAAAATCGACCACATGTGGTCGATTTTTCTAAATTTTCAACCACAATATCGACCAAAATGCGTGGTCGGTAAAAGTGTGGTAGCTTTTTAAAAACCGACCACGTGTGGTTGGTTTTTAAAAAAATATATATATATATTTTTAAAATTCATTATTATTTTATTAAAAAAAAAAATAAAAAAAAAATCAAAATAAACCAACCACAAGTGGTTGGTTTTATTTTAAAATTAATTAATTTATTTTATTAAAACTGACCACCTGTGGTCGGTTTTATTTTAAAATTAATTAATTAATTTTATTAAAAGGTTTTCTTTAAAATTAATCAATTAATTTTATTAAAACTGACCACCTGTGGTCGGTTTTATTTTAAAATTAATTAATTAATTTTATTAAAACCGACCACCTGTGGCTGGTTTTTTGTAAAATTTCCAGATAAACCGACCATATGTGGTCGGTTTTTCTAGAAATATTCTTAAAAATATAAAAAGTAACAAGCTAAACAAATAAAACAACAACATATAATACAAAAACAACAACAACAAAAATCCAAGTGTATTCCCACACAAATAACATACAATACAACTCTAAAAACATACAAAAATGTAAAAACTACAAGTCATCTCCAAATCCAAACTACAACACATACAAAAGTCAAAAAACTACCACTCATCATCATCGTCTTCGTCTTCGTCTTCTGCATCCTCAGCCGCACACGCTGGATCTGATTCCTCATCTGTGCTGATATCATCCAGTGGGCCTCGACCTTTTGCAGCCCGAACTGCATCACCAGGACATGGAGGAATAATCCCTGTAGATTGAATAAAAGAGCTGCAACATCCTGATATGTGATGATGTTTTCTCCTCCTTCTTCTGCGCCCTCTCTCTCTCTGCAGCAAGCTCCTCAGTGAGTTTAGAAACCATATTTTTTTGTGATTCAACGATTTCTCTATCAACTGATAAGGTATAGGATGTAGGGCCAAAGGAATATCTAACATTATCGCCAAAATAATTTTTATGGTATCCGTAGTAATAGCCTCTAACTGCAGGACCCACAGTTTGTTCTCGTAACTCCTCTACATGTACGGGTATTGGGTCACCTTGACTTTCTGGAGGCTGAGTACTACGAAACTCACTAAGGAGCTGCATATATTTGTCCTATATTCAAAGTAAAGTTAAAATTAATAGTCAAAAAATATTAAAGTACTTATACTTGAATAATATCAACTTTGAGAAAAAGATTCATAAATTCAAAATTCAATTCTTACATGGGCAGCTTTTTCACGAGGCTCAACCCAGACATCTTCATCAGTCGGGTTCTTTTTCTTCTTCACATGCGTCTCCTCGAATATCTCATCGAAGGGTATCTTCCTACCCTTTTCTTTTTCCTGCATATGAAAAAATTATTAATTTTTAAATAATTAAAAATTTAAATAGAAACAAATAATTAAAATTGTTAAAGTTATATACCATTTTTTCCTCCACAACAATCATACGAACTGCACCCATAGTATGTAGAGAGCCACCCTTGGATGATGCCCGGGCTTTCTTTCCTTTGTCTCTCAACAATTAGTATTTTTTGCTATTCCAATAGCGAATATACTGTTGCCAATTGGGTTCGAGTATAAACCCTGGTCGTACCATGTTGGTTCTGGCATAATCCAACAAACCGTTAAATCTGAATCTAGCTCTTCTGTAAAAATTCCTCCTTATAGCACATTCATTCGCATCATCCTACCAGTAATATTTCTACAACAACAAAAAAAAATATTCAATCTTTTGTTCTAACAATGTGTTAAGTAGTTGATAAGTTAAATCCTTACATGAAATTCTTTAAATATTTTCTCTGTCATTTTCTGGAACCTTTTGCCAACTGGTCCAGTAGCCGTCGAAGTGTCGATAAATGCATTTACTCTCAATTTTTCCAACTCCAGCATTCGTCTTAAACCTACAGCACAAGATCAAACAGTAATTTCATAGAGCATGATAATATAGTAATGAAAAATGAATAATGTAATTATATTTAGAAATCTTACCCTGTTCCATATAGAATAAGATAATGCCTCCCATAATCATCTCTGTCTACGAGCCTCGGAGCAAGTGCTGGTGGATGCACTGGCATGGGCGGATCTGAAGCACCGGATGGAATGAGTCCAAGATGAAGATCCGACAACCCAATAGATCCAGCAAAATCACCGTGTGAACATGGGTGACTACTACAGGAGGGTACTGATGATGGTAGATATCTGTATGTACTAGCGGTCGTTTGATAGTATTGCGATGGTGATGGCACAGTGATAGGAGCAAAATGAGTCGGTGTAGACCCATGAAGTGTCCCCACATGCATAGGAGCAGGAATCGAATGTTGAGACGACCTAGAATATGAGGTTCGTGTTGGCGCGTCAGCAAATCAACCCTCAGATATATGAATACCGGTCGGTCGTCTATAAGGCAGAGGTTGTTTTTTCTTTTCTTTGTTTTTGTAGGATCAACTTTTCCCTTACCTTTGTCACCTTTAGCTGACATCTAAATTATGTAATGTTAACAAGTAGTTAGTTCCTATAAAATGAATATATAAGAAAATATTCCAAGTAACTAATTCACATTTCAAATCGCTCCAACAACACGATATAGACAAGAATATTTATATTACTATATAAATTATGGAAAAGTGAAAACAACAATCTTACACAATATATTACATATCAATCTTAAACAAGAAACAAAAAGGTAAATATATAGTACAAAGCATAAAAACATCAATACATAATAAATACAACCTACACAAACTAATCCTCCTCTCCTGAAGATTCTCCACTAAACCATTCACCCTCTTTAGAAGTTTCCCCATCTCCTACCCACTCAGCCTTATCTTCTACAATATTAACTTCTTCAAATATATTTTTCGGGTGATTCAAATTATCCACTAAGTCAATGTCCACTAGTTGGTGATCAATCTGCATTTTATTTTGATACGTAGTCTCAAACACATTTTCAACTTCCACCCATCCTATAGGTTTTGTTTTGATTACAACCCACCAATCAGACTTATCATTGTGCAACGGATAAGGAGCATGTTTAGCATTTTACGCTAGAACAAATGAATCATAAACTGGATACGACCTATTGTGCTTCACTTCAATGATGTTATGCTCCTTATTTACTCTTGTGCCTCTTGTTCTTGAATCAAACCACTTACATCAAAAGAGGATAATTTTTTTATTTGGAAACCAGCATACTCCAGTTCTAAGATCTTGTGTATAATGCCAAAGTAATCAACATCATCATCATCACCCTTAACCCAACACCACTATTGTTTGTTTTCCTTGTTCTGAAGTGTTCTTTGGTGGAAAATTTAAACTCATTTATTGTGTAATAGGATATTGTATGAGCTTCAACTGGTCCCAAAGAAATATCTCTCAAGAACTGATCGTATGCGGCTGCATTTGGTGATTGGTGTACCTAAAAATATTATACACACACACACACATATATATATATATTAGTTGAGGAATGTGTAAATGTTTAAATTTTGTAAAAATATTTGTACATATATGAACCTCATATGTAAACCATGTTGCAAAGGATGCATACACTTGATTTTCGTGGAATTAAGTCTTAAATGAAGTGTATATCCAACATGTGAAACACAATTAGTTTCCTTAAGGGAATGAGTAAATAAATAAGATATGTTAAATTTTTAATCTCCTTACTTCAGAGAGGGCTTAACTTCCGGGAAATTCAGCAAGACATACAAAGTTACTGATTTGCGCTCCATGGGAGTGAGCCGGCGATATATGGCCTTTTTAGCCTTACAACTAGATTGATTGAAAATTGATATCGGTTGTAAATGAGGCTCATTTTCTTCGTCCTGATGATGATTCGGCCTATTTCTTGAACAAGCAACTTCATCACGAAGTAGTATGAACAAAATTAAAATGTTTCTCTTGCAAGATATGCCTCAACTATAGAGCCCTCCACCCTATGTTTTTTTTGGGACCCCTTTTAAATTTTTCAATTGCCCTGCACAATCTTAAGATTAGATGTTTACTATATTTAAAAAAGATATGTATGAATTTAAATATGTTGCAATTGCTTACCGTTCGAATGGATCATCTACCTAGTTTGAACTGGACCTCCTAGCCTAGATTTATGCACAAGGTGAATGGTAATATGTTCCATCACATCGAAAAATACTGGCGAAAAAATCTTCTCCAACTTGTTGGTATAACAACAATATTACTTTCCATTCGCGCCAGATTTTCTTGTTTTAATGTGGTGGTACATAAGTCTTTGAAGAGCAAACTAATCTCTGCTATTGGTTTGCATATGTTTTCAGGTAAACCAATAAAAGCAATTGGAAGTAATTGTTCCATGAAAACGTGGCAATCATGGATTTTCATTCCATGCAAGATTTCTTGTGCCATATCAACCCTCTTTCCCAAATTTGAGGCATATTCATCGGACATCTTCAAACTTTAGACCCACTCATATATTTGATGCTTTTGGTCCAACTTGAATGTAAAACTAGCCTTGGGCTTAAGAACATTGCCATTGGACCTCTCCTGTAAGTGTAATTCTCTGCGCTTGCAATATTCTGGTAAGTCAAGTCTGGCCTTAGGATTATCCTTTGTCTTGCTGGTGACATCCATAACTGTGTTGAACAAGTTGTCAAAATAGTTCTTCTTAGTATGCATGACATCAACATTATTTCTAAGTAAATTATCTGACCAATATTCTAACTCCCAAAATATACTTTGCTTAGTCCAGTTATGCAATACGCCATATCTATCAAGCCTATACAATGGTTCCTTGCTGACTTTAGGCAAATCCTGAACTATCTCCCAAATGTAATGACCAGATAGCCTTGGAGGTAGACTATTATGTTCCCTTTTATTCCTTCTGAATGCATTCTTGAGTCTCCTAAATTCATGATCAGGTGTCAAGAAACATTTTGACAATCAAACCATGAATTTTTCCTGCCATATCTCAATGTGAAAGATTTTTTTTTTCATGCAGTATGGACAAGCCAACTTTCGAGCTGTCATCCACCTAGACAACATTCCATAAGCAGGAAAATCATTAATAGTCCACACTAGATATGCACGCAGACTGAAATTCTATTTAAGTGAGATATCCCAAGTTTCAACCCCCTCATGCCATAAAATTTGAAGTTCATCAATCAAAGGTTGCAAGTAGACATCTATTCTGCTTTTTGGATTACGCGGGCTAGGAACAATACAATTCAGAAATATATAGGGACTAGTCATCAACATTTCAGGAGAAATACTATACAAGGTGATAAATACATGCCAACGTGAATATGGAACAACAGCAACTGAAAAAAAAGAGAAGCCATCCGTGCATAATCCCAAACGAATATTTTGTAGCTTAGCTGCAAAATCTGGATAAGTTGCATCAAAATGCTTCCAAGCCTCTTAATCAGATGGATGACACATAACTCCAGTGGGCCTTCTATTTTTACTATGCCATCTCATATGAGGAGCTGAGCTGTTTGAAGCATACAACCTCTTCAACCTTGGTATTAGAGGTAAATAATGCTTTGCCTTAATAGCAATTTTATTTTCACTACAACCATGATTATATCGAGGATACTGACAATACGTACATGACTCTAGGTTAGCATCTTCCTTAAAGTATAACATGCAACCATTTTCACAACAATTAATTATAACCGAGGAGAGACCTAACTTTGACATCAATCTTTTTTCCACATAGAAAGAATCAGGAACCTCTAAGCCGGGGTCAACTAACTCTTTAATAAGGTCTATCATTGAGTCCATTCCTCCTTCAACAATATTCTAGTCAGATTTAATACTTAATAATCTAATAGCAACAGGAAAACAGGAGTGTGAACACTCGTCAAACAAAGGATGACTAGCAGTATGCAATTGTTCATAGAATTTGCCCGCTTCTCTATAAGGAATATCTTCGACATTTTCCCTAAATTCGCCCCCGTGTTGCATCCCAAAAGCATCGTGCACCATTTCTGTCATCCTAGTATCGTGATATTCGTTATGCCCTGCAGACCTACTACTTTCTCCAATAACAAAGTTATTTTGCTCAACATCACCATCAATACTACACAATCTTAAAAAGTCCTCGTAAAACCCCCTTCTATAAAGATGTTCCTTCACAACTTCTTCTTTTAAAAGATTTATACCATCACATCTAACACAAGGACAACAAATAGCCCAAAAATGTGACCAAACATCAAGTGTCTTAGCAAGTTCAACAAATCGTCTGACACCTTCAACAAATTTCTCCCTAAGACCCATTCTATTATCATTATACCATTGATATATACAACTATAATTATGTTCCAGCTACACAATAAATCAGCTTCAACTAATTAGATCAAGTCACAAAAAGTTCACTTTTCAAGTACCTAAATTCAAAATGAAAAAGTACCTACATCATAATCAATTTCAAGTGACTAAGTCACCTCCTAAAACAACAAACTAAACCACATTCAAAACAAAAATTTACATTTCAAGTACCTAAACTTAGTAAATTTCAACTCACTAACTCATCACCCAAGTCACCAAACTAAACCACATTCAAAACAAAAATTCACCTTTAAAGTACCTACACTTTATCAATTTCAAGTGACTAAGTCATCTACCAAGTCACCAAACTTAACTACATTCAAAACAAAAAATTCACCTTTAAAGTACCTACAGTTAGTCAATTTCAACTCACTAAGTCATCACCCAAGTCACCAAACTAAACCACATTCAAAACAAAAATTCACCTCTAAAGTACCTACACTTTATCAATTTTAAGTGACTAAGTCACGTACCAAGTCACCAAACTTAACTACATTCGAAATAAAAATTCACCTTTAAAGTACCTACACTTAGTCAATTTCAACTCACTAAGTCACCACCTAGGTCACCAAACTAAACCACATTCAAGAAAAAAAAATACTTTTAAAGTACCTACACTTTATCAATTTCAAGTGACTAAGTCATCTACTAAGTCACCAAACTTAACTACATTCAAAACAAAAAATTCACCTTTAAAGTACCTACACTTAGTCAATTTTAACTCACTAAATCATCACCCAAGTGACCAAACTAAACCACATTCAAAACAAAAATTCGCCTTTAAAGTAACTACACTTATTCACTTTCAAGTAACATATCTATTTATAGTATAATAAGTCAAACAATTGAACAAGTGTAACAAAGCAAATAAGTAGAGGCGTCGCATGTCCCTCTCATAACATATAATCATCACAAAATTCCTATGGCTTTCAAAGCATTCTACAGCGAACAAACCCAAACTAAACTACATTTAAAGACTTCATTATAAGAAAATAACAAAGCAATCCTTTGCTTGGCCTAAATTAAAAAGAAAGAGATAAGTGGTCACCGGAAAAATAACAAAGCAATTCTTTTCTCGAATTCGAATTCTGTCAAACAGTAACGTCAAATTCCAAGAAACCCATTACGCAACTAGAAGAAAAAAATCTTGAACATTAGGCAAAATAAGAAATCACAAAAATGGGAAAAATTTGTTTGAATATTTTAGCTTCATGGAAACTTTGCAAGAACTTTAATTCTTCTACACCATGAGGCAACAAATATAATTATAACCAAAACACAGTGAAATTTTTGTCAATGATCAAAATTACATATGTTAAGGCTTAGCTAAAGTTTATACTTTATAATCATCTCCTCTTTTCTTAATTCAAAATTCTAAATTAGAGATTGTTGTATTTTCGGTTGTTCTTTTTTAGAACATTAAGCTAATTGTTGGAGCTTTATTATAAAGTTCACGAGGGATGGAACAAGATTTTCTAACCCCAAAATCAACACATTACATAGAAATAATAACATCAATTACTTGAGAGTGTAGCATGTATATATACCTTTAAATAGTTCATAGTTTTCACTCTCAACGTCAACTCAAAATCACAAGAAAATATTACATCTCTTATCTTTTTTTTCTTGTTCATACAACTAATTTGATCAACAATGGAAAACAAAACCTAGCATGGATCGTCAAAAGATCAAAATGGCAACTAATTTGAACAACAATGGCAAAGAAATCAATGGCAACTAATTTGGTCAACAATGGCAAACAAATCAATGTTAAACTATTTTTATATCACATATGAGTGGAAAAGGCAAGAATGGAAAAGGATTTGGGTGTTGGTACTGGGCGGCGGTGATAGCAGTCCTCAGCGGCGGTGGCAGTCGGCGGCGGGATGGATTTGGAAAAGGATTTGGGTGTATTTTGGATGTGTTTGTCGTGTTTGTGTGTGTAGGTCTATTTGTGTGTGTGTGTTTCAATTAGGGGTTTTTGTGTAAGTTGTATTAAAGACGATCGGGTCGGGTCGGGTTGGGTCATGTGGGGGTGGGGTTAGGTAGGATTATTTTATGAAATATTTTTTTTATTATTTTCTTGAAAACCGACCACGTGTGGTCGATTTTCTGGATATAAAAAATATATTTTAATTACTATAATTAATAAATTAAAATGAATTTTGTCTCCCTCCCCTACTTCCTTCCTCCCCCCATATACCTCGTAATATTTTTCTTACGTTATTACAACTTCAACAACATACGTGTGTCTACATTGACACAAAATAGTATATCTATATCCTTAATAGTATGATATCAACGTATCATTCAAAATATTTTGATATATAGATTCAGTTATCTAGCTTTCGATTACTGCATACGTCACTACACGAGATATACGTATATATACATTCAATTGTCTATCAGCTTTCAAATACGTACTATAAACATCACATACACGATTTTACTATCCCATAATAATATACAACGTATTTCACATATACTGATCAGATGAATTATAGATTAGTTTATCTTATGTCATTAGTATACCTTCACTCTATAATATGTATATACTATATATATACCTATACATACACACACATATACAGACTATCGACTATATCAAGTTCTAAATATGTACTATATACATCACATACATACATGAGTATATTATCCAATAATATAATGCGACATATATCATATACATACTCTGATGAGTGATCGATTAATTTGATTAACTTAAATTAATATATCAACGTACAATATATATTATTACTTCTGTCATTTCAAATCAAGGTATTTAATATGTTTGGATAGATTCTACTAGGTTTTGACTACATCGTTCATCAATCGATCACTACATCATATATATATATATATATATATAAAGATATTTATATATATGAACTCTTGAATGCGGACTATACACATCACATCCACAAGTATATTACCTTATAATAGAACAGATTTATTATATTCTGATGAATTATCGGTTATATATTAGGTTATTATGACTGCAATTGTAGCATAATATCACTATCCCAACGGCATGATATATATATACACATATTCATTATACAAATATTATGCATGTTTAACGTCATTTAACGTATATACAAAGGAAAATATTTATTTTATATATTGAAAAATAAGTAAAAGATAAAGATCATGTTTAATGTAATTTATTTATTTTATTTGATATATTTTTTAGTGTAATTTTTTCACAAAATCTAAGATTGATTAATTTTTATTATTATTATATTAGTTATTGACTACGTGTGGCCAGTGTAATTTTAAAAAATAATATATTAGATTATATATATAATTATTTTTTAATAAAAACCGACCACAAGTGGTCGGTTTCCTAAAAATTAATTACTTTTTTTATTTTTTTAAATTCTTTTTATTTATTTTATGTAAATTAAAAACCGACCACTAGTGGTTGGTTTTTAAAAATTATTTTCTTTGCGTATTTTAATTAAAAACCGATCGCAAGTGGTCAGTTTTTAAAAATTAATTTATTTTTATTTTAATTAAAAACCGACCACAAGTGGTCGATTTTTTAAAATTATTTCTTTTTAATTAAAAACCAACCATCAAGTGGTCGGTTTTTAAAAATTAATTTATTTTTATTTTAATTAGAAACGACCACAAGTGGTCAGTTTTTTAAAAATATTTTCTTTTTTTAATTAAATACCGACCATAAGTGGTCGGTTTTATTTAAAAAAATATAATTAAAAGTAATTTTAAAAACCGACCACTTGTTGTCAGTTTTTTTATTTTTTTTAGTTTTTATTTGTAAAAGAAATAATAATTGATATAAAAAATATTGAAATGGTTATTTTGAAATTTTAAAATATAAAAGCAACCACTTGTGGTTGCTTTTTTTTGATTTTTTTTTTTTAAATAAAAAACTGACCACAATCTGTGGTCGATTTTTTGTGGTCGAAAATCTATCTTTTTTTAGTAGTGATTCTCTTCTTACTATTATCAGTGATATGAAAAAGGTAATTATATTTATTAATATCTTTTTTTTAATTTAATTTAGATCAAAATTAATTAAATTCATTTTTTTGTTTTGAAACTACATGGATTAATTGTTATTGCAGAAGAAATACTTTCTGAATGTGAGCATAAAATATGTGCTAGAAACTTGTTTGCTAATTGATCAAAGAAATGAAGAGGCATAGACAGAATGAAGAAATTTTGGGCTTGTGCTAAATCAATTTTTGAGAAATAATTTAAGCATATTCTTGATGGTCTAACAAGGTTGGTTAGAGGTATTGTTGAAGATCTTATAGTTTACAATAAGGAGAGATGGTGCAAGAATTATTTCGACACCTTTTTCAAGTGTGACAGTATAGATAATGATATGTCGAGAGTTTCAATGCTTGAATTTTGATTCTTAGGAACAGTACTATCATTTCAATGATTGAAGAAATCAGAATTACGGTGATGACAAAGGTGAGTAAGGCAAGAGCATTTGCTAATTCTTGGACAGATGACATATCTCTAATGACAATAATGGTGTTCAATGTAAATGTACAAAGATCAATGCAGTGCAACATTGATTGAAATGGTGATCAAGGATTTGAAGTGATGGAAGGGCATACAAGCATACTGTGAATTTGAGCCAAAAAATATAGTTGTAGATCATGGGAACTAAAAGAAATTTTTTGTGCACATGGTATAGCAGTAATGAACTACCTAAATTTGAATGCATCACAAGAAATTTCTAGTTGGTACAAAAGAAAGCATATTTAAAGGCCTATTCTTAATTTATTCAATCATTTCCAAATATGAAAATATGGCCAGATAGCAGAAATTTCATAGTTAAGCCACCCAAAGTGACACAAATGCCTGGTAGGTCATCAAAGAACAGAAAGAAAGAAATTGGTGAAGTGAAAAAATCTGACACGTTGCCAAAATTTGGGGTGCCAATGACATGTTCAATCTGTAAAGGAGTAAATCATAACAAGAGAGTTGTCCACAAAATTTCAATTGTAAATTTACACCAGCCACAAAAGAGGTAATAATCTCATTAGCTTACTTAAACTTTTATTATTAGATTACTTACTTACTAGTCTGTTTTTCTAGTATACTGCCTCACAACAGTCTTCTATTCTTCTAGTATGTTGCCTCACAACAGTCTTCTACTGAAAAGAGGGGAAGAGAAAGCACAAGCAACACTGACAAAACAGGTTAAAAAATAGTTATAAGAGGCCAAGAGTTATGGGTCAAGGTATAGTTGTTTTTGAAAGTGGATATACTTGTTTTAACATAAGTGTATTATGAAATTGATACTTCTTATTATTTGTACAAAAGTTAGTCAAAATATAACCAAGAAATACATTTTTCAACAAGGGTTGGCTAGCAGTAGAAGGATTTAACATAGGCCTGGTGCGTTCTACACATGCCATCGGTGATATTGGTTATCAATCAACCAAGGGACTGAAGTGAAAAGGTAGTCGTGCTATTATTCAGAAGCAACTTCAAGTTCAAACTAGATCAAAAGCTGCTGAAATTAAGACAAGGGCACAACTGATGGGAAAATCTCCATCAAAGACTACCAAGGCAAAGACTTCATCAAAGAAAAATACAAAGGGCAAGGGAAAAAGTTTTGATAATGATAGTTATTAGTTGGTTATTGTTGGCTATTGTAAATACTTGTGGTTTTGTAAAATCAAACTTCAACTATTCGTTATTTATGCATTTTGACAGTCGGTGTTTTATGTACTCTACTTGATTTTGGTTGAAATAATTAAGCACTATGATGTTGTTAATTTAATGATCAGATTTATGGAATGCATCTATTATGTACAAAGTTGTGTTGTTACTATATGCTTAAGTTGTGTTTGTATCACTATAGTTATATTACATTATGCTTAAGTTGTATTGTTGCACTATGATGCCGTATTACCTCATCATTATCATCTTCTTATAGAGAAGCCAACAATAACTAACAAATATTAGAAGTATAACTACATATATATTTCTTTAATCAACAAAGAAATATAACTATATTCGTTAAAATACACCATCTTACATAGACTAAAACAAAAAAATTATATCATTTATCCTTTCATTATCATACATACGCCAACATCAATTTCCAATTCAGCGACCAAATGGTAAATGAACATCATCACATTACATATCAAACTACTGCACAAAATTAGCTTTAACATCCTTTTGTTGCTTATTGGTCTTCTTCAACAAACCCAAAATCAAAACATTAGCCTGACGTAGAAATTCTGGATCATATCAATCAAAAAAGTTGCAACTAGTTCAAAATAGGGACTGTAATTCATAGAAAATAAAGTTATAAAATTTACTAGTTACAAAATATGTATAAAAAAGAGAATATAAAAATTACATCCACCATAATGCATAAAATCGAGGAATCTACATCCGGGATTGTCATCCGACCATGAAATTTTCACAATTGGAGGAGACCCACATGCACAAACAAGTCTCCTATTATAATTCATTGAGTAATAAATTGTATTAAAATAGATAAAGTAGAAACAATTGAGTAAATTTTCTTAAAGTGATGGAGGAAGAGGGATAAGAAATAAAAAGACAATAGAGAGGGGGCCTTTGAAGTTCTTAAAAAAATTAAATAAAAATATTCTTTTTTCATTTTTGACTGTTGGAAAATGCTGATTTGGAAAAATATTTACTCCGTCACGCGCCTCATGAATTTTAAACCCACTTATTGTGTCAAGTGGATCAAAAATGGATACGCGATGTATTAAATTAACAAGTTCGGAGGTATTTAAGAGAAATGATAGTTTAGGTGTTCACTGAATAAAACGTTACAACTTCATGGGGTGATTAATACTTCTCTCTAAATTTAATGCATTAGAAACTGAATTTAGTGATAAATATTATTTAATAGCAAGAGTAAAATGGATAAAAGAAAAGGATAAATTATCCATTGATTTTGACTATTTGCAAATTTTAGTTTTACTCTGTTAAACATGTTTATCTTTTAATTAAGAATTCCACGAACTCATATATGTATGTAAATTTAAGAGTAAAGCATCTAGTACCCTCCGAAATATGATCAAATTTGTTATGACACACTCCAACTTCACAAGAGTCCTATTACCTCCTGAATTCAATTTAGTATATTTTTGTCACCCTTTTTAGCTGATGTGGCCCTTTTTTAGCTGAGTGACACCTTTGATGTGGGTCCCATTTGTATGTAATAAAGGTTCCATGTGAGCACAAAATGGCAACAAAATTATGCTAAAATTGAGTTCATGAGATGATAAGACCCAGATGAAATTCGAGCAGGTTCTGGATGCTTATCTCTAAATTTAATATTTATATACATACAACATCAGACGAACAGTGATTTTTCATGTTTAAAGAAAATAATCATGGTATTTTGAAGTTATTTAATGCAAAAAAAAAAACTGATAAACCTTCCCCGTGCCCAACAGTTTTGATTTTGAAAAGATCTTCAATTTTTGGATACTTTGCAAAAGTCATTTGGTAATGAAATATAGCAGTGTTTGAACAAAAAATAGAACTTGTCCCATCTTGTGCTTCTTTCCTGTTTTTGACCACTCTGATCCTTGTTTTGATCATCAATTTTTCCATTTGAACACTCTGCATTATTCATGACTTCGCTTTCAATCCCGTGAAGCAAATTAAAGGGATAGTTTGGTATCGTGTTTAGATGGACCCTTCTCCATTATCACGAGACCAGTGTTTGATCTTTTTAATGAAGCAAAATGTAGTAATGATTCAGCATCGGCTACTACATCTGGTAATGATGAAACTAACAACAAAGATATAAGACCGGTGTTTGATATTTTTTATGGAGAATAATGTAGCAATGAGATATCTCTTCTATTTCAGCTAGCAATATGCAGGAGAAGAATGTCAAAGTTGATAATAATGAGGTCCTTGATAGCATATCAGGTCGAGTTATGGATTCTAAATCCAAGAGTTGCCCTCCAGTTGAAGTTGTTGAACCCAAGAAAAAATATGTGAGCACATGTGAAATTCAAGGAGGGGGGAGGGGAATTAAAATTTACTTTCTGTGAGTCGACTACTGACTCCTCATAGTCGACTCACCTACAGATCAAAACACTTCATAAATAGATTAGATTTAAACAGTTAAGCACGCTAATAATAAAACATAAAGTAACAACACAAAGATTTAACCTGGTTCGACACACCAATACAGTGCCTACATCCAGTCTCCTTGGGTTTAAAGTTTTCTTAGATCATTGAAATTTTGGTTTGAGTACAATGATAGGAAACAAATTCTGAAGACTTATTTTGCTCTTCAAATCTTGTGACACAACTTTAGTTGATGTTACAAAGTTGACTCGATCCTACTCTTTATATTAAGTTACAAAACCTTGTGAGACTAAGATTGAGACACTTTGAATTTTCTGCTTAAAGTTGCGTAAAAAGTGTCTGTCTTTGGTTTTCATCTTTTATAGTCTCTGGTTATTGCTCTTCATAAGAAAACCCAAGATATTTCTTCGCAATCAAGGATGTGAATTGATTCCTTAATTGAGGAATGTAGCAGTGTATAATGTCCATATTAGATATGTCCATATACGGCTTTGGATCACGTCCATATAAGATATGTCCATAATCTATTTTCTTTTTTGATTTTGCAGAGATTGATGCTTTGCCAATGTACTTGTGATCTTCTTTTCTTAATTGAGTTAGTATGTCGTGAATCTAGGGATTGTAACCATAACTATAGGAAAGTTGATCCTTTTTCTATTTTTTGTGATGCTTGACTGATCTGCTTGCCATGCTGAGACCCTTCATATCTTTGGCAAGATATCATGATTTGATTTTCCATAACATTTGGTACTATTATAATCCTTCCATTTGTCTTCTTATGATTGATTTTACTTAGATATCTTGGATATTCTTCTATCTCTATTGTCTTTTCATTTCTGGAGTCAACTTCCTTTATTGGCAGTTTTAGTGTTGTATCTGTAAGGATACACTTGTTAGTTTGTCATTATTAAAACGTAAACTTAGCAGACTAACAATATCCCAAATTTTGATAATGACAATAGGAGTAAACATCAGTTGACTTTCCTGTCTGTCAACTTACTCCCCCTGACTTGTGTAAGTGTTAGCTGACTTGCGCTGCTCCCCCTGACTGGTGGGCTATTCTGATATTCCTGTCTTTTTTCCCCTTTGACATAATAAAAAAAAATATACATGCAATATGCAGATAGAGAAATGCATAAAGAAAAGGGATTTTAAATGTCATGAATGCTAAGAATACCGAGTCCTTTTCGTAGAAAACAAAATCTTTCTTCTAGCAGGGGTTTTGTAAAGATATCTGCTAGTTGATTTTTAGAGTTAACAAATTTTAGGCAAAATTTACCATTTTCGACATGGTCTCGAATGAAATGATGTTTGATGTCAATATGTTTAGCCCTAGAGTGATGCACAGTATACTTTGATAGGCTAATGGCACTAGTATTATCATACATAATAGGAATAGATTCAAAAGATAAGTCAAAGTCAAGAAGTTGATGCATAACCTATAAGAATTGAGTCCCACAGCCACCAACGTCTATGTACTCAACTTCTGTGGTCGAGAGAGCAAAAAAAGTTTTTTCCATACTATAGCACGAAATAAGGGCATCACCAAGAATTTGACATGTTCCACTGGTGCTCTTTCTTTCACTCTTGCCACCTGCAAAATCAACATCATAATTTTAGATTAAATCAAAGTGTGAGGAGCAGGGATACCATAGACTAAGGTCTTGAGTTCCTATTATAGATGGGATGATTCGTTTGATGGCAGTGAGATGAGCTTTGTCAGGATTCGACTGGAATCTGACAAATTTACACACACTGAACATAATATTTGGCCGACATGTAGTTAAGTAGAGTAGAGATCTGATCATCCCCCGATACGTCTTTTTATCAACGTCTTTTCTAGCCAATTTTGAATCAATATCTATGGATGGGCTCATGGGTGTTCCATAAGCATTCCCATTTTCCATGCCGAACGTTTTGATGAGTAATTTCATGTATTTTACTTGACTGATGAAGGTGCACTTGGGGGTTTGTTTGATTTGTAATCCCATAAAGAATATGAGCTCGTCCATAAGACTCATTTCAAATTCTCCTTTCATCAGATTAGAAAAATTCTTGTACATAAAGATGTTAGTTCTACCAAATATTATATCATAAACGTAAAATTTGCACAATAAGGAGATTTGAATTAAGCTTTTGAATGAACAAAGTTGTGTAAATTTTACCCCTTTGAAAATTGTTATTTAGTATAAAAGTACTCAGTCTCTCATACCAAGCTTTTAGAGCTTGTTTGAGGCCATAGAGTGCTTTTGATAACTTGAAAACGTGATTAGGAAATGAGGGATCTTCTAATCCAGGGTTTCTTTTTACAAAAACTTCCTCATGAATAAACCCATTTAAAAAAGTACTTTTTATTTGATATAACTTTAAATATTTAAATGCAGCAAAAGCTAATAGAATTTGTATTAAATCTAACTTAGCCTTGTGGGCAAAGGTTTCATCATAGTCAATACCTTTCTACTGAGATTAGCCTTGAGCGATGAGCCTGGCTTTATTTCTGATAACTTTACATTCTTCACTTACCTTATTTTTGTAGACCTATCTGGTTCCGATTACTAACCAGTTTCTTGGTCTTTCAATTAGAGTCCAAGCTTAATTATGTTCAAATTGTTCCAGTACTTTCTTTATAGCTTCAACCCATGATTCATCATTGAGAGTTTCAACAGTTTTCTTTGATTCAATTTGGGACATGAGGGCATATAATGCCCTGAGTCTGTACCTCAAACGCTACACGGTGGTCATAATCTCGAAGGACCACAAGCTAACCCATGACTGGTACCTGCTGCAATAACTAAATAATAATACGGTAAATATGCAGAAAATAAGTGAAAAATTGGCCATAACGTTCAATACTATAAATAATACTGATAAGGTATCACAATACCAAAACTGAACATCAATACTGAAAACTGAACAACTGTCTTATAATACTCTAATCTGAAAAGCCTTTAAACTGTCTGAACTGTGGGGTTAATGGGACAAGTCCCTAACTAACTTCGACTACTGAAAATAAACTGAAATGCTGAAGTAAAGAATCACGTTCTCAAACTATGAGGACTCACCACTAACTCTGTGTGCTAAGAGTCTGAACTGCTAGGGGTGCTCGGGAGCCCGTGCATCTGAGCCTATGATATAAGACATTATAATGCAAAAGAAAAGCATGCATCAGTACTTTGAATGTACTGGTATGCTCAGTGAGGTAGGTTAAAATACATGGGTTCATATCCATGAACAATACTAACTGAATATCACGAGTATGACTGAATGAGTGTACATGCATGATTATGTAAATTGTACTGAGATCGTAATAACACTGAATATTGGATTACTGGTAACTGAATGATTATATCTGACAGTCTTGATTCTGTGGAACTATACTGAGTCCCGTACTAAGCTGAGTGACTGCGTCTGACAGTCCCAAGTCTTCGGAACTGAACTGAGTTCCATACTGAAACTGATTTGGGGTCCAACCTATAACCCCAGTTGGAAGGGTGTCAATACCGTGCCACGAGTAAGGACAAGTTCCGAGTCACCCTCATCTAGCAAGAACTCTAAACGAGAATAGTGGTACCCTCAACTGGCGGGTAGATCACCTCATCAACCCTCAACTGGCAAGTTGATGTCTCAACATACGCTAGCTACGTAGTTGTGGAATGCAAGGACTGCTTCTAAGGATTACACCCCGTACTGGTAGGTGAGTCCCCATCTTTGGGTTCACTCGATGCTGAATCCTACTCCCAACTGAATAGACACTGGACCGATTTCTAAACTGTACTAGGCTGGACTGAACTATTACTGATCGTATTGTATAACTGAACTGAATTGATTTTACTGAACTGGACTAAACTGATTCTAAGTTCACTGAGTTTTCCTATATTTTGTGACTGACTGAATTCTACTGATCGATACATGACTGATTCTACTCTGTGACTGACCATGGCTCTAGACAAGCAACTAAATTATTGAGTATTAAATGCCTCCAGGACTCGATAGCATAAACTTAAAAGACATGGCATAATCTTGAGACATGGTAATTGATTACTTAGGCATCATTCATTCATTTGGGCATTCAAGCAAACACTTGCATGACATAAACTTGCATACATGATATAATTTCACTATTTCACTCACATATGCAATTCATCAAGCACTTGTGGGGCACAATATATGCACATAATACTAACACAATATATGGGCATCATGATTTAATTCCAATTACACAATCCCAAGAGTTTCAACATGAATTCACATGATAAAGCACACATATCAATTAACTCAACATGAATCTTGTAATAAATCATGAATACACTTTAATTCAAATCATGGAAATCATGAAATCACTCTACATAAACTTTAAAAGAGTTTCTTGGACTCCAAGGGTGGAAGGAACCCTTGGATGAACACTTCACATACCTTAGTTAGTGAATTCTAGAAAATTAATGATGGAATATTGAGCCTTGAATTTTAATTTAATTCACCTAGGGTTTTGTTCTTGAGCAATTTGTGAAAGAATGATTATATTTTGCTAAAAGGGGGCTAAATTTCATATTATGAGGGCTGAATAGCATGGGAAAAAGACTTAATTAACCTTGAGGTCGCGACCTTTTAATTACTGAAAAATTGAATCATCGACGCACAGGCCGACGCACAGCGTCATTGGCATCGACGGGATAGCCAACGCGCCGCATCGAGTCTTCGTCGATTCACTGGAAATTGCACTGAGCTGAGGAAAAAATTATATGTCGACGCGATGGACGACGCGATCCATCAAGATCACGTCGACCCACTATTTTGGTCATTCAAACATGATCTAAACGAGTTCCAAAAAATCAAAAACTTATCTGAAAAGGCCTATTGACATTCTTGATCATGAATTAACTCAAATATCAATATTTAATGGACGTAAAGACCGTGAAATGAGATTGCCAACTTTCGAAGGCTAAAATAACACTAAGTCTGATTACTTAGATAAAATTTTCTAAGTCTGGGACCACTTAGCAAGCTTAAAAGGCTGAGTCGAGCTTAGGATTTTGCGGGGCCTTATAATATCTCCCCCTTGGGAACATTTGTCCTCAAATGAGACTAACTAAGCTGAGAGGACTGGTAGACTGAACTTACTTCCTGAACATGAACATTTGAAACATGATTATCTAATTGTCATTACTAACATACTGAATTTCTTACTAAACATGCATATCTGATGCTTGAGTACATGACTGAACTGACTCCTAAACATATGACTGAACATGTAATGGTAACTGACGCCAAGTTTGTAATGGAAAATCTGAGCATGAAACTGAATAAGATTAAGGAAAACTATTACCTTGAGCTGAATCTGAGTTTGCGGAGAAGAGTTAAGGATACTTGGCCCTCATATCTACTTCTACTTCCCAAGTAGCTCCCTAAACGAACTGATTCCACTAAAGAACTCTGACTAGAGGGACTTCTTTGTTTCTTATTCTGCGAAATTGATAATCAAGGATTTCGACTAGAATCTTTTCATAAGAGAGGTTGTTCTAAACATCTATGCCCTCTATGGGGACTACAGATGATAGGTCACCTAAGCATTTCTTTAGCAAGGAGACATGAAACATTGGATGTACTGAAGATAGATCTGAAGGCAACTCAAGCTCGTAAGCTACCTTTTCGAAATGGCTGAGAATTCAATAAGGATCGACATATCAGGGACTGAGCTTCCCCTTCTTGCCAAAATGCTTCACTCCTTTCATAGGAGAGATTTTCAAGTACACATAGTCACCAATCTCGAACTCAAGATCCTTTCTACATACATCTGCATACGATTTTTGTTGGCTCTGATCTATATTAATCCTTTCCCTGATCAACTGAACTTTCTCTAAGGTATCAAAGACCAAGTCAGGCCCTACCACTGCGGCCTCACCCACTTCAAACCAATCAATAGGATATCTTCACCTCCTTTCATAAAGCGCCTAAAATAGAGCTATTTGAATATTGGAATGATAGTTGTTGTTGTATGCGAACTCAATCAAAGGCAAGTGATCATACAAACTACCTTTAAAATCTATCGCACATGCTCGCAGCATATCCTCTAAAGTCTGAATAGTCCTTTCTACTTGACATCTGTCTGAGGGAGAAAAGCTGCACTGAGGTGAACTTGGGTACCAAGACCCTTTTGGAATGCCTTCTAGAAATGAAAGGTGAACTGGGTACCTCTATCTGAGATAATGGTCAAAAGAATGTAGTGCAATCTAACTAACTCCCAGATATAGAGCTTGGCGTAATCCTCGGCTGAGTAAGAGGTATGGACTGGTAGAAAATAAGCTAATTTGGTCCTCCTATCTACAATGACCCAAACTGAATCATGCTGACAATGAGTACGAGGCAAACCCATCACAAAATCTATGTTCACTTCTTCCCATTTCCAGGTGGGAATGTTAAACTCCTGTATGGACCCACTAGGCTTCTGATGCTCAATCTTGACTTACTGATATGTCGAGCACTTAGCCACAAACTCTGCAATATCTCTCTTCATCCCACTCTACTAATAGATCTTCCGTAAATCACGGTACATCTTAGTTCCCCCTGGATGAATAAAGTAGCGTGCACCATGCGCTTCTGCAAGAATTTGGTGCCTCAAGTCATCTACTTCTGGCATACCTAGTCAACCCTGACAACGCAAAACACCATCTCCCCCTTGGGAGAAAACCTCTACCTTCTGATCTCTGAGTGATTCTTTCAACTTGACTAGACTGGGATCCCTATCCTGTTTTTCCTTTACTTTGGAAACTAGGGATGATTTTGAGCTACTCTGCACCCATACACTACCTTCGACTGAATCGACTAAGCGAACACCTAGTCGGGCTAGCTGATAAACTTCCTGAGCTAACTTTTTCTTACTGTCCTCTACATGAGCAATACTACCCATAGACATTCTACTGAGAGCGTCGTCCACTACATTGGCCCTGCCCGGATGATACAGGACACTTATGTCGTAGTCTTTCAACAACTCCAACCACCTTCTCTGATGGAGGTTTAGGTATTTCTGAGAGAATACATATTGCAGGATCTTGTGGTCTGTAAACACATCCACATGAAATCCATACAAATAGTGCCTCCAAATCTTAAAGGCAAACACTACTGTTGCTAACTTAAGATCGTGAGTAGGGTAATTCTTCTCATGGGGTTTAAGCTACCTAGAGGCATAGGCTATGACCTTACCTCTCTGCATCAGAAAATACCCCAAGCCAACTCTGGAGGCATCATAATACACCACAAAGCCATTTGAACCATCTGGTAAGGTCAAAACTAGAGCTGTAGTGAGTCGGGTCTTCAACTCCTGAAAAGTTTTCTCATAAGAATCTGACCACTGGAACTTGACTTTCTTCTGAGTCAATTAGGACATAGGTGATGCAATAGATGAAAATCCCACAATGAACCATCGGTAATAGCCGACCAAACCCAAGAAACTCCTGATATCTAATGGAGAGATGGGTCTGTGCCAGTATCTCACTGTTTCGGTCTTTTAGGGATCAACTCTAATGCCATCACTGGAAACTATATGGTCGAGGAAAGCTACTGGACTTAGCCAAAATTTGAACTTACTGAATTTGGTGAATAACTAATGATTTCTGAGAGTCTGGAATACTATTCTGAGGTGGTCTGTATGATTATATTCACTATGGGAGTAGACGAGGATGTCATCTATGAAGACTATGATGAACATATCCAAGTACTGCTTGAACACACGGTTCATCAAGTCCATGAAGGCTGCTGGAGCATTGGTAAGACCAAAGTACATGACTAAGAATTTAAAGTGACCATAACGAGTTCTGAAAGTTGTTTTCGGGATGTCACACTCCCTGACTCTAAGCTGGTGATAGCCTGATCTGAGATCTATCTTAGAGAAGTAACTGGCACCTTAAAGTTGGTCAAACAAATCATCTATTCTGGGAAGTGGATACTTGTTCTTGACCATGACTTTATTTAACTGATGGTAGCCAATACACATTCTGAGGGAACCGTCTTTCTTATGCATAAAGAAAACTGGTTTTCCCCACTGGGACACACTGGGTCTGATGAATACCTTATCTAGGAAATCCTTTAACTTATCTTTTAATTCTTTGAGTTCTGTTGAAGCCATTCTGTATAACAGAATAGATATGGGCTAAGTATCTGGAAGAAGATTGATTCCGAAATCAATTTCCCTTTCGGGAGGAACTCGGGAAGATCATTGGGAAACACATCTGGGAATTCACATGCTAATGACACTGACTCAAGAGTAGGAGTTTCTGAACTAGAGTCCTGGACTCAAATGAGATGGTAGACACATCCCTTAGATATCACTTTCTAGCCTGAAGGTGAGAAATAAGATGACCCCTAAGTGCTGAAGTACTACCCCTCCACTCTAGGATGGGTTTGTTCGAAAACCAAAATTGGACAATTCTGTTTCTGTAGTCAACTGAGGCATAGTAGTAATGAAGCTAATCTATGCCGAGAATGACATCAAAATCAGTCATCTCTAATTCGACTAAATCTACTGAAGTAATTTATGAGATATCATAATCGGGAAGTTCCTGTATACCCGTCTGGCTATGATGGATTTACCTATTGGGTTAGAGACTAAGAAAGGCTCTGCTAGAATCTTGGGACTGACTCCAAAATTAACTACTATATATAGAGTAACAAAGGACAAGGAAGCTACTGGATCTAACAAAGCATAAACATGCAAATGGAAAACTTGTAATATAGCAGTGACCACATCAGGAGAACTCTCCTAATCTTGTCGGGACTGAAGAGCATAGGGTCTATTTGGGGGCTTCCCACTGGTGGCACTGGAAGCGGCACCCTGCTGATTTGGGCAACCGAACTGAGCTGGGGGACGGTTATTCTGACCTTGAGAACCTAATTGGCGACAATATCTAACTCTGTGGCTTGGCTTGACATACCCAAAACACACATCTCTACCCGCTCTACAGATACCCTGGTGGTTTTTACCACACTTCTGAAAAAGGGGATTAGTTCGGGCACTGCTAACACTGCCCTGGTGTTTAGGTCCTGGTGCCCTATCCTTATTTCCATCTCTAAATTTTGGCACAAGAATACTGGCTGAGGATAGAGCTGGAACTGAGGATTTCAGGTGGAACTGAGAATGATTTCCATCCTCTGACTTAAGTTGAGCGAAGTTGAAACTACCTGTTCTCTATCTCTTGTTCTCCCTTTCCTTCTCTTTATTCTTACCCTCCTATATCTGTTGATCATGGACTATGAGCCTGGATATGTCCATCTCCTTAATAAGCATTGCAGACCTACATTTCTTGACTACGCTGCTCAACACCCCTGACATAAACTTACTCATTTGGGACATGTTGTCTGCCACCACATAAGGAGCATATATAGATAATTGAGTAAATTTGAGAGAATACTCTTTCACTGTCATATTGCCCTACGTCAAATTAATAAATTCCAACATCTTCGTTTCCCTCAAATCCAGTGGGAAAAACCTATCTAGAAAAGTAGTGGCAAACTCCTCCCACTCTATAGGCCCTGCATCTACGACCCTTTCTATTTTTCACTATTTAAACCATGAGTGAGACATATCCTACAACTGATATACGGCCAACTCAGCACTCCCAACAACAGTCTCCCCATAATATCAGTAACCTTCTGCACCTGATTAATAAATTCCTGAGGGTCCTCATCTGACTTAGACTCGATAAACGATAGAAGGTTTATTCGAGTGAAATCTCAAATCTTAGCAGTAGCAGTATTGGACACTGGGTTAGCAGGAACGATAGCTAGGCGTTCATTCTGGGATTCCACAGAATGAGCTAGGGTGGTGAATGTTTCTCTGAATTGAGCGTTGAAGACGTGTTTGTCTAGTGGATCTGGCTAGGTGGGATAGGGTTCTGGCTGGTCTTCTATTTCTTTTCCCTTAGTCCTCTTTGGAGAAATATTTTTGTAAATGGAAGAGAAAAGATTAGACCTAGAGTTTAACTGGATCTCATGCGCACTCGCACGACATGAATACTGAAAGAAGGGAAACTTTTCCAAAAACATCTCGTAGCCTCCTGTCCATAAGTGTGGAGCGCAATATACCCATGCACAAGACTCTACTAGATGTAGCTTTTAGACTTCCTAGGACTCTGTTGAACCTTAGTCTCTGATACCAAGTTTGTAACGCCCCGAGTCTGTACCTCGGACACTTCACAGTGCTTGTAATCTTGAAGGACCACAAGCTAACCCATGACTGGTACCTGGTGCAATAACTAAATAATAATACATTAAATATGTAGAAAATGGGTGGAAAATTGGCCATAAGGTTCAATACTATAAATAATACTGAATATGGTATCACAATAGTGAAACTGAACATCGATACTGAAAATTGAACAACTATCTGAAAATACTCTAGTCTGAAAAGCCTCTAAACTGTCTGAACTGTGGAGTTGATGGGATAAGTCCCCAACTAACTCCGAATGCTAAAAATGAACTGAAATGCTGAAGTAAATAATTATGTCCTCGAACTATGAGGACTCACCACTAAATCTGTGTACTGAGAGTCTAAATTGTTAGGGGTGCTCGGGAGCCCGTGCGTCTGAACCTATGATATAAGACATCATAGCATAAAAGAAAAACATGCGGCAGTACTTTGAATGTACTGGTATGCTCAGTGAGGTATGCTGAAATGCATGGGTTCATATGCATGAACAGTACTAACTAAATATTATAAGTATGACTGAATGAGAGTACATGTATGATTAAGAAAACTGTACTGAGATCGTAATTACACTGAATACTGGATTACTGGTATCTAAATGGTTGTATCTGACAGTCTTGACTCTATGGAACTATACTGAGACCCATACAGAGCTGGATGACTGTGTCTGACAGTCCTGAATCTGCGGAACTGAACTAAGTTCCATACTAAGACTGAATCTAAAACTGAGACTATGGGAAGTAATCATCTAACCAACATGCCCTTTCTCTAACTGATTTGGGGTCCAACCTGTAACCCCAGTTGGAAGGGTGTCAATACCGTGCCACGGGTAAGGATAAGTTCTGAGTCACCCTCATCTGGCAGGTACTCTGAACGAGAATGGTGGTACCCTCAACTGGAAGGTAGATTACCTCATCAACCCTCTACTGGAAGGTTGATGTCTCAACCTATATTGGATACGTAGTTCTGGAATGCAAGGGCTGCTTCTAAGGATTACACCCTCTATTGGAAGGTGAGTCCCCATCCTTGTGTTCACTCGGTGCTGAATCATTCTCCCAACTGAATAGACACTTGACTGAATTCTAAATTGTACTAGGCTGGACTGAACTATTACTGATTATACTGTATAACTAAACTGAACTGATTTTACTGAACTGAACTGGACTGATTCTGAGTTCACTGAGTTTTCACACATTTTGTAACTGAATGAATTCTACTGATCGAGACATGACAGCTTCTACTTTGTGACTGACCATGGCTCTAGAAAAATAGATATATTGTCGGGTATTAAATACCCCCAGGACTCGATAGCATAAACTTAAAAGACATGGCATAATCTTGAGACATGGTAATTTACTACTTAGTCATCATTCACTCATTTGGGAATTCAAGCAAACACTTACATGACATGAACTTGCATACATGATAACATGATATAATTTCACTATTTCACTCACATAGGCAATTCATCAAGCACTTGTGGGGCACAATATATGCACATAATACTAACACAATATGTAGGCATCATGATTCAATACCAATTACACAATCCCAAGAGTTTCAACATGAATTCACATGATAAAGCACACACATCAATTAACTCTACATGAATCTTGTAATAAATCATGAATATACTTTAATTCAAATCATGGAAATCAAGAAATCACTCTACATAAACTTTAAAAGAGTTTCTTTGACTCCAAGGGTGGAAAGAACCCTTGGATGAACACTTCACATACCTTAGTTGGTGAATTTTGGAAAATTAATGGTGGAATCTTGAGCCTTGAATTTGAATTTAATTTACCTTGGGTTTTTATTCTTGATCAATTTGTGAAAGAATGATTATATTTTGCTAAAAAGGGCTAAATTTCGTGTTATGGAGGCTGAAGGGCGTGAGAAAAAGACTTAATTAACCCTGAGGATGTGGACTTTTAATTACTAAAAATTGAATCATCGATGCGCAGGCCGACGCGCTGCGTCATTGGCATCGACGCAATTGCCAACGCACCGCATCGAATCCGCATCGATTCACTGGAAATTGCACTGAGCTGAGGGAAAAATTATCTGACGACGCAATGGATGACGTCATGCATCAAGATCACGTCGACCCACTATTTTGGTCATTCAAACATGATCTAAACAAGGTCTGAAAAGTTCTAAACTTATTCGGAAATACCTATTGGCATTCCTGATCATGAATTAACTCAAATATCAATATTTAATGGACGTAAAGGTCGAAAAATAAGATTTCCAACTTTTGAAGGCTAAAATAACACTAAGTATGATTACTTAGCTAAAATTTTCTAAGTCTGGGACCCCTTAGAAAGCTTAAAAGGCTGAGTCGAGCTTAGGATTTCGTGGGGTCTTACAGGGCAACAGATGTTTGTCTCCTTAATGAGGCTCTGGTTTTCACTTTATCTTCTGTATTTTTTTATGATGAGTTTATTCGGATGGTTAGCATCTTGCTTCAATTCTTTTGGAATATTAGGATTTCCTTTTTCTGCTGTGGGAGTCGACTCCGTCGAGGGTGTAGTCAACTTGTATTGGGAGGGCTCTGGAGTTGTGCTGAGATTTTCTCCAGTCTGTATATTACTCACCTATTCTTCATTAACACTTATACTCATAGTGAGGTGGTTATATTCATCAAAGACAATGTGCATAAATTCCTCAACAACCAAAGTTCTTTTATTAAAAGTCTTGTAAGTACAACTAGTGGGAGAGTAACCAAGGAAAATATTTTCGTCACTTCGTGGATCAAATTTTCCTAGGGTATTCTTACCCTTATTGTGAATAAAGCATTTGTATCCAAAGGGGTGGAAGTAGCCGATGTTGGACTTCTTTTCTATCCTAAGTTCATAAGGTGTTTTCTTTAAAATAGGCCTGATCAGACACCTATTGATGACATGACATGTTGTACTAACTGCTTTTTCCCAAAAGTGATCTGGGAGATTGTGTTCTAACAATATCGTCCTAGCAGTTTCCTGTAGGTACCGACTCTTTCATTCTACTACACTATTTTGTTGGGGAGATCGCGGTGAAGAGAAGTTCAGAGAGTATACATTTTGAGAACAATACTCATCAAACTCCTTATTTTCAAATTCTCCTCCATGATCACTGTGAAAGTAGGTAATGAGGTGCTCGACTTCTCTCTGTATTTTTCTACAAAAAATCCAAAGTTTGTGAAATCTTCATGTTTATGTGCAAGAAACATAACCCAAGTAAATCATGAGTAATCATCAACTATGATAAAAACATATCTTTTTCCACCAATGCTTGCAGTCTTGGTGGGACCAAACAAATCCATATGGATATGTGGATTGTTTAGAGAGGTCTGGTAGTAGAGACAATGTATTTGGATTTGAAAGATGTTCTGGTCTGTTTACCTAATTAACAAGCATCACAGATGTGATTCTTTTTAAACTTGAGTTTTGGCCGACCTTTCACCAAATCAAGCCTAGAAAATTTCTCAATAATGTGCATACTAGCATGCCTGAGCTTCCAGTGACACAACCAAGTATCATTGTCTTGCACAATGAGGCAGGTTAAGGTGGCAAAATTAGGGCTATTTAAAACATAAATTTTATCAATGTGTTCATCGATAAGAGAGATATTTCTTTTGTCATGTTTGATAAAGCAGCTTTCGGCTTTGAAGGGAGCTCCAAATACGGCATCACATAGTTGACTGATGCTGAGCAGGTTGTGTTTGAGAAGGTATACTTTGATGAATTTGCATGATGAGTTGAGTCTCACTGAGCCGACTCCTATGACATTGCCTCTAGCATTGTCACCGAATCTAACTAATCCCCCATCTACTTTATTTAGGGAAGAAAAGTTCTCTTTCTTTCTGGTCATATGTCTTCAACATACCTACATTCCTTTTCTATAGCTCTTGCGGATCTGTTTCTCACTAGGTTCACCTATTGCTATAAAACACATATTTGCAACCTCTATTTCTTCTTCAGTTTTATCCTCATTTCTCTAGGCTCTAAAATTTTGATTTTTTCTAGACGATCATCGTCTTAATTTAGGGAAGTTTTGTTTGAAATGTCCAGGACTTCCATAGTAGTAAAAGAGATCATTATTTCTGATGGAGTCATTGTTTTTGCCTCCTTGGGATCTTGGCTGTCTTGTCTCATGATTTGCCTTACCCCACGGTTGATGAGGGATATTACTTTGTTGTTAGCATCTTCCAGAATGTCCTCCTCTCCACATAGAGTAGCATTGAAGGCTACTGATTTATTCTTTTCATCCTTGTGAAACCTGTTGATATAAATTCTCTCACATGCAATAAGGTTACCTCGCAGTTCATCATATGTCATGTTGTGAAGGTCTTCATCTTCCAAAATGGTAGCCTGGGTTTCCCAAGTCCTTGGGAGACTTTGGAAAAACTTCTGGACTTACAGGCTTTGAGAATATATCATCCCCAGTGACTTCAGTTCGTACGTAATTTTGCTGAATCTGGCGAACATTGTTTCAATATCCTTATTTTCCTCCATTCTGAACAACTCATACTCATTGACCAGGGCAATAATTTTGTATTTCTTGACCTTGGAGGTTCCTTCATAGGTTACCTCCAGTTTTTCCCACATTTCTTTTGCGGTTTCACATGTTGAAATCTTATCATATTCTGCTCTGCTAACTGCACACAAAAGTAAACTTATAGCATGGGAATTAGTTTGGATTGCCTCCTATTGTTCTTTGGTGATATTAAAGCTTTCAAGATCTTCCATGCCAGTACTGCTAGATTCCCTATCCTTATTCTTTTGCTTTTTCTTGAGTCCTGGAATTAGCTTTGGACCCTTTTTTATGACAATCCGGGCTTGGTAGTCATTTGATTTGACAAAGATAGTGAATCTATTTTTCTAGTAAGAGTAGTGTTGACCATTGAAGTATGGTGGTCTTGTGGGGGAGTGACCATCCTGAAGAAGAGCACCGGGAATTTGATAATTGGCCATTTTATCTTTGCTCACTTGCAGTTAAGCAATGCTATTTGTGAGACCTACCCTGATACCAATTGAAATTCAAGAGGGGGTGAATTGAAATTTTCTTTTTGTGAGTCGACTACTGACTCCTCAAAATCGAATCATCTGCAGATCAAAACACTTTACAAATAGATTAGATTTAAACAGTTAAGCATGTTAATAATAAAACATAAAGTAACAACACAAAGATTTATCCTGGTTTGGCACAGGAATGCAGTGCCTACGTCCAGTTCCTTTGGGTTTCAATTTTCCTTAGATCATTGAAAGTTTGGTTCGAGTACAATGATAGGAAACAAGTTCTAAAGATTTATTTTTCCCTTCAGATCTTGTGACACAGATTCAGTTGATGTCATAAATTTAACTCGATCCTACTCTTTATATAACAATTGTAAACAAAAGTTACAAAGCCTTATGAGACTAAGATTGAGACACTTTGAATTTTTTTCTTGGAGTTGCGTAAAATATGTCTGTCCTTGGTCTTTATCTTTTATAGTCTTTAGCTGCTGCTCTTCATAAGTAAATCCAAGAGATTCCAAGAGATTTCTTCTCAATCAAGGATGTGAATTGATTCCTTGATTGAGGAATGTAGCTTTGTATAATGTCCATATCAGATATGTCCATATACGGCTTTGGATCACATCTAAATCAGACATATTCATGATATATTTTTTCTTTTTGATTTTGCAGAGATTGATGCCTTGTCAATGTGCTTGTGATCTTTTCTTCTTGATTGATTTAGTCTGCCATGAATCTGGGGATTGTAACCATGATTGTGGAAAAGTTGATCCTTCTTCTATTTGTCGTGATATTTGATTGATCTATTTACCATGCCGAGATCCTCCATATCTTTGGCGAGATATCATGATTTTTTCGTAACATTTGGGTCTATGATTCTCCTTCCATTTGTCTTCTTGTGATTTACTTGGATACCATGGATGTCCTTCCATTTCTAAGGTCCTTCAATTTCTGGAGTCAGCTACTTTTATTGGCAGTTTTAGTATTGTATCTACAAGAATACACTTGTTATTTTGTCATTATTAAACGTAGACTTAGGATACTAACAATGTGGATTTTGATTCTAGTCTCAGATGTGATACAGGCATAAAGAGCACAAGGTTTACAAGGTCTTGTAGAAGGTTCAAGCTTCGGATTATCAAAGGATCAAGTCTCGGATTTGCAAGTACTTGAAGACCTTTTAGAACCATTACAAAGCCTTGTCCAAATTGAAGAGAGAAAGATGGATTTCTACATCACATAGGCACCTCAACTAAGGGCATTGTGGTCTTTTAAGGCCTTCCTTTTACACTCCAAAGAAGCACCCTTCATTAAGGACATTTTAGTCATTTTCATGTAATAGTATTAATAGACCTTTTAGCTTCTATTTTCATTAGTTTTGATGAATTGATTGAGTTAAACTCAAATTGTATTTTCTTTCCTTAGTGTAGGTCTTGGAAAAGCCATTGTAGTGTAGGTCTTGGAAAAGGCATTGAAACTAGGGTCATCATTGAGTGTGGAATCACTTTTGTTGACATTTTGGCAAGAAAGGTTGGGTGCTTGAGGAGTTGATCCCTTTGTTTCAACCTAAGAATGAAGTGTTATCCATCAATGGTGAGGTGTGTTTAAGTGTTTAATATACACTTAGGTGCTAATCATTAGATTTGGTGTATGTTTCATTACTATCTTTCATTTAATGCAATTTTCTTCTTGTTTCTACTTCATCTCCTCTTTCTTTAGTTGCTAATTTTAGTGTCTCAAGTCCTTAAATTTGGTTATTAGCTTGTTTTAGCTATCAATTGATATCAGAGCCATGTATTAGAGTTGTTCCCACAACTCTAAGTCTTGGATCTAAGAAAATCTCAACAAAAAAGAGTGTATAGGTTGAGACATCAACACTGTCTGGTGAGGGTTGACGAGGTGGATAAGCACTGTCAGATAAGGTTCCCACGGTTCTCTTTTGGGGACACTATCAGATAAAGGTCGCCCATAGCTTGTCCTTTCCAATGGTGCGGTATTGACACCCTTCCAATTGGGGTTACAGATTGGACCCCAACTCAGCTATAACGGCATATCAAGGGCATGTCGGTTAAATACTACCTCCCATAGTTTTAGTACCAGTCTCAGTAAAAGAACTCAAATAGCTCTTCAGATTTAAGACTGTCAGATATAGTCGACTCAGATACAGTAAGGAACTCAGATAGTTTCATCAGATTCAAGACTATCAGATACAGTCACCCATGTTATCAGTTACATTCATATACGGCTATTTATGCTATCAGTTATATCAGTTATTAGTATGTCATGTCATCAGTATTTAGATTTAGTAATCACAATATCACAGTGTCAGTTACAGTTATGTATTTATTTATGCATTCATGTTAGATATTCAGTTAACATTATTCATGCATGTTAACCCTTGCATTAGCCTACCTCACATGTATACTCAGTACACTCCATTGTACTGACGCGTTTGAGCTATGGTGCTTTCTTTTTATGTTACACCATAGGTTCAGAGACACGAGTTCCTGATCAGCAGTAGATTCTAGTCTCAGCAGTCAAAATAGAAGTGAGTCCTCATCCTGCGAGGACATGATTATTTCTCTACTATTTCATTGATTAGTTATTAGTTGGAGTTAGTTGTGGACATGTCCCATGAACTCCTTATTCAGATTATTCAGACAGTAGATGCTTTCAGACTAAATGTAGACTATTATGTTTAAGACTTCAGTGTTTACAGTTTTGTTTTGGGTATTGTATTACCCCACAGATTTATCTCATCCATGTTATGTTTAGTATTGAACCTTATGGCCTTTCAGTGCATGTTTCCGCATTATTTAGTATTTTATGCATTATACAGGTACAGATATCAGTCATGGGTTAGCTTGTGGTCCTTCGAGTTCATGAGCATTGTGTAGCATTCCGGTTCAGCAAATCAGGGTATAACAGCGGTGCTATCACGCCGTGTATCTGGAAAGTGACAAATAGGAAATTGCATTGTAGCGCGACCACTCTGTTTGCGACCTAAAAGTTTACCGCGATGTGCCACTATCGCGAAGCAATACTGGAAATTAAAAATTATCATTTAAGTTGGCTCCGCGACGCACTGATGGATCAGGTGATACACTATCTCACTAAAAAGGTTCTAACTCTTTGTCCGGGTGTTGGATTTGGGCGAATTTGGTATCGATGGAAAGCTTATTCAATTTTCCAAATGATAAAAAGTGAAAATATTGAAAATACCACATGTATAAAAGTGGATTCATCTTTAAAAAAATCTTTAATATTTCTGGGATGATTTTAAGCTAAGTAGAAGTATGGAGTATTACATCAGGGCAGCATTCACCACCCTAGCTCATTCTGTGGCATCCTAGAATGAATGCCTAGCTACCATTCCAGCCAACCCAGTGGCTAATACTGTTGCTTCTAGGATTCGGGACTTCACCCGAATGAACCCTCCATCATTTATCGGGTCTAATTTAGATGAGAACCCTCAGGAATTTCTTGATCAGGTGCAGAAAATTACAAATATTATGGGGGTGACCACGGAGTGCTGAGTTGGTTGCATATCAGTTGCAGGATATGGCTCACTCATTATTTAAACAGTGGGAAGCAGAGACGGCCGTAGATGCAGGGCCCATAAAGTGGGAGGAGTTTGCCACTACTTTTCTGGATAGGTTCTTCCCACTGGAGTTGAGAGAAGGAAAGGTTCTAGAATTTATCAATCTGAAGTAGGGCAATATGACAGTGAAAGAGTATTCTATCAAGTTTACTCAATTATCTAGATATGCTCCTCATGTGGTGGAAGACAGTAGATCCCAAATAAGTAAGTTTGTATCAGGGGTGTCTAGCAGCGTGGTCAAGGAGTGTAGGACCTCAAGGCTTATTAAGGAGAAGGACATATACAGGCTCATGGTCTATCCTCAATAGATAGAAGAGGCTAAGAATAAAGATAAAGAGAGGGAGAATAAGAGAGCAAGAACAGGTAGTTTCAACTTCTCTCATCCTAAGTCAGAGGGTGGAAATCATTCTCAATTCTGCCTAAAATCCTTAGTTCCAACTCAGTCCTCAGTTCCAGCTCAGTCCTCATCCAGCTCTCTTGTGTAAAAATTCAGATATGGCAATAGGGATAGAGCACCAGGCCCTAAACCCCAGGGTAGTAGTAGCAGTGCCCGAACTAATCCCCTTTGTCAGAAATATGGCAGAAACCACCAGGGTATCTGTAGAGCAGGAAGCGATGTATGTTTTGAGTATAGCAAGCCAGGACACAGAGTTAGAGATTGTCCCCAGTCAGGTTCTCAGGTCATAATAACCGTCCCCCAACTCAGTCCGGTCACCCGAATCAGCAGGGTGCCGCTTCCAGTGCCACCAGTGGGCAACGCCCAAACAGACTCTATGCTCATCAGTCCCAACAGGATTAGGAGAGTTCTCCTGATGTGGTCACTGGTACGTTACAAGTTTTCCATTTGCATGTTTATGCTTTGTTAGATCCAAGAGCTTTTTTGTCCTTTGTTACTCCATATATAACAGTTGATTTTGGAGCAAGTCCTGAAATTCTTGTAGAGCCTTTCTCAGTCTCTACCCTAGTAGGTAAATCCATCATAACCAGGTGGGTATACAGGAACTACCTGATTATGATAACTCAGAAAATCACTTCAGCAAATTTAGTCAAATTAGAGATGACTGATTTTGATGTCATTCTTGGCATTGATTGGCTTTATTCGTGCTATGTCTTAGTTGATTGCAGAAATAGAATTGTCCAATTTTAGTTTCTGAACAAACCCACCCTAGAGTGGAGGGGTAGTACTTCAGCACTTAGGGGTCAGCTTATTTCTTACCTTCAGGCTAGAAAAATGATATCTAAGGGATGTGTCTACCATCTCATTAGATTCCAAGACTCTAGTTTAGAAATATCTACTCTTGAGTCAGTGCCAGTAGTATGTGAATTCCCAGATGTGTTTCTCGATAATCTTCCTGGAGTCCCTCCCGAAAGAGAAATTAATTTCGAAATCGATCTTCTTCTAGATACTCAGCCCATATCTATTCTGCCATACAGAGTGGCTTCAGCAGAAATTAGAGAATTAAAAGAGAAGACAAAGGTTATCCTAGATAAGGGATTCATCAGACCCAGTGTGTCCTCGTGGGGCGCACCAATTTTATTCGTGCATAAGAAAGATGGTTCCCTCAGAATATGTATTGACTATCATCAATTAAATAAAGTCATGGTCAAGAACAAGTATTCACTTCCCTGAATCGATGACTTGTTTGACCAACTTCAGGGTGCTAGTTACTTCTCAAAGATAGACCTCAGATTAGGCTATCATTAGCTCAGAGTCAGGAAGTGTGACATCCCAAAAATATCTTTTAGAACTTGGTATGGTCAGTTCAAATTCTTAGTCATGTACTTTGGTATTATCGATGCTCCAGAAGCCTTCATGAACTTGATAAACCATGTGTTCAAGCAGTACTTGGATATGTTTGTCATAGTCTTCATAGATGACATCCTCGTTTACTCCCGCAGTGAACATGATCATGCAGACCATCAAAGAACAGTATTACAGACTCTCAGAAATCATCAGTTATTCGCCAAATTCAATAAGTGAAAATTTTATCTAAGGTTAGTAGCTTTCCTCGGCCATATAGTTTTGGGTGATGGCATTACAGTTGATCCCCAAAAGACCAAAGCAGTGAGAAACTGGCCCAGGCCTATCTCTCCATCAGATATCAGGAGTTTCTTGGGTTTGGCCAGCTATTACCGATGGTTTATTGAGGGATTTTCATCTATTACATCCCTTATGTCCAGATTAACTCAGAAAAAGGTCAAATTCTAGTGGTCAGATTCTTGTGAAAAGAGTTTTCAGGAGTTGAAAACTCGACTCACTACAGCTCCAGTATTGACCTTACCAGATGGTTCAGATGGCTTTGTGGTGTATTTTGATATCTCCAGAGTTGGCTTGGGGTGTGTTCTGATGCAGAGAGGTAAGTTCATAGCCTATGCCTCTAGGCAGCTTAAGCCCCATGAAAAGAACTATCCAACTCATGATCTTGAGCTAGCAGCAGTAGTGTTTGCCTTAAAAAATTTGGAGGCACTATTTGTATGGAGTTCATATAGATGTGTTTATAGACCACAAGATCCTATAGTATGTATACTTTCAGAAAGACCTAAACCTCCGTCAGACAAGGTGGTTGGAGTTGTTGAAAGACTATGACATGAGTGTCTTGTATCATTCGGGCAAGGCCAATGTAGTGGTCGGCGCTCTCAGTAGAATGTCTATGGGTAGTATTGCTCATGTCGAGAACAGTAAGAAAAAGTTAGCTTAGGAAGTTCATCAGCTAGCCCGACTAGGTGTTCTCTTAGTTGATTCAGCAGAAGGTAGTGTATAGGTGCAGAGTAGTTCAGAATCATCCCTAGATTCCAAAGTGAAGGAAAAGTAGGATAGGGATCCCAGTCTATTCAAGTTGAAAGAATTTGTCAGAGATTAGAAGGTAGAGGTTTTCTCCCAAGAGGGAGATGGTGTTTTGCGTTGTCAAGGTCAACTATGTATGCCAGGCGTAGATGACTTGAGGCAGCGAATTCTTGCAGAAGCGCATGGTGCTCAGTGCTCAATAAAGAGAGATATTACAGAGTTTGTAGCTAAGTGCTCAACATGTCAGCAAGTTAAGATTGAGCATCAGAAACCTAGTGGATCCATGCAGGAGTTCAGCATTCCCACCTGGAAATGGGAAGAAATGAACATGGACTTTGTGATGGGTTTGCCTCGTACTCGTCGTCAGCATGATTCAGTTTGGGTCATTGTAGACAGGATGACTAAATCAACTTATTTTCTACCAATCCATACCTCTTACTCAGCTGAGGATTATGCCAAACTCTATATCAGGAAGTTGGTCAGATTACATGGTGATTTGGTGTCCATCATCTCAGATAGAGGTACCCAGTTTACCTCTCAAATTTGGAAAGCATTCCAAAAGGGTCTTGGTACCCGAGTTCACCTCAGTATAGTTTTTCACCCTCAGACAGATGGTCAAGCAGAAAATACTATTCAGACTTTAGAGGATATAGTGCGAGCATGTGCGATATATTTTAAAGGTAGTTGGGATGACCACTTGCCTTTGATTAAGTTCGCAAACAACAACAGCTATCATTCCAGTATTTAGATGGATCTGTTGAGGCGCTTTATTGGAGGAGGTGTAGATTTCCCATTGGTTGGTTTGAAGTGGGTGAGGCCGCAGTGGTAGGGACTGACTTGGTATTTGATACGTTAGAGAAAGTTCAGTTTGTCAGGAAAAGGCTTAAGACCGCTTAGGGCCGAAAGAAATCGTATATAGATGTGCTCAAAAAGGATCTCGAGTTCAAGATTGGTGACTATGTGTAATTGAAAATCTCTCCTATGAAAGGAGTGAAGTGTTTTGGCAAGAAAGGAAAGCTCAGTACTCGATATGTCGGTCCTTACCAAATTCTCAGCCATTTCGGAAAGGTTACTTACGAGCTTGAGTTGCCTTCAGATCTATCTTCAGTCCATCCAGTGTTTCATGTCTCTATTCTAAAGAAATTCATAGGTGACCCATCAGTTGTAGTCCCCATAGAGGGCATAGATGTTCAGAACATCCTCTCTTACGAAGAGATTCCAGTCGAAATCTTGATTATCATATTCACAGACTGATGAACAAAGAAGTCCCTCTAGTCAAAGTTCTTTGGTGGAATCAGTTCGTTGAACGAGATACTTGGGAAGAAGAAGCAGATATGCGGACCAAGTATCCTCACTTCTTCTCTGCAAACTCATATCCAGCTCAAGGTAATAGTCTTTCTTAAGCTTATTCAGTTTCATGCTCAGATTTTCCATTACAAACTTGGTATCAGTTACCATTGCATATTCAGTCATATGTTTAGGAGTCAGTTCAGTCATGTACTCATGCATCAGATATACATGTTTAGTGTGAAATTCAGTATGTCAAAAATGACAATCAGATAATCATGTTTCGGATGTTCATATTCAGTAAGTAAGTTCAATCTACCAGTCTTCTCAGCTTAGTCAGTCTCATTCGAGGACGAATGTTCCCAAGGAGGAGATATTGTAAGACCCCGCAAAATCCTAAGCTTGACTCAGCCTTTTAAGCTTGCTAAGGGGGTCCCAGACTTAGAAAATTCTAGCTAAGTATTCATACTTAGTGTTATTTTAGCCTTCGAAAGTTGGCAATCTTATTTCGCGACCTTTACATCCATTAAATGTTGATATTTGATTTAATTCATGATCAGGAATGTCAATAGGTGTTTTCAGAAAAATTTCAGATTTTTTGGACCTCGTTTAGATCATGTTCGAATGACCAAAATAATGAATCAACGCGATCTTGATGCATCGCGTCGTCCATCATGTCGACAGAAATTTTTTCCCTCTGCTCAGTGTAATTTCCAGTGAATCGATGTGGACTCGACACGGCGTGTTGTCTATCGCATCGATAACAATGACGCGGCACGTCGGCCTGCACGTCGATGATTGAATTTTTTAGTAATTAAAAGGCCGCGCCCTTAGGGTTAATTAAGTTTTTTTCCTATGCCCTTCAGCCCCCATAATACGAAATTTAACCCTCTTTTAGCAAAATATAATCATTCTTTCACAAATTGCTTAAGAACAGAAATCCTAGGTGAAGTATATTCAAATTCAAGGCTCAAGACTCCACTGTTAATTTTTCAGAATTCACCAACTAAGGTATGTGAAGTATTCATCCAAGGGTTCCTTCCATCCTTGAAGACCAAGAAACTCTTTTAAAGCTCATATAGAGTGATTTCATGATTTCCATGATTTGAATTAAAGTGTATTCATGATTATTACTTAATTGGGTTTTTATTTTATGATTTACTAAAAGATTCATGTAGAGTTAATGCTTTATCATAAGAACTCATGTTGAAACTCTTGGAATTATTTAATTGGAATTGCATCACGATGCCTACATGTTGTTTTAGTATTGTGTGCATATATTAGGCCCCACAAGTGTTTGATGGATTGCCCATGTGAGTGAAATAGTAAAATTATATCATGTTAGCATGTATGAAAGTTCATGTCATGCAAGTGTTTGCTTGAATACCCAAATGAATGAATGATGACTAAGTAGTTAATTACCATGTCTCAAGATTCTGCCATGTATTTTAAGTTTATGCTATCGAGTCCTGGGGTATTTAATACCCAATAATTTAGCTGCTTGTCTAGAGCCATGGTCAGTCACAGAATAGAATCAATCATGTCTCGATCAGTAGAATTGAGTCAGTTAAAGAACTTAGAAAAACTCAATGAACTCAAAATCAGTTCAGTTCAGTTCAGTAAAATCAGTTTAGTTCAGTTATACAGCACGATTAGTAACAGTTTAGTCCATCCTAGTACAGTTTAGAATTCAGTCCAGTGTCTATTCAGTTGGGAGTAGAATTCAGCACCAAGTGAACTCAAGGATGGGGGCTCACCTGCCAGTAGAGGGTGCAATCCTTAGAAGCATTCCTAGCATTCCAGAACTGCGTAGCCAGTGTAGGTTGAGACATCAACCTGCCAGTCGAGGGTTGATGAGGTAATCTACCTGCCAGTTGAGGGTACCATCATTCTCGTCTAGAGCACTTTCCAGAAGATGGTGACTCGGTATTTATCCTTACCCATGGCACGATATTGACACCCTTCCAACTGGGGTTACAGGTTAGACCCCAAATCAATTAGAGAAGGGGCATGTTGGTTAGATAATTATTTCCCACAGTCTCAATTTCAGATTTAATCTCAGTATGGAACTCAGTTCAGTTCTGCAGATTCAAGACTGTTAGACACAGTCACTCATCTCAGTACGGGACTCAGTATAGTTCCACAGAATCAAGGCTATCAAATACAGTCATTCAGTTATCAGTAGTTTAGTATTCAGTGTTATTACCATCTCAGTACAGTTTACATATTCATGCATGTACTCTCATTCAGTCATACTCATGATATTCAGTTAGTATTGTTCATGCATATAAACTCATGCATTTTAGCCTACCTCACTGAGAATACCAGTACATTCAAAGTACTGACGCATGCTTTTATTTTATGCTATGATATCTTATATCATAGGTTCAGATGCACGAGCTCCCGAGCACCCTTAGCAGTTCAGACTCTCAGCCTACAGAGTTAGTGGTGAGTCCTCATAGTTCGAGGACATGATTATTTATTTCAGCATTTCAGTTTATTTTTAGTAGTCGGAGTTAGTTGGGGACTTGTCCCATCAACTCCATAGTTCAGACAATTAGAGGCTTTTCAGACTAGAGTATTTTTAGTATTGATGTTCAATTTTGGTATTGTGATACCATATTCAATATTATTTACAGTATTGAACCTTATGGACAGTTTTTTGCCTATTTTTTGCATATTTATCGTATTATTATTTAATTATTGCAGCAGGTATCAGTCATGGATTAGCTTATGGTCCTTCAGAATTATGAGCACCGTGTAGCGTCCAGGGTACAGACTTGGAGCGTTACAGTATAACACATGATGTGTTAAATATATATACTGCATATACATTTTGTATTTTAATAAATACAAATGAAATGTGTTTTGATTTATTACAGTTATAATATGTTCCTTTCAATTCAGGATATGTATAACCATATATATATATGATTATCAATTATAAATAGTTAGTTTAATATTGATCTTGATATTTTTTTTACTTTTTTTTAATGTGAAGAAACAAGATAAAGACAAAGTAGTTGACAAGCCACCAATGGATGAAGGTGACAAGAATAAAACACACCATGAATCCACTCCAATGTTTGTGGATGATCTTTATAAGAATTCTGAAGGCACATTGGTAGATTAATTATTTACATTCATATGCATTTTGTTGTCTATATACAATGCGATTTTATCTTTACATATAAGAATTATACATGTAGTCCAAATACATTTATAAAAATAGGTTACTGAAGAGATCAAAGGGAATCAAAGCACTAGTTTGATGGAGGTGTATAATGAGGATAATGACATGTTTTGGTAAATAGTTTATTTATTTTTTTCATGTATATTCATATAGTAAAGTAATAATATTTTTTATGTTTGATTTTCTCTTTTATGAAATGATAAAAGTGATATTGATGTGCATGAAGCAAGAGATGTGTGTGATTTATCGGTATGCTGAATATTTCTATAGTGTTTTTTAGTTCTAGACAAATGTTATTAATATTGAATTTGTACCAACATGTTGTGTAGAACACAAAATCCGTTGATGAAAATATCGGGGAAGCACATATATCAGATTCTCAATTCTCATTTCCAGATGAGGTTCTTAGAAGCATTAATCTTGATTTCATAAAATTCAATTTGGGAGTTGAAGATGAGTCTAAGGTATTTGCAATCTACGCCTTTATTTCTTTTGATAATATTTCACAATTATAAGATCTTTCTACTCTTTATATAAAACACAGAAGTTGCTGCAGAAACGGCTGTAAATACATCAGCAGAAAATGAGTTCAAGGTATGTTGAATAAGTGCATTGTTTGTGTTTATGTCTTTAGCTGAAAATTTAACATAACAAGATTTTTATATATTCTATACAGAACACAGATTATCCTGCAGAAATAAATGAAAATAAATCACCAAAAAATGAGTCCAAGGTAGCATTGTCTACTTTATTTATTTTTCTACTGTTTCAACATTGTAACATTTTTATATACTTTATAAAGAATAAAGAATGTGATGGTGAACAAATTGTAAATCCATCAAAAGAAAATGTGGATAAGTCAAAGTTGGATCTGTAAAATAAGACTCCAGTCAACATTCAAGAAGCAATTACGGAAGAAAGCAAAGCTGAACAAGATTTACCAGACTCTCAAGTCACAATTTCTGATGAACTTCTACCGAGTCTTAATGCGTTTTTGAATCAAGAAAGAAGAATAATTGTACATCCAACGGCAAATAAAGCACAAAAAATGCCTATGCATGTCTCAAGGATTAAGAGACCATCTAGATTTAAAGAGTCACCATTTACAATGAATTTTGATTCAGCAGATGGTTAGTACCCTAACATATATTATATGGTTACCAACTTTATCTATTTTATATATTAAAAATTATAATTTCTTGTTTTTCGTAATGTCTAAGAAGTATGATTTTGTATTTTATACAATAATTATTCATTTTAAGTATTTAAGATGTGCAAGATTTTTCTCATTATCACTGAATAGGTTTATATTTGATGTTCAATTTTATTTTTTCTTGTAACTTAAATTTGGACCACTCTTGTATTCATAAAATACATGTGTATATTGTAATGTAAATTCAATATGTATTCTATAAATACATTAGTGACACTTTTTTCGACATGATAAATTTTAAATATGTATTTGATTTGATTACTGATAAGATTTATATTTGATGTTAATTTATATTTGTTATTCATTAAGATTTTGATTACTGCTAAGATTTTGATTTGATGTATACACAAAATACATATGCTAAATATATGTATATATTTTGTATTGAAACTTTCAGATGTATTTTATAAATACATATGTGCCACTTTTATGACATATAATTATATTTTTAGTTCAGTAGTATAATTATATCTAATATATTATTTTGATATTTAATTATCTTTACATACTTTACATGTCTTAACAATAAAGGGAGCAAAGAAGGGCGGCGCAAAACATTCAATCAGAAGCATCCATTCATATCTCATCCAATTAATGATATAGAAGACACTAAGGTTACCAACAAGTTCTTGAAGTAGCTTTCTTTGAACCTTCTTAAGTATCATTCGAAGAGGTATATAGGTTACAACTTAATTGTAATAGTATTTAAATATAAGTTTCTGTTAATGATTAATCATTATGTTTAATGAATACACAGAAACACCAAACAAAAATATTATAAGAAGGGCAAGTCCATAACACTAGTTTTTAATTTTGGAGTTTTATCTGTTGAAGATAAGAATTGGTTCTACATTATGGGTACTCCTGGCCATTCATGGTCAGATGAGCTAAGTAATGTACTACTATGTGGATAAGTTGTAAATTGGAATAAAACTTATTGCAGTATTACATATTTATATTTATAAATGCTTATTACCATGTAGTTGAATATGTATATTCTTATATACATATGAAGTATGATATATGTTCTGATATATGTATATGCTATGTACATATGTAGTGTTAGATACTTTGAGTTTTAATTTGGTTATTTACTTTTAAATATGATTTTTTTGTAATGCAGCAATAGATGTATGCTTCTACTATCTGAGAAAGAAGTTCAAGGATGATCCCAATAGTTTATATAAGTACAGCACTGCTGACTGTAATTTCATGAACATTGTAAACACTGTGATAGCTGTGTATAGAATTGATGACGAATCCCTTAATGCTGGTGGAAAGGAATACCATCTGATTAAGTACATAAATGGATTTCGTATGCATGCTACAGAGCCATGGCATATGGTTGATAATATTTTCATTCCTGTCAACGTAAAGGCCAAACATCATTGGGTTCTTGTGGTTATATCTTTCAATGATAGATTCATATATGTATATGATTCTTTGTCGTCTGTTGGTCATAATGCTTTGGTGCTTGCTGAAGTTGAAAAGTTAGTTGAGGTTATACCTATATGTCTCATTGCATGTAAATTTTACGAGAAAAAAGGTATTGATATTGACAATCATCCAAATTACAAATCATATGATAAAATGGATCCATTTGATGTTTATGTTGTCGAGGATTTGCCTCAACAACCAAGTGGCAGCTTGTAAGTAATTGATATACATATTAATTGTGTATAGACAAATATATTAATTTTATAACAGATTCTTACTTATTTATATATGTATTTGCAGGGATTGTGGTTTATATATGGTGACATACGTTGAGTGCCTTACTTTTGGTGGTCCTGTTCCACCTAATGATTTTGACCCAAATCTTATGCGCACGAGATATGCATCAATTTTGTGGGATTATGGTACGAGAAAATAAGAAAGAAAGGCACAAAGTGATGATGAAGCACCAATGAGGCCTACTCGCGATATTGGGATAACCGAAGACACTGAAGTGCATGAAATTTGATGTGTATTTTTATTTTGCTATAGTTTACAACAGTTAACATTTCCTAGAGAAATAATTTTTTGAATATTTCTTAACTTTCATTAGCAACTTTATTGTTCAAAGATGCTATGCTATTGTTTCTTTGTTGTTATATTTTGATTATTGATCTTTAATGTGTTAAAACAAAATATTTTTGTGGTTAGTTTACATATTCATTACATTTTAATGTTCTACATATGTATTTATGTTCTACACATTCATTTCAGTTTAATGTTCTACATAGTTATTTCTTTACATGTTCCTTCAAGTTACCATATGTATTTATGACTAATGACTGTGTATTTTTCAGTTATTTTTCTATATCTATCAATAATACATTAACACACATGTAAAACTGTAATTTTTAACAAATTTGCATATGTATTTTGAATAATACTTATCTATTGTATTGTTCTGCACAACTTCATATAGATTTATGATTTGTATGTATTTATGAATAATACATATCTTCATTCCTTTTTACATATATATTTATGTAACGTATATGTATTTAAATAGTATAAATATATAGACAATTCTAATATGCATATATATATACACATACACACACACATTTATTGAATAGGTATTTTTCTGCAAATCATATGTAAATATATTATTCAGTTAAATACATATGTTTTTTACCATAACGATGAATATATAAAAAAAATTCTGATATGTATATTTATAATAATTTTTCCAGTAAATACATATATATTCATAATAATTTAAATAAATCAAGTTTAGTAAAGTTATAGTAAGATTTAAACTATAAAAGCTCAAAAACAAATTCAATAACAAGTTCACATTTTAGAATCACATTATTCTCATAGAAAAAAAAAATTGTAATTGTTTTTTTTTTTGCTAAATACATCTGAAAACTTATCATTTGTTGTATTTTCTACATGAGCGCCTATTGTGACCTTTACATCTACATGAACTACAATAATTTTTGTTCTTCTTTCTGAACATATCTCTTCCTAATTTACCACGATCCTTCTTTGGTGGTCTTTCAGGGAGCCGCTTGTATTTTGGGGACAAAACTACCTCCTCCATTATTTTTTTTGGAATTACCCAGTCATCTTTGTGTAATAGAGGATAAACTGGAAGATCATATGTTCTCAAGACGATTTTTGGCTTGTATAGATCAGAGCAATATGGTCCCTTCTTAAAATTCTTGTTATCAAGAACTGCACAAGCATGAACACAAGGTATTTCATCTAACTGGAATGCATTGCAAGAACATTTTTTCTCCTTAAGACAAATAATAAAACGTTTTTCCTTGTCGTGGACTGTATAGACATGCTCTGATGCAGGTATAACCTGAAATTATTAAAACAAAACTAATTAGTACAATAAAAATAAATTTGACCGTTATAATAGATACAGTTTGACAAATGTAATTTTTCCTATCAGCATATGTATATTTTTGCAAGTCTGAATATGTACATTTCTATCATGCATATGTGTTTTTACTACAAAACATATTTAATTTAATTTCTTATCTGTATATGAACATATAATTCATACAACAAATGAAAAAAAATTATATATATAACATGATTACATAAATTTCACTATACCTTCATACGTGTACACCCCGTGTCATTCTTTTGTAGAATTTCTTGAAATTTATTAATAAGATCCGTAAAAGTATACAATGCCCGCTGTCTGTTTTCACAGTTTCATTTACCAAACATCAATCTGACTTCCTCTAGAAAATCATATATTGGTAGTTCTCTAGCCGATACCAGTGCAGCATTAATTGACTCAGCAATGTTTGATGCCAAAGTCCATCCTCTATGAATGGATGCATATGACCTAGCCCACTTATCGTATCCCACTAATTCTAAGTAATTCTTCACTCTAACATCAACTACCTCAATATTCTCCATTAACTTGTGTAATTCAGTCTTTGAATGTGGTACATCATGTACACATCATTTACAGCTTTTATGATGCTTGCATTACAATCAGAAACTACACACATATGATTTTTTTCACCATATGCTTCCTTCAAATTCTCAAAGAACCAAGTCCAAGATGCATCATTTTCAGAATCAAGTACACCATAGGCCAAAGGAAATATATGTCCTGCATATTGAAAAAATACATATACATATAAATATAATGATTATTTACACATCAAATAATGCACATGGGTATTACAAATAAATATAGTTGAAAAGATATTAAACTTCCAGTGCACAAATAAAACTAATGCATATGTATATTTGAATTACATATAGCTGGCAACATATATAACCGTCACTGACCATATAAACATAATACATATATATATTATAAATACATACAACTGAAAATATATTTCAATCCAAATACATATCTAGTATATCTTACCGGCTCCATCCATGGTACATGCAGCTACAAAAGTCCCAGTATACAGTCCTCTGAGAGGACTTGCATCAACAACTATAACAGGTTTACAATGATCAAACCCTTGGATGAATGAAGTTAGTGCTACAAATATATATAAAAACTCATTGTCTTCATTCTTTTTCATTCTTATATGTGAACCTGGATAACTAGTGTTCAACACATGTACGTATGCAGCTAGTTTCCCATATGATGCTGATGATTTCCCTCTTAAATCTTCAAGTTCTTGTTCCTTAACTTGCCAACAGATAATATATGTTAAATCCATACCCATGTCTTCCTTCATGTCACTTTTGACATCAGTTGGACTGTATTTTTGCTTATGGCTTTTAAATTTTTGTTTGACTATACCACCAATCAACTTACTAGTAGCATGCAATTTAGGATAAATCTTATCTTTTATTGGAAAGGTATGTTCTGCTAAAAATTCTCTTACAGTAAACATTCCAGATTCGTCGATAGCAGATGCACAAAATAAAAATTCATAATTTCTGAATCTGCACAACAACGTATAACTTCAAACAAAAATAAATTCATATGCTCAAATACAAGTAACAAACATTGAAAAAAGAAAAAATTAAATACAGAATACACTTACCAGGTTTTACAAGATCTTACAGATAGTGATTGAAACTTCTTCCGGATTGTATAATCCTTCATCACCGAGTTTAATACACTTTTTGAGACATAAACTTATTCAACCTCAATATGTTTGTGATGTGGGTATAAGATAATAACTCTAGTTGTATCCATTTCAAATGCATCCAAACATTCTTCTGAAGTAGGAACAATCAATGCTCTTTCAGTATTTATATTTACCACGTTACTCGCACTGACATACATCTTTACACTTTCGGCAATACATAAAGATGAACTTACCAATGTGCTGAAAGTATTCTTGTCTGAAACACTCACATACAAAGGCAAAATACTCATATCCTTCAACTCTTTTTTCTGCATAATATAGACCTTCAAACCCATATCATTACGTATTCGTATTTTTCCTCCAATATCTGTTAATTGATATTCGATTTAAATGCATTTACAGGTCAAATCTACATCAATGTAAGAAGCCAAAAGTGTGTACAGTTGGTTATACGTAGCATTTATGCTCAACAATATTTCATCACTAATGTAATCTTCATATTGTTGTTCGTATATCCATCTACTAGAGTGTTTAACAAGAACGGGTATGCCTCCCATTGTCAATTTTTAGAAAACTACAAAACAATAAAAATAAATCTCAAAGACGTACTATATACAAAAACTAACTCGATTATACAATTCTACACAACGAATTCAAACAAAAAAAAATTATTCTAACACTGGTTATTCTAAATCATAATTTAAATTTATCGTATATAAATTACATCTAAAATTTCTAAAACAGAACAACAAGAACAAATTTAAAATTGAATAAAAAAAAATTGTTTATATCAATTATTCACTAGAACTGGACAAAATGTTAAACGATCTCAAATTTTTTACACCCGCGACTCTTATGCAAAAAAAATTCCAATTTCTTCAGCAAATTTAGCACTTTTATTTTAGAAAAAACACAAACAGAATTAATTTTATTCATCAATACCTGTGATTGCAACGTTGTATTTTTAATATTTTCTGCAAAATTTTGTCGATCAGCAAAAACAATAACTTAAAGCAAAATATTTTTGAAATTTAATCTGTATTTTGGGTTTGCTATGAGTTGCTGATTATGAAAAATATTTTTTAAATTTGAATTAGTAGATGTAACTTAACGGTTGTGGTAAAAAAAGAGTTTTAAAAGGAAAAGGAATCTGTAAAATAAATGTTCCATAAATTAAGAAACCGTTTTTCCTTAGTAAACTCAAATAGATTTGAGTTAAATTAGGATGTAATATTTAATTGTATATGTATTTAAATAGAAAAAGTTTACTCAAATTCAAAATACATAGTGCTATTTTTTATAATTTTAAGGTTGTTGCTATGAAAGTTACAATTAAGGCTCTATAATTGCTATTTTTGAAATTTTCCCTTCTTTTTTTACCTTTTCTTACTCGAATCCTAAAAATTAAATAAAAAATAAATTAAGTGGATATTCGACAAAATTAATTTATAAGGTAATATAAAAACCTTATAAATAAGGTGACTCGTCCTCCAAATTTTCTCAAGTTTTGCAATAAGTTTCATTGACAGTCTTGTGGAGAGACAACGCGGATATTAAATAAAATGGAATAGATTGTAGGACATGCTTGATCAAAGTTTTTTTACCATCATAATTCAGAAATTCTTTCAATAACTCACTTCGCAATAATGCATACAATTTTCCTCTTATTTCACCATTGCAGTGAAAATTATCAATGTTAGAACAACATTGAGGCACCATCAAAAGATGTGGTGCATCCTTTAACTAGAGGTCTCGGGTAAGAGCCCTGGGTATGAAAAAATCCTTGACAGGGTGCGCTATCCCCGAATGGGGCCCTACTCGACGTGAATCCGGATTAGTCGGGCTTCAATACAGATACCGAATGGGAAAAAAAGAACAACATTGAGGCATTTGCAACACAAATATGTCCTCCATAACTTTAGATATATATCAATAACAATTAATAATATATCTTTTTTCTCTTATATGGTCTTCTCAAGCGCAGGATCAAGTACACGGGGGATGATAAAGATTCGAAGGAGGGCAAAAAAAAGATGGATGAAATCTGGATCAACTACTGTGGCATGCCGGTTTGTTTTGGATTAAAAGAATTTGTCATAGTGAAGGTCTTGAGATGCGATCGTCCAGAAGAACCTCTCATCAAGAATACACCCTACAAAAGGTCCAACAAATGCAAGGAGAAAAAAATGGGTTGTTGGTCATTGCTGGACGTAGCTACAAAGCGGGGAATTTGATAGCAGATCTCGAGGATAAAAACATACCAAAGCAGTACAGAGAGAAATTATGCTTAGTTTGATTTGTCCATTCCGTTTTATTGTCAAGAGACGTCAAAAAAGTCATAGAAGATGATTTGTTGGCGCTTGCTGATGATTTTGAGAAATTCAACAATTATCCCTGAGGATATGACAGCTACTACTTGACTGTTCAATATTTACTGACAAAGCTATGCCCAGGGACGATCACATTATACAGCTTTTCTTGTGCTTTCGTGGTAAAATTGATCACTATTTTTACTCATTCATTAATTTATATTGAATATAGTTATTATGACTTTTTTTTGCTTGCTTCCTACTTACATTTTATAGGCTTGGGCATTTGAATCCATTCCTTCCCTCCGAAAGTAGTTTAAGGATTACCTGGATGAGGTTTCTCATCCAAGAATCCTTAGGTGGTTGGCTGCAAAGGGCAGCAAAAAAATTAAGGAGGTTGATCTCTTTAACCCTCTAGATGATCCAGTTTGTTTTCTTTCAACTAAAATAATTTACCTCAAAGAAAGATATTGAAATAGATGTTCCATCTATTGCGATAGATGGGTCGTCTATTGCAATAGAATACCCATCAACTGTAACTGGTCTAATAGATAGATAATTTTTTGTGATAGACAATCCATATTTTACAATATATTAACCATTTATTGCTCTGGTTCCCTAAACCCGACTCAACAGATTACCCATCTACTGCAAATTATGCAAAAGATGGGTAATCTGATGCAACATATTATCAATCTGTTGCGACATACAGATCAACTGTTGTAATAGATAGATCATCTATTGCATAAGTTGGTTGTGTTAACATGTAACCCAACTGACTGCAAATTATTATTATATGATATGATTTAAATGCCTTCTGTCTTTTTAATAGGTTGTGCATCCTTGGATCGTGCCTACTGAGTAGGAGTTTGGGACGACTTTTTTTATTACTCTAGGTCTTGTTGATACAACAGCAGACCCAATGGTGGAGTTAATAAAGAAGGAATTAGCTGGAGCAACAGCCATAAGAAGAGCAGTTAGGCAAGGTCAGCCTAATATTGATGCTCTTCATGACCAACCTACTGCAACAATCCGTGTACTTCTTCTGGGGGTGTTGTTGGTGGAGTTGTTGATGATGGTGGCAGCCATCCTGATGTTGTTGCTGCTACCAGTCATGACTATAAGCATGTTGGTGCTCAAGAAAAAATAAATACGTTTGGAAACACCCCTTGCACGGGTCCCTATCACCCTTCTTCACCCTCATGTTCTTATTGCAAATGCAAAGTATGCAAGGATAGAGAGGATAAACTCCTTGAAAAACTAGAGGTTATTCTTGACGTTTCTGAGGATTTGAAATCCAAGAGGAGTTTCATACCATCCAAGAAGGTGAGGGAGCCATACACTTCTACAGCGGCGGTTAGGAGGAAGAAAAGAACAATTAGCCAAGTACTCTCCAATCAGAAATCCAAAAAAGTTGCAACTCCTCCCATTCCAAGAGTTTTTGAAGTTCAGGGGCCGCTGAAGAAGGTGGACATATATGTGGCACTTGGCTAAGAAGAGAAGAAGGAACTACAAAAAATCATGACTGACAAAACGAAGGTTCCATAAGAATACACCATTTATTTATTTAACGCCCAAGACTTCACGAGTATGACAAATATGCGTGAGTGGTACATGGATAATGTAAGTTTACTTTTGCTAACCTAGCCTTCCTATATACTCCATGAAGAAGAAGCTACGCAACAGATGTATAATCTGTTGCAACAGCTAGGTATTCTATTGCAATATAATACACATCTGTTGCATAAGTTGCGTTAGCTGGGTAATCTGTGAACTGATTTAGAGAACCCTCTGCAACAGAATATTTCCACTGTATTTTTCTTCTTTACAATTACTAACCTATTTAAAAATTATCTTCTTATACCATAGTATGTTGATGAAATTCTCTGCCTCATGAGGGGAAAGCAATTAGTTAGTTTCTATATTCAAATGGGATGAAGACATGATTAACTATGTTAGCGGGAGGAGGTCATATCCACACGGTAAGAGCTGGACCAAGGCAAAGAGAATCCTTACAGTCATGAACGTGGAAGTCAAACATTTTCTCGCTATTGAGATGCTACTCGACCAGGGAAAGATTAAGGTTTATGGCTGCAACTTACCTGTCTTCAAGGAGGCCAAGTTTTTAACCCACGTGCAGCCACTCTTGAAGTTGTTCCCCAAGTTGTTGACGCAAAGTAAATCGATGGATTATTTGTCATCGGAAGTCTTAAAGAAGGAATCATGGAATTTTAAAGGTCGAAATAAGAACATTCACCTTCAAAAAAAATAAAATCGATGTCTCGTCCGGGTCGTACTCGCTTGCATACGTCGAGTGTTTATTGACCGACATAGAAATGGTCGATCTGTGCGACACCACTGTGAAAAAAATGCAAGAGGTATGGGCTTATGGGGTACTAACTAAATGCTTGGAGCCCGTGTATAAAGAAGAATATGTACAAAGACAAAGACGAACATGATAACAATTTTTAATTTCAAGCCACTTTGTTCACTTTACATTGTAGTGGCAATTTTTTTATGTCTGACGAAAGTTGAATTCTTATAATGCAACAAATTGTCTATTTGTTGTAACAGATATCATTCTTGTTGTGACAGACTGATTATCTGTTGCAATAGGTTGGTCATCTATTCATTATGTAGATGTTTATGTCTGTCTGTCGCAACAGATATACAATTTGTTGCCACATATAATCTATCTATTGCAATTGATAGGTAATTTATTAGAAAAAAATAAAAAAAGTAGGAAGACCTGTTATATAATTTCCAGCAGATGACCTACATATTGTAACATATTTCTAAATCTTTTTGATAAGATATGTCATCTGTTGGAATATTTGAATCTAGTATTCCATTTCAATTAACAAGTTCAAAACTAAGGATTAAATTATATTCATGGATAGCATAAAATAAATCGAAGCCTTCGAAAATTACATGAAATAACTCAACAAATAAGTGATATAAAAAAATTATTATGGATACAAATGATCTACTCTACAAATAAATCAACAAGTTAACCAAGGAGAAGAGGTTATTACTTTGATAGACTCAATCTATAAATATCTACTCAATATGGACAACTTGTTCTTCATCCGGTGCTACAGAATTCGATTTTGGTCATTGTGGATCTTTAATGTCCCTTGCGTACGATTTTCTGAGCTTTCGCTTCTCCGTATTTCTAGGAAAGAGCAGCATATATTTTGCGGAGTAATCCGGCATCAAGTCCATCATTTGGTACTTGTAATTAATTGCTCAAATACTCAGCGTAAGCGGCAACAAAAAGACTGCAATCCCTGTGTTTTAAAAAAATAGATAATCCATATCTTGCAGTTCATGTAAGCGTTGTGAAATTTATGAAATAAAACTAAATCATGATACTTATACTTACAGGCTACCAATGGTTTGTTGAGCAATTCCTTCAATATATTCTACATCAAATGGATTACTCATTTTATCTCGGTATGCTTCAATCGTCGACCAATCAGTACGAACCTTTTGATCCAAAAAGCCACTTATATCAAGGTAAGTACGCAATATTTTGGCGAGATTTTGTATCTCAGATGATGGCGCAAAATGTCTCTTTCACGACATCAAGTCATAAACTCGAATGCGCCTCTTTTTTAGAATGACGACAGCCAATGCCCAATGGAATTCATCACCACAATTGATTGGGATGTACACTTCGTCGACCAAATGCCAAGGTAAGCCAGCTGGAATGCTGAAACCTTTGATGCTATTGATTAAGCATTCCTCTTTTCGAGAAACTTTCGGTTGTTGTTGACAATACCTAGTGTAGGCATTATTGATGTAAACTTTGTACAGATAATTATTTGTCGTGCATCTGTATTGTTCTCATGTTTGTAACTTGGCCTTCTTTCGATGGTAGTAAGAAATGACATTGATGTGCTGCACTTATTATCAAATATTTCAGATTACGTGACAAAAAAATTAATACAAAGATGCAATTAAATAGAGTATTAATTAATAGTAATATGTATGACATTTAAACCTCATCATTCCAGCAAGTTTAGGGTTGTGACATCAAATAGAACCAATTCTTCATTCCGGAATGTGCTACAATAAAAATGAGTATATCAAAATCAAGACTCGATTCGTTCACTTTGTAGTGTTCGTCATTTTATTTTCTACATGATGATTTATATGTGTTAATGTCATGTTCTTACAATAACAAGAATTGTATAAATTAATATCTTTAAAATTGATTTATGTACCTGCCGACGTGATGTTTTAATAGCCCATCGACAATCCATTCTGAATAGTCGTTGATCAATATTGTTAGTTTTTTTGGAGATTCGTCCGAGATGTTGAACCCTTCAAATGGGTAATTCTTTCATTCTCCCAAACTAACAGGCTCCACTTTTTCTTCTTCTTTGGAAGCAGCTGATGGATTGTCAACTATGATATTATACTCTTCAGCAGTAGCTTCTACTGTGACATCTACCTAGAAAGCAAAAATTATCAATGCTAATTATAGATATACAACAGATTGTCTATCTGTTGCAACAGATGAGTCTTACATTGCAACAGATAGATCATATATTGGGATAAATTCAAACAGGTAAAACAGAGCGGTACAATAATTCAAACAGATGACCCATCTGTTACAACATAAGGCTCATCTGTTGGTATAAATTAAAATAGTACGAAAACTTGTTTGACTTGCTGAAACAGACAGACATATGTTGCAACAGATAACGCATATGATGTAATAGGTTAGACAACAGTTGCAACAGATGTATATATCTATTTGATAATTTTCAGCAGATGTATCATCTGTTGAAACAAATATGTGCCTTTTTATTTATTAGAACAGATGATATACATTCACCTTCTTCAGCTCATGCTGCTCTCCTGTTGCCCTTGTACATTGAATAGCGGTGCAAGATAAAGAAAGAGGCGTTGCAATTTTACTTTTTTCGATGCTTGATGATGCCCTGAAAATATCTTTCATTCTCCTCTTAGCCACCTTGATCTCTAGTGGAGTGTATGAATATGAAATCCTCTTTGATGGAATGACACTCCTCTTAGATGTCATTTCCTTTACAGAAGCAGTTAGTGCATTAATAGTATTAATCACTCCATCATATTTTGCTTTGCAGTCTTGACATTTGCATGCAAAACATTCACTATAAGTGGTAAAATCTGTATAACCAGTATGATCATAATCATAATGGCTTGTTGTTTCAAAAACTGTAGATGAGCACCATTATCCCCAACAGCAGCACCACTACCACTACCACTACCATCAACAACAATAACAAGTCCACCCTCTAAAATTATTTTTCTCGTGATGGTTATTGCTCCAAACAATTCCACTTTTATTCTAGCAATGACTTTAGGGTCCGATAAAGTTTGCACAGACCATAAAATAAGAAAAAATGGCATCTTTAACTCTCGATTATTCGGAACAAGCCACGGATGGATAATCTAAAATAAATCAGTACATATATTAGAATGATGATGAAATCATTTAAAATAATCATTAATTAAAATAAAAACTTGATTAGAATTAGACTTGCTGCTTCCTTCGGGGGATTGAAAAAATCAAGAAATTTTACATTTTTATCAGTTTTTGCCGACAACCATCTCAGGATTCTTGGACAGGAAACTTCTACCTGGTAATTCACTTGTTGTCTCACATAAGAAATGGCTACAAATGCCCAAGCCTATAACATAATGCCAATAAATCAAAAGCATTATTGAATAAAAAAATAAATCATATCATAATAAAAGAAATATTTACTATGAAAGCCCATGGAAAGTCATATAAGTTGACTGTCTTTGGCATTAACGGAGTCAACAAATATTTGACAGTTATTTTGAAGCTTTCATAACCCCAAGGATAGCTGTTAAATGCCTCAAGATCCTTGGAGAGATTTATTAAACTATGGCTTATGTTGTTGTTAACGTCTCTCGCCCAAAGAATATTATGTACAAACCAAACCAAGCACAATGATTGCTTGTGCTTCTTTGAAAGTCTTTTACCTTTCAACGCTTCTATCAAATTTTTATTTTTGAAGCTTGGATCAATAATGGACACCAGGTCATCACGATCACTCGACTTGCCTATGTCTTTTTTGGGTGTGCGGGGTGCTTTTTTGGGTTAGAGTAGGTATAACTTGAGAAGGAGGAGGAGGATAACATTTTAGTCCAGTAACTATGAAAAACTCCTTCCAACCAAAACAAACAGGCATGCCACAGTAATTTATCCACGCCTCATCCATCTTATCTTTGTTTTCATACATAAACCTACGTTTGAGGAGATCATATACCATTTTTATTTGAAAACGAGCATTGTTGTCCTCCGAAAAATCAAGATATTGCCCAAAGTAGCTTTCCCTGAAATAAGAATCCAATTTTTGTTCTTGAAGTATTTTTCTAAAGGCGTCGCAAGATTTTCCCATGGATGACTTAACCACGAAATCACCCGTTAAATTTGTGACACCATCGCATTGCATTCTCACAGAATAACGATCAATGTTGAAGGTTTTGACCAACTCTTCGGTGGAAGGGATATTAGCATTTTAATCATCTCTTCTGAAATATTCCTCCTCCCCGTATTCATTATATTCTGCTCCTGATTGAGATAATACTTGTAAAGCGAGCTCATAGAGTGGTAGATGTAATCTAGATACTTCACTTGTTCCTTTACTTGGAATTGATTTGGTTTCTTTTCTTTTGGGAGCCATATTATCTTAAATTAACAGAAACATAAAATAGATGATAATTTGATTAATGCATCGTTAAAAAGGGATAACAGTAAATCTAACATGCAAAACAGTAAAATAACAGTTCAACAGACTACACATCTGTTGCACTAGGTATGTTACTGTTGGAACATATAATTTACCTATTGCAACGGATGAGTAAACCGTTGGAAATAATAAAAATAGATCACTCATTTGTTGCACCAGGAAGGTTATCTGTTGCAACATATAACCAACTTGTTGCAACGGATGATAATTCATTAGAAACAATAAAAATAGATCACTCATCTGTTGCACCAGGAAGATTATTTGTTGCAATATATAATCAACTTGTTGCAACGGACGAGTATTCCATTCGAAATAATTATAAAAAATCACTCATTTGTTGCACCAGGTAGGATATCTGTTGCAGCATATAACCAACTTGTTGTAGCGGATGAGTAATCCGTTGGAAATAATTAAAATAGATCACTTATTTGTTGCACCAGGTAGGATATCAGTTGCAGCATATAACCAACTTATTGCAGCGGATGAGTAATCCATTGGAAACAATAAAAATAGATCACTCATCTGTTGCACCAGGTAGGATATCTGCTGCAACATATAACCAACCTATTGCAGTGGATGAGTAATCCATTGGAAATAATAAAAACATATCTCTCATCTGTTGTACCAGGTAGGTTATCTGTTGCAACCTATAAGCAAATTATTGCAGCGGATGAGTAATCTGTTGGAAACAATAAAAACAGGCCACATATTTGTTGAAACAGATCACTCATCTATTGCCAAATGAGTTATCTGTTGGATCAATATTGTTTAGATTTCTTCCAAACAGAAGAGTCGTCTGTCGCAACAGATGAATGATCTTTTCTATTCATCTGTTGAATCAGATGGTTAATCTGTTGCATCAGGTGGTTAATCTGGTGTATCAAATGGTTAATCTATTGCATCTGGCAGTTAATCTGTTGAATCAGATGGTTAATCTGTTGCATCAGATGGTTAATCTATTGCAACACTATTTTTACCAATAAAAATAACAAATCAACCCAGCAACACCAACACCACACACACACTAAGAACATCAACGGTGACCAAAAATCACCAATAAATCGAATCAACAGTTCGATAATAAGAATTATAATAACAATAAAAAATTATATTTTACACCAAAAAGAGTAGAGAAGAAATGCCAGAAATTAGGATTTTATTCAGTCCACATTTCAAATTTAAGCAAGAAATATTGAAATTGTTAATCAATACTAGAAGAGAAGCTGGTTCAAGTTCCTCTGTCTCTTCATAACTAAAAAGACATAATTTTTTACCTGTGAAAGAAGAAATGGAACGACGAAGAACTCAAAGTTGTTATCGCCAGAGAAGTCTTCACGTTGATTGACGGTTGAAAGTCAAAAAAGAACTCGCCCGAATATTTGTCGGCGAAGGTTGAACTCGTCGGGGATTGAAGGGAGAAATTTTGCAGAATTACTTGGGAGAAAGTTGAGAGAAGTTGTTGAGAGAGAGTGGAGAGAGACGGTGGAGAGAGACGGTCGATGATTTGGAGAGGAGAGGGGTGTGGGTTGATTTGTATTTTTGAAAAGATTAGAAAGTTTTAAAAATATTAATCAAGTCCACAATTAACTTAATCAAATTTCCTAATTATATTTGACCCTTTAAGTTGGTCAGTATCACCAATCCTTTATTCAAGACTTAAAAGACACATTTCCTTCAGTTTTGTCAAGTTATAGAAAGACGAGACATTCTCATTATCCAGTATTACTGTTTACATATTTGCCGAGGAAAAGGGCATTGTTGAAGAAGAAAAATATCACTACATTATGCAAGGAAGTAAATGCAAATGCCGAAAATATGTTGTATGTGTAATTTTTTATATTATTTAATCTCCAAAAAAAATATCAATCTTTATAGTCTTTTTTGTACAGTTGGTTGTTGATTCTTACTTTTAGTAATTGAGATTTTATTGTTAAAAATATAATTTTTTTAATTTAGAATTTGAATAGCGTCTGTAGTTGGATTCCTCTTGGGATATTGTTTTTTAAGTAGATTATTGTTATTTTTCAAAAAATCTAAAAATATAATTAAATAAGTATATTATTTGTACTTATCAAATTTTCTAGTAGAATCTGTATTTATAACCTATATCTATAATTTATAATATATTAAAGGTGTGAAGACCCTTAGAAAAATGATTTAAACTTTCTGCCCTTCATTAAAACACCTTGTGATAGACAAAATCGTTTTTTCACTTTTTTTTCAAATAATTATCATTAAATTATTATTTAAATATTTAAGATACAGAAAAAAATAAGGAAAAATCTCATACCTAAAAGGAGTTAATTAATGTCTACTCAAATTTTTAGGGAAAAAACTGTCCATAAAAAGGGAGAAAAAATTAAGAACCAAAATTGATAGTTAAAAAAAAGGCATAATACATAAACATGATCTTTAACTTGACACCAAATTATAACTATGATTTTTAACTTTACCAATGCACAAGATGCAATGGGCTCTTAGTCAACAAAAGGGTAAGCTATGGATTGCTTGGGTACATCATTACTATATAAAACGGCAGAATATATTTGACATGAACATCCATCCCCCAGCAGGCTTGTTGGGTGATCAGGAAAATTTGCACAATGAGAAAATTCTGGCAAAGAATGGGTGATATGAATCAAATAGTAGTGCAAGGAAAATTTCAAATCACCAAAGCTTATAAGAAAATAAGAGGTGGACTTGATAATATCCTTTGGACAAAGTTGCTATGTCACAATGTTGCCGAACCAAAGCACATATTTATGCTATGGCTAAGTATGTACGGTAGTATCAGAACGAGAGACACTCTACTGAAGTGGGGAATGGATGTGGAGCCTGAGTGAGTGTTCTGCCGGACAGAACTTGAGACGAGAGATCACTTGTTCTTTGAATGTAGAATTACTAATATAATATGGACTGTTATCTTGAAGTGGCAGAAATGGAGTGGCTGTCCTAGAGACTGGATACATATGTGTGGGTGGGTAGAACATCGAACAAGCGGAACACACCCTCGAGGGGTCATCTTAAAGGCAAGCCTGGCAGCTGTTGTGCACATTCTTTGGCTAAAAAGAAATACTCCCTCCGTTTCAAAAAGAATGACCTACTTTTCTTTTTAGTCCGTTTCAAAAAGAATGACCCCTTTCCTTTTTTGGCAATACTTTAATTTCAACTTTCCACATGGCATGTTTAGGACCACAAGATTAAAAAAAAATTTGGTACATTTGACACAACTTTAATTTAAGACCACAAGATTCAAAAGTCTTCTTTATTTTCTTAAACTTTGTGTCAAGACAAAGTAGGTCATTCTTTTTTAAACGGAGGGAGTAGCAGAGTTTTCCAGAAACAAACAGTTGCAGTGGAGGAGCTAATTCGAGCCATAAAAATGATGTTATGCATTAGAGTAAGGACTAATCCTAAGTTTTTTGGTTATATTGGAAGTCTATGAGGTATAGTGTTGGTAAAAACTGGTTAGCAGGATATTGAGTATTTTCTAAGAAGGGTTTGATGGCCTGTATCATCCCTTAGCTTTGTAAATATTTCACTTGGTGATTTGGTGATTAATAAAGTGATCATTAATTGCCAAAAAAAACTATATAAAAGCTGAACAAAAAAACTCATGAAAAAGAAAAAGATCCCTACTCAACATTTTAAGGAAAGAATATTAGGAATCAAAATATATATTTTTTTAAAAAAACATATGCATGAAAAAATATATTTTATTCATGTAAGAAATCACAATATTTAACACTTCTAAATTAATTAGAATTTTACTTTATTTATAAAAAGAATGTTTATAATTTTATTTAAATAGTTATTTGATCAAATTTTACTAGAAAAATATGTGCAATTCTTCTACTTCTACATTTTCTTCTTATTTTTGTTTTGATTTTGATTGATGATTAATTAAAATTTTATTCATGTATTCTTTAGGGTTTTCTCGACTTCTTCGTTATATGACTTCCCTTTTAAATTTTTGCTAATATGAAATTATTTTAATTGTGAATAAATCATGAGATTTAACATATCATCATTATATTCATGATCACACATACAAAATATGATCAAGCACTCTTTTAAGAGGTAACTTTAGTTTTTATTATCAATTTAAATAACTTTTTCTAATAGATGATGCTTTGCAACTTGCAAACATGTTTTCCATTCAAAGTAGTAGTTCAAACTTGGGACATACCTCCTTTCTACTCTCTGTTTTTTCGTTCTTCTTTTGTGTATAAGCTAAAGTTAGAGCCTTCCAACGGGTTTATTTGTTTTAAAGTTAATTAGAACTTTCCAATAATTTTATTATTTGTATATACTTTTATTGATTAATTCGAGACGTACGTGTAGAACACGTTCCTAATATTTAAAAATAAATATTATTATGACACTAATGGTTAGGGCTTAAATGTACTAAATCTTTTATATTCATTGTTTACGAATAGTAAATATATATTGTTGGTAAGTAATACCTTTTTAAATATAAATAGTAAATATATGTAAACATAACTAATCATAATTATCCATTTTAAATAGTTATTTTTTCTTATTTTTTGTTCTTGCATTAATTCAGATATTTATCTTGTCTAAAAGTTAAGATTTATATTATGAGAATGGTGATTCTCTTTTTTGTTCCGACAAGTTTTAAGTTTTAAGATTTATATATTGGGTTAAAAAGAAAAAGAGCACTTTGAGCTCCATTTAGTTTTGGAGTCTTTAATTTTCTATTTTTTTAATTTCTATTTGAACTACATAGAAATTTGTCTTGAATTTTTTTCTATTTTGAATTATGAATAAAAATACTTCTATGATAACAGTTATGGAGTGCTCATCGGCTGATTTATAGTTCGATTTTATGTATTATCGATTTGATTTATTAATTTTTTATTTCTAAACATGCTAATCGATAACCAAATCAATAATCGATTTGGGTCCTTAACGGTTCGATTTTTAAGTTAATTGATAAAAAAGTTGCTCATTTATATACACGATATGAAAATATTTATATAGTCAAAGACTTTGCTATTGATTTATATGAAAGTAATTTGATACTACATTTATGCAGTATAATTTTGCACTATTTTAATTTCTATTTCATATCTTTATTATTAATTAACGTAACACATGTGCAAAGCACGTACACTTGACTAGTATATTAGAAATGAAGCCTAATTGAGGATTTAAAAAAAAATGGCCTAAATAAATTAATAACTTTATTTTGAAAAATAATAAGGGTATACAATTTTCTTTAAAATAGAATCAGTTCTTTGATTGAATAATGTTTTTTTTTTCTTTATTATTGTGAATTAATTATATTTAGAATTTTTGAAATTAAGATAAGAGTGTATATAAAGAACAATTATTTACATAAACAATAAATTTTATGTTGAATATCAATTTTAATATTTTAAAAAGGATATTTATATCATTATTCAATATTTTAAATAATTGTCTTTGCTAAAGCCCGATTGATCCCACATCAGAAATTAAAAAAAAAACTTATTTTTCTATTTTATCAATATAATAAGATAGATGTATAATATATTTTGGTTGTTCATTGAATGTTTGTGAAGTTTTTTATTTTTCGATTTTATCAATAAAAAAAGTGGTGACATGTATTGAATCACATTGGACAGTTTTATACTAATCTTTTTCTATCAATTGTTCAAACAATTGACTTTTATTTATTATATGTATGGTTTCTAACTTTGCGTTTAAAATTTAGAAAGTTTACATGAAAATCATTGAAAAAATTTTAAAAAAGAAAAATATTTGACTGATAGGAAAGGCGATGAACTCACGTTATGCTTATTGTGGGATATGGAATAGACAAATTTGGAGAAGATTTTATCTTATTCAGAATAGCTGGGGAAAGAAGTGGGGCTATAAAGGATATGCTAAAATCAAACGCTCTCTTCTATAACCTACATACCCTGTTATCTAAGAAGATAAAAAGAAAGAGTAGGTGCGTTTGAGGAGCATGTTTGTCAGTGGCGTCTCAATAAAATTAGTAGTCTAAAGTTAAATTTAATAAAAGATCTTAAATATATACACATCCATATATAAATAATACTGTAATAATTTAAAGTTATTTTCTTTTTTTGTTCTTAGTTGTTTTTTATATAGTATTTTTAAAAGACACCTAACATTTAATTTCACGTATTAATAGGATTATTGGTAAAAGTTAGTATTAATTCTAATGAATGAAATGCTAGATATTTATTCGCAATACATCAACATATATGTTGTTGTTAAAATCTTATTTATTAATATAAAGTTTGAATTGTTTAATTAAAAATTTTAAAATATTTCTAGTAAAAATTAGATGATTTTTTCTTTCTTTATTATTTCTTTTTTTAGATGTATTTGACAATCTTCATTATTATTTCAAGTCAAGTTAAAATAATAAAACTTACTATTAAAATTTTTGAAGCTTGAAAATTTGGGGCCTAAAGAATTTGAGATTTGAGAGTTTATATATATAACATGGGTTAATTCCAGTTTTTTTATTATAATAATTCAGTAGTCAAAGTAAAAAGAAAAAAGGGCAAATCTAGAACTCGATTGTCAATTAGAGTATTCAGTAGCTAAGCCATCAGTTAGATTAAGAAAAAGAGCAGATCTAAACTCGATTAGCAATTAGATTTTTCAGTAATAAAGCCATCAATTAGATTTTTTTTTAAAAAGCAAATCTAAACTTAATTATCAATTAGATTATTCAGTGATAAAGCTATCAATTAGATTCAAAAATTAATCTAAACTCGATTATTAATTAGATTATTCAGTAGCTAAGTCATCGGTACAAAAAAAAAGTTACTTTCCTATTTGTTGAAGCTTTGGTGGTGGAGTTATCAGATACTTATGTTGGTTAAAGGGAGGTAGCAACATAGCATATATCCGATAAAATAGTCGAGGTATATATAAATTGACTCGAATATCGTAATATTTTATTTTTTAAAAAAGTTCATAGTTGACATAAAAGACTATAGATTCCAAAGTTTGTAACTGAATTTTGTATGTCCACTTTTAGCAAATTGGATGTAGATGATGCAAGTGAGATGTGCTTTTAGCTAATTGGCCCTCTATTGCATATCATTTCTCATATTTGTTTGCATTTCAATTTAGTTGAAAAATAGAATACCGTTGAAGATAAAGTTGTTATATTTATTATTTTTATTGGTGAATGATTTCATTTGCGAGTCAAACTACTGAGTGTGAAGATATATAATTTTGTTAATTTGGGACACTGTAGAAGATAAAGTTGTCTTTATTGTTTTTATTAATGAATAATTTCATCTAAAATTCAACAACTCTTTATCTCTACAAAGTATGTGTACACTCTATCTCCCAAGACTTTACTTATGAAATTACATTGGGTATGTTGTTGTTGTGATAACTTTAAAATTTTTGCGAACAAAATTAGATCCTCAATAATATAAGAAGATGGTCGAAATTTTGCTACGGAATCAGGAGAGAATTTCAAAAATAAAAATTACAGTTTCACTTTGTGTTTAATTGTCTTCGTTTCTTATTCTTCTCTCCAATTTGTTAATTAGATTGTAAGAGTACTTTGTTGGACAGAACAAGTTAAAAATTGATATAAGCGAACTAAGAAGGAAATCACGTTGGAGAGGTTTATATTTATCTTTTTCTACTAATTTTTCAATCGATTGACTCTTATTATATATATATTTTCTAACTTTGTGTATAACATTTAAGGAATTTATATGGAATCCACTGATGAAAAAATTAAAGAAAGAAGAATTTAAGAATCAAAGATACACATTGATAGAGAGGAACCACCAACTACTCATGTCATGGTTTAAGGTAGACGTCAAAAGTAATATAGGTCTTAAAGGTAGACGTCAAGGGTATTTTGGGTTAATAGATGGAGGAAGAGTATTTTTATATCAGTTTAAATAGTGAGGATATTTTAGACCCTTTTTTCGATATAAGCATAAATAAATAGAAGGAAAAAAATACACTTTTAGAAAAATTAATTTAGGTGTACGCGTCTCGCGCGTGTATCTCACTTTAATGAATTCAAACGTTACACTAAATAGGATATTTGTTTAAATTGATAAGGATGAGTATAATAATTAAACTAAATTCAACAACTTTTGAATATGTTAAGATGGAGAATTTATTTAATTAAATCTAACCTTTAAAAAAAAAAAAATTCAAAGTCGATCGACATTCATCTACCACCTGTAAACTACAACAACACGATGATAGAGACATGAAAATAATACAATTAAATCTAACTTTTACACAAAAAATTTCTCAAAGCCGACAGACATTCATCTACCATCTGTAAATTACAACAAAATAATATGATAATAGAGATATCAAAACAATACATCTAACCCTAATCTTTACACAAAAAAATTCTTGAATTAGAGATATCAAAACAAAACAATAAAAGGTATATCAAAACAATACAATTAAATCAATCTTTACACATAAAAATTTCTCAAAGCTGATCGACATTAATCTACTACCTGCAAACGAGCACAAAACAATATACTAATAGAGATATTAAAACAATACAGTTAAACCTAACCTTTACCTACAAAAATGATTCAAATCCGATCGTCATTCATCTACTACTTGTAATTAAAATAAAAAAAAATACGATAATAAAGATATCAAAATAATGCATTAAAATTAACCTTTACACAAAAATATTTTCAAAATCAACCGACATTCATCTACAATCTGTAAACTGCAACAAAATAATATGATAATGATCGCAAAGCTACAGTCTTCGATGAAAACATTTTTTGCCTGAGAGAAAATTTTGACCCTAAAGGACGACTTGAATGAAAACAAAATAAGAAAATATAGTAGAAGTAGAAAATAAATTTGTTGTTTAAATATGACAATTGTTTTAAATATGAAAATTGTTTTATATAGACACACGTTGAAATAAAGTTTTAAATAATTTGTAAACATTTTTAGACGTTTTCTTCTCAAAAAATAAAGCGATTGTCAAAAAATAGGACAAATTTGTTGTTTTAGTGTATATGTTGAATTCTATTTCAAACAAGTTGTACAATCCTAGACTAATAAAGTAATATTTTTTTACTTCTAAGATTGTATTTATTTGTCAAATATAAGGTACTATAATTAAGACTCTTTTAATAATGGTGGTTTTTTACTTTTTCAAAAATATATATTATTAGTATTTATGTATAATTATAATTTTAAAAAAAATAGTAAAAGACGATTTTGTCTAAAGGAGAGTGTTTTAATTAAGGGTAAAAAGTTCGAATCACTTTTATAAGGGTCTTCACACTTTTAATATATTATAGATATAGATTATAGATTATAGATTACAGATTATAGATATAGATATAGATTAAAAATATAGATTATAGATATAAATTATAGATATAGATAATTACATATATAAGGCCGTATTTAGTGAATTTTAATTATGGCATATATAATATTTACTTAACTAGTCATTTTCTTTTATTTGAAATTTTTAAATATGGATATATTAAAAGAAGCACTACTTCCTATTTTTTAGGTAACAGTTATTATCTTCCATACAAATTTATTTTTTTAAGTGGTTTGTTTAATTTATTTTCTTATTATAACATGCCTAAATTGGGAAATAATGAGTTGATACTAATTCTTAGGGGTTTGTTTAGTTTATTTATTTTATTTTCTTATACATGATTATTTATGTAAAAAAGTTTTGCTGAATAAACTTTTTTAATCTAAAACATACTTTGTATATTTATATATACTAGTTTAATCGCACGTGTCTCGCACGTATAATATTTGTGTATTTAAAATTAAATAATTTTATCGATCACGGAGATTTTAATAAAGTGTAAAGTTCAAATCACTTTTCAAAGATCTTTCATACTTTATAATCACTTTCGCATTTACCATGTGCAGTATCTCTTTTCCTTGTTGCTAGAGGATAAGAAAGACACATTAATTTGAGTGATATTTGTGATACGAATATTTTTCTTTTCTTTTCTATAATTAAAATCTTTTCTTATTTGTAAAGTCAAATATTTACAAAATCATTGATGACATTCTTATTACGCACCTAAAAATTTTAAAAAATTGGTATTTCTTTTTTTTTTTTCTTATTCTGACGTTTTTATATTTATTTCTAAATTTTTCAAATCTTCTTAAAATCAAATTTAGTTGATCTAGAAATATTAAACAAATGAAAAAAGTATTTGTTGTATTAATTCTGATGACTTCTAATAAGAAAAGATTTCACCATAAATATATTTAATTAATTTTCAACTCTTAAATATTAGGAAAAAAATAGTAAAAAGACGATTTTGTCTAAAGCAAAAACTTTTAATGGAGGAAAAAAAGTTCAAACAACATTTCTAAGACCCTTCACACTTTTAATATTATATATATATTATATACCATGAATATATAAATATGTTTTGTATATTTCTTTATATACTTTGTATATTTATATATGTGTGTAGTATATATATGATATAAACTTTTTATACATAACATATATGGTATAAATGTGATACTTTACATATTCATGAGTATAAATATAATATTTTTGTATATAAATATATATGTATATATATACATAATATTATATACCATGAATATATAAATAAAGAATCACATTCATATTAAAATAGGAAAAAAAAGTAAAATAAGTAAAAGACCTTAAATCTTTTAAAAAAAAAAAAAAAAACTAACTAACTAATGCTAGAATACGAAAGAAATTAATAAAATAAGTAAAGACCCCAATCAAAAAAACCTAACTAACTATGATGCTAAAATACGTAAGGAAATAATAAATTAAGTAAAAGACCCCCAACCCCCTAAAAAAAATCTATCTAACTAATGCCTTGTTAAAATAGGCAAGGAAAATTAATTTACCTAAATTGAAGAATATTACATGAATTTTATACCAAACTAATTATATTCCTAATAGATCCTATATCTAAAAGGACGCATAAATTAAATTAATTAACCTAATAAAATTAAATAATACTTTGAAAAAATATAGTGAAAAGACAATTTTGTCTATTAAGAAGATTTTTAAAGAGGGGTAAAAATTTCAAATCATTTTTCTAAAGGTCTTCACACTTTTATTATATATTTATATATATATATATATATATATATATATATATATATATATATATATATATATATATATATATATATATATTACATGCTTTGCACGTGTTTCTTGACTGAAGAAGATACCAGAGGCCTCTACTTTTTCATCCCTTGGATAGAACTATATGAAAATAAAACAACGAATAACATTAGATGATTACCTGTTAATGTTGTTGAATGCGTAGGTGAACGTCCAAGAAAAACCTTCAGCTAACGCATATTTAATATCTATGAGCCCCCATCTTTCGCCCTTACCAATTATCAATTCTATTTTTAATTTTTAATTAATAAAAATTAAAAAAATAATAATAAACTTACCGCAAAATTTGTACTAACCTAAAATAGTTGTCATCATAATTTTGTTTAAAAAAATTTGAAGAGGATGGACAATAAGAAGGAAAAAAGACAAACGAAAAATAATTCATTCAAGATCATATAAAGAATTTAAAACAACACAAATAATGAACTAAATCAAGAAAAAATTATCACATACTACAAAATAATATGAATTTAATATAACCTAAAGAATTGATGGAGTGTAATCAATATTGTCTATGAAGAAAAAAAAGTGAGATATTTATAAAGTTTTAAAATCTTTTTTAGTAAAAATACTAAATACTAACAAATTTCCTACTTATTCTATTGTTATTCTTTCCTTTTTAAACCCTATGTTAATTGGACTTCTTCTTATCGAAATATTAAAATAGTAGCTTAAGTTTCCTATTCCTAAAAACTTTTTCGGCACATTGATGTTTGCAAAGTTTTTCCGATATTTTTTTAAAATCATTTAAACGTACTGTAATTATGGTATAGTAAATAAGAAAAATATTTATGTAAAAAATATAATCAACTTTAATAAAAAGAAAAATACATACATGCTGAAGAGAGAAAATTTGGAACTCTTACCATATTAATTTTTAAATTATATTTTTCTTATCATGTATTTTAGGAATTAATTCTTATCATGTGTTTTAGAATTTCTTAATTTTTAAATTATATTTTTTTTCTTACCAGAACTCCCTAATTATTGAGTTCTCCTTATACTTCTTACCATATATTTTTAGGACTCCTTTTCTTAATTTTAAAATTATATTTTTCTCTTACCATATATTTTTAGGACTCCTTAAATTATTATCAATTTTATAAAATAATGATATAATAATTGAAAAAAAAAAGTAAAAAAATAATTTTATCTAAAGCGAGGTCTTTTAATGAAGGGCAAAAAATTCAAATCATTTTTCTATGGGGCTTCACACTTTTAATATATTATAGATTATAGATATAAATATAAATTATAGATATAGATTATATATATTGATTAAGTATTATGGTATATAGAGATAGCAATTGTAGTTTATGATATAAATTTGTTATATTGGACATATCTTTTTATGAAAAATATAATATCAAGTATTTGTTATATAATAATTGAATGATTATGAGAAAGCAGTATATAAATTAATGATGCAGAGATAAAGTATTTAGTTTATTAAGAATATTTTTAATTTTGAATACTAGAGAGAGAAAGATCTGAAAGTAGTTTTAGGGATTATCTTTTACACGGATTTTAATTTAAAAATTTGAAAATAATTCCTTAAATTAAGATGATAATTAGTTATAGCATAAAATTAGGAGTTATAATTATCTTTTTTAATTTTTTTCAAAAACGGCTATATAAAAAAAATTCATTTTTGTAATATTTTAAAAAGTACTACTCCCTCCGTCCTATTTTATGTGTAGCCATTTGACCAGACACGGAGTTTAAGAAATAAGAAAAGACTTGAGAATGTTTACCAAATTGTCCTTTATAAAAAAATATGCTACTATCTTTTTTTAATTAAGTGGGACCAATAAAGGATAAAAATGTAATTGTGTCTTTAAATAGTTACCAAATAAAGAAAGATGACATTTTTTTTTGGAACGGATCAAAAAAAAATAATGACACATAAAATAATACGAAGAGAGTATTATTTATGTAATTAAATCTTAAGTATGGTCTTTTCATGTAATTTTCCCTAAATAGAAGCTATTGGGCCTTATTCAATTTAATTTGATTTGTCTCTAAAGGCCCAAGTTAAAAAGTATTCTTGGTTCAAATTATTATGAAAAAGTTAATGAAAATTTACATATATACACTAACTAAAAATACCTTATTATATTATATACCAATTTGATAAAGTATTTACACATATCCCAAACTATTTACATAAATTCCTTTATTTTCAACTTTCTCTCTCTTAAAACATTATACATCTCACAAAGGGTTTTTTCTTCCGTATTTTACTCCCCCATATGCTCCCACTACACACCCGATATATCCTCCATATTTCAATCCCCTTTTTTACGGCAAAAGTCAAGTTACCTGTATCTGGGGGTTACAAAATTGTAAGTTTTGAAGATTTATTTGATTTTTTTTTTCAACTTTACCAATTTTTGAATTTACCTGTATATTTTGTGGATGCATGTTCGTTTTACCTTTTTTTCAAGTTTCGTAGTTTGATTTTTTCTGTTGTGTTCATATAATACAAGTTCGATTCTTGGTTTGTAGATTTTTCTCTTCTTCTTTTTTCAAATTTACCTATTTTTGAATTTACAGGAATATTTTATGGATGCATGTTCGTTTATATGAATTTACCTTATTTTGCAAGTATTTTCAAGTTTCGTAGTTTGATTTTTTTGGTTTTCTTCATATAATACAAGTTCGTTTTTTTATTTTCTTGGTTTGTAGTTGATTCAGGTTAATCGAATTAATGTAAAAATTGATAATGAATTCTTGTCCTAGCTTTAGTTTAGGACTTAGTCAGTTAGATTCTAAAAAATAAGATATCCCCATTGGAGGTTTACGCGCCTTGCGCGTGTATCTCACTTTAATGAGTTCAAACATTACATTAAATAGAATATTTATTTAAATAATAAATATGAATATAATTAATAAATTTAATATCTTTTGAGTATGTAAAGATGGAGAATTTATTTATTAAATCTAATCTTTACCCAAAATATTTTTAAAAGTTAATCGACATTCATCTACTATGTGTAAATTGCAACAAAACAATACAATGAGACATCAAAATAATACAATTAAATCTAATCTTTACACACAAAAATTTTCTCAAAGTCATCTGACACTCATCTACCACCTGTAAACAATAACAAAATAATACGATAATAGAGATATCAAAATAATACAACTAAACCGAACCTTTATATAAAAAAATTCATCAAAGCCGACCAATATTTATCTATCACCTGTAAACTGCAACAAAATAATATGATAAAAGTGATATCAAAACAATACAATTAAACTTAAATTTTACACATAGAAATTTCTTAAAGCCGATCGAGATTCGTCTACGAACTGTAAACTACTACAAAATAACAAACTAATAGAGATATTACGATAATACAATTAAATCTAACCTTTACCTACAAAAAATTTAAAGTCGACCCACATTCATCTAGCATCTGTAAATTAAAATAAAAAAATAAGATAATAAAGATATCAAAATAATACAATCAAACTGAACCTTTACACAAAAAAATCTTCAAAGCCAACCGACATTCATCTACGACCTGTAAACTATAAAAAAAAATATAATAGTGATCACAAAACTTTGATTTTGATCCAACTAATTCTTATCTGAGCGAAAATTTTGATCCTAAAGAATGGTTTTGAATGAAAACAAAGAAAATATATATATACACACATGTTGAATTCTATTATACTGACAAAAACAATGAAGAAGTTGAGGGTTAGGAAAAAAAATATTTTTAGGTATAGAATTTTATCATCAATTAACTATTGATAGTATCAATGATTATAGAGATAAATATATTTGTGATTTTCGTTATGTTTTTTAAAGTGTTAGTATGTTCTGATATTAACAATAATAAATTATCATGTATTATTGATAGATAACTGTTAATTGAGAAAATTCCTTCTAAATATGAATACTTTGGATATCAATAATTTCAACAACTTGGTGTTTCCAATAAAAAAAAAAACCGTGATCCTATAAAATATAAATTCAAGTTTGAGATTGAACACATCAACAAAAGGAATTCATAAATAAAAATTGGCATTCGATTCCTATAGATCAAAAAAAAAAAAGTGTGATCCTATAAAATATAAATTCAAATTTAAGATTGAACACATAAACAAAAGGAATTCATAAATAAAAATTGGCATTCGATTCCTATAGAATTTATGTTAGTGTTTATATATACTGTTGTGCCTATAATTGTATGGAAATTTTTTTTAATAGAGTAGAAAACTTTTTTTTTTCAAAAATAATCATAGTTTTCCAATAAAATAATAATAATAATAGCTTACCAAGTTCATGCAATTTATGTACAACATAATAACAAATTTTATGGTAGTTTTTGTTTCTTCAAAAATTATATTTTTTTATGTTTTAGAACTCTTGATTTTTCCCCATATGTTTTAGGATTCAATATTAATTAATTTTCCTGCCATATATTTTATGAGCCTCATATATTTTAGGAAGTCTAGTAGAAAGAAAAATATTAATTAATTCTCGTACCATATATTTTAGGAGTCCCATATAATTTAGGAAGTCTAATTAATAATAAAAAAATAATTAAATAAAATATAAAAAATAGTGAAAAGACAGTTTTGTCTAAAGAAGAGTCTTTTAATGAAGGGTAAAAAATTCAAATCACTTTTCTAAAGATCTTCACACTTTTAATATATTATAGATTATAGATTATAGATATAGATATAGATTATAGATATAGATTATATATATAGATTAAGTATTATGGTATATAGAGATAGCAGTTGTAGTTTATGATATAAATTTGTTATATTGGACATATTTTTTTATGAAAAATATAATATCAAGTATTTGTTATATAATAATTGAATGATTATGAGAAAGCAGTATATGAATTAATGATGCAGAGATAAAGTATTTAGTTTATTAAGAATATTTTTAATTTTGAATACTAGAGAGAGAAAGATCTGAAAGTAGTTTTAGGGATTATCTTTTACACGGATTTTAATTTAAAATTTTGAAAATAATTCCTTAAATTAAGATGATAATTAGTTATAGCATAAAATTAGGAGTTATAATTATCTTTTTTGATTTTTTTCAAAAACGGCTATATATAAAAAAAATCATTTTTGTAATATTTTAAAAAGTACTACTCCCTCCGTCCTATTTTATGTGTCGCCATTTGACCAGACACGGAGTTTAAGAAATAAGAAAATACTTGATAATGTTTACCAAATTGTCCTTTATCAAAAAATATGTTACTATCTTTTTTTAATTAAGTGGGACCAATAAGGGTAAAAATGTAATTGTGTCTTTAAATAGTTACCAAATAAAGAAAGATGACATTTTTTTTGGAACGGATAAAAAAAAATAATGACACATAAAATAATACGAAGAGAGTATTATTTATGTAATTAAATTTTAAGTATGGTCTTTTCATGTAATTTTCCCTAAATAGAAGTTAGTGGGCCTTATTCAATTTAATTTGATTTGTCTCTAAAGGCCCAGTTAAAAAGTATTCTTGATTCAATTTTTTATGAAAAAGTTAATGAAAATTTACATATATACACTAACTAAAAATACCTTATTATATTATATACCAATTTGATAAAGTATTTACACATATCCCAAACTATTTACATAAATTCCTTTATTTTCAACTTTCTCTCTCTTAAAACATTATACATCTCACAAAGGGTTTTTTCTTCCGTATTTTACTCCCCCATATGCTCCCACTATACACCCGACATATACTCCATATTTCAATCCCCTTTTTCACGGCAAAAGTCAAGTTACCTGTATCTGGGGGTTACAAAATTGTAAGTTTTGAAGATTTTTTTTTTTTTTCAACTTTACCAATTTTTGAATTTGCCTGTATATTTTATGGAGGCATGTTCGTTTTAACTTTTTTTTCAAGTTTTTTCAAGTTTCATAGTTTGATTTTTCCTGTTTTGTTCATATAATACAAGTTCGATTCTTGGTTTGTAGATTTTTCTCTTCTTTTTTTCAAATTTACCTATTTTTGAATTTGCAGGAATATTTTATGGATGCATGTTCGTTTATATGAATTTACCTTATTTTGCAAGTATTTTCAAGTTTCGTAGTTTGATTTTTTTGGTTTTCTTCAAATAATACAAGTTTATTTTTTTATTTTCTTGGTTAGTAGTTTATTCAGGTTAATCGAATTAATGTAAAAATTGATATTGAATTCTTGTCCTAACTTTAGTTTAGGACTTAGTCAGTTAGATTCTAAAAAATAAGATATCCCCGTTGGGTTTGTTCCTAGTACATTTGATTTTGAAGAACCCAATTTCGCAGAGAACGTTCAAAGCATTGAAACGAACCGACAACAATGAAGAAATTGAAGGAAGCGACCAGTTCCAAATCAAAGAAATCAAGCTCAAAAGCAGCCACTAAGAAGAAGTTTGATGATTCCGGTCAACCATTTCTTCCTAAGGTATTGATTGAACATTATACTTTACTTACGTTGCAACATTAATGTATAATATATTGGAACATAGAATTTGGAGCAACACTAATGTATAATATTACTATTTTGTTATACATTTCAATATTTTATACATTGGATGTTCTTATTACATATAAGAGGCATTTTATCGTTTGTGTGTTATTATACAGTTAGGAAGTCTTTGCTTTGTATAATGTTTTATTATACATTCTAACAACATTATATGTCATATATGTTTAAGGTGAAATGTATAGACTGACATTATACATTTCATATATTCGAATACTAATGTATAATTTTATTACTCTGATATATAAATCTTTATGTTATACATTTCATACTCTTATTATACATAACAATCATTGTATGTTTTATTTGATATTATACATTTAGGGAGTTTTCATAGTGTATAAAGTGGCATTATACATCTGAATAGTTGATATGTCATACATGTTTTTAAGTTGAACTATTTTAGTATGCAACATTATACATTACTGCATCTCACTATTTTATTGTATAAGTTCCCCTCAAACGTGTAAATCTTTGTGTAATTATTGTATTATTTTATTATTCCAGGGCATGAAATATCGTATAGACAAAGTCCCGGATCACCCTTTGTATATTTTGAGCTTATGCAACCGTGGCTTTCCAGAAGACATAAAGTCTTATTTTGGTGAAGATGTTTTAGGGGCATTTAGAAATACGTTATTTGGAATTTTTCTCGACTTGCCGCAGTGCAACTGGATAGGACAGATTTCAAAATGTATCCTTATGCTAGAAATCCAGCAGGATATTAAGGACGAAATTCATGTGTGTGTGCAGGGGAAGATTTTAAAATTTACCATGCTTGAGTTTTTCATTATCACCGATCTTAAATGCACCGGTGATATTGATGAGTTTATGTATACTTCATCGTCAAAATTCCTTTTGATGTCAAAGTATTTTTCTGAATCAGGAGATGGAATAACTAGGTCAAAACTGATAACAAGTGTAAAGATGGGAAACTTTGAGAACTCTAAAGATGCTTTGAACCTTGCGATATTATTTTTTGTTCATACATTCATGTTTTCTCAGCATAAGAAAGCACCCATTAGTGTAGCTCACTTCCAGATTGTCGAGGATGGTTGGTACATACACTTTTCATGGGGGAAGATTACATTTAAAAAGTTGATCAACTCATGGCGGCCGGATTTTAGAGTCGCAAAGCAGTTATATTCTTTGGGTGGAATGACCCACGCTCTAAATGTCTGGATATTTGAGTGTTGCTCTGAGGTAGATAAAAAAACTACTTTGCGACAAAGAAACATCATCTCAAGAATACTTAACTGGTCTGTGGAGTGTACCAGGCCTAAGCATGAATCTTTTATGTCTGGTATGTTCAGTAAAGTAATTGTATAACATGTTAAGTATTTTTATTTTATACTCAATTTATCGAAGTGCTAATATTTTATTTTGAAATTAATTTTTTCAGTATTCTTTCAAGAATTTAAAACCTACAAGCGAAGAAGTTTGTACTTTAGATTTGTCTTTCTTTGAAGATTTTGAGATTTTTGATCCAACATTTGTTGCTTCCACTTCTATTGTTTCAACGTTAAAAAGGTCAGGCAATAAAGATCAATCGCGCGTTGTCACTGCAGATGACGACTATGATGATTTCACCACTAGACCTACTCAAGAATTTCTAAATAAGGCTTGTTTAGCTTCACCTTTATCAACTGAACAAGCATCCAAAAGAAGAAAAATAGTTATGTTTCAGGAAGTTAGTCCAGCTGCGACAGATGGAGAGAAATCAACAAGTGCTCCTTCAGTACGTCATCTGTCTGGTATGTTTTCTAAAAATCAATAGATAAACTACAAATTGGTGTGTCTGATTTTGATCATCCCCATCAAGGAGAAATTGGTGTGTCTCCTGAGCGTGAACAACTCAAGTATGTTCCTTCATTTTCTACAGCGCCTGAAGGGACTTCTAAGTCTAATTTAGATATGGAGCAGATAAAGAGTTATGTCAAAACATATGTAAGTTAATTTTCTTATTCACAAAATTTTATTTTTGAAAAGTATTAGTTGTTTCTAATATCTTATTTTTTATTTGTACGTTATAAAGTTGATAAGCAAATTGTTGAGCTGAAAACACTAATCTCCAATATACCTGCTGAGGTCGTTAAAGCCTTGAAGAAAGAAGAGAATAAAGAATCACCGGTAAAAAATATTATTTTGTTCAATTTTTTTATACTTTGAATAAATATCCATACATTAGTATTATTCATGATATATAGGAGGAGAAAATTATTGATCAACAAGAAGGTGCAGAAGAAGGCTAAGAAATAAATGACAGTGTATATAAGAACGATTTGCCGATAATTTTTATCTAAATTATATTGGTGTGTTACCATAAATATGTATAACTCCAATAGCTTAACTTATTTTTGTTTGGGTGTTATACAACATGAAGATGAGGACAAGGGACCAGTCATTGAAATCACAAATGATGAACCATCAGTACTTGAACCTTTGAAAATAGAGATACAAGATTGTGTCCACATCCATACTGAATGTCCAACAACAACTGAGATTCAAAGCAAACAGAAGGTATATATATAATATGTATAAATTTTCTTATACATTCACAACTATGCCTAATAGATATCAAATTATGAAAAAGATTTTCATTCACAATTACATGACTTTGATTAAATGTACACACATGCACTTGTCATTTTTTGTGGGATGAGAACATGACTGATAAAGAAGACGGACGTGAAGAAGAATAAAAAAACACATATAGTATTGATATGGAAGATTTATCGGTATATTTTTGTCACTCATGTTGGTTTGTTACTCCAATTCTGTATATACAAATGCATCATATGTTATTTTTATAATAAGTGTAATAATGTTCTCAGATGAATATCAATATGTTAAAAATCTTTAATTGGGCCTGTTACAGAATTATTATACATATATTTGAATGTATAATGATATGTTATACACTATTAATACTAAAAGTCTATTCGAGAAAATGAATGTTCTTTATGGATATCCTCATACATATCTATGTTATTTATAATTATTTATGCAGTAACATTTCTTAACCACCTAACAAATCAAAAAAATATGAATACATTCATACGCACTCGTTATAGACAACAATTGCAAATCACTGTTATAATTTGTTTCCGGTTCTACTATGTCTTACTTTGATTAAATGTTCAGATCTTCTCATTATCACTTAATTTAGGATGAGCTAATGCCTGATAAAGAGGAAGTTGGCCTTGAAGATTTGGAAAAAGAACACATTACTGTGATGGTTGATTTGTTGTTATTTTTTTGTAACTTTTGTTGGTTTAATACTTCAAAACTATCTAAATAAACTTACCAGCTATTACTGTTTAAAAATGATCATAATATTCCTAGCTGCAAATCTAAAATTTTGAATTTTCATTCTACCATAATTTGTGTTTGTGTTGTTATTACGTATTCTGCACTAATAAAATTGGTCTTTATAAATTTTGGCTGATGATGATTATTGGACAGGATATGAACTCATTCTACTAAAGTATAGTGGATTATGTATAATTTGTATCGTAATACTATCTTAATTTGGGGCTATTTCAGTTTCATTATACATTCATTTGAATGTATAACATTATGTTATACATTCATTTAGAATATTATAAATTCATATGCATTTTTATAGATAGCAATTTCAAATCACCGGTACAGATTTTTGTTTCATTCAACTACGTATCACTTTGAATAAAATTTCATACATGATGATTGTTATTTAATATAGGATGAGCATAATGTCACAAAAGAAGCAGATTGTACAGAAGAATTGAACATACAACATAGTCCTGATATGACAGATTTGCAGGTATTTTTTTGATTGTTCATGTTGTTTTTTAACTCAAACACTATATGCTTATACATTCACACCCATGCCTAATAGATATAAAATTATAAAAAAGCTTTTCATTCACCATTGTATGACTTTGCAAATAACTGTTAGAATTTTTTTTTTCGTTCAACTATGTCTTACTTTGATTAAATGTTCGGACATTCTAATTATCACTTAATTTAGGATCAACTTATGCCCGATAAAGAGGAAGCTAGTCTTGAAGATTTGGAAAAAGTGCACTATAAGACCCCACAAATTTTTCTAGTCGTTAAAACTCTTTAAAGCATGTCAAGGGAAGCTTCACACTTAGAAAATTTGGCTAAGTGTTGGAACTTTTTCATTTCATAAACCTTCAAACTTTGATAATTTATTTCATGACCTTCACGACCTTCGGTAGTTGATATTTTAGCTAAATCATGATCCAGAATGTCAATAGGAATTCTCGGACAAGTTTTAAATTTTTCGGACCTCGTTTAGACCACGTTTGGGGTCTCAAAATAGTAGACCAACGCGATCTTGGCGTGTCGCATCGCCTATCACATTAGTTAACATTATTGCAGGCTGCCAGAGTCAAAAGTACTGAGGCTCAACGCGATCATGACGTGATGCATCGGGTATCGCGTCAATGTCATCGACGCGCTGCATCGACCAGCGCGTTGGCACCCAATTTTCCATTCATTAAAATAGCCACGACCCTCAGGGTTATTTCAGTCTTTTTCCCACTCTTATATAACCCTAAAACACGCGATTCAGACATATTTCACCCAAACTATAGTGGTTTCTCTCAATTTCTCTCAAGAACAAGTTTAGGGTTTCCAATCGAAGATCCAAATTCAAGAAAATTCTACCGTCAATCTTCGTAAAATCAAGAACTAAGGCATGTTAGATATTGATTCTTAGGTTCCTTCCACCCAAGAAGTTCAAGAATCCTTTTCTAAATTCAAAGATTATATATTTATGAGTTTTCATGATTCATGTGAATTGAAATTGAAGTTCATGTTGTTATTGAGTTTTAATCCATGTTTTGCTTACAAAGTTCCAAGCTTTGACCCTAGTATGTGATATTTATGTGATGTTCATGATAAACCCCTTCAAGATGCATGTTGATTGATGTAACCATGTTAATTAGGTGTATTGAATAAAGTATGCTCCCCATATGTTTGATAAAATGCTTATGTGAAGGACATAGAGTCATTATAGCATGTTGACAAGAAATTCCCAATTGTGTATAAGTTAATGCATGTCAAGTGTTATTTGAAAGGCCTTAGTGAATGAATTATGATATGTTGCATGCATTCCTACTCATGTGTATTCCTTATTGAATGAATTATGAAATAATAGTACGCACTCCCTATACATTTGCATGTTTAAGACTTCCAAGTGCTTGAAGAGATACCTCATTGATTGTATTGTGAATGATAACCTATTGCCATGTTATGTACGGGTTGTCCTGCCTTGTATTATTTATGTTATCGAGTCCTAGGGGTATTTATACCCGACAAATTAGCTGTTTGTCTAGAGCCAGTGTCAGTTTCAAGTTAATCTCAATCGTGTCATGATCAGTAGTATATTCAGTCAATTACAGAACTCAGTAGAACTCAGATAGTTACAAAACTTAGGAAATTTTAGTAATCTCAGTATCGGTAGCATTCCAGCTTCAGTTCAGTAATCGATTCAGAACTCAGTAACATTCCATCAGTCAACGAAACTCAGTGAATTTAGTTTAGCTCAATCAAACAAGTACGATCAGTAACAGTTCATTCAATCCTAGTATAAATTAGTAACAGTTCAGTGTCTTTCAGTTGGGAGTAGGATTCAGCACCGAGCGAACCTAGGGATGGGGGCTTACCCGCTAAATAGGACTGAGATCCCTAGAAGCAATCCCTAAGTTCCAGAACTACGTAGACAGCGTAGGTATGAGATGTCACCCGTTAGATAGGACTGACATACTCCGGGATCACCCTCTAGTACAGGACTGGTCTCAGGGGTCACCCGCTAGATTAGGACTGACCCCATAACAGCTGTCTTTACCCGTGGCACGGTACTGACACCCTTCCAGCTGGGGTTACAGGTTGGATCCCACTTGTTTAGATCCGAGGCATGTTGGTTAGATAATTACCTCCCACAGTCTCAGCTTCAGAATCAGTCTCAGTAAAAGAACTCAGCTTAGTAGCACATATTCATGACTGTTAGATACGACCACTCATTAGTATTATCAATGGATTTAGAGATCACCCGCTATATAGGACTGATATCAGATTTAGTCAAGTAGTATCAGTATCAGTACCAATAGATTCAGAGATCACCCGTTAGATAGGACTAATCTTAAATACAGTCAATTAGTATCAAGTACCATTAGATTTAGAGATCACCCGTTAGATAAGACTGATCTCAGATTCACTTAATCATCTTTATTATCAGTATATTCAGAGATCACCCGCTAGATAGGACCGATCTCATCCTCAGTCAATCAGATATCATTATCAGTAGACTCAATTATCAGAAATCCAGTTATTAGAATTTGGTATTCAGTGTTTCTATGATTTCAGTTAGAGTTTATGCATTCATGCATGTATCCTCATTTAGTATTCTCAGATTATTTAGTCGGTATTGTTCATGCATATGAACCCCTGAATTTAGCCTTACCTCCTCTAGCATACCAGTATATTTTATTATACGGACGCATACTTTTTTGTGCTATGGTGTTTTATACCATAGATTCAGAAGCGCGAGACCCAGAGCACCCTTAGCAGTCCAGATTCAGTCAGCAACAGTAGACATAGCAGTGAGTCCTCATCATTCAAGGATAATATTTATTTTATTATTGCACTAAATTCAATATTTTAGTAGATGGGGTTAGTTGGGGACCTGTCCCATCAACTCCATAGTTCAGACAGTTTAGAGGCTTTTCAGATAGATGTATCAGTATTCAGTTTTCAATTGTACTTCAGATATTTAAACCTTATGGCAAGTTTTTTGCCAGTTTTCCACATTTTTATAGTGTATTATTCAGTGCTCAGTTACAGATATCAGTCAAGGGTTAGCTTGTGGTCCTTCGAGATTATGTTCACCGTGTAGCGTCTGGGGTACCAAACTCGGGGCGTTACAAGCACAGTCCTGTGATGGTACATTTGTTGTTATTTTTTGTTTTACTCCTGCTGGTTTAACACTCTAAATCTAACTACATAAACTTACCAGTTATTACTGTTAAAAAAGGATCATAATATTCCTATCTACATATCTAAATTTTTGGCTTTTCATTCTACTATGATTTATTTTTGGGTTGTTATTTCGTATTATGCACTAGTAATATTGGTCTTTATGAATTTTGGCTCATGATGACTATTTGACAGTATATGAACTCATTCTACCCAAGTATAGTGGATTATGTATAATGTGCATTGCAATACTATCTGATAACGCTCAACTTACACATCAATTTACTGCAAGCCGGTCGTCGTCAATATATTTATCCAACTTTTGGAGTCAGGGTCGAATCCACAGGGAACAATGTGAGTGGCGATTAAACTAATTTAAAACTATAGCTACAAGTTGAATTCAAACAAATGATAAGAAAAGATAAAATGGGAGTTTTGGAGATTAGTAAATAATTATTGGTCACTTTAGTTTCAGTGTTTGTAATCAAGAGTTTATGGAGAAAAACCAAAATTATGTTCACTAGGGGTTTTGGTACTTGGCAGATGCTATTAGTGGTTCAAGATTCTAACAGTAGGTAGGACAACAGATTATCTTTATCAAAATTATGTCTAAATGTCTCTCGACCTACTTAAGCATTTAATTACCTAATCCTCTCGGACTTAGGGAATTTATATTCACTGACCAGACTTTACCTCAGGTTAATCAACTTTGTTACAGCGTCAATTATTAAATGAAAGTTCTTAGTGCTTCCAAGTCCCTGTTAATAATTCACTTCCCACTATATTTGATTTCTTTCTCAAGAAAATCAAAGCAGGTGTTATCTATCGTTTGTAACCAATAGACAATAATTAAAATCTCAGAATTATCAAGGAGTCCTATACCTTTCGAATCTTGAACACTTAGCACCTTATCAAGACAACCCTAGATCCCATAATTCAGGTTAGAGAAATTTAGCTACGCATGATGTAATAATCGAAGCAACTAGATGAATTCATGCTTTGAAAGATAAACTTACCATAAGATGAATAGAAACTAGAAATTCTCAGATTAAATCACAAAGGAAATCCCAAAATAATGATTAAATTCTCTTCAAAGTAATTTCTTTTTCAAGCCAAGAAGTTAGAGAGAGAAAATATCAAAGTATCGTGTCTCAAAATTCAAGGTTCGAAACTCTTAAGAAAACCCTAAAACAAGCTTTAAATAGCTCACCCTAATTATGGAAACAAAATAGTAAATTCAGAAATTCTTCGGATTAGGTGACGCCATTTGTGATAGCCTATCAGGAGGCTGACGACTTATCACAAATGTCGTCAACTTCCTCTTTGCTTTGGACACTTGCTGCCTAACGCTGATGATAAACGGTGACGCCCTATCATCTCCTTGACGACTTATCACAAGTGTCGTCAAGTCTCTTCTTCAGTTCTCATGTGCTGCCTTAGGCTGACGACATTCTTGACGGCTTGTCAGATCCTTGATGACCTATCACAAAATATCGTCACAACTTTCAACTTAGGCCAATTCTCTGTCTATGGCTGACGGTGAAGCTGATAGCTTATCACAGGGCTGACGACTTATGACAAATGTCGTCAGCCACACTTTGCCTCTATTTACTTCAGATTTCAGCTCATTTGCTTCCATTCTTGTTGGTTCTCTAACATATTAGCTTCTTCTGTAAAATCAAACATAAAACAATCAAAAACGACAAAAATTGCTTAAGACTTCGCAACTATTCTTAGTTAAAAGCCTCAAATGTGTTAGCATTATCTCAAACATCAACACCCTCAACTTAAAACAATTGCTTGTCCTCAAGCAACTCAGCACAACTAAGAGAATACAAAGCACATTTGGCAGTCAATCATCCATATCATCTCAAAACAATTTCACTATCTCCAGGGTCAGTCAATTCAAGAACAACTGTGTATATTATTGAAGAACACCAATGCAACACACATGAATCAAGATATGGCATTAATTCAGCTATAACAACCATGTTTAGACCAGTATTACACTCTCCAAACAAGTTAGCAACTAGCAACATATTTGGTGTGCCCTCACAGCAAAGAAATCCCCCTCATGTCATATCAGTAATCATATATGTAACCATGGGGACAATCAAAACACTCACTCTCAGAACGAAGTTCCAACCAATGTATGCCAAGTACCATAGGCTTTCCCTTATTTTCATTACCCAGATCTTCAGATAGGTCAGCTAGGATCACTATAGGTCTTCTCTTAGGTTTGTAATATAGGTTAGGGGCTGGTATAATACTCGATGGTATTTAAAGTGACTAAGCCTCCTTGATACTACACTAGATTTTTGGGGTTTCACTCATTTTCCTTTTCTACTCTTCTCTTTTCTTGATCACACTTATTTATGATGGGTGCGGTCTTTTCCACAATCACTTATTCTTTTTCATAATTTTTTTTTCTTGATTTTTTCCTCCGCACCCAGCTTTTTATTCCTTTCTTTTATTCTTCCTTTCTTCATACTTATTTTACATCATGCACCCCTATGATAGCCACTCTCAACTTAGGCCATTTGCCTAAGTCAAGGTGCACAGTGTCCAAAGAGGACCAAGGCCAAAACAGGTTCATTATGATATAAATGGGAAGGTGATAGGTATAATAAAAAGAATAAGCATTCAGGCTCAAAATCAGGATCAAGGGATATTATTCACACATGAAAGGCCATTTAGGCTAAAAGTAGACTAATATCAACAACGGTCTATGATCCTTTCCTAACCACTATCCTACAACCAAGGCAAGACCAACCGGGAAAGTTCTGGATTTAACACACAATAGGAACTAGGTAGTATCTCACACACACACGGCACAAAGGTACATCACAAGCTACTACCCATTCGGTTCATGCAATTGTTATCATGTCACAATTACTAATGTCATAACAAGATGCACAATGGTCATACATAAATACATATCGCACAGTTATAAAATAGACCTTTGAAGAGGTGTTCAAAAATCAACAAAAATATGTTAACTGCCTAAAGTACTTGTATTTCTCCTAGTCAACTACAATATTTTACAACAAATCACAATATGCCTAAACATGCCGGTTCTACTAGGAACAAGACTTTGGAGAAAATAGGCACAACAACAAAAAACCCAAGAGGACATCAACACCCACAAGTAGCTCCACCCTCAACTTAAAATCATGCAATGTCCCCAATGCGTTAAACCAAAACAAGAGAGTCAGAAACATACCTGTGGCACTATGGGTGCGAAGATTTGATATCAATCACATAATATGAATACAAACAACAAAATACCTTGGGTTGCCTCCCAAGAAGCCCCTAATTTAGTTTCGCGGCACAACCCGACACAACTTTTTCCTCCACCTTGAGGATATGAATTTCACCCCCAACTTAGAGTCCATCTTCTTGCCTCGATCATAGGGTGGTGGTACAAAGATTAAGAAGCCGAGTAATGGATGATGCAAGGTAAACAACTCAGTCTTAAAGTGAGGTATGTTTTTATGTTGCTTTTCTAATGTAAAATCAAGAATATAGGATTCTTGTTCCTCATCTTTACACTCTTCTACTATTTTAAATGATCCCACGGACAAGATATCATCTAAACATAATGTAGAAAAGTGCTTTGAATGAGTCCCAATCAATCCTACTTCAAAATTTACACTATCTATTACACACTCACTTTTATTTCCCTTCTCAATGTCAGTCTCAAGATCAAGATGACAATTGAGTGGTTGCGATTCTTGAGTTTTCTCCTCAAATTGGCTAATGTCCTCCTTATATTCTTCTTTGTTTAGCCACTGTAAACATGGTGGGAGTGGTAACTCCTTTAGCTCTGCCCACAACTGTTCTTGATTCTCTAAAATTTGTTTCATCAATTTGTTTGCTTGAATCGTGATAGCACACATATCTTCAGTATGATCACCTAGACCATAAGCCAAACCCCAAGTTACAGTAAGTAAGACAGTATCCACATCATATTGTGAAGGTCCAGTCTATGAACTTTCAGGTAAATCTGGACAGCAAGCCTCAAAATATGGTTCCCTACAATAATAACAAGAATCATCACAAGAATCTTTATCACTGAAAAAAACATCTATCTAGGCTGACATCTCAAGAAAGGTGTAATAAAAATAAAAAAAATAAACTAAACAAATATTTACAAGTTTGAATTCAAGCAAGTAAACTAAATTTCCAAACCAACTCAATACGCCAAATTATTTCCCGATAACGATGCTATTTTTTATAACACTCAACTTACACATCAATTTAGTGCAAGGCGGTCGTCATCAATACATTTATCCAACTTTTAGAGTCGGGGTCAAATCCACAGGGAACAATGTGAGTGGCGATTAAACTAATTTAAAACTATAGCTACAAGTTGAATTCAAACAGATGATACGAAAAGATAAAATGGGGGTTTTGGAGATTAGGAAATAATTATTGATCACTTTTGTTTCAGTGTTTGTAATCAAGAGTTTATGGAGAAAAACCAAAATTATGTTCACTAGGGGTTTTGATACTTGACAGATGCTATTAGTGGTTCAAGATTCTAACAGTAGGAAGGACAACAGATTATCTTTATCAAAATTATGCCTAAATGTCTTTCGACCTACTTAAGCATTTAATTACCTAATCCTCTCGGACTTAGGGAATTTATATTCACTGACCAGACTTTACCTCAGGCTAATCAATCTTGTTACAGCGTCAATTATTAAATGGAAGTTTTTAGTGCTTCCAAGTCCCTGTTAATAATTCACTTCCCACTATATTTGATTTCTTTCTCAAGCAAATCAAAGCAGGTGTTATGTATCGTTTACAACTAATAGACGATAATTAAAATCTCAGAATTATCAAGGAGTCCTACTACCTTTCGAATCTTGAACACTTAGCACCTTATCAAGACTTAACCCTAGATCCCATAATTCAAGTTAGTGGAATTTAGCTACGCATGATGTAATAATCGAAGCAACTAGATGAATTCATGCTTTGAAAGATAAACTTACCACAAGATGAATAGAAACTAGAGATTCTCAGATTAAATCACAAAGGAAATCCCAAAATAATGATTAAATTCTCTTCAAAGTAATTGTTTTTTCAAGCCAAGAAGTTAGAGAGAGAAAATATCAAAGTATCGCGTCTCAAAATTTAAGGTTCGGAACTCTTAAGAAAATCCTAAAAAAGGCTTTAAATAGTTCACCCTAATTATAGAAACAAAATAATAAAATTCAGAAATTCTTCGGATTAGGTGACGCAATTTGTGATAGCCTATCAGGAGGCTGACGACTTATCACAAATGTCGTCATCTTCCTCTTTGCTTTGGACACTTGATTCCTTACGCTGATGATAAACGACGATGCGCTATCAGCTCCTTGATGACTTATCACAAATGTCGTCAAGTCTCTACTTCAGTTCTCATGTGTTGCCTTAGGCTGACGGCATTCTTGACGGCTTATCAGCTCCTTGACGACCTATCACAAAATGTTGTCACAGCTTTCAACTTAGTCCAATTCTCTGTCTATGGCTGATGATGAAGCTGATGGCTCATCACAAATGTCATCAGCCACACTTTACCTCTATTTACTTCAGATTTCAACTCATTTGCTTCCATTCTTGTTGGTTCTCTAACATATTAGCTTCTTCTGCAAAATCAAACATAAAACAATCAAAAACGATAAAAATTGCTTAAGACTTCGCAATTATTCTTAGTTAAAAGCCTCAAATGTGTTAGCATTAACTCACACATCACTATCCTAATTTGGGGTTGTTTCAGCTTCATTATACATTCATCTGAATGTATAACAGTATGTTATACGTTCATTCAAAATATTATACATTCATATTCATTTTTTATATATAGAAATTAGAAATCACTAGTATATATTTTTCTTACATGATGATTGTTATTTAATATAGGATGAGCATATTGCCGAAAAAGAAGCACGTTGTGCTGAAGAATTGAACATACAACATAGTCCTGATGTGAAAGATTTGAGGGTATTTTTTTTGTTGTTCATTGTTTTTTAACTCAATACCTATCTACATAAATGTAGCAGTTGTTTAGACATAATTAACGTTATACATTAATATGTTTGTTTTTACACATAACACATCAATCTATTTGTCCATAGGATGATGTCGATGCCACAATAACGGAGTCTGTTCAAGACGTTGTAGATGCGCTATTATTTGGATTGTTAACACCTTTGAATACAAAGACATTGGATGTTGTTGCACCAAATATAGTGACGGAAAGTCAGTGGTCACTTCCAGATAGTCAGTTTCCACCTGATTTTCCGGATGCTCAAGTTAGGGATCGTGAAGCAGCAAAAGCATGTGAAGCCACAAAACCACCTGTAAAAAGAGATCAAAAAAATTCGAAGGTTTTCAGGTCACCATACGTCACAAAATTTGGATCTAGCTCTAAAGATGAGGGAAATTCCGCTAATGAAGAGAAGCAGATGTATGTTTTTGATGGTTGTACCATTTACGAAGGATTATCTAATCAATTGATCAGCGATTACACACAGTGTCTTGAAATTAGGTTACTCAAATATCATGCTTCCAAGTAAGTTATTTGAAACATTTCTAAATTATTGAAAATACTACAGAAGAATAAATCTTGGTGAAGTATAATCCTTGTTTATGTTGCAGGAAACAAACAGACAATCACTATCTAAAAAATGCTCCAGGATTAGGTTATCCTCTATTGGACTTTGTCGTTGCACAGGCACTCTCAAAGAATTGGTTCTACCTGATGTCGCAATGCAACACATGTTGGAATAATGAGGTAAATTAAACTAAACGATATCATGCATGTTTAAACTTTTATTAAAAATGTACTCATTATTACAACCTACATCGAATCTGTTGTATGATTAAATATCATACATGTGGTGTGATGTATAATCACATTTTATACATGTAATAGTAACAGATCATACATTTCTGTTCTTGACCAATACATAATAAAAACTAAAACATATGTTGTTTTCTTTCAGTGTTTAACATATTCTTATCATTTTTAACATGTAGCACTTAGATGTGATATTCTACCACTTGAGAAAAAAATAGAAGTTGCAGCAATGTGATACTTATAGATATACAACAACCAGCTGCTTCTTCAAAACATATATCGATAAGACATACGAATGATATTTTCCAGTGGTTGAAACAGATCAGATATCCACGTAAGAAGACTATGCAGAATCTATTACTGTGGCTACGAATAAAATCGTTATAAAAAATATAATTAAAGGATTTTGTATTCCTGCGGGATTATCATGGCATATGATTGATGAGGTATATATTCCTGTTAACTGTGGCAAAGAATATCACTGGATATTGGTTGTAATTGTGTTGAAGGAGAGAGTGATACGTGTGTATGATTCATTGTCAAGTAAAAGGAAAAGTGAACCACCGAACGAAATACGAAAGTTAGTAGTCATGCTGCCTACTTACTTGTCGGACAGTGATTTTCTTGAAAAAACTGAATGAATTGACTGGTCAACACTTAAAGCATACGAAGGGAAGCTTGGTATGCAAACTGGTGAGATCAGTCACAACCCATTTGATGTTGAATACGTTCAAAATATTCCACAGCAAACGTCTGATAGTTTATAAGTGACTCTTATTTTTTTTATTTTAACATGTATAATCATGGTAAATTAGTAAACGTATTAGTCTTTCATTTTATTATCAAATCAGGGACTGCGGAGTTTTTGTGACTGCATATGCAGAAATATTGAGTGAAGGGCAGCAAGTGCATTCATTTGAGTTGGAAGCTGCAAGTCAACATGCACGGTATTCTTCGCTACTATGGCATTAAGGAGTGACAAAGGCAAAGAAAGGTTATATGAATGATAATGACGATCCTCCTTGGCCAAGGAATACTTTTCTCCAATCACCTGATGAAAGTGCCATTGTTACTTTAGAGTAGCACCTTCTTATAACATTCTAATTGATTTTTAAGTAGTTGCTGGTAAACAGTTATATACAGAAATATTTTTTAAATGTTGGATTTTAGTTTACATTATATGGATGCCATTTTTTGTTCTAATACATATTCATGCTTTGAATATTGTTTTTCATTTACATACACTATATTGTGTTGATTCTATATTGTTTGGTAATTAATCATTTTGCCTAAGCTAATATTACTAACAATGTATAACAAGAAATTACATATTAATGTTTTATTTATATGTAAAATATTGGGTTTATTTTCAGTATGAAAATTATATTGTGAGATAATTATACATTGAGCAGGTATCAAATTATTTTTAATAAATTTAATAGATAACATCATACATGTTTACACACTTCAATTTCTTAATTAAAAATAACTACAGTATTTAAAAAGATTTAAGAAGAATAACACTAGATCGTACATTGTAAACATACTTAATGTATCAGCCATTAGACGTATTAATGATAAAAAAAATAAGAATATTTTGTAATATCATACATTCATCTTAATGTATAATCCATACTCATACACAAAATTGGTTACTTTAATTTTGCCAGTTCTTATGTTTTTTAATCAAAAATTGTTAATAGTCAATTCTTATACTTTAATATCATACATGTTATCAAGGTATAATAGTTTATCATACATAATATATATAAGACAGGTTATAGTGTAACTGTCGTATACATAGTATATAAACACCTATAAATACATATTGCTACAGTACAATAATAAGCGATAAAGTAACAAAATATGATATTTGAAAACTGTGTTAATTGATTGCGAAAATGTCAAACATTCATTAATAACTAAACATCATATAACAATTAAAAACATAAATTAAACCTCAACCAGCAAATCAACAAAAACAAAATAAAATGATTATTCCATTATAACCAAACTAAGCATAATCATGTAGAACAACAAATTAACATTTTCAACATTCATTTGGAAAGAAACCGCACGTCCTACGATTGTGGCTTGCACGCCCGCATTTACCACAATGGTTTGAACTTGCAGTAAGTGATTCACTAGATTTCAAATGCCTTCCTTTCTTTGGCCTCCCTGGAGGTCTTTTGTATTTGGGGGGAAAAACTTCTTTGGCATCAACAGATTCTGAAATATTCCAATCTTTCATGTCCGGCATAGAAACTATGGGGAGTTCATACGTTTTGACAATGGTGTTTGGCCTGTATAATTCTGAGTAGTAACGTCCATACTTTTTTACATCAATATTTATACTCTTCAAAACGGCAATTGCGTGTGCACATGGTAGTTCATCAATTTGATACCGACAACAGTTACACATACCACGATCAATATCAATAATGTACCTCCTTCCCGATTCATACACACAGTACAGATAACTACCAGCTACCTTAACCTGTCAGCAACGAATAATTTTATACAGTTAAAAACATACAAATTAATAACAAATATAAAGGACGTTTTATTATTCTAATACATACCGTTATCCGCAACGATTTAACCCTATTATCAGTCAGTATTTCTTGAAATCTTCTCCCGAGCGTTGTGTTTGTATAAGATGCAATTTCACTGTTCTTACAATTCCATGGAGCAAATAGAATCCTAACTTCTTCAAGGAAATCAAAAATAGGAAGTACTCTAGCCTCTACCAAACAACCGTTAATACATTCGGCTATATTAGAGGTCATCATTCTACCTCTATTAACAGGGGAGTGACATCGAGACCATTTTTCATAACCAGCTTCTTCCAGATATTCCTTAACCCTTGGATCAACCTTACCAACCTTTGACATAATGTAATCAAAATTTTCTTTTCTATAAGCTTTAGTCATTGAATAATAAAGGTCACTAAGTCTTTGTTTTTTCTAAAATATTTGCAAACATTTTTTCATAAATGTCAAAGTACATGCTAGATGGGGGACATTAGGATAAACAATGTTCACACCTTTTATGATACTCTCATCTAGATCCGATACAACACACATGTTGTCCCGTTCTCCAAATGCTTCTCTAAATTGATGAAAAAATCAAGTCCAAGAATTATCGTTTTTCGAATCCACAACACCGTAAGCTAATGGAAGAATACATCCTAAATAAAAAAAAGCCAAAATAATATGTGCAGGTCTATAATATATGTACACCATTGAACAGGTCTCTAATTATTTTAAAATTATGTATTACATCACATTATACATGTTGTCCTACCTTTATGACTTAATTGAAAACAACTAAAATATATACCATCATACATTTTTATAACGTATAACAATACATCATACATTGTAAACAAGTTGTTAGAGAATTATACTTTTAATTATTGTTAAATGCATCACACATTAAACATAAAATTGATAAGAAAATATGGGTATTTTATATCATACAAACACCATAACGTATAATCCCTAATGATACACATAACACAAAAAGCAAAAGCTACTTAAATTTTACTGAATTTATTTTAAAATAAATATACACTTTATAACGTTTTTTAAATAGAAACTAGCACCTCCTATATAGAAAAAATGAATAATACAAAATAAAAGGAGTACGTCAATAATATATGAACTGATTTAGCAAGTCCAAAATTTATTATACATCCAAGAGCAACGTATAATCAGTTAGAATACATGCAAAATGATCAATGACCAAAGATAAATATTTCAAAGTATTGTACAATACCTGCACCATCAAGAGTACTCGCCGATACAAACGTTCCTTGGTATGGCCCGCTTAAATGTGCACCATCTACAACTACTACTGGACGGCAAAATTCGAACCCCCTTATCATGGGATGTAAAGCAATAAACAAGTATTTAAACTCGTTATCTAATGCTTTATGCATCCGAATGTATGATCCAGGATATACCTGGTTCAACATATATATATAATGGAGCATTTTTCGATATTCATCAGCTGGTCCACCTCTAAGCATTGCAATTGCCTTTTCTTTTGCCCGGCAAGCCATCATGTAGTTAATGTCAACACCGTAAACAACCTTCATCTCTTCAATTATGTCCGTCGGTGTGTGTATTCTCTTGTAATTAATTAATTTTGGTGCAGTAAATTCACTGATAAAAGTTGTTATCGCAACCAAATTATTTAGTACTTTATCACTCAGGCTGCAAGTATGTTTCGAATCAAATGTCTTTATCACAAAGATTTCCGAGTGATTCATCGAATACGCCTTGAGGACCCATTTGCAATCTTTGACACGGCAGTGTAACACATAGCTACAGTTACATTTTTAAATATGTTGTCAATGTATTAACATACGTATAAAATCAATAATTTGAACAAAAATACTATAATTAAACTGTTACAATTTACTTATACATTCGAATGAATGTATAATGGCATATTACACATTGTTAGTGAAACTCCATTATGTGCAAACAACCAAAATCAGAAATTTCATCAACAATGAAACTCCATTAAAAAAGGCTATTACAAAACAAAAACATCCTTTACAGCATCGACAAATAAAAAATAATAATTTATTTCATATCTTTTTTTGTCAGACCGTTTAGTAAGGGTGTTGAAGCCATTCGATATTGCATATTTGGCCATAACCGATACCAAAGTTTGCTTATCCTTATAAAGCTGGTTAACCTTTATTTCATTGTTCTTGCAATCGGTAATGAAATTATTAACTTTAAATTTCGGAATGTATAATGAATACTGATTCTGCGTTTCAACAATAGTTAAAGCAACCGAATCAGATTCAGTACCTTCAATACACATCACTGCCCCAGTTTTGCTATCAAACTCGATATCCTTATTCAATTTGTCGGTAATTGTTATACAGAGCGGAAAATTTACAATTCCAGTACATTGTTTCTTCAACTCAATGTAAACTTTCACTCCATTATCATTTCTGATGATAATTAGAGAAGATTACCATCAACGATGTATTTAACTTCAATTTTTTTCGAACATCGTCAATCCCCAATTCCATTGCTATTGTTGCAATCAATTTCAAAAAGTTAATACTTTCTGAAACAATAATGGCATCACTTTTGTATGCTTTAAAACTGATTTCCGTCTCCCAAACACTGGAATGACGCAACAATTTTGGGATGTTCATCTTTTTTCTTTCACCAGAAATTACGAACAAAGAGGTTTTTTTTCTCAGGAACGTATATCAAAAAGACGACAAATAGAATTAATGTTTAAAAGTTTTTTTTTTTAAATTCAAATTTCAGTTACTATTTTAACTAATACAATAATTAATTAAAGGTCATTAAATGGTAGGAAGATATTTACTGATTTCCAATTCCATAATTGTAGGCAAATTAGTTTTGTCATACATTCGACCAACGTATAACAAACATCCAAATGTATGACAATATTTTTCAAAATAAGCAGAGACAAGATCTCAAGGGAGATTATGTATTTTATGCGGGATTTATTTGGTTTACACAAAAGTTAATAGACATTTGATTTTTTGTCCGAAATAAATTTATAGATATCAAAATTTTGTCTAATTTAAAATAGGATTCTATGGGACGATTTCAATCCATCTTCAAACTAGATCCTTTAAGGTTTCTTCTACTTTATTTAAATTCTAACTCACGTCTTTAAAAAATAGAATAAATATTTCTTTGATGACGTACTACAAGAGTATTCCATAAACTCTTGGATATTCACAAACTAGATGGCCCATGCCCGCACGAATATGATTTTAATGATAAAGAAAGCAGTATTAGTAAGTGAAATAGCAAGTCATGTCATGTTATAGTTACGTGATACAATTTTATTCTTTCATATTATGTGGAATAAAGATTACATTATTACGTTGGTAAGACTTACTTATTTGTACAGATTCTAAAAATATTACATTGATATAACATTTGCTGGTACAAAAAGTGTCAAAGTTGAAAATGTGAACTCTAGTTGTTGGCAGCAAAGTTGCATCCCTGCACTAACTGGGAAAATGAAAGAAAAGTGTTAATAATGATATGTTAAGCAATAGTTGAGATGAGAGAGAGAGAGTCATTTGCAAAGCGACCAAACAGAGGGTCTATGTGAATCCATTCCGCTTATAGAAGAGAGTAGCTCCTCAAGAAGACTGAAAGGATACAAAATATTACACCTCCTATACGGCTATAACCATTGAAAGGTGTTATGTGAAACAGCAAGAGAGTGATCTCTTTATACATACCGGTGAAAGAGAGCTAGATGTTCCAACACTAACTTAAGCATCATATGGTCCATATAACTTGTTGTCGTAAGAGTGCCTATAACGATCCCCGTGTTCTTTCAAACCTGTGCCATAAATGACAAACAAAAGCCAAAATAAGTCAAAAAAAAACAATCCAGAAGAATTGTTTTACTTTCAAATGAGAAGGTGTGAACAAAATATTGAAAGTGTGAACAAAGTATTGGAAGGCCACAGATCCATAGCAGATAGAGCTGAGCCAACTGATTCAGTGGTCTCCCTCTCTTCCTAGACTTCGAACCAAGACTCTAGCAGTCTGTGAAGTAATGCAATAGCAGGGAAAATGAGTAGAAACCTTTGGTCATGTTTCCAGATCAGTGAGGCATACTTCAGGATAGCAACTCACAAAGCAGTGTTTTGATAAATACTGAATGGTCTTGATTTCATTTGATATTCAAAATACAGAGAAGGAAATACATTACTAATATCATTCACCTCAAGTTATTATTGCTTTCCTTCCCAAAGGCAAATTAATAGGAGACCAAAAGCACTCCACAGAGCAGCTTACAAACATATATAATGATATAGTTGATAAAATTGGGGAAGAAAGTAACAAACAATAACTATGCATTCAGTGATCCAGTGTCAGTGTTTTATTTAAAAATAAATCTCTCCGAAGAGATACTCAAATCACTTTTAAACTAATATCACACTGAACGTTACACCATAGAATTAATGCTTTGTTATGTATTCACATGTATACTAAGATAACATTATAAACTATAGCTGCAAATACATAGGAAGATGGGAAAATTAAGGGCAATGAATTGTGAAATTCTTTCATTTCAATATTAATATTCAAATTAGAAGATAAGACATCATATATATGCATTTATATTATAAGATCACTAACAACATGAGTAAGTTAATTAACCAATAGGAGACTCAAATGCACCAGGTGGTAGCTTCTCTACAACTTTATTTCCAGTAGAAATCACAACTAATAGATGTTGAAACTAAGAAATCACACATATTTACGCTATTTTTCTACACGAAACCCCCTCAGCATAATTTTAAATTCATTTCAACCATGCAATGCTACTGAGAATATTGCCATGGATTTTCACAATTCACTATTGCAACAAGTTGTGGCAAAGTTGAACAATGATGTAATTGGTTCAATTTTTATGATTCTTGAACTTTTTAGATCTTTCAACACTATGTTGAATAGCAAAGGAGTGCCAGTTATGTCATCCAATACTTGCTTCATTGAAAATTGTATTAAATTATCCTCCCAAATGAAACACATCATATGAATTTTGTGTGGTTTTAACATGACTCGGAGTTTAAGAAAGTAAAGACTATAGAATCTTGTGGTCTTAAATTAAAGATACTTAAAATGTATTAAAATATCCTTTAATTTTGTAATCTTAAATATGTTATATGGAAAGTTAGAATTGAAGAGTTCCTGAAAAAAAGATAGGCAGTCTTTTTGAAATAGACTAAGAAAAATACGACAAATAAATTAAAACAAATGAGGTATATGGACTGGGTGGTGGGTATAGGGTCAGGGTCCAGCAACCAGATCAATAACGAGTCATTTCCTAGCCTGATTTTCCTTTTTTTGAGTGTTTTAAACTAAATGAAATTAAGGTTGTGGGCCTGATATCCACTACTGTTATATCTCGTCTTCCCTTTTTTGTAATACTTCTCTATAACTTTATTTCCAGTTCAACGGAGAGGGGCAATAATAAAAGCAGAATGCGTGACTTTAAGGGATGAATTCTGACTAATGACGCCAACTACAAGAGATGATCACTGTCTCTATAATTAACTAGAAAATTTAACTTCAAGAGCAAGTAGACAAGGTACCAAAAATCACTATGTGCCTTCGAGATCTCCTGTTATCAAGCCTGCAAAGTGTGAAGGATCTGATTCGTCGAACTTATTTACCTTCCTGTTTCAAGAAGATAAAGCATCCGTTTAGTCATAGACAACAATACTTGGAGACATGGCATCAAAATTAAAAACATGATCAGAGTAAAAGGGCAGCCCGGTGCACTAAAACTTAGCCTCGCATAATGCAATGTAATAAAAGACAAGCATTAATAATTGAATAATAACCTTCAAACACCCAATATTTGATCAAAATAACCTTCCAACATCCAACATTTAGACTGTCTATTGCCAATTTGCAAAAACGAGTTGTAATGTGGGAAAACTACTAAAATTCTCTCAGATTATTTGGAACTATCACAACTAACAAAGAGGATGTTAAAGAGCTTCATTACACCCAAATCTAAATCCAAAATGTGTTAAAACTAAAAATGTTGACATTGTATCACAAGAACCTGTGACAATGTACCAAAAGCTCCAAGAAATGTAGAGAAATCCTGACAGTGCATAGCATAAAAGAAATGAAAACGCAGGGCAAAGACCACCATCAAGATACACATATTTACTTCTGTAATTGGGTTGTAATTTTGAAGAACTACTAAAATTTTCTTTAGCAATATCGATATTTCAAAAATGAAAAATCATAAATTAATAATTTAAACCCGTTTACCCTAACTAATGGTCAGATTTCAATCTCTTAATGATTTCAATCCCATAGCTCGTTTGCTAGTCTGCTTATATCTAAGGGCCAAAATCACAAGAATATCATGAAAATGTAAGTAAAACTGGTTGAATGCGAGAAAAAAAGTACCCACGACCAAATCAACAAAAATACACCGACGTGCACGTTGAAAATCAAGCGAAAAACTACACAAAATTCAAGATGTGGCAAAATTTATTCAAAAACATATGGACAACTGAGAAGTCAAAGATAATTCTAGCGACCTCATCGATTTCAGATATTAATAAGTTTAGTTTCATTTTTCGTTTTTGAATTTCATAAGTACCTGTTAATTTCATATTCTTACTTTGATTTTGTGCTTGCATGTAAACAATTGTCTCTCACTTGCAATGTATATCAGAGTAGGGAGAAATCGAGGAGTCACAGGGATAAAAGAAAGAGGGAGAAGGATAAATCTAATAGACCAAAAAAATAAAATAATTAAGGAAGAAGAAAAGCATCCCTTTGTGAGGAACTTGCAGATGTGCAGAAATTTTGAGAAACGAAAGAGCAAAGAGAAAATAATAGTATAATGGATGTAGAAGATGAAAAGTACTTTCTAGGTATAGCTGCACACAATTATGCGACATGTGTTTTAACTCATGCACTTAATATACAGACACAGTGAAGTTACAGTTTTGCCCTTTGTAGTACCACAAGCCTTCACTTGTATATTTTAGAAATATATCAAGACATAAAAAAACTATCTTTCTATATTGGCCATATACAAACAAACATTTCTTATACAATAATTATATTGTTTCTATGCACATTCTATAGAATAATTTTACAGTTTCTATACACATTTTAGATAGCTTTAGCTACAACTATTATTCTTATACGTAGTTTATACAACAACTATAGAATTTATATACACATTCTATTCAGGTTCTATTTTATGGTTATGTATTTTATAGAATAACTATACAATATTTATACATATTCGATATAATAATTATAAAGTTTCTATACAATTGTATGTAATTATTATTTTTTTAAAAAGATCTTTTTAGACCAAAAGAATATAGTGAAACAAAAAAAATGAAAAAATTACACAAATTCATACCTTAACTTACTACTATTACTTAAATTTCAATCCTTTAGACTAATTAAATAAATCCCTGATTTTTGTCTCTCTAAAAGGGTCAGATACATCACTAACTCCCCCATCTCACGTAATTACTTAAACTCTACTATCCTCTCTCCTTCACATCTCAACCGCATCTCCCTCATACCCCTCGATCTTCATCTCCTCCTTATCTGTCTCATTATTTCTCCCATCCACCAATCACTCATTTTCTTCGACACTGATTAAATAATTTACGAATTATTTCTTCTTCCTTAAACATCAGAAATAGTTTTATGTAATGAATTTTCAACAGCACAAGTGAGATCTACAGTTAGTGATAAACGAAGGGGTATGTGTGGGCAATCGTCACTGGACTCAGCGTTGCTCTTGCTGCTATCTCTGTCAAATTTTTCTCCTCCCAGATCATAAAAACTTTCATTCATTTTTCTCTTTTTTGTCTCTTTTTTAAGGTCTATTTGGTATCTCGCTGGAGAGGATTTACTAGTGAAGATGGCCTGAGACAGTGACGGAGGGAGTTGGGGGTTGAGTATGGAGTAAGTTTGAAGATTCGTCAATGAAGGTTGAAGATGATAATGTTAATGAAGATACATAAGAATATTGCATTTGTTAAGAGAGTTTGGAGATACATAAGAATAATATATCTGATAGAAAGGGTCAAGACGATACATGATGTGGTCCTCCACCAAATGTACAAAAGTTATGTATCTTACTGAATATTAGGTTATAGAACACAAGAAAGATGTATTTGGTTGAAAACCTATAAAAATCATATATCAGAATGTTTTTTGTGCTACTGGTACATAAGACTTATGTATTTGAATGTAACTCTGTAACATTAATATATAAGAGGTATGTATCGATATTTATGTATCAAATGGTGATAAATCATGAGTCTTTGCTATGTATCGCGATAATGAATGAAAAATGAGGATTTTATGTAAATATGAAAACAGTCGGAATTTTATGTAATTAGATACTAAATTAGTGGAATTTATGAAAATTGTCCATAAATTAGTCAAACATATATGCTACTTCCGTATTTTTTAAATAACTATGCTCTGATATCAATTGTAGGGGGGTAACTTTACTAGATGATAAATAGTTATTAAGTAATAAGTATTTATTTTTAAGTAAATTATTTCGTGTATATTATTGGTTGGTTTAATTTTTATTTTTATCTTCTTGACTTAAGATGTTTTATTAATTCATATTCTAAATTAGATATTATCGTAATTAAATTATCTAATGTTTTAGGATCTTCGTTAGTACTATGTAATCTTTTGTATTCTAGGTATAAACTATATAATTTAGTTTCGATATCTTTTAATGATTTATTCTTTTCGTAAGATGTATTCATTAATTTGTGTAGTTTATTATTTTATCCTATTGAAATTTTAGCAATTTCTGTGTAGTATTTTATTCTAACTTTGCTATATTCAATGCGTAGGTTTATGTTCTTTATCTGATTAACTAGTATTTGTTGTTCATGTATAGGTAATTTTTCATCTGTATTAAATAATTTTTCGTATGTATTAAATAAATTATTATCTGTATCTTCTTTTTCTAAGGTTAATTTTATTTTAAGTAATTTTTCTTCTAGTTGTCTTTTTTCTATTTCAAGTTGATTTCTGTAATTAACTTCTTCATATATCCAATTTTGCCTTTCTCTAATTTTTTTTATATATTCTAACATTTATTTATTCTGAATAATATCCATCTGAATCTAAGTAATATTGATGTTCATAATATATGTGTAAGTTTTCTATACTGTTTAATAATTCTTCCTCTTCATAATCTTGTAATTTTTCCCATATTATTTTCTTTATATCTATAATTTCTATATCTCTAAGTATATATAAAACAAGTATTTTAATATCATCTGTCATTTAAGTTCGATTAAATGCTTTTTCATAATATTTTCTAGTTGTTTGTTTTAGTCTAAGTAATTCTTGCATATTTTTATTAAGGAATTCTATATATTTTATATCTTTAGTTTTCATGTATTTGTCTAAATTTATTTTTCTACTAATTGTATATTTTTCGTATCCTTTTTCCAAAATTCTAGATATATGTGATTTATCATAGTTGATGTGTACGTAGGTATTTATAAGAATAACTAGGTAAGTGTGGTATGTAATTTATTCTAGCTATATAATCTTTACCGAATATTTTTTCTAATATGATTTTCATTATATCTATTATTCCTATATCCTTAATCACATACAAAATAAGTATTTTAAATTTATCTACCATTACATCAGATAAATAATTATTCATTTTCATAAAATTGTTATTTTCAAAATATTTCCTTCAATCATATACATAACAAAATATGGTCATCTTAGATTACTATATACTAGATTATTCTTAAATAACATGTTCTTCGGTCACTATTAGCATGGTAATCTGGATACTTTTCCCTTAAACAGCGCCTCTACTCTGGTTACTCTCCACCACGGCTTCTTGCCTCATTGGTTTCACCTTTAGGATGTCATAGTTCTTAGGAATTTTTCTCCTTTTCCACTTTGCTAATAAACTTCTTAACATATTATTCTTCGAATAATTCTACTATAAAGTAACTAACATGAATTTATTTTATCATACCATGATTGTTGGGAATTATGAATTTAGCTATTCATAATCATAAATAAATATACCTGTTCGGGTAGGTTTGATATTTCTAAGCTTTGTTCCTCCATAGCTTTTTCCATTGAAATATACTTGTTTTTTAATAACTAAGCAAAATATTTGTTGTGGACAAGAGAGAGTATTTGTGCTTCAACTCATGAAGGCTTGCCTTGCAATGCCTTCGGTTCATCTTATTTATAGACTGAAACTTTACAAGAGTATTCCTATTTTTACACGTTTCTAAAAAGTCTTTAAAAATTATCTACCTAATCTACTTTACTATACTTTTCAAAAGTCTCCTAATAAGACAAAAGTTATTAATTCCTAGACTAATAATAGTCAAAAATCTATACAAAAGATTCTAATAATTTACGTAAAGCAAATTGTGAAAGTTTACATATCGCTTTCACAATTTAATAGCTTGTCTTCTATTATTACTCCGTTGATATCTTCTCTTTGGCGTATCTTCTGCTTTTCCATATCTCCATTATTGTTTCTTATCTTGTATCTTCCAGCTGGCGTTCTTATCTTCTTGATTGATTTTTCTTCTATTCTAGCTGAACTTCTGGGATATCATTATCTCCTCCATTACATTTTGAACATTTATGATCTGGATATTTATGTCCAATTGTCTTGCAATATCTGGTTAATAATTCTTCTGAAATAAATTTTTCTCTGATAGCTCTGGCGATAGGTTCCGTCTCTGGTTTGAGCAACGTCAAAATCCATTGCCTAATAGTTTTCATATTTGTTTCTCGTAATTCCTTTGAATTTGAATATATTAGTACATGATTTCTTGAATAATAACTCCAGATGGGATTTTGGTTGCGGTATGTGTTTGCTAGCTCTTGTAAAATTGTAGATAGTCCGATAATCCTCTTATTCGCATAAAATTTTGGTATCTCAATTCTAGGTATTTCTGGTTGTGGAATAATATCTTGTGGTATAATCATATCTCGTGTCATTCCTATCTTTACAACTTGTATGGGTTTTTTAACTTCATCATATAATATCTCTGCTGGTGCCGTGTAAATTTTTATAAAAAATAGGGTACCTTTAGTTATTCTTTTAAAAATGCTAAATGCTTCATATATTTTTGGTATAGTGGATATCTCATTTCCGTCAGAGGTATATACAGTACTGAGTAGTCCATATTCATAACAAGTTTTAACTAGACTTGGTTTGGTTTTAGGTAAAGCAATTAGCTTATTGTATCCGGTCAATCTTTGGGTTATATAATTTGTATCTGGTTCTTGGATGTTTATAGCTCTGGGGTTAGTATTTAAAAAGGTTTGTACATTATAAATATTTTCTATATATGTTCGAACTGTGTAGTTGTAGGTATTTTTGTCTTGGTTTAAACTATCTTGGTATGTGGTAATTTGTGGGGGTATAAACATGGGATCTTTTGATGTATTTGGAATATATGGTTTATCAAATAGCTTGTTTAGGTTCATATTTGTGTTTTTCCTAACTCCTTTGCTTGTACCTGCAAAAGTAGATTGATAAACGTTATGGGTTTTGAGGAGTGTCCCAACGTCTCCTTCTAGCTCTGGAATTTTAATGTCTTCCGATCGACATAGCTTTGCACACTACTGAGTTATCTGATTTGTAGCTATAGACTTCAGTTTATCTTCATTAGTCTTTAGCTTTTCTATTTCATTACCCATACTGTCCACTTTCATTGAAAGCGTAGTTAGGGTTTTGAATATCTTTTCTAAAGCATCATCTTCTATTATATCAGTCTGTGTAGCTTTGTCTTGATATGTAGTCTGCAACAACATTTTTGTTAGTACTAATTACTTCAATTGTAAATGTAAAATTTAATATATTCAAGACTAGTCTCCGAATCTCTTTTGTTGTAACTGAATTTTGTATTTTCTTTGTTAACCACCAACGTACCTGTGTATTATCTTTTCGTACAATAAACTTGTTATATACAATATATGGCTCAAATGCTAATAAACATTTATATAATGAACATAATTCTTTCCTATTTATTTCCCATTTTATTTCTGTTTTATTGAACGTACCTGAGTAGTATCTACAATGGTGTTCTAATTTTTCTGTTTCATATCTGTATTTAAGTACTCCTCCATAACTACATTCACTAGCATCTGCTTCTACTATATATATAAATTTTCTATTTTCATCTGGAAATTGTAGTTTTGGTAATTCTTTACAAAGTAATTTTATTTTCTGAACTTTATTTTTATCTTCTTCATTATAGTTATATTCTACATCCTTTTTTAATTTTTTCTGTAATGGTTTTAAGTTTTCTGCTAATTTTGGAATATATTCCCTTACTTGGTTTACTAATCCTAAAAATGATTGTAATTTCTTTTTTGTATCTAATTCTTCTTTCGAATTTATTATTTTTTGTACTATATGTTGTTGCATTTTTACTCCACTTTTATCTATTTGTATTCCTAAAAATTCTATCTGATTTTTCATAATTTCAGCTTTCTTTTCACTTAGACTTATTCCCGATTTTTCTATTATATCTGTAAATTGTTCTAATAATTTTAAATGTTCTTCTTTAGTTTTTGTATATAATAGTATATCATCTACGTATACTATACAATTAGGTAATTGTTTAAAATAACTATCCATAAAATGTTGATATCTACCTGGTGCATTTTTATATCCAAATGGTAATACGTTCCATTCATAAAATTCTTATGGTACCGTAAATGCAGTTAATTCCTTAGATTTTTCTTCTAACTTTAAATGGTAAAATCCTGATTTACAATCGAATTTACTAAAATAATTATATCCTTGTATTTGTCTTATTTTTAATATCTTATTTGGTATTGGATAATTATATGTCATAGTCTTTGCATTTAAATTTCTATAATCAATAACCATTCTACTTTTTCCTCTTTTTTGTTCACTATGTTTATTTACTATAAATCCTGGGCTATTATGTTTACTATTACTTTTTTGTATATATTGTTTTTCTAATAATTCATCTATATGCATTTTAAATTCTTTTAAATCGTCAAAATTATATGTTAATGGTTTCTGGGTTATTATGTTATTTTTATCTATTAATTCAATTTTTATAGTAGTTTTATGTTTTTCTCATCCTTTTAATGGATCTTCACTATATAATTGTTCTAATTTTTTCTTAATTATTTCTATCTTATTTATTGAAAATATAGTTATTTCTGTTTTATTTATCGAAAATACGACTAGTTCTATTGTATCTTAAGTATTTTTTATATTTTCTAACTTTTGTGTAATTTTTTCACTTCCTTCTATCCAATCAGTTTTCTTTCTTATTTTATTACTAACTCTTTTTGCTCTTACTTTCTGTTTACATGGTGTTGTAAACCACCAATCTGTTCTAGTTATTATATGTGGGTATAATTTATCTAAAAACGGCATTCCTAAAAGTATATCTTTTGATGTTAGTTCATAATTATAAATTTCTTCTATTGTTAATATCTTATCTCATACTTGTATTTTTACATTCCTAGCTTTATAAGTAATTAAGTTTCCTTCATTATTAAGTCCTTTAACTATTATTGGTGTTTTTAATTTATCCCATTTACTTTCTGGTAAACAATTATATCTACATAAATTAGCTTCTGCTCTTGTATCTATCATAGGCGTATAATATCTACTTAATATCCTTCTACTACTATCTTCATTAATACATATATTTTCATTTCATGTTAAAGCTCTTCTTAAGAATATTTTTTCTCTGTTATATGTTATGGTTAATTGTGTATGTTCTATATTATATGGTTTTACTTGTTCTAGCCATTTTATTCCTAATATTATGTCTACTTTTTGCATTTCTTCCTTTACTTCAAATTCTATTTTTATTTTTCTAATTCCTATTATTATTTCTTTTTCTTCTATATTTTTAGTATTTATTAAACTTCTTGGTAGATCTAGGCATATATTATTATCAGTTTTTATTTTCTCATTTTTTACTAGATATTTTGCTATATAATTTTCTTCTTGTCCTGTATTTAAGAGTATTAAATATTCTTTTTCATTTACCTTTCTTGTTATGTAATATTGGTTTAAATTATCTGTTGAACTTGTTTCATAACTTGTTCTTTTTGATGAGCTTGATGATTCTGGTTTTTCATAAGCTATTCTTTTCGTTGTACTTATTCTATCATTTATTATTTCTAAATTTTCTTCTATATCTATGTCTCTATAGCTATAATCATTATTATCTATTGTTTTTACAAATTGTTTGAATGGACTTTCTATTTGTATTTTATTAAATCTTATTTTTTCCTGTTATTTTATGTTTTGTTGTTAATACATATAAATTTTTGCATCTTGCTGTAAATATTTTAATTTCTGGGGTTAATTCTATTCCTGATATTTTCCAATATAATACTAATGATTTATCTATATTTTTATCTGTTACTGCTACTGAATAATTTGCACTTATTATAAATTTTAATTTTTGGTATATTAAATTTTCTTTTATGGCAGTTATTATACTTTTTTCTATAGGTTTTATAATTCTATCATCTGCTAAATATAATTCTATTGGTGTATCTATTCCTTCTCTAAAACATGCTTTTATTAATATCTCTGTACCTCCAAGGTGTACATATCTCATTGGGTCTCTACTTTTTATATCGTTTATCTCTTTATTAATTATTCTTTTTGTTACTAGTGGTATACTAACTTTACCTTTTGTATATCTACAGTCTATTACATGTTCCTTTTGGCTTACTACATAGTATTCTTCTTTTTTCCTAGTAAATATATTTTTTATTGTTGGTATTTTAAATATTTTTTCTACACTTAAGTCTAATTTTTTTCCTTTTATTTCATCAAATATGTTACCGTCAAATATTATTTTTTGGTTTGTTCCTTCATCATTTAAATACTCTTCCTTTGTTATTATTTTTATATCTTCTTCAGTCATTTGATTCATCTATTTCACTATCTATTTCATTATCTGTTTCATTTTCTGAAATTTCATATATACTATCCTCACTCTCTAATTCATAATCTATATAATCTATCTGCATACATTCTGTATTTTCTATTTTTATTTCTGATATTTGTTTATTTTTTGGATTTTTAGGTAATTTACAATCTCTAGCTAAATGTCCTAATTTTCCACAATTATAACAAGTACATTCTTTTATAGATTTCTTTTTTCTATATGGTCTTTTGTGTTTATAATTTTTTACATAATATCTTTTTCTTGGTTTCTTATATTTATATTTTGATTTTTTATATTTCTTATGTTTTTTTCTTTTCTTATAATATCTTTCTTCACATCCGAATTGGGGGGCTATTTTATCTTTGCAACATGCTAAATTTCTTATCAATGTTTTTTTTTCATTTTTAATTCATCTCTATATTTTTCACATAAGTTTCTATACCATTGTTGTAAAAATTTTATTCTTGCTCCTAGAGTATCTACTATTTTTGCTTCTTCCCAACTCTTTATTATTTTTGAACTAAATGGTTCGGGTAATTTATTAAAATATAATTTCCTTATTTCTTTACTTTCTTCTATATTATATGCTCCTTTATAATAATATTCTTTAAATGCGCAAGTATATTCATCTATGTAACACATATTACATATTGCTAATTTTAACATTAAATTCCTATTTGTATCTTTTTCTTCATTTTGTTCTTCTTCTATTGTTGTCATACTACCAAATTCATCTTTTATAGCTGTTTCATATTTTTTTAATAATTCTATAGGTGTTAGTTTAGTTGTTGTTGATGATGTTCCTTCTGTAAGTTTATCAGTTCTTCTTAATAATTTTTTGCTATTTTCAGTTAAATTTGAAAACCATAATTTCACTGTTCCTATTAGTGTTCTTTCTATATATTCTGGGGCATCTGTTACGTTTATATTATTATCTAATAATTGTTTTGTCATATATCCTATCCATAATTGTATTGTTTTTTCTGTATCTATTACACAGTCTAAGTCTAAAAAGTTATAATTTTTATTAACTATTTGTTTTGGTGTCCATTTGTCATATTCTTTCTTTAGATTATATCTTTTAAACTTATTCTTATAATATGTAGGTTTTCTTATTTCTGATGTACTAGGTATTATATTTTGATCTTCTTTTTTATCAAGAGTATTTATTTCTGTGTTGATATTTTTTAAGTTTTCTTCATTAATTACTTCTTGTTTTTCATTGATTTCTAAATTTTTTGTATTTGTTAATATTTCTGTATATGTTTCACTATCTTCTGAATCATAATTATCTGTCTCTTCAACATCTATATTATTTATTTCTAATTCCTTGTTTTTTATTTCTTTATTGTTTATTTCTAATTTTTCTTTAAATTGATTTATTTCATTTAGTAATTTTTGTTCTTTATCTTTTTCTTCCTTTTCTTTTTGTCTTTCTTCATACAAATCTTTTAACATTTGTAGTTCTTTTTCTAATTCAGCAATCCTACTATTTTTAGTTTCTTCTATTTTTCGTATTTCTTCTATAGTTTGTTGTTTTATTTTTTCTATCTATTTCTTCATTTTCCCTTTCTATTCTTACCATAGCTGTCAATTTATCTTCTAATTTTAATTCTTCTTTTTCTAACATTAAATATAAATGTTCACCTATTTTCTTATATCTTCTTCCTAGATTAGAAAATACTATTTTTATTTTTAATCTTTCGTGATTTTCATATATTTTTTCATCTATTATAAATTCTTCTTTGTTCATTTTATTGTAAATAGCTCATGTTGATATATAAATTCTAAATTATCTATTTGTGATTCTAAATTTGATATTTCATCTTTTTGTGCATTTATTGAGTTTTTACTAACTCCGGCAAATATATTATAATGTAGTCTTTCTATTCTTATTTTTAATTCTTTACGTTTTTCAGAAATAATTTGTTTTAATTCTTTGTATTTTTGTACTTTATTTATTTAAACCATATTTATAATATTTTGGTGGATATCTAAATCTGATTTTATCATAATTAGGTGGTATGTGTCTCATTCTTCTAGATTTTAAATGGATTATTAATTTTGCTTCAATACTAGATATTAAGGTAATTAAGTAGGCTAATCTTTGTGGGTTTTCTTTTATTTTATTTAGACTTATATATTCTGAATAATTACTAATTAAAGATTCTTTAATTTTTCTAAAAACTTCTCTGTTTTTAAATGGTCTTCTCATAATTAATCAATATAAATTAATCTCAAGTAAATCCAATCTAAATTCAAACATATATGCTACTTCCGTATTTTTTAAATAATTGTGCTCTGATACCAATTGTAGGGGGGTAACTTTACTAGATGATAAATAGTTATAGACTGAAACTTTACAAGAGTATTCCTATTTTTACACGTTTCTAAAAAGTCTTTAAAAATTATCTACCTAATCTACTTTACTATACTTTTCAAAAGTCTCATAATAAGACAAAAATTATTAATTCCTAGACTAATAATAGTCAAAAACCTATACAAAAGATTCTAATAATTTACGTAAAGCAAATTGTGAAAGTTTACATATCGCCTTCACAATTTAATAGCTTCACAGTTATTTAAAACATACGGAAGTAGCATATATGTTGGTTGAAATGGCCCAAAATTAGAAATGATTAGCCCGCGGAATTAAAAGGCTGATGGATCATTTATTGGGATTACTTTGAAATGACTATTTTTTATGAAAATATTTTCTTAAAAGGGCCATAAAGTGTTCTTTTCCCTTGATTTAATTGTAAGGGGTCGTTTGGTTGGGAAAGATTTGTCTCAGGATTAGCTATCACGGGATATCTATAATGTATATGGAATAACTTATCTCATCATTATGGTATAAATGGTGGGATAAATAATATCGGGACTAACTACTATCTCCAATCAAATACGAAATAAAATAATTCTGCATTTTATTATTCCTTATGCCTCACACCAAACGACCCCTAGAGGCTCAGTTGAAAAATAATCTTGGTTTAGATTATTATAAAAAAACTGTATGAAAACTTCATAGACATGCGATTTATTTGTACTAAATAAAAGTAAAGATATCGAAATTTTATCTAATTTAAAATAGGAAAAATTACCTAAATACACAACATAAGTTTCTAAACTTCTAAAAATCCCCCCACTTAAAAAAATTACTTAAATCCCAATATTTCATAATTTTTGGTAAAGTTGAGATACAAGTTAAAACACCCAACTACAAAAAAGATTCTTTACCAAAAATAACCCACGTCTCCCTCTTTGTACACCACAATTTGTAGAGCGGTTTCTATCCAACTTCTTCATTCAATTCAAAACTTGAAGCAAGGTAATTTTCCTCCCTAAAATCAACTTCAATTTCTTCTAATTGTTTTTATGTTTTTTTTTTTACAAAAAAACTATTTTGCGCCTAAGTTTACAGAGTAAAATTTGGGTGATATGGTTGAGCAATTTCTTCGATTAATTATTTTTTAGGCTTCATTGTTTGAATTGCCATTATGAATCGAGATTTGAGACCTTCCTTTAGTCTTGGGATTTCTCAATTAGAAAGTATCAAAAAATCTCATGAAGTTGTTAACTTCGTTTTTGAAAGTTTTGATTATGAATTTGTTGACTTTGATGAAAATAGATTAAAGCATAGAAACGATCTCCAAATTATGAAGAAGTTGTGTCAAAAGCATTCTAAGAAAAAGAAAAAAAAAAGTGGTTCTAAGAAAAGGGGATCCAACAGTCCTGAAAGTAAAGCTCCCGCCAAGAGAAGAAGAATTGTTGAAGCAAATTCCAGAGACGAACTTCTCAAGGTAATTGCATGTTCAGATCTATAGAATGTTAGGCCGAGATACATATTTTGGGTTGCATGATACATTTAGAATTTCATTGTTTATCTGTTTTTTTTGTTGCTAAGTTATTTGTATCTTGTGTATTTTATTTTTTATTGAAATTAATATAACAAAATACAAGTTCATAAATACATAGATATATGTTAAGTGGACTTGTATATGTGAGTGATTATTAATGCTTTGATTTGTATCTAGTTTTGTTCAATTTTACTTAAAGTCTAAATATAATAGATACATGTTTTTATTTCTAAGATACATGTTATATTAACTTGTATTTGTGAGTTACTGTAAATGTTTTGATATGTTTCTTGTGTTGTTTAAATGATATTGAAAGTAGAATTACACAACATATATTTTTTCACACTGAAATACATGTTGTAGAGATTAAAGATAGTATGATCTTGTATCTAATGTATTATGTTCTTAGTGCTTTTATATATATTGTACTGTCTTAGAGTAAACTTGTTGCATCTCAAATAATTTTTTTTTTGTTTTTAGAGATTGATTACGTTACAAGTATGTTATAACAAGTTAAATACATTGATAATGTAAAAATATTTTTACATTATTTGTTTATAAAAGTTAATTTAATCTTAAATCCTTAGATGGGGAGCTCCTGTGCATCCTAAATTCTACACATGATCAGACAGTAGCTAGACTAACCCTTATTTTGTATTAGATACATAATAACAAAACATGTATCTTTTTGTATTAATATGTATCTTGTTCATTATCTGAAGCAATTGTCTATTACCTGCTGCATTAATCACATTACATACATAAAATATTTAATTTGTACCTCTTTCAGTTTAATGATTACGGTAGGCTGATGTAACATATATTTCATTTGTTTGCAATTTGAACAGCATCTGGATGTCATCATGTACTACTACTTGGGGAAGAAGTACGAGAACAAGAATTTTCCAAGCAAGAGATACACTACCACATATTACTTTTTCAAAGTGTACATCGATAAGGCATATGTGAATTACTATGATGCTGACACTGGCAACGAGCTTGCCACACAAGATGCATCTGCAAAGACTGGTGAGGTTGCTGATATGGAGATGACATTGATTAACACCATCAAGGGATTCAGTCCACGCGCAGGTCAGCCTTGGCATTTGGTTGATGATGTATTTGTCCTAATTAACTGTGATGGTACCTTTCACTGGATATTGGCAGTCATTTCATTAAAGGATCGATGCATTCGTGTGTACGATTCAATGACCTCTTCACAAAAAAGAATACAAACAAGTGAGATTGAAAAGTTGGCTGTAATGATTCCTACTTACCTTCAATACAGTAACTTTTTTTTAGAAAAAGGTACCAACTAACTGGACTGCACTGATATCCTACAAAGAAAAGACCGGAAGTGATCCATTTCAAGTGGAATACATATCTGATATACACAACAAGAAAGTGGAAGTTTGTACGTATTACATTACTTTTTGAAATGGTTTCATTAGCTTATAATTTTGTATTAATTTTTCTAATTAAATAACTAATTTTTATTCAGGGATTGTGGTGTATTTGTAGTTGTACATGCCGAGTATCTGAGCGAGGGATTAGACATACCATCTTCGGAAATTGATGCTCACTACCATCGTCTGAGATATGCTAGTCTTTTGTGCAAGTACGGATCTGTAAAAGCAGACAATGGATACTTTAGTGAGAATGGCGATCCACCAAGGCCAAGGATGAAATTCACACCAAAAGAAACCGATCGTGTTTTGCGTATTCAGTAATTGTTAACTTTTGGCTAGTAGATTATTAAAAACATTGTTGATGATATAAACTTTGATGATGTTAGTAGTGTTTAGACAAGCATATATTAAATTTTTTTAATGAATAATTACTTCTATTTTGCATTAACATTCTAATGTAATGCTAAATAACATAAAGATATATTTATGTTATCGTTATGATATTTTTTCCGCGCAATATACAAACATTGTATTGGATACATGTTTTACTGTATTTTATAATTTTATGTATCTAAAATAAAGAAAGATATATTACAATATAGGTATTAACCATCACAACATTATCGTATTATGTATCTATAACAGTTTTTTGTTATAGATAATTCATGTTGTCTCTTACATGCATACCAAATTATATCATAACTTAACAGAACTAAGCCTTAAAAATATTAACCAATTACATTTTACATGTGAAACAAATTATTAGATCTTGTATCTATAACTTTATATGAGATACATCTTCTCAAATTGTATGTATCTATTATAAGGAAACTGTTTTACTATATAATCATAGTAACCAATAAATTATTACATTTTTATGTATCTACAACCCTTTTTATTAATGGAAAAAAATGTTTGACTATAACCTGCATAACAAATTCTAGCAGAACTTATATTACTAAATCTTAATAATATTGACAAATTATATTTTACAAACGATACATATTTGTTAAAATTGAATCTATAAATTTAATAGAGATACATACTATAAGAATGTATCTATTTTCTATCGTTCACTATGGCAGAACTACTAATAGAATGTATAATAACATTGTCAGTTCAATATATCTAAATTTCTACTTTATGTGTCACGAAAAAATACACCATCAAAACATATATAACTAAATAACAAATTAACAAAGAATGTTATTTATTTCGGTAAATTTCTTTTTCTAAATTTCATAAAAAACCAAGAATTTTATCAACTAAAATGTCAAACAAAATAGATAAAAAATCCAGCAATATTCCAAGGAACTATTCAACATTGTTCATTAGTCAACTACATTTGTCACTCCTTCTTTGGAAAGAAGTTGCAAGTGCGCCTGTTGTGACCTTCATAACCACATCTCCCGCAACAATTACTGCTTGATGTCATTGTTTCACTTGATTTCTTGTGCTTGTTTTTCTTTGGCCTTCCAGGTTGACGTTTGTATTTAGGTGGTAACACAACTTACCGAGATGATTCTTTAAATGTCCAAACATAATCCTCTGAACGACATCGTAAGACATAACTAAATCAATGAAAATAAAACTTCAACTTTTTAACCTTGAGTTACTTTCAAACTGTATAATAAGATATCAATATATTCACCGAGATACATAATTAGACATCACTATATTCACCCAGATACAAGATGATTAAAACGTATCTTTTATCATAAAGATGTATCTCGACCAAATTAACAAAACGTCATGACTAAAACAGAACAAGAAATATAATTAAACATAACTTCATAAACGGAGATACAAGATGGGGCAAAATGTATCATTTTCATAACAAAATGTATCTCGATGTGAAACTTGTACAACATGTATCTAGAAAATTTTACAACATGTATCTAGGATATTTCTATGTATCTAGGACATTTCTATTATATATGTGAAACTAAAACACAACAAAAAACATAATTAAACATAAATTCATAAACTGAGATACAAGATGACCAAAAGGTATCATTCTCAGAACAAAATGTATCTCGGCGTTAATAACATAAACACACAAAAAAAATCTGTAAAATAACCAAACATTGAATACAAAATTAAATTAACGTACACAAAATTAACAACACCATCTACATAAAAAATATAACAGACCTTTTCTTGTCCGATCTTTTGACATAGTAATTGAAGGAATGCTCAATTGCAAATCGCGCCATAACCGAAATGAGAGTACACTTGTCCTTGTAGATTTTTCCAACCTTAACATCACTATGTTTGCAATCAGTAATGATCTTGTTTCCCTTGCTATCCAACAAAGGCATAGGAGAAGTAGAATTAGATTTATAACTAATAATTTCTGCAACTTTTTTTTATGGACTTTCCAAACACATTACAACACCTACTTTCCCATAAAAAAAAAAAAAACTTGTCCGATCTTTTGGCATAGTAATTGAAGGAATGCTCAATTTCAAATTAACAAATCAAATAAAAAAATTGGTATGTTTTCTCTGAACAAGAAGAATGGAGATTTTTTAATTTCAAAAAAATAATACAAAAACGTTTATTAGTTTTAATGTGGTGGAGTAATATTCTGATTAACATAAATTGTGGGATTTCATTTTATTTTTTATCTTAATTAGTTAGATTAAATGCTGATTTAATGCAAACTAATCTGTTACATCCCTTAAAACGTGTTGATTTAGTCAATTATTACTTGTATCTGTACTATGTATCTAATGTGATTAACATGTATCATCAAAGGTCAAATGTTGGAATTTTAGGATATTTTGAAAAAAAAAATTAGGAATTTTAGTAATTATTAGTAAGCATGTCGTTATATATTTATTTTTTAATTTAAAATAGTACTCTATGGGACGAGTCCAAATCATCTAACTATAAGGTCCTTTAAGGTTTCTTCTATTTTACTTTAAGTTCTAGATTACACCTTTAAAAGAAAAATAATATTTCTTTGAAGAGGTACCTAGAACAACCCATAAACTCTTGGATATTCACAAACATATCAAGTGATCAAAAAATCTTTCTCAAATCCAAAGTGATGCTCGTGAATATCCTATAAACTCTTGGATATTCACATAGAGATCAAGGCATCAAATATTGTCTTTATCGATATGATAAAGAGGTGATCTTTCTCAAGATCAACTCAAAATATCAAAATATTACCTGATATTTTTGGCAATCAAATACATCACATGGAAGTCCAAATCATCTTACGTTCGAGAAATACACTACTAATGATCCTCAAATATGAAAAATATATAGAAAAGAAGAATTAAGGATTTACTTTCAATTTCTATTTCTTAAAAAATTCTTGCATAACAAAATTAACAAATACTGTTGAAAGAAACTTTACAAGAGATGTTCTAGAATGATCTTGTTTCATTAAATTTCTGAAACAATAGGTTGACATCATCTCTTATGCATATATATTTATAATAACTAGTTTGGGTGTACGTACATCGCTCATGTACCTCACTTTATTAAGTTCAAACGTTGCACTAAATAAGATATTTGTTTCTGTAATAAAGGAATATAATAATTAAATTCAACATCTTTTGGAGTGGGGCCAATTCATGCTGAGAATAACATCAAAATTAGTCATCTCTAACTCCATAAGGTCAACTGAAGTGACTTTTTGAGATACTGTGACCGGGCAACTTCTGTATACCCATCTGGCTACAATAGAACTACCTATTGGGTAGAAACTGAGAAGGGTTCTGCTAAGATTTTGAGACAAATTTCAAAGTCTACTGTTATATAGGGAGTCAGAAAAGAAAGTGAAGCTCCGGGGTCTAACAATTCATAAACATGAAGATGAAAGACTTGTAACATACTCATAACCACATCAAGAGAACTTTCTTGATTATGTCGAGTCTGTAAAGCATAAAGTCAGTTCTGACGCTGCCCACTGGTGGCACTGGAGGTGGCGCCCTACTGAGTTGGGCGACCTGCTGGAGCTGATGAAAAGTTGGACTGACCCTATTGACGAAAATCCTTTCCATTCAAGGTTATCCTTTGGCAATTCCTGATCTCGTGGCCTGGCTTGCCACATCTGAAGCATACATTACTACTTTCCCTGCACTCTCCTAGATGATTCTTACACCATATCCAGCAAAATGGATTGGTGCGACCACTGTCCACACTAACCTAGGACTTAGAGCCTGGCACTCTATTTCTATTGTCCTGCCTGAACTTAGGTATTGGCGCACTGGCTGGAGATGGGGCTAGATCTGAAAATTTCTGGAAGAACTGAGAACAATTTCCACCATAAAACCTTTGCGGTGAGAAGTTGAAGCTATCGATTTTGGCTTGCTTTTTCTCTCTTTCCTTCTCTTTGAGCTTCTCCTCCTCAATCTGCTAAGCATGAATCATCAACCTAGAAAAATCCATCTCCTTAATCAACATAGCTGCTCTACACTCCTTGACTACATCATCCGACACACCAGACACAAGCTTACTCATTCTGGATCTAGAATCAGCCACCATAGTCGGAGCATACCTTGCTAATTGAGTAAACTTGAGTGAGTAATCTTTCACACTCATATTACCCTACTTTATATTTATAAACACCTGTACTTTGGCCTCCCTCAACTCGAATGGGAAAAATCTGTCTAAGAAGGTCGTAGAAAACTTCTCCCACTCTATAGGCGTTGTCTCAACACCTCTGTCCTCCTTCCACTGCTTGAACCAAGTATGATCCACTCCTTGCAATTGGTAAGTGGCTAAGTCATCACTCTCACTAGTAGTAACACCCAAGATATCTGTCACTTTCTGCACACCATCCAGAAATTCTTACGGATCCTCCTCAGACTTGGACCCAGAAAATAATAGAGGATTCATTCGAGTGAAGTCTCGGATCCTAGCTGTTGCCATGCCCACTATTGGATTGGCTGGGGCAACAGCCTGCTGATTATTCTAAGCATCCATAGTCTGAGCCAAAACAGTAAAACTGGTCCTAAATTCAGCATGAGAAACATGCTCGTTCAGATGGTTTTCTTGAACGAGTGGTGCGGGTTGTTCCCCATTCCTCCTTCCATTATTTCTTCAGGGAGGCATTTCTGTAAATGGATGCAGGACGAGTTAGAAAAAGGAAATTCAATAGATCTAAGCTCTTTCGCACGACATGAATACTGAAAGAAGGGAATTTTTCATAAAACGTCTCGTAGACTCTTTCCCATAAATGTGGCGCGCTTCACACCCATTTACAAGACTCTACTTAACGTGACTTTCTGACACCCTAGGATACTTTAAAACCTTAGGTTCTAATACCAAATTTTATCACGACCCGAATGTACCCCCTATTCGTAACACGATGCTTAAGGCAACAAGTGACCCCAAGCTAACCCATGATCTGATATCTGCTATGAGCACTGAATAAAGTAAAAAAATAAAACATCATATGTGAAAGCTAAACTAATAAAAATTCCATTAAGATGAACTACTGAAACAATACTCAACATGTTTAAAACTGCTGATAAAACTGAAAATAAGTCTAAATATTCGAAAGCCTCTAAGACATGAGGAGTTGATGGGACAAACCCCCAACTAACTCCGACTGACTGAAATAAGAAAGTACTAAAACTAACTGCAAATAACTTATCCTCGATGGATGAGGACTCACCATAACTACTGCTAAGTGATATTGAATGGACTAAGGGCGATCGGGGAACTGAGCGTCCGAACCTATGTTATAAGACAACATAGCATAAAAGAGAGTATGCAATCAGTACTTTGAATGTACAGGTACGTGAGATAAGGACTAACTGAAGTGTATATAGATACAGAGCATGAATGCATGAACATGTAAAATGAATGCAAAACCAAGTAAAACATGTGCTAAAATAATATGTAAAGTTGAATAACTGATAAACTAAACACTTGGTCATAAAAACCTAAATTAATATAATTTGAATACTAAACTAATGTAGAAACCTAATTTCGTCCCTCCCCGATATCGTTTTTACCTATTGTTTACCCTATCCTACCGTGTACCCTCACCCGTGTGATAATCCCTCCACAAAATGACAAAAATAACTAACCCTATCTTATCCTAACCATCTATCCAATAAAAACATAACACCTCACCACTACCCCTTACCCCACGTTACCCCACCCCCTCTCTTTTTCTTGTCAACAAAGAAAAGACTCAAAACAATATATATAGATGCTCACATACACAAAAGAGATGAGGGGTAGAAGAAAAAATGAAAAAGATCAGCACTCTCTCTCTCTAAACTTTACTCTCTCTCGCTAAAACGTCGACGGCGACTGACCAGAGCTCCGGCCACCATAACACCACCATCTTTCCCCTCCTCTCTCTCTCTCTCTCCGTCGACTCACTCCCTCTCTCTCTCCGACGACGGCAACAGCACCGTCGTCACTCCGATCTCCCTCTCTCTTTCTCTCCGACGACAGCAACGGCATCGTCGTCACTCCCTCTCTCCCCCTTTCTTTCTCTCCGAACAACAACAACACTAGCGCCGCCACGCTGCCAGTGAACAAACCACACCGTTCTTCTTCAGCCGCCGTTCAGATCAGGCTTCCTCCGTCGTTGTCTGCGTCGTCGGAGGGGAAACAGTGAGATCGGAGAGAAAGGTATCTCCGGTGAGATATCACCGGAAAACATTGTCGCGGTCAGGTTCTCTCTATTTTTCATCATTGTCAGAGCTTGCCGGAGTTCCGACGCGACGGGAACGACGAACCCGACTTTAATCCGACCGAATTGGGCCGGCTTTAGTTTGATTTCGGCGAAATCTGTCGGAAAAAAGTGAAAAAAAAGGTCACGGGCAGATATTGAGGTTGTTTCGTTCGTATTGATCTTTTGAGCTTTTTTTGATGACACCTACGCCGGAATCAGTTTATTTCGTCATCAGTTCGGATATGGACTGATCTTAGTTCACTTTTAGCTTTTCGGGCTTCGAGTTTTTCTTCTTGTTTAGAATTCTATTCGGACGGCGATGTTGGGACATTGATTTGGTGTGTTCGACGTTGGGAGTTCTCCGTTTGAGGTTTTTGGCTCTCGGGTTTTCTTTATTATCAACGATAACGAGTTTTATTAAGGTCCATCTCTTTAACTCTACTCTTTCATTTTCTCTAATTTCGGTTAATGCTCTGATTTTGGTTTTGATTGAATTTTTTAGTAAGATATTGATCGTTGTTGTGGATACGTAGGAGTGGTGTGTTTAAATGCTTGAATCTTTGTTGGTTGTATATGTTTTGATGTTGAGTTTAGATTCTTAAAAGTGGTTTGATAATCGAAAATTTGTTAACCATGGCTTGAGGATTAAACTTGTTGATTTGGGGGTCGGGATCGAAAATTGATAATCGAATAAGTTGAAGTTTGCTGTTTTGATTCATTATTGAATATTGTCGAATTGGATAGTATCATGATAGATCGAGGGGGTAGGCAATCATTGGTTCGGGTAGGCAAGAATTTAAGATAAGTGTTTCGTTGGATGTTGGAATGTGCGTGTGAATGTTTCTTTTAGTTTATCGTGTTTAATTTGGATGTATTTATTTAGCCGGGGAATGCCCCGAGATCACTTGTATTTATTCACCGGGGAATGCCCCGACGTATGTTGGCGGAAAATAATCGTGATGAAGGCCCGCGGCGTCGGGTAAGGCATTGGAGCTTAGTCTAGATTTAGTTTAGACTAGGATTTATATTTTTGAATTTTTTCTATTTTTTGGACTGTATAATTGGACTGGACTTTTACGTTTTTGGACTGTTTTGTTTTGTTTATTGTTTGATTATTTTGTGCTCTTTTGTGTGGTTTATATATTTTATAATGCCAAAATAGTCGATACACTCCACCAAGCGACCGTGGTCGAACCACGGGATCGAGGGGTGCCTAACACCTTCCCCTCGGTCAACAGAATTCCTTAGCCGAAATCTTTGTTTGCAAACCAGTTTAAGAGTCAAATGGTTTCGAAAAGGATTTTTCAAAGGTAACTTGGCACACCGGATTATGCCAAGTGGCGACTCTGAATAAAAAATGCAAATAATCCTTTTCCGAAATAAAACCCTCTCGCGCTAAAACTTAATATTTTGGAGTACGTAAAAAATGGGGTGTGACAGCTCTGGCGAATCTGCTGGGGAATGGATGTGATTGGACCGATTGATCCGAAGGCATCAAATGGACATAGATTCATTTTGGTAGCCATTGACTACTTCACAAAGTGGGTGGAAGCAGTAACTTTCAAGTCAGTGACAAAAAAGGCTGTGGTAGATTTTGTTCATGCCAATATCATTTGTGATTTGGAATTCCTAAGATGATCATTACAGACAATGCTGCCAATCTCAATAGTCATTTGATGCAAGAAGTGTGTCAACAGTTTAAGATCGCACATCGAAATTCTACTCCATATCGCCCAAAGGCCAATGGTGTTGTAGAAGCCGCCAATAAAAATATAAAAAAGATACTGCGAAAAATGATACAAGGTTCTAGACAGTGGCATGAAAAGTTGTCGTTTGCATTGCTAGGTTATCGCACCACTGTTCGCACTTCAACAGGGGCAACTCCATATTTATTAGTGTATGGGATAGAAGCAGTCATCCCTGCAGAAGTTGAAATTCCCTCACTTTGAATCATTGTAGAAGCAGAGATTGATGATGACGAATGGGTAAAAACCCGACTGGAACATTTGAGTTTGATCGAGGATAAAAGGCTAACGTCCGTGTGTCATGGACAGTTGTATCAGAGGAGGATGGTTCGTGCGTATAACAAAAAGGTCCATCCCAGGAATTTTGAAGTTGGTCAGTTGGTATTAAGACGTATCCTTCCTTACCAGGTTGAAGCGAAAGGCAAGTTCTCCCCTAACTGGCAAGGTCCCTTCATTGTGAAGAAAGTGTTACCCAATGGAGCCTTATATTTGACAGATATTGAAGGCAAAATGGCAGAAATGGCTATCAATGTTGATGCGGTCAAAAGATACTATGTATGATATTTGATCCTTTGTTGAGCTTATTGCATGTTTAGTACTTGCATTTTTGAAGATTGATATGATGAAGGCATTTTATTCTTCTATCCAAACATTGTGTCATCCTTTGTTTACCCGTTTGAGCCTCGTTTATTGTTCTTTCATATCCCTCTTTTGGAATCAAAATAGAGTCAAAGATAAATGTCAAGAAAATAAGAATAAAAGAAAGAACATAAAATCACTTAAACATAAAATCACTGGTGGGTCCGGTAACCTTTATTTTTGTCTTCATCTTAGTCTTAGGCTAGGTCTTTTACTCCGTAACCTAGAGTTGTTAGCCAAGTAGGCTGATTTTATTCAGCATTACTGTTCGGCGATTTGGAGTCATGAAGCGGTCTGTCCCATCGACGTATGTCCGCATCAAATTCCCGTTGGTTGAGAACCTTTTGCTCTTATCAAATTTTGAGACAATTTCTTATCTGCTACTACAGGATGGACCTGTCCACAAAGTCTAGAGTCCTTATGGTTGTCAAGGTACCCAAAAATTTGATCAAGTGGTGGGGCACGTTCAATTACTCCGAAAAACATGAAGTGAGGAAAGTGTTAGGCAATCTTGTAACACTCATGGATCTCACGCCTCGTCCGGATTTAATAGAAGCTGCGTTGACTTTCTGGGATCCAAATAATTTGGTGTTTAGGTTCGGAAGTTGTGAGTTGACTCCTACCCTGGCAGAAATATCTTGTTTGTTTCGGTTGACTTACATGGACCAACAGATGATTTTAGCCCGCAATCATACTCGTAAGAAATTCCTTCGACTCTGTGGATTAAAAGATAACAAGCATCTGGGATGTCTCAAACAATCTTGGATTTCCTTGGACTATTTGTTTGCTAGATTTGGGTCTTTAGAGGGTTTCGACTGTTTTTGGGATGAATTCTGCACTACCAAAAAAATCTGGGAACAACGTCGTCTGGAGGTTTTCTGTCTGGCTTTGTTGGGTATCTTAGTGTTTCCGTTAGATGAGAGGTGTATCAATACTCGTCTACAATCAGTGGTGATAGCTTTATTCAAGAAAAAAAATGAGGTCACCATTGTACCAATGATCCTAACAGAAATATATAAGGCTTTAACTGAAGTAAAAGGAGGGGTGCGATTTTTTGAGGGGAGTAATCTGATATTGCAGTTGTGGATGATGGAGCACTTGCATACACCTTCTTTGATTAGAGAAGATGTGATCGACCGTTGTCTGAATGATCGAGTGCAAGCCATGCAAGAAAGAATGCGTTTTGACAAATTTTCTTTTCCTATTGGAGTCGATTCTTGGATCGAATTTCTCGGATCAAGAACTCCAAACAACATTCTTTGGTGCTATATGTGGTTTTGTCCTAAGAAAATCTTGATTGGATCTCAAATGCAACTCTTTCTAGTTTTGATAGGACTTAACTGCACTAGGCCTTACAGTCCAAGAAGGGTGATGCGTCAGTTGGGTAGAATGCAGGACGTCCCCCCAATAATTGACCTTCTAAAGGATGTAGAGTACTTTAAAGACCAAGCCGTAGGGGAAAGCAAATATGGGCAATTCTGGAATAACGCGATAAAGTTGGGTGCCGATACTTTCGAGGAAAATCCAGGATGCACTCAAAACTATGAAATCTGGCTACAATCTATGCCCCGTGGCATTAGTAGACCCTTACCAGCCCAACTTAGAGGGCGAATACGGGAAGCAATCATGGTAGAAGATGATGAGCAGGAAGATCCGGGTGTCAAGGTGGAGTTTTTGAGAGTTCAGTTGTCGCGTTTGATCACAACTATGGATGGGTGTCAGAGAAACCTTTGCGGGTGTACTCTCCAAGAGGCGGGGATACGGGCAAGAAATTTGTTTCCGGGTATCAAAACGTCGTTGCAGGACATGTTGCAAAGTCTAAGTGGAAAAATGGGGACTTCACAGATGGGTTCATCTCAGCCGGGGGCATCACACAGAGCACCAGTTTGAAAGAACTTGTCTTATCTTTATGTAGTTTGAGTCTTTTATGTTTCTGTCATTGTAGGTTGGTGTCTGTGTTAAGTCGGAGTTAAGTTGTTTTTTATATTCGGGTATTTATTGCACGCATATCGTTAGGGGTTTAAAGTGTTTTTTTTGTATTTGTTGTTTAGTTTTAAAGTGGTCCTAAATTCGTTGTATGTTTTGCTATCTTTCATCGAAATGTTAAAAAAACCTTCAATTGTGTAATGTTTATGCATAAGCTGCCCGAACTACGCAAGATCTGATTCATGTACAACATGATACGTAGGCAGCCTACTTTTGGGTTCGATCTAATCATTTTGTTTCGTTGTTTTTCGTTATTTTTTCCTCTTTTAAGGAAAACAAAAGCCATAAAGAATGATAAAATAAAGGTATATAACGTGAGGAAAAGAGCGGATATTGATAAAAAAAAAAAAAAAAAAGTGTGTAAATAAAAATCGGGATGATGTTGAAATGACCTCGCTACCCTCAAAAGCTGGTAGAAATGAACATGAACTTAGGGCAATTTTACCAATGTGATTCCCATGCTTTTGGTATACCCTAATCCTAACGGATGTCGTCTTTGATGAGCATGTTCTTTCAGATAAAAGTGGTAGGTTTGCAGCACTCTGGCTAGTCACCCATACTTCACTAGATCCAAAGCAAAGCTCGCAATGGCTAGCAGGGAGATTGAAAATTCGCTCATTGACCCGGATCAGGATCACAGGGAAGAAAGTTCAGAACACAATGATGAGGTAGTAAGGCTCAGGCAACAATTGATAGATTTGCACCGGGCATGGGCCAGCGGAATGCCTCCTCCTCCGCTCCCTGAAGGTCTTGGGAATATCTCTAATTGTCCACCGCTCTCTCAAGCACAATTCTCTGCTCCTACTGAATCACCTGAGCACGCGCCAGGATTCACTCCGCGACATTATTATCCGGGCAATTCTGGTGTGCCCTTGGCAGCTCCCCAATCAAGACCAGCTGCTCAGCCAGCGCCACCGATCACACCGGTATTCGTGGCCCCGCCACCACAAGAAACTCCCATATATGCTGTGCGTCCCACAATGAGGCTTCCTCGGTCTTCCAGTGAGCCAGCACTGAAGGTTTCAGATGGTCAGTATTATGCTACGGAGCCTACTCTGCAATTGAATGAACCGTATGGGTACACTCAGCCGCCTACATTTCCATTTAATACGGAGAAACCTGTCGCAACGGAGGAACAGGATGTCATAGCCCGGAAACTGAAGAGTTTGGAACAAGCTATGAGGAATTTGCAAGGAATCGGAGATTATAGAAGTGTTTCCTATAAAGACCTGTGCATGTTTCCTGACATCAACCTGCCTCCCGGTTTTAAGATGCCTAAGTTCGAGAAGTACACAGGACACGGTGATCCTGTTGCACACTTGAGACGTTATTGCAACCAGTTGAGGGCTGCAGGAGGAAAGGAAGAACTACTCATGGCCTTCTTTGGCGAGAGTCTTTCAGATCTGGCTTCAGAATGGTTCATCGATCGGGATATCGATAAATGGAACAGTTGGGATGATTTGGCTTCTGAATTTGTTCAACATTTTCAGTACAACATCGATTTGATTCCGGACGAAAAATCCTTGGTCAACATGAAGAAAAAGAGCACTGAAGGTTTTAGGGAATACGCTATAAGGTGGCGTGAACAGGCCGCTCGGGTAAAGCCTCTAATGAAGGAAAGTAAGTTGGTAGAAGTTTTCATTCAGGCGCAGGATGAAACCTATTTTCAACATTTACTTCCGGCAATGGGAAAGTCTTTTATGGAAGTCCTCAAAATGGGGGAGATGATAGAGGACGGGATTAAGACCGGTCGAATAGTGAGTTTTGCTGCATTAAAAGCTACCACACAAGCGATTCAAGGTGGATCTGGCGCATTTGGAGGAAAAAAGAAGAAAGAGGATGTTGCGACTGTCGTAGCCGGAACCCATACTTATCCTAAAAGGCCACCTCGCCCCTATCCCCAATCCCAAGCCCAAGTCTACGCCCAAGCTCCATATATTCCTCCCCACCATTACTACCCTCCACAAAATCCTTTATATTCCATTCCACCACCCCCTTACCCAGTATATAGTGCGCAACCATATGCCCAAACCCCTTCTTACCCGCAGTGGCGCGCGCAAACTTCACAAAATCGCCCATTCGCTCCACCAAATTACCAAAAGCCCCCCAGACCCAGTTTTCAGCCTAGGCCCGAGTATAAGCAGGAGAAAACGGTCAAAAATCAATTCACACCTCTTGGGGAGTCATATGCTAGCTTGTTTGATAGGTTGAAGAAGTTGAAGGTTTTAAGCCCAATTCAAGGAAGGCTTTCAAATCCACCACCAAGGAATCTCGATTATTCTTTAAGGTGTGCGTACTGTTCTGATATGCCAGGCCATGATATTGAGAAATGCTGGCATTTGAAGAGAGCTGTCCAAGATTTGATTGACACAAATCAGATGTTAGTCCAAGCCCCGGAGGGTCCAAACATTAACCAGAATCCGCTGCCAACCCATGCTGAAGCCAATATGTTAGAATTGATATATGATGGGAAAGAGTCTTCGAGGGGTTATAAGCCTATTGTCAAGATACACACCACTGAGGAGAAATCGGTGAATGTAGCGGAGTCTCTGAAAGCAATGTCATTGAGCCAGGAAGGAATGAGGGAGGATAAATCCCGAGAAAGCACAAAGAAGCCCCTGATCACAGTACAAGACGCCGGAAGGTATGGTGATTCGAGTCAGGATAAACCTAAGTTGACAGTGGTGGGAGCTTTGAGTCAGCCTATCTTGACGGTGAAAGGAGCACTGGCAGCGCCTATTGTCCTCAAACCAGTGACCCAACCTCCGATAGTTGATATGAAAAGGATTCCCTGGAATTATGGGCGGACTGTGATGACCTATCACGGGAAAGAAGTTGTGGAAGATGTAGATGAGGTAGGAGGTTTGACCAGGTCAGGAAGATGCTTCGTGCCTGAAAGCTTAAGAAAGTCTAAGCCAACGGTGAGTGAACCGTCGTCTATCAAAAGGCCTATCACTGAGGAGGAAGCCGAAGATTTTTTGAAAAAGATGAAATTGCCAGAGTATTCAGTATTAGACCAGTTGAAGAAAACCCCTACTCAAATTTCCCTTTTATCTTTGCTGTTGCACTCCGAGGAGCATCGTGATGTTTTGCTGAAGGTATTGAATGAAGCATATGTTCCAAGGGAGATTACAATCAACCAGGTTGAGAAAATGGTGGGAAAAATCTTTGAGGTCAATCGGATCAGCTTTTCTGATGATGAATTGCCTGTTGAAGGTACAGGGCATAATCGGGGTCTTTACATTACAGTGAAGTGTGAGGATTTCTACGTCACTCATGTTATGATTGATGGAGGTTCAGGTGCAAATATTTGCCCTATTTCTACTTTGCAAAAGCTAAATGTTGGTGCTGATAGGATCAAGCCCAACAATGTATGTGTTAGGGCTTTCGATGGTGCAAAGTCAAATTCTATTGGCGAAATAGAACTAATGTTGACCATAGGGCCTGTTGAGTTTGCCATAGAGTTTCAGGTATTGAACGTAGAATCCTCTTACAATCTGTTGTTGGGAAGGCCCTGGATCCACAAGGCCAAGGCGGTTGCATCCACGCTGCACCAAATGATTAAGTTTGAGCATGACAGGCAAGAAGTAGTTATTCATGGTGAAGGAGATTTATCAGCCTACGAAGATTCTCCCTTGTCCTTTATTGAAGCAAATAACGTAGAGGAGACATTCGTCTATCAAATTTTTGATACAGTGCCAGTGAGTCGTATCCCTGAGTGGCAAGCTATACTGGGACCGCAATTGTCTTCTGCATCTATCATGATGGTGAGTGAACTTTGGAAATACGGATTTGAATCAGGAAAAGGTTTGGGAGCATCTCTGCATGGTATAGTTCATCCCATATGTCCGAGTGAGAACGTGGGCACGTTTGGTCTGGGATTTGAGCCTACAGCTGAAGATCTGAAGAAAATCAGGGGAAGGAAGAAGGAAATATGGTCACTCCCTCGCCCAATGCCACTACTCAGTGAGTCATTTGTTAAGAGCGATGTCGCGAAGCATGTGGAACCTGAAGTTGAAGTGGTGGGTGACCTCCAGAACTTTTTTATTGAAGTTGATATGGTTGAAGCAGGAGAAGGTACCAGTATGGCAGATGTGCAATTCATAGGTCCAGCGGTCCGGCTCAATAATTGGGAAGTCACTCCTCTCCCCGTCAGGAGGGAGTTTTGGTAGTTTATTTTGTTTTCCTTTCTGTTTATCCGAGTTATTTCAGGGTTGTAATTCGGATTTTAGTTTGTTTATGTTATATTGGTGTCTGTGTTTAAACCCTTCTATCTTTTATTTAATGAAATGCAATGTCCCTTTTGTTTTGTGTCTAATATAGTTTGTTTTTCTTTTTACACAGTTCTCTTTATGCTGATTCTAATGACATGACATGCATGCGGACTTTTCAGCCTGGTCTTAAAATCCAAAATAATCCAGATGTAATGGAGCAGGATGAGGAATATGATGAAAAAGAAGCATTAGAAGAAATAAGCAAAGGGTTGGAACAATTTGAAGACAAACCGAATCCTAATTTGAATGAAACTAAGCCAATAAATCTAGGGGATCAAGAAGATGTTAGGGAAACTAAAATCAGTGTACATGTTTTGCCCCAGCTAAAGGATGAAATGATTCAAACGTTAATGGATTATAAGGATGTTTTTGCATGGTCTTATGATGATATGCCTGGTTTAAGCACTGAATTAGTGTCTCACAAATTGCCAACGGATCCCGCATTCCCTCCTGTCAAACAGAAGTTGAGGAAGTTTAAAACAGATGTAAGTATTAAAATCAAAGAGGAAATCATGAAACAACTTGAAGCCAAAGTAATTCGAGTGGCTCGTTATCCCATGTGGTTATCCAATGTTGTTCCCGTGCCAAAGAAAGATGGCAAAATTCGAGTGTGTGTTGATTACCGCGATTTGAACAGGGCAAGTCCAAAAGATGATTTTCCACTGCCCAACATCCATATTTTGCTAGACAACTGTGCTAAACACGAGGTTGCCTCTTTTGTGGATTGCTATGCCGGATATCACCAGATCATTATGGATGATGAAGATGCGGAGAAGACATCTTTTATCACACCATGGGGAACTTATTGTTATCGGGTGATGCCGTTCGGTTTGAAGAATGCTGGAGCAACATACATGAGAGCCATGACCACTATGTTTCTTGACATGATGCATAAGGAGATTGAGGTTTACGTGGATGATGTGATTATTAAGTCAAAAAGTCAGGCTGACCATGTAAAAGACTTGAGAAAGTTCTTTGAAAGACTTCGCAGGTATAACCTCAAACTCAACCCGGCAAAATGTGTATTTGGAGTTCCATCTGGAAAGCTGTTGGGGTTTGTAGTCAGCCGTCGGGGAATTGAATTAGATCCCTCAAAAATCAAAGCCATTCAGGATTTGCCCCCGCCCAAGAATAAAACGGAGGTAATGAGTTTGCTTGGTAGACTGAACTACATTAGCAGGTTTATTGCTCAACTCACAACCACTTGTGAGCCCATATTCAAGTTGCTGAAAAAGAGTGCTGTGGTAAAATGGACTGAAGAATGTCAGGAAGCGTTCGAGCGAATCAAAAGATATTTGTCAAATCCGCCCGTGTTGGTACCCCCGGAGCCTGGTAGGCCTTTGATCTTATACTTGTCAGTCATGGACAATTCTTTCGGGTGTGTCTTGGGGCAACATGATGTCACAGGCAAAAAAGAGCAGGCTATTTACTATCTTAGCAAGAAGTTCACCACTTATGAGGCCAGGTATACTCTTCTTGAAAGGACGTGTTGTGCCCTAACTTGGATAGCACAGAAGTTGAAGCACTATCTCTCATCCTATACTACTTATCTCATCTCCCGCATGGATCCTTTGAAGTATATCTTTCAGAAGCCTATGCCGACAGGTCGATTGGCAAAGTGGCAAATTTTGCTTACCGAGTTCGACATCGTATATGTGACTCGAACCGCCATGAAAGCCCAAGCCTTGGCAGATCATCTTGCTGAGAATCCCATCGATGAAGAGTACGAGCCATTAAAGACATATTTTCCTGACGAAGAAGTGTCGTGTGTCGATGAAGTCGTTATAGATGTTGATCCAGGTTGGAGGTTATTCTTCGATGGAGCTGTCAATATGAAAGGAGTCGGAATAGGTGCGGTTCTTGTCTCTGAATCGGGACAACATTTCCCGGTAACAGCACAACTTCGATTCTACTGTACTAACAATATGGCAGAGTATGAAGCCTGCATCCTTGGTTTGAGGTTAGCTGTTGATATGGGAGTCCAAGAATTATTGGTGTTGGGAGATTCGGATTTACTCGTCCATCAAATTCGAGGCGATTGGGAGACGCGAGATTTGAAGCTCATCCCGTATCGACAATGCTTGCAGGAGCTATGCCGACGATTTGTGTTAGTAAAATTTAGGCACATTCCAAGGATTCGTAATGAAATTGCTGATGCTTTGGCCACTTTGTCTTCAATGCTCCAACATCCTGACAAAGCCTACATCGATCCAGTGCATGTACAGAGTCGTGATCAGCATGCTTACTGCAATGTGGTTGAAGAAGAGCTCGATGGAGAACCTTGGTTCTTGGATATCAAGCGGTACATTCAATCAGGAGAATACCCAACATATGCCACCAACGATCAAAAGAGGACTCTTAGGCGTTTGGCTAGTGGATTTTTCTCGAGCGGGGGAATCTTGTATAAGAGGACCCCAGATCTGGGACTTCTAAGGTGTGTAGATGCAAAAGAAGCCTCGGCAATCATGGTTGAAATACACTCTGGAGTATGCGGGTCGCATATGAACGGTCACGTCTTGTCAAAGAAGATTCTTCGAGCAGGTTATTACTGGCTTACTATGGAGAGGGATTTTATTCAGTTTGTTCGAAAGTGTCATCAATGTCAGGTGCACGGCGATCTGATACGTTCTCCTCCTGTTGAGTTGCATGCAATGGCCGCTCCATGGCCGTTCGTAGCTTGGGGAATGGATGTGATTGGACCGATTGAGCCGAAGGCATCAAATGGACATAGATTCATTTTGGTAGCCATTGACTACTTCACAAAGTGGGTGGAAGCAGTAACTTTCAAGTCGGTGACAAAGAAGGTTGTGGTAGATTTTGTTCATGCCAATATCATTTGTAGATTTGGAATTCCTAAGATGATTATTACAGACAATGCTGCCAATCTCAATAGTCATTTGATGCAAGAAGTGTGTCAACAGTTTAAGATCGCACATCGAAATTCTACTCCATATCGCCCAAAGGCCAATGGTGCTGTAGAAGCCGCCAATAAAAATATAAAAAAGATACTGCGAAAAATGGTACAAGGTTCTAGACAGTGGCATAAAAAGTTGCCGTTTGCATTGCTAGATTATCACACCACTGTTCGCACTTCAACAGGGGCAACTCCATATTTATTAGTGTATGGGACAGAAGCAGTCATCCCTGCAGAAGTTGAAATTCCTTCTCTTCGGGTCATTGTAGAAGCAGAGATCGATGACGACGAATGGGTAAAAGCCCGACTGGAACATTTGAGTTTGATCGAGGAAAAAAGGCTAACGTCCGTGTGTCATGGCCAGTTGTATCAAAAGAGGATGGCTCGTGCGTATAACAAAAAGGTCCGTCCCAGGAATTTTGAAGTTGGTCAGTTGGTATTAAGACGTATCCTTCCTCACCAGGTTGAAGCGAAGGGCAAGTTCTCCCCTAACTGGCAAGGTCCCTTCGTTGTGAAGAAAGTGTTACCCAATGGAGCCTTATATTTGACAGATATTGAAGGCAAAATGGCAGAAATGGCTATCAATGCTGATGCGGTCAAAAGATACTATGTATGATATTTGGTCCTTTGTTTGATTTTATTGCATGTTTAGTACTTACATTTTTTAAGATTGATATGACGAAGGCATTTTATTCTTCTGTCCAAACATTGTGTCATCCTTTGTTTACCCTTTTGAGCCTCGTTTATTTTTCTTTCATATCCTTCTTTTGGAATCAAAATAGAGTCAAAGATGAATGTCAAGAAAATAAGAATAAAAGAATGAGTTCGAAAAAAAAAAATATTTAAAATAAAAAAAATCAAAGCAAAGCAAAGGACAAGCAGATGGAACTACGTGCGACCTGATTCACCTCTCTTGGGAGTGAGATACGTAGGCTGCCCTATTTCGGGCTCGGTCCAACCAAATAAAGATTTAAGATTTACCCAGTCAACAAAACTGGGGCATGAGTTAATGCATTTGTTTGAGTCGATTCCAAAAGTTGTAAGTCCCACCCCCACTTCAAGTATCGTTTGAGCCTCTTACCATCTTTTCTAACCTTGACCAAAAGCCAAGTTACAACCAAAGAAAGTCCTTCAGATCAATTTTTGATAGTGTTAAGGCTAAGCATGCAATGGATATGACGATACATTGCGAAGTACCGCTTATCTCCCTCAGCATAAGAAATCATGAAAGAAATACAAAAATGAGAGAGTCTTATTGGTGAAAACCTTTGCAGGCACCGTAAGGCGATGGTGAGTTGTGAGAAAATGAAAATGAGAGAGTCTTATTGGTGAAAACCTTTGCAGGCACCATAAGGCGATGGTGAGTTGAGAGAAATACAAAAATGAGAGAGTCTTATTGGTGAAAACCCTCACGGGCACCGTAAGGCGAGGGAGAGTTCAAGAGAAAAGTGAAAAGAAAGAGATTTGTTGGCGAATGTCTTTTTAGATGTCGTCAGTCGAATGTGATGTATGAGTCCAATAAATTTGAAGAAGCGACTCAACGGCAAAGGCACAAACTCGACAACAAATGGGGAGTTTTGGATAGAAGATCAGGCAGCTCAATCCTAAATACATGTCATACTCATTGGAGTTGGTTGTCGTATTCAGATAAGTTTTCTTTTTGAATATGGGACATTTCCCTCTTTCTTTCATTTACATATTCATGCTTTTTGTTTTTTTTTATGTCATTTATCAAAATAAAAGTCACCATCATTTCTTTACATTTTAAGTCAAGTCTGTGTCAAAACAAGCAAGAAAGGATTTCAAAATTTACTACCAGTCTTTCCAATTATATGAGGAAAAGCCAAGGAAAAGCACAGGAAAGAAATATGATCGTAATTCAACACGAAGCAAAGGAAGTCTATCAGCCGACAGGCTATTGAATTCGTGGAATCATTCAGATTTGGGAAAAGAGTGCACCTCAGGGGCATGGTAAAATGAAAACCCATTGTTTGAGTCAGAACTCATTTCCCTCAATCTGGATCTTGGTCAATGATGCGGTAAGACAGGGCAAGTGTTAGCAATTTGGGACAAAGATGAAAGGAACGAGTACTGGGGCAGATACCTGAGAAGCCAAGAGCTGCAAGCCATCACTAAGTTTTTAACTGACAAATTTTCTTTGATTGAAACAGGGGAAAATTCGTTTCACTTGATTCAGCTACCATTGGGATTTTACTTTATGCTCAGGACCCTCCTGAAAAATGGGACTTTACTTTCTGTTCAGGACCCTCCTGAAAAATGGGACTTTACTTTCTGTTCAGGACCCTCCTGAAAAATGGGATTTTACTTTCTGTTCAGGACCCTCCTGAAAAATGGGATTTTACTTTCTGTTCAGGACCCTCCTGAAAAATGGGACTTTACTTTATGTTCAGGACCCTCCTGAAAAATGGGACTTTACTTTCTGTTCAGGACCCTCCTGAAAAATGGGACTTTACTTTCTGTTCAGGACCCTCCTGAAAAATGGGATTTTACTTTCTGTTCAGGACCCTCCTGAAAAATGGGATTTTACTTTATGTTCAGGACCCTCCTGGAAAAATGGGACTTTACTTTCTGTTCAGGACCCTCCTGAAAAATGGAACTTTACTTTCTGTTCAGGACCCTCCTGAAAAATGGGACTTTACTTTATGTTCAGGACCCTCCTGAAAAATGGGATTTTACTTTATGTTCAGGACCCTCCTGAAAAATGGGACTTTACTTTCTGTTCAGGACCCTCCTGAAAAATGGGACTTTACTTTATGTTCAGGACCCTCCTGAAAAATGGGATTTTACTTTATGTTCAGGACCCTCCTGAAAAATGGGACTTTACTTTCTGTTCAGGACCCTCCTGAAAAATGGGAATTTACTTTAGGTTCAGGACCCTCCTGAAAAATGGGATTTTACTTTCTGCTCAGGACCCTCCTGAAAAATGGGATTTTACTTTCTGCTAAGGACCCTCCTGAAAAATGGGATTTTACTTTCTGCTCAGGACCCTCCTGAAAAATGGGATTTTACTTTCTGTTCAGGACCCTCCTGAAAAATGGGATTTTACTTTCTGTTCAGGACCCTCCTGAAAAATGGGATTTTACTTTCTGTTCAGGACCCTCCTGAAAAATGGGACTTTACTTTATGTTCAGGACCCTCCTGAAAAATGGGACTTTACTTTCTGTTCAGGACCCTTTTGAAAAATGGGAATTTACTTTCTGTTCAGGACCCTCCTGGAAATGGGACAATGCTTTCAAAAAATGAAATACTAATTATTTATAATTCTTGTTTGGGATAATTTTCTTTCTAGTTTTAATTTTGAGTTTCAGGAGCCCGCCTGAAGAACAGGGTGATGAAATAGCAAGGCAGGAGCCCGCCTGAAGAACAGGGTGATGAAATAGCAAGTTCGGAGCCCACCGGGAGAACAGAGTGAAGAAAATAAAAAGTCAAGCAACAAAGTGATGAAATAGCAAGTCAGGAGCCCGCCTGGAGAATAGGGTGAAGAAACAAAAGAGTCAAGCAACAAAGTGAAGCAATTGAAAGCCAAGCAACAAAGGAAATGAAATTGCAAGTCAGGAGCCCGCCTGGAGAACAGGGTGATGAAAGTCGAGTCAAGAACCAACAGAATCTGTATAGATAGGATTTTTGTAATTTCACTTATGCTTTTACTTGTAATTTTCATTTTTGATGTAATAACAGAGCCGCGGACCGGGACCTCGACGGAACCTCACTCGATTCTCCAACTCGGTATAGTCCATCTCCGTCCAATCCGTGGAGATACTTATCACTTGATCCCTTCATAACTTGGGTGGGTAGGCTTTCCTAATTCAAGACCCGTTAGTCCTTCGTTCTCCTGTTTCTTTCTTTGAATAATGGTCGGGACAAAATTCTATCTCGCTGTCTACTTCTTTGCCTGAAAACACTTCATGTTTACATTCAAAGGGGGCATGATGTAGACACCTAATTTTGTCCCTCCGCAATATCATTTTTACCCATTTTTACCTTATCCTACCGTGTACCCTCAATCATGTAATTATCCCTCCACAAATGACAAAAAATCAAAACCAACTCTAAACAAATCTTATCCCAAAATCCCCACATAATCCCAATTGATAACAAATTAACAACCTTCCCAATTAAAAGTGGACACCTAATCCTTATCCCTCCAATTAAAAAACAACACCTACCTACCCCTACCCCTACCTCACTAACCTACCCCACCCCTACCCATCTTACCACCCCCTACCCCATACCTCACGCACAATTCCCATCAGGACCCAATAATTTTAACAAAAGGGATTTATATACAGAGAGAGAAAATGACCAGGAGGAGCATTTTTTTTTCCATCTTCTACACAAAAAAAAAGGGCATAAAAATGGATTAGAACAAAAAACGGAGATCTTCTCTGAACCAATTTCCATACCAAAATCATCCATACTCACGCATACACAGTGAGATCGAGAGGGAAGGGAGAATCGAGATCGAGTTTTCCGGCCATTCTTCACCGGAAATCACTTCACCTATTCTGATTTCACTTCGAAATTCACTGAAAAACTCGATTGAACCCATCTCCATCATCGAAATCAGAACCAGCTGCTTGAATCGGCCTGAAATCAGCCTGTTTGGGTTGATTCCGGTTTGTTTGGGTGGAATCCGGCAAGGTTCGAATTGGTTTCGGCGACAGTTGGTGCGCGGATCTCGTTCGTTTAGTTCGTTTCGATGTTTCTTGCTTTTGAATACTCATCTGTCTCTTCATGAAATTCGCATCTGGATCGGATTTCGGTTTCTATTTTTCTGTCAGCTTGTTGGGATTTTGATTCTGTTTGTTTTGTGCTGTTCGTCATCGATATCTGGCTTCGATTGGTTGCGTGGTAAAAGGGGTCGCCGTTCATGCTTTGAATTCTGTGTTAGGAGTTTATTTCTATGTTATGGGTTTCTATTCGTGGGTCTCAAAGTTGTTTGGATATTATTCTGATATCGAGTTCGGAGCATATTCGTCATTGAGGTGCTATTGAGGATTCCAAATTCGGGTTTTCTTTAATTCGTATTATCAACGAAAATTGATATTCGGAAGGTTCAATTCTATCCTTGCTCCTCTCAATTTTACGTAATTAGAAATGATTTGTATGTTCGGTATGTGTGAATCTTTGTTATGAATTGTTTGATGTTGGAGTTGAATGTTGAAAACTTGAATTGATAATCGAAGCATGTGATAATTGGGTAATGGATCGGGGGATCAAAATTGGATAAAAGATGAATAAATTAGTTATTTCGATTCATTGTTATTATTACTTGGCGTCTAATTGTGATTTCGATAGTATCATGATAGGTCGAGCCGGATAGGCAATATAGGTTCGGGTTGGCAAATTTTAGAACTTGTTGTTTTGGTTGAATGTTGGAATGTGCGTGTGAATTTTTCTTTTAGTTTGTCGTATTTAATTTAAATGTACTCATTTGGCCGGGGAATGCCTCGAAGGATTTGTATTGATTTATCCGGGGAATGCCCCGAAGTACCTTGTACCCTGAGGACGTCCGTGATCAAGGCCCGAGGCATCGGGTAAAGCTTTGGAGCATAGTTTAGGATTAATATAGGTTAGCGTAGGTTTATATTTTTGCATTTTTCTATTTCGGGATTGTATAATTGGACTGGACACTAATTTTGGATTTGTTTTGTTTCATGTGTTTGGATGGATTGTTTTATGTGTTTTTTTTTGTGTGGTTTATACATTTGTAATGCCAAATTAGTTGATACCCTCCACCAGGCGACTGTGGTCAAACCACGGGATCGAGGGGTGCCTAACACCTTCCCCTTGATCAACAGAATTCCTTAACCGGAATCTCTGTTCGCAAAACCAGTTTAAGAGTCAAATGGTTTCGAAAAGGATTTTCTAAAGGTGACTTGGCACACCGGATTATGCCAAGTGGCGACTCTGAATAAAAAATGTAAATAATCCTTTTTCCGAAACAAATTTTCATTTCTTGTCACTTAAATAATAAAACCCTTTCGAACTTTAAAAATGTATTCCAATGTTTTGGAGTACGCGTAGAAAAAGGGGTGTGACATAGTTTAGACTAGGATTTATATTTTTGTATTTTTTCTATTTTTTGGACTGTATAATTGGACTGGACTTCTACGTTTTTGGACTGTTTTGTTTTGTTTATTGTTTGATTATTTTGTGCTCTTTTGTGTGGTTTATACATTTTATAATGCCAAAATAGTCGATACACTCCACCAAGCGACCGTGGTCGAACCACGGGATTGAGGGGTGCCTAACACCTTCCCCTCGGTCAACAGAATTCCTTAGCCGAAATCTTTGTTCGCAAACCGGTTTAAGAGTCAAATGGTTTCGAAAAGGATTTTTCAAAGATGACTTGGCACACCGGATTATGCCAAGTGGCGACTCTGAATAAAAAATACAAATAATCCTTTTTCGAAACAAATTTTTATTTCTTGTCACTTAAATAATAAAACCCTCTCACGCTAAAACATAATATTTTGGAGTACGTAAAAAAGGGGGTGTGACAACTAAACTGTGGGAGCTATCATATAACTGACATGCCCTAATCTGAGTTGATCGGGGTCCAACCTGTAACCCAGTTGAAAGGATATGTACCTTGCCACAGGTACTAGCACATGGCTAACGATGTGGATCTAACAAAGTTGATATACCGAAGGACTAGGGTGTCACCCTCGACTGGCAGGTTCCTCTAAGAGAGTGTCAACCCTCTACTGGCATGAAGGCCTCTCATACCTACGCTGGCTACGTAGTTTTGGAATTCAGAGACTGCTACTAAAGGTCACACCCTGGACTGGCAGGTGAGCCCTCATCCCTAGGTTTACTCGGTGCTAAATCATACTCCCCAAATAAACAGATAATGGTACTTATTAAAGTCAAATGGACATCACAACTGATAAGTGCTCAATATGAATATGATAATCTGAATATGATGATAAAGTGTATGTAGTCCATACCACTACCTCAGATGAATTAGAGAGGTTATTTTCGGTAGACTCTCGGCTCATACCACTACCTCAGATGAATTAGAGAGGTTGTTTTTGGTAGACTCTCGGCTCAGGACAGGTAATAATATAACCAACAACACACATAATAGTATGCTACAACAAAGGATATCATGTCGCTAGATAGTAAAGGATAATAACAGAAACAAGAAAAGCACAAGGTAATACTATAAAATATCTATTCGAAAAACATAGGTATCATCAATACACCACAGACGTACACACTAACCCTCTACCCTAATCCGCATCTTCTACACCTTCATATCAAAGGTCATATCCTATGTAAGCTGTAACTGCTCCATGTAATGTCTAATCACCTCCCTCCAACACCTCTTAGTCCTACCTCCACCCCTCCTAAAATCATTCATCACCAGCCTCTCATACCTCTGCACTAAAGCATTTGTGCCCCTCATCATCACATGCTCGAACCATTGCAACCTCACTTTTCGCATCTTTTCCTCCATCGAAGTCACTTTCATCTTCTCCTGGATAATCTCATTTCTGACCTTATCCCTCTTGTAAGTCCACACATTCATCACAATATCCTCATTTTTTTCACTTTCAATTTCTGGATGTGGGAATTCTTAACTGGCCAACACTCCGCTCCATATAACATAGCCGGTCGGACTAGCACTCTGTAGAACTTATCTTTGAGCTTAGGAGGCACCTACTTATTACAGAAGACTCCCAAAGTGAGCCTTCATTTCAACCGTCCTGCACCAATACGATGTGTGACATCTTCATCAATCTCTCTATTCCCTTGAATCATAGACCCAAGATACTTGAAACACCGTCTCTTCTGGACGACCTGGGAATCAAGCTTCACTACCCCATCCGCATCATGTGACAAATCACTAAACTTACATTTCAAGCACTCCGTCTTAATCCTTCTCAACCTAAATCTCTTAGACTCAAGGTTCTATCTCCAAAGCTCCAACTTATCATTAACTCCTCCTCGAGTTTCATCAATCAGTACAACATCATCAACAATTATATGTATATAATTGTTAATTGATTATTAATTTTCTATTTATATTTCTCAATTAACCTTGTCATGCTTCCTTAATTGACTTATATTGAATGAAATCATAGATACTTTTCATCATATCAATATTCTTTTTATGGTAATACTTCAATTGTATATATCCTAATTTATTAGTAACTCACACCAACATTTCATCATATAAAAATTATTATAAATTTTTGTTGATATTTTTATTATTAAATTTTTTTTATTCCTATTTAATTTTGAAAGCAAATATAATATACTAGATAAGTATGCCCGTGCTTAGCACGGGCCCAATGTAAAAGTCGATGTATAATTTTTATGTTTGTCTCAAATAATGAAATTAACGGACATGAATCTACATAATAATATGATAGATTGATGGGGTTATATTGAATACGGCGATAAATTAGATGAACGCTATCCTTTTAAAGAAGGTTGGCAATTGCACAAAATCGAGTAGTTATATCAGAGAATTGTTTCATGCAATGTCAAACAAATGTAATTCAATAGGAGGAACTGGAAGTTTTGATTCTCACAAGTACAGAGACATTTTGCATTAAATATTAATATATTTGGACAAATATTATATAATTGGTCAATTAAAAAATATTTTTGTAATGTAAAATTTAATTTGACTTGGAATATCAATTAAGACTGTGTAACTTTAGTAGTTACTTTCAAAACATTATACAGTATTTTTTGTGTAGTAATATTCATTTAAAAAATTTCAATATTTATTTACTTTCAATCTATCCTCCTTATAAATTCAAGACTATCATTTAGTCATTTCCTAATATAAAATGATAGAATTATTACTTATTGATAGTTATTCTTAATTATGAAAATTCTTTCGTTAAATCTGCATGCATATTATTTTAAATATAGCTTACATGAAATATATCGAATGAAAATCCTTCCAATAAATGTGAATGCATATTTTTTAAATTAAATTACTTGAAATATATTGAAATAAATTTATTTATTTTTGTAGTCCAAAGTTACTATTTGAGTGTCACATCTTTTTCATAATATTTTTAATTTTGGAATGACTCTTTGATTATTATGATTTTTTTTTCATATAAGTTGTTTGATTACTAATTGGTTATTATCTTAATTGATATTTCTTGATACTTTCTTAATTTAGTCAATTGTAACCAAATTATAAATGTTCTTTTTTTATAATATTATTATTTATTTATATACATATTTTGAGTGATGTCATCATTTTCATAATATTTTTTTAATTTTGAAATGACTCTTTGCTCATAATAATCTTTTCCATATAAGTTACTTGATTATTAATTGATATATCTCTAGTTTATATTTTTCTAATACTTTCTTGATTTACTAAATTGTAGTGAAATCATAAATATTTTTAAATAAATATTATTATCTATATTATTTAAGTTAATTATGCGTATATTTTGTGGGATAACATCTTTCTTATAATATTTTTAATTTTGGAGTGACTCTTTGATTAGTATAATTTACTAGTTAAATCGCACGTGCCTCGCACGTGTAACATTTAATTATTTAAAATTAAATAATTTTATCTATTGCGAAAATTTTTAATGAAGTGTAAAAATTTAAATCACTTTTCAAAGATTTTTCACACTTTAATATAATAATGTAAACATAAACTGTAAGCACATATATGTTTTACCACCAGAAGTTTGAAGTGGTTGATGGATCATCGTGTTTGGATTTGTCATGCAGTACCTCTTTTCTTGCTGCTAGAGGCTAAGAGACACTTATAAATTTAAACCATATTTGTGTTACAGTTATTTTTTTCCTCTATATTTAAAATTCTTATTTTTAAAGTCGAATATTTATATAATCATTGATTATATTCTTATTACGTACTTAAAACTTTAAAATTTGATATTTTTAAAAAAATTCTTATTCTAATACTTTTATATTTATTTATAAATTTTTTAAATCTACTTAAAATCAAATTTAGTTGAAATAGGGAAAAAGTATTAGTTGTCATTAATTCTGATGACTTCTAAAAAGGAAAGGTTTTACCATAAATATATTAATTAATTTTCAACTCTTAAATATTAGGAAAAAAATAGTGAAAAGATGTTTTGTATAAAGCAGAGACTTTTAGTGAAGGACAAAAAGTTTAAACAACATTTCTAAGACCCTTCACAGTTTTAATATATTATATTATTATATTATATATTATATTATACGCGCCTCGCGCGTGAATTTTATTTAATGAATTCAATTTGATAAAATCACTTTGATATTATATAAGAAAATATGTCTGGATTAATAAGTAAACTGGTGGTTTTATTAAATCCGAAATCACTTAAACATAAAATTAATATATTCATACAAAATCATATAAAATCATTTAAAACAAACTTTAAACTAATTAAGAAAAATACCAAGGTTGTAGAATGACACCTCAAACATGAGAAGAGAAGCAATTGAAAATCAAAAGGTGTAAGATAATAAATATTTAAACCACACTACTATAAATATAATTGATATACTTTACGTAGAACATGAAATATCTATAATTAAATCTAACTAAAAATTTAGAAGTGTTACATTTTATAGTAAAAATAAAAATAAAAATAAAAAACCTTGTATTTATTGGTCCTCCTTACATTTTATAGTAAAAAAAGAAAAAAAAAACTTGTATTAATTGATCCTCCTTGATAAGAAAGATCTTCATTCTTTGAAGTCGATAATCTTGTGGACGAAAATTTCATCTCATTCTAGTTCTGAAAATAAGAAGAGAAAACATAAAATAGATGCAGATTAGATTTAAACACAATTAACGATTATATCACAAAACGTAAAATAAATATTCATCAAAATAAAACATCATTCTTCAATAATCGTAAAAGAAAACTAAGTAACGGAATATCAAAACAAAGAAAATGAAGTAAAATAATATAGAGAACAAACAATTACGTATATGCTAAAAATATATTAAATTGGTTTGGCCAATTATTGATGTACATAATGAGTGATATAAACAAAAATGGATTAATTGACAGAATAGTTTCTCCTAAACGGAAAAGGATCCTCAATTAATAGAACTACAAGCCTTTTTCCCTAGAAAATTTTTTAATCCAAATATCAAAAAAAATTATTAAAAAAGTGAAAATCAAATATGTTAAATTCGTTTTCCTTCCTTCAAAGGTAAAAGTCAAATCTATAAGTAAAAAATAGGGTCAATCCTAATACTGCATCAAACAATTGGGTACGGAAATTATTTATATAGATAAAATTATGGTAACAATTGGGTACGGAAATTATTTAAATTATGGTAACAATTTTAACAACTTGATTTTTTATTTTTATTTTATTTTGAAGGACTAAGTCCTTTTTCATATTACTTTAAATTTGACTTCATTTTACCATAATTTGGGAGCAAGGAAAAAACCCGGCAATTATGTTAATATATTTATTTTATTTTACCATAATTGGGGAGCAAGGAAAAAACCCGACAATTATGTTAATATATTTTATTTTTATCAATATTTTAGCTAATATGATTGGAACCAATAAAGTATTTAGTCATAATTTTTATACTTTAAATAAGGAAAGATTTAAGAATTAAAATTTTAGTCAATTTTAATAGGATGATAATTAAATGACTATAATTAGAGAAAAAACGTGAAAAGACTATTTTGTCTATTACAAAAAAATTTAATGAAGGGCAAAAAGTTCAATTCACTTTTTTAAAGGTCTTCACATTTTTAATATATTATAAATTATAGATATAGATTATAAATATAGATATAGATTTATATAAGTTGCTTGATTACGAGGAAAGAATCATATTGAATTAGTATAATTTAGACAACAATTTAGCCGAGAAAATAATGCACTCTCAAGCACAAATATTACTTCTACAATCACAAATATAAATGTACTTCTTTATCCCAAGCAGTAGAATGTCCACTTAAATTTCGACTTGTGAATTTTGAATTATTATCAACTTTTTTTGTCTGTGTATATGTTGAGCTGATGTTACGAGTTTTCTCCTACAAAATACGTACAGTTGGACTTTTTGAAAAGAAAAGAGAGAATGGGTCCAAAATTCAAAATTCAACCTAATCGAAATAATTTAATTACAAATTCTTAAATTGCAATGGGTCCAAGTTAAATTTTCAAATATATTGATTCCAGGAGAAAGGACAAAAATAGCATCTAAAATTAAAATAATATCATTAAAATAGCACTCACAATTAAATACCCACAAAATAGTCACTATCAGTATAAGCCTTCACAATCACCGCTTTATAAAATCTCCCTTCTTCTTCAACCCACTCCATTTTCTTCACTCTCTCAAATGGTCTAACCTACAAAATACACTCTCAAATTACTAAATCCAAAACATGGAGAACTACTCCTACACTTCTTACGCTGAATCCGGTGACTCTTCTTCCCGTTCCCGTGAAATAGATTTCGAAAATACCACAGCATGGGAAGATCCCAATCAAATCCCTAATTGTAAGGTCAAATTTATGTGTAGTTATGGTGGCAAGATTCATCCTAAACCATATGATAATCAGCTTGCTTACATCGAAGATTCTGTCTTTCACCACTTTCTTGCTTGCTTTTTCATTCGATGGACTCTATTTTTTAACCATTTTCAACAAAACCCTCAAAATCAAACAGAGGATTTCGAAGCAGAGTAAGAATTTTTAGGTAGGTTATATGGTAGAAAAGTGTAACGAAAGAAAGATTTGTTGATATCAAATTATAGAGTAAAAATATACTTACCGTTCCTATTTTTTAAAAAATTGTTATTTGTCTTAGCTGGACGATTAATAGGAAATAACTATTGTATACGCTTGCAAAGACTGTATGGATATATGGACACTTCATATGCATGCATAGATTCCCCTTCTATCTTGGTATAGAAGTGTATTAATGTGGTATAAAAGAATATCTATTGGGTATATGATCCCCTCTTTCTTTTTTAAAAAGTGTATCAATGTAATATGAAAGTGTATCAATGTGGTATAAAGTGTATCAATCTAGTGTAAAAGAGTATCAATTGGATATATGGACACTACATATGCATAGATTCCCCTTCCATCTTGTTATAAAAGTGTATCAATATATTATAAAAGAGTATCAATTGGGTATAGGATCCCCTCTTTCTTTTTAAAAAGTGTATCAATGTAGTATAAAAGTGTATCAATATGGTATAAAAGTGTATCAACTGAGAATAAAAACTGCATGTGGCCGACTGGGCAAATGACTAAAAGAGGGAAATAAATTTAGCCGACTGGCTAAAGTTGTCCAACTTTTCAAATTCTGGCTATTTTTTTTTAAAATGATCAACCCATTTCTTTTCCCCTTGATTCTAATGGTCCAACCATAATTCTTAAATGAGAATAAACAAGAAAATATTGATGCGCGATTCAAGATCGATACTAGATAAAATAATTCTTAAAGTGAGTTTTTACAAAAAATACCTAAATAGGAATCAAATTAGCAAATGTGACAGAGTGATGTTGGATAGATTCTTGAATCTTCGATCTTCACGGTTGAATCTATGCCTGTCAAGTGGGGTCAACCCGAAACCGGCCCGTGAAAGTTAGCCGGTTTGTGGGTAAGTTCGAATTCGGGCCTAGTTAAACGGGCCGGTCTAGTTCCGATCCCAACAGTAAAAGAATTCAAAACAACCATAACCCGGCCCACTTAACCCAACCCGGTCCAACCCACCTAAACCCAGTTAAAAATCCGGTCAAAATCGATAAAAAGAAAATCTCTAATATACACTATATATACCCACCTATATACATTTTAAATACGTTAAACAATATATATACACTATATATATAGTATATACTACATTAGAATTTAAAAAAAAATATACACAATTACACATGTAATCGTGTATACGACTATACGTTAGTTAAATATATATATTACTCTAAATAAAACATATTCTACAAGATATATACTACAATATAATGATATATATAATAATTTATAAAACATTTACACATGTATACGTTAAATATATACGTCTATAGAAGATATATACACATATATACGTACCATTCAATATATATGTACTACTTTAAATAAAACATACTACAATATATATACACACACACTATATATATAGTTATACACTAATTTATAAAACATATACACATGTATACGTTAAATATATATGTCTTTAGAAGATATATACACATATATACGTACCATTCAATATATACGTACTACTTCAAATAAAATATACTACAATATACATATACACACACTATATATATAGTTATACACTAATTTATAAAACATATACACATGTATACTTTAAATATATACGTCTACAGAAGATATATACACATATATACGTACCATTCAATATATACGTACTACCTTAAATAAAATATACTACAATATATATACACACACACTATATATATTTATACACTAATTTATAAAACATATACACATGCATACGTTAAATATATACGTCTATAGAAGATATATACACATATATACGCACCATTCAATATATACGTACTAATTTAAATAAAATATACTACAATATATATATGCACACACTATATATATAGTTATACACTAATTTATAAAACATATACACATGTATACGTTAAATATATACGTCTATGGAAGATATATATACGTATATACGTACCATTCAATATATATGTACTACTTTAAATAAAATATACTACAATATATATATACTACAATTTATACACACACACACTATAGATATAGTTATACACTAATTTATAAAACATACACACATGTATACGTTAAATATATACGTCTATAGAAGATATATACACATATATACGTACCATTCAATATATATGTACAACTTTAAATAAAATATACTACAATATATACACACACTATATATATATAGTTATACACTAATTTATAAAACATATACACATGTATACGTTAAATATATACGTTTATAGAAGATATATACACATATATACGTACCATTCAATATATATGTACTACTTTAAATAAAATATACTACAATATATATATACTACAATATATACACACACTATATATAGAGTTATACACTACTTTATAAAACATATACATATGTATACGTTAAATATATACACATATATACGTACCATTCAATATATATGTACTACTTTAAATAAAATATACTACAATACATATATATACACACACTATATATATAGTTATACACTAATTTATAAACCATATACACATGTATACATTAAATATATACGTCTATAGAAGATATATACACATATATACGTACCATTCAATATATATGTACTACTTTAAATAAAATATACTACAATATATATATATATACACACTATATATATAGTTATACACTAATTTATAAAACATATACATATGTATACGTTAAATATATACGTCTATAGAAGATATATACACATATATACGTACCATTCGATATATATGTACTTTTTAAATAAAATATACTACAATATATACACACACTATATATATAGTTATACACTAATTTATAAAATATGTACACATGTATACGTTAAATATATACGTCTATAGAAGATATATATATACACATATATACGTACCATTCAATATATGTACTACTTTAAATAAAACATATACTGCAATATATATATATATATACTACAATACACACACACTAAATATATAGTTATATACTAATTTCTAAAATATATACACATGTATACGTTAAATCTATACTACTTTAGAAAATATACACACATATATACGTATCATTCAATATATCGGTACACATATAAAATATATGTACGTCTTTAAATAAAACATATGCTACTTAATATAATAAATTAATAATACTTTATAGTAAATTAGTCCGTTTGTTAATTTTATTTTAAAAAAATAAAATTAACAGGGCCGGTTCCGGATCGGTTAACCGACGGGCCTGGTCGGGCTTAATCCGGGCCGAGTTAATCGAGCCCAAAATATAAAATAAATCTGCTTGAAATCCAGTACCCTACAGTCGATGGGCTGATCGGACCGGATCAAATCGAACCGAATTGACTAGGTGGGCCGGGTCGAGCTGGATCAGCCCGACCCGTTTGACACCCTTAGTTGAATCATTCAAAGTTGGTTTGGGGTGAGGGGGGGTGGGGGCACTTGTGGTAGACGACTGTGACCTTTTCTTAAGAAAAAAAAAAACGTTAGTAATTCTTTCAAATTGTACTTCATTGTTTTTACTTCCATGTTTTTTTGTTTTTTGAATTTTGTTAATAAGACGGAAGTAAGCCTTTCGAATTACATATCGTACTTTAAACTAAGCCTTTCGAATTACATATCGTACTTTAAACTCACGTTTTACATTGTTACTTTTCAAATTTTCTTAATGAAACGGAAGTAAACCTTCCAAATTACAAATTGAAATTTAAACTTTCGTTTAACTCATTTTTAACTGTTCATGGCGTTAAAGGCTTCGTTAAAAAAATTATATAAAATGTGATAAAAAAATTCGTGAAGCTTATTTTGGTTATCCATTAAAAGTAAGGCTTATCTTAGTCACTTTCTACTTTCTAGTTATTGCTTCTTACTTTGAGAGTTATAAGTTATAACTCAAACGGTCACTCAATTTATGACTTTTCTCTTAGAAAATCACTCAACTTAGGTTATTTTATTAGAAAGTCACTTAACTTTAATTTTTTTAATTCAAAAAGTCACTTAACTATGAATATTTTACTTACAAAGTCACTCAACCTATTTAATTAATTAATTTTTAATTAAAATTTGCTAACATGAAATTTTATTTAAAATCAAAATTTTAAAAAAATTAAAAGATCATTTGAATCATATTATTACATATTCTCATGTTACTTTATAACCTGCTGAAATTTTAAAATATCTTAAATAGTTTATATCAGTTCACTTATAATGTTAATATTAATTTTAAAAATTTTCAGAATCATATTCATTTAGTTGATTAAATTTAACTAACTTTCAACGTGATACTTATTTATGAAATTGATTTTTCAACCATAAGTTGAGTGACAATTTAAATTATTAACTCCTTACTTTGATCACAAACCCTCAACACTACATATAAAATCAAATTCAAAAAGCTTATTGAGAAACTTCTAGCACTAAGATTCTCATTCAATTTGAATGGTTATAAAACATTGAGTGAACAATATCTATTATTATAGTGATTATGATAGTTTTTTTTTAATGTGATTAAGTTCTAAGTTTTTTTTTAATGTGATTAAGTTCTAACTTTTTGCTTTAGGAATTTGGATTATTAATCGATTTCTTTTAATAATTTTTTTTAATTGATAATATAATCAATTCATTTAATTTTTCGTGAAATATAATATTTCAAATATGCCAAGCTTTTTCAATAATTCGTTCTTCTTATATGAGAAGTTCACTTTACCTACAAAGAATACTTAATATTTTTTTTTTTTAAATTATAATCTATTATCGTATACTTCCGTCAGCTCCCTTTAGAACATGAACTTAAACAAAAAATAAAAAATAAAAATCAAGTGGACAGATGAATTTGATATTTTAAAATTGTCAGCATGCATCACATTACCTCTTTAAAAAAATCATCAAATAGAGATATGGGGTAATCTGTCTCAAAAATTGTATTATATATAATGAGGTTTGGTGTCCTATTTGCATTTCTCTTTTTGTTTTCTGTTTTTAAGAATAGTAAACATGCATCACAAATGTTGTGCCTTAGTATCTTTGAGAGCGGTTCAAGCATATTAGTGATCTAAAATTAAAATTAAATGAAGTATTTAAATTTTTTGAAAAAATTAATACATTTTTTTTTATATTTTATTTTTAATTTCTTGAGATGCAAGTCGTTATTTTTTTTTTTTCTGATAATCGATTTCTTTTAATAATTTTTTTTTAATTGATAATATAATCAATTCATTTAATTTTTCGTGAAATATAATATTTCAAATATGCCAAACTTTTTCAATAATTCGTTCTTTTTATATGAGAAGTTCACTTTACCTACAAAGAATACTTAATATTCTTTTTTTAAAAAAATAATTATAATCTATTATTACTAAAAAGAAAAAAAAAATTGTGGGCCTAAACACTTGCCTTTCTTCTAAACTCGAAGAGTTTACAAACATGACTTGTATAGTCGATTACAAACATGAATTATGGTGTAGTGATGGAACTGTTCAACCCTTAATCAAGTTTCAAATTGAACTTTGAATATGAAAAATATTTTGTTGCGGACATCACTTTCAGAACGGGCCTTGCAATGTATGAATCAAATTAATCAAAACTTCAATACGATTACTAAACACCGAACGAATAAACAAGAAAAAATACCTTATAAAGCCGACAGTGAGTACCTCTCGGTGGTTAATATAAAAATGTCGGAATACATTACGAGGTCCCTCAATTTGACACCTTCTTTCACTTTAACACCTCAAATGGATGTTGTTCACTTTAGTCACCTCAACTAGCGATCGGGCGTGTTATTTTGACACTTTTTACATAATCCGCAAAAATCTTCTTTAACTGTAATACACGCATATCATATATTTTTATTAAATTATGCAAAAAAAATGTTTAAATGATACATCCATATGCTATTTGAGATTTCTAAAGCAATGTCTATTTAAAATGTCAGAGGCAAAGATAATGTCAAGTTAAGGATCTATATATTTCGCCTATAAAAAACATATACTCAAATTTGTGGCTAATAATCCTTCTGTCCTATCCCCTATATTAAAGAGCAGAAAGAAAATCCTTTCTCATAATTTGTCGAATCATATTGATATTTCTCCAAGTATCTAAGCAATAATTTTGCTTTTCTCTGGCTTCGAATCATATTGATATTTCCAATGGCTGCACATTTTGCAAGAAGGTAAGACATTAATTTCTTGATATATAATGTTTTACGATTAAGTGGCTTTGTTCTTTCAACTTGCCTTTAACATAAATTCCTGCGCAGCATTTCTTGATCAGGTTTATTATCTTCTATATTATCCAATTAAGTAATTATTTTTGTATCTATGGGACAATAAAATTCTCGAGATCGAAAAATGAATAATTCGAGATAAGAAAAAATATATTGCAACAATCAATTTATTGATTTCAATATGTGAGTGTTACAATCTCTATGAATCCTCTGATTCGCCTTTTCAAATATAAATTTCAAGGGCTTAAAGTTTGATCTTGAATTTGAACTTGATTTGTTGATTTGAGGGACCTGATCTTGATTTGTACTTGAATTCAAGGGCTTTCGAGCTTGTTCATGAATATTGCGGTCTTGATCTTGAGTTTTGATGAATTAGATTTGAATGCTTGAGCTTTGTAGAGAAATTGCGGCGTTTGATCCACGAGCTTTCTCTTGCTTCTTGTTAGAGTTCTGAGGGGTCCTTTTCTGAATTATGAGATCCCTATTTATAGTTGTGGAAAGTAGAAGAGTCATGATGAAGATGAACTTTCTTTGACCAATCAAATTTGAGTGACGTGTCGCTTTTTATGGACTTTGATTTCATGGGTCTGCTGTATCATTTTGACATGTGGCATGATCCTATTGGATCCTTCCCTTGACTTGGCATGCCACGTCATTTGACACGTGACGCTTATTTGGACCTCTAGGATATGACAATATCTTGGGCTTAGTAAAGTGGGCTCATCATTTGTAGTTCAAATTAATGGACTAGCCCAATAAAGATTGGACTCTATTTAAATCCATATATGTTTGAACTTAAATAATTAATCCAATTATATTAGTCCGCAATATTTATTTGGAACTAATATATTTTGAATTTAATATAATCCGAATTTCGTACTGATTTAAATTTAATGAAATTTTAGCGCCCACAGTATCATCATTAAATTTTATAAATATTCCTCATTTAACTCAATCCAACTCACTAAACTAAATAAACCCTTTTCCAAATTAAAAGCCAAACACGTCTCAAACTTTCTTCATCTCCTTCCTCTTTAGAAACACTCCATTGTTTTATCACAAAAGTAGGCACCATTTCTCAAAGATATTCTTATCTCCTTTCCCTTTCTCTCTATCTGATTTTTTCAGTTTTCACTTTTGGCATTATTGTATACTCTAATAATTGTATATGCCGATTGTTGCATAATCTTTATGCATTAGAGATTTCTTTTTTAAAATAAAAAAAATAAAAAATACTCAAATAGAGACAATTTTATAGTCACTTGTGAAAGGGAGTTTGTAAAAGAGAGGCTAAGCCTGACCTTTTACTACAAGATTTAAGCTTGTGAAAATGACAAATTATCCAGGCTAAAGGGCCAAAGCTAGATAAAAGGTGATAAATTGTAGTAACAAAAGTAAAGAGTATATTTGATTTTTTTCGTAAATGGGTAATTGAAGTTGATTTGGGGGAAATCATCAAATGACGGATTTATTTATTAAGTTTAGTAGTCATTTGGTGATGAAAACTATTTTCTTTTTTTTCAAAAATTATTTCACTTTAGCGAAAAAAGTGAAAATAAGATAAGTTTGACCATGAAAATTTCAAATATAATTCTAAATACTTCTCTCATAAAATTTCAAAAACATCTTTAATTTATATTCATGACAAAACGCAACTCCAATTTTAACTCCAAAAAACTATAATTTTCATGATCAAATAGGACCTTAGTAAAAGAACGGGTAAAAATAGCGGAATAATATAACTGAAGATAAAGTTGATAAATAAATGAAGATAGAGGGGGTATATCAACCTTTTTTCTGTATCATTAGGTTAGGTCGACTGATACTATAACTTTAAATAGCAAGTCGAATGGAAATTAGGGTGACAACCTGTTATAATTTATTAAAGAGAAAAAAGTCAAATTTATCATTTTATTTTAAAAATTTGATTAAATGTATTCATCATTATATTTTGGGTTAAATTTAGCCTTGTTATCATATTTTGAGGTTAAATTTATCTCTCTATTTTGTAAAATTGGCTAAATATATTCTTCGACATATGTTGGGGCTAAATGTATCCTCGATGTCATACTTTGTGGTCAAATTTACCATCGTTGTTAAAAAAAAATCACATGAACCCTTCCTTTAACAGAAAAGTCCAAATCAATGTTAAATGCATCTTTTTAAAAATAAAACACACTCTCTAATTTAACTCGCCGGATACGGCTCGAGCCACAAAAAAGACACATAGAAACATAGAAACATACCGTCCTCAGTTCTGTTGATCAAATTTTTTCAACGATGTTAAGCCACTGAATATTTATTAGTGCATAGCTCATGAAAATTGAATCTGCATCAATGTAAACACCAACAAATATAATCCTCCTCAGTTCAATGGTCTGAATCGTGTAGACACAAATAAATATAACTCTTCCTCAGTTCATGAATTTGCATCAGTATAGAGCTCATGAAAATTGACAATTAGCAGCCAAATACAACAGATTAGGTCCACAAAATATTTCTATGGATGATTGAGTTAAGATGTCTTCTTATGTGTCAATCGTGACATCTCTTCATTCTTATATTTTTATATATACAATTTAGATCTACACAAATTTTTTCATCGTGTCATTTGTTAAGAAAGCTTATTCACTGATTCTAGAATTTAGATGCACATATATTTGCATATCAAATTTTAAAATTTGAATATAGCTGAAACAGGAGCAGAGTTTATAATAAACATTTTATCTAGTTCCATATTTATGAGTTATCCCATTTCAATTTGCTTTTTCCTTTCATTTGTAAACAACATACGAGTGTTGTACGTTGATAGAGAAATATATTTGTTCATTGAAAAAATTCGACCAATAAAATTGAGGAATCAGTATATTTATTTGTGCATTTTTTGTGGGTTGGATCAAGCGGGTTAGATTAGGGTATGTTTTATTTAAAAAATGAGTGATTTAACGTTGCTTTGGGCTTTTCTGTTAAAGGAAGATTACATGAAATTTTTTTTTTAACAACAAGGGTAAATTTGACCCCAAAATATGACATCAAGGATAAATTTAGCCCTAATGTATGACGAAAGGTATATTTAGCCAATTTTTCAAAGTAAAAAGGTAAATTTAGCCTCAAAGTATGATAACAAGGTTAAATTAGACCCCAAATTATGACAAAGAATATATTTAACCAATTTTTTAAAGTAGAGAGGTAAATTTGATTCTTTTTTCATTATTAAATTGTATTTATTGTGTAAATATTTTTACTCTCCCATCGTAAGTGGTTTTAAGTTTTGATCCTATTTTATGATAAGTAATAGGGAAAAATAGTAATTCAATTGGTTGATTAGGTAAATTTTCGCCTTATTGATGAGAATTCAATTTTCTACCTATAATTCTCTTCTCATTTCTCCTACCTATTTTTTATTTTATTTATTTTATATAAAAAAGAGTTTAAAATAGAACTTTTGTCTAGCGTGCTACATAAATACTATGACATTAATTTATACTATATCATTTTGATGTGGAAACCCGTACAATTTGGGTAATTTTTGACTATCATAAAAAATAATGGAAAGAGGAAATACTATATAAAAGTATACAAAGGATTCGTTGGGTTATAAGAGGCCAAATTTACTCCCTATTACATACTTTCCAATGGTGTGAGAAGTATAAGGGGTCGTTTTGTTGGGTGTGTAAGAAGAACGTAAAATATAGTATATTAGGAATACTAGCATTAGTTATGTTTATATTTTTTATCTAGAGTAGATCGCATTAGTTTTTCCTTACTCCTGAATAGTGAAATTGGTTTGGTTTATTAAAAATAACATGTATTGCATACTTTCTTAAAAAGTACTTGATTATAAAAATAAGCTCCATAATTATAATGAAAAAGATATGAAAAAAGATTTTAAGGGGCAATTATGTCTTTTATCATGTTAACGCATGCATGTAACTTTGGTTTACTAGAAAATGAGGACATTATTGGGGAACTGAACTGCATATAGCGTATTCTTATTATATTTTTCAAGTTACTATATAAGATTAATGTCAAGCAAAATTATCTTTTCTTGTGATTAACCTACTGGTACACAAAACATAAAAACAAAATGAAATATCAAAATAATGTTGGTGATTATTATAAACTTAGGTTAGAAGGTAAAGTTGCAATCATAACTGGTGCTGGTAGTGGCATTGGTGAAGCTGCTGCAAGGCTTTTCTCGAGACATGGAGCTAAATTGGTGATTGCAGACATTCAAGATGACTTAGCTCAAGAAGTTTGTGATAATTTGGATGCATCATCAACCACCTTTGTTCACTGTGACGTTACAAAAGAAGAAGACCTAGAAAATGTGGTGAACGTTGCAGTATCCAAGTATGGAAAGCTCGACATCATGTACAACAATGCTGGTATTACTGGAGAAATAAAATTCAACATTCTTGATAATGAAAAATCTGAATTTGAGAAAGTCATTGGCATTAACCTCGTAGGTATGGAATACCTGTTTTTTAATTTCTACTCGTGTTATGGATAAATTCTGATTTCTATTGTTATGATAATTCATTCTGCATATTTGATAAAGTGAAATGGTTGTGCTTACGATAGCTATTTACACAAGAAATATGATATAGCCTGTATATTTATTAGTTTTTCAGAACTATATTAGTACTACAAGTTGAATATAATAAATGGGCCGGGCCATTGAATTTATAAAGATTCACTACTAAAAAGATCAAAAGCACACATAATTAAAGATTGAAAACACTTAATTAGATATCAGGAGAAAATTCTTCAGTTATAAATATTTTAAAGATTTAAAACATAAATTTTCTTCTCAGGTACATTTCTGGGGATTAAACAAGCAGCCAAAGTCATGATCCCCCGCGGACAAGGTAGCATAATTTCGACTACTAGTGTTTCTGCATCAGTAGGTGGTGTTTGTCCTCATGCCTACACGAGTTCAAAACATGGCGTGTTAGGACTCACTCGGAATACTGCAATTGATTTAGGACGTTATGGCATTCGTGTGAATTGTGTGTCGCCATACGCTGTTCTTACGGCAGCGGCTTTAGTTACCTTAAAAGAGATGGGCAAAGAAAGTTCAAATATTTATTCTACCTTAAACGGTGCCACACTTACTCCCAATGATGTTGCTGAAACTGCTGTTTTCCTAGCAAGTGATGAGTCCAAGTATGTGAATGGCCAAGATTTTATTGTTGATGGAGGATTCACTGTTGAGAATATAGGTTTATCAATGTTCAAGTAATTAATTTTACCTAATTAATGTAAGAGAAAATATCAAAATGATCTATAACGGATATTTTTGTTACTTTCTCATAATGTTACATGTGGTTTGGTTCACCTCAATAAAAGTCATGTTTACTTCTTTTCAGTAAAAACTAGAAGTCGTATTCATTTATTTTAGACATAATACATGAGCGATATGATACTTAACTTGGTCTCTAACATATATGTTCTCCAACTTAAAGTGTGTACAAGTAGATACTTAAATGTAAAAATTGAACAAGGAGATATAAGTATCAAGTGAAGCTAAATTAAGCGATGCATTTATGAATTATGCATTTGTTTTTTCTGTTTCTACAGTCATACTAGTGTTGAGTGTCGTGTGAGTCTCACTTCTCAATAAACTATTGAAGCAAAAATCAAGATCCGAGTAGATATTATTTTTTCTTTTTCCTCTATCGTTGTATGTGTGGTCCCTCTAATGAACTAGAATGAAGAAAGATCGTTTGTCCAAATTATGTGAATTTCTCATTTTCTTTTGTTGTCATTATTGTTTAATGTGTGGTTTGTTGATATAAAAAAATATTAACCGCGGCAAGGATGCACTCATTTGTAATAATTATCCGAGAAAAGACTTGTTCGGATGATAAGTACCTTTTATTTTAAAATCTTAGATTGTGTTTGATTGATCAGGGGAGCAAAAAGGCAGAACCTCCTATCGGAGAAAAAATTATAAGAGTTACTCACCGCTGAATTTTTCTCATTCGGGGACTACATTTCAATTTATGCAACTTTGCTAAGTGACAAGAGCCTTGGGATGTGTTTGGCATGGAGGATATTGTTTTTAATGAATTTTCTTTTGGATAAATATTTTTTTTTTTTTGGCAAAGTAAGTGTGTTGGTCCTTTCGTACATTATAAGTGTACGTGATTATTTAAGTAATAAAAGATGTTGATTTCAGATATCGTATTTATTGAGATTTGACAAATTAATTTCTAGTTTGAATTCTTATATGGATTATTCAGTAAGTGATCAATAATAAAGAGTGATTTGTTTGTTTTGAAAGTAAATAAAAATAATTGTAGCAAGCTGTGAATTGAATTGTGTTGTACTTTAGATAAGGAAAAAGATCAGGGCTTGCGGTATTTTGACAATCCATATAAACTATCCAATCATATACCTAATTTGATTTCCTGAGTTACTAGGTGTAAGTTAACTTTAGCGATATGGAGTGTTGTTTAACAACTGTAGACTATCTCTAACGCCTATATTTCTATTGTCATTGATTAATAGTGAAGTGCATGAAGATATCGTCCGTATCAACTAACTAGGTCACATGATATATTTCTATCCTCGGTGACAATTCGATTCTCTTGGCCTATAAGGTTCACAAGCTAGTCATATTTTCTCTTTTTACACGTGTCATTCCCTTTTTTAATTCCAAGAAACAAACCCTAGATAGTGTTCGTAAGGTGATCAATAAAATGAATAATTAAGAGCAAGAAGAAATAAATAACTCAAAAGATGAAAATCAAAATAAATAATATGATTATCAATTAACAACTTTCATGTTCAACTACAACCCTAGAAATTAAAAGGTTTAACTACTCATGAATCTCTTTGGAAGAAGAAATTTCATAATTTTACAACGTAGAAATCGAAAATAAAATAAAAGAAATAAACTAAATCTTATTTGAGTTTTGCCATAACTTTTGGCTTTCCCAAATAAGTTGTGTTTGATAAAAAAAATGTGTGAGAAGACTTTATGTTGCTCAAATTATATCTCTAAACAAAGTATAAAGCAATAACTGATCAAATATGGAATCCAACTAGTTTGAGTTCAATCGCACGAAAAATAAATCGAAATATCAATCAAGATGTATGTTGAAAAAATCAATAACATTTTTCATTAAAAGAAGTGTTTGCAAATAAGTAATTCAATAGTAACGGTCGATGGTTTGTTGAATTTGTAATCAGTATGAGAGAGGCACTAGGACTGTGTTTTTCAATAACTTCATAATGTCACATGTTCTTCGTACTTGATAATCTCTCCCGGTGTTCGGCACGTAGAATCGATAGATTATGTATATTTAGAACAACTTTACGCTCTTGTCTAAGCAATGTCCTCAAGTAAGTTTTCTCTTCTCTTGAGTTTGCATTACTAACCCCTATCTTGAATTTTAGATTAACTCTCTTAGATTATCGGCTCAATCTAGTAAGTGGAGGTTGGTATTTTCAAGTTTTTGTTATTCATTCCCTTCTTCTCATCCGTTACTATCCTTTTGTTCAAAGTAAAGATAAGGCGAGTTCTAACATTGTACACCATTAAAAAACAATCAAATCCAAAAAAATAACAATAGATGCATAAACATCAGTTGAGAATTACTATGTACTTCAGACCTTACTTTAGTGACTTAAACAAAATAGACATAACATTTAGGCAAATTGAATTATCTTTGTTTTAAAAAATATATTTAGTGGCTTTATGGTATACTAATTATGCAAAGCAGAGTGGATTTTATGTTATAAAAACAAATTTAATGGCTTTATGCAATAAAATGAAAGATAATTAACCATTAATGAGATAACATGCAAGGATTAATTAAACGTGTTACTAATATATTTGATAACTATATTTATTTGTTAATGTTATGAAATATAAAGTAAGAACAAGAAGAATGAAGGGAGAAGAAAGAATAATTTTTTATTTTGCTCGAGGAATTCTTGAGGGGTATATCACAACGAAGGAAAACCCCTTTATTTACAAGGGAAAACAATCCTTGTGGTTGACATTCACTACATGATAAAGTAGATATTCAATATATATGGTAAAATAGACATTCAATATATATGGTAATACATTTATAACACTCTCCCTTGAATGTCTAGTTAATAGATAATGTGCCTCGTTAAAACCTTACTAGAAAAAATCCAGTGGAAAAAAAATCAATGAAGGAAAAAGAGTACACATCTCTAACAATACACCTATAAGTTGTCTCGTTAAAAACCTTACAAGAAAAACTCAGTAGGACGACCTCGTAAGGAAAAAAAAGTATAGCGTGTATTAACTCTCCCTAATGAGAACATCCTTGAACCTTTGCATCCCAATTTTGTGCACAATCTTCTTGAAAGTTGAAGTTGGAGGAGAATTAGTGAATAAATCAGCCACATTATCACTTGAATGAATATGTTGCACTTTAATATCACCATTCTTTTGTAGCTTGTGTGTATAGAAAAGTTTTGGCGAAACATGTTTCGTTCTATCTCCTTGAATCCTTCCTTAAATTGTGTTGTGCATGCTGCATTATCATCATAAAAAATTATGGGTATTTTGCCACATTTCAAATCACGTTTTTCTCAAATGAGATGTATTATTGACCTAAGCCACATAGATTCTCGACTTGCTTTATGAATAACTATCGTCTTAGCATAATATGAATGTCATGTATGGTTTCTCCCTTTTTGACTTTGAAGGGTTGAAAACAGTTGATTTCGACCTTTTAAAACTATTTCAAAACTTTAAAGGAAATTTTAAAATAATTTAAGACATTACAGAGTCGCCACTTGATTCTTAAAGAAAATATCAAGAAAAACTAAAGGTGTTTTAAAGACTTGAAAACAGAAATAAATCTTTAAAATTAGAGAAAAAGGGTAAGGTTCAGGTAACGCCTTGGGAAGGTTTTTAAGACACTCAAAAGCGTCCGTTAAAAATGGTTGACCAAAAGAAAATTTTGACTGATTTGACTAGTTTTGAAAATGCGGCTAACTTTGTAAAATCATGAAGTTCAAAATCATTTGCAATATGACATCTATTTTATTTAAGTGAAAAAAATTCATTATTTAACTTAAGCCCAATTCTTTTATCAATTTAAGAAAAATAAAATATTTCAATAAAAGAAAGAAAATAAACAAATTATGAAATTTTACAAATTATAAAAGAGTTTTAACTTTTTGTAAGGAAAATTTATTTTTTATATCGAGGAGAATTTTCTTTAACTTAAATAAGCCACTTTAGCACATGAACAAAATAAAATGCCATTTTTTCAGAGGATTATTCTAAAGGAAGAAAAAATTAAAGAGGCTTGTTTCATTAACCTAAGAATTTAGCCTACATGATGAATTATAAAGTAAAATACAAAAGTAAAATAGAAATGACAATTTGAAAGGGAATGTATTTCGATTTAACAAAATTTAAGAATTAATTACATTCAAGTATTCAAGCATGAATTACACATGAAAATATATAAACAAATAAATAGAGGAAGTTAAGGAAAACGGGTTTTGAACCCATTTGAACCTGTACGGCTTCAATCCTCAAGTTTATAGGCTTTTAGATCCATTTTCAATTTTTATTCACCTTAATCTACAAGCTTATATGCTAGCTTCCAAATACAACGTTTAGCTAGGCATTTTCTTCAACTTCAGATTTTAGGGCTTTTGATCGGTTGGACTTCGAATAATGTAGGCCTTGTTGGCCCATTAATGAAGTGTGTGGGATAAGGTCAAGGGAACCCATGCCGATGTCACATGTGCAAAAAAAAAAAAAAAAAGAAGATAAAGATTAGCATGTGTAGGTAGACCTAAACAAACACGATGTTACAATAAGAGAACGATTCATGCTTAGGATGTTTTTACACGCAGTTAAACACACTGTTAAACCATAAGAAGTTACAATTTGGTGACTGGAAAATTTTTAAATAAAGAAATGCATCTTCTCAATCCAAATTTGCACAAAGAAAGTGTTATGTGATTGTAAATATTCAATTAACTTTTTGACCAACAGGTTTAATCATTTGTTCAAAATGTCAAAAAATTTCTTACAAACCTTCTCTTCTAAAGAGGCAAAACAAACTCTACACGAATAACACGTGAGCTTGGATTATTTGCAATATCGAACAAAGGAGGAAATGATTAAAATGCTACGACATATTAATGCAAAGATTAGTTCAGACTTAAGATATATTAACTAGAAGATATACCAATTGCTACGGAAGTTTGGAAATTAATTTTGAAATTAGAGATTACGGACAGAGTGATAGGCCGAAATCTCGACTGGGAAGATCGCCCGAACTTCAAGTTAAACACTTAGGCATGCCGACAATTGTTATGTCGGCAAAACAAATTAATTCAACCAGCTCACTCATTCTAAAATACATACAAATTTATCTACAACAGGATATATGATGAGGTGCGACATGTCAATCAAGCTAACATTCGAGAAACTTTTGGTTTGGAAATTGTTATCCCGGGATAACTAATTATCCCGGGATAAAATAAAAGAATACATTTTCCTTTGTTTGATTGGAGGGATTAATCCAACCTGGGATAACTTATCCCACCATGTATATGGGATAAGTTATCCCGGCCCGATATTAGTTATCCCGGATAACAATTTTCAGACCAAACGACCCCTAATGGTTCTTCACAGTAGATAGAATTTCAGATAGCAAATACAGGGAAAATTTTCAATGCGATGCAACAGACACAAGAAGAGAAAAATAAGGTCATACGAGATAATATATTGATTCTAGGCCTGTCATAGGTTCATTTTTAGCCAACCAAAAATGGGTGTTTTGAAGGAAAAAATTCAGCTTAAGCTCAACCTCATATCCTTCAAACCCATTAATGGAATTTTGGAATAAAGCTGAGCCATGAGCAAGGCATACTTTATCCAAATTCCCAACTCTACTCCCACCTCAAACCACTTATAGAAATCGATCAACAAAGGGATGTGAACGTAGAGGTAATAGCATCTAAACATAGAAACATACACCCTCAACTTGACTAGTCACGTTAGACCATGACCAAAGAGATCATCACCTTGCCTCATTCTACGTATAATTTCATTTATCCTAATTGAAGTCATGAATCGAAAGATCATATAATGAACTGTCCATTTAACGCAGATTTAAAGAGACGATTGTAGGCACGTTTCTTTAATCAAGATAAAAGAGAGCATTAAGGCTTCACTTATTAATAAAACAAGCAGAAACCATGTCAAACACAACACCTGTGGACGATATATTGGTAACTAAACAAAGCATGGATGATGTTTCATTTAGAAAAAGACCTATACGACTAAAGCAAAACCAAACCATTCCCCCACAGTAATAGAACAAACCACCAGTCGCAAGATGAAAAGGAAGAAATTGAGGGAAGAAGTCAAAACGCAAATCGAAATGAACAAGTAGCTTACCCTTTTTGTAGAAGCAAATCAGAATACGAGCTTCGTCGGAGTTTCTATACCACCGTTGGAATGAACTTAGATTCTTAGCCTAGAAATCTGAACATCAAATTTCTTGACACCGGAATCCTTTTTCGAATAGCAAAATCCCATGCTTTTTTGGGGTTCCCGCTATCCCACCTTCTTTTCACACTAAGAATAGCAGTGTATTTATAGAAAGGGATTTGAGCTTGATTTTCAGCTTCTACTAATGTGGGAAGTGGGAAAACTAGAGGCATTTTGGGAATTTCGTAAAGGAAAAATTCAAAATTTGAAAAGAGGATCAGATTATGAGTTGGATTTGTACATTCTTAGCTGTTGTTACCGTTGAAGCTGAGCCGGAATTGGGTCGGTTTGTACTAATTTTGCGACTGATTCGAACTGCTTATGGGTTTGGGTCGAGGTCGGGTTACTGGATTTGCGGGTTGCAGCTACTGCTGTGTCGGGTTTTTGCCAGAATCAGTTGTTGTCGTTGATATTGTTGGTTGGGTTTGTCCGGCTGTGTTGTTGTTTGTTCGATGTTGTTGTTGTGCGATGATGGTTGGGTTGATATCGTTGTTAGAGTTGTTTGTTGAAGCCGATATTGTCGTTTGTTGTTAATCGGCTGAAAAAGGAGAGGGGAAATTGGGCCGGGTTGGTGGTGTCTTTGGGATGGGATGTTGTTTTTGTGGAGTGGGCTGAGATTTGGGGTTAGTCAACTTTATTTAAAATCTAGCCACATTGAAAATTAATTTCTCAATTGTATTGCGATTGCGGTCTAATTAATTTCAATTATGGCAAAATTCAATGAATTGACTAAATTGGATCAAAATTCAGAACTAATTTACAACCAATTTAGTCTCGAGCTTCTTTGTTTAATAAAAACAAGTAAATATTCTTTAGATAAATTATTTTTAAGACCCAAATGTAGTTACCTATTTGAATTAATTTTCAAGTTGAGTCTCGATAAAATTTTAATTTTGATAAAAGTGATTATTTAAGTAACAAAATTTATACAATCTTGTATTTGTAAATATGAAAATGTATAATCGTCACTTAAATGACAAAATTAATCTAACTAAATATTTTAGAGCGTATTTATCCTGATGAAAAAGATACTTCAATTTTATTTAAAACTGAAACAACTCAGGATTAAACTTAGTCGTGTAGGACAAAAATTAGGTGTCACTTGCCCCCTCCCTCTGGATAGGGTGGATGCAAGTAACCCTGGACAAAGGGAGTTTGGCGTTCCTAATTTTTTGTCCAATCACAAATTAGTTTCTGAAAGAGGTTAGTTTTCACACGAGTTTTGTGGAGTTATGGACCGACCTCGGTATCAGGTTTCCTACATATCTCAGGTTACATGAAAATTCAGGCCACTTATAGTTCGATGTGCTTGATTTTTAAGCACGATTTTTAAAAATTTCACAAGCCATCTCAATTTTTAGATTTTTTATGAAACCAAAAAACTGGAGAATAAGGGGATTTGGAGGGAGGTTGGAATGCAATCAAGCTTTTAACATGGAGCCCAACCTACATATCTCTGAGGTTCAGTGAATCAGACTGTTTGTAGTTCGACTCGATTGGTAGAAAAGATAGTCTTTTATTTTTGACGATCTTCAGTTCAAAATGAGTGACGAGTTGCAGAAAAAAGGCTTGTAACCTCTTAACCATTAATGTGGAGCTCTTCACATCCATAGGTAAGAATTTACCCTGACATAATTTCCAAAAAACTCTAAGTATGTTGTCACCCAGATTTGAAGGAAAGAGAAGGTTACCCTCGATATGAGTTTAGAAATATTCCAAAAGTGAAGTTGTACTAGAATATCCCAAAATACCCACATGCCTTCTATCGGGGGTGTGGTTTGATTGTGATAGCAATCATCCTTTAGCTCGCATTCAAAGAGTTTGATGTTCCTCTCTAAATTATGTCCTGATTTGCTGTTAAGAAAAAGTTTCACATTGTGCTGCATCCTTTTAAGAGTCGTCCGCAACTGTGATTTTGATCGAAGGTTCCCATCTTCTCAGATGCTCTCGAAAATAGCTCAAACAAAAATTGTTAGTAATAAACATAATTCACGAAATAGGTATATGATCTTTAACCATATCTCTGTGTGAGTTATTTATCTATAAAGTGATATCGTCCCCCATGTACCTGTTTAGAGGGCAATAACTTGCAATAATGAACACAACAACCCTCTTGATTTTTGAATAAAATAGGTCTTTTGTCAATTAAATATGTCTTTAAAGTGGGGTGGCCCACTTGGACACCGACGATACTTTGTGTAGAACGGTCCTTGCAACTGCTTAATCTTATGTTGATGTGGAAATACTTTTGATTACCTATAGCACTTGTCGTATGTGGAATGGTGACCTCTTCGTCTATTGACAATGATCTTTTGCATGTGACATCGGGTAAGTCTTGCGCATCTTTCGTATCGATATGATTTATAGATTTCCCTTGAACTGTCAATTTTTGGATAATCTTGCGCATTATTTGATGTTGGATATGAAGCGACTTACGAATATTCTTTGAGTTGCTAGGTTTTAGGTAATCCTGCAAATTATCCGATCTTGGATAAGAGATGACTTGCAGATATCCCTCTAATAACTAGCTCTTAGGTATTCCTACACATTATCCGACCTTGGATACAATATGACTTATAGATATCTCTCGGATTGATAGTCTTTAGGTAATTCTGTGCATAATCAATCTTGGATATGACACGGCTTATAGAGAACCCTTGGGCCTATAGATTTGATAAGCTCGCATATTCTCCGGTAAGGATTTAGTAGAGACTTATGGATAACCTTCAGACACACTATTCGATTAGGATATTGTTGCGGCCTATAGATGAACCATGGACTATCAACTCATGGATAATCTTACACACTATCTTATTTCAAATAATGTGACTTATAGATGACCCTTGGATTGTCAATTCTCAAAAAATCTAGTACGTCGTACGTTTTTGGATAGCGACTTATAGACATCATTTGAACCATATATTTCTTGAGATCCAATAGTGAAAGCCATTAAATCTTTGGTGATTGATGCACTTAAAGCTGATGAATATCTCTCAACGCAGACTTCTTTGCCATTGCGTGATTTGATCAGATATGAATGCTTCAGAATATCCTTTAATGCCAAACTCTTTTATCTTTGCATGATTACCGAGTATATATGGAAATGCTTCAGAATATCCTTCAACAATATACTTTTTTGCCTTTGTGTGATTAACAAATATAGAAGACTTTGAATCAATCATGGGCATCAAATACAGTATGGAGATGTCCTTGGATTATTGTCTCTTTGAAACTAGTCGGAGAAGGCAAAATGGTTTTTGAGACATGGCCCTTACGGTATGGCTTTTAAGGCATGACCCTTTTGGCATGGCTATCTTGGCATGGCCCTCTTAGCTTGGCCCTCTTGGCATGGCCTTTTCGGCATGGCCTTCTCGGCATGGCCCTTTCGGCATGACCCTCTTGGCAATGAAATGAAATGACCCTCTTGGTAGTAAAATGAATAGTTCCACCTGAGTCCATTTGTTTGTTTGTTTTTCTTTCTTCTTGTACCATTTGCTTTTTCTCATGGTGAATTTGAGGATGACTGTTCTTCTCCTTCCTATTTGAGTGATCCTTTCAATTATTGTATTTATTGTGATGACTCATTTGAATGCACCATTCTTGAGCATTATATGCTTTGGTGTGGTTCCCAATTCACTCGGGGAGGTTCGTAAAAGAATCTCATTTTTGAGTATTGATCCCTGCATCCATAGAAAAATGGTTAGTTTTGAGTAAAACTACTCCGTGTTGACCTCCTTCGACCATTGGTTTGCTCTTTGCCTTCTTTTGGGTGCTCCGTCATGTTTGAACTTCCGCCCTGAATCCCTATTTCAATAGATGTCTAGTCAAACACATAGTAAAAAGATGTATGGAGATTTTCAAAAATAGTCTTGATTTTGAAAACTTAGTTTCAGAAATCCGTGTAAAAGCTTTATTAGAAAATCTCTGCCAGTCATGCCATGTACTAGCTCGAGAACGTCTTCCTCTTGAGGCTCGACTATATCCGACATTTGATGTTGGTTTTTCATAAACTTATCATCATTGCTGGAGAGTTCTACCAAAAGTTCTGTTATAGTTGGGGATTTAGTCTTTACAGACCTTGTCGCTGCTAGTGATTTCTAAAGCTTGACTTTGACCTTCTGGTGCTGGGGAATCTGAAATATATTCCAATATATTAGTGGAAATTTTGAGGACATCCTCAAAATTTCTGCCCCAATTTAATATTGTTTAAGATGATCTTGGCTTGAGAAGATCTGGATACTTTCTCCCAAAGTCTTGGTGGTCTTCATTCTCTTTGGATGATGATCTTCTTCTTTTCAATTATTGAGGTTTCTTCTCGAAAATTCAGCCCAAGTTTCCATTTCCTAAGGTAATATGATCGAGTCGTCGGGGCGCCTACGTATCCCATTGAAGCAGGAATCAAGTCAAATGTAGTTCAGGACTATGCTAGGGATATATAGAAAAAATTAATGGGTTGATCGAAGACGATATAGACCGCCAACGTATCTCTTTCTTAGAAATTCAGGTCATCACACAATTCATATATACAAAAAAGTATAAATTCTCCTAAATGATTGATCGAAGCCGACATAGGCCGCCTACGTATCCCTTTCTTGGGAATTCAGGTCAAACGTAGTTCGTACATAAAAAAAAGCATAAATTCTCCTAAAGGGTTGATCGAAGCTGACATAGGCCTCTTACGTATCTCTTTCTTGGGAATTCAGATCATCACATAGTTAATATATAAGAAGAAGGATAAATTCTCCTAAAAGGTTGACTGAAGCCTATATAGGATAATGACGTATCCCTTTCTTGGAAATTCAGGTCAAACGTAGTTCGTACATAAAAAGAAGGATAAATTCTCCTAAAGGATTGACCGAAGCCGACATAGTCTGCCTACGTATCACTTTCTTGGGAATTCAGATCAAACGTAGTTCATACATAAAAAGAAGGAAAAATTCTCTTAAAGGGTTGACCGAAGCCGACATAAGCCGCCTACATATCTCTTTCTTGGAATTCAGGTCAAACTTAGTTCGTATATAAAAGGAACAAATAAATTCTCCTAAGGGGTTGACCGAAGCTGGCATAGGCCGCATACGTATCCCTTTCTTGGAAATTTAGGTCTCACGTAGTTCATACATAAAAAGAAGGATAAATTCTCCTAAAGGGTTGACCAAAGCCGACATAGGCCGCCTACGTATCCCTTTCTTAGAAATTCAAGTCAAACATAGTTCATAAAAAGACCCATCTTCAGGGTTAACTAGCCCTGGATATTATTATCCATCCCACTAGGATAGAATTAGGGCTTCTATGGATAGCACTTTATGGATGACATGATGTTTTTTATTGCGTTTGTATTGATGGAACGAAGGATCAACTATCCATTTTTCTTTAAGATAGTTGATAAGGTTACTCCTTTCTTGTTTTTGAGATAGACATCGACCCTAGTTCTCTTAACTTTGTCGTTGTTCCCCTAGTTAACCACATCGGTTTCTTCTAGGTTAGGCTTTCTCTATTCTTAAAGTCCTTGGTTCTTTTGATGACTACTTTAGGACTATCATTTCTCATTCATCAACATCTTTCTTGATTTATTCATTTCACTCTTGACATAATATGACATTGGCAGGTTTTAGATGTTTGTCACTTTTTTCCAGAAACAAGGTAAATTTGACAATATCAAGTAGATAACACAAATAAATAGTAAAAATATTCGCAATAGAGGAGGCTTTTGTTGATTTTTGAGAAAATATTTACCAACTCTGATCATGACCCACACAAGTATGAGTCTATGCCTTTTGAAAAACATAAAAAACAAAATATAAATAACTTAAAGGGTGGGTATCGGGCCTTATTCATACTACCACCGATTTTTGGGAAAAATTAAATTTCACTTTTTCATCTATCTATTGATTGGGGAGTATTAAGAAGAGAGGAAGTCCAGTTCAACGATGTTTCCTCCAATTAATCTTCCATGATTTCGGCTGCCTTGAAAAATTCTTCCATGATAGCATTACATTTTCCTATTCCATCCTTGAGGCCATCGCTTATAGATTTTGAAAAATGACTGGTAGAGTCCAGTCATTTTTTGTTTCCTATAACAAAGCTATAGTTAAAAAGGGAATCTCTCATTCACTTTTATCAAGTGAAGTAGGGTCATTTTATGCCTCCACAGAGTAGTCTTTATTACCTGTAAAGTAAAAACAACTCAAAGACTAACGTGTTAGATTCCGTTAGTAATAAACAATGTAAGATGATAATGCAGAAAGTAAACAGATAAAGTTGTTTCTCCTCTCATGCGAATTGATCCATGGAGTAATGATGACTCAAGAATTTAAATGAACAGAATTGTGCTCATTGATATGGATAAGTGATATTTATCAAGAAGGTTCAACTCTTCTTTTTTTCCCGGCCTTTTGTTTTTTTTTACGAAAGTGGGGGATAACAGAGTTTTTGAAGATGGGGTCGGGGCAAAAGGCTGCCTACATATCTCATGAAGAAGAAATCAGATCCTACGTAGTCCGTACATTTAGAGAACAGATTGTTTGCGTCCCATTTCATTCACTAAACCTCATTACATTAGAAAAATAAATACAATAAAAGCAAAACTTGCAACATTTAAAGCTTGATTCTAGATAGTGGGAAGTTTTCTGCTTTTTCCAAGTCTTCTTTTGCTTCATGGATTATCCGACACAAACTCCAATTGAATCTTTTCAATTCTGATCAAGTGCTCCAAATCAAAATAAAAAGCATGACACTTTTCAGTTGCATGACCTTTGGCTCTATTTTGATAATGACAGATGTCCTCACATTAACAATTTGGCAGACCCTTTCCTTTCTTTCTCTCAACTGGATGCAAGATCATCGCTTGGACCAACTTAGAGTAAATGTCCTCATATCCATCCTTAAAATCCATAAAGTACAAATGAAGAATTGCAGGATCACTAGTGATGGACACTCCTGGTTCCACCCTACCACACTTCAACATGGTGTGAGGTCCCTACAAGTGAGAAATTTTACCGTTGTTGATCAAATAACATACTTTGGCTTTTAATATAAGACATTCATATGTGGTATGACCTTTTTGAAGAAAATGGTAAGCACATTCTTTGTGCTAATTCATGGGGTCACATGGTAGAATTCGAGTCTTAATTGGGCACAAAATTCCCATATCTTGCAGTGTTCGATAAATCTCTGAGACTTTCACAATTTCTGGCTCTCTCATATAGTTCCTTGCACTTTCTTTGAGTATGGTATGTTCGTCTCCTTACCTGAACCTTGAAGGCAGGAATGTCTTGTCATCATCTTTTGCCCATTCTTTCATTTCATTCATAAGTTCTTCGAGTGTCATTGGTATTTCCTCTTGCCTGAGGCTGGCATCTTTTGATTATTTCATTGTGTTTTATTCTATCATAATTTCAATCATCTTAGCGGCTATTTCAAATTCCATGGCCAGTTTTTTATCTCCCTAGCAAAGTCACTTTTTGGCATTTCCTTCTTTTTCTCAACATTTGGTCGAGCATAACGATCTTGACTTTGGTTAGGGAAATTTGTTCCTCCAATTTCCTATTCTTTGACATGGCAACATCCTCTTCTTTCTCAATCATTAGGTTGACTTTGATAGTCTTTCTTTTGGCAACGACAATCTTCTTAGACACTTTCTCACTTTTCACCTTTAGCGTATCGTCATTTTTGTTTAACTCCACCAACTTTCTCATGATTTGAGCAATTCTCCTATTGTTCTTTTCATTCCTTCCTACAATGGCTTCTTCTAAGTCCATAGTCAACCTTTTTGAAATGGTAGGAATAACTTCTAGAAAATTTTAAGAATAATTGTTGTCTTTTCTGAGAGACTTCAAAGACTTGGAGTATATTTGGTCGGAATTTTGTATAGTGGACGTATATTTTTTATTAGAGGTGCTCTATGAAAAAATGAAATTGGATCAATTCTCCTTTGATTCGAAGCAACATAACATGTATAAGCACATAAAACATTTATATCACACAGGCATATAAATAAAAGCGCATCCTAATTGGGGATCCTCTTTGAGCCAAGGGTTGGCCTATTGAGTTTGAAGGAAGTATATGCCCTTTAAAATTAATTCATTATCCCCCAAAATAACTTTCATAAATATAATATCCAAGAGGGCATAGATGCGTACAATGTAGCAAGCGAGGAATACAATGGTTGAAAAATAAAATGCGAGAAAAATAGTCCCACGCAAGGGATAAAAATAAAAACAATCATAAAAGCCTACAAATTAGCAAATGAGGGATACAAATTTGGGCAAGGGAAAATAACAAGAGAGAGAAACAGCCCCGTGGGAGGGATAAAACAGAAAACGCTAGCATTTAGACGATCCTTCATCAGTCTTCGCCTTCTTGGATTTGTCCACCTTATGTCACATGCGATATCCGTTTGTGATCAAGTAACTTTTTGCATAATTGCAAATTTCATATCGATTAGGGTAGACAAATATCCTATATGCTTCATGAGAATTTTCTTGACTTCCGCACTTCCTATTTTTTCACCAAATCCTTGGAGTATTCGTCTGGTCTTGAATCTTCTTAGGTATTGATCGATCCACACCTACATAAAGAAAATAAGGTGATCCATTCCCCCGCTCCAAATGATAATGAATTTATATCAATAGGCATAAACTTTCCTCAACACATAAGTATGATTTGTCCATAATTGACTGGGAGTCAATAGATGCAGGGTAGGTTTTCTAATGGTCCCAATACCCCCTCGAGTATTAGGTCGTTCTAGGCTCATGCCTTAAAAGAGGGATTTGGTTTTCGCTCTATCTTTGGTGTCTAGAGTGGGCTTGGACCACGTTCCCAAGTGGACAACTTGAGTTTGAAAATACAAACAACCATCGAATGTCTAACGTGCCAATAAATCATCGTATTTCCAATACTTTATTTGGAATTGAATAATATAGGAGACGAGACATCCACGAAACCTCAAATAATTTATATATCAAATGAGGGAGAGTATGTCATGAATGGAAACAATTGATAGAATCACAAGATAGTATCAAACCACCACATTTAATCAAGTAAAGTCAAATAATCAGTCAACACAGTCTAAATTTTGGTTAGAATTTTAATAAATTTTATAGCAGAGTAGTCATTTCTGTTTTATCCCTTTTTGACTTTGAAGGATTGAAAACATTTTATTTCGACCTTTAAAAACTATTTCAAAACTTTAAAGAAAAATTTAATATAATTTAAGACATTACAAAGTCATCACTTGATTCTTTAAGAAAATATAAAAAAAAACTAAAGGTATTTTAAAGACTTGAAAACAGAAACAAATCTTTAAAATTAGAGGAAAAGAGCAAGGATTCAGGTAACGCCTAGAGAAGGTTTTTAAGGCACTCAAAAACGTCTGTTAAAAGCGATTGACCAAAATAAAATTTTGACTGATTTGACTAGTTTTGAAAATGCAGCTAACTTTGTAATACCATGAAGTTCAAAATCATTTGCAAATATGGCATCTATTCTACTCAAGTGAAAAAATTATTTATTTAAATTAAGGAGAAATTTCCCCAAAAGGAAAGTTTAACTTGAGCCCAATTTTTTTATCAATTTAAGAAAAATATATTGTTTCAATAAAAGAAAGAAAATAAATAAATTATGAAATTTTAAAAATTATAAAAGGGTTTTAACTTTTTATAAGAAAAATTTATTTTTTATATCGAGGAGAATTTTTTTTAACTTAAATAAGTCACTTTAGCACATGAACAAAATAAAATTCCATTTTTCAGAGGATTATTCTAAAGAAAGAAAAACTTAAAGAGACTTGTTTCATTAACCTAAGAATTTAGCCTACGTGACGAATTATAAAGTAAAATACAAAAGTAAAATATAAATGACAATTTGAAAGCGAATGTATTTTGATTTAACCAAATTTAAGAATTAATTACATACAAGTATTCAAGCATGAATTACACGTGAAAATATATATACAAATAAATAGAGGAAGTTAAGAAAAATGGGTTTTGAACCCATACGAACCTGTACGGCGTCAATTCGCAACTTTATAGGCTTTTTGTTCCATTTTTAATATTTATTCACCTTGATCTTCAAGCTTGTATGCTAGCTTCCAAATATAACATTTAGCTAGGCATTTTCCTTAACTTCGGATTTTAGGGCCTTTGATAGGTTGGAGTTCGAATAGTATGGGCCTTGTAGGCCCATCAATGAAGTGCGTGGGATAAGGTCTAGGGAACCCATGCCGATGTCACATGTACCAAAAAAAATAAAGATTAACATGCACAGGTAGACCTAAACAAACACGATGTACCAATAAGAGAACGATTCATGCTTAGGATGTTTTATCACGTTGTTAAACACACTGTTTACCATAACAAATTGTAATTCGGTGACTGGAGCAATTTTAAATACTGAAATGCATCTTCTCAATCCAAATTTTCCCAAACAAGGAGCAGGTTTAATCATTTATTAAAAATGTCAAAAATTCTCTTACAAACTTTATCTTCTAATGAGGCAAAGCAAACTCTACAGGGATAATATGTGAGCTTGGATTATTTGCAATATCGAACAAAGGAGAAAACGATTAAAACGCTACAAAATATTAATGCAAAGATTAGTTCAGACTTAAGATATATTAACTAAAAGATATACCAATCGCTATGGAAGTTTGGAAATCAATTTTGAAATTAGAGATTACAGATAGAGTGATAGGCCGAAATCCGATTGGGAAGATCGCCCGAACTTTAAGTTAAACACTTAGGCATGCCGACAATAGTTATATCGACAAAACAAATGATTGTGACCATCTCACTCATTCTAAAATTCGCACAAATTTATCTACAATAGGATATATGTCTAACGCCCCAAAATCTGAGCTCCCGGGATGCCACACGGTGATCCGAACTACAAGTAGTCCTGATATAACCCTGAATGCCTTCTACTAAGTCTGGATCTCAAAATAGGGGATATGAATGTAAGATCATATTATACGCGGAAATCTTATCTGAAACATACTAAGAGTTTTGGTAAAACAATACTCAAGACATCGAAATACTAAATCAAATGTCTAAAACTGAATCTAGTAGTCCGACAAGCCTCTACTGACTGAATGTAAAGAGTCACTAGGACATGCCCCAGCTGACTGAAACTATATGAAATAAATACGAAAATATCTATTAATAAACTGAAAATATGAATAGCTAAGTCCCCGAACTATGGGGATTCACCAACTGTAGAGATGTAGATGAGATGCTCGGAAATCACTCGCGCTGCTGAGGCTGAGACCTGAACCTACATTAGGAGACAATATAGCACATAGACATATATGTGGATCAGTATTTTGATGATGTACTGAGCATATGGGGGTGAATGCAATAAGTGAAAAATATTATCACAATTTATAAAACCATCCATGCTAAATGAAAATGACTCGCATAGGCTTGAATAAAATCTGAAATCTGAAGATCATAAATCACAATTAATAAAGCATATACTGTAAATCTTGTGAGTCATTACACTTAGTTCTAAAATTTGAATTCTGTTCTTATTATCAAATCATATAGGCTAAGTGAAATCTGAAAACTTATTCTGCAAGGGAATTCATTCAAAGCTTTGGGGGTTCTCTTCACCGATATAAACCATGTTAGATACATAGAGTCTAACATCTTGTCCTCCCAAGAAAGAAACCTCATGTTTGGGAGAGGTGTCATACTCTTGCCAAGGAGTATAACCTAATCCATGTGATCGATCACAAGCTAAATCTGTCATCCATATAGAAATGGGAATAATCTCATTCAGTCCCTACGTTGGCTCGTAGTTCTGTGAAAGGTAGGGCACGCTAATCCCCAACTTTCCACTCGGTGCAAAATACTACTCCCTCTTAAATCTGTATGCTCAAACCATTGGAAATCCACTTTTTAAAACTAACATAAGGGTTCATATGGAAAACCAATTATGCATTTATATGAGTAAATCTGTAAATAAAGCTAATCTGATTTCTTTAAACTATAATAATTTGTAAAGTGGATTCCAAAGCTAAACCAATGATCAAAATATCAAAGCTTTACTGAAAAATCTGTAAATAATCTGCTCATAAGATGCTTAAAGCATCACCTTTCTTGAAATAGTACTATTCAATCTTAGGGTAGTAACCCATGCATCAATCTCATTTTAAATCATCATAATAATCATGCTTGATAATGTAAATATTGATAAAACAACTCAAAATCTGGAAATTTCAGCAATATGGATGAAAATATGAACATAATTATGGAATTCAACTTCTAAATCATTGGAAATATCATAAGCTTGTAAATAACAATAATGGGTGTAAGCCCTAACTTGAATTTCATGAGAAATCATATAAAATTCTGTAAATTTGTAATAAAAAAATAAGTTTTGGGCACAAGGATCAAAGGATTATCCTTGTTGAAAACCCCCACATACCTTAATTGGTGATCTTTGATGAAAAACTTGAATCTTGGATTCCTATTGATGCTTTGGAGATGAATTCTTAGAGTTCTTGTGTTGGGGATCCTCAATCTTGAATTTCTTTGGAGAATTGATGGAGGAATTTGGATTTCTTGGGGATAAAGTTTGATGAGCTAGGGTTTTGCTTGAGAGAGATTTGATGAAAAATGGATGTAAAGTGCTTTGAAGGGGTTTAATTTATTTTTTAAGACGGATTAGGGGCTGGGAGAATGACTACGGTACCTTCTTTAAACCCCTAAACGAACAGAAAAAACGTAATATTTTTTGAACTGGGTGGCCACCGCGACGCGCCACTATCACAGCGGCTTACTGGAAAATGGACGAATGGGAACTGGTCTTTTACCGTGATGCGCCACCATCGCGGAGCCCTTTAGTTTGCCATTTTGACCGTTGGCGCGATGCGCCAGTATCGCGAAGTCCCACTGGAAATTGACAAATGGGAAATTGGCCCTCTCCGCAGTGTACCAATATCGTGGAGGTCCACTGGAATTTGACAATCGTCATTTAAACCTTCTCCGCAACGCGCTAATGACCGAAATGACGGTGTTTTATGACTAGAACTTAAAATTACCATAACTTCTTACTCGGTTATCGGATTTAGGCAAATCTTATATCGCTGGAAAGCTAATTGAATTTCCTACGCATTGGAGGGTCTAAAACAAGAAAATTACACATGAAATAATTATTATTCACTTCAGAATCTATCCCTTAACATTCTAGGGACGAATTTAAGCTAAGAAAGGTACGGGGTATTACAATATCTCTTCCTTGGGAATATTCATCCTCGAATATTGCAAATTAGACTAAAAATACAGAGGAATCTGAGGATATATAATAGCATGCACAACTGAAATAAACTGAGTAACTGAATCTAAATCATTCTAACTGAGTAATTCTGTAAGTGCATGAACTTACATGAGGACAACTATATAGATGAATATACGAGTAGAAAAGAACCGTATCAAGGGAGAGTATTACTTTCGGTTAAATTTGAGTTTGCGGAGAAGAAGTAAGGGTACTTGGCTCGCATATCTGCTTCTGCTTCCCAAGTGGCACCCTCAACAGACTGATTCCGCCAAAGAACTTTGACCAAGGGATCTTCATTGTTCCTTAGTCTATGGATCTGATGATCTAAAATCTCGACTGGAATCTCTTCGTATGAAAGGTTGTTCTGAATATCTAAGCTTTCTAAAGGAACTACAATGGTGGAGTCACCGATGCACTTCTTAAGCATAGAGACGTGAAATACAGGATGAACGGTTGACAAGTCTGCCGACAAATCAAGCTCATAAGCTACTTTTCCAACACGACTCACAATTCTGAAATGGCCAATTTATCGGGGACTAAGCATTCCCTTCTTGCCAAATCTCTTCACCCCTTTCATGGGTGAAATATTCAGATACACTAAATCACCAACCTCAAACTCGAGGTCCCTTCTTCTTACATCTGCGTATGATTTTTGGCAACTCTGGATTATTTTCAATCTTTCCTTAATCAACTTAACTTTCTCCATAGCTTCATACACTGCATCGGGCCCAAGCAACGTGGCCTCACCCACCTCAAACCAACCTATGAGTGATCTATATCTCCTCTCATAAAGAGCCTCAAACGGGGCCATCTAAATGCTAGAATAGTAACTGTTATTATAAGCGAACTCAATCAATGGAAAATGCTCATCCCAACTACCTTTGAAATCACGATCACATGCCCTTAACATATCTTCTAGAGTTTGAATGATCCTCTCTGCTTGACCATCTGTTTGAGGGTAGAAAGATGAAATAAGATGGACTTGGGTACCAAGACCTTTCTGAAAGGATCTTCAAAACTGGAAAGTAAACTGAGTACCCCTATCTGAGATGATAAACAAGGGAACTCTATGTAATCTGACTAACTCTCGGATATACAACTTAACATAATCCTCAGTTGTATAGGACGTATGAACTGGCAAGAAATGCGTTGACTTAGTCAGTCTGTCTACAATAACCCAAACTGAATCATGATGACGACGTGAATGGGGTAAACCAGTTATAAAATCCATATTCACTTCTTCCCATTTCCAAGTGGGGATACCAAACTCTTACAACGTACCACCAGGTCTTTGGTGCTCTACCTTAACTTGTTGACAAGTTGCATATTTAGCTACGAACTTTGCTATTTCTCTCTTCATACCATTTCACCAATAGATTTCCCGCAAGTCGCAGTACATCTTGGTAACACCTGGATGAATAGAATAACGCGTACCATGAGATTCAGCCATAATCTGTTATCTCAACTCATCAACACATGGCACACATAATCTACTTTGATATCTCAACATTCCATCTCCCCCTTGGGAGAAAACCTCTACCTTTTGGTCTCTCACTAACTTTTTTAGTTTGACCAAACTAGAATCCATATCTTGGTTCTCCTTTACTTCTGAAACTAGGGAAGATTCGAAACAACTCTGAACCCAAACATTCCCTTTAGCTGAATCAACCAACCTAACAACCAATCTAGCCAAACAATGAACTTCTCAAGCTAACTCTTTCTTATCATTCTCCACATGAGCAACGCTGCCCATAGACAATCTACTAAGGGCGTCTGCCACTACATTGGCCTTGCTCGGATGATACAACACGCTCATGTCATAATCCTTTAACAATTCTAACCATCTCCTCTGACGAAGATTCAACTCCCTCTTGGTAAACACATACTGTAAACTTTTGTGGTCCATGAACACATCAACATGTACACCATACAAATAGTGTCTCCAAAATTTCAATGCAAACACCACAACAGCTAATTCAAAATAATGGGTTGGGTTATTCTTTTCATGAGGCTTAAGTTGTTTAGAGGCATAGGCAATGACATTACCTCTCTGCATCAACATACAACCCAAACCAACTCTACAGGCATCACAATACACCACAAAACCAACCGTACCATCGGGTAACGCTAAGATTGGGGCTGTAGTGAGTCGAGTTTTCAACTCCTGAAAACTCTTCTCGCGGGAATATGACCACTAGAACTTAACTTTCTTTTGGGTCAATCTAGACATCGGGGATGCAATAGATGAGAAACCTTTAATAAAACATCTGTAATAACCAGCTAGACCTAAGAAACACCTAATATCTGACGGAGAGATAGGTCTAGGCCAATTTTTTATGGCTTCTGTCTTTTGGGGATCGACTCTAATGCCATCGGTGAAAATAATATGACCGAGAAAGGCTACTGATCTTAGCTAGAATTCACACTTGTTGAATATGGCAAACAATTGATAATCTCTAAGAGTTTACAAGACAATTCTAAGATGATCTACATGGCCATCCTCACTACGAGAGTACACAAGGATATCATCTATGAATACTATGACAAACATGTCAAGATATTGTTTGAACACTCGATTCATAAGGTCCATAAAAGTTGCTAGAGCATTGGTTAGCCTGAAAGACATGACTAGAAACTCAAAATGACCATAACGGGTTCTGAAAGTTGTCTTTGGAATATCACATTCCCTTACTTTAAGCTGATGGTAGCCGGATCTAAGGTCTATCTTTGAGAAATAACTTGCACCTTTGAGTTGATCAAATAAGTCATCAATTCTAGGAAGAGGGTATTTGTTCTTGACTATAACATTATTCAACTGATGATGGTCAATGCGCATACGCAAAGAACCATCTTTCTTTTGCACGAATAGGATGAGAGCTCCCTATAGAGAAACACTAGGCCTTATGAAACCTTTATCTAAAAGATTTTTGAGTTGCTCTTTCAACTTCTTAAGCTCTACGGGAGCCACACGATATGGAGAGATCGAAATAGGCTGAGTATCTGGGAGAATATCAATTCCGAATTCTATTTCCCTATCGGGAGGTACCCCTGGGAGATCTTCTAGAAAAACTTCAGGAAATTCATTGACCACTCGAATAGACTGAAGTGTTGGAGTCTCAGACTTTGTGTCTTTGACTCGAACTAGATGGTAAATGCAATCTTTGGATATCAACTTTCTGGCCTTAAGATAAGATATGAAATGACTTTTGAGAGACACCGAATTACTCGACCATTCAAAGACTGGCTTATTTGGGAATTGGAACTTCACCACTCGGGTGTAAAAATCTATGGTTGCATAACAAGAATGGAGCCAATCCATACCAAGAATAAGATCAAAATCAACCATGTCTAACTCTATCAAGTCTGCTAACATGACTTTATAAATGACAGTGATAGGGCACTTTTTATAGACCTGTTTAGCAACAACTGACTCACCTACTGGGGTAAAAACCAAGAAAATTTCAGGGATCTTTTCAGAACTTATCTCAAAATTCACAGCAACCAATGAGGTCACATAAGAGAAACTCCACCCAGGGTCTAGCAACACATAAACATCAAGATGAAAGACACGAAGTATACCAGTAACAATGTCTGGTGAATCTTCCTGCTCCTGGCAGGATGGTAAGGCATAAAACTGATTCTGGCGCTGACCGTCACCGGTACTGGATGATGCGCCCTGAGGAGGAGCTGGGCAACCTAAAAGAGCTGGTGCACTGGTAGCCTGAGTCTGAGGACGAACATCCTTATTTCTCTGTCTAGCATGCGGGCACTCTTTGATTCCATGACCCAGCTGGACACAACCATAGCAACCTTTCCGTCCAGCTAAACACTCATCAGGATGATTCTTACCACACCTAGTACACTGAGGATAGCTGGGCCTACCACTCACACTATTTTGAGATCTGTACATAGAAGACCTACCCCACTGTTCTTGTCTGTTTCTAGGTGCATGAGCACTGGCTGAAGAAGATGCAGGCATAGATAAATGATTTTGAAACTTCGAACGATTTCCTTCTTGAGATCTATCCTGGCCATACTCAAACTACCCTATTCCAGCCTTCTTATTTACTCTCTCTTTCCTTCATCTTTTCTACCTCAATCTGATGAGCATGCATCATCAATCTAGGAAGATCCATGTCTCTAATGATCATAGCAGTCCTACACTCCTTAACCACCAACCCAGACACACCGGTCACAAACTTACTCATGCTTGACCTAGGGTCAGCCATCTGATCAGGGGCATACTTAGACAACTGGTTGAACTTATGGCAATACTCCTTTATTATCATTGAGCCTTACCTAAGGTTCATTAACTCTTATATCTTAGCTTCTCTCATCTCACGTGGGAAGAATTTGTCTAAGAATGGATCCTGAAATATCTGCCAAGCCATGGGAGCTGCATTCTCCCCTCTACTTTTCTTCCACATCACTACCCAATCATATGCAATATCCTTCAACCTATAGGATGCCAATTCTACACTTTCTTCTTCAAAAATATGCATAATTCAGGTGATCTTCTTCACCTCATGAATATACAATTGTGGGTCCTCACCTGCCTTCAACCCAAACAATTCCGACGGGTTCATTCTCATAAAATCTTAGATTCTGGTTGCGGCTAAGTCCCCATCTTGCTGAAGTAGGGCTGTAGCCTGACGATTTCCCTGAGCATTAGTTGTCACAGCTTGGGCTAGCACCTGAAAGGCAGCCCGAAACTCTGCATGTGACATATTCTCATTCAAAGGATCTACGGGCTGAGGTGGATGGTTACCATTTCTACATGCGTTAGCTAGATGAGGGGGCATTTTTTGTCACATAAAAGCACAATTTAAAAGCAGATTAAGACACTGAACACACGATTGATCATGAAAGAAGAGATGATTTTCTAAAATGCTCCATAGCCTCTTGGTCATAGATATGGCGCACTTCACACCGAAGATCAAAATTCTATGTAACACGGCTTGTCTATTTTCCTAGGACTCTCTAAACCTTAGGATCTGATACCAAATTTGTAACACCCCAAAATCTAACCTCCGAGAACGCCACACGGTGCTTTGAACTACAAGTAGTCCTGAGCTAACCCTGGCTGCCTTCTACTAAGTCTGGATCTCAAAATAGGTGATATGAATGTAAAATCATAATATACGTGGAAATCTTATCTGAAACATACTAAGAGTTTTGGTAAAAAAATATTGAAGACATTGAAATTCTAAATCAAATGTCCAAAACTGAATCTAGTAGACCGACAAACCTCTACTAACTGAATTTAGAGAGTCACTAGGACAGGCCCCAACTGACTCAAACTATCTGAAATTAATACGAAAATGTCTATTAATAAACTAAATATATGAATAAATAAGTCCCCGAACTATGAGGACTCACCAATTGCAGGGATGCAGATGAGATGCTCAAAAATCACTCGAGCTGCTGAGGCTGAGCACCTGGACCTACATTATGAGACAATGTAGCACATAGACATATATGTGGATCGGTACTTTGATGATGTACTGAGCATATGGGGTGAATGCAATAAGAGAGCAATATCATCACAATTTATAAAATCATGCATGCTAAATAAAAATGACTCACATAGGCTTGAGTAAAATCTGAAATCTAAAGATCATAAATCATAATTAATAAAGCATATACTATAAATCTTGTGAGCCATTACACTTAGTTCTGAAATTTGTATTCTGTTCTTATCCTCAAATCATATAAGCTAAGTGAAATCAGAAAACTTATTCTGCAAGGGAATTCTTTCAAATCTTTAGGGGGGTTCACTTAACCGACATAAATCATGTGAGCTACATAGAGTTCAACGTCTTGTCCTCCCAAGAAAGAAACCTCACATTGGGGAGGTGTCATACTTTTGACAGGGAGTATAACCTAGTCCATGTGATCGATCTCAAGCTAAATCTATCATCCATATAGAAATGGCAATAATCTCAATCAGTACCTACGTTGGCTCGTAGTTTTGTGGAAGATAGGGCACGCTAATTCCACGCTTTGCGTCCGCTGCTAAATACTACTCCCTCTTAAATCTGTATGCTCAAATCATTGGAAATCTACTTTTTAAAACTAACATAAGGGTTCATATGGAAAACCAATTTTGCATTTATATGAGTAAATCTATAAATAAAGCTAATCTGAGTTCTGTAAATTATAATTATCTGTAAAGTGGATTCCAAAGCTAAACCAATGATTGAAAGATCAAAGCTTTACTGAAAAATCTGTAAATAATCTGCTCATGAGATGCTTAAAGCATTATCTTTTTTTTGAAATAGTATTATTCAATCCTAGGGTAGTAACCCATGCATCAATCTCATGTTAAATCATCATAATAATCATGCTTAATAATGTAAATATTGATAAAACAACTTAAAATCTGGAAAATTCTGCAATATGCATGAAAATATGAACATAATCATGGAATTCAACTTCTAAATCATTGGAAATATCATAAGCTTGTAAATAACAATAATGAGTGTAAGCCCTAACATGAATTTCATGAGAAATCATATAAAATTCAGTAAATTTATAAAAATAAAAAAAAGTTTTGAGCACAAGGATGAAAGGATTATCCTTGTTGAAAAATCCCACATACCTTAATTGGTGATCTTTGATGAAAAACTTGAATCTTGAATTCCTATTGGAGATGAATTCTTAGAGTTCTCGTGTTGGGGATCCTCAATCTTGAATTTCTTTGGAGAATTGATGGAGGAATTTGGATTTCTTGGGGATAAAGTTTGATGAGCTAGGGTTTTGCTTGCGAGAGATTTTATGAAAAGTGGATGTAAAGTGCTTTGAAGGGGTTTAACTCATTGTTTAAGATGGATTAGGGGCTGGGAGAATGACCAAAGTACCCTCTTTAAACTCCTAAACGAATAGGAAATACATAATATTTTCTGAACTGGGTGGCCACCGCAACGCGCCACTATCACAGCGGCTCATTGACAAATGGACGAATGGGAACTGGACTTTCACCGCGACGCGCCACCATCGTGGAGCCCTTTAGTTTACCATTTTGACCACTGGCGCGACACGCCAGTATCGTGAAGTCCCACTAGAAATTGACAAATGGAAAATTGTCCCTCTCCGCGATGTACCAATATCGCAGAGGTCTATTAAAATTTGACAATCATCATTTAAACCTTCTCCGCGTTGCGCTAATGACCGAAATGACAGTGTTTTGCAACTGGAACTTAAAATGGCCATAACTTCTTACTCGGTTATTGGATTTAGGCGAATCTTATATCGTTGGAAAGGTAATTCAATTTCCTATGTATTGGAGGGTCTAAAACTGGAAAATTACACATGAAATAAATAATATTCACTTGCTATCCCTTAACATTCTAGGGGTGGATTTAAGTTAAGAAAGGTACGGGGTATTACAATATGATGAGGTGCGACATGTCAATCGAGCTAACATTCGAGAAACTCTAATTGTTCGTCACAGTAGATGGATTTATAGATAGCAAATACAGGGGAAAATTTGCAATGTGATGCAATAGACACAAGGAAAAAAAATAAGGCCATACGAGATAATATATTGATTCTAGGCCTATCATATATTCATTTTTAGCCAACCGAAAATGGGTGTTTTGAAGGGAAAAAATTCACCTTAATCTCAACCTCATATCCGTCAAACCCATTAATGGAATTTTAGAATGAAGCTGAGCCATGAGCAAGGTATACTTTATCCAAATTCCCACCTCTACTTCTATCTCAAACCACTTATAGAAATCGATCAACAAAGGTATATGAACGTAGGGGTAATAACATCTAAACAGAGAAACATCTTAAGTTATCTACACCCTCAACTTGACTAGTCACATTAGACCACGAGCAAAGATATCATTGAGGGTTCATCAGACTAGCAACTTTGCCTCATTCCACATACAATTTCATTTATCCTGATTGAAGTCATAAATCTAAAGATCATATAATGAACTGTCCATTTAACACAGATTCAAAGAAATAATTGTAGGCACGTTTCTTTAATCAAGATAAAAGAGAGCATTTAGACTTCACTTATTAATAAAACAAGCAGAAACAATGTCAAACACAACACTTACGAACGATATATTGGTAACTAAACAAAGCATGGATGATGTTTCATTTAGAATAAGACCTATACGACTAAAGAAAAAACAAACCATTCCCACAGTAATAGAACAAACCACCAGTCGCAAGATGAAAAGAAAGAAACTGGGGGAAGAAGTCAAAACGCAAATAAAAAAACAAGTAGCTTACCATTTTTGGAGCAGCAAATCGGACTACGAGCTTCGTCGGAATTTCTCTACCTCTATCGAAGTGAACTTAGATTCTTAGCCTAGAAATCCAAGGTTAAACGAGTCTTATCAAATTTCTTAACACCGAAATCCTTTTTTCGATAGCAAAATCCCACGCTCTTGGGGGGTTCCCGTTATCCAACCTCTCTCCAGCCTCCTTTTTATACTAAGAATAGCAATGTATTTATTGGAAGGGATTTGAGTTTGATTTTCAGCTTCTACCAATGTGGGATGTGGGAAAAACAGTGGCATTTTGGGAATTTTGTAAAGAAAAAATTCAAAATTTAAAAAGAGGATCAAATTATGAGTTAGATTTGTTCGAATTCTTAGCTGCTGTCACCGTTGAAGCTGAGATGGAATTGAGTCAGTTTGCATCATTTTTGCGACTGATTCCAACTGCATATGGGTTCGGGTCAAGGTCGGGTTACTGGTTTGCAGGTTGCAGTTGTTGCTGCATTGGGATTTTGCCAAAATCAGTTGTTGTCACTGATATTGTTGGCTGGGGTTGTTCGACTGTGTTTTTGTTTGTTCGATGTTGTTTTTGTGCGATGAAGGTTGGGTTGATATCGTTGTTTGAGTTGTTTGTTAAAGCCGATATTAGCGTTGTTTGCTGTTAATCGAGTCAGGTAAGGCTAAAAAAAGAGAGGGAAAATTGGGTCGGGTCGGTGGTGTCTTTGGGCTGGGATGTTGTTTTTGTGGAGTGGGATGAGATTTGGGGTTAGTCAATTTTATTTAAAATCTAGTCAAATTGAAAATTAATTTCTCAATTGTATTGCAATTGTGGTCTAATTAATTTCAATTATGGCCAAATTCAATGAATTGACTAAATTGGGTCACAATTCAGACTAATTTACAACCAATTTAGTCCTGAGCTTATTGGTTTAATAAAAATAAATAAATATTCTCTAGATAAATTATTATTAAGAACAAATTGTATTTACTCATTTGAATTAATTTTCAAGATGAGTCTCGATAAAAATTCAATTTTGATAAAAGTGTTCAGTTTAGTAACAAAATTTATGCAATCTTGTATTTGTAAATACGAAAATCTATAATTGTCACTTAAATGACAAAATTAATCGAACTAAATATTTTAGAACATATTTATCTGGATGAAATAGATATTTTAATTTTATTTAAAATCGAAGAAACTCAGGATTAAACTTAGTCGTGTAGGACAAAAATTAGGTGTCAACAACTGCCCCCTCCCTTTGGGTAGGGTAGATACAAGTAACCCTGGATAAAGTGAGTTTGACGTTCCTAATTTTTTGTCCGATTACAAATTTGTTTCTAAAAGAGGTTAGTTTTTGCACGAGTTTTTTAGAGTTATGACCGAACATCGGTATCAGGTTTCCTACATATCTCAGGTTATATGAGAATTTAGGCCACTTATAGTTCAATACGCTTGATTTTTAAGCACGGTTTTCAAAAATTTCACAAGCCATCTCAATTTTTAGATTTTTAATGAAACCAAAAAGCTGGGGAATAAGATAATTTGGGGGGAGGTTAGAATGCAGTCGATTTTTTAACATGGAGCCCAGCCTACATATCCTCAAAGTTCAGAAAATCAAAATGTTTGTAGTTTGACTCGATCGGTAGAAAAGATAGTATTTTATTTTAGACGATCTTCGGTTCAGAATGAGTGACGAGTTGATTGAGTTACAAAAAAGAGGCTTATAACCTCTTAACCATGAATGTGGAGCTCTTCGCATCCATAGGTAAGAATTTACCCGGACCTAATTTTCAAAAAACTCTAAGTATGCTGTCACTTGGATTTGAAGGACAGAGAAGGTTACCCTCGGTATTAGTTTAGATATATCTCGAAAGTGAAGCTGAAACTAGAATAAGTTTTATGCTTATCAAGATACATCCTTTCATGTCACTTGATAAATATTTCTACGTCAGCATGTTTAAATAAACATAGAATTAAGATCCTCATAATGTTTTATAATATTGCACCAATATTGTATCAAAGATATTATTGATGATATATCAGATCTCGTCATTTCATTATTTTCAGGTACCTGAACCTCTTATAAGGTTTCATGAAGTGTTATGCCGTAGACTCTTTAATAGCACATTACCTTCTTATTATGATCATTTGCTCCTTTTTCTTTTTTCAAAAATTATTGCATTTAGAATCGATTGATCTACCATGCTTCTTGCATGCAATAGATTTTTTCCTTTAGAGACATTTAATTTGAAGAATTTACAGTTAAATATGAGATTAATATTGGATCAGCAAATGCTTCTAGCATTTGAACTTGTATTATCTTTTGAATGAGGCTTTGATGATAATTCACAACATATTACTTACCTGTTTTATTATCTCCCCTTGATGTTAGGAAAATAACATACATCTCAAATTACTTTAGAGAATTCTTCTTTGTGCATCATGGTATATCCATCTATCAAATACCACACATCAAAACTACTTGATAGAATAATTGATTCCTGACCTTGAACTAATTGACAGGGAGGAATTAATCATATTTTTTTTAATCTAATGCAAATAAATGTTATTGTATGCAATATATCATACTTCATACCAACACATGAGACTTTGTTCTCATAAGCAATGGTTTAACTATTTATCGAAGGCATTTAACACCAATTTAACTAGCATTATCAAGATGAATTGTCTTGATTAAACAATCTGTAAAGTATGCTCTTAACTCAATTTATATTGAACAAGCAACTTTATGAATGTCAAATTGCATGTTGATAATAAACTCACATATGATCATCTTATATCAATGCATCTTAATAGATCATATGACGGGTGAATGGGCTCATATTCACCTTTTATACTTTTCAGATTTAAGGGACTCAATCCCAACATTAGTTGAACCAACCAACTTATCATGAGAACAAACAACGTGAATAATTTTTGAAGAATATTCTAATTCTTTTAATAATATCTAATACTCAATATACACATCTTCGGAATGTCACAATCATTCATGTCAATGTATGAATTTTTATACTAGTAAACTCCAAGTTTACCATGACATGTGCATTTTGCTTTAGTAAATTTCATCTTTACTTTACAAGAATAAACATCATATTTACTACTTCTGAGCAAGTTGTAAAATATTTCTTCTCAATTATTCTACCTTTTTCAGAGGTGAGTTGTGGTCCATCACAATCACATGCACATTTGTATTGATAATCTTTACTAAATATTATTACATTAACCTCATGGAATGGATCTGTAACACCCCGAGTCTGTACCCCGGATGCTACACGGTGCTTACAACCTCGAAGGATCACAAGCTAACCCATGACTGATATTTACTATGAGCACTGAATAATATACTGAAATAAATACAGAATAAAAAGCAGAAATACCATAAGGTTCAAAATCTGAAATACTGATAAATAAAAATATCTGATAAATTATCTGGATCGGAAATACTGTCTGAACTAGTCTAGTCTGAAATCCTCTAACTGAACTGTCTGAAAAGTAAAGTTGATGGACAAGCCCCCAACTAACTCCAACTAATGCAATACTGAAGCTATTGTAATGTTGAAATAAAAGCATATCTTCGATAGATGAGGACTCACTAATAAAGTTGTGACTACTAACTAGATCTGTCTAAGCGCGGTCAGAAACCTGAGCGTCTGAACCTATGATATGAGACATTATAGTGCAAAGAAAGAATATGCATCAGTACGTGGAATATACTAGTATACTATATGAGGTAAGGCTGAATGCAAGGGCTCATATGCATGAATAGTAACTTACTGAATGATATAGAGTAACTGAACATAAGAGTACATGAATAACTAAAACTAATGTAGATGTTGAGTATGAAATCTATGCATATATCTATATATATACTGTATCTGAGCTTTTATGAAGCTAAGTACTGAGTTCTGATAACTGAGTATCTGATAATCTGAGTTACTGATATTGATTGACTGTATCTGACAGTCCTGATTCTGTAGAACTGAACTGAGTTCTATACTGAAGACTGAGACTGAAACTGTGGGAGGTAATCATCTAATCGACATACCCCAAATAAGATAAGATAACTGAGTTGGGGTCCAATCTGTAACCCCAATTGGAAGGGTGTCAGTACCGTGCCACGGGTAAAGACAAAGCTGTGAGTTAACCCTCTTTGGCAGTAAGACATTTCGTCAACCGTCGCTAGCAGGAAAACTCATAAGAGATATATCAACCCTTATCTGGAAGAAGTCATCCCAACCTACGTTGGCTACGTAGTTCTATAACTCAGGGATTACTACTAAGGGTTAAACCCTATACTAACAGGAATGCCCCCATCCCTGGGTTAGCTAGGTCTTGAATCCTACTCCCAACTGAAGACACTAAACTACTCACTAGACTGGACTAGGCTTGACTAAACTGTTACGAAGCGTATTAATTGATTGAATTAGACTGATATTGAGTTTCACTGAGTTTTGTAATTGACTGAGAGTACTATTGATCGTTACATGAGTGGGACTACTCCGTAACTGACACTGGCTCTAGGTAAATAGCTAGATTGTCGGGTATTAAATACCCCCAAGGCTCGATAGCATGAAAAGTAAAGCAAAGAACAATCTTGAATAACATAACAATGTTCACTTTGTCATAATTCATTCATAGAGACATTTCATCAAACACTTATAATGCATTAACTTGTACATGAAAGGGGACAACATGTTAGCATGCTATAATGGCGTTATTTCATTCTCATAGATAATTTATCAAACACATGGGAAACATACTTGTTTTGCTAAATTATAAGCACTTAGGGTAAGCATGGTGATAACAATCAACTTGCAAATTGAAGGGTTTATCATGAATATCATGTAAATTAACATATACAAGGAACAATTCTTGGAACTTGGAATTTAAATCATGGATAATCATATAAACATGGCAATTACAATGCCCAAACTTGCAAATTCATGGATTATAACATGGGAATTACTCAATTCAATATACATGCTATTCAATTTCATGGAATCTACCATTAATCATGGATTGAAACTCAATTAATGTCAAGAACATGAATACAATTCAATTTCACACATGTAAATCTTGAAGTTTTAAAAACGGATTCTTGGACTCTATGGGTGAAAGGGACCCATAGATGAACACCTAACATACCTGGGAATATTAAATCTTAAGGGATCTTGGTGAACTTCTTGATCTTTGTTCTTGATTTCTTGAACTAGGGTTTTTGCCTTTTAAGAGAGAATGATTTTATTCTTGAGAGAAAATGAGAAAATAATGACATGTTAGGTTATATAAGGCATAATTTCGTGTTTAAGGCTGATCTGGGTCAAGGAAAAAAGACCCTATTACCCTTGAAAAGTTTTTAATTTTCGTCACTGAAAATCCGATTTGGGTAACTAGCGGGATGTGGTGCTATCGCGTCGTGTCACTGGAAACTAACAATTGGGAACTGGGTTGATGGCGCGACGCGGCGCCATCGCGGTGCCTTACTGGATGGAAAACTGGGCCTTGGTGCGACGCGCCATTATCGCGTAGCAATACTAGAAAAGTGACAATTGGGAAATGAAAGACCTCCGCGACTCAGTGAGATCGCGGAGTCACACTGAAAATTGACAATTGTCATTTAGACATACTCCGCGACGCGCTACTGGCCTGAATGACGGTATTTAACGACTGAAACTTAAAATAGCCATAACTTTTTACCCGATTAACGAAGTTAGGTGAATTTTATATCTTGAAAAGCTAATTGAATTTTCTACGCAATGGCGAGCTCTAAACTGAAGAATACTGAGTGTTTCAAAAATCTTATATAAGATTACTCACGTACTGAGAGTTAATTTAGGCTTATGAAAATACGGGGTATTGCAGGATCTGTGCTTACAGCAATCAAAATTTCTCTTCCCCATAATGAAATATAATCGTGTCTTAAGACTATAAAATTATGATAGCTTATAACCTCTTCCAAAATATTGTTAATTCAAGAGAAAATTGAGGTATGCATATAATGTAAATAATTTTTCTATAAGATATCTTATAATCATAATAAGCATGTGAAAATATTAACACTTTTGATGAATATTATCATATTGTCCCTCTACACTTATATCCGTGCATTAAATCACTTGTCTTCTTTCAGCAAGTTGTCAACTTTTAGATTCATCATATATTGCTATCATATTCACTTCATGGAATAGAGAATATCAATGGGATATGTTTCATGACTTTTCACCAAACACACATTATTTTACCTTAGCCATCATGATATCATCAATATGGTGTATTGAGTTTCAACCTCAATATCTTATCCATATAAAGGCGTCTTAGGCTATAACTCGATGAGACTTGAACCCAACATCTTATCATCATGGTGGATTGAAACTTTTATCCCAATGTCTTACCCTCTTAATTAGATGAGACTTAAAATCATCATCATACCTTTTAACAATATTATTCTACATGAACAAATTTAAAGCATAAGCGGTTCCAAATCAATTATTTTTCCTCAAATCCAACAATAATTATATCATTAGTAGCAGAAGACAAATAACACAAGAAATTACTAACCTTAAAATTACCTTTAGATTTACAGTCTCACCTTGTTTGACAGAGTCTCGTGCTGATAACGTGTTATGAAATATAAAGTAAGAACAAGAAGAATGGAGGGAGAAAAAGAATAATTCTTTATTTCTCTCGAGGAGTTCTTGAGAATGAAGGAAAGCCCTTTATTTAGAGGGGAAAACTAACCTTGAGGCTTCTAACTTTTTCATAAATAGACATTCACTATATATGATAAACTACACATTCACTATATGTGGTAAAGTAGACATTTTCTATATATGGTAATACATTTATAACAGTTAACTATATTTATTTATGTACTTATGTTAGACATATAAGTCTATTTATCGTTAAACGATGTGGTGCAGAGGATAGAGAACTCCTCCCTTAATTAGATCGAACACTGAATGAATAACAAGAGAAAAAAGATATATTAGTGATTTTGACCATCTCAAATTCTTGAGTGTTTGAGTTTAATTACATTGAATTTGGGTGACCAACCGATGAGACTTCTCTGTTTATAATAAATAAATATCTCAGCTTATAATTTGAAAATGATAAAACATAGTTTTGTCAATAAAAGCTAGTGGGTCCTTATCCAATTTAATTTGGTTTAACTTTAAAGGCTCAATTGAAAAGTATTCTTAGTTCAGATTATTATGAATAAAAAAATGAATTTCGATGCTGGCAAAAGCCTGGACAATATGATGGTCCAAAAAGTTTCATATTAGAAATAACTAAAATAGTATCATATGTTTGCAGGTAGATACAATTTGGTAGGGCATCAAAATAGTAATGAGACATGTCCTTGTTTGGATCGTAATTGTTGTGTATGTCGAGCAATATATTAGTCCTATTCTTTCTATTATGTCCTTGTTCGAATTATACGTGTGTGCAAACGTTTGGTCAACAAATACAACTTATTTATTGACTATAATGTAAGAGGTAATCGAATTATTATATGATTGGAATAAATAAAGTAAAAAGAACAAAAAAGAAAGTGACGGACTTTAAAGTAAGTGACAAAGGAGAAATGACAGTCGAAAATGGGAGAATTGATTGCTAAAAGTATGAAGAGGAAAAAAAGAATCAAAGGGAGAAACTAATGATATATGCCAAATAAAAGACAACAAAGACGAATGGAAAGGAACAGCTCAAATGTTATTATAAATTGAGGATAAGTAACTATGAAAGAATAGGGTGCAATGGAGGATGTTTATCCCTTATCTAGTGGTTTCAATTTCAAGCATTAGGTAAAAGAAAAATTCTTGATAGATAGCGCTACTTTCAAATAGGTTCTATTCAGCGTGAATTTAGATTTGGCGAGCTCTAATGTGAATACCGAAAATTAGATCAAAAATAAAAATAAAATAAAATAAATGGCGAATTAAGAAAGGACTACATAGGGAATACGATTAACGAGAAAATTTCCTTCCTTTTAGCATTATATACATGCATGTTTTATTATTTTTTTTTATTTTTTTGTGATAGGAGGAAAATTATTTATCTCTGTCAAGATTTCAAATTATATGATCACGAAGGTTACTTTGTGTTAGCCCCGTATATAGTTTCAATGATAGATAAATGTTGAGACAAGCTAAATGTGAAGTAGTACTAGCTAAGTGTATCAAGGATAGTTTAGTCATTTTATAATGGTAGTTATAGCTAACTTGATCATTTGTAGCTCATAGTTAGTTATAGTTGTTAAGTGAACAAGTGTTTACATAGAGACTCACATGCATTGTATTAGTTGGTTTTTTTATTCTCAATAACAGAAAGCTTCTTCTTCCTTGCTTCTTATTCATTTCTATGATTACAACATTGCATTTACGAACATGGTATCAAGGTTTTCTTTGCAATAATCACAGACAAAGATGGTGTGATTGCAGAATTATAATAGTATGTACCTCTTACAATATAACAGAGTAGTATTATTATATGTATGTTTTTGGTACTTTCAAATGTAGCATGTATCTCTTTCATAATTAACTATGTTTTGTATGTCATTTTGCAGAGTATGAGTTATGTTATCAAGGAGATTTCATCACATCCTTTAAGATTTAGAAGATCTTGTAATGCAAAATTCAAAAATCGAAAAAGAAAACAGATCGGATTGACAAATATTTCTTTAAAGAAGGAATAAATATTTCTTTTAAGAGGTATCAAGAATAACCCATAAACTCTTGAATATTCATAAATACATCTAGTCATCAAAAATTCTTTCTCAAATTCGAAATGATGATCTTGAATATCCTATAAACTCGTGGGTATTCACATAGAGATCAGGACATCAAATATTGTCTTTTTCTATGTGATCAAGAGGTGATCTTTCTCTCAAGATCAACTCAAAATATTGAAATGTTGCTTGATATTTTGACAGTCAAATACATTAAATGAAAGTTCAAATCATCTTAAGTTTGAGAAAGACACTATTAACGATCTTCGAATTATGAAAAATATATAAAAAAGAAAAATTAAGGATTTACCTTCAATTTCTATTTCTTCAAAAATTCTTGCATAACAAAATTAACAAATACTGTTAAAAGAAACTTTACAAGAGATGTTCTAGAATGATCTTGTTTCATTAAATTTCTGAAACAATAGGTTGACATCATCTCTTATGCATATATATTTATAAATTATCTATAAATATTAAATAGAACAAAACCATGGAAATAGATGTAAAAAGAGAAATAAATAAATAAATCTTGAATAATTCTTCTTATGCAAATTGATTCATGTCATATTTATTTAATTTAATGTCGAAGACTTTAGGACATTTGATGACAATCTCAAGTGCAATTATTTGAGACTTTTTAAAATATCTCAGCTTCCTTATTTGAAAAGTAATTAAATAGGTTCCAAATTAAAAATCCAAAATATTAATTATTACAACTAACAAAAACCAAATGCTGAAGTATTACTCTGCCCGTCTTATATTGATCGGTCACTTTTCTTTTACACACATATTAAGAAATCATAAATAAAAAGATAATTTTATTAATTTATTCTTTAAAATTTTTTCTAAAACTTAACAAATAAGTTTGAACACTTTAAAAAAGAATTAATTGCAAGGATACTATAAGAAAATTTTGATCAATATTTTTTTTTATTTAGTAAGGTAACCAATTAATATGAAATAACTATTTTGAGTAAGATAATCAATTAATATGGGACGGAGGAAATATAGTTAATTGAAAACTCTTGACTGTCAATTAATTTTACGGATAATCACTCAACTTTCACTTACTAACTGTACTAAAGTTATCAGATAATTTTTTAAAACAAAGGATCACTCAATATCGATACATTAAAACTCCCGTTGAGTCCGGAAAAGGGATATACGGAGCCTCATCTTGTATTTCTGTCAGAAGCTATTTTCACGACTTGAACTCGTGATCTCTTAATCACATGACAACAAATTTATCAGTTACTCCAAGATTCGCCTCACAAAGGATCACTCAATCTTACCCAAATATCATGAAAGTCGCTGAATTATTAACCTTAATTTGTTTAGAATTGAGTCATAGTTATTATCGTTAGTCGTTGTTATCATCACGAAAGTCACAAAACGAAAAATCCCGAAGTAACACAGGAAGTCATTCGGTGAATCGGAGTAAATAAAATAGACATTTACTTCTATATAATATCTAAGCATAGTTGAATATCTTTGTTTTAAAAAAACATTTAGTGACTAAAACAAAATAGACATTTTATGTAACATTTAGGCAACTTGAATCATCTTTGTTTAAAAAAGAATATTTAGTGGCTGATTGTGACACTTGATCAAAGTTGAATGATTTCTTTATGTTATTTCCACAATATATTCGGGTATGCAGAATCTGTATAGCAGAACAACAACTTCAACTAGTTCAAGTTTATAAATAAGAACACAATGAAGTATATCAAATACCCTCAACACAAGATCAAAATGACATTTCCAAGAGGTGTATTTTATTTTTCAAAAAAATAGATGAAACAGAAATGAATAAGGCCAAGTCATCCGAATTCACGGAGTTTCCTTAAGGAAATAATTCCCCTCACTGTACCCGAGGTTTTGGAATTTTTCCTCCCAGGATAAAATGGCCTTCAATTCGACTATAACGGTACCTCAAATAGTCGAATTCTTCGAACGCACTCAACAGTTTGATTGATCACGAAGAGTATTTTGAAGACAAGAAGAGTTTTGTAATCTGAAAATTTCTGTGTCAAAACCTGTGAATGAAACCAGGTTTATATAGCCACAAGATGCCTTTTCAGAAATGTGGCATTGGTTAAATTTAAAGGTGTGTGACTTTTCTGAAAATGTATGTCTGTTTACTTAAAACAGTGCATCATTTTGCTGAAACAGTACATACCAGTTCGCCTGAAACATTGTGTCATTTCATCGAAACATTGCATCAGTTTATTGAAACAGTGCATCAGTTCACTTGAACGGTGCATCTTTTTACTGTAACAGTGCATCTGTTTGCAGAAACAATGCATCAATTCAGTTTCAGCACTGCACTGTTTCGAAAAACTGCATGCATGTATAAATGGAGAATCAAAACAAATTATTGCGTTTTACTATTTGGTAAATTCGGATGATCAAATAAAATTTATCCAAAAAGATAGATCTCATCGATCATTTGCCAAATCCAAATCCAAATCCAAGTCCAAATCCAAATCCGAAGCCGAGCCGAGTGAGCGACGACGACGACGGCGCGAGGCATCTCTATTTTATTGCCTCACTTATCATCTGGAGTAAGTGTTCATAAATATAAACACTACAAAGTTCCCTTCTCCCATCAATGTGGGAGAATTTGTGGACTTTCTAATTTGGGAGTATACCTTCTAAATTGGTATCTCCTTTTTTCCATCATTTTTCTTTCCATTTTTTTCATTCACACTTCATTCATATACTATGAACCCAACAATCCCCCACATGAATGGAAAATGGCTATTTTTCATAAAACTTTTACGGACAAGTATGCGATCATCAAGCAAAGACTGAGTTTCCCTTTGAACTTTCCGTAGTGAACATGTATCGGATGCACTCGGTCAATCAGTAGATTTGATATCTTTGAACCGTCGAGCTTTAATGTACACCTAGACAACACATGTCACACAATCAACCTTTTACCTTTTATGGTTCTTACGGTTTTTTTCTTTTCAGCCATGAACACGTCCCGATTTTCATGAGAGCTTAGAAAATAGGCCTTTACTAACATTCTCTTTAAAACGGCTTCCACTTCGCCCTCGCATAGGTGATTTCTAAACATTCAATCCTGTAGATTAAACTATTTGGTCAAATCTGCCAAAATTAGATAATCATTAAAAGACTTTTCACCTTAAGTCTTATCCTAGTTTACTATACATTGTCTACATCATGAGAATGGGTTGGGTAATTGACAATGTTGAACCTGTCAGACACAACTTTGTTTGATCTCCTTGAACCTAGCTCTTGGAATCTCCAGTCTGCTAGGTAGAGTTACCGCCATGCTGACTTGTCCTAGGCCTTAAATCCATTCCCTTGGATGTCCTTTTTACTCCTTCTCTAGATAGGCCTTTTGTAAGTGGATTCGACACATTATCTTTTGACTTTACATAATCAATAGTGATAATTCCATTAGAGAGAAGTTCCCTAACGGTATTATGTCTCTGTCGTATATGACGAGATTTACCGTTGTACATCATGCTCTCTGCCCTACCTATTGCCGCTTGGCTATCACATTGTATACATACTAGTTCTACTGGCTTGGGTGCGGAATATCTTCCAAGAAATTTCGGAGCCATTTTGCTTTTTCATCGGCTTTATCTAATGCGATAAATTCAGATTTCATTGTAGAGCAAGAAATACACGTCTGTTTGGATGATTTTCAAGAGACTGCTCCTCCACCGATAGTAAATACATATCCACTTGTGGATTTTACTTCGTTCGATCCGGTGATCCAATTTGCATCACTATATCCTTCAAGTACCGCAGGATATTTATTATAATGCAAAGCATAATTTTGAGTGTATTTAAGATGACCCAAAACTCTTTTCATTGACATCCGATGAGTTTTGTTGGGATTACTCGTGTACCGACTCAATTTAGTGATAGCACATGCTATGTATGGTCGTGTACAGTTCATTATATACATTAAATATCCCAATACTCTTGCGTACTCCAATTGCGAGTCACTTTCACCTTCATTCTTTCGAAGTGCAAAGCTCGCATCTAATGGAGTCTTGACAATACCGAATTCCATATACTTGAACTTGTCAAGTACCTTTTCGATATAATGAGACTGTGACAATACCAACCCTTGTGGATTTCGATGGATTCTTATAACTAAGATCACATCTGCAACTCCAAGGTCCTTCATATCAAACTTGCTCTCGAGCATTCATTTTATTGCATTTATGTCAGAAATGTCTCTACTAATGATCAACAAATCATCCACATATAAACATACAATGACTTGGTGATTTGGAGTGTCTTTAATATAAACACACTTATCACATTCATTTATTTTGAATTCGTTTGCCAACATGGTTTGGTCAAACTTCGCATGCCATTGTTTTAGTGCTTGCTTTAGTCTATATAATGACTTGATAAGTTTACACACCTTGTTTTCCTTTTTTGAAACCACAAAACCCTCAGGTTGTTCCATGTAAATTTCTTCCTCCAAATCTCCATTTAGGAATGCGGTTTTCACATCCATTTGATGAATTTGAAGATCATATACCGCCGCCAAGGCAATTAACATTTGAATCGAGGTTATCCTTGTTACTGGCGAGTATGTATCAAAGTAATCAAGGCCTTCCTTCTATTTGAAGCCTTTTACTACAAGTCTTGCCTTGTATTTGTCAATAGTACCATCCGCCTTCATTTTCCTTTTGAAGATCCATTTAGAATCTAAAGGTTTATTTTTGAGAGGAAGGTCAACCAATTCCCATGTATGGTTGCTTAAGATAGAATCTATCTCACTATTGACTGCCTCTTTCCAAAAGGATGAGTCCGCATCGCTTCCCTAAATGTTTGAGGCTCATTTTCTAAGAGAAATATTACAAAATCCGACCCAAACGAAGTTGACGTTCTTTGACGTGTACTACGTCTTGGATTTTCTTCATTATGTACATTCTCACTTGGTTCGTCTTGAGGTCGTTTAGATCCTCCACTAAACTGTTCATATCTAATTTTATACGGGTAAATATTTTCAAAGAATTCAGCATTGTCTGATTCAATTACCGTATTTTCATTAATATCCGGATGTTCGGATTTATGAACCAAAAATCGACATGCTTTACTACTTTTAGCATACCCTATGAACACACAGTCCACCGTTTTAGGTCCTATCTTAACCTTTTTAGGTATAGGAACTTGAACCTTTGCTAGACACCCCCACACTTCGAAATATTTCAAGTTAGGTTTCCTTCCTTTCCATTTTTCGTAGGGAATTGATTGTGTCTTACTATGGAAAACTCTGTTGAGTATACGATTGGCCGTAAGGATAGCCTCCCCCCATAAGTTTTGGGTAAATCAGAACTTATAAGTAAGACATTCATCATTTCCTTCAAAGTTCGGGTTTTCCTTTCTGCAATTCCATTAGATTGAGGTGAATATGGGGCCGTAGTTTGATGGATGATTCCATTCTCTACACATATTTGCGCAAAGGAAGATTCATATTCTCCGCCCCTATCACTTCTTATCATTTTGATCTTTTTGTCTAACTGATTTTCAACTTCAGTTTTATATTGCCTAAACGCATCTATTGCTTCATCCTTACTATTTAGCGAGTAGACATAACAATATCTAGTGCAATTGTCAATAAAAGTTATGAAATACTTTTTTCCACCACGTGATGGTGTTGACTTTATATCACAAATATCAGTGTGTATTAAGTCTAAGGGATTGGAATTCCTTTCAACGGACTTATATGGATGTTTTGCATACTTTGATTCCACACACGTTTGACACTTTGATTTATTGCATTCAAAGTTTGGCAAAACTTCTAAGTTAATCAGTTTTCGTAACGTTTTGTAATTAAGATGGCCTAAACGTTCATGCCATAAATCATAAGACTCAAGCAAATAAGAAGAATTTGAACTTTTATTTATTTCAACAGTAATTACATTCATTTTATAAAGGCCTTCGGTCAAATAGCCTTTTCCTACATACATTTCTCCTTTGCTAATTACAATTTTTCCAGAAACGGTTACACATTTGAATCCGTTCTTATCTAGGAGTGAAACAGAAATTAAGTTCCTACGTAACTCCGGAACATATAACACACTGTTCAGTGTCAAGACCTTGCCGGAAGTCATCTTTAAGCAATTTTTTCCTGTTCCCTCCACCTTAGCAGTAGCGGAGTTAGCCGTGCAGAGCATTTCTTCTGCTTGAGCCGGAGCAAATGACGAAAACAACTCCTTGTTGGCACATACATGGCGGGTGGCACCAGAATCCATCCACTATTCGTGAGGATTCTCCGTCAAGTTGCATTCTGAGAACATAGCACACAAATCATCGCATTCTTTGTTGGATTCAATCATATTTGCTTGATCCTTTTTCTTGTCTTTCTTTGGGGCTCGACAATCTGTGGACTTGTGGCCAATTTTGCCACAATTGAAGCATTTTCCCTTGAACTTTTTCTTGGGTTGATTGCTTCCATGTTCAACTTTCTTTCTTTTCTTCGAATTGCTTTGGTCATCTTCTACAATATGTGCTCCATTAATTGTAGAATCATACATGGCGTAAATCCAAATTAGTTGGACTTCAATACGACTATCAAACATCGGAGGAATAACAAAAAAAAAAGAGATATATTAGTGATTTTGACTATCTCAAATTCTTGAGTGTTCAGTTTAATTACATTTAATCTGGGTGACCAACCGATAAGACTTCTCATTATAATAAATAAATATCTCAGCTTAAAATTTGAAAATGGTAAAAGATAATGTTGATGTAATATACTACAAATTATAATAATTACAGTTGAAATAAAAATGAACAAAAAATAAAAAAAAATAAGATAGTCTTCTTCTTGGCTGAGGCGCGGATATCTCGCTCTCTTTGAGAAAATTTAAGCTCACTGCGGCATAATCTACACCAATCTAGCAGTATATCTCTTGACTTGTCTCCTCCAGTATACAACAGCCTATCAACGATGTACAACTCAAACAACTTCAAATTAGTTGAAAAGTCTAAAGCTCCACCATAAGAACACCTTCCTTCAACATATATTTACTTTCTTTGTATAGTGAATATAGTTAAAGACTTATAATATTTTCTTTGTTTCAACTCTTTCTTTCACTAATATAATTACTATCTTTTGTATAGTGAATATAATTGTAGACTATACACTATAATCCTTTTCACACTTATCATATTTTCTTGTACATACAATAACATGCAAGATCGCCTCAATTTATTGGTGAAGTATTCATTCTTGTATTGAATATGAAGAATGAAGAGTGGTGGTAAAGAGGAAAGATTAATAGCCTTTAGGTTACAACAGTTACAAGAAACTAATGGCACTAATAGCCATGAGAGTTACGACAAAATAATGAGAGAAGTTACAAATTACTAAATGTCACATTCTACCACCATAAACAATAAGAGTAATGTGGCTAGATAAATAGTCTTATTGTTACATATGTTGCATGCAAATAATGACCATGGAGTTACAACAATTAATGGTCATATGAGTTACAAGACATAATGTGGTAGATTATGGACAAATAAAGTGTTAGAACTTATTACAAGAGTTATCAAAATATAATGACACCACTTTCTCCACTTTATATCCAAAAATTAGCATGCAAATTAAGATTTTAATATTAAAATGCATAATAACACCAACATATAATTTTGTCAAGCCCAATTGGATGTTTTCGTTAAATATCTCTTAATTATTTATTTAATAAAAGTTAGTGGGTCCTTAGCCAATTTAATTTGGTTTAACTTTAAAGGCTCAATTGAAAAGTATTCTTAGTTCAGATTTATTATGAATAAAAAAGATGAATTTCGATGCTGGCAAAAGCCTGGACAATATGATGGTCCAAAAAGTTTCATATTAGAAATAACTAAAACAGCATAATATGTTTGCAGGTAGAGTAGATACAATTGATACAATTGATACAATTTGGTAGGGCATCCAAATTAGTAATGAGACATGTCCTGTGCTTTCTATAATGTCTTTGTTCAAATTATACGTGCGCAATTGCAAACCTGTAAGAGGTAATCGAATAAATATGCGATTGGAACAAATAACGTTAAAGAACAAAAAGAAAGTGACGGACTTTAAAAGTATAGTGACAAAGGAAAAATGACTGTTGAAAATGGGAGAATTGATCGCTAATAGTATGAAGAGAGAAAAAAAAAAGACTCAAGGGAAGAAACTAATGATTTATACCAAATAAAAGAAAACAAAATGAATGAAAGGAACAACTCAAATGTTAATATAAATTAAGGATAAGTGAATATGAAAGAATAGGGTGCAATAGAGGAGGATGTTTCTCCTAGATAAGGTTTCGATTTCAAGCGCTACATAAAAGAAAAATTCTTGATAGAGAGTGCTATTTTTTAATAGGTTCTACTCTGCGTGAATTTAAATTAGTCGGACTTTAATATAAATATTAAAAATTAAGTGAAAAACAAAAATAGAAGAAGTGACGAATTAAGGAAGGATTACGCAAGGAGTACGATTAACGAAAAAATTCCCTCATGTATGTTTTATTTTTGTTGTAATAGATTTGAGAAAAATTATTTATACTGTGAAAATTTCAAATCACATGTTCAGGATGATTACTTGTGATAGCACTATGTAGAGTTTCAGTGATTACAAACTAATCTCTATTTATTTGCAGGATAAATATGGAAGAAATCGAACAAGCTCTTATTCAAAAAGAAAAGCCTCATTCGAAAGGAAATGTTATGATCGGACAAATTAAGTAATACTACAAAGCAAAAAAAAGAAAAAAGAAAAAGATACACAGATTTACGTGAAAATTCTTGACGGGAAAAACTACGAGCAGAGGCAGAGGAATTCACTATAATGGAGAGGAGTACAATGAGGAGACAGAACTCTCAATGACGTATATCAACCACCAAAAAACAACTCACTAAACGCACTTATATAATACGTGCGTACAAATAAATTCTAAATCCAAAAACATACAGGTCTTCGGGATCAGGTCTATCGGCTGGATCCCTCCGCTACCACCACAGACCCCACAAAATCACAAACATGAATCGCACCGTGAACTTTTCAGGATCGGATCAATAGAATTTGGATCACAAACTCTAACAAGAAAGAATCAATCAAGCTGTTGGAAAAGAATCACGAAAGAAAAGAACATATCAGATGGAAGGAAAGAGTATATTTTTGTACTTTATACAAGGCAGAATGCAGAAATAAGGAAAAGAAATATGAACCTATCTGATACGAACATATAGCCTCATCTAGGCATTCAAATTCATCCTATATGACGCTGCAAAATCGCTTAATTGTTCCGAAATAATAGAGCACGAAATTAGAAGAAAGGAAATTCTAATTCGCACATATCAAGGCAAATCAATCACCTACATCTCCTGTATACTGATGTATAAATAGGTCTATGTTTTTCTTTGGACGTCTTCACTTGAGCAATACCCTAATTACTTCTTTAGTCTTGTACAATTCATTGTAATAGGTCATGATAAAAATAAATGAGAGAAGAAACTAGAAGCTATACGAGTAGAGGCTGCTATCTTTCCCCAAAAGTTATCTCATAAGCTGTTGGAGAAATTTTTGTAATCCTTGGGATTGCTCTAAAAGGAACCTCTTGTAGCTCAAACGGACTGAAAATAGGCACCACAAGGATGTTTCGAATTAGGATAAAGTTTTTTGTGTCTTTTACTTATTTTTGTTACCTTTATATTCTGTCATTACTTTATATAGAGCGGAGTGTTGGCCAGTTAAGAACTCCCACATTCAAGAGTTAGAGGCGGAGATGAGGATGTTGCAATGAATGTGTTGTCATACCAGGAAAGATAGGGTGAGGAATAAGATTATTCGGGAGAAGGTGAGAGTGGTTTTGATGGAGGATAAAATGCGAGAAGTGAGGTTACGTTGGTTTGGGCACGTGATGAGGAGGGATTCTGATGCTCTAGTGCGGAGGTGTGAGACACTGCTATGGATAATTTTAGGCGGGGTAGAGGTAGGCCGATGAAATATTGGAGGGATGTGATTAGGCATGATATGGAGCAGTTACAGCTTACGGAGGACACCACCCTTGATAGGAAGGTGTGGAGGATACGGATTAGGGTAGAGGGTTAGGGGGTGGGGGTGCGTCGGTAACAGTAGGTGAGCATTCTTTATTTCTGTCTGAAGTTTCTTGTTCGTGGTGTTGAGTGTTGTCTATGATTTCGGATATCTAGTTTTTAGTATTATCTTGTGTCTCTAGTATTATCTTTTGGCTAGCATTGTTAGTTTATTTTGCATACCGTACAAGTTTATATGCATTTATGTTTTGTGTTTGTTATATTGTTATTGGTTCTAAGCCAGGAGTCTATCGAAAACAGTCTCTCTACTTCACCTGAGGTAGCAGTGGCAACGCCAAAATATTCAATATGGGGGTTCATAAGTGAACATACAAACTAATCGAAGAGGGTTCAACATCTAATATATATATATATATATAAATAATTTTAACCATGCATATATAGCATAATTTTTTGCCAAAAGGGGTTCGGATGAACCCTTTTTGACAAAAAATTATGCTATATAAATTTTTTGCCTCGGCAAAGGGTAGCTCCGCCCCTGTGAGATAGTGGTATGATATGCGTACACTCTACCCTCCCCAAACCTCACTAGGTAGGAATACACTGGGTACGTTGTTGTTGTACTTTGTTTAGTACTAAAATTGTTGTGCCGGAAAGTCGATTATAGGTTGATCTCAAAGAATTTCCACTGCCCCCCTCCCGATTATCAACTTGGTGTTGGGTTCAAAATCGAGAGGGCGTCATGCGGAAGTTTAAAATTTGCAAATCATGAGACGATAAATCAGACGGCAAAGAAAATAATACTAAAAAACATTAAATTATTCTATGTTTTGGTCAATCGGCCTACATATTATAAAACCTAATAAAAAAAAATATTTGACCTATTGGGAGAAATCTCCCTCTAAACAAAGACTCTTTAAAGACTACATTGTGGATGTTGTTATGTTATGGTATGAGAAGGGGGTCTTCTATTTATAGATGTCCAAAATATTTCCTCCAAGAAAGAGGTTAGTCAAATATGAAAAAGAATTATATTTTTTTCTTTCAGGAAAAGTAAAAGTAATTATAGTAACTTTTATTTTCCTTCTAAGAAAAAATAAAACCTAAATATAGTAAGAAAATCAGGACAAAAACCCTAACAAATCTCCCCTTTTTGGCTTAATTTTCTTCACTTGATCCGTCGTCTCTTCATATCACGTGCATGAACTTCGTTCTTGATATAATCTTCATAACTGCTGCTTGCCATGGTTAAAAATAAGGTTTAAAATATCATGATTAAAAATTAGTTTAAAAGTAATATTTTATTTTTATTTTTAAAGACGCAGTAGCAGGAGTGTTGAAAATATGGTTGAAACTTGTTCTCCACGTGTAGTTCGACAAAAATCTTCATTATCATCCAAATTGTTGCAGCTTGATTTTGAAACCGCTTTGAACCTGTTTAATCTCGTCTCACCACACCATTGGACCATTGAACCGTAAGCTCTGATACCACTTGTTGGGTTCGAAATCGAGAGGGCGTCATGCGGAAGCTTAAAATTTGTAAATCATGAGACGATGAATCAGACGACAAAGAAAACAATACTAAAAAATATTAAATTATTATATGTTTTGGTCAATCGGCCTACATATTATAAAACATAATATCAAAAAATATTAAACCTATTAGGAAAAATCTCCCCCTAAACAAAAACTCTTTAAAGACTACATTGTGGATGTTGTTGTGTTATGGTATGAGAAGGGGGTCTTCTATTTATAGATGTCCAAAACCTTTCCTCCAAGAAAGAGGTTAGCCAAATATGGAAAAGAATTATATTTTTTTCTTCTAGAAAAAATATAAGTAATTATAGTAACTTTTATTTTCCTTCTAAGAAAAAATAAAATTTAAATATAGTAAGAAAATCAGGGCAAAAACCTAACACACTTGGTGCTTCATCACACACAATCTAGTGCTAAAATAGTAGTACAACAGGTTGAAAATGTCTTCATTTCACTTATTAGATTGCAAATGTTCACAATGTTATTTTTTGATTTGAAAATATCTCTAAACTAATAGTAGTTGCTAGATGAGACAATAAAAAATGTCACGTTGTAGACTTGCAATGTATAATTGGTCCAAGTGTTAATCCAATTAAATCACATTGACCCACCCATATAATTAAATTCAGATTTCCAATTATTAACCACCACTCCGATTCCTTTTTGCTTCCTTATTTAACCTCCAATATTTTAATTTCTTTTAACTTAGATTATATAATTCTAATTGTTGTGGATAAATCAAATGACTTCCAAGATATCTTCTTTGTTCAAACGGGTGGGACTTCAATTAACTGAAAACTCATTTGAATTGAAAAATTAGAGCTATGAGAAAAACTTGATTGTGATTAATTCATGTTAAAGAGCAATAGTAATATAATTTAGGGCATGTATCCCTTTAAAAATATGTTAATTAACTAACATATGACAATCTAAAGTACATGTGGAATATAACTCGCATTTGCAAAACAAATTAGATGAATAAAAGGCATGTTGGGAGGCTGATAATCCAAGATTTAGGTTTAATTATACTGATGAGTTGAACCAACACATAAGAGTTTAGTAATTTAATTTACATTAGATTAATACTTGATCTAATCACATGAAAATTGTATTGGTGTTCTTCATTTCTCTCCAAATTTCATAGTATTTCTCAAAGCTTAGAAGGAGCAGGAGTAATTCCTCTATCCCAATTTATGTCACACATTTTTTACTTTAATTTATGTTTAAAAGACAATGCTAGTTTTCTATATTTATAAATAATTTAACTTTAAATTTTTATTCTACGATTAATAAGATGATTCATAACACGTAAATATTAAATCAATTTTTTAGATATGTACACTTAATATGTTGTTGTTGTTATTGTTATTTTAGATCATAAATTATAAAAGTTACTTTAAAATAAATAAATTATATAACATGAACTAAGACGGAAAAAATACGTTCCATGACCAATTAGAGAGTTAAGGAATTTTAGAAGCTTAAAGGCCAACTTGACAAAAGCATGTCCATCTTTTGTTATTCATTTTTATATTAAAATAGAGATTAAAAAATAATAAATAATAAATAATAGAATAATTTTATAATATTATTCTTTAAATATAATAAATTTAATATTTTAAAAAATGCATTAGATATGAATCATATTTAAATTTAAGAGAGGAATAAATAGAAATATTTCTTTCGTTTATAAATATTTGTCCACTTTTAACTTGACACACATCTTAAAAAATAATAAATAGAAGGATGATTTTAATTTATCACTCTTTAAATATAAAAATTATTTTTTAAAAATAAATAATGAATGATGTTTTGTATTTAATAATAAGAATAAAATAAATAAATAAAAGTAAATTATCCATTAATTTTATAAAATAAATAAATGTAAAAGTAAACAAGTGAATATGAATAAACTAGAGGTGCATGACCCGTGTCAGCACGGGCCCAACATTATAGACATTTTTTAGCACCAAAATTCGATATTGATGAGATACAAATATAAATGTACATTGATTTAAAACGATAACTTTTTAAATAATAACTCTTTGACGGTAATCGCTAAGGAGTGAAGTTTTATAAGATAGTTTTTTTTCACATGATAATAAAGTGTGATGTGTCGTGTAGTCGGAATATTTTAATTGTTTGATAATAAGATTGAGACCTGTTACAAAATATAGAAAGATATAGAACTAATATTCATAGAATTATTTCATACAAAAACTGAAACAAAAGATACTTCAATTATAACAAAGTCTTAGATCATCTTCTCAAAGGCAAAACACTTATAAATACAGATATTGAAATGTTTTGAACCACTACTAAGTTGAGAAATTCTTATAGATGGGTGCACAATATTATCAGATCTAGATATCCAAATATAACAACAGTTAGAATTGAGGTGGCAGCGCGAAAAACATTTTCAACATAAACTATTGTGATTTATAATATTTTTTATGTAATTTTTAAATGATATATGTTATATCCTCTGTCTCAATTTATGTGGTATTGATACAATTTTTGAAAGTTAACTAAATTTTTTACATATTTTTAAAATACTTTAAATTATTAATTGTTGTGATGTCTAGTACTTTTTCTTCTGTTCCAATTTACGTGATAGTAATAAAATTTAGAGAGTCAACCAAATTTTTTTATGTCTTTTTAATTACTTTGAATTGTTAATTATTATGATTTATAATACTTTTACGTAATTCTCAAATATATAATAGATTAAAATTGAAAGTAAAATAAACAAATATAAAAGGAAGTATCTAAGTAGGCAACACAAACAAACACGTCGATCTGCTACCTGCTTATCATTTTATGTCTATTTTATTTTATTTTATTAAATATCATTAATTTTTTAATACTTAGATGATTAATTAAGAGCGGTATTTAGTAAAATTACGATTGAAGCAGCTGAAATAGACATATCATAAATGTCTATTTTAAATATATATTATTTTTTTAATACATAAATGACCTACAATAATTAATTAGGAGTGATACAGTAAAATCATGGTTGAAGGACGCCAACTTAATTTAAAACATCAAGATTTAATTTATCATTTGTCGATTTTATCATTTTATTAAATATTATTAATTTTTTAATACTTAGATGACTCATCATAATTAATTAGGAGCGATATTTAGTAAAATTATGGTTGAAGCAGCTGCAACAGACATGTCATAAACGCATATTTTTCTTGTTTTAGTTAAATACTATTAATATACTAATACATAAATGACTTGTAATAATTAATTAAGGGTGATATAGTAAAATCACGACGCAACTCTTGAAGCAGCCATGTCGAAACCAATGTTTTAATTGAATATTATGAACTTTTTAATACATAAATGACTTATAATAATTGATTAGGGGTGATATGGTAAAATCACGGTTGAAGGAGATCAACTTAATTTAATACATCAAGAGTTAATTTATCATTTTATGTTTATTTTATTTTTTAAAAAATATTATTAATTTTTTAATACATAAATAACTTATAATAATTAATTAAAGATGATATAGTAAAATCACGATTAAAGCAGCTGGAACAAACATCATAAATATCTATTTTCTTATTTAAATATTATTAATTCTAATATATAAATAACTTATAATAATTAATTAGGCATAATATAGTAAAAAAATATTATTAATTTTAATATATAAATGACTTATAATAATTAATTAGGGATAGTATAATAAATTATGAAACAAGTAGGGGTAAAAAGGTAAATTAGGAAGCACTGGTCGAATAAATATTTCAAAATAAAAATAAATAAATAAAAATAGACGGAAAAAGTGGCAGAAGACTAAGTGGGATCGATTTGTAGTTAATTATTTTTTTTTAAAAAAGTATGGTTAAAAGTAATGGATAAAATAAGTAGCTTTTGCGGCTAGTCCGAGGACAGGCTGTTGTTGAAGCAATGTGATAATGATTCAATAGTGAGGGTTGAGTGCAATAGAATGATAAATATCTTTTTATTTTTAATTAAATATTTTTTATTTGAATTTTTTTGAATATAAAGTTATTTTTATTACGAAGCATAATATATTCTAATATAGAATTTTTTAAAATAAATTTGAATTTAAACTAGCTTCAATACGAGTTTATCGAACACTAAATGGAAAAATAAAAAAAGACATGATAATGATTGACATGATCAACCCCACCGCCACTTGCCCCACCTCAACACCACATATTACATTTTAAAATCCATTATAAAAATGAACAATTAATTTTAATATGTTTTTAAATTAGAAAAAATATATCCTGTTGCAAACTTGATTAAGAATAACTATATTACTTCAATATAATTTAAAGTTTGAAAAATATAAATGATATATAGAAACAATATATTAAGGGTAAGTATTTTTCCTGCTAAGCATTCGTACTGTTTTTTTCCCTTGGACTTTGTCATAAAAAAAATCAAAACAAAATAAAGATTGTCGCTCTCTTAAAACCTTGCAAGTTTTCTTATTCAATGAGAAAATTAAAAAAAAAATACATGTTAATATTAGTTTGTTTAATTTCAATCCACCTAAATCTATTTACAGCTTGTGTGGATGGTTGTTAAATAATCAACATATAATATTATCTAACGACAAAAATAATACAATCTATTCAAATATTGTATCGTTAAAATATTATAATATAACATAATATGATAGTAGTATATTAAGATACATTTTGAAATAATAGGTAATAAACATTCTCTAACGTAGTATTTGAAATAATAGGTAATAAACACTCCCTGTGGCCAGTTCTCTATCGCTTAGTGTGCTGACAGTAGGAATAGAGGATTAGTCTCACGACTGTCGGTTGTGGGGATACCTTGGGAAGCCAAAAAAAAAAAGATGTGTTTAGTATGAAGAGAGAATATATTCCCAAGAAGGCCACGTTCATGTTCTTACACACTGTATATAAGCGCCAGTGGCAGGCAGCTGGAAACAAGCAGCTGGCGTTCGACATGCTTGCTTCCAGCTGTCTGCTTGTTCCGTGTTTTTACTATATCGTCCTTAAGTAATTATTATATGACATTTACTTATTAAAAAAAAAAAATATTTAATAAAAAATAAAATAGACATTTATAAAGTAAAATAGACATTTATGATGTGGTTGTTTCAGCTGTTTTAATTGTAATTTTACTGTATCACCTATAATTAACTATTATGAGTTATCTAAGTATTTAAAATTTGATAATATTTATTTTATAAAAGGTGAAATAAACATAAAATGATAAATTAATTCTTGATGTTTAAATTAATTTGACATCTTATGTGAGGCCACTTAAAAAAATTTCACAAGTATTTTTATAGCAATTTTGTTATATCACTTTTAATTAATTATTATGAGTTATTCAAGACATTCTGATTTCGCTATTTCAATCGTGATATTTGGTTTACTCTCGAAATTATATCAGTATCATTTAAATAGAAATAGTTAAAAATATTATAAATTACAATAATTTAAAACTTAAATTACTTTAAAAGTCTAAATTCACCATCAATACCATAAAAGTTTAAACAATAAGAGTATTATAAATTGCAATAGCAAATAGTTTAAAATAGTAAATTACAAAGGCGAAAAAGTACTATAGATTATAATATTTAGCGATGTCATATTAATTAGGATAAAGTGATAATACTTGAAAATTACGTTGAAAGTCGTATAAATTTAAATTACAATAATTAAAAACCTAAATTACTTTGAAAGTATAAATTCACTATTAATACCACGAAAGTTTAAATAAGAATAGTATTATAAATAACAATAGCAAATAGCTTAAAATAGTAAATTACAATGTCGAAAAAGTATTATAGATTACAATAGTTATCGATGACATATTAATTAGGATGAAGGGATATTACTCAAAAATTACGTTGAAAGTCGTATAGATCATAATATAATTAACAACTTAAAATATCTAAAACTATATATAACAAATCTAATTGACTTTCACAAATATTAATTAGTGTCATATAAATTTGAATGAAAAATAACATATAATATCTAAAAAGTAGCACATTGGGCCCGTGCTGGCATGGGTTCCAATATCTAGTATTCTAATATACAGAAGCGTGAAGGGAAGCAGGAGGCGGTCATCATGCTTGCTTCCTCCGTGATTTTACCGCATCACCCCTAATTAATTATTATATGTCATTTACGTATTAAAAAATTAATAATATTTAACAAAAATATAAAATAGACATTTATGACATGTCTGTTTCAGCTGCTTCAACCGTAATTTTATTATTTCATCCCTAATTAATTACTATAGGTCATTTAAGTATTAATATGTGATTTTACTATATCACCCCTAATTAATTATTATATGTCATTTAAGTATTAAAAAATAATAATATTAACAAAAAAATAAAATAGACATTTATGACATGTCTGCTTTATTTGCTTCCACCGTAATTTTATTATTTCATCCCTACTTAATTACTATAAGTCATTTAAGTAATAAAAAAATTAATAATATTTAATAAAAAAGATAAAATAAAAAAAATGATAAACAAACTATTGAAGTTTTAAATTAACTTGACATCTTATATAAGACCTGTCTAAATTTTTTTCATAACTATTTCTTATATTAATTTTGTTGTACCACTTCTAATAAGTTATTTCCTAATTGATTATTATATGTCATTTACATATTAAAAAATTAATAATATTTGATAAAAAAAAGTAAAATAGACATTTATAACATGTTTGCTTCAGCTGTTTCAACCATAATTTTCCTATTTTATCCCTAATTAATTATTATGAGTCATCTAAATATTAAAAAAATTAATAAAAAATAAAATAAACAAAAAAGATAAATTAACTATTGATGTTTTAAATTAACTTGACATCTTATATGACCGCTTAGATTTTTTTCACAATTATTTTTTATAGTTATTTTATTGTATTACTTCTAATAAGTTATTATGAGTCTCATTTAAGACATGTCTACTTCACGACTTCAATCGTGATATTTGATTGACTCTCGAAATTATATCAGTGTCACTTCAATCAAAATGGGCGAAAATCATTTTCACCCCCAACTTTGATTAAAAAATCAAACTCTCCCCTCAACATTGAACAATAATCATACTCCCCCCTTTATCTCATTTAATGTTCATTTTGTCCTTATAATTTTAATTTTATATTTTTGTAATATCTTTTTATATTATATGTAATGAATATTTTTTTAACATGGATATTTATAGCATTTTATTTAAGTTTATTAACTTTATACACAAATTAATACGTTTTATAAATTTATCACAAAATTCAATATTATTTTTAAGATCGTTATTTTAGTATTATATGTATTAAAGAGTCGTTTGGTGTGAGGTATAATTACAATAATTCAGATATAAAATTCATGATTATTTATCCTGCATTTAATTAGATGTATTAGGTAGTCTCAAAATTATTTGTCGCACCATTGATACCATAGTGATGAGATAAGCTATCACACATACATGTTAGTACAACTTATTTTGTAATAACTAATCCCGAAATAACTTGTTTCCAAACAACTCACCCCTAAATGTGTATATATACATATGTATGTACATGCATGTGCGTATATTTTCGTGTTTTATCACTCTCTTACTAAATTTATTTCGGATTACTTAACTTTTTATTGATATAACACAATCCTCAAGAAAATTTTACTTGGAGGTATATTTTGCTAAATTAACCTTATTAATGATAATTTGAAAATTTAAATTTGTCTATACTGTTACTTTATATAGTTATTTAATACTAAAGGGTAGAAAAAAAATATAATACAATTCTCTTGATTTCACAAATTGAGCAGATAAACTAAAACATTTATTTTTAGCATGAGGATCAAGTGACAAGAAATGATATTATCTATTGTCTATATCAGTAAATAAGTTGTGATTGCCATTAATAGAGTATTACATATTTTATAATTTATATAAATAAATATAATCTTTAAAATTTGACCTTATTTTTATTCGAGGAAAAACATCTAGTATCCCCGAACTATGACCAAATTTGCTACGACACACGTCAACTTCACGGGGGTCCTATTACCCCTTAAACTAAATTTTAGCGTATTTTTGTCAATCTCTTTAGCTAACGTGATACCTTTTGTCAATCGTTTTAGATGACATGACACCTTTGATATGGGTTCCATTTTATGTAATAAAGGTGCCACATTATCACAAAAAAAAAAAAAAAAAATGACCAAAAGAACCCCCAACCTTTACTTCAAATTCCAATTACACACCTATATTTTGCGGGGGTCCTATGACCCCCCCTGAACTATTTAAAAATAGAATATATACCTCCCTGAATGCTGAGGTGGCACAAAAAGTGTAGTATACTCTCTTTGAGAGAGTGAAGACGTTTTAACCTCTTAATTTTCTAATTTTCTAATTTTAATTTATTTTTTCAATTGTGTATTGTTTCACTTCTCTCTTCTTTTTTTCCTCTTCAACAAAACATCATGGATGCTTCTTTCTTTCTTCAACAAAACACCATGACTGCTCCACACACACACACCAAATTCTGCAATTTCATAAAAAAATAACTCAATTAACTACTATTTCAACACACACAAATCAAATGGGTCACCTTCAATTCCATCAAAATAGCAAAATTAACAATTACGTCGACATTCATGGCTGCTTCTTTCTCTTTTCTCTTCTTTCTTTCTTTCTTTCTTCTCTTCAACAAAACACCATGACTGCTCCACACAGACACACCAAATTATGCAGTTCCATAAAAAATAACTCAATTAACTATTATTTAAACACACACACACCAAATGGGTCGCCTTCAATTCCATCAAAATAGCAAAATTAACAATTACATCGACATTTCACCATTCTACTTGCAATGAAGCAACAACAGAGCTTTGTACCATCCATTGTTTTTTTTTTATGTCAACAAGCACCAAACTTTTTCAACAGAATCTGATAATTATCTCAAAATTTTCAATAAAATCCCTATTACAATTTGATGGGAGCGACAAAAACAACAAAAGGTGGATATAAAGGGGCAACAAACAGCAAAATCAAAGTTTTCATCCTCGGTAACATGAGTCAATAAAAGAAATCAAGAACCTTTCCACCAATATTTTTACTCCTAGCCTCTTCATGGTCAATGATACCAGTTGAGGTAGTCAGGACAATGTACCCGAACTGTCGGGATATACATACGAGCCTTTGAAATGTTTAGTTTATGCTTTTGTGGAGTTTATAATTATTTGATTTGAGGATCTATAGAAATGAAATTGAGTTGAAGAAGAAAATGAAACAAAATGGGGAATGAGAAAGAGAGAAAAATTTTGTTAAGGAGAAATAATATATAAAGAGAGAAGTAAAATATATAAAGTAAAATAATTAATTTTTTAGATAATTTTTTTTAAAAAATGATGTGGCAATGACGTGGCAATGACGTGGCATGACGTGGCAGCGCGTGCAGGTCACTACTTGAAATAAAATCTGGGTATGAGCTTTTAGACGGATATATATTCTATTTTTAAAATGTTCAGGGAGCTCATAGGACCCCTGCAAAGTATAAGTGTGTAGTTGGGATTTGGGGTAAAGGTTGGGGGGGGGGGGCTTTTGGCCATTTTCTCGCACAAAAAATGATAAAAATACGCTTCAGGGGATAATAGGACCCCTGTGAAGTTGGAGTGTGTCGTAACAACTTTGACCATAGTTCGGGGTGGTACTAGAGGCTTATCTCTTTCATTTATTGTTTGTATTTTTTTCATTAAAATATATTTATAAAATTAGTAGTACTTATTATATTCACTTGTTAAAATAAATATTATAGTTTTGATTATTATTAATAAAACTAATTTTCTTACTATGCTAATTTACTTCATAAAGATCATCATTAGCTTATATATTTCTTACTTTTTTTTAGAAGATAATGTTTATGTTTTTATGAAAATTTTGTTATATGAATAATGTTTATGTTTTTATGAAAAATTTGTTATATGAATTTTTTTTTTGAAATGAAAATATGATGATTTTAAAGAAGTTAAAAAAAAAAGAATAAAAAAAATGATGATAAAGGGTAAAATAGGAATTTTAAAAAGTCAATTAGAATAAAGGGGGAGTATGATTATTGTTCAAAGTTGAGGGGGGAGTTTGATTTTTAAGACAAAGTTGGGGAGGGAAAATGATTTTGACCCAAATTGAAATAGAAGAAAAAGTATTATAAATTTCAGTAATTAAAAATTTAAATTATTCTAAAAATATAATAGACTATCAATGCTACAAAACTTTGTACAAGAAGAGTATTATAAATTATAATGGCTAACAAGTTAAAATAGTAAATTACAATGTCAAAAAACTATTATAAATTACAATAGCTAAAAACTTAAAATATTTTAAAAATATTTAAAATATAACTAATTATCAAAATTTTATTTGTATCGTATAAATTGAGACTAAAAAATAACATATATTGGGCCCGTGCTAGCACGGGCCTTCGATATCTAGTCTTACACATAAATACGGATAATAAAAAGTTATCAAAAAGTTTTTTTTTCTTTTAAAAGATATTAAAGGTAGAAGATTAGAATAGAAGGTTACTAGGTGTAATATCATCGTACAAAAGGTAGGAGAGATGGGGGTTTGCTCGTATCAGTATTCAATAATTATTTTGTAGCTAGTTTCTTGGGGGTTTGGGCCACAGGTGACAAAAGAGATTTAAAATGAGGTGTAGGTGACATAAGTCTTAATAATTGAGTAGAGGTGACAATTACTTAATTATGGATTAAGAAAGTTTGAGAAATTTCAAAATAACCCACAAGTTTTTTAAATTTACACTTTGATTCAAATGTTAGTTAATATAACGGGGAACGAAGGGAAAAAAAAGCCCCTTTTCTTCTCTCCTCATCCTTTGTTATTTTCTCTCTTTGCGATATTTGTTGTTCATTGTTGCTGCTGCTTTATTCATCATTTTCTGATTCATTATCATCAACTTATACTTCATTATCATCTTCATATTCTTCTTGTTGACCATTGTTGTTGTTGTTGTTACCCCAACTGCTTCTCTTTGAGCAAATTCTTATGTCAAATTTTGTTTCGTAAATCACTTTCAACTTTGGAATTTACTTGAGAGGAGACTTTGGTAAGTCAGATTATGTTTTTTAGTTGAATTTGTCATCTGGGTAACTGCTAGTGTGTTGTTTTTTCAACAATAGCTAGCACGCGAACATGAATGCAATATAAGAGCAATCTGTTTAAACAGATCCATTATCTGCGGCACCAGATAAATGTTATGTTGTAACAGTAGACTCATGTTGGATTCATGTTTATGGTTCTAGGTGCCCGTAATATGAATCAAATATATGGGTATTCTGTTGCACCAGATTAGTTATCTATTTCAACAAATAAATAATCTGTTTCATCAGATTACTAATCTGTTTCGACCAACAAAATACAGCTCTTGTCACAAACCTAACAGATAACTCATATGTTCTTGCTATTAATACTGGAATCAAATTATTCCTTAATTGTAGACATGTCATTCGTTAAGAAATAGAAATAGACAACACGAAAATTAAATAAGAAATAAAAAGTCAAGTGCATCAAACATAAATTTTTATAAAATACAAAAAAGTACATAGATAAAAGAAACAAAAAAAGCTTAATTATTATTATCATCATTATTATTTGTATGGCCAGCCGACCAATCTTCAACAGGCAGCAGCAGCGCTCTCCTCAGCCTGCGGATCTCCCGCAACATCCTTACTCTGACGACGACCAACTCCCAATCCAAGTCATGAACCTCCTTCTGCAGTTCCCGCATGACGTCTCGTAAAATAGTGACATCCCACACAGGATCAACCATATCTAGAAAACACATAAGTTGACAAAACACACGTAAAAATAAAAGTAAAGAAAAGAAAGAATTCAAATGTAATGTAATATACAACGAATATTTATACAAAAATTAAGAAAAAAACTTACCAGAGACAGGAAAAAGCCATCAAGTCCTTGAAGAGAAAGTAGTTGAAGGTGTAACAAGAGCAAGTAATAAATATTGTGTAGTAGAACGAACGACTGAGTAAGGAGGGACCTATTTATAAAGGATTGAACTTGAATGAGTTAGGCAAAAAAATCACAACTGTTCACCTCTATTTATTAATGACATTCTTGATTACTGTAAAAAGTTATAACTTAATTAAATTAAGCAATATTGTGATAAGTCATGACTTTTCAGTTTTATTATTATTAATAATTAGTTCTTTCCAGGAACCATTTTTACACTGAGTTGGACAACAGATTATATACCTGTTGCATCAGATAACTCATCTGTGACAACAGATATATAATCTGTTGCAACAAATAGATAACCTGTTGCATCAGATAATATATCTGTTGCAACATATAATCTATATATATATTTTTTAAATTATCTTCATGACATCCAAATTTTCTGAATTTTTAATTATATAAATTTATAAATTTATAAAGCAGATTTAAAGGCGCAATTGTTCACCTCAATTTATTAATGACATTTTTGATTACTATAAAAATTTATGACTTAATTAAATTAAGCAATATTGTAATAAGTCATGACTTTTCAGCTTTATTATTATTAAAATAATTAGTTCTTTTCAGGAACTATTTTTTTTACACTGAGTTGGACAACAGATTATATATCTGTTGCATTAGATAAATTATTTGTTACAACAAATATATCATCCGTTGCAACAAATAGATAACCTGTTGCATCAGATAATATATTTGTTGCAACATATAATATATATATAAAAAAAAATTATCTTCATGACACCCAATTTTTTTGAATTTTTAATTATATAAATTAATAAAACAAATTTAAAGGCACAACTGTTCACCTCTATTTATTAATGACATTCTTGATTACTGTAAAAAGTTATGACTTAATTAAATTAAGCAATATTGTGATAAGTCATGACTTTTCAATTTTATTATTATTAAAACAATTAGTTCTTTCCAGGAACCATTTTTTTACACTGAGTTGGACAATAGATTATATATCTGTTGCATCAGATAAATCATCTGTTACAACAATCAACCGTTGCAATAAATAGATAACCTGTTGCATCAGATAATATATCTGTTCAATTTATAATATATATACTCCATCTGTTTCGTTTTAGTTGGCCATCTTTCTAAAAATATTTGTCTCAATTTGGTTGTCCATTTGATGAGATCAAAGAGATTTTATTATGTTCTTTCAATACTACCCTTAACATTAAATGACTAAATAAAGTGTATTTACTCAAACATATATTTTCAAAGCATAATTAATAAGACTAATTTGGTAAAATAAACCCCTAATTAAGATTTTCTTAATGGGTGTGCCAAGTCAATAGAGGCCAACAAATATGAAACGGAGGGAGTATTTTGTTAAAAAATAAATTATCTTCATGACATCCAAATTTTCTGACTTTTTAATTATATAAATTAATAAAGCAGATTTAAAGGCACAACTGTTCACCTTCATTTATTAATGACATTCTTGATTACTGTAAAAAGTTATAACTTAATTAAATTAAATAATATTGTGATAAGTCATGACTTTTCAGCTTTATTATTATTAAAATAATAATTCTTTCCAGAAATTGTTTTTTTACATTAGGTTGGACAACAAATTATATATCTGTTGCATCATATAAATCATCTGTTACAACAGATATATCATCCGTTGCAACAAATAGATAACTTATTGCATCAGATAATATATCTGATGCAACATATAATATATATATTTTTTAAAAAAAATAAATTATCTTCATGACATCCAATTTTTCTGACTTTTTAATTATATGAATTAATAAAGTAGATTTAAAGGCACAATTGTTCACCTCCATTTATTAATGACATTTTTTATTACTGTAAAAAGTTATGACTTAATTAAATTAAGCAATATTATGATAAGTCATGATTTTTCAGCTTTATTATTATTAAAATAATTAGTTCTTTCCAGGAATCATTTTTTTACACCGAGTTGGACAATAGATTATATATCTGTTGCATCAGATAAATCATCTGTTACAACAGATATATCATCCGTTGCAACAAATAGATAACCTGTTGCATCAGATAATATTTCTGTTGCAACATATAATATATATATATTTTAAAAAAATTATTTTCATGACATCCAAATTTTCTGACTTTTTAATTATATAAATTAATAAAGAAGATTTAAAAACAAGAATATTTCTGGTGAGTTTTTTACGGTTTAAATTGTGTTTATCATTTATTTCATTATTCTTTTCTGTGAAAACAAATGACTTAATTAAATCAATCTGATGAGTTTTTTATTATTGTGACAAGTCATGACTTTTCAGCTTATTAAATTTAAATAACCTTTTTCTCAATTTAAAAATCGAATACACCTGGTTTTCAATAACCGTTTCTTTAATAACCATTTTTATTAATTGAGTTATGGCAACAGATTGTATATCTGTTGCATGAGATAACCCATCTGTTTCAACAGATATACCATCTGTTGCTATAAATCGACCATCTGTTTAAGGAGGTTTTTTTATTTCTTCTAACTGATTCATCATTCGCAACAAATGAGGAATTTGATGCATCAACAACGTTTTTTATTTTTTTTTGTTGAATGTGTTTAGACAAAAGTCACAGTCACGACTATTCATTCACTTTTTTCTTAACAATCATATCATCATATATCTTAATTAAATTAATCCAATGTTGTAATTTTTTTAAAATTAAATAATCTTTCTTTTACGATTATAATATTATTTAGTTCCTTATTATTTATTAACGAACCATTTTAGGAGAATTTCTCATCATGACTTTTCACCACCATCTGTTGCCACAAGTGCTCAATCCCTAGCTCCAACCTTCGACATATTGAGAATAGGGAATAAATAGAATGATAATTAAATATTGAATAAGAATTAAAAATTCAAAGTCGACCAAACTAAACCAATGTATACATGAATTTTTTTGAATCCCTTATAGGTAGATCGGATATAAAAAAGGAAAATACATACGCTAAAAGAAAGAAAAAACATAACCTAATTATTACTACTACTACTACTATTATTATTATTACTATTATTATTACTATTATTATTGTCAACCTGACAATTTTCATTCGGCAGCAGCTGGGCCCTCCTCAGCCTTGCTCCGAAGTCGACCAAATCCCTCTGGAGTTCATCAAACTGCCTTTGAAGTTCCTGCAAGGACTCGATATGAATCTTCTTGTACGAATCTAGATCAACCATATTAGTATTGTAAGTAGAGTAGAATGAACGAGTGAGTGAGAGGAGGCCGGTGGGACCTATTTATAAAATAATTGAATTGGAAGGGACTGAACTTAGTCAAACAAAAAGCCACGACTGTTCATATCCCTTAATTAAATAAAACTGGTGACTTTTCGAATATGTAAATTAAAAAAAATGGATCTAAATACAACATTTTATTTTTTTATTGTATTTTGGAAAGAAACAGATTGGTAATCTGTTGCAAAATATATTTCACCTATAAGATAACTTATAACATATTGACAATCTGTTGCAACAGATGGATAAATCAGTTTTATTTTCCATCAATTGTGGCGTCTGTTACACTTGCTAGTCATCTATTTATTCAATTTCATCGAGAGCAATTGATTTTTCTAAACACTTCTTGGCCAAACTCAATTTTTGCTCTTGGATTGCTTCTCTTTTTATCTTTGCATCCTTCAAGCTGGCCTCTAAATTAAATTTTTGCTCTTAATCAGTTTGATAGTTTACAATAGATTCGTGATCTGTCGCAACAAATGACATAATCTGTTTGATAGTTTACAACAGATGTGTAATATGTTGCAACAGATTACCCAATCTGTTGCAACAGATTACCTAATCTATTTGATTTGATCCAACAGAAAATACATACGTTGCAACAGGTTGAACATTTGTTTATATATAATTCAATTGAGTTCATATGTTAGACTAATACCTTAATTGAATGTGAGTTCTCATAGGGTCAACTACAACTTCAATTGAGTCTTTTGGCAATTACATGATGAGACGGTACTGTGTTTCTCCTACCAGAGTCGTCGATCGATCACTCTGAGCTGAACCGATTCTTACTACCTCATATGTTAGACTAATACCTTAATTGATTAATCTAGGACTAGGGTACTAATACCTTAATTGAATAATCTAGGACTAGGGGTGAGTTCTCATAGGGTCAACTATCGATTAATCTAGGACTAGAGGTGAGTTCTCATAGGGTCAGCCACAACAGATGGACCCACTTATTTGATAATTTACAACATATGAGTAATCTGTTACGACATATGACAATCCATTTGATAATTTACAACAGATGGGTAATCTATCGTAACAGATGACTTAATCTGTTTGAAAATTTACAACAGATTCGTAATCTGTTGTCACCTAATCTAATTGATAATTTACAACAGATGAGAAATCTTATGCAACATGTTGAATATTTGTTTTTTACAATTTCAATTGAGTTCATATGTTAGACTAATAGTACCTAAATTGATTAATCTAGGACCAGGGGTGAGTTTTTATAGGGTCAACTAGAGTACTCGGTCAACTACAACTTCAATTATTTTTATACAATTTTAATCGAATTACCCTTTTGGCAATTGCATGATAAGAGGGTTAAAAGTTACGCATATATTTTATGATTTTTTAGAAATAATTAAGATCAATTCGGACCAAATTAACATTTTCAAAACTTGTCATTCTTTTCCAAAATACAAATTAACCCATACAACGTTTCATCATTTTAAATCTCGAGGTCTCGCTCTTTCTCTCTCATTCTCACTCAACAATACAATACAGACAATAACTACTCAACATATTTGCTCAACCCTACACAACAGATCGCTTTTCTTCTCATTTTCGACCACATAGGTGTTATTTTCGACTTCATTCTTGCTTGTATCAGTCATTTTCTTTGTTTTCGTAGGCAACATAGTTCGAGAAGAGCTCTATATTTGTTATTTTTTTCAAAAAATAAGGGCTTTTAAGTTGATGATGAAAAATAAAACTTTTAGTTGTATTATCTTCGAGAATGGATTTACAATTTTGAGTTTTAATGGTAAAATCATAGGAAGAACTCAAGAAATCCCTAGTTTCCGTCGTAGTGTTCCATTGACTGTCGTGGTATTGTTGGATGGTGTTGGTGGTCATCGTCGTGGTGGAACTGGTAGTGTCATTGATTGGTGGTGTTTGTAGTGGTTGTCGGTGGTATCGGTATTCGTGGTGCTTGTTTGTTGGCATTGGTTGGTGGTGTTTGAGGTGGTGGCTGTTGGTGTGTCGGTATTCATGGTGTTTGTAATGTATTTTTTAAAATTTATGCATACATCAATTGTAATATAATTTTTATTTTTTTTATTTGTAGGTAAAACATGTCTCCCCAAAGAAAAGAAAGTGAAAGTAGATCAAAGTCTGACCACCCAAAAAAAAGGCTACAGTACAGAGGGATTCGGAGGAGCTTCCTGAACAATCTCAGTCAAGAAAAAGTAAAGTTGAGGAGAGATGTGAAAACAACGTTGAGGGAGGTGGACAAGGATCTGTAGATGGTTATGAAGAAAATGAAAGTGAGAAAGAGGAGGAATTGGAGAGTGAGAAAGATAAAGATGACGATCATCAACATGATGATAATGGATCACCAATGGGGCTTGAATTAATATCGACGTCCCATCATGATCCTATCAAAACTTTTAGTATTGATAGGTTTCAAGTTGCGATGCCGATAAATGACCCAGAAGCAAAACAACTAACTAGTCAAATTGTACTTAAATGTCATATGGTGAAATTTTTTGAACATTTTATAAAAACTATGAAGAACGAAAACATAGGCAGACTTTTTAAGAAGATCTAGTTTGGATACTTTCTTGAGCTGCCTGAGAACCCCTCTTCCCATATCTGTTTCCCTATGACGATCGTATATGGTCTTCTCAAGCGCAGGATCAAGTAAATGGGGGATGATAAAGATCCAGAGGAGGGGGGCAAAAAGAAGATGGATGAAATCTGGATCAACTACTATGGCATGCCTATTTGTTTTGGCTTGCAAGAGTTTGCCATAGTGACGGGCTTGAGATGCCATTGTTCAGAAGGACCACCACCCCGCAAAAGATCCAAGGAAAGAAAATGCAAGGAAAAAATAGATGGGTTGTTTGACATTGCTCAACGTGGCTACAAAGCATTGGATTTGTTGACAGATCTCGAGGATAAAACCATACCAGAGCAGTATAGGGAACAATTGTGCTTAGTTTGGTTTGCCCATTCTGTTATATTAGCAAGAGACGTCAACAAGGTCATAGAAGATGATATGTTGGCGCGTGCTGAGGATTTTGATAAATTCAACAATTATCCCTGGGAATGTGACAGTTTCTACTTGACTGTCCAATATTTACTGACAAATCTATCCTCAAGGACGACCACATTATATGACTTTCCTTGGGCTTTCATGGTAAAATTAATCACTAATTTTACTCATCCATTAATTTATATTGAATATAGTTATTATGACTATTTTTTTTTTGCTTGCTTCCTATTTACATTTTTTAGGCTTGGGCATTTGAAGCCATTCCTCCCCTCCAAAAGCCGTTAATGGATTACCCGAATGAGGTTTCTCATCAAAGGATGTTTAGGTGGTTGGCTGCAAAGAGCAACACCAATATTAAGGAGGCTGATCTCTTTAACCCTCCAAATGGTGCAGTACATCTTCTTCAAGTAAAATAATTTTACTCAAAGAAAGTTATAAAACAGATATTAATCTGGTGCAATAGATGTTATATCTGGTGCAACAGATGTTATATCTGATGCACCAGATGGGATATCTATTGCGACAGTGTATATCTCGCATCATATTACCCATCTGTTGCTTTAGTTCTCTGAACTCGACTCCAAACAGATTAACCATCTACTATAAATTATGCAATATATGTGTAATTTGATAACATATTGTTCATCTGTTGCGACGTATAGATCATCTGTTGCATATCAGTTACCCATCTAGTGCATCTGTTGCAACAGATGATTGATATTTTATATCAGATTATCCATGCGTTGCTCTATTTCTCTGAACCAAACTCAAATGGATTTTAACCATATACTACAAACTATGCAATAGATGGGTCTTTTTTTTTATTAAAATGTAGCCCAACTGTGAAAATTATTATATTATATGATTTAAATGCATTGTCTTTTTTTTATAGGTTGTGCATCCATGGATCGTGCCTACTGAGGAGGAGTCAGTGATGACTTCTTATATTACTCTAGGTCATGTTGATACTATAGCAGACCCAACGGTGGAGTTAATAAAGAAGGAATTGGTTGTAGCAACAGCCATAAGAAGAGCAGTTAGGCAAGGTCGACCTAATGTTGAGGCTCTTCATGACCAACCTTTTACTAAGGCAGATTCGGGTGCTTCTTCTGGTGGAGTTGTTGGTGTTGGTGGAAGGCATGCTGATGCTGCTACCACTCATGATGATGAGCATGTTGATGCTCAAGAAATAATAAATATGTTTGAAAACACCCCTTTTCGCCCTTACACAGGTCCCTCTCACCCCTCTTCACCCTCGTGTTCTTATTGCGAATGCGAAGAGTGCAAGGACAGACAGGATAAACTCTTTGAAAAAGTAGAGGCTATCTCTAAAGCTATCGAGGAATTCAAATCCTAGAGGTGTGTCATACTATCCAAGAAGGTGAGGGAGACACATACTCCTACACAGTTGGTTAGGAGAAAGAAAAGAGCAATTAGAGGCATACTCTTCGGTCAAAAATCAAAAGAAATTGCAATTCCCCCCTCTCCAAAAGTTGTTGAAGTTCAGGGGCCAGTCAAGAAGGTGGACATATATGCGAAACTTGGCACCGAAGAGAAGAGAGATCTGCAACAGGCTAAGAATGCCAAGCTAGGCGCACCAGATTACCCCAGGCCTTCCTTTACCCCTCAAGACTTTCAGACAATGACTGATATGCGTATGCCGTATGAGGACAAGGAAAACTTACTTTTCCTAACCTATCCCTTCTAATTTACCCCATGAAGAAGAAGCTACGCAGCCGATTTCACATCTGTTGCAACATCTGGGTATACTGGTGCAACTGGCAGTGGTTCTGTTGCAACTTATTATCCATCTGTTGCATAAGTTGTGTTGGATTATTGATTCAGAGAACCCTATGCAACAGATGGACCATCAGTTGCATCTTTACAATTACTAACCCATTTAAAAATTGACTTCTTATCTCACAGTATGTTGACATAATTCTCTGCCTCATGAGGAAAAGGCAATTAACCTACCGGGAAGCTTATGACGCTTCTGATAGGATAATGGACCTCAATTTTTGCAAGAAGCTCAGGAATGGGTACGATTAACTCAATGGGGAGGCGTTAGACCTTGGCGTAGGACTTGATTTCCTAGTTCCTACGTTGGTATTGGATGAAGAAGAAATGATAAAATATGTTGTAGGAGAGAGGCCAAATCCACACGACAAGAGCTGGATCGAGGCAAAAAAGATTCCTACAGTCATTAGCGTGAATGGCATGCAATATCGGGCTGTTGAGATACTACTAAAGGAGCGAAATATCAATAATTATGAATCCAACATACCTCTCGTCGGCAATTTTGATCTCTTTCTCCTCGTGGATCCACTGATAGTGTTGTTGCCCATCTTATTGAGGGAGAGTAAACTGATGAATCATTTGCCAAATGAAGTGTTGATGAAGAAATCATGGGATTTTGAAGGTCGAAACAAGGGAATGATCCTTTCAAAAGATGATGTCGCTAAAGCGAACGGCTAGCACGCTCTTGTACACATTGAATGTTTGCTGACCGGCACAGAAATGGACGAGCCAAAGAATTTTCTGTGCGACAACGCTGTGGAAAACCTGCAAGAGGTCTGGGCTTATGGGGTACTAACTGGACGCTTGAAGCCTGTGTATATAGAAGAGCTTGTGAAATAGAAATTTTTAATTTCAAGTCACCCTTCACTTTATTACATGTACATGTAGTGGCAATAATTTTTTCTGAAAAAAGTTGAGTTTTTTTTATAATGCAATAGATTGTCAATCTGTTGTAAAATATATTTAATCCGTTCTGGCAGATAGTTTATCTGTTGCAATAGGTTGGTCATCTGTTGCATTACGTCGATGTTATTTCTATGAATAATCTAATAATCTAAGTCTAATCTGTTGCAATAGTGGGAAGACCTGTTTGATAATTTCCAATAGATGACCTAAATTTTACAACATATGCCTAAATATTTTTGATATTTTCCAACAGTTATGCTTGAATATCCATGTGCTCGACAACACCAAACCAGTAGCAAATACACACACCACCATGAAAATTTCAGCAATTAGGCTTGAATATTCATGTGCCCAACAACACCAAACCAGTAGCAATAACGAAAACAATGTAGTATCTTCTTGCTCAATTTTGTTTCTCTTCAGAAGCCTTGACTTTGTTCAACAAATCCCAGATTACACGATTTGCTTGTGAAGGGTGTCGTTCCTCATACCAATCAAAGTAATTGCATCCACCCAATTTCTATAAAAAAGAGAACACAATTACAAAATAATTACAAGTCAATAATTAATCAACTAATTAAATAAAAAATTATTACCTTTGAAATCTTACAAGTAAAAAACCTACGATCCAGATCTTGTTGAGTCCAAGAAGTCTTTAACAGAGTTTCATGACCGCACTTACAATATCAAAAATCTTTATCACAAAAAATAGTAGAAGATGCACTAGACATTGTCAAGCTCAATTGAAAAAAATAAAAGAAATAATTTGACGAATTTGGATAGATAAAAAAAGATGACGATGAAGAAGAAGATTTGAGAATTTAGGGTTAAATTTTAGGAGAAAGATATATATATATAAGACAATGGGGGGAATGACCGTTGAGGGCCAAGTGACGGTTATGGCAAGTCAGCAAAATATGCCAGACTGACACATTTGATGCCTATTTTATTTTACGTGTTTAAAATGAACACTGTCTACTTGATGCGTATTTTATTTTGGGTGTTTGAACTGAACACCGTCTATGGATTCCGCCTTTTTTATTTCAATTCAATTCACTTTAACCTTTTTACACGTAGTGGTAATTTTTTATGTCCAATGAAAGTTGAATTTTTATAATGCAACAGATTCTTCATCCGTTGTAACAATTATTCTATCTGTTCTGACATATAGTTTATCTGTTGCAATAGGTTGGTCATCTGTTGCGTTATCTCAATGTTTCTATCTAAGTCTATCTGTTGTAACAGTGGGAAGACCTGTTTGATAAATCCAACAGATTACCTACCTATTGTAACATATGTCTAAATCTGTTAGATTTTTGCAATAGATGTGTCGTCTATTGCAACAGATACATTATCTATTGCAATATTTGAATCTAGTATTTCTTTTCAATTAATAAGTTTAAATCTAAGGAATAAATAAAATTCATAGACAAAATAAAATAAATCAAAGCCTTCATAAATTAGCTGAAATAAGTCAACCAATAAATGAAATGTAAAAAAATTATTATGGGTACAGATCTCTACAAATACATCAACAACAATTTAAGTATACTGCCAAGGATTACTTTGACAGACTCAAGCTATAAAGATCTACTCAGTATGGACAAGTTGTTCTTCATCCGGTGCTATAGAATTCGGCTTTGCTCGTCGTGGATCTTTATTGTCGCTTACGTACAGTTTTTGCGCTTTCTGTTCTCAGTATTTTCATAAAAATAGTAGCATATTGTCAATGCTATTCAGCAGTAGCTTCTTCTAAATCCACCTGAAAATCCAGAATTGATCAATGCTAATCACAAAGATACAACAAAATGGAAAAAGATAACTCATCTCTTCTAGCAAATCAAAAAGGTCTTCCTCCCGCTTTAAATTGTCCCAAACAGATTATATTTCTGCTGCAACAATGAATCAACTGTTGGGATAAATTTCTACATGAGGAAGACCATGTACGATAATTTCCAACGTATGAACCATCTGTTGCAACATATGAATCATCTGTTGCAGCAAATAGGTCGTCTGTTGGTACAAATAAAAGCGGTGCAAAAAGTTATTTGATTTGCTAAAACAGACGAGACATATGTTGCACCAAATACTTTATCTGGTGCAACAGGTTAGTCAACTGTTGCAACAGATGTATATATCTGTTTGATAATTTTCAGCAGATGTGTCATCTGTTGAAACAAATATGTGTCTGTTTATTTTGTCAGTTGGAAGACATATATATTCACCTTCTTCAGCTCGTGTTGCTCTTCTTTGAACATTGTACGTTGCTCAGTGCAACACACAGATAAAGGAGTTGCAATTTTGCTTTTTTGGATGCTTGATAATGCCCTAGAAATCACTCTCCTTCTCCTCTTAGCCCTAATCTCTAATGGAGTGGATGAAAATAAAATCTTCTGTGATGGAATGAGACCTCTTTTAGATGTCAATTCCTTTACAGAAGCAGTTAATGCATTAATAACATTAATTACTACATCATGTTTCGTCTTGCAGTCATGACATTTGCATGCAGAACATTTGCTGGGAGAGGTGAAATCTATATAACCAGTATGATCAAACTCATAATGGTTTGCTTTAAATACTGTAAGAGGATCATCATTAGCACCAACAACAACACCACTACCACCACCAACAACTCCATCACCACTAAGACCATCAATAACAACAAGCCCACCCTCCAAAATTATTTTTTTTGTAATGATTGTTGCTCCAAACAATTCCATTTTTATTTTGTCGATGACCTTAGGGTCCGATAAAGTTTGCACAGACTGTAAAGTAAGAAAAAATGACATCTTCAACTCTTGATTGGTCGAAACTTGCGACGAATGCACAATCTAACATAAATCATTACATATATTAGAATGATGATTAGATCATTCAAAATAAATCATTAATTAAAAGAAAAAATTAATTATAATTATACTTACTGCATCCTTCAGGGGGGAGCGGCTGAAGAGAATTAGAAATTTTGCATTTTTATCAGTTTTGGCCGACAACCATCTCAAGATTCTTGGACAGAAAACTCCTTCCTGGTAGTTCACTTGTTGTCTCAAATAAGGAATGACTTCAAACGCCCAAGCCTATAAAACAACGCTAATAAATCAAAACCATTATTGATTGAAAAAAATGAATGATATCATAATAGAAGAAAGAAACATTTACCATGAAAGCCCATGGGAAGCCATATAAGTTGACTGTCTTTGGCGCTAACGTAGTCAACAAATATTTAACAGTCATTTTGAAGCTTTCATACCTCCAAGGATAGCTGTTAAACGCCTCAAGATCCTTGGAGAGCTTTATTAAATCGAGGCTTATGTTATTGTTAACGTCTCTCGCCCAAAGAATATTATGTACAAATCAAACCAAGCTCAATGACTGCTTGTGCTTCTTTGAAAGTCCTTTACCTTTCAACGCTTCTATCAAATTTTTATTTTTGAAGCTTGGACCAACAATGGACACCAGGTCATCACGATCACACGACTTGACTTTGCCTTTTTTGGGTGTGCGGGGTGCTTTTTTTTGGATTAGAATAGGTATAACTTGAAAAGGAGGATAATATTTTAGTCCAGTAACTACGGCAAACTACTTCCAACCAAAAAAAACAGGCATGCCACAGTAATTTATCCACACTTTATCCATTTTATCTTTGTTTTCATACATAAACCTACGCTTGAGAAGTTCATATACCATTTTCATTTAAAAACAAGCATTGTTGTCTTCCGACAAATCAAGATATTTCTCAAAGCAGCTGTCCTTGAAATAAACATCCAATTTTTGTTCTCAAAGTATTTTTCTGAAGGCGTCGAAAGATTTTTCCATGGATGACTTAACCACAAAATCACCCGTTAAATCTACGGCACCATCGCACTGCATTCTCACAGGATAACGATCAATATTGAAGGCTTTGACTAACTCTTTGGTGGAAGGGCTATTAACATTTGCATCATCCCTTTTGAAATATTCCTCCTCTCCATGTTCATTATATTCTGCTCCCGATTGAGATAACACATGTAAAGCAAGTTCATCGAGTGGTGGATGTAGCCTAGTTGCTTCACTTGTTCCTTTACTTGGACTTGATTCGGTTTCTATTCTTTTGGAAACCATATTATCTAAAATTAACAGGAACATAAAAAATATATTATAGTTGATTAATGCATCATTAAAAAAGGATAACAGTAAATCAAACAAGCAAAATAGTAAAATAACAGTTGTAATAGATCATCGATCTGTTACACCAGGTAGTATATCTGTTGAAGTATATAACCAAACTGTTGCAGCGGATAAGTAATCTATTACAACAATACAAAACATATCACTCATCTTTTAAGATAGATGAATGGTCTGTCCAACAGATCACACATTGTTGCGATATATGAGTGATCCGTTAGAACAGTTAAATAACCTGTTGCAACGGATGAGTAATCCGTTGCGACAATATAAAACAAATCACTCATCTGTTGAGAAAGATGAATAGTCTGTGCAGCAGATCACACATCTGTCGCAACATCATCTGTTGCAACATGTGAGTGATCTGTTGGAACAGTTAAATAACCTATAGCAACGACTGAGTAATTTGTTGCGATAATACAAAATATATCACTCATCTGTTGAGAAAGATGAATGGTCTGTGCAACAGATCACATATCTATTCTGACATCATCTGTTGCAACATATGAGTAATTTGTTGAAACAGTTAAATAATCTGTAGCAACGGCTGAGTAATCTGTTGCGATAATACAAAACATATCACTCATCTGTTGAGAAAGATGAATGGTTTGTACAATAGATCACACATCTGTTGCAACATATGAGTGATCTGTCAGAGCAGTTAACTAACCTGCAACAACGGTTGAGTAATCTGTTGCGACAATACAAAATATATCACTCATCTATTGAGAAAGATGAATGGTCTGTGTAATAGGTCACACATCTGTTGCAACACATGAGTGATCTGTTGGAAAAGTTATCAACAGTCAATATTGTTTAGATTTCTTCCAACATAGGGTCGTCTATCGTGGAAGATGAATGATCAGTTGGAAAAATCAAGTCTTGGAAATTTCCTGTTGGAAGAGTTGATAGGATTTTATCCAACAGGAGGTTCATCTGTTGCATCAGATCATTAATATGATGGTTCTTATGTTGCACCAGATGGTTAATTAGTTGCATCAGATTTTTTATCCGATGCTTAATCTGTTGCAACATATGGTAAATCTGTTGCATCAGATAGTTAATCTGTTGCATCAGAATTGTAATCTGACGGTTCCTCTGGTGCATCAGATGGTTGATCTGTTGCATCATATGATAAATCTGTTGCATCAGATGGTTAATATGTTGCACCAGATGGGTAATCTGTCGGAGGAAATAAAAAACAGTAGCACAATTTTTTTCAACAAAAAAATAACAATTTCACCATTTTTACCAAGAACAAGAACAGAACAAATCAACCCAAATTGTCGTTTTATTTTTATAAACACAAACAATAAAAATCAAACTTCAAAAAAATGCAACAAACAACAAAATATCATAATTCACTTCGAAAAGAGAAGAGAAGAAATACTAGAAATTAGGGTTTTATTTTGACCGCATTTCAAATTAATGCAACAAATATTGAAATTGTTAACCAATACTATAAGAGAAGTTGGCTCAAGTTCCTCGTTTTCTTCAAAACTAAAAAGGCCATAAATTTTTACCTGTGAAAGAAGAAAAGGAACGATGAAGAATTCGAAGTTGTTGTGGCCGAAGAGCGAGGTTGTCACGTCGATTGAAGGTTGAAGTCGAAAAGAAACTCGAAGCCCAACTATTTGTAGTCGGATGTTGAAGTAGCCGAGGATTGAAATGAGAAATTTGCAGTACAGTTGGTTGGGAGAGAGTTGAGAAAGCTATCGAAAGAGGGATGAGAGACAGGTTGATTTGAATTGAAGAGGGGAACTCGAAGCCCAACTATTTGTCGCCAGAGGTAGAAGTTGCCGGGGGTTGAAGGGAGAAAAGAGGGGAACTCGAAGCCCAGCTATTTATTGCCGGAGGTAGAAGTCGTCGGGGGTTGAAGGGAGAAATTTTGCAGAACTGTTGGTTGGGAGAGAGTTGAGAGAAGTTGTCGAGAGAGAGGAGAGAGTGATTGATTTGGATTGAAGAAGGGTGTGGGTTGGGTTGATTTGTATTTTTGAAAAGATTAGAAAGTTTTGAAAATATTAATCAAGTGCACAATTAACTTAATCAAGTTTCCTAAAGATGTTTGATCCTATCTATTGGTCAATGTTATCAATCCTTCATTCAAGACTTAAAAGACACATTTCCTTCAATTTTCTCTAGTTTCTTATTCCTCACTGTGTTTTTACTATTTGTTGCTTCTTTTTGCTTTGTATTTTACTATTTTATTGTTATTTTGTTCACTCTTTGAGCTAACAATAATAAACAACCTCTCTATCTTGCAAAAATAAAAATCAATTCTGCATATAATTTTATTCTTTCCAAACTCAACTTGTAAAAAAATATATTAAGTACATTAATATTACTCCTATTATTTACCGAAAATAAGAAAAAAAAAACAACTTTCTCCTCATATATTTTTAGAAATATATTTTCCCAACAAAGATACTTCGTAAAACTTAAGCAACTAATTTAATTATACAAAATTAATGTTTGATGTTTATCTCAATTTTCTGGGAGTAGTTGGCACCTAAATAACACGTCTTTTTGTCAATTGGCTCAAATTTGTGCTGCATGAGCTGTACATCTCCCCCCATGGTCCATTTAAAAAACACCTAGTTTAATTTGCCTTTATGATATAGTACTATTCAATACTAACATTTAAAAATTATATATCTAGAAAATGATTTTAACCAAAACTTGAGATTGACCTTCAATTCTAAATTGAGATAAATTCTTTTCAGAAATTTCAGAATAGTATCGAAGATCATTGAATAAATTTTTTATAGATATTTATATCATATCAAATAATTTAAGTTTAAAGAGTTTTAAATTTAAAAAATAAGTAATAAAATTTACTTAATCAATCATGATTAAATACATTATTTATTTAACATAAATATTGAGTGTGAATAGTTTTTTCTATATTTATCTTATATTATGTTTGGTCGTCATGTCAAATTGACCTTTCGTATTTTTAAATTGGATTTTCTTATCCGAAACAAAATAGTAAATGTAGATTTATGCTAGTACGTGTAATGACTTTTAAGTTATCTGAAAATTACTACTCCATAAAAAGTAAAGTTAAGCTTCTTGAGACGTTTATTTCGTCCAAGTTTAACTGTCATTTCACATTTTTAAGTTGGGGGGCTTTTGTCCTAAAAAACTTAACTTTCACTTTTCACGTGTTGTGACTTTTAAAATGTTAATATATAGAAAATATTAATGAACTGTCTAATAGAATTCATGATAAATTATCTTAAAAATGTATATGTAAAATATGTGTCTTATATAATTTATTTGATATAAATAAATATTAACAGTGAGAATTTTTTTTCTACGATTATTTTGAGTAAGAAATGTTAAATCATAAATGTAGTAAAAAATAATGCTTGATCGTCATCAACACATTGTAAAACAATCCATTAATTTTAAATATATATTGTTTCCATTAGTGGGACCAAAAAAAAAAAAAAAGTTGCCGTCTAAAAAGGATAATATTTTATTCTCATATTTTATTGTAGAAAAAATATATTCTCTTCTTAATGCGAATAGTCTCCCGTGTCTTTCGGGTATTTTTAATTTCTGGTCTCTCCTCCTAATTATCATTTAATAATTGTGTTACACTTTTTAGTGTTTTACCAGTCTTTAGGGAACATTGTGATTTTTTTTGTTTTTTTTTGTGTCTTATGATTTCTAAAAGAATTAAATTACTCCTTCCCTCCATTTTCATTGTCTAATTTTAAAAAATTTAAAAATAATCTATTATTTTATTTTTATTATTAACACTTTAATTATTTTCAATATCAAATGACTTGTAATAATTATGTGTGAATAATATTCTAGATTTGAGTATACTGATTTCTTTCTTTTCTTGCTTTCACATTTGTCATAATTTTTAAAACATCCAGAATTTTTTAATTTTTTTTGGTAAGAACATCCAGAAAATTACTAGTACTACATAAGAAACATAGTTAAGTCCCTTGAGACGTTTGTTTTATCGCAATGCTTATCAAATATTTCATATTTTTTTAGATTGAGAATTTAATTCAAAAAAATAAAATTAAAATAAACTTTTGCTTATTCACATGATATGATTTCTAGAATATTTTACAACTAATATCATATGTTATATAACTAGTCATTCATAGTTATCTGATATTTTACGTTTTTAAATTGAATTTTCTTGCTCGAAATAAAATGACAATTTAATTTCTAATTTGCTTGCACATATGTTATGTCTTCTAAGAATGCGACCTATTTTATTATCATATAAGAAGCATAGTTAAGTTTCTTGATACGTTTGTTTTCACTTTCATATTATGTTTGTCTGACATTTCATGTGTTTTAAGTTGGATTTTGTTCAAAAAAATTTAAACTTTTACTTGTTTACATGTTATAATTTTTATAATATATTACAATTAATATCACGTGCAACATAATTATCTGTTGATGTGCGACACACGTGCAAAAAATATTTACATACAAAAATTATATTTGAGTTTAATTTCAGTGTTAAATAATATGTTGTTGTTTTTTTTGTTATGTCTATCAGGTATTTTACGTTTTAAGACTGAGCTTTTTCGTCCCAATAAATAAGAGAAACAATGTAAAGTCACCACTGAACTTGTATCGAATTTGCAAAAAGACACGTAAAGTTTGTGGTTGTTTTACTATCCCATTGAACAATTCTGATGTGGTATTATTACATTTAATTTTCGCCACCTGTCTTGAAGAGTGTATGCACTCTTTTAAGAGAGTGAAAAACTCAAAAAATGATTATAAATTTATTTTATTTTTGTATTTGTCATGATGAATTTTTTTTCCTTGTTCATTTTTTTGTTTTTCTTTCTTCTTTATTCTTCACTGATCAGTTGCCATGACCATTTGTCTCCAATTTTGCAACAACTCTATTGACCTTCTTTTACTGCTATCGCTTCAATTTATTTCTTCAATTTTAAAATTTTATCTAAGAAAATTTACACATTTTGAATAATTCTTCAAAACCCATTAAATTGAATTTTAGAAATTCAAAAACAGAGGAAACATCTGACTTTTTGAGAGAGATATTCAGTTATGACACACTTGTTTTAGAGCAAAAATCAAAGGTAGGGTTCACATAAAGAAAAATTTGATAGTGATTTTTAATTTAGAAAAGATTAGTTTGATATATCAATTTTTCAATTTTAATTTTAAATTAGCGGTGATTTAGTGATAGACACGATGAGGATGATGTTGTAAGTAGTGATAAATGATGGCTACACCAAAGAATTATCGACGAAGAAAAGAAAATGATTGGAATTAGACAGACATGAACGAATGGAGAAGAAGAAACGAAAAAAAGAGACCATAAGCTAATACAATAAGGAAAAATAATAAAAATAAAAATTAAAAAATAAATAAACTTAACACGTGGAAAGCAATAACTGGGGCGTGGTTTCACTTTCTTTCTAAAAATTGGGATTAACCAAAAAAAGGATATATTCGTATTAGTTCAAAATTATTTTGTGGGGTAATAGGCCCCTCGCAAAGTTTAAGTGTTTTTTTGTAAATTCGAAACAACTTAAGTGGTGACTTTATGTCTTTTCTCTAATAAATAACAATTTTAGATTTTTTACTTGTACGTGTGTCACGACTTTAAAGACATTCTGAAAATTACTATTATATAAAATGTATAGTTAAGCTCCTTGAGACATGTATTTCATTGTTATGCTCGTCAGTAATTTCACATTTTTAAGCTGAGATTTTTTTTCGTAAAAACTTATACTTGTTCGCATGTTATGACTTCAAGAATATTTTATAATTAATATCACATATTATATAATTTGATATTCACGTGCAACACATGTCAAAAAAATTAGTACATAATATGTGAGTTTAATCTATTTTATTATCATATCTATCTTGACATTTCACATTTTTAAATCAAATTTTCTTGTTTCGAAATAAAATATAACTATTTTGATTTTTGCCTGCACATGTGTCATGACTTCTAGGACATCAAGCTAAGTTAAGCTCATTGAGGTATTCGTTTTTATCGTTATGTTTATTTGGTATTTCATGTTTTTTAGTTGGCGCTTTTGTTTAAAAAATTGAACTTTTAATTGTTCACATATTACTACTTCTAAGAATTTTTACAATTAATATCGTGTACTACATAGCTCGTTATTCATGTGCAACAAGTACAGAGAAATTATGAGATATTTTACATAGCTCGCTATTCATGTATTATGATTTTGAGGATATTTTACGATCAAGTTTCTTAATAATTTGTTTTATCGTCATTATTTTTAAATTGAACTTCTTGTACCAAAATAAAATAGCCAATTTAATTTTTTAATTATGCATACCAGGACTTCTATGACATCCTAAAAGTTTTTACTCTATATGACGTAAAATTAGGGGTGTTCATGGGTCGGTTTGGATCGGTTAATGGTTAAAACCATAATCAAAATCAATTTAGTCGATTTTTGAATTTCTAAAACCAAATCAAACCACAAAAAGAAAATAACCATCGGTTCTTGTCGGTTTGGTTGGGTTTGGTTCGATTTTTTAGTTTTTTTGGTTATTGACTAGCCTACTCCAACCATCTCTAGAATAAACTCCTTTTTTAACCCATAGAAAAGAGTATCATATTGAACAATTTCTCATGAAATATTTGTACAGTGATGGACAAATGACACTATATACTCTTAAAAATCAGAACAAACACATTAAACAAAACCAACATTGAGATGAAAAATACTAGCTTTGTATTGTAGGCACTAAGATTATCCAACAACATACAAACATATACATGTACATTGTAAAGCAGAGCTTTATATTCTGTTGCAGTGTACTGCAAGAAGAGACAGAGTTGGACAAATTTGAGTTATCTGTTTACTTTAAAGACTAGCTAGGTGAGCTAATCATATAGAAAACGATTGAATAAACAAGGAGACATAAAACTACCATTTGAACCAGGGACCATGGTAACTCGTATTGTGAAAGCTGAAGTAGAAAAAGTGAGATAGGAACCGTAAGGTTAACTTATTAGTAATAGTAGGTAGAGTTGGGCTTGGGTTTGGGGCTTTGGGCAATTGGGCTAAAGTATTGGTTGAGTTAGACACAGATTAAAATTTAGTTTTAGATTAAATTTAATAAAATATTTATATTTTATTTATAAATTATATATAAATAATTATAATATATATATATAAAATTTATCTGTTTGGTTTGGTTATTTTCACGTTTTTTTTTAAAGTAAAATCATAACCAAACCAAATAGCATCGGTTTTTTAAAATTTAAAACCGAATCTAACTAAACCAAACCAAACGTCGATTTTTTTAATCGATTTGATTCGATTTATGGTTTGATTTGGTTTTTAATCAAACCCATGAACACCCCTACCTAAAATCATATAATATATGAAGCCTCTTGAGAACATTTATTTCATGTTATGTTTGTCTGACATTTCATGTTTTTCAGTTTGGATTTTTAGTCCAAAAAATTAAACTTTTACTTGTTTACGTTCTATAACTTCTTCAATATTTTACAATTAATAGCACGTATAACATAATCATTTGTTGATGTGCAACCCATGTAAAAAAATTACTCACATATAAAACATAATATTTGAGTTTTATCTTTTAAGTAGTATATTTTTTTCTTCATGCATCAGACATTTCACGTTTTAAAGTTGTGATTTTTTATCCCAACATAAAATAATAAATTTAGACTTTTACTTGCACACGTGTTACAACTTCTAAAATATTTTAAAAATTATTAATAATTAAGCTCCCTCAGATATTTGTTTCATCATTATGCTTATCAGTTATTTCACATTCTTAAATTAGAATTTTCTTCAAAAGATTTTTTTTTTAACTTTTACTTACTCGTATATTATGATCTCTAATATGTTTTACAATTAAGATCACATACTATATAACTCGATATTCATGTACAACACACGGGCAAATAAATTAATACTATATAAAAAGTAATATTTGAGTTTCTTGAACAATCTATTTTATTTTCATATTTATCTTGGCATTTCACATTTTTAAATTGGATTTTCTTGTTTCAAAATAAAACATAGTAACTAATTTAATTTTTTACTTTCACATGTATCACGACTTTTAGGACATCCTTAACATTGTTACCATGTAAGAAGCATAATTAAGATCCTTGAGGTGTTTGTTTCATTGTCATGTTTATATGGTATTTTATCTTTCTTAATTGAATTTTTTGTTTACTTGTTCACGTGTTATGACTTCTGAAATAATTCACAATTAGTATCACATACTACATATCTCTTCATTCGCGTGCACCGCAAATACAAAAAAAAAATATAAGATATTTTTACAGAGCTCGCCATGCATGTATTGTGACTTCTAGGATATTTTACAGTCGAGCTTCTTGAGGGACTTATTTTATCATCATCATTTTTACATTGAATTTTCTTGTCCCAAAATAAGATAATCAATTTGAATTTTTAATTCACGACTTTTATGACGTCCTAAAAATTATTACAGTATAGTAAAAGTATAATCAAACTAAACTTGTCTGCATTTCATGTTTTTAAGTTGGGATTTTCATAAAAAAACAATAATTGAAAGTATAGCATGCACTTAAATGTACATAGCTATCACTTTATTATAATTATTTAATATATACACTTTATCAAATTAATTAATCATAGTAGCTTTGAATCAACTCGGTGTGAACATCAATATTTACCGAGGAAAGGATGCCAATGATTTGCAAAATCTCCAAGGAACCAATCAAATCTAAATGTACCAAAAATGTGAACAAGAAAATATCTCTTTAAATATTTTAGGAAAATACAGTTGTATACACTGTTTCTGTATTAATATACATAAATTTTGCCTCTTCATTTTCAAAAATTTAAAAGAATTTGAAATTTCTGGTACAGTAATTCTGACCTTTTCTTTTCTACAATACAAATAAAAATTAAATTGTGAAATTTTCTTGGCCCTATATTATATATATATATATATCATATATTGGGAAAGCATGAAATTGAGTGGGACCTACTTATGGACAAAAAGTCTACTTCTTTCTCCAACTTCATTCTTCTATTCTTCAATTCAACTCAATTCCCTCTGTTTTTTTCTCTCTCTTTATAATTCAAGATTTTTTCAAGATTTCAAGATTTTGGATTACCCTTTTGAATAGAATAGCTGTATTTGAAGTTTTTTTTTGAGAATTTGATTGATTTGGAGGTGATCATATACGTGTCAATTGGGTTGCTTTAAGTGTAAGTCATAAAAGAAGAATCTTTGTCACTTCATTTTCTTATTGTTTATCTACTTTGCTGAGTTTTTTTGAAGATAATTTATCTGTTAAATCAAGAAGTGTAATCTTCTTCAAATTAAGTGATTTCTTGGACAAAGTTAATCTTGCTAACTTTCATTTCTAATGGTATTTATTTTTATTGATTGATATTTATGAAATATTGTTTGGTATGAGCTTAATTATACTGCTTTCTTCTTTAAATGGAGTGATCTCATGGAAATAACTAATCTTGGTAACTTTTATTTTTGTTGATTGATTTTTATGTAATCTTGTTTTGGTATGAACTTAATTATACTGTTACCATCCTTAAACTTATATGATATGAGCTTAATTGTACTGTTACCATTTTTAAATTGAGTGATTTCTTGGATTAAATTAATCTTGATAACTTTCATTTCTACTGGTATTTATTTTTGTTGATTATTGGTTTTTGTGGAATGCATTACTCTGCCCCACTGTTTGGGAATACCCTTGTTGTGTTGTTGTTGTTGTTGGTTTTTGTGGAATCTTGTGTTGGTTTTTGTGGAATCTTGTGTTGGTATGAGCTTAATTATACTGTTACCATCTCTAAACAGAGTGATTTCTTGAAAGATTTAATCTTGGTAACTTCCATTTTTAATGGTATTTATTTTTGTTGACTGATTTTTATGAAATCTTGTTTTGGTGTGAGTTTATTTGTACTGTTACCTTTTTTAAACTGAGTGATTTCTTGGAAAGATTTAATCTTGGTAACTTTCATTTTCAATGGAATTTATTCTTTCTGATTAATTTTTATGAAATCTTGTTTTTAAATTGACTGTTTTTTTTTTTTTTTTGGAATGATTTAATCTTTGTAACATTAGTTCCAATTATATATCCACTATCAATAGGTAGTTTGAGGGTTCGAGTCACGCTGGAGGGCAAGTTAGAACACTATTATCCTCGTGATGGGGTGCGGTAAAAATGATGCTTTCTATGTTGCAGATTGTTTTTTAGGCCAAAACAGCTAATTTAGTCTTCTGAATTTTGATTTTGTTAATACTCTTATCCTCTTAAATTGAATCATTTCCTGGAATGATTTGTTGCCCTGGTAATCAGCAGATAGACCTGCTTCTTTGTGATTTTTTTCCTTATTTTGTTCGTTTCGGTATCATATATTGTTGACTTGTTCAGAGATTACTTCTGCTGTTGATGACTTGACCTTAAGGAGTGATTCTCTTTATCAGTGGCTTAAGAAAGAGAAGTATTACTTTCTGAGTTGAATAGTTTAAGCTGTTCAGAAAATTGTGGAGTGATAATCTTTTCCTAAAAGTTCAACTCTTAATCAATTTTGTCAGTGGGACAATGAAAATTTAGAAGTTGGTTATTTTATAAACACAGCCTGAACATTTAGGACAATTAGAGAATACCGATTGTGATCTCTTCATGCTTTCCAATTAGCATTATTGAAAAAATTGATTTGCCTTTGATATATGATTATTAAGAGGAACAAGTTGATTCTCGTTGATTTAGATAGTTTGGGATCTTTCATCTTCAATTTATATCACATTGTGTTTGACTAACTACTAAGATACTGTTGTGTTATCAGCCACCTCCTCTTGCTGCCATTTTTGAACAACCTTGTTTTCTGGAAGCTTTTTCCTTTTGTTCACTGTTTTCATCAGATATTATTTTGTTATGCATGAATGCTATACTTAGTATTTGATAAACCATTTCTTCAAGCGATGACCTGAAATGCAAATTAGTGTAGGCCAAACATTATTACACTGGTTTGTTTTAGATAGTTACTATTTTGTTGAAGGCGGAATGAGTGATCTAGAAATGACATATCTTGATTTTTTCAAATTATGCTGCAATCTTTGTCTTTCCAAATTGACTTTTCGATGCAAATGCTGAAATTTGAGTTCTCTTTTTTGAGGGAAACGAGTATGTTGGGCTGTAATGAATATGATAAGTTCTATTGTCGTTCTTGTTCTTATGAACATTGTATTATTTTCACTTTATGATCTTCGTTTGAAAGATTATTATCACTGCATTACTCTATTGTTTGAGAGAGTAAGGTTATATTTTGTTCGTTTCAAAACTTCACTTTTTAATCAATTGAGTGGGGCAAATCTGCAGGTTAAAATATTTCTGGGATCAGATGTAATACATATCACTATTCTGGTGTTCTGACAAGATCGAGCGGAAACATGGGGAAACTAGAAAATGAGAATTCCGTGCAAATAGATGGTAGAAATTCTGGTACGTTATGCCAATTTTGTGGCAAAAAGCAAGATACTACAACTTGTATGATCAGTCCCTCTGCTTCATTGCATAGCAGTAACAGCTCTATCTCATGTTACAGTATGCTCTCCTTTCGTTATCGCATACTTCTGACCGTCATTTTCATTCTCTTCATCATCATCTGATGTTGGTTCTTTGTTCTTTTACCATTCAGGTGACCTTTCAGGTGATGCAAGCTCAGATGGGAGGTTAGTTGTAATTTACTTATGTTAAAATCTATTTAGGTTATGGTTAAAATACCTTCTTTCTTTTCCTTGGGAACTGAGGAAAGTCTGACTCATATCAATGTGGTTTTCCTTTTGGTTTTAATATGTTCAGGGTTTATATTGATGAGTGTAGCACAGATAGCAGTCTTGAGGACTCCTGTTCTACCGTGCGAACAGGAGGGAATGCCGAACTTATGAGAAATGATAATCGCGAGGGACCCAAAAGTAGCAAAATTGAAGGGGATGACGATGACGAATCTGGAGTCTCTTCTAGTTATGAACTGGAACAGTTCTGGTTGCCCCCAGAACCAGAATGTTGTGATGATGATATGGAAGGCAGTGTGTCTAATTATGATGATGATGAATGTGGCGATGGCTGGGGCAAGCCAACTTGTTTGATGAGCCTAGGGGAAGAAGGTTCTGGGAGCCACAAGTTTAAAGAGGAAAAGCAGGAGGCATTGGAGGAAGTGATGAATGGGAAGCTTAAGGCCCTTGTTAGTGACCTTCTTAAGTCTTTTGGTGTTGCCTCATCAGGAGGTGACAATTGGGTTGATATAGTCACCTCCTTGTCTTGGGAGGCTGCTTCTTTTGTGAAGCCTGATTCTGCTGAAGGCAAGGCTATGGATCCTAATAAATATGTGAAGATAAAATGCATACGAACTGGTTCTCCCAGCCAAAGGTATAACAGAAGAACGACATGTCTCATCTCTATTTGATTTGCCTTTCTATGTTCAGTTCAACTGTTGGATTGTCAAAGTGGAAAACTATCTGTTTCCTAGAATTTGATAGGTATCCTCTATTTGTGAAGTTGCCTCTAAAAACGGCGCTGGTCGATCCTCTTTTTATTTGGTTTCCTCTGCCATACTTTCACTAATGTGTATGTTTGAAAATTTTCTTAAATTTAGTTGTTCATCTTCTGAATATTATTACCTTTTAGGCTGTACAAGATGGATTCCTTCGTTATAAAAGATAACATTTCCATTCACTATTCATTACTTTCTGAATGTTTTTTTAGGTTACATGTAACCATCTTTATTCCTTTAAAATCTCAAGATCATCAGAGAAGTACCCATACCTCTAATTTTATCTCTATGTTTGTTATATAATACTAAATTAGTGGGAACCCAGGCTAACAATGTAATTTTCCATGTTATTTTAGTCAATTTATCAGAGGCCTGGTCTTCAAAAAGCATGCTGCCCATAAACATATGCCAACTAAGTTTGAAAAACCTAGGCTGCTATTGATTGAGGGTGCACTAGGTCTCTCAAGTGAGTTGTCATCATTTGAATCAATGCGACAGGTAAACAGGAAACTCTTTTTATAAGTGAGATAAACAAATAAGGAATTATTATAGTCTGTGATCATGTGTTCTTATCAATTAATAATGACAGGAAAAAGACAGTGTGGTGAAATCTATCACTGAAATTCTAGAGAGGTACCAGCCAAATGTGATATTGGTCGAGAAAACCGTTTCCCGTGACATGCAAGAGTCTATTCTTCGGAAAGGATGGACACTGGTCTTTGATATGAAAGCACATCGCCTGGAGAGAGTTGCTCGTTGCACTGTTTCACCAATCTTATCTGCTGAAATCTTGTCTGGCCACAAGCTCAGACAGTGTGATTCCTTTCATTTTCAAAGGTTCGTAGAGGAACATGATACTTGTGATGATGGTGGAAAAAGGCCTAGCAAAACACTGATGTTCATTGAGGGCTGTCCTACCCATCTGGGGTGCACGGTGAGTCATCTTCCTTATGTTGGTTTTAATGACAGTGTATCTAACTAGGGATTACCAATAGTTGGGACATGAGCTTCATTTTTCGATCATTGGTCAAGAAACAACAACAAAAAAAAGCCACGGACAATATTTTAGAGTACACCAGGAGACTTGCATAGCATTTGCCATATCATATATTAAGAGTTAGTTTGCATCCATTTGGCCCTCACATTTTGTCTTGCACTTCATCAACTTCCCTTGTGTACCAACAAAAAAACAAGCTACTATTGCTTTTGGAACTTCCGAGACCCTTCTAGCTAGTGGTTTTTGACTCTAAACATGATGAAAGATCTAAGGTGTTTATCTGAAAATGGTCTTTTCCTGGTTCGTTGTCTCCATTTTTCTTTAGTATTAGCTTGATTTCACTGATTTATATCTTTGCTTTGGGAGCTTTTGTGATTCTGCATCGTATTTCTTTACAACATACCCAGTATATTCCCACAAAGTGGGGTCTGGGGAGGGTAAGTGTACGCAGCCCATACCACTACCTCAAGGTGAGATAGAGGCTGTTCCCGATAGACCCCAGCTCAAGATAAAAGCAGTCTAGAAAAGAAATAGTAAAGTAACAAGAAACAGTAGGAATTAACACACCAATAATAACATAAACAAGACTATCACCAAGTAATACGACAAACGATAGCACACACTGTAACAATAATAGCACTATGGCTACTAGCACGGATAACAAAACAAATTCCTCCTACCTAGTAGCAAGGACACACTCCTTCCTACTATCCTTTCTATCCTAGTTCTCATCCTTCACACCTTCCTATCTAGTGTCATGTCCTCGGTAAGCTAGAGCTGCTACATGTGATGTGTAATCACCTCCTTCAATATTTCTTCGGTCTACCTCTACCTCGCCTGTAACCATCCTTAGTCAACCTCTCACAACTCCACACTAGGTCATCCGTGTGCCTCCTCATCACATGCTCGAACCATATCATTGAGGATTGAGACCTGGTGTTTTCTTATCTTATCTACAATGTCTGCGACATCTATCCCCTTTTTAAAATAATGAATATTTACTTTTATATCTCTGACCCTTACCTTTCATGCAGATTTTGTTAATGGGAGCTAACAGTGATGAATTGAAGAAGATTAAATGTGTGGTACGATGTGCAGTGATAATGGCATATAATTTAATCCTCGAGACTTCTTTCCTTCTAGATCAAAAAGCAATGTTCTCGACTATTCCTCTTAGCCAGGCGTTGAACTCAACAGCTACTGATGACAACCCAGCTGTTAGTGCTGAACAAGAAATTCTTTCAACTGTTGCTGGGACAAATTTGTCCTGTTCAAGTGATGTCCCAATTTCCAATGATTTTCATCAGGAAGTAAGGCATAACCTAGAATCAGATAGTGATTCTCTGTTATTTGAGCCATATAACCCAGTTGTTCTTTCTGGGTTGTCATCTCTCTCAGCCTCTCTGAAAAAGGTTATGGGGGATAACTTTCCTCTCGGCCCCACCTTTGGTCAGTCCATGCCCTCGTGTTCCAGTGATAGTGGATCCAACGAAGATGATCAAGAACGAGCTGATACTCAAGTTCCTGATGCATCTGAGGTGGTTAATCAAAGCGATAAAGATCAGAAAGCCACTATTGGTGATGGGGTGATGGCATCTGAAAAAGGCCAGTTGGGTACTCCAATAATGAGCCAGGGAGAATCTTTGGAATCGCAGTTATCTGGTAAAAAGCCTGAAGACCAAAAGAACATGGGAAATGGTGTTACATCTATGGATACCGAGAGTATATTGGTTCTGATATCAAGCCGTAATGCTTCAAGGGGGACTATGTGTGACCATAGTCATTTTTCTCGCATAAAGTTCTATCAAAATTATGATATTCCGCTTGGAAACTTTTTGCGGCATCATTTGCTAAGTCAGGTGCGCAGCACTCTGACACTCTCCACTTCAAACTCTTCTTGTTCTGTCACTGTAATTACAATTTGATTGACAATTTTCTTTGGAATTATTGGTGATCATTTACTGAGTAATCGTTAATAGTTGCTACAATGATCTATTTGAAGTAAAATTGTCGCCTTATCATTATCAGTCACTTTTCTCTAGACTGCAGAGTTTGTTTTAAATGTTAACAGAAAAGTTCTGTCGTACAGATACTCCCATGCAAGAGCTGTGATGGACCCCCTGAAGCTCACATTTTCTATTATGCTCATTACAATAATCTACTTGCAATTCAAGTTCGTTCTCTTCCAATGGGCAAGGGGCTTCCAGGTGAAAGTGAAGGGAAGATTTGGATGTGGAGTCGTTGTGGTAGATGCAAGTTTCAGATTGGTGGCTCAAAATCTACAAAAAGAGTTTTAGTATCCACCAGCTCGCGTGGTTTTTCATTTGGAAAATTTTTGGAGCTCAGCTTCTCAAATTCCTCTTTGTTTGATAGACTCGCCAGCTGTGGTCATTCCTTGCACAGGGACTTCCTTGACTTCTTTGGGTATGGTCAATTGTGGATATCTTTAGTAACTGAAGTGTCTATTATTTTCATGTATGCAGTTCTAACAGCAAAGACTACTGACAACTTTTTGCTATCTGTTATGAAAAAATCCATTTGACATTTAATCGTTGTTGTGTGTGACTATGTAGGGATTTGTAGTTGTTGCCTTTTCTCATATTTTATCTCTTTTTTTTTTGAAGACATTCATGTTTGTCTTTCTGCATGTGCAGGTTAGGGAATATGGTTTCTGTGTTTAAGTACTCAACTGTTACTACTTACTCCGTGTCCCTTCCTCCAGAGAAGCTGGAGTTTTGCAGTTCTGTCAATGGAGAATTTCTTAAGAAGGATTTTGAAGATGTATGTTTTTTATGAGTCTGACTACTTTTATACAATAAGGGGTCGTTTGGTTGGGAAATTGTTATCCCGGGATAACTAATACCGGGATTAGTTATCCCATCACTATGGTGTAAATTGTGGGATAAGTTATCCTACCATTGATTAATCCCTCCAACCAAACACTCATTCAATTGATCTTTATATTTTATCCCGGGATTACTTATCCCTTGGATTACTTATACCTCAAACCAAACGACCCCTAAGGGTTTTAAATACTTGGCTAAATGTGGAAGTTACATGCCCTATTGCAAGTTTCTACTAGCTAAGATTTTCTTTCTTTCTCAATTAGGTGTATATGAAAGGGATTACGATGTTCCGTGATGTAGAAAAAGCTTTGAAGGCAATAGAGTCTCGTTTTGTTGGAACTACTCTAAATCTTCAAGGATCAATCAGGAAATTTTCTGAAATTGAGAAAATGTTGGAGGAGGAGAGAACTCAATTTGAGGTTAGCTCCTTTCTGCTGCCATTTTCAGAGTACTTGTTCGTGTAGCATTTAATTTGATCAATGTCGATGTGGTGGATTGCCATTTTACTTTTCAATTCCCTTTGAAGTATTCATATCAGATGGTGTATTTTTTTACGCAGTATAACTTGGTACTTAGCACTTACAACCTTACCCTTCTGTGACTGAGCAAATGATTTTTATATTGATAATCTTGCTAGGGTACAATGATGTTAACAGATGTCAAATACATACAAGTACATGCGTTAAAGAGTTGTTAGCTTTTCTGATTTTCAGGTTTATGAGAATCGGCATTCAGGTATAAGTCAATAAATGTCAAATGCATTTACGTGCATGTGTGGATAGTGAAGGCTGTATCCAAACCTATTGCCTTTTTTCGTTGAACTCATTTCTGATTTATTTGGATTTGGTTCAGTCACTTATTAAATCGTATGTGAATCTTATTTTACTTTTTCTAATCTATGTGGATTCAATGTCAGATTGATATTAAATTTGTCATTATGGATGGGAATCGGGATGTGCTCGTGTTTAAACTTCTAAGGTTGAATAATATACGGCTGAAGCTTTTGCTGGAATCCTGTGTGTGGGAACGTCGTCTTCATTCATTACTATCATCTGATCGTACCACTGCCAATCCCAAAACTATTGACCAGAAGCATCATAAACTGTCAGGTATCAATACTATTAACCACAGGGAGCAAGAGAAAAGCAGTGTTAAAGGAGACTCTAAAATTTATCCAGAAAGAGATGGCAGTGCATTGGAAGATTGTCCGGATCTGAAAACCCAACTAGTTGAAGACTCTTGTGGAGATGATAACAGTAGGACAGAAACTACAGTAGGAAGTCGTCGTGATGTTTTGGATACTGACTATGATCTGAAACCGAATGTTGAATCATCTGCAAAAGCAAATAGTTTTCCCACTAAAGAAATTCTTGTTGATACCCATGATTGTGGACAAGATGAACCATCAATTCTATCTGCTTTCAACGATGGTGCTGAGTCAACAACTGCAGTCAAAGTAAATGGAAACGACTTCTCCCTTCAGGATATGACAGTGAAATCTGATCTCTCTGATCACTGCCTTTTTGGTAATGAAAGTAACTTGCAGCTCAATCTTCCTTCATCCATTCAATTGGAGACAGATAAACCAATTGCCATTGATGTTGATGCTGGAGGTACGCATGATCCTATCCATTCTCAAAGGAGTAGATCCCTCTCCTCAATATTTTCCGGCATAGAGAATGATGAAGGGTGGTGGACTCCGTTCCCTGAAATATGGTGTCAATACATTGAGAATCTCCAGAGAGGTCACCTGCCGAAATTAGGATCTATCACAAACCATGATGTAGAATCTACTACTTATAAACTTATTACTGATGAGGGTGCGAAGCTGCACATTCCCCTTGGAAGTGATAAATATATTGTTTCTGATTATGAAGATGAATTTTCAAGCATAATTGCTTGTGCTTTGTCCTTGCTGAAGGATATGCCCATTGGATGTGAAGATCTTAGAGATGATGGCAGAAAAGATGGAGGAATTGATGCTAAGGCATATGAGAGTTCACAAGGCTTAATGCGGATATTCTCTCTAGCTTCTCCACATTTGTCTTCAACTGGCTCATTGGATTTAACAGCGTATCACTCTTCAAACATGTCGGAAGCATCACGCACATCAAGTTTAGATGGGGTAGATTTGCTAGATTCATCAGTTTCTTTCACGTCTGTTCAGGCGGAAGTCTCCATGGGTTTGGGTAAATTGTCTGGGAAGTATAAATACTCAGTCCTCTGTCTATATGCCAGCCAATTTCGTCATTTGCGAGATCGATGGTGCACTTCAGAAGTTGATTTTATTGCTTCCTTGAGTAGGTGTAGGAGCTGGGATGCAAAAGGTGGCAAAAGTAATTCTTTGTTTGCCAAAACAGTTGATGATCGGTTTATCATCAAGGAAATTAAGAGAGCGGAATTTGACTCGTTCTTGAAGTTTGCTCCTAGTTATTTTGAATACATGGATCAGTGCCATGCAAAGAGGAATCAAACCTGCCTTGCAAAAATTCTTGGCATTTATCAGGTTGATTAATCTACTATAGTCACTTTCACTTTTCTGGCTGTTACGATCTATTCTTTCTCTGCCTGTTACGATCTATTCTTTCTTCCTGTCAGCACACCTCACATTTTTTTTTGAGCTTTATGCTGTTCATGTTGTGCAGGTCAATGTAAGGCCAAGAGGTGGAAAAGAGACAAGGCACGACCTCATGGTGATGGAGAACCTTTCATTTGGTAGAGTTACTACTAGACAGTATGACCTGAAAGGCGCTTTGCATGCTCGATTCAGTGCAGCTGGCAATGGTGCAGGAGACGTTCTTTTGGACCAAAACTTTGTGAATGACATGAATGTTTCTCCTTTATATGTCGGGACAAGATCAAAGAGGGCTTTGCAACGGGCTGTATGGAATGACTGTACTTTCCTCAAGGTAAGATTGGGGTCAAACTGCTCTATGCAAATAACCCCTAGCTCATATCCACCAAAACTGGAAAGCATCCAAAAAAAGAGTCACTTTTGCTTCTTATAATTATTACTTTTGGTACATTTTACATATCTTTAGTTAAAGACCACAATAAATAAAAGTTTTCTTTACTTTCTTAAACTCGGCGCCAAGTCAAAACCAGACAACCAAATTGAAACGGAGGGAGCATGCAATATCTGAAGCTAATGGATTAGCCTCTAAATCTGGTACTATTTGGTGATTTTTGCAGTCAATCAATGTGATGGACTATTCTCTACTTGTGGGAGTGGATAGTCAACGCCGTGAACTTGTTTGTGGAATCATAGACTATCTCAGACAATATACATGGGACAAGCAGCTCGAGAATTGGGTCAAATCGTCACTTGTGATTCCGAAGAACCAGCTTCCTACCATCGTCTCTCCTAAAGAGTATTATAAGAGATTTAGGAAGTTCATTGACACACATTTCTTAAGTGTTCCAGATAATTGGTGCTCCCAAAATTCATCTTCAAATCCTTGTAAACTTCATCGCACAATAAGCAGTCTCACCTCAGCACAGTCGGAGTCTGATGATGGTGATTCTGATCAACCTAAGCGCACTGGTGAAAGGGAACATGAAGAGGCATCCTCTGATGCTAAGTGATGCTCATTCCTGTTGAAGTCATTCATTTGTGTACATAAGAGTTGTTTGTCGCCCGAGCATTCTATATATATATACCCCCTCTTCTTTCTGCAATTATTTTTAGCAAATGTATGAGGATGGAGTTTATTCTTTAGGTTCATGTCTAGCTTTAAGTATATGTCAAAGTTCTTGTGTGAGTCTACTGACTCGTTGTAAAAAGCCCTTTAGTAAGCTTGAGTATTATTTAGGCGGTCAAGGGAAAAAGGATAACAGTTGAAGCTGCTTTGGTTTATATTTTTGGCTGTAAAACTTATCCTATAATCCATTGTTAGAGTTTTGGGTTATTTGGTGTATGTGACTGATTTATGGCATGGTAGAATCAACAACATACCCTCCAGGATTTGGAACGGTAGGATGTATGAAGACCTTATTCCTACCTTTGCAGGGTAGAGTAGAGAGGTTGTTTACGATAAGACCCTCGGCTCTACAGACAAGAAAAGAAATGGAAGCATGATAGCAAGAAAATACGACAGTAAAACAAATAGTAAGATGCAAAGCAAGTGAAGCAACAATAGTTAATACAAATAAACGAAAAGGAATAAGGCGATGACTAAATACTACTGGTAATAAGGGGAAGTTTAGAGGAGGCTATTCCCCTTGCCTCTCTGGAATAAATGAAGCCACAAAAGATGGAATAAAACATGGCCAAAGAGGCAAAGATAATGTACCCATTTTTGTAGAGCTAGCTTTCATCCATCTCAATGAGAAATTTAACTCAACGGATAAATGTACTTCTCCTTGTGACACTTTAAACTGGCAAGTTCAGATTTTACCACATAATCAGAATTTATGGCCTTGCTTAATATGCTCTCTTAGTGCATGTTCATGCTGGCCTAGCAAGCATTTCTAGCCGCGTGTCGATGACTCAACCACCGCGAGGAGGTGCAACCGGAGTTATCTGATTCAACCCCTGAAAATTAATGAAGAACTTTTTGAGCAGAGTGCTTAACGTTCACTTAGCGGGGCGAAAATTCAAATTGTTTAGGCCAACAAATCTTGGACCTAAGTATTAAACCAAAAAAGAGAAAAGAATTTCTCTATTTGGTCTGAAAATAATGTGTTTCCCTGAAAATAATGTGTTACCAAGTTGTTTTAGTGTACAAATACATTTACAAAGTGAAATGAACATAGTCCTATTTTTAATTTCACGAGTCTCCCATTATTGAGACATCTTCAAGAACTCCGTGAATGGATTACATTCAAAAATCATTTTGTCAAAGAGTGTGTTTATGTTAGGATATACATTATTAATCATTTAATTATGTGTTTAGATATCGTATTTATTCTAATAGTTGTCATAGTTAAATGTATAGTGTGAGATTATTGAAACATATATATTATTAACCGTAAAGATATATATGAGTCCGGAGCTTAAAGGACAATTTTTTTAATCTAAAATTTCAAAGGGGTAATGAAAAATTGAAAAATGACAAAGGGGCGAAGCGGGTAAGGCATCCCGCCTTATCTTTAATTAACCGTTTAACGACATGATTTAGTGTATAGAGTTTTAGCATATGCACGAAAAATCAAAAAATCAATTCTTATAAATCATAAATTCCAAGTTCACAATTTAAGACGAAAATAGAATACGCCATCAGAATTATCATAACGCAATCACATATGATTTTGTCGTCATTATGAAGTGATAATGTGATATAATTCTAACTTCTTAGGCTAATATATTTTGTATGTATTGAACTAGAGCAAGTAACGATAGTTATTATATACTAACTATATAAAAGAATTAATCTCTGTATGCGGTCATCTAGCTGTACTTGTACCTTTATGATATTCAAAAATCTTTGGGGCAGAGTTTTACAAGCCCTTTTTATACGAGTGTGTTAATTGTATGGTCCTTAAGTAAAAAGAGTGTACACATGTAAGTAATAAAATAGTAACATTTGCAAATCCAATTGTTTTTAAATTTTGAATTTGTCTCTAACGAACATGCAAGCATTAAACATGTAACATATTATTGTATTGGGCAAAATTGGCTAAAGCACGTGGCATTAATAGAAAAAGGACGCATGATGGTGGGATCTGATGAAGAAAGCAAGGAGTGGACGGGATCAGAGTCGGCGCTAGCTTGTAGTGAGGGAGTTACGCTTCACTCTCTGCTCTATCTATTCACTTTATACATGTTAATTAATTTCACAATATTCAACGGCTAATGATCGGATCTAACAAGTTAAAATAAGACGCATGTCCTTGACATCATATAAATAACTGTGCCATTCCTTTCCAATAAACTAATATTTTTGTTGTAAGATTTAATTTATTCAAACAACAATATAACTAATCACTATGTAAGCTCCAAGTAGCAGTTAAATTTCTCAGACAACTTTAGAAATTGGTTGGCATATATAAAGAGCACAAACTACTCAGTTGTCCAGTTCATTTGTTTGGTATTTGTACCATCTCTTCAATTATATGTGCAATAATAAATATGGAGCCTTTTCTTGGTATATTTATATGTTGAACATTAATGTCCTGACAATTCCCAAGGGACCAAAATATCAAAGTATTACTGTTATTATTTCAGAAAGGAAGCTACAATAAATAAATCGGGACACCTAATTCTTTTAAGTCCTAACGATTTTGAGACAATTTAAATAAAAAATAAGACAGATGATTTAGCACTTAATTTTTCATACTAAGCAAAGTTCTATTGTATCTTTTTCATATTACACCATTCCATAGTGTAATTTGTGCTTGTGGAAGCATTGACAATGTTGGTGGTGAGTGAAGCGTAACTCCCTCACTACAAGCTAGCTCCGACTCAGATCCCGTCCACTCCTTGCTTTCTTCATCAGATCCCACCACCATGCGTCCTTTTTCTATTAATGCCACGTGCTTTAGCCAATTTTGCCCAATACAATAATATGTTACATGTTTAATGCTTGCATGTTCGTTAGAGACAAATTCAAAATTTAAAAACAATTGAATTTGCAAATGTTACGATTTTATTACTTACACGTGTACACTCTTTTTACTTAAGGACTATACACCATGTTTGATTGATAGTATAAATGTATCCTGTGATTAATTTATACTATCAACCAAACATGGTATTAAAGTAATATCAAAGTTAGTATTGGCATAACCATCAACACATGAAACTATTTTATACCACCCTTCATATGATATAAAATAGTTCAAGATTTATAATCCTAGCATTATAGCCTTGAAATAATTTAATCTACCTACCAAACTATTCCAAGTTATTTTATTTAACATAAAGTAAGAGTATGGCTGACTAGCATTGTATTTCATTATATTTTTGAGGAGATGGCCATATAGACGTTTTCACTAACTTTTATAGACCCCATCTGATTTCCAATATCTTAAATTTTTAAAATAAAAAAATGCTGTTCAGCCATAAACTTGCAGAAGTTGATACTCCTTCCATTTCATGTTAATAGACCTTTATATTAAAATAGATAATTCATTTATTTATTTAATTTAAAAAATTAAGTGAGTTCTCTAGAGTAAATTTTTTATCATCTTTCATATTAAATAACTACATAATCAAGTTTTATAAAGAAATATATCGAACCAAAGTCAAATAATATGAAACACGTATATTGGTCAATTTCGTACCGCAAATTATTTAATATCGCAATTCTGTCCAACTTATATTCCCAGTAGATTATGGCCTAGCTAGTAATTTAATTTAATTAGTTCATCCCAGAGATTTTCCTGTTTAGATTTGATTAAACAAATATCGAAAACCCTTTTAAGCAGCCCTATTATTAACTAATAATTTAATATATAGACCATGATATTCTAGAAAAATGGAACTAAATTCAATCTAACAAGCAACTTCTCAACTGTTTATCCACCATTCCAGAATAAGTCAATATATACTTTTTTTAACAAAAAATAATTGAGGACGGATAACCCAACTAGCCAAGAAACATTGATTGCATGGACAAAGATAATTTTCTTTTATTAATACACCAGTCTTGTCAAAGTAGAAAACATGACATTAATTAGAATATATATCTTTAGAAGTATTGATAATCTACTTACTGTTAAATTATGGCCAGAGTACCCTTAAAATATTCTATTTTTACTAAATGTTATAAATTTAAAAGTATCTTCGTAAAGAAAAATGATTTGGTAGATTTTTACTTGCAAACACTTAACTTATAATAAATAATATATTTAACAAACGCGTAAATAAGCTAAATAGTAATTATAAGTTAATTCGATTGATTTATAGATTATAATCTTAGCCAAACTCCCACACTTGGCAAAACAAGACCGATAGACTTGTTACCTTAATCAATTTGATAAAAATCTATATCATTTTTAAAAATGTAAATATCAATCTTAAAATACTTCAATGATTTCCTATTTTGTATTATCGAAAAAGGGCCTAAAATACTCTTCAACTATGTGAAATGGTGCGATAATACCCTCGGTCTACCTATTGGGCCTAAAATGTCCTTCATATCTACCTATTGAGTCTAAAATGCCCTTTTAGTTTACCTATTGAGACTATTTTGCCCTTTTATTTAGGCAAATTACATGAAAAAATATTTTTATATTATTTCAAAATTGTATGTTTTCATTTTTATTGTCTGTTTTCACGATACCTCCATAAAAATATATGGTATATTTATACCATAAAAATTCATGGTATATTTATATATTATATAAATTACATTTATATCATAAAATACATGATATATTTATACCATACAAATTATATTTATATCATATAAATTATATTTATACCAGAAACATACATGGTATATTTTAGATATAAAATTTTTATACCAAGTAATACTGAAAATATGTATTTATATTTAATAAATAATTTTTTAACAAGAAAAGTACTTCCGACATAATGAGATATACCATGAATATTTATCCCATAAAATATATCAAAAATATAATAATAATCTGATTTTGACATAAATTATATTTATACACTACAAAAAAAGGATATAATTGCGGGGGTTTATTTGCGGGGGTTATTTTAACCCCTGCAAAATTATATTAAATGTGGGGGTTAAAAATGTGCTGCTAAAATTATATAATTTGCGGGGGTTTTAACCCCCGCTATCCGTCCAAAAAAAATACCGCTAAAATTATATAATTTACGGGGGTTAAAACCCCCGCTATACATCCAAAAAAAGATACCGCGAACTGAAAGAATATTTCTCATATATTTTCCCCCAAAAGCATTTCTCTCTCATTCCCCCCCCCCCCCCCCCCCCCCCAAAAAAAAAAAAAAATACTGCCAACTGAAAGAAGCCATTGCTACACAGTGGATGGTACGTCGGCCATTGCTACACAGTGGGAGGTCTACGGTCGGCCATTTCCTTCCCAGCTCCGATCTATCCTTAGCCATTGTTTAGAGTGAGTTCTCTCTTTTTTCAATTTAAGAAATTTCATATCAAATATGCCCAATTGATAGGGATTTCCCAAAATTCCCTATGAGGCAGTACTGATAATGGCTCTGTTTATGTGACTCGTACACCTCCGGCTCTGGTACTGAAGGATTCTGTGACTCTACAGCTCCAGCTTCGGTACCGACTCCTTGGCCTTTTATCTCTCTGTAAGCAATAATTAATGCATATTTTTGTTCATTATTACTTGCCCTTGAAATTGTGGACTTGTAGTTACTTGCATTTGAAGTTGTAAACTTGTAGTTTTTTTGGTGACTGTTTGGATATTGGTGATTTTATGAATTTTGAGTTTCTTGAAGTTTGATAAGAGAGATTAAAGATTTTTATGTCTATTTTGTTCATTATTAAGTGCATTTGAAGTTGTAGGCTTGTAGTTCTCCCCCCCCCCCCCCCCGCGGAGACTGTTTGAATATATTGGAGATTTTTATGTCTATTTTGTTCATTATTAGGTGCATTTGAAGTTGTAGACTTGTAGTTCTTTATCAGTAGCTTCATCTTTTTTTTTCTTTCAAGGAACCCTAATTGTCAAAACCAATTTCAATAAATAGTACAAAATTCAAATCAAACGGTGACGACTACCTCATACTATATACCAAATACCTCACCATTTAGTCACCCTTGCATGATTCTAGCCATAAAAGAAGCGGGCTTGCAGGTTGTACTGTAGCTTGCAATGATGGTTCCAAATAAGTATTTGATGGATGCATAATGGTTGCTCATGCACCAGATACTCTGAGAATCTTAGGCAAAGATGCAATATACGATGAAACTAGAATACTGGATGCTTTCCAATATGTTTACAGGTACTTTGCGCGCGCGCCTATTATTTAAACTGCCTTTGAACTTGATTTTCTCGTTCTACTTGTTTTCTTTTTCGAAGATGGAACTTGCTCTCGTTCTACTTTGTTTACAGGTACTTTGCGCGTGCCTAACTCTTAATCCTCCTCAGACACCAGAGCACACGTTACTTAAGTGGACCACCGACCATCCAGTACCCTCGGTTGCTGCATCAAAAGCTTTATCTGAGCTAAATCAAATCCAAGAGAAGAAATAAATATGGTTTTGTGGAGCATATCAAGGTGCTTTATGAGATTATCCTAATTCTCTATTCTTCGCTTTCTTTTAGTGCACAAATTTTATAGCCGCTTTGAATTTCATCGCTCATTAATGTTATATTTATTGCAACACTTTCAGGCTATGACTTCCATGAAGATGGACTAAAGGTAGTAATATATCCTGCCAACATGTCCCAAAAGGAGAAGATATAATAATAGGAGAAATGAAATCCATGAACACGATACAATGTGTGGATAATAATCTTTTTTTGCTTCTTCTCAGGCAGGTGCTATTGCTGCTCAAGGTCTGCTTAAGAGAACCTATAGTGTCCTGAACAATCCCAAACAATTGGTACCAACCTGGCCAGAAACAGAAGCACGCCTCCTCGTTACTAGATTTCTCAAAAGTTTCATCGCGACAAGATGCATAATGTGAGTTATAACAGTTTCACATTGTATAGGTTTAGTTCAAAAATGATTTTATTTAACAACATGGAATTTCTACCCAATAAGTTTCAGCAAAAGTGCATTTATTATGCTTCTGTGACTATCTATTCTCTTGTATACTTAACAATATACACGAACAATGCATATATTGTTCTTAGACTATATATTTTTTGTATTCAGCCTGTTAGAAGAAGGGGGTATGATGTTCACATTCGAAGGAACAAAGAAGAAATGCTCTCTCAAAGTTTATCTTAGAGTTCATAGTCCACAATTTCACTGGAAGGTACAAGTGATCGAGCCACTAAATGAAAAATTCAAAGAATTCTCCGATATGGACAAATTTTTTCACATAAACTAATCTTTTACAGGTTGAAACCCAAGGCGACTTAGGCCTTGCTGATGCATTTCTTCATGGGGACTTCTCTTCTGTTGATAAGAACAACGATCTTCTTAATCTTTTTATGGTGAGAAAGTGACTCTATTTCATTGTCAATAGATTATTCTTGGCATCCTGAATTCCTTTACAAATTTTTGTTAACAATAGAGATTTGAAAGCATCTGTCACTAGGTCTAGTAAGAGAAGGTAAACAGTTTATTGAAACTACAATAAGGACATTGCAACTTCTGTTCATATGTTAAATCTTTTCCTTGCATTTGCTCTCCGGAGGCTGGTGGACACCGCTGCTTTTTACAGCTGCAGTATCATCTACAAAATATTTCATTCGACATGTTTCAAACCAGAACACCCTAACTCAGGCTCGTAAGAACATTTCTCGTCACTATGATCTAGTAAATAACTTGTATACTATAGTCAAGATCATAGTGAAACTTGCTGTTTTCTTGTGACTTTCACATCTTACATAGGCCTGTGGCTTCAAGTGTAGATTGATAAGTATATTTATCAATTTTTTTCAGAGTAATGAACTCTTCTTGCTCTTTCTAGATGAAACAATGACATATTCATGTACAATTTTTAAGGTAAGAGATCCTAAGTTGCTCAGACTCTCCAAAAATATTGTCGCACCCGTGTCGGATCTTTCAAAATTATACTATTTCTCAAGGATTCGACACACACCCATTGACATTCTTGAAGAGTCCGAGCAACATAGAAGAGCTCTAAGATACATTTTATGTTCTTTAATCTTAATATTAAGGTGATCTTTTTTCCCTTTGTCATTGTTCTAGAGTGAAGAGAAAGACCTGAAAGTTGCACAGAAGTGGAAGATTTCATATTGAGAAGGTAAGTCATCAACAAACTAAATATGCATAGTTAAGAGTTCAGCAAGCAGTCCTTCAGGTACATAACTTCAAATAACACATGATACATTGCCTCATTTAACCTTGAGATTCACAGACGAACATGGTTCATCGTTTGTGATCTTCACTCTTCTGTTGCCTTTCTTTCTTTATGCTGTTTTCACGAGCGTTGGCATTCTTTAGTTCATTTCATATCATGCACTAACTTTATTGTAAGTGGTTAAGCTTTTTTTGTTATCTTGTACTTGTTGACAGTTGAACTCCTTAACTAATTGTTATATGGAGCTGAAATTTTCAAAGTGTAAATATATTAGTTGTAAGGTAGATATAATTATTATATGTAACTGTTTTGGTATAATCTGAAAATTTTGTTATTAGTGTAGGATAGTCTTGAAAAGTCTACAACTTTACTTCATATCAAGTTTAGAAATTTAAAGAAACAAAATAGTAGCTCGGCATTAGTCTTAATTCAGGTATGATATGCTAATCTTCCTCTTCCCTATCTGGCACCACTTCGATGTTGTCATCTTTTTCATCTGTTTCCCTCTTCAGGTGGATTAGGGCCTAACTCAATCTCACTATGTTGTCCTTTTGTCGTAGACGGGATTTCCTGTAATTCGCATTGCAGCTTTGCTATCAGATATACATTATTGGAACCTTAGACTCCAATCCTAATCTCTTTTATAAAACCAAGTAACCATATTAGTTCTGAAACTGTCTGTCGGACTCTTATATTCTGCTTCTAGCTATAATAGTTTATATCTTAGACATCCAAGAAACTAGCGTATCTTTATTTTTATTAACTAGCTAGTGATAGACTATCTGGAGTTAGGACAAGCTACCCGATCTAGATCATAATAAGCAGTTGAGTCTTCTGCACTGTCAGATAGTAGTACCTTGACCTGGATGAGTCTTCACATATCTTAAGGTATGGAAACTGAATGCACTATCTAGCCTAGTCATAATCAGGTAAAGAAGTTAACATATCAATCTTTGGTATATACTATGATTTGGTAGTAGAGGATCTTTGGAAGTTTTTTTTTTTTGACATGATCATCATACTCTCTGGTTAATTTAACATTGATGTCCATGGGAGTAAACGCAGGTTTGGCTGCACTTAATCTTAACTCAGACACCAACTCTAAAGGATTAGGAAATTTTTTCTGAGATTAGTGAAAAATTTGTTGTGATATGCAATTTTCAGTAAGCATTAGAGTAATTGTAGCAATATGTTTAGAGATTTTATAATTATTGTTTGTACCATCATAGTGTATAATTTCTATAAGAGATTTTACATATGAACTAGAGTATAAATCAACTCCCAAATTTGGAATTGTTACTTATATGATTGATTTTTGTACTTTGCATTTTTATGTAGCCAAGTGATGAGGCTAGTAGACCCATTTCGCCCATGGATGCAAGGAGATCACGTGATGATAATGATCTTAATGACATTCTTTGATTTCGTTGCATTTGTTTTGGATATTCAATTATGCTGATGTAATTGTGTGGTTGGAGTGAATCTTAGGATATTGAAGGTTTTGTGTTTAAATTTGATTTTGTAGTTTGAAGATACTAGTTAATGTTGAAAATTTGGAGTTTGAAGATGTTAATGTTGAAAATTTAATTTTGAAGTTTAATGTTCAATGTATTTTTGATATGTTTGTCAATTACAATATTTAATTACTCTGTTGTATTAATGATATATGAATTTAACAAATATTGAATTGTAGGTTATGCCTAAAGGAACAATTAAATTAAAATTAGAATCTATAATTAGTTATTAAAAATTGAAGGGTTCTACTAATTTTTTTTAAAAAAAATAAAACAATTGCGGAGGTTTTAATCCCCGCAAGTTTAAAATAAAAATTTATTATAAAAAAAATAAATTTAGAATAACGGGGGTCAATAACCGCCGCAAATTAATTACGGGGGTCGTAACCGCTGCAAAATAACCCCCACAAATTAATTATGGGGGTTGAAAAAAAATGCCTCAACTCGTTTGTGACGGCTCGTATTCTGAGGGTTTTGGAAACCCCCGCAATTATATTTTGCGGGAGTTTTAAATCCCCGCAAATCGTAAAATTAACCCCCGTAATTTGACCATTTTTTGGTAGTAATACAACAAAAATACATGATATATATGTACTTCCAACATAATAATTTTTATTTCATAAATATTTATTCATAAAAAATTATGGTTAATCCATTACATTAGAATTTAAAATACACGATAATGAAATACTACTAGATAATTTTTTTTTTTTAAAACATTGCCTCTATTGATCATTGATGTGCAAAAAGTTACAATTTTGTGTTTGGTATACCAAACTTGGTACATGATCAGCGCGGAGGCCTGAAGAGCTAGCCTAAACAACTAACTACTCCCCCTTCTAGATTATTTACAAAATCAGGGGGGGTCATATACAATGTTGGCAGGTTTGATTACACTGATCCTAAACGAAGGTAAATTTCATCTGTCTGTATTGACAAGTCCCATGACTTGAGGAGGGAGTTCAGCAAAAGAGTTGAAGACGTGGATCGTTTTGTATCCATGACTCAGGCTGGCTAAATTATCTGCAAACTTATTCGCCTCTCTAAGACAATGGTTGATCACTAATCCATGTTCTTCAACTAGTCCCTGAATGTTACATATGAAGGAATCAATTTTCTAGGGTATTTTCCATTCTCTTCTTATACACTTGGTTACTAGGAGAGAGTCTGTTTCACAGATAGATAGTCTGAGGCCTCGATTTATACACCATTTGATCCCCTCTAATAGTGCAGCAACTTCAACTATGTTGCTTGTCACCGGGCCTATAGGTATAGATGAAGCACTTATGAATCTTCCTTGATCATCATGAACTATATAACCTCTACCACAAATGTCGTTTACACAACTTCTATCACTATTAAGTTTTACTGTGAGTAGTGTTGGTCTCATCTATTTAACAAGTTTAGAACTTTTTGGTTCCAGTGTTGCCTCACAAGATGAGCAAATCCGGTGCCAATTTACTGAAAAGTTTGTTGTTCGAAAGTTATTATTTAAGACCTGCAAAACAGAAAGAAGGATGTTAGTTTTAGTTCTGTAAAAGGATGGTCTAATATTTTCAAACTTTCTGCTGCATCTTGATTTTCATATCTCTCAACAGATGATGAGAGACAGAATTCTGGTGATGCACTTGGCTATGATGTTTTGAGATTTGTGGTTCCACCATTTGAGTAAATTCATTTTGAGGTTGTTGTTGTTGTAATCGATTTCCAAAGGACCTGCAAAATAACATCAAGTTTTTTTGGAAAGTTTACCTAAGAAAAATAAATGATCAATATTTTCTACAGTGGGGTTTTGGGGATTAGGAATACAAAAATGGCAATTAAGATCATTATTCAATCCCCATCTAGCCATTCTTTCTTCAGTTGAAAGTTTGTCTTAAATTGCTCTCCAAGTGAGGAAGAAGATTTTGAAGGGGACATTCTTGTGCCAAACTTTGTTGATAAACCTGTTGGTAGCTCCTCTTTGTCTGAGCTCTTCCCATGCTGAACTAACAGTGAAGGAGTTAGTGTTACTGGGTTTCCAGATAGCCTTGTCCTTCATGTTGTTATCAGTCACAGTTTTGAGCTTCTTAATCTCTTCTTTGACCTCATCGTTAAGTTGAACGTGAAGCTGATGATCAAAATGTCAAATTCCATCAATGCAGATATCTCTAACTTGATAGGACTGTGCGGTGTTCCATTAGGAAGAAGATGGTAGAGCGGCCCCAATTCAAACCAGTTATCGGACGAAAAGGAGATGTTACCATTTTCAATCTTTCATAAAATATTATTTTCAATCTCATCTCTTATGTTGCACATGGATTTCTAATTTTGCGATTGTCCAGTAGACCAATTGACTGCACAAGGATGTTCATTCTGATAAAATTTACCTTGCATGTAATCTTTTCAAAGAGAGTTGGTAGTTCTTAGCCTCTACCATTGTTTGCATTGGAAGGCAAGGCAAATGACAGAAAGACTTCTGAAATTTGCACCACCTTCCTCATAAGGGAGGCACAAATTCTTTCAAGAAGACCAATGATGTTTACCCCCTGCTTTTTTTCCTGACCAAAAGAACCTAGCAATATATTTCTCTATGATCTCAATGGTTCCTTTGGGGGGGTGGGGGTTAGTGGCAGCAAGGAGGTGGATAGGAAGGGCTAAAAGGATATGTCTAATTAAAATAGCCCTTCCCTTAGTAGATAAAAATTTATTTTGCCATCCTTTGATTTTGTTGATGGTCTTATTGATGATTCCTGAGTAGTGGGAGATTTTATTTTTTCCACTAATGAGAGGACACCCCAGGTAGGTGATGGAAAAGTCTTGGTGCTTCATACCTTTAATCGTCTTGATTCTATTAATGGTAGCAGCTTTAGTATTATTAGCCATAGTAAAACAACTGTTCTCTTTGTTGATAAGCTGACCAGTGAGCCTTTCATAGACAGAGAGAGTATCAAGCACCATTTTAAGAGATCTCTTGCTAACATTACAAAATAAAATAGCGTCGTCGGCAAAGGTAGATGATTAACATACATGAAAACAAAACGAAATATACACGAGCAAATAATGAAATACTTAATTTATTTAAAAATATTTGAATTTTGAATATAATAAAGAAAGATTTGAAAACAGAGATTTATCTTTTTAACTTTTAATTTGAAGATTAAAAGTATATCTCTTAAATTAAGGTAAATTGATAATTAGTTATAGCATTAAATTAAGAATTATAATAATTTTTCTATTTTTTTAAATGACTATATATGTAAAAAAACTTTTTTTTGTAATATTGAAAAAATACAATTATTTATGTAATTAAGTTTTAAGGATGACATTTCCATATAATTTTCCTAAATAAAAGGGTAAAAATAGGCCCAATAGGTAGGCGGAAAAGACATTTTAGGTCCAATAGGTAGGTGAGAAGGGCATTTTTGGCCTAATAGGTAGATGAGATGGACATTTTAGGCTCAATAGGTAGACAAAGGACGTTTTTACACCATTTTACATAATTGAAAATAAGAAAAATTGGGGAGGATATAAGGTAGATATAGGGAATCGAATCTTGTGAAGGTAAAGTTCAAATGGTCAACCAACTAAATTATTATGCTTTTCCAAATAATTTGTAATATGATATTCATCCTTCCCTTTTAAAGGTTTGCTACTCTTATTAACATTTTAAATAATATGGCACTTCCTTTGTTTTCCTTTGTTTTAATCTTTCATCTTATTTTTCTCTTTAGTTTGTGTCTAAAAATATTTTTTTTTTTAATTTAGCAACTCTTTAATTTAAAATTTTACATGAAATATCTAACACCACAAGATTAAAGAGCATTTTCATACCTTATGCATATCTTTAGTTAGCAGTCACAAGATTGAATTTTTTTTTACTTTCGAAAACTCCGTGCTCAGTCAAAACTAAGACAAAATTACACATTAAAACGAATGGAGTAATATTAATAAAATGCTTTTCATATTGATCAATGAAACATAAACTCTTACTGTCCAAAAGTACTTAGGAGTATTTGAGAAGCAATTCTAACCAAAAAGAAGAAGAAAAATCCAAATAGGCAAATTAACTTAACCAAACAAAATTCATCACCAAATTTTTTAAAACTTACCCTAACAAGATTCATCTTCACCTTCTCTTTTCATCAATTCTTCCTTCTTGACCACCTTCAATATATAGCATTAAATAACTTGTCTATATATATATATCTATCCTGATACCACGAGCATTACAACCACAACTATACTTGGAGCCAAAAAAGAAAAAAGAATGTCTCTAAAGATAAATAAAAGTGCTCCATTTTTTCTTCTTATAATCTTAACCTTTGTTTTTCTTTCTCCATGTAATGCCAAGTACTGCAAATTTCCAACAAAAAATAATAAGTGCGCCAAAGTGCAAGGAATGTTTGTGTTTGGAAGTTCATTAGTTGATAATGGGAACAACAACTTTCTTGTAAACTCATTGGCTAAGGCAAATTACTTACCATATGGAGTAGATTTCCCTTTATTAGGACCTTCTGGGAGATTTACTAATGGCAAGAATGTAATTGACCTTCTTTGTGACTATCTAAAAATACCAGTTTATGTTCCAACTTTCAATGATCCTTCAACTCATGGAAGCAAAGTTATTCATGGTGTCAACTTTGCTTCTGGTGGTTCTGGCATTCTTGATGACACTGGTGTTGTAGCGGTAAGTAATCCTTTTAGAATTCGTTTGGTCATATATAAAACCATTTTTTTTTTTCAGAATAATTTATTTTATTTGAAAAGTAGTGTCTGGTTATGAAAATTTCAAATTCAGTTTGAAGTTATAGTTCAGATCAGCTCATTTTTCACATTGAAGTTGTATTGAAATACATTCAACCATGATTATTATTTTAACTATTCTTCATAAAAAAATATAATCAAACACAACTGCACATGACTACAACTCAAACTTCATAAATTTCAATTAAAGTGAAAACTACCTAAAATTTATGGATATATTTGATGTTTTAGGGAAAGAAGAAGCAATATTTATTATCTTCGTCCCATTTTTTCCCACCTTTTCTTTTATATGCCTCTTAAAAAATCATAAGAGGAGCATTTTTGTCCCTATTATACCTGTTAACTCTATTTAATACAGTAAACGTGTTTTATCCATCAATATCAAAATTAACAATAGAGGATTTTTTGTTGTTGTTCTTGTAACTTTACAATAATTATATTTTCAAAAAGAATTACAATAAGGCAAAATGAAAAAAGCTTAATAGTGCAATATTGATTTTGTGAATTGACAAGAGTAAGTTGAGACAAATGCTATTAATAATTGGACAAGTAATATGAAGCGAAGGGAATAATATAGTTAGACAAATATTCTACTACTATTAAATGCTTTTAAAAGAGTTAGGTAAAAAAATAAATTAAAAGAGAGTGGTAGATAATATGAGAGGCCTGAATTTACGATAGTAGAAAAAATTACAGTAATTTTATCATTACTAATTTGAATTTAATAAAGGCATAATATATAAACGTGTCTTTTAATTTGATCTCAAATTACATCTATGACCTTTAAATTTGAGTGTGGACAAGTAAACACTTAAACTTGTATAAAGTCGAACAAGTAGCCGCACACGTCCTATGTGGCATAATATACGTCAGATGCCACGTAGGACAAGAATTGGCCATGCAGAACGTCACATAGGACGTGTATGTATACTTGTTCGACTTTGTACAAATTTAAGTGTCTACTTGTGCATATTCAAAGTTGGAGATCATAAATATAATCGGAAGACAAATTAAAGGGCATGTTTATGTATTGTGCCTTAAATTTTTATATGGGTAAAGGACACTTTGTAGCACTTTTTAAAACAAATAGCCCAAGTTTGATATTTTTTCAAAAAAGTGGCCAGTTGGGTATAATATTTTCACTTTATAGTCATTTCCTAATTTGGGTCATTTTGGCTCATGTAGTTCAGATACAGTCCATATACAAGTGATACAGTTTTCAACTTGGACCATTCGTCTCTTTTAAAAATATTTTAATTTTTTTTTGCTATAAATTTTTTAACTGAAAAAATATTCTATTTTTTTTATTGTTTATAAATAATAATTAAATATAATTATATAAAAATGATATAATTTTTATATAGAATATATATTTATATAAGATATATGTATAGAAATTGTATAGTTCTATCAAATATGTATATGTATAAAACATATATAAAAATATATAAAAAAAATATAAAAATTATATAATTATTATATAAAATGTGTAAAAAATATGTACAATTATTCTATAAATTTTGTATCGAAACTGTATAATTTTCGCATTGAATATTTATATGTATAAGATATGTAAAGAAACAGTATAGAAGATGTGTAAAAACGATATAGAACAAGCCAACAATTAAAATGGTTAGAAAGTAAAATTTAAATTTATGATCATTTTTATGAAAATAATTTAATTTGAAGTGTCTTTTCTATTCTTTCCCTTTTTTATATTAACTAGTGCATTGTATTATGCAACTAGCCTCCCGTTTATTAATGCAGGAAAACTTTATAGGAAAACCGATACACAATGGTTGACAAACAAGGCAATGCAACTTGTTTAGAGTCACCTTTCACTTTCTCATTGCTTTCTATTTATAGATGGTCTTGGAACCCTAACATGCACTATGGCAAGTACTTAATAGATATTTCAATTTACATACGTTTTTCTTTTTTTGGTTTCCCATCCGGTGTCCGATGCCCGTATTGGAGCCTCGACTAATCCGAATCGCGCGTTGCAGGGCCCATTAAGGTGACAGCGCTCCCAACAGAATTTTCTCCATACCCAGGGTCGTACCCTCGACCTCTGGTTAAGGGTGGAGCAGCCCCATCCACTGCACCATAACCCATGTTGGTCAATTTACATACGTATTATTTTCACCTATTAGGAGAGTTGTTTTACTTCTTTTTCATATTATCTTTATTAATAAATAACTCCATAAAATAGTGATAGTCTAATTTAAAGTTACAAAACATCATTAAAAAGAAAATTAAAATAACTATTTTTAGTACAGGGGCCAAGTAAAAAAGTAACGGAAGAATTAATTAAAGTATCCATGTTATTTATTGTTTCTACTATTTTGTCAAGCTTATAGTGGACAAGTAAGGATGACCGGATGAAGCAATAAATATTTTTTTCATAACAGTTTATTACTAATTTTGTAGATCTATGTTGAAGATTTTAGGGGAAAAAAATATTAAATCAGGGCTTAAAATTTTATTGAAGTTACATGACATTCTATGTTTTATAGGGTCCCTCCAAGATCTATATTAGTACGTACAATTCTTTAAATAGAAACAAGATTTGAATAATGACCCTCTAAAAGGGACACTTTCATACATTAGCCTGTAAATAGATGTGCCAACCAAATATGTGAAGAATAATCTCATTTTTTCTTAAATGTTGCTAAATTCTGCGGCTATTATAATTGGCATGAATGTGACTGTTAGAGGTGTGCCTCACCAAAAAATGAATATTCCTTTGTGATATCACGAGCACACAAGAAAAGGCAACAACATATTATTCCTCTATGCATATTAACAAATTAATTATTAAAAATATATTTTAAATTATCACTTTCTCATCGTTGTCCTGAGTCGGGGTCTATCAGAAACAACCTCTCTACTTAATACGAGGTAGTGATATGGACTGCCTACACTTTACTGCCTCCCCCCGCCCCACTTTATGGGAATACACTGGGTATGTTGTTGTTATATATTGTTTGTTGTACTTTTCAATCGTACCTCAATTATTCGTTATTCTATATACCTTATCTAAATTATAACGTACTCTTTAGAATACACCTCGATGCTGAGTTGGTCAGATATTGGCTAGCTACCTATTTTTGTTAGAAACATCCTAAATAGTCTTTCTTTTGTTTGTGTTTATGTAAGTACTTCTTTTCTACAAGCTATTTAATCTTAGATATATCCAACATTTTATAATGTAATTTTTTTTTTATCATATTGATATGTTAAAATAACAACTTATAGTAGTGTTTTTCATTTAATCTTTGAATATAGAAATATTAGTTTTAAAACATGAAATGGTATGTAATCTAGTTTAACTTCAATGATTAGTCAAATAATAAGCTTTCGAAAAGTGATAAAGTTGCTACATAAATTGAGACGTGAAAGTATTATTTTTACATGTAGCAATTGTTGACGTGATTTCTTATATAGTCACTCAACTAATAGTTATTATTCCAAAAATATCACTTTCTTTGTTGAAAGGAAATCAGAATCAAGAAGAAACGTGACACTCCAAAATAATAACTAAGTATTAGTTAAATGGCCATATGAGAAATGAACCGACCAGTTGATTTGAACATGATCTTGTTTAGACCTATAATATATTGTATTATATAGTATATATCATCAAGTAAAATTAGACAAAAAGAGAACTGCTATTAATATGTTGCTGCTTATATTTTCAGGGGGAGGTGATTAGTTTGAATGAACAAATAAGAAATTTTGAGAATGTGACATTGCCAGAGTTGGAGGAGCATCTAGGTTGCAAAAGTAAAGATTCATTGAAGAATTATTTGTTTGTGGTGGGAAGTGGAGGAAATGATTACTCATTCAACTACTTCCTGGGCTTAGCCAACAAAAATATTACTATTCAAGATTTCACTGCCAATTTGACCATAAAACTTTCTCACCAACTCAAGGTATGCATTTATAGTATGCCTTTCAATTTTTATTTTTTATTGTTTTTTGACCAATGTTCCATGTTCATTAATTGCTGACTATTAAAAAAAAAAGATTTTACAAATATTTTTTATTTTGGTTCTTGTTTCCCCTTTTGGTGGCACATACTAAATTGAAAAAAATAAATAAATGGAAAACTATTGTTGAGTTGCTTTTCACCTTTTACTAGACCTGAAAAACAATTTTTAAGAAAACACCAATATTTTATGGGAAGAAATAGCAGATGGAGAAGCACTAATTGCTAGTAAGATTTGAGCATATAGTAAAGTGACAAAGGAATTAGGATGGAGTTGCAACAAGTACATTGCATAGCTAAGTTACAATTTAGTGGATTCAAAATATAAAAAATACGAAGAAATCAAGGGGATTCAACATCTTCTATATATATATATATACATAAAAATAATTTTAATCTTGTTGTATACACAATATCTTCAGCCGAGCTAGGTTCCATCGGAAACTTCCACTCTACCTTCACAAGATTGGGTAAGGTTGCGGGCACACGACCCTTTCCGAACACCATTTGTGGAATTACATTGGTTATGTTATGTTTTTTTTTTTCCCCATTTTCATCCAGTGTCCGGTATCCCTATTGAATCCCCACTAATCTAGATTCACGCCGTGTACCCCCATTCAGGGAAAATACTCCCTACCCAGGGTTTTTCCATATCTAGGGCTCGAAACCGAGACCTTAGGTTAAGGGAGGAAGGACTGGCTTATCCGCTACACCACATCCTTCAGTTGTATATTACGATAAAATGTAATTTTTGAGGAAAAGAAATTTGGATGAACTCCTTCGGTCATAATTGCAACCCCATGCTCTAATAAGTTATGTTAAATAACACTTGGATCACATTTTAATAATTAAACATATGAAATGTGCTGCTGCTTGTATTAGCTAGTGTGACTAATATGCTTTCCTAATAACATTATTACAGAGGTTGTATGATATGGGAGCTAGGAAATTTGTGGTGATGGCATTATATCCCAATGGGTGCAGCCCAATGGCCACATCTAGAAATCCAAATATCACTGGCTGCATACAAACTTTGAATAATGCTGCACTTCTCTTCAACACTAACTTGAAAAGTTTGGTTGATTCCCTAAGGCTTCAAATGCATGGTTCCACACTAGTCTTTGTCAATGCTTACAAAATTATTATGGATATCTTAGAAAATCCTATTCCCAAAGGTAAGCAATTTCACTCCTTTACTCTCTATTTTCTAGCTAGATTACATTTGAACTTTTTTGAACACCATAAGAGTTTTGAAAAAGGAAAAAGAAACAAATTAAGAAAGAATGAAATAACGGTGGTCTGAAACAAGATATAGATACTCTCTTTGTTTCTTTTTACCTAATTGGTATTCTCTTTAAGAAATTATTTATTAGGGGTATAGTTTATTGAATTATCCTTGTCAATTTTATTTTGAAATCTAAGTTTGATTACTAATACTTTAGAAAGTTAATAATAGGGGAAATATTGGAAGAAGAATAATAAACTTCTCTTGATCTGCTGACAACAACAACAAACCCGGTGTATTCCCACAAAGTGAGGTCTGGGGAGAGTAAAATGTACACAGTCCATACCGCTACCTCCGAAAAAGTAGAGAGGCTGACATGGACAGATAAAAAAGAAAATCTATTTTTAGTATAAGAGCCCCGGAGGAAGTATTTGAGTAGCTATAAATCATCTCAATTAAGAGGAGAATGAAAACTTTAAAGTTAAATTATTTCTAAATATAGATTAATTTATTGTTTGGACAGACTAAGAGAGAAATTAAAGTGAATATTGTTGTTGCATTTACACAAATAGTATATTCATAATATTGCCTTTGAGTATTCTACACAAGAAGAGACTTGTAAAGGGTTATACTATGTCCTCTCATTTAAGCTGCTGTAAGATATTTTGATCCCCATTTCACAAATAAATTAAATCAAAGATGTACACAAAGCCAAATTGTGACATGGTTTTGTTTTGTTGTTTATTTTATATGTAGGTTTTAGTGATACCAAGAACCCATGTTGTGAAGTGGCAACAATAGCAGAAGGAGGAACAGGAACTTTATGCAAAAAAGGAGGAAATATTTGTCCAAAGAGAAATGACTATGTCTTTTTTGATGGATTGCATCCAACTGAAGCAGTGAACATTGTGCTGGCTAACAAGGCTTTTTCTTCCCATCTCAAAGCTGAAGTCTACCCAATAAATGTTAAACACCTGTCAAAAGTTTAATACACTAGTTTCTCAGTATATGCATTGCATGTGTATCTCGAGTCATGAAATACACGAATTTATAAAAAATATCAATTATTTTAATAAATACTATGAATAAACAATTATACCTGTGAAAATAAAGTATAAGTTTTATATGAATGATATAGCTTCCATCCGGACCACTTTACTTGTTGTTTTTAATAAAAATAGATGGTCCAAAATAATTGTTATTTTAATAAACCTAAGATATGATTGAGTAGATTCCTTTCCTCAGTAATATTCTCTCCGTTTCATATTATTTGTCCCCCATACTAAAATAATTGTCAAATTTACTTGTAAAAGAAATTAATAGAATTTCTATTTTATCATATTTTTTTTTTCTTTCATAACTAAAAAAAGTTGTACTTCCTCCGTCCATCTTTACTTGTCCACATTATACAAAATAGATGTTCAACAATACTAGTCTAATTTGAAAAACCAATGCATATATAATTTACCTATTTGTGCCAATTATTCCTTTGGTGTGAGGGGCATAACGTACCATTTCATTAATGATAGGGGCGTCCGTAGACCCAAAATATGACGAATCATATATACATATCATTTATCATAATTCGTGTATATTTGTCCCTTTTCCATCTTAATGCAGATGCCAGGAGAGAAACCTTCCATGTATATCTATTCTGTCATATCATTTCAAAATCTAGTTAGCTGAAATTTAGCATGCCTCAAAACTCTGATATTTGTAAGGTAATATTATTTGTCTGTTAACAAATGGTATGATCGCATTGACTACAATTTTTCTGGTAGATTAGTTGGAACAATTGCAATGCAAATGATTATACATCAAACTTCATATATGCATGTAAGTGTAAAAGACAAAAATCTATGAAAATTGTTCAACCATTGCTAATTAGTTCTAGATCAATTTCATTATTAATGTCGAGGATGATGAAAGGAGAAGCAAACCTGGAAGTCTTCTTTAGTGGCTCACCAACTGCAAAAAGATTATGAGATACTTAGTGCTAATGTCTCGTAGATTCACAAGACGAAAATGTAAGAATCGAAATAAATGTGAAGTATATATAAGTTATGAAGAGTTTTGATAATTGGAACTTGTAACTTGTATCATACTGTCTTAACAGTTCAAGATAGAAATACCTGCAGGCATATATCCAATAAGACAATCTATTATAAAACACCACTCTCTGTAGCACTACGGATATAGGAGTTTACTTCATAAAAATTATAATGTTCAAATATTTTAAGTACGATGTATTAACATGCACTTGCTTTGCCACTAGACCAATAACGCACTTTATTGTGGGTTCCTAGAGTATAATTTTTATATATTTACTAAATTTCTCAATATAAATATAAGATCCGTACGAAAGTTAGTGGGTTCCCGAAAACCCCCATCGTACCTGTTAGATCCGCCCCTGATGCATTCTCTAGTGTATTAAGGTATGCTCAGAGATATCAATCATTATCACTTAGGATGTCGATCACTCTGTGGTTTTCAAAAAATGTACTACACTGTTATAGAATTAGAAGTCATAAATAAAAGATGACACTATACACAATTACTTAATACAAAGTAAGCAAAGACATAAAAGCAATTAACGATGCACCCCAGAGAAATTATCAAAATTACAACAATTCTTAAGGATATGGAATGGCACAAGCTGTAGAAAATTTTATTTCAGAGATAAAGCAAAATAGATAAGCGGAGAGCTATTTTGAAGTAAACAGATATGTCGATTTTGATCATGAATTCGCATTTCTAATCAATCAATCACTAATCTATAAATAACAGTAATAGAGGAGAATGTAAAAGAAGTGATGTGACCTTCTCTATAATCTCCTTTCATATTTATTTTTTCTCCTTTTTTAATTTTTTTCACATTTTAAAATCTCTCTCTCTATATATAAAAGAGACTAAGTAGTCTGCTGACGTGGGCATGTCTAGAATATCAAGAAAGATATTTATTTTTTACCATATTTTTTTGACTTTTTTTCACATTTTATATGTTAAAATTTCTTTTTATTCTTTTAAAAGGAAAAACGTAACGATCACATAATAAGAAACGGTTACATTTTCTCCACTCTCATTATGAATTATTGTAATTGTTACCGTTACATAATTTCAAAGAGCCTCCTTTTAAAACCCCTTAATTACCCTTTTTTTGACATTGATACATAATTTTTTTCAAGCACTATATAAGTGTATTTTGTGGTCTTTGGCAATCAAGTTAATAGATGCACTTGCCGATCAATTAGAGATGAATCAATTAAGCAGATTGGGCCAAGGTGCTTTTTATACTAGAGAATTCTATATGAATATATATTCCATGAATTTCGACACACAAATGTAGAGGCCTGTGAATTAGAGACAAGCTATGCAAATTCAGTCAAAGTGCTCCTCTTTTTCGCCTTCTTCCTAATATTGTTATCGTGTACGCATTTCTACATTCCTTAGTGTAAATTGCAGAGCAAAGTTTCTTATATTTTGATTCTACTACTCGACAGTTCGATACATACAAAGTTACTTCTTCCACTCTATTATAAAGTACGAAGTTCAATTCCTTGCAAATCAAATTAAGGCGTGGTGAAAGTGAGCAATGGAAGAGATCAAGGATGTCATCTTATAAGAAGATTGTTATTCTTTCAATGAATAAACAATAAGCTCTCACATGTACGTTGATTTCTTGCGCTCTTTTCATGAAGTTATTTTTTCCTATATATTGTGTCGCATTTTAATACTTATTGTGTAAGAAGGTTCGAAATTACTATGAATCATTTTTTATATTATGATGTAGAAAGTTCAAATGTGTTGCATGCTTGAGTTTTGGGCTTTTGGAAGAACAATTAAAATGATTCAAACAGATGGAAAACTAAGTAGGCATCTTTCATGCCACTAAATAATTTTACTAAAAATTACAAAATCACACAACTTATCTTTCATTAATTACAAAAAATCTCAACTCCTCAAACTTATTACAAAAATCCCATTTTTGATCTTTCTCTCTCTAAAAGCAAATATACATAAGCAAGTTGATTTCTTTCACCATTTTCCCCCGTAAAACACGGCACCAATCAAGCATTCGTTATCATTTTGAATATAACCGTACTTGGCTCCAACTTACAACATTAAATTTTATCTTAATCTCCCTTAATCATTCTAATTTTTAAGTGTTGAGGTTAGTAATTTTTCCTCATCATTTACTGAACTTATTTTTGGGGATTTTTGAATGATTAAATTGTTGCATGTTCTTATTAAGTATTTTTTGGGGTTTCTTCTTTAACAAAATTTTTAAAATCGTCCATTTCAAGTACGAAATTAACAACTTCGTACTTTGTTAATAGAGGATTCTCCTTAACTCAATTTTGGATTTTTTTTTAAAAACAAATTGTTGCATGTTCTTATTAAGTATTTTTTTGAATTTTTTATTTAACAAAATTTTGTTGTTATATCATTATTGTCCCTTTTTTGTTTCAAAATCGTCCTTTGAAGTACGAAATAAACATCTTTGTACTTTGTTAATGGAGGATTCTTCTTCTTTTAGCTTAGGATTAACTCAGTTAGATACAAATTCGGTAGTTGGGTTCGTTCCCGAAGTTTTTGACTACGAGGAACCTAACTTTATTGAAAATAGATCTAAATTTCGAAACGACCCCAACAAGATGAAAGAGATTAAAAAAGTTGCTGCTAAAAAGTAAAAAAAAAATAGTTGGAGAATCATCAAGAAAATCCAAAAAAGATGATTCTGGACGTCCACGTCTTCCTATGGTATATATAATTTTTTCGTTTTTATATATGTTGGGTATATAAATTTGTGGTGAGCTTTTTGTTTGAACTACAGTGATCTATATAGTTTAATATACAGAAATGAATAATGAATTTATGTAAATAAGTATGTATGTGTTACACATAATTACTCAACACATATACATAAGTTAGTTTTGCCATTAGATTTTGTTATGTTAGTTTGATGCACTGAACATGTCATGTGTATATGAATAACATAGACATAAATTTCAATATGTTATTAAACTGCTATTGCGTTGTGTACTTCATATACATCATATTTTCTGTGTATATTTTTTAAAGGGGGAGTTGAGGTAATGGACATCAGCTATGTATATGTTGACATATACATCACTTCTTATATATTGTTTGTTGTGTTTTGAATCAATAATTCTCACAATTCAATTTTATGTATATGTTAGTAATATACATAAGTTTAGTATTTCATTTGACAACACATACTCACATTGGCATATATATGTTGGGTATATAAATTTGTGGTGAGGATTTTGTTTGAACTACAGTGTTTTATATAGTTTATTTTTTGTTATTTTAGTTTGATGCACTGAACATGCCATGTGTTTATGAATAACATATACATAAACTTCAATATGTTGTTAAACTACTACTGTGATGTGTAGTGCATACACATCATATTTTTGTGTATATGTGTATATTATTTAAAGAGGTAGTTGAGGTATATGTGTATATGTGTATATGTTGACATATGCAACACTTCTGATATTATTTTTTGTGTATATGTGTATATTATTTTTTGTGTATATGTGTATATGTTGACATATACAGCACTTCTGATATGTTGTTTGCTGTGTTTTTGAACCAATAGTTCTTACAATTCAATTTTTATGTATATGTTAGTAATATACATAAGTTTAGTGTTTTATTTGCCAACATATGCTCACATATGATGAATTGTTTCATTCTCAATAGGTATGAAATACAGGATAAGAAAAGTCCCTGCGCATTCGTTGCATTTCTGTAGTTATTGCAATCGAAAATTTAAAGAAGAAATAAATAATTGTCTTGGTGAAGAAGTTGTAAATTTATTCCGGCAAATAATTTTTGGTTCATTCCTAGACATGCCGCATTGTAATTATCAGGGTCAATTATCCAAATGCTTACTTATGCTTGAGATAGAACAAGACAATTCGAAGAAAATACACGTTTACGTGCAGGAAATCATACTCAAATTTTTTATTATTGAGTATGTCATTATAGCCGGTCTTAAATATTCAGGGAACATCGAGAAACACCTCTTTTCTGATACATCAAAGTCCGCATTAATGGCGAGGTATTTTCCAGGATCAAAGAGTTCTGTCAAAATGAGTCTCTTTATAGATCGATTCAAGTTGGACAACTTTGAAAATAATTCTGATGCTTTGAATATGTCAATAATTTACTTCATTCACACCTTTCTGTATTCACAAGTACGTGATTCTACCATTAGCAAAATAAATTTTGTGATGGTTGAGAATGATAGTTACGAACAATTTTTATGGGGAAAGAGTTCATTTGAAAAGCTTATTGCATCGTGGAGACAGAATTTTTTTTATTGCGAAACAGTTATACTCGATAGGGAAAACGCCTCACGTGCTGAATGTTTGGATGTATGAATGTTGTTCTGAGGTAGACAGTACGATAGCCGAGAGGGTGAGAAATGTAATCCACGAATTTTCAACTGGCAGGTGGTTGAAATCAAAGTTAAGTACGAGAATTTTATGGCTGGTATGTTCAGCAAGATAAGTATGATGTATATTATTTCAAGTTTAGTTTTATAGTTTCAACGTGCTTACTTTAACAAACTGTTAATATTGATATTTTTTATTGTTTAACATTTTGTATATAATAACATTCGACCAACTCATGAAGAAGTACAAAGTCTTGATTTGCAAATGATTGAGGGATTTCAATTAAAAGATGTTGAATCTGAATTTTCATCAAAAATTGCTGCCGATTGTTCCGGTAAAAGACCTGTTGTCGACGTACATTCACAAGCGGACCTCGATATACAAGGTTTTGAGGATTTTAGTACGGTCCCACCTACAGAAATTCTCAAAAAGGCAGGTTTGATTACTGATGCTTCAGCATCTCATCCTACTAAGAAGCGTAGAACAGTCTGTTTTGATTCCACAACTGCCGAGGAGCAAGTTTATCATAAAACATCATCTTTTATTTCAACAAGAACTGTGTCAACCCAAAAAATAACTTCTTCTGATTCGGAGCGTGTTCATGTCGAAAAGACAACTCCATCATCGTCAATCAGGTCAGTTTGTCAGGACAATTCTGATGAAAAGTAGTATGATATAAAGTTATTTTGCAGTCTTATGTAAGTTCATTCATATCTAATAGTCAACTTTCTTCAGATTTTGACATGCAGGTTGACACAAAAATCAACTTTCTTCAACATGCAATCTTATGTAAGTTCATTTTGACATGCAGATTGACACAAAAATCAACTTTCTTCATGATCTAATAGTCAAACAACATCAAGACTCAAATGAAAAAATGGATAAACAACATGTCGAACTCATTCAAATGTTGAAACAGAACAACCAAAAAAATGAAAAGGTACACCAAATATGATTTAAGTTATACAATTCATGATTTTGTATTTCTTTTTTATTCAATTTTGTGCATTTATAGTTTTTTTTGAATTAGAATTGTATTACGTATTTTTTAACTATTTTTTATACATGTTTTATAACATACATAAAATGGTACTTTATGTTATATAATATACATACAAGATGCTATGTATATTAACTATTTTTCATGAAATTGATAGATGCAATGGCATAGTAGCTGACAATAATGTTAAGTATAATATATTATATACACAACTGCTTTATGTTAAGTCCACAATATAAACACAAGTTATACTCATATGTCTGCTGTATATTTTATAGCTATGTATATTACATATGAATTATAAACTGCTATGCAACATATACACATAATAGTGCTATGTATATTACATAACAATTTTGTAACTTTATATACGCAAGTCTACTACATATGTTACATAGTAAACATATATGCGATATGTGATTTGTTATGTATTTACACTAACATAATTATATTACACAATTAATACAACAATGACATGTGTATATTGTATCGTATAAATAATACATTGTTATGTAAAATAGTTAACTTGCTTAAACTGTTCTACGTTTGTTAGAGAATATACAATTATTTTAAATCTTTACATAAAATATTTTATTTCATAAAAAAAATATCAAACTAATTTTTTATTGACATCAATATTTTTGTTTTTATATAAGGTCGGTGAAGAATCAAACATTCCGGTAAAACAGGGAGGACTCAAAGTAAGTATTAATTGGAGTCAACTTACATTATTTCTAACAATTACTTTAGACCAAATTGTTGTTTCAAAATATAATCGTACATATCTTCTATAACAAAATATAAAGGATCATATTTTGAATGGTTCAACTATCGAAGAAAAATCATCACAAGATCAAGTAGACGAGATGGATATCATGCTGGATATTGAATACATACAAAAAGAAATACTTTTTTAAACATGCATTATAATTATCACAGATTGATGTTATCAAATTTTTTCTAAACCATATACTATACTTATTTCAACATCATCAACAAGAGGGAGAAGAAAAAACAGAAAATGTACCATCTAAAGAAGATATTGAAATCTTCAAAACCTTGAAAAAAAAAAGGTATTTCTTCACAAATGATAATTATACATACTTTGTTACATATATTACTTTTTTGTTTCTTTAATTTTATGATTTTTATCCAGCTTAGAATTTGTTACAGATTGAATGTCGTGTAACGATAGTTAATTTTGCTTTATAATGTATACGTATTGTATTATATGTATATTATTATAATATACATATGCAGCACATCACAAATTATGAAATCAATTAATATATAAAGCAATACTCATTTTTTATTCGTAGATTATCGACGAGACAGATAAATCAATAGACGTAGACTCTGCTGATGATCCAATGAATGGTCACTATTTTAATTGAAACCACAGTCCCATACAAGAACAATCCCAGATTAAAGATCTTAAAATTTAACGTTTACAATAATAACATTGAACTGACTTAATTATGTATATGTTTTATATTATGATTGTAAAGATGTCGAAGGATGCAGTGAGGATAATGCAACTGCTAGTTTAGATGCTCTTATAGATTCCGTGGTAAATCACAATCCGGACAACACCAAAGTTGAAACATAATGATCACATGGTAAATACATTAAGTCATTTTTTTTAGCTATAGGTCAAATATGTAAGAAATGTACTATTTTTTCGCTTACAGTTAAAATTATTTAATGACCTACTTTTATATATATTTTGTGTTATCTCTTTAAGGATATTGAAGGAGTTAGTGCTGATATTGGGCCTGCCACATTGGAATCTCTCTTTGCAGTTGTGGAAAACCTGAAACCTGATAATACTAATGTTGAAACATCTATTATGCAGGTAAATTCATAAAATTATTTTTTTTCAAATTGCATGTCTTATTTTTCACACATTCCACTACTTCTATGTGCGCGTTAAACCAAATCTAACAATACATACTTCAAATTTAATCTTAGGTTGATTATTCGAGTACACTTTCTGAATCGGCTTAAATTGAGTTAGATGCCATATTGAAAGTTATTGCAGCACCAGTGGATGACGTTCCTATAGAAGTCGTTCCACTGTCAGAATCAGTTGTGAGCCAACACGACATCTTTGATAGTCAGCTTCCTTCAGATTTTCCTGATGCTGTTGTCGCGGCTCATCAAGCTGCAAAAATTCTTGCTAAGAGAACCAGGACGAGATCCAAAATTTTCAAGTCTCCATACACAACAGAATATGCTTCTGGCTCTAAAGCAATTGAGGATCAAATCGTAGAATCGAAACAGAAATTCGCTTTTGATGATTTTCTAATATCTGGCAATATGTCAAGAGGTGTAATTGAAGAGTACAAGAAATGGGTGGAGGAAGGATTATTGAAGTTTCATGCTAAAAAGTAAGTTTTATCGGTATTAAAATGAATTTTTTCTCTCAATGCATGTACTACCTTTTTTTTGTTTACTAACATATTTTATTTTTTAATAAAAAAATTAATGATGATCAGTACAAAGCAAAATCATCTTCGCTTGAAGTTCATGAAATCAATTTTGTGGTTGCTCATGCACAAACAAAAAAATAATTTTACTTGATGTCTCAAAAGAATGCATGTTGGAATGATGAAGTATTTAAACTTTTTAATTTTATAATCATGCGTTTTTACTTGTTCTATTATGTTGTATACATAAGTGCATGGTATGTATGTGTTAAACTACTACGGAGATTTTGTATGTGTTAAATAAGTTTTAAATAAAATAATTTTGTGTAAAACTAATACTGAAATTTCTAGTTTCTTTACATCATGTTTTGCACTGTATATGTGTTCATTTTTTATATGACCAGTTTAGGTATTTGACAACACCTACGTATACTTTATAATGTACATTACTGTTGATTTGTGTGTTATATATGTTCTTGCATCCTCAGGTCACACAATAAAGTTTGTGTATATGTTAACATATTCATCACTGCTAAAACAGATGGACATCATCTATGTATATTATCAGAGGCGAACCCAGGATTTGAATATAGGGGGTGCGCCATTATTTTTAACATAGTCATGTCAATTATCAATTACATTATTTAGCATACAACTCTTTTAAACATAAAAATGACAAAAAATTATGAGCAAAGTATAAATTTTAAAATGACCAAATGTCATTAATTTAGTACTAATATAAGAAAAGTAGATCATCCTTTCATACTAGACATCGACGCATTTTCATATTCTGAAAACGGTCAATGAATGCATCGTTGCTTATATTTACAAATATATCCTTCTCAGTGTAACAAACTAAACAATCACTGAAAAATGCATCATCAATACCGCTACACAATTCATTCTTGATATGCTTCATGGATGAAAAAGCTCTCTCTACAATTGCAGTAGCGACTGTTAGAATTAAGGTCAACTTCACAAGTAAGTACACAAGAGCATAAGTCTCCACAAGATTTGCATTAACTAGTGCTTCTTTCAAATCACCAATTTCTTTCAAATTAAAGAATACAGGATCACCACATCGCATGTGTATAATAAAAGTATCAAGTTGGTAACTAAGTTTTCGAAACTTTGATTCACCAAACTCATCTGGATAATGTTTGACCAATATCATTATTTTTTCCTTATCAAAATTAGCAAAAATATTAGATGGATTCAAACTTGCCATACCAATAAGCAAGTTACCACTCACAACATCAAAATGATTATTAAGCTCTTGAAGTTGCAAGTCAATTATAACATAAAAGAGCTCAATACGTAAGTGATGTGAGTAAGTAACACTAGAAGGCCTACGCTTTGACTTTCCGGAAAGATAAAAATCATCCATCTTAGGTACCAAGATTTCATGTTTATCACAAAATTCACGAACTTCATTCATCAAAGCATCCCATCCATCATTTCTCAACAATTGCAATCTTGTCTTAGTAATGTCAAGAAATATCATAACATTGACAATATCTTGCTCTTTTCTTTGTAATGATGCACTCAACTTATTGGACATCACCAATATCTTCAACATCAAGTGAAGCAAGAAAACAAATTCAAATTCATCGATCATAGTAAAAAAAGCTCATGCTTGCAATCTATCATTAGGATTAGAGCCTCCACATTTAATCGCATCAAGCATATGAGCTATAGGTGAAAATAAAACAATGAAGTTATCCAATGTTTTAAAATGTGATCCCCAACGAGTATCACCTGGACTTTGAAGTCCTCGTTCTTGATTTAACCCTTTTCCACCTTGAACTTCACCACTTTCTAGTAGTTGCTTCAAAATTTCTGCTTGATGATCCCAAAGTTGATCTCTGCGCTTAAATGATTCTCCTACCACATTCAACACATTAGTAATAATAGCAAAAAAATCATCCACAAGCAAATATTTTTTGGCAACGGCTATAAGTGTCAATTGTAATTGGTGAGCAAAACAATGGATGCAATATGCCGAATGAGTTTCTTGCAAAATCCAAGCTTTAAGACCATTCATCTCTCCTTGCATATTACTAGCTCCATCATAGCCTTATCCACGTATTTTAGATGTACTTAAAGAATGTATCATAAGCATAAAGCATATTATTTTCTTCAACGTTTTTGCCGATGTATCACCAACACGAACAATGGGAATAACTCGCTCATTCACTTTACCTTTTTTGTTAATATATCTCAACGCAATGACCATTTATTCATGGTGTGATATATTCTTGAATTCATCAACTAAAATTTCAAAAAAAATCCATCCAAGTTATCAATTATAGCTTTCAAGGTTTCTTGTGCACAAGCACTCACAATATCCTTTTGAATTTTTGAAGAAGTCATCATAGCATTTTTTGGAGCATGTTTTAAAATAACATTATTCAAATCGGAAAGCATTTTTTCCAACCATTCCTAAAGACCTAGAAAAAGGCCTTTATTTTGAGAAGATTCACTTTCATTATGACCTCGGAAAGACAATTCAAATTTCAAGAGAAATCTTACCACATTAGTTGATGCCTCTAAACGAGTACGATGCTCACTTCTTATTTTCTCAGATTTCTTGTTCAAAGTAACTTGAATTGATTGAGATTGATTTTTAAAATCTAGCATCTTATTGAAACATCTTCTGTGGACACTATTCACTTCACCAACATGTAAGATTCCAAGCCTTAAAGCCGGTTTTTGTGAAAAAGTCACCTGCATTTCCCTTCACATAATTATTTTTAAATAAATAGAAACACAAGCAAAACACAACATCTTTCTTCATATTATACTCCATCCACCTGAAATATGAACCCTCATACCATGTCGAATTAAATCGACGTATTTTCGTGCTAATTCTAGTTTGAGGAAATTGAGAAAGAATCGGTTTACAAGGTCCTTGTTGTATATAGTGTCTTCTCACTTGATCTCGTATCGTAGAGTGATATTCATGAATTGATTTTCTTTCTCCAGGATCGGATTTAAGTGAATTCACATCAAACTCTTCTATAAGACGGGGAGAATTGTCTTTAAAACTAGAACTTGGTTGAGGAGAAAAATATCTATCCATTTCGATTCACAAGAATCAATAACATATTCCTACAAAATAAAAAACTCATCACGAATATAAGTAAATATAACATTGCTTATAGGGGAATCACACCTCATCGATCATATTACAAAACAAATAAAATATAATAGAGAATCATACCCCTCATGAAAAAAGAAATAAACACAATAATTTTAATAGCGGAATTACACCCCGCCTTTAGTAAAACATCAAAAACGATAGTATATGTAATGGAGGAATCACACCCCTCGAAAAAAATAAGTAAATGCAATCAATTTCAATAAGGGAATCACACCCTCCTTATAAAATAACTAAAATGATATGTAAATGTAATGGAGGAATCACAAGTCAATTCACATCTCCTTTTTTTCATAAGACAAAACAAATAAATATGACATTGTCAATAAAAAAATTATACCCTCTTTATGTTTCAAGATAAAAATAATATACAATAAAGATAGAGATAAAATCTCACTTATATAATTATTTGACGGAATGATACCTTGCTTTCGTTGGCACTTGATTGTTGATGATGATGGTTGCCTGAGTAATTTTCAAGTTCACAATTCTACTTTTTTCTTGGCGTGGAGATTGGGGGGACCGGGGACTTTTGAAGAAAGCAATTAGCTTTTAGGGATTTGGGAAAGAAAAAGTGTTGAAGGATTTGGAAATTTAATAATTAATTTAATTAATTAAAAATAATATATATTAAAGTTTATTATAAAATAATGGTGTGAACGTGTGATGGGTCAATCATATGAGCTATGGAATAGTTAATTAAATAAAAAATAAAACACTGAAAAGTTTTGTAAAGGTAAAAGCATAAAAGTGGGTGTGGGGCCAGATGAGGTGGCAACTAAAAGGACTTTGTAGAAAAAAATAGTAACCCCCCCAGCTGAGAATCGAACCCGTAATGTCAAGACAATATATGACGCGCACAGTTGAGCTTCAAGTCAATGCACCAAGACAACGTTTGATACTAAGGGTGCACACTATATTATATTGACAGTATTAGAATATCTACACACACACACACACACACATATATATATATATATATAATTTTTAAAAAAAGTTACTGGGTGCACGTGCACCCTCACGGTGACACGTGGGTTCGCCTCTGTATATTATAACATATATGTTAACTCAATTATAACACAACAAGATATGTATATGACTACCTTAATATATGTATGGGTTTGCTTTAACAGATTTATGTTTTAATTCATGTGTGTATTAATATTTATTATATATATGAAAATCAAATTTTTAATAGATTGACAGTAACTATGTATATTTAATAATATACATCAATGTTACTATGTTGTTAGCTATTTTATTGCATACTCATGTCACATAATTCAGTTTATCTATATTTTGATATATATAACACTGCTAGGTTGGAAAGATAGCATCTTGGAATATTAACAAATGCTAATTGCTATGTATGTTAACAGACTTATATTTTAATTTATGTGTACTTTAGTGTTTATTATGTAAATGAAAAATAAATTTTTAATAGGTGCAACTCTATCGGTGTCATGTCTATTAACCTTAACTGTTATGTCTAATATTTTTCTTCCAATTTAATTAATTACAAACATATGAATATGTAACATGTTTGCCAACTGCTACATCTCATCATTTTTAATGTATATGCATGAATTATCTAGATGTATGTATAAAATCATTTTTCTTATAAACATGTGATTTTTATTATATAGGACATAATGCGTTTTATTTTTTATCCTCTTTTGTAGCATATTGATGTCATTTTCTATCATTTGAGGAAGAAATCGAAATTAAGGAATGATCAAGATTACAGGTTCACAGCAACCAACTGTTTTTTCAAGAACTATATTGACAAAACATACTCAAGATATTATGAAGATGATACAGATACAGTCCTTACCACACAACAAGATTATGTTGAATCTGTTCATGTGGCTCTAAATAAAGGCAATAACAAATATAATCAAAAGATATTGCATGCCATCTAGTTTACCATGGCAACAAGTTGATGAGGTGTATGTTCCTATCAACTGCAATGAAAATTTTTACTGGGTGTTAGCTGTTATTGTCCTGAAAGATAAACGCATACGCGTCTACGATTCGCTATCCAGACAAAGAAAAATGGAATCAATTACTGAGATTCAAAAGTTGGCTAAGATGTTGCCAACTTACCTCTCCGATAATAAATTTTATGATGAAATATCTCGTATAGATTGGGCTAATCTTGAAGCATATAGGGATAAGATTACTCAAACGACACAAATTCTAAATGAACATCCCTTTGAAATTGAATATGTTCAAGACATTATGCAACAAAAATGTGATAGTGTGTAAGTATAATTATATATTATTTTTGTTTGCAATATTACTGTACATGTATTAATGTATTTCCATTTGTCATTGCTAGTAAGTATAACGTAATAACTTGTATTCTTTTTTGTATGCAGAATACCTAAGTGAAGGAATGAACGTGACTTCTGATGATTTTGAAGTAGAATACCATCGAATGCGTTACGCCACACTCCTTCAAAAATATGGTATTCAAAAAGCAAAGAAAGGTTATGTTAGTGAAAACGATGACCCTCCAAGATCAAAGTCAAGAATTATACAAATTCTAGATGAAAATAGAATAGTTTGCATTGAGTAGTCTTACCGAAGAATATTGTTAAGATTTTTAATGTATTCTATTGAAATTTATTAAGAATTTTCAAAGTTTAAGTATTTTAGTTGTTTTGTAATGCAAAATACAATGAATGTTTTTTTAAATGAATATGATGAAGTTTTTGTTTTACACATGTATTTTGTTAGCAATGATGAATGTTGTTTTTGCTATATGTTGCACATGACAACATTTACATATATTTGTGGCTTTTATGTGTATATATATTTTCATATACATAGTAAAAACATAAAAGTTACTGATGTATACTGAAAAATATACATAATTGTACATGACATTTTAATTAACAAACAGAACCTGCAAATTTTTATGTGTATATATGTTTTAATATACATATTACATTACAGAACTTACAGATGAAAGTTGAAAAATATACATAAGTGTACATTTAATTGCATGTTATAAACTCACTTGAACCACATATTACACCTTCATAGAATTTATATTACATCATATACGTAGAATTTAAAAAAAAATTAAAAAAATAACAATAAATCAAATTGTTAATTTAAACTTTAGTATTCTCCACTTTATTTCAACGCATATATAATAAAATAATACATTTCAATAATGTAATTCCTGAATTATTAATAACACATAAACAATTATTATTATTGAAAAATATATTAAATAAGTAAGTTATTTCAACATTATATGTAAAACTAATACAGATTATGTCTGTTATATAATATACATAACTGTTTCACATACTGGTTTCGAACATTATTTCATTTCTCTTGATATGTATAGCAAAACAATAAGTTAATTCAACGGTATATAGAAGCAAATAACATTTATTTTTAAAATTTTATTTTTCAAAAAATATGTTTAAATTTACAAATCACAATTTTTACAGTGGAGCTATGTATGTTTTATGATATACAGGTTACCATTGTTTCATAATATAAATAACTGTGTTACTTTAGAATATTCCAAAGCACTTATGAAAATACACCAGCGTCTACATAAACATCACGAATAACAAAAAAATATGAACACTGAAATCAAAATCGAAATAAACTAAAATTTATTTCAAAGAGAAAATAAAACACAAAAATAAATCAGTTAGTACTCTTCAAGAGTATAGCAAAATAAAAAATTTGTTCTCCTTTGGAAAAAACTACATGAACTTCTATTGTGCCCTTCATGGCCGCATTGTCCACAACGGTTTGTGCTTGAAGAAAGTGTTTCACTTGATTTCTTCTTTCTCTCCTTCTTCGATATTCCTGGAAGTCTTTTGTATAAAGGTGGCAACACTTCTTCCTCATCTACACTGCTGAAAACATCCCAGTCTTTCTTGTCTGGCATTGGAACGATTGAAACGATTGAAACTTCATATATCTTGACCAATGTGTTTGACTTGTAGTATTCTAAACAATATTATCCAAAATCTTTTACATGTTTAGACTTCAAGACAGCTATAGCGTGAGCACAAGGTATTTGATCTATTTGAAACCTCGCACAGTTACATGAGCCATTTTCTAGATCAACAATGTATCTTCTCCCAGATTCATAAACCGAATATATATATATTGAAGAAGCCTTCACCTGAACAATAAATAACAAAATTTTATCCAATTATTTTTTACTAGAAATATAAATTTAAATAAACTTTTTTCAGTCAAACAAATACTACATATAAATATACATTTCAAAAAGTTAAAGCTTATACATACCGTTATTCTCAAAGTTTTCACACTGTTGAGAGTAAGAATTTCTTTAAATCGACGATCAAAAGTGGTACTTGTATAAGAAGCTATTTCACTGTTCTTACAATTTCAAGAACCAAATAATATTTGAACCTCTTCTAAGAATCCATCTATTGACAATCCCCGGGCCTCTACCAAACACTCATTAATACACTCAACAATATTCGAGGTCATCATACGACCTCTGTTTACTGGTGAATGACATCTACTCCACTTTTCATATCCAGCTTCTTGTAGATATTTTTTCACTCTCGGATCAGCTTTTTCAATCTTTGCCATCAAATAGTCAAAATCATCTTTCCTATAAGCTTTAGCAGTTGAATAAAATAAATCACTGATACTTTCTTTGCTTTTACGAAAATAACTACAAATATTTTTCCAAAGATTCCATATGCACGCAAGATGTGGTACATTTGGATATACGACACTGACAACTTTTATTATACTTTCATTCCTATCAGATACAACACACATGTTTTCACGTTCACCAAATGCAGCTTTGAACTGATTGAAAAATTATGTCCATGAATTATCATTCTTAGTATCCACAACCTCATACGCAAGTGGTAATATGTATCCTAATTTACGTAAAAATTATTTTAGTAAAAGAACAACAAGAATTTTTTTAAGGCTAATGGACAAAATCTTATATGTGTTAAACATATACATAGATGTATATGTTAACATATACATAGTTGGTGATATGTTATTAAAATATACATAACTACGTACGTGATAATAAATACAATTTTTAGTATTTTTTCAATAACTTAAACACTTTTTTTAATGTGAAATACAATGTATGTTAAAAAAACAGAGAATGATGATTTTTCACATACCTGCACCATCAAGAGTACTTGCTGAGACGAAAGTGCCTTGATAATGTCCACTTAAATGTGCACCGTCAACAATAACAACAGGTCTGCAATACTCAAAATCCCGTATCATAGGATGCAACGCTATAAACAAATACATGAACCGATTATCCCATGATTTGTGCATTAGAACGTGTGAATTAGGATATACATTTTTTAACATATAAATGTATCTCGGCATCTGTCTATAAACATCCGCAGGTCCGTCCCTAAGAAAAGTGATGGCATGCTCCTTTGCATGCCATACTTTCATATAATTTATATCCACACCATATACAACTTTCATTTCTTCAATGATGTCCCCCGGTGTGTGCCTTCTCTTATAGTTAACTAGCTTTGGAGCCGTGAATTCACATACAAAAGAAGTTGTCATCAAAATATTCTGCATGTATGTTCTGGGTTAAATTTTCGAATCATAAAAACATCTATTTTTTTGTAACTAGATGCTTCTAACTTTCACCTACATTCCTCATTGTAACATCGGAGAACATAGCTGAAATATAAAAAAAAACATTTAAATGATTATATTTTATATCAATTCATAAGTTGTAACGATTTAATTGTTACAAATTCATCATAATACAGCATAGACATGCATAATATTTCCTCATAGACAACTATATACAATCTAATAATTCACATAATAACATTTAAAAACAAACTATGTAGATTATGCATTAAATAACACATCTACAGACATGTTACCAGTTATGTATATGTTTACATATACATAACTGCTTATGTATATGTTTAAATGTACGTAACTGCTTATGTATATGTTTAAATGTACGTAACTGCTTATGTATATGTTTAAATGTACGTAACTGCTTATGTATATGTTTAAATGTACGTAACTGCTTATGTATATGTTTAAATGTACGTAACTGCTTTTCCTTACCTCATCTGCTCATATCAACAATTTAAAACATATACAAAGCAAAATATATGTATATTTAGAAGACATCTCAGAAATATTCTAACCAAAAAATAGTAATCAGTTGTGTTGTAGGTATACACTTACTTTTCAGTAATAAAGATATAAAAATAAATTATGTAAATTCAAATTCATTACCTTGCATAAATATACATAACTTCAACATACTTACAAACAGTTCTTCCAAAGGCCTCACTGATAATTTATTTTTGGATTTTAGTTTAGCACAAAAAAATACAGATGTTCATGCAACTATATATAACATTTTAATAAAAAAAATAATTTAAAACATTCAAGATTTGATATATTGTACTGCTCAGTATAAAAAAAATATGATTTCACCTTTTTTTGTCTGATCGTTTTGCTCTAACATTGAATCCATTAGTCACCTTATATTTCGACATCACTGAAACGAGCGTCTTTTTATCCTTATACATCTGTTTCACCTTTACATCAATACTCTTGCTATCACATATCAAGTTATCTTCAACCTCCGGGACATACAAAGCATATTCATTTTGTGTCTCAGCAACAGATAAAGCCAAAGCACCAGATTCAACACCTTCCAGGCAAATCACAACTCCTGTTTTCCTATCGAACAATATGTCGTCTTGACATTTTTCTGTAGTTGAAATACATAACGGACACATCACAAATGACGGTTGAGTTTTTTTCAACTCAACATACAATCGTACGTTATTATCGTTACGGATATGAAAAGGTGACATTCCCGTTAACAACATAACGTACATCAATATTTTTCCGACTTTCGTCATTGTTTAGTTCATCAACAATCGACGAAATCAACCTCAAATAATTTACTGATTCAGCAACAACAATTCCTTCACTTTTATAATCCACATATTCTGTTTGGGATCTCCATTTACCCGAGTACCTCAAAAGAATAACAATATTCATCTTCAATAATTCAAAATAATTTGCTCTCTTCAGTAAACAACAAAAAACAGAGCTGAAATTGTATTTGATTTATGATTTTGCTTCAGATTTGCGTTTTTATGTATTTGTGATTTTTAAAATTTGAAATCCCGTTAATGTTACATAATTTAAGGGATGTAGTAATCCGTGTATTTAATTAGTTGCGTCATTTACGTCAATGAATGTTGAATATCTGTTACTTCCGTTTTTTTCAGGACTCTAACAGATTTCAATATACACTAGTTGTTACATGTCTTTTAAGGAATGTATATTAAAAGGGAGAGAGACTAAACTAATTAAAAAAGGTGGGATAGGATGTAATTACTTCTAAAATGTTGGTATTTATGTTATTTACCCATAATTTTACACACATTTATTTATTTAATAAATGATACCTTGCTTTACGACGTTGAAAGCACCAATAGTACAAGATTTATTTATTTATTTTTACTTGTCACATTGTGTATTATGAAAATTAATTTGACTAAATTTTAAAATTAAGTTTAAGTAGATTAATTTATTATTTTAAATTCTAAATTTAGATGTTCGAAAACTATACGAATATCCGGTGAGTTTTGCCAAAAGCCACACGTAACTGCATAAGTGAGAATTGAAGCAAGTAATCAAATTAAACCAAAAATAGGGGGGCATCGTCCAAGAGGGCATTTCCAGTTTGAAAATCATGTCATATGCAATTTAATAAGACAATATAGTGACTCAATCATGAGGGAAAAATGATTATCGTTTGAACAAGATTAATTAGCTTACAGCTACTCCTTGCAAGTTAATGACAAGGTTGGGTTCTGTTTTCTTGTGAGATAATCACTATTTTAGTCAAATAATGATTTTACAAAATTTCTATATCGATCAAGATTTTTGAGAGTAAATATACGATATGTCTTACAGTAAATTGAAGGTTTCGTAATTTCAATGGACATTTTTTTTTTTTCAAAAAATAATTATATATATATATATATATATATATATATATATTTGAGAAAAAAAAAAGAATGATAAACAAAATATGTTATATGTATATCATAATTTGTTTTATTCACTAGTTAATAATGTGATCGTATTTTAAAAAATTCAAAAGTCACTCACTTAATTATCTTAATTACACACTTTCTTCTCCTACTTAATATTGTACGTACTACTGAAGAAATAATTATGCTTTAAATTGAAGGTTACATTACCACTCATTATCTTCAACATTTAATAGCATTATAGCAGATTAAAGATCAGTTAAATAAAGCTCTATTTTATATTTAAGGATACAAGGTATTCATCATTATTAATTCGTCATTAGGAAAAATACAAAGCAACAACAATAACATCAAGAGAGCTTACAAGATCAATTCCATCATGATTTCTCTAATAAATTTAGAAGAGATACAATTTTTTGAGTTTTTCTATTTACATGGAATATTATACACTTTGTCAAAGGCTTTTTTTTAAAATAAAAAAAAAACAAACAAATTTTCACGTTTTGACAATTTGTGTATTAGTTTAAGTGCGATTTATCGGATCAATTTGGATATATGTGTGTGTGTTCGATTACAGAGTTATTCTGCCAATTAAAATTATTGCCTATGCGGTGAATAATATTGGGGATTTTGAATTAAAAATAGCGATGTGCAAAAATCAAATCGACCAATGTTACGGGGTTAATAATTTTTTAATGATTTTATATATAAAAAAATTATTGGGTTATTGATTTGGTTTTGGTTTTTTCTTATTGAGTTACTAGTGAAATTTGCTTCGCGCGATTTTAAAATAAATTAGTTAATTTTTAAAAAAACACCCTTTATGATTTTAATTCTATTAGTTGACTGAATTCTATTTTTGGAGTTAGTTGAAAGAAAACAATGTGAATTCAATATACATTATTTGATTCTAGTTCAAGTGTTTATTTAATAGATAGTATAACTTTTAATTTGGAAATCTAAATAAAAAATTCAGACAAATATAAAAAATTATCTATGTATTCGGCCTAAATAAAATTTATTATTGATCTTGATCTTCACTGTTGTTATCACTTTTGATTGCTATCAGAAATAAATTAGCTTCTAAAAAATGAAACAAAATAAAATTAAGATGTTTAGTTCCTTTTCACCAATTTTCTCCAGAAAAGAGAGAAGAAGAAATAGAGAAAAAAACTGCACATAAAGCTATGTTAATGAAAAATAAAAAGGAAAATAACAAACAGAGAAAAATTTGAAGAAAATTATAAAAAGTTCAACAAATAAAATATTCAGATAAAAAAAAAATTAAGTATATCATTTATTTAGAATTGGAGAGAATACAAATTAATATGAGGATTCGAGACTTCAATATTTAATATATAACAAATATACTCAAAAACAGAGAAACTTGAGTACACAAACAAAACATAAATACCCAATACTCATTATATACATGCAGTTTTCAAGTGTCATTCTTCTTATTTATTATAAGACATGTAGAAATTTTATATGAAAATCTAAATCTACTGCTTACATAAATTTGTTCGTGTTTTATATAATTGCAAAGTAACCTATAGATTCACAAAAAGAAATTAATATAACTTTATTTGAGATAAAAGAATAAAAAAGGGCAGCCCGGTGCACTAAAGCTACCGCTATGCGCGGTGTCCGAGGAAGGGCCCCACCACAAGTGGTGTATCGTACGCAGTCTTACCTTGCATTTCTGTCAGAGGCTGTTTCCAAGACTTTAATCCGTGACCTCCTGGTCACATGGCAGCAACTTTATCAGTTACTCCAAGGCTCCCCTTCATTTGAGATAAAACTTTCTTTGAGATAAAAGAATAATTTTGATAAATATACATCAAAAGAAGAAATAACCGCTTAAACAAAATTTGACTTACTGCATGAATTATTATCACCACAATATATTCTCTGAAAATACTAATCATAGTTTTAAAAGAATGCAAAAATGATAAAATTTAAATAAAAATTGAGTGTAGTCATGTTTCATGTAAACGATTCAAAGAAAACCTTCTATAGTGATAAATTGATCATCAAAGAGCCAATTGAGGACCTTATTTAACAATGAATGTTAATACTTGGAGTTTTTAATAATTTAGTAAATGAAAATACAAATAATTCATGGCTCTTTAATATATCCTTTGAAGGACAGAAAATAAAACGTTTTAACTTTATTAGTAACTCATATATTCAATGCATTAAATTTCATTAAAAAATATAAGCTTTCAAAAGAATCAAAAACATTATACTATATTGTGGTTTCATTCATATGAGTTAATCGGAGGAAACTCAAAAATTTTAGCGTAATTTTTAGAATTCAAAAAGTCATAAATTTTGCCTTTATTATAATTATATGATTGTTATTTAATCTATAATTAATTAGATATTTTATAATAATAAAGAAGAAATAGTCAAAAAAGGAGAAAAAGATAAATAAAAATGGTGACCTTAAAAATATGTCACATCATCAAATGCCTAACCTTCCATTATATATACTATATACAGAGAGAGATATTTAGATAGAAAAGTAGAGATTTAATATAATTCAAAAGTTTGAGTTTACTTAAATGCATCATCCTTAATAGTTTTCACCAAAATATTTGATATTTTCATCTTTAAAAAAAATATTACTTTCTTCTTTCAACTTTTAATATAACACCTTTCGACTTCTAGGGTTTAGTATTGTAATACCTCGTGCTAGCCTTAGCTTAGTTCTGCCAATAGTGCATGTACAAGAGGCTTAGAACCTGAAAATTTAGCTAAGTGTTGAAGACTTAGTTTTATTTTTGGCCTTTTAACTTCGATGATTTTTAAAGTGACCTTCCGACCCCGAGACGATGATTTCTAAGTTAATTCTTGTTCAAGGGTGTAAGTAGCATGTCTCGGGAAAGTTTCAAATTTTTCGGACGAGGTTTTGGATCGTGTTTGGATTTCGAAAACAGCAAGTCATCGCTATAGCATCGCGACGTGGCCATTATAGCGATGGATGGCTCATCGCAGCGTGGTACCTCCCTAATCCGTATTTCAGTTGAGAATTTAAATCACAGAAGGGAAGTTTTGTCATTTTCCATGTCCCAATCCGTGAAAATACGGGATTTATCATCAGTTAAGGCATTATATGCTTAATTTCCTCAATTCCTCTCTAAAATAAATCCTAGCCATCACCCAAATTCATCAAGTTCAATCATTATTCCTTCAAGAAAATTCAAGAATTCAAGCTTCATCACCCAAGAACGATCAAGAAAGTTAATTCTCTTGCAAGATTAAAGCCTTAAGGTATGTTAGATGTTCATCCATGGGCCCTTTTCACCCATGAAGTCCAAGAACCTATTTTTATGTTTTAAATCATGAATTTACATGTTTATAATGAGTTATTTTCATGAAGCTTTTATGAATTTCAACTATTCATGATGTTTGCATGTGATTTTAGTTGGAAAATAGCCCTCACATGTTTGAAGCATGAAATTTCATGTTAAATTCTCCATGTATGGTCTTAGTGTTGTGATTATGTTATTCTCACATGTCTCAATCATCCCCATACCTAAGTTCATGAATTTTAAGTGTTTGATGAAATGCCTAAATGATTGAATTTTGAACAATGACTACTTATTATGCTTTGAAGCTTTAGTATGTTTCTACTGTTAATGTTATAAAGTCATGGAGGTTATGAATACCGAAAACTTAGCTGTTTACTTAGTCTCACTAATTTCATAATGGTTTCGGATATATTAGAGTATTATCTGTTTAGTTAGTTATCATGTCAGTAAGCTTAGTTCATTCTAGTAATTAGAGTTAGTCCAGTTGGGAGTAAGATTTAGCACCGAGCGAACCCACAAATGGGGGCTCACCTTCCAGTTGAGGGTGTGACCTTTAGTATCAGTCTGTAATACCCCTGAACTTTTTCTTAAGTTTAATTTCGTCTCTAGAAGTCTAAGGAATAACTTCCTAAGTGGGTAACATTTAAACCATATAGAATTTCCCTAATTTCAACTTTTAATCGTGTGAAAAATTTAATTAGCTTCCAATGATATAAGATCCGCCCATATCCGATAACCGAGCAAGAAGTTATGGCAAATTTAAGTCCTAGTCGTAAAACAACGTCATTTTAGTGCTTGGCACATCGCGGAGAGGGTCTATTTGACAATTGTCAAATTCTAGTAGCCTAGCGCGATTGTGGCGCATCGCGCTGAAGTTCCAGGTCCCAACCAGTGGGACAACGTGATGGCTCTACATCGCGGTGACCCCAAGAATTCCATTTGTCAATTTTTAGTGAGCCACTGCGATAGTGGCGCGTCGCGGTGGCCCATAAAATTGGGTTTTCCATTTTAATTTTTCCAGCTTTGTTCAGGAGTTAAAAAGGGCACTTTGGACTTTTTCCAAGCCTCTTAAACCGTACAAACGCCAAATTGAAGTCATTTACAAGCATTCTATTAGGTTTTTCTCAAGTTTTCTCTCAACAAAAAAAACTCTAAGTACCCAGAACCTCTTCCAAGAATTTCAAGAATCCACCGTAGCTTTCACAAATTGAGTTGGGATTCAAAGTTCCAAAGTCAAGGGCTTCAAGAACCCTCATCCAAAAGTAAGAGAAAGAGTCTCAAGCAAGCTTATTCATCAAAGTTCATAATTCGAGGTATATGGGGTTTGAACAAGAACACTTCTTCCGTTCTTGTGCCCAAAGTTTTGATTTTTCTTAAAAGATTTTAATGTTTCAAGATGAATTATGCCTAAATTGCTATATTTCAAGTATATGAGATTATGGATTTGTTCAAGTCTTGAATTATATGATACTACACCTATTTTATGATTTGAATTGAGAATTAATGTTATGAATTGCATATTCTTCCATGATTGATGTTTGGAATACTCTTAAGGTTGAAGTCATGATTTACCCTCTATTTTGAATTGAAATTTCTTGAATATGTATAAATGTTTTAAGGTCCAAGAATGAATTTTGATATATTCTATAGTATTTCAAGAATGGTATTGATATCTCCATATCATTGAAGTTTCAAAGCTTGTTAAAGACAGTCTACCGAAGTTTAAAGAAAAGAGTTAATTTTGATCCTAAGTTAAGAAAGGAATACACATCTTGTGATTTAAGTTAAAGGGAAGCATATTGGCTCCCATTTCATAATCTTGAATTGTATAAGGTGGATTTTTCTAAAAGTTCTGAGCCTAGTATGGGAGTAGTACTTAGAATCGAGTTGGGCTTGATTCAGAGGTCTCATGCAGGATTTTATTTACCCCAAGTGGGTTAAGATAATGATCACTAAAAGTAAAGGTTCTATTCCGATGGCAAGGATAGAAAAACTCCCCCCAACGTGGGCAAGACGTTGGACTCCATGTAGCTCACATGGTTTATGTCGGTTAGAAGAAACTCTCAAGTTTCCTAGAGTCTCAAGTCTTAAAGTTCTTAAGGTTTTAAGTCCTTGAGTTTAAAGAAGTTCCTTGTTTTCAAAAGACTAAAGTGTATGTTCTAAAACTTATTGTTTTAAGAGTTCACCTAGTTTACAAGCTTGAGATCAAAGAAAGAATACAGATTTAGAACAAAGTGTAATGGCTCACGTGATTTATTATTCATGATTTATGAGAGTTTAATTCAAGCTATGTGAGCCATCTACAATGCCATGTATGTTTTCTATAAAGATTTATTGTATTGATAATTAGTTGCATACACCCCCATATACTCAGTACAGTCTCAAGTGTTGATCCACATATACGTCTGTGTGCTACATTGTCTCATAATATAGGTTTAGGTGCTTAGTCCCAGCAGTGTCAGTGATCCCGAGTACCTTTATATACATCTCCACTGTGGTGAGTCCTCATGGTTCGAGGACCTATCTCCAGACTTCAGTATTTTTAGTAGTTGTTCTACTATTTTCAATTCAGTTCGAGTCAGTTGGGGATCTGTCCCAATGGCTCTCTAGTTTGTTGAGTAGTAGAGGCTGTGTCAGACTAGATGGTCAGTATGTTTAGATTTGCAGTATTTTGTTACCTTTATAGTACTCATTCAGATTTCAGTTAGACATGATATCACATGACTCTTTATTTTGCTCTCATTATCTTTAAGTAAGCTTTATGCTAAGTAGCAGGCTCAAAGGGTTAGCTTGGGGCTACTTGTAGCCTTAAGCACTGTGTGATTCTCCGGGATAGGATTTCGGGGCGTTACAAACTTGGTATCAGAGACTAAGGTTTAAGGAGTCCTAGGGAGTCTGACAAGCCACGTTAAGTAGAGTCTTAATTATCGGTGTGTAGCGCGCCACATCTATGAGCAAGAGGCTACAAGATATTTTAGGAAAAAAATGTTTCTTTCTTTCAGATTCTATCGTGCCTATAGTTGTCTCTCCCAGCTATTGATTCGTGCTCTGTTATTTCAGAAAATGCCTCCCCAAAGAGCGAATGCCCGCAGAAACAATAACGAGCAACCCCAGCCTGTTGATCCTTTGAATGAGACTATGTCCCATGCTGAGTTTCGGGTGGCCTTTCAGGCATTAGCCCAAGTAGTTACCACAAATGTTCAGGCCAATAACCAAGTCACAATTCCACCTCAGCAAGGAGGTAATTTAGCCGCTACTAGGATCCGTGATTTCAGGAGGATGAACCCGCTAGAGTTCTATGGGTCGAAGGCAGGTGAGGTCCCACAGTTGTATCTCGAGGAGGTAAGAAAGATCACCCAAGTGATGCATGTCTCGAAGGAACAAAGTGTTGATCTGGCGTCTTACAGGTTGAAAGACATTATTGCTTATGACTGAGTTGTTGCATGGAAGAAGAATAGAGGGGAAGATGCAGTCCCTGCTACTTGGCAGGTGTTCCAAGATGCATTCTTGGACAAGTTCTTCCCGCTTGAGATGCGGGAATCAAAGATAGAGAAATTCATAAAACTGAGGCAAGGCTCTATGACTGTTAAGGAGTATTTCCTTAAGTTCAACTAGTTAGCCAAATATGCTCCTGATTTGATTTCTGACACCCAAGTTAGTATGAGTAAGTTCGTGACTGGAGTATCTGGACTGGTGTTGAAAGAGTGTAGGACTGCTATGCTCAACAAGGAAATAGATCTTGCAAGGCTGATGATTTATGCCCAATAAATAGAGGCAGGCAAGATAAGGGAAAGAGATAGAGTGAAGGGAAACAAGAGGGCTAGATCCGAGCAACATGAGTATGGTCAGGCTAGGTCCCATGGAGGGAACCGTCCATAGTTTCAGAGCCGTTCTTCTATGCCAGCACCTTCGTCATCTAGTGCTCCAATGCCCAGAAATAGGCAGGAGCAAGGAAACAGGCCTTCTATGTCCAAGTACCAGAACAGTGTAAGTAACAGGCATAATTATCCTCCCTGTGCTAAGTGTGGTAGGACCCATCCCGGCGAGTGTTTGGCCGAACAGAGGGGTTGTTTTGGTTGTGGTAAGTTGGGACACAGACTTAGAGAGTGTACGCATACCAGGCAGGGGAACAGAGATATGCGACCTCAGACTCAGGCTAATAGTGCCCCAGCTCCTTTAGCCAGTCCAGCTGCTCCTCAGGGCGCTTCTTCCAGTACTGCTGGCGGTCAGCGCTAGAATAGGTTCTATGCCTTACTATCCCGTCAGGAGCAGGAGGATTCTCCCGATGTTGTTACTGGTATGCTCCGCGTCTTTCACCTTGATGTTTATGTGTTATTGGACCCCGGGTCAAGTTCTCTTATGTGACCCCACTTGTAGCTGTGAGTTTTGAAATGAGTCCCGAAAAGATTCCTGAGCCTTTCCTAGTTTCTACTCTAGTAGGGGAGTCAGTTGTTGCTAAGCAAGTGTATAAAGATTGCCCTGTTACTGTTCTTCATAGAGTCATATTTGTTGATTTGATAGAGTTGGACATGGTGGATTTTAACGTTATTCTGGGTATGGACTGGCTTCACTCTTTTTATGCATCTACAAACTGTCGTACCCATGTAGTTAAGTTTCAGTTTCCTGATGAACCAGTTTTTGAGTGGTCTGGGAGTTCAGTATCTTCCAAGAGTCATTTTATCTCCTATCTCAAAGCCAGAAAACTTATATCTAAAGGTTGCATCTATCACCTAGTTAGAGTTAAAGACACCAAGTCTGAGGCTCCAACCATTCAGTCAACCAACATTGCTAATGAGTTTCCTGATGTTTTTCCGAAAGATCTCCCAGGGGTACCTCCCGATAGAGAGATAGAATTTGGGATTGACTTTTTTCCCGACACTCAGCCTATTTCTATTCCTCCCTACCGTATGGCACCTGCAGAGCTTAAGGAGTTGAAAGAGAATCTCAAAGATCTATTAGACAAAGGTTTTATAAGGCCCAATGTGTCACCCTAGGGCACATCTGTTCTATTCGTGCAAAAGAAAGATGGTTCTTTGTGTATGTGCATTGACTATTGTCAGCTTAATAAGGTCACAGTCAAGAATAAGTATCCTCTTCCGAGAATTGATGACCTGTTTGATCAGTTACAAGGTGCGAGTTATTTATCGAAGATAGACCTTAGATCCGGCTATCATCAACTTAAAGTAAGGGAGTGTGATATCCCAAAGACAGCCTTCCGAACCCGTTATGGTCACTTTGAGTTTCTAGTCATATCTTTTGGTCTAACCAATTCTCCAACAGCCTTTATGGACCTCATGAATCGAGTATTCAAATAGTATCTTGATATGTTTGTCATTATTTTCATAGATGATATTCTTGTGTATTCCTATAGTGAGGATGACCATGCAGATTACCTTAGAATTGTCCTGCAAACTCTTAAAGATCATCAGTTGTTCTCAAGGTCAGTAGCTTTTTCGGGTTATATTATTTTAGCCGAAGGCATTAGAGTTGATCCCCAAAAGATAGAAGCCGTAAGAAATTAGCCTAGACCTATCTCTCTGTCAGACATTAGGATTTTCTTAGGTCTAGCTGGCTACTACCGCCGTTCTGTTGAAGGTTTCTCTTCTATTGCATCCCCTATGACCCGTTTGACCCAAAAAAAAGTTAAGTTCCTTTGGTCAGATTCCTGTGAGAAGAGTTTTCAGGAGTTGAAGACTCGACTCACCTCAGCCACTATGTTGACTTTGCCTGATGGTAAAGATAGTTTTGTGGTGTATTGTGATACCTCTAGAGTTGTTTTGGGTTGTGTGTTGATGCAGAGAGGTAAGGTTATAGCCTATGCCTCTAGACATTTGAAGTCACATGAAAAGAACTACCCAACCCATGATCTTGAATTAGCTGTTGTGTTTTTTGCTTTAAAAAACTGGAGACACTATCTATATGGTGTTTATGTTGATGTGTTTATGGACCATAAAAGCTTGTAGTATGTGTTTTCTCAGAGGGAGTTAAATCTTCGCCAGAGGATATGTTTAGACTTGCTAAAAGATTATGATATGAGTGTGTTATATCACTCGAGAAAGGCCAATGTATTGGCAGATGCCCTTAGCAGGTTGTCCATGGGTAGTGTTGCTCAAGTAGAAAAGGGTAAGAAAGATTTAGCTCATGATGTGCATCATTTGGCTAGATTGGGCGTTAGGTTGCTTGATTCCGCTGAGGGGAGTATTTTGGTGCAGAGTAGTTCTAAATCCTCTTTGATTTCAGAAGTGAAGGAGAAGCAAGACTCAAATCCTAGTTTGGTCAGACTGAAGGAATCAGTCAAGGACCAAAAAGGTAGAGGTTTTCTCCCAAGGGGGAGATGGTGTGTTGAGATTACAATACAGATTATGTGTTCCTTATGTCGACGATCTGAGATAGAGGATCATGGAAGAGGCGCATGGTCCATGGTATTCTATTCATCTCGGTGCTACCAAGATGTACTGCGACTTATGAGAAATCTATTGGTGGAGTGGTATGAAGAAGAATATAGCTGAGTTTGTAGCTAAGTGTGCAACCTGCCAATCGGTCAAGGTAGAGCACCAGAGACCTGGTGGTGTGATGCAAGAGTTTAGTATACCCACTTAGAAGTGGGAAGAGATAAATATAGATTTCATGACTAGTTTACCTCTCTCCCGATGCCATCATGATTCTATTTGGGTTTTGTAGATAGGCTGACTAAGTCAGTGCATTTCTTGCCTGTGCATACATCTTATACTGCTGAGGATTATGCTAGACTGTATATTTGGGAGTTAGTCAGGTTGCATGGAGTTCCCTTGTCTATCATATCAGATAGGGGTACTCAGTTTACTTCTTAGTTTTGGAGGGAGTTCCAGAAGGGTCTTGGTACCCAAGTTCATTTGAGTTTCGCTTTTCATCCGCAGACAGATGGTCAGGCTGAGAGGACCATCCAAACTTTGGAGGATATATTGAGAGCATGTGCTCTTGACTTCAAAGAGAGTTGGGATAAGCATTTACCATTAGTTGAGTTTGCATATAACAATAGTTACCATGCTAGCATCAAGATGGCACCATTTTAAGCTTTGTATGGTAGAAGATGTAGATCACCCATAGGTTGGTTTGAAGTGGGTGAGGCTACTTTGATTGGACCTGATGCAGTGTTTGAGGCTATGGAGAAGGTGAAGTTGATTAGAGAAAGGTTGAAAACATCCCAGAGTCGTCAGAAGTCACATGCATATGTGAGCAGAAGAGACCTTGAGTTTGAAGTTAATAACTTGGTGTATCTAACAATCTCGCCCATGAAAGGGGTGAAAAGGTTTGGCAAGAAGGGAAATCTTAGTCCCCGGTATGTTGTCCCCTATAGAATCCTAAGTCATGTGGGGAGAGTAGCCTATGAGATTGAGTTGCCCACAGAGTTGTCAGCTCTGCATCCTATCTTTTATGTCTCCATGCTTAAGAAGCACATTGGTGATTCCATTATCGTGGATCCTTCAGAGAGCCCAGATATGCCGACTAGCCTTTCATTTGAAGAGATTCCAGTTGAGATTCTAGATCACCAGATCCATAGACTGAGGAACTAAGATGTTTCCTTGGTCAAAGTGTTGTGGAAAAACCAGTCAGTTGAGGGCGCTACTTGGGAAGCCGAGTCATATATGAGATCTAAGTACCCGCATCTATTCTCTGCAAGTTCAGATAAAGCCGAAGGTATCATTCTTCCTTAATTCAGCCCCTTTCTAATCAAAGTTGCAGTTATATAGCTATTCTTAATATAAGTTCATGCATTCTTCGAAGTATTCAAGAGTTTAGAATGATAGAGAGTCCGTTTAGCAAGTTGCTTCAGATATGCATACCCAGTTTTCTCCATACTCTTATCTTGACGAGCATCATTCGAGGATGAATGTTCCCAAGGGGGAGATATTGTAATACCCCTGAACTTTTCCTTAAGTTTAATTTCATCTCTAGAAGGCTAAGGAATGACTTCCTAAGTGGGTAACATTTAAACCATATAGAATTTCCCTAATTTCAATTTTTTATCGTGTGGGAAATTTAATTAGCTTCCCAACGATATAAGATCCGCCCAAATCAGCTAACCGGTCAAAAAGTTATGGCAAATTTAAGTCCTAGTTGTAAAACAACGTCATTTTAGTGCTTGACGCATCGCGGAGAGGGTCTATTTGACAATTGTTAAATTCTAGTAGCATAGCGCGATTGTGAAGCATCATGCTAAAGTTACAGGTCCCAAATAGTGGGACAACGCGATGGCTCCGCGTCGCGGTGACCCTAAGAATCCCATTTGTCAATTTCCAGTGAGCCACCGTGATAATGGCTCATCGCAGTGGCCCATAAAATCGGGTTTTCCATTTTAATTTTCCCAGCTTCGTTCAGGAGTTAAAAAGGGCACTTTGGACTTTTTCCAAGCCTCTTAAACCATACAAACACCATATTGAAGTCATTTACAAGCATTCTATTAGTTTTTTCTCAAGTTTTCTCTCAACAAAGAAAACCCTAAGTACCCAGAACCTCTTCCAAGAATCTCAAGAATCCACCGTAGCTTTCACAAATTAAGTTGGAATTCAAGGTTCCAAAGTCAAGGGCTTCAAGAACCCTCATCCAAAAGTACGAGAAAGAGTCTCAAGCAATCTTATTCATCAAAGTTCATAATTCAAGGTATGCGGGGTTTGAACAAGAACACTTCTTCCGTTCTTGTGCCCAAAGTTTTGTTTTTTCTAAAACGATTTTAATGTTTCAAGATGAATTATGCCTAAATTGCTATATTTCAAGTATATGAGATTATGGATTTGTTCAAGTCTTGAATTATATGATACTACACCTATTTTATGATTTGAATTGAGAATTAATGTTATGAATTGCATATTCCTTCCATGATTGATGTTTGGAATACTCTTAAGGTTGAAGTCATGATTTACCCTCTATTTTGAATTGAGATTTCTTGAATATGTATGTATGTTTTAAGGTACAAGAATGAATTTTGATATATTCAATAGTATTTCAAGAATGGTATTGATATCTCCATATCATTGAAGTTTCAAAGCTTGTTAAAGATAGTCTACCAAAGTTTAAAGAAAAGAGTTGATTTTTATCCTAAGTTAAGAAAGAAATCCACATCTTGTGATTTAAGTTAAAAGGAAGCATATTGGCTCCCTTTTCATAATGTTGAATTGTATAAGGTGGATTTTCCTAAAAGTTCTGAGTCTAGTATGGTAGTAGTACTTAGCACCAAGTTGGGCTTGATTTCGAGGTCTCATGCCCCAGAACTACGAGCCACCGTAGGATTTGATTTACCCCAAGTGGGTTAAGCTAGTGATCACTAAAAGTAAAGGTTCTACTCTGATGGAAAGGATAGAACAGCTCTCCCCAACGTGGGAAATACGTTGGACTCCATGTAGCTCACATGGTTTAGTCGGTTAGAAGAAACTCCCAAGTTTCCTAGAGTCTCAAGTCTTAAAGTTCTTAAGGTTTTAAGTCTTTGAGTTTCAAAGAAGTTCCTTGTTTTTAAAAGACTAAAATGTATGTTCTAAAAGTTGTTGTTTTAAGAGTTCAACTTGTTTACAAGCTTGAGATCAAAGAAAGAATACAGATATGGAATAAAGTGTAATGGCTCACGTGATTTATACTACATGTTTAATTATTCATGATTTTTGAGAGTTTTATTCAAGCTATGTGAGCCATCTACAATGCCATGTATGTTTTCTATAAAGATTTATTGTATTGATATTTAGCTGCATACACCCACATATACTCAGTACATTCTCAAGTGTTGATCCACATATACAGCTGTGTGCTACATTGTATCATAATGTAGGTTCAGGTGCTCAGTCACAGCAGCGTCAGTGATCCCGAGTACCTTTATCTACATCTCCACTATGGTGAGTCCTCATGGTTCGAGGACCTATCTCCAAAAACTTCAGTATTATTATTAGTTATTCTACTATTTTCAATTTCGTTCGAGTCAGTTGGGGATCTTTCCCAATGGCTCTCTAGTTTGTTGAATAGTAGAGGCTTTGTCAGACTTGATGGTCAGTATGTTTAGATTTGCAGTATTTTTTTACCTTTACAGTACTCATTTGGATTTCAGTTAGAAATGATATGACATGACTCCTTATTTTGCTCTCATTATCTTTAAGTAAGCTTTATGCTAAGTAGCAGGCTCAAAGGGTTAGCTTAGGGATACTTGTATCTTTAAGCATCGTGTGATGCTCTGGGACATGATTTTAGGGCGTTACACAATCCCTGCATTCCAGAACTACGTAGCCAGCGTAGGTTGAGATGTTAACCTACCAGTTGAGGGTTGATATATATATCACTAGAGCACCTGCCAGTAGAGGGTGACATTTTAGTCCTTTAGGAATTTACTTTAGTAGATCCACATAGCCAGTGTTAGTACCCATGGCATGGTAATGACACCCTTTCATCTGGGGTCATAGGTTGGACCCCAATTAACTCATATTGAGGCATGTCGATTAGATGATAGCTCCCATAGTCTCAGTCCAGTCTTAGTTCAGAAGTCAGTTCAGGTTTTTTTTACCATAGCATACAGTTTATCAGTTAATTCAGTACTCAGATTTCAGTATTTCAATTTTCAAACTATTCCCGTTTATGTTATATTCTTGGTCATGCATTCCCAGATTTTACATCCTTCATGCATACTATGTATCAGTTACCTCATGCTATTCATTCAGTCAGTTATTATTCATGCACATGAGCCTATCCATATCAGCCTAACCTCATTTAGCATACCAATACATTCAAAGTACTAACCGCATACTCATTTTTTGTGCTATGAAGTCTCATATCATAGGTTAAGACGCTCAGGTTCCTGATCGCACTTAGACTTTCCACAGCATCAGCAGCAGTTGCAGTGGTGAGTTCTTATATTTTGAGGACCAATGTTCTTATTTTAGTATTTTGTTCTAGTTATACATGGTGTTAATTGTGTCCTGTCCCATCAACTCTTAGTCGGTCAGTTTTAGAGGCTTTCGGACATTTCAGATAGTCAGTTAGTTGTCAGTTCTATCAGTTAGTTTTCAGCATTTTTGTTTATGTTGCAGATTTGTGAATTTCAGTTGTATTGTTTTCAGTATTTAAACCCTATGGCATATCCAGCTTTTTCTGCATATGTATATCTTTTATTTTCTGTTTATTTAGTGCTCATAGCAGTTACCAGCTCATGGGTTAGCTTGTGGTCACTTGTGATCGTAAGCACCGCGTGGTGTCCAGGATGTACTCTCGAGGCGTTACAAAATTGGTATCAAAGCCTAATGTTTTAAAGTGTCCTAGGAAGTCTGAAAGACACGTTGAGTAGAGTCTTATGCACGGGTGTGAAGCACGCCACACTTATGGAAAAGTGGTTATAAGATGTTTTAGGAAAAGTTTCCCTTCTTTCAGTATTCATGTCGTGCAAATGAGCATAATCTCAATTTAAAATCCCTTTCTAATTCAATCTTTTTTCCATTTATAGAACATGCCTCACAGAAAAACTAACAGAAGAAGAAACAGGAATCAGCCCACACCTCCGCCTGTTCAGGAAGATCCCCTGAATGAGCATGTCTCTCATGCCAAATTTAGAACTGCATTCACTACTTTAGCTCACTCAGTAGCAGCTCAAAATAATCAGCAGGTTGTTGTCCCAGCCGTTCCAGTGTCTAATAATACCGCATCTAGGATTCAGGACTTCACCCGAATGAACCCTCATCTATTTTCGGGATCTAAGTCGAATGAGGATCTGCAGGAGTTTCTTGACATAGTTCAGAAGGTAGCTGACAAATGGGTGTGACTTATAGTAAAGTGCATAGTTGGGTGCTTACTAGTTGCGGGATGTTGCTCACACCTGGTATAAGCAGTAGAAGGGAGATAGAGACGCAGATGCAGGGCCTGTTGAATGAGAGGAGTTTGCTATAACCTTTTTAGATAGGTTTTTTTCCCTTGGAGTTAAGGAAAGCTAAGGTGTAGGATTTTATCAATTTAAAGCAGGGGAACATCAGTGTGAAATAGCATTCTCTTAAGTTTACTCGGTTAGCCAGGTATGCTCCTAATGTGGTGTCTGATGACAGGTCTAGGATGAGTAATTTTGTTTTTGGGGTAACTGATAGTGTGGTCAAGGAGTCTAGGACTGCGATGTTGATTAAGGAGATGGACTTTTCTAGGTTGATGGTTTATGCTCAACAGATTGAGGAGTAGAAGTTTAAGGAAAGAGAGGGGGAACAAGAGGGCTAGCAACCTTTTTTGCTCAGCGAAGGTCAGAAGGTGGTAACCATGCTCAATTTTGTCAAAAATCTTCAGCCCCGGCTCCGCCTTCAGCTAGTGCTCTAGCGTCGAAGTTCAAGAATGATAATTGAGATTGGGAGCCAAGCTCTAAGTCCCAGTAAAGTGTGAACAGTGGTCGTATAAATTCTCTTTCCCAGAAATGCGGTAGAAACCATTAGGGTGTGTGTAGAGCTGGCAGTGATGTATGCTTTGGGTATGGCAAGACAGGCCACAGAGCTAGGGATTTCCCAAATAGTGGTCAGCATAATCAATCCAGTCGTCCCCCAGTACCATCCGGCCGCCCGACTCAGCAGGGCGCCGCTTCCAGCGCAACTAGTGGTTAGTGCCCAAGCATATTGTATGCACTTCAGTCCCGACAGGATCAAGAAAGTTCTCCTGGTGTGGTTACTGGTACATTACAGGTATTTTATTTAAATATTTATTCTTTGTTATATCCTGGAGCTTCTCTTTCTTTTGTAACTCCCTACATAGCTGTTAATTTTGGTGTCTGTCCTGAGACTTTAGCAGAACCCTTCTCAATGTCCACCCCAGTAGGTGTCTCTATTGTAGCCAGGCAGGTATACAGGAACTGTCCGGTCACAATATCCCAAAAAGTCACCTTAGTTGATCTTGTGGAGTTAGAGATGACTGATTTTGATAGAGATGACTGATTTTGATGTCATTCTCAGCATGGATTGGCTCCACTCATGCTATGCTTCAGTTGATTGTAGAAATAGAGTTGTTCATTTTCAGTTTCGAAATGAACCAGTCCTTGAATGGAGGGGTAGTACTTTAGCACTTAGGGGTCAACTTGTTTCGTACCTTAGATCAAGAAAAATGATATCCAAGGGGTGTGTCTACCATCTTATTTGTGTTAAAGACTCTAGTTTAGAGATTCTCAATCTCGAGTCAGTTTCAGTAGTGAGAGAATTTCCAGATGTGTTTTCCGAAGATCTTCCCGGAGTTTCTCCCGAAAGGGAAATCAACTTCGGAATAGACCTTCTTCTAGAAACCCAGCCTATGCTATTCCACCCTACAGAATGGATCCCATAGATCTTAGGGAGTTAAAGAAACAGTTGAAAGATCTCTTAGATAAGGGATTCATTAGGCCTAGTATTTTCCCATGGGGCGCTCAAGTCCTTTTCATGCGTAAGAAAGACGATTCTCTCAGAATGTGCATCGATTACCGTCAGTTGAACAAAGTCACTATTTAAAATAAGTATCTACTCCCCAAAATTGATGAATTGTTCGATCAACTTCAAGGTTCCAGTTATTTCTCTAAGATAGACCTAAGATTCGACTATCATCAGCTCAGAGTCAGAGAATGTGACATTCCAAAAATAACTTTCAGAACTCGGTATGGTCGCTTTGAATTTCTAGTCATGTCCTTTGGTCTAACGAATGCCCCAATAGTTTTCATGGACTTGATAAACAAAGTGTTCAAGCAGTACTTGGACATGTTCATTGTAGTCTTTATAGATGACATCCTTGTCTATTCCTGTAATGAAACTGATCATGCATACCACCTAAGAATAGTATTACAGACTCTTAGAGCTTATCAGTTGTTCACCAAATTCAGTAAGTATGAGTTTTAGCTAAGATCGGTAGCTTTTCTTGGCCATATTATTTTTGATAATGGCATTAGAGTTGACTCTCAAAATACCGAAGTAGTGAGAAACTGGCCCAGACCCATCTCTTCATTAGATATCAGAAATTTATTGGGTTTGACTGGCCATTATAGACTATTTGTTGAAGGGTTTTTGTCTATTGCGTCCCCCATGTCCAGGTTGACTCAAAAGAAAGTCAAGTTTCAGTTGTCAAATTCCTGTGAGAAGAGTTTTCAGGAGTTGAAGCCTCGACTTACCTCAGACCTAATTTTGACCTTGCCAGATGGTTTAGACGGGTTTGTTTTGTACTGTGATGCTTCCAGAATTGGGTTAGGTTGTGTTTTGACGTAGAGTGGTAAGGTCATAGCCTATGCCTCTAAATAGCTTAAACCCCATGAAAAGAATTATCCTACCCATGATCTTGAGTTAGAAGTTGTTGTGTTTGCCTAGAAAATTTGAAGGCATTATCTGTATAGGGTGCATGTTTATGTGTTCACGGACCATAAAAGTTTGCAGTATATATTTTCACAGAGAGAGTTAAATCTCCATCAGAGAAGGTGGTTAGAATTATTAAAGGACTATGATATGAGTGTTTTGTATTATTCGGGCAAGGCCAATGTAGTGGCATATGCCCTTAGTAATTATCTATGAGTAGTGTAGCTCATGTTAAGAATGATAAAAAGAAGTTGGTTTAGGAGGTTCATCCATTGGCTAGGTTAAGCGTTCGTTTGGTTGACTCAGTTGAGGGTAGTGTATAGGTCTGAAATAGTTCAAAATCTTCTTTGGTCGCCGAAGTGAAAGAAAATCAAGATAGGGATACCAGTATAGTTAAGTTGAAGTAGTCAGTTAGAGATCAAAAGGTAGAGGTTTTCTCCCAAGGGAGACATGGTGTGTTGTGTTGCCAGGGTAGACTGTGTATTCCTTATGTCGACGATTTGAGACAGCGAATTCTTGCCGAAGCGCATGGTGCGTGTTACCTTATTCACAAAGAAACCACTAAGATATACCGTGATTTGCGAGAAATCTATTGGTGGAGTGGCATGAAGAGAGAATATTGTAGAGTTTGTAGTCAAGTGTTCTAATTTTTAGCAGGTTAAGATTGAGCACCAAAGGCCAAGTGGCACTATGCACGAGTTCAGCATTCCTACTTGGAAGTGAGAGGAGGTGAACATGGATTTTGTGACAGTGTTGCCTCATTCATGTTGCTAGCGTGATTTAATTTGGGTTATTGTAGACTGAAAGACCAAATCAACCCATTTCTTGTAAGTCTATACCTCTTATTCAGCCAATAATTATGCCAAGCACTATATTAGAGAGTTGGTCAGTTTGCATAGAGTCCCGTTGTCCATCATTTCAGATAGAGGTACCCAATTTACCTCTCACTTTTGGAAAGCTTTTCTGTAAGACCCCGCATTTGTAGGCTAGTCTTCAAACCGTCGTTCCTACGTGTATAAGTTATAATCCAAATGATTCCCATATGAATATAAGTTTCATGATCTTAATCCTTGTTTTTTATGTGCTTTCGAGGTGAAAATGTTCATAAGAATCACTTATAACAAAGTTGAGATTAGAGCCTTCGATTCGTCCAAAGTTTGGTATTCGATTCTACAAGGCTCTACTTTGAACATGTATAACTTTTTATGTACATAGAATTTTGCAGCTCAAGACCTACCAAACTGTAGATAATTGAATTAGTTTTCCAATGATACCAATTTCTCCTTAATTCGATACCCAAATGAAAAATTATGGCATTTTTCGTGTGAGGCAGTAAGTCGGCGCGATGAGCGATGTGACGCGTTGCTGTCCTTGACGTGATGTCCCATGTGATACAGAGCTATTTCACCCATTGTTTCAGTTTCTAAAGGGTCTAGGGGCACTTTGGTCACTTCTTGTAATATCCCGCAATTTCCTAATTCAGTTTAGTTCTTAGTGTATGACAGTTTCTATGTAGGACTTTTAATACACTTAGAATTTTCCAGATTTAGACCCACTAGATGGTAGAAAATTTAATTAGCTTTCCAATGATATAAATTTCGCCCAAATACGATATTCGGGTGAGAAGTTATGACACTTTTAGTGAAATATTATGTAAAATTGAGTAGCACCGCATCGCGGTGATAGGCCAAATCAAATTCGTCAGTTTATAGGGAATCACTGCGATAGTACCATGTCATGGTGAATTTTCAGTTCCCAATTGGCATTTTTCAGTGTGTCACCGCGATAAGCGGTGCATCATGCCAGAGCGCCATTTCGCAATTGTCACTTTCCCATGAGGCTCCGCGATACCTCCGTGTAGCGCCAAAGTACATTTTTGCACTCATCCTTGGAATACACTAGCCGACAAAATCCAGTGGCTCGCCATGATGGTACCGCATCGCGGTGATGGCCAAAATTGGGATTTTCAATGACGAAAATTTAATTCTTTCCAGGGGTAGTTGGATTTTTTTTCATGACCCTAATCAGCCCCAAACACGAGATTATTGCCCTAATAGCCTAATTACTCATTATTTTATTCAATTTCCGACAAATCAAGAACATTCTCTCTAAAATAGAAAACCCTATCCTTGAAGAATCAAGATCAATTCTCAAGGAATCCACCAAGAAACCTTAATAACTCAACTATTCAGGTATGTTAGGTGTTCATCCTTGGGCAGGTATGTTAGGTGTTCATCCTTGGGTTTTCTTCCACCCTTGGAGTCCAAGAACTCTTTCTCAAGTTTTAAATTATGAATTATGTTCTTAAATGGAATTGTGTTCATGTATGTGATGACTTTATGGGTTTTAAACCAAGAAGAATATGAATTTCAAGAAAATAAACTAGTATGTGTGTTGGTTTATGCATTCCTCATGTCATAACTTATGATTTGTGAATTGAATATTGTAACCATGATACTTCCATGTTATTTTCCTCACGTTCAAGAACCATGCTCCCCAAGTGTTTGATAAAACGTCCATGTGAATTGAATAGTGTAATCATGACATGTTATCATGTGTTCTCATTCATGTGCAAGTTCATAACCTCCAAGTGTTTGAAAAAATGTCTTAATGAATGAATTATGAACAATTGACTACTGCTATGCTTTCAAGATCTGTTATGTTTTATTATTGATATTATCGAGTTCTGGGGGTATTTAATACCCGAAATCTAGTTGTTTACCTAGATCACGGTAGTTACAGAATAGTCTCAGTGAGGTAAAGAAAGTAGTATTCAGTCAATCTTCATGATCAGCGTGAGCTTATTTAATCCAGTCTAGTAATGATCAGTTCCAGTGTCATTTTAGTTGGGAGTAGGATTCAGCACCGAGCGAACCCAGGGATGGGGGCATTCCTGTCAGCCTAGGGTTTAACCATTAGTAGCAATCCTTGAATTTTAGAATTACGTAGACAACGTAGGGTAAGTCGTCCTCCTGCCAAACTAGGGTTGACGCAATCATATATATATTTCATGAGTCTTCCTGACAGACTAGGGTTGACACAACATTTGTTAGTATCCTATGGCAAGGTGCTAATACCCTTCCAAATGGGGTCATAGGTTGGTCCCCAAATTAGCTTACATCGGGGTATGTCGATTAAATAATCACTCTCACAGTTTTAGTTTCAGTCTCAGTTTTCAGTATAGAACTCAATCTAGTTCTACAGAACCATGGCTAACCAGTTATCAGATTTTTTCATTATCAGTTATTTAGCCATCAAAACTCAACATTCAATTTCAGTATGATTTCAAATACAGTATATATATACATATATATATATATGCATATGCACAGTATTGCATACTCGATGTTTATAGTAGTTTCAGTTTCTCCATGTACTCTCATTCTGTTGCTCTATATTATTCAGTCAGTTACTTTTCATGCATATGAGCCCATGCATATTAGCCTTACCTCACTTAATATACTAGTATATTCCATGTATTGATCACATACTCTTTTTTGCGCTATGATATCTCATATCATAGGTTTAGACGTACGGGTTCCTGATCATACTTAGCGGCTCAGGATATCAGCAGTAGATTCAGTAGTGAGTCCTCATCCATCGAGGATATTATTTTTATTTCAGCATTTTAGCAGATTTAGCATGTTCAGTAGTCGGAGTTAGATGGGGACTTATCCCATCAACTCCATATTCAGACGGTTAGAGGCTTTCGGACTAGACTACTTTAGATAGATGTTCAGATATATTTTCAGTATTATTATCAGTACTCAGTATTTGTTTTTAGTTATGAACCTTAAGGAATTTTCATCCTAACTTCCGCATATATTTTCAGTATTATTATTCAATACTCATAGCAGGTACCAGCTCATGGGTTAGCTTATGGTCCTTCAGGACTGTACGCACTATGTGATGCTCAGGGTGTACTTTCGGGGTGTTACAAACTTAGTATCAGAGCCTATGGTTCTAAATTGTCCCAGGAAGTCTGAAAGTCATGTCAAGCAGAATCTTATGCATGGGTGTGTAGCGCGCCACACTTATGAACAAAAAAGCTGTGAGATATTTTAGGAAAAGTTCCTTTCTTTCTGTGTTCGTATCATGCAAAAGAGTATGAGCTCGTGTTAAACTCTCTGTCTAATCTATTCTCCCTTCTATTTACAAAATATGCCTCCCAGAAAGACAAATGGAAGAAGAATGAGGAATCAACCAGCCCCTCAGCCCGTTCAGGAAGATCCCCTGAATGGGCATGTTTCTCATGCAGAATTCAGAGGTGCCTTCACTACTCTAGCTCACTCTGTAGCTGCTCAGAATGCCCAGCCAGCCGTTGTTCCGGCCAAACCAGTAGCCAATACTGCCACAGCTAGGATTCGAGACTTCACCCGAATGAATCCTCCTTCATTTTTGGGATCTAAGTCTAACAAGAATACGTAGGAATTCTTAGACATGGTTCAGAAGGTAACAAATATTATGGGAGTGACTTCTAGTAAGAATGCTAAATTAGCTGCCTATCAGTAGTAAAATATATCTCACACGTGGTTTAAGCAGTCAAAGATAGATAGAGGCGCAGACGTAGGACGTATAGAATGAGAGGAGTTTGCTACTGCTTTCTTAGATAGGTTCTTTCCTCTGGAGTTGATAGAGGCTAAAGTGTTAGAGTTTATTAACTTGAGGCAGGGAAACATGAGTACGAAGGAGTATTCCCTTAATTTTACTCAGCAAGCTAGGTATGCTCCTCATATGGTAGCTGATAGCAGGTCTAAGATGAGCAAGTTTGTGTCTGGGTGTCTGACAGTGTGGTCAAAGAGTGTAGGATTGCGATGTTGATTAAGGAGATGGACTTGTTTATGCTTGTGGTCTATGCTCAGCAGATCGAGGAGCAGAATAATAAAGAGAAGGAGAGGATGAGTAAAAAGGCTAGAACAGGTAGCTTCAGTTTCCCTCAGCCAAAGTTAGAGTGGTAATCATCCTCAGTTCTGCCTAAAATCTATAGTCCCAGCTCTATCTTCATCTATTGCCCTAGTACCCAAATTTAGAAATGATAATAGGGATAAAACGCCAAGCTCTAAGACCCAAGGCAATGTAAACAGTGGTCGTACGAATCCTCTTTGCCAGAAATATGATAGAAACCATCAGGGTGTTTGTAGAGCTGGTAGCGATGTATGTTTCGGGGCAAGCCAGGCCATAGAATCAGGGAGTGTCCTTAGGTGGGTTCACAAAGTCAGCATAATTGTCCCTTAATTCAGTTCGGTCGCCCGTTTCAGTAGGGTGTCGCTTTCAGTGCCACCAGTGGGCAATACCTAAATAGGATCTATGCACTTTATTCCTGACAGGATCAGGAAAGTTCTCCTAATATGGTCACTGGTGCATTACAAGTTTACTATTTACATGTCTATGCTTTGCTAGATCCAAAGGCTTCTTTGTCCTTTGTAACCCCTTATATAGTTGTCAACTTTAGAGTCAGTCCTGAAATCTTAGTAGAGCCTTTCTCAGTGTCTACCCCAGTAGGTGTCTCTATTGTAGCCCGGCGGGTACAGGAACTGCCTGATTACAGTGTCTCAGAGAGTTACTTCAGTTGATCTTGTGGAGATAGAGATGACTGATTTTGATGTCATTCTCGGCATAAATTGGCTTCATTCATGCTATGATTCAGTTGATTATAGAAATAGAGTTGTTCATTTTCAGTTCCCAAATGAACCAGTCCTTGAATGGAGGGGTAGTACTACAGCGCCTAGGGGTCAACTTATTTAGTACCTTAGGGCAAGAAATATGATATCCAAGGGTGTATTTACCATTTTGTTCAAGTCAGAGACTCTAGTTCAGAGACTCCCACTCTTGAGTCAGTTTTTGTAGTAAATAAATTCTCAGATGTGTTCCCCAAAGATCTTTCTAGAGTTTCTCCCGAAATGGAAACTAACTTCCGAATAGACCTTCTTCCAGATACTCAATCTATCTCTATCCCGCCATACAAAATGGCTCTAGCTGAGCTCAAAGAATTTAAGGAAAAATTGAAAGATCTCCTAGATAAGGGATTCATCAGGCCCAGCATTTCCCCGTGGGGCGCACCAGTTCTATTCTTGTGTAAGAAAGATAGTTCTCTTAGAATATGTATTGACTACCATCAGTTGAACAAAGTCATAGTCAAGAATGAATATCCACTTCTCAGAAGTGATGACTTATTCGACCAACTTCAGGGTGCCAGTTATTTCTCTAAGATAGACCTCAGATCCGGCTATCATTAGCTTAGAGTCAGAGAATATGACATTTCAAAAACAGCTTTCAGAACTCGGTATGGTCACTTTGAATTTCTAGTCATGTCTTTCGATCTTACCAATGCCCCAGCAACTTTCATAGACTTGATGAACCAAGTGTTCAAGCAGTACTTAGACATGTTTGTCATAGTCTTTATCGATGACATCCTTGTCTACTTCCGCAGTGAAAATGATTATGCAGGCTACCTCAAAATAGTATTGCAGACTCTTAGAGCCCATCAGTTGTTTGCTAAATTCAGTAACTGTAAATTTTGGCTAAGATCCATAACTTTCCTTGGCCATATTATTTTTGGTGATGAGTGGATCCTCAAAAGATTGAGGTGGTGAGAAACTAGCCCAAACCTATCTCTCTGTCAAATATCAGGAGTTTCTTAGGTTTAGCTGGTTATTACCGATGGTTTGTTGGAGGATTTTCGTTTATTGCATCCCCCATTTTCATATTGACTCAGAAGAAAGTTAAGTTTCAGTGGTTAGATTCTTGTGAGAAAAGTTTTCAGGAGTTGAAGACTCGACTCACCTCAACCCCAGTTTTAACCCTGCCAGGTAGTTCAGATGGATTTGTTGTGTACTATGATTTTTCCAGAGTTGGGTTAGGTTATGTTTTGATGCAGAGGGGTAAGTTCATAGCCTATGCCTCTAGACAGCTTAAGCCCCATGAAAAGAAGTGCCCTGCCCATGATCTTGAGTTAGCAGCTGTTGTGTTTGCCTTAAAGATTTGGAGGCATTATCTTTATGGGGTGCATGTGGATATGTTCACAGATCACAAAAGCTTGCAGTATGTATTTTTGCAGAATTATATGAATCTTCTTCAGAGAAGATGGTTAGAGTTGTTGAAAAATTATGCAATGAGTGTTCTGTATCATCCGGGAAAGGCCAATGTAGTGGCAGATGCCCTATGTAGATTATCTATAGGTAGTGTTGCTTACTTTGAGGATGATAAGAAGAAGTTAGTCCAGGAAGTTCATCAGCTTGCTAGGATAGGTGTTCATTTGGTTGATTCAGCTGAGGGTAGCGTTTGGGTTCAGAGTAGTTTGAAATCTTCCTTGGTTGCTGAAGCGAAAGAGAAGCATGATAGAGATTCTAGTTCGGTGAAACTGAAAGAGTCAGTCAGAGATCAGAAAGTAGAGAATTTCTCCCAAGGAGAGATGGTGTATTGCGTTACCAGGGTAGATTGTATATCCCATGTGTTGACGAGTTGAGACAGTGAATTCTTGAAGAAGCGCATTGTGCGCGTTACTTGATTCATCTAGGGTCCACAGAGATGTACCGCGACCTACGGGGGATATATTGGTGGAGTGGGATGAATCTGCATTACAATGTTTGTAGCTAAGTGCTCCACATATCAGCAGGTTAAGATTGAGCATCAAAAGCCTAGTGGATCAATGCAGGAGTTAAGTATTCCGAAGTGGGAGAAAGTGAACATGGATTTCGTGACAGGTTTGCCTCGTACTCGTCAGCAGCATAATTCTATTTGAGTCATTGTAGACAAGATGACCAAATAAGCCTATTTTTTGCTTGTTCATACTTTTTATTCAGCCAAGGACTATACCAAGCTCTATAGCAGAGAGTTGTTCAGGTTGCACGGAGTCTCAGTAGCCATTATTTCAGATAGAGGTACCTAGTTTACCTCTCATTTTTGGAAGGCCTTTCAAAAGGGTCTTGGTACCAAAGTTCACCTCAGTACAACCATTCACCCTCAGACAGATGGTCTAGCAGAAAGGATCATTCAGACTCTAGAAGATATATTAAGAGCGTGTGTTGTTTACTTTAAAGACAATTAGGATGACAACTTGCCTTTAATTGAGTTCGCTTATAATAACAACTATCATTCTAGTATTCAGATGGCTCCATTTGAGGTGCTTTATGGGAGGAGATGTAGGTATCCTATTAGTTAGTTTGGGGTAGGTGAGACTGCGTTGGTAGGACCTGACCTAGTATTTGATGTCTTAGAAAAGGTTCAGTTGATTAAAGAAAGGCTTAAAATAGCCCAGAGCCGACAGAAATCATACGGAGATGTGAGAAGAAAAGACCTTAAGTTTGAGATTGCCGACTTTGTGTATTTGAAATGTCTTCATGAAGGGAATGAAGAGGTTTGGTAATAAGGGAAAGCTTAGCCCCCGATATATCGGACCTTGTAGAATTTTCAGCCTTTTCGAAAAGTTAGCATATAAGCTTGAGTTGCCTGTAGACTTAGCCTCAGTGTACCCAGTATTCCATGTCTCCTTGCTAAAGAAGTGCATAGGTGACCCAGCAGTTGTCGTTCCTTTAGAGAGTATAGATATTCAGAATGATCTCTCTTTCGAAGAGATCCCAGTCCAAATCCTCGATCGCCAAAATTGGAGACTAAGGAACAAAAAAGTTTCCTTGGTCAAAGTTCTTTTGCGGAATCAGTCAGTTGAGGGAGCTACTTGGGAAGCAGAAGTAAATATGCAAACCAAGTATCCTCACCTTTTCTCCGCAGGCTCAGACTCAGCTTGAGGTAGTAATCTTCTTAGGATTTATCTTTTCCATGCTCAGTTTTAGCTGCATATTGTCCTGTCAGTCATGCATTCACGGAACCATTTTAGACATGCATTCATGAATCAGTTCATCCAGGTAATCATACTTCAATTGTACATGTTTAGTGTGCAAACTCAGTTCCTTAGTATTTTTAGCTTAAATCAGACTTATTCGAGGACGAATATTCCCAAGGGAAAGATATTGTAATGCCTCGCACTTTCCTAACTCAGTTCAGCTCTTAGTGTACAAGAGTTTCTATGATGAAATTTCAATGCACTTAGAATTTTCCAGATTTAGACCCCACCAGATGGTAGGAAATTTAATTAACTTTCCAACGATATAAATTTTGCCCAAATACGATAACTGGGTGAGAAGTTATGGCACTTTTAGTGAAACAATATGTCAAATTGAGCAGCACCGCGTCGCGGTGATAGGCCAAATGCCATTCATCAATTTCCAGTGAATCACCGCAATAGTACCGTGTCGCGGTGAAGTTCTAGTTCCTAATTTGCATTTTCTAGTGTGTCACCGCGATAAGCCGCTCGTCGCGCCAGAGCGCCATTTCGCAATTATCACTTTCCAGTGAGGCTCCACGATATCTCCGCGTCGCGCCAAAGTGTTTTTTTGCACTCGTTCTTGGACTACACTAGCCGACAAAATCCAATGGCTCACCGCGATGGCAACACGTCGCGATGATGGCCAAAATTGAGATTTTCAGTGACGAAAATTTAATTCTTTCCAGGGGTAGTTGGGTCTTTTTCCATGACCCTAATCAGCCCCAAACACGAGATTAATGCCCTAATAGCCTAATTACTCATTATTTTATTCAATTTCCCTCAAATAAAGAACATTCTCTCTAAAATAGTGAACCCTGGCCTTCAAGAATCAAGCTTAATTCATAAGGAACCCACCAAGAAATCTCAATAACTCAACTATTCAGGTATGTTAGGTGTTCATCCTTGGGTTTCCTTCCACCCTTGGAGTTCAAGAACTCTTTCTGAAGTTTTAAATTATGAATTATGTTCTTAAATGGAATTGTGTTCATGTATATGATGACTTTATGGGTTTTAAACCAAGAAGAATATGAATTTCAAGTAAATAAACTAGTATGTGTATTGATTTATGTATTCCTCATGTCATAACTCATGATTTGTGAATTGAATATTGTAACCATGATAATTCCATGTTATTTTCCTCATGTTCAAGAACCATGCTCCCCAAGTGTTTGATAAAACGTCCATGTGAATTGAATAGTGTAATCATGACATGTTATCATGTGTTCTCATTCATGTGCAAGTTCATAACCTCCAAATGTTTGACAAAATATCTTAATGAATTATGAACAATTGACTATTGCTATGCTTTCAAGATTTGTTATGTTTTATTATTGATACTATCGAGTCCTGGGGATATTTAATACCCAAAATCTAGTTGTTTACTTAGATCACAGTAGTTACATAATAGTCTTAGTAAGGTCAAGAAAGTAGTATTCAGTCAGTCTTCAGGATCAGCGTGAGTTCAGTCAAGCCAGTCCAGTAATGATCAGTTCCAGTGTCATTTTAGTTGGGAGTAGGATTCAGCACCGAGCGAACCCAGGGATAGATGCATTCATGTCAGCCTAGGGTTTGACTATTAGTAGCAATCCCTAAGTTACAGAACTACGTAGCTCGCGTAGGGTAAGTCGTCCTCCTGCCAGACTAGGGTTGACGCAATCATATATATTTCATGAGTCTTCCATCCAGACTAGGGTTGACACAACATTTGTTAGTATCCCGTGGCAAGGTGCTAACACCCTTCCAATTGGGGTCACAGGCTGGTCCCCAAATTAGTTTACATCGGGGTATGTCGGTGAAATGATTACGTCCACAGTTTCAGTTTCAATCTCAGTTTTCAGTATAGAACTCAATCCAGTTCTATAAAACCATGGCTGACCAGTTATCAGATTTCTCCATTATCAGTTATTTAGCCATCAAAACTCAACATTCAGTTTTAGTATGATTTTAGATATATATATATATATATATATATGCATATGACATTATTGCATACTCAGTGTTTACAGCAGTTTTAATTTCTCTATGTACTTTCATTCAGTTACTCTATATTATTCAGTCAGTTACTGTTCATGCATATAAGACCATGCATATTAGCCTTACCTCACTTAGTATATCAGTACATTCTACGTACTTATCGCATACTCTCTTTTGCGCTATGATGTCTCATATCATAGGTTCAGACGTACGGGTTCCTGATCATACTTAGCAGCTCTAGATATCAGCAGCAGATTCAGTAGTAAGTCCTCATCCATCGAGGATATTATTTTTATTTTAGAATTTCAGTAGATTTATCATGTTTAGTAGTCGGAGTTAGTTGGGGAATTGACCCCTCAACCCACATTCAGGCAGTTAGAGGCTTTCGGACTAGACTACTTCAGACAAATATTCAGTTATATTTTCAGTATTATTATCAGTACTCAGTATTTGTTTTTAGTTATGAACCTTAAGGCATTTTCAACCTAACTTCAACATATATTTTCAGTATTATTATTCAGTGCTCACAGCAGGTACCGGCTCATGGGTTAGCTTATGGTCCCTCGGGAATGTAAGCACTGTATGATGCCCAGGGTGTACTCTGGGGAGTTATACTTCCCCTCGCCCAAATCCATCCATAATACTTAATTTCAGCCTCCAAAAGCATTAGATACATTCTTATTCATCTTTTTCTCTCTAAGATAACCCTAGCCCCCTCAAGAACACCAAGAACTTCATCAAATTTTCTTCAAGAAAGGCAAGAACCCAAGTTTCCTAATTCAAGAACTTTAAGAAGAATCTTCAAGAAGAAGCTTCAAGAAAATCATTAGGAATTCAAAGTTCAAGCTTCTACATCCAATTAATCTAATAAGGTATTTCGGAGTTCATCCATGGGTCCCCTTTCACCCATAGAGCCTAAAAAACCCATTCTTTAAGTTCAAAGTTATGATATTTACATGTTAATATGATTTATATCCATGAAACCTTCATGAATTTCGATTATGTATCATGTTTGTAAATGATTTTTGTTGAAATTTCCCCGATATGCTTGAATGGTGCTTTTCATCTAATTAAATCCTTAACCCATGTTTCTAATATTGAGATTTATGTGAATTTCATGGTTTAACTACTCTCATATTTTAACTCATGATCCTCATGTGTTTGATTTCAAGTTAAGAGTATATGTGTTTTCAAGTGGAATGAGCCAATACATACTTTGAATGTTATAATCTTCATATCAAATCCCTAAGTTATGAATTGGTTCATGTAGCCATGATATTTTTGCATGTTTTCTCATTCTCATGCACAAGTTTAGGGTCTTTACATGTTTTGATGAAACTCTTATGTCCTATTCCAAGCGAATTTCATGTAAATCCCCTAATTCATGATCTTAGTCATGTAATCATGCTATGCTCCCATGTTTAAGACATTCCCATGTTCAAGTTCATGATTCCCAAGTGTTTGATGAAATTCCCTAATGATTGGGTTTTGAATATTGACTACTTATTATGTCCCAAAGCTTTAGTATGTCCTATTGTTATTATTATCGAGTCTTGGGGTTATGAATACCCAAAATTTAGTTGCTTACTTAGTTTCAATATTTTTAGAATGATTTCAGATAAACCATTAGTCTTGTCATCCAGTTAGTCATCATAATCAGTTTAAATGTTAATAATTACCTTAGAATACGTATTCACTGTTATTTTCAAAACACCATGACCTGAGCTTATCTTATCAGCTTCAGTGCATGCACCAATTAGTATTTTTATTGTCTTTCAGTTGGGAGTAGGCTTTAGCACCGAGTGGGAAGTGTGGGTTCATCGCATCCTACTTTCCTAGAAACTACGTGCTACCGTAGGTTTAGGGGACTCGCCAGAGAGTGTTTCCCTTTGACCAATATAGGCTCAGATAAGTGGTCACTACAGTTCAGGATCTATTCCGATGGTAAGGATAGAACAACCCTCCTCAATGTGGGTCAGACATTGAACTCCATGATAGCTCACATGGTTTATGTCGGTTAGATGATAGCTCCCACAGTATCAGTCAGTATTCAGTTTATTATCAGTTCAGGTTTGCTTGACTAAGTGTATAGACTTTCACATACTCAGTTTTACAGCTTTCAGTCTTTTAGGTTTCAGATTTATCTCAATAACATAACAAATATACACTTAGTCTTGTATTTTCAGATATTACAATTTTCACGCATTCATTCTCAGTTATCTCATGTTGTTCAGTTAGTCCTTAAATCATATTCATAGTCTTCACAGTTTTAGTCCAGTTATTCAGACTTAGTTCAGTTTAGTGTTACATGATCAGTATTCAGTCATTAACTATTCAGTGTTCGGATACCAGTAGTTCATATTCTTATATTAGCTACTTAGTATATAGGCGTTATTTAGCACCTTTCTTAGATTTTACACATTTTGTCACCTAGGCATCAGATATTTAAGTAATCATATTAGTTCAGTACATATATGTTTGTTTTCGAACGTTCACGTATTCATGTTTTACCGTATCCCAGTTTCAATTCTACTTATATTAAACAGGAAAGTTTTAAGAAACTAAGTGTAGTGATTTACAAGCTTATCATATCATGTTTTTTACTCATGTCTTAAGATATTTCAGCATTCAGTCTATTTAAGTCTCTTGGTGAATCTACTTACACCTAGTCATGTATGTTTTAAGATTACGTATGAAATTAGTTTTACTTATTGCATTCACCCCTGCATACTCAATACATTCCAGAAGTACTGATCCACATATATGTCTATGTGCTACATTATCTCATAATGTAGGTACCAGTTATAGCCTATGCATCATGATCAGAAAGTTGCAGTTTCCAGCCAGCAGATGATGAGTTCTCTTGTTTTGGGAACTCCAGATAGTTTTAGTTCATGTACAATTCATTTATTTTTCGTATGTATTGATTAGTGGTAGTTGAAGGCATGTCCCAGCTATCTATAGTCAGTATAGTAGAGGATTCATAGATGTCAGTCAGAGTCAATTATGTAATTTGAGTCCTTTCCTCAGTTTTATCAGATTGTAAGCTTTATCACTATTGTATTTATTCAGATTATGCCATGATTATGTTTTCGCCCAGTAAACTCAGTTATTTTATACATATTAAATCAGTTGCTGACAGTATGCCAGTTCATGGGTTAGCTTGGGATCACTTGTGGTTTCAAGCACCATGTGGCATCCAGGATGTACTCCCAGGGCATTACAAACTTGGTATCAGAGTTCAAGTTTTCTAGTGTGTCTATGAAGCTGTGTCTAGTAGATTCTTGCAAAACGGTACGGAGACGTCTTTACTTTTCTTTAAGAGGATACAAGGCATTTAGGAAATATTTCCCTTATTTCATATCTCAGATCGTGTTGTAGAAAAGTTCTTTAAGAAACTTATACAAATTCTCATCTTGCTCTATTTATGCCATATCTGTCTTATTTTCGAGGTAACTAAAACAGTCAAGCTCAAATTTCTACAAACAGAATTTTTTCAGACAGTCCTCACAGACAGTTATGGGATTGCACGTAAGCTCAAAATATCCCATTAATCCCTTTATGTTCTGAACTTTGAAAATATTCATTCTTATTCATGAAAATCCTGCATTAAGCCGAAGTTAGATGTGCTTTCAGATCCCTTCTCATAATCCTATGATAGCATATGATCTAGAGTTAGAATCATGAACCTAGAAGTTTAGCAGTAGCAGAGTTGGGATAGTGTTGTCTTTATTGAGAAGATTATGTATTCATAGGGCTAGTTGTACGAAAGGTGAATCAGTAGGCTTGAACAGTGTATGCAAGAATTTAAGTTTATTGATTTGAAATTAAGTATGATTATGTATGTATGATCTAGAGATATACCCAAGGTGATATGGGATTGTAGTATTTCTAAGGTTTTAAAGTGTAGGTTCTTAGATAGTATCCTTGAGTTTCTAAGTGTGAATGGAGCTAGTAATGTAGTATGTAACATTCTTACCAGCTAAGTTATGGGCTATAGAAAGTTTAGATTTACAAAAAGGGTCCACAGACTTAAGATGATAGCTTTAGTCTAAGGGGGAGATGATAGAACAAGTAACCAAGTCAGGCTCTCAGATTCTAGTAGTAGTGCCAGTGTATAGAAGAGCAGTAAGAGAGGATGATTCCAAACCTATTCTTATCTTAGTGCAATGTTTTTTAGTCATCACGATATCTACTCATGCCTTACGTGTTAGCTCCATGATCATAGTTCATGTTCATGCACATCACAGAGAATCATGTACGCTTCCATTTCCTAGTATAAAGAGTTCCAACACACCTAGATGTACGAATCATGTTCCGTGAAATTATGAACTCCAAACTCAGGTCATGCTGCTCATGACTCAGGTACTCATGTTTTATAGTATGTTCAGTTCCAAGTGATCATGCTATACTCTTAATGACTAATGAAGCTCAGATTATGTCATGTATGTCCTTAGTTTAGCTTTCTTTGATGAATTCATGCTTTTTATCCAAAGCTGACAGAAATCCTATGCAGATATAAGAATGAGAGATCTTGAGTTTGAGGTTGGAGGCTTAGTTTATTTGAAGACCTCTGCCATGAAGGGAGTGAAGAGGTTTGGCAAGAAGGGGAAGCTTAGTCCCGGATATGTTGGCCTTTATAGGATCTTGAGCCGTTATGGGAAGGTAGCATATGAGCTTGAGTTGACCGCTGATTTGGCATCAGTGCACCCAGTATTTCATGTGTCTCTATTAAAAAAGTGTATTAGCAATCCAGTTGTAGTAGTCCCTTTAGAAAGTACGGGCGTTCAGAACAACCTTTCTTACGAAAAAATCCCAATAAAAATTCTTGATCGGCAGACCCGTAGACTGAGGAACAAAGAAGTTCCCTTGGTCAAAGTTCTTTGGCGAAATTAGTTTGTTGAGGGAGCCACTTGAGAAGCAGAAGCAGACATGAGTACCAAGTACCCTCATTTTTTCTCTGCAAACTCAGAATCAGCTCAAGGCAACAGTTTTCCTTAGATTATCTCTTTTCCATTCTTAGTTCCAACTATATAATCATCAATCTGTCATTACATGCATTCACGAATCAGTTCAGTCATGTATCATGTCTCAGACTTAGTTATGTAATTATGTTTTCAGCTATGCATGTTCAGTAAGTGAATTCGGTTTCCTCAATATTCTCAGCTTAATTAGTCTCATTCGAGGATGAATGTTTCCAAGGGGGAGATATTATAATACCCCGTATTAGTCTTAGCTTAGTTCATCCCATAGTGCATGTACAAGAGGCTTAGAACCTGAAAATTTAGCTAAGTGTTGAAGACTTAATTTTATTTTGGCCTCTTAACTTTGATGATTATTAAAGTGATCTTCCCGACCCCGAGACGATGATTTCTAAGTTAATTCATGTTCAGGGGTGTAAGTAGCATGTCTCGGGGAAGTTTTGGATTTCTCAGATGAGGTTTGGGTCGTGTTTGGATTTTGAAAACAGCAATCATCGCGATAGCATCGCAACGCGGCCATTATAGCAATGGATGGATCATCGCATTGCGCTACCTCTCTAATTCGCATTTCAGTTGCAAATTTAATTCCCAAAAGGACAGTCATGTCATTTTTTACTCTCCATTTTGTGAAAACACAGGATTTATCATCAGTTAAGGCATTATATGCCCAATTTCCTCAATTCCTCTTTAAAATAAACCCTATCCATCACCTAAATTCATCTAGTTCAATCATTATTCCTTTAAGAATTCAAGCTTCACCACCCAAGAACGATCAAGAAAGTTAATTCTCTTACAATATTAAAGCCTTAAGGTATGTTAGATGTTCAGTCATGGGCCATTTTCACCCATGGAGTCCAAGAACCTATTTTATGCTTTAAATCGTGAATTTACATGTTTATAATGAGTTATTTTCATGAAGTTTTTATGAATTTCGACTATTCATGATGTTTGCATGTGATTTTAGTTGGAAAGTAGCCCTTACACGTTTGAAGCAAGAAATTCCATGTTAAATCCCTAATGTATGGTTTTAGTGTTGTGATTATGTTATTCCCACATGTCTCATTCATCCCCATACCTAAGTTCATGAATTTCAAGTGTTTGATGAAATGCCTAAATGGTTGGATTTTGAATAATGACTACTTATTATGTGTTGAAGCTTTAGTATGTTTCTACTGTTATTGTTATCAAGTCTTGGGGGTTATGAATATCCAAAAACTTAGCTATTTACTTAGTCTCAATAATTTCCTAATGATTTCGGATATATTAGAGTATTACCAGTTCAGTCAGTTATCATGTCAGTAAGCTTAGTTCAGTCTAGTAATTAGAGTCAGTCCAATTAGGAGTAAGATTTAGCATCGAGCGAACACAAGGATGGGGGCTCACCTGCCAGTTGAGGATGTGACTTTTAGTAGAAGTCCCTGCATTCCAGAACTACGTGGCCAACATAGGTTGAGATGTTAGCCTGCCAGTTGAGGGTTGACATATATCTCACTAGAGCACCTGCCAGTAGAGGGTGGGTGACTCTTTAGTCCTTTGGGACTTCACTTTAGTAGATCCACATAGCCAGTGTTAGTACCCGTGGCAAGGTACTGACACTCTTCCAATTGGGGTCACAGGTTGGACACCAATTGTTGACACCCAATTTTGGTTCGCCCTTTTTACTTTAATTACTTTTCCGGTGCTTCTTGGCCCTAAATAATTTTTGAAAATTAAATAGGAAATAAGATTCGTATTTTTTTTTCTATAATTTTTTAAATAATAAAAGGGAATCTATTTTTCTATCGTAATATAAAATATTTTAATTAAATATAATTAAATATTTTAACGAATAAAGATATCTTTTGGTATTCGCATTCGCATCCTTTCTAACTTTATTTTTGTGCAATATTGTGACCATATATGCATATTTTATTACATAAAATATATTTTTAAGCTGTACATATATTTTTATTAGATTCTTGATTTTTATATATATTTTATTATATTCTTATTTTTACACACACATATATATTGTTAATATTAAATTGTAAAAGATATTAAATTGGACGCTGATGCAAATTATGTATGTAACTTATTTTATTATGTATATTAAATTTGGATCGTCCGATTTTGATCGGACGACCCATACTTCAGTCAACAAAGTAGTACAAACAGACCGCATTTTCTCTTATCAAGCAAAACACGCGTGCCCCTTTACCTCTACCCAAAAAATATCGTGTAATCACATCCTTATTTCCCAAAACTTGCAACCACTACCAACACCCTGCGTCTTCTCTCTTCTCTTCCTCCTCATCTACCACCCCAAATCGGAAGTGGCTAGCGTTCATAGCTGCCGCAATCCTAGCACCGCTGCCAAGACTTTCCCCAAATTTGCCTCCTCCAGCTGTGAACTCGAAAAACCAGGAAAAAAAAACAGTTCCCAAATTCCTGCAAGAACTGAAAATTTCTTGAAATTCGCTATTGAAAGCCTGCAAGAGGTCGAAGATTGGAGTGGGGGAGGTTTCAAAATTCGAAATTCCCTCTCCTTTTTACCGTTTCTTTATTTTAAGGTTTCAAATTCAGACTTTGAAGTCCGGATTTGTGCTTATAAAAGGGAGAAAAAATAAGGGTGGAGGAGGAGGAAAAAGAGAGAAAAACAAGGAATTTGGATAAAATGGAGAGAAAGAGGGGTCTCCAAAATTGATAAATTTCTTTTCGATATTATCAATCCAAGTTTGGAGTTTCGAGTCGAGTTCGTTGCTGAAATCTTGACGAAAAAAGCCTCAGTTCGCTGCCCCCAAAAAGGTGCGAACTTTCCCTTTGATTTCGTTCATCATCTATTTTATTTTCCTTATTCCGATTAGTTCTTGAACCGGTAATTTTGTTCCATCTTAAAATGTTACAGTTGGCGGTTTTGTCATCTTTGCAGACAAAATATGATTTTGATTATAAAATAGATTTGTTTGTGAATTCCGACCAAGTTCGAGTTGTGTTGATTTTTAAAAGATTGGGTCAGAATGTCGATTTCATTAAGTTTGCATTGTTGTCGATTCTAAAAATAAATTTATAAGTGCACAATTCATGTTTGGCTTCAAGTTGATTGTCGTGTTACTGTTTGTTCTTCACGGATCGTTGTCTTCGTAAAAGTTTTTCAAGATACGGTTGTTCTGTTTTGAATATTCGGTATGTGTAAAACCCGCCTTGTATCTCACTTTCATCTTCGTCTTTCACTTATGTTTTAATTTTACGAATACATGTGTTGTTTCGTTCTCCGGCCTTTGTTGTTGTTACGTTTTTGACCTCGTGGACAAATGTAATATTTTGAGTCAAAGAAACCTGTTTTCATGTGTCTGTAGAAGTCCGTAAGTTTGTCAATATAGATTCGATGTTGGCTTCAAGTTTTTGATTGTCCTATGGCTTGTTCATGTCTCTTTAACTTGAGTTTAAATCACCATTATGTGTTAAATTTCATTGCTAAATATTCTGTGCCTAAGGTCTTGAGGACTGCCTACGGTGTATTACGAGGTAAAAGCGAATCTTTGTTGGGATTAAATTTTGGATTCATAAAGTATCTTCCACTCTAGAACGCCTTGTTTTGGCTCCTTTTATTCTTGGATCACTCTGCTATGGGTATGAAAATATGTGATTTGGGTTTAAGTTTATAAAATTGTTCATTTTTTCTTAAGTGTGTGTTTTGTGATGTCTTCTCTTGAATTTCGTCGGAGGATATAATTTTAATTTCTGAAACTGCCTCTTGTGTGAATACATTGTTAATAAATACGTGAATGGTTGGGTGGTTTTTGATTCGAATCTATACTAGTACTTTTGTTTGTTCCCTGCAAACTAAGTTTAGGATAGGATTTTGAAGTTCATCTGTTTGATGCGTGACTGCTTGAATGTAGGATCTTAGAATTCATGTCCCAGTCTTATTTTATTACAAATATGAGTCCAAGAAGATGTGTAAACATATTTTTTTTAGGTTCCGAATATGCCTACATGTTCTGATTGGTTTACAGATGGAGTTTTAGGAGTATGCCTACCATCTCGTGCCATTTTGCACGGCGACCTACGTAGCTGCCTTGTTCACATAAATACGGTTCAGAATTATCCACGAAATTTTATCACAAAGTGAACGAATGTTAGGAACTTTACCTTTTTCTTCGCCACTCTAAGTTCCCCAAATGCTTCTTTGTTTTGAGGCTTCGTTCTAGCCCACTCCGTCGTTGATTTATTTTCGCTACGGGTACGGTATCACAGGATTTGGTTTTAGAGTTTGAACTTTATGTCTTCCTCATCATATTTAGTTCCATACGTCAAGACATGATTTTACAGCTAATAATGATTTGAGATTTCTTGAGTTTTTCTTTTAAAGAAGCGTAGAAAATGAGATTAAGTTTGTTTGATCCTCCTCCCTTACTCATGCTATTTATTAGTTTGAAAAGGAATATATCTCCACTGCCTATCCTTACTATTTGTTAGGAGTATCTTTTAAGTCGAATAGATCAAGCTTTGCATTAATTTTGAGGTGCTTGTTTTGATGTCTTTTTTTTAAAAAAAAAAAAAAGAAGAGGGAAAACCCACAAATCAATTGCCATGACATAAGATTGGCACCTGGGCATCATAGTTTTGTTCCCATAAGTATAATGATATGGGTTAACTTCTTTGCTCGTTTTATTCTTATATATTTGATCGCATCTTGATTATTTTTCATTACTTAACAATATAGGCTAGTTGTTGTTCTTTAATCTACTTGTACGTATCATTATTTACTATGCGATTCTTATTAGATGACTTCGCACTATTATATAGTTAACTCAATGACAAGTTCACTAATCCTTATCCTTTTTTATTTTTTTTACATGTGAATTCGGGAGTCGGAGTTTCCTTCGAAACTCCCCTTCAATTATCGAGTCAGCAGCTATAGGATGATTGCAGAGCCTCGGAGTAGCGAACAAAAAAATGAAGGCTCAAACTCCATTAGGAGTTTAGTATCTCTTAGCCCCTTTCTCTTTATGTTCATTATTCTTATTATGTTGTTAGTCTTTTGAAACTTGGATCAATAATTAATTAATATTATTATTATTATTACCGTGTTTAAGTTATATCATTCATTTATCGTTCTTATATCGCTTTAATGGCTGAAAATTTCTTTAAAACAGATTAATATCCTCATGTTTTCGCAATTAACACATTATGACTAACTCGTAAAGATGGATTTTGCTTTGAAAGGGGTTTCGGTGGTTTTAATATTCAATTAACTCCCTTTTTACTAATTATTTGCCATGAAAATATATTTTTTTTAATAAAATAAACGTCACAATCCTTTAGGACAAATGAGAATTTTAATACTAGTGTAGGATGACAATAAATAGCTAAGTTCATATTTTTGAAAAAAGGAAAGAAACCTATTCATCAATTTCGGTTTAATAGTCCTAACGTTTTACTTTTATACGTCTTTGGTCACTAATTTTTAAACTCTCAAATTTTGAAGCCCTTCAAAACATAAGGTATATACATGTACTTATGCTACCACACACAAGGTATACTCTTAAATTATCATTATTATTTTTATTATCATTACTTTATCATAACTACTATCGATATTAGTACTAAATTATCATTATTATTTCTATTATCATTACTTTACCATAACTACTATCGATATTATTATTACTATGCTCCATCATGTACTACTACATTTATTTTTATCTATTAAAGCCTCACAGGTCAAACGAGTTTTCATATGTTTTCCATATATTTCTAAATAGGTACATATATTTATGATCATTTTAAATAAAAAACCCTTTAAAAGTATATTTTCCTTCACTTTATTCTCACATTTAGCACCATATATTTATAAACATACTTTCTTACATAACCATGAACTCAATGCTTTTAAATATAAAATACTACTTATCTTTTGTACACATATTTGAAAACAGATATATACTTTTCAATAACTGTATTATGCCCTTGTAAATTGTAGTAATACATTCATATACCATGAGCTTATTTTCTCAAAATAATAAAGGATTTTCTATCACTGTTTTAGCAAATAACGAAGCAATATCTTCCTAAACTAAGCATAAGTACTATGTTCGAATAGGCTCTGAGGAATGCCTAATACCTTCCCCTCGAGTAATCAAAACCCTTACTTAGAATCTTAAAATATTTTTTCGATAAATTAAAACAGAATTTTCTACATAAAAAATAATTTTCCTAATTTTTCTAAAAAAGTTAGGTGGCGACTCTAAAAAAATAAATTTTCAAAATCCAAAAGTCATTAAACGCCACCATATGTTGTGCGTTGTTTCGACCGATTCAAAATAGGGCATCGACACCAATTAACTCATATTGGGGCATGTCAGTTAGATGATAGCTCCCACAGTCTCAGTCCAGTCTCAGTTCGAAAGTCAGTTCAGGTTTGCTTGACCATTGCATATAGTTTATCAGTTAAATCAGTACTCAGATTTCAGTATTTCAGTTTACAGACTATTCCCATATCATGTTATATGCTTGGTCATGCATTCTCAAATTTTACAGCCTTTACACATACTATGCATTAGTTATCTCATGTTATTCATTTAATTAGTTATTATTCATGCACATGAGCCCATGCATATCAGCCTAACCTCATTTAGCATACCAGTACATTCAAAGTACTGACCGCATACTCATTTCTTGTGCTATTGATGTCTCATATTATAGGTTTGGACGCTCAGGTTCCCGACCGCACTTAGATATTCCAGCGCATCAGCAGCATCAGCAGTGGTGAATCCTCATATTTCGAGGATCGATTATGTTTATTTCAGTATTTTATTCCAGTTAGACAGTGGAGTTAGTTGGGACCTGTCCCATCAACTCTTATTCAGTCAGTTTTAGAGGCTTTCGAACATTTCAGACAGTTCAGACGAGTCAGTTAGTTGTCAGTTTTATCAGTCAGTTTTTAGCATTTTTGCTTATGTTGCAAATTTGTGGATTTCCATTGTGTTGTTTTCAGTATTTAAACCCTATGGCATATCCATCTTTTTTCGCACATATATATCTTTTATTTTCAGTTTATTTAGTGCTCACAGCAGGTACCAGCTCATGGGTTAGCTTGTGGTCACTTGTCACCATAAGCACCGTGTGGCATCCAGGCTGTACTCCCGGGGCATTACAATTATAATATGATATGATTATTATTTACTATTAAATTGATGAGATGTTTAATGACATTTTTGTTTAGTATAGGGATAAAATGATAATCCAACTTCTCCAAATAATTAATACAAATATTATATTGAACTTTATAGGTGTTATGAAACAAAAATCAAATCAAATTCGTAAGTTGAGATAAAAAAATCTTGCCAATTTGATGCTACTTTAATGACGTATTTACTTTGAAAAAAAAAATACTCAAGCTTATATGTAATTCAACAAAAAGTTAATGAAAAACAAAAGATACAAGAAAAAGGCACCATAACCCAATTCAATCAATAGTGATATCTACACGTTCCATTCAAACAATATATTTTATTCAAGCATTAAACAACCGAAATAATAAAAAAGATAAGTTGGTCAATGTAGTAGCAGACGGCCTCTGAGCCATTATCTGTTTCAAGTTTATGCTATTCTAATTAACTTCACTTGGTTCCGGGTAATGGATAAGGGAAACATGCCGCGCAATTTTGCCTGCTGCCGAAACATGCAAAAACATCATAATTAGTGCAACAAACATCTTACATGATTATTATATGGTTTGAATGCAATCAACACTCCACATTGCGCTTGCTTTTTCCGACAATAATTTCCTCGACATAAAATCTGGAGTAACAGGAAAAATTCAGGTGCAAATATCTTACAGTTGACTTGTAAAGTTCTTTACATTGGTCACTAGAACAACTCAAAATAATTAACTGCCTAAATTTGTTGAAACATCTTAATATTGTGCTTGTATGGGAAAATTAGCAGCATGTGGATCATATAGAGGTTCACATTAAGGAATAACAATAAGTTCTACCAAAAATTTCAACAGAAGAGCAATAGTAGTTGAATTATATAAAAGTTTCGTACAACTAAGAGAGAAGTAAAATTTCGACATGCAAACAAAACAAGCATGTCATATGTGGGCATAAAAGAGAAAATTGAAATCATCAAAGATATGAGTCACATTAGCTAACTCACTTGACAACAGTGCATGGAACAACTTAATGATTTGTACAATAAGATTATGAAGCATGACGCCTCAACTGTCAAAAGCTTTAACTTGACAAACATCACAAAAAAACAAATAGAGATGCCACATCCAAAGGCACATTGCAGTATTGCATATTTTTTTAGTGTTGCAAGATCATGAGTGAATAAGCAAACAAATGGATAGCAAAATGCAAAGGAAATATGAATTACCAATTTTGGGCTCAAACTCAGAAAATAGAAAGATCATCGCATCTGGGTCCTGCGCTCTACAACTGACCACGTCATATGGTTTACCTGTTACGAAAGCTAGCGCTAAGAAATTAAAAACATCTTCCATCTTAAAAAACCTGCTATGAAAACTAATAGTGCTCAGGTGCGAAGACAAACTCATGTAAACGTTAATCCTAAGACTGTACGTGCCGAAAGAATCCTCAAAGATGCCCATATACCCATCATGATGGAGCTTCAACGAAACTTTTTACCCATCAAGACCTAGATCCTGGAGTAGCCAATTGGAAGTGTGATAATTCAGAACCAATGTAAGTGACAACAACCAAAAAAATATTAACAACCTCAAGTGCACACCCAACATTAAGAGTCATTCTTATTCCATTCAAAATGATAGTAAATCTCATAAGTAAACTTGCTCTTTGTTTGGAAACTAGGAAAACATAGGCACTTTAACATGGTTTGTCCCCGAGAAAAATAAAGAAACACAGGAAATCTCTTCATTATTTGGGTAATTACCTCTGTGAGAGAAACTATTAACTCAGTCTTTTTTCCTTTGCCAAACCAACAATGACTTGAACAATTGGGAAAAAAGGAACGCATACATCTTATTACATCCTAAAAGTGGAAAAAAATAAATTGTAGTGAATCTTACTTGATTAAAGGTCCACTGTATAAGCCAGAGCTTAGTTGAATATGTAATGTCAGGATTGATAAGTGAATCCCTTTTGACCTCCTCAAATTCTGAAGGTGGTTTGTAGCTTAGTTCATTCGAAGCACCCATAATGATTAAATAATCAATAAGAGCGTTTGATTATTGCAGATAAAATAGCGCCTAAACCACAGGTTTGCATAGAAAAGCATGAACGACATAACTCAAAATTTGAGATCATCAGAGTGGATAGAAATTTGACCAGAGCAATAAAATAAACAATCCAATTATGAACTTATTAAGAGTATCAATCAAGGCTGTAGCTGGTTAAATTTGATAAAGACTTAAAATTTGCAAAATCACAAGTCTATCCAATGCTCCAGTTACTTAAAATCCTAAACACAAACTCCTATAAATTACTTCAAGAATCGAATAAGGGTAATTCCAGTAAGGCTACTCTACACTGCATTTTCTGATTAACTAGTTTAATCCCATGGCAGACAATCCAATTCTCAAATAACAACAACATACCCATTGAAATTTCAAAAGTGAGATATGAGGAGGGTAGAGTGTGAGGGACCTTAACACTACCTCATGGAGGTAGAGAGACTATTTTGAAAAGATCCTCTGATCAAGTGCAAACAACAACTAATGAGGCAATAATGAAATACAAGAAAGAAATAATAACAATCAAAACACAATGAAAAAATACTAAAATAGATATCACATGCAGGGAGACAATCCAATTCTCGTGTGCCAAAATTTCAAGAAAATAGAGCAGGTTAAACCAAGAAAGTAGTCCTAAAGCTTAAATAAACACATGTCTTATGAAATATAAAGCAAAGAAGAAGAATAGAGAGAGAAGAGACTGATTATTATTTCTCTTAAGGAATTCTTGAGGGGTAAATCACAATAAAGGAAAAACTCCTTTATTTATAGAGGAAAACTAACTTTGGAGTTTCTAACTTTTTCATAAATAGACATTCACTATATATACTAAAGTAGACATTCACTATATATGGTAAAGTAGATATTTATGGTAATATATTTATAACACTCTTCCTTGAATGTTTAATTGATAGATAATGTGTCTCGTTAAAATCTTACTAGAAAAACCCAAGGGGAAAAAATTTAGTGAAGGAAAAAGGGTACACATCTCTAACAATACGCATATAGGTTGCCTCATTAAAAATCTTACAAGGAAAATCTAGTGGGACAAAACCTCGTAAGATAAAAAGAGTACAATGCGTATTAACTCCTCCTAATGGGATTATCCTTGAACCTTTACATCTCGATCTTGTGCACCATATTCTTGAAAGTTGCAGTTAGAAGTGACTTGGTGAATAAATCAACCACATTGTCACTTGAACGAATCTGTTGCACATTACTATCACCATTCTTTTGGAGCTCATGTGTATAGAAAAGCTTTGGCAAAATGTATTTCATTCTATCTCATTGAGTCCTCCCTTAAGTTGTGTTGTGCATGCTGCATTATCCTCATATAAAAAACCATGGGTACTTTATCACATTTTAAATCATATTTTTTACGAATGAGATGTATCGTGGACCTCAACCATACACACTCTCAGCCTACTTCGTGAATAGCTATTATCTCGGTAGGGTTCAATGAAGTGGCTACGATAGACATATAGCTTATTTGAGATTGACCTTTATACAGGTTATATAAGTACCCAACATCAACATAGCCAACAAGATCGGGACTATAATCTTTAGAATAAAATAAACTCATATGTTTGATCTCATTTTGATGTCTCCTAGTAGGAGCAGAACTATACCTTGCTAGCAAATTGATCAAAAAGTTATATCGGGTCTTGTAGTAGTTATAAGATACATTAATACACCAATTGTACTAAGATATATAACCAATCCAATTTAGTATATTTCTCATTCCAACAAATAATCTATTGTTTTTGAAAACTCTCCAAGACTCTCAATAATTTTCAAGCTATAAGCTTATACAATATAAAGATTAAAAAAGAAATTCTAGAAACTTTTATATGCTTCAAACATTTTGAATCCTTAAAATATTTACATATAAATTTTGTCAAGTGAAAATATTCAGTATTTTATGTGTGACATCTTCAAGTCTCTTAACTGCAAATCAAATAAGTTTTATGCTTACCAATATGCATCCTTTCATGTCACTTAATAAATATTTCTATGTCAGCATGCTTAAATAAATATAGAATTTGGATCCTCGTAATCTTTCACAATATTGTGCCAATATTGTATCAAAGATATTGTCGATGATATATTATTTTGTATCGGTTCACAATGTGACATAACATTTTGAGATCTCGCCACTTCATTATTTTCAAGTAACTGAACCTCTCATATGGTTTCATAAAGTGTTATGTCATGGGCTCTTCAAGAGTACATTGCCTTCTTATTATGATTATTAGCTCCTTATCCTTTTCAAGAATGATTTTATTTAGAATTGATTGGTCACCACGCTTTACGTATGTGTATACTTTTTCCTTTAGGGATGGAAAATAGGAGCACTTGTAGCTTAAATATGAGATTAAATTTGAGTTAGCAAATACTTTTGACATTTGACTTGAATTATCTTTTGAATGGGGATCTGATGATAATTCCTAACATATTTCATAACCACTTATAAACTCCTCCTTATGTTAGGAAAACTAACATACATCCTCTATCTTCTTTGAGAAGTCCATCTTTGTGCATGATGGTATATTCATTAATCGTATACCGCACATCAAAACTATTAGATGGACAATGTGTGGCTCCTGACTCAGAACCAACTTTGAGGGGAAATTAATCATTATTTATTGTTTGATGCATACAAGTACTTTTGTATATAATATTTCATAGTTCAAACCAATACATGAAGCTTTGTTCTCCTTAGTAATGGTTCAACTATTTATCAAAGGCATTCAATGTCAAACAGACATTATCAAGATGAATTATCTTAATTACACAATCTGAAAATTATGATCTTAACTCAATTTTATTGAGCAACAACTTTATGAATGTCAAACTACAGGTTGACAATAATCTTACAAGTGATCATCTTATATCGATGCATCTTAATAGATCACATGACTGGTGAACGGACCCTTATTCACCTTTTATATTTTCCATACTTTAAGGGATTTAATACCAATATTAATTGGTGTAACCAACTTATCATGAGAACAAACAACATTAAAAGTTCATGAAGAATTTTCTATTTCTTCAATATTTGTTTAAAACTAAATATGCATATATTTGAAATGTCATAATTGTTCATGCCAACTTATGAACTTATTTGTACTAGTAAACTCCAAGTTTACCATGACTTGTGCCTTTTACTTAAGTAAACTTCTTGTTTACTGTGACGTGAATTTTGTATCAATAAACAATAAAATCTTAGTTTATTATGGAATGTGATTTCAGCATGCTTGGGTAACTTTTCACATTCGTGTTTCTCACCACAATAACTTGAAGATATTCAACCTTTCAATTATTCTACCTCCATTGAAAGTGGATTGTAATATATCTGTGCATTTAATTACTTGTCTTATTTCAGTGCACTGCTACCACGTTCCTTTCAAGAATGGAGCAAGTTGTCAACTTTTAGATTCATCATGTATTGCTACCATATTCACTTTATGGAATAAAGTATATCAATGAGATATGTGGTAATGCCTCAATTTTCTGGAATCGAAACGCCACACGGTGCTCATGACCCCGAAGGACCACAAACTAATCCTCTATGGATATCTGTACTTGAGCACTACATAATATAATATAACAAATTTGGAAAACTGGCGGAAATTTGCCATAAGGTTCAAAAAATCTAAAATACTCAAAACTGAGAACTAAATACTAATACATATGTCTGAAAAGCCTCTAACTGTCTGATCTATGGAGTTGATGGGGCATGTCCCCAACTAACTCCGTCTACTGAAAATAAACTGAATTTAATATAAAACTGAAATAGGAGGCATCCTCAAATAAAGAGGACTCACTACTACGTCTACTGCGGCTGACTGAGTTTGGACTGCTATGGGTGCTCTAGATCTCGCACTTCTGAACCTATGGTATAAGACACCATAGCGCAAGAGAAAAGTATAGGTCAGTACTTTGAATGTACTGGTATGCTAGATGAGGTAAGGTTGAATGCAAGGTCTTATGCATGAAAATTACATAATTGAATAACATGAGAATACCAAATGAGGATATATGCATGAATGCACAAACTAAAAACTAAGATCGCAGTAATACTAATGCTAGATTCTGAAATACGGGTTTCTGAATACTGACTTACTGATGACTGAGTCTAGTAGTACTTATATCTGAGTTCACTAACTTGGGGATACTGAGTAACTGAGTCTACTGAGCTTGATGTCTAAGCTTACTGATACTGATACTGAGTTACCATATCTGAGATCAAGCCTAATAACGGGTGACCTCTGAGTTTACTGCTGATAGTGTTTGATACTTGGTTAACTAAATATGAGATCAAGCCTAAATAACGGGTAACCTCTAAGAGGTAGTCAAGCCTAGTATAACGGGTGACTCCTCAACTGAGTTCTATTACTGAGACTGAAGCTGAAACCGAAACTATGGGAGGTAGTTATCTAACCGACATACCCCTTCTATCTAGTTGGGGTCCAACCTGTAACCCCAGTTGAAAGGGAGCCAATACCATGCCACGGGTAAAAACACTTCTATCTTAACCCAGGATGCCAAGCCTAATATAACGGGTGACACCTGATTGGAGCCAAGCCTAATATAACGGGTGACTCCGGGGAGGTAGTCAAGCCTAATATGATAGGTGACTCCTAATCCTGCGTTGGCTACACAGTTCTGGAGTGCAAGGATTATTATTAATGACTCTGCCTAAAATAATGGAAAAGTCATCATCCCTGCCCTCGCTCGGTGCTAAATCCTACTTCCAACTGAATAGACACTAAACTGATTCGTAGATAGTACTAGACTGAGCTGAATCTATTACTGATTATCTTACTTGACTGATCTGGCTGAGTTCACTTGGTTCCGTTGACTGACGGAATACTACTAAGGTCTGAACTAAATACTGAACTTGATTAGACTGAAACTGAGAATGCTGAGTATTCTTTACTTCTGGCACTAACTCAGATATACTTATCATAGCATGACTGAGATTATCTTGAGACTGACTCAGATCTAGACAAACAGCTAAGTTTTCGGGTATTAATTCCCCCAGGACTCGATAGCATAAATAAATAAGACATGGCAATAGACTATCATTTGCAACATAACCAATGAAACATCATTTTGAGAACTTGGGAATCTTAAACATGTAATTCTAAAGGGGAGCATGTTATTGTCTCATAACTCATCCAACAAGGAATTCACATGAATATAAATACATGCAACATATTAAAATTCATTCATTTAGGCCTTTTAACAAACACTTAGCGTGCACTAGTTGACATATGCTTGGGAATAACATACTTCATGTTACTATGACACTATTTTCTTCACATAAGCAATTTATCAAATATGTGGGAGACACCCTTTGGCCATACAACATTCACTACACCAAATTAACATAATTACATAATTCAACATGTTTCTTAAAGGTACTTTATCATAAACATCACATAACCAACACATACTAAGGTCAATACTTGCATCTTTATGATCACAACATGAATTAAAACTTAATATTAACATGGGCTTCAACTTCAAACCACATAAATCATGAAAAACTCATAAACATAAAATCTTGAATTTAAAAAAGGATTCTTGGACTTCTTGGGTGGAAGGAACCCAATAATAAACATCCAACATACCTTGCTATATGATTCTTGAAAGATTCACGGAGGAATTTCCTTGATTCTGAACCTTCAATAGAAACCCTTATTCTTGTTCTTGAGGAAAATTGAGAGAAAACCTTATATTTTGGGTGAAAATATGTTGAGTCTCGTGTTAAGAAAGCTTATATAGGAGTGGGATTTGACCAAATTGCCCTTGGAAACACGAAAGTGAAATGCTAAAAAACTGGGCACAAGGGCTATGGAAAGGCGGCGCCTTTCCCAGAGCCTTTTGTAGGCTGGGCGGCGCCTTGCTACTCAGGGAGGAGGCCAAGGCTTTAAGCTGGGAAGCGCCCCTCTGTAGCCTTTAGCTACTATTTTGCCAACCCAAACACGACCTTAGGCTTGTCTAAAAATTCTGAAACTCACTCGGGATGTACTCTTGACTTGCCCCACCGCAACACAACAAAAAAATCAAGAAACGGAGGTCGGGAAGGTCACGAAATAATTCATTAAAGTTTCGAAGGCTTATGGAATGGAAAAGTTTCAACACTTAGCCAAATTTTGTAACTGTTAAGCCTTTCTTGGCATGCTTTAGAAGCTCTAAGGACTCGGGAATTTTATGGGGTGTTACATTATCTCCTCCTTGGGAGCATTCATCCTTGAATGTGGCTGACTAAGCTGAAATTTCTGATAGACTAAACTCACTTAGGGAACGAGAACATCTGAAACTTATCTATACAACTGAACTACTGATATACTGAATCTTCTACTGGATTTGCATAGCTGATGCATAGAATACCCGGCTGAAACTATTGATAAGCTGAATTCTCCTAATGAACATGCATATGTGATACATGGGTTCGTGACTAAGGCTACTCATAAGCTGAATTCTCATGAATGCATGACTGAATACACTGAAAATCTGAACTTTTCTACTTAACATGTATATCTAATGCATGATTACTTGACTAAACTGACTTATGAATGCTTGACTGATTATGCAAGGATAACTGATGTTAGCTTGTAATTAGAATCTGAGAGTGAAACTAAATGGGTTTAAGGACTTGAAAACTTCGGGGAGTCATAGGGTATCTCCCCCTTGGGATACTATGTCCCTCTTAGAACTCTTACTTCACTGAAGTACTTGAGAAAACTGAGGCGATGCATAAAGCACCTATGAACTGGTTCATAACTAAAAGTTTGGGATTCGAATCTAATGTATGACGCATGAACTGAGTTATACTCGCAACTACTAGCATACTTTATTATGGGATAGTTACATGACTGAGGTTTCTGATAGCATGCATAAATGAAAAGATGAAAAAACAAACTATATGAATCTGACTGTCTGACTGCTAAACTGACTTGCTGGCTTTACTGACTAACTCATGTTGAAAACTTGAGCTTAATTGAAGTTTTCTCTGATATTCTTTCTATAAGGTTCTAATGACTATAGGGAGTAATAAACCTTGGAATGATCTGAATAAGACATTTGAATAGGAAACCATAACAAGGCTAGTGTTCTATAGTATGGGCACTGATAACTCTACCGGCTGAGGTCTGAGGTAAAATAACTTCTCCTGCTAAATTCAAGCCTACTCAAATCTCCGAAATATATCTAGCCACTTACACATCAACATAACATTCAAGCCTATCTTTGTGACTAAAGCCTTGTGTAAAACAAGCATGCTACAATCTTTCCTTAACATGAAACACTTACTCTTTCTCATCTAAGCAACTGCCCAACACTAAGGAGGATTCATTGAAAGTTTAAGAGAAGCCTTGGGATCTAACTGAGCATAAACATAAATATGAGAAACTCATACATACTCGTAACTACATTCGGAGAACTTTCCTGATCATGGTGAGTCGGAGGTGCACAAAGCCTGATTGGGCGCTGCCCACTGGTGGTACTGGAGGTGGAGCCCTGCTGGTGCAAATATTTACCACTTTGAGCTATTATTCTACACTCCCACAGTCTGTGGCCTGGCTTACCACATCCAAAGCATAAATCGCTGCCCACTCTACACACCCTCTTATGGCTCTTACCACATTCTTCGCAAAGCGGATAGGTGAGAACACTCTTCCCACGACCTAGTGACTTAGAGACTGGTGCTCCATCTCGACTGACATTCTTAGACTTAGACACTGGTGCCTGGACTGACAGTGGAACTGGTGCTGAGAATCTCTGACAGGACTGGGAGCGGTACTACCCCTTGATCTTGGTGCAGAAGTATTTGTTCTAGCCTCTGATTCATCCTACGCTCTCTTCCCTCATTCTTCTGAGTGCAAGTCAAAAGCCTAGATAGGAAAGCATTCTACAAATTGTTCTAAGCAACTACTGTATGAGCTAAGGTGGTGAAAGCAGCCCTGAACTCTGCATGAGAGACATGCCCATCCGAGGGATTTTCCCGAATGGGCTGAGGGGATGGCTGATTTTCATTACTTCTTTCGCTAGCTTCTCTGGAAGACATATTCTGTAAACAAAGGGAGGAATGGATTAGGCTGAGAATTATCTGGAACTTATACTTACTCGCACGACATGAATACTGAAAAAAGGGAAACTGTTCCTAAAACATCTTATAGCCTTCTGTACATAAATGTGGTGTGCAACACACCCATGCACAAGACTCTACTAGATGTGTCTTTTCAGACTTCTAGGAAACTATTGAACCTTAGGATCTGATACCAAGTTTGTAACGCCCCAATTTTTTGAAATCAGAATACCATACGATGCTCATGATCCCGAAGGACCACAAGCTAACCCTCTACTGATATTTGTACCTGAGCACTGCATAATATAATATAACAAATATGGAAAACTGGCGGAAATTTTCCATAAGGTTCAAAACATCTAAAATACTCAAAACTGAGAACTGAATACTGATACATCTGTCTGAAAAACGTCTAACTGTCTGATCTGTGGAGTTGATGGGACATGTCCCCAACTAACTCCATCTACTGAAAATAAACTGAATCTAATATAAAACTAAAATAGGAGGCATCTTCGAATGAAGAGGACTCACTACTATGTCTACTGCTGCTGACTGAGTCTGGACTACTATTGATGCTCTGGATCTCGCGCTTCTGAACCTATGGTATAATACACTATAGCATAAGAGAAAAATATGCGTTAGTACTTTGAATGTACTGGTATGCTAGATGAGGTAAGGCTGAATACAAGGGCTTATGCATGAAAATTACTTAATTGAATAACATGAGAATACCAAATGAGGATGTATGCATGAATGCACAAACTAAAAACTGAGATCGCAGTAATACAAATGCTAGATTCTGAAATATGGGTTTCTGAATACTGACTTACTGATGACTGAGTCTAGTAGTACTGATATCTGAGTTCACTAACTTAGGGATACTGAGTAACTGAGTCTACTGAGCTTGATGTCTAAGCTTACTCATACTGATACCGAGTTACCATATCTGAGATGAAGCCTAATAATGGGTGACCTCTGAGTTTACTGCTGATAGTGTTTGATACTTGGTTAACTGAATATGAGATCAAGCCTAAATAACGAGTGACCTCTGATAGGTAGTCAAGCCTAGTATAATGGGTGACTCCTCAACTGAGTTCTATTACTGAAACTGAAGCTGAAACCAAAACTGTGGGAGGTAGTCATCTAATCGACATGCCCCTTCTATCTAGTTGGGGTCCAACCTGTAACCCCAGTTGGAAAAGTGTCAATATCGTGCCACGGGTAAAGACACTTCTATCTGAAACCAGGATGCCAAGCCTAATATAATGGGTGACACCTGGTTGGAGCCAAGCCTAATATAACAGGTGACTCCGGGGAGGTAGTTAAGCCTAATATGACGGGTGACTCCTCATCCTTCTCTGCCTACGCAGTTCTGAAGTGCAGGGATTGTTATTAATGACTCTGCCTAAAATAACGGGAAAGTCGTCATCTCTGCCCTCGCTTAGTGTTGAATCCTACTCCCAACTGAATAGACACTAAACTGATTCTTAGATCGTACTAGACTGAGCTGAATTTGTTACTGATTATCTTACTTGACTGATCTGACTGAGTGCACTTGGTTCCGTTGACTGACGGAATACTACTAAGGTCTGAACTGAATACTTAACTTGATTAGATTGAATACTGAGATTGCTGAGTTTTCTTAACCTCTGTCACTAATTGAGATATACTGATCATAGCACGACTAAGATTATCTTGAGACTAACTCGGCTCTAGACAAATAACTAAGTTTTTGGGTATTAAATACCTCCAGGACTCGATAGCATAAATAAATAAGATATGACAATAGATTATCATTCGCAACATAACCAATGAAGCATCATTTCGAGCACTTGGGAATCTTAAACATGTAATTTTAAAGGGGAGCATTCTATTTATTGTCTTATAACTCATCCAACAAGGAATTCACATGAATATGAATACACGCAACATATCAAAATTCATTCATTTAGGCGTTTTAACAAACATTTAGCATGCACTAGTTGACATATGCTTGGGAATAACATACTTCATATTGCAATGACACTATTTTCTTCACATAAGCAATTTATCAAACATGTGGGAGACAGCCTTTGGCCATACAACATTCACTACACCAAATTAACATAATTACATAATTCAACATGTTTCTTGAAGGGACTTTATCATGAACATCACATAACCAACACATACTAAGGTCAATACTTGCATCTTTATGATCACAACATGAATTAAAACTTAATATTAACATGGGCTTCAACTTCAAACCACATAAATCATGAAAAACTCATAAACATAAAATCTTGAATTTAAAAGGGGATTCTTGGCCTTTTTGGGTGGAAGGAACCCAAGAATCAACATCCAACATACCTTGCTATATGATTCTTTAAAGATTCACGGAGGAATTTTCTTGATTTTGAACCTTCAATAGAAACCCTTATTCTTGTTCTTGAGGAAAATTAAGAGAAAACCTTATATTTTAGGTGAAAATATGTTGAATCTCGTGTTAAGGAAGCTTATATAGGGGTGGGATTTGACCAAATTTCCCTTGGAAACACGAAAGTGAAATGCTGAAAAACTGGGCACAAGGGCTATGGAAAGGTGGCGCCTTCCCCAGAGCCTTTTGTAGGCTGGGCGGCGTCTTGCTACTGAGGGAGGGGGCCAAGGCTCTAAGTTGGGCAGCGCCCCTCTGTAACCTACTGTTTTGCCAACCCAAACATGACCTTAGGCTCGTCTAAAAATTCTAAAACTCACCCGGGATATACTCTTGACTTGCCCCATTGCAACGCAATAAGAAAATCTAGAAACGGAGGTCGGGAATATCACAAAATAATTCGTCAAAGTTTTGAAGGCTTATGAAATGGAAAAGTTTCAACACTTAGCCAAATTTTCTAAGTGTTAAGCCTTTCTTGGCATGCTTTAGAGGCTCTAAGGACTCGGGAATTTTACGGGGTGTTACATATGTTTCATGACTTTTCACTGAACACCCATTATTTTGCCTTAGCCATCATAATATTATCAATATAGTGTATTGAGATTCAAACTCAATATTTTATCCATATAAAGGCGTCTTAGGCTATAACTCGATGGAACTTAAACCCAACATCTTATCATCATGGTGTATTTGAACTTTAACCCAATGTCGTACCCTCTTAATGAGATTAGACATAAATTCATCATCATATCTTTTAACAATATTGTTCTTCATGAACAAATTTAAAGCATAAGTGGTTTCAAATCAATTATTTTTCCTCAAATTCAATAATAATTATATCATTAGTAGCAAAAGACAAATAACATAAGGAATTACTAACCTTGAAATTACCTTTGGATTTATAATCTCACATTATTTGGCAGAGTCTCGTGCTGATAACGTGCTATAAAATATAAAGCAAAGAAGAAGATGAATATAGAGAGAAGAGAGTGATTATTATTTCTGTTGAGGAATTCTTGAGAGGTAAATTACAATGAAGGAAAACCCCTTTATTTATAGGGGAAAACTAACTTTGGAATTTCTAATTTTTTTTTCATAAATAGACATTCACTATATATAGTAAAGTAGACATTCACTATATATAGTAAAGTAGACATTCACTATATATAGTAAAGTAGACATTTACTATATATAGTAAAGTAGACATTCACTATATATGGTAATAAATTTATAATAATAAATATAATCCAGCACAATAATTCAAGTAGAATCCAACAAACTAGTCACTCACCTCACCTGTCGTTGAAATTGAAACACTAGAGCAATCAAGGGCGGACCCACGTTCATGCTAATGGGTGCTTGAGCACCCATTGACTCCGATTGAAGCACTATATATTTATAATTAATTCAACACACATGAAATAACCATCAATATCGACCTTGCTGAGTCATCACCATTGGCGTGACGCAGTCGCCGCACTCGGTAGCGACTGCCAACGACAGTGATGAACTGAACAAACAACTGCCAACTGCCTTTGGCAATGTTGAAATTTCAAACGAACTGACGAATTGAGGATTGCTGAGCACTACTGCAACCTTCACATTAATGTTAGGGTCTAAAGCAAAGCAGTATATTAGGATTTAGGATTATTAAATGATTATAATTTATATATTTATATGTTATATCAGATTATATTATATTTTTAGTATATTTACATATATTATTTATATAATTTCAGTTTATCCGATTTTTTTTTCTTTTGAAATCCAAAAATCAAATTGTTTAACCGAATTTCAAAAATTTGAAATCAAAAACAATCTAAAAAACCAAAAAATCAAACCACAATTAATTTTTGGTTTGATTTTTTGGTTTTTTAATTTAAATCAAAATATGTCCAGCCCTACATTTAATCCCTAATATAATATCATTTTAGTTTCAAACATTTAACTTTTAAAAAATAAAATGCTTAATCTTTCAGCAATAAAGCTCTTTAACTGCTACATCTTTTAAATTAAAAAGAATAGTAAATTATGCAAGGCGGGTTCATATGGGGTGTGGCCAGTGAAAATAAAAAATTATACAATACGGGGCAAGGCGAGGTGGGGCGAGAAATTTTTTTGGGTTTATGTGGGTTTACCCCACATCCGCTCTGCCTCGCCCCATTTTCATCCCAAGAAGTGAGTACCCACCAACATGAAATTCTAGATTCACCATTGAGACCAACAAATTGAGCTCTCAACACAATGATCACACGTAGGGCATTATGGTAAATAACCTAACCCTTTGCCTTTACATGTGTGAGTTCATTATAAGCCCAACCAAGCCCATGCCATAATATATATCGAATCAAAACTTTATTTAATAGGGTTTTACTATTAGGGTTTGTTTGGTTGGAAAATATTATATGCGTGTGATCACGTAGATGGACTTATGTAGGTATGCATTGAATTCGTCCAAGTGTGTCTGCAAGAGAAGTGTAATTAAGGGCCTAAACACACTAAAAATCAGCCACTACATTGCACTAGAGGGGCGCCTCTCACTTAAGAGGTATTTTGGACTTTTTGACTTCTATTTGTAATACACTATATAAGGAACATATTAGGGTTTCTTTACTTAATTTTTGGATATTGAAGATTTTATAACACACTTGAAAACCCACAAGTTCTCTCTCATTTAGAGGTTTGACCGAAACTAGGTTCAACATTAGTGTGGAATCACTTTTGTTGTTTGCTTGCTTGGATCGTTGGGTGCTAGGCAGATTAAAGTCCCTCTTGTGTCCTTCGTAGAGTGTAGGTGTTGCTACTATCTTCATTAAGGGTCTTAGTGTTCACCAAACACTTTGGTTCTTAGTCATTATAGTAGTGTATGTCACACTATCTATCATTTACATTCTTATTATCTTTGTAACATTTTTGTATCTTGTATTGTAAGCCATTTGTATTGTTGTTGTTCTTCACATTGTTATACTCATCTTGTGCTTCATATATTATTGTTAATCATAGTTTGGTTGGCTAGGTTTTGGTGTCAATACACCTTGTTACCTCATCTTCTTGTTGTTGTTTGTGAATCCAAGTGTGGTCTCCACTTGGTCCACGGATTGTTGTGACTTTGTGGACTGTTTGGAGTGTGTTTAGTGTCTTCCTTGTTAGTTTGGTATCATTTGGTATCATAGTCATCTTGGATTTTGTTCTAACAAGATCAATCTTGTGTTTGAAAGTTGGAAAATTAAAAAAAAAAAGTTGGTGTTCTTGAGATTGTGTTCTTGGCTGAAACTTGTAGCTTTTGTTGTTGTTGTTTTGGCAAAAAATTTGTCACTAGATTTGATAGCCATTTTGTTTGTTTATAGTGTTCCAAGTGTTGGTTTCTTTCTCACCAAAACTCAAACTATCCAAATCTAAGTTGAACTTGAATTGTTGAAGTTGTTGCCGTGAACCTTGTTATTGGCCGAATTGTTGTGAACTTGTTGTTGTTCTTGGGAGATTGTTGTTGGTTGATCTTATTGTGATTGTTGTGTTCTTGAAGTTCTTCACTATATTCATCACCTTGTTAACACAGAAGAGAACTTTAGATCTTAAAGGAGTGAAAGACAAGGTGTAGTACCTGTTAAGTCTTGTAAGACATACAACCACCAAAGGCTTGTCAATCACATCTCACCTACTTTTTCATGATTCAAGGAAAGAAGTACAAAGAAAAGTCAAGGTCTTGAAACTTGAATTTGAAAAAGGCTCCAAGACTAGTTTGTATTTCCCTCCTTAAACAAAGTCCACCAATTTACAAATTATAAAATCGACCAAGGGACTTGAAGTGGAATTTTTTTTTGAGAAAACCATGGCCAATTAGGGGGTGACATGTCATCAAATTACTGTTCACATAATATTTTTGAGTTCAAATTTTAGATTTCTTAGTTTTATTTTATTGTTTTTTAGTTTCGTTTGTTGTTTCGAACGCTAATTTACAACCTAGTAATTTTCTACTAGCTTGTAAGTTTTAGTTTTTGTGTCCGTTCATTCGTGTTAGCGTTATTTGTGTACTTTTTGTCATTTTGATTCGTTGATTAGTTCTTGACTCTCGTCCTACGATATTTGTTTGAGTTTCAAACCGAAATCTAATCCGAACAAGAGTAAACTCAATCCTCGGCTCCTCACGGATTCCTTAGTCGGCTTACAATATTTGTGAAGCTACGAGTAAGGTAATCGAAGTATGTGAGTGTGGTGAGACTTTTGAACTAATTTGTTTGCTGTTTTTGTAGGTGTTTTGTTAGTTATTTGGCAGTGGAAGGATCCACGTCCCAAAACGTGGACAATAGTACTCTTGATACTATGAAAGCCTCTCTTGAGGCTATCACGCAAACGCTTGAAAAGTTGGGCACGAAAGTTAGAACCGTGAGGGGGGATTTGACCACAATAAAGAGAGATGTGTCTACCATAAGTGGGAGGTTAGAACGCGTAGAAATCCAAAGAAGCTCATGACCTTCAACTCCTCAAAATAATTCCCCTACATTCTCCCCCTAAATGTTACACCAAGTGACCAATCCACCAAGACCACCACCAAATGCTCCCCAAAATCATGAGTATGATAGACCCACCTTACCTCCACTTCACCAAGTCCAACATAACGGATTTAGAACCCAAATGACACCAAACCTGAGCCCTCCACTTAACCAAAGGCCTCATGTTCCAACCCAAACTCCATTAGACCGAAGACCTTACTTTCCACCTAATCCAAATCCACTTAACCTGAACCAAGAAAACCGTGTAGGGAGATATGGTAGGGAGGAACAACATGGGGGTATAGAGCTTACGGTGATGTTTACTTGAGGGAAGAAGAGGTGAGGGGTAGTCAAGGTGAGTTAGGCCTAGAGGAGAGGGGTAGTCACCAAACTCAAAAGTTAGGTGTCAACTCCATCAAAGTTAGTCTTCCAATCTTCAAGGGCGAGAGTGATCCCAAAGCGTATCTTTCTTGGGAGTCATCTTGTGATAGGATATTCCAAGTAAATACCGAAGAGAAGAAGAATTGTTATGCTATCCCTCACTTTGAGGGATATGCAAACACTTGGTGGGAGTATGTGAAGAGGTTTGGTGATGTGTTGATTGTTGGGCAACCATCTCTATGGTTTAGATTGAGGTACCTTATGCATCAAAGGTACCTTCTCGAGGGCTACCAATAAGAACTTCTTGCCAAGTTGTATAACTTGAAGCAAAGAAACAAAAATTTCATGGCATACTATAATGAATTTCAACAATTGATGTTGAAACTTGACCATCGAGGAGAACAAGTGAGCCATGACATTATACGATTCAAAGTCGGGTTAACTAGGGACATAGCTTCTCGGATGACTCTCCACAAGTTTGAAACCATCATGGCATCTTCTAAGTGGCCTTGGAAATTGAGAGGGAGCTCTCGACTTCCAAGCCCAAGAATCCCCAACAACCTTCCTCGGATTGGCACCAACATCAAGAATACTCATCCAATACCAACCAAGCCGAGAACAAGGTTATCCAAACCGAAACCAAGGCTGCCCAAAGGTATCCTCCAAGAAACGAAGGTAAACCAAATTCTACTTCTCGTCCTAAGAGATTTCAATGTTTTAAATGTCAAGGGTGGGGGCACAAGGCTGTTGAATGCCCAAATCGGAGGAATGTAATCCTTAGAGAGGGAAAATTATATTACCTTGGTGAGGAGGTAGGACTTGAACCGAATGAGGGTGATGAAAAAGCTCAAGATGGAGAGCTTGAGGCCGAGTTGGAAATTGATGAAGTTGGGGAAGATGTTTGGCCGATTGATGGAGAATGTGTGGTACCTTTGTCTATGGCAAGGAGAGTCATTCTTAGTGATGGTTTAGAAGAAGAAATCGAGAGCGAGAAGGGTGAAGAAGAGGAGGAGCCGAGAGTCAAGGTTGTGGGATTTGCCCACAAAGGCCCTTTATTGCTTACTAACCAAGATGCTAGCACTTTGCCTAGCATCCATTCTTCTAATATGCAGATTGTAAGACATGTAAGTCCAAGGCGCATGCTTAATGATCTCATGGAAACCTTGGTTGAACATCCTAACCTTGGGAAAAGCCTTGAAAAGATGATTCAAAGAGGAGAGCTTGCAGATGATGATTGCTTAAATTTGTGGACAAATTCCTCTCAAGATAGAGAGAATGATACAAGTGCGATCATATAGATGGAATTATGTGGGTGTGCATTGAATTCGTCCAAGTGTGTGTGCAAGAGAAGTGTAATTAAGGGCCTAAACACACTAAAAATCAGCCATTACATTGCACTAGATGGGCGTCTCTCACTTAAGGGGCATTTTGGACTTTTTGACTTTTATTTGTAATACACTATATAAGGAACATATTAGGGTTTCTTTACTTAGTTTTTGGATATTGAAGATTGTATAACACACTTGAAAACACATAAGTTCTCTCTCATTTAGAGGCTTGGCCGAAACTAGGTTCAACATTAGTGTGGAATCACTTTTGTTGTTTGCTTGCTTAGATCGTTGGGTGTTAGGCGGATTGAAGTCCCTCCTGTGTCCTTCGTAGAGTGTAGGTGTTGCTACTATCTTCATTAAGAGTCTTAGTGTTCACCAAACACTTTGGTTCTTAGTCATTATAGTAGTGTATGTCACACTATCTATCATTTACATTCTTATCATCTTTGTAACGTTTTTGTATCTTGTATTGTAAGCCATTTGTATTGTTGTTGTCCTTCACATTGTTATGTTCATCTTGTACTTCATATATTGTTGTTAATCATAGTTTGGTTCGCTGATTTTTGGTGTCAAAACACCTTGTTACCTCGTTTTCTTGTTGTTGTTTGTGAATCCGAGTGTGGTCTCCACTTGGTCCACGGGTTGTTGTGACTTTGTGGACTGTTTGGAGTGTGTATTTCGTGTCTTCCTTGTTAGTTTGGTATCAAAATAGTTATTCCGGGGTAATTAATTCCGAGATTAGTTATTTCCGTGATAATTAATCCCGAGATTACTTAGGATAACTTATCCCGCCATACATATGAGATAATTTATCCCATCACTATGGTGTAAATGGTGGGATAAGTTATCCCGGCATTGACTAATACCACCAACCAAACATGAGATAAAATGATCCTTCATTTTATTTCGGGACTACTTGTCCCTTATACCTCACACCAAACGATCCCTCATAGTATATGGTATTTTGTCGATTTCAATTTATGTACCTCACCTTTTTTTAGTCAGTTTTTTTAAAAAGGACATAGTTCTTTATTTAGTAATAATTAAACTTTATAATATGTATTTTATCTTTAACGAAATAATTTATAATTACATAAATAAAATTATTTTGGACTACAAGTTTCAAAAATATTTTTTTCTTAAAATTATGTCAAGTCAAACTAACTTATGTAAATTGGAACGAATGGAGTATATATTAAATTTTTTGATATTCGATATTTATAAATAACACATCAAACATCATACCCAAATATATAGTTACATAAATAGTTTGTATATATCACTAGAATATTAACAAATATATAATCTACTATGTAGTCGTTAGAATTTTGACTACTCAATCTTGATTATATATGTTATTGATTAACAAAAGGAGTTGTTTTTACTTTTTTTGAACATATATTTCTACGTGTATAATGTGTTAGTATGTTATAGTTGAGACGCTTTTTTGAAAAGTTAAAGTCATCAATACTCAATTATACGAGTATATATTATCAAACTTGAATAAAGCATAATTATCAATTCATCATATTATAAATATTAAAATTAAACTTTAAAATATCAAACTACATCCAATTTGACATGATAATAATATAATCTGATCGAAATTTTAAATAGTGTACCTATCATACTACTTCCAAGTTCCAAGTCGATAATAAAGTGCACGACACATATTCTCTCACGCAAAATTAAAATTTTAGTGTCACTTAATTGTAGTTAATTAAGTATTATATTACTGCTACAAATGTGTTACCTCAATTTATATGATAACGTTACTTTGGCCCCATAAGTTTGTCAACTTGTCAATCATTTCCCTTCCTTCACTTTCTACACAACTCTATAAACCTAATAATAACGAGTAAGTGGAAAAACCCTAGCACAACTTCCACTTGGCTTAATTGTTCTACTAGCTCACTCTCGAAGAAATAATCGTTCAACGTCGCCACCAAAAATGGCGGCTATGATGGTAAGTCCAGTTCTTCCATTTATTTGATTATACAAAGAAATGCGAGAAATTTAGGCTACATTTTTATTGCATTTCTGCTCCTGGGAAATATGTGATCTACCATTAATAACAAATAGGGAGCTGTTTAGATTTCTCACTATGTGAAGTGTAAGTTGTGGATCCAGATATTGTTATGGAAATAGGTGCTAGTTTAGTGTGTGTGCAAACAAACTTAAATACACGTAGAGAAGTCACCCATGGTTGTAAATAAACAAAAGATCTTACTTTTTTTGGTTGAGACAACTGAAATTGCAATTGTTTCTAAAGTTTGTTCTAAGTAAATTCAGATTAATGTGGTAAATTCGATGCTGTGAGAGTTAAAAAAGTGTATTGGTGGAGGTTTTGTGCTACATGTTTAAGGTTGGACGTTTTTGAATATGGAGACATCAGAATACGCATTGTTTAGAACGTGCAGACTTCTGTTGCCAGGTTTTTAAACTGTCAGGAGTTGTTTGGTATAAGGTACAAGGTATCGTAGTCCCGGGATAAAATGCAGGATTATTTTATCCGGCGTTTGGTTAGAGGTATTAGTTAGTCCCGAGATTATTTATTCCGCCATTTATACCATAGTGATGGGATAAGTTATCCGCTATACATGGTGGTATAACTAATATCGGGATAACTTGTTAACATCCCCTTACTAATTTGTCTTATAAGCTATGTTGCTCGGACTCTTCAAAAATATTCACTGATGCGTGTCGGATACTCCAAAGATAGTGTATTTTTGAAGGATCCGACACGGGTGTGGTAACATTATTGGAGAGTCCGAGCAAGATAGCGTAGAAGACAATTTTTATTGCTACTGGAATGAAATGGGTCCAAGTAGAACAGAATGAATATAGAGAATTCTTTAGCCAACTCCAACTAATTTGAAAATGAGGCACATTGATTGATTTATTTGCTATACATATGTGGTAATGGTGTATTTTGTTTGGATATTGTTGTTCCCCTTTTTTTAAATCATCATTTTCTGATTTGGTGTTGTGGCTTTTAAAATAACAGCAACCTCAGATCATATTGCTGAAGGAAGGGACAGACACGTCTCAAGGAAAGGCACAATTAGTAAGCAACATAAATGCATGTATGGCTGTGGCTGATGTGGTGCGTACCACCCTTGGACCTAGGGGTATGGACAAGCTGATCCACGATGATAAAGGAAACACGACTATTTCGAATGATGGTGCCACTATAATGAAGCTTCTAGACATAATTCATCCTGCAGCAAAAATACTTGTTGACATTGCCAAGTCCCAAGACTCTGAGGTATGCTGTACATTACTGCCTCACGGCTTATGCTTTTTGTTGCTTTAACATTTGAAAAGTGTAATGCTACGATTCTGCAAATTCGATTTCTGTGCTTTAGCTTCAAAGATAATAAGATGGTGCTCATAGGTCGGACCATATATGCAGTTGAAAACTTATAAGCTTGGGAAGTCTTTTTCTTATCCCCTCCACTCGTTTTTCACTATTAGTGCCGTGTTGTACTTGTCTGCAGGTTGGTGATGGAACCACTACAGTTGTTCTGCTTGCAGGAGAATTTTTAAAGGAGGCCAAGCCTTTTGTTGAAGAGGGTGTCCACCCTCAAAATCTTATTCGTAGTTATCGAACCGCTTCAAATATGGTAGATATTCCTCCTCGCGGTTGCTTTCCACTTTGTCTTACCCATTTGTTTCTATTCACTGCCTCAGGAGGGTGCATATGGTCTGTCATCATAGTTGATTGAGTAATTTGATATTGATATGTAGGCAATCGAGAAGGTAAAAGAATTGGCTGTTAGCATAGAGGGAAAAAGTTTGGAAGAAAAGAAAAGTCTTCTTGCGAAGTGTGCTGCTACAACTCTTTCATCAAAGCTCATTGGAGGGGAAAAGGAATTCTTTGCATCCATGGTTGTGGATGCCGTTCTTGCAATCGGAAATGATGATAGGCTGAACATGATTGGAATTAAGAAGGTATACAATCTTGTAACTGAATTTTTGGTTTGTCTTTTATGAGGTTGTGGTTGCTTAATTTTGAACTCTTGGCCTCAGCCTTTAGGGGTCAAAGAGTTAACTGGTACTTTCATGAAGTGTGAGTACATAGAGCATTTTTAGAGTTTAGATTGATATGAGTATCCATCAGTATATTGGAGCCCAATAAAGTTATGTTTCTGCCTTTCGCTTTTGACTGCTATGGAAAAAGGATGAAAGATCTGCAGTATTCTACGAATATGGTTGTAGCCCAGAATGCATTAGTGGATATCAGTATATTAGAGCACTGTACTAGAGAATATCATTGAGTCTTAACTTATTTAGCAAGAAAGTCAAAAAAGGTTCACCAATAAAAAAATAAAGTGGAAAAAGTTTAACAATGTTGCTATCTTGCACTGCTTTTCATAATGTTCAAATTGGTCTAGTATAATATGTGCGTCATCTGTTATTCATCTTAGAAGAAACTTATTAGCAGCTAAGCAACATAGATAAGGTAAAAGCTTGTTCCATTGTTCGTAACCAGAATCTACTCAAGGATAGAAGAAACTTACTAGCAGCTAAGCAACATAGATAAGGTAAAAGCTTGTTCCATTGTTCGTAACTAGAATCTACTCAAGGATAGAAGATATTGTCTTGTCGTGTTCATCTTCAACAAAAAAGAAACATATTGGATGTTCAGCTGCTGCAAATTGTGGAAACTTTAAGAGCTCTAGTCTCTGAAGATACCTTCAAGTAGATAACCGATATGGTGAATTGAATATATCGCTTGATATTTGGTCTGTCATATAGATCCTGATTGCCGCAGATTCCTTAGCATTTTGTGACTAAGATGAGAAAGGTATTGTAATGTGTTTTATAAGAGCTCACTTAAATTGTTACACCACCTAAGTTTGTCTTATTCCTTTTTCAAAAAAAGTTTGTATTATTCATGAAGGGAAAAGAAATTTCTAGACCTAAAAATAGATGCTAACAAATTTGTATTTCTGGTGTATTCCTCTTTGTACCATCTTTGGTACCCATTTAATAAAATCTTTACCTTATCAAAAAAGAAGAGCTTGTCTTATTCAGTCAATGAGGTTGATTTATGTGGACCACCTTTCTTTTGCTGAGGTTTAATGTGTTTATGTTTCCTAGTGTTCAAATGTGTATAAAGTGACATGGATTTTCCTTGATAAACTATTATTGGTTAATATGAATTTTAGTGAAGTCCATACAAGTGGATGCATTGATATGTGTTAAGGTATGGAAGATGAGAGTCTGATATGTTCATTGAGGAAATTGAAGATAGACCTCTGAGCCAATGAAGACCATATTATGCTGTTGGGTTACAGCCTAATTAGAGACTTCAGAAAATTTTACTATTGGCTCTACGAGCTTATCTAATATATCTGACCTTTTCTTTTGCTCCTTTTTGTATGTGTAGGTCCCTGGAGGTACTATGCGGGATTCCTTCCTTGTAGATGGTGTTGCCTTTAAGAAGACATTCTCCTATGCTGGTTTTGAACAGCAACCAAAGAAGTTTGTAAACCCCAAGATACTTTTACTGAACATAGAGTTGGAGCTAAAATCAGAAAAAGAAAATGCAGAGATAAGGTAGTATGTGTTGGACATACATTTGATTTTATCTGAGAATTAACTCTGTCATTTCTCCAATTTAATATTTTCTTTCATAAGTTGCACTGTTCTGAAGGTGCTTACTCTACCTAATCATCTTTTGTATAGGCTCTCAGATCCAGCTCAATATCAGTCAATTGTTGATGCAGAGTGGAATATCATTTATGACAAGTTGGATAAATGTGTAAAGAGTGGTGCCAAAGTTGTTTTGTCTCGACTTGCTATTGGTGATCTGGCCACACAGGTTAGCTACAAACTTGCTTTATAGTCTATTGCCTTGGTTCATGATCATATCTTCACATGGACTCTTTGGAAAACTAGAATTAGAGAGATAGTAAGTAGGCACTAAATGTTGTAGCCTTATCTTTTGGGGAGATATTGTCATGCCGATTTTTCTCGAGTCATGGTAATTTATTCTGTCATGTCAAATATGTTTTAAAATGTCATAATATACATAATGAAGTTAAATTTTTTAGATGTGCTTCCCTCTTCATCCTTCTTTTTTGGAACTGATATTGCCTCTTTCACCCTCTTATTTTGGTTGGAGACGGAGCTGTCAGTAACTTGACAAACAAACCAGATGATCTATCCTAGTCTTAGGAATTTACAGAATTTCTGTGAAGGAAAGTAGAAACCATAGTCTCCCCATCTGGTTTTCCTTTTCTTATCCAAAAGAAACTGTAGTCTCTCAATTAGTGTCTTTCCGTTTAATTGGTTGTAAAATTCTTATACTTCGGTGAAGTTTTGATGTGAAAAAGGGGTTTTGCCTTGGTGTGTAGTTACTGAACTCTAAGTTTTTAACCTCACTTGTTCTCCTGCTGTTTTGCTGCAAAGAGATGTAAAAGAAGAGTTGTGTAGCTGTTACTTAAATACTGCCATCATCTGATTAAGGCAACATTTCTGCCAGTGTCTTCTTACTGACACTCCTCTGTGCTTTAGGAGATTGTTGTGAAGAATATGACTGATATTCTTTGTCTTTTATGTGTCCAGTATTTTGCAGACCGAGATATATTTTGTGCTGGTCGTGTCTCTGAAGAGGATCTGCAACGGGTAGCAGCTGCCGCTGGGGGAACAGTACAGACAACTGTGAACAATGTTATTGATGAGGTTTTGTCCTTTCCCCTGTTACTCATAATCATAATTTTACTGGGACAACTGTAACATGGTTAAATTATAGTATTAGATTTTGGTCAATATTTCTTTAACCAACTGGATTATTACCTAGGTTCTCGGCTCTTGTGAGATTTTTGAGGAGAAGCAAGTTGGAAACGAGAGATTCAATATATTCAGTGGATGTCCCTCGGGCAAGACCGCCACTATAGTTCTTCGTGGTGGAGCAGATCAGGTTTTTGATCACTTCAGCTATGGATATAACTATTATTCGATTCTTGGTCCTAATTTTTTTTTCAATGGTCTATACAGTTCATTGAGGAAGCTGAGAGAAGCTTGCATGATGCTATAATGATTGTTAGAAGGGCTGTGAAAAACTCTACGGTCGTTCCTGGAGGTGGTGCTATAGATGTAAGCACATTCTACAACCTCCAGAGAAGATTTCTTTATGATAGTAGTTATACCTTATTGATTGATAATATCCTTGGATGCAGATGGAAATAAGCCGTTTCTTGAGGCACCATGCTCGAACAATTCAAGGGAAATCTCAGCTCTTTATAAACTCTTATGCCAAAGCTCTTGAGGTAGGGATTCTTCTTTTATTTTTGCTTTAACAGAGAAAGTATTTGTTATTTTCCTAGAATTAGCTCAATGTATACTGATGTTGTCACGTCTGGTATTTGTATGTGCTATTTGAATGTACTGGTAAATGTCTTGAATTTTCGCCCTCTAATGTACTTCACTTCCGTGATAACGTGATAGCTTTGTCAAGTTACCTTGGAGACTGGAGAAGAGATGCACCACTGATATCGTTAAGAAAAAATGGAAACCTAGATTCTAGTGGTCCTTTTCATCAGAAAGAAATTTTAAGGATAGACTGGTATATGCTAGAAGCCCTGATGATAAGAGATAGATTCTAGTTGTCTTCTCAGTCAGAAATATATTAGTATAAGATTCATTTTCAGACTGGAGGCATAGAAACCCTGACAATGTGAGCATGTAAAAGATTCCTTTTTTCTGTGGTCCACTAGTGAGGGTAATTATGGGCAGTGCACGTTGGATGTAGAGAGCTGTTTTATTTTATTATCCATCCTTACCACTTCTATTTACTCTTGGAGGATTTTTTTTAAAGTATGGTAATGTTGTTGTGTATTATTAGCACAAAGGATGTGCTGAAAGCTCCTTATCTTGGAGGGCTTATGATCGGTGCTTTCCCTTTAATCAACAAATCACTTTGGTTTATGTGACCACACTAGTCTAATTTGATCAGTGGTTGTGGCCTAACCTTCTTGCAATTGTCTAATTTGATAATTGGTTTTGTATAGATCTGCTTTTGATGAAGTTAATCATTGTCTGTCAAATGTATGTTGACCAAGGAATTGAAATGCTTGATTCCAAAAGAAACATAGTGTTTTCTTCCGTTACATGGTAAGGGGTTTGTCTTTGTGTTATCATTCTTGGTTGGCTAGGGCTGCTGATGCTAGTAGGTCTTTGAGATGGTCCCCAGTGTTCTTTTTGTGGACAATTTCTTGATATTGCCTACTCGAGGTTTCAGGAACCAGAGATGCTTTGAAAACAAGAGTTGCACTATGCAGAAACTGAAAATGAATTGTCTTATCCTTTTCTTTTTTTGGTGTAAACATGAATATCCTCAAGATGAAGAGGACACTCCTAGCATTTTAGATTACTTATGAGATCCTTTAGAAGGTTTCTTCTGTAATTTTGGTTGCAAGTTTTACTGGAATACTGTGTATTCCTTTGTTTATAATGCAAGTTACCGTTTTTGAAAAAAAAAAAAGGTTTCATGGAACTTAGTCATTGTGAGATGTCTCTTATTCCTTATAGAATATATGTTCAAATTTTGTGGTACCTTACTATTTCAGCTCTGGCATAATGCAGATTATTCCCCGCCAGCTATGTGACAATGCTGGTTTTGATGCAACTGATGTGCTGAACAAGCTCAGACAGAAACATGCTCTTCCTTCTGGTATGCCTACCATTTTCTCTTGGAGGATATATAATAATAACTGTAAATTATTTTAAAAAAAAATTAATGATAACAAGAACAGTAGAACTTTTGTAGGTTTTCAAGTTTTCTAGTACTTTACAGAGGGTCTGGTTTTCCTGGGATGGCTTTTTTAAAATTTTGGAGTTCTTTTTTATTGTATCCCTTTAATAATAGTAGTACTCCCTCTGTCCCTATTTCTATGAAAGGGTTTGGAGTATGAGTGTCAAAGAACTTAATTTTGACTATCAGTACTCCCTCCATTCCTTTTTAATTGCTCCTCTTGTTTTTCGTAAGTCAATTTGACTAAGTTTCAAAGCTAAATTGGATTAGATTGATTTAATTTTATTTAAATTATAATTTAGATATTCAAAAACTACATGAAAAGTACTATAAATTGCAATTTTCTTTTTTTCAATTTGACTAAGAAATACATCTTAAAATTTTGGTCAAAGTTTGTGTCGTTTGACCTAAAAAAGAAAAGGGAGCAATTAAAAAGGAATGGAGGTGGAGTATATGATTCTTCAAATATTTTAAAATAAAATTTGCATATCTGAAAAGAACACAGAAAGTACTAAAAGTCATCATAGTTAATGATACAAAATATATTAAAAAAAGTTTGAGAAAATTATAATCAAAGAAAACATTGTTTGGCTCCCTAAATATTAGTAACACTGCCACTTAAAAAGGGACTTGAGGGAGCACTAAAAGAAAAAGGAAAAATAAAGAAAACAGGAAATTCATGCCCCTTAAAGGTAAACACTATCCTGGACAGGTGAGGGTGCACCTTATGGAGTTGATATAAATACTGGTGGCATTGCCGATTCATTTGCCAACTTTGTTTGGGAGCCAGCAGTCGTGAAGGTATATTTACTTTCACTGTTCTTTTCTTATTTGATAAATTTAGTTTAGCATGTTAATTATCAATCACCCATCTTTTGTCACTTGTTTTTATTGACGTGTCGAATTTTCCCAAGTTATTCGTGTTTACTAAAAAAACTTTACAAATGGTTCTTTTTTGTCTAGATAAATGCCATCAATGCAGCCACTGAAGCAGCATGCCTCATTCTGAGTGTGGATGAGACAGTGAAGAATCCTAAGGTAATTTTGACTATGTGAGACCAATATCTTCCCAATTTGTCTATGACTATGGACAATAATAGACAGTGCAAATTGGGTTTTCCAGTCACCTTTTGTTCTTTTCTAGTCTTCAAGGTACCCACAAGTTACTTTAAAGATATTTCACTGAAAAAAAAAAGAAGAGGATGAAATAGGTGGGAATGGGAAATAAAGGGGATAGACAGAGGACTGAGATTTTACCAGTGCAGTAGCTCGTAATATACATGCAGAAAACTAGAGTTGTGATTTTCACCTCTCAGGATGTTGTCTTGTGCTGGCTATTAGAATGTCGAAGTGTTAGTTTTTGAATGTTATTGTAGTATGAAGTTGATCCATGTCTCCGAAATAGGTTATTTATTATTATATATATAGATATGGATTGTATCTCATCCCTAAAAATAGGTGTCGTGTATTCTATCATCAATTTTTCAATATTTTTTCTCCCTTTTATTTTTTATTGTCGCCTTTTGAAACTCTTCATAGCGTTCAAACTCGTGAGGGGCACCTAAACCCCAATGTCACATGCTGCTCTTATGACTAGACCATAGCCTTGGGGGCTTCCTATATCTCACAATTTTATTCCTTCTACAACTGTGTCTAAGGTCATGAAAAATGTCTGATTTTTTTGAGATAATATTGCCTCCTGTGGAGCCTCTGCCGTGGTCTATGGATTTCTGAATCTAGGAAAAGTCAAATTTGTTTAAGTCCAGTCCTGTTAAGCTGACAGTCTGTCTACAATTTAGATGAAGTGGATTCCTATGTTTGCTCTAGTTTCCTTTTTGTTAGTGTTGAATGTGTTAATTGCACTTGTTAGCATCCTGTCTATGCTTGAAATAATTCGTATTTCCTTACAAATTGCAGTCCGAGAGTGCACAAGGAGATGCTGCTGCTAGCGCCATGGGTGGCATGGGTGGCAGAGGGCGTGGACGTGGGCGTGGAATGAGACGGCGATAGATTTCACAAGTTTGCAGATTTTGCTATGATTTTCATTTAGAGTTTGATTTTTTGCTTTGTTGGCTCCTCATGTAGTTCTAGTTCTCCCCCTCTTGACCAAACTTGTTCAGCTTTGGATATTGATTCGCATATAGAAACCGGAAAATCAAAACAGAGTTGTGTTAAATTCAGGCAATATCCAGTGAACTGCTACAGAGTTGTGTTAATCTATGCTGCTATCATTTTTCCAATCTGCGAAGCCTGCTGTTGGCATATATGCTATTCTGAGGATTAAACTCCATCTGGTCTTGCTGTGTAAGACATGATAAAATGTTTAAAAGAACAGCAGTTCAGCGTCTGCAAATCAAATAATGAGATGCAATCGATGAAACTATGAACAGCAAGCGTCCAAATTTTAGAGCTCCGATCTAACTCCGCTTGTATATTGCAAAGAGGATTAAGAAGTAAATAAACAGAAAGTGGTAAAACAGTCATTTTTGCAACTCCAAACAAGAAGTCACCTGTGTCACTTTTAAGGTATGGCATGTAATTCTTCAATTTTGCTGCAGCGCCCTTGCATTGTGCTTGCTCATCACTCCTTTAATATCAACAGACCAGGTTACTGTTTAGAGTACCGGTACACTAGTAATATTGGAGAAGGGCACAAACTTAGTGATATAGAGTTCGTGCAATGCAAAATCCATCATGTATTTATTCATTGCTTTCTGAACTTCATAAAACCTAGGTGCACAAAGAATTTTACTGGTATGCTTGTGCTGTATTATGTACATGACCGAAACCTTTGAATCTACAACAACAAGCCTAGTGTGTTCCCACAAGTGAGGTCTGGGAAGAATACAGTGTACACGGACCTTGCATTGCAGAATAATTATACAACATAATGTAGACTAAACCAATTCCACTCGTTTAGTAATATTTTCTATAAGCTGGTTTGCACTCAGTACAGCATTTTCAGGTGGAGTTCTACGTTTCACAAGTTGTCTTGGACTTCTACATGTCTGTAATATATTTGACATTTCTTCAGCTTTCTCAATGATGGATTTCCTCCTCGTATACGAAGAGTCTCCGTCTAGAATATATGTGTTCGGCAACTTCTCAGAGTGGGGTGTAGATGCCATCATGTTTCTAAGTTTCTCTGCCTTCTCAGTCATTCCTTGTTTTCTGAGATCATTGCAGAGTCTCTGATATGTGAGATATTGAGGAACTAGTCCTCTCCGGATCATGTCACGGAACCACTCGACAGCTTCGTCAAATTGATGCATCTTGCAGAACAAGTGTATAAGCATGGTACTTGTAGCCAAGTCCAAATCAAAACCTTTTGTCCTCATCTCTTTGATAATTTGCAATGCAAGATCCAATCTATCCTGCTCACATAGCATCTTAATCAGCAAATGGTATGTTAGTCGATCTGCCACGTATCCAGATTCAATCATCTTGGTATAGAGGTTCAAGCCTTCTTCAATCTTCCCAAACTTGGAGAAGTACCGAAAGAAGTAATTATAAGTTGTTGGTGTTGGCATGAAACCTCTATTTATCATCATCTTAAGAATCTTACTTGCCCCGACGATATCTCCTGCCTTGCAAAAGCCCTTCACCAACGAATTGTAAGTTGATAGAGTTGGACCGGATTCCAACACTAACAGCCTCTCCATCATTCCCGATGCTTCCTTGAAGCGCCCGGCTTCTCCTAATGCATCAATTACTGGATTGTAGACAACAACATTGGGATCAATTCCTTCCTCTTTCATTTCCTCAATCAATTCAATTGCCATCTCAACTCTACGCATCCGGCACAATCCTTCAACAAGGGTACCATAAGTTACAACGCTAGGTTTTATGCCCTCCTTTTTCATCTCAGCCCACAATCGTTCAGCTTTCTTGATCTTTCTTGATCGAAACCATCCATTTAGCAATATGTTATAGACCCGAATAGGTGGCAACCAATTCGAGTCTTGTCCTTTTCGCTTATAAAAATACTCTGAAGCTTCCCTCACATGCCCCTCTTTGCATAAAGAATCTAATAGTATCTCAAATAAGTTGTCTTCCAAGCCCGAGGCATGTATCTCTAACTTTGAAGAAAATTCATACGTTCGAACGGCTGGTAAGAGCATACCTGCAAAAATGAAAAAATTCAGGTCACTTGTACACTACAGATGATTAGAACTTTCATGCCACGGTACACCATATGTTCCTGTGACCAAAAGTTTCAAGATGAGCTCACTTTATGAGTTCAAGAGAGAGGATACACGTAGTGATTCTTTTCTGCAAGATACTGGATCCCAGGTGAAGTATGTAGTTGGCTATCTATTCACTGACATCATGGATTGAATATAACTGGTGGGAACAAAAGAAAAAAAAAGGGCAGCCCGGTGCACTAAAGCTCACACTGTGTAGGGTTCGGGGAAGGCCCCCAATAACAAAATTCAGTAAAAGTCACGTTAAAATAAGACAGTTTCCCTCTTGTTTTTACCTCATAATAGAAACAAATTACCATGTCAAATTGTCAATATTAGGATGTGATCACATCATAAAACAAACTAATGCCTTTTAGTGGTTATCATGATAGGTGTTACCAATATTTATTTCCAACAAGCAAAATCCAACACATTGGACCTCCTTGAATATCTAATAGTAACAACTTATTGTATAGGTTTAAATTTAAAAAATATAACAACATTTTAGTATAATGTACAAAAACAACTATTCCAAATCCAGTTCAAACACAAAACCTGTAGATTGGATCATAAAATCTAATACAAGGTTCTGAAGCTTTCAGCTTACTGTGATCAGATCGTAATGAAATAGAGCAAACTACTCAACAACAATAACATACCCAATGTAGTCCCACCACAAGTTGCGTCTAGTGAGGATAGTGTACGCATACCTTGCCCCTACCTTGGGAGGTATATAGGCTGTTTCTTGTAGATCCACTGCTCAAGGAAAAGCATTTCAAAGCAGGTAAAACTCGAGCAAGCTACTCACTAATACTCCCTCCGTTTCAATATATTCGACTTACTTTCCTTTTTAGTCCGTTTAAAAGAGAATGACTCTTTGTTTTTTTGGCAACTCTTAAATTCTAACTTTTCACATGACATGTTTAAGAACACAAGATTAAAAGGGATTTGGGTACATTCTATATATCTTTAGTTTAGAACCATGAGATTCAAAAGACTTCTTTACTTTCTCAGAGCTGTGTCAAGTCAAAACCATACAAACAAATTAGAACGGAGGGAGTATTCAAATATTAATGGTCAAAACACTATAACTTCATCTATTGCAAGAAAAACATAGCTGGTCTTATTGAACGGTTTAGTTGAACGTTACCTCAGACGTGGTCTTGCTCACATGGTCTTGGTCTAGTGTAAGATGCAAAGCATGATTTGTGGGTTAGACACGTCTCATGAGTTCGCCGCAGACAAAGTCTGGTATTTAAGTGGAGAAAGGCTGACGGGCAGGCTGTGAGCCACAACCTTTGGGGATTTCTTGATTATAAATGAAATAAACGTAGGTCTCAATACTGGATAAAGGCGGAGGCTTTCAATAGTTTACGATCAACCTAACTAGTAGAACTATAATAAATCGTCTGGATACTGAATTCATTGGGATGGATTGACCTGAATAGAGCTGAATGAACACATAAATACATATAATCAAACCCAAATTACTTATAAATTTGAGTAGTAGTTGATCCATTGATTGCATGGTAAAACATTTAGCAGCTGTTTGGTAGGATGCAATAAAGAAACTAATACATGTATCGGACATTGTGTTATTTAATTTATTGTTTGGTAGGATTTTCACACTATGAAGGGGAGCCTTGGAGTAACTGGTAAAGTTGCTGCCACGTGACCAGGAGGTCACGGGTTCAAACCTTGGAACCAGCCTCTGGCAGAAATGCAAGGTAAGGCTGCGTACAATACACCCTTGTGGTGGGACCCTTCCCGGACCCTACGCATAGTGAGAGCTTTAGTGCACCGGGCTGACCTTTTTTAGGATTTTCACACTATGTATAACTAATACCCCTATTCAGTATTATAAGGTGTTAGTTACCATGGTATTAGTAATACAACAACACACCAGTGGAATATCACTAGGTCTGGAAAGAGTAGGTATATGCAGTACGCAGACCTCACCCTTACTTCGTAGAGGTAGAGAGGGTGTTTCCAAAGGACCCTCAGCTCAAGTACAACAAATCACAGTAGGTATGAAAAGGAAAACAACAGTGAAGAAAATGTAGCAACTAATAAGAGAACAGTAACAACAAAATAATGCGATAACCGAAACACAAGAAACAACAAAAGATGATAGATATCAAAAGCAAGGCACTACAAGAATAAGGCTAATACTACTACAAGCACCACCATGCCTAAACCCATCAAAAAGCAAGACAACACTCCATTACCTACTAACCTACTATCCTAATACGCGGCCTCCTCACCTTCCTATCTAAGATATGTCCTCGGTAAGCTAAACTTGCGCTGCAGTAAACAAGATTTATTAATACATGTATATATATCATTAATACAACAAACCAAACGTGGATAAGAAATAGTACCATCATTACTAATACGTCCTGTTCAGTACTATTGTTATACATATTTGTACAATACTATTCTAATACATTCTACGAAATGACCCCTTTGACGTATGATTCTGGAAAAATAAAATCAGTACCTGCCCTTGCGTATCGTCTGATCATTATAGCAAATGTATCAAGATTAGGTCTTTCAGCAGCATTAAGCCCATCAAGTATCAAATCCCAAGCAGAATCAAATTCCCTCTCCTTACCAAGAACATTAACCATAGCATTAAACACAGCTATCGAAAACTGAAACCAGTGTTTCTTCTGAGCCCACAAATAAAGGGTAAGCAAAGGCTTAGGAGAAGAATCAAAATGAGCAAAAAGATCAAGAAACAAACACTCATTTATTACTTCAACCTCAGATTCCTCCAATGCATTTTCAAGAATTTGACCAGGTGGGATGGTGGGGTCACGTAGGAGTTCACATAGGGTGGTGAAAGTAGTGGGGGAGTAATTAGGGGAGGGTGGGGTGGTGGGTGGGTGAGGGGGAAAGAGGGGGAGGGTTTGTTTGGGTGGGTGGTGGTTGAGTTTAGGCCATTTCTTGATGTGGGGTTTTGGTTGTGTTGATTTTAGCCATGATTGGGTTGAGAAGAGCTTAGATAGAGAGGCGATGGAGCGGGGGATGTGTGTGTTCATGGAGAAACAGAAGCAGAGTGATAATGGCGGATTTTGAGTTTTTTTCTGGGGTTTATGAGTTGTAGGGGTGGGCAAAAACGGAAAATCACATCAAACTGAATTCATTCGGTTCTTTGATTTGATTTTTTTTTTTTTTCAAAAAATAAAAAAAGAGTTTGATTCTTTAATTCGTGTTTAATTTAAAGGTCAATTTATAAATGTAATGTATACTTTATCATATATAGTGAATATCTATTTATGAAAAAGTTAAGAAATGTAAGGTTAATTTTTCCTATAAATAAAAGATTATCCGTAATTCACCAATCAAAGAATCTCTAAAGAGTGTTTTCTCTCCATTCTTCTTCTTCCTTTCTTTATATTTCATAACACGTTATCAGCACGAGACTTTGGCAAAATAAAGTGAGACTCTAAATTTAAAGGTAATTTCAAGGTAGTGATTTCTTATGTTATTTGTCTTTTGCTACTAATGAAATAATTATTGTTGAATTTGAGAAAAAAATAATTGGTTTGGAACCACTTATGCTTTAATTTTGTTCATAAAAAACAACATTGTTAAAAGATATGATGATGATTTAAATCTCATTTCAACATTGTTAAAAGATATGATGATGATTTAAATCTCATTTCATTAAGAGGGTAAGACATTGGATTAAAATTTTCAATGCACCATGATGATAAAATGTTCAGTTCAAGTTCCATCAAGTTATAGCCTAAGACGCCTTTTAATATGGATAAGATATTGAGTTTGAATCTCAATACACCAGACTGATGATACTATGATAGCTAACACAAAATAATGAGTGTTTGTGAAAAGCCATAAGATATGTCCCAATGAATATGCTCCATTCTCTGAAATGAATGTGGTAGGAGTGCATAATATGTGTGAAAGAAGACAAATGATTGAATGTACGAATAAAGCGTGATGGGACAATATGATAATAATCATCAAAAGTGATAACATTTTCACACGCTTATTATGACTATAAGATATGTTAGAGAAAAATTTCCTATATTATATGTATGCCTCGATTTGCTCCTGAAGTAGCAATATCATGAAAGAGGTTATAAGCTATCAAAATTTGATAGGCTTAAGGCACAATTATATTTCATTCCTGATGAATGAAAATTTTGATTGTTATAAGTATAGATCCATTCCTTGGGACGAATGTGATAATATCTAAAAAAGCTTAGCAATAAAACATGCACTTGGTTCTAGTGGTATCACAACTCACATCCGAAAAAGGCAGAATAATTGAGAAGAGTTATTTTGGAAGCTACTTCTAAAGTAGTAAATCTGAAATTTATTCATGTAATAGTAGATTTAAAATTTACTAAAGAAAAAAGTACATGTCATGGTAAACTTGGAGTTTACTGGTATAAAAGTTAATAAATGGACATGGACGATTGCGACATCCGAAAGATGTGCATAGTGAGTATTAAACATATATTGAAGAGCTAAAAGATTTTTCAAGAGTTGTGTATGTTGCTTGTTCTCGTGAGACGTTGGTTGGACCAACTAATGCTGGGATTTGATCCCTCAAAATCTGAAAAAGTATAAAAGGTGAATATGACCCGTTTACTAGTCATGTGATCTATTAAGATGCATCAATATAAGATGATCATAGGCGAGTTTATTGTCAACCTGTAGTTTGACATTCATAAAGTTGCCTGCTCAATAAAATTGAGTTAAGAGCATAATTTTCAGATTATGTAATCAAGATAATTCATCTTGATAATGTTGATTTGGCATAGAATGTCTTTGATAAATAGATGAACCATTGCTAATGAGAACAAAAACTTCATATGTTGATTTGAAATATTATATACAAAAGTACTTGTATGTATCAAACCAATAAATTATGATAAATTTCCTCTCAAAGTTGGTTCTGATTCAGGAACCACACGTTGTCCATCTAATAGTTTTGATGTGCGGTATACAATTAATGAATATACCACAATGCACAAAGATAGATTCCTCAAAGAAGATGGAGGATGTATGTTAGTTTTCCTAACATAAGGGGGAGATTATAAGCAACTATGAAATACGTTAGGAATTATCATCAGATTCTCATTCATAACATAATTCAAGTCAAATGCCAAAAGTATTTGCTGACACAAATTTAATCTTATATTTAAGATGCAAGTGCTCCTATATTGTGTCCCTAAAGGACAAAGTCTACACATACGTAAAGCATGGTAGACCAATCGATTTCAAATGAAATAATCCTTGAAAAAAAAGGAGCAAATGATCATGATAAAGAGGCAATGTGCTCTTGAAGAGCCAACGACATAACACTTTATTAAACCTTATGAAAGGTTCAGGTACCTAAAAATAATGAAGTGATGAGATCTCAAAATATTATGTCACATTGTGAATCGATACAAAATGATATATCATCGATAATATCTTTAATAAAATATTGATGCAATATTGTAAAAGATTACGATGGTCTGAACTCTACGTTTATTGAAGCATGCTGACGTAGAAATATTTATCAAGTGGCATAAAATGATGCATCTTTGTAAGCACAAAACTTATTTGATTTGCAGTCCAAACACTTGAAGATGTCACACATGACATGCTGAATATTGTCATTTGATAAAATTTATATGAAAACTTTTTTAAAGATTCAAAATGTTTGAAACATATAAAATTTTCTGGAAAACTTATTTATAATTCTTATATTGTATAAGTTTATGGCTTGAAAATTATTGAAACTCTTGGAGAGTTTTCAAAAACAATAGATTATTTGCTAAAACGAGAAATATATCAATTTAGATTGGTTATGAAGTACCATATCTTAGTGTAATTGATACACTCATGTATCTTGAAAATACTACAAGGCCTGATATAGCCTTTCGATCAATTTGTTAGCAAGGTATAGTACTGCTTCTACTAGGAGACATCAAAATGAGATCAAACATATGAGCTTATTTTATTCTAAAGATTGTAGTCCCATATTATTGGTTATGATAATGCTGGGTACTTATTTGACTCGTATAAAACTCGATCTCAAATAAGCTACGTGTTCATATATGGGGATACTGCCATATCTTGGAGATATACAAAATAGTCTATCAGAGCCACTTCATCGAACTATGCTAAGATAATAGATATTCATAAAACAAGCCAAGAGTGTGTGTGGTTGAGGTCCACAATACATCTCATTCGCGAAAAATGTGATTTGAATGTGACAAAGTACCCATAATTTTTTATGAGGATAATGCAGCATGCACAACAGAACTTAAGGGAGGACTCAAGGAGATACAACAAAACACATTTTGCCAAAACTTTTTTATACACACTAGCTATAAAAAGATGGTGATATTCAGTGCAATAGATTCGTTCAAGTGACAATGTGGCTGATTTATTCACTAAGTCTCCTCCAACTATGACTTTCAAAAAGATGGTACACAAGATCGGGATGCAAAGATTTAAGGATGATCTCATTATGGGGAGTTAATACGCGTTGTACTCTTTTTTTCTTATGAGGTTTTGTCCTACTGAGTTTTCCTTGTAAGTTTTTTAATGAGGCAACCTATACGCGTATTGTTAGAGATGTGTACTATTTTTTCTTCACTATATTTTTTCTCATTGAATTTTTTCTAGTAAAGTTTTAACAAGACACATTATCTATCAATTAGACATTCAAGGGGGAGTGTTATAAATGTATTGTCATATATAGTGAATGTCTACTTTATCATATGTAGTGAATGTCTACTTTATCATATATAGTGAATGTCTATTTATGGAAAAGGTTAGTTTTTCTTTATAAATAAAGGGGTTTTCTTAATTGTAATTCACCCATCAAAGAACCTATAAAAAGAAATAATAATTACTCTCTCTTCTCTCTCCATTTTTCTCCTTCTTTGCTTTATATTTTATAACAGGTCACTGTTTTTTGATGCAATGGTTTTAACTTTGACACAAAACCTTCATCCATTTTTATTTATTCATAATGTCCAATAATACTTGTCTAGTTTATAAAAATTAATGAATAATATACTTATTTATAAATTTTATCAAATTTATTATATTTAAAATGTGATATAGTAAAATTATTTCCGTTTCTTATTATTTTTAAGGTGCTTATGTGTCAATTATAGCAAACAAGTATCTAGAGTGTATTAAAATTAGGGATGTGCATTAGATCTTTTGATTGGTTTTGTGTTCTTAGATTTTGGTCTTCATTTTTTTTTATTTTGAAAAAGTACAACTAAATCGGAACCAAATAAATTTGATTTAGTTTGACTTTTCTCTTTTCAGTCTGATTTTTTGCGATTCAACTATTTGTTATTCTAATAATTAATACTGTAATATAATCAAAGTTATATTTGTATGTTGCAAGAAAATAAAAATTATATAAAAGAAAAAGTAATAATATTGAATGGTTAAATATACTTTTTAATATAAGCCACGAGTAAAACTTTAAAACGCAATACTTTAAAGTATATGAAAAGATGTCCAAACATAAAATACAAGCTAATCATAATGAAGCAATTAACTGATTCGACAATAATTAAATGCAATACGGAAATATGGTAGTAACTTGAGAAAATTGAAAGAAAGGTGTCTTTTAAGTCTTGAATGAAGGATTGGTGACATTGACCAACTTAACGGGTCAAACATAATTAGAAAACTTGATTAAGTTAATTGTGGACTTGATTAATATTTTCAAAACTTTCTAATCTTTGCAAAAATACAAATCAACCCAACTCACACCCCTCTTCAATCCAAATCATTAACCGTCTCTCGACAGCTTCTCTCAACCAATAGTTCTGCAAATTTCTCCTTTCAATCCCCGGTGACTTTAATCTCCGACGACAAATAGTTGGGATTCGAGTTCCTTTTCGACTTCAACCTTCAATCGACGCGACAACCTTGATCTTCGGCCACAACATCTTCGAATTCTTCATCGTTTCTTTTCTTCTTTCACAGGTAAAAATTATGGCCTTTTTAGTTTTGAAGAAAACGAGGAACTTGAGCCAACTTCTCTTATAGTATTGGTTAACAATTTTAATATTTGTTGCTTTAATTTGAAATGTGATCTGAATAAAACTCTAATTCCTGTTTGTTTCATTTTTTTGAAGTTTGATTTTTGTTGTTTGTGTTTCTACAAGCAAAACAACGATTTTAGTGTTTTTCGTGTTGCGCCCGCTGCTGGGTTGATTTCTTCTGTTCTTATTTTTGGTAAAAATGGTGATATTGCTATTTTTCTGTTGAACAAAATTGTGCTATTATTTTTTTTCTCCAATAGATTATCCATCTAGTGCAATATATTAACCATCTGATGCAACAGATTTATCATATAATGCAATAGATCAACCATCTGATGCAACAAAGGAACCATCAGATTAAAATTTTGATGTAACAAATTAAATATTTGATGCAACTGATTCACCTTCTGATGCAACATATTAATCTTTTGATGCAACAGATTTAACATATGATGCAATAATTTAACTATTTGATGCAACAAATTAACCATATGTTGCAATAAATTAACCATATGTTGCAACAGATTAACCATCTGATGCAAAAAATTTACTATCGAATGCAACAGAGAAACCATCGGATTAAAAATCTGATATAATAGATTAACCATCTGATGTAACAGAAGAACCATCGGATTAAAGATCTGATGCTACAGATGAACCTCCTATTGGATAAAATCCTACCCACTCTTCCAATAGGATATGTCCAAGACTTGATTTTTCTAACTGATCATTCATCTGCCGCGATAGATGACCTTTCTATTGGAAGAAATCTAAACAATATTGACCGTTGATAACTGTTCTAATAGATCACTCATATGTTGCAATATATGTGTGACCTGTTGCATAGGCCATTCATCTTTCTCAATAGATGGCTGATATATTTTGTATTATCACAACAGATTACTCAGCACCGTTGCTGCAGGTTAGTTAACTATTCCGACAGATCACTCATATATTGCAACAGATGTCTGATCTGTTGCACAAACCATTCATCTTTCTCAGCAAATGAGTGATATGTTTTATATTATCGCAATAGATTACTCATCCATTGCTATAGGTTATTTAACTGTTCCAACAGATCACTCATAGAATACAACAGATGTGTGATCTGTTGCACAGATCATTTATTTTTCTCAACAGATGAGTGATATGTTTTGTATTGTTGCAACATATTACACATCCGTTGCAACAGGTTATTTAACTATTCTAATAGATTACTCATATGTTGCAACAAATGTGTGATCTGTTACATAGACCATCCATCTGTCTTAAAAGATGAGTGATACATTTTGTATTATTGCAACAGATTAATCATCCACTACAACAAGTTGGTTATATGCTGTAAAAAATTGATTATATGCTGCAACAGATATACTACCTAGTGTAACAGATCAGTGATCTGTTGGAATTATTATTTTACTGTTTTGCTTGTTAGATTTACTGTTATTTTTTTTAACGATTCATTAATCCACTATAATATATTTTTGTATGTTCCTGTTAATTTTAGATAATATAGATCCCAAAAGAACAGAAACCAAATCAAGTCTAAGTAAAGGAACAAGTGAAGCAGTGAGGCTACATCCACCACTCTATGAACTTGCTTTACAAGCGTTATCTCAATCAAGAGCAGAATATGATGAACACAAGGAAAATGAATGTTTCAAAATAGATAATCCAAATGCCAATAGCCCTTCCACCGAAGAGTTGGTCAAAACCTTCAACATTGATCGTTATCCTGTGAGAACGCAGTGCGATGGTGCTACAGATTTAATGGGTGATTTCATAGTTAGGTCATCCATGGGAAAATCTTTTGATGCCTTCAGAAAAATACTCCGAGAACAAAAATTGGATGCTTATTTCAGGGACAACTGCTTTGGAAAATATCTTGATTTGCCGGAGGACAACAATGTTCGTTTTCAAATGAAAATCGTATATGAACTTCTCAAGCGTAAGTTTATGTATGAAAACAAAGATAAGATAGATGAGGTGCGGATAAATTACTGTGGCATACCTATTTTTTTGGTTGGAAGGAGTTTGCCATAGTTATTGGACTAAAATATTATCCTTCTTCTCCTTCTCAAGTTATACCTATTCTAACCCAAAAAAGCACCACGCACACCCAAAAAAGGCAAAAGCAAGTCGTGTGATCGTGATGACCTGGTGTCCGTTGTTGGTCCAAGCTTCAGAAATAAAAATTTAATAGAAGCAAAGAAAGGTAAAGGACTTCCAAAGAAGCACAAATAGTCATTGTGCTTGGTTTGGTTTATACATAATATTCTTTGGGCGAGAGACGTTAACAACAACATAAGCGTTGGTTTAATAAAGCTCTTCGAGGATCTTGAGGCGTTTAACAACTATCCTTGAGGTTATGAAAGCTTCAAAATGACTGTCAAATATTTGTTGACTCCGTTAGCGCCAAAGACAGTATGGCTTTCCACGGGCTTTCATGGTAAATGTTTCTTTCTTTTATTATGATATCCTTCATTTTTTTTACACAATAATGGTTTTGATTTATTGACGTTATTTTATAGGCTTGGGCGTTTGAAGCCATTTCTTATTTGAGACAACAAGTGAACTACCAGGAAGAAGTTTTCTGTCCAAGAATCTTGAGATGGTTGTTGGCCAAAACTGATAAAAATGCAAAATTTCTTGATCTCTTCAACCTCCCGAAGGATGCAGTAAGTATAGTTATAATTAAGTTTTTATTTTAATTAATGATTTTTTAAATGATCTAATCATCATTATAATATATGTAATGATTTATGTTAGATTGTGCATCCGTCGTTAGTTTCGACTAATCGAGAGTTGAATATGTCATTTTTTCTTACTTTACGGTCTGTGCAAACTTTATCAGACCCTAAGGTCATTGACAGAATAAAAATGAAATTATTTGGAGCAACAACCATTACAAGAAAAATAATTTTAGAGGGTGTGCTTATTGTTATTGATGCTCTTAGTGGTGATGGGGCTGTTGGTGGTGGTAGTGGTGCTGCTGTTGGTGCTAATGATACTCCTCTTATAGTACTTAAAATAAAATATTATGAGTATGATCATACTGATTATACAGATTTTGCCTCTCCTAGCGAATGTTCTGCATGCAAATGTCAAGACTGCAAGGCAAAACATGATGTAGTGATTAATGCTATTAATGCATTAACTGCTTCTGTAAAGGAGTTGAAATCTAAGAGGAGTGTCATTACATCAAAGAGTATTTTACATCCATCCACTCCATTAGAGATTAAGGCTAAGAGGAGAAGAAAAGTGATTTCCAAGGCATTATCAAGCATACAAAAAAGTAAAATTGCAACTTCTTTGTCCGTGTGTTGCACTGAGCAATGTACAATCTCCAAAGGAGAGCAACACGAGTTGAAGAAGGTGAATATACTGTTCCAACTAACAAACAGACACATATTTATTTCAATAGATGACATATCTGCTGAAAATTATCAAACAGATATATACATCTGTTGCAACAATTGACTAACTTATTGGACCAGATAAAGTATCTGTTGTGACATATGTCGTCTATTTTAGCAAATCAAACAGCTCTTCATACTGCTTTTATTTGTACCAATAATTGACTTATATGATGCAATAAATGAGCCATATATTGCAACAGATGGTTCATCCATTGGAAATTATCATACAGGTCTTACTCATGTAGAAATTTGTCCCAACAGTTGATTCATTATTGCAACAGAAATATAATCTGTTGGAGATAATTTAAAATAGGAGGAAGACCTATTTGATTTGCTAGAACATATGAGTTATTCTTTTTCATTTTATTATATCTCCGTGATTAGCATTGTCCAATTCTGGCTTTCCAAATAGATGCAGAAGCTACTGCTGAACAACATTGACAATATGCTACTCTTTTTATGGAAATACGAAGAATAGAAAGCGCAAAAACTGTATTGAGTAGATCTTTATAGCTTGAGTCTGTCAAGGTAATAACCTCACCCCTCCTTAGGCATCCTTGGCATCAATACTTAAATTGTTGATGTATTTTTTGAGATCTGTACCCATAACAGTTTTTTTACATTTCATTTATTCATTGATTTATTTCAGCTAATTTCTGAAGGCTTTGATTTATTTTATTTTGTCTATGAATTTTATTTTTTTCTTAGATTTGAACTTATTAATTGAAATGGAATACTAGATTCAAATATTGTAACATATATTGTATCTATTGCAACAGATGACATATCTGTTGGAAAAATATCAAACAGATTTAGACATATGTAATAGACTACATATATAATTATTAAATACATCTGAGTTATTCTGTAATTAGTTATTCTTCAGTTCTCTATATATACAGCTGTAACCCCTTCAATATTAATGAGATCAATTATTATTAAATCTGTATCATGGTATCAAAGCTAGGGTTTCTTCTTCCGCCCAAACCCTAATCTCTCCTCTTTTCCGACGTGTGTGCGCCGCCGCCACCGTCTACACCACGCCGCACGGCCTCCCTCCTCCGCCGTAGGTCGGCGCCATGGACAAGGTTATTGATCCTCTGTCAAAATTACCGTCTGGAGTAAAATTACTGCTCAGGAATCTCCACAATCTCATCCCCGAAAAATTATCTGACAACAACTACCCGGCCTGGGCACTTAACGTCCGCACCGCCCTCGCAGCCAACTTGCTGCTCGGATGGATTGACGGTGCGGAGAAGCCGCAGCCCGAGACAGCCGAGAAGGACGGCGTCAAGCTCCCAAATCCCGACTACCTTCCGTGGATGATCGTAGACACTCAGATCCGAGCCTGTCTTCTCGCAGTTATTAGCCCCTCTGTGCACAAACACGCCCGGGGTTTTCTCACATCGGCTTCACTTTGGGACGCACTAGCCACAAGGTACAACTCTGTGTCCACGGCTCATATTTTTCAGTTGCGTGACAAATTGCATACTCTTCGGAAGGGAACGAAGACGATGACTCAATACCTTGATGATGTGGCCTCTATTCTGTCTGACCTAGATGCTGTGAACGAGATTATTCCTGAACGAGACGTGGTGAATGCCGTGATACGTGGTCTTCCGGCTGGCTATTCCTCTCTCAAACAGCATATTCGCCTCTCGCCTGTCGAAATCACTCTGAATCAACTGTCTGGATGGCTTAATGCAGAAGAATTGAATCTAGACATGGAACACAAATTACTGCTCGGAGAAGCCAGTTCCACCCCTGGCGTCACGGCTCTTTACTCGGCTGGCAGCGGAGGCTCGGCCAGGGGTCGCGGTGACGATCGCCGTAACCAAGGGCGAGGCAGCGGCGGCGGTGACCGTCGAAACACCGGGCAGCAAGGCAGAGGCGGGCCTCCACCGAGGGACGGCTTCCAGTCAGGCCGCGGACAGGGGCGAGGAAACCAGCGGATGCCCACACGAGATCTTCCGACGTGCCAAATTTGTGCTAAACGGGGCCATTCTGCGGCTAATTGCTGGTATCGTTATGATGACTCGCAGAATGTAAATAGCCAGTCCGGAGGATCAAGGGCGATGCATGCGTCCACAAACGCTCAATCTGGCGATTGGTATCTAGACACAGGTGCTAACACCCATGTGACGTCGGATTATTCACAACTTCAAGCTCCTCATCCGTATCATGGCTCAGAAACTATTACAGTAGGCAATGGTCAATCCCTTCCCATCACAAACACCGGCTCTGGGTATGTCTATACCCCAAATGGTAAATTTCATCTCTCAACCCTTCACCACGTCCCTTCCCTCACATCCAATCTTTTATCTGTTTATCGCTTTACTAAAGAAAATAACTGCACCCTCATTTTTAATGACACCAATTTCCAGATAGTGGACAATACCACGAACCGGGTGCGGTACACGGGCCGCTGTGAGCATGGGCTATACACTCTTCCATCCAGGTCTCCGTCTGTTGTGAGTCAAGCCATTCTCTCGTCAACCTGGCATCGCCGGCTTGGGCACCCATCATCCGCCATCACCAAATCCATTTTATCTTCCTTAGGTTTTAATTTTTCAGAAAAATTACATTGCGAGTCCTGTTCAGTGTCTAAATCTTGTCGTTTACCTTTTTCACTGTCTGAACACAAGGCCACTGCGCCATTTCAATTAATTCATTCTGATGTTTGGGGTCCAACCTCAGTTCCTTCTGTTCAAGGTTTTCGTTATTATATCTGTTTTGTTGATGATTACAGTAAATTCACTTGGCTTTATCCTCTGAAATTTAAATCCGAAGCTTATACTATTTTTGTAAACTTTGACCGAATGGTTCAAAATCAATTTAATGCCAAAATCAAAATTTTTCGAAGTGACAATGGCAAAGAATTTGTCAACAATGCATTTGGTGTTTTTCTTCAAAATCTAGGGGCTCTTCATCACACTTCATGTCCATATACCCCTGAACAAAATGGCGTTGCTGAGCGCAAACACCGTCACCTAATAGAAACAGTTGTTGCGCTCCTCCATGATTCCACCTTACCTGTTTCCTTTTGGGTTGATGCCCTTGCTACTGCCAACTACCTCATAAATCGCATGCCCACTCACACTCTCTCCAACTCCACTCCATATGCCCGTCTCTACAATCATCCACCCGACTATATCCATCTCCGCCCGTTTGGGTGTCTAGTTTATCCCTGGTTGCGTCCGCACACTCAACATAAACTTCAACCTCGGTCCACCCCTTGTGTCTTTCTAGGCTATCATCCCACTATCAAAGGTTACAAATGTTTCGATCCTGTATCTCAGAAAACATATGTTTCCCGTCATGTTCGTTTTGTGGAGGAACAATTTCCTTACACAAGTCTTTCCTCTACTCCATACTCCCCCAATCCACTTGGCGTTGTGCCATTATTTCCGTCCTTTTCTCACGCTCATGCTCCGGCTCACTCGGCACCTAACCCGGTACCCCACTACACCACTACCCACCCGAAACCCCAAACCTCCCACCCGAACACCCAGCCGACTGCCACACAACCCACCACTTCCCTACATCATACTCCTAACACACATACAGCCACCCCATCCACCGCTGCACATCCCAGCTCCCACGGCAGCCCCACCCAACCCCCGCCCACACATCATACAACTCCACCACCCCTTCCTAATCACCCTCCACTCAACACTCATCCTATGACAACCCGAGCCAAGGCCGGTACCTTCAAACCCAAAGCCTACCACACTCAAATACCCTTTGATGCACATCCCACAACTGAGCCTACTACCTACAACCAAGCCTCCAAAAATAGTTTCTGGTGCCAAGCTATGGATGAGGAATTTCAGGCTCTGAATGAACAACGTACATGGGATTTGGTACCTCTGCCTAGTAACCGAAAGTCTATTGGGTGCAAATGGGTGTTTCGCATCAAACGAAATTCAGATGGATCTCTTTCTCGCTATAAAGCACGTCTGGTTGCAAAAGGGTATCATCAGGAGTATGGTGTGGATTATAAGGAGACCTTCAGCCCTGTTGTTAAGCAACAGACTATTCGTCTGGTCTTGTCTCTTGCTCTTCACTATGATTGGCCGCTTCATCAGCTAGACGTCAGCAATGCCTTTCTTCATGGTCATCTTGAGGAAGAAATCTATATGGTTCAGCCACCGGGATATGTTAATCCCAACCGTCCTCACTATGTTTGCAAGCTTCGCAAATCACTGTATGGCCTGAAACAGGCCCCTCGTGCCTGGTACACACGTCTCTCTACTTTTCTGCAGGGTCTTGGTTTTCGCACCTACCATCATGACAACAGCCTCTTCACCCTTCACTGTTCTCGAGGGACAGTCATCATTCTTATCTATGTGGATGATATTGTTATTACAGGCAGCTCGTCATCACTCATCACTGAAATTACTGAAGCTATGCATCGTGACTTCAAACTTAAGGACCTCGGTCCTCTGGAGTTCTTTCTTGGCCTCGAACTCATCCGCAAATCGGGAACCATATTGATGCATCAGACAAAATATACCCTTGAACTTCTAAATCGGGCTGGAATGACAGACTGCAAACCCGCGGTCACTCCCATGGCAGTCCGCCAATCCCCAGGGCCGAATACTCCCTTTGCCGATCCTACACTATATCGGAGCCTCGTCGGTGGACTTCATTATCTTGCTGTTACTCGTCCGGACATCCAATATGCAGTCAATCGAGTCTCCCAATCAATGCATGCTCCCACAGAACAACACTTTCAGGCCTTGAAACGCATTCTGCGCTATCTTCAAGGTACTCTTCACTGTGGAATTTTATTTCAAAAGGGCTCGTTTGATATATCTGTTTTTTCTGATTCGGATTGGGCTAACGACAAAGATGATCGAAAGTCCACTACTGGATATATTGTTATGATGGGACCGAATCTGATTTCCTGGTGCACCAAGAAGCAAACGCGAGTGTCCCGTTCCTCCACAGAAGCAGAATATCGTGCCATGGCTGCGGGTGTTGCTGAAGCCATGTGGTTACGATACCTTACGGATGCACTTGGCATTCCCCCGACGAAACCACAGATTTATTGTGACAATCAGTCCACTATTTGTGTTACCAAAAATCCAGTCCTTCATGATCGTATGAAGCATGTTGGGTCTGACTGTCACTTTGTTCGCGATGAGGTACTTGCAGGAGCGATGACCACGCACTATGTCCCATCTACTGACCAGCTTGCTGATATTCTCACCAAGCCTCTTCCGTTACAGCCTTTTCAGTCTCTCTGCTCCAAGCTGCCCCTCGTTACCGCTGATCAGCTTGCGGGGGGATAATAGACTACATATATAATTATTAAATACATCTGAGTTATTCTGTAATTAGTTATTCTTCAGTTCTCTATATATACAGCTGTAACCCCTTCAATATTAATGAGATCAATTATTATTAAATCTGTATCAATATGTTACAACAGGTAGGTAATCTGTTGGAAATTATCAAACAGGTCTTCCCACTGTTGCAACAGATAGACTTAGAAACATCGACATAATGCAACAGATGACTAACCTATTGCAACAGATAAACTATATGTCAGAACAGGTAGAATATATATTATAACAGATGGAAAATCTGTTGTATTATAAAAATTCAACTTTCATTGGACATAAAAAATTGCCACTACATATAAAAAAGTGAAAGTGAATTGAAATAAAAAAGGCGGAACCCATCGACAGTGTTCAGTTCAAACACCTAAAATAAAATAGGCATCAAGTAGACAATGTTCATTTTAAACACGTAAAATAAAATAGGCATCAAATGTGTTAGTTTGACACTTTTTTCCATGTTGGTTGCTTGCATGTAATTCATGCAGCCAAGACTCGTTGAACCCCCATTTTTGCTGACTTGGCATCTGATTTGGCCCCCAACGGTCATTTTCCCCCATTGTCTTATATATTCATCTTCTTTCTAAAATTTAATCCTAAATTCCCAAATCTTCTTCTTCATCATCATCTTTTTTTATCTATCCAAATTCTTCAAATTATTTGCATTTGGTCTTTCTTTTCTTTCTTCATATTTTTTTTATTTTTTTCAACTGAGCTTGACAATGTCGAGTGCATCTTCCACTGTTTTTGTGATAAAGATTTTCGATATTGTTAGTGCGGTCATGAATCTCTATTGAAGACTTCTTGGACTCAACAAAATTCAGGTCGTAGATTTTTTACTTGTAAGATTTCAACGGTAATATTTTTTTAATTTAATTAGTTGTTTAATTATTATTTGTAATTATTTTGTAATTGTGTTCTTGTTTTTATAGAAATTGGGTGGATGCGATTACTTTGATTAGTATGAAGAACGACACCCTTCACAAGCAAATCGTGTAATCTGGGGTTTGTTGAAGAAAGTCAAGGCTTTTGAAGAGAAACAAAATCGAGCAAGAAGATACTATATTATTGCCGTTATTGCTACTGGTTTGGTGTTGTTGGACACATGGATATTCAAGCCTAATTGTTGAAATTTTCATGGTGATGTATTTGCTATTAGTTTGGCGTTGTCGAGCACATGAATATTCAAGCGTAATTGTTGGAAAATATCAAATAGATTTAAGCATATGTTGTAAAATTTATGTCATCTGTTGGAAATTATCAAACAGGTCTTCCAACGGTTGCAACAAATTAAACTTAGATTAGATTAGATAGAAATAACATCGGCATAATGCAACAGATGACCAACCTATTACAATAGATAAACTATATGCCAGAACAAATAGAATATATTTTACAACAGATTGACAATCTATTGCATTATAAAAAACTCAACTTTCATCAGAAAAAAATTATTGCCACTACATGTACATGTAATTTAAAGTAAAGTGAAGTGCGACTTGAAATAAAAAATTATTATTTCACAGGCTCCAAGCGTCCAGTTAGTACCCCATAATCCCAAACCTCTTGCAGGTTTGCCACAATGTTGTTGCACAAAAAGGTCGTTGGCTCGGCCATTTCTGTGCTGGTTAGCAAACATTCGATGTGTGCAAGCGCATGCGAGTAGCATGCAAAACTGGTATAATTTTGGGAAGGTTCATGCCCTTGTTTCGACCTTTAAAATCCCATGATTTCTTCATCAACACTTTCTCTGGCAAATGATTCATCAGTTTACTCTCCCTTAACAAGATGGGAAATAGCTTCATCAGTGGTTGCACGTGGAAAAAAATGACCTTGTCGATGGCAGGTTGTGGCAGTCATAAACTTTGATCTTTTCCTCCTCGAGTAGTATCTCAATAGCTCGATAATGTATGCCATCCACGCTCATGACTGTAAAATTCCTATTTGTCTCAGTCCAGCTCTTGCCGTGTGGATTTGGCCTCTCCCCTCTAACATATTTTATTATTTCTTCTTCATCCCAGTCTAACATAGAAACTAACAAATCAAATCTTACGCCACAGTCTGACGCTTGATTATTGAGTTGATCATACTTATCCTTGAGCTTCTTGCAGAAGTGGAGGTCCATTATCCTATCGACAACGTCATAAGCTTTCGGGTACGCTAATTGCCTTTTTCTCATGAGATAGAGAATTTCGTCAACATACTATGATATAAGAAGTCAATTTTTAAATAGGTTAGTAATTGTAAAGATGCAGCGAATGGTCCATCTGTTGCATTGCGTTCTCTGAATCAATAATCCAATCCAATTGTAACACCCCAAATCTGATACCTAGAATGCTACACGGTGCTCATGACCCCGAAGGAACATAAGATAACCCATGATTGATATCTGTACCTGTACACTGCATAATATGATATAATAATGCAAAAACATGCACTGAAAGGCCATAAGGTTCAATACTGAACATAATCTGAATAATATAACATATGAGTGGGGTAATAGAATACCCAAAACAAAACTAAAAGTACTGAAGTCTGAAACATAATAGTCTAGAAAGCCTCTAAACATGACTGAAACTGTCTGAGTGAATAAGGAGTTGATGGGACATGTCCCCAACTAACTCCAACTAATAAAGTAATTAATGAGATAATAGCTAAATAATCATGTCCTCGAAGGATGAGGACTCACTTCTAACTCTGACTGCTGAAACTGGAATCTACTGCTGATCTGGAACTCGTGTCTCTGAACCTATGGTATGAAAATACCATAGCGCGAATGCGTCAGTATGACTGAATGTACTGGTATGCATGTGAGGTAGGTTAAATACATGGGGTCATATGCATGAACAATAATAATAGCTGACTAACTAACATGAGCGTGAGAGTACATGCATGAGACATAACAACCGACACTAATACCGTGATAATCATGATTACTAAATCTGAATTCTGATACATGATATACTGACAACTGATATAACTGATAACATGAGTGACCGTATCTGACAGTCCTGAATTTGATGGAACTATCTGAGTTCCATACTGTATCTGAGTTGACTATATCTGACAGTCCTAAAATTTGAAGAACTATCTGAGTTTTTTTACTGAGATTGATACTGAAATTGTGGGAAGTAGTTATCTAATCGGCATGCCCCTAATGCACCATTATGGCTGTGTTGGGGTCCAATCTGTAACCCCAATTGGAAGGGTGTCAATACTGCGCCACTGGTAAGGATAAGCTGTGAGGACCCTATGTTAGCAGGTACTCAAAATAAAAACGGTGGGAACCCTAAACTGACAGGTTAAGCCATCTCATCAACCCTAGACTGACATGTTAGATGTTTCAACCTACGCTGGCTACGTAGTTCTGGAACACAAGGATTGCTTCTATGAATCACACCTTAAGCTAGCAGGTGAGTTCCTATCCTTGGGTTTGCTCGGTGCTAATTTATACTCCCATCTGAATAAACTCTGAACGTGATTAACTGAAATGGACTGAACATGGACTAAGTTACTGAATTTTGTTAACTGACGAAATACTACTGGTATCTGACAACTGACTGAGTTCATAAGATCATGGAGATTTCCTGAGTCATAAGACTGTCTGAAGTCTAAGGATTCAAAGCTTGACTGAGAGTATTGTGAAAACATGACATGGCTCTAGGCACACAACTAATGTTTTGGGTACAAGTACCCCTAGGACTCGATAGAAGGAAACTGACATGACTTGACATTCTTGAATACATAATAATCACCACAATATATTTATTGAAGCATTTCATCAAACATGTGATAAACATAAACTTGTATATACATGGGGATTTCATGATATCATGCTAGTTAGGCAATTTTCCTTCATAGGCATTTAATCAAACATATTGTAGGCATAGTACATGTAAACATTATTGTTCAACAGTTAAATATCATAATTCAATTCTAATTTCATCATTCAAGGGTTTAGTCATAGGGTAGCATGAATTTATGTCTATAATAGTTAAACCCACATAGAAATTATCACCTAACATGGAGTAGATTTTGATTTCTCATTTATCAACATGAACAAGAACAGTCCAATCATGAATTCATAAAGAAAACCATACTCTTGAATTTAGAAAAGGGATTCTTGGGCTTCATGAACAAAGAGAGTCCATGAATGAACGCTATGCATACCTGGTTATGATTCTTGATGTTCTTGAACTTGAAGAATTGGAAATCCCTTATTTATTGAAGAAGATTGGATTTTGTTCCTGGAGATTAAGGTTAGAGAGAAACCCTAATATTTGTTGTGAAGTTATAATGAACACAATGACTGAAATCGTGTATTATTGGGTATATATAGGCGAGTGGTAAATGACCAAAATACCCCTATTTTAAATGATTTAAAATAACTGAACGTAGGGTGCAATGGTGGCCTCTGAAGGTCCATCGGACCTGCGACGATCTGTCGGGCCCTACCATCAGACCTGGGCAGAAACTAGTCCTACTGGTTATGTGCGACGATGACTTTCGACGGTACGTCGAATCTGCAATGGTTCATCGGGGCTTACCGTCGGACCTAGGCAGAAAGAAGGTCCACTGCCTCAGTGCAATGACAACCTCTGACGGTACGTTGAACCCACGACGGTCTGTCGGGTTCTACCGTCGGAACTGGGCAGTCCGATCTGCTTTCATAAAAGTCCATAACTTCTTCCCCTGATACCAAATTTTGATGAAATTGGTATCGATGGAAAGCTTAATCAATTTCCCACGTGATGGAAAGTGAAAATATCAAAAATACCACGTGTACAAGAATAGATTTTATATTTCAAAGCATGTTCAAACATCTTGGTGATGATTTCAAGCTAAGACAAGGCACGGGTATTACATCAACTTATGCAATAGATGAATAATAAGTTATAACAAAACCACTACCAGTTGCACCTGAATACCTAACTATTGCAATAGATTTCACATCTGCTGCGTAACTTCTTATTCATGGAGTATATTGGAAGGCTAGGTTAGGAAAAGTAAACTTACCTTGTCCTTGTACTGCATACGCATATCTGTCATAGTCTGGAAGTCTTGGGGAGGGGGGAAGGAAGGCATGGGGTAATCTGGTATGCCTTGCTTGGCATTCTTGGCCCGTCGCAAATCTCTCTTCTCTTTGGCGCCAAGTTCCATATATATGTCCACCTTCTTGAATAGCCCTTGAACTTCAATGGATTTTGGAGAGGGAGGAGTTGCTTTTTTTTTTTTTATTTCTGACTGGAGAGTACGTCGCTAATTGCTTTTTTCTTCCTCCTAACTGCCGTTGTAGGAGTGTATGGCTCCCTTACCTTCTTGGATGGTATGACACCTCTTTTTGATTTGAATTCTTTGACAGCTTTGGATATAGCCTCTACTTTTTCAAAGAGTTTTTCCAAGCTGTCCTTGCACTCTTCACATTTGCAACGAAAATACGAGGGTGAAGAGGGGTCAGAGGGACCTGTGTAAGGGTGAGAGGGACATGTGAAATGGGTGTTTTCAAACATATTTATTTTTTCTTGAGCATCAACATGCTCATTATCACGAGTGGTAGCAGCATCAGCATGGCTGCCACCAACACCAACAACTCCACCATAAGAAGCACCCGGATCTGCCTCAGTAGGTTGGTCATTAAGAGCCTCAATATTAGGCTGACCTTGACTACTCTTCTTATGACTATTGCTTCAGCCAATTCCTTCTTTATTAACTCCACCGTTGGGTCTATTATAGTATCAACATGACCTAGAGTAATAAAAGAAGTCATCACCAACTTCTGCTCAGTTGGCATGATCCATGGATGCACAACTTATAAAAAAAAGACAGATACATTTAAATCATATAATATAATAATTTTCACTGTTGCGTTGCATGTTAACACAATCAACTTCTACAACAGATTAACAATATGTTGCATCAGATTACCCATCTATTGCATAGTTTGTAGTAGATGGTTAAAATACGTTTGAGTCGGGTTCAGAGAACCAGAGCAACACAAGGATAATTTGATGCAAAATATCAATCATCTGTCGTAACAGATTACCAATCTGTTGCACAAGTTGCACAAGATGGGTAATCTGTTGGGTTACATATTATGCAATAGATGATCTATATGTCACAACAGATTAACAATATGTTACATCAGATTACTCATCTATTGCATAATTTGCAGTAGATGGTTAATCTGTTAGGAGTCGGGTTCAGAGAACCAAAGCAACAGATGGGTAATCTGATATAAGATATCAATCGTCTGTCACAATAGATTATCCATCTGTTGCATTGGTTGGCACGAAACAGGTGGTCATCTCAGAGGATAGCTTTGTCAGAAAATAGTGATTAAAGAGATCATTAAAGTTATCATCTCAAAGGTGACAATGATAACATCTGTTCAATATCTTTCATTAAGTAAAATTATTTTACTTAAAGAAGACGTACTACATCATCTAGAGGGTTAAAGAGATCAGCCTCCTTAATTTTTGGGTTTTTCTTTGCAGCCAACCATCTAAATATCCTTGGATGAGAAACCTTATTCGGGTAATCCATTACCTGTTTTTGGAGGGGAGGAATGACTTTAAATGCCCAAGGCTAAAAAATGTAAACAGGAAGCAAGCAAAAAAAGTCATACTCTAATAACTATATTTAATATAAATTAATGAATGAGTAAAAATAGTGATTAATTTTACCATAAAATCCCAAGAAAAGCCGTATAATGTGGTCATCTCAGAGGATAGCTTTGTCAGAAAATATTGGACAGTCAAGTAGAAGCTGTCGTATCTCCAGGGATAATTGTTGAATTTATCAAAATCCTCAGCACGCGCCAACAAATCATCTTCTATAACCTTGTTGATGTCTCTTTCCAATATAACTGAATGGGCAAACCAAACTAAGAACAATTGCTCCCTGTATTTCTTTGGTATAGTTTTATCCCTGAGATCTGTCACAAATCTGATACTTTGTAGCCACGTCGAGCAATGTCCAACAACTCATCTATTTTTTCCTTGAGTTTGTTGGTTTTACTGCTTGCCTTAGATATTTTATGGGGTGTTCCCTTGGCGATAGGTGGTTCTTCTAGATGATCTCATCTCAAGCCCGTCATTATGGCAAACTCTTGCAAGCCAAAACAAACCGACATGCCATAGTAGTTGATCTAGATTTCAACCATCTTTTTGCCCCCCTCCTCCAAATCTTTATCACCCCCCACATACTTGATCCTACACTTAAGAAGACCATATACTATCTTTATTTGGAAACGGGCAGGGGGGTTCTCAGGCAGCTCAAGAAAGCGTCCAAAGCAGCCCCTCTTAAAAAGTCCGTCTATGTTTTCTATCTTCATAATTTTCCTAAAATAAATAAAAGATTTCCCCAACTGACATTTAAGTATAGGTTCACCAGTTAGTTTTCATTTATTTGCAGGGTCATGTATCGGCATCACAACTTGAAACCTGTCAATACTAGAAGTTTTGACAGGATGATGCTAGGACGTTGATATTAATTCATGCCCCATTGGTGATCCATTATCATTATGTTCATGATCATCTTCTTTCCACTCTCTAATTCCTACTCTTTATCACTTTCATTTTCTTTATCACCATCTACAAACCCTTGTCCACCTCCCTCAACCATGTTTTCATATCTTTCCTCAACTTCACTTTTTCCTGACTGAGATTGTTCGGGAAGCTCCTCCGAATCCCTCTGTACTGTAACCTTTTTTGTTGGGTGGTCAGATGTTGATCCACTTTCACTTTCTTTTCTTTTGGGAGACATGTTTTACCTACAAACAACAGAAAAACAAAAATTACATTACAATTAATGTATGTATAAATTTTAAAAAATACATTACAAACACCACCAATACCGATACACAAACATCCACCACCATAAATACCAACAACCAATGCCACAAACACCATGAATACAACACCACCGACATCCACCACAAAAACCACTAACCAATGCCACTACAAATGCCACCAACCAATGCCACCAACAAGCCACAATTAGTGCCACCATAACGACCACCACGACCACCAACACCATCCAACAATACCACGATAGTCAATGAAATACTGCAATAAAAACTAGGGTTTTCTCAAATTCTTCCTATGATTTTACCATCTAAACTCAAAATTGTAAACCTATTCTCAAAGATAATACAGCTAAAAGTTTTCTTTTTCATCATTAACTTAAAAACCCTTATTTTGTAAAAAAAAATAACAAATATAGAACTCTTCTCAAACTCTGTTACCTACGAAGATAGAGAAAATGACTGATACAAGAAAGAATGAAGTCGAAAATAACACCTATGTGATCGAAAATAAGAAGAAAATTGATCTTTTATGAAGGGTTGAGTAATTTGTTGAGTAGTTGTTGTCTGTACTGTATTGTTGGGAGAGAGAAAAGAATGAGAACTCGAGATTTAAAATGATGAAACATTTTTCTTGCAAATGGATGATTTATATGGGTTGATTTGTATTTTGAAAAAGAATGACAAGTTTTGAAAATGTTAATTTGGTCCGAATTGATCTTAATTATTTTTTAAAATTATAAAAGATATGCGTAATTTTTAACCCTCTCATCATGCAATTTCCAAAAGATACAATTGAAGTTGTAGTTGACCCTATGGGAACTCACCCCTAGTCCTAGATTAATCAATTAAGGTATTAGTCTAACATATGAACTCAATTGAAATTGTATAAAAATAAATGTTCAACCTGTTGCAACAGATTAACCATCTGTTGTAAATTAGCAATCAAACTAAGTCATTTGTTTCAATAGATTACCCATCTGTTGTAAATTATCAAATAGATTAAGTTATCTATTGCGACAGATTACCAATCTGTTATAAATTATCAAATCGATTAAGTTATCCATTGCAACAAATTACCCATCTGTTGTAAATTATCAAATAGGCGCTGCCATCTGTTGTAGTTGACCCTATAAGAACTTACCCCTAGTCCTGGATTAAAAAATTAAGGTATTAGTTGAACACATGAGGTAATAAAAATTGGTTCAGCTCAGAGTGATCGATCGATGACTCTGGTCGGGAGGAACGCAATACCATCTCATCATAAAATTACCAAAAAACTCAATTGAAGTTTTAGTTAACCCTGTGAGAACTCGTACCTGGTCCTAGATTAACCAATTAAGATTGTAGTTGAACATATGAACTCAATTGAAATTGTATAAAATAAATGTTCAATCTATTGCAATAGATGTCTTTTCTATTGGATATAATCAAACAAATTAAGTCATATATTACAACATATTACTCATCTGTTGTAAATTATCAAAAAGGCGCTTCCATCTGTTGCGACATATGACCGAGCTTTGAAAATTTTCAAACAAAAATTGCCATCTGTTTTAAAGTTTGACTTAGATGTTTTAAGATCCCCTTTTAAAGCAATTTAGGTATTTTCTGTACGTGATAAAAAAGATAAAATACTAAGAAGGTAAAAAATATTACTTGGATAACTCAAAAATCTCCTGAGTGAGTAGTCTTATCTGGTCTTTTCAATGTCACCGTCTCCTCGTGCCCCTCAAAAGTTATTAATGAATATTTAAAACCCATATCTAGAATAATCTCTCCTTCAACCATAAAGTAAGACTCAACTCATCTATCTCTTTTTTTTTTTTTATTTATTCTAAATTCTCTTTCTTTCCTTTTTTTCCTCTCTTCTCTCTTCTTTCGGATGAGGATCCTTTCGGATCTCAAATGATCAATAGCTTTTCTTGACTGAACTGGATGTTCTGATCCCTTTGCTTTTTTGACATTGCAGGTATGGTTCACTATTGCTCTTTCCATGTCATCTTCTTCTTTGTATGTCATTTAAATTAGATATTTACATCTGTTGCTATTAACAATTTACCCATTATCAGTTTCCTATTTTTTAAGTCTTGAATGAATGAACTGTTGTTTTTATTAAAATATGCAAAAATAGTCATCTGTTGGGAGAACTTAAAAATACTTGTTGTCAATATAGTTTTTTATTGTCTTTTGTTTGTTACTTTGGTGGTGCTGTTGTTGGGGGCGGTGGTCGTATTGGAACATGTGATGTTTGTGTTGTTGATGGTGTTGGAACATATGGTGTTGTTTCTTTATTATTGATGCTATTTTTGGTGGTGTTGCAATATGATACGGGTCAAAGAGACATCTTAGCACTCAAGGACATGAAGACGTGAGTGAAGACCCGAGCTTGTGGGGCTGCCCATCCAAGGAACAAGTTTTAAAGTGTTGAGAACAAGTCCCATGATACGCCCAAATTACAACTCTCTTACAAGAGTGTAAGCGGTCGTTATCAAATATATAACCCAACTAGGTTGGGGTCGAATCCTACAGGCAATATGGTGCTAATTAAGTTGTATGCAGATTAGTTGACTTTTAATCATTCATTTCCGTAAAACAAAAAGGGGAAATTTGATTCAGTTCACAAATTAATGGTTTCAGTTTAACAAGATGCGATATGTGTATTAGTATTCGAATTTAGAGAAATAGCAAGCTAGGGTTATGTCCACCTTGTAATTTTCAATACTTTCTAACTATGGGCTTTACGAATTCATACATGCATTGTGCTTACAGAGAAACATATTGTATTTAATAACATTATCCTAGTGTTTCTCCACCATCAAGGACTAATTCACTTTAGTTCTCTCGAATCAAAAGTGTTTACAAAAGCAATACGAAATCTCCAAGTAGTTAATCCTGTTAAGGCATTAACATATGAAATAGGGGTTGGAAATTCTATTTTCTTGTCACTACTCTCTTTTCCTAACCTCAAGATTTCTATCGAACAAGTTGAGTTTTAAGGTACATCCTCTATGTTTGCAACCACGAGAATTCAAGATAAATAAAGAGAGTATGATGTAAAAAATTAATGAATTCAAAAACCCAAAGTAATAGATTGTATGCTACAAGTCTTCCATAACCCTAACTAATAAACTTAGCTACTCATGAATTAAACGGAAATCACAATAGAAATATTCATCATACCAAGTGAGCCCAATTTTTGGTGGAGAAGAAAAAGTTGTATTTCTCCCTTAGTGCTAAGCTGCCACTCTCAGTGCAAAAATAATACAGAATAATGAATAATAATACGTGACTTTTCAGCATCAAGTAGTTTTAATAACTTTTCCCTCATAATTTCCTTCTAAGTCCCTAGACTAACTCTAAATGACAAATTAGTCTTGGACATAGTTTTTAGGCACCACATTTGGTCCATACTGCTACTCTCTCTTGTGTCATATGCCATCTGCATTCCATAGTCCCATTATGTCTCCATCTACCTCATTAATACCTAAAATCATGCTAATCACATGGTTAGCTCAATTACATAGAAGTAGAGTAAAAACATAAAAAACTAGGCACTTTGTTCTCCAAACTTAGCTAAAATATGGATAAGTTATGGTGATTAGGTGTATAAATACACCCAAGATAACCACCCCACACTTAAATCTTTGTTCATCCTCAAACAATTTATCCATTTATGCATACTACCTAAGTCTTAAAACCCACGAAGGAAAAACAAGATGCTCAAATAGGCTCACACAATAATTATGAACAAGGAGTAAATTCATGGATAATTACTAGAGACAACCTACCCTCAAGAATAGACCCATTAAGTTGGCAAATTCATGCATACCGTTTAAGCAAAGAAATCATATAAATCACCCAACCTTCATCAACCATGTACCCTCACAATAAGAAAGTTACCCATAATCACTCACAATCATGCAATTTCTAACAATATGGATATAAGAATCAAGTTGTGGTCACTCTCACAAAGAATTCTCAAATTACAACTGATGACCATATGCTTGACCTTAGTGTAATGCTCCACTAATATCATAATGCTAAGATTAGGATCAAATAGTTCTTTTACGGGTTGTAATGCAGGCTAAAAGATGGGTAGGAACTATTTTGGCCAGAAATAGTGACTATCTTCCCTAAGTGCTTTAATACACTACATTATGCAACTAAGACCTATTTCTAACAACCAATTTACACCACTTTCATCTATCCATATCTTTTGTTTTCACCCCATTCCATTAAACTCAATTAATAACACTATGATGAGAGTATGCAACCCTTTTAAATATTTTTTTTTGCACCTATTTCATGCTACGCACCCCTATGATAGCCACCCTCAACTTAAGTGATTTGCCTTGGTTGAGGTGCACAATGTCCAAGAAGGACCAGGGCCAAAAGAGGTTCATTGTAACACGTCCGGAATAAAATTTAGAACTTTTTCAACAATTTTCGCTACTCCCAATCACGTCAATGGCACACTCCAATAACTAGACTTTGGGGCATCAATTTCACCTTTTTTCTCTTATTGTCAAACTCCTAACTCAAATTGATTTTACATTAAAGCGCTCAGGAGCTTTTGGATCAAATTACGGTCTATTAAAGAACGGGTTAGGCTACATATGAGGCTAACAAAAGAACAAGCTAAAGGCTCAATGGGGCTAGCTAAGATAATGTGCAAAGGTAGGTCAAAAAAAGGCATGAATAATGGCTGTCAAAGAAATGCCTAAATTATCTCCTAAACTCACAATCTTTATTTTATTTTGTATACACACCAGGCAAGTCCTAGCATCAGTTGCAATAAGGAATATACAACAGTCTTACACACTCATGGCATATGGTCAACTCAATTAGGAGGATTATAGATTCTCGACCCAATAATTAAATGAATTCAAATAAAACCAACAATCACAACAAGAGTCACAACTAGAGCCTAGGTGTTTCAAAAATAATGATCCATCATATACTTATGTTATAATGTCATGTGATCCACAAGAACAGTTATATGCAAGTAAATGACTAATTTTCTCTTAAGACAATCGTCATCCATCCATCATTGAGAAAAACACCTAATTATTACTAAATCAAACAAACATCTAACAAGAAACAAAATAACTAATCCTATCACAGAAGTATACTAAGGAGAAGGGACTATTCTTTTACAAAATAAGTAGCAAAGTAACTAGCCACCCCACACTTAAGCTAAGCACTGTCCCCAGTGCAAATAACAAGATAAAGAACCTGGATAGTAGTACTCCTCATCCATATTAGGAGTCATGCCACCGACATGGAGATCACCATTGGAGCCATTTTTCCTGTATTCATCACATCATCCACGTTAGCCACACATAATGAAACTAACTACAATTAAGATGAAGGTGGTGAAGTCACCACCCCCACTTAATTTGTTAGTATAAACCAATTAAGTGTTATTGTCAGGTACTCAGACTTCGCTGACATACACTTTGATATGGTGCACCAACATTAGTCACAATACAATTCACTCACATCAATTCCACCAATTTTACTTCAATAAAATAATTTTTGAACAAAGTTATGCCTTCGAGCTTCAACATATCAATATACACAAAACACCATCACTTTTACATGATTTAACCAACATCATGTTCCATCAAGTAAGTTGTGAAATAATGGCCGCACAACTAAACTATGTTAGTCATGAACAATTCAATCACATGCAAAAGCTAAAAGTACTACAACAATGGTGTCTACTACAACAATGATGTTTATCTTCCCAAGATGCTCAAAACCTCTCTTTGACATAGCCATGGCAAGAATTTAATCCATTTTTCTCAAGAAACCAATTAACAACTACAACATAAAGTCACAACACTAAAGGATTAAGAAAAAAAAACTTACCTTGAAGATGAAAGATTGAAGAAAGAGTGTGGATATTTTTGGGGTTTAAAAGTTTTGAAAAATCTTGTGGGACAAAGAGTGTGTTGAAGGCACGGTTTTGTGGTGAAATAAGAGAGAATTTAGGGATTTAGTTGAAGTTGGAGTAGTTTGCGTCTCCTAATGGATAGCCAATGCTTAATTTTGCGTTGCAAAGATGCTTTATGTTAAGCGCTACATAACTCATCACCTTACCATAAGTGTGCATCGCCTAAAGTATCTCACAAGTAGACTTAGGCACCGCATATGCAGTTGCTAACTTGAAACAGTGAGGGTGTGCATTTGGTTATGTGACGTACAAGCTATCGCCTAAACTAGGGTAGGCGCCACCTAACTTAACGCATAAGGAGACTTGAGCACCGCTTAAGCTATCGCATAAGTGAAACAGTGGGCTTATGCTAAGTGCTAAGCGGCACATAATGCATTGCCTAATCAAGATTAGGCACCACACAACGAATGACATGACTTAGGCAGTGTCGACGCCCACTCTATCTCTTAATTGAGGTAGTGGGAAAGGTCCATACCATGGGGACTTCGCCTCCGCACCCCAATCGAGGTTAGTAATGGGCTCCAGGATCGGGCCTATTGGCCCGATCCCTACACTACCCCCACAGACCTCATTAAAAATCATAAAAATAAGTCACACCGCAAAACTTTGGGGGTCAGATTAACATAATTCGGGGCACAACTCTAACACGAATCATGACTCGAGCCTTTAAAATTGATCACTCTAACTTACCTATAATGTTCCCGTTACTCCTAAACTTACCACTGTTGATATGGCTCAATTCCAAACCGAATTTGGTACCAATCACTTCCTTAGTACTTCATGCACCTACACTTAATAAAAAACAATAAAAAAAATGATTAGAAAGATGGGTTGCCTCCCACCAAGCACTGTATTTTCAGTCGTGGCTCGACTCTTATTTTTGCATTTTTGCTTAACATAATAAAATAAAAATAAAATCATGGGTTGCCTCCCATGCAACGCTTGATTGAACGTCGCGACACAACTTAATTATCTTGACTACTCAGTCTTTGTCAAGATACATCGATGATACCATCTGTACCTCATCTTCATAGAATGCATCAACGATTGAGAAAAAACTCATCTCCTTTAGTTATTTCATGGATTTACATACTTCAAAACTAACCTTTTTCTTGTTGAGCCTAAATTTTAGCTCATTCAACTCTAGGTCAACTAACATTCTCCCGGTTGCTAAGAATAGCCTGCCCAAAATTATGGGTACTTCAAAGTCCACTTCGCAATCAAGAATTACAAAGACGACAGTAAATATAAAATTGGCCACCCTCACAAGTACATTATGTAGAATACTAATCGGTCTTTTCACCAATCTATCTGCCAGTAAAAGCCGCATATTGGTGGGTGTAGGATATCATAAACCCAGTTTCTTGAAAATTTCCAATGGCATAAGATTTATACTTGCCCCAAGATCACAAAGGGACCTTTCAAAATTTAGCGATCCAATCATACATGGGACAATAAATGCTCCCGGATCAGCTTTCTTCTGAACAATAGATCTTGTAGCAATGGCGCTGAAATGATGAAGATTGTCTACCATTTCCTAGCTCACAGTCCTTTTCTTCGTCAACAGATTTTTCATAAACTTAGCATATCCGGGAATCTGTTCCAGTTCTTCAACTAAAGGCACGTTTACTGTCAATTGCTTCAACATAGCCATGAATTTGTTAAACGTTCCTTCATCTTCTTTCTTCTTTAATCATTATGGAAATGGGGAGGGGATGGCCTTGGGATTTCAACTGGAGCAACTTTTACCTCCTTTCTTATGCCTTGCTCCACATCACTAACATGCTTTGTCTTAGGTGGTTGTTCCACTTCCGCACTCTTCTTTTCTGAACCTCCCAACTCCACAGGCACCACTGAAGATTCATCGACTATCTCCCAATCCATTTCGACCGCATCAGTATGAGAGAATGCTCCTAATCCTGGACTAGATAACATCTTACCACTCCTAGTAGTAATAGCCATACACGATCCATCAGTCCTCGAATTATGAACTGTATCACTTGATAGAGTCCCATTCTGTCTTTGGCTGAATGCTTCGGATAATTGACACATCTACTGCTCCAGTTGTTTAATAGCAGTTGAGTGCAAATTTACTAGTTGACTCATGTAAGATATGTCACTCTTCATAGTAGTCACCCTAGAATTGGTTGCCTCAACTCCCTTTAATAGTTTCTCCATCATTTCCTCTATGGACATTTTGCCTGAACTGGTGGCAGCATTATCACGCCTTCTAGGAGGTACATACAGTTCACTCTTTTCATTTTTACTCTCCCAATCTCCTTGATGGTTCCAACCTTGGTTTCCTTGACCACCGGTCTGGAAACCCTCTGGTTATGTAAATAGTTAGCCTCTTCCTTGGTGTTTGATTCAGTTCCCTTACCGTGGGACCCCACAACTTTTACCTTTTCTACATTCCTTGATAGCAAATGTTTTGAGAGAAGATCCATCTGGGTTTTTATGTGAGCCATATCCTAATCATGCTATTCTTCTCTTCTATGCTACTCTGCTAATATTATACTATACCCAGTATTTCTTTCTACCCTAAAATCTCTGGTATGCCAAGATCTACTTGTCTTAGTCATTTTTTCTAACATGTCCGCAACCTCAGTAAAGGCGAGCTCCATAAAAGATCCTCCTGCAGCATTATCCACTATTGGCTTTGTAAGTGAGTTCAAAGCTCTGTAGAATATTTCCATCAAGTGTTCATCAGTCATCTTATGGTTTGGGAATTGAGTCAACTTTTTTTTAGACCTCGCCCAAGTTTCATGCAAAGCTTCATTAGCTAATTTCCTAAATTTGCTGATCTCATCCCTCAACTGTAACATTCTGGAGGGCGGAAAGAACCCTTCTAGGAAAACTCCTTTTAATTGCCTCCAGTTTGTTATAGAATCAGGAGTCAGCTTATTCAACCACATAGTTACCTCTCTAGACAGAGATAGTGGGAACAATCTCAAACGAATAACATTTTTTCCCACTCCAGGATTATAAAATGACTTACAAATATTGATGAAATTCACCAAATGTAGATTTGGATCATCACCAAGTAATCCACCAAAGAGTCCTTTCAAATTCAGTAGTTGTATCATAGTACTGGTGATGTTGAATTTCACCCCAGGAGCTATTGGTGGTAGAATGATTTCCCCTGTAGCTCCAGCTCTATCTAAATCATCCTCATTATTGTCAATATCAAACTGCACAGCCTAGCGGTCTAGTCTTTCTCTGAATGGACGATTTTGATTTACAACTACAACTACTCCCGCTGCATGCCTTCTATTAGCCGTGTCAATTAAATCATCATCTCCCAGGTCCTCTTCATATAGATTAGGTACCCGACCTGGGTTATCTACATTCTGTTGATTTAATTGAGCATTAGCCAAAATTGCTAATCTTTCAGCTTTCTGTTGGTTAGCCATTCTTTCAATGAGATGAGGTTCAAGATTGAAGGGTAATAATGGTTCTCTTGAATTTCTGGTTCATAGAATAAACAACAATGAGATTTTAATGAACAAAAACAACAAATAAATGTAAAATAAGAAACCTTGACTAACAGTCAATTAACACACATAAACTCAATCGACAATCGTATTCCCCAAAAATGGTGCCAAAATTTGATACACTCAAATTACAACTCTCTTACAAGAGTGTAAGTAGTCGTTGTTAAATATATAACCCAACTAGGATGGGGTCGAATCCCACAGGGAATATGGTGCTAATTAAGTTGTATGCAGATTAGTTGACTTTTAATCATTCGTTTTTGTAAAACAAAAAGGGGGAATTTAATTTAGTTCACAAATTAATGGTTTCAGTTTAACAAGATGCGATATGTGTAGTAGTATTCGAATTCAGAGAAATAGCAAGATAGGGTTATGTCCACCTTGTAGTTTTCAATACTTTCTAACTATGGGCTTTACAAATTCATACATGCATCGTGCTTAAAATGAAACATATTGTATTTAATAACATAATCCTCGTGTTTCTCAACCATCAAGGACTAATTCACTTTAGTTCTCTCGAATCAAAAGTGTTTACAAAAGCAATACGAAATCTCCAAGTAGTTAATCCTGTTAAGGCATTAACATATAAAATAGGGGTTGGAAATCCTATTTTCTTGTCACTACTCTCTTTTCCTAACCTCAACCTTTCTATTGAACAAGTTAAGTTTTAAGGGACATCCTCTATGTTTGCAACCACGAGAATTCAAGATAAATGAAGAGAGTATGATGTAAACAAATCAATGCATAATGAATTCGAAAACCTAAAGTAATAGATTTTATGCTACAAGGCTTCCATAACCCTAACTAATAAACTTAGCTACTCATGAGTAAAATGGAAATCACAATAGAAATATTCATAATACCAAAAAGTGAACCCAATTTTTGGTGAAGAAAAAGAAGTTGCATTTCTCCCTTAGTGCTAAGCCGCCACTCTCAGTGCAAAAATAATACAGAATAATAAATAATAATATGCGACTTTTCAGCATCAAGTAGTTTTAATAACTTTTCCCTCATAATTTCCTTCTAAGTCCCTAGACTAACTCTAAATAACAAATTAGTCTTGAAAATAGTTTTTAGGCACCACATTTGGTCCAGACTGCTACTCTCTCTTGTGTCATATTCCATCCACATTTCATAGTCCCATTATGTCTCCATATACCTCATTAATACCTGAAATCATGTTAATCACATCGGTTAGCTCAATTACATAGAAGTAGAGTAAAAACATAAGAAACTAGGAATTTTGTTCTCCAAACTTAGCTAAAATATGGGTAAGTTATGGTGATTAGGAATATAAATACACCCAATATCATCCCAGCATTCCAAAACCATCGAAGGAGTACACTACAAAGCAGCCCCTTTGTTTGGGCTCATTAATGGCCTTTTGGTCATTTTTGTAATAAGTGTTGCCCTAGTCTATAAATAGAATATTTAGGTTATTTTGTCATTTATAACTTTGATGATATATCTTTTAAACTCATTGAGAGTGTTTGGTAAGGTGGAATACTTGTGATAATGTGGAATCCTTGGATTGTTAGCTTGCTTAAAAACGATGGTTGCTTGGGAGTTACGATTCCCTTGAGGTCTCCGTAAGAGTGTAGGTATCTTGTATTCATGTTGTTTGTGTTTTGATTTTTAATATACATCTTAGTGACTATAACATGTAGTACATTATGTCTCACCATCTATCCTCTTAGTTATAGTCATCTTGTTTTCCATTTTATGTGGCTTGTTCATCTTGTGATAGTGGATTGTTTTGTGCCATTTCATGGGCTATTTTAGCACTTCATAGATAGTTCTTGTATCATTTGATATCAGATACATCATTAATTTCATTCCCACGAGATCAATCTTGGATTTGTTCACTCAAAAATAAAAAAAAGTGTTGAAAAACTAAAAAACTCAAAAATAGTAATCTGTCCACGTTTTTGTATTTAGGCCAAAATTTGAAGCCTAGTTTTCTTGTGATTTTTGTGTTTTTTGTGTGTTCTAGTGTTAGATCTTTGTTTCCTAACATTATAAAAGGTGTCCAAGATCGCAAATCTCACAAAAAGAAGTTATTCTACGGGTTTGGTGTCTTGGCCGAAGTGGTGTTGTTGTTTGGCTGAATTTATGTCTAGATTTAGGTGTTGTTTTGATTATTTTTGTTGTTTATTGTGTTTCTTTTATTTCTATCTAACACTACTTGAGTCTAACCCAAGTTCTTGAGCCAAAAAAATTGCAAGTTGTTGTGGGAAGAGTGGACGGTTTTGTTGTTGTTGTTGTTGGAGTTCTTGTGTTGTGTTGAAGAAGTCTTGTAAAAGGTTGTTGTTTAATCCAAATTAAAAGGAAAGAGAGTCTGGGTTCTTTTTAGTTTTGAAACAACTTTCAAGACTTTACCAATGGGGAAAAATAACAAAATACCTCCCAAAAGTCTTCATACCAAAAGAAAGTAAATTCATTTTTTCTAGACAAGCCAAAAGAGGAAAGGGGGACAAGACTTCCAAAAGGTTGTCTTACCATTTTGGTGCAAGTAGGTGAAAGACCTTATGAGTCTTGAAAGTGGAGTCTAGACCTTGTTTGTCCCATACCTTTTCCGAAATTCTCCTCTTCCATACATGAAATTGAACAACTAGTTTTTTGAAACAAAAATTTTCAACTTCAACCACATTCCAATGTCCAATAGTTAAGTGCCACATCATCAAAGAGCTCAAGACCATTGGATATTATAGTTTCACTTTCTTGTTTTCATTAGTTTCAATTTTGTTGATTCTCATTCTAATTAGCAAACTAGTAAATACCTACTAGGTAGTAGATTGGTTTTTGAGTACGTTTTCTTTCGTGTTAAGCGTTGTATTGTATTCTTTTGTTGTTTTAAAGTCATAGTATTTTCTTTGGTCCTAGTTCGAACATCATTTCTTGAGTTATTTCAAACAAGAATCTACTCTGACCTCGAGCCACAATTGGGACCAAGTAACCTCACTGGAGTATAAGCGAGTTATCAACACTTGCGAGGCCAATAGAGTGAATACTTCAAAAGTGTGAGCTTTAGAGATTGCGGTCTATTTTGAGACGAATTGTGGACTGATTTTTTCTAACCTTTAATATGTTTGCTATTTTTGTGTTGTTTGTTTAGTAGTTCTTGATAGGTACGATGGCGGATGAAGGTGAAATGCCTAGTTGGTTTAAATTCATCGTGGCGAAGCTTGATGTCATGGATAGCCACATGGGATCTTTTGAAGGGAAAATAGAGAGAATGGAAGGATGAATGGAAATAATGAAAAGAATAATGGATAGAATGGAAGGACGAATAGAAAGGATGGAGAGCTCTATTTGCAAGAAGTTGGATAACTTGATAGAGCATCCAAGCTTTCCTAATCCAATTCCCATGAGTGGCCAGGCTCCACATGAGCTACTAGGTAATCAAAATAACTCTTTCACTCTAGTGAATAAGGCTAATAACCAACTAAGTGTGAATGATAGTTTGTCTTTAAGTGAGCCGAATATGCCTTCATTTTGTGATGATAATATACTACTTGAGATTGTGGATACTCTAGTTGATCCACCTAGTGTTGAAGACATTGTGGTAAGTGATAGTACATTGTCTTATGGAAGTCATAAAGACCAACTTGTCTGTGAAAATGGTGATATTGAACATGTTGGCCGATTGACTAAGGATGACCCTCTAGTTGTTTTTGTTGTAGATCATGTGAGTATAGAGGGAACATTTGATCATAATTGAGTAGTATTGGGGTAGGAAAGTGTGTCCCCAACCCATTTCCATGGACACTCTACCCATTTGACTCCGATGATTTTTTGAAATACAGTGATGATATGTTTTGGAATGACTTGAATGTTCATGGAATGTATGGTTTTCCTATCTCGGCTTTCAAGACTATTTGTTATTCTAAGAAGAGTCTAAGTTTTCCACTTGATAAGAAAGTCTTGTTTCTTGTTTCTTGTCATACTTATGTGGGTTGCCTAATTTATTCTTTCTTGGGAGGGTATTCGGGTAAGAGAGATGTTTGGTTGTATGCGAAGTTTAAGACACCTTGGTAAGATGATATGATTTATTACACTAATACTAAACCTCATACCTAGTGGAACTTGTTTGCTTGTCCTTCTTATTATTTTGCAAGGTTCAGATTCGAGGACAAATCCTTTCTAAGGAGAGGGGGAGGATACGGGTCAAAGAGGCATCTTAGCACTCGAGGACATGAAGACGTGAGTGAAGACCAGAGATTGTGGGGCTTCCCATACAAGGAACAATCTTTGAAGTGTTGAGAACAAGTCCCAACATTCCAAAACCATACAAGGAGTACACTACAAAGCAACCCTTTTGTTTGGGCTCATTAAGGGCCTTTTGGTCATTTTTGTAATAAGTGTTGCCCTAGTCTATAAATAGAACATATAGGTCCTTTTGTCATTTATAACTTTGATGATATATCTTGTAAACTCATTGAGAGTGTTTGGAAAGGTGGAATCATTGTGGCAAGGTGGAATCCTTGTGTTGTTAACTTGCTTAGAAACGGTGGTTGCTTGGGAGTTCTAATTCCCTTGAGGTCTCCGTAAGAGTGTAGGTGTATTTTATTCATGTTTCTTATGTTTTAATGTTTAATATACATATTAGTGCCTATAACGTGTAGTACATTATGTCTCACTATCTATCCTCTTAGTTATAGTCATCTTGTTTTCCATTTCGTGTTGCTTGTTCATCTCGTGATAATGGACTGTTTTATGCCATTTAATGGGTTGTTTTAGCAATTCATAGGTAGTTCTTGTGTCATTTGGTATCATATCCATCATTGATTTTGTTCCCACGAGATCAATTTTGGGTTTGTTCACTCAAAAATAAAAAAAAAGTGTTGAAAAGCTGAAAAACTCAAAAATAGTAATCTGTCTACGTTTTTGTGTTTAGGACAAAATTTGAAGCCTAGTTTCCTTGTCTTTTTTGTGTTTTTTGTGTGTTATAGTGTTAGATATTTGTTTCCAAACATTAGAAGAGGTGTCCAAGGTCGAAAATCTCACAAAAAGAAGTTATTCTACGGGTTTGGTGTCTTGGCCGAAGTAGTGTTGTTGTTTGGCCGAATTTATGTCTAGATTTAGGTGTTGTTTTGATTGTCTTTGTTGTTTATTGTGTTAGTTTTCTTTATATCTATTACTACTTGAGTCTAACCCAAGTTTTTGAGCCAAAAAAATTACAAGTTGTTGTGGGAAGAGTGGGCGGTTTTGTTGTTGTTGTTGTTGTTCTTGTGTTGTGTTGAAGAAGTCTTGTAAAAGGTTGTTGTTTGATCCAAATTCAAAGCGAATAGAGTGTGGGTTCTTGTTAGTCTTGAAACAGATTTCAATACATTACCAATGGGGGAAAAGAACAAAAGACCTCCCAAAAGACTTCATACCAAAAGAAAGTAAATTCATTTTTTCTAGACAAGTCAAAAGAGGAAAGGGGGACAAGACCTCCAAAAGGTTGTCTTTCCATTTTGGTGCAAGTAGGTGAAAGAATTTATGAGTCTTGAAAGTGGAGTCTAGACCTTGTTTGTCCCATACCTTGGCCGAAATTCTCCTCTTCCATACATGAAATTGAACAACTAGTTTCTTGAAACAAATTTTTTTAACTTCAACCACATTCCAACGTCCAATAGTTAAGTGCCACATCATCAAAGAGCTCAAGAACATTGGATATTCTAGTTTCACTTTCTTGTTTACATTAGTTTCAATTTTGTTGATTCTCATGCTAATTAGCAAACTAGTAAATACCTACTAGGTAGTAGATTAGTTTTTGAGTACGTTTTCTTTCGTGTTAAGCGTTGTATTGTGTGCTTTTCTCATTTTAAAGTCGTAGTATTTTCTTTGGTCCCAGTTCGAACATCATTTCTTGAGTTGTTTTAAACAATAATCTACTCCGACCTCGAGCCACAATTTGGACCAAGTAACCTCATTGGAGTATAAGCGAGTTATCAACACTTATGAGGCCAATAGAGTGAATACTTGAAAAGTGTGAGCTTGAGAGATTGCAAACTGTTTTGATATGAATTGTGGACTGATTTTTGCTAACCTTTAATGTGTTTGCTATTTTTGTGTTGTTTGTTTAGTAGTTCTTGATAGGTACGATGGCGGATAAAGGTGAAATGCCTAGTTGGTTTAAATCGATTGTGGCAAAGCGTGATGTCATGGATAGCCACTTGGGATCTTTTGAAGGGAAAATGGAGAGAATGGAAAGAATGAAAAAAATAATGGATAGAATGGAAGGACGAATAGAAAGGACGGAGAGCTCTATTTGCAAGAAGTTGGATAAGTTGATTGAGCATCCAAGCTTTCCTAATCCAATTCCCATGAGTGGCCAAGCTCCACATGAGATACTAGGTAATCAAACTAACTCTTGCACTCTAGTGAATAAGGATAATAACCAACTAAGTGTGAATGATAGTTTGTCTTTAGGTGAGCCGAATGTGCCTTCATTTTGTGATGATAATGTACAACTTGAGATTGTGGATACTCTAGTTGATCCTCCTAGTATTGAATCCATTGTGGAAAGTGATAGTACATTGTCTTATGGAAGTCATAAAGACCAACTTTTGTGTGAAAATGGTGATGTTGAACATGTTGGCCGATTGACTAAGGATGACCCTCTAGTTTTTTTTTGTTGTAGATCATGCGAGTATAGAGGGAAAATTTGATCATAATTGTAGTAGTATTGGGGTAGGGAAGTGTGTCCCCAACCCGTTCCCATGGACACTCTACCTATTTGACTCCGGTGATCATTTGAAATACGGTGATGATGTCTTTTGGAATGACTTGAATGTGCATGGAATGTATGGTTTTCCTATCTCGGCTTTCAAGCCTATTTGTTATTCCAAGAAGAGTCTAAGTTTTCCACTTGATAAGAAACTCCTGTTCCTTACTTCTTGTCATAGTTATGTGAGTTGCCTAATTTATTCTTTCTTGGGTGGTTATTCAGGTAAGAGAGATGTTTGGTTGTATATGAAGTTTGAGCCACCTTGGCAAGATGCTATGATTGATTACGCTAATCCTTACCCTCATACCTTGAGGAACTTGTTTGCTTGTCCTTCCTATTATTTTCTAAGGTTCAGATTTTAGACCGAATACTTTCTAGGGAGATGAGGATGATACGGGTCAAAGAGGCATCTTAGTACTCGAGGACATAAAGACGTGAGTGAAGACCCAAGATTGTGGGGATAACCATACAAGGAACAAGCTTTGAAGTGTTGAGAACAAGTCCCAATATTCCAAAATCGTCCAAGGAGTACACTGCAAGGCAACCCCTTTGTTTGGGCTCATTAAGGGACTTTTGGTTATTTTTGTAATAAGTGTTGCCTTAGTCTATAAATAGAACATTTAGTTCATTTTGTCATTTATAACTTTGATGATATATCTTGTAAACTCATTGAGAGTGTTTGGCAAGGTGGAATCCTTATGGTAAGGTGGTATCATTGTGTTGTTAACTTTCTTAGAAACGGTGGTTGCTTGGGAGTTCCAATTCCCTTGAGGTCTCCGTAAGAGTGTAGGTGTCTTGTATTACTGTTTTTTGTGTTTTAATGTTTAATATACATCTTAGTGCCTATAACGTGTAGTGCATTATGTCTCACTATCTATCCTCTTAGTTATAGTCATGTGGTTTTCCATTTTGTATTGCTTTTTCATCTAGTGATAGTGGACTGTTTTGTGCTATTTCATGGGATATTTTAGCACTTCATAGGTCATTCTTGTAACATAATAGTTTTCTCAAATGTTGCAATTGATTCATCCGTTGGAACAGATGGAGCAACTATTTGAACAAATCAAACTAGTAGCAAGGCTGGTTTAATTTATTCCAACAGATTACCTATCTGTTGTAACATGTCATCCATCTGTTGCAACAGATACCTCATCGGTTGAACAGATGTGTAATCTGTTGCATTAGATTGGTCATCTATTGATTCACTCAATTTTGTATTACCCTTTTGTACAGACGGAGCAACTGTTTGAAAAAATCAATCAGTAGCAAGGCTAGTTTGATTTATTCCAACAGATGACCCATCTGTTGCAACATGTCATCCATCTATTGCAACAGACACCTTATCGGTTTAACAGATGGGTAATTTGTTGCATCAGATTAGTCATCTGTTGATTCACTCAATTATGTGTTACTCTTTTGTAATAATTTTTTTGTTCATCTCTTGTTTGACATCAAATGTATTTCTCTTATTTGCAGATAAAAGAAAGTGAAACTGGATCCACTTTTGTCCGACCAGTATTAAAGGCTAGAGTAAAAATGGGTTCGGAGGAATAACCTACTTGTAGATGGAACTTCATATGTGGGAGGTATGTATTACTGATCAAGCTATTGTGAAAACACATATCCAGTACAATGATTTTGTGAATGTTTGTTCTTTACCTATTAGGCGTTAATCCTTCAAACAAGATATGATATTTTATAGTTAAGATTGTTAGGCTCGAACTGGTAAGGCTGAGGGACCAAGTAGGTGGTGTAGATACCCTGTTACAATTTAATGACGATTTATGCTCATGTTTTTGTGTCAATTTTGGGGAATGGTTCAAGTTTTTGGCGGCAGTGTAAATATCCAATAATGATTGGACCGATTTTAATGGCGCAATGGACTTCTTGAAAGGCCTCCAAAGCCTCACACTGCAACAAACAATGATGGAACCATTAGAAATTCCCCTGGTCCAAATTTATATAGATGGGTTACTGGAGGAGACTATTATACAACAAAAGGTGTTTGGGAGAATACCTGTGCGGGAAAGGGGAGGTTGAGAAGGCCATATATCATCTCAGACCTTGATTAAGCGAAAACACATAGTAGGAAGGAAAGTGTAGCAAAATTGGCTGATGAAATTGACATGAAAAATGAAAAAACCGGATGAGTTGCAAATGTGAAAGTGTATCCAAAAATGAAAATTCATCAGTCGTTGAAGAAAAAGAAGAATGGTCAAGAGGACTGGAGCTGGTTATTTTGCTAGAGACTGCAACTAGAGAGCATCTTCTCAATGAACACCGACAAAATGTAGGACTAGAACTCTAAGGAAGCAGCGTCGCGAGCACGGAATGTGGTAAGATTATAGGTCAGAATTGAGGCCATGCTCGCTAGTTGCAGTCTCTAGCAAAGTGACCAGATCCTGTCCTCTTGACCATTCTTTTTTTTCTTCAACGACTGATGGATTTTCCTTTTTGGATCCACTTTCACATTTGCAGCTCATCCAGTTTTTTCATTTTTCATGTCAATTTCATCAGCCAATTTTGCTACACTTTCCTTCCTACCATGTGTTTCCTATTAATCAAGTTCTGAGGTGATATTTGGCCTTCTCAACCTCCCCCTTCCCTCACAGGTATTTTCCCAAACACCTTCTACTGTATAATAGTCTTCTCTAGCAACCCATCCATATAAATTTAGACCAGGGGAATTTCTATTGGTTCCATCGTTGTTTGCTGCAGTGCGAGGCTTCAGAGGCCTTTCAAGAAGTCCATTGCACCATTAAAATTGGTCCAATCACTATTGAATATTTGCACTGCTGCCAAAAACTTGAACCATTCCCCAAACTTGACACAAAAACTTGAGCATAAACCGTCATTAAATTGTAATAAGGTATCGACACCACCGTCTTGGAACCCTTTGGCCTTATCAGTTCGCACCTATCAAACTAAACTGTATAATGCAGGATCTTGTTTGAAGGATCAGTGTCTAATCAGTAAAAAATGTCACAAAATTATTGCACTTTATGTGTGTCTGTCATGGAAGCTTGATCAATAATACATAAATCCCACGCATGAAAGTGGATCCATTCATTTGCACGCACCTTATTCTTCCTACCCCATTAAGACAAGTCAGACAGTGTTGTTTATTCATCTGCACATAAAACAACTGATGAATCAAATTCTCCATCTGGGGGTATTTAATACCCAATAACTTAGCTGTTTATTTAGAGCCAGTGTTAGTTACAAAATAGTATCAGTCATGCATTAGTACTCTCAGTTCGTTATAGAACTCAGTAGAATTTAGTCAGTTACAGAACTTAGAAAAACTAAGTAATCTTAGTATCAGTCCAGTTTAGTTCAGTATAACAGCTAAGTTTCTTTCAGTTGGGAGTAGGATTCGCATCAAGTGAACCCATAAGATGGGGGCTCACCTTCCAGCAGAGGGTGTGATCCTTAGAATCAATCCTTGCATTCAAGAACTACGTAGCCAACGTAGGTTGAGACATCAAACCTGATAGTTAAGGGTTGATGAGATGCTCTACCTTCCAGTAGAGGGTACCACCATTCTCGTTAAGGGAACCTGCGAGTAAAGGGTTACTCTTCATCTTGTCTTTACACGTAGCACGGTATTGGCACCCTTCCAATTGGGGTTACAGATTGAACCCTGGATTAATTATCTTATCTTATTTGGGGCATGTCGATTAGATGATTACCTCCCACAGTTTCAGTTTCAGTCTTCAAAATTGAACTTAGTTCAGTTCTATAGAATCAGGACTGTTAGATACAATCACTCAGTTATTAGTAATTTAGATTATCAATGATCTCAAATTATCAGTATATTCAGTTATCAGTTATCAAATTCAGTTCCAGTATACTTAGTTACAATATGAACAGTATGTTCAGTAGTTACAGATCCTTTATGTATGCTATCCAAATCTTGCATATCATTCAGTTAGTTATTGTTCATGCATATGAACCCATGAAGTCAGCCTTACCTCATTTAGAATACCAGTACATTCCCACGTACTAATCGCATACCCATTTATTATGCTATGATGTTTTATATTATAGGTTGAACGCTCAGGTTCCTAACCGCACTTAGCGAAATTTAGTCAGCAGTAGCAGATTTAGCAGTGAGTCCTCATCTATCGAGGATATGCTTTTATTTCAGTACTTCAGCTTAGCAGTATTTTAGTAGATGGAGTTAGTTGAGAGAGTATCCCATCAACTCCACTTTCTGACAGTTTCAGTTAGAGGCTTTTCAAACTAGATTTTCAAATAGTATTCAGTTTTACAGATGTTATATTTTATCAGTATTTTAGATGTTTTGAACCTTATGGCACTTCAGCCTATTATTCCGTAATTATTTTAGTATTATTGTTCAATTCTCACAATAGATATTATTTATGGGTTAGCTTGTGGTCCTTTGGGGTCGTAAACACCGTGTGATGACTAGGGGGTAGTCTCGTGTCATTACAAACTTGGTATCAGAGCGTAAGGTTCAACAGTGTCCTAGGGATTCTGAAAAGCAGCATCGCATAGAGTTTTATGCATAAGTGTGTAGTGCGCCACACTTATGGATAAGAGGCTATGAGATATTTTAGGAAAAGTTTTCCTTCTTTCAGTATTCATGTCGTGCGAGTGAGAATGACCTCAAGTTAATCTCTCAGTCTAATCTACTTCTTTCTTTTGTTTACAAAATATGCCTCCCAAAAGGACTAACGAAATAAGAATCGGAAACCAGTCAGCCCCTCAGCCCATTTAGGCATATCCCCTGGACGAACATGTCTCTCACATAGAATTCAGAGCTGCATTCACTACTCTATCCAATTCAGTCATAGCTCAGAATGAACGGCCAGCTGTTGTTCTAGCTAACCTAATGGCCAATATTGCTGCAACTAGAATTCGAGACTTCACCCGGATGAATCCTCCTTCCTTTATGGGATATAAGTCAGAAGAGGAACCACAAAAGTTCCTCGATCAGGTTCAGAAAGTCACAAATATCATGGGAGTGACTTTCAGTGAGAGTGCTGAGTTAACCGCCTATCAGCTATAAGATGTAGCCCATACGTGGTTTAAGAAGTGAAAGGTAGACAGTGGTATAGATGCAGAGCCCATAGAGTGGGAAGAGTTTGCTACTGCCTTTCTAGACAAATTATTTCCCTTAAAGCTGAGAGAAGCCAAAGTGTTAGAGTTCATCAATCTCAGACAAGGTAGTATGAGTGTAAAAGAGTATTCCCTCAAGTTTACTCAGTTAGGCAAGTATGCTCCTCGTGTAGTAGCAGACAATAGGTACAGATTGAGCAAGTTCATAATTGGGGTGTCAGATAGTGTGGTTAAAGAGTACAGAACAATAATGTTGATAAAAGAGATGGACATATCTAGGTTAATGGTCTATGATCAACAGATTGAAGAGCAGAAGCTTAAAGAGAATGAGAGAGAGAATAAGAGGTCTAGAATAAGTAGCTTTAATTTTAATCAACCTAAGTCAGATGGGGGTAACTGTTCCCAGTTTCGTTCAAAGTCTTCAGTTTCAGGTCCATCATTAGCTAGTGTACCGATGACCCAAGATAGCGTAAGAAATGGTCATACTAATCCATTTAGAGAAGAGTGTGGTAAGAATTATAATAGTGTGTGCAGAGCTGGCAGTGATATTTGTTTCGGGTGTGGCAAGATAGGCTACAAACTCAGAGATTGTCCTCAGTCAGGTTCTCAGGGTCAGTATAGTCGTTCTTCAGCTTAATTAGGTCACCCGACTCAACAAGGTACCACTTCCAGTGCCATCAGTGGGCAACGGCTAAACAGATTTTATGCACTTTAGTCCCGATAGGATCAGGAAAGTCCTTCTGTTGTGTCCACTGGTAAGTTACAAATCTCCCACTTATATGTTTATGCCTTATTAGATCCATGAGCTTCTCTATCTTTATTAATTTCTTACATAGCAGTCCATACAAAGGTTAAACCCTAAAATAGTAAAAGGGTTATTAATTTAGTGACCCACGGACATAGAATGATGACTTTAAGCTAAGGAATATATGGCAGTATAGTACATGGTAGAAGACCATGCATGTTTACAGTTCATAGTAAAAGGAGTTCTAGTTCACTCTGTAGTACGAATCGAGTTCCATAAGTTCAGAAATTCCAAACTCAGGTTATGCAGTTCATGACACACGTATTCATGTTTCCCAGTATGCTCAGTTTCTATGACTCATGTTACACTCTAAATGGTCCATGAAGTTCAATTTATGTCATGTGTTCCTCAGGCCTCGGTAGCATGTCGAAGTCATTCAGTCGTCTTTCAGTTAGATGGTATCTCGTATATCATCACATTCTTCCTTAAACCTACCCAGTCCCATATTCAGTATCGTTACAAACATGGTATCAGTTACCATCTCATATCATCCTCATGTCAGCCATGTATTTCCTAAATTGATTTTAGCTATGTAATCATGCATCAAATATGCATGTTCAGTATGTAAGTTCAGTCTATCAAACCAGTCACGTAATCATGCTTTAGTTGTGCATGTCTAGTTTAGTACATAAACTCAGTCTGTTCGTACTCTCTCAGCTTAACTAGCCACATTTGAGGATAAACATTTCTCAAGGGGAGATATTGTAATACCCTGTATTCCCTAGCCTAGATTAACACTTAGTACATGGGTTATCCTAAATAAAATTTTTGGGATACTCAATAATTTTGAGATTTGAGCCTGCCAATCGTAGGAAATTAAATTAGCTTTCCAACGAAATAAAATTCGCCTAAATCCGACAACCGGGTAAGAAGTTTTGGCAATTTTAAGTTTCAATCGTTAAACATCGTCATTCAGGCCAGTTGCGCATCGTGGAGTGTGTCAGAATAGAAATTGTCATTTTCCAGTGTTGCTCCGTGATATTGGCACATCGCGCCATAGACCTAGTTCACAATTTTCCTTTTCCAGTGTTCCAAAGCGATACCACCACGTCGCGGTAAACTTCCAATTCACAAACAAAGTGGCAACACGATACCACCGCATCATGCCACCATGCAATTTCCCAGTTGTCATTTTCCAGTGACACGACGTGATAGCGCCGCATCGCGCCAGGGGTCCAGATCGGGAAAATTACATAAAAAATTAAAGTAAAAATCTTTTCTCATGATTTTATTCCGCCCAGATGTGGTACTTAAACCTTAAAAACGTGTAAAACCCTTCATTATTCACTTTTCTCCCAAAATGAAAAGGTATTTCTCTCTAAAGAAAACAAACCCTAGCTCAAGAATCAAGGCCAATCCCAAGAATTTCTCTAAGAACTCATTAAATTAAGGTATGTTAGATGTTCATCCATGGATCCTTATCTTCCTTGGATCCTAAGAATTTTTTTTCAAAATACAAGATTTATGATTTATGATATCCATTTTTGAATTAGATTGAATTCATGTTCCTGATGTTGTTTGAGTTTTAATCCATGATTTAGATTACAAGTTCCAAGAATTGATTTTAGTATGTGTTGAATCATATGATATTCATGATAAACTCTTCAATTAGCAAGTTGATTGTTAGCAAGTTGATTGTTGTAACCATGTTAACCCTAAGTGTTTATGATTTAATGAACCAAGTATGTTTTTTATGTGTTTGATAAATTGTTTATGAGAATGAAATAATGCCATTATAGCATGCTAACATGTATTCCCCATTCATGTATAAGTTAATGCATTACAAGTGTTTGATGGAATGTCTCTATGAATGAATTATGACCAAGTGAATATTTTTATGTTATTCAAGATTATGCTTTTCTTTACTTTTCATTCTATCGAGTCCTGGGGGTATTTAATACCCAACAACTTAGCTATTTATTTAGATCTAGTGTCAGTTACAAAATAGTATCAGTTGTGTCACGATCAGTAGTACCCTCAGTCTATTATAGAACTCAGTAGAATTCAGTCAGTTACAGAATTTAGAAAAACTCAATAATCTCAGTATCAGTCCAGTTCAGTTTAGTATAACAGTTCAGTGTCTTTCAGTTGGGAGTAGGATTCAGCACCGAGTGAATCCAAGGATGGAGGCTCACCTGCCAGTAGAGGGTGTGATCCTTAGAAGTAATCCTTACATTTCAGAACTACGTAGCCAACGTAGGCTAAGACATCAAACTTTCCAGTTGAGGGTTGATAAGGTGCTCTACTTGCCAGTTGAGGGTACCACTGTTCTCATTAAGGGAACCTGCTAATAAAGGGTTACACTCCAGTTTGTCTTTACCCGTGGCACAGTACTGACACCCTTCCAATTGGGGTTACAGATTGGACCCCAACTCAGTTATCTCATCTTATTTAGGGCATGTCAGTTAGATAATTACCTCCCACAATTTTAGTTTTAGTCTCAGTCTTCAGAATAGAACTCAGTTCAGTTTTACAGAATCAGGACTGTCAGATACAGTCCCTCAGTTATTAGTAATTTAGATTATCAGTGATCTTAGATTATTAGTATATTCAATTATCAGTTATCAGATTCTATTCTAGTATACTTAGTTACAGTATGCTCAGTATGTTCAGTAGTTACAGATCCTCTATGTATGTTATCCATCTCTTGCATATCATTCAGTTATTTATTGCTCATGCATACGAACCCATGCATTCAGCCTTATCTCATTTAGCATACCAGTACATTCCCACGTACTGATCACATACTTATTTTTTGCGCTATGATATTTCATATCATAGGTTCAGACGCTCAAGTTCTTGATCGTGCTTCGCCAAATTCAGCTAGTAGTAGCAGATTTAGCAGTGAGTCCTTATCTATTGAGGATATACTTTTATTTCAGTACTTTAGCTTAGCAGTATTTTAGTAGATGGAGTTAGTTAGGGGAGTGTCCCATCAACTTCACTTTCAGACAGTTTCAGTTAGAGGCTTTTCAGACTATATTTGCAGACGGTATTCAGTTTTATAGATGTTATATTTTATCAGTATTTTATATGTTTTGAATCTTATGGCACTTTAGCCTATTATTCTGCAATTATTTTAGTATTATTTTTTAGTGCTCATAGCATATATCATTCATGGGTTAGCTTGTGGTCCTTCGGGGTTGTAAACACCATGTGATGACTAGGAGGTAGTCCCAGGTCGTTACATTTCTATGTTGTTTATATGTTGTATATATCTGCTTTATCTTTGGAGTGCATTTTGTAGTTGCCTACTGAGTACCATTCGTATGGTACTCATACTATACTTCTGCAGCCTACAGATCATAGTACGGGTTATCGCTGTTGATGTGTTCATTATATGGAGCATCCCTGGCCCGGAGACTGAGAGTGATCTCCTAACGTTTGGTGTATTACTTATCTCTCTCTTTGTATTAGACTAGTCTCTAAGTTGTATTCAGAGATAAGTGGTATCACTTTATTTCATCTTGATATATCACTTTTGTACTCTTATTATGTTTAGAAGCTCTTGTACTAATACCACCAGCTTTTGGGATTCTTCTGTGTATTGATCTTTATTTTATATATTCCGCATTCTTTTCCTTGTATTATTGAGTAGTCTGTTACTAGCCATTCTTGACTACGGGTTGGCTTGCCTACTGGTGGGTTATGGTAGGCGCTATCATGACTTGAGAAGTTGGGTCGTGACAAATTAGTATCAGAGCCTAGGTTTCATCGGTGTGTTAGTACAAGATATATGTGTTAGTAGAGTCCTAAGGATCAGTGCATAGATGTCCGTAACCTATCTTTGGGAGGCTACAGGGACATTTTAGAAAATTCACTTCTTGATTCCTTATCGTATGTCCACATTTCTATGAACCTCAAATATATTTTTTGACTTTATTCTATCCCCGAAGAATAATGCAATATTATTGACAGATATGGAAGAGACTTCAACACGTGTTTCTAGAGTTTCAGCACAACTTTGGAGTAGAGAGTCAGAGATGGATGTCGAAGATCTTCAGCGTTAGCCGTAGGATTTAGGGCAAATTTAGGCCCCGGTTGAGCTCGTGACTACTTCAGTTTTGAATTTCAACATTGGAAATCCGAGTCATGTTGCAAATTCCTCCCATCCATGTATGACATTCGATTCTTCGAGCAGTTTTTAGACCAGAGTTTGGTCTATTGGTGTTCATCAGGGTTCCTTACCAGTTTTGAGTACGATATTGGATTTCTTGAGTGGGAAAGACTTATTCATATGTTGTATCCTTCTGAGTCGGATATTGGTGCATAGATGCATTAGAGGATTAGTATTGTCACTCCGTTTGACATCAAAGCACTTGATAGAATTTGAGTCTTCCTTCCTTCAGGTTGTCAATTATGAGAGGACCATAGAGAGCATAACTATTGAGGCTTATGGAAGTAGCGGCAGAAGGCCATGCCATTAGTGTAGTGCTATTAGTATTGTATTCAGGAGTGAGGATCTGTTTAATAGATTTCAACTTTATTTGCAGCCCATTAGTTTTACGCAGTTAGTATTTTAGACTATGAGATAGTTGATCAGATAGAGTTAGCATGTATTCCCTGTCGTCCTAGAGTTCTTGAGACAGACTATGGTTGTGGAAGAATGGACATAATTCTAGAGATTTTTCTCATCATCAGTTGTCCAGCCATTTGAGCTCACTTTGTGTCCCCGCCATATTGATACTTCAGGAGTTGTTACGAATATAGAGAGATCGACCATTAGTCTAGGGAGTTTCCATGAAATGAGATTTCCAGTCATTCAGTTTATTTAGATCATCTCATGATGTTTTGACATCTTCAGTTAGAGATGGTGCGCTTGGTGCCTCAATCGGTCGGTCTGAGTTTAACCCATTTAGATCTATTTCTCTATGCCCGTCAGGCATGTGATTGAGGATGTCACCATGATTGGTGTTCTATTATTTCTCAGATTTATCTCTTATTATGTGTATTGGGGTTTCATACCCATTGATGATTATATGACTTAATGAATTGATATCAATCATTATGTGCCTTATTATTACATTCATGATGATGTTACTACTCCGTAGTTTATTTCTTTTAGTAGTGGATGGAGTAAATCTACATTGATATTTTCTCTATGGATGTAATTTTTGGGTTTAAGTCTCATTTATCTTTGCACATTAGCCCTATTGTATCCCTTGAGAGGTACATGATATTGATGTTTATTTTGGTATCGCCTGTTCAGTATGTTGATATTGATATTATTATTTCTATTGCTACCACTGTGTAAGGTTATTGATACTACTTGGTATTATTATTTGATATTGATACTTGATGAATTTGATCCTCGTTGGGTAGCTATATAGACTAGTGTTATCTAGTTAGACATTCATTTTCTAGTGATATTATTTGGTGGCTTGAGTAGATATAGCCTAATGATTTCTTTCCCCAATCGCGATGAGGTTGACTGTGTTCCTTCTTGGTTAGATGTATTAGATTAATTTGGAGATGTATTATGGCATTGATTGTAAGTTGACCATCCATGGTTTTTTGTGTTTTTGAGTCGACAATTTAGTTATGTTTCCCATTTTTGAGTTTGAGATCCTTAGACTTGCCTCTTGCATTGCAAAAGTTTTTGCTTTGGCTATACCTTCCTATGTAGCTCGGTGGCTCCTCAATGGATGGCTTAGCTAGTGGTGATAGTCAATTGGCGAGGTCAAGGTCTAGCTTATTAGGAGCATAAAGGTATGACCCCATACCTACCAAAGCACAAACAGTCTCTTCATACTCCCCGATGCCTTCACTATCAAAATTTATCATAACTGCGGCCAACGGTTCGACAACAAGTTTCTCAGCTATTGACACCTCCTGTTCTTCCTCATAATACACATCAACTATAGAGAACACACTTATTTCTTCATGATACTTCATTGATTTACACACATCAAACCATACCACTTCGTCATTCATCCTGAGTAGGAGTTCATTCACTCTCAAATCAATTAACACACTTCCGATTGCGAGGAAAGGTTGATCCAAGATTATGGGCACCTTGAAGTCCACCTCGCAATCCAAAATAACGAAGTCTTCAGGGAATATAAAGCTAGCTACCTTTACCAACACATCATATAAAATACCAACAGGTCGTTTCACTGACCTATCAGCCATCACGAGTCACATATTGGTGGGTGTGGGATTTCCCAGGCCCAGCTTTCTATATACCGCCAGCGGCATCAAATTAACACTTGCTCCCAAATCACATAACGCCTTAGAAAATTCTATTGACCCAATCGTACAAGGAATAGTGAATGCTCCTGGGTCTGGCTTTTTCTGCACCAAGGACTTCGTAGAAATAGTGCTACAATATTGGAGATTATCCTCCAATTTGTAGCTCACCGCTCTTTTTTGGGTCACCAGCTCCTTCATAAACTTAGCATAACCTGGCATTTGATCAAGTGCCTCAACCAAAGGCACATTTATTGTCAATTGCTTGAGCATTGCCATGAATTTGATGAATTTTGTATCATCCACTTTCTTCTTTAATCACTGAGGAAAGGGAGGTGGTGGCCTTGGGATAGTTTTCAACACTTCCTTCTTCTCTTTCTCTGAAACATCATCAGAATTATCCAGTTTCTCAGACTCCACTAGATCACTTTCTTTCGGCTCATCAATAACTACCTTATCATCTACAAATTTACCCACAGAAGGGCCATATAATATCTTACCACTCCTAGTGGTAATCGCCATGCATGAGCTATCATTCCACGGATTCTGGACCGTATCACTCAGTAACGTTCCGCTCTTTCTCTGGTTGAACGTTGCGGATAGTTGGCTCATCTGCGTTATTCCATAGTAATACCCACAGAAGCTATGGGTCTAGCTACCACAGAGTCTCTGGTATGCCATGTCGACTCTGTTTGGTCATTCTGTCCAACATCTCTGAAGACTTTAGGAATGTAAGATCAATAAATGAACCACCAGCAACATTATCTACAATTGGCTTCGTGACAGAGTTAAAAGACTTGTACAAAGTCTCCATCAAATGTATGTCTGTCATGTTGTGGTTTAGACACTGTGTCAGCTTTTTCTTGAATCTTTCCCATGTTTTATGCAAGGCTTTAGTTGGGAGCTGCCTAAAGTTGCTGATCTCGTCCCTCAACTGTAACCTCCTTGAAGGCAGAAAGAACCTTTCTAGGAAAGCTCCTTTCAACTGCCTCCAGTTGGTTATAGAATTAGGTGCCAGCACATTTAACCATAAAGTTGCCTCCCCAGATAGAGACAATGGAAACAGTCTTAATCTAGTAACATTTTGGCCCACTCCTGAGTTATCAAAATATTTGCAAATGGTGACAAAATTCACCAGATGCAGGTTCGTATCATCCCCAGGAAGGCCACCAAACAACCCCTTCAGATCTAGGAGTTGGATCATAGTACTCGTAATGTTGAACTTGGCCCCAGGTGCCAACGGTGGAGGAATGATTGCACCCATTACACTTTCCCCGTCCATGCCATCATCATCATCATTGGGATCATACTGGACCGGCTGGTACTCTTGTCTTTCTCGGAACGAACGATTCCGATTAACATTACACCGTACTAGTGCAGTTATCTGCTCTGCACGCCTTGGGATCCCAAGATTCAGCAAATCCTCGTCTCCTAAATCTTTGTCCTCAGAATTTGGATATCGTGTTTGTTGCCCGACATTTTGCACATTCACCTTAGCTCTAGCCAAGGCTGCCAGTCTGTCAGCCTCTTGCTGTTCTACCATTCTTTCTATTCATTGCGGTTCCGAATTAGGTGGTAATAACAGTTCTCCAGAACTTCTGGTGCTTGGCATACACTATAAAATCCTGCAAATAAACAAAAACAACAAACAAACGTAAAACTAGGAAACTTAACTTACAGTTAATTTACGCTCACAAACTTTAGTTTACAACCGTAGTCTCCGGCAACGGCGCCATTTTTTCTAACGGTCAAACTACACCTCTCAATGAGAATGTAAGCGATCGTTGTCAATATAAAACCCAACTAGGTTGGGGTCGAATCCCACAGGAAATATGGTATAAGCTTAAGTCTTTTACAAATTAATCAACTGATAGTTGACTGTTTCCTGAGATTGGGGTTTTTTAGTTTAACAAGTAATTGTCAGTTACTTTGATTAGTGTTTGTACTCAAGAGCTTATAGAGAAACCAGAATTATGTTCACTAGGGCTTTTGGTACTTGACAGATGCTGAAAGTGGTTCAAGATTCTCATGGTAGGTAGGACAACAAGTTATCTTTATCGATGTTATGCTTAAATGTCTCTCGACCTACTTAAGCATTTAACTACCTAATCCTCTCGGACTTAGGTAATTTATATTCACTGCCCAGATTTTACCTCAGGTTAACCAACCTTGTTACAACGCTGATTATTAAACGGACTATTTCCAAGTCCCTGTTGATTATTCACTTCCCACTATATTTGATTTCTTTCTCAAGCAAACCAAAGCAGGTGTTTTCTATCATTTGCAACCAATAGACATTAATTAAAACCTCAGAATTATCAAGAAATCCTACCACCTTTTGAATCTTGAACACTAAGTACCTTGTCAAGACTTAACCCTAGATCCCATAATTCAGGTTAATGGAATTTAGCCACTCATAATGCTAAAATCAAAACAACAAGTTGTATTCATGTTTTGAAAGTTAAACTTACCACAAGAAGAATAATAACTATTGAATCACAGAGGAAAATTCCAAAATAATGATAATAATCTTTCAAAGTATTTGCTTTTTCAAGCCAAAAGTAGAGAGAGAAAAATATCAAGTTCTCTAAAAAACTCAATGTGTCAAACTCTATGGTGGAATCTCTCTAAAAAAAAACCCTAAAACAAAGCTTTAAATAGTTAACTCTAAATAAGGAAAAAAATTAATAAAAATCAGAAAGTCCTCGGATTAGCTGACGACATTTGTGATAGCCTATCAGGAGACTGACGACTTATCACAAATGTCGTCAGCTCCTTCAAAGTATTTGCTTTTTTAAGCCAAAAGTAGAGAGAGAAAAATATCAAGTTCTCTAAAAAACTCAATGTGTCAAACTCTATGGTGGAATCTCTCTCAGAAAAACCCTAAAACAAAGCTTTAAATAGTTAACTCTAAATAAGGAAATAAATTAATAAAAATCAAAAAGTCCTCGGATTAGCTGACGACATTTGTGATAGCCTATCAGGAGACTGACGACTTATCACAAATGTCGTCAGCTCCTTCTTCAATTTTGGCTCTTCCTGCTTAAGGCTGACGACCAACTTGATAGCTTATCATAGGGCTGACGACTTATCACAAATGTCGTCAGCCACAATTGTCTTCAGATTTCTTCAGATTTCAACTTCTTTGCTTCCACTCTTATTGGTTCTCTATCATATCAGCTTAAACTGCAAAATCAAACATAAACCAATCAAAAACGACAAAAGTTGCTTAAGACTTCGCAATTATTCTTAGTTAAAAGCCTCAAATTTGTTAGCATTAGCTCACACATCACATGAACTCCAGTAGATATGGAGTGAGTTATATGCATTTTCATCCACTAATTTGCCCTTTGCATGATTTCTGTATTCTGGCATGGTATGATTTATCTCGGATCTGTTAGATTTGGATACTAAAGTCGATTTGAATGGTTGGTAACGATATAGGATTATTGGTTCAGTTTTGACTTGACACTTTAGGATGGAGATTTGGAAGTATAATAAATTTAGAGCATTAGTATCTACCCATTTTTAGTTTTTGTTTAGATATTTGAGATCGAGCGATTTAGCCTTGGTATTGAGATTTTGGCTTGGTATTGTAGAGCTTGCGTATAACTTTCGTTTGACTTATCTTTGTTCAGATTTTATTTACAGGCTGGTTGAGCCTACTCCGTGGTTGTCTATTTTATCTTCTTGACGTTGGTTGGATTATATTTGATAAGTGTTCAGATGACAGCCCATAGGCCATATATTGGTTAGTTCAATTATGACTTTGAGTTTTAGTTTTTCTTGGGAATTTTGGATGATTTACTCGGTGGGAGTAATATACTCGAGTTGGATTCAATATACCTTTATTATCGATTGATGGGATATCCTGGAGTGAAATATTTAGTGATAAGTAGTTATACCTTAGACTTTAAGATTTGGGTTTGATTTTTATCTGACTGGTTGCAGCATTGGTGTGGATTGCATTCCTCGATTATCTTCATTTGTGTTCCCACAACGCTTTATGAGCTTATTCTCATGTTTACCTTATGGAATTTTAGTGGATCAACTTTAATTCTTTGATTTCTCTGTGATGATACTGTGTGGACGCGACTCGGGTAATATTCCTCCTAGCTTGGAGTGGGTGCCAGGTGCAAAATTGTAAAGAGAGTGTATATTTGGATTCAGAGTCGGTGGTATGATAATAACTTGGGTTGGTTTTGGCTTGGATAAACATTTGTTGATTTTTCTGGATATGTAGATGGTCTCAACGTGTTTTGGTTCAGATGTGCATGCGTCGGCCTTCTCAATTCAGTTCAAGGCCAGTTAGCGGTTAAGTTGAATTTTGGTTCTTTGGAAGTAGAATGAAAGTGCTGGTTGAAAAAAGGGATAACTATGGAGAAATCCTTTAGAAGTGTTTTCTCTCTACGGAGGTTATCTGGAAAGTCATGCTTGGAGCATGTGGGCCCAGTACCTCATTTTTTTGAGCTTTTGAGATTCTTTCTATCCGTTAACTTTTGGGGATGAAAGTTCTTTTAGTAGTGAATATTGTAATGACCCTTTGGGTCATTTTTTATATTTATGCTTATCTTCACCGTTTGCGATTCTCCATAGCTTCCCCAAGTCATTTATGATTTGTTGGGACCGGCGGCTCGGTTAACAAGCAGTTCGCTTGATTTTTAGAGTTATTTCTCTATTTTGAAGTCTTCGCTGGTTTCAAATGGCCACCGGATGAAAACTTCAATGAAACACTCTCGAATGCCAATTTTAACTGTGCCAGCAGATCCAAAATATCAATTTTAGTCTGGGTAGACCTTTGGTTCGGGTTTCAATGTACCTGAGCTCATTTCAACCTATTGATCGAAAAGTTGGAAAATCAAAATATGAGTGTGGGACCCACATTTGGTTGAAATGATTTTGGATTTAAAATTTGACTTCTCCATCGCATTCGAAATGTCGATTTTAGGCTAGGGGACCCTTGGTTCAGGTCCCCAGGCTTCCAATATTATTTTGGGCTATTGAGCGTATTTTATGAAAAATAAAACTATATGTATGGGCCCCATTTTTTGCCTAAACGATCTTGGATGAAAGTTTTGATGATTTCAATGGATTTGAAATATGGTTTACACTCAAATTTCACTATTGAATCATGTTATTTGGGTTCCGAATGAGTTTCGAGAGTCAAAAATAAGTTTTTGACTTTGGTATCACGAGGTACCTCTTCGCCGAGGGGGTCTATAAATAGACCCCAAGGTCGTGAATTTGGGAATTTTTCATTCATCTTTGAGAGCCTAAAACCCTAAATGGGTATGATAACTCAAAATTAAGTCTTGTGGGTATCTAGGGAGATTGGTAAAACATCTATTATCATGATTTTCACCCGGATTAAGATAATATTTCATCACTTTATTGATGAATTTCTTGGTTTTTGACCCAAAACCCCAAATTCACTTAGGGCTTGATTTTAGCCCAAAGATTGCTTTTTTCAAACATTTTTGAGGGTTTTGATTCCTTATTCATGTATGAACGTTGGGTTGACTTTGAAAACGTATTTTCCATAAGTGGGATTCACTTGGGGTTTTTGGTGTCATTTTTGAACGCAAAGCACAATAGTGCAATATGGGTATCATTAGATTCGTATTGATGAGTATATTATGTTCTTGATAGTGTGATGTCATTTTGGTGGTTTTGAAGTGAAGATGAGCATTTGGTGCTTGAAGTGAGGTTTTGCGGTTTGGCCTTGAGGTAGACTTCTGTCTACTTTTCTTCATAGAAGATGTTTGATATAAGTTACGTGTGAATATGTATGTTAGGCTTGATTATGAGTAGAATAACTTGACCTTGATTGTTGATGTTTGGAGATTAGAGAAGGGCTTTGGACCCGTAAAATGGCAGGTTTATAACCCTTTTGAATCCTATTGCTTTCCCTCGATAGTTTAGATTTGTTGTCGCGTGGTTATGATGTAAACCTATGCTTGGGATATGATTTTAGCATTTGAATCATGATTTGTATATTTTACCTATTTGGACTAGTGTGGTAATCTTGAAACCGTAATTTGGGTAGAGTTGACTTGAGTACCCTTGTTTCTAGTCCAAGTTGTTATCTTAGGCTTGAATATGACTTACTTGACATCTAGAAGATGAACTAGATACCTTAGCCTAGTTTGGGACATAGTGTACCTAATTATGGAAATTGGGGATTAGGAGTGGGATCGTCTAGCCCACTTAGGCCTAAACTTGTGTTAAATCTAATGGACTTAGTTGTGGATCTTAGACATAGATGAGGCTAGTAAACTTTAGAATAAGGTTACTTCGTAACTTGGTAACTTGTAATGATGTTCTCAGAATGTGGCTTTTGAGTTGTGGTTATGATACTTTTTGTGGAAGTGATATTGAGCATTTAGAGATGATATTCCTTATAGATACGTTCTGCGGCCTATAGAGATGTCATTTTCTCTTACACTTAATGATTCGCCTATAGAGTTGTTATTTCCTTTAGTCATGATTATTGGACCTATAGAGACGATGTTCCTCTTAGATATGTCAATTGGCCTAGAGAGGTGATATTTTTTGTAGTCATGATGTATGACCTATCGATATAAGATATCCTGTAGACAATTATATGTCTATTTATATTATGCCTCCAATATCTGAGATACCTCATATATATGAGATGATTAGAGATATGCTACGTCTTATAAATATAATTATCAATATGAGTTCCAGATATGTATATGGGCCTAAGACTATGATTATGATGTTGTGACTATTCCGGATAAATTAATGGGCCAAGAGTTGTGTTATGATAATAATTAAATATCTGAGGAGTGTTTATCAGTGTAAAGGATACAATTACAATTTATGAATACAAATATGTTTGTATACACACCTCTTTAATATGGAATGGAGGAAGATGCGGTATGTCGCTTACAACTTTATTGATTGGATGCTGGTGATGGCATGCATAGGTTTGGTACATTCATGAGTATTATATTGGTAATTTATATGATTACAGCTGAGAAATGATCTTACAGTTGTTCTGCCTAATTTACGGTTAAGCTATGCGGTAACTAGTTGTCTATTAGGGGACTGTAGCACTTGATAGCTAGGAATATGATATATTAGTTAATAAATCTTGCTTAGTTGAAACATGGTAGCTAGCGATGGTTAATACGTGACTTATGGTGATGTCGGGTCTAGCATAGGTGAAGGTTAGTTGGTATTGATGACTAAGTTTGTGATGTAGATTAGTCGATAAACGATGAGTTGTGTGTTAATGAGGCTAGATAATAAGAGATATTGGTTATAAGAGGTGACTAGTTAATAACTTTTAATAGCTTTTAAATGGTTAACTAATGAATAGTTAAGCAACGATTAGTTGGTAAACGATTGTTAGGTAAGGAATAGTGTCAGTTAATAAAAGATGGTTAGGTGACAAGTAGTAATGTATTGTCTAGTAATGATTAACGGATATAGAATGATTAGTTGATAATAATGAATGGTAGATAAATGGAAGTTTTGGTCTAGTGATGAACTTTGACTAGATGTTAGATGTTGGCTATTAAATAAATAAAGGTTAATTGTTATCTCGTGAATAAGGATTATGTGAAGGATAATGTTTAGGCTAATAACTAGAGGTTATGTGATGACTAGCGAACTAGTGATTCTATTATAATAAGTGTTAGTTAGCTAATAATGAGTAGTTGGGAAGTATTGACTAGATGATATTCTATAGTGATATGACTATGTTTATGAGTATTTTAGTGTATGTTATTTAGTAATGACTATTATGATGATATGTTGATACCTGACAAGGCCGTAGGACACTATTATGATGGTATATTGATACCCGGCAAGGTTGGAGGATATATTGATACCTGGCAAGGCCGGAGGATACTATTGATGATGTGTTGAAACCCAACAAGGCTGGAGGATATAGTGATGATATATTGATACCCGGCAAGGCCGGAGAATACTATTGATGATGTGTTGATATCCGGCAAGGCCGGAGGATATATTGATGATATGTTGATACCCGGCAAGGCCGTAGGATACTATTGATAGTGTGTTTGTAACGCCCCAAAATATCATCCCGAGATGCCACACGGTGCCCAAGGCTACACGTAGCCTCAAGCTAATCCTTTAAGACAAAACACTACCCTTGGGTTCCAACACAACAACATACACGCTACGCTAAGGATATATATATAAGTACATATCATATCACATCGCACATGGCACGGAATATCGTTAGACTGGTCATATATGGAATGTCTATACACAAACCAACCCAACAATACACTAGTCTGACATAGCCTCTATACAGCAAAATCAACGAGCCATTGGGACAAACCCCCAACTGACTCAACAGACCAAAGGGATCACAAAACAACAACACCAAAACTAGCTACTTGGTCCTCGAACCATGAGGACTCACCACTGAAGGAACGTAGATGCGGCACTCGGATATCACTGTCGCTGTTGCGGCTGAGTACCTGAACCTACATCATGGTAAGAATGTAGCCCATAGAGAAATATGTAGGTCAGCACAAGATATGTACTGAGTATGTGGGGGCGCATGCAAAATATAAATAATATCATAAATTTCGTAAAAACGTACATACGGACCATAATGACACACCTGGCTTGAGTGACATTGAATCATGCAACTCATAACATCTTAGATAGGAAATGTAGGAGAAAAACCTCATAAATCATTATAGATCATCATAGGCAACTTGACTTACCACATCAAAACTCGGAGTGACTCGGTATTTCAATAAACATGACTCTTATGGACAGGGGAGTTTCCTATAACCGACAACCCCACGTGAGCTACGTGGAATACCAATATTTGAAACCCCCGTTGGCGGGAGCGTCATACTCTTTGCCAGGGAGTACGACCTTAAAACTGCAATAATCACAATCTGGCTCTCTGGCCAATAATATCATCATCAAACAACCCTACGGTGGCACATAGGTTTGGGGAAATACCAAATTTCCCTCTCGGTGCTAAGTACTACTCCCCGACAAGCTCAGAACGCATTAGAAAATCCACCACAACATCACAAGGGTCTATCATAAAGACCAAATCAAATCTCTTTCTCATTTATCAAATAATATCAATTTGTGGATTCCTAACTCAACACATTTTAGCTCAAAACATTTTAATCTTCCTCAACATCAACAAGGTATCAATGCCTTGAACCATAACCGACTCGACATTTGGACAAGGATATGAAGACCCAATACATAATATTTTCAATAATTTAACTCATCAAAACCATCCGGAAAATACCAAGACTCATTGCAACTTCAATATCAACATTTCTCAATTTGCCATCCAATTCTCATTTAAAGGTACTTGAGACATCAACTCATAGTAGGGATATAGAATTTCCAATATCAATTATAAATTCATAATAAGGAAATAGTGGAATGATAGTATAAATCAAGGCTTAACAAATTAAATCATCATACTCTCATAATCAAATACTTTTTGGACGTAATTTCATCTCAACATCATACACATATCGGATGACATAATCCCATAGCTCATGGACAATAATATAAGATATAAAACCATATTTTCAATTTATGGTAAAACATGTAAAATCTCATGTCAATGTAATTCAACAAAAATACCGAGCACAAGATCGAAAGGATAATCTTGTTCAAAGCCCCACATACCTAAAAATGGAAGATGAATATGAACTTCCGACTTCGAAACTTTATTTACGAAAATAAAGGGTGCTTCTCGAAGACCTTAACATGATCAACTCGAATCCCAAACTTAGGTCTCTGATACCAACTTTGTCATGACCCAAATGGCCATGAGTGGCACCCACACTAATCTTTCTGTGGGAGAACAATCTAAACCGAACTATTACCCAAACACTTAGTCAATATTAGATGATATTATTATAAAATTCAACATAATAACAAATATCCAGGACTAATTATTATTAATGCAGAAATTCAAACAAACTACTTACTAAAATTCCCAAGACCCGAAAGTCATCGTACAAGAACTACTAACAAAGATCATATCTAAAGTGATATCCAAAAATAAAGTAAATAAAGAATGTTTCATTGCCCGAACGATGGACAGGAACAAATAAGATGACCTATGGTAGCCTGGAGAAGGAGTGCTCACCCTTGGATCAAGATCTGCTATAAAACTCTAGAGGTGAGGTCATGTCTGAGTATAGAACACTTTCTGCACTCAACAAAAGAAGAGTACAGGGTAGTATCAGTACAAACCCCTATGTACTGGTAGGTATCATAGTCCAGCTCAATTTAATAGCATGTACACAACATAAATCCAATAAAAAATAGATAGACATCGTCACACAACAAATATTCAATGAATCAACAATACAACAACAGGTCAAATAGTGCTCACAAACAAGCCACATAACCATCAAGAGTATCAACCATACTGTAAACATCCACAGAAATAACACAAATATGTACACACATGCTATGGAACTTATTTTTGCCTAAATAGTCATGACCTGTAGGGAACAATCTATGTTCATGTACCGTATTGGCGTGGTACCCAATCTAACATAAACATAACCAAGTATTATCAATATTAATTTACACAACCTCACAGCATGCCACACAATGTACCAAGTTTACAAGTACACTTAAAGTCATAAGACAATTCCATCGAGTCAATTTTCAATAAATATTTATACACGAATCAATAATTCAAACATCAACAATTTCAAGCATGTCCGAATACCAATCCATAAGTATCCAATTTAGGAGAATACACACAATTAAGTCAAGTCTAAACTCCAATTAAATTGTAACCTACCTCAACCAACGAATTTAAATTTAGTTAGTCCATAAGCTCCTTTTCCTTCCTCAAAGTTTCGGAATCTGTTTCAACATGTAAATCCCATAAGAATACGAATCTAAAAACACCCATTTTATAAATTTTTACTTTAAATTTTGTTTTTTTATCTAAAGTCAAATTTTTTTATAATAAAAGAGATTATAATTAGTGGCTAAGAGTTATTAAGATCATAATTACTGGGATTATCAAATCCTAAATCATCTAACCTTCATGTTGTTCATCATTCTAAGGCCCTGAATAGCCATTATTGCATAATGATTTAAAAAAGAAAAAAAATAATATATTATACTTAATTAATCATAAGAAAAGCTAACAAAAAGCTTCCAGGAAACTTATTTGCACATGTTACTGCCACTTTTAATTTATTCCCATTCACCTTCACACCATCCTTAATACCATTTTGGCATACCATGATCACCGTATACACCTTGTCATCATAATACTATTATTATCCATCAATCAACCGTAATTTTTACCTCACAAAAACATAAATTTGTCATCCCTCGTCACTGTCAAGACTTTACTCACCCTTCATTTGTTATATATAAGAAATTATAGCCGTGAATAGGGAAAGAAAATATGCTAACCGTCGTATTCCCCTAGCCCCAACTTTCTGATGGTATTAATATTATCATCTATTACCAAACCCTTTCCACTTAAATTAATTCTTGTATTGGCCACCTAAGTAAGTAAATTGTCACTTTAGCCCATTAAATCACTAATCAAATTAATTATCTAAAATATACCCAACTAATGACTTAACTTACTGATGATAGGCGAATTTACGCGCCTATATCAATATATTTTGCCCATATTTTAGCCTAGTTTTGAGAACAAATTATATATTTCATGCACTTTTAGTCCTTTTTCCTGTAAATGAGCTAACGAACATGATTAGTAAAGTTTCAGGTATAAATGATGCAGAATTCAGCATTTTATGGCTTACTTGACGCAAAAGAAAGCTCACGAAGGAAGGGAAGGGAGTTTACACGCCTAAGGACCAAAACTGCTGCATGGAAAATCTGTCCCGGGCTAAAACAACAATTCTGAAGACTTTGGGGACTTACAGACACAAAACTGGATTTTGACAATGATACATTAACCTAGTACAATTAGGTTATGTATTTCATTATTTTATGTGGATTATGATAATGTTACCTTAACCTAGTACATTTGGGTTAAGGATTTCATTAGTCTAATAGGATTTGGTTATTTATTTCATTAGCTTAGTAGGATTAGGATATGGGTATTATAAATACCCTATCATGCTAGACATCTTCTAACATCTTCTACTCCTCTCTTATTCTACACTACAAACAATTCTACAACTCTTCTAATCTTTCCATTAATTCTAGTTTTCATCTATTCATCTATTCTTAATTTCCGCAACAAGAGAATCGTTACCTTGCTAAGGAATTCACGCCTCACGCCTACCACTTACGCTACACGAAATTAATCAATCTTGTGGTATAACAACAATGTCAATCGTGATCTCCTTCGCATTCATGGGTAACTAAACCTCTCTGTTGGGGTTATGGAAGCCGAATGAGTTACTATCTATTGCTGTGAGTTTGTGAGTTCGAGGCACGTATATTGCTTATATCATTATTCTCTTCATCTTAATCTACATTCTTTGCGGTTGCAAACGCAAGAATACACCAGTTTAACATTTAACTTGTTCGAGAGAAAAGTTATTTGTCTGGAAAAGAGATAATGTCAAGGTAGTAGGACACCTTTTCCTATTAAAAAGCTAGTGCCGTAACTGGACTAACCTCTTGGAGAATTTATACCGTTAGATACACTTTAAGCTCGAGAGAGTTAAAGTGAAATAGTCCTTGTTTAGGTCGAGAGACGCTTGGATTTACCATCGACTACAATCCTCTATAAGCAATTGCATGTCAGAATTCTACACACTCATAGCCAATAGAGACGTATACCTCAGAAGGTGGACATAACCCCAACGCTTCAATTCTCATTGTTTACAACCAACGTAACAATCTCTCTCTTTTTACTTTATTATTTTCAACTTTTGTTTACATTACTTGCAAAACAAGAATCCCCCCTTCTTACGAGACTTGCACCAAAAGTTTAGTAATTTTACTTACTTGTTGGCCAAGCTATTCCCTGTGGGATCGACACCCAACCCAAGTTGGGTTCTATATTTGCTAACGACCGCTTTACACTCAAACGAGAGCTGTAGATTGAGCGTTATCAAAAATTGGCGCCGTTGCCGGTCAAAGATTCTCGTACTTTTACTTTTAGTTTTTGTTTTTGTCTACTGCAGGTTTTTATTTTAGTGCATGCCCCATACTCGAAGTTCTGGTCAACCGTTATTACCAATCAATCCTGAACCACAACGCATTGGTAGAATGGAAGCACAAGCTGAAATCGCAAGGATGGCTGCTCAACAGGAACAAGCAAGATTGGTTGCCCTTGCCGCAGCCCAGGTTCAACAGCAGAACATTGATAACCCTGCACGAGCACCAAATCCTGACGATGAGGATTTAGGTGATGACGAGTTACTAAACCCTAGGCGTGATGCTGAAATCATAACACCTGCCAACAGAAGAGGTCGACAAGCTCGGTATAGACATGATCACCAACCTATGCAGCCAGCCTTCGACGATGATGATGATGATCTTGATGGTGCCGGAGCCACTGGAGCTATAATTCCACCACCATTAGCGCCCGGAGCCAAGTTCAACATCACAAGCACCATGATTCAGTTATTGCAACTCAAGGGATTGTTTGGTGGACTAGCAGGCGATGATCCGAATATGCATCTCATCAACTTTATTTCTACATGCAAGTCTTTTGACAATCCTGGTGTTGGTCAGAATGCAATTCGCTTACGTCTATTCCATTGTCTCTGTCTGGGGAGGCAACACTATGGTTGAATGGGCTGACTCCTGATTCAATTACAAATTGGAGGCAATTGAGAGACGCTTTCCTAGAAAGATTCTTTCCGTCTTCCAAAAGGGCACAATTGAGAGATGAAATCAGCAACTTTCGTCAGCTTTCCACTGAAGCTCTTCATGAAACATGGGAGAGGTTCAAGACAAAGCTAGCGAGATGACCAAACCATCACATGACTAATGTTCACCTCATGGAGATATTGTATAGAGCCTTGAATTCAATAACTAAGCCAGTGGTGGATAACGCAGCTGGAGGATCTTTTATGGACCTCACTTTTGGTCAAGCAAGCAATATGCTAGATCGCATGACAAAACAAAGTAGAGCTTGGCATACCAGGGATTCCGAGGTAGCAAGCCCCACTTTATCTATAGGCATGACTGCAGACCAAAGAAGAAGACAAGAAGAACGTGATCAAGATTTAGCGCACATGAAAACGCAAGTGGATCTTCTGACAAAGCATTTATTATCAGGGAAGACCGAAAAAGTGAAAGCTGTGGCGCTAAAAGGAAGAGACGAATCTGATTCGGAAGAGGAGGCCAACTACGTGAACAATCAGGGGGGTTTCCGTGGGAATACCCAAGGAAACCAAGGTCGGAACTATTATGATAATTCTGGAAACAAGGACCAAGGTAGTTGGAGAAAAAACAATGAAAAGAGTGGTGTTTATGTTCCCCCTGGTAGACGTGATACCACCACATCTAATTCTGGAAGTATGGAAGACATGATGGCTAAATTATTGAAAGGAATGGAAGCAACGAGCGTGGGAGTTACTGAGGTAATCAATGATTTGTCTTCCATGAAACAACTAGTTGATTCCCATTCCAATTCAATCAAGAAAATAGAGCAGCAACTGAGCCAACTTTCAGCAGCACTCAATCAAAGAAAGGCTGGCACTTTACCTAGCGATACTGTGCAAAACCCAAGGAATGATGGGTCATGCATGGCCATCACTACCAGAAGTGGTAAGGTGCTGGAACCTTCATCAAAAGTCAAGCAAGTGGTTGACGAAGTTGCGGACATGGATGATAACGCAAAAGGAGAAGATGCCGCAACAACCAGTCCTGACGTCAAGGATGTCACGCCCAGTGATGTGCAGCCTGAAAAAATGGAAAAACGGAAGCAAGAGGAGAAGAAAGCCATGGAGAGAACACTTCCATACCCACCACCACCTTTTCCCCAAAGATTGAAGAAGGTGGCGGATGACACTAAGTTCAGCAAATTTATGACTATGTTGAAGCAGCTGACCATTAATGTTCCATTGGTAGAGGCACTTGAACAAATGCCTGGGTATGCGAAGTTTATGAAAGATCTTTTGACTAAGAAGAGGGCAGCAAGTTATGAGCTGAAAGATGATGTGCATCATTGTAGTGCAATTGCTACCCGATCGATAGTTCAGAAGAAGGCCGACCCCGGAGCTTTCACTATTCCTTGCACCGTCGGATCTTTGAACTTTGCCAAAGCATTATGTGACCTAGGAGCCAGCATCAACTTGATGCCATTATCGATCTACAAGAGGTTGGGGTTAGGAGATCCTACACCAACTAACATGAGGCTTGTTATGGCGGATAGGTCGGTAAAACGACCGGTTGGTATTCTATGTGATGTCTTGGTAAAGGTTTCTTCATTTATCTTTCCAGTAGACTTTGTCATCTTGGATTGTGAAGCAGATTCAGAGGTTCCCATAATCTTGGGACGCCCTTTCCTTGCTACAGGAAGTGTGCTCATTGATTTGAGAGCTAATGAACTTTCATTCCGAATAAATAACGAAGTGGTTCGATTTGATGTTTGCAAATCAATGAAGCAACCCAAAGATCTGAGTGTATTTTCTGTGGCTGATGTTGTCTTTGATGATGAGAAAGAACGATTTGAAGAAGAGCAAATTCTTGATGATCCTTTGGAGGTTTTGCTCATGAAAGGAGAGAATGAGGATGCTGAAATTTCTGAAGAATCTATTTGTGCTCTATCGGGATTAGGGACATATCGCTATACTCCCAAGAAGCTGGATCTTGATCTCAAGAATCGACCCACACCACCAGCCAAGCGATCTATTGAAGAACCACCCACACTAGAATTGAAGGAGCTGCCAAGTCATTTGAAGTACGCATTCTTAGGAAGCGGAAACACACTCCCAGTCATAGTGGCAGCCGATTTAGGTGAGCAACAAGTTGCAGCTCTTATTTCAATCTTACGCAAGTATATTAGATCCATTGGATGGACCATTGCGGATATTATTGGTATTCCACCTGGGATTTGCACACATAAAATTCAGCTTCAAGAAAAGTGCACACCCACCATTGAACATCAAAGGCGTTTAAACCCACCTATGCAAGAAGTGGTGAAGAAGGAGATTATCAAGTGGTTAGACGCAGGAGTTGTATATCCTATCTCTGATAGTACATGGGTAAGTCCTGTACAATGTGTTCCCAAGAAAGGAGGAATGACGGTGGTCGCGAATGCAAAGAATGAGCTTATTCCACTCAGGCCCGTTACTGGATGGAGAGTATGCATGGACTACCGCAAGCTGAATTCTTGGACACTCAAGGATCACTTCCCCATGCCATTTATGGACCAAATGCTAGATCGATTAGCGGGGAAAGGATGGTTTTGCTTCTTGGATGGTTATTCAGGTTATAATCAGATTTGTATTGCCCCCGAAGACCAAGAGAAGACAACGTTTACATGCCCATATGGTACGTTTGCCTTCAAACGCATGCCATTCGGGTTGTGTAATGCCCCAGCCACCTTTCAACGTTGTATGATGTCTATTTTCTCTGATATGGTTGAAGACACTTTGGAGGTATTTATGGATGACTTTTTAGTTGTCGGTGAGTCTTTTGAAGCATGTTTGGCAAACCTGAGCATGGCATTGCAAAGATGTGTAGAGTTCAACCTTGTGCTGAATTGGGAGAAGTGCCACTTCATGGTAAAAGAAGGAATCGTTCTTGGGCACAAGATCTCTGAAAGAGGAATAGAGGTTGATCGAGCAAAAATAGAGGTAATTGAGAAGCTACCGCCTCCAATTTCGGTGAAGGGAGTCCGTAGTTTTCTTGGCCATGCTGGTTTCTATCGTAGATTCATCAAAGACTTTTCCAAAATTTCTAGTCCATTGTGCAAACTATTGGAGAAAGATGCGAAGTTTGACTTTAATGACAATTGCTTAAAGGCATTCGAATTCCTTAAAGGAAAACTCATTGAAGCCCCTATCATGGTAGCACCAGATTGGACGCTCCCGTTTGAGGTCATGTGCGATGCTAGTGGTGTAGCCGTTGGTGCTGTTCTTGGACAAAGAAAGGAGAAATTATTTCATCCTATCTACTATGCGAGTAAGGTCCTAAATGAAGCCCAAAGGAACTACACTGTTACTGAACAAGAGCTCCTAGCGGTTGTATATGCGTTCGAGAAGTTTCGTGCCTATCTATTGGGTACCAATGTGATCGTCCATACAGACCATGCAGCTCTTAAGTATCTAATGACGAAGAAGGATGCCAAACCAAGGTTGATTCGATGGGTACTGCTGCTGCAAGAGTTTGATTTCGAAGTCAAAGATAGAAGAGGTTGCAAGAACCAAGTGGCTGATCACCTATCTAGACTTGAGAATGAACATGTGGCGCAACCTGAGATTCAGATTGATGATGCATTCCCTGACGAGGAGATATTAGCTACAAAAATGGAGAAAGTACCATGGTATGCCGACTTTGCAAATTTCGTAGAGAGTAATGTGATACCTGCCAACTTATCTTACCACCAAAGGAGGAAGTTTATGCATGACGTTCAGCACTACTATTGGGATGAACCTTATTTGTTTCGAAGATGCGCGGATGGGATCATTCGACGATGTATATCCCATGAAGAAGTACCTACTATATTGGAAGCATGCCACACTTCGCAAGTTGGAGGACATCATGCAGGGAATCGAACGGCAAGAAAAGTATTGCAAAGTGGTTATTATTGGCCTTCGATATTCAGAGATGCATACGACTATGTGAGAAGGTGTGACCAATGCCAACGTCAAGGTGCTATTTCAAAACACCATGAAATGCCCATGTCCAAAATTCTGGAGGTAGAACTTTTTGATGTATGGGGTATTGACTTCATGGGTCCATTCGTGAATTCGTTTGGAATGAAGTACATCTTGGTTGCTGTGGATTATGTTTCGAAATGGGTTGAAGCTGTAGCATTGGCCGACAACGAAGGAAAGCGTGTCGTAGCGTTCTTAAAGAAGAATATCTTCTCTCGCTTTGGGGTACCTCGTACTATCATAAGCGATGGAGGATCTCACTTTTGCAACAAGCTATTCAAATCTGTATTGGCCAAGTATGGTGTCAAGCAACACAAGGTAGCTACGCCTTATCATCCCCAAACTAGTGGACAAGTAGAGGTTTCCAATCGCGAGATTAAGCAAATCCTTGCAAAGACGGTTAATGCAAATAGGAAGGATTGGTCTCGAAAGCTAGATGATGCACTATGGGCATATAGGACTGCATTCAAGACACCCATTGGCATGTCTCCTTATCAACTAGTTTATGGGAAGGCTTGTCATCTACCCATCGAGCTTGAATACAAGGCATTGTGGGCATTAAAGCACTTGAATCTGAATTGGAATGATGTGAAGAATCTGAGGTTGGAGCAGCTGAACGAATTAGATGAGTTCCGTCTCCATGCATATGAAAGATCGGATTTATACAAGGAGCGGATGAAGAAGTATCATGATCAGCGGATTGTTCGACGAAACTTCCAAAAGGGTGATATGGTACTACTCTTCAACTCCAGATTTAAGCTCTTCCCAGGTAAGTTAAAATCTAAGTGGTCTGGTCCATTTAAAGTTATCCAAGTCTACTCGTCTGGAGTAGTCGAATTGGAAGGCAATAAGGGTGTTGTCTTCAAAGTGAATGGCCAACGTGTTAAGCCGTATATCGGTCCTCTTGACTCGATGAATGACATGGCCATCACTTATCTCGACGAAGTCTAAGTACTCGAGATTACTACATCGAGCCACGACAATAAATAAGGCGCTAGATGGGAGGCAACCTATCGTTTATCGTTTATCGTTTTTCATTTCATTCCAGTATGTGTTTTGCTTTTGATAAATAAAAATCCAAAAATAAGAGTCGTGCCACGACCAAAACTAAGGCGCTTGGTGGGAGGCAACCCATCGTACTAATCGTTTTCATTTGTTTGAGCGAATATAGGTGCAAGAAGTAGTCAACGAGGAGATTGATTTCAATTGACGATTTGGACGCATTATATGGTAAAGTTGGTAAATTAGGAAGGGTGATGCATAAGGCTATGGATTGAGCCTTTCTCACGCCAAAATAGGCTTCGAGGAAGGCTAGGCCTTGGTAAAACTAGGCCACGAACAATGCACAACCTATCCTATAGCCTAAGGTCTCGGAATCTAGTGTGCTATACACTATGCGTCGCCTATTCCTAGGTATGCTTTTGACTATGCGCCGCCTATGCTATGGCATTTGGTCTCAGTATCTCATATGCCATAGACTATGCGGCGAATATGTCCCATTATGCCATAGACAATGCGCCGCATATGTCTACAAATGCCATAGACTATGCGGCGCATATGTCCCATTATGCCATAGACAATGCGCCGCATATGTAGGATTTTTGTCTCCAAAACCGATTGTAAATGGGTCATAACCCGACCCATACTCTTCCTATATAAAGGGGACTTAGTTTTATAACACAACCACAATAGAAAATACCCTAAAGGCGCCGCATACTCTTCCAAATCTTCTAAAAATTTTCTTCTTTTGCTCTTCCAATTCACAAAACCATCTCCACAAGTTTCAAGCAAGTAAGTACTCTCTTATTCTACATTTATTTCTCGTAAGTACTACGTTGCTATGGCTATTATTAATTGCTAAATTATATAAGATTGTTGGTGATGTTCATGTATTTGGATTATTGTTGCAAAATCATGTGAGTAAACATATACGTAGGAATATCTTGACTTGTTTCCGACTTGAATTTGGTTTCAATAGCATTATTATGATATTTGCAGAATTGCTATGGCTATGAATATTACTTAAGATTGTTGTTTGGATACTTACATGTTAGACTATCCCGGTCATAGGGATAAGACTTATAGTGCCTACCGACTTAGGAGGTTGTGATTGTTGTAAGAATAACGATTCAAGGTGGTAACCCCTATGTAGTAGCGTTGCTATACTTACCATGAAAGTAGTCCAATGGCTGCAAGTAAGTGATGCATTGCTGATTTTCTTGTCGGAATACAATCCTAAAACGTATCTCGATGAAATCTGAGTAAATCGACTACTTTCACCTCACTGATTTGTGTTAACAAAACTAAGTGTGGGGTGGTACCCCTAATGATTGCTTATAGATTGTATCAAGTGAGACTGCGCTGCAACTAACACTATTTCTAGTCTCAGGTACAATGGCACCTAAAGCGAGGCAAGGCAAGGAGAAGGCGACCACTTCCCAAAAGGGCAAGAAGAGAAGTCGAAAAGACCAAGGAGAATCATCCTCAGCACAACTACCACGCAGAATGTTCGGAATAAAATGGGTTCTTGAGGAAGAAGCCAAAGCATGGTACAGCAGCAACAAAGAAAGAAAATATGTGCACATCGACTTGATCAACAAGGATACCTTAGCAAAGAAGGAGCCGCGTATGTTGGCAAAAATAATGGCTTTGAAGTTGGATTTCATCTTCCGCGACATGGGAGAGTGTAATCTTGATCTAACAAGGGAGTTTTATGCCAACTGGTCGCCGAACACAACAGGCAATGAAGTCAAAATTCGGGGCCAGGTGTTACAGCTCACCGCGGACTGGATCAACTCTTTTCTTGGCTTACCTTCGATCGACACAGCACCATTCAAAGAGCTGAACAGCAGGCCTCCTTATAGAGCAATACGACACACGCTTTGTGGAAGCAGATCAATGGCAAGGTGGGGCAGACATAAAGAAACCGGCCGACACAACACCTTCCCCTATGCTCCACTAAATAGGGAAGCAAGAATCTGGATGCGCATTGTCAACTCATGTCTTATTCCTGGGACTCAATACACCAAGATATCGAGAGATAGAGTGTGTTTGGTCTATGCTTTGATGACGAATGTCCCTATCAACTTTGGGGCAATCATTCGATCTACCATGAGGAAGGCCAGACTCCACAAAAGGTCCCATTTCACATTTGGCAATTTGTTGACAGCAATCTTGCGGAAGGAGGACATCGAAGAGGAACCAGCTGATCATAAACTCCCACACAATCCGAAGAAGGTTGACCTCACAAAGGTCAAAGATGCTGAATCAACACATGGCATCAACCTTACTACGGCAGAGAGACATGCTCGGGATGAGAGTTTCTCCCTCCATATGTACGGCATGATGAGGTTTACAATGATGAGCGGAGGTCGTGTTCCAACTGCTGCAGAGCTCCAACAGCTGGACCACGACTATCCCATGAACATGCATGCATGGGAGATGTGTGGAGTGGGCGTATACTTTGAGGAACCTCTAGATGATGATGTGCCGACTGATGACGATCGACGCTTGCCAGACTCTGACGAGGAGGAGAACTCTGACGACGACTCTTATGATGATTCTGACGAAGGGGGTATGACCCCCGACAATGAGGAAGAGTCCGACTAACCAGGTTCCTCGTATTTATTTTCCACTGAGGGCAGTGTCCCGTTTAAGTGTGGGGTGGCGGTATCGTATGCTATACTTCTCTATCGCATCTATGTTTGCTTGCTTTGTTTTTGTTTCGTTTTTTTTAGTAGTAAATTTTTTCTAGCTTCGCATGAAATTATTTTGATAGGCAGCATGAGATTATAACAAGAGTAAGTGCTACAATTGTGACTATTGAGACGTTTAGGCTCTAGTTGTGACTCATTATGTGATATTGTGTGGTTCAATTCCTTCACTTGTTGGGTCGAGAGTCTATATTACTTCCAAGCAAGTCGACCATGTGCCTTGTGTGTGTGAGACAATCGTATATTCTATGTGTGTAGCTGATGCTAGAACTTGCCTGGTATGTATGCAAAGCGAAAATAAGGAGTGTAAGTTTAGGATATGATTTAGGCATTTCTTTGGCAACCCATATTTGTTTACCTTCAGTTTTACCTACCCATGGACATCATCCTAGTTAAACCCTTTTGAGCCTTTAGCCTATTTCTTTGACAACCTTGTATGTAAGCCTAATCCATTTTTTTTTCAAGACCATAATTTGATCCAAATTCCTAAGTGCTTTAAAGTGAAAAAGTCATGTGACAAAATAAGAGGAAATTGGGTGAGTATGATGCTATAAATTGTAATGGTGCTTGAATGTGTTATGAAAAAGAAAGTGCTATCATAAGAGGTATGTTGTGAAAAGAAAAAGGAAAAGAAAGCTGAAAAGCGAGTTGTGCTTAAAATTGAAAAACAAAAGAGGAGAACAAGGGTGGTATAACAAAAGAAAGAAGAAAGGTTGAAAGAAAAAAGTGTCAATGATACAAAGTGATGTATTAAAGCGCTTAGGAACGTAGTCACTATTCCTGGCCAAAATAGTCTTACCCATCCCTTAGCCTACATTACAACCATCAAAAGACCTACTTGATCCTAAGCTTAGCATTCTGACATTTAGTAGAGTATTACATTAAGGGCAAGCCTATGGTCATCAGTCTCTACATATGAATTCTTTGTGAGAGTGAGAGCAAGGACATTTTGATACCCATGTTTGAAAAATATGCTATACCTGTGAGTGATTATGGGTACTATATGGTGAGACACACATGGTTGATGAGTTTTGGATAGTTGTATATGATTCTATGCACTTTAACGTTTGCATGCGAGTTGATCACCATCACGAGTCTATACTTGAGGTTAAATTGTTTCCACTTATAATCGGAAAGCTACTCTTGGTTGATAATCGTTGTGCTTGTCTTAATAAATGTTTTGTGTTGTTACTGTAAAAACCTTAAGTTGATGCTTAGAAGGACATGATATGTTGTTCGAGGACGAACAAAGCTCTAAGTGTGGGGTGTTGATGATAGGCGAATTTACGCGCCTATATCAATATATTTTGCCCATATTTTAGCCTAGTTTTGAGAACAAATTATATATTTCATGCACTTTTAGTCCTTTTTCCTGTAAATGAGCTAACGAACATGATTAGTAAAGTTTCAGGTATAAATGATGCAGAATTCAGCATTTTATGGCTTACTTGACGCAAAAGAAAGCTCACGAAGGAAGGGAAGGGAGTTTACACGCCTAAGGACCAAAACTGCTGCATGGAAAATCTGTCCCGGGCTAAAACAACAATTCTGAAGACTTTGGGGACTTACAGACACAAAGCTGGATTTTGACAATGATACATTAACCTAGTACAATTAGGTTATGTATTTCATTATTTTATGTGGATTATGATAATGTTACCTTAACCTAGTACATTTGGGTTAAGGATTTCATTAGTCTAATAGGATTTGGTTATTTATTTCATTAGCTTAGTAGGATTAGGATATGGGTATTATAAATACCCTATCATGCTAGACATCTTCTAACATCTTCTACTCCTCTCTTATTCTACACTACAAACAATTCTACAACTCTTCTAATCTTTCCATTAATTCTAGTTTTCATCTATTCATCTATTCTTAATTTCCGCAACAAGAGAATCGTTACCTTGCTAAGGAATTCACGCCTCACGCCTACCACTTACGCTACACGAAATTAATCAATCTTGTGGTATAACAACAATGTCAATCGTGATCTCCTTCGCATTCATGGGTAACTAAACCTCTCTGTTGGGGTTATGGAAGCTGAATGAGTTACTATCTATTGCTGTGAGTTTGTGAGTTCGAGGCACGTATATTGCTTATATCATTATTCTCTTCATCTTAATCTACATTCTTTGCGGTTGCAAACGCAAGAATACGCCAGTCTAACATTTAACTTGTTCGAGAGAAAAGTTATTTGTCTGGAAAAGAGATAATGTCAAGGTAGTAGGACACCCTTTCCTATTAAAAAGCTAGTGCCGTAACTGGACTAACCTCTTGGAGAATTCGTACCGTTAGATACACTTTAAGCTCGAGAGAGTTAAAGTGAAATAGTCCTTGTTTAGGTCGAGAGACGCTTGGATTTACCATCGACTACAATCCTCTATAAGCAATTGCATGTCAGAATTCTACACACTCATAGCCAATAGAGACGTATACCTCAGAAGGTGGACATAACCCCAACGCTTCAATTCTCATTGTTTACAACCAACGTAACAATCTCTCTCTTTTTACTTTATTATTTTCAGCTTTTGTTTACATTACTTGCAAAACAAGAATCCCCCCTTCTTACGAGACTTGCACCAAAAGTTTAGTAATTTTACTTACTTGTTGGCCAAGCTATTCCCTGTGGGATCGACACCCAACCCAAGTTGGGTTCTATATTTGCTAACGACCGCTTTACACTCAAACGAGAGCTGTAGATTGAGCGTTATCACTTACTTTGGGACACCTCAAGAATCGATACTATCTATCTCTATAAGTCATAAATTACATATGCAAACTACGGAGAGCGCAAAATAGAGAAGATGAGAAAATTTCACAAACGACCGGGAGGGTCGTTACATTGTGTATCCTATTAATAATTATTGATTATTTTTTGTTGTTTAATCTGAAGCTTGTAGGTTTTGATGAGAGTTACAACTTATTTATGAGTTAATTTGAGCTGGAATTTAGGTTGTTAATTGTATTTTTTAACTTTATTTGGTTGTGTGGTTAATTGGTTTCTCAAAAAGTCAGAATCTTGATTAACTGACTGCTTTTGGTATCATATGTTAAGTAACATGGTTTGACTTCTCAGGGTATAGAATTTGAATGTTTAGAGACCAAACATTTTGTTCTTGTCCATGGAGGCAGTTTTGGTGCGTGGTGTTGGTATAAAACTACAATACTACTCAAAGAAACAGGATATCAAGTTGATGCCATAGATTTAACTGGCTCTGGTGCTCATTATTTTGACTTCCACAACATTACCATATTCTCTGAATATGTAAAACCACTCACCAATTTCATTGAAAATATACCTGATGGTAGTAAGGTTTGACTAAATGTACCTTGAGTCATTTAAATAACAATATGCATTGGTGTTCTCAAAATTAAATGTTGAAAGGCGTGTAAATTGGCTCTTTATTGATACAGGTCATCATGGTTGGCCACGATATTAGAGGCGATTGTGTCTCTTAAGAAATTGAGTTGCATAGATCAAAAGTCTCTAAGGCAGTTTTCATTGTTGTAGTAATGTTGAAAAATGGGCAGAGCATACTCGACATGTTCTCAATGTAGGTTGGTTATTAATTTTGCGGCTTAAAAATACTATAGAAAATAATTGAACTTAACAACATATATAATTGCTTATGTTTTTGCAGATTGGCTCGAATGATCTTTGTGAACATTCTCAAAAGTTTTTGTATGCAGGGTAGATGTTGTGCAGATTTGTGAGAGGTAATTCTTTTGATAGTTTTCTTATCTAAATTGGACTTACTTTAGATAAGTTGCAAAGGATACCTTATGTGTGGATTCTTAAATAAAGGACTCGGAAAGTTACTGACAGAGTAACTTTCCATATAGTATGATCAAACTTAGCACTCTTACGTAAGTAACACTATATAACTATGTTATTAGGTGCTACAAAGACTCACATGGATAGAAATATATAATTGTAATGTGTCAAGACATATTCTAGGTTTGTCGCCTTGTCATTTTCTATTAATCTCTAGCAATGCCGAATTAACTCAACTGTTGAGAAATATCATTTGCTTTGTTGTTTATTTATCATGGAAGACATATTGTACTCTTCTGTAAACCCTCCTTTTTGTTGGTATGTTGTGCATGATTTTCAATGTAGAAGTACGGTATTGCTAAGTGTTTAACCCCTTATACTCTCTTAAAATGAGGAAATAAAGGCGGAAAAAGTAAAACAGGTGCAACCCAAAGCAATCAATATAATTTTTTTAATGTTCTGTAAGAGAATTAGGGACAATTTCTTACTCTGAAAACTGGTATCAAGTTCTATTTTAAAAGTTGCATACTTACCCTAAGTTGCTTCAAGGTACACATCATACAATTGTGAAAGTAAAATACTTTATCTGAATAGTTTTTCCTTTGCCATTTTTCAAATTAGAAAGGATGATTCTGTGAAAAATTAAGTCAACATTTTACCCTGGGTCCAAATTGGCCTTAGATGTTAGCAAGATCTTACCAATTCAGTTCCTAATTGTTGCAGTTATATGCCAAAAAAAAGGCGAAACTCATTCACATTTGTTCGTACATTAATTGTTTACTTTTGAGGAATATTTTCTTCTCATTGGTTCCTAGTCCCTGTCTTTCTCTCTGTTTTCGTATTATTTAGCAATATAGTTGTAACTTTTTATATTCCAGGGAAATATTGTCTTCTTGTTGTGTGCTAATCTTGTCTTTCTCCCTATTTTTGCAAGATTTTTGACCTTCTAATAGCATAACATTTTCAAAAAATCACATACATATTTCTATGTCAATGTTAGCGAGCTGTGGACACGGCAGATAGAGTAGGAAACTATTTAGTTTTTCTAATGAACCTTATTTGTTCACTCCTAATTTTATTCCTTTTCCTACCTAACGGTGTATAATTGTTCTTTTTATTTTGGAACAGTCACCGATGATAGATGGATAGAAGTTCTCTGGGATGTGTTTTTCTTTTAATGTGTTTTGCAGCTTGGTTTTAATTGGTTTCTTAGAACTTTAGAATTTTGATTAACCAATTGTTTAGTTTGCTGATGAAGTTCATTTCTTGTGTGTATGGTTGATCTTCAAATTTTCATTTTTTAAGAATGCCCATTTCTGAATGTGCTATTTTTTGGTATAAAGATTGATTATTTGAGTTGAGGGTTTATCGAAAATAGCCTTTCATACCCGATAAGTTAGAGGTAAGGTATGTGTACACTCTACCCTCTTAAGACATGATTTGTGGATCTATAGTGGGTGTGTTGTTACATCCGCAGAAAATAGTTGTGGAATCTATTACATCTGTATGTTGTTGTTTACTTATTAGGTTGGTTAATCAAATTTTTTGTGATTCCTATCTTGATTTATTTTTCATGTTGTTGATTGTTGTCAGATCGTTTATTTTCAGGTAATAAATTCATTGTGTGTCAGTTGTGTACTCATCTGCCATTGTTGTACATCTGTTCATCTAATTTAAGCTTAATCGAATGAGCACCTAAGGTCAGTAATTTCATACATTATCAATTACCAAATTAAGATTTATTTAACAGAGAGTTGCGATGAGTTTTTGTGAACTTGATCTTTATTTGTATGTTACAATGGTTTGATATATCTTCTGTTGTTTGAGCTATTTATTTGTTGCTATTAGCCTATTAATTCGTGTTTAAATCTACTGAATATAATTGTGCACTCTGTAGTCATAGAAATATATTAACGTAAACAAATACAAACAAATACAAATAATAACATAGTTATTTTAATTAATATTTATCATTTGCTCATTCAAGTAACACAGTATTACATACTTTTACACATGATGCACCTAACAGCCCTTCCTTTGTCATTCTCTTGGTATTGATGATGCATATTGTATCCAATCTTTTCTCCTGTAATATTTAAATGGAAAAAAATATTGCAATCGCGACTAAACATTAAATGAACATCTATTAAATGTGAGTATAATGATGATAAAATATTTCTTACATTATCATCCGCCCTCTGTTTCTTGGTGTGCTGCACTGCATTATTAATGTAGAGATCTTTTAAAATTCTGATTCTTCCACATTCAAATCAATAGTAGCATATAAAAATCCAAAAAGATAGAGTGTATCAAATCAAGTTCTGGAAAACTTCTCTATATACTACATTTCTAGCTTTATTTATTATCTTTCCATCTTTATCATAAATCAATATCTTTAATCCCTTTCTACTTGTTATCCTGGAAATTTCTACATACAATTGTCCATAAGTAAATACTGATTTCTTCAAAAATAATCTCACGTGAGACAAAGACTGTCCTTGACTCTTATGATTGTCATGACAAAGGATATAGCAATTGGAAATTATCTTCTTTGAAATTTAAATGAAATTCTAACATCAGATGGTGTTAAAGTCAGTCTTGGAATAAATACTTTTTGTCCAACCAACTGTCCAGATAAAACCTTGGCTTCAATTACCTGATTTTCAAGTTTAGTAACAATCAACTTTGTTCCATTACACAATCCAACTGACTAGTCAATATTTCTTAATAACATCACTGGAACCCCAATCTTTAAAGTGATAGCATAATTTGGAACTCCAGAACATTTAATAGCATCCAAAAATTTTGGTGTGTGTACATGCTCTAAAGCTGAATAAGTATGATTAGAGCTGCAAATTTTATCTGAACTTAAATATGACTTCTCAGGATTATGATTGAGGGAAATCATATATTGATTGATTGATTCCACCATATTAAGAGTTGGAGCAAGAATGGCTCGTTGTTATAGGTATCCTAGATCATTACACCGATTGATGAAATCTGGATAGGTACTTTCAATAATAGATGATATTGTATCAATTGACTCATTAATTAGAAGATCATTTGGTATGGGAACTTTTTTAATTCCGGCAAATGAACTTTCAATCCTACCATAACCAACACCCAAAATCCAATCAGAAAAATCTTTCAGCTCATCTTGAAGTGTACCTGTATCATTGCCTTGCAATCTCATATTCTGTGTTAGTTCAATAGTTGACAATGAGGCCATAAATATGAAGAATTAGGAGTTGCATTAAAAATATCTTGCCTAGTACCTTTTGGAACGACAAGTAATATTTGTCTAAAGTAACCTCCATGAACAACTGTTTTACCTTCAAATGGTCTTTGTGAACTGGATGAATCTTCGAAGCTAAGAATATCTCTTAAAGTTTTATCAAGAGCTTCAAAACAATATCTATGCATCATTGGTGCCCCATCCCAGATAATTAATTTTACCTTGACAATTAAATTAGCTAAAAGAGTACCTTGCTTGATATTACATGTTGAATATTCAGTTACATTTAACGAAATTACAAATCTTAAATGAGTTGTTCTACCACCTGGTAACAAAAGTGATGTAATTCCGCTAGATGTAACTGTTAACACAATATCTCCTTTTGATCCTATGAAAGTAGACAAAGTCTTCCAAATAAATGTTTTACCTTTTCCGCCATAACCATATAAAAAGAAAAAGTCACCCTTGTTTTCATTGATAGCTATAATTATCTTTTTATACACTGACTGTTGCTCATCTGTCAAATTCTCAACCAATTGTTGATGTTCCAATGCCAAAGCATGTCTATTATAACGCATTTCATCACAAATTAATTTGTTGTTGCTGTCAACCTCTTCCTCATTATAAATAGGCATCGACATTGTTGGAAAATCAAGAAAACTTCTTCCACAACTTTTCTAAAAGTTTTCTATTTTTTGCAAGCAATGATTTTTCAGATCATCATCAGTCGGGACTGCTTCTGAGGATATAGAAAACACAGATTAAAATTTTGTACAATAAATATAAAAGTTATGTTTAAAAACAGTTTAAGATTATATATGATAAATGAAATCATTAATTAGATAATGCGTAAGTGTATACTATAATTTGTTATTACATATTAGTTAATGAAATAAAATGTATTATCTGTATATGTCAATTTGAAGAAAATTAAAAGCATTATTTAAGTACCTGGGTTATCCAAAACTCTTCTTTCTTCAGTAAGGATATCTTTTAATAGTAAATGCCAAGTTGCTTGCCAAATAATTTTTGGACGTGACATTGAATTTGATAGAAGTAGCATAGCAAATAATTGTCTTAAATATGATGACATTCCCCAATTTGCTTCAACTATAGCATCCACATATTCTTTGTCATCGTCTAATAAACCTAGATCATAACACACATCTCTAAAAATTTTATGAACATAACCATTGATATTTCTTAAATCATCATAGGATGTTGGACCTTTAATTACATTCAACAACAGTCTAAGATAATATTGCTCACCAGATCCCGGTGGAACAAAGAAAATTCTGCCAATAGAAAAAGCGAAAGTTTTTCTTTTTTCCCATTTCTTTGAATCTTGATTCCATACAAACTTTAGAGGAAATTCTGCATATGTTAGCTCTCTTTCTTTAGGAAACTCATTATTTGCCTCAAACCACTTTAAAAACATTGATTCTTTTACAGATGGTTTGTTGACTACTGTATCAATCGGATCATCATCTAAAAAAATGACATTTTAATTGCCTTCTAGATGAAAGGATAACCTTTCTATAGGTGGTTCTCTGCGATGGATTGGGAATTTAAAAATTCTCCAAGATGCTTCATTTGGTGATATGTACCTATAATCACAATACATATTTATTTCATCAACGACTCTTGAGTCATCAATATTTTCACTTTGAGAAAAAGCAACAGTGACACGATCATGTACTTTATTAACATACTTAAATAAGTATTTAATGAACCTTGATTGATTACACCATTCCATATTAATATGTACACCGTATTTCAATAATAAATATCTATTGTGTGGCACAACATATCTATTATCCAAATCAATACCTGCTCTCTTTGTAGATCTGCCATCATCCCTTCTTCTATAGATAGGATATCCTTCTTCATCTATCGAAGTAGAGTCAACATACTTTTTTGGAAAGTGTTTTGTACATTTTTCATTTTGCATGCAAGGAGAAGATTTCATTACAGAACCACATGGACTAAGGAGAAGATTTCACTACAGAACCACATGGATCATGCATCATGAAATTTGTAACAGTCGCATAATAAACTGGATCAACTAATTTATTAGGAAATTCAGCTGAAATAATTTCATCAATATCGGCAATATTTGGAAATTTATTACAAAGAAACAGAAGAATATATGCATGAGGTAATTGATGTGTGAGCAGATGCTAACACATTTGACACTTTTAACTGAGAAAATTAAAAAGTCTTTAGCAACTTTTGTTGTTTTTGATTGTTTTATCTTTGATTTTGCAGTAGAAGCTACGATACAAGAGAACCAACAAGGATGGAAGCAAAAGAGTTGAAATCTGAAGCAAATAGAAGAGAAGTGTGGCTGACGACATTCCTGATAAGTAGTCAGCCCTGTGATAAGTTATCAGATATACTGTCAGCCTTAGATAGAGAATGGACATTAGCTGAAAATTGTGACGATATTTCCTGATAAATCGTCAAAGAGTTGATAAGTCGTCAGAGTCGTCGTCAGCCTTAGGCAGAACATGTGAGCAGAGGCGGAGAAGTGACGACATTGTCTGATATGTCATCACACTTCTAATAAGTCATCAGGATTTATCGTCAACCTTAAGAAGAAAGTTCTAAAACTGAAGAGGGAGCTGAGGACATTTGTGATAAGTCGTCAGACTCCTGATAAGGTGTCACGAATGTCATCGCCTAATTCAAGGAATTATTAAAATCTGTGATTTTGTTTTGTTATTTAGGATGAACTATTTAAAGCATAGTTTAGGGTTTTCTAAGGAGTTCGGAACCTATTTTTGGGATATACGTATTTTGTTATTTCTCTCTCTAGTTTCTTGGCTTGAAAAACAATTAACTTTGAAGAGATTTTCATCAATATTTTGGGATTTCTATTGTGATTTAATCTGAGAATCACTAGTTATTATTCATCTAGTGGTAAGTTCATCTTTCAAATTATGAGTACAACTAGCTATTTTGATTATTACATCATGAGTGGCTAAACCCCTTTAACCTGAATTATAGGATCTATGGGTTAAGTCTTGGTAATATGCTAAGTGTTTAAGATTCTAAATCCTTGATAATTCTGAGATTTTAATCATTGTCTATTGGTTGCAAATGATAGATTGTACCTTCTTTGATTTGTTTGAGATAAGAAATTAAATACAGTAGGAAGTGAATTATTGACAAGGACTTGGAGACACTAAATTTTCATTTAATAATTGATGTTGTAACAAGGTTGATTAACCTGAGGTAAAGTCTGGTCTGTAAATATAAATTCCCTAAGTCTGAAGGATTAGGTAATTAAATGCTTAAGTAGGTCGAGAGACATTTAGGCATAACTTTGATGAAGATAATCTGTTGTCCTACCTACCGTGAGAATCTTGAATCACTATTAGCATCTGTCAAGTACCAAAACCCATAGTGAACATAATTCTAATTTTCCATAAACTCTTGATTACAAACACTGAAACTAAAGTGACCAACAATTATTTGCTAAATCTCAAAACCTCCATTTCAGGAAACATCCAACTATCAGTTGATTAAATCGCAAACAACTTAAGTTCACACCATACTCCCTGTGGGATTCGACTCAAACCTAGTTGGGTTATCTATTGACAACAATCGCTTACATTCTCATTTGAGAGGTGTAGTTTGAGCGTTATCAAAAATAGCATCGTTGCCGGGGAATACTGTTGTAAATTGAAGTTTGTGTGCGCTAATTGACTGTTAGTCAAGTTTCCTAGTTTTACGTTTATTTGTTGTTTTTGTTTATTGCAGGACCTTTATAGTGTATGCCAAGAACCAGAAGTTCCAGAGAACTATTATTACCATTTAACCTGGAACCACAATGAATTGGAAGAATGGAAGACCAACAGGAGGCTGACAGGTTAGTAGCCTTAGCTAGAGCTCAGGTGAATATGCAGAATGTCGGTCAAAAAATATGACATCCAAATCCTGAGGATAAATATTTGGGAGATGAGGAGTTGCTAAACCTTGGTAACCCAAGGTGTGCAGTGCAAGTAGCTGCACCAGTACAGCGTAATGGTAACAGGAACCATCCATTTCGAGAAAGTCAATATTACCAGCCGGTCCAGTATGACCTCAATAATGATGATGATGGAATGGATGGAGCAGGTGCAACGGGTGCAATTATTCCTCCACCGTTGGCACCTGGGGAAAAATTCAACATTACGAGTACTATGATTCAACTCATTAATTTGAAGGGGTTGTTTGGTGGCCTTCCTGGGGATGACCCCAACTTGCATCTGGTGAACTTTTTCACCATCTGTAAATATTTTGATAACCCAGGAGTGGGTCAAAATGCTATCCGATTAAGATTGTTTCCATTGTCTCGGTCTGGGGAGAAAATATTGTCGCTTAATGAGCTGACACCCGATTCTATAACCAACTGGAGGAAGTTAAAAGGATCTTTTCTAGAAAGGTTCTTTCCGCCTTCCAGAAGAGTACAGTTGAGGGATGAGATTAGCAACTTTAGGCAGCTCCCGACTGAAGCCTTGCATGAAACCTGGGAAAGATTCAAAAAGAAGCTGATGCAGTGTCCGAACCATAATTTGACGGACATACACTTGATGGAGACTTTGTACAGGGCTCTTAACTCCGTCACAAAACCAATTGTAAATAATGCTGCTAGTGGTTTATTTGTTGATCTTACATTCCCAGAGGCTTTAGAAATGCTAAAGAGAATGACCAAACAGAGTCAACTATGGCATACCAGAGACTCTGTGGTAGCCACCCCCACTATTTCTGTGGGTATGACTGTGGAACAATGCAGACAAGACGAGGAGCGTGACCAAGACATGGCTCACCTAAAAATGCAGATGGATTTTCTAACCAAGCACTTACTATCAGGCAAGACTGAGAATGTGAAAGCTGTGGGATCTCAAGATAGAGTTGATGCTTATGCAGAAGAAGAGGTGAACTATGTTAATAATCAGGGGGTTTCTGAGGCAATGACAAGGGAATCAAGGTTGGAATTATTATGATAAGCCTGGTTATAAAGATAGGGAGTAGGGAAATTGGAGGAACAATAATGATAGGAGCGGGCTCTATGTCCCTCCTGGAAATCGTGAGGCTGCTACAACAAGTTCTAAATAGATGTCCATAGAGGACATGATGTCTAAGTTGTTAAAGGGAGTAAAGGCTACCAACTCTGGTGTGACTACCATGAAGACCGATCTGTCATCTATTAGTTAGTTGGTAAACTCACACTCCACTGCAATCAAATAGTTGGAACAGCAGATGAGCCAACCCTCCGCAATATTTAACCAAAGAAAGAGTGGAATGTTACCAAGTGATACGGTCCAGAATCTGTAGAATGATGGATTATGTAGGGTGATTACCACTAGGAGTGGTAAGATGTTACCTGGCCTTTTTTTGGGCAAAAGTTTAGTTGAAGATATAACTGAGGCAGAGGATGAACCCAAAGAAGAATGTCCAGTGGAGTCTAAGAAGCTGGATGGTGCTGATGATGCTCCAGATTAAGGGAAAGAAAATGAGAAAGAGGTAGAGTTGAAAACTCTCTCGAGACCACCACCTTCTTTTCCTCAATGATTGATGAAAAAGGATGATGATGCAAAATTTAGCAAGTTTATGGCAATGCTCAAACAATTGACGGTGAATGTGCCATTGGTTGAGTCACTTGAGAAAATACCAGGATACGCGAAGTTTATGAAAGACCTTGTCGTGAAGAAACGGAAGGTTAGACATGATCCAGAGGACAATCTCCATCATTGTGGCGCTATCTCCACAAGGTATTTAGTGTAGAAAAAGGCAGACCCAGGAGCATTTACCATCCCATGCACTATTGGGTCCCTGAATTTTACAAAAATGCTATGCGATTTGGGAGCCAGTGTAAACCTAATGCCATTTGTTGTGTACAAGAAACTGGGTTTGAGGGATCCTACCCCGACAAACATGCGATTGGTGATGGCGAATAGGTCTGTAAAGCAGCCAGTGGGCGTATTATATGATGTATTGGTAAAGGTGGCCGACTTTATATTGCCTGCTGATTTTATAGTCCTAGACTGTGAGGTGGACTTCAAAGTGCCCATCATCCTAGGTAGACCATTCCTTGCAACTGGGAGAGTGATAGTGGAAATGGAGATGAATGAGCTGAAGTTCAGGCTCAATGACAAGGAAGCAAGATTCAAAATACAATCATCCATGACACAGAAAAAGGAGATGAGTGTTTTCTCAATCGTGGATATATTCTATGAAGATGGTAAAGAGGTATCAGTAGGTTGTCTTGGCGAAGTCTGAGTAGTCAAGATAACCAAGTCGTGCTACGACATTAAATCAGCCGCTATTGGGAGGCAACCCAAAATTTTTATGTTTTAACGCAAGTTACTTTCATTTATAGTTAGATGGAAATTATGAGGAGCTGATAAGGTATGTTGGGGTCGAGGTAAAGTTGATATGGCCAATGAATTGATCCTAACGACATCCGTGATGAGCTATCACAATTGTGATAAGCTGTCAAATTCATCGTCAGAAAAATCAACTCTGAGGTAGGTTCTGTTAAGGCTGACGACATTTGTGACGGGCTATCACACTTGTGATAAACCGTCAGATGTGATGGCTATCACACTTAAGTTTTATTTCCTTCCATACTTAGTTTATGATGACATGGCTGATAAGTTATCACATTTGTGATGGCTTATCAGACATGTCGTCAAAATTTGATAAAATTTTGTGGGTTCTGTTTAGAGCTGACGACATTTATGATAAGCTATCACAACTGTGACGGCTTATCAGATATGTCGTCACAACTTTGACCTGAAGCATTAATAAACCCTCTGAAGGGGTGTGGAACTTCTATGATTGAGATGTTTGTGTTAGATACTCTTGAGTGTTGCCTAATTATTTTTCTCTTGCCACAGGTCTTGTAATGGCACCCAAAGGAAAGAACCCCAACCCTACAAAGAAAGAGAAAAAGAGAAGTATACCCTGGAAGCTTTTTAATGAGGAATCCGATTATGAGGAAAAAGAGCCACTGCTCAGAAAGAAAAGAACGAAGATAAGCCCGAAAAAGCCTCCACCACCTCACTAGTTGAGGTGAAGGAGAGTGAAGAGAGTGATACTGAGCCAACAACATCTGAACATACAGCTATGAACAGACGGCCTCTGAGCAACAAGAGTCTGAACATGTTGAATCTGAAGAGCATGATTCAGATCAACCTGAATTCGAGGGACCATCATCTGAGTCCCCTTCTGCTGAGCAATAGGATGATGAAGAATCTCTGATTCGGGGAACTATGGTTAAATGAAAGAACCCCGAAGTCCGAGACAGCACTAGGTGGCAAATTCCCAAAGCACAGAAAATCTTCTTTGATGGGCTTCACAGAACTAACAGAAGAGCTGTTAAAAGTCCAATCTTTGAAGAAAAGAGGATCATCACTAAAGGGTTAAGCAGATATCCTGAAGTTGAGCAGAAATTTCATGACTACGACTTGGGATGGACTACAAGAAGATGAAACTCATTTTACCCTACACTAGTTAGGGAGTTCTATGCGAACTAGCAGGCTCGCTTGGAAAACATATGTAAAGAAGGGGAGAAAACAGCAGATCAGTCTTTGTTGGATAAAGTTCCAGTACGGGGTGAAATGGTGGATGTTTCTGAAGTGACAATCAACAGATTCCTTCATGGACCAAACTTCACTCCTCAGGCCACTTCACCTACATTCTATGCTCGGTTGAAGCATCGAGAAAACCAACGATCTTGGTTAGCCACGCTCATAGTTGATGGAGAACCTGAATGGCTGACCAACCCGAGTGAAAGGATCTTTAAGGCCTCCCTGAATCCAAAGGCAAGATTTTGGTGAGGTATTGTACGTATCTGGTTGATGCCCACAGATGGATATAATATCCTTGGGGATGGTAGGGCAATATTAGTCGCAAGTTTTATGGATAACCTTAAATTGAACTTTGGAGAAATTATCGCCGAAGAGATGAAAATTTAGGTCTCAAGGTCCGATACGGCATATCCTTTCCCTTGTCTAATTATGAGGTTGTGTAGGGAAGCTAATAAGCCTAAGGTTGTAGGGTTAGAAGAAGAATTGCTTGCCAAGAAGACCCACAATCCTATCCGAAATGATGAATATTAGCCGAGGCACACTTGACAGAGGCGCAGAGGTTCTAATAGATCACCCGGTTACAGGTACCAGCTCAGCACCTAATGTAGAAGTACAGGATTCTAAAGTTGCACCACCGACATCCTCAGCACGAGCAGATTCAGTGCCTGGAAGTGAGATAAAACCTTCAGCTGCAGTGCCTACAACAGAATTCACCTTCAACCCGATAAACTTTAGGAGAATGGAAAAACAAGCCAAATGGTGTGAAGCTCAGCTGCAAATCTTTGCCAGACAATTTGCGGTTGCGGTAGACAAAAGGGTTAAGGCTGCACTTGAGCCCTACAAGGCTCTACCGGGTAGAATTGATGAATTGGAGAACGGTTTCAATGTGTGGTTGAAAGAGATGTCAATTCTAGAGATTGAACTATTTTGATCAGACCTAGACAAGGTAAAAATGGAGGTTGGAAAGCTACAGCAACACCAATTTATGGTGCAGCCGATCCAATTGTTGAGGAGTCTGAAGAAGAAATCCCATTGCTTGATCTCACAGAGGAACCAGTGAAGAAAAAGAAAAAGAAGGGTGAGAAGAAAGACAAGGATAAGAGAGAGAGTCCTGATAGTGATGAAGAAAGAAAAGCAGAGAAGAGGGCGAGAAAGAAGACTAAAAGGAGAAAATGAAGAAGGCGAGGATCGAGTCTCTGGTCGACAATGAGAAATGGGATACAACCCTCCGAGCGAGAGCTGTAGGTGCCTCAACTAGTAGGCCCCCAATAAATATTGGGCCTGATGTATCAGAAAAGAGGGAGGCTCCTGATGGAGATAGGGCAGCTAAGGATACGGCAGCAGGGTCAGGAACCCATGATCCTCGTACTTGATCTACTCCAGGTATACCCTAACCCTTAGTTCAGATTTTCTTTGATTTTAAGTTGAGGGTGTAGGGTAAATTATTGTTGTAAAATTTTGTAACTAACTAGGATAAATACAAGTAACTAAGGAAGTTAACTTGTTTTTGTGATTTTTGAGAACCTCTCTAATGTTCTGAAGAGTTAAATGTGTGATTTATATCTAAGTGTGACCACTGTGCATCTTTGTATGGTATTAGTTCTAGTGATGAAATAATCATTACTAAACAGGTGCATGGACTGAATAAGTAGTAGCTTGTGATATACTTGTGTGCCATGTGCATATGAGATCTTACTTAGTCCCCTCTGTATGCTGAAGCCAGAACTTGCCTGGTTAGTCTTACCTAGGTTGAAGGATAGGGGTTAGGAAAGGATCATAAGCCGTTTTGATATTAGCCCACTTTTAGCCTAAATGACCTTCCATGTATGTAGAATATCCCTTGATCCCTGGTTTGAGCCTTCTTAGACTATTTTTTTTATGACACCTATCACCTTCCCGTTTATATCACAATGAACCTGTTTTGGCCCTAGTCCTGCTTGGACACTGTGCACTTTGACTTAGGTAAATGGCCTAAGTTGAGGGTGGCTATCATAGGGGTGCGTGATATAGAATGAGTATGAAGAAAGGTAGAATAAAATAAAAGAATAAAAAGTTGGGTGCGGTGGAAAAGAGCAAGAAAAAAAAAAGTTGTGAAAAAAAATAAGTGATTGTGGAAAAGATCGTACCCATCCTAAATAAGTGTGATCAAGAAAAGAGAAGAGTAGAAAAGGCTAATGAGTGAAACCCCAAAAGCTAGTGTAGTGTCAATGAGGCTTAGTCACTTTAAATATCATCAAGTATCATACCAGCCCCTAGCCTGCATTACAACCCAAAGAGAAGACCTATGGTGATCTTAGCTGACCTGTCTGAAAACCTTGGTAATAAAAATAAGGGCAAGCCTATGGTACTTGGCATACATTGATTGGAACTTCGTTCTGAGAGTGAGTGTTTTTTATTGTCCCCATGGTTACATATATGATTACTGATATGAGAAAAGGGAGATTTCTACACTGTGAGGGCACACTAGATATGTTGCTAGTTGCTAACTTGTTCGGATAGTGTAATACTGGTCTATGCATGGTTGTTATAGCTGAATTAATATTGTATCTTGATTCATGTGTGTTTATTTAGTGTTCTACAATAATATACACCATTGTTCTTGAATTGACTACCCTTGGAGATGGTGAAGATGTTTTGAGATGATATAGATGATTGACTGCCGAATGTACTTTATATCCTCCTGATTGTGTTTTAGTTGCTTGAGGACAAGCAATTATTTTAAGTTGAGGGTGTTGATGTGTGAGCAGATGCTAACACATTTGAGGATTTTAACTGAGAATAATTGCAAAGTCTTAAGCAAATTTTCTTGTTTTTGATTGTTTTATCTTTGATTTTGTAGTAGAATCTAAGATACAAGAGAAACAACAAGGATGGAAGTAAAAGAGTTGAAATCTAAAGCAAATAAAAGAGAAGTGTGGCTGACGACATTCCTGATAAGTCGCCAGCCCTATGATAAGTTATCAGATATACCGTCAGCCTTAGACAGAGAATGGACCTCAGCTGAAAGTTGTGACAATATTTCCTGATAAGTCGTCAAAGAGTTGATAATTCGTCAGAGTCTCCATCGGCCTTAGGCAGAACATGTGAGCTGAGGTGAAGAAGTGACGACATTGTCTGATATGTCATCATATTTCTGATAAGTCATCAGGATTCATCATCTTCCTTAAGCAGGAAGTGCTAAAACTGAAGAGGGAGCTGACGACATTTGTGATAAGTCGTCAGACTCCTGATAAGGTGTCACAAATGTCGTTGCCTAATTCGAGGAATTATTAAACTCTGTGATTTTGTTTCCTTATTTAGGTTGAACTATTTAAAGCATAATTTAGGGTTTTCGAAGGAGTTTGGAACCTGTGTTTAGGGATATACGTATTTTGTTATTTCTCTCTGTAGTTTCTTGGCTTAAAAAACAATTAACTTTGAAGAGATTTTCATCAATATTTTGGGATTTCTATTGTGATCTAATCTGAGAATCACTAGTTATTATTCATCTTGTGGTAAGTTCATCTTTCAAATTATGAGTACAACTAGTTGTTTCGATTATTACATCATGAGTGGCTAAACCCCTTTAACCCGAATTATGGGATCTATGGGTTAAGTCTTGGTAATATGCTAAGTGTTTAAGATTCTAAAGGTAATAGGACTTCTTGATAATTCCGAGATTTTAATCATTGTCTATTGGTTGCAAATAATAGATAGTACCTGCTTTGATTTGCTTGAGATAAGAAATCAAATACAGTAAAAAGTGAATTATTGACAGGGACTTGGAAGCACTAAACTTCCATTTAATAATTGACGTTGTAACAAGGTTGATTAACCTCAGGTAAAGTATGGTCTGTGAATATAAATTTCCTAAGTCTGAGAGGATTAGGTAATTAAATGCTTAAGTAGGTTGAGAGACATTTAGGCATAACTTCGATAAAGATAATCTGTTGTCCTACCTACCGTGAGAATCTTGAATCACTATTAGCATCTGTCAAGTACCAAAACCCATAGTGAACATAATTCTAGTTTTCCATAAACTCTTGATTACAAACACTGAAACTAAAGTGACCAACAATTATTTGCTAAATCTCAAAACCCACATTTCAGGAAATATCCAACTATCAGTTGATTAAATCGCAAACAACTTAAGTTCACACCATATTCCCTGTGGGATTCGACCCCAACATAGTTGGGTTATATATTGACAACGATCGCTTACATTCTCATTTGAGAGGTGTAGTTTGAGCGTTATCAGTAATCTACACTTTTGAAATTCAACTTTATAAATCACTGTATAAAAAGATATGGTAGATAAGTATTTATATTTTAATGGTGTAATAATAATAATAACAATAATTTAATAATAATTAAAAAGGCAATGTAATAATTGTAATACAATATTAAGTTTGTACCTGCCTTTACTTCACAAAAACTCTGTTGTCTCGCAGATTCTTTATTAATTGATCTAATTTGATTTTGAAAATCCTCGATAAAATATTTGGTCAGTCTTCTGGAGATAACCCCCTACCTTTCACAAATCTAGTTACCTTTGGCTATTTTGAATTGCAAGTAAATGTGATGAAGAGATCAGGATATCCATCCCATTTGCAGATTGCCATGACATCCTGATAATTTTGCTACACGTAACGTGTCCCTCCAGTAAATGAAGAAGATAGTATAACTCTTTGTCCTTGAGAAGAAGGTTCAGTGTCTCTTCTTAAAACAGCTTCTTCTAACCCTTTATAAAAATGTGATCTCAATTTTTTTTATTAAGTCTAATAAAATTCAACTAAAAGATTCCATCATTGTAAACCCATCAACCAAGAATTGCTAAAATAATCTTTTAGATGATACAATTATTGGAACTTCATTCTTTCTTTCTTGTATTTTGTAGGAGAAAAATTCACGACTGCTAACATATTTTCTTCCTCTAATTGATTCATCATTATTATGTAAAGAAATATCTTATTTGTATCCATCTTCACCATATGGTAAAAGAAGAGAATATTGCAAACCCAAATATGATGCATTCAACTTATTTATTCTTTGTAGTTGTCCAGATTGACTTTCAATAACAATATCTCTATCAGACCTTGTTGGTTCAAAATCTCCAACAACTAAAGCTGCTACCTCTGAAACTGACGGTAAATTGTATCTTCTTCCATCTGAGCTTCTTTTGCCTATCAATATTAGACGTAAATTTGAATTTTGATTTTCTTGAAATCGATATCTAACCATTCTAAAAGTTTTTGCTAGCACACTGTGATCAGCGAGCATTTGCTTCACATCACTCACGATTTCAACATGAATTTTATTGCTACTTTTTCCACGACTGCAAAAATAAAATAACTGAAATAATCTAAAATATGATTAATTTTAAAAGTATGATTATATATATTTTATGAACTATAACTTACCTGATAGCATGAATTCTATGTTCACCTCATTCTCTGTATGATAAATATACAATTGTACAAATCTTGGAGAAGATTCTTCAGTCGGCAATAAGCTTCCTATTTTATGATAATTCTGCTCAGACAATCTAAATGTTTTTGATCCTTTTGTTTGGTTGACTGATGTATCAATTTTTCCTCCTATTGATGTAAAAAAAACATGGATTATATGTTCGAATATTCTCTTTGAAATGATTACTTTTTTTTCCTGCAAAAAATTTGAGTTTGTTAAAATTTAGATATGACAGGTTATGATATTGCTTTATTTATGATGTATTTACCTGATCCAAACAATAATTTCTTTAACACAGAAGGAGGTTCTTTTGAATTTGGCAGCTTAATCTCTCCAATACCACAACACAAAGTGACTACTGGCTTTTTATGTTTATACTTCTTCTCAATTCTTTCTTCATATCAGAAATAAGCCCGCAGTATTCACATACACAAGTAGGATCTCCTATGTCCCAATAATCTAATATTGTCAAAATATAATTAATATAAATATAATAATCATACTTATTGCAAACAAAGTACAAATTATATTTATAAGAAAATTTACTAAAAACATACTTACTTTCATTGTTAATTGCCCAATCTTCGATTGCATTCACTACAAATAATGGTGATAAATCATATATTTATAATTCAATGGTATTAAATTTCTTAACAATATCATTTGTTGTTATGTATAAATGTACAAACCTTCAAACATATCTTCATCTTTGTATTCATCAGGAGTTTGTTGGTTTAAGAGCACATGTCCTAGATGCATGAATATTAAAATTAAATACTGAAGTTGTATGTAAGAGGGAGAATTATTGTTTTCTTTTAATGGCATACCTGATACATCATTATATTGTATATTTGAATTAGTTGACTATGTATTCTCATCCACCAACAATCCCTTACCCTTAGAATGCTTTGTAGTTGAAGATGAACTGCTCTCAAAATCTGTTATATACAAATTAACATTGAATGACATAGTTGTCATACCAAAACTATCAAATTTCATTATGAAGTTTAATGTTTGATACTTATTTTTTTAGTTAATGTATTGAATATGTATTTTTCTGAATAAATGTATCTTTAAATTTCTATTGCATTGTGAAAGAATAAAATTGCTTTGAAATCTATCATAATCTATCTATATAATAAGAAAAGTACTTTATAATTTTGAAATAGACTTTTAGGTATTGTCTTTAAATGATTAAATATCCCATACTATATTTAATCTATTCAACACTTTTAAAATATCTAACAATATGTTAAATAAGTGCATATCATAGAAGTATTGAAGAATAAATGCAAAATATATGAAAAAAGTAGATGATCAAAGTACATGTAACGCCCCAGATTCTGAATCCCAGACGCTACACAATGCTCATGACCCCGAGGGACCACAAGCTAACCTTTTTTGATATCTGTAATTGAGCACTACATAATATACTGAAATAAATGTGGAACACTGGTGGAAACTTTCCATAAGGTTCAAATACTTAAAGTACAACTGAAATAAAACTGGATAAAGTCTATCAACGTCAAAACTAAAACATCTGTCTGAATAACTAGTCTGAAAACTCTGTAGTCTGAAAGCCTCTAAACTGTCTGGATAAGGATTTGATGGGACATGTTCCTAACTAACTCCAACTACTGAAATACTGAAATTGGTAATAAAATAAAATAATAACCATCCTCAAATGATGAGGACTCACTGTTAGGTCTACTGCTGCTACCTGAAATTGAACTACTAGGGGTGCTCTGGATCTCATACTTCTGAACCTATGGTGTAAAGTAAAACACCATAGCACAAATACGTCAGTACGTGGGAATGTACTGAGTAAGCAAGATGAGGTAAGGCTAAATGCAAGGGCTTATGCATGAATAATTACTTAACTGAATAACATGAGAGTACTGAGTGAGGACATATGCATGAATGCACAAACCATAACTGAAATCACAATGACATTGAATACTGAGACTCGAATACTGCTTTACTGACGTCTGAATTCACTACTAATACTGAGATGCTGAATAACTGAATCTACTCATATCAATAACTGAGTTCTGAGCTTGCTACTATCGACTGACTAAATCTGAGATCAAACCTCTCTAACGAATGATCTCTGAATCTACTAATAATGATAAGGAATGATTGTATCTGAGATCAGACCTATCTAGCGGAAGATCTCTGAATTTTTTAATAATAGAAATGATGGACTGAGTTTGAGATCAGGCCTATCTAACGGGTGATATCTGAATCTATTAGTACTGATACTGATTAACTTTATGTGAGACCAGGCCTATCTAGCAGGTGGTCTATGAATCTATGGAACTATATAAGTTCCTTACTGAGATGGGTGACTGTATCTGACAGTCCTAATCTTTAAGTTCTACTCTAAAGACTGAAACTGCAACTGTGGGAGTTCTCACTTAATCGACATGCCCCAAATCTGATCTAATGGGGTCCAACCTGTAACCCCGACTGGAAGGGTGTCGATACCGTGCCATGGGTAAAGACCTCTGCTATGGTCAAGCCTCTCTAATGGGTAACCCTGAACAGGAAGTCAAGCCTAAGGCAGTATGATAGTCAAGCCTTAATCTAACGAGTGACTCCTGGTCCTGTGCTGGCTACGTAGTTATGGAATTCAGGAACTGTTACTAACAACTCTTCCTCTCTAATGGGGAAGCCGTCATCCCTGAACTCGTTCGGTGCTAGTTACTACTCCCAACTGAAGGACTATGAACTGATTCTTAACTGAACCTAGACTGAGCTGAATCTGTTACTAATCATACTGAGTAATTGAGTTAAGCTGAGTTCACTTAATTTCGAAGACTGATGAAATACTATTGAATCTCGTTATCTGACCAAATGATACTAAGTTCTGAATTGATTACTTGAATGTTACTGAGGTCTGAAACTGAATTCTTGAATACTACTAAGATCTGAGCTAAGTACTGAACTGAAGCTGGAATGATAATGATACTTAGATTACTGAGATTTCTTAAGTTCTGTAACTACCTGAGAGCACTGAGTTCTGTAACTGACTGAGTTCTACTAACTGTGGCTTGATTTAGAGTATCTTGAAACTGACACTGGCTCTAGACTTGCAGCTAATTTGTCGGGTATAAATACCCCCAGGACTCGATAACATAAAAGTAAAACATAACCATTCTTGAATAATCATGACCATGAACATTCATTCACCATTACAATCATTAAAGCATCTTTTCAAGAACTTGGAAATCATAAACATGTGATAGTATAGGGAGACATTATATTGGCTCATACTCCATTCAACAAGGTCTTGCATCAAACACTTAACATGCATTAAAGAACACATAATTGGGTAATTTCATGCTAACATGTCACAATTCATTCACTAAGGCTTTTCAACAAACACTTGGCATGCATGGGCTTATACATAATTGGGGATTTCTTGTCAACATGCTATAATGACTCCATTTTCTTCACACAAGCATTTTATCAAACATATGGGGAGCATGCTTTGGTTATACAACAAATACTACACCTAAGTATCATAATTTCATCAACTAACATGCAACTTGAAGGGGCTTTTTCATGAACATCATATAATTATCACATACTAGGATCAAAGCTTAGATCTTTGTATCTAAATCATGAATTAAAACTTAACAACACATAATCATGGACTTCCATACACATAAATCATGAAATCTCATAAAAACATAAACTTTATAATTTTAAAAAGGATTCTTGAACTTCTTGAGCGGAAGGAACCCAAGAATCAACATCTGCATACCTTAGAAGATTCTTTCTTGAGGGTTCTTGAAGGAAATTCTTAGTCTTGTTCTTAATTTCTTGGCTAGAGTTCTTGCCCCTTTGAGAGAAAATATAATATTTTTGAGAGAAAAGTGAGAAAAATAATGGAATAAGGGTTTATTGGGCGTTTTATTTCAAGTTTAGGGCTGATAGGGGTCGTGAAAAAAGTCTAAGATAACCTTGGAATTAAATAACAGAATCTGAAAATCCCGATTTTTCATGCTGGTGCGACGCAGTGAAATCGCTCCAGCTCACCGAAAACTAGACAATTAGGAAACTGGGCCTTGGCGCAACACGCCATAATCGCGGAGACTCACTGAATTTTGACGATTGCCATTTTGGCTGACTCTGTGACGTGTCAAAGTACCAGGTAGTACACTGTCTCACTAAAATGGCTCTAACTCTTCGCCCGAGTGTCGAATTTGGGCGAATTTGATATCGATGAAAAACTTATTCAATTTCCCACGTGATAAAAGTTAAAATTTTAAGAATTTCACATGGAATAAAATATATTCATCTTTGAAGAAAGATCTTTGATGTTCTAGAGACAAATTTAAACTAGGAGAAGTGTGGGGTATTACAGTACATGCCATTGTTATCTGAAGAATATCTTCCTCTTTTTTTATTCATCCACAAGCATATTTTATTTTTTCTTGCAAGTTTCTTTTGATCTTCCATGAAAAAGTGAATGTTTGTTGTAATTTTTTGAAAAGATATTAATAATGAAAAAATTAAAGCAGTTATTTATGTGTAGTTGAGTATTTTTTAAATTATGATGTTTTTATTTGTTTATCTGCTTTGTAATTTGCTAGCATTTACATCAAACTTAATTGAATAAAAATTATTTTGGTTTGACTGATTAAACTATACACGGGTGTCTTATTTTGCAGCACTATTATAGCAGACGAATGGAAAAGTCTATATTATAACACAGTTCATTGGTTCTTATTTTTTATTATTTTTCTTCTTTATTGGTGTCTATCAAATTTTAATTCTTTCTACCCTGGTAAGACGACTTCTTTTTTTCATTTTATATAGCTTCTTCTTTTGAATAATTTACAAAGTTTTAATAAATTTGTTCTGTAATTTCATAATTTCAGACAAAAATAAGTTTAATTTTTCTTCATTAAAAAAATATACAATTTTGACAATGCTGAGTTGAAATGCAGTCAATTTCATAGTTTAGTTACAAATATCATAGTTTATCACAGTTTAGAAATTGATATATGAGTGTGTGTTAGATTTATCATAATTTGAGTAGCCTGTAATTTGTTGTGTGTTTGATAGAAATTGATTAATAGGTCACTGTTAGATTTATTGTAGTTTGTGAAAGTTAATTTTTTTTTGAGCTTTGACTGAAATTGTTATTTGGTTATGTGTCAGATTAGTGGTGATATAGTTATGATTGAGAAATTTACAACTTTAGTTAAAATAGTACGGGTAATATTCTCCCTGAGAATTTTTATAAAGTAAGGAACTCTGAGAACTTGTGGTTTGAGAATGTTGTATGATATTTGAATGTTTGAGTGAAATTGGTAAATGGACCAGTGTTTTTTTCAACATAGTCTATGAGGCTTTTAAATTTTTGAATGATTGATTGGAACGGGTTAATAGATTAAGTGTTTAATTCATTGTTCTTGAGAAAGTTGTCTTAACACGTTGGTCAGTGCATCCCCATATACAGAATATGTCTCAACACGCTGGTCAGTGCATCCCTGTGTTGTTTTATCTTCAATGGTCCTTTTTTTCTTTTTCTGATGGCTATTATGTGGAACTGCAGTTATCATGCTCCTGAAGTTCTTCTACAACTATCAATATATGGTTCCGCTGTTGGTGAGTATGGAACTATAAGTATTTACTTGAAAATCTGTTGTTCTTTCCTGTTGTTGGGCACTGGGTACAATAATGGCTGAGTTATTAACTCTTCGTCCTCTATTCCTCGGTTCAAGGTGTGCATTCATCTTTGTGATTCTCTTACTTTGTTAATGCATTCTCTACTATATTTTTTGGACTACAGGTATTTCAGTTTTACTTATGCATTGATATTTTTACATAGGTAGGGGTGGTGGTTGGCAGAGTTGGGATGGTTTCAGGTTGTAGTAATGTTCCTTTCCTGTATCAGTTTCTTTCCTTTCCTGTGGTTTTTTGTGATGTTCGTTAGTTTACTCGTGAATTTTATCAATATTTTTTAATTTTAGATTTTGTAATGCAAGGTTTTCCGTCATCTAATTCAAGCAGGACACGAAGGTCATGTGGTTACGGGTGCTCCTGACTATGTTTATACTATTGAGACACGATCGCCTGGACTTTTTATCCTTAAAGTGAGTCTTTTTTGATAAGTCGTCCATAAGCTTAGTCAAGTTAAGATAACTGATAATTGTACGCAGCGATTGCATGCTTTTGGTTCTTGCGAATTAGGGACTACAAATGCTTGTTCTCTGTGAAGTCAATTTTCTGGTGCCTCAGTATTGCATCCTTCAAGGGAACGTTGTTCCTTTGCTGTTTGATGTTGAACTAATATTTCTAACGCGCATGTCATATCTATCACAATGCTTGGTCTCTGCAATTTATTTTCTACACTGTCTTATTGATTGAGTTTTAAAAAAAAATATTTTTGATGTATTTAAGCTAGATTTACTATGGTATATTTATCTGTTATGTACACTGCATCTGTATAAATATTTGTTTACAAGGAAAAGATAATATTTGATATTATGTTTTGAAAATAAGATTAAATAATACAAAATGGATTATGAAATATGAAACAACAATAAATACTTTTCATTACATTGTACAAATATCTAATATAATACTTGTTCATAGATATAGTAAACAGTACATAGAACTTAAGTTATCTATCATAAAATTAAATTGAAAATAAAAATTACAGAAAATTAAATAAAGTTGACCATGGAGCTTTCACATCATATTTTTTTTCTTCTTAATCACTTTGCGAACCTTGGTGGTGGATTGTTTGTCATTACATTCATCATCACATTCCTACATTGGTAGTTTCCATACAAATTTGCTTCTTTTGAAATAATATTTTTCTGTCAAATCAGTGTTGATATCTGTTAGGGATGATCCACATTCTGAAAGATTATTCTTGATGGGAGTCTGTAAAAAGTTGCATAGTTTAAAAATTTGTCAAGTAAAATTTAAAGAATTTACATTAACATATTAGGTAAAAGGTAAAATAATTTTTTTTATAATTTTTTTGTTTGAAGGTTGATATGACAGAGAGTATGGCATATAAGTATGTAATTTGCAGGATGGATTCATTCTTCATTATAAAAGATATGTAATTACTTCAACACAGACTCTTTATATTTATATAAAAAATAACGCTAAAACATTCATAAATGTAAATAATAATTACCTCAAAAAGCTCATCTCATTCATAGCTCTGACCACCTTCAAATAGGGAATCCAAAGAATACTAATACACAGTAATGTCATAAAAAAGGTTAAACAATTTGTGATTTTTACTTAAATTTTGTCAATGTATAGAATTTTTAATTAGTATCACCTACAACTTATTTTAGTGAAGGATGGCAGTATTCCTTGAAAAGAACTACATCATCATGAAACTTAATAACTTTGTAGACCTCATCATGTTTGTGTATATTAGATTCCTTAACCACGATCTTGAACATGAGTTTTTTTTCAATAATATTATCCAACTCAATTGGATATGAACATTCATCATCTGAAATTAAGTCTTCCTTTAATTCTTTTGCGGACTTCCTTATAAGTTGCATAGCCTTATGGTTCCAAAGCAATAATATTATAAGACCAGTTTTATCCAATATACAAACTTGTAGCCTATACCTGAAATAGAGAATTTATCACGTTAAAAAATTTATTTGTTAATGAATTAAATTGATATAGGATTGTAATAACCTGTGAACAACTTTTTCTTCTGCATTGCATTTTGAGTAAAAATATGAGTTTTCATCTGGTTCAATCTTTATAAGACATTTGCTGCACGACAAATATGACCATCCATGTTCAAGATTTAAGCATACTAATTTTGCAGCAATCCAGTAGGTATTTTCTTGTTTATTAGAAACATTATTGTTAACAATTGTTAAAATAATATTTGTAAAGTCGATATGAACTACAAAAAAAATTATCAACGTACTTCAGTGCATGTAATCAAATCACTGATAGATTTAAAAGGAACAATTCCTTTGGATAGCTCATCAGTGACGGAATAAATTTGTTAAGAACTTGTCTGACTAAGTCGCTCATAGTTAGAATCACATGCTTCCTTTAATCTGAATAAAAAATATTATAATCTTATTCATTAATAGATATTAAAAATTTAATTGGTGAACCTTTTAAAAAAAAAGGTAGTGACAAACCTGTTTTCAAATGCAATAGACTGAGGCAGTGATGGATTTATCCATAGCTTAGTTTGATACCAACAGCTATGAACAGAGTAGATATCTGCGAAAAAATTAATTTATAATCAAATAAATAAATTAATTTTTTAATAAATATGATTTACATTACAATGCCAATTAGCTATACCTCTAAATTTTTTAGCCTTCATAAGTTGAAAAATCACAATCAAAGGTTCATCTGTAAATACAGTCAAATGAGGTTGAATTTGATCCACAAGTTTCCCCTATATAGTTGTTGAAAGTCTATTCCTCCTGTATATGTATAATAGTTTATTAAATCAACGAATTTATGAAATCAACGAATAAAAAATATGTATTTTGTAATAGAATTTTTTTTTGTATGTTGCAACTTCTGTTGTGAAATGTAAAAAAACTTACTTTTCATCTTTCAATACAATATTCTAAAAGACACTATTATTGCCTCCGTTATTATAGGTTTGAACTGCTTCATAAGTCACAACTTGACCAACGACATCTACAAATACTCAGGTTAGTCAAAGTGGAAGAAAATATATTAATAATCATTATTAAAGTGAATTGAAAGAGATTTATTACCAAATAGTTCAGTGTCATCAACGTTTTGTTGAATTGTCAGGTGGTCAAATGGACGCAAATTAAATACGTTCATGTCAAATGAAGGATCAAAAATTTTCTCAACAAAAGTTGTTTTGATGAAAAGCAACCCGTGTTTGTGTATTGTTGTTTTAAATTTTTTTGAGTTTGATGTAACAACAAAGTAATTCATGCGATATAACTCGAGTTCTTCTATCTTGTTCCTGAAAAACTTAACATCATATTTGTCAATTGACGCATGAATGCGATCGCCCTAAATGAACAATGAAAATTAGAATGATTGAATTCATTCAGAACATTAAAAAGGATGATTAATAATGAAATATAAGTGAAAACAGTAAACTTAGAAGAAAAAAGAACAATCAGTACCTTTGCATCCTGTAATATCATATCAATTGAATACGGTATTTCAGGTTTGAATTTATCTGGTACTTGCCAGAGTCGAACAACTCGTACTTTCAAATTTCATTGCATGGAATTACTTGTAATTTGTGAGATATTATGAAATTGGAAAGACATAGTTTTATGATTGTGTTCAGTAGATGTCTTTTTGGAAGAAGTAGACAAAAAGTATTAGTATTTAAGAGTGTTTAAGAGTGTCTGAGATTTACTTTTAAAGATAACTGTTTTTTTACAAATGAAAAATATTAGTATTTTCACAAATAATAAATAAAATAGTTTAGACGTTTTTTCTGTGGCAGTTTTAGTATTTTTTTAATGAAAAACATGTTTTATTTTCTACTGAAATGTGTAATTATTAAAATAATACAAATAATAAATAATATTTTATTAAATGATAAATTTGTAGTGTATTTTTGTATGTGATATTTATAGATTTAAATAATTATTTAAATAGTTAATTCTAAATGATAAATACTATTTATTTAAAGGATAATGACAAGGATAACTATTGTCTACAAATAACTATTATTTTAAATTGTGTAGTGTTTATCAGTTTTTTTGGGTGTGGTAGTTTTAATATTTTAAAATTTTTAATTTTGACTTTAATTTTAATGTAAAATTTTGATTTTTTTGTAGTAATGACATGTATTTTTTTGCTTCATATAGATAACTGTCATTTTAAATTGTGTTGTGTGTTTATCCGATGTTTTGGGTGTGATAGTTGTAAAGATTTTAAAGTTTTAATTCGAATATTGTATTTTATATAATGATGACACGTATTTTTTTACTTCCTACAAAAAGCTGTAATTTTTAATTTTTAATTTTTAATTGTGTAGTGTGATTATCAGTTTTTTTGGGTGTAGTAGTTTTAATCTTTTTTTTATTAATATTTTAAGTTTAATTTTTAATAATGAAAAATATTGTATTTTTTGTAATGGCAACACGTATCTTTTTGCTTCCTACAAATAAGTGGCATTTTAAATTTGTTGATTTTGTAGTTTGTTATTTTCGTTTTTTGGGTGTGGGAGTTTAAATATTTTTGAAATTTTAGTTTTGAGTTTAATTTTAATGAAAAATATTGATTTTTTTGTAGCAATGACACATGTACTTTTTTGCTTCTGTTTTTATATATACATAGATTTATTGTAAAAGGTTTATTCGATTGTTAAGCTAGCATTGTCTCGCTTATTCTTATTACTATTAGCATCAGTAATCAAATCATTAATAATTATGTGATAACTATCAAGATTTTTATACTCAAGTAGTTTTATAAAATTGAACTCGTTAGAGTGAGGTACATGCGCAAAGCGTGTACACCTAAACTAGTTACATAAAATGAGGCCCACGTCAAAGGTGTCACACCAGCTAAAAAGGTTGACACAAGGTGCCACGTCAGCTAAAAAGGATGACAAAATACGCTAAAATTTAGTTTTCCGTGACGTTAGAGTGTGTCATACATATTTGATTATAGTTCAGGAAGATACTAGATGCTTTACTTCTAATAAAATATACTTTAATTTTGTGGTCTTAAATATGTCAAGTGAAAAGATGAAATTAAAAGTTATTAAAAAGTAAAAGAGATATTATTTTTATATGAACTAAAAAAGAAAAGAAAATAATAATAGAAGTGTTTATGAGACACAATTGTGCCACGTTAAGATGTCTAGATGGTTATATGAAAGTTGAGGTGTTTAACTGTCAGTAAAGTTGTACCTTTGTCGTTAAAATGGATATTTAGAAAATTATATGAGAGGAGTGAGTGTAAATATTATTATTTTCTGGTCCATTTAGTATACTTTTCCCTTTTAAATTATCTTTATGCATAGTTATTTGTGTTAGGTAACATTATCACTATTGACAACTTTTTAATCCTTTCAAAGGGCCTGAAGTATTATTATATTTACCAAATTAAATATGACTAACCTAAGTAATAAAGAGATAAAAATAGGGTAAAAATAAGATAAAATATTTAGGGATAGTTTGGTAGAGTGTATAACATAATATTAATAGGGTATATTAATAATGTTGAGATTAGTAGTGTTGGGATTAATAATGATGGGATTATCTTTTTATGCAGTGTTTGGTTTGATGTATTGAAAACAATATGTATTGTTATATTTTGAAAAAAATATTATTTATTTACAAAAATACCCTCGACAAACAATAACTTTGTATATTTACTTTGCAGCTTTATTATTATTTTTTAAAAATAAAAAAAAATCTCCATATAACTATAGTAATAACTTACTTTAGAATTTTAAGATTTAATCATTCATTTGCAAGAATTTTTTTTTTGTTATCTTTTCTTTATTTGTTCGTTATTTGTTTGTTGTTCCCACTTTGTGGTATTTTTAAGTTGGTGGGGATACGTGTAACTTTTGAATGAGACAATTGAATCGTTGTTAACATAAAATTGTGTTCCGTAAAGTGTTAAATCTAAGCAAAAAAATTATTTTTATTTGTGATATATTCTATTTACAAAATTAAAGCTTTATGCAACTATGCAATTTGTTTTTGGGCTTTGACCAATAAGTATTTTTTAAGTTAATGGAGTAGTTTTTTTTTATGATTAAAATTATTTGAAGGGATATTATCAACTTGAAAATTGAAAAAAAAAAAAATTACTCATATTGAATAAATTAAAAAAAAAAATAGAAAAAAATTAAAAGAATTTGAGAATATTTTTGTCTTTATTCATATTCATCCATGGATTATTATTCATAGATTACTAATCCCACCAAATTGGGTGTATTAGTTATACACCCTATTATATCATGTAAGGTGTATAACTAATTCATGTATTAGTTATACATTACTCCTTATTTGCTACCAAACATTGTATTAATTTATCCCATATTTTAATACATGGATTAAAAAGATAATACCCTACCAAACGGCTCCTTAGATTACATACTTCACTTCTAAGGGGTTTGGAAGTATTTTAAATAATTAAAAGATTCTTTGATTTGCAAAGTAATAAATAACAAGTGTAAGGGCATATTTTAAAAAATAAAACTTTTTAGTTGCAAACTTCACAACAAATATTTAGAATCCAACTACTACTACAAAACTATTTTTACGTACTACAAAACTATTTTTTGTGTCACTTATATATAGCAGTAAAGTAAAAAGAATGTCACACAAATTCATGAGAAATATATGTATTGTGGCAGATATAGTTGCATCCTTATTCTCTTTAAGCTGATCAATGAGTCAAAACTAAAATAGAACCCTGCAAAAGAAATAAAATATATATTAGCTCTTTTGTTAAATTAATAATTGCAAAATTGGTGGTCCACTTAATATTTATGCATATTTTTGTCTACTTTAGGCCTAATCAAATGATTTACAGCTGCACAAATGACTATTGTTTGATATATCACATACAACAATAACAACATATTCATTGTAGTCCCACAAAGGTGGGCCTGGAAGGGATAGAGCGTAGGTAGAGAGTTGTTACCAATAGACCTACTCGAGAGAAAACAGTACAAAGCAGTCCAAAAAGAAGTGACGGAAGTGAAAGCATACTAAGCATTAACTACTACAAAATAATACGATTATTTTAGCCCTTGTACATAGATCATATACTGATCTGATTATACATGATTATATATCCACCGGCTATTTTTAGTTTCTTGGGAGCAAACTTTATTGATGAAACAAGAATTTGCAATGCATACTACCTTGAATGTTAACAGTCAGGCCTCTCACAATCTTCATCTTCTCTGGAAGTTGAAGCATTTGATTGCAAAAGCAAAAGTTACTGCAAAGATTATACAGAAACCAACAACTGCAACACCAGCAAAGCCTATGAATTCCTGCCTATATCCAAAGTGTTCTTTAATGAACCTTTTTATTGGTACTGTATGAACACCATCAGCAAGCCTAAGATGCTCATTTAGTTCTCCATATTGTGATGTTAAAAGTCCATATAAACTCCAACCGACTGGATTAGCCCAATAGTACCATCTCCACCAAATAGGAATTCTCTGAAAGTAGAATAACAAATTTAGTTAACTGGGAAAATCCAAAATTTAGATGGATTTATAATACATGTGTGGTGATCATTTGAACTTTTAAGAAGTTAAAATCTCTTTTTGATTGACCTCTTCCTTTCTTTTATTAATAGGCATAAGAGGTAAAATTCCAATAGTTGTGAAAGTTACTGATGAATCTATTTTATTCTAAGACTTTTAACAGACATTTCTGTTGTGATGGAATAGAACATATTAGAGAATTACCATTCGAGAAATCATGAATCCACTGAACAAATTCCAAACCATATAGAATGGTGCAGCAAGAATTGCAGCAATGTTATGGTTCGGAGAGACTGAAGTTGTCATCATCCCGAAGAAAGTGAAGTATAGAAGTGTGAAGTACATGAAGTATATGTACCAAACAAACTTCCAGAAGTTCCACTCGAAAGATGCCATGAAGTAGAATATGGTACTATATATTAGTGTCTGTATGAAGACATATGGAAATTCAATTGTGACCTGCAAAGACAATACTAAGGTTATCCAATTTAGATAAGCAAGCACATCGTTCGCTGACCAAGTCTTAAAATCGAGTCATATAGAAAAGCACACGAAGAATATAAAGACGCCATGCCTGTGCAAATGCAAAGGGTAGAGCTGAGTACATCCCAGCTGCCCTTTCACGATATGAGACAGACCTCTCAACAAATACCACAGGTTGGACAGAGGAAGCGTTCGTGATTCCAATGAAAAGAACAGCTGCATACATGGATCCCATAGCATTTAATATGTCTTGCTGAGTACTCCTGTGGTGAAAAGGTTGGCAGATTAAATGGAACAGTTACTTCGTATTGAGAAAATTTTTCAGTAAGATTTGAATAATTCCATTCTTGCTCCAAATGTGTCATAATATCAAAATGGGCAAAGAGATTTATATAGTTTTGAATGGTGAAGGCAAAATTTCAAGAAAGAAACCTCTTAGAACCAAACTTCCAGCATATACTTCCAAACATCAATGAGATTATGACCGTGTAGAAGAAGCGGACAGCAGTATACTGTGGATTTCTCCAATAGGACAGGTTTTGCTTCCAAAGACATGCAAGAAACTGTCCAAAAAAAGACTGAGAGTACTTGCTTGGGAAATATAGCTCAGCTGAACCTTCTTGTGGTTTGCTTAAACTTTCAACTATTTCCTCATTTTGCCTGAAATGACAGATATATAGTTAACTACAAAAATGCAAACCAGATATTTTATTCACCATACACACACACACATGCGGAGAGAGAGAGAGAGAGAGACCGGAATAAAGTTGATTTTCGATAAATGTCAGCAAAATCTACACCGAGGCGATTTTCTTCTGCTGAAGAAGTGACTTCAAGAACCCAAGCAGCAGGATTCTTTCCAGACCTAATTCTTCGAACTCCTTGGATTGCCTAGAAAAATTACAACTGGATTATTTATAATGCAGTTTTAAGGCATAGCAAGCTCTGGGTTGATCAGTTAAGGACTACCTCAAAATACTGAACAAGCTTGCATGATCTGTTCCCTAGTGAACCAGCATAAATGAGCTGTCCACCTCTTTTCATGAGCAAAAGCTGCATATATAGCAAGTAAAATCATGTCGTACTTTCAGAAGCCACAGGTACTAATTAATCGTAGCTTCAGTTCATTATTCAACATAGGAGTTATGCAGCTTTTTGAGATTTAAGACAACAACTTGCATGATCTTTGATGCAATGGATGAAAGTAATGAAAACTTTGGTGATTGCTATATAACTGCTAAAACTGTAACTACCGTGTAAATATCATGATTCATGTGTATTGAGCAACATTTAAGATGAAAACCTCGTCAAATGATTCGAAGATATCGATACTAGGCTGATGGATGGTGCAGACGATTGTTCTTCCAGTGTCCACAATGTTTCTCACTGTTCTCATTACAATGGCTGCAGACCGGGCATCTAGTCCCGATGTAGGTTCATCCATAAAAACTATTGAAGGATTCGCTACAAGCTCAACCGCAATAGTCAATCTTTTCCTTTGCTCTGTTGACAATCCATCTACCCCAGGTATGCCAACCAAAGCTCGACGTAATGGAGTTAGTTCCACTAGTTCCATAACCTCTTCAACAAAAGCCTGCAAACAAATGGTTCTTCCTCAGATTCTGCATGTACAAATTATGGCATGATCATAAGTTCAAGGAACTAAAGCGATTACCTTTTGTGTTTTCACGTCAACCTGAGAAGATAACCGGAGCCAAGCAGAAAATAGTAGTGACTCATGGACAGTTAGGCAGGGGGAATGAACATCATTCTGTTCACAATATCCAGATACCCTTGCAAAAGTTTCTTGCTTCTTGGGGTGTCCAGAAATATAGATACTGCCTTCTATATGTCCACCAGTTTTTCTACCAGATAAAACATCCATTAGAGTTGTTTTACCAGCACCACTGACACCAATTAATGCAGTAAGCACGCCCGGCCTAAATGCACCAGTAACATTGACTAGTAACTGCAGTTTATCTCCTACTAGACCTTGTTGCTTAAGCTCCTGAAGGAATAATTTCGGACAATGATAAGGAATTTCCTGTGGAACAATTACATTCATTGCTACTAGAATTGAACTGTTGTTGGTTTACCATGGGAATGTCAACGTAGTAACTAATGTCTCTAAAACACATGGAAAGAGGCTGGAACGGAAGAACCATGCCTCTTCGTTTCTTGATCTCTCTTCCTGCCAAGAGAATGGAGACGTGAATATCTTCTCATTGAAACTAAAAGCAAACCTCGAAAGTGAAAATGCTTTAACAAACCAGTATATGAGTGTGAATGATTCAAAAACTCTGCAAATGGAACAATGTTAAGTTCACTCTCTTGTTCCTTGTCCTTTTTCTGGTTGTTTCTCTTTGGAACAACTGCTTGCTGGTTCCCTAATGCTGCAGAAAGTTGTAAAATCATGATAAGTTTCGCTTACTGTTAGCATATCTCAATATAAGTCAGCTAGGAAGCAAGTTTATCTATTATATCTATATGCTGTTACAGGTACATCAGTTAGCATTAAGAGCATGTCATGTTAACCAGTAATACTAGAGTATCCCAACATCTTTCTTTTGCTCAATTCCTTACAGCTGGACTTCTCTCTAAACATGCCACAATAAACGTCTTTCGAACCAGATTATCAGCTATATAAGATGATTGTATATAAATTTCATGATATGAAACTTACGGTTGAGGTAAGTCAGAAATATCGTGAAGAGAACGTTGAACAATATTATATAGCCAATCAATGCACCAACACCAATCCAATACCAATAGTCCTCCGGGAACAAGCTGCGAACCTTCAATAACATCAGACCCAGAGGTGTCTTTTTGTCCCCAACTCTCTGCCAGTTTAAAAAGAAAAGGTAAATCTATATCGAACAGTAGTACTGATTAACAAATGCGCAACATTAGTAGATAGTAGTTCAAACATATTCTTTTCTGAAACATCAACTGAGTGTTGTGGCCTTTTTATAGTAGTGATTTCTTTGTGTAAAGTATTATACAAGATAAACGGCCGTCGACTATCTACTAATGTTGATAGAAATTCGTGAAAAAGGAAGAATACATGTCAATATCTCATTTTCATGAATAGATATGAAGTTACATCCATTAAAGTTAACTTGCTTAAACAACCTGTTGGTCATCATTTAGAAACTGAAAGACTTTTTGACTGGCAAACAGTAAATCTAAAGAGAAAAGTAGGACCCTGGATAAGCATATAGATGTTTGTAAATATGACAACACTCCACCTGAATTCGTCAGTGTTAAGTTGGTGATCCGTTATGTTTGGATTTATTTAAGTGTAGATAATTTGCAAGGCCAGGACTATAATTGGATATGAAATATACACAAATAGATACCAGAATACCAAATTACCTTATCCCAGGAATGGCCACGGAACTCATTTACTGAAGCTGAATTCTGGGCATACATCAAAGGAGAAAACCAGTAACCCCAGATCCACCAACTTGGGATGCTATCTGTTACACTATGAAATTTCAATTATAATTGAATACAACAACAACAAACCCAGTGTATTCCCACATAGTGAGGTCTGGGGAGGGTAAGATGTACGCAGTCCATACCTCTACCTCTAAAGAAGTAGAAAGGTTGTTTCCGATAGACCCCTGGCTCGAGACACGAAATACTACACAAATACATAGTAAAGCATGGAACAAGATGGCATAACACAAATACGACTACCAATTATAATTGAATAAAAGCCATTTTCTCTCAGGATGAAGTAACTAAATATGAGAGTGTAAATGACCTCTTGAAAGAATAAATCCTCCGAGAGCCATGACTACCAACATTGCAAAAGATCCAAAGGTATTGGCAACTATTATATTTCGGCCTAGTGCTGCCATCACGCGGAAAAGTCCTATTGACATCTGATGCGATGAGAGATACAACAAAAACTGACGGAAGCACCTGAAGTAATTAAACAAAGTGAGTTGTCTTGCGTCTACCAAATATGGTGAAAAGCTAATACAGAATTAAAAACAAGAAGAAGCGAATAGAACCAATCATCAACAAAAATAAAATGATACCTGGTTATTTGAGGATCAAAGCCAATCGCATAGTATGTTGCTGCAACCCAAATAATGGACTCTAAAAGTGATGTGGGAATACTCAAAAGCCAAGATGGAAGAGTATATATCCAACAGGGGTAGAAGTGCAAATCTCTCTGCTTGTAAAGAACGGGAAGCTTGGCTATCAGCATAGGCACCTCCAAGAAACCATTGAAAAGAATCATAAGAATTGCAAAGTACAGAGCACCAAGGTAAACAGCTCCATCTTCAAGTGTATCATGATGCATTGTTGAACGGAAGAACACACTCATCACTATCAAGACATTCAGAAAGAGCTGCAAAACAGAAAACAATATGTACATCTCAACAACTAATATTAAAACTCTAAAATATATCTAGTGGAGCTACATGTATTGAGATTTTCTGCTGCAACTATCAGGTATGACCTGTATAACTTTGAAAACGAGCACAGGTGAGTTTCGCTTCAACAATAGCAACTGCCAGTCAAAACTGATCTTGAGAAGCTCTAATTTTTTCACACCATAAGTACTAGAGGAAAGAGCTGCAGGATGACTTTCACGTTTGTCGAATGGAATAGCCAGCTCCTGTGCCAATGCATTACCAACATGAAAGGATCGAAAGCCTTCAGCAAACTTTGTCGCCGACACATAGTTGTACTGGCTATTGAGAAACCAATACTGCCCTTGATCTTTTTCAGATGTTAACTGTGTAGAGACAGCAAGATGACAAACTATATAAGATCACTATCAATATGGCATCAGTCCAATACTTGAACTCAGAAGAATTACCTCCTGAAGAAAATCAGCAACATTTTTCCTGGAGGGGCATTTGAAACCCATAAACTCAAAGAACTCAGGAACAATTTCGCGGGGGCCCTGATAAATGATTTGGCCCTCACTCAAAAGAATTATATCATCAAACAGACAGTAAGTTTCAGGGTCAGGTTGCAATAAAGAAACCAGGGTAGTCCCATCAAATGCACGAGTCGTGTGCTTTAAGTACTTGATGATTTGATAGGTAGTTGAACTATCTAGCCCGGTTGAGATTTCATCCATTAAGAGTACCCTTGATGCACCCATTAGCAACTCACCTGAATACATGTCTCAGAACTTCAATAATCCAAGCAATGCCTTTTTTTAAACCTTTTTTGGATGAATTTAAACAAGCAGATAGCAGCTAGCAGAAATGAAGGCAAGTACCAGTAGTGAGGCGCTTCTTCTGCCCCCCTGATATCCCTTTGATCATTTCATCTCCTACTAATGTATCCGCACAAGTATCCAATCCTAAAATCTTTGCAGATATTTCAGAAGGATATAAAACAAATATGCCCAAACAATAGTCCGCAAAGTACAATTAAGTCTATAAAGCTAGTATCTTTTTATCCAGAACAAGACTCTATTGAAGAATAGTACAGACTACAGAAGATAAAACAACAATGATTTCGATAAATTGGAGCATAATTTTCCTGTTATCAATTTTATGTATCTTTCACATAGAGCATGTCTAGTGAAATGCCATGCAGTCATTAGAAAAATGCAAGGTTCGTAATACCATTTCGGAATGTAAAAGTTAAACTAACAACGGATGTAGAAAAAAAATATATTTAACAAAGCCTCACTGCTAACATACCTTTAGAATGTAATCTACAACTATACTTGTCTGTTCTCCCAGTGCTACTGCCTAATAGAAAACAATTACATCAACATGAGATGAAGCGGTTTTTCTACACATATAACGTTGAACTGCAAACTTTCATGTAGACGTCTTACCTTAATAAAAATATCAAGATCTTGATCAGGAATTATCCCAGCATTTTTCTCTCTTCGTAGAAGTTCCATAAGAAAATCTGCGCAATTTTTGATGGTTTTGTATCAAATTCAACTAGAAAATGTTACGCATAAAAGATTGCATGATTGACTGAAGCAGGTCTAGACAATACCATGCTTAAAACCGATACCCTGGCAACGTCCAGAAAACTCAAGTGTCTCCCTCACTGTCATTTCGGCAATATGTGAATCCCTCTGGCTGACGTATGCAGTAGTCCTTTGAGGAACAAACTCCTTCAGATCATGTCCATTGTAGGTAACTCTTCCTGACATCTTCATAGTAAGTTAACTGCATTAATGAGAGACAAAAACAATCTTCCCAAAACAAAAGGTAGCTAGAATGCCTTCTTGAACAAAAAAGATCAATTTTCATCAACTTTGCACCATAAAATTATGTTTAGATGAATTAAAATTTTGAAGTACTATCTCATGGATATTCTAGTAGTGATATCCAAGGAGGTATATGAAGAGTTGAAGAAAGGAAAAATAGCCTGTACGCTTGTTCTCAATTTCCAGTACTGGAAACCAGTCATTGTAGAATGATGTATGTCATACCACCACTTAAAACCAATTCAAGCTTTTACATTGTTAAGTTATATGCATTGATAGTGCAAAAATAACTACACAATCGGTGCACTTATAAAGTGATTGCAGGTGGATCTATATGATAGTGACAGGTTTATATTGCTTAATGGCTGAGCAGTGCAATACCAACAAAGTTGTTCCTTCAATAAAAATAATTATAGGCATTGTGATGGAACATGTAAAGATTTGTACCTTCAAATTCTTATCAAGGCGGCCAGCAAGTGCCAAAAGCAGTGTTGTTTTTCCAGAGCTAGGCGGACCCAAAAGAAGTGTCAACCTGAAAGACAAGACCACCTCCGGAGATTTCAAATATAACTCGAGGACACAATAGTACGATAAACACTTCATTGGAGCAAAAGTTGTACCTTGATGGCCGTATAACACCACTTATGTTGTTTAGGATAGATAATTTCTTTCTCCGACTTGGAAAAATCCTCAACCGTCTCAAGTAAGTCTGTCTCATGAAACATTGTCAGACTAAGCACAGTGAAATCGTAATTTAGCAGATACATGAGATCTGCAGGTTTACCTCAGTCATGTTGAATACAAAGTTGGGAATTGTAGGCAATGCTCTGCTTCCTACATGGACCATTGCATCAACTTTAAGATGCTGAAAGCAAACCTTAACTTTGGGGAATTCCAAATTCACCCTGAAAGTTAGATTAGTTCGATATGCTTAATATAACCAATACAATGAATGATGTTGAAGATCATATGGATGATACACATTACAAGTTGATTAAATAGCCTGAAAATTGTTATCGCTATGAATGATAATATACAATTCAAACTAATATTCTTACAGCTCATAATTTGTCATGATAATAAGCATGTCAAACATCATTCTAAAAATTCAAGTTGAAGATGAAAAATGTCTTTCTATAAGATCATGATAAAGAAATGGACCTTGGGCCTAACTCAACCTCAAAAGCTAGCTCATGAGGGGAGGATTACCCAAGAGATTGCCCAAGACCATATAAGGAGACCAAGGACCCTTTAACCCACCGATGTGGGACTCCAACACCCCCTCGTACGCCCAGGGCTGGACATCTGGAGCGTGGACAATATAAGACGGGGGGCCCAACATCGAAAACAATGAACTGGGTGGGCCTGTCGGAAACAATGAACTGGGTGGGCCTGTCTCTGATACCATGATAAAGAAATAGACCTTGGGTCTAACTCAATCTCAAAAACTAGCTCATGAGGGGAGGATTGCCCAAGACCATATAAGGAGACCAAGGACCCTTTAACCCATCGATGTGGACTCCAACAGATCACATATCTTTCTTCAACCAATAGATCCAAATTTAAAATGATCCTAAATGATATACAGATTTCAATGTTGATCCTCTACTTATGGTAATTCTCCATTTTTTTCAACTTTGAACTAGAAAAGCCAGTTCAAATTCCAATGATTAACCATAATTAAAGATCGGCAACTAATTGGAATTTGAATCATTCACAACTATAAAGGCTAAGACTCTTAACACGCCACATAGCTCTTTCAATTTCAGAAACTCATCCTGTTTACCATCGAGAATCAAATTCGAACAACAAAGTAAATTTCTTGCCTTCTTTACATGATGTAGCATGATGTTAGTTATCAGCATTAAGTAACATGAGGACTAAAATCAGGCATTGTGCGGAAAGTGGAGCGCAGGTTGGTCTTTCCTTTTCGAGTTTAGCTACACTGACTATAACTATCAGTTCAAGTAAAAGATAACTATAGCTATAGAAAGGGTCAGTAAACCAGAAAATAAGGCAGTCAAAATACACTGGTAGTGTGAAAATATCTACGACAATGTCCGTTTATGTAAGCTGACATTTTCTTTCCTTCATTATCATTATTGTTCTATTATCTTACTTCTTGGTAAACTTGTTGCCATGTGACCAGGAGGTCGTAGGTTCAAGTCTTGGAAACAGACTCTGGCAGAAATGCAAGGTACGGCTGAATACATTACACCCTTGTGGTGGGGCCTTCCCCGGACCCTGCGTATAGCGGGAGCTTTAGTGCACCGGGCTGCCGTTTTATCTTATTTCTTGGTAATGAAGGATAAGAAGTAGTACAACTTCAATGTCAACAGTACCAAACTACAAACATTATTGTCAAGCAAGTGAATTTTCTTTATGCAAATGGAAAACTCCAGACAAATTAGTACCACCTACCAAGCACAAAATGCACAAATAACAACTAAAGCTATGTGGCAAATAAAAGACAAAAGAAACTTACCTCTCAAATCTCTCCTTAACTCTTCTGAAGAACAACTCAGTATCTTCATTAATAGCATTAATCAACACATCCAAAACTTCCTTTTGCTCTTCACCTTTCATTTTACCAACATCAACCAAAGAAACCTCTCCACCAATCCCTCGAAAGATCGATGTCCGGGCTCGAATATGAGTATGAGATCTCTGCAAAGCAGCCAACAAAAGATCCTCTTCATCTTTGCTAGCTCCATTTTCAGCTGTTATTGATAAGGAGTTCCACATTGTTTACTAAGCCACAACTACAAATTTTTAAAGTCAGTTTTTTTTTGGGACAAAAGTAGTATACATGATCACAAGAAAGTACAGGGGAAAATGATCTGTGAGGTGAGTAATATTAGATGTATCAATGTTCCAACAACTATGCTGGCTTGAAAACTTTTGCATTAATTTGCATGTGTTATTGTTAGCAGTTTTTCATCTCAACCCCCAACCAACCTTTGCAAATTATTTATTACAGTACTTAATAGTAGGACAATCAAGGCTATTATAGTCATTTAAGAAAATTCTTGCATTCCTTACTTATGCTTTAAGCTTCAAAGCTTGGCCATAAATTTTCAAATGGCAAAAAAGCCAAGCCGCTTCTTCTAAATGTCAATTTTGTCCAATTGATTTCACATGGACCTACATTTCCCTGCTGCAACTCTCCTTAAATGCTGTGTTTTGTATGTATTCATTTATGTTTCTGGATAAATAGGAAATAATGCACATTACGAATACACCATATTTGGGTAAATTTCATCCACTATATAAAAGTTATTTTTCTTTCATTCATTTTATTTATGGTCACTTAACTTTGTATCTACTACGCAAAAGTCATTTTTCTTTCATTCATTTCATCTATGGTCATTTAACTTTACTCTGACCATCACAAAAGTCACTATGACTGGATTTTACAATAATTACATCAGAAAAATGATGTGGCAACCTTAATTAGTTCTTAATTTTAATTTAAGTGAATATATAATATATTACTCATATCTTGACCTTTTTTATATGTGCACAACCCAATTTTCCTTATGGATTATTTAATGAAAGAATATCAATTTCTTAATAGATTAGATTACCTAATAAAGACTATTTACATAAAAAAATTTAATAGATATTTTTAGGAAACATTTCATAATATTGCATTCATCTGTCAAAAAAGTGCATCGAAAAAGAGTGATAAACAAGGTTAATTCTTCAAAACACATAAAATAGAAATACATGTATGATATTATTTTTTAAAAAAAATTACTTTAATTCTTTGAAGATAAATCAACATGCTAAAGATAGTTTTAAAATAAAAACTTTTTAATTGTGTCATTGAATAAATATTGTCAAAATTTCCACAAATAATATTATATTAACGTACAGTTTTGTTAATAAAAGTTATAAAATAAAAGTACTTTAATAGATAAAGAAATTATAGGATATCTAATTTTTATATTTATCAATTAAATTAATTAAAGAATATGTAATTTATCATAAATTGAATATTATAATAAAAACTTTTAAGAGAATTAATCGACTAGTCAAACAATTAAAATACAAAAACAAACTCAATAAATAGAGTAGTTTATCATATTATTATGATATACCGAATGCAAAGACTCAAGTGGCAAGAAAAAGAATGTATGAAAAAAATAATTATCAACTACATGTCACAATTTTAGAGGGAGAAAAATAATTTTATCAATTACATGCCATAATATATTAGTGGAAAAAATAATTTACCAACACATGTCTCAACTTTACAGGATTTTAAGAATATATAAGTATAATTTTATTTCATAAAAATATCAGCCAGATTTTTTTTATGAAAATAGTCTTCATTAGATAATCTAATCTTTAAGAAATTGGTATTCTTTCATTAACTAATGGGAAAAATTCAGAAATGGCATACTTATACCCTTAGTTATGAGTTTCATAGCAACAGTTTCATAATTACATAATATAACAAGTTGTATTTTGTATTTTTGCAAACTGTTGCTACAAAAATACAAATACATATGATTTTTACTGCCCTTATGATCGATATGTATTTTGTATTTTTGCAAACTATTGCTACAAAAATACAGATACATACAAATACATATGCTACAAAATGTAATTTGATAAAAGTGTTGCTATTTTTTGTAATTTAATACTTAAGTATGCTACTTTATGTGTTTTTTTTCTTAAATAATCAATAAGGAAAATTGGGTTATGCATATATAAAAAGGGTCAAGATATGAGTAATATATTATATATTCACTTAAATTAAAAATTAAGAACTAATTAAGGTTTTCACATCATTTTTTCGATGAAATTATTGTAAAATCCGATCATAGTGACTTTTGTGATGATCGGAGTAAAGTTAAATGACCATGGATGCAATGAATGAAAGAAAAGTGACTTTTGCGTAATAGATACAAAGTTAAGTGACCATGGATGAAATGAATGAAAGAAAAGTAATTTTTGGATAATAGATATAAAGTTAAGTGACCATGGATGAAATTTACCCCACCATATTTTATACCGTTCTTATACATTCTACTGAATGACTCCTTAATGTATATGATTCTGGAAAATAGAATCGTAGTTGACCTTGCATATCGTCTGATCATTATCAAAAATATATCAAAATTGGGTCTATCAATAGAATAAACTCTATCAAGTACTCCTTCCGTTCATTTCTATTCGTCACATTTCACTTTAAGAAAATCAATTTGATTAAACTTCAAAGCTAAATTGAAGTGGATTAATTTAATATTTAAAATTTAAAATTTAGATATTTGAAAACTAAAAATGATATAAGTTGCAAGCTGTCTCATGTTAATATGACAAAAAAAATATATTTCTAAATGTTGGTCAAAACTCATGCAGTTTGAGTATCGAAAAATAAAATGTGACAACTAAAAATAAACATGGCAATCAAAAACTGAAACCACTGTTTATTCTGAGCCCATAAGTAAACAAAGGCTTAGGAGGAGAATCAAAATGAGCAAAAAGTTGAAGAAACAAACACTCATTTACATGAGAAAATTGAAGGAAATGTGTCTTTTAAGTCTTGAATGAAAGATTGGTTACATTGACCAACTTAAAGGGTCAAACATCATTACGAAACTTGATTAAGTTAATTGTGAACTTCATTAATATTTTCAAAACTTTCTAATCTTTTCAAAAATACAAATTAACCCAGTCCACACCCCTCTTCAATCCAAATCAACCGTCTCTCTCTCCTCTCTCTCGATAGTTTCTCTCAACTCTCTCCCAACCAACTGTTCTGCAAAATTTCTCCATTCAATCTCGGCGACTTCAACCTCCGGCGACAAATAGTCAAGCGCGTTTCTTTTCGACTTTCAATCATCAATCGTCAATCGACGTGAAGACTTCTCCGGCAATAACAACTTCGAGTTCTTCGTCGTCCTATTTATTTTTTCACAGGTAAAAAATTATGAAGAAACAGAGGAACTTGAGTCAACTACTCTTCTAGTATTGGTTAACAATTTCAATATTTCTTGCTTAAATTTAAAATATGGACTAAATAAAATCCTAATTTCTGGTTTTTCTTCTTCTTGTTGTCAAACTATTGATTCGAATTTGTTGGTGATTTTTGGTCAGCGTTGATGTTATTAGTGTATGTGTGTGATGTGTTGGTGTTGCTAGGTTAATTTGTTGTTTGTCTTGGTAAAAATGGTGTTTCAAGAGATGCAACATCTGATGAAACAGATGAAATATCTTATCCGATAGATGAAAACATCTGTTGCAACAGATGCAAATCTGATGCAACTATGAAAATCTGATGCAACGGATGGACAATCTAACAGATCATTCATCTGTTGTGATAGAAGACTCTTCTGTTTGGAAGAAATCTAAATAATATTGATCCAATAGATAACTCATTTTACAACAGATGAGTGATATGTTTTAATAGATCAGTGATCTATTTTATTATTTTCAACAAATTACTCATCTTTTGTAATAGATTGGTTATATGTTGCAACAGATAACGTGTCAGGTGCAATAGATCAGTGATTTATTTTACTGTTTTCAACGGATTACTCATCCGTTGCAATTGGTTTGTTATATGTTGCAACAGATAACCTTTCAGGTGCAACAGATCAGTGATCTATTTTACTATTTCTAATGGATTACTCATCCGTTATAATAGATTGGTTATATGTTACAACAGATAAACTACCTGGTGTAACAGATTAGTGATCTATTTTTACTCATCCGTTGCAACAGATTGGTTATATGTTGCATTAGATAAACTACCTGGTGGAACAGATTAGTGATCTATTTTTACTATTTCCAATGGATTACTTATCCGTTGCAACAGGTTGGTTATAAGTTGCAACAGATAACTTCCTGGTACAACAGATGAGTGATCTATTTTTACTATTTCCAACGGAGTAATCATCCATTGCAATAGGTTGGTTATATGTTGAAACAAATAAACTACCTAGTGCAACAGATTAGTGATCTATTTTTATGGTTTCTAATGGTTAACTCATCCGTTGCAACAGGTTGGTTATATGTTGCATTAGATAAACTACCTGGTGCAACAAATTAGTGATATGTTTTTATTATTTTCAATGGTTTACTCATCGTTGCAATAGATCGGTTATATGTTGCAACAAATAACATACCTGGTGCAACAGATGTGTGGTCTGTTGGAAATATTATTTTCATGTTGTGCATGTTAGATTTACTGTTATCTTTTTTTAACGATGCATTAATCAATTATAATCTATTTTATGTTCCTGTTAATTTAAGATAATATGGCTCCTAAAAGAAAAGAAATCAAATCAAGTTCAAGTAAAGGAACAAGTGAAGCAGCTCGGCTACATCCACCACTCTATGAGCTTGCTTTACAAGAGTTATCTCAATCAGGAGCAGAAGATAATGAACACCGAGAGAAAAAATATTTCAAAAGAGATGATCCAAATACTAATAGCCCTTCCGCCGAAGAGCTAGTCAAAACCTTCAACATTGATCGTTATCCTGTGAGAATGCAGTGCGATGGTGCCACAGATTTAACGGATGATTTTGTGGTTAATTCAGCCATGGGAAAATCTTTCGACGCCTTTAGAAAAATACTTCGAGAATAAAAGTTGGATTCTTATTTCAGGGAAAGCTGCTTTGGGCAATATCTTGATTTACCGGAGGACAATAATGCTCATTTCCATATAAAAATGGTATACAGTCTTCTCAAGCGTAGGTTTATGTATGCAAACAAAGATAAGATGGATGAGGTGTGGATAAATTACTGTGGCATGCCTGTTTGTTTTAGTTGGAAGGAGTTTGCCATAGTTACTGGACTAAAATGTTATCCTCCTTCTCCTTCTCAAGTTATACCTACTATGACTCAAAAAAAACACCCTGCACACCCAAAAAAGGCAAAGGCAAGTCGAGTGATCGTGATGACTTGGTGTCCATTGTTGGTCCAAGCTTCAAAAATAAAAAATTTATAGAAGCGTTGAAAGGGAAAGGACTTTCAAAGAAGCACAAGCAATCATTGTGCTTGGTTTGGTTTGTACATATTATTCTTTGGGCGAGAGACGCTAACAACAACATAAACCTCAGTTTAATAAATCTCTCCAAGGATCTTGAGGCATTTAACAACTATCCTTGGGGTTATGAAAGCTTGAAAATGATTGTCAAATATTTGTTGACTCCGTTAACACCAAAGACAATCAACTTATATGGCTTTCCATGGGCTTTCATGGTAAATATTTCTTTTATTATAATATGATTCATTTTTTTTCAATAATGCTTTTGATTTATTGGGGTTATGTTATAGGCTTGGACATTTGAAGCAATTTCTTATTTGAGACAACAAGTGAACTACCAGGAAGAAGTTTACTGTCCAAGAATTCTGAGATGGTTGCCGGACAAAACTGATAAAAATATAAAATTTCTTGATCTTTTCAATCCCCCGAAGGAAGCAGTAAGTCTAATTCTAATCAAGTTTTTGTTTTAATTAAATGATTATTTTAAATGATTTCATCATCATTCTAATATATGTACTGATTTATTTTAGATTGTCCATTCGTGGCTTGTTCCAACCAACCGAGAGTTAAATATGCCATTTTTTCTTACTTTACGATCTATGCAAACTTTATCGGACCCTAAGGTCATTGATGGAATAAAAATAAAATTATTTGGAGCAATAGCCATCACAAGAAAAATAATTTTGGAGGGTGGGCTTGTTGTTGTTGATGATGGTAGTCGTAGTCATAGTAGTAGTGGTAGTGGTGTTGTTGTTGGGGTTAATGATGCTCCTCTTATAATTTTTGAAAGAACAAGTCATTATGATTATGATCATACGAGTTATACGAATTTTTCTCCAGATTTTGGCACATCTAGCCAATGTTTTGCATGCAAATGTCAAGACTGCAAGGCAAAACAAGATGGAGTGATTAATGCTATTAATGCACTAACTGTTTCTATAAAGGAAATGAAATCTAAGAGGGGTGTCATTCCATCAAAGAGGATTTCATATCCATACACTCCACTAGAGATCAAGGTGGATAAGAGGAGAAGGAAAGATATTTCCAAGGCATTACCAAGCATCGAAAAAAGCAAAATTACAGCGCCTCTGTCTTTGTCTTGCACCAAAATTATCGTACTGCTCTATTTTACCTGTTCAAATTTGTTCCAACAGATGATCCATCTGTTGCAATATAAGACTCATCTGTTGCAACAGATGGAAAATCTGTTGTATATCTATCATTAGCATTGACAATTCTGGCTTTTCAGGTGGATGTCACAGCAGAAGCTACTGCTGAAGAGCATAATATCACAATTGATAATCCATCAAATATTTCCAAAGAAGAAGAAATGTGGAGCCTGTCAGTTTGGAAGAATGGAAGAATTACCCGTTTGAAGAGTTTAATACCTCGGACGAGGCTCCAAAAACTAACAAAGTTGATCAATGACTATTCAGAATGGATTGCCGATGGGATGTTAAAGCATCATGACCGTAGGTACATAAATCAACTTTAAAGATATTGATTTATACAATTCTTATTGTAAGAACATGACATTAACACATATAAATCATTATGTAGAAAACAAAATGACAAACACTACAAAGTGAACGAATCGAGTCTTGGTTTTGATATGTTCGACTTTGTTGCTGCACATCTTAGAACGAAGAATTGGTTCTATTTGATGTCATAGCCCCAAACTTGTTGGAATGATGAGGTTTAAATGTCATGCATATTACTATTAATTAATACTTTATTTAGTTGCATCTGCGTATTAATTTTTTCGTCACATAATTCAAAATGCTTGATAATATGTGTAGCACGTCGATGTCATTTTTTACTACCTTCGAAAGAAGTCCAAGTTGCAAACACCAGAACAATGCAGATACATGATAGGCAATTGTTTGAACAAAGTTTACATCAATAATGCCTACGATAGGTATTGCCAACAACAGCTGGAAGTTTTCCGAAATAAGAAAAGCTTAATCAACATCATCAAAGGTTTTAGCATTCCAGCTGGCTAACCTTGGCATTTGGTCGACGAAGTGTACATCCCAATTAATTGTGGTGATGAATTCCATTCGGTGTTGGCAATCATCGTTCTAAAAAAAAGGTGCATCCGAGTTTATGACTCGATATCGCAAAGGAGACGTTCCGAGCCGTCGTCTGAGATACAAAAGCTAGCCAAAATATTGTCTACTTACCTTGATATGAGTGGCTTTTTGGACCAAAAGGTTCGTACTAATTGATCGACGAATGAAGCATACCGGGATAAAATGGGTAATCCATTTGATGTACAATATTTTGAAGGAATTTCTCAACAAACCATTGGTAGCTTGTAAGTATAAGTATCATGATTTAGTTTCATTTCATAAATTTCACAACGCTTACATGAACAACAAGATATGGATTATTTGTTTTTTTTTAAATGTAGGGGTTGCGGTCCTTTTGTTGCCGCTTACGCCGAGTATTTGAGCGATGGATTACAAGTACCAAATGATGTAATTGATGTCGGATTACTCCGTAAAAGATATGCTGCTCTTTTATGGAAATACGGAGAAGCAAAAGCTTAGAAGCCATACACAAGAGACATTAAAGATCCACGACGATCAAAGCCGAATTTCGTAACACCGGATGAAGAACAACTTGTCCATATTGATTAGATCCTTAAAGCTTGAGTCCTTCAATATAATAACCTATTCTCTTTGGTTTAGCTTGTTGATTTATTTATAGAGTAGATCATTTGTACCCATAATATTTTTTTTATATTTCATTTATTTATTGAGTTATTTCATGTAATTTTCAAAGACTTCAATTTATTTTATACTGTCTATGAATATAATTTAATCCTTAGTCTTGAACATATTAATTGAAATAGAATACTAGACTCAAATATCGCAACAGATAATACATCTGCTACAATTAACGACATATCTTATCAAACAGATTAAGATATATGTTGCAACATGTAGGTCATGTGGTGGAAATTATATAAATAGGTCTTCCTATTTTTTTGATTTGTTTCAACAAATTACCTATTTGTTGCAACAGATAGATTATATGTTGCAATAGATTGTATATCTGTTGCGACAGATATACTGGAAATTATCTGCATAATGCAACAGATGACCAACCTATTCCAACAGATAATCAATCTGTCACAACAGATATTATATCTGTTACAACAGATAGACAATTAATTGCATTATAAAAATTTAACTTTCGCCATACATAAAAATTACTGCCACTACATGTAAAGTGAAGTGGCTTGAAATAAAAAATTATTAGCGTGCACGTCTCTGTCTTTGTACATATTTTTCTTTATACACGGGCTCCAACTATTTAGTTAGGTCATCTACTAGAAATTATATAAACAGGTCTTCCTATTTTTTGATTTGTTCCAACAGATTACCTATCAGTTGCAACAGATAGATTATATGTTGCAACAGATTGTATATCTGTTGCGATATATAGACGAAAACATCTGCATAATACAACAGATGACCAATCTATTCCAATACATAATCAATCTATCCCAACAGGTATTATATCTGTTACAACAGATAGACAATCTATTGCATTATAAGAATTTAACTTTTGCCATACATAAAAATTATTGCCACTACATGTAAAGTGAAGTAGCTTGAAATAAAAAATTATTACTGTGCACGTCTCTGTCCTTGTACATATTCTTCTTTATAAACGATCTTCAACCATTTAGTTAGTACCCCATAAGCCCAGACCTCTTGAATCTTTCTCACAACGGCGTAGCACATATCAGTCATTTCTGTGTCGGTCAGCAAACACTCGATGTATGCAAGCGAGTATGACCCGCATACTGCACCAGTTTTATTTTTTGGGAGTTGGATGTTCTTATTTCGACCTTCAAAAACCCATGATTCCTTCGTTAAGACTTCCGCCGACAAATGATCTATCAGCTTACTCTGCGTCAACAACTTGGGGAACAACTTCAAGAGTGGCTGCACATAAGTTAAAAACATGTCCTCGTTGAAGACAGGTAAGTTGCAGTCATAAACCTTAATATTTTCCTCATCAAGTAGTATCTCAATAGCGAGAAAATATTTGACTTCCACGTTCATGACTGTAAGGATTCTCTTTGCCTTGGTCCAGCTCTTGCCATGTGGATATGGCCTCTTCACTCTAACATATTTAATCATGTCTTCATCCCATTCGAATGTTGAAACTAACTTATTCGAATGTTGAAACTAACTTATCAAATCTATGGCCACCGGGACCAGATCGCCTGTGGAGATCATAGTACCTATCCTTGAAATTATTATAGAAGTTGAGGTCTATTATCCTATCGGCAGCATCATAAGCATCTGAGTATGCTAATTGCCTGCCCCTCATGAGGCAAAGAATTTCATCAACATACTGTGGTATAAGAAGATAATTTTTAAATAGGTTAGTAATTGTAAAGAACAAAAACATAGTGGAAAGATTCTATTGTAGAAGATTCTCTGAATCAGTTCACAAATTATCCAGCTAACGCAACTTATGCAACAGATGTGTATTATATTGCAACAGGTTACACATCTGTTGCATAGCTTCTTCTTCATGGAGTAGATAGGAAGGCTAGGTTAGCAAAAGTAAACTTACTTTGTCCACGTACCACTTATGCATCTTTGTCATATTCGTGAAGTCTTTAGCGGAAAATGAATGCATGGTGTATTCTTCTGGAACCTTCGTCTTGTTCATGATTTCTTGTAGTTCCTTCTTCTTTTCGTAGCCAAGTCATGTATATGTCCACCTTCTCCAGCGGCCCCTGAACTTCAACAACTCTTGGAGCGGGAGGAAAATGGAGAGTATTTGTCTAATGTTTCTTGTCTTCTTCCTAACCGACATTGTAGGAGTGTATGGCTCCCTCAGCTTTTTGTATGGTATGACACCCCTCTTGGATTTTAACTCCTTGGTAGTTTCAATAATAGCCTATAGTTTTTTAAGGAGTTTATCATCTCTGTCCTTGCACACTTTGCATTTTCAATGAGAACATGAGGGTAAAGAGGGGTGAGAAATACCATTGTAAAGGTGGGAGGGACCGGTGTAGGGGTGAGAAGGAACTGTGCAGGGGGTGTTTTCAAACGTATTTATTTTTTCCTGAGAACCAACATGCTCATAATCACGACTGGCAGCAGCAGTAGGAGGATGGCTTCCACCATCATCACCAATTCCACCAGCAACACCCTCAGAAGAAGCACCCAGATCTATTACAGAAAGTTGGTCGTGAAGAGCTTCAATATTAGGCTGACCTTACCTAACTGCTCTTCTTATGGTTGTTTCTCCAGCTATTTCCTTCTTTATTAACTCCACCATTGAGTGTTCTTTTGTATCAACAAGACCTAGAGTAAAAAAAGAAGTCATCCTTAACTTATGAACAATAGGCACGATTCAAGGATGCACAACCTACAAAAAAAAGATAGGAGGCATTTAAATCATATAATAATAATTTACAGTCAGTTGGGTTACATGTTAACATAGCCAACTTATGAAATAGACGATCTAGCTACCGCAATAACTGACCTGTATATCGCAATAGATTGATAATATGTTGCATCAGATTACCCATCTGTTGCATAACTTGTAGTAGATAGGTAATCTGTTGAGTTAGGTTCAGAGAACTAGAGCAATAAATAGTTAATCTGTTATGAAATATGGATCGTATGTTGTAACAAATTACCTATCTGTTGCACCAGTTACAGTTGACTGGTAATCTGTTACAACAGATAACCCATCTATCACAACAGATGACACATCAATTTCAATATCTTTCTTTGAGGTAAATTATTTTAATTGAAAGAAGATATACTACATTAGATTACCCATCTGTTGTATCATATTACCTATTTATTGCATAATTTATAGTAGATGGGTAATCTGTTGAATCGAGTTCAGAGGACCAGAGCAATAGATGGTTAATCTGTTACAAAATATGGATCATCTATCACAACAGATTACCCATCTGTTGCACTAGTTGTAGTTGACGGATAATCTGTTGCAATGGATGATCCATCTATTGCAACAGATGACACATCTATTTCAATATCTTTCTTTGAGGCCAATTATTTTAGTTGAAAGAAGACGTATTGCATCATCCATAGGGTTAAAGAGATCAGTCTCCTTAATATTTTTACTGCTATTTGCAGTCAACCACCTAAGGATCCTTTGATGAGAAACCTTATCCGAGTAAACCTTGAACTGCTTTCGAAGGAGAGGAATGGCTTCACATGCCCAAGCCTAAAAACTGTAAACAGGAAGCAAGAAAAAAAGTCATAATAACTATATTCAATATAAACTAATGGATGAGTAAAAATAATGATCAATTTTACCATGAAAGCTCAAGGAAAGCCGTATAATATGATCGTCTTTAGGGATAGCTTTGTCAGTAAATATTCAACAGTGAAGTAGTAGCTGTCATATCCCTAGGGATAATCGTTAAATTTATCAAAATCATCAGCAAGCGCCAAAAAATTATCTTCTATGACTTTCCTGACGTCTCTTGCTAATAAAATGGAATGGACAAACCAAACTAAGCACAATTTCTCCCTGTAGTGCTTTGGTATGTTTTTATCCTCGAGATCTGCCATCAAATCATCCACTTTGTAGCTACGTCCAACAATGACCAACAACCCATTTTTTCCCTTGCGTTTGTTGGACCCTTTATGGGATGTTTCCTTGTTAAAAGGTTCTTCTAGACGATCGCATCTCAAGCCCGTCACTGTGGTAAACTCTTTCAATCCAAAAAAAATCAGCATGCCACAGTAGTTGATCCAGATTTTATCCATCTTTTTTTTCCTTCTTCAAATCTTTATCATCCCCCGCGTACTTGATCCTGCGATTGAGAAGACTATATACTATGCTCATTGGGAAACGAAGAGTGCGGTCCGCAGGTAGCTTAAGAAAGTATGCAAAGCAGATCTTGTTAAAAAGTCTGTCTATGTTTTCATTCTTCATAATACTCCTAAGTTCATCAAAATCTTTCCCCAACTGACATTTAAGTACAAGATCACCAGTTACTTTGTTAGGGCTATCTATCGGCATCGCAACTCGAAACATGTCGTTACTAATGATTTTGACAGGATAATGCTGGATTTTGATATTAATTCATGCCCCATTGGTGAGAAGGAGTTATCACTTTTCTCATCTTTATTTTTCCCTGACTGAGATTGTTCAGGAAGTTTCCGAATCTATCTGTACTCTAGCCTTTTTGTTGGGTGGTCGGAAGTTGATCCACTTTCAGTTTTAGTTTTTTTTTATTTTGGGAGATATCTTTTAACTGCAAACAATAGAAAAATAAAAAATACATTGCATTTGATGTCTGCATAATTTTTGTCTGCATAATTTTTTTAAAAAAGGTAAGACAAATTTCAATAAATTATTCTACGTCACATTACAAAAAAATACTCCAACGGATAACCCATCAATTAGAACAGATGGGGAATCTGTTTGAAGACCTATTTAATATCTGCTAACAGATCTTCCACCTATTGCAATAGATGGACCACCAACACCACAACCAATGCCACCACTAATGTCACCAAGACCACCACCAATGCCACCAAGACCAACACCAAGACCACCGACACCACCACCAACAGCCACCAACAATACCACAAACACCATCTAACAATACCACTATATTCAACCAAACACTAAGACAAAAACTAGGGTTTTCTCGAGTGCTTCCTACTTTTTTAGCATCAAAACTCAAAATTATTAACTCATTATCAAAGATAATACAACTAAAGGTCTTATTTTTTATCATTAACTAAAAAGCCCTAATTTTGAGAATAAAGAAAAAATTTAGAACTCTTCTCGAACTCTGTTACCTGCAAAGACAGAAAACAACGGATACAAGCCAGAATAAAGTCAAAAATTACAACTATATGGTCAGAAATAGAAAGAAAATTGATTTGTTTTGAATGGTTGAGCAATATGTTGAGTAGTTATTGTCTGTATTATTGAGAAAGCTAGAGAGAAGAGCAAGAACTTCAGATTTGAAATGAGAAAAAGTTTTCACGCAAATGGATGATTTATATGGGTTGATTTGTAATTTTGGAAAAGAATGACAAATTTTGAAATTGTTAATTTAGTCCGAATTGATCTTAATTAATTTTTAAAATTTTAAAAGATATAGTCTTTAAAATATTAAGTTAATGAGAACTCATTTCAACTCAGAGTGATCGATCGATGACTCGATACCAACACCATGCAATTGCAACGACTCAATTGAAGTTGTAGTTGACCCTATGAGCTTATTTATCCCTAGTTCTACCTAAATCAATTTAGGTACTATCTTAACATTAAGTTAATGAGAACTCATTTCAAATCAGAGTGATCGATCGACGACTCGGGTCGGGATGAACGCAATACCAACACCATGCAATTGCAAAGACTCAATTGAAGTTATGACCCTATGAGCTCATTCATTCCTGTTCCACCTAAATCAATTTAGGTACTATATTAACATTAAGTTAATGAGAACCCATTTCAAATCAAAGTGATCGATCGATGAATCGGGTCGGGATGAACGCAATACCAACACTATGCAATTACAAAGACTCGATGAAGTTGTTGTTGACCCTATGAGCTCATTCATCCCTAGTTCCACCTAAATTAATTTAGGTACTATCTTAATATTAAGTTAATGAGAACTCATTTCAACTTATAGTGATCGATCAACGACTTGGGTCGGAATAAACAGAATACCAACACCATGCAATTACAATGACTCAATTAAAGTTGTTGTTGACCCTATGAACTCATTCATCCCTAGTTCCACCTAAATCAATTTAGGTATTATCTTAACATTAAGTTAATGAGAACTCATTTCAAATTAGAGTGATCAATCGATGACTCGAGTTGGGATAAATGCAATACCAATACCATGCAATTGCAACGACTCAATTGAAGTTGTAGTTAACCCTATGAGCTCATTCATCCCTAGTTCTACCTAAATAAATTTAGGTACTATCTTAACATTAAGTTAACGAGAACTAATTTCAACTCAGACTGATCGATCGACGACTCAGGTCGGGATAAACGCAATACCAACATCATCCAATTACAACGACTCAATTGAAGTTATAGTTGACCCTATGAGCTCATTCATCCCTAGTTCCACCTAAATCAAATTAGATACTATCTTAAAATTAAGTTAATGAGAACTCATTTCAACTCAGAGTGATCGATCGATATCTCGGGTCGGGATGAACGCAATACCAACACCATGCAATTACAAAAACAGAATTGAAGTTGTTGTTGACCCTATGAACTCATTGATCCCTAGTTCCACCTAAATTAATTAAGGTTATATATTAACATTAATTTAATGAGAACTCATTCATCCCTAGTTCCACCTAAATTAATTTAGGTATTAGCTTAACATTAAGTTAATGAGAATCTTTTCAACTCAGAGTGATCGGTCGATGACTCGGGTTAGGATGAATGCAATACCAACACTATGCAATTACAAAGACTCAATTGAAGTTGTAGTTAACCCTGTGAACTCATTCATTCATCCCTAGTTCTACCTAAATCAATTGTAATGAAATTTGTTAGAAAAAATGACTGAGCTGTTGGAAATTTCTAACAGAGATTCATATCTGTTGCAATAGATGACATATCTGATTTAATTATCAAATAGACATTTGCATCTGTTGTGATAGATGACTAAGTTGTTGGAAATTTTCAAACAGATATTAATATTTGTTGTAACAAATGACATATCTGATTTAATTGTCAAATAGACATTTTGTAATACTCGTACCTTTTACCTAGCTTTAAATCATCTCAAGAATGTTAAAAACTTTCTTTGAAATATGAATTCACTTTTGTACACATGATATTTTTAAGATTTTCACTTTTTGGCACGTAGAAAATTAAATTAGCTTTCCGACGATACCAATTTTATCAATATCCGGTATCGAACAAGGAAGCTATGGACATTTTACTCAGGCAGTCAGAACCGCCCAGGTACGACGGTGAAGGCCGATGGACCATCGAAATAGCGACGGACCGTTGCACTCCACCGTCGCCTAGGCAGTGAGCCAGCTCTCTGGATGAGTACGACGGAGAGGTCCGACGGATCGTCAGACTAGCGACGGACCTTCACACCCCACCATCGCACCAAGGCAGTAGGTCCCAGTCCGACAGACCGTCGACCCAGTGACGGACCGTCGACCCAGCAACGAACCATCGTACCCCACCATCACATGTCCCGTTCAGTATTTTTAAGTCATTTTAATAGGTGTATTTTGTTCATTTACTATCCGTTTATATATACCCAGTTATATCCGACCTCAGCTCATTTGTTCATTATTATTTCACAATAACAAAATTAGGGTTTTCTCTCTAAGAGTAAGCCCCAAGCATAGAATCCAAATCTTCTTCAAGAATCAAAGAGATTCAAATTCTTCAAGTTCAAGAACCTCAAGAAACTCAACCCAGGTATGCATAGTGTTCATTCATGGACTCCTTTAGTCCATGAAGTCCAAGAATCTCTTTTCTAAGTTCAAGTTTATGGATTTTCTTTATGAATTTCATGATTGGGTTGCTCTTGTTCATGTAGATAATGAGTAATTGAATTATTATCTATGTTGGGTGATAAATTTTATGTGGATTTGATTAGTATAGATATAGATTCATGCAAACCTATGACTAAACCCTTGAATGATGAAATTAGAATTGAATCATGATATTTAATTGTTGTATAATGTTGTTTACACATACTATGCCTACCATGTGTTTGATTAAATGCCTAGATAAAGGAAAATTCCCAACTAGCATGATATCATGAAATCCCCATGTATGTACAAGTTTATGCCTATCACCTGTTTGATGAAATGCTTTAATAAATGAATTATGGATTATGGTGATTATTATGTGTTCAAGTAAGTCATGCTTTATCAGTTTCCTTCTATCGAGTCCTGGGGTACTTGTACCCAAAATATTAGTTGTGTGCCTAGAGCCATGTCATGTTTTCATGATACTCTCAGTTAAGCCATGATCCTTAGACTTCAGACAGTCTTATGACTTAGGAAATCTCAATAATATCATGAACTCAGTCAGTTATCAAATATCAGTAGTATTCCGTCAGTTAACGGGATTCAGTAACTCAGTCTATGTTCAGTTCAGTAAATCATGTTCAGTGTCTATTCAGATAGGAGTAGAAATTAGCACCGAGTGAACCCAAGGATGGGAACTCACCTGCTAGTAGAGGGTGTAATTCTTAGAAGTAATCCTTGTGTTCCAGAACTACATAGCCAGCGTAGGTTGAGACATCATACCTGCTGGTTGAGGGTAGACGAGGTGGCTTAACCTGCTAGTTGAGGGTTCCCACCGTTCTCATTAGAGTAACCTGCTAGTAGAGGGTTCCTCATATATTTTCCTTACCAGTGGCGCGGTATTAACACCCTTCAAATCAGGGCATAGATTGGACCCCAATTCAGCTATAATGCATCATTTGGGCATGTCGGTTAGATGAATACTTCTCACAGTTTCAGTATCAGTCTCAGTAAAAGAACTCAGATAGTTCTTCAGATTTCAGAACTATCAGATACAGTTAACTCAGATACAATACGGAACTCAGCTAGTTCCATTAGATTCAGGACTGTCAGATATAGTTACTCATGTTATCAGTTATATAAGTTATTAGTATGTCATGTTATCAGTATTCAAATTCTGTAATCATGTTATCACGGTATCAGTGTCAGTTATCATGTCTCATTTATGTATTATCATGCTCATGATAGTCAGTTTGTTATTATTATTGTTCATGCATATGAACCCCATGCATTTAGCCTACTTCACATGCATACCAGTACATTCAGTCGTACTGAAGCATTCGCGCTATGGTGTCTTATACCATAGGTTCTGAGACACGAGATCCAAAGCATTAGTAGATTCCAGATATCAGTAGTCAGAGTTAGCAGTGAGTCCTCATCCTTTGAGGACATGATCATTTATTCATTATCTCATTAATTAGTTTATTAGTTGGAGTTAGTTGGGGACATTTCCCATCAACTCCTCATTCAGACAGTTCAGTCAGTCAGAGGCTTTTCAGACTATTATGTTCAGTTAATTTATTTCAGTTGTTTTGGGTATTTCATGCTCCATTCAGATGTTATACTTTTCCTCAGATATTATGTTACAGTTTGAACCTTATGGCCTTTCATGTTCATGTTTTTGCACTTTACAGTATATTATACAGTATACATGTACAGATATCAGTCATGGGTTAGCTTGTGGTCCTTCAGGGTCATGAGCATCGTGTAGCATTCTGGGTACCAAATTCGGGATGTTACAAACTTGGTATCCGAGCCTAAGCTTTAATAGTGTCCTAGGAAGTCTAAAAGACGCATCTAATAGAGTCTTGTACATAGGTATATTGTGCGCCATATTTATGTAAAGGAGGCTATAAGATGTTTAGGAACAGTTTCCCTTTTTTCAATATCCATGTCGTGCCAGTGAGAATAATCACAAGTCAATCTCTCAGTCTAATCCATTTTTTCTCTTTATTTCAAAACATGCCTCCCAAGAGAAAAACCCAGCCTGTCCAAGAAGATCCCTTGGACAAACATGTTTCTCATGCGGAGTTCAGTGCCGCATTCACTACTCTTGCTCAGTCACTTGCTGCTCAGAATGAACGACCAGTTGTTGTTCCGGCCAATCCAATGGACAATTCAGCTGTAGCCAGAATTCGGGACTAAACCCGAATGAATCCTCCATCCTTTCTTGGGTCTAAGAAAGATGAGGACCCTTAGGAATTCCTAGATCAGGTGCAGAAAGTTACTAACATAATGGGGATTACTTCTAGTGAGAGTGTTGAGCTAGATACATATCAATTATAGGATGTAGCTCATACTTGGTTCAGGTAGTGGAAGTCAGAAAGGGCAGATGATGCAGTGTCAATTGAGTGGGAGGAGTTTGCTTCTACTTTCCTTGATAGGTTCTTCTCACTGGAACTTAGAGAAGATAAGGTGTTGGAATTCATCAACCTCAGGCAGGGAAATATGACAGTGAAAGAGTATTCTCTTAAATTTACTCAATTAGCTAGATATGCCCCTCGTGTGGTTACAGATAGCAGGGCAAGGATGAGTAAGTTCATTTCAGGGGTGAATGATAGCATAGTTAATGAGTGCAGATCTATTATGCTAAATAGTGACATGAATTTAGCCCGGCTTATGACTCATGCTCAATAGATAGAGGAGCAAATTATTAAGATGAGGGATAAATAGAATAAGAGAGCAAGACAGGTAGTTTCAATATTGCTCAGCCTAAATCAGGAGGAGGAAATTGTTCTCAATTTTGTCCTAAGTCATCAGTTCCAGCTCCTTCTTCAACCAGTGCTCCAGTTCCTAAGTTCAGGGAGGGTAACAAAGATAGAGATCCAGGCTCTAAATCCCAGGGCAGTGTTAGCAGTGCCCACACCTATCCTCTTTGCCAGACTTATGGAAAGAACCACCAAGGTACTTGCAAAGATGGCTACGATACTTATTTTGGGTGTGGTAAGCCTGGACACAGAGTTAGAGATTGTCCACAGTCAGGTCCTCTGGGTCAACAAAATCGCTCTTCAGCTCAGTCCGGTCGCCCAAATCAACAGGGTACTACCTCCAGTGCTACTAGTGAGCAACGCCCAAATAGACTCTATGCTCCCTAGTCCTGGAAAGATCAGGAATATTCTCCTGATGTGGTTACTGGTATGTTACATATCTTTTATGTGCATATTTACACTTTGCTAGATCCAGGTGCTTCTTTGTCTTTTGTTACTCCCTATATAGCAGGCGATTTCGGAGTCAGTCCTAAAATTCTAGCAGAGCCCTTCTCATTCTCTACCCCAGTGGGTAAAACCATCATAGCCCAGCGAGTATACAGGAACTGTTCGATTATGATATTTTAAAAAGTCACTTCAGTAGACTTAGTCGAATTAGAGATGACTGATTTTGATGTCATTCTTAGCATGTATTGGCTTTATCCCAGTTATTCCACGGTCGACTGCAGAAACATAATAGTCCAGTTTCAGTTCTCGAATGAACCCATCCTTGAGTGGAAGGGTGGTGTATTCTCTTTTAAAGGTCAGCTTATTTCCTACCTTCAAGCGAGGAAAATGATATCCAAGGTATGTATCTATTATCTTATTCATGTTAAGGATTCTAGTTTTGAAACTCCCAGTCTTGATTCAGTCTTAGTCGTGAATGAATATCCATATGTCTTTCCCGAAGATCTTCTAGGAATTCCTGTCGAAAGGGAAATAGACTTCAGCATTGATCTTCTTCTAGATACTCAGCCTATCTCTATTTTGCCATACAGAATGGCACCAGCAGAACTCAGAGAATTAAAAGAACAGTTGAAGGATCTCATAGATAAGGGATTCATCAGGCCCAGTATGTCCCCGTGGGGCGCACTAGTATTATTCGTGCGCAAGAAAGACAGTTCTCTCAGAATGTGCATTGATTACTGTTAGCTCAATAAAGTTACGATCAAGAACAAGTATCCTCTTCCCAGAATCGATGACTTGTTTGACCAACTTCAGTGTGCTAGCTATTTATCTAAGATAGACCTCAGATCTGGCTATACTCAGCTAAGAGTTAGAGAATGTGACATTCCAAAAATAGATTTTCGTACTCGGTATGGTCACTTAAAATTTTTAGTTATGTCCTTTGGTCTTACCCATGCCTCAGCAGCTTTCATGGACTTGATGAGCCACGTGTTCGAACAGTACTTGGATATGTTCATCATAGTCTTCCTAGATGATATTCTGGTCTATTCCTGCAGTGAGCGTGATCATGCAGACCATCTCAGAATAGTACTTCAGACTCTCAGAAATCATCAGCTATTCGCCAAATTCGGTAAGTGCAAATTTTGGCTAAGGTCAGTAGCATTTCTTGGCCATATCATTTTCAGTGATGGCATTAGAGTAGATCCTCAAAATATCGAAGCAGTAAGAAACTGGCCTCGCCCTGTCTCCCATCAGACATCAGGAGTTTCTTAGGTTTGACTGGCTATTACAGATGGTTTGTTGAGGGATTTTTATCTATTGCGTTCCCTATGTACAGATTGACTCAGAAGAAAGTCAAGTTTCAGTGGTCAAATCCTTACGAGAAGAGTTTTCAGGAGTTGAAGACTCGACTCACCTCAGCTCCAGTCTTAGCTCTTCCAGATGGTTCAGATGGATTTGTGGAGTTTTGTAATGCATCCATAGTAGGTTTGGGTTGTGTCCTCATGCATCATGGTAAGGTCATAGCCTACGCCTCCAGACAGCTTAAATCCCATGAGAAGAATTATCCTACTCATGATCTTGAGTTAGCATCCGTAGTTTTTGCCTTAAAAATTTAGAGGCATTATCTATACGGAGTTCATGTAGATATCTTCACAGATCATAAGAGCCTTCAATATGTTTTTTTCTCAAAAAGATCTCAATATTCATCAAGGAAGGTAGTTAGATCTCTTGAAAGATTATGACATAAGTGTCTTTTATCATCCGAGCAAGGCCAACGTTGTGGCCGACGCTCTCAGTAGATTGTCCATGGGTAGTGTTGCTCATGTTGAGGACAGTAAGAAGAAGTTAGCTCAAGAAATCCATTAGTTTGCCAAACTAGGCATTTGCTTAGTCGATACAGGGGAGGGTGATATATGGGTTCAGAGTAGTTCAGAATCATCTCTAGTTTTCGAGGTGAAAGAAAAGCAAGATAGAGATCCCAGCCTTCTCAATTTGAAAAAGTCAGTCCAAAATCAGAAAGTAGAGGTTTTCTCCCAAGGGGGAGATGGTGTTTTGCATTTTCAGGGTCGTCTCTGTGTTCCAGGTATAGATGACTTAAGGCCGTGAATTCTTGCAGAAGTGCATGGTGTGCGCTACTCTATTCATCCAGGGGCCACAAAGATGTACCGCGACCTACGGGAGATCTATTAGTGGAGTGGGATAAAGAGAGATGTTGCAGAGTTTGTGGATAAATGCTCTATATGTCAACAGGTTAAGATAGAGCATCAGAAGCCTAGTGGTCCTATGCAGTTGTTCATTATTCCTACCTGGAAGTGGGAAGAAGTGAATATGGACTTCGTGACGGGTTTGCCTCAAACTCATCATCAGCATGATTCAATCTTGGTCATTATAGATAGAATGGCCAAATCAACTCATTTTCTTCCAGTTCATACCTCTTATTCAGCTGAGGATTACGCCAGAATCTACATCAGAGAATGAGTCAGATTGCACGGTGTTCTTCCATTTATTATCTCAGATAAAGGTACCCAGTTCACCTCTCAGTTCTAGAAAGCATTCCAAAAGAGTCTTGGTACCTAAGCTCATCTTAGTACAACCTTCTATCCTCAGACAGATGGTCAAGAAGAGAGGACCATTCATACCCTAGAAGATATGATAAGGGTGTGTGTAATTGATTTCAAGGGGAGTTGGGATGACCACTTACCTTTGATTGAGTTTGCATACAATAACAACTATCATTCCAGTATTCGGATGGCTCCATTCGAAGATCTCTATGGTAGGAGTTGTAGATCTCTAATTGGTTAGTTCGAAGTTAGTGAGGCCCCAGTTATAAGGTCTGACTTGGTATTCGATGCCTTAGAAAAAGTCTAGTTGATTAGAGAAAGACTCCGGGCTGTTCAGAGCCGACAGAAGTCTTATACAGATGTTCGTAAAAAAGATCTCGCATTCGAGATTAGTGATTATGTCTATCTAAAGATATCTCCCGTGAAGGGAGTGAAGAGGTTCGGTAAGAAGGGAAAGATCAGTCCCTGATATGCCGGTCCCTTCAAGATTCTCAGTCGTTTTGGCAAGGTAGCTTATGAGCTCGAGTTGCCTTCAGATCTAGCCTCATTCCATCTAGTCTTCCATGTCTCTTTGCTCAAGAAGTGAATAGGTGACCCATCAGTTGTAGTCCCTATTCAAAGCATAGATGTTCAGAATAGCCTCTCTTACGAAGAGATTCCAGTCGAAATCCTAGACTATCAAACTCATAGACTGTGGAATAAAGAAGTCCCTCTAGTTAAAGTTCTTTGGCGAAATCAGTCCGTTGAGGGAGCTACTTGGGAAGCATAAGTAGACATGCGTACCAAGTATCCTCACCTCTTCTCTGCCAACTCAGATGAAGCTCAAGGTAACAGTTCTCCTTAAGCTTACTCAGTTTCATGTTCAGTGTTCAGCACAAACTTGGTATCAAGTACCATTGTATATTCAGTCATGCATTCATGTATCAGTTCATTTACATACATAATTATGCATCAAACATGCATTCTCATTGTGATAAACTTAGTTCCTCGAAACACTCAGTCATACATCCATGAATCAGTTACACATGCATCAGATATACATGCTCAGTATGATATGTTTAGTTATCAGTCATGCCAGTCATGAAATCATGTTCCAGTTATTGATGTTCAGTATATACAATAGTTTAAGTTCTTCCCCTCACTCTCAGTCTTATTCGAGGACGAATGTTCTCAAGGGGGAGATATTGTAATACCCGTACCTTTTTCCTAGCTTGAAATCATCTCAAGAATGTTAGAAACTTTCTTTGAAATATGAATTCACTTTTGTACACATGATATTTTTATGATTTTCACTTTTTGGCACGTGAGAAATTGAATTAGCTTTCCAACTATACCAATTTCATCAAATTCTGGTATTGGTTGAGGATGTTATGGACATTTTACTCAGGCAGTTAGAACCGCCCAAGTACGACGATGAAGACTGACGAACCGTCGGATAGCAACGGACCATCGCACTCCACCGTCATATCGAGGCAGTGAGCCAGCTCTCTGGATAAGTACGACGGAGAGGTACGATAGACCGTCGGACTAGCGACAGACCGTCGCACCCCACCGTCGTACCAAGGGAGTAGGTCCCAGCTTTGGTCCCAGTCCGACGGACCATCGACCCAGCGATGGACCGTCGCACCCCACCATTGCATGTCCCTCTCAGTATTTTTAAGTCATTTTAACAGGAGTATTTTGATCATTTACCACCCGCTTATATACTCAGTTATATCCGACCTCAGCTCATTTTTTCATTATTATTTCACAACAACAAAATTAGGGTTTTCTCTCTAAGATTAATCTCCAAGCATAAAATCCAAATCTTCTTCAAGAATTAAAGAGATTCAAATTCTTCAAGTTCAAGAACCTCAAGAAACTCAACCTAGGTATGCATAGTGTTCATTCATGGACTCCTTTCGTCCATGAAGCACAAGAATATCTTTTCTAAGTTCAAGTTTATGGAGTTTCTTTATGAATTTCATGATTGGGCTGCTCTTTTTCATGTTTTCATGTTGGGTGATAAATTTTATGTGGGTTTGATTAGTATAGATATAGATTCATGCAAACCTATGATGAAACCCTTGAATGATGAAATTAGAATTGAATCATGATGTTTAATTATTGTATAATGTTGTTTACACATACTATGCCTACCATGTGTTTGATTAAATGCCTAGATAATGGAAAATGCCCAACTAGCATGATATCATAAAATCCCCATGTATGTACAAATTTCTGCCTATCACCTGTTTGATGAAATGCTTCAATAAATGAATTATGGATTATGGTGATTATTATGTGTTCAAGTAAGTCATACTTTGTCAGTTTCCTTTTATTGAGCCCTGAGGGTACTTGTACCCAAAATATTAGTTGTGTGCCTATAGCCATGTCATGTTTTCATGATACTCTCAGTCAAGCCATGATCCTTAGACTTCAGACAGTCTTATGACTCAGGAAATCTCAATAATCTCATGAACTTAGTCAGTTGTCAGATATCAGTAGTATTTCGTCAGTTAACGGGATTCAGTAACTCAGTCCACATTCAGTTCAGTAAATCATGTTCAGTGTCTATTCAAATGGGAGTAGAAATTATCACCGAGTAAACCCAAGGATGGGAACTTACCTGCTAGTAGAGGGTGTGATTCTTAGAAGTAATCCTTGTGTTCTAGAACTATGTAGCCAACATAGGTTGAGACATCATACCTGCTAGTAAAGGGTAGATGAGATGGATTAACCTACTAGTTGAGGGTTCCCACCGTTCTCATTAGAGTAACCTACTAGTAGAGGGTTGCTCATATGTTGTCCTTACCAGTGGCGCAGTATTGGCACCCTTCCAATCAGGGCACAGATTGGACCCCAATTCCGCTATAATGCGTCATTTGGGCATGTTGGCTAGATGACTACTTCCTATAGTTTCAGTATCAGTCTCAGTAAAAGAACTCAGATAGTTCTTCAGATTTTAGGACTATCAGATACAATCAACTCAGATACAGTACGGAAGTCAGCTAGTTCCATCAGATTCAGGACTGTCAGATACAGTAACTCATATTTCAGTTATCAGTATGTTATGTTATCAGTATTCAGATTCAATAATCATGTTATCACGGTATCAGTGTCAGTTATCATGTCTCGTACATGTATTCTCACGCTCATGATAGTCAATTTGTTATTGTTATTGTTCATGCATATGAACCCCATGCATTTAGCAACATGCATACCAGTACATTCAGTCATACTGACACATTCGCGCTATGGTGTCTTATACCATAGGTTTAGAGACACGATCTCCAGAGCATTAGTAGATTCCAGATATCAGCAGTCAGAGTTAGCAGTGAGTCCTCATCCTTCGAGGACATGATCATTTCTTTATTATCTCATTAATTAGTTTACTAGTTGGAGTTAGTTGGGGACATGTCCCATCAACTCCTCATTTAGATAGTTCAGTCAGTCAGAGGCTTTTCAAACTATTATATTTTGTTAGTTTATTTCAGTTGTTTTGGGTATTTCATGCCCCATTCAGATGTTATACTTTTCCTCAGATATTATTTTACAGTTTGAACCTTATGTCCTTTCATGTTCATGTTTCCGTATTTTACAGTATATTATGCAGTATACAGGTACAGATATCAGTCATGGGTTATCTTATGGTTCTTCGGGGTCATGAACATCGTGTAGCGTTCTGGGTACGAGATTTGGAGTGTTACACATTTACATCTATTGTCACAGATGATTGAGTTGTTTGGATATTTAAACAGATATTGATATCTGTTGTAACAGATGACATATCTGATTTAATTATCAAATGGACGTTTGCATCTGTTATCAAAGATGACTGAGCTGTTGGAATTTTTAAATAGATATTTATATCTGCTATAACAGATGATGTGTTGTTGAGATTTTTAAATAGATATTTCTATCTGTTGCAACAGATAACATATCTGTTTGAAATTTTTTTTTCTGTTAATTTTAAAGCAAGCTTCTATTTGAGTAGATAAAGTAGTACTACAAAATATGGTAAAAATATTTTTTGGATAACTTAAAAATGAGTTCATTGAGTAGTCTTATCTTGTCTTTTCAATGTCACTAGTCTTCCTCGTGCCCCTAAAATTATTAATGAATATTAATTAATGAATATTGAAACCCACGTCTAAGTACATAATATATCTAGAATTATCTCATCTCTCCTTCAGCTTTAGCCCTAAAGTTATTTTATTCATCTCTCATCTTTTTCTTTGTCTCCTCTTTAGGGTTATCACAACCTTTTTTCTCTCTTTTCTCTTCTCTTTCTCATAAAGATCCTTTCGGATCTAAACCTATCCATATTTTTCCTTGACTAAAATTGTTGTTTTGATCCCCTTTTGACATTAAGGTATGTTTCACTATTGCTCTTTCATTCTCGTCTTCTTCTTTGCAAGTTATTTACATCTATTTTTTATTTAATTACCATTTACCCATATCATATTTATTTAAAAAATTTGAAGAAACTTTTAAGTGTTGAATAAACAAACCGAGAATTTTTATTACAATATACAAAAAAAGTCAACTGTTGGGAGAAGTTTAAAAGCCTTGTTGGCAGTATTATTTTTTTATATGTATTTTATTTGTTTCTTTGTTGTTGATTTTGTTATTGATGTTGTTGGTAGGGTTGGCGTTGTTGGAACTTGTGGTGTGGTGTTGTTGATGGTGTTGGAACAAAGGATGTTGCTTCTTTGTTGTTGATGGTGTTGAAACAAATGTTGTTGCTTCTTTGTTGTTGATGTTTTTTATTTATTGTTTCTTTATAGTTTATGCTATTATTGATATTGCAATAGACGGTGCAACTATTGGAACAAATCAAACCACCAGCAAGGCTGGTTTGATATATTCCAACAGACTCTACATCTGTTGCAACAGACTCCAAATCTAATACAATAGACTCCACATCTGTTGTAACAAACTCCACATCTGTTGCAACAGATATAAGGAACTGAAATTTCTTTCTTTGATATTATTTTTTCCTCTTCTTTGTAGTTATAAGAAACTAAAAGTTGATCAACTTTTGGGCAACCAACACAAGAGGTTGTAGTAAAGATGGGTTTGGAGGAATAAACTGTATACAGATGAAACCACTTCATATGTGGGAGGTATGTATTACTGATAATGTTATCGTGGAAACACACATAGAGTACACTGATTTTATGAATGTTGTTTTTAACGATTAGTCATTGATCATTCAAACAAGATATCTGTAATTTTACAGCTAAGTTTGGTAGGTCTAAACTGATAAGGCTGAGGGACCATGAATATGGTTCTGATATCCTGTTAAGATTTAATGTCGATTGTTGCTCATGTTTATGTGTCAAGCATTGTGAAGGGATCTAGTTTTGGTGTCATTGTAAAGAGATTCAATAGCGATTGGACTAACTTTTAGGGTGTATTGGACACTGAAAAGGCCTTCGAAGCCTAGCACTGCATCTAAAAAGAATGAAAAACCAATGTAGGTATTGCCCTAGCCTAAATTTATATAGTTCGGTTGCTCGGGGTAATGATTATACGCCAGAAGGTGCAGTAGAGAATGCCTTCTAGGGAAAATGAGTGGTTGATGAAAGACTATATCATCTGAGAACTAATTGAAGAGGATACATAGGGTAGAAAGTAACTTCTAGTGAATATGGACGATGAAATTATCTTAAAACATGAGAAATTTATATCAAGTGAAAATATAAAATTGCATTCGGTAATAAAAAATATGTTTGTTGTTTCTCTAAGAGAAAAATAGTGCAGATGGTCATTTTTCTAGGGAGATGCATCTAGGTAGCGTTGTCAAGATTATTACCTAGATTCTAGATAATAGCAGAAGACCAAGAAAGCATCTTTACGAGCATCGAGGGTTGAAATAATGTATAATAAGTCTAGAAAATTCACGCCAACAGCAACTGTAGTTAAAATAAGGAATCTAAGCGAAGGCGGCAATTTTTGAATTTTAAATTGCATCTCATGCCTTCTTGTTTGTGGTTTCGATTAGGTCCATTGTTGTTGACCTGATCGGAACCACAAATAAGATTGAAAGACGGTTTGAGTGTCATTACTTCCTTAGCAATATAGTTATAATTGATTGTTTTTTCTAGACTTAGCATGCTTTCAACATTTCTGGGAGAAGATCAGAGGTTTGTTGTAGTATATAAATTTCGATAATCTTTAAGCTTGCCGATTTAGTATTCAGGCTTGTCGTTGCCATCTTTGAAGTTGGTATAGAGTTCTTGATCTCTTTTGAGCTCAATCAGGAACACTATCTTCGAAGTTGTGGCATTATAGAAGCCCTTCAAAATACTTTCTTCAGAAGCCATAAAGGATACATGTAGAGTCGTTGTGTATGTTTTTAGGTCAAAATGTGTTGATGCACAGTCAAGATGTGGTCCCAACCGTTGAATAACTCACTTTTATCGAGTGTTCCTCAATGCAGCTTGCTCAACCAACCTTCAAGGGATTTGATAAATTAATAAGCAAGGAGTTACGTTACATTTGATCTAAACCGACTCTACCAAGCCTATCAAATGTTACGTAACTCCAAGCTCATTACCCTATCAAAAAAACTTTGCCCAAATTAGTGAACAAATCAAATGAGCTCAATCTCTTAGCCTTTCTGCTGATCGCTCTTATCCAATATAGATGACAAGATATTCGCCATGGAAATGTCTACACCGTCAGCAGAAATGCTTGCCAAAGTAAAAGGGTCATTATCAACTCCTCTATCTTGCTCAAGTATCTGAAAAAGAAAAATTTCAACTCCTCTGTCTTGCACTGTTGAGCAATGTACAAGGGCCACAGAAGAACAACATGATCTGAAAAAGGTGAGAAGATAAAAAGGGGAGGAATAGAAAGGACAAACTGAATGTTAGATTTAGTTCATCTTTGTTTGGTTTGTTAAGAAAAGGCAGAAATATTTACATTTGCATTCGCATTTTATTTGTTTAACAATCCAAACAAAGATGAACTAAATCTAGCATCCAATTTGTCCTTCCTATTCCTTCCCTCCCTCCTTTATATCTTCTCACCTTTTTCAGCTTATGTTGTTCTTCTATGACCCTTGTACATTGCTCAACAATGCAAGATAGAGGAGTTGAAAATTTTCTTTTTCGGATACTTGAGCAAGACAGAGGAGTTGATAATGCCACTTTTGCTCTAGCAAGTATTTCTGCTGATGGTGTAGACTTTTGCATGACAAATATCTTGTCATCTATATTAGAGAAAAGCGATCAACAGAAAGGATGAGAGATTGAGCTTGTTTGATTTGTCCACTAACTTGGGCAAAGTTTTTTTATAGGGTAATGAGCCTGGAGTTACATAACGTTTGATAGACTTGGTAGAGTCGGTTTAGATCAAACGTTACGTAACTCCTTGCTTGTTAATTTATCAAATCCCTTGAAGGTTGGTTGAGCAAGCTGCATTGAGCAACACTCGATAAAAGTGAGCTATTCAACGGTTGGGACCACATCTTGAGTGTGCATCAACACATTTTGACCTAAAAACAAATATAACGACCCTCCATGTATCCTTTAAGGCTTCTGAAGAAAGTGTTCTGAAGGCCTTCTTCAATGCCACAACTTTGATGGAGAAACTGCTCCTGATCGAGCTCACAAAAACCCAGGAACTCTATACCAACTTCAAAGACGACAACGACAAGCTTGAATACCAAATCGGAAAGATGGAGGCAAGCTTAAAAATTATCGGGATTCACATACTACAGCAAGCCTCTGATCTTCTCCAAGAAATGTTGAAAGTATGTTAAGGCAAGAAAACACAATCAATTAATCCATATTGCTAAGGAAGTAATGACACTCAATCTGTCTTTTATTCTAGTTTGTGGTTCCGATCAGGTCAACAGCAGTGGACCTAATCGAAACCACAAACAAGAAGGCATGGGATGCAATTTAAAATTCAGAAATTACCGCCTTCGTTTAGATTCCTTACTTTAACTGCAGTTGTTGTTGGCGCAAGTTTTCTAGACTTATTGTACATCATTTCAATCCTCGATACCCGTGAGGCTGCTTTCTTGGTCTTCCGTTATTTTTTATCTAGGTGATAATCCCGACCACGCTAGCTAGTCGCAACTCCCTAGCAAAGTGACCAACTGAATTATTTTTCTTTTAGAGAGAAAACAAACGAATGTACATTACCGGATACACTTTCATATTTGCACTTGATTCAGATTTCTCATGTTTTAAGATAATTTCATCAGCCAGATTCGCTAGAAGTTCCTTGTTACCCTATGTTTCTTCTTCAATTAACTCTCAAATGACTTATTCTTTCATTAACTCCCCTTTCCCTCGCAGGCATTCTCCTTCGGCTCCTTCTGGCATATAATCATCTTCTCGATCAACTCTTCCATATAAATTTAGGTCACAGGAATTTCTATTGGTTTTCTGTTCTTGTTTGATGCAGTCCGAGGCTTCGAAGGCCTTCTCAGAGTCCAATGCACACTTAAAGTTAAGTCCAATCGCTATTGGATCTCTGCAATGACACTAAATATTGATCTCTGAAAAAAGTCACGACTGTTCACCTTTTTCTTAACAATCATCATATAAGTTAATTAATTAATCCAATATTGTGACTTTTTTTAATTATATAATAAATAAATAAATAATTTTAAAAAATAAATTTAAAAATAAAAATGGTGAAAAGTCACAATCAGTTATTTTTTGTCTAAAACACATTAAACAATGTTGTTGATGCATCAAATTCCCCATCTGTTGCAACTGATGTATCAGTTGTGAGAAGAAATCAAAAAGCTATTAAAACAGATCGTCCATTTGTTGCAACAGATGGTACATCTGTTGTAACTGATGGTTTATCTGATTCAACAGATACACAATCTATTGCCAGGACTCAATAAAAATGGTTATTATTTTATTAAAGAAACGGTTATTGAAAAGGTGTTTTTTTTAATTTATATAATAAAAAAGTTAGCAAATTTGGATTAATGATATGATGATAATTTTTTTTTAAAAAAAAGATAGATTATATGTTGCAACAGATAAATTATCTGATGCAACAGGTTCTCTATTGTTCCAACAGATGGTATATTTGCTGTCACAGATGAGTTATCTGATGCAACAGATATAGAATTTGTTGTCACAACTCAATAAAAATGGTTCTTGGAAAAAACTAAGTAATAATAATAATAATTTGAAAAGTCATGACTTATCACAATATTTCTTAATTTAATTAAAGTCATAACTTTTCACAGTAATAAAAAATATAATTAATAAATAGAGGTGAACAGTTAGATTAAATGTTGCAACAGATAGATTATCTGATGCACAAATATAGAATCTGTTGTCATAACTCAATAAAAACGGTTCTTGAAAAGAACTAATTAATAATAATAATTCGAAAAGTCATGACTTATCACAATATTTCTTAATTTAATTAAAGTCATAACTTTTCACAGTAATAAAAAATATAATTAATAAATGGAGGTGAACAGTTAGATTAAATATTGCAACAGATAGATTATCTGATGCAACAGATATAGAATCTGTTGTCACAACTCAATAAAAATATTTCTTGAAAAGAACTAATTAATAATAATAATCTGAAAAGTCATGACTTATCACAATATTTCTTCATTTAATTAAAGTCATAACTTTTCATAGTAATCAAAAATATAATTAATAAATGGAGGTGAACAGTTAGATTAAATGTTGCAACAGATAGATTATCTGATGCAACAGATATAGAATCTGTTGTCACAACTCAATAAAAACGATTCTTGAAAAGAACTAATTAATAATAATAATCTGAAAAGTCATGCTTATCACAATATTTCTTAATTTAATTAAGTCATAACTTTTCACAGTAATAAAAAATGTAATTAATAAATAGAGGTGAACAGTCACGCCTTTTTGCCACTCATTCAAATTCTATCCTCTATAAATAGGTCCCTCCTTACTCATGCGTTCATTCAACTACACTCTGTTTATTTATTGCATCTTGTCTTTCATATTACACCTTCCACCACTTTCTCTTCCCTGACTCAGGTAAATTTTTTTCTTGTCAATTTATAGCATACGTTGTATTACATTCGGATATTCTTTTCTTTACTTTTGTTTTTACTTTTTTTTGTTAATTCATATGTGTTCTAGATATGGCTGATCCAGTGTGGGACGTGACTTTTCTACGAGACACCGTGAATGAACTTCGGATGTAGGTTTGCGACCTGCAATAGGAACTGGGAGCAGTTAGAGCAAGGTTGCTCTGTGAGATCCGACGACTGAGGAGGGCCTTGCTACTACCTGTGGAAGATTGACCGGATGACAATAATAATAATAATAATAATAATAATAATAATAATAATAATAATAATAATAATAATAATAATAATAATAATAATAATAATAATAACAATAATTAGATTTTTTTTCTTTTAGTCTCGTCTATGTATATGTATTTTTATTTGTTTTAGTTTAACAAAAAAAAAATTATGTTTGATCAACTTTGACGTTTTATATCATATTTAATTTTCATTCTGTCTATTATCTTCTCAACAAACATTTTGACGATTGGACGTAAGGAATAATTTTGAATCCAGTAGTAATAGCAAGATTGATTTATCTGTTGAGTTTGTGGCAGGGGCTGATTTGTGTTGTCCCAAGTATATTACTCATATATTGCAACAGATACGCAGTCTGATGCAACAGATAATCAGTCTGCTGTAACAGATAACTAGTCTATTTCAACAGATAACTAGTCTGTTGCAAGGCTTTGACGTTTTAATTCATACCCCTCCGTCTCAAATTACCCGTCCCAAATTGAGATGGCACATTGATTAAGAAAATAATTAATAACATGTCTAGTTTACCATAATACCCCTATTAAATAATGTTTACATTTTAATTTGAAGAAAAAGTGATTAATGCAAAGGGTAAAACATGGAATTTTTTTTATCTCTTCTTGATTAATGAAAAAAGACAAGTAAAATAAGAAATTAAATTAGAAAATTTGGGAGGGATAATTTGAGACAGAGGGAGTATTTAATTTTTATTCTGTCTATTATATTCTCAACAAACATGTCGACGATTGGACGTAAGAAATAATTTTGAATCCAGTTTGCATAGCAAGAGTTGAAACATATTGGTTATCTGTTGGGTTTGTGGTAGGGACTGATTTGTGTTGTTCCAAATAGATAAGGACGGATAAGTTGAGACGGATTGAATATTTAATTTTTATTCTGTCTATTATCTCCTCAAAAAACATGTCGATGATTGAACGTAGGGAATAATTTTGAATCTAGTAGCAATAGAAAGAGTTGAAATATATTGGTTATCTGTTGGGTTTGTGGCAGGGGCTGATTTGTGTTGTTCCAAACAAATTAGTCATTTGTTGCAACAGATAATCAGTCTGATGCAACAGATAATCAGTCTGATGCAACAGATAACTAGTCTATTGCAACAGATTACTCGTCTAATGCACCAAATGAGTGATCTATTTAAATTGTGGGCACTTACGTTGGATTCATGATCGAGTTCTATCTATTGTTGGAAAAACAGCAGTAACTATGTACCCAGATGACAAATTCGAATAAAAATCATAATTTTACTTACCAAAGTCACTTATGAAGTAATGCCAAAGTGGAAAGTGATGTAGGAAACAAAATTTGACCTAAGAAATTGGTCAAATAGCAGCAGTAGCGGTAACAACAACAACAATGGTCGACAAAAAAAAGATGAAGATGATAATGAAGTAGAAGATGATGATAATGGAGCAAAAGATGATGAATAAAGCAACAACAACAATGAACAACAATAATCGTGAAGAGAGAAAATAACAACGGATGAAAAGAGAGAGAAACGCGCCTTTTTTTCCCTCCATTTCCTATTATATTAACTAACATTTGGATCAAAGTATAAATTAAAAAACTTGTGGGTTATTTTCAAACTTTTCCAACTTTCTTAATTCATAATAAAGTAATTGTCACATTCACTCAATAATTAAGACTTGTGTCACCTACACCTCATTTTAAAACTCTTTTGACACCTACAACTCAAAGCCCCCATTTACATATATTAGCCGATGTATTTTCTAATTCATTATAGCAAATGTATGAAGATTGGGTTGGTGGCAGATTTTAAAAAGGCATAATATATAAATAAACATTTAAATTTGACCTCTGACAAGCACACTTCAATCTGCATATCTAGACACCTCAAGTCGTCTATGATGTGTCAATTGGACACTCTAATTTACATAATGATCATTTAAACACTTTCATATTTAGATGTCACGCGACGTTGGGTGTCCAGAGACACAATGGGAATGAGTTGGAGTTTAAGTTGTCAGTTGAGATCAAATTAAGTTACCTGTAGATGTACAGTCACATTTGGACCGAGGCTAAGTTTGAATGATTGTTTATATATTATGTGTTTTCAAATTGTCTATTCAAATTTTTGTTTAGCAATGAAATTTGATCAGATTTTGAAATATTTTAGTTCCAATATTTTTGGGACATTTACTTACAAAACTTAATTAAAAAAAAATTCAAGTTAAAATGAATATCCAAATACAATTTCAATAACTCAAACTTTTAAGTTTCAATTTCATAATCTATAATCAAATTAAAGCTCAATCAACATTTAATTTCATATTTTGTTGGATTTTTTCTGGTATAAACAATTCCAGGATTAGTTATACCAAAAATTTAGTATTAACCATCCTTCCTAATGTGGAATAAAATATTTCTTTTGCTCCAACATTTTGTATCAAATTCATAAACAATAATCTCTCTAATAAAAAATGTGTTTGCCAAGAGAAGTAGAAGAGGTGGAAAAAAAGATGTAAGCTTTTTTTTTGTTTCTGAGATAAAAAAATATATGGTTTTCCTTATATACAAATTCATATATGTGACACAGAATTTGATCTCTATATATAAAATGAATGTCACAGAAATTCATGACAAATATATGTATTGTAGAAGATATAAACTATATCATATAGTTGCAATCCTTATTCTCTTTAAGCTGATCAATGAGTCAAAACTAAAAACAGAATCCTGCAAGAGAAATAAAATGTATGTTAGCTCTTTTGCTAAACTAATAATTGCAAAATTGGTATTCTTCAGCTAATAGCAAATTCAGAATTTAAATAAAGTGGCATAACACTTAATATATGTATATTTTTTTGAGTATTTTATGGCTACACAAATGTATATGGCTTGTTTATGTCACAACTATCACAAGTGTCCTTTTTTCTTTCTTAAACTCGGTGTCTAATTAAGCTCGGATGGAGGGAGTATATGCACTTGCCAGCCAGATTCACTATTTACGTTTTAGGCCGTATACATTGATCATATACCGATTATACACGATTTATACATCCATCGACTATTTTTAGTTCTTGGGAGCACAAAGTCTATTGATAAAACAAGCATTTGCAATGTATATTACCTTGTGCTTCTATTATAATCTTCATCTTCTCTGGAAGTTGAAGCACTTGATTGCAAAAGCAAAGGTTACTGCAAAGATTATACAGAAACCAACAACTGCAACACCAGCTAAGCCTATGAATTCCTGTCTATAGCCAAACTGCTCTCTAATGAACCTTTTTACTGTTACTGTATGAACACCATCAGCAAGCCGGAGATGTTCATTTACTTCTCCATACTGTGATGTTAAAAGTCCATATAAACTCCAGCCAACTGGATTAGCCCAATAGTACCATCTCCACCAAATAGGAATTCTCTGAAATTAGACCAACAAAGTTAGTGAAAAGGGAAAATCCAAGATTTAACTGAATATATTTACAAAACATATGCGGTGATCATTTGGAATTTGACCTCCTCTTATTATGGAAGTTACTGAGTGAATCTGTTTTATTCTAATTGATCTAGTTCATTGATGATCGTTCAGATAAAATGTCGACATACACGAGAAATAAGACTGTTAACAAGCATTTGTGTGTGATGGTAGAAACATGTTAAAGCATTACCATTCGAGAAATCATGAATCCGCTGAACAAATTCCACATCATGTAGAATGGTGCAGCAAGAATTGCCGCGATGTTATGGTTTGGAGAGACTGAAGTTGTCATCATTCCGAAGAGAGTGAAGTATAGAAGTGTGAAGTACATGAAGTATATGTACCAAACAAACTTCCAGACGTTCCACTCGAAAGATGCCATGAAGTAGAATATGGTACTATATATTAGTGTCTGTATGAAAACATATGGAAATTCAATTGTGACCTGCAAAGACAGTAAGGTTATCGACTTAAGATTCGCAAGCACATTTCGCGTACCAAGTCTTACATCCGATCATATAGAAAAGCACACGAAGAATATAAAGATGCCATGCCTGTGCAAATGCAAAGGGTAGAGCTGAGTACATCCCTGCTGCTCTTTCACGATATGAGACGAACCTCTCAATAAATACCACAGGTTGGACAGAGGAAGCGTTTGTGATTCCAATGAAAAGAACAGCTGCATACATGGATCCCATAGCATTTAATATGTCCTGCTGATTACTCCTGTGGTGAAAAGATTGGCAGATTAACAGAAACAGTGAAAAGTTAAGAAGTTGCATTCAGTTTTCTGATTACGAGGATACACTTGAGTAACATTTGTCTTGTGCAAAATGTGTCATAAGATCAAATGAGTAAACGGATTTATATAGTTTTGAGTGGTGAAGGCAAAGTTTCAAGAAAGAAACCTCTTAGAACCAAACTTCCAGCATATACTTCCAAACATCAATGAGATTATGACCGTGTAGAAGAAGCGCACAGCAGTATACTGTGGATTCCGCCAGTAGGACAGGTTTTGCTTCCAAAGACATGCAAGAAACTGTCCGAAAAAGGACTGAGAGTACTTGCTTGGGAAATGTAGCTCAGCTGAATCTTCTTGTGGTCTGCTTAAATTTTCAACCATTTCCTCATTTTGCCTGAAATGACAGAAAATATGGTTAACTATAAAATATGCAAACCAGATAGTTTCTTCACCATACACACATATAGATACCTGAATAGAGTTGACTTTCTATAAATGTCCGCAAAATCTACACCAAGGCGATTTTCTTCTGCTGAAGAAGTGACTTCAAGAACCCAAGCAGCAGGGTTCTGTCCAAACCTAATTCTGTGAACTCCTTGAATTGCCTAAAAAAATTTACAATTGGATCATTTATTATACAGTTTTAAGGCATAGCAAGCTCTGAATTGATCAGTTAAAGGATTACCTCAAAATACTGAATAAGCTTGCATGATCTGTTTCCTAGTGAACCAGCATAAATGAGCTGTCCACCTCTTTTCATGAGCAAAAGCTGCATACATACCAAGTAGAATCATGTCTTACTTTAGAAGCCAAAGGTACTAATCATATCTTAAAGTCTATCATTCATCATATTCATGTAAAAATCTAGTATGTACATTCAAGTGCTTCTAAGATTAATGTTACCCTTATGTGATTGATCTTCGATGTGATGGTGGATCACATAAATGAAAACTAAGGTTATGGTATATAACTGCTAAAACTGTTATTACAGTGTTAACTTCAAGAATACGTGTGTATTGAACAAGATTTTAGATGAAAACCTCGTCAAATGATTCGAAGATATCTATACTAGGCTGATGGATGGTGCAGACGATTGTTCTTCCAGTGTCGACAATGTTTCTCACTGTTCTCATTACAATGGCTGCAGACCGGGCATCTAGTCCTGAAGTAGGTTCATCCATAAAAACTATTGAAGGATTGGCTACAAGCTCAACTGCAATTGTCAGCCTTTTCCTTTGCTCTGTTGACAATCCATCCACTCCAGGCAGGCCAACCAAAGCTCGACGTAATGAAGTTAGTTCCACTAGTTCCATTACTTCTTCAACAAAAGCCTGCAAAAATATGGTCCTTCCTCAGATTCTTTATGTACAAATTATGGCATGATCATAAGTTCAAGGAACTATAGCGATTACCTTTTGTGTCTTCACGTCAACCTGAGAAGATAACCGGAGCCAAGCAGAAAACAGTAGTGACTCATGGACAGTTAAGCAGGGGGAATGAACATCATTCTGTTCACAATATCCAGATACCCTTGCAAAAGTTTCTTGCTTCTTGGGGTGTCCAGAAATATAGATATTGCCTGCTATATGTCCACCAGTTTTCCTACCAGCTAAAACATCCATTAGAGTAGTTTTACCAGCACCACTGACACCAACTAATGCAGTAAGCACGCCCGGCCTAAATGCACCAGTAACATTAACTAGTAACTGCAGTTTATCACCTACTAGCCCTTGTTGCTTAAGCTCCTGAAGAAATAATTTCGGACGATGAGAAGGAATTTGCTGTGGAACAATTACATTCATTGCTTACTAGAATTGAACTGCTGTTGGTTTACCATGGGAACGTCAACATAGTAACTAATGTCTCTAAAACACATGGAAAGAGGCTGGAATGGAAGAACCATGCCTCTTCGTTTCTTGATCTCCCTTCCTGCCAAGAGACTGGAGTCATGAATATCTTCTCATTGAATCTAAAAAGCAAATCTTGAAAGTGAAAACGCTTTAACAAACCAGTGAATGAGTGTGAATGGTTCAAAAACTCTCCAAATGGAACAATGTTATGTTCACTCTCTTGTTCCTTGTCCTTGTTGTGGTTCTTTCTCTTTGAAACAACTGCTTGCTGGTTGCCTAACGCTGCAAAAAGTTGTAAAAACATGATAAGTTTCATTTACTGTTAGCATATCTCAATATTATACAGCTAGGAAGAAAGTATATGCTGCTACAAGTACATCAATTTGCATTAAGAGCAATCACGTTACCAAACACCTTTCTTTTTCTCAATTCTTTTGGACAGCTTGGCTTTCTCTCTAAACTCGTCGCAATGTAAAACTTTAAGAACCAGAAAAGTAGCTTTATATGATGAGTGTATATAAGATTTTAGAAGATGAAACTTACGGTTGAGGTAAGTCAGAAATATCGTGAAGAGGACATTGAACAATATTATATACCCAATCAATGCACCAACACCAATCCAATACCAATATTCCTCCGGAAACAAGCTGCGAACCTTCAGTAACATCAGACCTAGAGATGTCTTGTTGTCCCTAAATCTCTGCCAGTTTAAAAAGAAAAGTAAATCTATATCCAACAGTATTACTGATTAACAAATGAGCTAGTTTTTTTTTTTTAGAAAAAAAAAAAATGAGCTACATTAGTATATAGTTTTTTCTGAAGCATCAATTGAGTGCTGTGGCACTTTTATAGTAGTCATTTCTAAAGTGTTAGAAGAATTTTACAAGATAGAAGGCCTTCGACACCATGTAATTGGCTATGAACAGACAAAAATAGATACCAGAATACCAAATTACCTTATCCCAAGAATGGCCACGGAACTCATTTACTGAAGCTGAATTTTGGGCATACATCAAAGGGGAAAACCAGTAACCCCAGATCCACCAACTTGGGATGCTATCTGTAAAATATGAAAGTTCAACTACAAACCTTATTGAATAAAAGCCATTTTCTTTCGGGGTGAAGTAACTTTATCAATGAGCCAAAATGAGAGTGTAGATGACCTCTTGAAAGAACAAATCCTCCTAGAGCCATGACTACCAACATTGCAAACGATCCAAAGGTATTAGCAACTATCATATTTCTGCCTAGAGCTGCCATCACGCGGAAAAGTCCTATTGACATCTGATGCAATGAGAGATACAACAAAAACTGACGGAAGCACCTGAAGTAATTAATCAAAATGAGTTGTCTTACCTCTATCAAACATGGTGAAAAGCTAATACAGAAACCAAAACAAGAAGAAACAAATAGAACCAATAATCAAAAGAAAAAAAAAAAAAAAAAAAACATATACCTGGTTATTTGAGGATCAAAGCCAACCACATAATATGTAGCTGCAACCCAAATAATGGACTCTAAAAGTGATGTGGGAATACTCAAAAGCCAAGATGGAAGAGTATATATCCAACAGGGGTAGAAGTGCAAATCTCTCTGCTTGTAAAGAACGGGAAGCTTTGCTATCAGCATAGGCACCTCCAAGAAACCATTGAAAAGAACCATAAGAATTGCAAAGTATAGAGCACCAAGGTAAACAGCTCCATCTTCAAGTGTATCATGATGCATTGTTGAACGGAAGAACACACTCATCATAATCAAGATAATCAGAAAGAGCTGCAATAGAAAACAGTATGTCCATCTCAACAACTTACAGTATAACTCTAAATTAGATTTAATGGAGCTACATGTAGTGAGATTTTCTGTCGCAAAAGAATTGTTAAAATTTAAGACCTGTGTGACTTTGAAAATGAGCACAGCTGAGTTTCGCTTTAATAATAGCAACTGCCAGGCAAAACTGATTTTGAGAAGCTCAAACTTTTTCACACCATAAGTACTAGAGGACAGAGCTGCTGGATGATTGTCACGTTTGTCGGATGGAATAGTCAGCTCCTGTGCCAATGCATTACCAACATGAAAGGATTGAAAGCCTTCAGCAAACTTTGTCGCCGATACATAGTTGTACGGGCTATTGAGAAACCAATACTGCCCTTGATCTTTTTCAGATGTTAACTGTGTGGAGATAGCAAGATGACAAACCATATAAGAGCACTATCAATATGGCATCAGTCCAATGCTTGAACTCATAAAATTACCTCTTGAAGAAAATCAGCAACATTTTTCCTGGAGGGACACTTGAAACCCATAAATTCAAAGAACTCAAGAGCTGTTTCGCGGGGACCCTGATAAATGATTTGGCCCTCACTCAAAAGAATTATATCATCGAACAGACAGTAAGTTTCAGGGTCAGGTTGCAATAAAGAAACCAGGGTAGTCCCATCAAATGCACGAGTCGTGTGCTTTAAGTACTTGATGATTTGATAGGTAGTTGAACTATCAAGCCCGGTTGAGATTTCATCCATCAAGAGTACCCTTGATGCACCCATTAGCAACTCACCTGCATACATGTCTCACAACTTCAACAGTCCAAGCAATTGTTTTTTTTACTCTTTCTTTGGATAATTTAGACGAGCAGATGTCAGCTAGCAGAGAAAAAGACAAGTACCAGTAGTGAGGCGCTTCTTCTGTCCCCCTGAGATACCTTTGATCATTTCATCTCCTACTAATGTATCCGCACAAATATCCAATCCTAAAATCTTTGCAGATATTTCAGAAGGATATAAAAAAAATGCCCAAATAACAGTCCGCAAAGTAAAATGATGTCTATAAAGCTATTATCTTTTATTAGAACAAGATGCTATTGAAGCGCAGTACAGAAGATAAAACAACATTGATTTCCCAGAAATTGGACCATAACTTTTCCTATAATCAATTTTTATGTATCTTTCACGTCGAGCATGTCCAGTGAAAGTCGTGCACTCAGTACAGAAATATAAGGTTCATTATAGCATTTCGACATGTAAAACTAACAACGAACTTAATAAAGCCTCACAGGCATAGCTAACATACCTTTAGAATGTAATCTACAACTATACTTGTCTGTTCTCCCAATGCTACCGCCTAATACAAAAAAATTACATCAACATGGGATGAAGCAGTTTCTCTACACATATAACCTGGAAATGCAAACTTCTACTTATAGACATTATACCTTAATAAAAATATCAAGATCTTGATCAGGAATTATTCCAGCATTTTTCTCCCTTCTTAGAAGTTCCATAAGCAAATCTGCCCATTTTTTGATGGTTCCATATCAAATTCAACTAGCAAAAAGTATTTGTAAAAGAGTGCATGGTTGACTGAAGCAGGTCTAGACAATACCATGCTTAAAACCGACACCCTGGCAACGTCCAGAAAACTCGAGTGTCTCTCTCACTGTCATTTCTGCAATGTGTGAATCCCTCTGGCTAATGTATGCAGCAGTCCTTTGAGGAACAAACTCTTTTAGCTCATGTCCATTGTATGTAACTCTTCCTGATATCTTCATAGTAAGTTAACTGCATTAATGAGCGGAAAAAACGATCTTTTCGAAATAAAAGGTAGTTACAATGTCATCTTAAACAAAAAAAAAAAAATTTTCAGCAATTTCTGTGCTAACCAATTTGTTTATGATGAATTTGATTTTAAAATTTTGAGGTATTATCTCATGGATGTTCTAGTAGCGATATCCAAGGACGAATAACATGTACATTTGTTTTCAGCTTCCAGTAAGGGAAACTAATTGTCGTAACTCGTATGTAGGCCATACTGCCACTTAAAACCAATTCATTACTAGTTCATTTGAAGCTTTTATGTTATGAAGTTATATGCACTGACGGTGTAAAAACTAATAAATATTTAAACAATCAGTTCACTTATAAAGTAATTACAGGTGAATCTCTACTATAGTGCAAAAAATGATCAAATTGGTAGCGTAAATAATCATTACACTTCCGGTGTATACTGATAGGCATCGTGATGGAACAAGTAAAGGTTTGTACCTTCAAATTCTTATCAAGGCGACCAGCAAGTGCCAAAAGCAATGTTGTTTTTCCAGAGCTAGGTGGACCCAAAAGAAGTGTCAACCTGAAAGACAAGACCACCTCGGAGATTTCAAATATAACTCATGGACGCGATACACACTTCATAGGAGCTCAAATTGTACCTTGATGGCCGTATAAAACCACTTATGTCGTTTAGGATAGATAATTTCTTTCTACGACTTGGAAAAATCCTCAGTTGTCTCAAGAAAGTCTGTCTCATGAAACATCGTCAGACTTAGCGTAGTGAAATAGTAATGTAGCATACACGTGAGATCTGCAGGTTTACCTCAGTCATGTTGAATACAAAGTTGGGAATTGTAGGCAATGCTCTGCTTCCCACATGGACCATTGCATCAACTTTAAGATGCTGAAAGCAAACCTTAACTTTTGGGAATTCCAAATTCACCCTGAAAGTTAGATTAGTTAGATATACTTAATATAACCAATGCAAAGAATAATGTTGAAGATCATGTGGATGAAAGAGGCTTAAGATTCATAACACTTCACATAGCTCTTTCAGCTTCTTGCTGTCCTAATGGTATTTAGACACCATTATGTCGTCTATAGCTCGATGTGATCACGTTGAAATGTTTTCAAGTTTCTACCAAGAAAGATATCACAGATAATCAATCCTTGAAATACATAGAGATAACTCTTTGAAACTCCCTCCTAAAGGAGGCCTGGTTACAATCAAGAATCAATTTCAAACAAAAAGGTAAGTCTCTTGCCTTTCTTACAGGATATACGCATAGTGCTAATCATCGACGTAAGAAACTTTAAGACTGAAATCGAGTTTAACTTCTATACACGGACAAAATGTAAAAGAAATTTTACCCTGTGAGATCACCTCAAAGATAACTATAGGTAAATCTCCATAATGAAGGGTTCAGTAAAGCAGAAAATAAGACAGTTAACCTGCAACAATATGTTAAAATACACAGATGGATATTTGACACTATATATTATTGTAATATTATTTTAATTTCTTGGTAAATGAGGGATAAGAAGGAAGTACAACTGCGATGTCCATTGCATCAAGATATAAATATTACTGTCAGGCTAGTTAGAAAACCAAGTGACATTCTATCCAAATGAAAAACTCCACAGAAATTAGTAACACCATTCTATGCACAAACACAAATAAAGAAGAAACTTACTTCTCAAATCTTTCCTTGACTCTTTCGAAGAACAGCTCAGGATCTTCATTAATAGCATTAATCAACACATCCAAAACTTCCTTCTGTTCTTCACCTTTCATCTTACCAAAATCAACCAAAGAAACCTCTCCACCAACACCTCGAAAGACCGAAGTCCGGGCTCGAATATAAGTAGGAGACCTCTGCAAAGAAGCTAACACAAGATCCTCTTCATCTTTGCTGGCTCCATTTTCAGGTATTCTTGATGAGAACATGCTCTCTGAGGAGGAATTCCACATTCTTGACTAAGCCACAGCTACCAATTGGAGAAATGGTAGAATATATGATCACAATATAGAGTAGGAGAAAATGATTTGTATGGTGAGTAATGCTAGATGTGTCAATAGTCCAACAACTTTGAAGGCTTGAAAACTTTTGCATTAATTTGATGTGCTATTGTTAATAGTATTTTCCTCTCTACCCCCAACCAATATTTTGCAAATCTCTACCAAAATCATGCATGAGAAAGTGACATTTTGAGAGGCAGATCAAGTGTAGGGAAATCTAAGTAGACTTTGGTTACAAAATAATACTTTCAAGAGTCAAAGACTTTTGTTGGAGTTCCTAAAAGTAGTTAAAACAGTTGGGAAAAAAGTAACGCAGCTTTAATTAACATTTCCCCCACTCGCAACCAACCTATTTGGGAAAGTTTGTAAAATCAAACTTATTTTAAAAAGTGTTTGGCCAAATATTTTAAAAGTATTTCTATGTGTATTTTTCTCAAAATTGTTTTTAAAAAAAATGCTTCTAAAAAACTTTTACTACTCTCCAATACACTTATTTTCTCTCAAAAGTTTGGCCAAACACACGACTTTGAAAAAAAAAAAAAAAAAATATTTGCCCCCTAAAAGCTTTGGTTAAACAAACTACAAATCGATAGAAAAGCAAAATATGAGAAATTCTCAAAAATAACTTACTCTCTTCATTAGTTTTTCTCAATTTAATTAAGAAAATTATAAATACAAGGCTAAACTTATTAATTTACTCCTATTTAATAAAATTAGTTGACTATTTCCTCCTAAATATTGTACATTCTTCTTTAATATTAATAATATATATATATAATTGAAAATAATTGTCAAAACTTTAGTCTTAAATTCTTAAGATGACAATTATTTTGGACACCTCTATTTTTTATGTTTTTTTTTTTTTTGCTAAACGATAGAAAGAACGGGCTCTGTCTTGAAATTCTCCCAATGCATATACTTAAAATTGAAAATAAATATATATATATATATAACTATTAAGATACTAAAAATTACAAAAGCCAAGAGATTAATCATATAGGGCAAAACATGCATTTTATGAAATTTAATTGAGTTAAGTGGGAAAGAATATTTGTAGCTTAAAATCGACGGAAATCTTTTATTTTTTACGTGGGAAAATTGAAACGATGCCAGGATTGAATATCTCGAGTTTTGATATGCTTAAATTAATCTCAACTCTGACACGAACCTCCTTGAATACCTAGAACTTCAAAGTTCTTTGTTGATGTAGACGATGAAGAACAAGAATGCAGTAATTGTACAACACATAGATGAAAAGGGAAATGATTTTTCCTATATGTACTTGAAGTTTTATTACTATTACTATATTTATTACATGATTGTAAATTTGTTTTCAAGTGTACTCTGTGGTATTTTTGTTTGTTCAATTGAATTAAATACTGTAAAACTTGTCAGAGTTATTGTAGATTTTCTGTCAACGTTAATAGATCAATTTTTTTGAAAGATCATAAATGTGACAACTGAGCAAAAGCTGTTTTTTATTATTCTGTCTAAGCATTGGACCATACCACATTAAATTCTACTATATGTATTTTCCCATTGTCACATTTGGCATTGAAAACTCTGATGTGTGCTTGATGCAGTATTTCATTTTGCTTGCTCTTTCTTCAATTTATTTTCCCTTCTATTGTTCCTTTTAGCTGAATGAGGAAAAAAACAAAGAAAGTGGATAGTTGCACTTTTGATCGGTTCAACAATAATAATAATAATAATAATAATAATAGCATATTCAATTTAATCTCCTAATTGAAATTTGAAAAGATTAGTGTGCACGAATAACTTACTCATACCTTAAGAAAGAGAGATTCTTTTCGATACTCAAAACAAATTTAAAAGGAAAATACAATAGGAAAGAAGTCACATTAAAAAATAATAGAGAAAAAAAATAATAACAACAACTAATATAATAGATGTAACAAAGAAAACAGAAGATAATGTAATATAATAATAATAATAATAATAATAATAATAATAATAATAATAATAATAATAGTGACAAAAAATTTAAACTTTGTGATTTTTGACTGTGCATATTTAAATTTATATTATTAAAATATATATTATTAAATTTTTTATTTTGAAAATATGTTATATATAGGTTATTTTTTAAAATATCTTATCCTCAAATATAAAATAACAATATAAATTTAGCAAATACATGAAGTGATTGAATGGTTTAATAATTAATTCATTAAGTTTGTAAAAGTGGGTGAAAATCATTTTCACCCCCCAACTTTCATTAAAAAATCAAACTCCCCCCTCAACATTGAACAATAATCACTCTCCCTTTATTTCATGCAATATCTATTTTGTCCTTATAATTTTAATTCTATATTTATGTAATATTTTTTTATATTATATGTAATGAATATTTTTTTTAACATGGATATTTCTAACATTTTATTTAAGTTTATTAACTTTATACGCAAATTAATACTTTTTATAAATTTATCACAAAATTCAATGTTATTTTTTAAGATCATTATTTTAGTATTATATGTATTAAAGAGTCGTTTGGTGTGAGGTATAATTATAATAATTCAGAGACAAAGTTCATGATTATTTATTCTGCGTTTAATTAGATGTATTAGGTAGTCTCAAAATTATTCATCGCATCATTTATACCACAGTGATGAGATAAGTTATCACACATACATATTAGTACAACTTATTTTGTAATAACTAATCTCGGAATAACTTGTTTCCAAACAATCCGCCCCTAAGTGTGTATATATACATATTTATGTACATGCATGTGCGTATATTTTCGTGTTTTATCACTCTCTTACTAAATTTGTTTCGTATTATTTAACTTTTTGTTAATATAATACAATCCTTAAGAAAATTTTAGTTAGAGGTATATTTTACTAAATTAACCTTATTAATGATAATTTGAAACTTTAAATTTGTCTATATTGTTACTTTATATAGTTATTTAACACTAAAGGGTATAAAAAAAACATAATACAATTCTCTTTATTTCACAAATTGAGCAGATAAATTAAAATATTTATTTTTAGTATGAGAATCTAGTGATAAGAAACTATATTATCTATTGTCTATATCAGTAAATAAGTTGTGATTGTCATTAATAGAATATTACATATTTTATAATCTATATAAATAAATAAATATAATCTTTAAAATTTGACCTTATTTTATTCGAGAAAAACATCTAGTATTCTCGAACTATAACCAAATTTGCTACGACACACGTCAACTTCACAGGGTCCTATTACCCATTAAACTAAATTTTAACGTATTTTTGTCAATCTTTTTAGCTGACGTGATACATTTTGTCAATCATTTTAGATAGCGTGACACCTTTGATATGAGCTTCATTTTATGTAATAAAGGTGTCATATTAGCACAAAAAAATGACAAAAATATCCTAAATTTGAGTTCAGGGGATAAAGGACCCCTGTGCAGTTGGAGTGTGTTGTAACAACTTTGACCATAGTTCGGGGTGATACTAGAGGCTTATCTCTTTCATTTATTGTTTGTATTTTTTCTGCATAGAAATATGTTTATAAAATTACCAGTACTTATTATTTTCTTGTAAAATAAATATTATAGTTTTGATTGTTATAATTAATAAAACTAATTTTCTTATGATGCTAATTTACCTCATAAAGATCATCATTAGCTTATATATTTCTTACTTTTTTTTCTAGAAGATAATGTTTATGTTTTTGTGAAAATTTTGTTATATGAATAATGTTTATGTTTTTATGAAAAATTAGTTATATGAATTTTTTTAAAATGAAAAATATGATGATTTTAAAGAAGTTAAAAAAAGAATAAAAGAATTGATGATAAAGGATAAAATAGAAATTTTAAGAAGTCAATTAAGGTAAAGGGGAGTATTGATTATTGATTTGTACTTTTTTAATCGACTTTGTGATGTATCTTCATGTATTTCACAGCTCCATTTTTCACTATCTCCATCTGCACCTTCCATCCGCCATTAACATGCACCGGAGAGACAGTAAAGTGGCCGGGAGAATCCACAGACTCCAATGAAGACCCAAATGGGTCTCCAAAAACGTCAAACAAACTTCCCATTACTGATCATGGAGTCAATGAAGTTTAAAATCTATTCGAAAACACACAACGAACAGTTCAAATATTTTAACTCTTTCCATCGAGATCTTTCATTAACTACACCATCCACCACAATCACTGAAAACCACCAGCAATTTCAATCAATTCCATCGTGAGCACGCCCCACTTCTTTTGTAAATCGAGAAGAAGATAGAAAAGAAGACGAAGCAAATGAAGAAGTTGCAGAAGGAAAAGAGGATGAAACAGGAGAGGAAGAACAGGGGAAAGTGTTGATAGAGATAAAGATAGCACGAAACATAAGCATAAGTATGATAGAGGAGATAAGGAGCGTGAGAAAAGTAGCAAAATTCGTGATGGAAATGAATTGGATTCGGAATTTGAGGAGTTAATAGCTCAAAATGCCGACTCAACTTTGAATTTTTATTCTAGAAAATCGCTCAAATTTGAACTTTTATCTCAGAAAATCACTCAACTTTGATTTTTACTTCAAAAGTCATTCAACTTTCACATTTCTAGAAAGAAAGTCACTCAAACTATTTAATTATTTTTTTTTAAAATAATATTTTTTTTATGTGGAATTATTATTTAAATGCAAAATTTAGAAAAATAAAAAATTATTTCTTAATGACCATTTTATCCTTATTCCCATAAATTAATTTTTTTTTCTCATTTTTCTTCTCCTTCTCACATATTGTAATTGATTCAACATTAAATATGCCTAATAAAATATTAAAAGATCAAATTAAATTTAACAATAATCGAAGGATAAAAAATTATTAATATAAACTACATTAATACGATGAAATATAACTAAATAATACGTAATTTAACTCATTTATTACTAAAAATCACGTATACGTAGTTATTACATACATATAGTAAATCCCTATAACGTAGGTATGTTACTCATAATATTTAGTTATGGATATAAAATCCCGAATTCATCATACATATACATATAATACACTGTTTTTTTCATACCTATAGTACAAACATTTATAAAAAAGGGCATCTTTAGAGTGAAAACAGAAAGGGAGAGAGGGGGGGTTATCGTTGAGAGCGTCACATTTATAATAAGCTATATAATGTGCAAATTTAATTCTAATTAGATTTCAATACGATCATCAATATCAGATGGAAAAAAAAAAGTTGAAACAAGGATTGAAAAGATAGAGCAAAATAATTATAATTTTAATTCTATGGTTATTGTTAAATTTTAATGTGATCCTTTGATATTTTATTAAATATATTTAATGTTGAATCAATTATAATATGAGAGAAGGGGAAGAAAAATGAGAAAGAGAAGGGGAGATACTAAATTTATGGGAATAAGGATAAAAGGGTCATTAAAAGATGATTTTTTATTTTTCTAAAATTTGCATTTAAATAATAATTTCACATAAGCAAATGTTATTTAAAAAATGATTAAGTGGTTTGAGTGACTTTTTACGTAAAAATATGAAAGTTGAGTGACTTTTGAAGTAAAGATCAAAGTTGAGTGACTTTCTGAGATAAAAATTTAAAATTGAGTGACCAATTAACTCGAATTTGAGGGTTGATGTGATGTATTCTAAATTTTGGAGAGAGAAAGCATAAAAAGAAATTTTTATAATTATTTTAAAGAATTAACATTTTAAATAACAATGATAAATTAAGGTGCAATGTCCTCTCCATTTCTACTCTCTCCATTTTCTTCAAGTTCCTATCTTGATTGGTGACATATGACATAATTCAAATTAAATGGCTAAGATTTAATTATTCTAAAATACAACTCTAGCTATAGTTTAGACAATAAATATGTTATATATTTAGTTTAAAAATTATTGTAATTTCACAATCTTAGCAACATGTCTATAAATAAAGCAACAAAAAATTTTCTCTTCCTACCTTTTATTCCTATGCAAGAATTTCATCTTTTAGTTTCTTTATCAATTGATTTTTTTATTATCAGTTTTTTTTGAAACTTTTTGTTTAACAATTAGCTATTTTATTTTCTTTAAAGTAGGTGAAATAAAGTAGGAGAAATAATCAGCTCTTCAAAATAAGATTAATTTTTTAATCACCTTTTTCTTAGAAATTAGATATTTTAGTTTCTTTAAAACAGATGAAATAAAATAGGGAGAAAATGAGAAAAATCTCTCGTATTCTATTTTTTTTTTTAATTGTTTTTAAAACTTTTTCTTTAATAAAGATCTATTTTATTTTCTTTAAAATAGGTGAGATAGAATAGAAGAATTTGTAGAGTCTCCTATTTTTTTTTAAAATAAAATAGTTAGTAATTATTAAAGAGAAAGTTTCCAAAATGCAATAAAAGGATTAATTTAAATAGAAATTAAAAGCTGGACCATGCGTATGAAAAATAATTTAGGAAGTAAAGACTTTTTATTGCTATATTTATGGACAAGATAATATGTTGCTAAGATTGTGGAATTACAATAATTTTTTAAACTAAATATATAATGTATTTATTATCTAAACCATGGTTAGAAATTTACTTTAGAATAATTAAATCTTACCCACTCAATTTGAACTATGTCATATGTCATCAATCACGATAGAAACTTGGGGAAAATGAAGGGAGTGAAAATGGAGAGGAGCCAGATCCAATATTATGTAAATTTTCTTTATTTTATTCTTGACTTGCTTTATTACTACTATTAATTTTGAAAGAAAATCTAAGCTCACTTATTAAAGGCACTACTTTTATAATTGGACTTTGGGGTTTGGGGCCTAGAAAATTATTACTGCATATATTGAACCACCTAACTAAAGGGTGCATTTAATTCGACAAGAAAAGTTTTAAATGTTTTTTTAAACCAATATTTTTTAGTGATTGCATGAACAATCAATTAGATTATATTTGGCTAAGTCGCATGGTGGAAGAGTTTTACCATTTAATCGAGCGGCTTTTAAAATTATTTAAAGATAATTTAAATACGTAATAAGATATTATAAGTGATAAATTGACCTTATTATGATATACTAGCATACAATTATTTATCACTCATATTCAAAAGATTTTATCCCTTTTTTAATTCCTTTTCAAGAAATATTGTTATATCATTTTACAACCTGTTTACATTTTTTTTCAAAGTCAAAAAACCATAATTTACAAATGTACCTTATATTAAGTCGAAGTGACATTTTAATTTACTATTTTTGTAACTATTGTTCAAATTGAAAAGAAAAACTATTTACTTTTCTCATATTTTAAGTTAGATATTGCATTGTTAGGGATTCCTCATTTTAGGGGAAGATTTGGAGTTTACTAGTTGCATTATCTTAATTAAACTAATATGCATTCTAAAATGCCATGAAAAAAGGGTTAAAATGTCTGTCATATTGAAAATGGTTTAAATTTGTCTTCTTTTCATTATTTTTTATCTAAATTGTCCTTAACGTCAAGTTTTGGATTGAAAATACCCCTTCTTTCACTTATTAGGACCCTAATTATCCTTACCTAGTTGGTTATATTATATCATTTTCACGATAAAAGGGATATTTTTAACCTTTTCTCTTCAATAATATGACGACATTTAAGTTTATTTTTTAGTAGTTGACTCTATTTTATACCCAAGAATCTTTCTTTTGAGTTAATCTTTTGAGATTTTCTGTGTGATCTAGCATTTATGGACACTAAAGCCCAGAGCTAGCTTATTCATGCTTGTATATGTGTGTCTCCATGCTATCTTTGGCATGACAAAGGTAATAAACCAAGCTTCATGTCATTACTCTGTCATTTGCATATGCGTCTTGGAATAAGTCCGCACTTTTTCTCGAAACACTGCATACCATTAAGAGCATCCGCACACTAATTTCTCAATTTTCGGACTTACTTAGTAACAAGTGTTGTGACTAGAGAAAAACGCAGATTATTGTGTACTCCCTCCGTTTTCGTGTTAGTTGGCTTCTATGAATTTGAGACACCAATTAAGAAATTAATAAATATAGATGTCTTTTATATTTTACCCTTGAATGCCTTTTAAAGTGAAATAATCAATGCAATGATTAACATTCAAAATTTGGTACATATTACTTTATCTCATGCATTACGTCTAGAACATTGAGTATTTACAATTGAAACTAGTAAGTAATAATTATTTAATCTTGATTTTTGAGAATTAAAATCATTTATGTATCATTCAATAATTTTGAAAACTTTGGATGTATTATTTAGTATTTCTATCAAGAGTAAAATGGAAAACATATATATAAAATACTCTTAATTTTAAAACTTGAACAACTAAATTAAAACAAATATATTTAAAAAGAAGGTCAACTGATATGAAACGAAGAAAATACGTGGTACGTTTCCATACATGCACAACTTCAACGTTTACATGTGGGGAGTGAAGACTATTCCATATGAATTAACCGATTAGTCCATTTAGAGTTGGTTATATGTTTTTCCTTGTCAGTAGTTTGGATCATTTAAAGTGGAGACTAATGTATACATGTAAAACCATCACCAATTCACCACTCTTTCAATACTTGGGTAGGCAAGAATTGAATAGAAAACTGTTCATCTTTTTAGGTTAGGAGAATACCTATGTATATAGATACTTTTTCTAGTCTAAAAAGTTGTTTGTCTTCTAACAAGAAAACAAACGCCTATTTTCTTTCTTTTTTCCTATAAAATATGATTTTGAATTTTAATTAAATATGAGCACCGCAGGAACCACGGGATTAATTACTGAGACTCTCTTATTATGAAAAAAAATTAAAATTTTGATTTGAATTATTATTATCATAATATTTTACAAATCACTCCACTAGAAATTCGTAATTGTACTCCTCTATTTATATTGTGAAATTTTCCATTAAACACTTATGTAATTCCTCATGTTAAGATTACAGATACTAATCAATAAATTAAATTACTAACGAATTCAATCTAATGACTAATTTCCTTTGAGCACTGCTTAATTTATTTCATCTGTCAGATTCATAAAATCCACTTGCAAGATTTGACACAATAAAAACTTTTGATACAATCAAAACTTATAAATTTCCCAAAAAGGCATATCATCAATCTTTATATCGAGACATGGATTCCATCAATTAACTTATTATTTCACCAATATATATTATTATCATCCAATCTATCAGGCATATTAACCCATCTCAAAATCTCACCTTTTAATAAATCAAAATGATAATTAATATATATAGCTCATAATAGTTATATCAAGATTGAGAATATAAGTACATTTAATAGTTTAGAGAATATATTTTTACCAGTCAGTCTAAAACATCTATCTATGCTAAATCCCGTTCAATACATACAAAATGCACTAACACAAGAAGTCGGAACTACACAGTTTCCATAATCAAGATAAATTAATTTAATCTTACACTACAATCATACCGATAGCTTGTACAATTTCCATCGTCCTAGATTGTGAACAAAAATCTTTATACTTATAAGGACCGATGATTTAATCCTCAGTGTATAAGCTATAAATGTCTATATACCAAATCATCAACTATATAAGTAAATGGACACATAAACGCATGCATGATCTATTAATTTTTTATTAAAATTGATTTAACAATTGTTCTACAATAAATGCTATATCTAAACAAGTATATATATCATGGCTAATAGTATATATTTCAACAATCTCCCACTTAGAATTTTAACCATCACGATTGTTATAATATGCTATATCTAAACACATGATTAATGGTATATATCATAATAGTATCTTGGTCTAACGCAGCCCAGAAGCTAGTTCATAATTCGGAGATTTGCTCAAGTCCATATAAATAGATCACGAATTCATTTCTCAACCAATGTGAAACTCTAACAAGGTGGATCGGTGATACAGGAAAAGACAACGGAAGGCTCAAAAACTACTCAAAACAGTCCACAAATCAACTAGATCCTGAGGACCCCTTTAAGAGCAACTTTCGGCCAACAATAACAACACAAGGATTACAAGATACAAGAGTGTATTTTAACACCCAAACAACTACAAAAACGTGATGAACAAGATGACAACAAAACAATCAGATTTGGATTCCGCAATAACAAGATACAAAAGGGATAGTAACTTGACATACAATATTCACAAATCTAAGAACCCTGACAATGAGAAGGGACCCTAAGACAAATGAATAGCAACATCAAGTTCTTACTTGGACCAAGAGGGACTTATGAACCTTAAGACCTAAGTTTCCAAGCAAACAAACAACAAAAGTGATTCCACCCTCTTGTTGTTACCTAGTTCCAAGTTTCAGATTTGCCTCAAGGAAAGAGGACTTTGTCTTTCTATGTTATACAATATTCATATTCATCAAAAACTAAGACTAAAACCCTAAGAGGTTCTATTTATAGTGTATTAAAAGATAGAATGTAAAATATCCAAAATGGCCCTTCAAGAGTGGGTTGCCCCTTTAGTGTTTGTAGTGGGCTGTTTTTGGTGTGTATTTGGGCCCTTAATTACTCTTCTCTTGCACACACACTTGGACAAATTCAATACACACCCACAAGAGTCCATCTACATGATCGCACTCGTATCATCCTCCCCTTCTTGAAAAGGATTCAACCTCGAATCCGTACCTTACAAAATCAAAAGAGAAGACAAACAAGCACACATCCTCATGGCATGAGGGTTAGGGTTAGTGCAACAAAAATCAATCTAACAAATAACATCATCATGCCAAGGTGGAAGAAACTTGAAGTACATCCATGGGTCCTTTGTGTTGGACTTAAAAAACTTAGTACAAATGGCACAAAGAAAGTGGTCACCACCAACAAAAAGAGATACGGAAGAACCTTGTCTTTCTTCATTAGCACCCACAACCAAACATTACTTGTCGTCTTGACCAATCATTAAGTGGGGAGTGTAGAGATTTCCACATTCCAAGAGGGTGCCAGGATCAAATGGAAAAATTAGCCAAGGGCCTAAGCCGATGCTATCCCTTTTTTCTCCTAGAATGTCACTCCTACATTTATACACAAAATATTTTCATACACATAGTCTCTATGAACAAAACTAATTGCAATGCCTTTACCACACAAGATGTTCAAAGAGTCATGTGCATTATCAAGATCAATTCTATAGACATCATCACTAACTTGAGAATTTTTTAGCACACTATTCACATGCTCAAGTAGTGAACTACATTTAAGAGTAAATTGATCATCATGCACACCAAGAGTACTACCAAGAGTACTCATTTCCGAGACTACACATTCCTTGCCCATAAGAGTACTCTCATCTTCCAAGAAGAGATTTTCATCTTGAGGAGGAATGTTATCACACCATAGTGGGTTAGCATATAGGCTATAGCTTCCAAGACAAGCCATGCCGTCAACATCACTTGCACCACTAGGTTCATTAGGAGTAAATGAACTATCTTCAAACAAGACATTGTCCCTAAAGAGTGAATGATCTAACCCGCGGACAGATTTGAAACTTTCACTCTCTAAGGAATCATTATCAAGTTTCAAAGATATGTCAAGCACATGATTAACCCTATGAGCCAAACAAACATTAGAATCTTTACTACAACATAGGCTCATACGTTCACTCCTTTTACCTTGACCAACATCTTTAAATCCTTCACTCACTTGAGATTCATTAATCACATCACACATATCCTCAAGTGGTGGGCAAGTTTTACTCACAAGTTGGGCAGCAACTTCCTCCGGGAAGCTCTCAACGCAAGGTGCTTGGACAATTGGATTTTGTGGGTAGAGTTTGGGTAGCAATTGGCGTATAATTTCAATGTGCCATTTCATATCTTCAATATTGTCATTGATACGATCACATGTGGCATTGAAATTATGGGCAGCCATTGTACCTAACAAAAAGACAGAACAAACAAAGAAAACAAACAAACTTGTTAGATAAAAAATGCCTCACCACACTCTCACTCTTGGTTTTACCTCACACTTGGTTTCACAAGTGTTGAAAGTCGGATTGTACTTCGTGAGTGGTTGAGTGTCGAGTCTACTCTTGACCGAAATAGATTTTCGTTTGAGTTGACTCAAAGAAAATTTATTTACGGACTTGAACCAACAAGATACAACGAATTCACAAAAGAGAAAAGCACACAAAGAAAGTTAACACGAACAAACGGACACAAAACTAATTTACAATCTAGTAGGAGTTTACTAGCTTGTCAATTAGCGTTCGGACCAATCAAACGAAACTACGAAACAATAAAAAGAAACTAAGAAAATCTCAAATTTGAGCCAAAATTATTACATGAACAGTAAAAAAATGATGATGTGGCAGTCATGTATTGGTTACGGTTTCTAACAATTTTAATTTCACAATTTGGACTTTGGTGGAAATTGTTCAACGGAGAAAAATACAAACTAGTCTTTGGAGCTCCTTTTTCAATTCAAATTTCAAGACTTAAAAGTCTTTGACTAGACTTGTACTTCTCCTTAAAACATGGACCCTTGTTTTATGGAAAAGGTTGAGATGTGATTTAAAGTCCTTTGGTGGTTGGGAGTCTTTCAAGATTCAACAAATACTACACCTTGTCTTTCACCTTTTTAAGATCTAAGTTCACTTTAATATTAACAAGGTGATGAATATGGTGAAGAACTTCAAGAACACAACAACCACAACAAGAACAACAAACAACAATCTCCCAAGAAAAAAACAAGTCCACCAAAGCAAGGTCAACAATCTCACGGCTAAGACCACAAGGGTAGCAACAACAACCGACTAAGTCCCCTTTGTGTTGTGTTTTTGATTTTACAAAAGGTGAAGGGTGTGATGAACAACAAGAATACAAAAACAACCTTTCAAGATCTACACTACCACCACAACACAAGGCCTTCAACTCGGTCAAGGCTAGAACAACAACAACATCCAATCGGCCACACTTTGTTCACAACAACAATATTAACAATTCAAGCTCAAGTTTGGATCGACTCAAAGTGTTAGTGAGGAACAAAACTAACACTACAAACACACAAGACAAGTAAAATACTCCTAGACCTAGACTCAAGAACAAATCTCGGCCAAGAACACCACAAGAACACAATTTCGGCCAAGACAACAATAATGGACAGATTGCAAATTTTTTTCTGAAATTTTTAGCTTTTCAACAACTTTTTTTTTTAATTTTCTAACATGGAAGCCCAAGATTGATCTTGTAGGAACAAGATCAAGCCATGCTCTGATACCATGATAAAGAAATGGACATTGGGCCTAATTCAACCTCAAAAGCTAGCTCAAGAGGGGAGGATTACCCAAGTCCATATAAGCAAACCACTAGTTCATTCCCCAACTAATGTGGGACTTTTACCCACTCTAACACCCCCCTCACGCCCAGGCCTAACTGGCGCGTGGACCGGAAGCCCAAAACGGGAATGGACCTAGCTCTGATACCAAATGATACAGGAAAAGACAACGGAAGGCTCAAAAACTCCTCAAAATAGTCCACAAATCAACTAGATCTCGAGGACCCATTTAAGAGCAACTTTCGGCCAACAATAACAACACAAGGATTACAAGATACAAGAGTGTATTGTAACACCCAAACAACTACAAAAACGTGATGAACAAAATGTCAACAAAACAACCAGATTTGGATTCCGCAATAACAAGATACAAAAAGGATAGTAACTTGACATACAATATTCACAAATCTAAGAACCCTAACAATGAGAAAGGACCCTAAGACAAATGAATAGCAACATCAAGTTCTTACTTGGACCAAGAGGGACTCATGAACCTCAAGACCTAAGTTTCCAAGAAAACAAACAACAAAAGTGATTCCACCCTCTTGTTGTTACCTAGTTCCAAGTTTCAGATTTGCCTCAAGGAAAGAGGACTTTGTCTTTCTATGTTATACAATATTCATATTCATCAAAAACTAAGACTAAAACCCTAAGAGGTTCTATTTATAGTTTTTTAAAAGATAGAATGTAAAATGTCCAAAATGGCCCTTCAAGAGTGGGCTGCCCCTTTAGTGTTTGTAGTGGGCTGTTTTTGGTGTGTATTTGGGCCTTTAATTACGCTTCTCTTGCACACACACTGGGACGACTTCAATACACACCCACAAGAGTCCATCTACGTGATCGCACTCGTATCAATCGGAGGGGGGCGGATGAACCCTATTCCCCCTAACTCCACCCTATTGTTTCTCTTGCAATCTCTATGATAGGTTGCAGGTTAAAACTTAGATGCACCCGGTGTATACACTAAGTCAATAGATGTATGACATTGTTTGGATTTAGAGTTCATGTTACTTAACCATGATTAATTATCAAGTATTTTACTTAATTAAATCACTTGATCATGGTAAAGAACATTAATTTGGTGTATATACCAGATGCGTATAAATTTTTACCTAGGTTGCATATGTAGCTGGTCGATCTTGTGAACTGTTATAGTAAATGCAATACAAAGCTGAAAAACGTTTAGTCGCAAGAAAATTAATGCAATATTGGATATTGACTTCTCTGCGTATGCCTTAGTTTTATCAAATTTGAGACCATACTTTATAATAGTACTGTATTAGCATGTGCATCTCTTTTTGAACATGAAGAATGAAATTGTGGAAACTGTGGCACCTATATGTTGTGGAGGTACTGTATGTCTGTGCATCTCATCCAATAGACATAGTGGATCATAGTTAGCTAGAAGCTCCGTAATTCTTTTTATTTCAAAACGATTGTATTCGAGTTAGCTTGAAAAATATTAATGAAAGAAATTGACTTAGCGTCTTCTTTTTAAAAGATTGGAATTTGAATCATCAAAAGTTTTCACTCAAGTGCTTTATTGGTCCTAGATAATTTGATGGTTAAACTAAGTCTTTTCAAAAATTTTTAGTAGTTCAGCTATTTAACTATCTAAACTCTCACTGAGAATTAAATTCCTCATATTGTACTAATCTCCTCCCCGTTCAAAGACGGATCTAGGATTAAAGTTTGTGATTCCTTGGGCAAAATAAAAAATTAAACATAGTGGATTATAGGGTTAGAACCTATAACCAAGAGGGAGGACTACAAAGTTTTAGCAAATTCTTTCACTATCACTAGACCAATGACACACTTCATTTATGGTGTTCAACTTATAATTCTTATACATTTACTAGATTTTTCAATATAAATAAAAGATCCACACGAAAGTTGGTAGATTTTCGGGAACCCCCCACCTACCACCCTAGATCCACCCCTGTCCCCATTTCTCTTTACTCTACGTACTACTAATTTTTACGTAAAAAAAGATTGTAAGGGGCCGTTTGGTAGAGTGTATTGAAAAAATAATACATGTATTAGTTAATGTGTATTACAAATACCTTGTTTGGTATAATCTTTTAGTCTGTGTATAATTAATACAAGGATTACTTATACACTCTATTGTGTATTGAGGTGTGTATTAATAATACACACCATTTCTCATGTATTAGCAATACAAAGCATTTAATACATGCATAATTTATTAAATGACAAATTTACCCCTCAAAATATCTTACAATTCTTTTTTCCACTGTAATTGCATTTCTCAATTTCATTTTTCCACCATTTTTGGTTGTAATAAGCTTCCTCTTTCTCTTCTCCTTCTATTACTTTCCATGGAAAAAAGAGACTGATTTGGAATACCATCAAAGTCTTTTGCTAAGTTCAATTATTTAGCAACTAAATGCAGAAAAATAAGTCTTTCAAAGTCAATAAATTGATGATAAAATTTAGGTGAGAACATCTATTTTTTATGAGCTTCTTGGTTATCCATTGTTTTCTAAGTACAACACCTTTACATCTGCAATATTCACGCATATGTAGATCTGTAGATGCATTACAACCACCTATCTTATCATGGGGTTCATAAAGCGTGAGACTGTTCTCCATCTTTATTTCGATCAAAATATCGTCGAATTTATTGGAAGGCTTTTGAACTTTAGAAAAAAGTTGAAATCAGATTTTTGTTTCTACAAACAATAGCAACAACCTTGAAAAAATTGGGATTTTTTATTTCTACAACAGTAGCTGATGCTACTTGCTAAGAGAGTGTATGGAGAAGGATAATTTGGTAAATAAGTATTTTTTATAAAATTTATTTAAATATATAATATTTTTAATATATCAAACCAAACACTGCGTAAGAAATAATAAACGCATAATTAATATCAGCATTATTAATACTTGCATTAATAATACAAGTATTACTAATACGCCTTATTTAGCATTAATCTTATGCATTCTACCAAACGACCCCGTGGTTTTCATGAAGTAAGCCTTTTCCTAAGCGCGCGCCTTAGTGGATAGTTTTCCATTCTATGAAGAGGCAAATATTGGTCATATCTAGGGGTGGGCATGGTATGATATGGTACGATATTTGAAATTTTGGTACGATAATTTCGGTATTCGATTTTTAAAAATATTATACCATTACCATACCATGTTAATTCGGGATGGTTCGGTATTTTGACGTTTGATTTCGCTATTTTGCGGTATGGTAATCGGTAACCATAGTTTGTTTAACTTTGACAATATATACTCGTATACTAGAGTATTATTACTTCGACTTTTCAAAAGTATGTCTTAATTGTATCATAAAAATGCATTACACATGTAGAAATATTAAAAAAGAAGTACAAACAATTCCTTTTATTAGTCAATTACACCAAAAAGATATTTCAATTAAGATAGAGTAGCGAAAGTTTCAAAGTCTAAACATTTTTATACTAATACCAAGTATTTTTTTTCCGTGTGTATATACATACATACATACATATATATATATATATATATATAAGTTACTTATGTAACTATATATACTTCGGTATGGTATTCGGTATTTCGGTATGTCATTTGTAAATACAGTATACCATATCATACATATACCAAAAAAATTTAAATTGTATACCATATCAAATATCATAATACCAAAAACTACGATATCAAAAATTTCGATTAGGTATAATAATTCGGTATATATCATACCATGCTCACCCCTAGTCATATCTTTGATGTAAAAAAAGAAGGAAAAGACTAGCTCAGTGAATTTTAGCAATACCAAAGAAATCTCCTGAAGCCAGAGGCCAATGATCCGTCTATTCAACATTCATCAACATCGTCCTCGGCTTCGAGCAAGCAATTTCTCCTTTGAAATAGTATAGTGTTCGACGTTGATGTAATGAAGTAGCTCTTGATGCAATAGCTGGTTATAAGGCCATGCATTTGCATAACGGACTTGATGAATTATTAGGTTGGGACTTGGGGAAACTAAAGGAATAATCCAAAAATAAGGTGGCTTTCAAATTTTGACCCAAATAAAAAAACTTTATAAAAATAATATTCAGCTATTAAGTGATATATTTTCAGATAAAATTATCTCTATCAATGGAGTAAATTACATAAATAATTCTTTTAATGGATAACAACTTCATACTTATTCATCTTTCAACTTTTATTTTTTTATTTTTAAATTTTTCTTTGATTTTTTCTTTTTTTCTTTTCTCTTTTTGTTTTTGATTTTTCTCGACCCTTACTTTTTTCTCTTTTTTCCTCTCAACTTTTTTTTTTCTTTTTTTATATTACTTTGATTTTTTATTTTTTCTTTCCTTTTTTTTTTTAATTCTTTTTAGTTTTTTTCAACCTTTACTTTTTTTTTACTTACTCTTCTCAACATCTACTGTTATAAAAAAAGTTATTTTTCTTTAATTTTTATTTTAAAAATAAATAAATTCTCGGCCTTTATTTTTATTTTATCTTTTTTTATTGTTACCAACCTTTATTTTTTTTCGTTCTCTCTCAACTTCTACATTTTCTTTGATTTTTATTTTTTTAATATTTTTCTCCATTTTCTTTTTTTTTTCATAATTTTTACTCCCTCCGTCTCATTTTATGTATCGCCATTTGACCGGGCATGGAGTTTAAGAAATAAGGGAAGACTCGATAATATTTATCAAATTGTTCTTTATCAAAAAATGTGCTACTATTTTTTTTTTAATTAAGTGGGCCCAATAAGAATAAAAGTGTAATTGTGTTTTTAAATATTTACCAAATAAGGAAACATGACATTCTTTTTGGGACGGACTAAAAAGGAAATGATGACACATAAAATGGGACGGAGGGAGTATTATTTTTGTTATTTTCTTCGATTTCGTCCAATCAAGTTACATCTCATGAGTAAGAGTTGACACTACCACATTATAAAGGCAAGACTTATGACTTTCAAACAACGAGTTACGTTTCATGGACAAGAGTTAACACTACCACATTGTAGAGCTTAAGACTTTCAAACAACAAGTTGCATTTTTATGGGTAAAAGTTGATACTACCACATTGTGCTTTGATTTATGAGATGTTGTATAACTCTTACCTTAGAGGCAAGACTTAGCTCAAGGACTTTCAAACAACAAATTATGCCCCACAGGCAAGAGTTGACACTACCACGTTATGTCTTCATTTATGAGATGTTCTACAACTCTCGCCTTAGAGGCACGACTTATCCCAAGAATTTTCAAACAAGTTACGTACATTGGGCAAGAGTCAACACTAACACATTATTTTTTCACTTATGAAATGCTCTATAACTCTTGTCTTAGAGGTAAGACTCGACCTAAGAACCATCAAACAACAAGTTATGCCCCATGGGTAAGAGTTGACACCACCACATTGTGTATTAATTTATGAGATACTTTATAACTCTTCCATTAGAGGCAAGACTTAGACCAAGGACTTTCAAGTAACAAGTTGTGTCCCATAGGCAAGAGTTGACATTACCATATTGTGTTTTGATTTATGAGATATTCTATTACCCTTGCCTTCGATGCAAGACTTAATCCAAGGACTTTCAAATAACAAGTTACGTCCCATGGGTAAGAGTTGACACTATCATATTATGTTTTGATTTATGAGATGTTCTATAATTCTTGTCTTAGAGGCAAGACTTAACCCAAGAACTTTTAAACAACAAGTTACGCTCCACTAATAAGATTTGACATTACCACATTGTGTCTTGATTTATGAGATATTTTATAAATCAAGGACTTTTAAACAATAAGTTATGCCCCATGGATAAGGAAAAAAGTCATCTTTTATCATCGTCAAGCTTAAAAACCCTAGTTTTGATACTTCCGTCGGATAGCCTTAAGGGCCCTCGGCCACTCTCCACCGGAGACTGGCCAACAAGTTAACGTTGCTTTTATTGCATGTCCTTTAACAGAAAGGACTTATGCATCTATACTACAACCAGAAGTGGCAAAAAGAGTAACCATTCCAGTAAAACCTTTGACATATTTGCACGGGGAACCAAGAGTGGTATGGGATGAGGAAGAAATTCTCAGATGATTGTTAATGAAGAACTTGAACATGCAGTTGTAGGAAAATTTTCGTATGGCTGACCTGATATTCAGGATCTGAGAAAACTTATACCCAAGCAATGTGACCTTAAAGAAGACGTAAATATTGGATTGTTATGTAATAGATACGTTTTAATAGGAGAATCCAGAATGGAAGACTATGTCAATCTCTTATCAAAACCTATTTTTTACATTGCACACAAGAATTGGAATTCTCCAATACGAACATTAAAGTGGGATCCGCTGTTTGATCCACAAGAAGAGACGTCTATTACCATTACATCGATATCGTTACTAGCTCTACCACCCAACTTCTTTAGAAAAGAAACAATTTTTTCATTAGCGGTAGGTAAACCACTACAAGTTGATATGGCTATGAGTAATAAAACAAGGACCAGTTGCGCAAGGGTAAAAGTGAAGGTGGATTTACTAACAGATCTTCCGAAGAGAGTAAATGTGGGCATAAAAAGGAAGTCAGGTGATATTATGGAAAAATGGATAATGATAAAGTATGATTATCTGCCAAAGTATTGTAAAAATTGTAAGTTACAAGGGCATAATGAAAAGGAGTGCTTCATCCTGCATCTAGAACTTTATCCAAAGGAAGAAGAACATGACATTATAAAGGAAGGAGGAAACAACATTGACAAGGAAACGACAACAAAAGAGCAGAAAGGCCTGGAAGTGGATGTTAGAGATAAAGATAAGCAGAAGGGTACCAACTTTCAAGAACAAAAAAAAAGAAATGAAGGAGGTAGAAGAGAAGGATTTCAACATAGAGGAGGCATGGTCCAGAAGTGGAATCAATAAGAGAAATTAACACAGGAAGAGGCGCTGATCACAGATAATAAGTTCGACATCTTAAAAAAGGAGAAAAATAATAAACAAGGGAAGGAAGCTATAAGTCAAGGCACAGATACACTACAAAAAGACAGCAACACAAAATCTGCAACAAAAGGAGCAATAAAGGATCATGACAGTAGGTCCACAAAGAAATGGGTGAAAGGAATATTTGAGTTAGCAAAGGAGAAAGAGCTCAACTCAGCAAAGATACACAATCAGTCAGATAGGAAAACACCATAAGCAAAAGCATACAGTAGTATAAGTAACATAAATAAAGAAGATAAACAAGCAGCAACATTAATGGAAAACAAAGATGGGAGAGAGGCAAAGATAGTACAAATAGATGATGCTCAGCAGGAGAAATCATTGCAGAAACATAAAAAAAATGAGAAGGAGAAAGAGCCGCCAGATAATATGGACTAACACATGGGTGACCTGGAATATGAAGAATTATCAACTGAAGGTCAACATACTATAAATAAAGAAACACAGCAAGAGCCAACAAAAGAGAAAATGCAAGTTGACAAAGAGGAAGAAAAGAATGAGGAGGAAGAAGAAGAAGAGGACATCCAGGAAAATATCTCAGATGTAAGTACTAAACGAGATCTATCACCAAGACATATCAGAGATCTGAGAGCAGGAAGGAAACAAAACAAAGTGTCAAAGTCTAAAAGTATAAGGAGTAGCTCAGCTAAACCTAATACCTCTAAATAATGATAGAGCATCTATTATTTTGGAATATAAGATCAGTCAACTCAAAATTCATTTGATAGAGTGATTGATCTTAAAAGAAGGTACAAGATTTCTTTTATTGACCTTTTGGAGCCTTTCCAGCGGCCCAAAGAAATAGAAAGCTACAGGAGGAAGTTAGGCATGCAAAATGTTGTTGTGAACTGTTCTTCAAAGATTTGGATTTTTTGGAATGAGAAATGGGAAGGAACTGTAGTTGAGAATAAACAGCAATAAATCACTATTTAGTTTATTCATTCAATCAATAAAAATGAGCTCTGGATAACCTCAGTTTATGCCAGATGTAATGCACTAGAAAGGCTTAAATTGTGGGAAGAGTTGGAAGAGCTTAATAAGGTGATTCATAAAGCCTGGTTAGTTGAAGGAGATTTTAATGTCATCATTAATGATTCAAAGAAGTTGGGGGGAATTAAAGTCACTTTTGATAAAACAATTGATTTTGCACAATGTTTGAGTAATTGTGCATGTCATAATTAACTTTCATAGGTAGTACATATACCTGATAGAATGGAAGGATAGAAAAAGTTTGTATTTTTAAGAGATTTGACAGAGTTCTGGGAAACACCTAATTTATGCAGCAACTTTCTAACTCTAAGGTGGAGCATCTGATAAGAGAGGGGTCGGATCACAGTCCTCTGTTGGTGAAGTATCATGGGAATCAGGACAGGTTTTTAAATTTTTGGTTCCAACATAGCAGTCTTAAAGACTTGATTAAAGCTAGCTGGAATATTCCAGTGGAGGGAAGTCTTTTTCATATTTTTAATGAAAGGTTAAAGAATTTAAGAAAGGTGCTTGCTAAATGGAGTAGAGACACTTATGGAAATTTTTTCCATAGAGTAGCAACTTTAGAAGACATAGTCAGGGTGAAAGAATTGCAGCTAGAAATAAATGCTTCTGATGACAACAGGAAGGAGTTGAGAGAAGCCGAAGAAGAGTTAGTAAAATATTACCATCTTGAGGAGGAATTTTGGTAGCAGAAATTAGGTATGACATGGTTCGATGATGGAGATAGAAACACCAAGTTTTTACATAACTATGTAAGAGGGATAAGGAAGAGACTTTATGTCCATGAAATTGAGAATGATCAAGGAGTAATTTTGAAGGACCAAGAAAACATTGGGGAAGAAGTTTTGAATTGCTTTAAAAAACAATTTATGGAGGATAATACAAATGAGTTGTATGATATGTTGGGCAATATTCCAACCATCATAACAGATGGGCAGAAAGATGAAATGGATAGAACACCTTCGAAGAAGGAAGTCAGACAAGTAGTGTTCTCTTTAAACAGTGAAAGTGTTAGTGGCCCAAATGGTTTCTTAGGGAATTTTTTTCAAAGTTGCTGGGAGGTCATCAGTAAAGATGTGGTAAATTTGGTTATTGCTTTTTTCTGTGGATATGAACTACCCAGGTATGTAACTCATGCTAATTTAGTGTTTCTTCCTAAAAAAGAGTTAGTCAAGAAATTTACTGACTTGAAGCCAATAAGCCTTAGTACTTATATTAGCAAGGTTATATCTAAGGTGATACATGGTAGATTGGTGGACTTATTGCCTTTAATAATTTCTTAAAACCAATCTGGTTTTATGAAGGGTAGAAGTATTGTTGAGAATGTACTGTTGGCTCAAGAAATAATCAGACATATCAAAAAAAGGGATAAACATCTTAATATTGTGGTGAAGTTAGATATGGCAAAGGCCTATGATAGAGTTACATGGGTTTTAATGGCTAAGGTGCTGAGAAAGTTTGGCTTTTCTGAAAGAATCATAGATATGATTTGGAGATTGCTGTCTAATAACTGGTATTCTATATTGGTTAATGGTAAATAATATAGTTTTTTCCAGTCAACTAGGGGCCTAAAACAAGGAGATCCTCTTTCTCCTGCACTTTTTATTATAGCTGCTGAGGTATTAACAAAGAGTCTCAACAAGCTGAATGAAGAGTCCACTTTCATTAGGTATGGCGTGCCAAAATGGAGTGAGAAGATCAATCGTCTGTCTTATACAGATGACACAATATTATTTTGTTCAGGGCATAAAAGATCGATAAAGAAGATGATGAGGGTTTTGGTTGATTATGAGAATGTTTCAAGTCAGCTTATTAATCTAAATAAAAGCTTCCTTTATGTTCATGAGAAAGTACCAATAGCAATAAAGAACAAAATCAGAAGGCTTATAGGTATTACTACTGGTGTTTTCCCTTTTACTTATTTGGGTTGTCCAATAGTTTATGGAAGGAGGAAGAAAAGTCACTTTGAAGAATTGGTTCAAAAGGTAAGGAGAAGAATTTTGGCTTGGCATAGCAAGTTAGTCACTTATGGGGGGAAATACACTCTAATCAAGAGTGTGTTGCAATCATTCCCAGTATATTTGATGTCTGCAATGAACCCGCCTAAGGGTGTCATTGATCAAATACATAAGTTAATGGAAAAGTTCTTTTAGAGTCAAACAGGAGGGTTAAAAGAAAACACTGGATAGCTTGGGAGGAGTTATGCAGGCCCAAGGATGAAGAAGGAGTTGGCTTAAGATCACTACACACTGTTGCAGAGGCTCTATTTGCTAAATTATGGTGGAACTTCCAAACAGCAGCAGGTTCTCTGTGGAGTAATTACATGTGAAACAAGTATTGCAAAAATAAACATTCACTATTAGCTCAAGGTCAAGGTGTTTCACCCATTTCGAAAAAGATGATTCAAGTTAGAGAAGAAGTGGAGCACAATATTTGGTGGCAAATTAAGTCAGGGGAGGCAAGTTTTTGGCATAAGTTAAGCAGTTCATAATGAATGGGAGGTGGAATAAGTTAATGCTCAATTTATACTTGTCTGAAGAAATGGCGGAGTACATAATGAAAAACATCAATCCTACTTTACAAGATGATGTAAGGGATAGAGCATAGTGGATGGGTAGTACAAGTGGAAGCTTTAGTGTTAAAATAGCTTGGCATTTGTTAAGATCTAAAGCAGAAAAAAAGAGGCGTATAAATATATCTGGAACAAGGAACTGCCTTTCAAGATTAATTTTTTTCCATGGAGAGTTTGGAAGTCCAGAGTTCCTACAGATGACAACTTGAAGAAGATGAAATTAAATGTGGTGTCAAGATGCTGGTGTTGTGTGAAAAGTCATCAAGAGACAATGGAACACGTTTTTCTAACATCCTCAATAACTTTACGGCTGTGGAGGTTTTTTGCTAATTTTGCAAGTATTCATGATGAAGGAAGACAACTTGCACATTAGGTGAAAATATAATGGAATAAACAAGGATCAAACAGGTTACAACAAATTTGTAGAGTCATTCCAGCTGTGTTGATTTGGATCTTATAGAAGAGAAGAAACTCCATTAAACATGGAGGCAACATATCATTCTCTGGGATGGTTAATCAGGTTGAACAAATAATGCATCATATTTTGAGAAAGAGATATAAGTGGAGTAGAGTTAATGCTATGAAATGGGAGGACATAATTCAGTATGTCAATACCTACAGGCCAAAGATTCATTATCGATTAGTGAAATGGGAATTACCAGAAAATGGTGGTGTTAAGTGTAACACAGATGGTGCATGTAGAGGCAATCTTGGAATTGGAGCTTATGGTTTTTGCTTGAGGAATGTAGAAGGTGATCTCTTGTATGCACAAGGAGAAAATATTGGACACACCACAAATGTCATTGCAGAAATGAGGCCATATAAGAAGCAATCAGGTACTGCTGGGATCATAATATCAGAAAATTGGAAGTGGAATCAGATTCTTTACTGATGGTCAAGATAATCAATAATGTATGGAAAGTACCATGGGAGGTGATTGAGAAACTAGAGGATATACTGAGAGTTGAGGAACAGATGGAGATACAAGTCAAGCATATTTATAGGGAAGGGAATGCCTTAGCTGATTACATAGCTAACCTAGCTATTGACACAACTAGCAAAGTGAGTTTCAATTCAGTACAGCAAATACCAAGCAAAGAAAAAAGAATCATTAACACAGAAAAGGCACAGATACCAGCACTAAGAATAACATCTAGATACATAAAGCCACATATATAATTTTGGCAACAGAGACAAAGCACAGATGGTGCAGATTCTAAGCAGCTAGATTTTTATATCATAAGGGTTCCTTGGTTAAGAAAGCTACAGTTGATAATCAGATTTGCTAAGCTAAGATTAGTACAAAATACATCACCAAAACCTAAGGGATATGGAAGCAGCTTTAGCAATGATTTTAGAATATCAACATCAATCTCAGGTGTATTAACACACCTACAAAATAGAAGTAAATCTCAGGTAGATTTACAAAAAGCAATTTGGCCGACTTGGTGAAACAAAGAAGTAGAGCACAAGGTTTACCTTGGCGTGGATTCAGATGGCTTCAACCCCAAAGAACAACTTTCATAACCCCATTTACCTGCACAAGCAAGCATTGTTATAGTTCGATTTCAGGTGCAGAATCAACAAAGAAGTAGGTGGTCTTTACCTTGGTCAAGAGGCACATCTTGTGCTAAAAGAAAATACTGGCTTAGAGAAGGAATAAAAGTGCAAATAATACATAACAACAGAGAAACCATGGTGGATTTCCACCGGCAACAAGCAGGTAACATGGAGCAGGAGCTGCGAAATGGAAATTGAGCACAAAAAAGGAAAGTAAAGTTAAGTTATATATCTAGGATATTTAATTTGGGTTGAACCCAAACAAATGTAATTTATTTCTCCTTTGGGCCTTAGTGCTGGATATGTATGTTTTGGATTGATTAAATAAAACGGCCAATCGGCCGAATAAAAATTTGTTTTAAAAAAAAAAAAGTTATGTCCCATGGGTAAAAGTTGACAGTACCACACTATGTCTTAATTTGTAAGATATTCTATAACTCTCACCTTAAAGACTCAAATTAGTCCAAGGACTTTCAAACAACAAGTTACGCTCCATGGGGCAAAAGTTGATGCTACTACATCATGTCTTGATTTATGAGATATTCTATAACTCTTGCCGTGGAGGTAAGACTTAGCCGATAAGTTATGCCCCATGGACAAGACTTGACACTATCATATTGTGTCTTGATTTATGTTATGCTCTATTTGTCTTGCCTCTAATACAAAACTTAGTCCAAGAACCTCCCAAAAGAACAAGTTACACCCAATGGACAAGTGTTGACACTACCACATTGTTTTTTGATTTATGAGATATTCTATAACTCTTGTCTTAGAAGCAAGACTTAACTCAACCATTTTCAAACAACAAGTTATGCTCCACAAGCAAGACTTGCCATTGCCACATTGTTCCTTGATTTATGAGTTGTTCTATAATTTTTGTCTTAGAGGCAAAACTTATTTCAAAGAACTTTCTAACAGCAATTCATGCCCTTAAATTTGCTTTGATGTCAAAAAAAGAAGATTCCGTTGCGGATTATCTAATTTTTTATTTATTAGCAAAATATAATAGAAGTTGAGAAAAAAAAATATCAAACAAAATAGAGAAATAACAAAAAAGAGATTGAGAAAAAAATACAAAAAAATAAAGGTTAAGAAAAAAACGAAGAATTAAAGAAATTGACAAAAACAAAAACGAGAGGAAAAAAATAAAGATAAAATTTGAGAAAAATGAAGAGAAATGATAGAAACAAATTATAAAAGAAAAATAAAGGTTGAGACAAATAAAAAAAGAAATGAAGTAATAGATAATGTTAGAGAAAAAGAGAAAAAAAATAAAGGTTGAGACAAATGAATTAAAATACGAAAAAAAAATTAAAGAAAAAATTTAAAAGTGAAAATAATTAAAATAAAAATAGAATTTGAGAGACAAATGAGTATGAAAAGTTTAAAAATATTTGACGCGTAGAGGGGAAAAATTGTACTTATATTATACTTAAAAAAAAAAAAAACTAGTCTTTAAGAACTTTTCTTATTTGGGTCAAAAATCCAAAACCACCACTATTGGGGTTGTACCATGTAATTCGGTAAAGTTTGGGCTGCACTACTTATCAATTCGACTTGGATTGGGCCAAACATTTTACTTTTGTATAATAACATAAATCCCACCTTCTTGAAATATATTTACCTTCTCTCTCATTTTTTAGATTTAATTTTCTCTTTCCCTTTTCTTATACATTACTAGTCGACTATATACATAACTACTTTATGTATATAAACTAATTATGACGACGTTTTATAAGGAAAAGAACGAATATCTCATTATTAATGAACGCAATTAACGCCACTTTGATTGGCATTAGATTTAAGCTTTGTGATTTTTGACCGTGCATATTTAAATTTTTATTATTAAAATATTTATTATTTGATTTTTTTATATTAAAAATATGTTAGGTTATTTTTAAAAATATATTATCCTCAAATATAATATATCAATATAAATTTAGCACATACATGAAATGATTGGGTTTAATAATTAATTCTTTAAGTCTGTAAAAATTCACAAGCAAAGGAACAAAATACTTGCACATTTTAATTAATTGAAAACTAAAATGTGTTTAATTAGATATCACACGAACTTAGAACTTGTTGATATTTTACACTTTGTTTGGATGGTGGTTTGTCATGATTTTATAATATACGGTACTGTATGGTATGGTATTGTACTATACAGTATAGTACCATATAATATTTGGATGGACGGTATCATTCACTGTTGTTTAATAACAATTTTATTAGTTGGTTTGACGGTATGATACTGTTGTAGACATATAAAAATTCAACGGGTTAAATTCATATAAAATTTGAGTTTAATTCATGATCATTTGGGTTGATTAATTAATTTGAGCCCTATAAATTAATTAGTTCATTTTATTAAATCCAAGACCAAGGTACATTACACTTTGGAGCCCAGACTCATGCCACGTGTCAGCGTGACTTGGCGTCCCCGTCAAATCTAAGACCAATGAGACGGTGCCACATGTACAAATGACGTGAAAATCTCATTCAAATTCAAGAACCAGTCAAAAGCCGCCAAGTGTCAAAGTGACATATTTCGGCCAATCACAAGCAACCAGGTCTACTCCTACAAGTATAAATAAGAGGTAACATAACATTCTAAGAACATTCTGAAAGAGGAATTTGAAGATCATTGACAACATCGACATCAACTATCAAGTTCTTGCAAGGAGCAATCGACGGAGTTTTTTCCGGAGATTATTCCAAAGCGATAAAATATTTTCCAATATTTTCAGTGATTGAAATACATCCCTATGAGTCCAGACCATTCAATGATTCGAGAAACACGCTACTGAAGGCCCTCGATCATTTCGAAGTTTAGGAGAGAAGAATCAAGAGAGTTACAAAATTGTACTCACTAGATTCATAAATAAAATTACTTTTTTCCTTTTATTTATCTTTGGTTGTAGTTAATTTTCTATGCTTTGAAAGTTTATTGCAAATAAATTTTGGCACACCCACTAGGACCATGTTTGCTTTTCATCTCTTCCTTCTGTAAGTCAAAAGCTATAAATTCAACTATTGCAGTGGACTTCCGCAAAACAAACAATGTTATATGCAAGGGCGCTACTGTCGCATCTGCCAGCCTCATCGTGTTGGACCGATTACTCGTCAAAATTTCAAGGCTAGTGGCTTGGATGAATCCGAATACTTCACCTTTTTGGAGATATCGAAAAACAACATCTCTCATATGGCGGCTGTTGAGGGTAATCTTGAATCCATGTTCTTTGGTGAACTTTCTTTAACTGGATCCAACTTTGGTAAACCTGAAGATTCAACGGATTTTCCAATTTTAATGAAGGTCAATGCCTTAACGCCTGACTCAACTGACATGTAAAAGAAGTTCACAATGATGGAGCAGACCATTGAAGCCTTAAAAAAGTCGGTTGACGACAAGAATCTTCATATCGCTCAACTCATGAACAAACTAGAGGCCTGCGAACCAGGAGAGTCGAGTCACATCCCTACTTATCTACCCAGTTCACTCCACAAAATATGGATGTTGAGGAATTACCTACTAAGTCTAAATTTCAAAAGGAGAAACAATCTGTTTTAGCTGCAGCTTTATCTGTCCAACAATTGCAAGACATGATAACAAACACCATCTGGCTCAATATGGTGGAGCACCATAGAGTTCGTTGTATTACTTCAAGCCTTACACAAGACGAATTGATTGTGTACCTATGCCAACGAGCTATCAACCACCAAAGTTGCAACAATTTGATGGCAAGGGAAACCTGAGGCAACACATTACCCATTTTGTCAAAACATGTACCAATGTTGGAACACATGACGATCTCTTGGTAAAAGAGTTTGTTCGTTCGTTGAAGGGGGTTGCATTTGACTGGTATATTAACCTAGAGTATGAGTCAATTGAGAGTTTGGATCAGCCCGAGAAGGAATTTCTCAATCGATTGTATGGCACTCGACAACTATGAACATGATAAAGTTGACTGGCATTAAGCTGTCGCGCCCCATTTTTCCTCGCGGAAGGCGGGATTCGACTTGACAAACTCTTTTTGGGATGCATTTTAAAAGGGTGTGAGAGTCGCCACCTAACGTATTAAGGTGCGTTAGGGCACCGGTCCAGGCTGCTAAGAACCTATTTTTTGTTTTTAAGTCTTAGTTCATCAGAGTTCGGGTAAGGGTTCAAATTACCTCAAAAGGAAGGTGTTAGGCACCTTACGAGGTCCACAAAGATGGTTCCCGATCGAATTCATATTTTACATGGGGATTATATGTGATCAAATAAAGGTCTCTTCTTTTATTATTAATTTACTATTTAGCTAAGCGATAAGATAATAAATAAGCAAACACATGTCATTTGTTAATGCTAATTGTCGATTATCTAGGTGATAAAATAAATAAAAAAACATAGAAATAAGATAAGCGAGGAGAAAGAAACGACATAACTTATAATAAAAAGGGGACTGCTTTATAATAAACTAGCTACCCCAAATAAACATGTAAAATAAATAAAAAGACTAAAAGAAATCGTCTGATTCAAACAAAGAGATGTTTTGGATTTATTCGGATCAGAAATCAAACTTGTTAATCATTATCCGACCCAAAGGCCGAACTCTTAGACAAGTAATAATGTCATTAGCCTCGACGTTAATATTTGTTGGGATCATCATATCCGAAAAGGGCTACCCGTCCCACCCCACCTAGGCTGGATGTCAAGTTTAAGGTCGTTCTATGACAAGGACAAAACTAACGTTTTTAGTAATATTTAACGTCCCGACTATCGTCCAAGAGGCATTGGACTTTGCTATTTTGGATTTTTGTTCTTGACTAAAAGAAAACTATGTTGCCTAGGACTCGAAGCGCTAACATATTGGTAAACAGGTAGCACGTAATAATCCCAAGTTAGCCTCTTGATTAGTTAATGTTAATTAGTGTGATGACACGCAAATTATATTATCATTAACCTATAGGCATGGTGTCTAAATGTTCAACAAGTAGTGATAAAAGACGACTGTGATTCGTGAATGTAACATCATTGTGTGTTTATGAGAGGTGTCAAAAGTGTGGTAAATGTGTCAAACAAAAAATGTGCTTGTGAATTAAGTGTTGTAAAATATAAATGAGAACATAAGAAATCAACAAGAATATTAAAAGGCATTAACATGTTAAGGATGCCATAATATGCCTACTCTAGTGTTTAAACATATCGAAAAGTGCTTAAAATATGTATTTTAATAAATCAGTAGTTGTACTATTGCAGGAATTTCATAGTGATATGCTGAAAGTGTGTCAATCGTACTAAGATGTCTTAAAGCTAACATTTTGACATGCTGATATTATATTTAAACATGATGGAGATATGCCAACATATCGAAACTTTAAGTTAACATGCTGGAAGTAGTTATGACATGCTGAAAGATTAATTAGACATGCTGTAAAACTAATTAGAAATACTGAAAAATTAATCAAATATATGATGAACATGCCTAATACTTATGTTTAACATGCGACCAAGTACACTAATACGGTGACATGCTTGATATCAATAATCTACTAATATGCTTGATGTCAAATAATTTAGCAATGCGTTGGATGTCAAATATGCTAAGATGTATTGATGTCTATTTTAACATGCTAATATGTGAGAATCAAAATGAATAACTAGAATGTGATGAAAAATGACTTTGATGCTAAAAATACGTGGTAAACAGTATTCATCGATTTCCGTATTGCCAAAACTAAATTCAATATATCGAAATTAATTTAAATTCCTAAAGTAGGATTTCTAGGCGACCAAGTAAGTACGTTAATAGATTTTAAGTCGCGTTTTGCCTAAGTGTTTCATAGAGCATATAAGACACGTAAAAAACCTAAATTGTGCCTACCACTCCGTTCATAGAGCACGTAATCTCCGCCCCCAAAAGCAGTCTCCGAAATTTATTTATTACAATAATAAAAGTGTCTTTACAAATATTACACATCAAATAATAAAAGTAAGAAAAGAAAATTATAGTAAAACTAATGATACTGACTAATACAAGATAATGATATCTACTCTGGCGACTCTTCCATTTTGAAACCTGCTAAACACAACTAAATAGCATGACAAGCACAAGATATACAAATATATAGCATACAAGCACGGCAAAATTATTTCCTATAGACATGCTTACTAGTTTTCGTGGCATGATATAGTCAACACACATATTTTAAAAATATTGCATCGATTTAGGGACTCACTAGTGAGCAGCAGTAAAAGAATAATAACAAAAATGGTCAAACCCACGTAACAATAAAGTATGCGAGATGCTTTCAATTCTCTTGAAGGAAATACCAAAGCACCTTTAGAGTAATTAATTGCCTTAAAGTAACTAGTACTTTGTTTGAAATAGTAGTAGTAGATTGTAATAGAACTTGAGAGCTGTGAATTGAGAAGTGAGAAATTGAGAGGTGCTGAACTTGTGAATCAATAAAAAAATAAGAGTTGTTTATATAGTGAAGAGGCCGTGAATTAAGGTCCAATTAGCCACCACGGAAAAGGAAAAGTAATATTTTGAAAATCAATCCCAATTGATCAGGTAAAAGGAAAGAAATATTTTCAAAATTATCAGAATCAATTAAGGGGCCAATCAATCAATCATCCACAAATCAGTCCAAAAATAACAGAGCATGTGTTTAGCAAAATCAATTAACAATAATTAATTTTCTTAAGTTAAGCAAGTAGAAATCAATTAAAATCAAGTTTACCATAAATAGGAAAGTATCAAATCTATCTCAATTAATCAAGAGATTAGCAAACAAATAATCTGCAGTGATTAGTAATAAGCATCTTGTTAGAAAATTAAAACCAAGTCACAAAAGAAATTGGGATTTTCTTACACATGTTAACTAAGAGGCATAAAAAAAAATGTCAAGTTGCAAGAAATTAGGCGTTTTCACATCTAACAGACCCAGAGATGAACATGAACAAATAATTCCATGAATTTAATCACAATCAAAAGTTACATGTCACGAAAATTTAATTTAAACAAACAAACATGCAATTTGAGTTTTAGGACATCAAACATGCTGGTGCTGGTGTTGCGATGGGCGGCGACAACGGATCTGCTGGGGCCGGGTAGAGACTTGATGACGACTTGGAACGACGGAGCTCCAGCAACTGAGTCCCTCGCGGCGCCGAAGAAAAAAGATGATGGAGGATGCTGTTGACACGGGGGAAGGGGAGACGATGCTTGGTCGTGGTTGGTATCCGATGTGGATGGTGTTCGGCAGCCATGGCTGCCTTCCTTTGAGCGAGCGAGCGAGAGAGAGCAATTGAGGGAGGGAGACAGAGTAGAGAGAGAGAGAAAGGCTTGTTGTGGCAATTAGGGTTTGTGGCATTAAATAAGGAAAGAAGGTGATGAGGCATCTCAGCAGTTAGATCATACTTGGTCAACGGCTGAGATTAAAATGGGGTCAATAATTTGATTTGGTTAACTTTGAAATATTCGTGGCTAAAATTGAAATGAGTTGTATGCAATCTGGCTAGAATTGTAATGGGTCAAGTGAATTATGGTTAGAGTTGTAATGATTTGGACCAAAATTGACAAAGTGATATTAATTTAGGCCGCTATTTAAATGCTAGTAGTAGTAAATAATAATAGTAGTAATTAAATAATAACTAATAATAAATAATAAATAATAATAATTTAATTGAATAATTATAATAATTAAATAATAATAATTAAATAAATTATAATAATAAATAATAATATATATAATAATAATGTTAGTAAATAAACAAAAATACTCAGATAAATGGTATTAAATAATGGGGAATTAGATATTGTGTCTGCGAAAAAATCGTGAGTGTGCACAATTATGTGAAAAAATTATTTAATTAATAAAATTATGTAAAATATCGTATTTAATTTAAAAAATTATAAAAATGATGCTAAAAGATGCTAAAATGATTTATGCATTTTTCTAAATTATGAATGCGATATGTCGAAAATCTGTTTGATGCAAGAAAAATATGCAACAATACTATTGTTTAAAAATTAACGATTTTGTTAAAATGGCAGCCTAAATGTAGTATCGGGAGGCCAAAATTATGTGTCAACAGCTGCCCCTTTGTTGTTTGAGAATTATAAAAGAATTTTCAAGCAACGAAAGTTGACGTAGTAGTCAATTTTGTCCGACCGAGATGACAGCTCGCAAGGAAGAAAGCAACGGGGGTGTTTAAAAATAGTGTGGACGAGACTTTGACTTTAAGTCACCTACATATCTCTGTTTTTACGAGAATCAGGCCGTATGTAGTTCTAAATTTAGGAACGAACAATATTCCTAAAGAATGTTAATGACAAAGGTTGCGGCGTCAACAAATGGTATTGTGGGTCAGTGAGATGGTAGTGAATAGAATTTGTAATAATGACGTATGGAGAATTTTGAAAATGTTGAGATAAGTGAGTTTCAAGATAAGCTCAGGTAATGAATGAATAAGTGAGGTGATATTTCGAAATCAGAAATGAAAATTATTTCTGTCTGTTATTCCTTCTCCGTTACCTGCGTCTTTATATCACTAAATAATAAGGTTAGGCATGTAAGATATAAACAGTTGATAAACGTAACATAATAAAAAAAATGTATCTGTTGCACTGTTGAGTCAGATATTTTGGCTTCTTGATGTGATGTTGAATCGTAGCGTTGGATCAACTGTTTAGCTTCTCGATATGACATTGATTAGTTGCTTAACCTCTCGATGCTGGATCATCTATTTATGACGTTGAATCGGCTGATGAATCTTTTGATATAGTGTTGGATCAACTGTTTAGCTTCTCGGTATGACGTTGGATTGGTTGTTGAACATCTCGATGTTGGATCAGTTGTTTGGCTTCTCAATAGGATGTTGGATTGGTTGTTGAACCTCTCGATGTTGGATCAGTTGATTGGTTTCTCGTTGTGATGTTGGATCGACTGATGAACCTTTGATATAGCGTTGGATCAGCTCTTTGGCTTCTCGATGGGGTATTGGATCGACTGTTGAACCTTTCGGTGTTGGATCAGCTGTTTGGATTATTGATAGGATGTTGGATCAGGTGTTGAACCTCTCGATGTTGGATCAGTTGTTTGGCTTCTTGATATGATGTTGGATAGGCTGTTGAACCTCTCGATGTCGGATCAGCTGTTTGGCTTCTCGATATGACGTTGGATCGGCTGTTGAACCTCTCGATGTTGGATCAGCTGTTTGCCTTCTCGATATAACGTTGGATCGGTTGTTGAACCTCTCGATGTTGGATCAGCTATTTTTCTTCTCGACATGGAGTAACCTGTACTTGTTAAAAAATGGTTAGCACGGATGTATATAAAGTTGAGTGAGAAATAAAATATATCTGTTGTATTGTTCAATCAACGGTGAGCCTCTCGTCATGATGTTGGCCGTTAGGCTCTTTGTAATGGAGTGATTCTTGTTATCTGCACCTGTTAATCCCGTACTCAAAGAAAAATCATGAGTTTGTAAAAAGGGGAGGTTGATTTGTGCTTCCTCCTTGACTGAAGTGTCCTCCTCTTTGATGTCGTCGTCTTGTTGATGAGTTTTGTCCGGGCCTTCACTTGGGTAGACAGATAGTAAATGGATGTTTTCAAAGAAAATCATTTTGAAAAGAAAATTTGTCTTTTGAAAGTAATAAGTAAAATCTGTTAGAATAAATATGAAAACTTTGTTGAATCGTTGATTGTGACATGTTTTGAGACAGCGCAACATTTTGCGGATCCTTGTTCTCTTGTTAAGAAATTTTTGAGGATTACTCAAAAATATCCTCAAAAATTTCTGCCCCAGTATAGGACTAACTCGTTGTAGGAATTCCACACTCTTCTTATTGGAATTTTTTAGGTCGTCTCAAAAATTCTTCCCCAGTTTATAATTTATGCCGATGTCATGCCCACGTATTATTTTTGAGGTCCTCTAAAAAATTCTACCCCAGTTACAGTCTTATATTCTTGCACCACTCAAAAGAAAACATTAGTCCAAGAGAAATGGTTGTCCTATATTTGAATATCGTAACCTCAAATGTAATCTGCCTTTATATGCTCAAGAGTTGGGTTAATTAGCTTGACGATTTGAAAGTGTAGGAATGTGAAAGATAGGGGGGAAAGAAGTGTTTTATTAGATAAGGACCAGACCCAAAGTGAGCTGCCTACGTATCCAAATGGAAGTCAGGTCGAACGTAGTTCATGAGTTCAAGGAAATGTAGAGAAAATGAGAAAATGTTGCAAGTCGTAAGGCTAGTAAAATAGTGACGTGAAAGAGGAACGTCAATTCATGTGATGCACCTTATGTTTCTTTTTTGAACGTATTGGGTCTAGTTGGACAGAGTAGGATTGATCCTTGTCTCGAGAACCATAAATAACGTGGGTCACTTTATAATTTTGATGACCTTGCATTTGAGGTATGGAGTGCATTGAACCTTCTTTCTCTCTCCTTTGGATGGATTCTTCATTTCATATTCTAATTTCTTTCAAATCGAAAATAGACTTTCAAAATTGTGATTGACCAGGACGAACATTTTCTAAAAGTATATTCCGTCTAGTGTTTTGAGGAAAATTTGGACTAGTTCCTCCTCAAGTACAGTAGGACATATTTTGGAAGCCTCTATCCTTCATCGAGTTGCATATTCCTCAAAAAATTCATAGGTCTCTCTATTCATCTTAAGCAATTCTCGCATTGTCGGACCAGTATTGATATTAAACTTGTATTGCCTCACAAAATCTCAAGCCAATTCTTCCCAATTATGCCACTTGTCAAAGTCTTGTTAGGTGAACCATGTGAGTGTCATTCCTGACAAACTCTGAATAAACAGTCTCATAAGGAGAGACTCATTTTGCCCTATGCCAATTAATCTGCCGCTATACTCCTTCAGATGTGTTATTGGATCCCTATGCCCATCAAATGTGTTGAACTTGGGAACTTCGTATACTGGAGGTAATTCAACCCACGGATGTATACATAATTTCTCATACCTCAAATCGTAGATACCCCTAGAACTCATTTCTTCTTTCATCCTTCTCTCTATGTCACAAAGCCTTTGCCAACGTTCCTCTAAATTGAGCCTTTCACTTTCAAGAGTATTAAGTACGGAAGAAAATTACGAGAAGGGGTGTGGGTAAGGCGAGGATAAGGAGTCATAGCGTTTTGCCTTAGGCGATGAGAAAGAGAATTGAAAACTTTTCGGATATTGAGCATATTTTTCATGTTGCAGATTTTCACTTGAGTTCGATGTTCAAATGCTACACAACCTTAAAAAATAAAAATAAGTAAGGCAAAAAGTTACCACATAATGCATAAGTTCAACACATAATATATACAAAACAAAAGTCATTCTAGGAGGAAGACTAAGCCTTAATAAGCGTTCTAGGCGTAAAGATTTGAGTTCCTAATGCACAAAACATGATAACGATAGGGTATGATATTGATTTTGCAATTGTTATCGTAAAGAAGGTAAGAGAGATAGAAAATGAACAAGGTTGACTTTTATTGAACATCAGATTTGTTGATTCATATCATATTGTTGATTCATCCAACTCCATATAGAAAAGTAATAAAGCAGCGGAAAAGAAAGTTTTATTATGGTGAGACTGAACTCATTAAATGATAGCCTACGTATCCCTCATATAGGGGAATCAGGTCAACCGTAGTTCACATTACATAAGGAAGGAAGACGTAAAAAGGAAACTGCAGAATGTAAAATTTGAAGAAATGTCAAATGCTTGAGAATCTGGAGCGGAGAATCAATATGTTGTCATCTTCACCAATGTAGAATCGTTGCAAGTCAAGCCTAATAAATCACTCATCATCATGATTCGGCTGCATCACACTTGTCACCTTGTCATCAATCAGTGCTTGAATTTTGTCTTTCAAAGTTCGACACTATTCTGTGGCGTGTCCTTTCATCCCTGAATGATAAGCACAAATTTTAGAACGATCAAACCATGGCGCACATGTATTCATGACAATTGCGGGAATAGGAGTGATGTAGCCAGCCATCCTTAGTCTCTCATAAAGTTGAGCTATGGGTTCAATCAAAGGAGTGTACTGTCTTGGTAGATTTTTCTGAAGCTTACGTTGAGATTTGGTAGTTTTGTTAGTTTGTTGATTTGTGAGTGGACTTGGGTAAGAAACTGGAATGTTGTTTGATGTTGGAGCAACAAATGAAAGGGGGTACCAAACAGTCTGTGGAAGAGGTTTTGTAAAGGAATGGGGATAATAGGCTTGGACATAATTAGAGGTTGGGATGATTTCTGGGGCTGGGCACCATATCAGTTGAGGTTGAGGTGCTCTTATTTCAGGCTTCGAAGGTTTGAATTCCTCCTCGATGATTGTCTTTCCCTTATTCTTGGACTGTGGCCTAACCAAATTTGCCTCGACTATGAGCTTCCTTTTAAGCTTATTGTTAAACTGCCTAATAAAATCAGTTGCCAAATGATTCTAAGAAACCCAGTCGCTAGGGCCTTTATTTGCATACCACATCAATGTTGGACCTGTAAGTGAACAGACAAAGAGCTTTATCTTGAGACCATCACTTTGCCCTATAACTGCTAGTTCATTAAGATAGGCCTTCAAATGACAATGAGGGTTTCTTGACCCATCATATAATGGAAAGTTCAGGTCCACAATTTTATCCTTGTCCTTTTCCCTTGATTTGAGTGACTTATTCATTTTGGGCTGTTGAGATGATCCTGTCTCATGGTTAGGGACTTGTCCTTCCATCTTTTTGTCCTCACCCGTATTGGTCAACTCAATAAGTTCTTTTAGCAATGCAATTGAAAACTGTCTTGGGGACATGGGTATATCACGATCAGATGTAGGTGAAGTTACCGATATAGGGGACTCTGTGGTGTGGATGGGAGGGTTGAAGTTAGCTTCAGATAGTGGCTCTTAAAAGCCTGGTGGCATCTCAACTGAACCTCGAATATCAGTCATTATTCCCCTAATTAGCTCCATTCTTCTTCTGATGCTCGAAATGACTCTGTTTTGATGCAACCCCAAGCTTTCGTACTTAGCTTCGCTATTGGCAAGGTCGATAAACATTGCTTGACTAGCCATTTATGATGGTCAACTTTAGTCAACCTAAGAAAAAGGACTTATAATTAGAAACAAAGAGTATGCTCATTTGAAAATAATGAGTTATGCTCATTTAGAGTGAATAGACGTTAGGATAGCTCTATGTAACTTAGAGATTGTGAAGGCTGGAGTGCGACATGAACATGATGATATTACTATTCAAGAATCGTGGTAAGGCAGTAGTATATAGATGTTAGAAGCAATAGGAAGAAGATTTCCTAAATGATAGGTTGTACTAAAAGATTGTGAATAAGACTAAAACCTTTTATCACATCAAGAGTTGAACCCAGGAAGGAATTAACGTCCTAACGAATGAGTTAGGAGGACAGATTAAAGGGAAGTTTTGAATAAACCCTAAGAGTGCATTGTAGGGTCCCAACATGATAAGGATTTTGAAAGTAAAGAACTCCAAAATAAGGAACACTAAGAATAAGGATCGTTTAGTACAAGGAAGACAACAACATGATAAACAAGATATCAATGCATACATGGTAATGCAACACATAGCAAATAATTGTGAGTCCTTTTAAGGTCGTGAACCTCTTTGGACTCTGAGTGAGACTAACATTTAACGCATCAAGGAAGCCAAGGCATCCAACGTTAAATGGGATGCATATTCCTTAATAAAAGAAATATGTATCCAAGGCCTAAATGATAAGAGTAGGTTTATGACATGGTTCCCCCAAGTGGGCAACTCGAGAGTGGGAAAACTTGTGGATTTCAATGCACCGCTGATCGACCGATCCACAAGGAATTTCCCGAAGGGTGTTTTAGGAATGAACGTCCGTGATACCAAGCAACCGTTCGTAGAAAGAAAATAAAAGAGGTTCCAAGTGGAGAAAAGTATGAGTGGAATGCCAGTTATATGAAAGCAATAACACATAACATGTAACAACATACGATAATTATGCTTTAGCAAATAGAAACATTTAAAATCAAAGTAGGTGTGGAGAAACAAAAATATAAAAATAAAGAAGGAGAAGGGACAGATAAATCATGATGTGAATGAATAATACGAAAAAAACATATAGAAAATAAAATCATGTCAAAAGCAAATATTATAAAAAAAAATAAAGAGAATCTCATATAAAGCACAAATTCGTGATGGTTAGAACCTAATATCCCCAGCAGAGACGCCATCCTGTCGCGCCCCATTTTTTCTCGTGGAAGGCGGGATTCGACTTGACAAACTCTTTCTGGGATGCGTTTTAAAAGGGTGTGAGAGTTTCCACCTAACGTATAATGGTGCGTTAGGGCACCGATCCAGGCTGCTAAAAACTTATTTTTTGTTTTTAAGTCTTAGTTCACCAGAGTTCGGGTAAGGGTTCAAATTACCTCAAAAGGAAGGAGTTAGGCACTTTTCGAGGTCCACAAAGGTGGTTCCCGACCTAATTCATACTTTACATGGGGATTCTATGTGATCAAATAAAAGTCTCTTCTTTTATTATTAATTTACTATTTAGCTAAGCGATATGATAATAAATAAGCAAACACATGTCATTTGTTAATGCTAATTGTCGATTATCTAGGTGATAAAATAAATTAAAAAAATATAGAAATAAGATAAGCGAGGAGAAAGAAACGACATAATTTATAATAAAAAGGGGACTGCTTTATAATAAACTAGCTACCCCAAATAAACATGTAAAATAAATAAAAAGACTAAAAGAAATCGTCCGAGTCAAACAAAGAGATGTTTTGGTTTTATTCGGATCAGAAACCCAACTTGTTAATCATCATCCGACCCAAAGGCCGAACTCTTAGACAAGTAATAATATCATTAGCCTCGCCATTAATATTTGTTGGGATCATCATATCCGAAAAGGGCTACCCGTCCCACCCCACCTAGGATGGATGTCAAGTCTAAGGGAGTTCTATGACAAGGACAAAACTAACGTATTTAGTAATATTTAACGTCCCGACTATCATTCAAGAGGCATTGGACTTTTCTATTTTGGATTTGTGTTCTTGACTAAAAGAAAACTATGTTGCCTAGGACTCGAAGCGCGAACATATTGGACAACAGGTAGCACGTAATAATCCCAAGTTAGCCTCTTGATTAGTTAATGTTAATTAGTGTGATGACACGCAAAGACAAGCAAATTATATTATCATTAACCTATAGGCATGACGTCTAAATGTTCAACAAGTAGTGATAAAGGATGACTGTGATTTGTGAATGTAACATCATTGTGTGTTTATGAGAGGTGTCAAAAGTGTGGTAAATGTGTCAAACAAAAAATGTGCTTGTGAATTAAGTGTTGTAAAATATAAATGAGAACATAAGAAATCAACAAGAATATTAAAAGGCATTAACATGTTAAGGATGCCATAATATACCTACTCTAGTGTTTAATCATATCGAAAAATGCTCAAAAATATGTATTTTAATAAACCAGCAGTTGTACTATTGCAGGAATTTCATAGTGATATGCTGAAAGTGTATCAATCGTACTAAGATGTCTTAAAGCCAATATTTTGACATGCTGATATTATATTTAAACATGATGGAGATATGCCAACATACCGAAACTTTAAGTTAACATGCTGGAAGTAGTTATGACATGCTGAAAGATTAATTAGACATGCTGTAAAACTAATTAGACATACTGAAAAATTAATCAAATATATGATGAACATGCCTAATACTTATGTTTAACATGCGACCAAGTACACTAATACGGTGACATGCTTGATATCAATAATCTACTAATATGCTTGATGTCAAATAATTTAGCAATACGTTGGATGTCAAATATGCTAAGATGTATTGATGTCTATTTTAACATGTTAATATGTGAGAATCAATATGAATATCTAGAATGTGATGAAAAATGACTTTGATGCTAAAAATACGTGGTAAACAGTATTCATCGATTTCTGTGTTGCCAAAACTTAATTCGATATATCAAAATTAATTAAAATTCCTAAAGCAAGATTTCTAGGCGGCCAAGTAAGTACGTTAATAGATTTTAAGTCGTGTTTTGCCTAAGTGTTTCATATAGCATATAAGACACATAAAAAACCTAAATTGTGCCTACCACTCTGTTCATAGAGTACGTAATTCCCGCCCCCCAAAAGCAGTCTTCGAAATTTATTTATTACAATAATAAAAGTGTCTTTACAAATATAACACATCAAATAATAAAAGTAAGAAAAGAAAATTATACTAAAACTAATGATACTGACTAATACAAGATAATGATATCTACTCTGGCGACTCTTCCATTTTGAAACCTGCTAAACACAACTAAATAGCATGACAAACACAAGATGCTAAAATGATTTATGCATTTTTCTAATTTATAAATGCGATATGTCGAAAATCTGTTTGATGCAAGAAAAATATGCAACAATACTAATGTTTAAAAATTAACGATTTTGTTAAAATGGCAGCCTAAATGTAGTATCGGGAGGTCAAAATTGGGTGTCAACATAAGCAAAGAAAGGATGAGCCTATAATGGATTACGTCAATCGCTAGAGATCGTTGAGTTTAGACTACAAAGATCGCCTTTTTCGAAATATCTGTTGTAGAAATGTGCATTTAAGGAATGCATTGGGGCCTTCTATACATACTACAAGGAATCAACCCTCGAGCATTTAAAGAACTTGCTACACGAGCAGACGACATGAAGTTGAGCATCGCAAGTCATGGGAAGACATCCCCTTTTATTGACCCGACGAGAGAAAAAAGGGAGTTCAAAAAAGGTATGACCTCAAAGACTAACGAGTCCATGGCAGTGAAATAAACTTTTGAAGGTCATAACCAAGCAAAAGGTGATGGAAGATGAAGCCTCGAGGCAATATTCGAGAGAGGATAAACGTCGTCCAACCTTGAAAGAGTTAGAAGCTAAGGTTTATCCATTTCCAGATTTAGATGTACCTATGATACTGGATAAATTGCTAGGTAAGAAAATCATTGATCAACCTGAATCAAAAAGGCCAGAGAATATCAATAATGTCAATGATCCCAAGTACTGCAAGTATTATTGCGTCGTCGGTCACCCAATGGGAAAGTGCTTTATCTTGAAAGAGAAAATCATGATGCTGGTAAGTGAAGAAAAAATCATCATAGACGTGGATGAAATAGTAGAAGAAAATCACGCTAGTATCATACCCAATAAGAAGGAGTGTTTAATTTCGCAAACTATACCAAGCTCAATCTTCTTGTAATTTAGGAGCTGCAAGCCGATTGAAGTGGATTTTCTAAGGAAAACTCTTAAAGGGTCATTGGAACAAAAAACAAAGCCAAAGATAATGATGAGGATGGTTGGACTTGGTTTCTTGTAAGAAAAGAAGACATCAAACGGTTTTAAGAATACGACTTCCTAAGCTAAAAGTGATGAAGAGTAACATGGAGCATCTACGACCACCATAAAGTGTTAAGTTTGATAATAGCAAGAAGATTGATGGTTCATTAACATGGAAGGTCCGAAGTCCTATTACATTGTATGAGTTCTTTCCAGAAAATTTCTTGAAGATAGTCAAATTGGTGCCACATATGTAATTTCCAGCACAGAGGAAATAAAGAAAAGCAATAAAGGGCATTGTCCAACAATATCACGAGAATATCATGCTAATAGAGAAGTCTCATCATGTTGTGCTATACTTTTCTTCACGAGTGATGATTTATTGTTAGGGTCTAAACTACATAATAGACCTTTGTTTGTCGTAGGGGCCATTCGAGAACAACATCTCAATTGCATATTGATCAATGATGGTTCGACAGTTAATATCATGTCGAAGATGGTTATCAAATGGTTTGGAATCTCCATTGATGAATTGTCCAAAAGCAACATAACGATTCAAGGCTTCAATCAAGAAGGAAAATGAGCCATAGAAAAGATTCCTGCAGGATCATCCATTGGCGACATGAAATCAAACATTTTGATTCATGTTATAGAGGCCAAAACATCATAAAACTTGCTTCTCGAACGCCCCTGGATGCATGAAAATGAAGTGGTGTCATCTTCTTTGAATCAACGCATAAAGTATATAAAGGATGGTGAAGTAGTCAAAATTAATGTGAATATAAATCTTTTTACTGAGACAGAGTCGTACTTTGCAGATGAAATTTTTTACTTTGATTCCTGTGACTTGGGTATGGAGAAGCCAACACTGGCCAACCCAACTAATGTTGTTTTAAAAGAAGTTGAGGTTCAGCAGGCGGCTATTAAGAGGCCTATGAAGTGAATTGAAAAATTCTCCACTAAGCTTTTATCATCTGAAGGAGACATGCAGACAGAGATGGATGAAGAACACATAATTTTTTGCTACATCCCTCATGAGCGTCGAAATGAAGAACAACCCTTACTAGAAGTATGTACTCAACAAAGCCATCCTCCAAGGAGAGCAATACGCCATAAGGCATTCCAAGATTTGAAGGATATTATGGTTGTCTCAGTTTTACAAGTTCCATCTATCACGCTTGAGCCTTTAAAAACCAATACTTTGGCTTATAAGTTAAAAGGTCACTTTGATTAGAAAGCCGTTGCACTGCTTGAAAAATCTTCTTATGACTTATCCAATCCAGAAAGGCTAGGTGAGATTAAAGATGACATCATTGGTGAGAAGATACATGGTCTTACAGAGGCCTAAATAAAGTTGTGAAAGCAAGGGCATTATGTTGCCACTCCTAAGTTTAGCTTGGGATTCAAATTGCCAGAACCTCTTCAAATTTATACTAAGAAGGGCAACGAAACAACTTCATCACATTATGACTCAATAGAAAAAAGACAAGAAAGCTAAGGATGAGAAAAGTCCACAACAAACTTCTGTGTTTGAACGCATAGGAAGATTGACACCTCGTTTCTCTATATTTAAAAGATTGGGTTACAAGGACAAAAGTAGAGCCTTTGAACAAATGGAAGGAGAGGCTGAAACCTCAAGAAATTCTGTCTTTCATTATTTGGGAACCACAAGAAAGTCATTAGCACAAAAGAGGTTGCTCGAGAATAAAAAATGAAGCTTTTTTGAAGGAATCGATGACAAAGACATTCACAGTATCTTTACATCACGTATGAAGAGAAATGATGTGTTGTCAATCACCACAGATGGTTCACTAAAAGTAAAAAAAATCACTATTATTTAAAAAAAATAGTTTTGTGGAGAAACAAAGAAGGAGAAGAAGAAGCCATCATGATATTTGAAGGAAGGTAAATGAAAAATTCAAACTTTGTACAAGTATCCTATCATATAACAGTGAAAGAAGGTCCATATTTTGATAGTGTGGATGATGATGTTCAAGAGGATCTACCCCAACTAGAGGGTGATGTACAATCAACCATAGATGAACTCAAAGAACTTAATCTCGGCACTCTGCAAGATCCGCGCCCAACATTCATTAGTGCACTTTTTACACTGCGAGAAGAGAGGGACTACTTTAAAATATTAGTTGAGTACAAATATGTCTTTGCCTGGTCGTACCAATAAGTGCCTGGCCTTAGTCCTAGGGTAGCTATTCATTATTTGGGGATAAAAAGGGGGTACATCCTATAAAATAGTCACGCTGAGTGTTTCATCCTTAGTTGGTAACACGAATTGAATTAGAGGTCAATAAGCTTATGAAAGTTGCATTTATCTGACAAGTTAAGTACCCATCATGGATCTCAAACATTGTACCTATCAAGAATAAGAATGGTCAAATACGTGTCTGCGCTGATTTTTGAGACTTGAATAAGGCATGTCCAAAAGATGATTTTTCGATACTGATGATAGAGCTCATGGTTGATGCGACAACTGGACATGAAGCTATGACATTTATGGATGGGTCTTTCGGATATAATCAAGTCAAAATGTCTCTAAAGGACGAGGAATGCACTACATTCCGCACTCCAAAATGGATATATTATTACAAGGTTATGCCTGTTGGTCTAAAGAATGGGGTTGCCACCTACCAATGTGCAATGCAATTTTTTTTTGATGATATGTTACATAAGATGGTGGAATATTACGTCGATGACTTGGTGGTAAAGACAAAGTGCAGGGACAAATATCTCGAAGACCTTCGCATTGTTTTTGAGAGGTTAAGAAAATTTGACTTGAAAATGTACCCACTCAAAATGTGAATTCGGGGTTACTTTGAGAAAGTTTCTTGGTTTTACTGTGCATCATCGTAGAATTGATGTTGACCCCACAAAGATTGATGTCATTCAAAAAATGTCTAAGCCAAAACACTTAAGAGACCTCCACAGTCTACAACAAAATTTGGCATTCATTTGAAGGTTCATCTCTAACTTGGCCGAAAGATGTCAACCCTTCAACCATCTAATGAAAAAAGATGCGCCTTTCCGCTGGGACCAATCATGTCAAAATATTTTTGAAAGCAATAAAAGATACTCGTTGAATAATCCTGGAAGGCCGTTGATGTTTTAGATTGCATCACAAAAGCGATCACTTGGAGAACTTCTTGCTAAGGATAACAAAGATAGGAAGGAGCAAGGGCTATACTATCTAGGTCGAACCTTGATAGGAGCTGAGTTAAATTATACGCTTATTAAGAAGATGTGCTTAGCTTTTCTTTTTGCAATAAATAAATTAAGGCATTATTTTGAAGCATACATCATAAATTTAATTTCTCAGGCTGATCTCGTGAAGTTTGTATTGATACGACCAGTTATCTCAGGGCGTTTAGCAAGATGGTCTGTATTATTTAACCAATATGAGATCATATACACACCTCAAAAGGTTGTGAAGGGGCAATCACTTGACAATTTTCTCTCCTATCACCCTCTGCCAGTGGAATGGGAGATTTCAGAGGAGTTTTCTGATGAAGATGTACTATTTATTAAAGAACTGCCACCATGGACAATGCTCTTTGATGGATCTACACGTCAAGATGGTGCAGGAGCAGGTGTTGTACTGATATCACCAGAAAGATTAATCTTACCATTCTCATTTGTTTTAGGTGAAATATGTTCCAATAAAGCTGCAGAGTACCAAGCTTTAATTGTTGGCCTTAAAATGGCATCAGATATGAAGATTGCACAATTGGATATATATGTTGATTCTAAATTGATCGTAAACCAACTTTCAGAGAGTTATGAGGTGAAGAAGGAAAATATTTTCCCATATCTCCATTATACCATTCTTCTGCTTGAAAGGTTTGATCAGGTGTGCCTAAACCACATCCTAAGAGAGTAAAATCGCATGGCGGATGCTCTGTCTAACTTAGCCACAATGTTGGCACTCAGAGATAATGAGTCAACAAAGGTGCAAGTAAGTCATCGATGGGTTATTCATGGTTTTATCGTTCTTCAAACACCATACATCTATTTGAGTGGTGGAAGAAGAATATTGGCGGAAACTACTAATTGCGTATCTCCAACATGGAAGGCTACCTGAATATCCACAAAATGAGCAGACATTAAGAGAAGGTCACTACGATTTATCTTTCATGTCGGAATATTATTTTGTCGTTCTTATGAGGGATTATTCCTACGATGTTTTGTCAAAAAAAAAGCTCAACGGACAATGGAGGAAGCATATTCCGGCACATATGGAGCACATCAGTCAGGGCCTAAACTTCATTTCTGCATCAAAAGGATGGGCTACTATTGGCCGACAATGGTGATAGATTGTCTAGAGCATGCCAAAAGGTGTCAAGCATGTCAATTCCATGCTAATTATATCCATCAGTCTCCAGATCCCCTTTATCCAACTGTAGCCTTATGCCCTAGTGATGCCTGAGACTTATTGTTGGACCTCTTCCAAAGTCGTCGAAAGGACAAATGTATATCTTAGCTGCTACTGACTATTTCTCAAGATGGGTTGAAGTTGTTCCATTTAAAGAAGTGAAAAAGAAAAATATTATTGATTATATCAAGTCAAACATAATTTTCAGGTATGGAATACCAAGATGCATAGTTACTGATAATGGAACGTCCTTCAACAATAAACTTATGAGGTCTTTGTGCGAGAAGTTCAATTTTAAGAAACACAAGTCTTCAATGTACAATGCACCTGCCAATGGCCTTGCCAGAGCTTTTAATAAGACACTTGGTAACCTATTGAAGAAAGTTGTTGCAAAAAATAAAAGGGACTGGCATGAGAGGATCGGTGAAGTTTTGTGGGCATATCGTACAACCTTAAGAATTGCAACTCAAGTGACTCCGTATTTATTGGTGCATGGTGTAGAGGCAGTCCTTCTATTAGAACAACAAATTCCATCATTGCGAATTACGATTCAAAAAGAGCTTACAAATGAAAATAACGCTCAACTTCGTCTAGCAGAGTTGGAGGCATTGGATGAGAAAAGATTAGAAGCACAATAAAGGCAGGAGTGTTATCAAGCTCGACTTGCTAGAGCTTTCAACAAAAAGGTGCGACCACGATCATTTCAAGTAGGTGAATTGGTCTTAACAGTTCGAAGACCCATAATCCTCAACAAACTCATCGGTGACAAGTTTACATCAAAAGGGGATGGGCCATATATAGTGAAGGAAACATATTCAAGTGGTGTTATAAAATAGTTGATCAAGATGGTTTAAGTGTTGGTCCAATCAACGACAATTTTCTGAAACAATACTTTTCATGAAGGTCGTTCGCTCCTTAAGGCATGAGCTTAAACTAAATGTCACTCCTGGACCGCATGAGTCTAAACTGTGAATGGCTCTCCAAAAAAATAAAGAAAAGAAAAAAAATAAAGAAAAAAAATTAACTCATCATTCTGAACTACGTTATGACTTAATCCTCTTTTCCGAGGTACATAGGCACCTTAGAGTATTTTTACTCTAAGTTCAGTCATATGAGTTAAAATATAAAAAATAGGAGAAATAGTGTGCAATTATTTTAGCATGACAATAAAACTTTGAAGTGACATAGATATCGCATCGATTAGAGTTCCCTTCACTAAGTTTACCGCGGATGTACAAAGGTGAAGAGATCAGCAAGGAAAAATGGATTTCGACAATGTATTTGTATAAATCCGTAAAGGCATTGAGTCTGATTTCTATATATGTTGTATCTCTTGTTGTTATCTTTGCAATGAAAAAGACTACTCATGGTTCAAAGGCTCTTGCGTCGAGATATGAATTTTCTACCATAACTACTCAAAGCTGTAAAATAGGCCATCAGATGCCGAACTAAGCTGACTTTGATGACATATATGTATAAATTCTTAAAGGCGTTGAGTTTGATTTTTACATATGTGGTAGATCTTAGAGACCTCTTCGCAACAAAAAAAATGTCTCATGATTCGGAGGCTCCTGTATCAAGTTAAGAATTTTCTACCACAGCTTTACAAAGCTGCGAAACGAATGTATCAATCTGAAATCAAATTCAAAATTTAATTTTGATCAATCCCAAGGGAAGTTGGTCGTGATTTTTACATACTTTCTGTTTTCGTAAATTATCTTTTCAAAGGAATAAGAATTTCATGATTTCAACATTCCTAATTCAAGTTATGAATTTCACACCATGGACATGCGAATATGGAAAAAAAGGGAGGCAGAATTTGGGCTGAGTTTATAATGAAATCTGTATAAATTCGGAGAAAATTTGGTCATGATTTTTATAGGCATTGTGTTTCTATAAGTTATCTTGCCATCAAAATAAGAATTTCATGATTTCGACACTCTTTGTTGGAGTTATGAATTTTCTACCACAGATATCCAAAGCTGAAAAAATTGTGTGAAAGAAAAGATAATAATTTTGAGTCAAGTTGAGAATGAAATTTGTACAAATCTGGAGAACTTCTGATCATGATTTTTACATACATCGCAGTTCAATGAGTTATCTTTCCAACGAAATAAGAATTTCATAATTTCAACACTCCTAGTTTGAGTTATGAATTTTTTTTATCATAAACGTCCAAAGTTGAACAAGTTGGGAAATGCAAAATTCGAGCTGTCTTTTATGGAAGATTTGCATGAGTGCAAAAAGAATGTTTTGGTCATGATTTTCACACATATTGTAGCTTTGTGAATTCTCGTTCCAATGATGCAACTGGTTCATAATTTTGAATTATCTCATGTCATGAATATCAAATTTATGGGTCGGGGAAGACAAATAAAATCTGGTTGGCATGTCAGATTTAAAAATAAACTACAACACATAAGCATTAAAAGAAAGATGCCACTTTTATTGCTCCAAGAGATACTTCCAATACATCATGATAGGATTAAAAAAAAAAAAAAAGGAAGAGAACATTCTTGTGCAAAAATAGAAAAAAATTAAGGGAAAACCTTACGGCTAAGGATCTGATGGCGACTTCTCTCAGCGATTTCCTTTAGCTTAGCTAGTTCTTTTGTTTCTGTTTCCGATAGTGGGTTGATTTTCTCAAAGGAAAGAATATCCTCCTAAAAATTGGTGATACTATCTTGATTTTTGGACAACTTCTTCTGATGTTCTTCAATATAAGATGGTTTTCTTCTTCTTAGACGTCCAGACTGTTAATTCTTTTTCATCTCTCGGAAGGACTTTTTGAAGATTTCTCAGATGCTTGTCCATCTTGACTTTGCCTTTGTTTGTGGTATGAAGGCGTTGTTGCACAGAAAAAAACAATTCTGGATAAGAATCTTTAGATATCTTCTGAGAACTAGACACCTTTGCAATATCATAATCTTCATACTTCTTTAAAAAAATCTTCAAGTAGAACCTTCAAAGGAGAAAGGTCGATGACGTTGACCTCTCGAAGCCTTTTAAGAATCAGATCAATGCCTTTCTCCAACTTTTTGATGTTCTTTGAGAACTCAGCAGAAAACTGTGCAATACATTCACACAAGGTACGCCACATTCCAGAAATGTAGGATAATTTAAAAGCCGAAATAGCCTTTTGTGGTTCCAAATTTAAAAAAATCTGTTGTAACAGCCGAACCAAATCCTTGTAGACATTTGAATATCGATTATCATTTGCTCCAGCCACTATATCAGTGGTTAAGGAATTTTGAAAAGATTCAACATTTTCTGACAACTTTGTCGACATACCCTTATTTGCAGTTTGAGTCTTGGCGTCATCAAGGGAAAGATGGGGACTCTTCAATATATTTGCAGGATTCAAGCTTGTGACACAATCCTCACTGTTGACACCTAATTTTTGCCCTCCACGACTAAATTTAACCCTGAGTTTCTTCAATTTTTAATAAAATTAAAATATTTATTTCATCTGGATAAATATGCTCTAAAATATTTATTTCGATTAATTTTATCATTAAATTGACGATTATACATTTTCGTATTTACATATGTGAAATTGTATAAATTGTGTTACTTAAATGAATATTTTTATTAAAATTGAACTTTTACTGATTAAGCTTGAAAATTAATCTAAACGGATAAAGTCTTGATTTAAATAAAGTTTGTTCTCAAAATTAATTTATTTGGAGAAATATTTATTTGATTTTTTTAAATCAAGAAACTCAGGAGTAAAGAAAGTATTAATTCGTATTGAATTTTAATTTAATTTAGTCAATCTATTAGATTTGGCCATAATTGAAATCAAATTAGCCATAATTGCAATGCAATTGGCCAATTGATTTTCAATTTGGTCAAAATTAAATAAATTTAGCTAAATTTTAAATCTCAATTGGGGTTATATTTTAAATAACCTTCAAGAACTCTCATGATTTCTACCCAATTCCCACCAAAATCAAATTCAAATTTTGAAATTCAAAAATTGTACTACATTATATAATTTCTCCTCAACCCTGTCCTTTTTCCAATTTTGAAATTCAAAAATTGAACTACATTGTACCATTCTCCCTTGACCTTGTCCTTTTTCAATTGTGAAATTTAAAAATTGTACTACATGGTACAATTTCCCCTATCTTATCTTCCACCTCACATTATCTTCAATTTTTAAAATTCCAAAAAACACTCCTAAATACTTTCTCCCACATTGGTGGATTAATAGAATTGGATCACCATCCTTTCCTATAAATACTATCATTATTTTGGTAGAAAGCAAGAAAAAAAGTCTCAACGAATGGGAAATTTTTTTGAGCAAATAGTTAAATTTCTTTTCTTTAGTAAAAATTTTCAAGCGGTAATCTAATCGGGGTTCTCGAAAGAATATTTTTCGGTGGTGATCAAGACTCCGAAGAAAACTTGAAGTCCCGTTAGGTGAAGCAGGTGGTTATGGGCCAAAGACCCAATATTTAGATTAGGACAGGTATTGATGGGCCAAAGGCCCAAATAAATAGTTTAGGATAGGTGTAGATGGGCCAAGAGTCCAATTAGATTATGACAAGGTTGATGGATTTGGGCTTATGAGCCTAAGTCTTCTAATTCTCCCCTTTCCCCTTTTATACACTATTTTTCTTTAATTTGCCTAGACTTAGTTAAATTCCCTACTACGTCGTCAAAATTTATTTTATACAAGTCTTTTACTAAAATCACTTTCTTTTCAAAAACTAACTTCTTATTTTCAAAGTTAGTCAAAAGTGGTTTTCAAGTAGTCCGAATAACCGCAAGTTAACGGACATTTTAGGTGCCTTAAAAACCTTCCTAAAATGTTAATAGAAACCTCTTACCCGGGATATTCTTCAAAGCCTAAGTCTTTTTCTGTTTTGAGACTTAAGATTTTATTTTAAAGTTTTTTAATTTCTTTTCAAATAAATTAAGTGGCGACTCTGTAATTTCTTAGATTGTTTATTTTCTCTAAAGTTTTGAAATAGTTTATAAAGTTGAAACTAAATGTTTTCCAACCATTTGAGTTAAAAGGGATAAAACAGAAATGGCGACTCTGCTGGGGGATTTACCTAGGTTCTAACCAAATATTTGAATTTGCCTTTTTTGACTAACTGCTGTAGTGTTTAAACTGTCCATGTGCTTATGTGTTTAAATTCTGCAAAAATTAAACTATTGCATTTTATAGCATACTTTCTATTTGAAATATATAAATTGTTTGGGATTTCGTGGATGTTTCGGCCCCTATTGTTCAATTCCAAATAAAGTGTTTGGAATATGACAGTTTATCCGCACGTGAGGCATCCTATGGCTGTTCGTATTTCCAAACCTAAGTCGTCCACTTGGGAACCTGATTCAAACCTACTCTAGACACCTAGGATAGAGCAAAGATCAAAATCTTATTTTAAGCATGAGCCTAGGATGACCCAATACCCGAGGGGGTGTTGAGCCCATTAGAAACCCACCCTGCAATTATTAGCCGTGAGTCACTTAAATATGAATCATATTTATGTGTTAAAGAAACATATATTATTTAATTCAATCGATTATACTTTGGGGTAGGGAAAGGCCTACTTTGTTTTCTTTTGTGTAAGGATGCCTTAACTATACACTAGTTGAGAGAAGAATTAAAGCGAGCTAGGCAAGGGTTGATAATACTAGGCGGTGTTTATTCGATTTGAAAGATTGCATAGGGAGGATGACCTAAGAGGGTAAATCACAATGTAACAATAGATATCGCATATGGCAAGAGGTGGATAAAGCTAAGAGGCAAAGACCGATGAAGAAGCATCTAGGAGCTAGTTTTTTTATTCCTTGCAGGGGACCTTGTTCTTTCTTTCATGTTATTTTTCCCTTTTCCTAAAGATTATATCCATTTTGTGCAACTTTTGTAAGCATTTATGCCCCTTTTATATACCTATGGAGGTTTCAGGGGATAATGGATTGATTTTAAAAAACATATACTTCCTTCAAAAGCGTTAGGCCAACCCTTGGCTCAAAAGGGTCACCTAATTATGATGCACGTTTATTACAATTGCTTATGTGATATAACTGTTTTATGTGCTTATACGTGCTATGTTGATTCGAATTGAAGGTGAATTGATCCAATCTCATTTTTCAAAGAACACCTTTAAGTAGAAATATACCCCACTATATAAAAGTTCGACCATACATACTCCAGGTCTCCCAAGTCTCTCACGAAAGTCCGTAATAATTCTTAAAACTTCCTAAATGCTCGCTACCATTTCAGGAAGGTTGACTATGGACTCATAAGAAGCCATTATACGTTTGAACTATGCAAGGACTGATTTATCCTCTGTGAGGTACGTAGGTGGCCTTTTGGACCAGTCTCTATCTTTAGAAACTCCGTTGTCCTCCACTTTCTTGAAAGAAGAAATAAGATCGAAAAGAAGAAGAGTTGAACCTTCCGGATAAATTTTATTTATCCATATCAATGAGAAAAATCTTGTTTATCGAAATTCTCGAGTCATCATTACTCTATGGATCAATTCACATGAGATGAGAAACAACCTTATGAGTTTACTTCCTGCCTTATCATCTTGCTTATTACTAAAAAAATCTAACGCATTAGACTTTGAGTTGTTTTTACTTTGCAGGTAGTAGAAACTACTTTGTGTTGGCATGAAATGTCCCTACTTCACTAGATCAAAGTGAATAAATATTCCTCTCGTGACTGTAGCTTTGTTACAGAAAAGGAAAAATAACTAGTAGTAAAACTGGGCTTTACCAACGATTTTTCAAAATCTATAAGCGATGGTCTCGAGGATAGAAGAGAAAAAAGCTCAAATATATTTTTAAACTTTTCATACTCATTTATCTCTCAAATTTTATTTTTTATTATTTTTGCTTTACTTTTATTATTCTACTTTTTTTCACTTTTTTATTTTTTCCTTTAAATTTATTAATCTGTTTTTTATTATCTTCAGTTTTTATTTTTTCCTTTAACTTTATTTTCATGTTTTAATTTATTTATTTCAACCTTATTTCTTTTTTCTCAACCATTATATATTTCTTCATTTTTTTCCCTTTTTTAATTAATTTATCTCTAACCTTTATTTAGAGTTTTTCTTATTTCTCTTTTTTTTTTCTCAGATTTTTTTTAGATATTGATTCTCGTTGTTATATCTTTTCCTCATTTCTCAAATACTCTTTCTCTTGCTCTTCTTTCTCTTCAGCCGATTTCACTCAAATCTTCAAACTCCATTAACAAAAAAAATGGATGTTGCTTCTGATGAAGAAATAGAGAGTCTCTCAGTGGATGCTGATTCCGATTCTTTGAGACTTCTGCCTTCAAACTTAATTGACATCATTGTTGATGTAAGTTTCTACTAAATTTAGTTTATCACTAACATTTATTTTACATCAATGTCTGAAGAATTCTCTGTCAGTCTATCTCACCCTATTTGGTGAAATCCCGCAGGAGATTAGCAACTGCAAGCTTCTTCTTCAACTGTGAGTATAGTACAATTTTAGTTTAGTTTGTTTAATTTTATTATTGCTTTGAACTAGAATTTTGAAGAGTCTAATATTTGCTGCAGGGATCTATCTGAGAATCTTTTACAAGGAGAAATACCACAAAACCTGTACAACTTGTCAAACCTTGTATATCTTGACTTACATCATAACCAATTGAATGGAAGTATTCCATCAACCATTGAAAATTTGTATAACTTGCATTTTTTGGATTTATCACAAAATACATTGTCTGGATCAATCCCTGTTGCCCTTGGGGATTTGCAAAATTTAACTCATTTTAATTTATCTTACAACCTTCTATCTGGTGCTATTCCCTCAATTGAGAGCATCCAGAAGTTTGGACCCTCGGTGTTTTTCATAATACTGATCTGTGTGGTGATCCTTTAGAAGTTTCATGTTTTGCCAGTGGCACTACTTTAGCAAAAAGGAAGCCAAAATTAAGTGCCTCGGCTATTGTTGCTATTGTCGCTGCTGCAGTAATCCTTTCAGGCGTTTGTTTGATAACCATCATCAATAGAAGGCTCGACGAAGAAGAAGGAGAGAATATGAAGCATTCGTTGTATAGAGCATGACAATGGCTTCAATAGATTCAAATGTCATTATAGGAAAGTTGGTTCTTTTCAGCAAAACTTTGCCTTCAAAATATGAGGACTGGGAGGCTGGCACAAAAGCCTTGCTAGACAAGGAGTCTTTGATTGGTGGTGGCACAATTGGATCAATTTACAGAACTTCCTTTGAAGGTGGTGTATCAATAGCAGTGAAAAAGCATATTGAAACCTGTGTTAAGCAAAAGAATATTAGTAACAATTTGCATTTGATGTTTATAATTCGAGTACAACAATTTTCTAAACTACGTCTTTCCCATAAGGCAAGAGTTGTCTATATGTTAATAATATAATCAGTACAATTAAAGAATAAACTTTTGCCTCTTGGGGAAAAGTTTTCAACTTCAACAGTATAGCATTTATACAATAATTTTCTAAACTAAGTCTGGCCCATGAAGCAAGAGTTCCATCTATGTTAATAATCTAATCACTGCAAATAAAGGATAAACTTTTTCATCTTGGACAAAAGTTTTCAATTTCAATAATTTTCTAAACTAAGTTTTGCCCATGAGGCAAGATTTACGCATATGTTAATAATCTAATCAGTGCAATTAAAGAATAAACTTTTGCCTCTTGGGCAAAAGTTTTCAATTTCAACAGTATAGCATTTGTACAACAATTTTCTAAACTAAGTCTTGCCCATAAGGCAAGAGTTGCATATATGTTAATAATCTAATCAATGAAATTAAAGAATAAACTTTTGCCTCTTGGGCAAAATTTTTCAATTTCAACAGTATAGCACTTGTATAAACTAAGTCTTGCCCATGAGGCAAGAGTTGCATATATGTTAATAATCTAAGCAGTGAAATTAAAGAATAACTTTTTGCCTCTTGGGCAAAAGTTTTTAATTTCAACAGTTTAGCATTTGTATAAACTAAGTCTTGCCCATGAGGCAAGAGTTGCATATATGTTAATAATCTAATCAGTGTAATTAAAGAATAAACTTTTGCCTCTTGGGCAAAAGTTTTCAATTTCAATAATTTTCTAAACGAAGTTTTGCCAATGAGGCAAGAGTTGCATATATGTTAATAATCTAATCAGTGCAATTATAGAATAAAGTTTTGTCTCTTGGGCAAAAGTTTTCAATTTCAACAGTATAGCATTTGTACAACAATTTTCTAAACTAAGTTTTGCCCATGAGGTAAGAGTTGCATATATGTTAATAATCTAATCAATGCAATTAAAGAATAAACTGTTGCCTCTTGGGCAAAAGTTTTCAATTTCAATAATTTTCTAAACTAAGTCTTGCCCATGAGGCAAGATTTGCATATATGTTAATAATTTAATCAGTGCAATTAAAGAATAAACTTTTGCCTCTTGGGCAAAAGTTTTCAATTTCAACAATTTTCTAAACTAAGTCTTGCCCATAAGGCAAGAGTTGCATATATGTTAATAATCTAATCAGTGCAACTAAAGAATAAACTTTTGCTCCTTGGGAAAAAGTTTTCAATTTCAACAGTATACCATTTGTACAATAATTTTCTAAACTAAGTCTTGCCCATGAGGCAAGAGTTGCATATTTGTTAATAATCTAATCAACGTAATTAAAGAATAAACTTTTGCCTTTTGGGTAAAAGTTTTCAATTTCAACAGTATAACATTTGTACCTGTTCTCATCGTCCCTTTTTATGCTTTTGTACGTGCCTGGGTTGTTTTCTTTCATCATGTGAATATATGATGGCAACCTGTTGTAGTTCTCTTCCGCGGTTCCTCTTATCACTGTATAGGCATGTTGTATCGCTCGACATCCTTTATTGTAGGATATGATTATTTCGTATTTCCTTCTCATTTTATGTACCATGAAGTTTAGTGTGATTACATTACTAGAGTTACGCAAAAGCTCTAGTATGTAGTCACATATGACCTTTGATGTTGCATTCCTATGGTCGGACGTTATGAAATCAACTAAGCAACTATGAGCGTTTTCATATGTAGTAACCTGAAAGAGCAAAGAAACAACAATCTTCGAGGCATGAAACCGCCACACGCAGTTGTCTTCCAAACATCGCAGTGAATATTTTGTTGTGCTTGATTTGATAACCTTAACTTGGATGTTGGATGTAATTGCAATGTTTGACATGCATGTCATCATATTTTATTTATCAATGAAGATCGACTTGACATTTACCTCATTCAAAGAGGCATTGTGTCTCAAGAGAGTAGTCTCGACATTAAATATCCTCTTCTTTTTTTGTCGTACCCTCTTAATCTTAGATGGCTGCCCTATTTCTTCAGCTATTGCAGCCTCCAATATTGGTTCGATAACCTGTAACTCATTATTTCTATCAATAATTTCAATTGATTGTCCCAATTGTATTGCTCAATACTCATTTCTTTTCCATCCATTCCAAGCACAACCCTTGTGAAAAATGAAACAATAAAAGATTAGTAACAATTTAATTTAGAATATATATCTTCAATAAGTAAAATCATTAAAGAGTGAGCCATAGTCAACTATTGACCATGGGGCATAACGGTCAAAGTTTTGCCTCTAGGGCAAGAGTTATAGGTCATTTTCCAAATCATTACAGACTATGGCAGTGTTAACTCTTTCCCATGGGGCATAACTGTCTCACTCTTGCCTCTGGGGTAAGAGTTATAGGTCATCTGTCAAATCATTACAGACTAAGGCAGTGTCAACTCTTGTCCATGAGGCATAACTTGAAATGTATGGCAGAATCTGAAGATGCTAAAATCGCGCTTGAAACTATTAAATAACACACACTATAGGGGTGATTCTGAGAGGGTTGTTTACTTCAGATAGGTTGCAAGTGATACAACATAGTTTATCAACTCAATACTCTAATAGTATGGCCTTGAAAGAGAGTGATGTATTGACTATTATTGAAAAGTGGAGCAATATTGAAGAGGGTATGTTACAATAAAAATTCAGGGCTTTGTGTATAAGCTACACGATTCAAACCCCATGTATTTTAATGCAGTTATGAAAGAAAAAAAGTAACAAGAAGCAGATAGTGGAGCTTATTTCTTTAAATAGTGTTAAATTGGCGGATCTTGAGGATATTAAGCATGAGATTATTACTTTTTACCAATCTTTAATGGAGTGTGCACTAACCAATACTACTGCAGTTAACAAAAGATGAAAGATTAAATATGATGTGTGTTCAACAATGAAGGATTTTTTTTAACACTGAAAAGTTGTATAATAGTAACCTTGTTATCTAAAGTGTCAAATCCTACTACCATTAGAGAGTTTAAACCCATTGCATGTTGCTCTATGTTATACAAGCTAATAGCTAAGGTGCTCTCTCTTAGAATCAACAAGTTAGTGCTTTTTTAATCTCTAAAACATAGGCTGGATTCATCTGAGATGGAAAACACAGTCTTTCCCTCCAAGACCAAACCCTTACAACTACTCAAACACAATTATAATCGCAATAACAAACTCCCCACAATCTTTTCGACACAATTTCTCATCATCTTCTAATGATAATTATCCCACTAGTTTGAAATACTTAGAACTAATTTCTTGTACCACCTTGACCTTATACGTTTGGCCTTCCTAAAACATGTTGCGATCAACGTTAACTCTTATATTAACGGCTTTTTCCTTCAAGACCAACCCCCCACAACTATTCAAACACAATTATAAGCGCAATAACAAACTCCTCAAAACCTGTTAGACGGAATTCCTCAATGGTAAATATGTTACTACAATAACAACATATCCCAAGTTCAGCGTACGTTCACCTCCCCAAAATCAAATCAATATGCTAATTATATAACGAGCTAAAATTACCATAATGCATCTATAAGCTAAAACTAACACAATGAATCTTGATGATGAAATTCATACCTGAAGAAACCTTACGGCTAAAGTCAATTCTGCGAATATTTGAAAGTCCATTATCGAATTTGGAAGAAAGAGATTTAACAGCAATATTTTGGAGGTCAAAACTGGAATTTGGAAGAAAGAGAGAAGGAAGGAGATTTAACCGAGAATATTTTGCAGGAGGTTATTTTCGTCCAAAAGAATATGACTTAACAAGAAAAAGTTATTTTAACAAAGCCCTTTTATTTGGGGTTAAAATTTGAAAGCCACCCTAATTTGGGTCTATATTTGAGAATAACCCAGGTCCATCACACATTAGAGCCCAGACTCATGCCACGTGTCAGCGTAACTTGTGTCCCCATCAAATCCAAAACCAACGAGACAACGCCACGTGTGCAAATGATGTGAAAATCTCATTCAAATTCAAGAACCAGTCAAAAGTCGCCAAGTGTTAAAGTGACATATTTCGACCAATCACAAGCAACCAGGCCTACTCCCTACAACAATAAATAGGAGGTAACATAACATTCTAAGGACATTCTGAAAGAGGACTTTGACAAGCATTGGCAACATCGACATCGACTATTAAGTTCTTTCAAGGAGCAATCAACAGAGTTTTTTCTGGAGATTATTCCAAAGCGACAAAATATTTTTTGACATTTTCGTCGATTGAAATACGTCTCTAGGAGTCCAAACCATCCAACGACTCTAGAAACACGCTACTGAAGAATCTCAGGTCATTTCTATGTTTAAAAGAGAAGAATCAAGAGAGTTACAGAATTGTACTCACAAGATTCATCAGTAAAAATAACTTTTTTTCTTTTATTTATCTTTGGTTGCAGTTAATTTACGCTTTGAAAATTCATTGCGAACAATTGTATCGTAACTAATAAGTTTACTAAAATTCATTAATTATTATAAATGTTAATTTATCAATAATTATTAATAAAATATTTTTTTCCTGCTAATTTGTCACAAATTATGCCATATAAATATATTAAGTTGTTAATTAGTATAAATTTTAACAAAATCAACACAAAAGTATATCAAAATAAATGTAATCGGATTCATTTTATAGTAAAAAAAATTATTTTCTTTTGGTGTTTTGAAACGTGACCACCAACGGCAAGTACAAAGTTTGAATGCATCTTTTATATATGCTACAGGTGTGTTCAGTATGAAATACAAAAAAAAAATCTAGGAAAACAAATTGTTTATTACTTATTTTCTAAGTTGCTCGGACTCTCCAAAAATATTGTTGCACCTGCGTCGAATCTTTCAAAAATACATGATTTTTGAAGTATTCGACATGCACTCAAAAATATTTTTGAAGAGTCTAAGCAACTTAGCTTATTTTCTTATGTTCGTTACATAAATAGAAAAATATTTTCTAAAAATATTTGTATATATTTAATACAAAAGAATGAGAGTAAGAAAAAATATGATTTTTTTGTTTAAAAAATGTTTGGAGTGGGGCATCGAAGATAGAGTTAGGGGAGGGGTAAGAAAAAAGTTTTAAATTTTTTAAAAATAAATTAAAAAATATTTTTTTATGAAGGGTGCAGGGTGGGGTAGGGTGGGGGTTGGTTGAAGGTGGTGATGGGGTAAAAAAGATTTTTAATTTTTTTTTAAATAATAATTTGGTAGAGGGGCTGGTAAGTGGTGGGTGAGGTGGGGTAAGAAAAAGTTTTAATTTTTTTTTAAAAAATATTTTTTTAAAAAAAAATTGAGGTGAGGGGTTTGGTAAGATGTGGGGTTGGGTTCAAGGTAGGGATTGGGATAAGAAATTTTTTTAAAATTTTCTAAAAAAAAAATTAAAAGATAATTTTTTGGGGTGTGGTGGGGGGAGGGGGAGGAGGGGGGTGGGAAAGAGGTAGGAGGTGGAGCTAAATAATATAGGGTAAAGGATAAAATAGGATTATATAATACTCCAATAAAGGCATAATTGAAAAAAATAAGTAAATCATAGGATTGCACCAAATCGGTGGTTACATAAAGTGGGGGTTTTCATGGTTATCAAATCATGAAATTAAACCATACCATACCATACATTTTAAGACATAATCAAAACAAACATAGTTCTCTTAGTAACCATAATATACCATACCATGAAAAACCACCATCCAAATAGTGTGTTGAGGATTGTAATCACAATTTTTTCCCAAAAAAAACTTAAAGCAAAACAAACAAACAAATATGCATATGCATATAGAAAATAAAAAACATGCATATAGAAAATGAGTGTGAAAAAAAAACAATATTTTAACTTGTGAAGATTTTACTCTTGAAGAATATTTTTATTTGTAAATGTATATATAACATTATTATTTTATTCATAAATCTCAATCGTTTAGCATCTAATTATGTTCTATCACAATTTTTTTTTTAAATTACATAAAATCTTAAATTTTGAACTATCAAATAATTACTTAGGTTCACGATACATCATCTTGCCGATATGTCACTTTTTGATACATAATTAACCAATCAAATATTTATGTTTTAGTAACACAAAAATACATCATTCTTAAATGCACCTTCCATCCGCCATTAACATGCATCAGAGAGATAATAAGTGCCCGGGGAATCCATAGATTTCGATGAAGAAACAAATGAATCTCCGACAATCATCAAACAAACTTCTTATTACAGATCGTGGAGCCAATGGGATTGAAAATTTATCCAAGAAGCACAATGAACAGTTTAATCATTTTTACTCTTTCCATCGAGATCCTCCATTAAATACTCCATCCACAACTTAACAGTCACCGAAAATCACCAGAAATTTTAATCAATTCCACTGCCAGCACATTCTATTTCTTTTGTAAATCAAGAAGAAAATAGAAAAGAAGACAAAGCAAAACAAAGAAGCAGGAGAAGGAACAGAGGGTGAAACAGAGGAGGAAGAAGAGGAGAAAGTGTTGATAGCGATAGAGATGGGGCGAAACATAAGGATAAGCATGATAGAGGAGATAAGAAGCGTGAGAAGAGCAACAAAATTCATAATGAAGACGAATTGAATTTGGAATTAGAGGGTTGATGTGATGTATTCAAAAAAATTTGAGAGAAAAAACATAAGAAGGGATTTTTATAATTATTTTAAAAAATTAAAATTTTAGATAATAATAATAATAAGTTAAGGTGTAATTTTTTCTTATTTTATTCTTCATTTGCTTTATTACTACTATTAATTTTGAAAGAAAATCTACACTCACTTATTAAAGACTTCACTTTTATAATTAGACTTTGGGGTTTGGGGCATAGAAAATTATTAGTGCATATCTTGAATCGCCTAACTAAAGAGTGCATTTAATTCGACAAGAAAGCTACTTAATGAAAACTTCCTCCATAAAATCTGCACCACGTTCACTATCCCCCTGGTTAACATCCAAAAGCATATCGCTTCAATCCTAATATGATAGCATACATAGATTCATATATACTCTTTTAATCAATTGTTATCCCTAACTTTCTTGTCACTACACTTCTCCTACATTATACTATCCTTGAACTACTAGATAGGAATGAAACACTAATTTATCAAATTTCATAATAACGTATAATCAACTTAAATCAAGCCGCTTATCAAACTTTAGTGTACACACGCATTCTTCTTTTATGAACCACCTAACAAGGAATGCTAGTTAATCCCCCGCCCGCTAAAGTAATCGTCACTAAAGTGGTCAAGCGTCTGCTTTAGCAATAATTGCTTGGACTGACATGGTCAATTAAAACGATATCTGCGCTGCTAAAACGGTCACACCAGATAAAGCTGCATCCGCAACTTTGCTGAATTGCAAAATTACGGATCAATCCCTCATGATTCGTTTGAAATCTCGTGAAGGCAAACGAAATATTATACTAGATTAAATTCGACGTTCCGAACTCAATGACTATATCAAATTTTTGAAAAGAGGTTGTTTTCACAAAATTGACCCTCGAGATTCAATTTCACAAATCAAGGATCAAAATGAGATTCAAAAGCCATAAAATCAAATCAATCACTCTACTAACTCAAAATCGACGTTCCAGATTTGCCAGCGCAGTTCATTTTGTCACCCGCAAAGAGAATAACAAATGCTGATCAAAGTCAACTATAAGGACCTTTTGAACTCTAAAAATCATAAACTCTCACAAATCATTCCGAATCACATCGAAAATTGTGTCAATTATTTTCACACTTCAGAAACAACACGTATCAACCACAAAGAGGGGTGAAATAGTCAAACCGCATAAAAAGAAAAAGTTTATAGAATCAAGTTCTTACAATGTATTTGTAAGTTGTTTCTAACTTAAGTATACTCTTTCCTGAGACCACATTAGTTAATGTGGAATCAGACAATATTAATAAAAATAAGCTCTCTTTTTTATTTACTTTGTGCTATTCTTTATTTTGATATAATTCACCTTTACATTTTGTGTATTGTTGTAGGCCTTATTTCATGATCAGTTATAGAGACACTTTTTTACCGCTGCATTTTTACACCCACCATGGAGCATTAACGAAATACTTTTATGTTTTTTTTTTTGACATTGAAATAAAAGATGCACGAGATATACAACCATCATCATCATCATTCCCCAAGTAAGTTGAACTGGTGTGAAGTACTAAAGGACTAACTAAGAGCCTCCAACGTTCTCTTAAACTCTAAGCTAAGGAGATGGAGAAGAAAAAACTCGCTTTGAAAAAGGAAATAAAAAAGATGTTGGAAGAGTTCGACATTTTAAAGCAAAAAAATATCGAAACGCAACAGAAGACTTAAATATAATGCTAAAAGTTGCTTATATTTATCGGAATCATATACAAATGGTACTTGATGCGATACTATTCACCTCCTTGATCAAATTGCGGAGTCTGATTGGGACAAAAATTAAAAACATTACTGCATTTTTGAGAAAAAAAATTATTCTACTATCAATTATTTTCTAATATATGTTATCCTACTATCAAATATTTTCTAATACATGTTGTGCTACTATATCAAAAATATCATGACATATTCACGAAATTTTAGCATAACGTGCTACGTAAAACAAATAGACCAATACGAAGGCTTCTAAAGAAACATTGTTGACACTTAATTTTGCCCTCCACAACTAAGTTTAATTCTGAGTTTCTTCACTTTTAAATAAAATTACAAAATTAATTTTTAATTTGATCAATAAATAAATTTAATTAAATTCTAATTTAATTGAGATTATGTTTTAAATAACCCCAAATCCAAATTTCTACCCTTTTCCCCAATCTCAATCCTTTTCTTAAATTTTGGACCTGCCCTAGGAACCCACTCCAATACACCAGCAGCCCAGTAACCAAACAACAATATTAATAACACCAGCCCAATACACAACAACAGACAGTCCACCTCACCGCCCCAAGACCCGGCCATCCCTCTCCATATTCTACAAACACAACAGCTTCAAGTCATGATATCGAATTTTAAATTATTATTTTTTGAAAATTTAATAATTTAACATTATGATATTAAAATATCTATATCTATAATGTATAATCTAGATTTATAATCTATATCTATAATATAGGAAAATTTTACAATGGTTGGAACACAACTAACAATAGTTGTGGAAGGGCACCACATATTTGCGACAAGTGTCTCTGTGGGCCCTTTTGTCAGCACTCTCTTTCACTTTATTTTCCTCCATCAGCTCCTCTTCTCTGTTTGTTTGATTTTTTCCGTGTTTCCAAACTCTTCTTCCTCTTCTTTATTTTACCTAGTATACGTATCCGCGCGATGCGCGACTATTTCATACTAAAATATCTCGTTTAAATATATTGAATCATATTATATTAAAAAGTAATTCAAATGTGACATTATTTCTCAATGAAATTAACATTCCCTCTCCCCCTCCCCCCTCCCCTCTTTTCATATATTATCTATGCATAAATAATAGAAAGATAATCACACTATTATTTACTTATCAATTTTCAAAATTAATTATCTATAATATTTTATTCTCAATCTTATTTTGGTTCATTTTTAATATATGGTAACATTTTGTATGGTATATAATATTAATTTTGTAGTACTTTAATTTTTCACAAACATTATAAATAGTTTATACTTTTTGGATGAATAACTCAATCGAAAGATTTATCTCAATTATTTTAGACATAGTCTAAAAGCATAATTTTTTAAAATTAATATTTTTCTCGAAACGTATTTAAACATGAATTGTATACTTTTGTTTGAATGAATCTCCACATGTATAGTACCTTCATCCAACTGCTCAGAAATTCAATTTTTGTTTTCTATGTAAAATTAAATTTTGACCTATAATATTAAACTATCCTTATTTTGACTTATATGACCCACTTTCCTTTTTAATAAGTCATCAAAAGAATAATACATTTACGTATTAAATGTAAATAAATATAAAATGACAATTTCATTCGCAAAAAAATGATTTATAGCCACACAAATATGTATAACTATTTATACCACAAATATTATTTTTTTATATATATTTAAAATGCTTATCTATTTAAAATATTTCATATAAATCGAGAAGAAAGGAGTAAAAATTATAGAGAATAATTTATTAAAATTAAATTTTTTTATATATGAAAATAAATTTGAAGATAAAAAATGTTAAAACTCTTCACCCAAATCAGAAAGAGGCCCAAAATAAAAGAATATTTTAATTATATATATATATATATATATATATATATACACACACATACATAATAAGTTCGGCTTATGGCTCATTTTTTTTTTATTAATAGAAAACAAAGAAGTAGTATATTTACAAAAGACCAGGCCCAAAATTGGCCTTGCCCAAACCCGATCCAAGAAAGATTCAGACAACTCAAATACCAATTTGGAAACCTAGCTTCCATTTCTTCTTTCTCCCCCCATACGAAATCTAACTGCCATTTCTTCATACATATTTTCCAATTGTTTACTTTGGTTGAAGAAAACAACACAAGAGAAGGGTTAGATTGAAGATATAATTTTGAAAATAGGAGGAATTAGAATTGAACGGTCAATCAGAAAATTCTTCAAGGATTTTATCAAAGTCCTTGAAGATGATATTCAACATGCTAATACTTCAAGGATATAACTGAGCTTCTTCTATCTTGTCATTTTTTTTCGTTCAAAAGTGTCACAATCTCTGGTGGGGATTCCTCAGCTGATTTTCTATAGGGTTATTGTACGATAGACAGTGCCAGGAGTGAAGGTGTTACTGGAAGAGTTAAGTCAAGACCTTCTAAGGTACATACCCATGTTAAATTTCCTATTTAGAATTAAATGACTGACATTTTATAGCAGCAGAGGATTCCTTAATTCTTTTAGAATAAATCATATGCCTGCAGTAGTATAGTTGGAAAGTTCTAGTCAATTGTGTTTCAACAATTTCACTTCCGTTGCAGTAATATTTAATGAATACCAATTATAATTGATTTTTAAAAAACCTGTATTCCAATCACTACATCCAACTAACCATCTATACATGTAGTCATCTTATCTACTCTCCATGCAATAAGTGAATGCTCGTTAAAAAGTCCTGCCTTCTCACAGAGTAATCGACTGGGATTCTAACAAATAGTTGGATCTAGGTGTACTTTTTGCGAAAAGTGATCTAATATTTGTTACTTATAGAGTTAAATGATGCTTCTAGTAGGGGAACCAGCAGCAACAGCTTCAAACACTCTAACACGGGCGAGTGACTGCTGTAGAATTGATCCAGGCAGTTCAGGAGATGCTTTCTGCGACAGGAATCAGTATGGACATGGAGTAGCACCTTTAGATGTGTTCTGGAGTATATGGAAACAGAGAAACAGTTTGGCCTCGCACGATATCAAGGTTGTGCAACACAATGGATATGTTCATGTTTAATAGTTTTTGACTTATATACACTGTATAATTTTTTGACGAAGGTGGTTCACTTGCACAACCTTGTTTGGCTGTTAAAGGTGTGTTTTATGTTTAACACAAGTTTTCTAACAGGTGGAGCTTAGAGCTCCTCAAGATGTTGCAACAGGATAATCGTTGAAGTCATTTAAGTTTCTTAAGACCAAAAAACCTCCCACAAATTCACCTTATCTGATGTTTGGGCATTCGAATTCAAGGACCTCATGGTGGTGAGTGGACTCAAAAAACTAGAACTTCATAGAGAGAAGTTAAGATTCTCTCTTAACAGTTGAGGTATATTTTTACTTCTATTGACTACAAAGCTGGCAGTAAAACAAAGTACCTTACTCTATAAAACAGTTACTAAATGGAGGTTTGGTTGTAGATGTTTACATTTGGAGATTTTCTATTGAATCAATTAACATTATTTAATTCATCGTGGTACATGCTACATGCTGCAGGCTCACGAAAAGTTTTTATGACTAAGGAAAGGTGCAAAAAATGACATTACTAGTGTACTGGAGGAGGTATAGACAGACATAACAGCTAGCCATTCATACTGCCTACAATATTCTGAAGTCTTTTTTTAAACATTTGCACATAAAAATGCCTACTTTGAAAATAAATGACGATGAAAAAACTTTCTTAACATGATTTTAACTCTTCCAGGAACTCCATAATGCAAGATCAATTTTCGAGCAAGCTCGATTCAGTTTGGTGAGTGAATGTGGCGCTGGAGCATCTCAAGGGATCTCTTTGACTTTAATTCAAAAAGTTTTACCACAATAGCAAATGCATGTTGACTTTTTTTTTCCTTTTGAATCCTAAATTCAGGCAACCGCTATTTCTAATGTTGAAGCAAAGAAATGGTTAGAATTACTGGAAGCAGTTAGTGGTACAATGGATGCTCGTCTTCGTTATTTCAAACAGGCATGTCATACACATGGGAGCTATTCTAGCCTATTTGTTTTCAATTTGTCAAATTTTATTTCTATCTTGTAGGGATGCGAGCTTTTGCATCATATAGAGCCATATATCAATTAGGTTTGTCTTGTTGTTGGTTTAATTGGTGGCAATTTGATTGATACCACTTCAATTTGATTTATTTTCGACAGCAAATTTAATGATCAAATTTACATTTTGGTAATGGAATGTGCAAATACCTTGTATCTTTGCTTGTCCTCCATTTCTTTTTTCTTTTTATACTCAGAATGGTCCCTCAATTTGAAAGTATTATTTTTGAAAATACCTTACTGCATGAAACAAAATACCTTGCTGTAAACAGTTACCAAATGGAAGTATTCTCTAAAAAAAATACTATTTGGTTGTAGATATTTGTGTTTTTGGTTCCTAAACGCGATTCTGTAAACGACGATATGTTTGATTTTGTTGAACTGTCTTGACATTAATATATTTAACTTAATAATAACAATCAGTAATCAATTTATTGGATTGATTAAATTGAAAAAAAAATCATTCACTTCAGTAATCGCGCAATGTGAGCTATTCTCAAAATGCATGTGAAAAAGCACACTTCAAGTAGTTGCTGTATTTAGCCTGTTTTGCATGTGAATTTTTGTTGAAATTTTCTAGGTTTTATGTCATTCCTTAAAGGGTGCTCAAGTATTTGCTGAATATAGCATGTTTGGCATATTGGTTTGTTCTTTTCAATAGCCTGTAAAAAATTGTTAGCAAACTGCCCAATATGATGAAAACAAAAGATCAAAAGACAGCTGGAAATTTATTTGTTAATTTCTCAAACTAAATTATGAAAAACCTCTTTGTACACTACATTTTTGACTTTATTTGTTATTTTTCCTTCATCATCGTAGGCTAAAATCTTTAACCCCTTCCTACTTGTCACTCGTGAAAGAGCAACATACAATTGACCATGTGTAAACACTGATTTCTTCAAAAATAATCTAACATGAGACAATGATTGGTCTTGACTTTTATTGATGGTCATGGCAAATGAGATAACGATGGGAAATTGTCTTCGCTGGAACTTAAAAGGTATTCTCGCATCAGATAGTGTCAAACTCATTCTTGGGATAAATAATTTTTCACCCGCCATTTTGCCTGATAAAACCTTAGCTTCTATAACCCGATTTCCAAGTCTTGTGATGATCAACCTTTTCCCATTACACAACCCTGATGATTATCTATGTTTCTCAATAACATTACTAGTACACCTACCTTTAATGTGATTGAGTGATTTGGAATTCCAGAACACTTGATACTGTTAAGAAATTCTGGTGTGTGCACATGCTCCAATGTCATAAAAGAATTATTAGACATACAAACTGTATCAGAACTCAAATATGTCTTCTTAGAATTATGATTAAGTGATACCATGAAATCATTGATCGACTCCATCATGTCTAGAGTTGGAGCAAGAATTGCTCTTTGCTGGAGGTAATCTAAGTCCCTGGAATGACTGTAGAAATCAAGATACGTACTCTCTACAATTGCCAATATTGGATCGACACAATCCTTAATGAGAAGATCATCAGGGATTTGAATAGTCTCAATTCCATCAATGGAGCTTCCAATGTTTCCATCACTGATTGCCAAAATTCAATTGACAAAGTTTAGTAACTCTTCCAAATGTGTGCCTAACTGATTTCCTTGCAATCTCATATTCTTTGTTAGCTTTAGGACTTTACAGTGGCTCTATAAATCTGAAGAATTTAAAGTGGAATTTACAATATCTTGCCTTGTTCCTTTGGTTATGATGGGCAAAATCTGTCTGAAGTCACCACCTAGAATAATTGTTTTTCCTCCAAGAGGTTTATCTAAACTGGATGTGTTTTTAAACCTGTGAATATCTCTGAGAGTCTGATCAAGAGCTTCAAAACAATATCTATGCATCATTGGCTCCTCATCCCAAATAATCAACTTTGTCTTGACAATCAAATTTTCCAGAGGACTACCTTGCTTTATATTGCATGTTGCATCTTCAGTTGGATTGAGAGGAATTACAAATATCGAATAAGATGTTCGACCTCCCGATAATAAAAGAGTTGCAATTCCACTTGATACAACAGTTAACACAATATTTCCTCTAGATCTTATGCAAGAAGACAAAGTCTTCCAGATGAAAGTCTTGCCAGTTTCTCCATGACTATATAAAAAGAATAATCCACCTTTGTCTTCATCCACTGCTGCCATTATTTTTTCATACACCGACTTTTGTTCAAATATCAAATTCATTACTAACTGTTGGTGTTCAACCAACAAAGAGCGCCTGTTGTAACTCAATTCATCAAGAATTAATCTATTGTTATTGTCCACTTGTTGCTCATTGTAAACAGGTCTTGACATAGTCGAAAAATCATGAAAACTTTTTCCGCAACCTTTCAAATTTTTTTCCAACATTTGCAAATAATGATTTCTCAATTCATCATCTGTCATCTCTACCTCTGAAAGAAAAAAAAAACATCACAATGGTAGTAACATAAAATATAATATCAACATACACGCAAAATGTTAGTTATCATTAACTATAAATTTGTACCTGGATTTGACAACAATACTCTTTCTTCTTGAAGGATATCTTCTGATAATAATTTCTATGTTAATTGCCAAACATATTCTGGCCGTGACATCGAATTAGACAATAACAACATTGCAAATAGTTGTCAAAGATACGATGGCATTCCCCAGTCACTTGCTTCCTTCATGACATCAATATACTCTTTGTCATCATCTAATAATTCGAGTGCATAACATGTATCTCTGAAAGTGGTGTAGTTATGATTGTTGATCTTTTTGAGATCCTCATAGATTGTAGCACCTTTAATGACATTCAACAATAATCTTATATAATATAACTCGCCACTTTCAGGCGTAACAAAAAAAATCCTCCCGATAGAAAATGCAGAAGTTTCTCTTTTCTTTCATTTTTTTACATCCTATTTCCATACAAACTTAAGCGGAAATTCTGCATAAGTTAATTCTCTAACTTCAAGAAATATTTTATTTGCCTCAAAACAACTTAAGAACATTGAATCCCTTACACTTGGCCTATTCGCAACCTCATCAATTGGATCATCATCAGAGAATATAACATTTTGTTCATCTCTGAGATGAAATGCTAGTCTTTCTACCGGAGGTTGCCTATAGTGAATTGGAAATCCAAATATTCTCCAAGCAGCTTTACAGGATGATATGTATCGACAATCATAATACATGTTGATTTCATCAATATTTGATGAATCTTCGTCATTCGCACTTTGAGAAAAAGCAGCAGTGACATGATCATTTCCCTTATTAACATACTTAAATAAGTACTTAATAGATTTGGATTGATTGCACCATTCCACATTGATATGAGATCCATACTTCAATAATAAGAATCGATTATGCGGCACCACATACCTGTTCCAACTCAATAAGTTTTATAAATAAATTATAATCTTTGTTTGAGAAGATATTGTATCTTCAATTGTAATTCATAAAAATTATTGGAATAGATATTATATAAGCCCTCCACATAAATACTATCAATCGATTAAGCAGTACCCCGTACCTATTGTCCAGGTTAATACCATCTTTCTTGATAGTTCTACCATCTTCCCTTCTTCTGTAAATAGGATAACCATCTTCATCAATTGTGGTTGACTGAACAATTTTCTTTGAAAAGTGCTTTGTACATCTACCATTATGCATGCAAGGAGAGTAATTCCTAGCAGAACCACACAGTCCATGCATCATGAATAACTACATTGCTTGATAATATTGAGAATCGGCCAATTCATTTGGTATTTTCGCTGAAATAATTCTATCAATATCTGCAGCAGCGGGATATTTATTTTTCTCATGAAGAAAAAGTACAATGTGAGCATGAGGAAATCCTCATTTTTGAAATTCATCTGTATAAATCACTGCATCAAATAAATTTATTGGATGAATAAATAGTTAAAATTCACATATATAAATATATTAATATATATATATATATGTATGTATTTGTGTGTGTATGTATAAAAAATTATAAGTGATGAATCGAATATACCTGCTTTTACTTTTCCAAAAATTTGTTTGTCTTTAAGTCCTTTATTAAGCCATCCAATTTTATTTTGAAAACCTTGGATAAAATATCTGGACGATCCTCAGGTTTTAGACCTTTACTCTCTACAAATCTACAGATCTCTGGCCATTTTGGATTGCAAGTAAACGTGATGAAAAGATCATGGTAGCCAACCCATTTGCATATTGTCATAGCATCTTGATAATTCTGAAGTATGTATCCTGCACCTCCTGTGAAGATTGATCCCAGAATTATCCTTTTTCCTTGAGAAGATGGATCAATTTCTCCTCGCAAAAGTGTATCTTCCAACCCTTTATACATATGAGCTCTCAACAGTTTTTGACTAAATCAGATATAGTTTCATCGAAAAGATTTGATCATTGGATATCCATCAACCAAGAACTGTTGAAACAATCTTCTCAAAGACAGAACTGCAAGAAATTCATCCTTCCTATCTTGAATCTTGTAAGCAAAATATTCTCGGCAGCTAACATATCGCCTTCCTTGGGGTGTTTTATCATCAGTAGTAGTAATAGGAATGTCCTCTCTGTAGCCATCTTCTCCGTAGGAAAAAAGCAAAGGATACTGTAAGCTTAAATATGCAACATTTAATTCATTAATTCTTTGTAACTGTCCAGAATGACTTTCGATAATATTATCTCTGTCACTTCTAGATGGCTCAAAATCTCCTATTACTAAAGCAGCTACCTCTGAAACTGTTGGCAAGTTGTATCTTCTTCCATCGGTGCCTCTTTTGCCTATTAATCTGAGTCTAACTTTGGAGCTTCTATCTTCTTGAAATCTGTCTCTTACCATTCTGAATGTTTTAGCTAAAACATTGTGGCTATCAAGCATTTGCTTTAGATCACTAACAATCGCAACATGAAGTTTGTTTATATCTTGACCACGACTGCAAAGAATTATAAAATGTAAATTATCAATATTGCTTTTTCATGTAAAATATTATCCATGTATTTTTACTCACAAATGGTAAAAACACTAACCTTACAGCATGAATTCTATTCTACACTTCATTATCCATATCGTAAATATATAATTGAGCAAACTTTGGGATGGATCCCTCAAGAGGTAACAAACTTCCAATTCTATGATAGTTTTGTCCCGATAATCTAAATGTTCTTGGCCCCCCGACTTTGATTGACAGATGAATCAACCTTTTCGCCCATTGAATTAAATGAGAACATAGAATTATAACTTCTAATATTCTCTCGAAAGTGATTGATTTTAGAATCTGCATAAAATAAGAAATGGATAATAAAGAATTATATATGAAATGTGAATATGCTTCGATGGTCAGATCAAAGTAAATGTTTTCTAACTAGATCTTAGCAACAATTGGCTTAGAATTTGAGGAGGATTGATTGTCTTTGGCAACTTTATTTTTCCATGATTACAACATAAAGAAAACTTAGGTCTTTTAGACTTCTTTGTCTGTTTGATTCTTTCTTTGTACCAAAAATATGCGCCACAATGTTCACACTCATTGGTAGCATCTCCGATATTTCAGTACTCTATTAATCATAGAAAAGATATAGAGTTAAAGCCATATAAACTCACTACTTTTATGATTTCTTATTAGTTACTCACATATATATAAAAGTTAAATAGTGCATACCTTCATTACAAAAATTCCCACAATTGACGTTATCCTCTAAAAAAATAATAGTAAATGAATTTAGTGACATTGAAGATACTATTTTAAATATCAATATCAATTGAAAATAATTGATAACCAGCTTGGTTACATAATACATACCTTTACAATCATCTTCATTTTCTTGACCTTCATCGCAAGGAGCACAATTTAAATCAAGCAGTTGATCTTGACTTTGTGTACCTATAATGAATTAATTTTATTGTAAAAAAAGTGAATAATAACTCCAAATAGTAGGCTTGGTAGAATTTAAGTATTTTTTTAATACTTAAATTTAGTAATGATTTCTTATTAAGAAACTTTGAGCAATTCACGAAGAACAATTCACAAAAATAACTTGGATTATATTGTGGTGTAGAATTATTATACCTAAAAATTCACATTGCATATTAAAAATACTTGAATTAGTATTTTCAGTCAGCAAAATTTCTTTACCCTTCCTCAGGCTTGTATTTGGGGAAAGACAACTTTCAGAGTCTTCCATTAATAAAAGATAAAAGATTTTTTTAATGGCGTGTGATAGAAAATGATAAAATATCTATTGACGTTTTTATAATCTATTTGGTGAAAATGTGAGGAGATTCAAATTTTATTATCACCAGCTGGAGCACAATTCAAATCAGGCAGTGTATCTTGTGTAGAATATGTGTCCGTCTTCTACTTTGTGGGAAAACAACTTTCAAAATCTGTCATTGACGAAATTAAAATTTTCAAATTAAATAAAACTTCTTCCAAATAAATCTAAATAGTAATTTGATAAAAATTTAAAAATTTTCATCAAAGAAAGACCAACCATTGCTCAAATCATGTAGCGGAAGAGACTTTGAGTAATGTGCCGGAGGTTGTGATGAAGAAACCTTTTCAAGTCTCATCATAGGTACCTAATTGGCGGTGTGTGTTTTTGATATGATGGAGTTGGTGCTACAACTTGTCCCGTTCTTTTATCTCCATCAGGTATATGCATTCCAAACAATCTAATTCCACTTCTTATTTCGGAGTTATTTAGTTTTCTCAATTCATTGACATCATCGCTTAGAAAACACCTCTTATTTGTCAATTGGGATACTGTTCCTGGACTTGTTAAATTAAGGTAAATTTATTATATGCGTAGAATGATATTAAAAAAAAAAATATTAGGTATATTAAAACTAATCATTTGAAATATCACATAGAGGCAGAGAAAGTCTTTCCTGTTGTTCGATTATATTTACTCTGTCATATGTGGGGTCAATATTCTCTGTAGATAAAATGATATTGTTACAAAAATAAGATAAACAAAGAAGTAACAAGCTTGAAAATTTCAATTAATACGATTCTAATCATTGAATATATATATATATATATATACCAATTTCACCCGATGAGTATTTAGCCCATTTTTGATTTCGTAGTATTCTTTTATTTAGTCTCGCTAATTGTGTTGCCTGATTTTCCATTTGTATGTGCTTTAAAATATGAATTTTATATGAGCATTTGGGAAAGTTAGCTTGTTGAGAGAAGAGAGAGAAAAGAGTCAAGAGAAAATTGAAACAGTCGCTCTTTTTTTGTTTTTTTTGCTATACATATACAATAAATTATCATTTAGTTTTATTTAGGAATAATTTTTCAGTTTTAATATTATTTCTGTATTTTTTATTGATAATGACCATCTTCAATCAAGATATTTATACAAGAGAACAACCTGAAGTTTATTACCTTTGTACTCTCTTTTAGTTTCAAATCATTTTCTCTAATTTGCAATGTTGAAATAAAAAAACTTCTTATTTCAACGATGCTGAAATAAACATATCACATCCCGATTCAATTAAATATTGATAAAAAAAATTTATGATAGATTTTTTTAATATTATTTATTGCATGTTTCATTTAATTTATACTATATTTATATATTTTATTTGTTATATGTTCAACAACAACTACACAACAACAACAACAAACCCAGTGTATTCCCACATAGTGAGGTCTGGGGAGGGTAAGATGTACACAGTCAACATAAAGGAGTTTCAAAGCTCTTTCACAAGGTTTGGATACAAAAACTATCAGTGGATTCATACACTTGTTTATATTACTTCTTATGGTTTGGATGACAGTGCATCCTTGTATATATTTGTTTCACCAAATATAATGTCACAGCTTTCATTTCACTGTTTATCTTCGAAATCATTGAGAACTAAACATTAAAGTGTTCAATTTTAGCACGGGGAGAACGATTTGTAAAACGTCGTTAATGGTGAAGTCACTGCCATGGACCATGACATCACTGGTCAGCTTATTTTCTACGGTGATGGTCAGATTGCCTGCTTTGTCCCTATTATTCTTCATTACAGTTTATAGTCCTCTCTGTACTCCAACACTTACTATTTTCAGTTTCATTATCTTCAGGGATGTATTTACACAGTTAGCATAGACTCTTATACAGGCGCATTGTCTCAAACTCATCGGAATAAAGTAGCAGCAAACATAGGTCTGCTGTTACAATTGTTGAGTACAGGACATTTTCTCTGCTGACACGAGGTCCTGCCTTGCTAGCTTTATCTCGTGATGAAAGTTTATATTTTTTCAAGTCAAACTGAAACATCTGCCTCTCATGTAGGTTTCTCTTACTTCTGATTTTCCTTTTCTAGTCAAATTAAAAGTATTATGGGCTCTAGAGATGAAAGGTTATTTGACACTTCGGTGCTCACTGAAGCTGGCGCTGCACGACTACATAGCGTCCGTGCTTCTTTTTTCCTTTACTTTCCCTTGAAAAGGTTCTAATACATAGTTATGTACTGGATTTGTTATGAATTAAATAATGTAATTTAATACTCGAGTTTACTCGCTGTGTTTTCCTGTCCTACTGGATCCATGAGCACCTAGATTATCAGCTTTCCTTTTCTTACTTTTAATTTGCTATTTTTTTTGTTGACTGGTGTTCTACTATTATCGAAGAAGCCTCTTAATCTTAGTTATGTTACGTGGCTTGCTCTTGCATTATTGTGCTTAATTGATTTAAGAATGATTTTTGGACTGACAGTGATTTATGACGTAACAGTTTAAGCGGAGCTTTGCCGTCATCAGTAGGAAATTTATTCTCCCTGATCACTCTGTGAATAATTCTACATGCTAAACTGGTTTGTAATTTATGACCGATAAAAAAACAGTTAATTTCTTGATCTCCTGGCATTTGCAGAATAACCAGCTTTCTGGAATTCTTAATGTTTTACAAAATCTCCCCCTTGCAGATTTGTACTCTTCCTCACTAGAATTAACTCAGAATATTAATTGCGCATCCTTAAAATGATATCATATGGTACTAATATTTCCCCATATTTTGTGTACCTCCAGGAAGGTGGAAAATAACCTTTTTAATGGGCCCATATCTCAGAAGATGTTTTCTATTTCTAATTTCAAGTAAGTGTCTTACACTTTCTGCTTATAATACTACTTTTCATCTTCCAACTTGTAAGCTACAATATGTTTTTGACTTTCTTTTACATTGTTGTGCTTCTTCGTCCGACACAGTATGCTAGCACATATTCAAAAATTATGGAGACAGATTCCTTGTTGAAGTTCAATTACTACATGTCGAACTACACTTTACTTTTTGCTAATACTTTATTGTTTATTTCTCAAATCTGAGTGACAACCTTGATCAGTTTGTTATTTATGGACAATTAAGTCAGATAAGAGCTGACTGGCTACAATCTTAACATGAACGCCTTAATTATACTCAACATTTCTATTCCTGATCCACATCAGATCATACTAAGCACATGTATCCCATTTCATGAATTTTTCTTTTATTCATGATTAGCTATTAGATTTAACTTGCTGGTAAACTGCAATAATTTTGAACATTGACAGAAAATAGTATGTGTTATATGATTCTAACTTAAATTCTCTTAGCAAATGCACAATAGAATTAAAAATTTGCCAGAGATGTGACATCTTAAATAGTATATCTAAGTGGCAAAACCAGATTATGCTTTTAACGATTATGACACTGACTTGGATTAGAGTGGCATAGATACCCACTTGAGACCTAAATAAGAATAATTTCAAATTGCATGAGGTAAAGTAGCCAAAATTTGACATCATAAGCACCACCTGCATATGAAAATGTATAATACTATAACTTTATGCTGCCCAAATTTTTAGCAGTTGGATCATTGACTGCATTTTGGTCATATTTAGGTTCATACGATTGCAGCCTAAAACACACTTGAATTTCATATCATATTGATCCATAATAAAAAAGGATCAGAGAATCTTAAAATTACTAATCAAAATATTTCGTCCATAATAAATATCAATACTGAAAATAAAAAAGGTGACATCCCACTGAATGTATCTTATTGAAGTATCCTAAATGATCTAACTCATGTTATTTTCTCCTTTTTTATGACTTTTTTTCTCTTACTGTTGGAGAGTTGTACACTGGGATCTTCATCAACATTTACCACAGACAATTCATTCTCGAATTTACTTCTCTTTGCAGGGGTAGTTAAAGCAGAGTTCACTTCATTTTCAGTGACAGAGTCCTGAAATTTCAGTAACAAAAATGATCAAAATCAGGTATCTTTATGAACTTGACAAATGATATATATAAGTGTGTTGAAATTATCATTAAATCAATGTCTCTAGGTCTGAGTTTTTCATGATTAAACTCTGGATACTGTGAAAGAAAAATAATAATATTAACAACAATCTATATTCTAAGTTAAATCTATTTTAATATAAACCAACAAATTTAATGTGTTTGAAAGTAATGTAAACATACGGTGCATGTTTCTTCACTCGAAGCGAGACGATATTGCTTGATGAGATCCTTATCATCACTAAATTTAAGAACTGTGTACACTTCATTATGTTGGTCTATGTTTTCTTTCTTAACATCCACTTTAAACATGACCTCTCTATCCAAGATGTTATCCAACTCCAATGGATATGAAGAAACACATCCATTCTAAAATAAATAGTGGTATTAGAACAGGTAAAATAAATAGATTCATATATGATTTTATTATTTTTTACCTCAAGTGATCCTTTCACCAATTCAGTGGTTGTCCTTCCTATGAGTTTCATCGCATATTGGTCCCAAAGAAACAAAGTAATAAAGCCAGTCTCTGCAACATCTGTTACTTTCAAGAATAATTTATACCTGCAAGGAATTTGAGATTTTTTTTATTTTTTGTGATTATAATTTAGTTTAATCATATTTTTTATAGAACCTGTGAATCGCAGAACTCTTAAGGCTTTCACATGTTTTGCAGTAAAATTTACTGCCAAGTTCATCAACCTTCCTACTGCAATTCTTGCAGCTAAGGTATGACCAGTTTTTTTCTAGATCTATATGTATTATGGTTGCAGCAACATAGAAGCTCCCTTCTTATATTGAGAAAATGGCCAAAAGACCCTCCAAGCTTTGCCCAAAATTCCAACTACACACTTAATCTTCACGGAAGTCCCATCACCCCCTGAACTATTTTTTCATGTATTTATTACCCCTCCAAATGCTGATGTGGCAACTTAACCCAAATCATAATGTCTTCGTATTTACACGCGCTGGTCCCACGCCTTCCAGGTCATTTTCCTCCTAAATCTTCATATGATCCCATAAGCACCCTTTGAGATTCCTCTCTCTTCTCTCTCTTCCATTCTTCCTTCACAAAATTCCTCTATTATTACATGCAAATTTAGTCATTTTTGTGTATGAATCTACTTTTAGTGATAAAGTTTTATGGATTTTCGAAGATTTTACATTTGATTGCTGGTTTAATTTAGGAGAGGTACATGTTTTTGCCCTAAACTAATTTCATTATTAGTTAGGGTTTGCCCTAAGCATATGTTGACTGCTTAATAGATTGCTTTTCTTGTAAATAGCAGTATAAGTTTTTATAAAGGGAAGAAATTATTATGTCTACGCATGTAGGTGAGAGTTTGATATCAAAAATTAAAGAGGGTTTTGTGACTTACGCAAATGTTCTGCTAATTTATTTGATACTTGGGCTTCCGACGTCGATTGTTGTAAACATAGCAAAAAAAAAAGAATAGAAGAAAGAAGATAGTGGGAAGTAGTTCACACCATTCAAGTCAACATAGCACTTCTTCACAGTCCAAGATGCCATGGAAATTGTAGTGATGTTGATGTATTTTAAGCAGTGTTTTAACTTAGTCCAGTTGACATGAAAACAATTTCATTTTGTTGTTGGAAAAACAATTTAAGCACTGTATTTTGTTGATGAATGTTGCCTAATGGTTAGGCATTATGAATGTAAATTTATTTTGGTATGAATGATGGTGTTGTATAAAGTTGAAATGTTTTCTTGATGTCATTAGGCATTATTGTTGTGTTGTTTAACTGCAACACAATATTGTCATTACACGATCTAAGTGTAAGCAATAACAAAGAAGTAGCACAATGCTTTGCATAAACAACATTATCATTACATGATTTTATAAGCATAAATAATAACATGACGGCAACACAAGACACAACTTTTCAAGTGTAACCAATAACATAGAAATAACACAAGACACAACAAGTGTAAACAATAACATAGGAGCAATATGTGACACAATTTTGTAAGTGTAAACAACAACATAGCAATAACACAAGACACAATTGTGAATGTACAAACAATAACACAACAACATTAAAACAAACATCTGAAGTAGACTAGGAAAAAGACACCATAACAAAACATAATCCGATATATTTAGAGAGAGGTATACAAAATTTACACCATAGTAGATCAGATCTAGCAACTACTTTCAGTTCATTTGTTGCTGATGAACATAACAACAACACAAATCAAAATAAATAAAAATATCTTTCTATTGAACCTACATCATCTCTATCTTCCATTAAGCCTCTTCTCCCGTGTCAAGTTATCAATTTGAACCTGTTTAAGCCATAAATCTTCTTCCAACTCATTAATTTTGTTCACTAATCTTGGAATGATAAAATTTAATCTTGAATCCACTTTTTCTTTGTCCCTCCATAGAAAAAAATTACATTTTTGAGATTGAATTTTTTTGTAGAAATCAGTACATTAACATAATTTGAATATAAAGTGACAGTAAAATACAATGCGAAATACATACACCATAATAGGGGCAAGACCAAAATCTTCTTCCCGGATTTGAATTCGACCATGAAGTTCGCAAGTCAAGCAAGGTACCATGCTTGCATCTCACAACAACGTTGAGCATTGGGTCTGATTCATCCATATAAAGCTTATTCAATTTTGAATTTGTCATTTCATGAATTCCGACAAAATCGATAATCAAATTACAAACCCTAAATTAAGAGTTGAACCAAATTACACAACAAAGCTCCAAGAATTCAAGTAGAAATTGGGACTAAAAGCTAAAACTTAGGTTAATGAAATAAAAAAAAATGAAAGAAGACGAAGGTAGTAGGTGGACAAAGAGAAGAGTAATATAAAGAAGAGGAAATGACCGTTGCAAGCCATTTTTCATGATTTATTTCTTCAAAATATCATTTAATGATGTGTATTATACAGGTGGAAGACTAAAATCTTCAGTTTGGAGTTGTTGGGACTAAACCAACGCGCCTAGAAGGGGTGTTCTTACCTTCCTTGCCACATCAGTATTTGGAGGGGTAATAAATACATGAAAAAATAGTTGAGGGGGGTGATAGGACTCCCATGAAAATTAAGTGTGTAGTTGGGATTTTGAGCAAAGCTTGGAGGGTCTTTTGGCCATTTTCTCTCCTATATTTATTAAAGTAGCATAGTTAAAAAAAGTATTCACTCTTCACACTATAATTTAATATGGAAATAAATGTAATAGTGTCACTCACGTCCATGCATTCAATTAACTGCTTTATAGTTTTAACTTCAACCACTCCAGAAGCTAACTCATCCGAAATAGAATAGCTTTGTTGAGAGGATAATTGACTAATCCTCTCAGATTTATCTCCACACACATCTTTCATTCTACATGTATTGAAGTTTGTTAAAATATCTATCATCACAAATTCTCTAGGTTATTAAAAAGATTAGACATGGAGGATATAAGAGTACATATAAACTTGGAAATAAAATCAGCAACTTCAGGCAGCTCAGGATTAATCCATATCTTTGAAGCAGTCCAAAAATTACGTACTGAGAATTTTCCTACATTTATGTATATATAGGTAATCAAAATCAGATTGATATAGACTTTCAATAAAATTTTTAAATGTACATGTTAGTTGAGAGCCTTTAAATTTGTGAGCCTTTATGAGTTGCATAACCACAATAACAGGCTTATCAGTAGATTTGTCCAAGAGTGAACGAATTTGTTCAGCGAATTTCGTCCAGAATGTAGCTTCAATCGTGTTGTTACTTAAAAAAAAAAGGCACAATTTAATCAAATAAAAAAGGGGAAAAATTGAAATATATGAGTGATTGCAATCATTTATATAGTCTTACTCATTATCTCGGAGTTCCACATTCATAAAAGAGTTGGACTTATCATCTTGTTTGTATTCTTGAACAGGTTCATAAACAACGATTTCTCCCACAATATCTATCAAAATTGAAGAAAAAAATACTTCGTATGACACATTTGGTGAAACATTTAGATTAAAGAATTTGTTTAAAGGATAATTACCGAAAAGCTTATTCTCGTCAATATCAACTTGATTTATCAAAACATCAAATGGACAAAATTTAAATAAAGTTTGATCAAAGCATGGATCAACTAGTTTTTGTATGTTTGTTCTATGAGTGAACATCAACTTCATTTTGTGATCGTTTGTTTGGAATTTTGACTTGTTCGGTACTACTATGAAATTTTTCATAGAATATAACTCCAGCTCTTTTATTTCTGGTCTGAACTTAAAAATAACGGAAGCTCCAATAGATGCTTGAATACGATCCCCCTATAAACAAATAATCCAAAATTGAGATTATAGTAACAGTAGTGGAATGAAAATAGTGCAGTTTATTTATTTTGGATTGAATTTAATTTTCGTGGTATGTGAAGGTAGGATTAAATGGCTAAACTCTATGCACGTAATACTGAGACAATTATCTATGGCATACTGATTCAATTATTTATGGCAGTATATGGCTGATTCAACCATTTTTAATTAAACTTTAATTAGAAATCCCTAAACGTTAGTAATATATAATGATGTGAATTATAAATAGTGTAATTGTGAAATTTTTACCCGGAGTTATACTGTATCTTTTTTCTCCTGCGTATATACAATTGAACGTGAACTTACGTAATTCATGACTTTTTTACTTTGTAAGTACAAAATAATGCTCGAAATTATTCAAAAAAAAAGGCAGTAAAGTATGTATACCTTGTCATCCTGTAATAGCATTTCTAATGATAATATCTTGCTGGGATCTTCATGTGTAGAATTCTGCCACAAACGCACTATATGAACCTTCAAATTCCATTGCATTTTAGTATTTGATATTTCACGTATTGAATCAATTTTTAGAGACATTTTTGGGGATAGATATTGGATAGTGATTTTCTTTTTCGGTTCTAAATTTGAAATACATCGATTAGAGATTTTATAGTAATGCTGTATTTAAATTTCAATTACAGAGATGGAGATAATGATTAAGTTGTTGGGATAATTATATTTTTAAGTTCAAATTAAGTCATATTAATCGGTAAGAGTTAAGATAAAAGTAAAACTCTAAAATTGTTAAGGTAGTTATAGTTCAAAATTTTTTAATTGTTATCTGGTTAAAATTCAACTTGTTTTCTAGTTATAATATCTTTTTAGTTGAGGTTTATTTGGGTTAAAAAATTGCTATCAGATTTATTGATTTATTGGCTCACGTTTTTTTCTTCTTTTTGGAGTTACTATATTTATGTATTTTTTAAAAGTTAATATATTGCTGAAAGTTGTTGCTTACTGATCCTTGTGTTTTTCTTTTTCAGGTTCTAAATTTGAAATACAATTTGAATTTAATGTTATAGTTTGTTTTTGAATTGCAGAGATAATGATAAGCTGTTAGGATAACATTATTTTAAATTCAAATAAAGTAACTAATATTTAGAGTTTATCATTAAAAAAATTTAAGTTGATGATTATATTTAAAGTTTATCATTAAAAAAAAATTTCGTTGAGGATTATATTTAGATTTTTTCATTAAAATTCCTTTTAGTTTAGGATTACTTTATTAACCCATGTTTTTAGATGAAAAATATCATTAAAATTTACTGCTTGCTTTACTACATGTTTTAGTTGATAAATATCAATAACTAATTTTGGTTGAGAAATATCATTAAAAATAACTGCTTACAATTGGTTACAACACGTTTTTTACTAACCCACATTTTTTGGTTGAAAAAGATTAATGACTAATATTTATAGTTTATCCACTACAAGAAAATGGCGAAATTGTGACGGAGATTTTAGTCACAAATCACTGTTTGTGATGGATTTGTGACGGAAAACTATGCGTATCAGAACCTTTGGTCATAAAATCATTGTGACGGATTTAATTTCTGTCACAAAATTATTGTGATGGAACTGAGACAGATCGTCTGTCACAATATAAATCCTTAAATTTGACTTACATTCCGTCACAAATTTATGACAGATTTTTGACAAAATATTCTGTTATAAAATAGTGACAAAATAATTTCCGTAACAAATTTTCAAACCTAGTCACCACAATTGTGACAATATGTTTCGTTACAAATAATTTGTGACAGACTAATTTAGTCACAATTTACGATAGATTATAACAGATTAAATCTGTCACAAATTTTATTTGAATTTTTAATTTTAATAAATTATAATTAGGAAATATTATGCTCTCTCTCTCTCTCTCTCACACACACACACACACACTATATATATATATATATATATAACATAATACAAAATTTATAATAAAAAACGTATGAAGTTATTAAAACGTGCAAAATCACAACTTCAATAAGCAAAGGTCTACCAATGTTTAAAATTTAAAGCATATAACTATCCAAAAAAGTGTGACAATGTTTCGACACTTCAACTAACTAAAATCTCAAAATATTAAACACTTAAGCATTAGATGAGTACCTATTTGGGAGAGTAGGATTACTAAATGAGCGAGAAGATAATACCATGTCGCTCATCATGCGAGACCATTGCTCCTCCGTAGATTTGAATCGATCATCACTTTGTTGCCTCAAACGAAAAATCTCTTGCTCTACTCGTTGTTGCACCTCCGTAGATTTTGATGCGCTCTTCGGCAACATGATTGGACACTATAGGCAAATAGCATGTCATATCTTTATACAAGGTTGAAGCTTCAGATCCCAATCCAGACACACGTTTTTTTGCTCCACCCATAATATCAAAGTACTTGCGATTTATATCAAGTTCTTGATCTTCTGATGAATTATTTGTTGATCCCGAAAGAGCAGTAGCTATGACAATGTTCATTTTATCCTAAAAAATATAAATAATCAGCCAACAAAAATAGTATGAAACAAAAAAAAATGCTAAAACTATTTATTAATAAGCAGAAGGTAGATGCTACAGGTATTATTGAATGATGTTAAAGTATAAGAGAAGGAATTGTAAGAGCTACTAGTAGTACTGCTAAAGTTTCTGTTTTTAGTTAAGTATTGAGAAGGGCTAGGTTGATAAATTCATGATTTCTACACTTTAAACCATATTCAAAGTATTTTCAACCAGCCCATGTAGTTTAGGAAAAACTCCACGTACCTTCGATTTTGTAGTTAGAAAAATGGAATCTGAATCTTAATCAATTTCTTGGAATTCTTGGACTTAGAGGCTTGAATTCTTGATCTTTGATGAAGATCCTAATTTGATCTTGTTCTTGAGAGTGGAGAGGGTTTGGTATGTCGAAAACTAATATAACATGTATTATACTGCTTAGGGTAGATTTATATTCGTGACGGGTAGGTTCTAGGGTGAGGAAAAGACCAAAATAACCCTAAAGAAACAAAAAAAGTTACAGAAATTTCTGCCAGTTGACAGACTGATATGCTGAAATAAAATGGGCATAACTTTTTACTCCAATGTTGGATTTGGACGAAATCAATTGAGTTGGAAAGAAGATTCAAAGACCTTTCATTTTATATATATAAGGCCACCCAGTTCTTTATATAACAGAAGTTATGGTCGACGAAAGTTGACCCAAGTTGAAGTGTCCACTAAAACTTAATCGATGAAATTATTTTCAACTCGTCTTAGAGTTAGGGGATTCTTGTGACCTCAATTCATATTCAAAGGTTTTCCCACACTATAGGAGTGATCACCACACATACATTAACAAGGAATAATTTAGTTCGGGTCTATATGCATAGGAACGATGGTCTAAATTCTAGCCCGAAAGTACGAGATGTTACACTGTACTTAGAGTGGGGAATTTGGTGATGTACTAAAATAATGTTGAAATATGGGGAATTTGGTTACAACATCTTACTTGATATATATTGCGTACGTTTCACTTGTCATATCAGACGGGTTGGGAGCATGTTTCAATTTTCTAAGATCCGATGAAAGACGGAAAGGAGCACAATGGGATAAGTACAAAGTTTTCCTACAATGAAGAAAGTGTGTTGGACATTAAGTATCTTTCACAAGAGTGATGTAGTTGTTATGAAATGGATTACACATAAAGTATAAGAACAATTTATGCTAACAACTTGAAAACAAGATGAACGAGCTACTAATGTTTTACTACAATTGCATATAACATTACACATTCTGCAGGAATACACACATTCCTTGTGATTCAGAATGATAAGATACACAAGAAATTTATATTTATGTGATAAAGAATGGACACACCAGGAAAGAAGAGCCTTTGTCGCTAACAAAAATAAGATTGTGTAGGAAGCTGGGTTAATGAAATAAGGGGTCCAGGAATTATTCATTTCAAATAACTTCAAATTAGTCCATTAAAACAAACCTAAAGAGCAATGCAAAAGATATTTTTGATCTTTCTTCTTAACTAACAACACCAAAAAGATATACACAGGATCATAAGTCACACAATTCAACGCTTAATAATGTTGAAGAACACCAATCAAACTTAGCCTAGATCTATGCTAAACAAGGCAAGCATGGATGACCTGGATGAACAACAAATTTACCAATTAAAATTTTCATTAGTCAAAGCTAATTAGTTGTTCACAAAAAAAGTGAAGGTACTTAGAGAAACATAAAACAGAAGTAGAAAGATCATTACATGAAAATGTTGCACGCATACATAAATATTGATACAAGATCAAGTTCAAACACAAGAAGCAAACCACAAAAAGAGCAACAAGATGTCAACGACAATGCTAGTGAATCGAAATAGGCCACGCACGGCTTCACTAGACGTCAAGATTTTAACAAAAAATAGATTTTTAAGAGTACAAATTGCAACAAGTGTAGTGAATCGAAATTGGTCCCACACGGCTTCACTACTTCAAGATACAAACAACAAGTCACTCTACGTGCAAGATCAATATTGATCTCATGCTTTCAAGAACTAAAGAATGAGAAGCTTATTAGCAAACTTACACTAATGCTCTTCGACTTCGTATCAACAAAACAGACAACCTTTTTTTTGGTGTAACTTCTTAAATATCTCCCATGAATTTAGTTCACGGTCCATTTCGGTTGCGTGGAAAAAAAATTCACTGATAATTTACAAGGTCTGCTCAATAAAGTGAGGCCGCTAGAAAGTAGCAGGATAACTTTTACCTGCAAAACTGTACCAATCAGAAGTGAAGCTGCAGCTAAAGAACAACTGATGCAAACTTAAAAGATCTTGTCTATAGCAAACCCATAGTTGCGGCTAAAGAACAAGCTCAGTTCTGTTCCTCTTTTACATGAACCAAATAGCAAAAGCTGCTTAAATAGGGTATAAGCTATATTTTGACTTCAAAAAAAAATTCACCAGAGAGTAATTAGTAAAATAGAAAATTCTGATAGCCTGAACAAAAGTTATACAGGTTGCTTTTTATGTATTTTGCTTATTTCCCGAATTTTCACAAGAGTTTTGGTAATTCACTTCAATGTCCATGATTTTCTGATTTTCATTGGCTATTGGTAATTCACTTCTGGAGAAAAGAATGTGTATATTTCTCACTACTGTTTTGGCGTCAAGGTGACCAAAATCAGCTTCAGCTCTCCCTGGGTTCTGTAAATAATTCACACACACAGCACCAAGCAAAACTTGCTCGTCAGAAGAATGAAGAAGTTGCTCTTCGTCTTGTTGGCGGAGGAGTGTTTACTTGGGAATAGAAGGGGTGCTGCCAGCTGCTAAGGCCTACTCCCTTACAAGGTCTCAAGTTCATATGCTAATCCGATTCCAAACCCATCTAAACGTCTAGCTATAAGCAGGACACAGACATTAGGCAACCACAACATCATTAAGCCACTAAGAAAATATAGCATGGATGACATAATAAGCATAGGGCGATGACCAATGTTGTCATCTATGGATACAGAACAAATTGTGACAAGGAACAACCCCATCAGTGCCTTCTGACCCCAGAAACAACCCCATGAGTTCCAACAAACAATAAAACTCACAATACATCACTAGTTAAGGGCAATTCTATTGGAATCAATCTATTTCATACCTCAACAAGCAAAAAAACGACCTAATCCATACCTCAATAAGTTGAAAAGGATAGAAATTGAGATAAATTACCTCAATAAGTTGAAGAAGAATAGAAATTGAGATGAACTAAGTGCTTGCGGAAGAAATTGAATGCAGATTTGCTTAGTGAATGCGACTGCTTTGCGGAAGAAATTGAATGCCTATGAAGAAAGGAGATGAAAAATTAAGGGTTTTGAGTGTAGTCCTTAACTAGAATGCCCTGTTCTTCTAATTGGAAAAAAGGTGATGTAAAAAAAAAGAGGGAAAACGAAAAATATTTTAGAGGGAACCCAATTTTGTTTTTGACGGAAATATATCTATCATAAGTAATTTTTTTTTATAATTTTTGTTGTGACGGAATAAATCCGTCACAATTTTTTATAACATTAATTACTTTTTTCAAAAAAAAAAATTGTGATGGAATGTTCAATCTGTCACAAATTTAGCGACAGATTTGTGACAGAAAGTTATTATTTTTTCTCATCAACTTTAATTTGTGATAAAAATATTTCTGTCACAAAAATTATATTTAAATCTGCCAAAAAATTGTCACAAATCTGTTACTCTTTCAATATTTATGTGAAAATAAAAAAATTAAATTTTTTATATTTATGCAAAAAAAAAAATCATCATAAATGCATCAAAATTCTGTCACAAATTGTGACAGAAGTGTTCCGTCTCAAATATTCCGTCACAATTTAACTATTTTCTTGTAGTGATCATTAAAATTCAATATTCTTCAATTAAAAATTGCTTATTACAACAATATTAAGTCTTGTCTTAAAATTTGCCACGTGGCTATATTAATAGCTTGGCACGTGGCATCTTGTCTTGATATTGTTTTGCTTTTATATATATAGAGATTCTTTTTTCTTTTTTTGTATTACTACTTTTCACAAATATTAAATAGGTAAATGGATGGCTAATTTAAATTTTGTCAAAATGAATTAACACTAATCTGGATTACACCTATTTTTTTTTAAGGATAAATTACATAAATCCCTTCCTGATTTTTTTCTCCTCCATTAACGCTTAAATCATCTTTCTTCCTGATTTTTCTACTCCATTAATGCATGAATTTTGTTTCCTCTACTAAAATCTCTCTATTTTTTTTTTAAATCTGTTGATACATATATAAATTTATTAGTTATTCATACATGTTTATTTCTTTTAATGGTGATTCATATGAATTTATTTCTTTTAATGGTGATTCATATGAATGATAAATATGATATCATTATATGGGTATTATGACAATTCATACGATAAATACATTTTGTATGATATTAATGAGTGATACATATTGTATTATGGTGATTAATATGGTAGATACAATTATTTATTTCAATTATTGGGTGATTCATATGACATTAATGAGTGATATATATGGTATTATAGTGATTCATATGGTAGATACAATTATTTATTTTAATTATTGGGTGATTCATAATGAAAGGTAATGATGTAGTCAGTGTAGGAAACAAAAGTAATAATATTTAAAAAAAGAAGACTAAAAGCAGAATTGAATTAGAATTGCTATCTGTGTGAAACACAAAATCCTTAACTACATAAAACTAAAGACGGAAAAAGAGAAACATAATTAAAACACCTAAATTAAATCTAAAAAAGAGAGAAAAATTAGATATCTTTCCTTAAATTAAAAAATATAATGAATAAAAGAGAATCTATTATTTTCTTAAATAAATAGCTTTGTCAGTTTCAAATGTATCATTTTTTTTATATGTATCACCATTTCAAAAATCGGGATAAAATGTAATTAACAAAATAATCGAGATTTTATGTAATATCACTTAAAGATTCAGAGATTTATGTAAGTAACCCTTTTTTTAAAGTATTTTCTGTTATATTTAAAAGATGTGACTTTTTTCTTAATTTTTTGAATTAATTTTTAGACTTTATAACTTAAGATTTCTATTCATTGAGTTAATTCTTTAAATGACCATTCAACTTAGCGAAGTTACCTAATCATTTTTGAATATTTGCACCTTAAAATCTTCTTTAAGTCCTTACAAAAACATAATCAATCTCATTTTTAATTATTACAAGGACAAAATATTAAAATAGACTTAATAAAAAATAATTAAATAACTTTTAATATTTTTGTTCTATCAAGTCACTCTTTATTTCATAATCCCTCTCTTGTTTAAGAAATACAATTTGACTTTTTAACCCTTAATAATCTATTCATTTGTATAGTATATTATATAAATACCTTTTAAAATTTTAAAAAATAATTTTTATGTTTTAATTTAAAATTGGATGGCTTTTTATATGATAAATAAATAAAAGAGTGATTTACGTGTGATAAATTTAAAAGTTAAATAGATTTTATATATATAAAAGATTTTTGTATGATAAACTCAAAGTTGAATAACCACATGTAAAATTATTTAAAAATTCTTCAAATTAAATATCTAGTATTTCAATCGTTCAAATCTTAATATTCACCTACAATTGTCGAAAAATTCAACCACCCAATGGATGATAATTTTTTACTCTATATTTTTATTTCTTTTTTATTTTCCATCTAGTTACTACAAATAATTAAAAAAAGATCAAGGTTGACATTACTATTTTTTTCACCCTGATTTATCTGTTTTATTTGATTTTGTGAAATTAAATATCATTTCAAAACAAATTTAAAAATAAAAAGTATGACATGCTCATTAAAAAAGAGGTGAAGTGAGAAGAATAATAATAACATAAATGGACCCACAATGTGCACTTGTCAATTAATGAGAAACTCAAACAAATATGACATGGCGTACCTCACCCACCATAAAATTTTTCCTATAATCTATATCTATATCTATATCTATATCTATATCTATATCTATATCTATAATCTATAATATATTAAAAGTGTGAAGATCTTTAGAAAAGTGATTTAGACTTTTTACCCTTAATTAAAAGTCTCTGCAATAAACAAAATTATCTTTTCAACTTTTAAAAAAAATAAATTTATTATTTAATCAAATTAAGGACTCCTAAAAATATATGAAGAAATTAAACACTCCTAAAATATATGGGATAGAAATTAAAGACTTTTGAATATATGGAATCCTAATAAAATAAATATACTAAATTTTGATTATTAACTTTTTTAAAAGCCAGGTGATCCAAAATAGAGATTCAAATTCTCTTTTTATTATTAGTAAAAACTCTTATAATCATAGATATACTATAATATATTTTAAGAGCATAAGTTCCAAAATTATTATTTATTCTTAAATTACCGTATTTATTCAAATCATGTTACAATGCTAAAATGCTCTATAACTCTACTCTACAAAACTTTGTATTTTCTTATTTACGTAATGTTTTTTCTAAGTAGAAGTCTATTTTTTTTTTTTTTCTTTAAATTTTGTTTCATGTTTTAGCTTCTTCTTTTTTTTGTGTTGGAATCTATAATATTTACTTTTTTAATTCCTTTTTGGTTTAGACAATACTTACTTTTTTAATTCCTTTTTGGTTTAGGGTCTCCTATATATATTATTGCTCAATCTCATTCATGAACTTTATCACTTTTGTATTTCTAGGTTTTCTTTCTTTACGAATTTTTCTTTTATAGTAGATCTTAATGTTTGTCTTATTACTTTCTCTTATGTTTTCCACCGTAAATATATCATTCATATTCTTTATCAAAATTGCAGATTCTTGAAGTGAATTTGTCTAGAGGTATGTTTTCTAAAATTTTAGACGGATTTTAAAGTTTACAATAATAAATGATGTATTTTTTGATAAAAAAAATTATAAATTGAGAAATTTCTTTGTGAGTTTTGTTTATAGTATATCATATACAATTAGTGATTTGAAATTGAATTATTTACAATTTGGACAGATTATTTAGATAGTCGTATTTTGTCACGAGAAATTGGTTGGTCATTCGGAATTCATGATAATTAGTAGTGAAATTGACTTATTTATAATTTTGGATAAATTATTTGGATCGTCGCATTTTATTACGAAAAATTGATAGGTCATTCTGAATGCATAATAATTAGTTATCTTATTAATTAAAGATTTTTTTATTCATGCCTTATGGTTAAAAAACTACGTGTACTACGTTCTAAGGATTATTCATGGGATTAGGTTTTTAGGAGATTTGATTTTTATTTATTAATTGTTTGGCTTATCATTAAACCTTTTTAATCACTGATTGTAGGTATAAAGAGACCATCAACAATTTTGAGAATTACTCCTTTTGATTTGAGATAAACTTGAGAATTTTTTCTTATTTTGATGTAAATTTGTATATATATCCTCTCCTTTTTAATTTATTTATCCATTTTTTTATTTTGAATTTGATTTAATTTTCTTTCATTTATTATGTATTATCATTCTTTCTGCCTTGGATTCATTTTCCTTTTCTGATAATTTTTGTGTTTTTTTTTTCAGGTGAATTTATTTTAACATAAAATTAAACGAAATAAGTATATTGCCGTCGAATGAAGTAGTCGATAAAAATCAAAGATTGACAACTTGACTTTTTATAGTATTTTTTCTTAATTGATTTCTTCTCCTAAATAGTGAATTCCATCCAACAATACAAATACCGTATAATAATTGGTTCGAACCTTTTTTTGAAAATTTAAATATAGATCATTAGGATGTTAATTGTTATTTTTCTAATAGATCTTATTTGCCTTTTTGTAGTTAGATACTTGAGAAAATTGAAGGAAATGTGTCTTTTAAGTCTTGAATGAAGGATTGGTGACATTGACCAACTTAAAGGGTCAAACATCATTAGAAAACTTGATTAATTTAATTATGGACTTGATTAATATTTTCAAAATTTTCTAATCTTTTCAAAAACATAAATCAACTCATACCCCTCTTCAATCCAAATCAACCAGTCTCCTCCCTCTCACTCTCTCGACAGCTTCTCTCAAATCTCTCTCAACCAACAGTTCTGCAAAATTCTCCCTTCAATTTTCGGCGACTTCAACCTTCGACGAAAAATAGTTGGGCGAGTTCCCTTTCGACTTTCAATCGACGTGAAGACTTCTATGGCAACAATCATTTTGAGTTCTTCATCGTCCCATTTCCTTTTTCACAGATAAAAAATTATGAAGAAACAGAGAAACTTGAGCCAACTACTCTTCTAGTATTGAAATGTGGACTGAATAAAATCCTAATTTCTGGCATTTCTTCTTCTTGTTGTCTTACTGTTGATTCGAATTTATTGGTGATTTTTGTTCACAATTGATGTTCTTAGTGTGTGTGTGTGTGATATGTTGGTGTTGTTGGGTTGATTTGTTGTTTGTCTTGGTAAAAATGGTGTTGCAACAGATGAAACATATGATGCAATAGATGAATACATCTGATGCAACAGATGAAAATATCTGATGCAATAAATGAAAATATCTGATGCAACAAATTAAAATATGATGCAACTATAAAAATCTGATGTAATAGATGAACAATCTAACAGATCATTCATCTGTTGCGACAGATGACTCTTCTGTCTGGAAGAAATCTAAATAATATTGATCCAACAGATAACTCATTTTGCAACAGATGAGTGATATATTTCAACAGATCAGTGATCTATTTTTATTATTTCTAACGGATTACTCATCCATTGCAACAGGTCAGTTATATGTTGCAACAGATAACATACCTGGTGCAACATATTAGTGATCTATTTTTATGGTTTCCAATAGATTACTCATCTGTTGCAATAAGTTGGTTATATATTGTAACATATAAACTATATGGTGCAATAGATTAGTGATCTGTTTTATGGTTTCCAACGGTTTACTCATCCGTTGCAATGGTTGGTTGTATGTTGGATCAGATAACATACCTGGTGCAACAGATTAGTGATCTGTTTTATGGTTTCTAACGGTTTACTCATCCATTGCAACGGTTGGTTATATGTTGCATCAGATAAAATACCCGGTGCAACAGATTAATGATCTATTTTTATTATTTCTAACGGTTTACTCATCCTTGCAACAGGTTGGTTATATATTGCAACAGATAAACTACCTGGTGCAACAAATTAGTGATATGTTATTATGGTTTTCAATGGTTTACTCATCCGTTGTAACGGATTGTTTATATGTTGCATCAGATAAAATACCCGATGTAACAGATTAGTGATCTATTTTTATTATTTTCAACGGTTTACTCATCCATTGCAACAGATCGGTTATATGTTGCAACAGATAAACTACCTGGTGCAACGGATGTGTGATCTGTTGGAACTGTTATTTTACCGTTGTGCATGTTAGATTTACTGTTATCCTTTTTTAACGATGCATTAATCAATTATAATCTATTTTATGTTCCTGTTAATTTAAGATAATATGGCTCCCAAAAGAAAAGAAACTGAATCAAGTCCAAGTAAAGGAACAAGTGCAACAACTCGGCTACATCCACCACTCTATGAGCTTGTTTTACAAGCATTATCTAAATCAGGAATAGACGATAATGAACACGGGAAGGAGGAATATCTCAAAAGAGATGATTCAAATGTTAATAGCCCTTCCGCCGAAGAGTTGGTCAAAACCTTCAGCATTGATCGTTATCCTGTGAGAATGCAGCGTGATGGTGCTACATATATAACGGGTGATTTTGTGGTTAAGTCAACCCTGGGAAAATCTTTTAACACCTTCAGAAAAATACTTTGAGAACAAAAATTGGATGCTTATTTCAGGAAAAGCTGCTTTGGGCAATATCTTGATTTACCGGAGGACAACAATACTCATTTTCAGATGAAAATAATCTACGATCTCTTCAAGTGTAGGTTTATGTATGAAAATAAAGACAAGATGGATGAGGCATGGATAAATTACTTTGGCATGCCGTTTGTTTTGGTTGGAAGGAGTTTGTCATAGTTATCGGACTATAATGTTATCCTCCTTCTCCTTCTCAAGTTATACCTACTCTGATCCAAAAAAGCACCCCGCACACCCAAAAAAGACAAATACAAGTCAAGTGATCGTGAGGACCTAGTGTCCATTGTTGGTCCAAGCTTCAAAAATAAAAATTTGATAGAAGCATTGGAAGGTAAAGGACTCTCAAAGAAGCACAAACAATCATTGTGCTTTGTTTGGTATGTACATAATATTCTTTGGGCGAGAGACGTTAACAATAACATAATCCCCAATTTAATAAATCTCTCTGAGGATCTTGAGGCATTTAACAACTATCCTTGGGGTTATGAAAGCTTCAAAATGACTGTCCAATATTTGTTGACTCCGTTAACGCCAAAGACAGTCAACTTATATGGCTTTCCATGGGCCTTCATAGTAAATATTTTTTTTATCATGATATGATTCATAATTTTTTATTTAATAATGCTTTTGATTTATTGGCGTTATGTTATAGGCTTGGGCATTTGAAGTCATTTCTTATTTGAGACAACAAGTGAACTACCAGAAAGAAGTTTTCTGTCCTAGAATCCTAAGATGGTTGTCGACCAAAACTGATAAAAATACAAAAAAAAATTATCTTTTCAACCCCCCGAAGGAAGCAGTAAGTCCAATTCTAATTAAATTTTTGTTTTAATTAATGATTATTTTAAATGATTTCATCATCATTCTAATATATGTACTGATTATTTTAGATTGTCTATCTGTGGCTTGTTTCGATTAATCAAGAGTTGAAGATGTCATTTTTTCTTACTTTACGGTCTGTGCAAACTTTATCAGACCCTAAGTTCATTGATGGAATAAAAATAGAATTGTTTGGAGCAACAACCATCAGAAGAAAAATAATTTTGAAGGGTGGACTTGTTGTTGTTGATGATGGTAGTGGTAGTGGTGCTGCTGTTGAGGCTAATGGTGCTCCTCTTATAGTTTTTGAAACAAAAAACCATTATGATTATGATCATACTGGTTGAATAGATTTTTCTCTAGATTTTGCCATATCTAGCGAATGTTCTACATGCAAATGTCAAGACTGCAAGGCGAAACACGATAGAGTGATTAATGCTATTAATGCACTAACTGCTTCTGTAAATGAAATGACACCTAAAAGGGGTGTCATTCCATCAAAGAGGATTTCATATCCATACACTCCACTAGAGATCAAAACGGTGAAGAGGAGAAGGAAAGATACTTTCAAGGCATAATCAAGCATCGAAAAAGTAAAATTGCAATGACTCTATCTTTGTCTTGCACCGTTGTTGAGTGTGCAAGGGCCACCGGAGAGCAGCATTAGCCGAAGAAGGTGAATGTACATCATCTATTACAACAAACAAACAGACACATATCTGTTTCAACAGCTGATACAACTACTAAAAATTATCAAATAAATATATACATCTATTGCAATTATTGTCTAACTTGTTGGATCAAATGCATTATCTGTTGCAATAGATGAGTCTTATGTTACAACAGAAGGATCATCTGTTTGAAATTATCATACTTCTCTGATTTACCTGTTCGAATTCATCCCAACAGATAATCCATCTTTTGCAACATAAGGCTCATCTGTTACAACAGATGGATAATCTGTTGTATATCTGTAATTAGACAGATGGACAATCTGTTGTATATCTGTAATTAGCATAAATAATTTCTGTCTTTCCAGGTGGATGTCACAGTAGAAGCTACTGATGAAGAGCATAATATCACAGTTGATAATCCATCATCTGTTTCTAAAGAAGAAGAAAAAGTGGAGCCTGTCAGTTCAGGAGAATAGAAGAATTACCCGTTTGAAGGGTTCAACATTTTGGACGAGGCTCTAAAAAAACTAACACAGTTGATCAACGACTATTCAGAATGGATTGCCGATGAGCTATTGAAGCATCATTCCGGAAGGTACATAAATCAATTTTTAAAGATATTGGTTTATACAATTCTTGTTGTAAGAACGTAACATTAACACTTATAAATTATCATGTAGAAAAAAAATGACAAACGCTACAAAGTGAACGACTTGGTTTTGATATGTTCAACTTTGTTGTTGCACACCCCGGAATGAATAATTGGTTCTATTTGATGGCACAGCCCCAAACATGCTGGAATGATGAGGTTTAAATGCCATACATATTACTATTAATTAATACTTTATTTAATCGCATCTGCGTATTAATTTTTTTATCACGTAATTTGAAATGTTTGATAATATGCGCAACACATCGATGCCATTTTTTACTACCTCTAAAAGAAGGTCAAGTTGCAATCACAAGAACAATACAGATACATGACAAACAATTATTTGTACAAAGTTTACATCAATAATGCCTACGATAAGTATTGTCAACAACAACCAGAAGTTTCCCAAAATGAGGAATACTTAATTGACATCAATAATGCCTACGATAAGTATTGTCAACAACAACCGGAAGTTTACCAGGGCGCAAGTCTTCAGATGGCATCATCAGTAATCTCTCAATATCACTTGTTCCCTGGCAAACATTTCTGGCGATGGTGTAGACTTTTGCATAGCAGATATCTTGTCATCTATGATTGGAGAAGAGCGAACAACAGAAAGGCAGAGAGATTTAACTCGTTTGATTTGTGCATTAACTCAATCAAGTTTTTTTAATAGGGTAATGAGCCTATAGTTACGTAACGTTTGATAGGCTTGGTAGAGTCGGTTTAGATCACATGCTACATAACTCCTTGCTTATTAATTTATCAAATTGGCTGGGCAAGCTGCATTGAGCAACACTCGATAAAAGTGTGTTGTTCAACTGTTGGGATCAAATCTTAAGTGTGCATCAACACATTTTGACCTAAAACAAACACAACAACCCTCCATGTATCTTTTAAGGCTTTTGAAGAAAGTGTTCTGAAGGATTTCTTCAATGCCACAACTTTGAAGGTAGTGTTCTTGATTGAGCTCACAAGAGATCAGGAACTCTATACCAACTTCGAAGACGGCAACGACCATCTTGAATATAGAATCAGCAAGCTGGAGGCAAACTTGAAAATTATCGAAATTCACAAACTAGAGCAAGCCTCTGATCTTATCCAAGAAATGTTAAAAACATGCTAAGGCTATAAAACACAATCAATTAATCCATATTCCTAAAGAAGTGATGATACTCAATTTTCCTTTCAATCACGTTTGTGGTTCCAATCAAGCCAACAACAATAGACCTAATCGAAACCACAAATAAGAAGGCATGAGATGCAATTTAAAATTCAAAAATTGTCGCCTTCACTTAGATTTCTTACTTTAACTGTAGTTGCTGTTGGCGCAAGTTTTCTAGACTTACTGTACATCATTTAAACCCTCGATGCCCTCAAGACTAATTTCTTAGTCTTTTGCTATTTTCTATCTAGGTGATAATTCCGATCATGCTACCTTGTTGCAGCTCCCTAACAAAGTGTCCATATGCATTATTTTTCTTTCAGAGAGACAACAAACGAATTTATATTACCGGACACACTTTCATATTTGTACTTGATTTAGATTTCTCATGTTTTAAGATAATTCCATCGGCCATATTCGCTAGAAGTTACTTTCTACCCTATGTCTCATCTTCAATTAGATCTCAGATGATATAGTATTTCATCAACTCTCAGATGATATAGTCTTTCATCAACTCCCCTTTTCCTCACAGGCATTCTCCTTCGGCTCCTCCTGGCATATAATCATATTCTCGATCAACTCTTCCATATAAATTTGGGCGAAGGAAATTTCTATTAGTTTTTCGTTCTTGTTTGATGTAGTGTGAGGCTTCGAAGATATTCTCAGAGTCCAAAGCACACTTAAAGTTATGTCCAATCACTTTTGGTTCTCTGCAATGACACCAAATATTGATCCCTTCTCAAAACTTGACACGCATAAACACGAGCAACAACCATCAGTAATTCGTAACAGGGTATCTGCACCATCTTCATGAGGCCCTCAGCCTTATCAATTTGAAACCATCAAACTTAATTGTACAATGCACGATCTTGTTTGAATTATCAGTGCCTAATCGATTAAAAACTACATTCACAAAAACATTGTACTTTATGTGTGTTATCCCGGTGACCTTATCAGTAATACTTCTTAACTCACACACATATGATAGTGGATTCATCTGCACACACCTTATTCTTCCTAGCCCATCTATGGCTTAAATTAAATAAACAGATGACCAGTAAGTTGTAACAGACGCCACATCTGTTGGAAAAGCAAACTGATATATCAATCTGTTGCAATAGATTGTCAATATATTGTAAGTTATTTGATAGATGGAATATATTTTGCAACAGATTACCATCTGTTAGATTTATTTTAAAGCAATTTTCTTTTTTTTTTCAAAATACAATAAAAGGATAAGATATTGTATTTAGATTCATTTTTTTTAATTTACATATTCGAAAAGTCATCAGTTTTATTTAATTAAGGGATATGAACAGTCGTGGATTTTTGTTTGACTAAGTCACCCCTTCCAATTCAATCATTTATAAATAGGTCTCTTCGGCCTTCTTTCCTTACTCTCACTCGTTCATTCTACTACACTTACAATACAAATATGTCTAATCCAGATTCATACAAGAAGATTCATATCGAGTCCTTGCGGGAACTTCAAAGGCAGTTTGATGAACTCCAGAGGAATTTGGCCGACTTCAGAGCAAGGCTGAGAAGGGCCCTGTTGCTGCCGGATGAAAATTGTCCGGTTGACAATAATAATAGTAATACTAATAATAATAGTTATGATAATAATAATAGTAGTAATAATAATTAGGTTATGTTTTTTCTTTCTTTTAGTGGATCTACCTATAAGGGATTCAAAAATCTATGTATGTTTTGTTTGACTTGGTTTGATCGACTTTAAATTTTTAATTCTTATTTAATATTTAATTATCATTCTATTTATTTCCTATTCTCAACATGTCGACGGTTGGAGGTAGGGATTGAGAACTTGTGGCAACAGAGAGTGGTGAAAAGTCATGATTCTCCTAAAAATAATTCGCGAATAAATAATAAGGAACTAAATCATATACACAATTTATAATCGTAAAAGAAAGATTATTTAATTTTAAAAAAAGTCACAACATTGGATTAATAAGTTATATGATGATTGTTAAGAAAAAAGTGAATAGTCGTGACCCCCGTGACTTTTTGTCTAAACACATTCAACAAACAAACAATGCTGCTAATGCATTAAATTCCTCATCTATTGCGACTGATGGATCAATTGTTAGAAGAAATAAAAAAAGCTCCTAAAACAGATGGGTTATCTGATACAACAAATATACAATCTGTTGCCATAACTCAATAAAAAAAATAGTTATTATTTTGTTAATTAAATGGTTATTGAAAACCAGGTGTCTTCGATTTTTAAATTGAGAAAAAAAGTTATTTAAATTTAAGAACTAATTAATAATAATAAACTGAAAAGTCATGACTTGTAACAATAATAAAAAAACTTACCATCTTGATTTAATTAAGTCATTTCTTTTCACAAAAAATAATAAGAAAATAAATGATAAACACAATTTAAACCGTAAGAAACTCACCAAAAATATTCTTGTTTTAAATTATTTTATTAATTTATATGATAAAAAAGTTAGCAAATTTGGGTTAATGATATGATGATAATTTTTTTTTTAAAAAGCTAGATTATATGTTGCAACAGATAGATTATCTGATGCACCAAGTTATCTATTTGTTGCAACGAATGATATATCTGTTGTCATAGATGAGTTATCTGATGCAATAGATATAGAATTTGTTGTCACAACTCAATATATAAACGGTTCCTGGAAAGAACTAATTATTATTAATAATAAGTTGAAAAGTCATGACTTATCACAATATTGCTTAATTTAATTAAGTCATAACTTTTTACAGTAATCAAGAATGTCATTAATAAATGGAGGTGAACAATTGCGCCTTTAAATCTGTTTTATTAATTTATATAATTAAAAAGTCAGAAAATTTAGATGTCATGATGATAATTTTTTTAAAAAGATAAATAGATTATATGTTGCAACAAATATATTATCTGATGCAACAGGTTATCTATTTGTTGCAATAGATAATATATCTGTTGTCACAGATGAGTTATCTGATTCAACAGATCTATAATCTGTTGTCACAACTCAATATAAAAATGATTCCTGAAGAGAACTAATTATTAATAATAATAAGCTGAAAAGTCATGACTTATCACACTATTAATTAATTTAATCAAGTCATAACTTTTCACAGTAAGCAAGAAATGTCATTAATAAATGGAGGTGAACAGTTGCGACTTTTTGCCTAACACATTCAAGTTCAATCCTGTAATACCCCGCATGTTTCTAAGCTAGGAGACGAACCATTTTTCCTACATATGAAATCTCTTATCCTGTGATTCATACTTGAGTACATGACATACAATGAGTATCCTTGCGATAATATAGCTTATGATGTGTTAAGCATGCTCATATGAGTCACTTAAGGTAATACAAGCTAAGAGTTTTTGAATCCATCAAGTTTTAGTGTTCGATTTCGTAAGGGTCATATTTGAATGAGTATAACTCGATTTTAATGTGGTATTTCTGTATATTTCTACCCACCAAATTATAGATAATCGAAATAGCTTTTCAACGATACCAATTTCGCCTTAATCCAATACCCGAGCGAAAAGTTATGCCTATTTTCGTGAGAGACAGTAAGGATAGGCGATTGGTTAGGCGCCGCCCAACCTGACTTGTGCAATTACTTGGGCGCCGCCTAAGTCAGTTCCAAGTGCCAAAAACACTCTGTTTTGAGTTATTTTAAGGGTAATTAAGTCTTTTAACACTCCTTACACGTCCCTAAACTTAACCCTACGAAATATATAGCTTCTAAAGATATTACAACCTTATTAACATCTCAAAGTTCATCATCCAAGAGCACTAAAAGAGAAAAACAACTAGGGTTGAGATCCAATTTCAAGGAAATTCCTCCGTCAATCATCAAGAATCTTCCTTCTAATGTATGCGTGAGTTGATTCATGGACTCCTTTCGTCCATGAAGCTCAAGAACCATCTTCTAAATTATGTATTATGAGGTTTATGTTGTTGGTGATTGATGTTCATGTGGTTGGAGTTTGATGATGCCTAAGATGGGGTCTTTGTATGTTTTTTGTGAGGATATGGTGGTATTTAATGTATAAATATGTGAAATTGGTGGTTGAATATTTGTAATCTTGATGAATCCACTTATGCCTAAGATGTGCATGTAAGGTGTTTGTGAAAATACCTAAGGGAATAGAAATCATGCTTTTATGACATAATAAGTCCTAAATGACTATTCCATGTTCTAAGTTTATGTTCAATGTTATCCCCATGCTATTGTCTTGAATTGAAGATGTTGTATGAGATGCTCATGATATTGTTGTGATATGGAATGACCATGTTATTGAAGCCATGCAAGTATATACATATTGTGTGCATTCCCGATCATGTGATAGTTTATTGAGAATCATTCTTATTATGAAATCCTTACTTATGATATTGTGAATTATGGACTCTACTCTTATGATCAAGTCAGTCATGTGTGTCAATTTCCTTCCATCGAGTCCTGGGGGTACTTGTACCTGAAAAATATAGTTGTGTGCCTAGAGCTAGTGTCATGTTTCAAGACATCTTCAGTCAAGCTATGCTCCATAGATTTCAGTTAGTCACGTGACTCAGAAAAACTCAGAAATCTCCGTAGTTCAGTAGTCCCAGTAGTTTCAGTACTCTCAGTCAGACCTCAGATCTCAAGTAGCTTTTCCGTTAGTCAACGGAACTCAGTGAATTCAGCTTAGTTCATCTAAGAAAATATTATCAGCTCAGTTAATCAGTTTATAAATCAGTTTAGTTCAGTTAGTCAGTTCAGCGCAGTTAATCTTTTTAGAGTCTTTCAATTAAGAGTTGGAACTAGCACCGAGCGAGTATGGGGATGGCGGTTTCCCCGTCAGAGAGGTAGAACCATTAGCAGCAATCCCTGTACTCCAGAACTGCGTAGCCAGCGCAGGACAGGAGTCACCCATCAGATTAAGGCTATACTTGACTATTATATTGCCTTAGGCTTGATTTCCTGTTCAGGGTAACCCGTCAGAGAGGCTTGACCATAGCAGAGGTCTCTACCCGTGGCACGGTATTGACACCCTTCCAATCAGGGCAAAGATTGGACCCCACCAGTTCAGTATCGGGGCATGTCGGTTAGGTTACTACCTCCCACATTCACAGTCACAGTTATAGTTAAAGTTTCAGTATCAGTCTTCAGAGTAGAAATTAAGAATCAGGACTGTCAGATACAGTCATCGATCTCAGTAAGGAAAGATAGTTCCATTGATTCCTAGATCATCCCGTCTAATAGGCTTGGTCCCATATTCAAATGCTTATTATTAGATCTAGAGGTCACCCGGCAGACAAGCTTGATCTCAATCTCAGATTCAGTCGAGTATTCTCATTATCAGTTTCAGAGATCACTCGTTAGCTAGGACTGATCTCAGACTTAGATGTTCAGATACAGTTTGGAACTCAGATAGTTTTCCCCAGAATTAGGACTGTTAGATACAGTCATTCATGCTATCAGTTATCAGAACTCATGTTATCAGATATATCAGTTATCAGAATTCAATTATCATTCATGATATGTTATCAGTAAATATATGTCATCAGTATTCATACTCAGTAGTCATGTTATCACGATCTTAGTTTTAGGACTGTTATATATGGTCAATTAAATCAGTTCTTAATAATCAGAGCTATCAGAAATAATCATTCGTTTATCAGTAATATAGTATCAGTCTCCCAGTATTCAGTAAAACAGTATCAGTTCCTCACTTATTAGTGAATTACATATCAATATTAGTAAACTCAGTCATTCAGTATCTCAGCATCAGTAAGCTCATGTTGTCAGTATTCAGACTCAGTAGTCAGTATCTCTACGAGTTCAGTAGCAGTTACGTATGTATGTATGTATTCTCACGTTCATATTAGTCAGCATGTTCATGCATATAAACCCCATGTATTTAGCCTACCCCCACGTATACTCAGTACTTTAGTTGTACTGATGCATTTGTGCTATGGTGCTTTCTTTTTATGTTACACCATAGGTTCTGAGGTGTAGATTCCAGTTCAGCGGTAGCAGTTCAGTAAGAAGTGAGCCCTCATCTTTCGAGGACATGATCGTTACAGTTATTACTCTAGTATTTCAGTTTATTTTTAGTTTAGGGAGTTAGCTGGAGACATGTTCCTTCAACTCCTTATTCAGATAGTTTGGAGGCTTTCAGACGATTATAGAGTTTCCAGATTTAGACTTTAGTATTTTTCAGTTTTATTTTGGTACTGTGATACCACCTTATTTCAGATATCTTATTATTCAAGATTGAACCTTACGCCCTCTTTGTTCATGTTTTCACATTTTATATGTATATTATGCAGTTACAGGTACAGATATCAGTCATGGATTAGCTTGTGGTCCTTTGGGGTCATGAGCACCGTGCAGCGTTCCGGTTCAGAAAATCGGGGCGTTACAAATCCTCTATAAATAGGTCCTCACAGATGATGGATCTGTTTAAACAAATTGCTCTTATGTTGCATTCATGTCCACGTGCTAGCTATTATTGAAAAACAACACACTAGCAGTTACTCAGATGACAAATTCAACTAAAAAACATAATTTGACTTACCAAAGTCTCCTCTCAAGTAAATGCCAAAGTTGAAAGTGATGTACGAAATAAAATTTGACATAAGAAATTGATCAAAGAGCAGCAGTTGCGGTAATAACAACAACAACAATGATCAACAAGAAGAATATGAAGATGATAATGAAGTATAAGATGATGATAATGAATCAGAAGATGAAGAATAAAGCAACAGTAACAATGAACAACAAATATCGCGAAGAGAGAGAAAATAACAATGGATGAGGAGAGAGAAAAATGCATCTTTTTTTCTTCGTTTTTCGTTATATTAACTAACATTTGGATCAAAGTGTAAATTTAAAAACTTATGGGTTATTTTAATTTTTTTTAAACTTTCTTAATCCATAATTAAGTAATTGTCACCTCCACTCAATTATTAAGACTTGTGTCAGCTACACCTCATTTTAAAACTTTTTTGTCACCTGTAGCCCAAACCCCCTAGATACTTCAAGTTAATTGATCACTGGAATGAGGCATGATAATGGTTATTTAGTTTGTTCCATATTGTTCCTTAATTTTGAATATCGTGAATTTTTTCATGTATTTTCATCTAAAATTTTTTGAAAATTTTGTACTAATTGTGATTTAATCTTATTTTTTTAATTGGATTTAAAAAAAAAATATTTAGAACTCTGAAAGGCAACTAAAAAAGGGTTATTAAATCTTAATTAGCTAGAAAAAACTACAAATGTGTACCAAAAGGAGTAGTACTATTTTAAAACTCTAGGGCATGAAACCTAAAAAAATACTCAAAAGAAAGAGTATTTGTTGACTCAGTCAGCCCTGGTAAAAAGAAATTACACAACGAAATGTCTTCCTGTATGTATACATACTCTAACACACAAGTATCTTATTTCTTTAGCATACAAACGAAATACACGAATCTAATTGTTTATTTTACCTTTTTTTTTTAGTTTATTTCAATATCTTTTTTTAAAATACTCTATTTCTAAATTTTCATACAGTATTTTTAAAACAACAAGATTAAAGTATATTTTAATATATTTCACATGTCTATAATAATTGAAAGAGACATTAGAAAATGTATGGTGAATTATCATGTTCTTCACATTTTTTGTCTTAAAATGAATTTTAATTTTTAATTTTTTTAACTTAATAATATAACGTACACACAATAATTTGTTCTTTTGATATTTATTTTGTACACCTCCGAACGCGGTGATTTAAAATTATGATCATATCATGTACTTTAAAAATGCCACCTCATTTTCTTTTTTAAAACTAGTAGTAGTTGGCAGGCCACGCACCGCTAAGCGGCGATTCACATCTATACATTCCAAATTCCATCCAATAAACGTGGCCTGAATCCAGTTGGGTGAATTTGCTATGGCTGCAAAGGTTATGCATGCTGTTCAATACGACTCTTATGGTGGCGGAGCCGCTGGCTTGAAGGTATTAGAAATTTGAACTCTTCGATTGTATTCGTTAAACTGGAAAAATAAAATTGACATGAAACTTGAATTTATTTGGTGTTATGAAACAATAATAATATTCAAATTAGTGTTTGAAGTGATAATTTATTTAGCATTACGGAACTTTTCTTGTTGGTGATAGGAGAAGATGATATTTAGTATGTGAAGGCCACAGATAGGAGGTAGGGGATAGGAGAAGATGATATTTTGATCTTCCTAATACAACAACAACAAACCCAATGTATTCCCATATCGTGGGGTATGGAGAGGGGTCAAATGTACGCAGTTTATACCACTACCACTGGAGAAGTAGAAGGCTATTTCCGATAGGCCCACGGCTCAAGACAAAGAATAGTAAACAGAATCGTAATAAAGCATGAAAGAACAGAAATAAGACACCCACAAAGTAATACCCTACACTAACGAACCAAAGGCACCCACCACCCCGATACCCTCCTACTAGCAGCTCTGACCAATGGACAAAGCCATAAGACTGCCAGCCCGGCTACCTCAAAGCTCTTCTAATAAATGGATTTTTAATGGATCTAGTTAATAGCTTCTTGGTTTTTGAGTCGGGGGTTAAAATTTCATTTGATGTTTAGTGAGTAAAGTGTTTCTTTGTCACCATTCAAATTTTGAATCTTAACATAAATATAGTTCTTAATTTTCACATTATGATTCCATGAAGTTGACCTTTCAAAGACTTGTCTATGTCTGGAAAACTTTTACTTAGTAAAAGAGATGAAGGCTACAGACGTCTGTGGATGGACCTTGGATCTTACTGCTTTTATTTAGCACTGAATTTTATATTAAGTAATGATTTCAGTTATTTGTCATATTAACGGGTCTTATTCCTTTTTGTTGTAATTTGTTATAAATACTACTGCGAACGAGGCTGCTCTATACTAAGTAGTAGCAACACTCCTAATATCAAAACCTTTTTGATAGTGTGTGCGTCTTTGCTTCTTGCAGCATGTGGAAGTTCCTGTGCCTACTCCGAATAAGGACGAGGTCTTGCTAAAAGTGGAGGCTACAAGCATAAATCCTGTTGACTGGAAAATTCAGAAGGGCATGCTTCGTCCACTTCTTCCTTCCAAGTTTCCTTTTATTCCTAGTAAGTTCAATCATCAATTACATCTAGACACTTTGTTAGAATTTCCTTGCACACTGTTTTTAGTGCTTTTTGGTTTTGGTAGTAGTTGCCTTGTATCTCATGTTCCCATAATTTATTACACAAGTATTCAATTAGTTTGGACTTGTTTAGTATTGAATTGGAACCAAGACCAAAAAAGTTCTTACGAAGAAGCCCGTGCTTCTTTTGTTGAAATAAGGACAAATGGTTTGCTTATACATTTCCTAAGAATCAACTTAGTGAAATCCCCTATTTTGTATATCGAAAAAAGGAATGATCCGTCTGGGTCAGGATTGTTCTGTGATAATGGATCAGATTGTACCAATATCAACCCTTTTTTTTCTATGTATTCCTATTCCAAGGAAAAAATTCAATAATCTCTTAACCAACCTCAAGGAACTATTCATACATTGTTGAATAGAAATAAAGAATGTAAGTCATTGATAATTTTCTCAGCAGTCAATTCAAAAGCCACTTGTTGTTAAATGAGGCCATTCAAGGATGTAAATCATCAGTGTGATGAAATAGTTAATTAAAAAAATCCCCTAATTCCAATTAGGAATTCATTGGACCATTTAGGAACACGCCTTCCAAGTGAGAATTTTTATTCATCTTATCATTTAATAACTCATAGACAGGTTTTAGTAACTAACTATGTGCAACTTGACAATCTAAAACAAACTTTTCAAGTGATTAAATTTTAATATCATTCAATGGATGAAAATGGAAAAATGTGAATCCCGATCCATGTTGTAACATTATTTAATCCATTCATTTGAATTGGTTTTTCTTTTTCCATCACAATTATTGTGAAGAGACATGTAAAATAATTAGTCTTGGACATTTTATATGCGAAAATGCATGTATAGCCAAAACGGACCAGCCCTCAAATCTGGTCAAGTTATACTGGTTCAAGTTGACTCGATAGTGATACGATTTGCTAAGCCTTATTTGGCCATCCCCGGAGCAACTGTTCAAGTCATTATTGGGAAACCCTTTATGAAGGAGGTACATTAGTTACATTTATATATGAAAAATATGTTTTCTTGCATCAGCTTTAGTATGAGGATCTCTGTCTACGTATTCTCAAATACTGTATGCTACCAGTCAAAGTCATCTCCTTTGGCAATTTAATATTGCTTTGCTTCTTGTTTCCTTTTCTAGACCCTTGGTTGATATAATAAAGATTTTTTTTTTTTTAGGGGGGGGGGGGGGGGGGGAGAGGAGGAGGGGGTTGGGTTGAGTGCTTTGCTCGGCCGAAAAAATAAAAAACAAAAAATAGCCTTGGTACTTGGCTGTTTTAATGCAGGGAACTGATAGAATTCGTGTAGAAGTTATTGTTTATTTTTTTATTGTTGCCAGATGATATATCTTAAAAGCTCATTCCTCTGGAATAGCATGTGCACATTTTCCTAGAGTAGAGTTCCCACAAACACATCAAAATCAGGATAGAAATTCTTTTTCTGGACTATTTACGTATAAATCCACATGCAGTTTATATTGGTCAATAACTTATTTTGAAGCGTATGGAAAAAGTGAAGATTCTGTTAAAAAATTTGCTGCAATTGGGATAACATGAATTGCAGGAAATGTGTTAGAAATGAATATACAGAAGATATTCTTCTATACTAATATAAATTTGTAAACTGGAATAGAACGGCATCAGTGTAAAGTGTCTGAGAGGTTGAGAACGGTAACCTAAAAAGGTGAAGTATTTGATTGGCGAAGGATTTGTGGCCATAAAGTTGTTGGAAATGGAAGTTACTTTGCTTGTATAGGATTCAATGAGTGAGTGGATCTGAACTTGGATTCAAAAAAATTTGAAGGGGCTAAAGTTTGATGCCACCAGGAAGATGAACTTCGCTGAATAACATCAACTGTTCTTAATGGTAATGTACTTGAATAGGAAGTTAAGTGGCGAAGGCATCAAGACAGCCTGGTCATGTCTTTAATTGTAGGGAGTAATTGCCTAGATGCATTGTAATATACAATTTTATTCTTGTTGGTTTACGGTTCTCTAAATCAATTTTGGTTGTAACAGCTACCGATGTAGGAGGAGAGGTTGTAGAGGTAGGAGCTAATGTAAAAAGTTTCAAGGCAGGTGACAAGGTTGTGGTCATGCTCAATACCCTGGTTAGTCCAATTCTTTTCAAATGTTTTATTTTCGCTACATCTCTCTCACATTTTGGAGCTTGGTTGAAACTTAGTATGTGAGGGACCTGCTCAGCGTTTACTTTCATTTTGCATGGATGTTGTTTTTGTTTCTTGTTGGCTGCCTGTACAGTTCAATGCTACTTAATTTTGTTTTTGTTTTAATTTTGGGGGCCAAGTCGGCTCATTCAAACCATCACGGGCCTACAGTAGTTTTCCTAATGAGTTGAATCCTAACCTCTTGGTTGGAAGTGGAGGCACCATGACTAGAGCAACCTGCTCGTCTTACTTTGTAGTATTCCTCCTCATAAGCTAAATCATTTCACTTTGAACATTTATGTCATAATATCGTGTTCTATCTATGATTGATGGATCTTCATGAGCTTTAATACAGAATGGAGGTGGATTGGCTGAATATGCGGTGGCTAAGGAGAGTTTGACTGTTACAAGACCCGCCGAAGTATCAGCTGCAGAAGGTGCAGGTCTTCTTGTTGCAGGGCTTACAGCTCTTCAGGCCCTCGTCAATCCTGCTGAGGTCAAGCTTGATGGAACTGGACCCCGGAAGAACATTCTAGTTACGGCTGCCTCCGGTGGTGTTGGCCACTATGCTGTCCAATTGGCAAAACTTGGTAACACCCATGTTACTGCTACCTGTGGAGCCCGCAACTTTGATTTTGTGAAGAGCTTAGGAGCAGATGAAGTTCTTGATTACAAGACCCCAGAGGGAGCAGCTCTTAAGAGTCCATCAGGCCAAAAATATGATGCAGTGATTCACTGCACAACCGGCATCCCTTGGTCTACCTTTGAGCCTAATTTAAGTGCGAATGGAAAGGTCATCGATCTAACTCCTGGAGCTAGTGCCATGTGGACCTTTGCAGTAAAGAAATTAACCTTCTCAAAGAAGCAGTTGGTGCCACTGCTTTTAATTCCCAAGAAGGAAAACCTGGAATTGCTTGTTAGGCTTGTGAAGGAAGGCCAACTTAAAACAGTGATAGACTCCAAACATCCTCTCAGCAAGGCTGAAGATGCTTGGAGCAGGAGTATTGATGGGCATGCGACCGGAAAGATCATTGTGGAGCCATAGAGTAGTGGTCTCCCAAACGATTTTATGTGTTATATATATATATATATATATATATATATATATATATATATATATATATATATAAATATGTGGGGAATAAAAGGTTGGTGAGGCATGTACATTATGACCAGTTATATCTATTCAGCTGCAACAACTTTCATTTCCCGTGTATGCATGTGCAGTTTGTCAACTGGCTTTTCCCTTTCATAATGCTGTTCCATTTGGTTTGTCCTACTTCCTTTCTAAGGATCTTTGAGAAAATTGGGTTCCTTACTTCCTTGATTCCTTGCATTTGATAATTAGTCATTCATTTTCTCGACTGGGTTCTAGAATGATGATAAATGGAAAAGCCAACAGTTGAATTGAAAATTGACATTTCTTTATCTCCAGTGGATTTTTAGTCGTTAGTTGCCCAAAGTTGGTACTCATAAATAGGGGTGCTAAATCGGCTTGCTGAATTTAGGTAGATCTATTATTGTCTGAAGAATTTAAAATTTAAAATTATGATTTTAAATCATACGTCCAATGTGGTGATTTAAAATTATGACCATATCATATACATCAAAAATGCCACCTAATTTTCAATTTTAAAATTAGAAGTAGTTGATAGGCAACGTGCCCCAAAAGATATACAAGCACCGTTAGCGGCGATTCACATCAATGCGTTCCAATTCCAATAGACGTGGCCTGAATCCAGTTGGGTGAATTTGCTATGGCTGCAAAGGTTATGCATGCTGTTCAATACAACTCTTATGGTGGCGGAGACGCTGGCTTGAAGGTAGTAGAAATTTGAACTCTTCGATTGTATTCGTTAAACTGGAAAAATAAAATTGACATGAAACTTGAATTTATTTGGTGTTAATGAAAAATAATAGTAACAATTTTCAAATTAGTGTTTGATTTGAAGTGATAATTTATTTAGCATTATTAAACTTTTCTTGTTGGTGAGGGGCATGTGAAGGCCACAGATAGGAGAAGATCATATTTTTCTCTTCCTAAGCATAGGCTTCATGGAATCTGATTTCATGGTGAAGGTTTTGGGTTATATTAATAAATGGATTTTTAATGAATCTAGTTAATAGCTTCTTGGTTTTCTGTGTCGGGAGTCTAACAGAAACAACCTCTTAACTTCATTTGAGATAGTGGTATGGATTGCGTACACTTTACCCTCCTCAGACCCCACTTTGTGGGAATAAACGGGGGATGTTGTTATAGTTAATATAAAAAAAAAATTATATTAAGTTCTTTATATGCTATTGTGCGTGCTTCAGTTTTTTTCTTCTTCTTATGTGTGCTTCAGATTTATTTCACACTTTTCTTAATATGCTTGTCAATCACCATTTCAATATGAGTGAAAACATCTTTCAGTTTCTCTTCTTTGAGCCATAGCTTTTCTGTAATTTGAAGTAATAGTTTCAAAAATCGTAACTTTTCTACAAGAGAAGTAATAGTTTCAAAAATCGTAACTTTTCTACAAGAGAAGTAATAGTTTCAAAAATCGTAACTTTTCTACAAGAAATGTTACTATTGATAGGAAATATCCTATGAAACATAGTTTGTAGTTTAAGAGACCTTACAAAAAGTTCTTTTAGAATCACACAAGAGTATTTTAAATTCCTTTTCGATACACTTCAGATATTTTCAACAAAGGCGTTTATAAAATTAATTGAGCAAACAAGCACGCAGAAAAGGCACATTTGTCCAATCCCTTTATTTATCCATTTGATAGATGGATTAGAATTTTTTTTATAAAAAGTAAGAGGGCAAGGGTAAATTACCTTGGGTAATAACATAAACCAGAAGGGAGATGTAGCTTATGGAAGATTTTGAATTTTTCTAGTCTTTCCAATGTACCACCCAAAAAAAAACACTAGAAGGAAGGTTAAAGTACCGAAGCCAAACCTTAAGGGAAGTCGTTGAAATATCCCTTAAATATAATTAATTTTCGGAAGTCTTTCATGACATTTTCGCTGAGGTAGTGTGTGTCTTGTAGCTTTGAGAGTGTCATCATTTCTAGTTGTTAGATATGGTATAATTAGTGTAGATATGAGAATATTCTCTAATTTCTAAAATCAGGCAATTAGGAGATTGTGTAATATTTTCTTATCTTCTTTCCCTATTCACATCATTTGTAACAGTTATTTAATCCCATAAACTTGAGGGAATAATCAATCAATATAATTTCCAATATCTCTTATCTTCTTTTTCAATTTCACATGGTAACAAAGCCTGGGGTTCTAGCCCCCTCTGAATGTTCAGTTTTCGGTAACAGAAACTGAAAACAAGAAAAAAGGGGAGGGATCTATCAACTGGTTGCTAAATCAACCATATCAGAACACCGTCGAGTCTCACCTTTTTCTTTCTCCAGGTCATTATTTTCTGTACAAATTTCTTTTCTATCTTTTTGTCTGAATCTTTGTACTTCTTATTCGTCCAAAAGAAACAAAAACAAAATGGGTGATAACCAAACTGATAATCACACTACTGACAATCAGATTGTTAAGTCAATATTTTCCTCTACACCATCACTTGCAATAACCACAGTAAAGTTAGATGAGAAAATTGAAGGAAATGTGTCTTTTAAGTCTTGAATGAAGGATTGGTGACATTGACCAACTTAAAGGGACAAATATCATTAGGAAACTTGATTAAGTTAATTATGGACTTGATTAATATTTTCAAAACTTTCTAATCTTTTAAAAAATACAAATCAACCCATACCCCTCTTTAATTCAAATCAACCAGTCTCTTTCCTCTCTCTCTCTCGACAGCTTCTCTCAACTCTCTCCTAACCAACAGTTCTGCAAAATTCTTCCTTCAATCCCTGACGACTTCAACCTACGGCGAAAAATAATCGGGCGAGTTCTCTTTCGACTTTCAACCGCCAATCGACGTGAAGACTTCTCCGGCGATAATAATTTCGAGTTCTTCGTCGTCCCATTTCTTTTTTCACAGGTAAAAGATTATGAAGAAACAAAGGAACTTGAACAAACTACTCTTCTAGTATAGAAATGTGGACTAAATAAAACCCTAATTTCTGGCATTTCTTCTTGTTGTTATCGTACTGTTGATTCGGATTTGTTGGTGATTTTTGTTCACAGTTGAAGTTCTTAGTGTGTGTGTGTGGTGTGTTGGTGTTGCTGGGTTGATTTGTTGTTTGTCTTGGTAAAAATGGTATTGCAATAGATGAAACATCTGATGCAACAGATGAAACATCTGATGCGACAGATGAAGACATCTGATGCAACAAATGAAAACATCTGATGCAACAGATTAAACATCTGATGCGACAAATGAAGACATCTGATGCAACAAATGAAAACATCTGATGCAACAGATTAAAATCTGATGCAACTACAAAAATCTGATGCAATAGATGAACAATCTAACAGATCATTCATCTATTGCGACAGACGACTCTTCTGTTTGGAAGAAATCTAAACAATATTGATCCAACAGATAATTCATTTTGCAACAGATGAGTGATATGTTTCAACAGTTCAGTGATCTGTTTTTATTATCTCCAACGATTTACTCATCCATTGCAATATGTCAGTTATATGTTGCAACATATAGCATACCTGGTGCAACAAATTAGTGATTTTTTTTTATGATTTCCAACGGATTACTCATTCGTTGCAACAGGTCAGTTATATGTTGCAACAGATAACATACCTGGTGCAATAGATTAGTAATCTATTTAAGATAATATGGCTCCCAAAAGAAAAGAAACCAAATCAAGTCCAAGTAAAGGAACAAGTGCAACAGCTCAACTACATCCACCACTCTATGAGCTTGATTTACAAGCGTTATCTCAATCAGGAGCAGAAGATAATGAACACGGGGAGGAGGAATGTCTCAAAAGAGATAATCCAAATGCTAATAGCCCTTCCACCGAAGAGTTGGTCAAAACCTTCAGCATTGATCGTTATTCTGTGAGAATGCAGTATGATGGTGCCACAGACTTAACGGGTGATTTCGTGGTTAAGTTAGTCATGAAAAAATCTTTCGACGCCTTCAGAAAAATACTTCGAGAACAAAAATTAGATGCTTATTTCAGGGAAAACTGCATTGGGCAATATCTTGATTTTCTGGAGGACAACAATGCTCGTTTTCAGATGAAAATGGTATATGATCTTCTCACGCGTAGGTTTATGTATGAAAACAAAGACAAGATAGAATAGGTGTGGATAAATTACTGTGGTATGCCTGTTTATTTTGGTTGGAAGGAGTTTGCCATGGTTACCGGACTAAAATATTATCCTCCTTCTCCTTCTCAAGTTATACCTACTCTGACCCAAAAAAAGCACCCCGCACACCTAAAAAAGGCAAAGGCAAGTCGAGTGATCATGAGTACCCGGTGTCCATTGTTGGTCCAAGCTTCAAAAATAAAAATTTGATAGAAGCGTTGAAAGGTAAAGGACTCTCAAAGAAGCACAAGAAATTATTGTGCTTGATTTGGTTTGTACATAATATTCTTTGGGTGAGAGACGTTAACAACAACATAAGCCTCGGTTTAATAAATCTCTCCGAGGATCTTGAGGCATTTAACAACTATCCTTAGGGTTATGAAAGCTTCAAAATAACTATCCAATATTTGTTGACTCTGTTGACGCCAAAGACAGTCAACTTATATGGCTTTCCATAGGCCTTCATGGTAAATATTTCTTTTATCATGATATAATTTATCATTTTTTTATTCAATAATGCTTTTGATTTATTCGCGTTATGTTATAGGCTTGGGCATTTGAAGTCATTCCTTATTTGAGACAACAAATGAACTACCAGAAAGAAGTTTCCTGTTCAAGAATCCTGAGATGGTTGTCGGCCAAAACTGATAAAAATATAAAATTTCTTGATCTTTTCAATCCCCCCCAAGGAAGCAGCAAGTCCAATTCTAATCAAGTTTTTGTTTTAATTAACGATTATTTTAAATGATTTTATCATCATTCTAATATATGTATCGATTTATTTTAGATTGTCCATCCGTGGCTTGTTCCGACCAACCGAGAGTTGAAGATGCCATTGTTTCTTACTTTACGATCTATGCAAACTTTACCGGACCTTAAGGTCGTTGATGGAATAAAAATAGAATTGTTTGGAGCAATAACCATCACAAGAATTTTTTTTTTGAAAGGTGGGTTTGTTGTTGTTGACAATGGTAGTAGGAGTGATAGTGGTAGTGGTGATGTTGTTGGGAGCAACAACCATCACAAGATTTTTTTTTTTGAAAGGTGGGTTTGTTGTTGTTGACGATGGTAGTAGTAGTGATAGTGGTAGTGTTGATGTTGTTGGGGCTAATGATGCTCCTCTTACCTTTTTTTAAATAATATGCCATTATGATTATGAACATACTGGTTGTACAAATTTTTCTCCAGATTTTGCCACATTTAGCTAATATTCTGCAAGCAAATGTCAAGACTGCAAGGCAAAACATGATGAAGTGATTAATGCTATTAATGCACTTACTGCTTCTGTAAAGAAAATGACATCTAAGAGAGGTGTCATTCCATCAAATAGGATTTCATATCCATACACTCCACTAGAGATCAAGGTGGCTAAGAGGGGAAGGAAAGATACTTCCAAGGCATCACCAGGCATCAAAAAAGTAAAATTACAACGCCTTTGTCTTTGTCTTGCACCGATGTTTAGTGTGCAAGGGACACAGGAGAGCAGCATGAGCCGAAGAAGTGAATGTACATCACCTGTTCCAACAAACAAACAGACACATATCTGTTTTAACAGATGATACATCTGCTGAAAATTATCAAACATATATATATATTTGTTGCAACTGTTGTCTAACCTGTTGCATCAGATGCATTATCTATTGCAACTTATGAGTCTTATATTACAACAGATGGATCATCATTTGTTCAAAATTATCGCACTGCTCTGATTTACCTGTTCAAATTCGTCCCAACAGATGATCCATTTGTTGCAACATAAGGCTCATCTGTTGCAACAGATGAACAATCTATTGTATATCTGTAATTAGCATTGATAATTCTGGATTTCCAGGTGGATGTCACAGTAGAAGCCACTGTTGAAGAGCATAATATCACAGTTGATAATCTATCACTACTTTCAAAGAAAAAGAAAAAGTGGAGCCTGTCAGTTCGGGAGAACGGAAGAATTCCCGTTTGAAGGGTTAACATCTCGGACGAGGATCCAAATATACTAACACAGTTGATCAACGACTATTTAGAATGGATTGTCGATGGTCTATGAAAGCATCATGCCGGCAGGTACATAAATTAATTTTTAAAGATATTGGTTTATATTATTCTTGTTGTAAGAACGTGACATTAACACATATAAATCATCATGTAGAAAACAAAATGACGAATGCTACAAAGTGAATGAATCGAGTCTTGGTTTTGATATGTTCGACTTTGTTGTTGCACATCCCAAAACGAAGAATTGGTTCTATTTGATGTCACAACCCCAAACTTGCTGGAATGATGAGGTTTAAATGTCATACATATTACTATTAATTAATACTTTATTTAATTGCATCTGCATATTAATTTTTTCGTCACGTAATTCAAAATATTTGATAATATGCGCAGCACATCGATGTCATTTTTTACTACCCCCAAAAGAAGTCCAAGTTGCAAATACAAGAACAATACAGATACACGACATACAATTATTTATACAAAATTTACATCAATAATGTCTACGATAGGTATTGTCAACAACAACCGAAAGTTTCCCGAAATGAGGAATGCTTAATCAACATCATCAAAGGTTTTAGCATTTCGGCTGGCTTACCTTGGCATTTGGTCGACGAAGTGTACATCCCAATCAATTATGGTGATGAATTTCATTGGGTGTAGGTTGTCGTCGTTCTAAAAGAGAGGCGCATCCGAGTTTATGACTCGATGTCGCGAACGAGACATTTCGGGCCGTCATCTGAGATACAAAAGCTGGCCAAAATATTATCTACTTACCTTGATATGAGTGGCTTTTTAGATCAAAAGGTTCGTACTGATTGGTCGATGATTGAAGCATACCGGGATAAAATAGGTAATTTATTTGATGTACAATATGTTGAAGAAATTGTTCAACAAACCATTGGTAGCCTGTAAGTTAAAGTGTCATGATTTAGTTTCATTCCACAAATTTCACAACGCTTGCATGAACTGCAAGATATGGATTATCTATTTTTTAAAACACAGAGATTACGGTCTTTTTATTGCCGCATACGCCGAGTATTTGAGCGATGGACTACAAGTACCAAATGATGGACTTGATGCCGGATTACTTCGCAAAACATATGCTGTTCTTTTATGGAAATACGGGGAAGCGAAAGCTCAGAAGTCGTACCCAAGCGACATTAACGATTCACGACGACTAAAGCCAAATTTCGCAGCACCGGATGAAGAAAAACTTTTCCATATTGAGTAGATCTTTATATCTTGAGTCCGTCAATGTAATAACCTATCCTCCTTGGTTTAACTTGTTGATTTATTTGTAGAGTAGATCATTTGTACCCATAATAATTTTTTTACATTTCATTTATTTGTTGAGTTATTTCATGTAATTTTCGAAGGCTTCAACTTATTTTATGTTGTCAATGAATAGAATTCAATCCTTAGTTTTGAACATGTTAATTGAAATGGAATACTAGATTCAAATATTGCAACAAATAATTTATTTGCTGCAACAGATGCCATATCTTATCAAACAGATTTAGACATATGTTGCAACATGAGATGCAACACGTAGGTCATCTACTGGAAATTATATAATAGGTCTTCCTATTTTCTTAATTTATTCCAACAGATTACCTATCATTTGCAATAAATAGATTATATGTTGCAACAGATTGGATATCTGTTGCGACAGACAAACGGGAAAATATCTGCATAATGCAACAGATGACCAACCTATTCCAACAGATAATCATTCTGTCACAACAGGTAATATATCTGTTATAACAGATATACTATATGTTGCATTATAAAAATTCAACTATCCACAGAGATAAAAATTATTGCCACTACATGTAAAGTTAGATGGCTTGAAATAAAAAATTATTATCGTGTTCGTCTCCATCTTTGTACATATTTTTTTTTACACACGGGCTCCAACCATTTAGTTAGGTCATCTGCTAGAAATTATATAATAGGTCTTCCTACTTTCTTATTTTTTTCAACAGATTACCTATCTGTTGCAACAGATAGATTATATGTTGCAACAGATTGGGTATCTGTTATGACAGGCAGACTGGAAAATATCTATTAATGCAACAGATGACCAACCTATTCCAACAGATAATCAATCTGTCATAACATGTATTATATATGTTACAACAGATATACTATCTGTTGCATTATAAAAATTCAACTATCTGCAGACATAAAAATTATTGCCACTACATGTAAAGTAAAGTGAAGTAGCTTGAAATGAAAAATTATTATCGTGTTCATTTATGTCTTGGTACATATTCTTTTTTATACACGGGATCCTACCATTTAGTTAATACCCTATAAGCCCAGACCCATTGCATCTTTCCCACAACGGCGTCACACATACTAGTCATGCCGGTCAGCAAACACTCGATGTACGCAAGCGAGTACGCTCGCACGCTGCACCGGTTTTATTTTTTGCGAGCTCGATGTTCTTATTTCTACCTTCTAAATGCCATGATTCCTTTGTCAAGACTTCAGCCGACAAATGATCCATTAGCTTACTTTGCGGCAACAACTTCAAGAGTGGTTGCATGTGGGCTAAAAACGTGTCCTCGCTGAAAACAGGTAAGTTGCAGTCATAAATCTTAATCTTTCCCTCGTAGAGTAGTATCTCAACAGCAAGAAAATATTTAACTTCCACGTTTATGACTGCAAGGATTCTCTTTGCTTTGGCTCAGCTCTTGCCGTATGGATATGACCTCTTCTCTCTAACATATTTAATCGCCTCTTCATCCCATTGGAACATAGAAACTAACTTATCAAATCTCGAGACACTAGAATCAACGTACCTATCCTTGAAATTATTATAGAAGTTGAGATCCATTATCTTATCGGCAACATCATAAGCATCCGAGTACGCTAATTGTCTGCCTCTCATGAGGCAGAGAATTTCATAAACATATTGTGGTATAAGAAGATAATTTTTAAATAGATTAGTAATTGTAAAGAATAAAAATACAGTGGAAAGAATTCGATGCAGAGGGTTCTCTGAATTAGTTCACAGATTACCCAACCAACGCAACTTATGCAATAGATGTGTATTATGTTGCAACAGAATATCAAGCTGTTGCACCAGATTACACATCTCCTGCGTAGATTCTTCTTCGTGGAGTAGATTGGAAGGCTAGGTTAGCAAAAGTAAACTTACATTGTTCTCGTACCACACATGCATATTTGTCATATTTGTGAAGTCTTTGGCAGCAAATGAATGCATGGTGTATTCTTTTTGAACCTTTGTCCTGCCATTTATGATTTCTTGCAGTTCCTTCCTCTTCTCCTTGCCAAGCACCGCGAATATGTCTACCTTCTTCAGCGGCCCCTGAACTTCAACAACTCTTGGAGTGAGAGGAGTTATAGTTTTTGCTATTTTCAGGATGGAGAGAATTTGTCTAATTTTTCTTGTTTTCCTCCTAACCGCCATTATAGGAGTGGATGGCTCCCTCACCTCGTTGGATGGTATGACACCCCTCCTGGATTTCAACTCCTCGGCAGCTTCAGCAATAACCTCTAGCTTTTGAAGGAGTTTATGCTCTCTGTCCTTGCACACTTTGCATTTTCAATAAAAATATAAGGGTGAGGGGGGATGAGAGGGACCCACTGTAAGGGTGGGAGGGACCGGTGTAGGGGTGAGAGGGACCTGTGCAAGGGGTGTTTTCAAAAGTATTTATTTTTTGCTGAGTATCAACATGCTCATAATCACGAATGGCAGTGGAAGCAGCAATAGGATGGCTACCACCATCATAAATAACTCCACCAGCAATACCCCCGGAAGAAGCACCCGAATCTGTTGCAGTTTGAGGTTGGTCGTGAAGAGCTTCAATATTAGGCTGACCTTGCCTAACTGCTCTTCTTATGGATGTTGCTCCAACCAATTCCTTCTTTATTAACTCTACCGTTGGATCTTTTTTTTTGTCAACAATACCCAGAGCAAGAAAAGAATTCATCCCCAGCTCATCAACGGTAGGCACGATCCAAGGATGCACAACCAATAAAAAAAGATAGGAGGCATTTAAATCATATAATAATAATTTGCAGTCATTTGGGTTACATGGATGTTAACACGAACTTATGCAACAGATGATCTAGCTTTCGCAACAACTGATTGTATGTCGCAACAGATTGGCTATATGTTGCATTAGATTACACATCTATTGTATAATTTGCATCAGATAGGTAATCTGTTGAGTCGGGTTCAGAGAACTAGAGCAACAGATGGTTAATCTATTGCAAAATATGGATCGTCTGTGCAACAAATTACCCAACTGTTGCAACAGACGACCCATCTGTCGCAACAGATGGAATATCTATTTTAATATCTTTCTTTGAGGAAAATTATTTTAGTTAAAAGAAGACGTACTGTATTATTCGGAGGGTTAAAGAGATCAGCCTTCTTAATATATTTTTGTTTCTCTTTGTTGCTGCCAACCAACTAAGGATCCTTAGATGAGAAACCTTATTCGGGTAATCCTTGAACTGCTTTCGGAGGGAAGGAATGGCTTCACATGCCCAAGCCTAAAAAATGTAAATAGAAAGCAAGCAAAAAAAGTCATAATAACTATATTCAATATAAATTAATGGATGAGTAAAAATAGTGATCAATTTTACCATGAAAGCCTAGGGAAAGTCGTATAATATGGTCGTCTTTGGGGATAGCTTTGTCAGTAAATATTCAACTGTCAAGTAGTAGCTGTCATATCCCCAGGGATAATCATTGAATTTCTGAAAATTATCAGCAAGCGCTAACAAATCATGTTCTATGACTTTCCTGGCGTCTTTTACCAATAAAATGGCATGGACAAACCAAACTAAGCACAATTTTTACCTGTAGTACTTTGGTATGTTTTTATTCTCGAGATCCGCCATCAAATCCCCCCTTTGTAGCTAAGTCCGACAATGCCCAACAACTCATCTTTTTTTACCTTGCGTTTGTTGGACCCTTTGTGGGGTGTTTCCTTGATGAGAGATTCTTTTGGACGATCGCATCTCAAGCCCATCACTATGACAAACTCTTTCAATCCAAAATGAACCGGCATGCCACAGTACTTGATCCAGAATTTATCCATATTTTTTCTGCCCTCCTTTCCTGTATACTTTATCCTGCGCTTGAGAAGGCCATATACCATGCTCATTGGGAAACTAAGAGTGCGGTCCTCAGACAGCTCGAGAAAGTATGTAAAGCAGCTCTTCTTAAAAAGTTCATCTATATTTTAATTCTTCATAATACTCCTAAGTTCGTCAAAAGATTTCCCCAAATGACATTTAAGTACAAGATCACCAAATACTATGTTAGGGCTATTCATCATCATCGCAACTCAAAACTGGTCAATACTAATGCTTTTGACAGAATCATGCTGAGATTTTGATATTATTTCACACCCCATTTGTGAGGAGTTATCACTTTCCTTGGCTTCATTTTGTCCTGACTGAGATTGTTCTGGAAGTTCCTCCGAATCTATCTGCACTCTAGCCTTTTTTGTTTCGTGATCAGAAGTTGATGCACTTTCTCCACTTTCAGTTTCTTTTCTTTTGGGAGACATTCTTTAACTACAAACAATAGGAAAAACAAAAAATACATTGCATTTGATGTCTGCATAATATTTTAAAAAAAGGTAAGACAAATTTCAATAAATTATTCTACGCCACATTACAAAAAAATACTCCAATGGATAACCCATCAGTTGGACCAGATGGGGAATCTGTTTGAAGACCTATTTAATATCTCCTAACAGATCTTCCACCCGTTGCAATAGATGGACCGGCACCACTACAACCAATGCCACCAAGACCACCACCAATGCCACCAAGACCACCGACACCACCACCAAAAACACAAATACCGACACCACCAACAACAGCCACCAACAACATCACAAACACCATCCAACAATACCACGCCAGTCAATAAAATACTGAGATAAAAACTAGGGTTTTCTCGGGTACTTCCTACCTTTTTAGTATCAAAATACAAAATTGTTAACCCATTCTCGAAGATAATACAACTAAAGTCTTCTTTTTCATCATTAACTAAAAATCCCTAATTTTTAGAATAAAGAACAAATGTAGAACTCTTCTCAAACTCTTTTACCTGCAAAAATAGAGAAAACGATGGATACAAGCGAGAATCAAGTCGAAAATAACAACTATATGGTCGAAAATAGGAAGAAAATTGATCTATTTTGAAGGGTTGAGCAATATATTGAGTAGTTGTTGTCTGTATTGTTGAGAGAGAGAGAGAGAAGCGAGAACTTAAGATTTGAAATAAGGAAAAGTTTTTCCCGCAAATGGATGATTTGTAAGGGTTGATTTGTAATTTTGGAAAAGAATGACAAGTTTTGAAATTGTTAATTTGGTCCAAATTGATCTTAATTAATTTTTAAAATTTCAAAAGATATAGTTTTTAAAATATTAAGTTAATGATAACTCATTTCAACTCAGAGTGATCGATCGATGACTCGGGTCGGGGTGAACGCAATACTAACACCATGCAAATGCAATGACTCAATTGAAGTTATTGTTGACCCTGTGAGCTCATTCATTCATCCCTAGCTCCACCTAAATTAATGTAGGTACTATTATTAATCTTAGCATTAAGTTAACAAGAACTCATTTCAACTCAGAGTGATCGATCGACGAATCGGGTCAGGATGAACGCAATACCAATACCAAGTAAATACAACGACTTAATGGAAGTTGTTATTGACCCTGTGAGCTCATTCATTCATCCATAGTTCTACCTAAATTAATGTAGTTACTATTATTAATCTTAACATTAAGTTAATGAGAACTCATTTCAACTTAGAGTGATCGATCGATGACTCGGGTTGGGATGAATGCAACACCAACACCATGCAAATGCAACAACTCAATTGAAGTTGTTGTTGAACCTATGAGCTCATTCATTCATCTCTAGTTCCACCTAAATCAATGTAGGTACTGTTATTAATCTTAACATTAAGTTAATGAGAACTCATTTCAACTCAGAGTGATCGATCGACGACTCAGGTCGGGATGAACGCAATACCAATACCATGCAAATACAATGACTCAATTAAAGTTATTGTTGACCCTGTGAGCTCATTCATTCATTCCTAGCTCTACCTAAATCAATGTAAGTACTATTATTAATCTTAACATTAAGTTAATGAGAACTCATTTTAACTCAGAGTGATCGATCGATGGCTCGGGTCGGGATGAATGCAATACCAATACCATGCAAATTCAACAACTCAGTTGAAGTTGTTGACTCTATGAGTTCATTCATTCATCTTTGGTTCCACCCAAATTAATTACAATAAAATCTGTTGCAACAAATGACCGAGATGTTAAATATTTTCAAATAGATAATCATATCTGTTGCAATAGATGACATATCTAATTTAATTATTAAATAGACGTTTGTATCTGTTGTGACAGATGACTGAACTGTTGGAAATTTTCAAACAGATATTGATATCTGTTATATAGATGACATGTCTGATTTAGTTATCAAATAGACATTTGCATCTGTTGTCACAGATGACTGAGCTGTTGGGATTTTTCAAATAGATATTTATATCTGTTGCAACAAACAACACATATGTTTGAAAATCTTTTTTACTTTTAATTTTAAAGCAGGCTTCTGTTCGAGTAGATAAAGTAGTACTACTAAAGGCGGTAAAAAATATTTCTTGGATAACTCAAAAATCTCATTGAGTAGTCTTGTCTTGTCTTTTCAATGCCACCCATTTTCTTCCTCGTGCCCCTCAAATTATTAATGAATATTAATAATAAATTTTAAAATTCCTAATACTTCCTCCGTTTCATATTAGTTGGCCCATATTGACTTGGCACACCCATTAAGAAAATATTAATTAGGTGTTTATTTATCAAAAATAGCCTTATTAATTATGCTTTGAAGATATAAATTTGAATAAATACACTTTGTTTAGTCATTTAATATTAAGGGTAGTACGTCTAGAAATTGGAATTATCTCATCTCTCCTTCAGTACTAAATTTATTTATTCGCCTCTCTTCTTTTTCTTTATCTCCTCTTTAAGGTTATCACAACCTTTTTTCTCTCCTCTTTTTCATAAAGTTTCTTTCGGATCTAAACCGATCCATATCTTAGATTTCTCGACTAAAATTGCTATTTTGATCCCCTTTTGACATTAAGGTATGGTTCACTATTGCTCTTTCATTCTCGTCTTCTTCTTTGCAAGTTATTTACATCTATTTTTTTTATTTAATTATCATTTATGCATATCATATTTATTTAAAAAATTTGAAGGAACTTTAATGGTTGAATAAACGAACCGAGAATTTTTATTACAATATGCGAAAAAAGTCATCTGTTGGGAGAAGTTTAAAAGCCTTGTATGTATCATTTTTTTGTATGTATTTTATTTGTTTCTTTATTGTTGATGCTGTTATTGAAGTTGTTAGTGGGGTTGGCGTTGTTGGAACTTGTGGTGTGGTGTTGTTGATGGTGTTGGAACATAGGATATTGCTTCTTTGTTGTTGATGATGTTGTTGGAACAAATGTTGTTGTTTTCTTTGTTGTTAATGTTTTTTATTTGTTGTTTCTTTGTAGTTTATGCTGTTGTTGATGTTGCAACAGATGGAGCAACTGTTGGAATAAATCATACCACTAGCAAGGTTGGTTTGATGTATTCCAATAGACTCCACATCTATTGCAACAGACTCCACATCTGTTGCATCAGACTACACATTTGTTGCATCAGACTCCACATCTGATGCAACCTACTCCTCATCTGATGCAACAGACTCTACATCTGTTGCAATAAATAGATAATGTTCTTTCTGTGATATTAATTTTTTTCCTCTTCTTTGTAGATATAAGGAACTAAAAGTTGATCAACTTTTGCCCGACCATCATAAGAGGCTGCAGTTAAGATGGGTTTGGAGGAATAAGCTGCATGCAGAGAGAACCACTTCATATGTAGGAGGTATGTATTACTGATAATGTTATTATGGAAACACACATAGAGTACATTGATTTTGTGAATGTTGTTTTTATCGATTAGTCATAGATCATTCAAACAAAATATCTGTAATTTTATAGTTAAGTTTGGTAGGTCCAAACTGATAAGGCTGAGGGATCATGAATATGGTTCTGATACCCTGTTAAGATTTAATGTCGGTTGTTGCTCATGTTTATTTGTCAAGCATTGTGAATGGATCTAGTTTTGGTGTCGTTGTAAAGAGATTCAATAGCGATTGGACTAACTTTTAAGGTGCATTACACTCGGAGAAGGCCTTCGAAGCCTAGCACTGTATCTAAAAAGAACGAAAAACCAATAAAGTTATTGCGCTAGCCCAAATTTATATGGTTGGGTTGCTTGGGGTGATGATTATATGCCAGAAGATGCAGTAAAAGAATGCCTTTGAGGGAAAATAAGTGGTTGATGAAAGACTATATTATCTGAGAGCTAATTGAAGAGGATACATTGGGTAGAAAGTAACTTCTAGCAAATCTGGCTGATGAAATTATCTTAAAACATGATAAATCTATATCAAGTGCAAATATGAAAGTGTATCTGATAATCTAAATTCGTTTGTTGTCTCTCTAAGCGAAAAATAATACAGATGGTTACTTTGCTAGGGAGCTGCGACTAGGTAGCGTGGTCGGAATTATCACCTAGATAGAAAATAACAGAAGAACAAGAAAGCCTCCTTAAAGGAATCGAGGGTTGAAATGTTGTACAGTAAGTCTAGAAAACTTCCACCAACAACAACTGTAGATAAAGTAAGGAATCTAAGCGAAGACGGCAATTTATGAATTTTAAATTGCATCCCATGCCTTCTTGTTTGTGGTTCCGATCGGGTCCACTACTGTTGACCCGATAGGAAACACAAACGTGATTGAAAGGTAGATTGAGTGTCACTACTTTCTTAGTAATATGGTTATAATTGATTGTGTTTTCTAGCCTTAGCATGCTTTCAACATTCCTTGGAGAAGATCAGAGGCTTGCTGTAGTATGCGAATCCCGATAATTTTCAAGTTTGCCTCTAGCTTACCGATTTGGTCTTCAAGTTTGTCATTGCCTTCTTTGAATTTGGTATAGAGTTCCTAATTTTTTGTGAGCTCGATCAGGAACACTACCTTCAAAGTTGTGACATTGTAGAAGCCCTTCAAAACACCTTCTTCAGAAGCCTTAAAGGATACATGAAGGGTAGCTATGTATGTTTTTAGGTCAAAATGTGTTGATGTACAGTGAAGATGTGGTCCCAACAGTTGAATATCTCACTTTTATCAAGCGTTGCTCAATGTAGCTTGCTCAACCAACCTTCAAGGTTTTTGATAAATTAATTAGTAAGGAGTTACGTAATGTTTGATCTAAACTGACTCTACCAAGCCTATCAAACGTTACGTAACTGCAGACTCATTACCCTATTAAAACCTTTGCCCGAGTTAGTGAACAGATTAAACGATCTCAATATCTCAGCCTTTCTGCTGATCTTTCTTCTCCCATATAGAGGACAATATATCCGCCATGAAAAAGTCTATACCATCACCATAAATGCTTGCCACAGCGAAAGTCTTTAGAAGGCTTGATTATTAGTCTCTCAATATCACTTTTATGACTTTCTTGATGTCTTTTCCAATTATATTGGTACTGAAAAACTAAACTAAGCATAATTGCTCGCTATGTCCATTCCAATATAATTGCAAGAGATGTCTAGAAAGTCATAAAAGTGTTATTGAGAGATTACTAGTCATACTTTCTACAGACTTTCGTTGTGGCAAGCATTTCTAGCGACGGTGTAGACTTTTGCATGACAGATACGTTTTCCTCTATATGGTAGAAGAATGATCAGCAGAAAGGCAGATATATTGAGATCGTTTAATCTGTTCACTAACTCGGGCAAAGGTTTGGAGATCTTGCCCCTCCTTGCTTATCTTGTGCATGAAAATATGAAGAGTGTAAGGCAAAATATAATGGAGTGATTAATACTGTTAATGTATTAACTACTAATGTAAAGGAATTGATATCTAACAGTAGTGTCATTCGATAAAAAATGATTTCAGTTTCATTCACTCCATTAGAGATTAAGGCTAAGAGGAGAAAGAAAGCAATTTTCAAGGCATTATCAAGTATCCAAAAAAGAAAATTTTTGGATCTAGAAAATATGAGAAGATAAAAAAGGGAGGAATAGGAAGGAAAAACTGAATGCTAGATTTAGTTCATCTTGTGTCATTATGTCGAGTTACTCCATCTAATTTTGAGAGCTTTTTCTTTTCAGGATGGTGAGATTGCAGAATCTCCCCATTATTAGCTAATATCGGAATCAAGATATCTGATGTTATTGAACCACCAGACTGCCCTGTGAAGTTTGATAATCCAGAAGACGTCTTTGCTTGAGTTAGTCAACAGATTAAATGATCTCAATCACTTGGTTTATCTGCTGATCAATCTTCTCCCGTAGAGGACAAGATATCAAGAGAACTGCTTGACACAACGAAAGATGATATCGAGAGATTACTGATTATGTCTTCTCAAGACTTGCTTCTACCAGAAAACCATTCTGCATTGAGTGATGCACTATCCATATATGCTGCAGCACCGGATTTATCAGCCGGGAGAGAGCTTGACTTGAAAAAACTCAAAAAGAACCATCCATACTTCTCCTTGACCTTGCGTAGATCTAAGAAGGACCAAGAGGAGTATTATAAGAAAGATGCCAAGAAAGTGATCCTTGTTGAGAAACTCACAAAAGATCAAGAGCTCTTTACTGTTGCAACAGATGTGGCATCTATTGTAACTTGCTAGTCATCTATTTATTCAATTTCATCGAGAGCATTAGATTTTTCTAAACACTTCTTGGCCAAACTTAATTTTTTCTCTTTGGATGTCATGATGATAATTTTAAATATATATATATATATATAGATTATATGTTGCAACAGATATATTATCTGATGCAATAGGTTATCTATTTGTTGCAACAGATAATATATCTGTTGTCACAGATGAGTTATCTGATGCAACAAATATATATTCTGTTGTCACAACTCAATATAAAAATGGTTCTTGGAAAGAACTAATTATTAATAATAATAATAAGCTGAAAAGTCGACTTATCACAATATAGCTTAAATTAATGAAGTTATAACTTTTCACAGTAAGAAAGAAATGTCATTAATAAATGGAGGTGAACAGTTGTGACTTTTTGCCTAACACATTTAAGTTCAATCCTCTATAAATAGGTCCCTCCTTACTCAATCGTTCATTCTACTACACTCTATTTATTTCTTGCTCTTGTTACACCTTCAACTATTTTTTCTTCAAGGACTTGATAGCTTTTTTCTGTCTCTGATAAATTTTTTTCTTGAGTTTTGTGTAAATATACGTCGTATTACATTCGAATTCTTCAAATTCTTTCTTTTCTTTACTTTTGTTTTTATGTGTGTGTTTTGTCAACTTATGCATTTTCTAGATATGGCTGATCCAGTGTGGGATATCTCTATTTTATGAGATGCCATGTCGGAAATGTAGAAGGAGGTTCATGACCTGTAGTGGGAGTTGGCCTCCGTCATAGTAAGGATGTTGCGGGAGATCCGCAGGCTGAGGAGGGTCCTGCTGCTGCCGGTTGAAGATTGGCCAGCTGGCCATACAAATAATAATAGTGATAATGATGATAGTAATAATTAAGTTTTTTTTATTATACATATGATTTTTTTTTTGTTTAATAAAAAAATTATGTTTGATGCATTTGACGTTTTAATTCTTATTTAATTTTCATGTTGTCTATTTCTTTTTCTCAATGAATGACATGTGTACAATAAAGGAATAATTTGAATCCAGTATCAATAGCAAGAGATCAACATATGAGTTGAGTTATCTGTTGGGTTTGTGACAGGAGCTGCATTTTGTTGTTCGAAATAAATTATTCATCTGTTGCAACAGAATACCCATCTATTCGATTCATATTACGGGCACCTAGAACCATAAACATGAATCCAACATGAGTCTACTGTTGCAACATATTATTTATCTGGTGCCACAGATGATGGATCTGTTTAAACAAATTGCTCTTATGTTGCATTCATGTTCGCGTGCTAGTTATTGTTAAAAAAATAGCACACTAGCAGTTACCCAGATGAAAAATTTAACTAAAAAACATAATTTGACTTACCAAAGTCTCCTCTCAAATAAATGTCAATGTTGAAAGTGATGTATGAAATAAAATTTGACATAAGAAATTGGTCAAAGAGCAGCTGTTGCGGTAACAACAACAACAACAATAATGTTTAACAAGAAGAATATGAAGATGATAATGAAGTATAAGATGATGATAATGAATCAAAAGATGATAAATAAAACAGCAACAACAATGAACAACAAATATCGAGAAGAGAGAGAAAATAGCAATGGATGAGGAGAGAGAAAAACACACTTTTTCCTTCGTTTCCCATTATATTGACTTACATTTGGATCAAAGTATGAATTTAAAAACTTATGGGTTATTTTAAAAAATTTCAAACTTTCTTTATCCATAATTAAGTAATGGTCACCTCCACTTAATTATTAAGACTTGTGTCACCTACACCTCATTTTAATTTTTTTTTGTCACCTGTAGTCCAAAGCCCCAAGTTAGATGGTAGTGGTAATTACACCTCTTGGGCAAAGAATTGTGGTTTACAGGTCAATGATTTGAAGATAACTTACTCAAAAATAGTAGTAGTATTGGTCTAGCTAATAGACCTGCTTGGGTTAAAACAGATGCCCAATTATGTAATCTTTTGTGTAGTTCACTTGATCCTAAGTTGTTAAATTTGGTTCAGTCTTGTAAGACTTGTTGCAAAGTGTGGAACAAAGCCAAAAATTTGTATACAAATGATATACAACTCATCTACAAAGTTGTGACAGATATTGTCATCTACAATAGAGACATAGCGAGTTACTTGGGTCAAGTAGAATCCTTAAAGGATAAATTTGATTCTCTTATATCATTTACCGACAAATTAGATGATCAGGAGATACAAAGAGACAGGTTTTTTATTGTCTTGGCTTTGGTTGGGTTGCGAGCAGACCTAACCTTAGTTCATGACCAACTTCTTTCTAGACCATCTCTTCCTACCTTGGAAGAAGTATTTGCTAGATTACTACACATCACATATGCATCCCCTGAGGTAAAATCCTATGATGCATCTATCATGGTTGTCCAAACTAATAATTTTTAAGGTGGATACAGAAAAGGAAAATGGAGAAGCAATAAACAGTGCACTCACTGTTATAAGGGAGGACATGTAAGAGAAGAATGCCAACTTCTTCTCTTACATTATGCTCATTGTAACAATGGAGGGCATATTAGAGTGGAATGTTGACTTCTTCATGGTAAACCTCCATGCAATGATGATTGTCCTCGACACACAACAAATGTGCTCATAACAAAGATGGTATTCTTCCTACACCTGATATCAGGACTGGATCATCTCAATCTATCGCTTTAACTAAAGTAGACTACAATGATAACTTTCAGTACCAAACGTCAAGGCAAAAATCATCAACTTCATCATATGCTTGCACAATATAACTTGGTAACTAATTTTCTTATGTCGCACGGTCTTCATCTCAGGAATAATAGATTCTTGATTTTGGTGCTTCTGACCATATTTTTGGTAATAAATATATTTTTTTATACTCTTACTAGTCCTTCTCCCCCTTTACTGTTACTTTGGATAATGAATCAAAGATTATTGTAAAGGGAATAGGTATAGCTCACCCTCTGCCTTCCATACCCTTAAAATTAGTCTTTTTTGCACCTGAATGTCCTTATAATCTTATTTCCATTAGCAAATTAACCAAAAACCTAAAATGTGTTGAACCTTTCTTGATGATTCTATTTTTCTGCATGATTGGAGTACGGGACAGGTGATTGAAAAAGAATATGAGTTCCAAAGATTGTACTTGTTATCCATCCCATCACCACCTGTTGTTTTCACTTTTGTTGTTTTCTCTTAATTGCTCTGTAGTCAATTGGGTCATTCGAGTCTCTTGAAACTGCAGAAGATGGTTCCTAGTTTGTCTTATTTATCTTTGTTAGAATGTGAGTCGTGTCAGCTTGGGAATCATACTCGTACCTCTTTACCAAAACATATCAATAATAGGGCCACCTCAATGTTTGAAATTGTTCAGTCTGATATATGGGCTCCAACTCGTGTTAGTTCTTCCTTAGTCTTTCATTATTTTGTGACTTTTATTGATGACTATTCTCGATGCACGTGGTTAATTTTAATGAAAAATAGATCTGAGTTATTCTCTATCTTTCTGAAATTTTGTGTTGAAATTCACAATTAATTTGGTATTTTTATTAAGAACTTAATCAGTGATAATGCCTGAGAATATCTCTGCGTCTCTCTCTTCTTTTATGTCATCCTAAAGCGTATTGCACTTGTCTTCTTAATGTGCATAGTCCTCAACAAAATAAAGTTGTTGAGCGGAATAACAGACATGTAATAGAAACAGCTTGGACACTACACATTCATAATAACGTGACTTTATATATTTTGGGTTGATGCCATTATTACTGTTTGTTATTTAATCAATCGTATGCCTTCCTCTATTTTGCAGTACAAGAGTCCACACTCGATCTTCTATCCATACCAAACTTTGTTTCCCCTTCCTCTACGTGTGTTTGGTTTCACCTATTTTGTTCATAACCTTACCTCTTACCTCCAGAAAAGATAAACTTCAGCACAAGGATTTTAAATATATCTTTCTCGGGTATTCTCGTCTACAAACAGGTTATAAATGCTTTGATCCCTCTACCAATAAGTACTTTATCTCAATAGATGTTACTTTTTTGAGATTTCACCGTATTTTTCACCTAATACAACAAAACAAAAGGCGATATCAGTCCTTCCATTTCTAACTATTCTAGCCCCAGCTCCACCTTTTTATCTTAAGGTCTATTCTCGACAACCTCAACCTCCTTCTGAGCTTGCTAATCCAGTTAGTATTTCTAACACTGATACAGGTACACAAAGCACTCATGGTGACTTGGTGACTCATTACCTGCTCCAATAATGTCTCCTGCCTCGATTGAGCACTTATTAGATGACCGTCCCATTGCTCTTCACAAAGGTACTAGAACTACTACTAATAAAACTCCCATTTATGCTAATTTAATTCATCATTATCTGTCACCTTCATATCATGCCTTTATTACTGGCTTATCAATAGTTATTGTTCCAAAACTATGGCAGAAACACTGGTTTATCTAGGTTGGCGTTAGGATCTGATTGAGGAGATGACTACTTTGCATGATAATGGTACTTGAGAGCTTGTTCCTTTACCTGAAGGAAAAATCACAGTTGGTTGCCGTTGGGTATTCACATTTAAGGTAGGTTTTGATGGAGCTGTTGGTCATCTCAAAGCGAGATTGGTTGCCAAGGGATACACCCAGATTTATGGCATCAATTATGGAGATACTTTCTAACCAGTGCTAAGATGGCTTCTGTTCATCTTCTCATCTCTTCTCTATGGCAGCGATGCATCACTGGTCCCATTTTCAGTTGGATATAAAAAATGCTTTCCTTCGTGGGGAACTTATTGAAGAGGTATATATAGAGTAACCACCAGGGTTTCTTGCTCAGGGGAGTTTTGACTAGTTTGTAGATTGCGTGGATCCCTTTATGGTCTCAAATAGTCTCCCAGAGCATGGATTAGTCATTTTTGATCTGTTGTCCAACAATTTGGAATGATCCAAACATACGTAGATCACTCTGTATTATATAGGCATTCCTCTCATGGAAAATGTATCTTTATAATTGTTTATATTGATGATATTTTTAGCACATAGGATGATCATGCAGGTATTGCTCAACTCAAACAACACCTCTCAAGTCACTTTCAGACTAAGGATTTGAGAAAGCTGAAATACTTTTTAGGCATTGAAGTGGCACAGTCTAGCAATGGTATTGCTATTACACAAAAGAAATTTTCCTTAGACATTTTGGAAGATACTGGGATATTGGATTGCAAACTTATGGACACTCTCCTGGATTCAAATACTAAGCTTATTCCAGGACAGGTGGAGTCTCTAAAAGATCATGACAGATACCGGAGACTTGTTGGCAAAATCAACTACCTTAGCTCACACAACCAAACATCTCATTTGTGGTTAGTGTAGTTAGCCAGTTTTTGCAATCACCTTATGATAGCTACCGGAATGCAGTGATTCACATCTTGCGATGTATCAAAAGCTCTTTGAGTCAAGGTTTATTGTATGAAGACAAGGGACACACCCATATTGTTAGGTATTCTGACGCATATTGGGCAGGATGGTCCTTCTGACAGGCGGTCCACGTCTAGTTATAGTGTTGTAATTGGAGACAATCTAATATCTTGGAAAAGTAAAAATCAAGTTGTCGTAGCTAGATCAAGCACAGAGAAAGAGTATCGAGCTATGGCACTGGCTACGTGTGAGCTTATATGGTTGAGACAACTTTTCCAAGAATTGAAAATGGGAGATATTAAACCGATGAAATTGATTTGTGATACCAAGCCACATTGCATATCGCTTCTAATGCCATGTTTTATGAAAGAATAAAGCTCATTGAGATATATTGTCTTTTCATTTGAGAGAATATAGAGTTTGGATACGTTGCCACAAGTTTTGTCAACTCAAAAGATCGGCTAATCGATATTTTTTCAAAATCACTCCGAGGATCAGAAATGACTATCTTTTTGGCAAACTGGGAGCATATGACTTGTACGCTCCAGCTTGAGGGAAAGTGTTATATATGGTATAATTAGTGTAGACATGGGAATATTCTATATAATTAGTATAGATATGAGAATATTCTCTAATCCCTAAAATCAGGCAATTAGGAGATTGTGTAATATTTTCTTAACTTCTTTCCTTATTCACATCATTTGTAACAACTATTTAATCTCATGAACTTGAGGGAATAATCAATTAATACAATTCCCAATATCTTTTTTCTTCTTTTTCAATTTCACATTAGAAGAAACCTTTCTTGGAAATAACTATTAAATTTAGTACTAGCAGAGTTCTAGCTTGGAAGTAAATTTTAAATTGAGCATTAGTTTGAGAAAAAAGAAAAAAGAAAAATGAGCAACTCCACCAACCATGAAAGGCCTTTCTCCTAGGTGATTCTATGAAAGGCAAATATTTTCTTTGTAACAGCTCATTGGAAATGGTTGAACTTTTGTTACTTCATTGTAGTTTCTCAAGACAATGCTGGGAATTATTTTTGAACATGATAGGTTTGTCTCTGGTTATACCACAAAAAATCAGTAGTTTGTTGGAAGTTTGGCAAGCTCAAAGGGTAAAGAGAAGTATGAACTATTCCCATTTGCATATTTTGGACTGTTTGGCGGAAAAGGAACAAGACATGCTTTGAGGGGAAACGACGACAGATTGCTAACGTAAAAAATAGATGTATCAAAAACTTATTTTTTTTGTGTTATAGCAGTACTCTAGATAGGATAGACCAATATTTGGATTTTCTAAATCTTTTAGGTGGGAATCTGTAGTATGTATATGGAGATGTTGTAGCTTTGTCTTGCATTTGGTCTTGTACCATCTTGGTACCTTCTGAATAAAAATTTTTACCCATAAAAAAAAGTATATTCCCACAAAGTGGAATCTAGAAGGGTAAAGTGTACGCATTCCATGCCACTACCTCAGATGAAGTAGAGAGGCTATTTCCGATAGACCCCCAACTCAAGACAAATAATAGTGTGGCGAACATAAAAAAAAAATTAAAATGGGATAATGCACCATTATATAATAGAAGAAACAAGACACTTATATCTATCCAAAGTCACAAACATCACCAAAACACCATGAATAAGAAACTATAAGACACATAACACTACGATTGCAAGCCCATCTACAATAAAGCACTCTTTTCTACTAGTAAGGACGCACTCCTACCCATTGACCCTCTGTAACGCCCTAATTTTCTAAACCAAAATGCTACACGGTGCTCATGACCCCGAATGACCACAAGCTAACCCATGACTGATATCTGTACCTGTAAACTACATAATATCTCATAAATATGCAGAAACATGAACTGTAAGGCCATAAGGTTCAATACTGATACATATCTGAAAATAATGGTATAACAATACCAAAAAAAAACATAATACTGAAGTCTGAACATCTAATCTGACATTTAGTCTAAAAGTCTCTAACTTAACTGAATAAGGAGTTGAAGGAACATGTCTCCAACTAACTCGATGACCTGAAAAACTAATCTGAAATACTATAATAAAGTAATAATAATATTGTCCTCGAATGAAGAGGAGCACTGACTATTGAAATCTCCAATGCTACTGCTGCTCTGAAACTCGTGCCTCTGTACCTATGGCGTCAAATAAAACACCATAGCACGAATGCATCAGTACGACTGAATATACTGAGTATACGAGTGAGGTAGGCTAAATACAAAGGGTTTTATATGCATGAACAATGCTGACTGATATGAATGTGAGAATATATACATATATACATACATACGTAACTGCAACTAAACTCATGGTGATACTGACTACTGAGTCAAAATACTGACAACATGAGCTTACTGATACTGAGATAGTAAATGACTGAGTTTACTGATATTGAGATACTGAATGACTGAGTTTACTGATATTGATATGTAATTCACTAATAAGTGAGGAACTGATATTGTATTACTGAATACTAGGAGACTGATACTATATTACTGATAAAGGAATAATTATTTCTGATAGTTCTAATAATGAAGAACTGATTTGATTGACTGTATATAACAGTCCTAAAACTGAGCTCGTGATAACATGACTACTGAGTATGAATACTGATGACATGTATTTACTGATAACATATCATGAATGATAACTGAATTCTGATAACTAATATATTTGATAACATGAGTTCTGATAACTGATAGCATGAATGACTGTATCTGACAGTCCTAAATCTGATAGAACTAGATGAGTTCCGTACTGCATTTGACAGTCCTGATATCCTGAAGAACTATCTGAGTTCTTTTACTGAGACTGATACTGAAACTGTGGGAAGTAGTCATCTAACTGACATGCCCCAAATACGCTATAATAGCTAAGCTGGGGTCCAATATCTGCCCTGATTGAAAGGGTGTCAATACCGCGCCACTGGTAAGGACAAGCTGTGAGTGACCCTTATCTGGAAGGTACTCAATGAGAACGGTGGGAACCCTAAACTGGCAGGTTAAGCCACCTCATCAACCATAATCTGACAGGTTAAGATGTCTCAACCTATGCTGGCTACGTAGTTCTGGAACATAAGGATGACTGCTAAGAATCACACCCTGAACTGGCAGGTGAGTTCCCATCCTTGGGTTCACTCGGTGCTAACTTCTACTCCCATCTGAAGGACACTGAACTGAATAACTGAACTGAACTGATTAGCTGAACTGATACTGATTAACTGGACTGATATTAGTAGTATTGTTTAGCGGAGCTAAACTAAGTTTACTGGATTCCGATGACTGATGGAATGTACTGAGTTCTGAGGACTGGTTGAGAGTACTGAAGTTACTGAGATTGACTGTGAATACTGAGGTTGCTGAGGTTACTGAGCACTGAGATTACTGAGATTACTGAGATTACTAGACTACTGAGATTTCTGAGTTTTCCTGAGTCACATGACTAATTGAATTCTATAGATCATGGCTTGACTGAGAGTATCGTGAAAACATGACATGGATCTAGGCACACAACTATATTTTTTAGGTACAAGTACCCTCAGGACTCGATGGAAGGAAACTGACACAACTTGAATTTCTTGAGTACACGACCATCAATAAAAATCCATAATACATGAGTGGGGGATTTCATGAAGTACATGGTCATCATAATATCTATCATGAATAGGAATACTTATAATCAAGTTATAAATCTCATATTCTAATATCATGGGCATTCCGACAACATATACTATTCATAGCAATGGCATGGAAACCATTCAAGCATAAGGGAACGACAACATGTAACATTTAGTTCATATTGTAATGATTTGGGGATATTATACTTCATGTATTTATTCAACATCTCAAACATGGTAGGGAAAGCATGGATATATTTTGTGTACATAATTTATATCTCCATTATCATACATGCTTTATACCACAACAATAACAACACATAATTTGCATGGAAATTCATATTGGAGTGTAGGGCTAACATGAACTTGATATTTAGATATTATGAAATCATGTAAATATGAAGTTCTAACATACTAGGCATTTTATCTTACACCTTGCATGCATTGTTTAAGGCATAGGTGGATTTCATACTTGCATTCTATCAATCCATCTAAAGATCATGTTTTTCAACTAACAACATAACTTTCATGAGATATATAGTCATGATACTATTATATAGCAAAACAAATACGCATCAACATGGGTATGATCATATCACCACAACCAACCAAGTTTTTGTATTTTAAAGATCGATTCTTGAACTCCACGGATGAAAGGAATCCGTGGATGAACACTACGCATACCTTGGAAGGGAGGTTCTTAATGATTGACGGAGGAATTTCCTTGAAATTTGATCTTCAAGCTTGATTGTGCAACCCTAGTTGTTTTTCTCCTATGACGCTCTTGGATAATGAGCTTTAAGATGTTAATAGGGTTGTAATGTGTTTAAAAGTTATATATTTCATAGGGTTAAGTTTAGGGACGTGTAAGGAGTGTTAAAAGACTTAATTACCCTCAAAATAACTCAAAACGGAGTATTTTTGGCACTTGGAACTTACTTAGGCGGCGCCTAACCAATCGCCTAAGTTTGGTTGGGCGGCGCCTAACCAATCTAATACCCTTACTGTCTCTCACGAAAATGGGCATAACTTTTTCCTCGGGTATTGGAATAAGGCGAAATTGGTATCGTTGGAAAGCTAATTTGATTCTCTATAATTTGGTGGGTAGAAATATGCAGAAATACCACATTAACATCGAGTTGTACTCATTCAAATATGACCCTTACGAAATCTAACACTAAAACTTGATGGATTCAAAAATTCTTAGCTTGTATTACCTTAGGTGACTCATATGAACATGCTTAATGCATCATAAACTATCTTATCACTAGGATACTCATTGTAAGTCATGCACTAAAATGCTACTCACAGGATAGGAGGTTTCATACGTAGGAAAAATTATTCACTTCCTAGCTTAGAAACATGCGGGGTATTACAATATCTCCCTCTTGGGAACATTCATCCTCGAATAGAACTAACTGAGAGGGGAAAAGATCAACTGAACATGAATAAATAGAACATGATCTCATGACTGACGTGACTGATGAACTGAATATATCATACTAAACATGCATATCTGATGTATGTATAACTGATTTATAAATGTAGGACTTAGTGTTCTTGTGAGCTGAGTTTCTCAAACAGGAATGCATATCTGATGCTTAACTGATAAGGAGGATCCATACATATATGATGCATGATTATATGACTGACATGATACGTGAATGTATGACTGAAAGTACTAATGAGCTGATCATGCATATCTGATGCGTGAATTCATGACTAAACTTACTCATGAACATGAAATGATAATGGTACCAAGTTTGAACAGAAAACTGAGCATGGAACTGAATACCAAGTTTGGTACTGAAATATGAACATGAGAACGAGTAAGTTCAAGGAAAACTGTTACCTTGAACTAAGAATACCGATAAGTTTGAGATTAATTACTCCATATGCATGATCGGAAACATGAGAACATAACTGAGTCTGGGACGTGGTAGATATACTGAATATCATGATCTGAAATAAATCTTGAAAACATGGCATACGACTGAAGTTGGAGTTTGAGGGTTAACTTATGAGTACCCCTTCTCCAAGCTGAAGTCATCAAAAAAAAGAAAGTAGCATGTTTATATCATGAAAGTTTGGGGGTATGATGTATCTCCCCCTTGGGATACTATGTCCCTCAAAGAATATTGACTTGGATGAGCTATTGAGGGGAATTGAGGCGATGCGCAAGATACCTAGGAACCGAGTTATGAATGAATAGCTAGGATCTGAAACTGAGACATGATACATGAACTGAGCTGAACACGAGTGCATAAATATACTAACTTATCTGATTAGCTGAATAACTGATAGCTAAATACTAGATCTTCAAAGCTAAATTGTACTTAGTCTGAATAGCTGGGCTGAGATTTTTGAGTTTTATGCATAGAAGATAAGGACTAACTGAGTAGAATGAGGTATCTGAGCATAGATTTATGAAGTCTGTATTATTTGCGAATGCGAGACCAAGCGTACGACATGACTCTGAGGTATTCTATAAACTGGGGTACTGAAACACTAATAACTGAGTACTGACAACCTGAATGCTATGGTCAAGCATGTCTGGAACTGAACTGAGTTTCAAATCTGGTTACTGAACTGAAGATGACATTATAACTAAGCCTATAGCTAGTAAAAAAGTATTGAATTCTGAGGCCAAGTAACTGGTAACTGAAGCCATGGTTCTGTAGGACTATCTGAGTCCTTTACTGAATATTGATTTCTGGACTATCGCTGTAACTGAGTTTTAGACTGATACTGAATTACTGAATTCAAGGGCGAACACTGATCACTGAGTGCTGGATACTGAAACTATAATTGAGTTGGCAACTGAGTTTTTGATGGCTACATGCTGGGGACTGACATAAGTCAAGGATCTAAATGTACACTTACACTTTGTACTTTCCCAACTTCTAAATACAACCCCTTGCTAGACGTTTACTTGCACATTTATCATGACATTCAATCCTATCTTCACAACTACACCCTCGTGCAAAGTAAGCATGCAACAATTTTCTCTTATCTAAACAACTGCTCATCACTACACTGTTCCATAAAAAGAGCTAACTGGAGGAGTAAATCAGGAGGACCTGAAACATGAATAGATACAAACTAAACTTGACACATGACTGAAACTTGAGGAATAAAATATCAACAACATAGATTTACCATGAAGGTTTGAACTGAGAATATACATGATGTGGTATGAATTTATCTGATCTGTAGGGGCATAGCATGAGTCATGAAAACTGAGTATACTGTAAAGTATGATCTGTGTACATGAGTCATGAGCTGCATGACCTGAGTCTAGAGTTTTTGTACTCGTGGGACATGATTCGTAATACCGAGGGAGCTGGAACTGAACCCCTTATACTGGGAACAAAAATCATACATGATTTATGGGGAAAAAAATGCATGAGTCTGGTTCGTGACCATAAAGTTGACATACAACTCCTGAGTGGATTTTTTTGTGATAGCTGAGGTGCAAAACTCTGCACTGAGATGAGGATGGGTCAAGAATTGTCTTCCCTTACTGCTTTCTATACATATTGGCTCTACTACTAGAGTCTGAGGGACTGACTTGGTCACTTGATCTATTATCACATACCTATATTCTGTTCGACACCTGCTTGTCTTACTAAACATATTATCTGATTTTGTTTCCTCATATACTGCTAATATCACATTCACACCTTCATGCTTAATTTCAAGTCAATAAACTTAAATTCTTGCTCGCCTGCTAGCACTGTTCAAACCTACTAATTCAAGTTGGTACAACTATCCCGATGAATACATAGTATAATCAGACTAGATAATACTATCCCAACTCATCTACTGCTAAACTCTTGGGTCCATGCTTAAAATTCTAGGTCTATACTGTCATAGGATTCTGAGAAGGGATCTAACGGCATATTAAAAATTGGATTTGAGTTTACAAAGGAGTTTTCATGATCATAAATGAAATCTGTACAACTTTGGAACATGACTGAACTGAGGGGATATTGTCTGAGCATGTGGCAAATCCCATAACTGTCTCCAGGGACTGCATGAGAAAGCCCTATCTTTAGGACTTGAGCTTCACTATTTCTGTTACCTTGAAAGTAAGGTAAGGTTGACATGAGGGGAGCCTGATGTGAATCTACATGGGTTCCTTAGAGAAACTTGCTATAGCACGATCTTGAGACATGAAAGAAGCAAAAATATTCCTAAAACATCTCATAGCCTACTGCACATAAGTGTGGTGCACAACACGCCCATGTACAAGACTATACTTGATGCACCTTTCAGACTTCCTAGGACACTGTTGAACCTTAGGCTCTGATACCAAGTTTGTAACGCCCCGATTTTCTGAACCAAAATGCTACACGGTGCTCATGACCCCGAAGGACCACAAGCTAACCCATGACTGATATCTGTACCTGTAAACTACATAATATCTCATAAAATATGTGGAAACATAAACTGTAAGGCCATAAGGTTCAATACTGATACATATCTAAAAAATATGGTATAACAATACCAAAAAAAAAACGTAATACTGAAGTCTGAACATCTAATCTAACATCTAGTCCAAAAGTCTCTAACTGAACTAAATAAGGAGTTGAAGGAACATGTCTCCAACTAACTCGATGAACTGAAAAACTAATCTGAAATACTGTAATAAAGTAATAATAATATTGTCTTCGAATGAAGAGGAGCACTGACTGTTGAAATCTGCAATGCTACTGCTGCTCTGAAACTCGTGCCTCTGTACCTATGACGTCAAATAAAACACCATAGCACGAATGCATCAGTACGACTGAATGTACTGAGTATACGAGTGAGGTAGGCTAAATGCAAAGGGTTTTATATGCATGAACAATGCTGAATAATATGAACGTGAGAAACATACATACATACATACGTAACTGCAACTAAACTCGTGGTGATACTGACTACTGAGTATAAATACTGACAACATGAGCTTACTGATGCTGAGATACTAAATGACTGAGTTTACTAATATTGAGATACTGAATGACTGAGTTTACTGATATTGATATGTAATTCACTAATAAGTGAGGAACTGATATTGTATTACTGAATACTAGGAGACTGATACTATATTACTGATAAAGAAATGATTATTTCTGATAGTTCTGATTATGAAGAACTGATTTGATTGACCATATATAATAGTCCTGAAACTGAGCTCGTGATAACATGACTACTGAGTATGAATACTGATGACATGTATTTACTGATAACATATCATGAATGATAACTGAATTCTGATAACTAATATATCTGATAACATGAGTTCTGATAACTGATAGCATGAATGACTGTATCTGACAGTCCTAAATCTGATAGAACTAGCTGAGTTTCATACTGCATTTGACAGTCCTGATATCCTGAAGAACTATCTGAGTTTTTTTACTGAGACTGATACTGAAACTGTGGGAAGTAGTCATCTAACCGACATGCCCCAAATACGCTATAATAGCTAAGCTGGGGTCCAATCTCTGCCCTGATTAAAAGGGTGTCAATATCGCGCCACTGGTAAGGACAAGCTGTGAGTGACCCTTATCTGGAAGGTACTCAATGAGAACGGTGGGAACCCTAAACTGACAGGTTAAGCCACCTCATCAACCCTAATTTGACAGGTTAAGATGTCTCAACCTACGCTGGCTACGTAGTTCTGGAACACAAGGATGACTGCTAAGAATCACACCCTGAACTGGCAGGTGAGTTCCCATCCTTGGGTTCACTCGGTGCTAACTTCTACTCCCATCTGAAGGACACTGAACTGAATAACTAAGTTGAACTGAATAACTGAACTGAACTGATTAGCTGAACTGATACTGATTAACTGGACTGATATTAGTGGTATTATTTAGCGGAGCTAAACTAAGTTTACTGGATTTCGATGACTGACGGAATGTATTGAGTTCTGAGGACTGGTTGAGAGTACTGAAGTTACTGAGATTGACTGTGAATACTGAAGTTGCTGAGGTTACTGAGCACTGAGATTACTGAGATTACTGGACTACTGAGATTTCTGAGTTTTCCTGAGTCACATGACTGACTGAATTCTATAGATCATTGCTTGACTGAGAGTATCGTGAAAACATGACATGGATCTAGGCACACAACTATATTTTTCGGGTACAAGTACCCCCAGGACTCGATGGAAGGAAACTGACACAACTTGAATTTCTTGAGTATACGACCATCAATAAAAATCCATAATACATGAGTGGGGGATTTCATGAAGTACATGGTCATCATAATATCTATCATTAATAGGAATGCTTATAATCAAGTTATAAATCTCATATTCTAATATCATGGGCATTCCGACAACATATACTATTCATAGCAATGGCATGGAAACCATTCAAGCATAAGGGAACGACAACATGTAACATTTAGTTCATATTGTAATGATTTGGGGATATTATACTTCATGTATTTATTCAACATCTCAAACATGGTAGGGAAAGCATGGATATATTTTGTGTACATAATTTATATCTCCATTATCATACATGCTTTATACCACAACAATAACAACACATAATTTGCATGGAAATTCATATTGGAGTGTAGGGCTAACATGAACTTGTTATTTAGATATCATGAAATCATGTAAATATGAAGTTCTAACATACTAGGCATTTTATCGAACACCTTGCATGCATTCTTTAAGGCATAGGTGGATTTCATACTTGCATTCTATCAATCCATCTAAAGATCATGTTTTTCAACTAACAACATAACTTTCATAAGATATACAGTCATGATACTATTATATAGCAAAACAAACAAGCATCAACATGGGTATGATCATATCACCACAACCAACCAAGCTTTTGTATTTTAAAGATCGATTCTTGAACTCCACGGATGAAAGGAATCCGTGGATGAACACTACGCATACCTTGGAAGGGAGGTTCTTGATGATTGACGGAGGAATTTCCTTGAAACTTGATCTTCAAGCTTGATTGTGCAACCCTAGTTGTTTTTCTCCTATGGCGCTCTTGGATAATGAGCTTTGAGATGTTAATCGGGTTGTAATGTGTTTAAAAGCTATATATTTCATAGGGTTAAGTTTAGGGACGTGTAAGGAGTGTTAAAAGACATAATTACCCTCAAAATAACTCAAAACGGAGTGTTTTTGGCACTTGGAACTGACTTAGGCGGCGCCTAACCAATCATCTAAGTTTGGTTGGGCGGCGCCTAACCAATCGCATACCCTTACTGTCTCTCACGAAAATGGGCATAACTTTTCTCTCGGGTATTGGAATAAGGCGAAATTGGTATCGTTGGAAAGCTAATTCGATTCTCTATAATTTAGTGGGTAGAAATATGCAGAAATACCACATTAACATTGAGTTATACTCATTCAAATATGACCCTTATGAAATCGAACACTAAAACTTTATGGATTCAAAAACTCTTAGCTTGTATTACCTTAAGTGACTCATATGAACATGCTTAATGCATCATAAGCTATATTATCGCTAGGATAATCATTGTAAGTCATGGACTAAAATGCTACTCACAGGATAGGAGGTTTCATACGTAGGAAAACTTATTCACTTCCTAGCTTAGAAACATGCGGGGTATTACACCCTCAACCCTAATTCGCGTCCTCCACACCTTCCTATCAAGGGTCCTTCCTAAGCTATAATTGCTTCATATCGTATAATCACCTGCCTCCAAAATTTCTTTGGCCTATTTCTACGTCGCCTAAAATCATCCATGGCTAAAATCTCACACCTCTGTATTGTGGCATCTGTCCACCTCCTCATCACATGTTTGAATCATCTCTAGCTCACCTCCCCCATCTTGTCTTCCACTGAAGCCACTCCCACCTTCTCTCGAACAATCTCATTTCTAACCCTCTCTCCTAGTAAGTGCACGCATCCATCTCAACATCCTCATATCCACCACTTTAACTTTTGGATGTGGAAGTTTTTGATTGGCCAACACCTCACTCCATACAACATAGTCGATCGGGCTGCCACTTTGTAGAACTTGCCTTTAAGCTTAGGAGGCTCCTTTTTATCACATAAGACTCCCAAAGTGAGCCTCCATTTCAACTACCCTGCACAAATATAGTGCGTGACATCCTCGTCAATCTCTCCATCCTAGGTGATTCCATATTTACGTAATTAATATCCCTGAATCGGTCATCTGAGTAAAAAAATTGATAATATACAATATAAAATTTCATTTGATGTTTAGTGAGTGAAGTGTTTCTTTGTCACCAATCAAATTTTGAGTCTTAACATAAATATAGTTCTTAATTTTCACATTATGATTCCATGAAATTGACCTTTCAAAGATTTGTCTATGTCTGGAAAACTTTTACTTAGTAAAAGAGATGAAGGCTATAGACCTCTGTGGATGGACCTTACTTCTTTTACTTATCGGGTCTTATTCCTTTTTGCTGTAATTTGTTATAAATACCACTGCAAACGAGACTGCTCTATACTAAGTAGTAGCAACACTCCTAATATCAAAACCTTTTTGATTGTGCGTGCGTCTTTGCTTCTTGGAGCATGTGGAAATTTCTGTGCCTACTCCGAATATGGATGAGGTCTTGCTAAAAGTGGAGGCTACAAGCATAAATCCTGTTGACTGGAAAATTCAGAAGGGCATGCTTCGTCCACGTTTTCCTTTTAAGTTTCCTTTTATTCCTAGTAAGTTCAATCTTCAATTACATCTAGATATTTTGTTAGTATTTCCTTGCACACTGTTTTTAGTGCTTTTTGGTTTGGGTAGTAGTTGCCTTGTATCTCATGTTCCCATAATTTATTACACAAGTAGTCAATTAGATCGGAATTATTTACTATCGAATTGAAACCAAGATCAAAAAAGTTCTTACGAAGAAGTCCGTGCTTTTTTGTTGAAATAAGGACAAATGGTTTGCTTCTACATTTCCTAAGAACCAACTTAGTGAAATCTCCTATTTTGAACATCGAAAAAAGGAATGATCCATCTGGGTCAGGATTGTTCTTTGATAATGGATTAGATTGTACCAATATCAACCCCTTTTCTTCTATTTATAATTCAACAATCTCTTAACCAACCTTAAGAAACTATACATACATTGTTGAATAGAAATAAAGAATGTAAATCATTGATAATTTTCTAACCAGACAAGAGCCAATTGTTGTTAAATGGGCCATTCAAGGATGTAAATCATCAGTGTGATAAAATAATTAATTTAAAAAAATCCCCTAATTCCAATTAGGAATTTATTGGGCCATTTAGGAACATGCTTTCCAATTGAGAATTTCTATTCATCTTACCATTTAATAACTCATAGATACATTTTTGTAACTAACTATGTGCAACTTGACAATCTAAAACAAACTTTTCAAATGATTAAATTTTAATATCATTTAATGGATGAAAATGAAAAAATGTGAATCCTGTAGTAACATTATTTTAATCCATTCATTTGAATTGATCTTTCTTTTTCCATCACAATTATTGTGAAGAGACATCTAAAATAATTAGTCCTGGACAGTTTATATGCGAAAATGTATGTATAGCCAAAAATGAACCAGCCCTCAAATCTAGTCAAATTATACTGGTTCAAGTTGACTCGATAGTGATACGATCAGCTAAGCCTTATTTGGCCATCCCTGGAGCAACTGTTCAAGTCATTATGGGGAAACCCTTTATGAAGGGGATACATTAGTTACATTTATATATGAAAAATATGTTTTTTTGCATCAGCTTTAGTATGAGGATCTCTGTCTACGTATTCTCAAACACTGTATGCTACAAATTAAAATAATCTCCTTTGACAATTTAATATAGCTTTGCTTCTTGTTTCCTTTTCTAGACCCTTGGTTTATATAATAAAGTTTGTTCTTTTTTTGGGGGAGGGGGGAGGGGGTTGGGTTGGGTGTTTTGCTTGTTATGTCCGGCCGAAAAAATAAAAAACAAAAATAGCCTAGGTACTTGGTTATTTTAATGCAGGGAACTGATAGAATTCGTGTAGAAGTTTATTATTTATCTTTTTATTGTTGCCAAATGATATATCTTAAAGCCCATTCCTCTGGAATAGAATATACACATTTTCCTAGAGTAGAGTTCTCACATAAACACATCAAATTCAGGATAGAAATTCTTTTCCTGGACTATTTACATATAAATCCACATGCAGTTTATATTGGTCAATAACTTATTTTGAAGCGTATGGAAAAAGGGAAGATTTTGTTAAAAATTTTGCTGCAATTAGGATAATATAAATTGCAGGAAATGTGTTAGAAAGGAATACATAGAAGGTATTCTTCTATACTAATATAAATTTGTAAACTGGAATAGAACGACATCAGTGTAAAGTATCTGAGTGGTTGGGAATGGTAACCTAAAAAGGTGAAGTATTTGATTGACGAAGGATTTGTGGCCATAAAGTTGTTGGAAATGGAAGTTACTTTGCTTGTATAGGATTTAATGAGTGAGTGGATCTGAACTTGGATTCGGAAAAAATTGAAGGGGCTAAAGTTTGATGTCACCAGGAAGATGAACTTCGCTGAATAACATCAAATGTTCTTAATGGTAATGTACTTGAATAGGAAGTTAAGTGGCGAAGGCATCAAGACAGTCTGGTCATGTCTTTAATTGTAGGGAGTAATTGCCTAGATGCATTGTAATATACAATTTTATTCTTGTTGGTTTATAGTAAATCGACTTTGGTTGTAACAGCTTTCGATGTAGGAGGAGAGGTTGTAGAGGTAGGAGCTAATGTAAGAAGTTTCAAGGCAGGTGACAAGGTTGTGGCCATGCTCAATACCCTGGTTGGTCCAATTCTTTTCAAATGTTTTATTTTCGCTATATCTCTCTCACATTTTGGAGCTTGGTTGAATCTTAGTATGTGAGGGACCTGCTCAGCGTTGACATTCATTTTGCATGGATATTGTTTTTGTTTCTTGTTGGCTGTAGGGCTGGGCATTCGGTTTGTTCGATTTGATAATTTAATATCGGTTTGGTTTTTCAATTTTTGAATTGACAAAAATGACAACCGTAATCAAACCAAAATAAATTTGGTTTGGTTCGGTTTCTACAAATTTGGTTCAGTTATTTTGGATTTTTATTTCAGTTTTGAAGATTAAAGTAGTGAATCTCTCTTTGTTATGACTGGACATTTAAAATTAATGACTTAAAAAAAAATCCAAACCTATTTTTCATTCCCAGATATAAATAACTCAACATGGATGAAACTAAATGATATAACCATAAGTTTAACATAATATATAACTTCATTATGCATAAGTTTGCATAAACAGTCGAAACTCGAAAGAATGGTCGCTGCCGGAAAGGGTCGCCGCTTCGGGCTGTAACCCACAATGGTTGTCTGGTCGCCAGCTCTGGTGTTGTTGTACAGACAACGATCTCGCCGGCGGTCTATGATTCGATCGATTGTTCGACTATTGGACTGATGTATGTTGTTAGTTGTATGTGGCATGCTATTACTTATTAGTTATTATGGTTGCTATTATATATTTATATTATATTATTATATATTAAATATTATATATATATAAGAAAATATATATATTATTAATTATTTATAGAATTTCGGTTAATCGGTTTATCCGAATTATTTTTTTGAAAAAACAAAAACCAAACAGTTTAACCAAATTTCAAAAATTGAAAACTGAAATCAATCCGAAAAACGAAAAACCAAACCAAAATTAAAATTTCGGTTTGATATTTTGATTTTTTTGATTTAAACCAAAATATGCCCATCCCTAGTTGGCTGCCTGTACTGTTCAATGCTACTTAATTTTGTTTTAATTTTGGTGGCCAAGTTGGATCATTCATTCCACCCTCCTCACGGGCCTACAGTAGTTTTCCTAGTGAGTCGAATCCTAACCTTTTGGTTGGAAGTGGAGGCACCATGACTAGAGCAACCTGCTCATCTTACTCTGTAGTATTCCTCCTCATTAGCTAAATAATTTCACTTTGAATATTAGTGTGGTAAAATCATGTTCTATCTATGATTGATGGATCTTTATGAGCTTTGATACAGTATGGAGGTGGATTGTTTGAATATGCGGTGGCTAAGGAGAGTTTGACTGTTACAAGACCCGCTGAAGTATCAGCTGCAGAAGGTGTAAGTCTTCCTGCTGCATGGCTTACAGCTCTTCAGGCCCTCGTCAATCCTACTGAAGTCAAGCTTGATGGAACTGGACCCCGGAAGAACATTCTAGTTACGGCTGCCTCCGGTGGTGTCGGCCACTATGCTGTTCAGTTGGCAAAACTTGGTAACACCCATGTTACTGATACCTGTAGAGCCCGCAACTTTTATTTTGTGAAGAGCTTAGGAGCAGATGAAGTACTTGATTACAAGACCACAGAGGGAGCAGCTCTTAAGAGTCCATCAGGCCAAAAGTATGATTCAGTGATTCACTGCACAACAGGCATCCCTTGGTCTACCTTTGAACCTAATTTAAGTGTGAATGGAAAGGTCATCGATCTAACTCCTGGAGCTAGTGCCATGAGGACCTTTGCCGTAAAGAAATTAGCCTTCTCAAAGAAGAAGTTGGTGCCACTGCTTTTTAATTCCCAAGAAGGAAAACCTGGAATTGTTTGTTAGGCTTGTGAAGGAAGGCCAACTTAAAACAGTGATAGACTTCAAACATCCTCTCAGCAAGACTGAAGATGCTTGGAGCAAGAGTATTGATGGGCATGCGACCGGAAAGATCATTGTGGAGTCATAGAGTAGTGGTCTCCCAAACGATTTTATGTGTTATATATAAAATAGGCATAATACATAAGCATGCCCTTTAACTTGACCTCAAATCATATCTATGACCTCTAACTTTGGATATGCACAAGTAGGTACTTAAACTTGTATAAAATTGAACAAGTAGACACACACGTCTTATGTGGCATAACACACATAGTACGACGTGTAGGACAAGAATTGGCCACGTAGGATATAAGTGTCTACTTGTGCACACAACCAAAGTTAGAGGTCATGGATGTGAGCTGAGGCCAAGTTAAAGGGGCAAGTTTGCCAAAAGGACACTATGGAAAACTATTTTGCCAAAGTTATAAAATTCTTAAAAAATTTGCCAAAAGGACACTTAAATCCACATCATCATCAACTTTTCCAACTTAACAACTTCACCCACAAATTTTATAATAATTCACTTTAACCCAATATTTCCAACTTAATAAATTCATCCACAAGTTTTAAATAATACACATCAACTCACTCCATCATCCACCATTATATATACAAAAATATCTAGGTTCCCAACAATATTAAATAAAAAAAATTCAAAAGCTAAAAATAGAAGGTAGTTGTTTTTTCCTCCAAAAAGTTCCGATTCCGGCCACTTTTTCAGCGATCAGCTCTAAATCAGTCCCCAAACATCATAAGCTTGTCCATTGCACCCAGTGTTACCCCATTTATTTGGTATCTTCTCAATCACACTTTCCACCATTGTTAAAAAGCTTGAAACCACTCATATTACTCAAACCCACTTTAGAAAGTACATTATAGAAGCTCAGGCAACTCCAAGGTCATTTCTCTATTCCATAAACCTAACAATCGTTGATTAGAAGCAATATTTGCAATTTCAAGATTTTCGTACGGATAGCTACTCAGTCATCGACCACTGATCTTCATTCATCGACCGTGCATATAACCCGACCTAGACTATAAGCAAAATCTACCGTCGACCAAAGCCTAATTCCCGGATGTCTATTGCAGAATTTATTCTAGTTTCTGGTGATTTCATGGGAGAATGGGTGGAGACTCCTAAATGCTGAAAATAGAGATCTTTTACCAAGGTGGCAATCTCTGTTGCTGTTCGTCGCAACAGTTCGTACGACGAATTGGTTGAAAGCGTAATGCAGAGCGGAGATCTAGATTGCGCGCCGGAAAACATGGTGATTAGTTATCTAATGCATTCGAGGGAAAAGGTGAATCCTACGATCATAAATAGTGATGTACGTGTGCTGATGTACATGATGGATGCCGATGCAAATGACTTTAGGCTTATTTTGAGGATAAATGTAGTTGAGAGGTCTTTCGAAGGACCGGTAAATTCATCAAAACCCCCACCTCCGCGTCCGACAGTCGACAACGATTTCAGTGATTACGAGAATGTGCCATTATCCTAGAAAATAAATTTTTGAAGACTTTGTAGTAGATTAAATTTTATCAAGCCACGAAAATTTGATGTCTCGGATCCCGTACTCAATGTTGATGGACTGCTGGGAGGTGATAGCTCATCGAGCCATTTAAAAAACGAGCATGCACTATTATCCTAGAAAATAAATTATAATTACATAACGATTAACTTAACATTAAAAAAAAACATACACAACTCACCTTCGCAATTGGACAGTTATAAAATTTGTGACCTGGATTTGAGTCTGTACGTGACATCCTCAAGACAGCCGCATTCCCACAATGATAAATTAGAGTCTTTTTAGAATTGAATGTTTGAGATGCTTGAGACATTGTAGAATTTTTAAATTAAAACAAAGTTGATGAAATAAAATAATGATGGAGTGACGACTTTATATATGAGTAAAAAAGATGTGTTAAGTACAAAATTAGTCGTTTGTTACCGTTGGAACAGTAATTTTATTTTTTGGAACTGGTGGTGACACTTAATAGACTGTCGTAGATCATGACCAATGTCAGCCATCAACAAGATACTAAAGTCTATCGTAGACAAGCGTAATCGATGGACCATCAATAACATATTAAAAAAATCAGCAAATACTATACTTGTGCGTTGAGGGTCCATCGATTCGTCCGGTCTATCGTAGACCTACACCTTTAGAAGTGCATCGACGGATCTCTTAATTATACGTAGACCACGGTGATCTATATATACTGCTATAGACCAACACTTGGATGTTGTTTAAAAGAGAATAAATAAATTAAAAATAAATGTTAGTGAGTTTCTACACATGTGAGGGAGTGTAAACAAGTCACACAATCATATTAGAGCTTATACAAATTAGGGGTGGTGTATTAAGGAGTGTGTGGATGGGTAGTGGTTGAATGTTCAATCTCCTATGAGTAATGTTTCTCAAAGCATAAGTATGTATTGAGGATGATGATTGTTCAGCCACTATCAATTCCACATACTCTTTTGATTTGGGGTTGGTGATTGAAGGAGTATGTGGAATTGTAGTCATCAAATTCAAAATATATCTTCAAAACATACTTGTACTTTGACAAACATTACTCTTAGGATATTGAACATTCAATCACTACCCATCCACACACTCCTTAATACACCACCCCTAATTTGTATAAGCTCTAATATGATTGTGTGACTTGTTTAAACTCCCTTACATGTGTAGAAATTCACCCTACATTTATTTTTAATTTATTTATTCTCTTTTAAACAACATCCAAGTGTTGGTCTATAACAGTGTACATAGATCACCATGGTCTACGTATAATTAAGAGATCCATCGATGCACTCCTAAAGGTGTAGGTCTATGATAGACCGGACGAGTCGATGGACTCTCAAAGCACAAGTATATCTTTTACTGATATTTGACATGGGTCAACATCGATGACAGTCTATTAAGTGTCACCAACAGTTCAAGATTGTCTATTTAAATCATTTTTAATTTAATTATTTTATTCCACCAGCCCCAAAACATGTTATTATCAGTTTAAATTATTTTTAATTTAATTATTTTACTCCACCAGCCCCAAAACATGTTATTATCTGTTTATATTATTTTTAATTTAATTATTTTATTCCATCAGCCCCAATACATATTATTATCTGTTTATATCATTTTTAATTTAATTATTTTATTCCACCAGCCCCAAAACATGGCCCATCGATTCACATGATGGACGATCGATTACTATGTTAGGTCGAGGACTGATGGAGTATACGATCGATGATATACTATACGGTCTAACAATGCATAAATTTGTCTGCACAGACGAATAACCACAAAAAAATAACAGTCACAAAAAAGAGGGAAAACATAATGTTCAAACTGAAAATACTTATATTGATTGAACCTGTTCATTGCATTACATGAATTTTAAGCAAAAAGGCCAAAATTGAAGAAGCTTTCTTCTAACAACATCCTATTACGAAAGCTTCTTCAGCAATGAACAATACAAAAAAAACTTAAAAACATAAAATAAAATAAAAACTTAAAACTAATTCCAGGGGGATGTTGGGGGTGATGTAGTCAAGCCCTTCCATTCCAAGCCTTTCAAGAATTGCCCGCAAGAGACGAGTAATTCGCCGGAGTTCGCGCTCGAGGTAGATGCGGTCTTAACCTAGGCCAAAGAAAATACGATCGAAATCATTCCTAAGCAGGAGAAAATCGTAATTTCTTGGGGAAACACGTCGGATGGGGCGTAGGGGTATCCTTCTGTTCGGACACTTTCTCGTCAATTTTATTTCTTTTTGAGACATTTTCAACTGCCTCAACTTTTTTTTTTCTACTGATACCAGCAGAATCAGAACCGGTACCGACTTTGCTTTTAGGATGGATGTTTTTTTTACCCATTTTCAACACAATCTACACCTACAGAACAAATCTCTCATTTTCAATTCATAGATCACAAGTCTATCAATAGAAATAAGTCAATGCTCAAATGAAACCCCCCCAAAAAATAAAGAAATACCCCACAAAAATTCAACATGCAGTATCAAAATCAAACTACTGCACCTAATCAAACTAATTAGCTATTAATCTTTCAATTTTCACTATTTCAACCATCATATTTGAAAAGAATTTCATACATCTAAAAATTGATTTCAATCTAGGGCATTCTCATTTCATAGACCACGGTTCTACGGATAGGAACAGGTCACTGTTCGAATCAATATGACGAAATAACTCTTCCACCATCAAACAGTTCACTCCACACATCAACCAAAATCCAACATGTAGTATCAAAACACAACAGCTGCTAAAAATCAAACTAGAGCACCTAATCGAAGTAATTAGATATTAATCTTTCAATTTCCACTATTTAAGAAATCATATTTTAAAAGAATTTAATACTTCTAAAAATTAATTTCAATCTAGGGCATTCTGATTTCATAGACCACTGGTCTACGTATAGAAACAGGTGACTGTTCGAATCAAACTGCCAAAATAACTCTTCAAATAACATTATCCCATCATTCAACACTTTTTTGCTAAAAAGAAAATGGAACTAAACCAAAACTCCTTAATCAACCAAATTGAAAAAAAAAACTCCTACATCACTACGAATGATTAGCAAAGAAACCTGTTTAAATGGATCTACAAATGATCGAAACATGATTTTCACTAACCTTATTAAGCAACAACAAGCTCTTAGCAGCTGCAGAAGAAGGAAAAATAAAAATGACGTTTGGGGAGAAGAGTTCTTGAAAGCTGGAGTTGGGAGACAATTTAAGAGGAGAGAGAAGGATTTTTTTGTGATATTGGAATAAGTAGATAGGTGTTAGTATATTATGTTAAAATTGTTTAGTTAGAAAAATAATACAATGGTTCTTGGCCCACATGTGGGCCTACTTTTTTCAACTTTTCCACACTTTTTACAGTTTAATCCTAAAAAATAATTTAAAAAGAAATTTAGTATCCCTTTGGCAAAATAGTTTTGAGAAAGGTAGCATTTGTCAATTTTTCTCAAGTTAAAGGGCATGTTCATGTATTGTGCCTATAAAATATGTGTGGAATAAAAGGTTGGTGAGGCATGTACATTATGACCAGTTATATTTATTCAGCTGTAACAACTTTCATTTTCCGTGGATGCATGTGCAGTTTGTCAACTGGCTTTTCCCTTTCATAATGTTGTTCCATTTGGTTTGTCCTAGTTCCCTTTTTAATCAAAAGAATCTTGAGAAAATTGGGTTCTTGATTCCTTGCATTTGACAATTATTCATTCATTTTCTCGACTGAGTTCTAGAATGATGATAAATGGAAAAACAAACAGTTGAATTGAAAATTGACATTTCTTTATTTTGATTGGTCTTTTAATCATCAGATGCCCAAAGTAGATGCTCATAAATAGAGGTGCTAAGATATGTGTGAAAATTCAATCCGCCCTCCAATTCTTAAGGGTCAAGTTTAGGAATTGCCCTAAAATGGGATGGTCTTGATATTTTGTCGTTCTTAACAAAAATGGTCTCTATAAAATGGGATGGTCTTGATATTTTATTCATAAGACAGATGTTCAGGATATTTCAAGATAATGAACTTATAGTTAATCAGAAGTTTTGTCTTATACGCAAAAGTTAGAAGTTTTCATCAGACATAAATTCTAACTTTTGTCTATAAGGCAATAGTTATAGAGTTCTTCACAAGTTAGACTAACTGAAATTGTGTGAACTTTTTTCCATGGGGCATAAATAAGTTTTTGTAAAGCCCCTAAGCTAAGTTTTGTCTCTAAAGGAAAGAATTATAGAGTATCTCGCATAAGTAAAATTTAGTGAGACAATATAAATTGTTACACATGAGGCGTAAATTGTTATTTAATCTCCAACGGAATTTTTTATTTCAAGATCATTTTCCAAATATTTTAAAAGTAAGGATACAAATTTAAAACCGATACTTATGGGGACATAAATTCGAGATCGGATACTATGAAGCACATAACTTAACCAAACATGTTCCTTCATATCAATTGTAAATAACGTAAAGAACACAATATTTAGTGCAAAAACCTCTTTTTGCACAAAGAAGTAAAAAGAAAATGACTCTCAATGTGTAGAATTTCTGTCAAATTTCACTAACTTCAATTGGGCAGTTTCAGATTACAATTCTATAATCTAAGAGACTTGACTCTAGTACCTCACTTAATAATTAATTCCAATTGCTCTCAATAAAGTATAAACCCTCCAAACTTTTTACTTGTTACAAACCTCACAATTATCACACATCTTCAACAAATAATAATGACAATTACAACTCTATAATAATCCTACCACATACTCCAATTAGAAAATAATAATAATCGAATTTATTAGTTCTTCAATATCCAGTTCTGCTTTCACGAACACGCCTGCTTTGGGTATAGACTTAGACTCCAGCCACAAACTACACCACTTGAATACAAGAATACTCAACTTAAGACTACAACTACTACAATAGATGACAAGCTTTTAACATACATACCTCATTCATTCAACACATTTAAGATCTCATGAACAACTACTTCCAAACCAAGTATCCTCAAGGACCGATCTACGATGGTAACAAATGTTGGGTTTAATTGGTGTGAATGGAAAATGGAGGGACACAACCTTTGAGCAAAAGACATATTGTTTTGGAAAAGGTGTGACTGTTCAGATAGTTGTGTCTATTCAGAAAAAGACACAATATTTTGAATGAACAGACATGACTCTTCCAAAGGATACACCTTTTAAGTAAACCATTGTCACCTTTAAGAAGATGCATCTGATGGCTACATAAACCTGCTTTCATCCACAGGTTTAGAAATGAATGAAAAATTTTCTGAAATAAAAACTCTTCTTGTCTTCAAAACATTATTTGTGATCAATGAAATCGTTGAGTGAGTTCGACGAATCCAATTATTTGAGGTACCACTATAGTTGGATTAAAAGTTATTTTTATCCTGGGAGAAAGATTCCAAAACCTCGGGTACGGTGAGGGAAATTATTCCTTAAGGATACTCCGTGAAGTCGGGGGACTTGGCTTTATATTTATTTTTCATCTTAATTTTTGAAAAAATAAAACTCACTTCTTAGAAAGATCACTTTGATCTTGTGTTGAGGGTGTTTTTGTACTTCATAGTGTTCTTGTTTTAAAATTGAGCTAGTGTTGAAGTTGTTCTGCCTAAATACAGATTCTTGTACCCGAAAACATCGAAGAATAACAATCTTAAGTAATAATCTTGAAAAACGAAAAAAAAGAAAAAAAAAATTGTTTTTCTTTTTTTTGGTAAAATTTTCTTTTCACTAAAGTTCTTTTTTTTCCGAAATCTGTATAGCTTGTTTTTGGAGATTAAAGCTTTTAAACTTTCTACTCCGCTTGAACTTAACTAGTGATTCGAAGACATAAAATCTTCATCACAAGTTAAAGATCATTCGGTTGACTATTGGAAGTCATAAAACTTCATCGTTAACTAGAAACAAGAAGAAGAGTTTAAAGTTGCTTAACTTTATAAATAGTATTCTGAAAATACTAAATTTTATTGTCTTGTGGTGACAGGAAAAATGACTAACGAAAGTCAAATGCAAGAGCAACTAGCATTGCTTCAACAAGTCGAGTAAATGCTCTGCAACCAATGGCACCTGCGGAGAAGCCCAAAAAAATTACGGGCATTGACTTTAAGCAATGACAACAAAAGGTGTTCTTTTACCTCACCACTCTATGCCTTCAAAAGTTCACTAGTGAGGATGCTCCTGAGGTGCCCGAGGGAACCTCGGACAAAGAGCATTTCATGATTGTAGAAGCTTGGAAACACTCGGACTTCCTTTGCAGGAATTATATATTGAGTGGTCTCCGAGACGACCTCTACAATATTTACAGTGGAACTAAGTCATCGAAGAAATTGTGGGGGGCACTAGAATGAAAATGCAAGACAGAGGATGCGGGAATTAAGAAATTCTTTGTTGCAAGGTTCTTGGACTTTAAAATAATAGATAGCAAATCGGTTGTCTCTCAAGTGCAGGAATTGCAAGTAATCATTCACGATCTCCTAGCAGAAGGTAAATCTTTGAAAAATACCTTAGTTGAACAAATTGAAAATGTTCTTAGTACTCACATAAACTGTTTTATAGGTTTGATTGTGAATGGTGCATTTCAAATAGCAGTGATCATTGAGAAGCTACCACCTATGTGGAAAGACTTCAAAAATTACTTGAAGCACAAACGCAAGGAGATGACTGTCGAAGATCTTATTGTCCGACTACGTATTGAAGAGGATAATAAGGCTATCGAGAGAAGGTCAAAAGGGAATTCCACAATTAATGGAGCACATATTGTAGAAGATGACCAAAACAATTCTAAGGAAAGGAAGAAAGTTGAACAAGGAAGCCATCAACCCAAGAAGAAATTCAAGGGAAAGTGCTTAAACTGTGACAAGATTGGCCATAAGTCCACGGATTGTCGTTCCCCTAAGAAAGGCAAGAAAAAGGATCAAACAAATATGATTGAGTCCAACAAAGAATGTGATGATCTGTGTGCTATGTTTTCAGAATGCAACTTGGTGGGGAATCCTCGCGAGTGGTGGATGGATTCTGGTGCCACCCGCCATGTTTGTGCCAACAAAGAGTTATTTTCGTCATTCGCTCCAGCTCAAGTGGAAGAAATGATCTACATGGCTAACTCCGCTACGGCTAAGGTAGAAAGAACATGAAAAGTGGGCTTAAAAATGACTTCAGAAAAGGTCTTGACACTTAACAATGTCTTGTACATTTTGAAATTACGTAGGAACTTGATTTTTGTTTCACTTCTAGACAAGAACGGATTCAAATGTGTAACCGTTCTGAAAAAATTATAATTAGCAAAAGAGAAGTTGTATGTAGGGAAAGGCTATCTCACTGAGGGCCTTTATAAGATGAATATAATAAATGTTAAAATAAATAAAAGTTCAAATTCTTCTTACTTACTTGAGTCTTATATTTATGACATGAACGTTTAGACCATGTTAACTACAAAACGTTAGGAAAACTGATTAACTTAGAAGTTTTGCCAAACTTTGAGTGCAATAAATTAAAGTGTCAAACGTGTGTGGAATCAAAGTATGCAAAGCATCCTTATAAGTCCCTTGAAAGAAATCTCAATCCTTTAGACTTAGTACACACTGACATTTGTGATATGAAGTCAACACCATCACGTGGTGGGAAAAAGTATTTCATAAATTTTATTGACGATTGCACTAGATATTGTTATGTTTACTTGCTAAATAGTAAGGATGAAGCAATAGATGCGTTTAGCCAATACAAAACTGAAGTAGAAAATTAGTTAAGGAAAAAGATAAAAATGATAAGAAGTGATAGGGGCAGAGAATATGAATCTCCCTTTGCTGAAATATGTGTAGAGAATGAAATTGTCCATCAAACTATGGCCCCGTATTCACCTCAATCTAACGGAATTGCTGAAAGAAAAAACCAAACTTTGAAGAAAATGATGAATGTCTTTCTTATAAGTTCTAGTTTACCACAAAACTTGTGGGGGGAGGCTATCCTTACAGCCAATTGTATACTCAATAGAGTTCCCCATAGTAAGACACAATCAATTCCTTATTGAAAATGGAAAGGAAGGAAACTCAACTTGAAATATTTCAAAGTGTGGGGGTGTCTAGCAAAGGTCTAAGTTCCTATGCCTAAAAGGGTTAAGATAGGACCTAAGACTGTGGACTGTGTGTTCATAGGATATGCTAAAAGAAGTAAAGCATGTTGGTTTTTGGTTCATAAATCCGGACATCCAGATATAAATGAAAATACGGTAATTGAATCAGATAATGCTGAATTCTTTGAAAATATTTATCGGTATAAAACTAGACATGAACAGTCTAGTGGATGGTCTAAACGACCTCGAGATGAACCAAGTGAGAATGTACATAATGAAAAGAATCCAACACGTAGTATACGTCAAAGAACTTCTACTACGTTTGGATCAGATTTTGTAACATTTCTCTTAGAAAATGAGCCTCAAACATTTAAAGAAGCGATGTCGTCTTCGGACTCATCATTTTGGAAAGAGACAGTCAATAGTGAGATTGATTCAATCTTAAGCAACCATACGTGGGAATTGGTTGATCTTCCTCTAGGAAATAAACCTTTAGGTTCTAAATGGATCTTCAAAATAAAAATAAAAGCGGATGGTACTATTGACAAATACAAGGCAAGACTTGTAGTAAAAGGCTTCAAGCAAAAAGAAGGCATTGATTACTTTGATACATACTCGCCAGTAACAAAGATAACATTGATTCGAATGTTAATTGCCTTGGCGGTAGTATATGGTTTTGAAATCCATCAAATAGATGTGAAAACCACATTCCTAAATGGAGAATTGGAGGAAGAAATTTACATGAAACAACCTGAGGGTTTTATGGTTCTAGGAAAGGAGAATAAGGTGTGTAAACTTATTAATTCGTTGTATGGACTAAAGCAAGCACCTAAACAATAGCATGCAAAGTTTGACCAAACCATGTTGGCAAACGGGTTCAGGATAAATGAATGTGATAAATGTGTTTACATTAAAGACACTCTGAATCACCAAGTCATTATTTGTTTATATGTGGATGATATGTTGATCATTAGTAGAGACATTTCAGACATAAATGCAATGAAACGAATGCTCGAAAGCAAGTTCGATATGAAAAACCTTGGAGTTGTGGATGTGATCTTAGGTATAAGAATCCATAGAACTCCACAAGGGTGTGCATTGTCACAGTCTCATTATATCGAAAAGGTACTTGACAAATTTAAGTATATGGAATTCGGTATTGCCAATACTCCTTTGGATGTGAGCTTTACACTTCGAAAGAATAAAGGTGAAAGTGACTCACAATTGGAGTACGCAAGAGTATTGGGATGTTTAATGTATATAATGAACTGTACACGACCAGATATAGCATGCACTATTAGTAAATTGAGTTGGTACACAAGTAATCCCAATAAAACTCATTGGATGGCAATGAAAAGAGTTTTGGGGTATCTTAAATACACTCAACACTATGCCTTGCATTATAATAAATATCCTGCGATACTTGAAGGATATAGTGATGCAAATTGGATCACCGGATTGAACGAAGTAAAATCCACAAGTGGATATGTATTTACTATCAGTGGAGGAGCAGTCTCTTAAAAATCATCCAAACAGACTTGTATTGCTCTCTCTACAATGGAATTTGAGTTTATCGCATTGGATAAAGCCGGTGAAGAAGCAGAATGGCTCCAAAATTTCTTGGAAGATATTCCTTATTGGCCCAAACCAATGGCACCAGTATGTATACACTGTGATAACCAAGTGGCAATAGGTAGGGCAGGGAGCATGATGTACAACGGTAAATCTCATCACATACGATGGAGACATAATACCATTAGAGAACTTCTCCTTAGTGGAATTATCACTGTTGACTATGTGAAGTCAAAGGATAATATGTCGGATCCACTTGCAAAAGGCCTATCTAGAGATGGAGTGGAAAGGACATCCAAGGGAATGGGTTTAAGGCCTAGGACGGGTCAGCATGGCGGTAACTCTACCTAGCTGACTGGAGATCCCAAGAGCTAGGTTCAAGGAGATCAAATAAAGTTGTGTCTGACAGGTTCAACATTGTCAATTACCCAACCCATTCTCATGATGTAGACAATGTGTAGTAAACAAGCATAAGACTTAAAGTTAAAAGTCTTTTAATGATTATCTAAATTTGTCAGATTTGACCAAATAGTTTAATCTATAGGATTGAATGTTTATAAATTATCTATGTGAGAGCGAAGTGGAAGCCGCTTCCAGGAGAATGTTAGTAAAGGCCTATTCTCTAAGCTCTCATGAAACCGGGATGTGTTCATGGCTGAAAAGAATAAAACTGTGAGAACCACAAATGGCAAAAGGATGGTTGTATGACATGTGTTGTCTTTGTGTACATTAAAGCTCGACGATTCAAATATATCAAATCTACCGATTGACCAACTGCATCTGATGCATGTTCACTACGGAAAGTTCAAAGGGGAACCCACTTATCCAGATGCAATCAGTCTTTGCTTGATGATTACATACTTGTCCGTAAAGTTTTATAAAGAATAGCCACTCCCCATTCATGTAGGGGATTGTTGGGTTTAATTGGTGTGAATGGAAAATGGGGGACACAACCTTTGAGCAAAAGACATATTGTTTTGAAAAAGGTGTAATTGTTCAGATAGTTGTGTTTGTTCAGAAAAAGACACAATGTTTCGAATGAACAGACATGACTCTTCCAAAGGATACACCTTTTAAGTAAACCATTGCCACCTTTCAGAAGAGGCATCTTATGGCTATATAAACCTGTTTTCATCCACAGGTTTAGAAATGAATGAAAAATTTTCTGAAATAAAAACTCTTCTTGTCTTCAAAACATTTTTTGTGATCAATCAAATCGTTGAGTGAGTTCGACGAATCCAATTATTTGAGGTACCACTATAGTTGGATTGAAAGCCATTTTATCCTGGGAGAAAGATTCTAAAACTTCGGGTACGGTGAGGGAAATTATTCCTTAAGGACACTCCGTGAAGTCGGGGGACTTGGCTTTATATTTCTGTTTCATCTTAATTTCTGAAAAAATAAAACACACTTCTTAGAAAGATCACTTTGATCTTGTGTTGAGGGTGTTTTTGTACTTCATAGTGTTCTTGTTTTAAACTTGAACTAGTGTTGAAATTGTTATGCCTAAATACAGATTCTTGTACCCGAAAACATCGAAGAATAACAGCAAACACTCATAAGTCACCCTATCAAGAAATCAAACACTTCACTTATCTTCCGTTTATCATGTGCTCTCACCGCAAGAAAGTTACTCATAATACAAGTATACACAACATCATATGAATAGGTATGAGAATAGAATTACGTTCACTCTCAAAAAGAATTCACATGCAACATAAGATGAACCACATATTTTATTTTAGTTTACTACTCCATTGATATAAGGATATCAAATTTAGAATCAAGGAAGACTTTTATGATTGTAATGTAGTGTAAGGTAGGGTAGGAACTATTGTGACAAGCAATAGGGACTATATTTCCTAAGCACTTTAATACGTCACAAATTTCATTCATTAAACACTTTCCTCAATCAAGTGGTTCTTTTTTTTTCCTACTCATCCATTTTCCTACTCATCCACTTTCTTTGTTCATAAGCACATTCACTTTTTTAATTAGTAAGGAGGAATCAAATATATTTTTTTTTCGTTTTCACCTTTTCTATTCCTTGCCAATATTATAGAAAATGAGGGGGATGCTTAGAGTTGTCCTAATTGACTACCTTCCTCTTTGGAGGCTCCATTTTCAGAAAATCTCACCCACTTCTCTAAGTAATATCCATGATCTTCTTAGGTGTGTTAGTGTCACTCAGCAAAGCACCTTAAGGTCTATCATGAAGTGTTGTAGCAAACTGCCCTATCTGGACCAGTAACTCAATAATAGCCTTCTTTATTTATATATTGATTTGTGCATGTTAAGCTATGAAATACTAAATGTACTCTCCAGTGAACTACTAACATGTGAGGCTTGCTGCATAAACTGTTGCTTAACATCCTAAGAGAAATTTGGATGATTTCATTGATTAAGGTCAAAAGTATTGATTTGATATCCTTGACCCTTGTTCATTTGCTTGACTGTGGATTCAAAGGGCATTCTGCGTAAGCGTGGTTCTCACCATACTTGTCACAAAACGCAATAGATGTTTGCATTAGTTGTACGCTTTGCATATCTCTAGAACTTGGAACAACCAAGCTCTACTCCAATGAGCTTCATAACTTACTAATGTATGCTCTTATAGTTATCGTATCACCCAAATCTATCTTGTCCAATATTTTCTATATAGACGCGAACACTCGATTAAGCTCTATATAGTCTTAATGACATACAAATATAAGATTGAGCAATACCTCTATTTCATCATAACTCTTGGAAAAGATTTGTCCTTGACCTGTAGTATCTAAAAAAATACTCTAAGTAGGGTCTCAATTCTTTAATGAAATTATGCCCAGTGATCTCTTTGGGAAACTAGTGGTATGGACAGTCTTTCACATATCCCTTGTATATCTCCCAAGCTTGGGGGAGGGATTCATTAATTTTTTAACAAACCCGAGAATCCTGCCTCTAAGCTCTTTTGTTCTTTAAGATGAGAAGAACCTATTGAGAAACTTTTCAGACAAAGCATCCCAAGATATGATAGATCATGCAGGCTTATTTTGTAAACCATTCTTTGCCTTTTCAATAACTGAGAAAGGGAACAATATCAACTTTACATACTCGTCTGAAACATTCTGGCAATGAAAGTTGTCACTCAATTCTATAAACTCTTACATGTTCTTATGTGGGTCTTCACGTAGTTTACCTTTAGACTGATAAGTATTTTGCACTAGTCATATCTCATCCTCTTTAAGCTTAAAACTTCTGGTGATATATGTCTTCACAATTACTCTGGAGGCATTTTATTGATTCGGGCTTACAAAATTTAACACTGGAATATATATGTGGCTGACCTACAGCAAGGGGTTGGCGTTCAGCCTTATTTGAAGGTCTTGGCCGGAAAGTTTGGGTTGTTCACTTGGTCACCCATGGCTAGTTTTGGTAGATTTACTATTAGATTGGCGTAGGAGATTATGAGAAAAAAAAGGAGATGTTCAAGATGGATTGAAGCAATTGTAGGTTAAAGGAATGCCCTTTAAAGTATCTTTTTTTCTTATGGAGACTTTGGAAGCAAAGAATACCTATTGGTGAAATACCTATAAAACTGTTCATATGTTTATTTTGCATGGCGAATATGGAAGATAAGGAACATTATCTATCACGGAGGAAAGATGACATATTTTGGGATGAAAATGGACGTAAATAGAAACTTATTTCTGTTGGCTAGACACGATTATCCATGGTTGAAAAATCTGCCTGCCACATAGCCAGAAATTTTAGTTTGTATGAGATATGCCAACTCATACTTATATGAGGCATTCTCTTGTTGACAAATGGACACTAGTGGTTCTACTTACAAGTAAAAAGATCATGTCCTGCTATTTACCTCTTTTTCCTTATTCTTTTTGTTTTTCAATCCTCTATCAAAATATTTTATTTTATTGTATGCCTTTTAAAGAGATTTTAAAGTTTATGTATTATTTTTGTGACATAATTTAAAGATATTTTCGAATTTAAAAGTTTAAATTTAGAGAATACTTTTTGAAATTTTAGTTAGTGGACTTAATTAGTTGGATTTTTTTTCGTTCAATTGATTTTGATCGATTTTTTTGTGATCGGTATATGAAATTTAAGTAAAATTATTTTTCTTAAAAAAATACATAGAGCTATTCATACTTTGGTTTGGATTGATTTGGCTAAAATCAAAATTAAATGTACATGGAGATTCATACAATAATTTTAGCCAACTTTTAACTCAAAATTTGAATTTGCAGTCTAGAGTTCACATTCAAAGTCAAAGTTCAAACAATGTATTAGGAAATGTTAGTATCAATGAAAAGGAAATTCAATAGATTTTTGAAGCACGTTCTACAACAGATTTTATATTTTTTGAACACCATAAATATTTATAAAATAAGTATTTTTGCTATTTTGGCATTAGAAATGACATGCAAATAAAGATTTGTAGAGATCTAAATTTTGTTACTCATTTATAAAAAAAAAAATTATTTATCTAGATATAAAAAAAAAAAATTAACCATGAAAATGAAACAAGATTCAAACTTGAAAAATATGGATAAATGAAAGTAGCAAATGGAGGTCAAGTAATATGAATTTGAGAGAAGAATCAAAATCTAATAATAATTTTTTCATTTTTTTTGAATCTTCAACAAAATATATCAACCTTTTTTCTCAGCATTAGCAGCATTTTAAATTGCTAATCAATATTTGAACATTAATATTTAAAAAATCAAAAATTTAATTCAATAAATGAACATGCAATTTTGATTTTTAATAAAAGTATTTAGATAAATGATGAAATGAATTTTTTGGTTTAGAAACAAATTTTTCTGACAAAGAAGAAGTGGAGAAGTTTAAAATAATTGAATAGGTGGTTGCAAATTGAAATGGCAAATACGTTAATCCCCTCTACTTTCAATAACTTTAAAATTATTTAACTTATTTTTCTGTGGACCCCACAATCTACTATCAATTTTTGCTCAAATGGTACTCTCTTTCTCTTTCTCATTTGAGAAAATGGTCTATTAACCCCCTCCCCCCCAACCTTTAATCGAAATCTCAACTACACACCCAACCTTTAAAGGTGACCTATTACCTTCCTAAACTTATTTTTACCGAATTTATTACCCCCCAATTGATGACCTGTCACTGAACATGACTACGCCTGCCCATGGGCGCGTCAGTTGACCCCATTTCACTTTAAATTTTTTTTTTCTAATTGTCACGTCATTATTTTTAATAATATAATAAATATTTTAATTATTACTTTTTCTTAATAAATTTTAATTGTCACGTCATGCCTTCTTCTTCTCTTTTTCAAAACAAAAATACAAGAACTCATTAATGGAGTTCCTCATCTTCCTCATTAATAGATTTCTCTGAAACTAAGAAATTCTTTTTGCTCCGAAACCGAAACCAAGAAACACTTGAACTAAGGAAACAATAAGATTTCTCCGATTAATGAATTATTGAATGAAGAAGTTGGGGAACTCTGATTCAAAAAACTTGAAAAAATTCAAAAACTTCGATTTCCTCTCTTTTTGCTCAAGATCGCCATTAATGGCGAGCTCAAAGCTTCGAATTTCCACAATGCCATATATAATTTTCAACATAACCCACGTATAATTTTTAACCCATTTCTCCGATTTTCTCTATTTTTGCTCAAGATCCGCCATTAATGGAGAGCTCAAAGCTTTGAATTTCCACAATGGGAAAGAATTCGTCATTAATGGCGATCTTGAGCAAAAAGAGATGAAACTGGGTTGAAGAACTTCATTAATCCGTCATTCAAGAACTTCATTAATCCGCCATTTTTTTCTCAAGAATTTTATTTTTGACCCAAGAAGATGAAATTGGTTGAAGAAGAAAATGGAGAAAAATGAAAAATAGGGAAGAAAAAAGAAAATAATAAAGTTAAATAATTAATTTTTTTAGAGAAAAAAAATGACGTGGCAGCGCGTGCATCACACCACATTTCAAATGACTGGTTGTCAGTTTTCGGGGGGTAATAATTTCACTTTAAAATAGTTCAGGGGGATAATAATTCTACTTTAAAATAGTTCAGGGGGTAATAGGTCACCTTTAAAGGTTGAGTGTGTAGTTGAAATTTGAGGTAAAGGTTGAGGGGACTTTTGACCATTTTCTCTTCTCACTTTCTTTCATAACTTTAAATTAATAAGTGGATCCTATATTTCATGTGTCAAAAAGTTAGTGGAGCCTCATACAAATTTTGTTGGTTGAGTTTCATTCAAAATAAAAAATTTCCTAGTTCTGATGTATTTTTGTATTAAGAATGGAGAGGGCAACTTTGTATATGCAAAAAATAAGAGTTTTGGGGATGGTACTAACTTATTGGTTGAGGTGGTGGCCCTAAGGTTAGGATTGGAGTATTGCATTTGACAAAACTATTTTCCTTTGACATTAGAGGCAAATTCTCTCACTATTAAGAAAATTCTGAATGGGATATGTGAGGTTTCTTGGTGCATTGCTATGAGATAAGGAAAATTAAGTTTCTAATGGGTAATGCCAATACAGTGGTGGTACATATATTCAAAGAAAGCAACAATCTTGTGGAAATTTTTCTAATCACTTTTCTATATTGCTGATGTCATATCCGATTTTTACCTAAGGTCAAATGAGCACGATATTATGGACTCAAAAAGAATTAATTTACGTACAGAGTCGTCACCTAATTTTTTAAGGAAAATAAGAAAATCTATTTATTTGTTTAAAAAATATGACTTTATTCTAATCTACGAAACCAATTTAGATTCCAGATAAGGGTCCAAATTATTTCGAAGGAAAGGGGTTAGGCACCCTTCAGAATCTACAAATGTGGTTCCCGGCCAGACTTAGGTTTATTAAAAAGTGAAAAAGAAAAATTAATGATTGTAAATACAAATATAAATCTGTATTGAAATAATATAATGCGTATATTATCGTAAAATATATATGTACAGGTACGTGAAGATATATAAACAAAAGTATATAACAATATGTGTGAAAAGAAAAGACAAGATTTGAATAAAGAAAAATTTATTTTAAAGAAAAAAAAATTACGTAATATTTTAGGTGTAAAAAGTGTGAATTATTTCATTAAATAATCTAAATCAATTTAATATAAATATTAACGGCCTAAATTTGCCTAACCCCTGATAAGAATTGCGTAAATAAAGAATATCCCTCCCAACATCCCAAAAATAAAGTTTGCACTATGATAATATTTGTACAATTGTAAAAATGTAAAATACAAACATAAAACACAAACTCTTCTTTTCGAGTGTCCCTTTTTGACGGTATTCTCGAGAACCTGTACAAACACTCGTGATAAAAATATTAGTAGCAAATAAAAATAAATTAAGAAATATGTGTACATATTTGTATATAAAAAATAAAATTTTCATTAAAATTGTGGGCTCAGATAAGATTTTAAATACGACATGGCTACGAAGTGGTTGCTGATTTATTAGCCGTCCAACTCGTCTTGCCAAGATAAGAATCATAAAACTTTTTGCGTTGTTATAAAAATTTCGTCATCACCCAAATTTATTTATTTTCTTACGTATTTATTACGTAATATCCGTCTTTTATTTGTGCAGGCCTCGAAAATCGACGAAAATTTCTTCATTGGCCAATTTCGGCCCTTAATATAAAACAATAACTTATATAAAATAATAACTTTGATAAAATAAAGTCCATCTTTTGTAATGGGGTGGCCTCAAATATTCAGACAGAGAGATAATTTCATTGGCCATGTTTAGTAAAGAATCATGTTTCTTATCTGTTGAATTAAATATAAAGGACAAAGCCGTCCTAAGCAATCCCGCAAAATAGTAGCAGCTCACCCAAGAAAAATTATAAGATTGTGCTAAGTCACTCCACAAGTAAAGTAATAACAAAAGAAATGCAACGTGAATATAGTAGCTCGCATCAAACAACAATAATAAAATAGAAAAGCAAAAGGCATAAAAAATTAACGTCTAAATATAGCAAATTGCATCCATGGAGTTTGTGGGTTTTAGAGAGAGAGAAAAATGGAAGAAAATATGTGGGAGTAAAAATCTATGTTTTTGTATGTGTATTGTGAATGTGTGTTAGAGTATTTAAACTGAAAAAGTAATTCATCAAATCTATATTTTTCAAGCATGTCCCTTAGATTCAGGAAAATAGATGTAGGAAAGTCAAAAAAGTGAAGGAAATAGGAAAATAAAATTAAATTAAATTAATATTATTTGTATTAGTGTGACAAGACACCAAATTATTATTGTACTGTGTATTAAAATAACTGATTCGACTCAACTTTTACAGGTCATATTAAACAACATATAAAATAATGAATGCCGATATATAAATACAAAAAGAAATAGAAATATAAATAAAAAATAAAAAATATAATTATCTTAAAAAAATATATTATACTATAAATAATTAAAATTGTGCGGTAAAAAATTACAGTGCTATGTTGTGTACATATGTAAATGACTGTGCAAAAATATTAAAATAATAATAAACTGGAAAAAATTCTAAAATTTATGAAATTAAGGGTGTGAATGTTTGTGGTGTGTGCTTTGTGTGTTTATTGTGTGTGTGGAGTATTTAAAAAGAAAAAATAAAAAAAATAATATTCATATCTACTTTTTCCCAACAAGTCCCTTAAATTAGGGATACTGGGTGAAATAAAGTCAAAAAATTAAAAAGTGATAAAACTTCAACTTGACTAATTTATTATTCTGTGTATTAAAATAATTAAATTGACTCACATTTGTAAGTCGTATTATACAAAAAATATGAATGCCGATGTTTAATTATAGAAAAATATAAACAACAAATAAACAATATAATTGTCTTGAAAAAAATATATTATGCTATAAATGATTAAAATTATACTACGCTATAAAGTATTGCAGTGCTATGTTGTATACGTATACAGAGGACTGTGCAAAAATATCAAAATAATAATAAACTGATAAAAATTCTAAAATTTATGAAATTAAAGGCAATTATCAATAAATCATGTAAAATTAAAATATGACAATAAATGAGTAAAATCATAAAATAATGATTATTATCAACAATTTATTAACAATTGCAAAAAAATATGTGAAAAATTACATATTGTGCCATTTAACGATCAGGGAGCCTAAATGCGTTAATTTTAAGTATGGAGAGCCAAAATTGGGTGTCAACAGTTTGTCTCTTTTCGTTTGAAGATAATGTAGATGTCTTCAAACGAAAATATTGACGTGTAGCCAATTTTGCTCGACAAAAAAAAAAATTATGCCTGAAAATTTTATAAAACTGAAAAACAATAGACAAACGAGTATTTAAGCTTGATTTTTTTTTTCATTTTTCAAGGAATTCAAAAAATGACATGCAGTGCGTAACTAATATAAAGATAAATAAATAAAGGCAATCAAAGACAAGAAAAATATTTAATTGAAGACAAACATGCATAAAAGGTCTGATTGGAGGGCAGACTAACCGAAAATGTCCTATTTTAGGGTGGACGAACCCAATTCATGCTTGCAAAATTTTAAGAACTAAGGCGGATTTTTTTTTCTTTTTCCCTTTTTTTTTTTTTCTTTTTTTTTTCTTTTTGAGAAATTAAAGATAGTATGCAGTGCTTAACTAAATAAGAAAAAAGAGACACTGGCAAAGATAGCATCCAGTACTTAAATGGTAAAATAAGTGCATTGCGGTATGTGCAAGTAAAGACAAAGCATACAGTGCTGAAATAACAAAGTGAATGCATTGTGATGTGCAAGTAAAGGCAAAGAGAAAATGTGGTGCTTAAATGATAAAACAAATGCATTGCAATATATACTGGTAAAGGTCAAGATGGCATGCAGTGCTTAAATGATAAAATAAATGTATTGCGATATTTGCGAGGCGTGCAGTGCCTAAATGCTAAAATAAATGCATTGCGATATGTGCGTGCAGTGCTTAAATAATAAAATAAATGCATTGCGATATGTACTAGCAAAGGCAAAATGACATGCAATGCTTAAATGATGAAATAAATGTGTTGCGATATTTGCAAAGCATGCAGTGCTTAAATGAAAAAATGCAGTGCGATATGTGCGTGCAATGCTTAAATGATAAAATAAATGCATTGCAATATTTGCGAGGCAGCAGTGCCTAAATGATAAAAATAAATGCATTAGTTATGTGCGTGCAGTGCTTAAATGCATAGCAATATGCGCCGATAAATGCAAGAATGGAATGCGATGCTAAAATGATAATGTAAATGCATTGCGATAAGTGCGGGCAAGAATGACATTGCGATGCTTAAATGATAAAATAAATGCATTGCAATATTTGCGAGGCATGCAGCACTTAAATAACAAAATGTATTACGATATGAGCCAGTAAAGCAAAGATGACATGCAGTGCTTAAATGATAAAATAAATGCATTGCTATGCGTGCAAATAAAGACAAAGATAATATGCGGTGATTAAATAATAAAATAAATGCATTGCGATGCATGCAGATAAAGGTAAAGATAACATGCGGTGCTTAAATGCATTGCGATGCATGCAGATAAAGATAAAGATAAAATGCGGTACTTAAATGATAAAATAAATAAATGCATTGTGGTGAGTGCAAGTAAAGGCAAGAATAAAATGCAGTGCTTAAATGATAAAATAAATACATTGCGATGCGTGCAAGTAAAGGCAAAAATAGAATGTTGTGCTTAAAATAAATGCATTGCGATGCGTGCAAATAAAGGCAGAGATAAAATACAGTGCTTCAATGATAAAATAAATGCATTGCAGTATGTGCAGGCAAAGGTAAAAGAAATGCAATGCTTAAATAATAAAATAAATGTATTGCGAGATGTGCAAATAAAGGCAAGAAAAACATATAGTGCTTAAATAACAAATGATAAAATAGATAAATTGTGATGCGTGTAAGTAAAGGCAAAAATAACATACAGTGTAAAAAGAAATAAATACAGTCGATTTGTGCAAGTAAAGGCAAGCAAACATAAATATTTAATTGAAGAAAGACACGCATAACTATTTTATTGGAGGGCAGACCGACCCAATTTATCCTATTTTAGGTTGGTCATACCTCATGTGAAATGAATATTTAGTAAAAATTATTTGGGAATGAAAATATTCATATATTCCCGATGTTGCTTTCAAAATTGCCCCAGTATCGAGCTTTGAGATACTAGAAATGCAAGATTATGTACTTGCTGGGGAGAAAGAATGATTATGGGGTTGTGACGACCGAACTCTGCATAGAATTTCCTACATATCTCGAGTGTTATGAGAATCAGGTCAATGTAGTTCGAAATAAGAAATAGGCTAAATTTTGAGGCAGTTCTCAAAATTTGCCCCAGTGTATGATCTATGGCTAACACAGACCTCTTCTAAGGGAAAAAATATCTTTTTATTGTGGATCGAAAAGATGCATGATGTCTTCGATTGCTTACGGGGACGTGGAAAAGATGTATGATGTCTCCGATTGTTACGAATACTAATGCTTATTGCCGTCTCCAATTGTCTACGAAGACTAAGGCCCTCAACTAGTGAGTGACTAAAATCTAATAGTCTCTCGATTAGCGGGGCTATTGAAATGTAAAAGATTCTCAACTAGGAGAACAAATGTAATAGCCTCTCAACTGGCGGGGCTATAAAAAATATAAAAATACTTAAAAATGGGCGCTTGAATTGTAAAATAAAATACAGCTATTTAAAGACATGTGCTTGAAAAAAAAAGTCAAATGCCCGTATTTCAAAATTAGGGGTCTTGAATGAAAAGTAAAAAATGCATGTATGTAAAGTGAGCACCTTGAATGAAAGGTAAGACAAATGCTCGCCTTTGAAAGTGGGCGTCTTGAAAAAAAAAGAATTTTACACTTTCTTCGTAAAAAATGGTGAACGATAAAGAAGGTACGATCATGTCTTGACTTCAGTTGGTACCAATAATTAGTAATGTACATAAGAATTCCCCCATCTTCTTTCCAGCTAACCGATCGACTTCAGGGTAACTCCTATAGTTTCAAGTGATACCTCATAAATGCCTAAGTATTTACAAGATTTTTCATCCTGCTTTAAAAAAATATTTTGAGCTATGCCTATCCTCATGATTCACGTGCCCTCTCCAGAAGGAAAGTCTCATTTCGCACATATTTGAGTAAAAGAATATCTCATTTCACACATAATTGAGTAATTTTCTTTTGAACTTCGTGACGTATCAAAAAATACACTCACACTCAGAAAAGAATTCAATGCATGCAATTGTGATACCATAAACTTGACCTACATGTAAGTATCCACTAATGTGAGAACACTTGAAATAGAATCTCGTAGGACTTACTATAGGCTTGTAATGTAGGATTGGGGACGGGTAGGATAATATTTGGGATAAAAGTGACTAATTCCTCAATGAGCATTGCACGGTATTTGTTCTTTCAACATTTGTTGTGCTTTGACGCGTGATCTTCTTTGTTGTGCTTTGTTGTCCCTTGATTTGTATTTGCTTCGAGTTTTTGAATCTTATATTGGAGCCTTTTCCTTTTTTTTCAAGAAACTATATATTTTTTGTTCTTCTTTTTATTTTTCTCATTTTTGTGGGGGTTTTGCTCCTTTGAAGTTATTTTTTAATTTTGTTCATCTGGGACAATATATTCTTTGCATTTTGCATTTTTATCTTAAATCTTCATCCGTAAATTGCACATATTTAGTGCGCTCAAAGAGGTAGGGCCAAGAGAGGGATAGTACATGTAGCACTCAAAAAGGTATAGGCACAAATGCGGTTGTCCAAAGAAAAGGTTTTAGGCTCAAAAGAGAAAATGCTAGGGATTAATGTCATTTGGTGGTCTATGAAAGGCTCTATCGGGTCAAAGATGGCCTACGGTCCTTTTCTAAACCAAGTGCATCTCAGAATTTTGCCTCAACAGACATTAAGGTCAAGTTCTAGATCAATAATACAATGCAATGAATTAAACTAAAGTTCACCACACATGCACATGAAACTATGAGGTTGACTTTGTTCTTGTCTTAGATGTATGCAAGCGAATTTTTTCAAGCGTTACTCAGGTGTGATAAAAGATACCAAAAGAATCTATGGTTTATCATGAAGTCGGTCCTTTTTATCATACCAAATTGTTCTTTCTCATGCACACTCCTAACTTTATTGGTACCAAGTAAGTCAAATTTTATTTTTTATTATTATTTTTTTTAAAAGGGGACCGAACCCAAATGAGGGTTGCCTACGTATCTTGTGAAAACAAGAATCAGGTCTGCGTAGTTCAGGCAAATTTGTGAATTTGTATATGAATATATGATTGTAGAAAAGTGATGGTCATCCTTGAAAATAATATGAAGGACTATCAGGAAAAATTATTTTTAACATCAAAATTGTTCTGATTAAATGATCGAAAGAATGGATGTAAAGTAGGGGTGTGCAAAAACCAAACCGACCGATAAACCGAACCGATAAAAATGCTATTGGGTTATTGGTATTGGGTTATTGAGTTAATGGTTTTATATTGATTTTATAAAAATAATTATTGGGTAAATGGTTCGGTTTCAGTTTTAGCTTATTGGGTTATCGGTTAAACCGATAACCCAATAAGGATACACTAAGTTATTGTTTTATCCCTATTTATGTTATATACATAAATATCTCTCTCTCTCTCTCTATATATATATATATATATATATATATATGCACTATTTAATCACAATTCAGTGATTCACAAAGTATTAACCTATTCAGGGCAACAAAGGAACAATATAAAGCTCGGGTATTATTGTATTAGAAAGCTTGAAGCATTTAGTAGCTTCCAACAATTAGGATTTAGTTTTTTTCTGAACTAACATTCAGTTCAAGTTTGAAGATTCTTGTAAACTAAAATGCATTGCATAGGATTTTGGCGATAAATAAGATTTCATTTTTTTCTGTTAGTTGTTACTATTTCTATTTTATGAGTATTTTTTTATTGGTTAAACTGAAAATCGAACCATTAAGGATCAAAAACCGATAAGATAATATCTTATTGGTTGGTTATTGGTTTTACATATTTAAAAACCGAAAATTGATAAACCGAACCAATAACACATAAAACCGAACCGAATCGACCGATGCACACCCCTAATGTAAAGCATGGGGACAACTTTGACACAACTTCAGTATGCTGAAAAGATTGAAAAAGTTAGATATTGAAGGAATTATGACCTTATTTCGCCACAGTTGGCAAAATTATTATAACTGAAAAAATATTGAACTCTTGCTTTTGAGAGTGAGGATTGATACGTCATAAATTTAATGGTTTACGACGTTCGAAAGAAAAAGCTAGATATTCTTGCATCAAAATCAGGTGAAGATCTGGAGATAAACCGGCTAGGAACTAATATTAATGAGATTTGGATTTGAGGGGCTGTTAAATTGCGCTCTTGAAGGCTTTTGGAGAGCATCTTTGAACTATTTCAGAAAATGCACCAGTTTGAATACCAGAGAAATTATTCTGAAACAGTGAAGAGACCGAACCCTAATGCATGGCTGCCTACGTATCTTATCAGGACAAGAATCAGGTCAAAACGTAGTTCAAACCTATACACAGCTATCGATAATATTGCTAAGGTGCATTTTTTAACTGATCCACTATGCAAAACAAAGGTTATCTCACTAAAGTATAATCAATTTAGAGCAAATAAATATGTACAGACAAAATAATCCTTCAAATATGTACAAAGACTATAATAATATGTCACTCGGATCGTGAACCCTTCGTACATTTGATCAAAAATTGACTAATATGCATGTACCTAAAATGCATTATTTTAGCTCTATATTATGCTGACTAAGAGTGGGTAGACACGGACTGGGATTTCCTATATGAGAAGGCACATGCTCCCACGACAGTAAAACTCCCGCTCACCCCACGTATACGCCAACTCTCTAAAATGAGGTGATTTGAAATTTTTTTGAGAAAGTACAATGTACAATCCGTGTGTACAATGTGTGTGAGTGTCAGTTTTCCAAAATGGAGGAAATATGATCGGAATGACAATTTATAAAGCAATAAACAAATAAACAATTTATAAAAAATAATAACAAATAAATAATTTAAGCCACATAAACATGATAAATCAAAACAATTAGTATTAAACAAATAACAATGTATAAAAACAAATATTACAATTTATAAATCTGAATAGGTGACATATAGAAACAGATTTTCTTAGGACCAAGCATACTGAGAGACATAGATTTTCATGGATCACAAACAACATAACATATGGCTTGAATACATGAAAGACTGGATTACTGAAAGACATAATTGTTTCTAGTTTGGAGGTCAGATCATAAACATAAGTCCATAGAGAACTTGAACCATAGGCATAGGCATGACTTGAACACAAGACGTAGGACATTAGTAGAATAATCTCTGAAATGGAAGTATGAGGAGTATGCTTGAGTAGGAATAGATTTATCATGACTCCTCCCCGCAACTTGCTGCATTGAGAAAAAAAAATTCGGAAACTAACTTAATTTCCCATCTCCCCCTTAGATCAAAGTCACAATCCTATACTTACGGACATATCCCCTTATCAAATCTATAGCCACAACTCTCAACATAAAAGAGACATCACCACATACTTAAACTCTAAACTCTCCTTGAAGAACTATACCCTGAAGGCCTTGCTTTTCTGTAAATGCTACCTTTAACTTTCGCTAGTCTCTATAGCCATCACTCTACAACTTCCACTCTCATGAGCGCACGCATCCACACTACTTATCACAAAAGGGGTATCAGTATATACATGAACACAAGATCCTATCGTTAATCTCTAATACAAAGATACTAAATTATTTTTGAGGATATCCCTTTTCAGGGACATTAATTGCAATATCCTCTAACTCCCAAAGTCATCAACTTACGACTAACATTTTCATAGGCATAGACACCCATGCTTCTAAACACTTAACACTCCATCTTCAATTCCTTAGAATACTATCATTACACCTCTAATCACATAACCTACAACATAACAAAATTTGTAAAACAATACCAAAGACGCATATTGCCTACCTACATTTCCTGAATTCAACTTTAATGAAACTATACAACAACTCCCCAGACTTCTCCGTACTACAAAATTCAAGAATTAAATCTAGGTACATAAAACACTTATACACATAAAACTTTATTTAGCAACCTGCTACCGGGGGTCCAACTTATTCCTATATACTCATGTTCTTATCCACTTAATGATTCAACCACAGATTATCGTTTTAACACTAGTCCTTTTTAACACTAGTCCTCATGTACACACATAGCTCACGATTACCACTTAAATTTTTCATAAATCATCAACCTAGGCCATTCGCACATCACATCAAGCCTGCTAATTACTCCACAAAACATGCATCATTAATCTTAAGCTATTATTCTCACCACTACACTCCACACCTAAACTCCACATCTAAAGTTCCAAGCCTGTTGTATATCCTCAATTATATACCACCAGTAAAGCATGCCACATACTATACTAGTCCTTCAAATTGGGAAATCAACCCAAATACTTCACTTCACTTAGCTACTACCTACAGTCATAAACCCGCCATAACCTCATTATTACAACTCAAAATCCACAACATACCTTCTCACCTGAAGTACTAGTTTACTACTACTAAAGAAAAGATCATCAAAGGGGTAAAGTCACATGATAGGATTAGTCGATCTTAATCTTATAATATAACCCATTTCAATCTTATCAACATATTGTAATTTCTCACATCTTACTTACTTACCTAATCATACATCACAATGGTCTTTAAAATTCAATAAACACTAATGAGCCTCTACCAACAATTTATTAACTAATCTACCTCTTTCCATTCACAGCCTATAAATGATTTCTACAACCATCATAACCATCCATTCTGAGATCCTTCCCTATTCTGAATAAATAATAATCATATCTTGTATCTTCCTTCACAGACTACCATACAATCTACAAATATTGCTACACATTAGTCTATCACTATACCACATTAGTCTATCACTATACAATGGCAACCCACTCCTTAATCCCCGATTATACAACTAAAACTATTTATTTACACAAAAGTCACCCTCACTCTGACTTCTAACATTGTGACTATATATCGCCAACTTCTTGGCCAATCTCGCTACCTATAGGTCATGACACTTTAACATACACTACTACTCGGGTGATAATACAGTTTCAAAATTCTGCTACACATCATTACCCTTACGGAAGACATCTGCAATAGGAATTTTGAAAGGGAACTAAATAAACTTTGTACCTCAGGCTGGAAAGTACGATTTCATCAGAATAAAGGTAAACACTAAAATCAATACACCTTGAAGCACTAATGGACTCCTCTCAAGTCCTTATGCTATCTCATAACTTTATGGATAACTCAATCAGAGAGAACCACATCGTTGGGGGAGCTGGACTCTTAGACTTATATCACCTCGACAGTGAGGCATGGCCCATGAAATTAGAACAAGGAATGAATTTTGGATAACTTTCTTATGGACAACTCTATAGCACAATCTAGAGTATGAAATAATAAGAAACAACTCCTAAATGCCCGGTAGCCTCCTGATTATAAGTGTGGTGCACAACACACCCATAAGAAAGAGTCTACAAGGCATGATTTTGCAGACACCCTGGGACCATGAACCGTGCTCTAATACTAAGTTTGTCACGACCTGAGCTGGGGCCCTAGCCGTAATGAGCATCCCGAACCATGAAGGCCCGGGTGCTCTTCTAAATTTGATAATCCTGCACAATATTCATATAGCAAAAGAAAATTCACGGAAAATAATACATGACGGAACCATGGTCAATCTCATAAACTTGATCAATTTAAAAAGAGAAATTCTGAATATTCTAAACATGTGACAACCGTTTGCGAAATCTCTAACATTACATTGACCATCATACGTTTGAGACAAATCTAGGACAAGGCCCACAGTAGGACCTTGAATCAAAATAAATAACAATAAAAGTTTCATAACCAGGCCTTCCAAAGTAAGGGAGGCTCACCAACTGCAAACTTCTGACAAGTCAATTTACTTCTTAATGGGACCCCAGGACTGTGTCTCAAAATCCTGAAATATAGGGGGTCAATACAGATGTACTGGTATACAAAGCAATCCAAAATAATGAATTTATACATATATAACATAGGTGAGAGGAAGTCATAAACATTATGCATGAAATAGTTTAAAATACATGGGCCATCTCGAATGCTCTTAAAACAATCTTGTAAATGCAACTCTATGCTTTGTATTACTTCTGAGCTAGGTGGTATACCCTACAACTCTAAAATTCCATGGGCTATATGACACCTGTCCTTGACTCGATAGCCAAGCCCCCAACTCAAGTTTGCTGCAATAGTTGGAGTCTCTGTCTTTGATATGCCACAGGGCACTAGGTCAGTGTATAATCCCTCTTGGGGATGTAATAAAACCCGTATCGATAAAACACGATTTTGGGGTAGGAGTTATTTGAACTCAAGCCTTCTCCGGGAAACCACCTAACCCTCTTTAAGCCCATTTTTATCTCTTTAAGACATGTATTCTCTAAAATCAAGTCTGAAACTCTTACTCTGTTATGACATTCATTTATATGGTATCGTCATACCATTGACTTGCAAGTCGAATCTCTAAGCCATAAAATATCATAATATAATCTCTTCTTTCAAAACATAAAGTTTGGACCACCATACTTCAAACAATTCAAGAAGATTCATACTTCAAAACATTTGCTAAATTATGCAAAGAACTCTTTCAGATATTTCAACAAAACATGTGGTGGTCATGTATTTTTGACAAACCATGCAATTCTTCATTATTTATTTTCAACATTTATCAACATGTAAAAAAAAAACCTCTTCGATTCAAAATCATAATCAAAGAATAAACAATAATCAAGACATTTGTATCATGTTTCTCAAGATGCATTCGAAATAATCCATATCATATGAAAAGACTGAGAAATCATAGCAAGAGAGGGATTCCATATGTTCATTCTCTCAATTAAATATTCAAACCCAATTTCATACATACATATGTACGAGTACAAATAAATTTGGGGGAAAGGCCTCAAGACCAAAACAATAATATCATTAAAGAATTCATAATGCAATGTATATATAATTCCAAAAACCTTCACAAATTCATGATCTCACAATGTTTAAATGGTATTGAAACAATTTCCTTATGCCCATGTAGTTTTAGGAAAACCCCACGTACCTTAGATTACAAGGTTTGAAGAGCAGAACTCAAATCTTGATTTGTTCCTTGAAAATCTTGGACTTAAGGATTGATTTTTCCTTGCTTTCTTGTTCTTGGAGGAACCCTAGGTTGATCTTATTTTTTTTTTAGAGAAAATTGAATAGAATAGGCAATTGATGCTTCTTGGGGCTGGAATCATATGTTATGGATGGATTTTAGGTGAGGAAAAGTGACCAAAATGCCCCTAGACCTATTAGGAACTGAAATAATGCAAAAAACAGCTTTAAATTCGCGTCAAGTTTCGTGTCGGGGCGCAGTCAACGCAACGCTTCAAGATCGCATTGGCTTACTGCCTCACACGGAAAATGGTATAACTTTTTGCTCGGTTATCAGATTTTGGCGAAATTGGTATTGTTGGAAAGCTAATTCAATTATCTACAATTTGGTGGGTCTTGAACTACAAAATTATATGTGTATTAAAATTTATACACGTTCAAAGTAGACCCTTATAGAATCAAATATCCAATTTTGGATAAATTAAAGGTTCTTCGCTTAACTTTGCTCTAGGCCATTTCTATGAATATTTTTCACCTCATAATCACATCATTTACTAGGTAAAAGATCATGACGCATCAATCTAAACATAAATCATGGAATTAGTGCTTACACACGTAGGAACGACGATTCAATTTCTAGCTCGAAAATGTGGGGCGTTACAAATATAAAGAACAAAGTCGTCCTAAGCAGGCCCGCAAAATAGTAGCAGCTCACCCAAGAAAAATTATAAGATTGTGCTAAGTCACTCCACAAGTAAAGTAATAACAAAAGAAATGCAACGTGAATATAGTAGCTAGCATCAAACAACAATAATAAAATAGAAAAGAAAAAGGCATAAAAAATTAGCATCTAAATATAGCAAATTGTCTAGCATCCATGGAGTTTGTGGGTTTTAGAGAGAGAAAAAATGGAAGAAAATATGTGGGAGTAAAAATCCATATTTTTGTATGTGTATTGTGAATGTGTGTTAGAGTATTTAAAAGGAAAAAGTAATTCATCAAATTTACATTTTTCAAGCATATCCCATAGATTTAGGAAAGTAGATGTGGGAAAGTAAAAAAAGTGAAGGAAATAGGAAAAGAAAATTAAATTAATATTATTTGTGTTAATGTGACAAGACACCAAATTATTATTGTACGGTGTATTGAAATAACTAATTTGACTCAGCTTTTGCAGATCGTATTAAATGACATATAAAATAATGAATGTCGATATATAAATACAAAAAAAATATATAAATAATAAGTAAAAAATATAATTATCTTGAAAAAAATATATTATGCTATAAATAATTAAAATGGTGCGGTAAAAAATTACAGTGTTATGTTGTGTATGTATGTAAATGACTGTGCAAAAATATTAAAATAATAATAAGCTGATAAAAATCCTAAAATTTATGAAATTAAGGGTGTGAATGTTTGTGGTGTGTGCTTTGTGTGTTTATTGTGTGTGTGTGGGGGGGGGGGGGGTATTTAAAAAGGAAAAATAATAAAAAAAAAATATTTATATCTACTTTTTCCCAACAAGTCCCTTAAATTAGGGATAGTGGGTGAAATAAAGTCAAAAAATTAAAAAGTGATAAGACTTCGACTTGACTAATTTATTATTTTGTGTATTAAAATATTAAATCGACTCACATTTGTAAGCCGTATTATATAAAAAAAATATGAATGCCGGTGTATAATTATAGAAAAATATAAACAAAAAATAAAAAATATAATTGTCTTGAAAAAATATATTATACTATAAATGATTAAAATTATACTACGCTATAAAGAATTGTGGTGCTATGTTGTATATGTATGTAGAGGACTGTGCAAAAATATTAAAATAATAATAAACTGATAAAAATCTTAAAATTTATGAAATTAAAGGTAATTATCAATAAATCATGTAAAATTAAACTATGACAATAAATGAGTAAAAATTCTAAAATAATGATGATTATTAACAATTGCAAAAAATATGTGAAAATTGCATATCGTGCCATTTAATGGTCAGGGAGCCTAAATGCGTTAATTTTAAGTATGGAGAGCCAAAATTGGGTGTCAACAACCGGTACACAAAGACTAATATACACATTAATGTAGTACATATTATAATGCGCCGAGACTATACTCTGGATGCCACACGGTGCTTAGAACCACAAATAATTCCAAGCTAACCCATGATACTGGCATAATTCGTGATAAACTGAATAAAATACATAAAACTAGAAGAAATGGGAGGAAGAAATGACATTAGCTGAACTTAGTTAATACAATATTAGTTGAAACATTTACATCACTGGATTATACAAAAGGAAACTTAATCTAAATACATAAACTTAGATGCACTGTCGATGAAGCCTCTACTAACTAACTATAGATAGCCGGTACATGACCCCCAGGTATCCCTAATCAATACAAATGAATAACAAATAAAATACTAAATCTACAAATTGATTGGAGTCCTCAAATTAAGAGAACTCATCACCTGCTGGCCGAAAGCTGCGAACTGCTTGATCATAATATTGTGGGCTACAACAGATACCTACATTATGAAATAATGTAGCCACACAGATGTAGATATGTTTAGTACTTCTGAATTGTACTGAGTATGTACAAGTGAATGCAATAAGTAAAAACTGATATATATCACAAGCTTAGAAACATGCATGCTAAGTGTAAACAAACTCACCTTGATCATGAATAAAACTGAAAGTTGAAATAATATAAGCATAAATCATAAAACAATATTTGAATAAAGCTTGTGAGTCATTACACTTAGTTTCTAAAATTTTTACTTCTATGGGAGTCTCATAACCAACATAAACCATTGAGCTCGCATGGAGTCGAACGTCTGACCGATGTTGAGGGGGGCTGTTCTATCCTTGCCATCAGTATAGAACCTAAACTGAAATAAAGTGATCACTGAACTGGGCCCTTTAGGTCAAGGAGACACTTTCTGGTGAGGCTCCTTAAACTACGGTGGCACATAGTTTCTACGAAATAGGATGCGTTGAACCCACATTCCCATCTGGGTGCTAAATACTACTCCCAAAATATATACTGGTGCTTATAATGTATTAAATTCACCTTAAATTAAGCATTTGGTTTTATAAATTTGAAAATCAGTCATGCTTTTGTTAATAAATAAAACTCATGAATAATTCTGTAAATTTCGTATCATGTATGAGTTTATAAGATCAAAACTGAAATCTGAATCATACTGTAGTAATTTGAAAACTGAATTAGTGAGTCTGGACTTCTTATAACTAAGAGAATATGCTCAAATCACACTCTCTTTTTTATAAACTGACTGAATCATGCTGAAAATCATGTATACTTATCAACTCATGGAAATTCGTATCAAAATACCAAAATTCATCTCATAATTATCCTCAAGACTGAGCCATAATTTCTTTACTCTAATGGTCTACACTTGAATGCTCGACTCACCCGGACAAGCTAGATTTGAAAAAATACTAACTTCATTGTTGGACATCCTTTCATATATATCACATTTAACTTCTTCTAGCTTCAATAATCATCCTCATATACTTATACTCTTCTCGGTAAACATACCCGCCTCTTTAAATACAAAATCTGCCCTTTTTCTCGTAGTTTGCTAGTATCACACCTTTAAATTTATATTTTTTCCTAAACCATGAGAATTAAAATTATACCGAAAGACTCAGCATCATCTACCCATAATTCCTTAACTTAGATATTAAGAACATCATCTACTATATAACTAGTCTTCTACCTAAGCAAATAAGATACTTAAAAAACATAGAAAATCATGCAGCCACAGATTACCTTGGGTATATATCTACATCATACGTACACCATCATACACCATCACTATTCCAAGCAATCATTATTTCCACCTTGATGATCATCCACTGTTCGAACCTCGTGTTTAGTACTAGACATGATTAACAACACAACTTCACATACTATTCTTGCTTGGCAGCTATATAAAAAAACATCAAAAAACACTAGTCCACTAGAACCTCATAATAACAATAATTGATCATAATCTTATGGTCTATCTTATTATAATATAGTAGCATATCCTCCTTTCACACATCACTACTACTTATCCATACATATGTCTAAATTATATTCACGGATCTATAAGCATCAACCAACTTCCTTTTCACAATCGCGAATGGAGGTCTAGATTATCAATCTTTAATAACCTTGAACTACTAGATAGGAATCATGAGAACACTAATCCACTAAAATTCATAATAGTGCACAATCAACTTAAACCAAGCCTCTTATTTAACTTTAGTATATACACACATTCTTTTTTATGGATTTACTAGTCATTCTTACACACACATAATACACTATACACCTATTTATTCATAAGATATTATCTATACCTACCAATTTTCAAACCACTCTATAAATGGTACACTTCTATACTCACACTTGTAACATAAGGGTCAATCTATCATAGAATTGTAAGAATAGGTCTGGGAGCATATCATACCTTGGCTTAAATGCATGACTTACATGAATGAGAGTGAATACTTTTGAATAACTAAACCTAAAAAAAAATTAATGGCTCCTCTCAAGCCCTTTGTGTGATTTTTGAAGTTTTTAATAGTTAAATCTGAGAGCATCATATCGATAGGAATTGAGATTTACTTCTCATATTATCTCAAGGATGATGCATAGTCGAAGAAAATTAGAGTAACACACGAATCAAGGTAAGTTTCTAAGAGGAAAACTTTACTACATGACCTAGAGTATGAAAGAAGGGAAATATTTCTTAAATGCCTAATAGACTCTCGAAGAAAAGTACAGATATCTCCGTACCATTTCGCAAGACTCTACTAGACACAGCTTCACAGACACCCTAGGACACTTGAATTTTTTTTTCTGACACCAAGTTTATAACTCTCTGAGACTATTCTTGGACGTCATATGGTGCTTAGAACCACAAGTGATCCCCAAGTAACCCATGATACTACCATAATTCATGAGCAACTGAATTAAATACAATATTGTTTAAAATATTACATTACTGGATTATACAAAAGAAAACTAAAATTGAATCCATAAACTCAGACACACTGTCGATGAAGCCTCTACTAATAATGATTATAAATAGTCAATACATGACCCCCAACTATCCCTAATCAATATAAATGAATAAAAAAAAATACTAAATCTACAAACTAACTGGAGTCCTCCAATGAAGAAAACTCATCACCTGCTGGCTGAAAGCTGCAAACTGCATAATCATAATGTTGTGGGCTACAACAGATATATACATTAAGAAATAATGTAGCCATACAAATGTATATATGGTCAGTACTTTTGAAATGTACTGAGTATGCTAGGGTGAATGCAATAAGTAAAAACTAATATATATCATAAGCTTAAAAACATGCATGCTAAGTGTAAATAGACTCACCTTGATCATGAATAAAACTGAAAGCTGAAATAATATAAGCAAAAATTATAAAACAACATCTGAATAAAGCTTGTGAGCCATTACACTTAGTTTCTAAAATCTTTACTTCTATGGGAGATTCTATTAACCAACATAAACCATGTAAGCTAGCATGGAGTCCAACGTCTGACCCATATTGAGGAGGGCTATTTTATCCTTGCCATCGGTATAAAACCTGAATCTTTGGTGAGGCCCTTTAAACCTACAATAGCCTGTAGTTTTTAGAAAATAGGATGCGTTGGACCCTTATTTCCCTCTCGGTGCTAAATACTACTCCCAAAATATATACTGGTACTCATAATATATGAAATTCACCTTTAATTAAGCATATGGGTTTATAAATCTAAAAATTGATCATGCTTCTGTTAATAAATCAAACTCATGAATAACCGTGTGATTTATATCAATTAGAGTTCACAAGATCAAAACTGAAATATGAATCATATTGTACTAAACTGAAAACTAAATTAGAAAGTCTAAACTTCTTATAAATTGAGAGAATTATGGTCAAATCACATACTCTTATGTAATACCCCATGTCTGAAGGCCTCGGTGCATCATACGACTCATTTCCTTGAGTCATACCGACAAGATACGAGTAGTATGTTGTAGTCGTATCCAAGATAGTGTAAGATGGTTGACATTCTGTACTTGGTAAGAATTGTCCGTAGAAGACATCAAGAATCAAACGAATTGGATGATGTGAAGTCATGAGTTCAGCAGTGTGGACTCCCTAAGATTCTTCCCAAGTTATGAGTGGGTGGCTACAAGTCGTACAGAGATGTTACTAGTGTAGGTTTAGACTCGTATGTTGACTAGTGTATACTCTCTTGGATTCAGCTAAGCTTACGAGTTAGGAGGCATAGTCATACATCACCATACGAGTAGTATGGTTAAGTCATGAATTCTGATAACCAAACTCTAAGAAGTTTAGTTAAAGGGCCTTTTGGTCTTTTCCCTTCTATTAACTCCTAACCCATAAACTATTTTCCCAAAGAAGCATTATTTTCCTTTCCTTTTCAATCAATTAACAGCATTATCTCTCCTCCCATCTTCAAGAACATCAAGATTAGGGTTTCTCTCACCAAGTCACCTTGCAAATCATAAAGTTCAAGCTCTCTTCACAAGTCAAGGAATTCCAAGTATGTGGGGTTTATGAACAAGGTTATTCTTTCATCCTTATGCCCAAAAAGTATTTTTTTGAGATTTAATTTACTTATTTTGAATGAGGTTTCATACCCAAATAACCATATTCTTAAAGTATAATACTACTATGTGATTGAAAGCTTTAAGTGCATCAAGGTTTACATATGTCCATGTTTTGACTCATAAGATTCATATTGTGATTTGAATTTTATTATCTTGACTGAGATATTATTGAAAGATTTCAAGATGATTATGTAGCATGATATTTTGTTATTGATTTCTATAAACTAAAGCATAAATTCCAAGTCCTAAGCATAAGTACTGAGTTTACAAGAAGTTTATGCTCTTAAGTTCCATTATTATGTGTTATAAAATGATTTAAAGAAATGTTTGATCTTTTGATCTAAAGATAAGACATGAAACCCACACACTGGTCATCTTGATTATGACTTAAAGTAAAGAGAAATATAACTGATTTTCATTTTATAAACCCTTATGCTATTTTAAGATGGATTTCTTAAAGTATGAGTGTATAAGTATTCTGGGAGTAGTATTTATCACCGAGAAAGGAATGCGGATGAGCGTATCCTAAATTCCTGGAAACTACGAGCCACCATAGGTTAGGATTTTACCCAATATGGATGAAGTTCAGTGATCACTTAAGATAAGGTTCTATTCTGATGGCAAGGGTAGAACAGCTCTCCCCAATGTAGGTAAGACGTTGGAATCCATGATAGCTCACATTGCTTATGTCGATTAGAAGAATCTCCCATAAGAAAGACTAAAAGCAAAGATTTTAGAATCTAGGTGTTATGGCTCACTATGTTTATTCATATGCTTTGATATCCATGTTTTATGATCATGCATTTGTTATTTATACTCAAGTCCAAGGTGAGTTATTTACACTTAGCATGTATCATTTGAAAGTGTACGTACGTATTCGACCCTGTTTTCATTTTACTATGCATTCACCCCCACACACTCAGTACATTCTAGAGGTACTGACCCACATATATGTCTATATGCTACCTTGTCTTATAGTATAGGTTTGGGTGATTGTCTCCAATAACATGATTGACTACGGGCATCATCACCTATATCCCGACTTTTGGTGAGTCCTCATAGTCTGAGAACCCAGCTTATTAGACTTTCTTTCAGTGATGCAAGTACTTTAGTTATTTGATTTTCATTTATGTTTGGTTCAGTTGGGGTCCATCCCAGTGGCTCTATAGTCAGTAGTAGAGGCTTGTCGGATGGTGTATGTTTTAAGATTACTAAGTTTGTTTAAAATTTCTAAGTTAAATACTTTCATCAAGGTATGGCGTCTCTTACTTTTAATTTCTATATAAGTCAGTCCACTTTTCATGTGAGTTTCAAGTTAAACAGGTATCAAGGATTAGCTTAGGGCTATTCATAGCCTTGAGCACCGTGTGACATCCAGGGATTAATTTTGGGGCGTTACAAACTTGGTATCAGAGCCTGAGGTCTAAAGAGTCCTAGGAAGTCAAAAAAGTCGCGTTACGTACAGTTTTGATCATGAATGTGAAGCGCACCACATTTATGAGCAAGAGACTATGGAACGAGTTAGGAATTCATCATTTCTTTCATGATCTATCGTGCTTATAATTGTATTTATCTGCCTTAACTCATACTTTTACATGACAAAATATGCCTCCTCGCCGAGCTGAAACCCACAAAAACAATGATCAACCACCCCTGTACACAGACCCTCTGAATGAGAATGTATCTCATGCTGAATTCTAGGCTGCCTTTCAAGTGTTGGCCCAAGAGATGAATGCCAATGTTTAGGTAAATCAACAGAAAATAGTCCCACTTCAGAAAAATAGTAATTTAGCTACAGCCAATATTCAGGATTTTATAAGGATAAATCCCCCTGAGTTCCATGGGTCAAAGGTGGATGAGGACCCTCAAATCTTTATTGATAAGGTGAGGAAGATTACTCAGATTATGCAAGTTACTAAAGAGGAAAGTGTAGAGTTGGCATCCTATAGGCTGAAGTATATTGCGTATGATTGGGTTATTATGTGAAAGGAAGATAGGGGTGAGAATACAGCTCCTATGAGTTGGCAGGTATTTCAGAATGCTTTTTTAGACAGGTTCTTTTCGCATGAGATGAGGGAGGCTAAGGTAGAGGAGTTCATGAACATGAGGCAGGGCTCTATGAAAGTGAAGGTGTACTACCTTAAGTTCACACAGTTGTCTAAGTATGCTCCCGAGTTGTTATCTGACTCTAGAGCTCGTATGAGTAAGTTTGTTACTAGGGTATCTAATTCGGTGGTTAAGGAGTGTAGGACTGCCATGCTGATTGGGTACATAGATATTGCTCGATTGATGACTCATGCTAAGCATATTGAGGCAGAAAAGTTAAAGAAAAAAGATAAAAGAAACAAAAGAGCTAGGACTGGACAGTTTGAGTTTAGTCAGTCAAGGTTGGGAGGGGGAAACTATTTATAGTTTCAGGGTGGGTCATTCATCAGTACTCGCATCATCTTTAGCTAGTGCCCCTGTATCCAGGACCCAAAAGTAATAGTGGGGAAGGACTTCGAATTCCAATTCTCAGAACAGTGTAGTCGAGAGGCCCAGTTACCCGATATGTGCAAAGTATCGCAGGACCCATCCTGGTGAGTGTTTGATGGGCAAAGAGGGTTGCTATAGTAGTGGCAAGTTGGTCCACAGGATCAAGGAATGTCTGTATGCTAAGTAGTAAAACAAATATATCTATCCTCAAACTCAGGCTACTAATTGATCAGCTCAGCCAGGCCACCCAATTCTCCCACAGGGCGCATCATCCAGTACTAATGACGGTAAGCGCCAGAATCAATTTTATGATTTACCATACCATCAGGAGTAGGAGAGTCGCCAGATGTTATACTGGTATGCTTCGTACCTTTCAAATTGATGTATATGTGTTGTTAGACCTGGGATCAAATCTTTCTTATATACCACCATTGGTTACTATAAATTTTGGGGTATGGGTAGGTCCTGAAAATCTCTCTAAGCCCTTCTCAGTTTCTTCCCCAGTGAGTGAGTCAATTATTGCTAGACGAGTCTATAGGGGGTGTCCTATTACCATTCTCCATAAAATCATAATAGCGGACCTAATAGAGTTGGAGATGGTAGATTTTGATGTTATCCTGGGCATGGTTTGGCTCCATTCATACTATATATCAATAGATTGTCGCACCCATGTGGTAAGGTTTCAATTTCCTGATGAATCAGTTTTCAAATGGGAGGGTAGTTCTGTGCTCCCAAAGGTCGTTTTATCTCTTATCTTAAGGCCAAAATGTTAATATCAAAAGGGTGTATTTACCATTTAGTTCGAGTCAAAGATACTAAGTTTGAAGCCCCAACAGTTCAATCAGTCTGTGTAGTCAATGAGTTTTTGGAGGTTTTTCCCGAAGATCTGCCAGGGGTACCTCTACATAAAGAATTAGAGTTCAGTATTAATTTTTTTCCTGATACTCAACCCATTTCCATCACTCCATATCATATGGCTTCGGCCAAATTTTAAGAGTTAAAGAAGCAGCTTAAGGACCTCTTAGATAAAGGGTTTATCAAACCCAACATCTCTCCGTAGAGTTGTAACGCCCCAAAATCTCATCCCAGAACGTCACACGGTGCTTAAGGTTACAAGTAGCCCCAAGCTAACCTTTTGAGCCTGAAACTGCTTCTAACACTTACTTTAGGATAAATAAGTCAAGCAACAGCACTATATCATATTAAATCTAAACTAAACTAATCATCTCAATGTCAAGTACTAAAAACAATCTGGAAGACTTCAACCGCTAGTCTAGTCCGACAAGCCTCTACTTACTAAGGAACTAAAGAGTCTTTGGGACAAACCCCCAACTGACTCGACTGATTGAAAGCAATAAATACTGATAAAAATCTAAAAATCTGAGAAATAGGTCCTCGAACCATGAGGACTCACCAATTGAGAAAATGTAGACAAGGCACTCGGAGATCACTGACGCTGCTTAGACTGAGCACCTGAACCTACATTATCAGACAATATAGCACACAGATGTATATGTGAATCAGTACTTTGAGGATGTACTGAGCATGTGGGGATGCATGCAATATGTAAAACAACATCACCATAGTTTATAAAATCATGCATGCTAATATAAATGGCTCACATAACTTGAATAACTCGAAATCTGAAGATATAAAACAATGATTAGTAAAACATATAATCTGAATCTCATGAGCCATTACGATTAGTTCTAAAGTCTATATTATTTTCTTGTTCTCAAATCATGTAAGCTAGGTGAAATCTGAAACTCATTCTGCATAGTAAATATTTTATCTCAATAAACCATTTTAAGAGTGGGGAACTTCTATTTGGAGGTTTTTCTAACCGACATACACCATGTGAGTACCCATGGAGTCCCACTTCTAGCCCCCGTTAGGTAGGGTTGTTCTAACCTTGCCATCGGAATAGAACAATCTAATTGTATGATCACAATCTGAGTCATCTACATAGAAGTGGGAATAAATATTTGTACCTACGGTTGTACGTAGTTCTGTGAAAGATAGGGTACGCTAATCCCACACTTCCCGCTCGGTGCTAAATACTACTCTCAATCTTATGCTTAAAATCTTTAAGAAAATCCACTTTAAAAGTAATCTAATGGTTTATAATGGAAACCAACTATAAATCTGAAATTTGAATCTGTAAAGTGGATTTCAATTTCATAGTGACCAAAAGGTCAAATCTTTTCTCAATAATCTTTCTCAAAAAAAAATCATAGGGTGCTTATAGCACAACAATACTCAAAATAACAATCTCAAACAGGGCTTAATGACCCATGTATTGATATCATGATAAAACATTTAAGAATGCATGCTTGAAAACATGATCATTTGTAAATTGTATTAAAATCTGGAAATTTCAGTAATGCTCACAAAAATATAATCATACTCATAAAATTTCAACTTCTAAAGCATTGAAAATATCATAACCTCATGAACAACAACATAGGGTATAAATTCATACTTTAATTTCATAGGAAAACATGTAAATTCATATATTTTCGTAAATAACCACAAATTTTGGGCACAAGAACGGAAGGATTGTTCTTGTTCAAACCCCACATACCTTGAAATATGGACTTTGAATGAGCTCTAGATTTTGGGATGCTATTCGTATAATTGATGGGTACTTCTTGTAGCTCTCGCAATGGGGATTCTGAATCTGAAAGAATTATTGAAAACTGACGGTTGAATTTTGAGTTCTCTTGAACTTTAGGTTGAAACCCTAAGGTGTGTTCTTGAGTAAAATTGATAAAAGTGACTATAATTTGGAGTTATGGGGATTAAATCCCGTGGTAAGGATGAAAAGGGAATGAAAAATACTATTCATGCCCTTAATGAATTGGAGAAGGATGCTGAAATTTGCCCGGGGGGAGTTCCCAGGCTGGCACCATGCCTAGACCGGGGGAGTACCCTGGGCGGCGCCCCGCCTAGACCGGGGGACTACCCTGGGCGGCGCGGTCTTAGCGTGTTTAGTTACTGGTTTGGCATACCAAACATGTCCTTAAGCTCATCTAAAAAATTTGAAACTCACCCGAGATGTACTCTTGACTTGCCCCATAGCGTATCAACAAAAAAAATCAAGAAACAGAGGTCGGGAAGGTCGGGAAATAATTCATCCAAGTTTGAAGGCTCAAAAAATAAACTAAGTGTTGAACACTTAGCTAAAATTCTAAGTATAAGGCTTTACTTGACATGCTCCAAAGGCTTAGATGACGAGGAAAAACTTGTGGGGTCTTACAATATCTCCCCCTTGGGAATATTCGTCCTCGAATGTCGCTTGTTAGGATAAGAATACAAAGAAAACTAAGGATACACATCTGAAAACAAATTGTTAACCAGAATCTACATCATTCTAAACTCTTGAGCACTTTAGAGAACGCATGAACTTAATAAGAATAGATACATAGCTGAATCTTTGATTAGAAAGGAATTGAATTAAGGAAAAAATAATACCATCGGCTAGATCTGAATTTATGGAGAAGAGGTGCGGGTACTTGGCTCACATGTCTTCTTTCGCTTCCCAAGTAGCACCCTCTACTGATTGGTTCCGCCACAAAACTCTTACCAAGGGAACTTCTTTGTTCCTTAGTGTACGGATCTAGTAATCTAGGATCTCAACTGGAATCTCATCATATGAAAGACTATTCTGAACATCAGGGCTCTCCAAAGGATTTACAAAACTAGAACCTTCAATGCACTTCTTAAGTATGGAGACATGAAAGACAGGATAAATAGTTGACAAGTCTATGGGCAACTCAACCTCATAGGCTACTCTCCAAAATTGAGAAGTAAACTGAGTACCCCTATTTGAGATGATAGATAAGGGAACTCCATGTAACCTAACTAAATCTCGGATATACAACTTAGCATAATTCTCAGCTATATAAGATATATGCACTAGCAAGAAATGTGCTGACTTAGTCAACCTGTCTACAACAACCCAAATCGAATCATGACGACGAAGCGAAAGAGGTAAACCAGTCACAAAATCCATATTCACCTCTTCCCACTTCCAAGTGGGAATGCCAAACTCTTGCATCATACCACCAGGTCTTTGGTGCTCTACCTTAACATGTTGGTAAGTTGCACACTTCGCCACAAACTCTGCTATATTTTTCTTCATGCCACTCCACCAATATATTACCCGTAAATCGTGGTACATCTTGGTAGCGCCAGGATGAATAGAATAGCGTGCGCCATGCGCTTCGGTCATAATTCTCTACCTCAAACCATCAACACAGGGAACACACAATCTATCCTTAAACTTCAACACACTATCTCCCCCTTGGAAGAAAACCTCTACCTTTTGATCTTTTACTGACTCCTTCAGTTTGACCAAACTAGAATCCATATCTTGCTTCTCCTTCACTTCCGAAACCAGAGAAGATTCAGAACTACTTTGAACCCATACATTCCCCTCAGCTGAATCAAGTAATATAACACCCAGTCTAGCCAAACGATGCACTTCACGAGCTAACTCCTTCTTACCTTTCTCCACATGAGCAACACTACCCATAGACAACCTGCTAAGGGCATCTGCCACTACATTGGCCTTACTCGGATGATACAACACACTCATATCATAATTTTTTATAAACTCTAACCACATCCTTTATATAAGATTTAACTCCCTCTGAGTAAACACATTCTGCAAATTTTTGTGATCCGTAAACACATCAAAATGAACACCATATAGATAGTGTCTCTAGATTTTCAAAGTAAAAACCACCGCAGCTAATTTGAGATCATGGGTTAGGTAATTATTTTCATGAGGCTTTAACTGTCTAGATGCATAGGCTATAAACCTTACCTCTCTGCATCAACACACAACCCAAACTGACTCTAGAAGCATCGCAACACACCACAAATATATTCGTACCATCGGGCAATGTCAACATAGGGGCTGAAATAAGTTGAGTCTTCAACTCCTAAAAACTCTTCTCACAGGAATCTGACCACAGGAACTTAACTTTCTTTTGGGTCAGTCTAACATAGGAGACGCAATAGATGAGAAACCTTCAACAAAGCGGTAGTAATAGCCAGCTAGACCCAAGAAACTTCTAATGTCAGACGGAGAGATAGGTCTAGGCTAATTTCTTATAGTTTTTATCTTTTGGGGATCAACTCTAATGCCTTTGGTTGAAATAATATGACCCAGAATGGCTACTAACCTTAGCCAAAACTCACACTGTAATACCCCACATTTTGGACTAGAATGAAAATTCGTCATTCCTATGCGTAGACGTTTCAAAAGCCTCAAATCCTATGTAAATTTAATGTGTTAATCAATTATGTAGTGTGGGAATCTATTTTAGCATGAATTTAGATCATATAGGTCCCCTAACTCAAGTACAAGTTGAAAGCTTTCATATCGTTCAAGTTTTAGTAAGCGTCAAAACTTGGGTCAACTTCAATCGACCATAACTCGTTGTATATGATGAACTGGGTGACTTACTATATATCAAGTTAAATATCTTTGGATTATGTTTCCAACGATACAAATTTTGCCTAAATCCTATATCGGAGCAAGGAGTTATGCCTATTTTACTCCAGCATGTCGGGCTGGAAATTGTGTGACGACAATTTTGACGGCCTGTCACATTTGTGACGCCTTGTCAAAATGGTCGTCAGCCTTAGGCAAAAACCAGCTTCTGTGTGACGAAATTTTTGATGGCCTATCACATTTTTGATGCCTTGTCACGAATGTCGTCATCTTTTCTTTCCAGAACTTGAGGGACGTTTTAGTAAGGGTATTTTGGTCTTTTTCCTTCACTTCCCATGACTTATAACCCTCAAGGAGCGTATTATATTCCATTCTATTTAGTTAAATATCTCAAAAATCTCTCTCATACACTCTCAACTACAAGATTAGGGTTTTCTCTCAAGATCAAAACTCTCAAGAACAAGCCCTAGGGTTTTCATAGAAGAGTCTTGATAACGCTCAATCTACAGCTCTCGTTTGAGTGTAAAGCGGTCGTTAGCAAATATAGAACCCAACCTGGGTTGGGTGTCGATCCCACAGGGAATAGCTTGGCCAACAAGTAAGTAAAATTACTAAACTTTTGGTGCAAGTCTCGTAAGAAGGGGGGGATTCTTGTTTTGCAAGTAATGTAAACAAAAGCTGAAAATAATAAAGTAAAAAGAGAGAGATTGTTACGTTGGTTGTAAACAATGAGAATTGAAGCGTTGGGGTTATGTCCACCTTCTGAGGTATACGTCTCTATTGGCTATGAGTGTGTAGAATTCTGACATGCAATTGCTTATAGAGAATTGTAGTCGATGGTAACTCCAAGCGTCTCTCAACCTAAACAAGGACTATTTCACTTTAACTCTCTCGAGCTTAAAGCGTGTCTAACGGTATGAATTCTCCAAGAGGTTAGTCCAGTTACGGCACTAGCTTTTTAATAGGAAAGGGTGTCCTACTACCTTGACATTATCTCTTTTCCAGACAAATAACTTTTCTCTCGAACAAGTTAAATGTTAGACTGGCGTATTTTTGCGTTTGCAACCGCAAAGAATGTAGATTTAAGATGAAGAGAATAATGATATAAGCAATATACGTGCCTCGAACTCACAAACTCACAGCAATAGATAGTAACTCATTCGGCTTCCATAACCCCAACAGAGAAGTTTAGTTACCCATGAATGCGAAGGAAATCACGATTGACATTGTTATTATATCACGATATTGAGTAATGGCGTGTAGATCAAGTGATAGGTGTGAGGCGTGATTCCTTAGCAAGTAACGATTCTCTTGTTGTGGAGTTTAAGAATAGAAGAGTAGATTAGAAGTGTTTGTAGTGGAAGATGAGAGGGATGGAAGAAAATTAATTGTTGAATGATGAATGTAAGATTTGTTGTTAAGAAGATGTTCTAAAATCTCTAGCATGATAGGGTATTTATAATACCCATATCCTAATCCTACTAAGCTAATGAAATAAATAACCAAATCCTACTAGACTAATGAAATCCTTAACCCAAATGTACTAGGTCAAGGTAACATTATCATAATCCACATAAAATAATGAAATACATAACCTAATTGTACTAGGTTAATATATCATTGTCAAAATCCAGCTTTGTGTCTGTAAGTCCCCAAAGTCTTCAGAATTGCTGTTTTAGCCCGGGACAGATTTTCCATGCAGCAGTTTTGGTCCTTAGGCGTGTAAACTCCCTTCCCTTCCTTCGTGAGCTTTCTTTTGCGTCAAGTAAGCCATAAAATGCTGAATTCTGCATCATTTATACCTGAATCTTTACTAATCATGTTCGTTAGCTCATTTACAGGAAAAAGGACTAAAAGTGCATGAAATATATAATTTGTTCTCAAAACTAGGCTAAAATATGGGCAAAATATATTGAAATAGGCGTGTAAATTCGCCTATCATCAACACCCCACACTTGAAGCTTTGTTCGTCCTCGAACGAAATACCATGTCCTTCTAAACATCAACTTAGGGTTTCACAGCAACAACACAAAACATTTGTCCAGACAGGCACAACAATTATCAACAAAGAGTAGCTTTTCGATTATAGGTAGAAACAATTTAACCTCTAGCATAGACTCGTGATGGTGATCAACTCGCATGCAAACGTTAAGGTACAAGGAATCATATATAACTACCCAAAACTCATCAACCATGTGTGTTTCACACTATAGTACCCATAATCACTCACAAGTATAGCATATTTTTCAAACATGGGTATCAAAATATCCTTGCTCTCGCTCTCACAAAGAATTCATATGAAGCAACTGATGACCATAGGCTTGCCCTTAATGTAATACTCTACTAAATGTCAGAATGCTAAGCTTAGGATCAAGTAGGTCTTTTGATGGTTGTAATGTAGGCTAAGAGACGGGTAGGACTATTTTGGCCAGGAATAGTGACTAAGTTCCTATGCGCTTTAATACATCACTTTGTATCATTAACACTTTTCTTTCAAACAACCTTTCTACTTTCTTTTATTCTACCACTCTTTTTCTCCTCTTTTGTTTTTTCAATTTTAAACATAACTAACTTTTCAGTTTTCCTTTCCTTTTTCTTTTGATAACATACCTCTTATGATAGCACTTTCTTTTTCATAACTCATTCAAGCACCAATGCATTCTAAAGCATCATACTCACCCAATTTCCTCTTATTTTGTCACATGACTTTTTCACTTTAAAGCACTTAGGAATTTGGATCAAATTATGGTCTTGAAAAAAAATGGATTAGGCTTACATACGAGGTTTGTCAAAGAAAATAGGCTAAAGGCTCAAAAGGGTTTAACTAGGACGATGTCCATGGGTAGGTAAAACTGAAGGTAAACAAATATAGGTTGCCAAAGAAATGCCTAAATCATATCCTCAACTTACACTCCTTATTTTCGCTTTGCATACATACCAGGCAAGTTCTAGCATCAGCCACACACATAGAATATACGATTATCTCACACACACAAGGCACATGGTCGACTTGCTTGGAAGTAATATAGACTCTCGACCCAACAAGTGAAGGAATTGAACCACACAATATCACATAATGAGTCACAACTAGAGCCTAAACGTCTCAATAGTCACAATTGTAGCACATACTCTTGTTATAATCTCATGCTGCCTATAAAAATAATTCATGCGAAGCTAGAAAAAACAACAAAAACAAAAAACTAAAACACAAAAAAAACAACAAAATAAACAAACATAGATGCGATAGAGAAGTATAGCATACGATACCGCCACCCCACACTTAAACGGGACACTGCCCTCAGTGGAAAATAAATACGAGGAACCTGGTTAGTCGGACTCTTCCTCATTATCGGGGGTCATACCCCCTTCGTCGGAATCATCATAAGAGTCGTCGTCAGAGTTCTCCTCCTCGTCAGAGTCTGGCAAGCGTCGATCGTCATCAGTCGGTACATCATCATCTAGAGGTTCCTCAAAGTATACGCCCACTCCACACATCTCCCATGCATGCATGTTCATGGTATAGTCGTGGTCCAGCTGTTGGAGCTCTGCAGCAGTTGGAACACGTCCACCACTCATCATAGTAAATCGTGTCATGCCATAAAGATGACGGAAGAAACTCTCATCACGAGCATGTCTTTCCGCAGTAGTAAGGTTGACACCATGAGTTGTTTCAGCATCTTTGACCTTAGTAAGGTCAACCTTCTTTGGGTTATGTGGGAGTTTGTGGTCAGCTGGTTCCTCTTCGATATCCTCCTTCCGTAAGATTGCTGTCAACAGATTTCCAAACGTGAAGTGGGACCTTTTGTGGAGTCTGGCCTTCCTCATGGTAGAGCGAATGATTGCCCCAAAGTTGATAGGGACATTCGTCATCAAAGCATAGACCAAAAACACTCTATCTCTTGATATCTTGGTGTATTGAGTCCCAGGAATAAGGCATGAGTTGACAATACGCATCCAGATTCTTGCTTCCCTATTCAGTGAAGCATAGGGGGAGGTGTTGTGTCGTCCTGTGTCTTTATGTCTGCCCCACCTTGCCATCGATCTACTTCCACAAAGTGTGTGTCTAATTGCTCCATAAGGAGGCCTGCTGTACAGCTCTTTGAATGGTGCTGGGTCGACCGAAGGTAAGCCAAGAAAAGAGTTGATCCAGTCTGCGTTGAGCTGTAACACTTGGCCCCGAATTTTGACTTCATTGCCTGTTGTTTTCGGCGACCAGTTGGCGTAAAACTCTCTTGTCAAATCAAGATTACATTCTCCCATATCGCGGAAGATGAAATCCAGCTTCAATGCCATGATTTTTGCCAACATACGCGGCTCCTTCTTCGCTAAGGTATCCTTGTTGATCAGGTCGACGTGAACATATCTTCTTTCTTTGTTATTCCTGTACCATTCTTTGGCTTCCTCCTCAAGAACCCATTTTATTCCAAACATCCTGCGGGGTAGTTGTGTTGAGGATGATTCTCCTTGGTCCTTTCTACCTCTCTTCTTGCCCTTTTGGGAAGTGGTAGCCTTCTCCTTGCCTTGCCTCGCTTTAGGTGCCATTGTACCTGAGACTAGAAATAGTGTTAATGGCAGCACAATCTCAGTTGATACAATCTATAAACAAGCAGTAGGGGTACCACCCCACACTTAGTTTTGTTGACACAAATCAGTGATGTGAAAGTGGTCGATTGCTCAGATTTCGTTGACATACATTTAAGGATTGTATTCCGGCAAGAAAATCAGCAACGCATCACTTACTTGCAGCCATTGGACTACTTTCATGGTAGATATAGCAACACTACTACATAGGGGTTACCACATGGAATCGTTATTCTTACAACAATCACAACCTCCTAAGTCGGTAGGCACTATAAGTCTTATCCCGATGGCCGGGATAGTCTAACATGTAAGTATCCAAACAACAATCTTAAGCAATATTCATAGCCATAGCAATTCTGCAGATATCATAACAATGCTATTGAAACCAAATTCAAGTCGGAAACAAGTCAAGATTTTCCTACGTATATGTTCACTCACATGATTTTGCAACAACAATCCAAACACATGAACATCACCAACAATCTTATATAATTTAGCAATTCATAATAGCCATAGCAACGTAGTACTTACGAGAAATAAATGAAGAATAAGAGAGTACTTACTTGCTTGAAACTTGTGGAGATGGTTTTGTGAATTGGAAGAGCAAAAGAAGAAAATTTTGAGAAGATTTGGAAGAGTATGCGGCGCCTTTTAGGGTATTTTCTATTGTGGTTGTGTTATAAAACTAAGTCCCCTTTATATAGGAAGAGTATGGGTCGGGTTATGACCCATTTACAATCGGTTTTGGAGACAAAAATCCTACATATGCGGCGCATAATACTCGGCATATCAATGACATATGCGGCGCATTGTCTATGGCATAATGGAACATATGCGCCGCATAGTCTATGGCATTTGTAGACATATGCGCCGCATAGTCTATGGCATATGAGATACTGAGACCAAATGCCATAGCATAGGCGGCGCATAGTCAAAAGCATACCTAGGAATAGGCGGCGCATAGTGTATAGCACACTAGATTCCGAGACCTTAGGCTATAGGATAGGTTGTGCATCATTCGTGGCCTAGTTTTACCAAGGCCTAGCCTTCCTCGAAGCCTATTTTGGTGTGAGAAAGGCTCAATCCATAGCCTTATGCATCACCCTTCCTAACTTACCAACTTTACCATACAATGCGTCCAAATCGTCAATTGAAATCAATCTCCTCGTTGACTACTTCTTGCACCTATATTCGCTCAAACAAATGAAAACGATTAGTATGATGGGTTGCCTCCCACCAAGCGCCTTAGTTTTGGTCGTGGCACGACTCTTATTTTTGGATTTTCATTATCAAAAGCAAAACAAGTAAAAAAAGAACGATAAAATGATAAAACGATGGGTTGCCTCCCATCTAACGCCTTTTTTATTGTCGTGGCTTGACATAGTTACCTCGAGTACTTAGACTTCGTCGAGATAGATGGTGGATCATTTTCTGAATGGATTCAGACGACAATGAGGCTTACTTGTAGGAGGGATACCAATTATATCATCAATAGTCCAACCCATAGCTCTCATGTATCTCTTCAGAGCAGAGATGAGAGCGTCTACGTGCTGTTTACTTAAATCATCCGCACTCACCGGAAGTATCATTATACTTTCCAAGAACACATACCTTAGATAATCGGGGAGCTCTTTCGATTCTAGCATTGGTGGATCTTCAAGGGAAGTCTTCGCTGGTGGTGTGGGTCGATTTTGGAGATTAAGGTCCAGCTTCTTGGGAGCATAGCGATATGTCCCTAATCCTGATAGAGCACCAATAGCTTCTTTGCAATTTTCAGCATCCTTACTCTCTCCATTCATGAGCACAACCGCCAAAGGGTCAGCAATAATTTGCTCTTCTTTAAGTAATTCTTTCGGATCATCAAAGAAAACATCAGCCACCGAAAATACACTTGGATCTTTGGGTTTCTTCATTGATTTGCAAACATCAAAGCGAACCACTTCATCATTTATTCGGAATGAAAGCTCGTTAGCTCTCAAATCAATGAGCACACTTCCTGTAGCAAGGAAAGGGCGTCCCAAGATTATGGGAACCTCTGAGTCCGCTTCACAATCCAAAATAACAAAGTCTGCTGGAAAGATGAATGAAGAAACCTTTACCACGACATCACATAGGATACCAACAGGTCGTTTTACCGACCTATCCGCCATGACGAGCCTCATATTAGTTGGTGTAGGATCTCCTAACCCCAACTTCTTGTAGATCGATAATGGCATCAATTTGATGCTGGCTCCTAGGTCACATAATGCTTTGGCAAAGTTCAAAGATCCGACGGTGCAAGGAATAGTGAAAGCTCCGGGGTCGGCCTTCTTCTGAACTATCGATCGGGTAGCAATTGCACTACAATGATGCACATCATCCTTCAGCTCATAACTTGCTGCCCTCTTCTTAGTCAAAAGATCTTTCATAAACTTCGCATACCCAGGCATTTGTTCAAGTGCCTCTACCAATGGAACATTAATGGTCAGCTGCTTCAACATAGTCATAAATTTGCTGAACTTAGTGTCATCCGCCACCTTCTTCAATCTTTGGGGAAAAGGTGGTGGTGGGTATGGAAGTGTTCTCTCCATGGCTTTATTCTCCTCTTGCTTCCGTTTTTCCATTTTTTCAGGCTGCACGTCACTGGGCGTGACATCCTTGACGCCAGGACTGGTTATTGCGGCATCTTCTCCTTTTACGTTATCATCCATGTCCGCAACTTCGTCAACCACTTGCTTGCCTTTTGCTGAAGGTTCCAGCACCTTACCACTTCTGGTAGTGATGGCCATGCATGACCCATCATTCCTTGGGTTTTGCACAGTATCGCTAGGTAAAGTACCAGCCTTTCTTTGATTGAGTGTTGCTGACAGTTGGCTCAATTGCTACTCTATTTGCTTGATTGAAGTGGAATGAGAATCAACTAGTTGTTTCATGGAGGAAAAATCATTAATTACCTCAGTAACTCCCGCGCTTGTTGCTTCCACTCCTTTCAATAATTTAGCCATCATGTCTTCCATACTTCCAGAATTAGATGTGGTGGTATCACGTCTACCAGGGGGAACGTACAAACCACTCTTTTCATTCTTGTTCTTCCAACTACCTTGGTCCATGTTTCCAGATTTACCATAATAGTTCCGACCTTGGTTTCCTTGGGTATTCCCTCGGAAACCCCCCTGATTGTTCAAGTAGTTGGCCTCTTCTTCCGAATCAGATTCGTCTCTTCCTTTTAGCGCCACAGCTTTCACTTTTTCGGTCTTCCCTGATAATAAATGCTTTGTCAGAAGATCCACTTGCGTTTTCATGTGCGCTAAATCTTGATCATGTTCTTCTTGTCTTCTTCTTTGGTCTGCAGTCATGCCTATAGATAAAGTGGGGCTTCCTACCTCGGAATCCCTGGTATGCCAAGCTCTACTTTGTTTCGTCATACGATCTAGCATATTGCTTGCTTGACCAAAGGTGAGGTCCATAAAAGATCCTCCGGCTGCGTTATCCACCACTGGCTTAGTTATTGAATTCAAGGCTCTATACAATATCTCCATGAGGTGAACATTAGTCATGTGATGGTTTGGGCATCTCGCTAGCTTTGTCTTGAACCTCTCCCATGTTTCATGAAGAGCTTCAGTTGGAAGCTGACGAAAGTTGCTGATTTCATCTCTCAATTGTGCCCTTTTGGAAGGAGGAAAGAATCTTTCTAGGAAAGCGTCTCTCAATTGCCTCCAATTTGTAATTGAATCAGGAGTCAGCCCATTCAACCATAGTGTTGCCTCCCCAGAAAGAGACAATGGAAATAGACGTAATCGAATTGCATTCTGACCAACACCAGGATTGTCAAAAGACTTGCATGTAGAAATAAAGTTGATGAGATGCATATTCGGATCATCGCCTGCTAGTCCACCAAATAATCCCTTGAGTTGCAATAACTGCATCATGGTGCTTGTGATGTTGAACTTGGCTCCGGGCGCTAATGGTGGTGGAATTATAGCTCCAGTGGCTCCGGCACCATCAAGATCATCATCATCATCGTCGAAGGCTGGCTGCATAGGTTGGTGATCATGTCTATACCGAGCTTGTCGACCTCTTCTGTTGGCAGGTGTTACGATTTCAGCATCACGCCTAGGGTTTAGTAACTCGTCATCACCTAAATCCTCATCGTCAGGATTTGGTGCTCGTGCAGGGTTATCAATGTTCTGCTGTTGAACCTGGGTTGCGGCAAGGGCAGCCAATCTTGCTTGTTCCTGTTGAGCAGCCATCCTTGCGATTTCAGCTTGTGCTTCCATTCTACCAATGCGTTGTGGTTCAGGATTGATTGGTAATAACGGTTGACCAAAACTTCGAGTATGGGGAATGCACTAAAATAAAAACCTGCAGTAGACAAAAACAAAAACTAAAAGTAAAAGTACGAGAATCTTTGACCAAAGGGTCTAGTAATTTTCACGAACTTAATTGACACTTGTATTCCCCGGCAGCGGCGCCAATTTTTGATAACGCTCAATCTACAGCTCTCGTTTGAGTGTAAAGCGGTCGTTAGCAAATATAGAACCCAACCTGGGTTGGGTGTCGATCCCACAGGGAATAGCTTGGCCAACAAGTAAGTAAAATTACTAAACTTTTGGTGCAAGTCTCGTAAGAAGGGGGGGATTCTTGTTTTGCAAGTAATGTAAACAAAAGCTGAAAATAATAAAGTAAAAAGAGAGAGATTGTTACGTTGGTTGTAAACAATGAGAATTGAAGCGTTGGGGTTATGTCCACCTTCTGAGGTATACGTCTCTATTGGCTATGAGTGTGTAGAATTCTGACATGCAATTGCTTATAGAGAATTGTAGTCGATGGTAACTCCAAGCGTCTCTCAACCTAAACAAGGACTATTTCACTTTAACTCTCTCGAGCTTAAAGCGTGTCTAACGGTACGAATTCTCCAAGAGGTTAGTCCAGTTACGGCACTAGCTTTTTAATAGGAAAGGGTGTCCTACTACCTTGACATTATCTCTTTTCCAGACAAATAACTTTTCTCTCGAACAAGTTAAATGTTAGACTGGCGTATTCTTGCGTTTGCAACCGCAAAGAATGTAGATTTAAGATGAAGAGAATAATGATATAAGCAATATACGTGCCTCGAACTCACAAACTCACAGCAATAGATAGTAACTCATTCGGCTTCCATAACCCCAACAGAGAAGTTTAGTTACCCATGAATGCGAAGGAAATCACGATTGACATTGTTATTATATCACGATATTGAGTAATGGCGTGTAGATCAAGTGATAGGTGTGAGGCGTGATTCCTTAGCAAGTAACGATTCTCTTGTTATGGAGTTTAAGAATAGAAGAGTAGATTAGAAGTGTTTGTAGTGGAAGATGAGAGGGATGGAAGAAAATTAATTGTTGAATGATGAATGTAAGATTTGTTGTTAAGAAGATGTTCTAAAATCTCTAGCATGATAGGGTATTTATAATACCCATATCCTAATCCTACTAAGCTAATGAAATAAATAACCAAATCCTACTAGACTAATGAAATCCTTAACCCAAATGTACTAGGTTAAGGTAACATTATCATAATCCACATAAAATAATGAAATACATAACCTAATTGTACTAGGTTAATGTATCATTGTCAAAATCCAGCTTTGTGTCTGTAAGTCCCCAAAGTCTTCAGAATTGTTGTTTTAGCCCGGGACAGATTTTCCATGCAGCAGTTTTGGTCCTTAGGCGTGTAAACTCCCTTCCCTTCCTTCGTGAGCTTTCTTTTGCATCAAGTAAGCCATAAAATGCTGAATTCTGCATCATTTATACCTGAAACTTTACTAATCATGTTCGTTAGCTCATTTACAGGAAAAAGGACTAAAAGTGCATGAAATATATAATTTGTTCTCAAAACTAGGCTAAAATATGGGCAAAATATATTGATATAGGCGTGTAAATTCGCCTATCATCAAGTCTATTTCAAGGAAATTTTGCCGTCAATCTTCACGAATTCTTAATCTAAGGTATGCGTAGTGTTCATCCACGGATCTCTTTCATCCTTGGAGTTCAAGAATCAATCTTTAAATACTAAACTATGATTGTTTCATGGTGATATGATTCTATACATGTTGGGGGTTGTTATTTATGTTGTAAAGTAGTATTTTGATGTATTTTCATGGAGATTATGATCATGTTAGTTGGAACTAATGAATTTGAGTGGTTTAATATGGTGAAACTTATGAATATACCTATGCCTTAAAGAGTGCATGCAAGGTGTTTGATAAAATGCCTATGGAACTAGAAATCATGCAATATAGATAAATTGTGACTAAGTGAAGGATTCATGATATGCCCCTATGTTCCAATGACTTTTATGTTGATGTTGTTTCTTGTAAATGTTGTTGGATTATTCATGAACTAGTCTTATGAGATTATGCCATACTTACTTGCAAAGATCCTACTTATGTAAAAGATGTATGATAACCATGTACTTCATGGAATTTCCCCAAGTTATGATAGTATGGATTGTTGATGTTGGTCACGTACTCAAGTTAGCCATGTGTGTCAGTTTCCTTCCATCGAGTCCTGGGGGTAATTGTACCCAAAATAATATAGTTGTGTGCCTAGTGCCATGTCATGTTATCACGATACTCTCAGTCAAGCCATGGTCTATAGAATTCAGGTAGTCATGTGACTCAGGAAAACTACGAAATCTCAGCAGTCTCAGTAGTTCAGTAACCTCAGTACTCAGTAATCTCAGTGATCTCAGTAACAGTAGTATTCCTAGCGATCTCAGTAACTTCAGTACTCTCAATTAGTCCTCAGAACTCAGTACATTTTGTTAGTCATCGAAATTCAGTAAACTCAGTTTAGCTTTGCTAAACAATACCACTAGTATCAGTTCATCTAATCAGTTCAGTTTAGTTATTCAGTTTAGCTCAGTTATCCGATTCAGTGTTTTTCAGATGGGAGTGGGATTCAGCACCGAGTGAGCCTAGGGATGGGGACTCAAACGCTAGAAAGGACGAAGATCCTTAGAAGCAATCCCTAAGTTCCAAACTATGTAGCCAGCGTAGGTACGAGATGTCACCCATTATATAGGACTAACATGCTCAGGGGTCACCCGTTAGCACATTTATATATATAGGACTGATCCCAGGAGTCACCCACTAGATTAGGACTGAATCCACAGCAGTTGTCTTTACTGGTAGCGTGGTACTGACACCTTTTCGGTCAGGGCAGAGATTGGACCCCAGTCAGCTTAGCTTGGGGCATGTCGGTTAGATTAACACATCCCATAATTTCAGTTACTGATTCAGGACTGTCAGATACAGTCAACTCAGTTCAGTAGTACAGATTCAGTACTGTTAGAGACAGTCAATCCTTATCATTATAAATAGACTTCAAGATCACCCATTAGACAGGACTGATCTTAACTGTAGTTAAGCAGTATCAAAATCATCAGATTTAAAGATCACCCGCTAGATAGGACTGATCTCAAATTTAGTTACTCCATATAGAACAAAACTCAGATAGTTCCATCGGAACTTAGACTGTTAGATACAGACGCTCAGTATCAATTACATCGGTTAGGCTGATCATCACAGTTATTTCAGTCGTTATAGCTTACGTATCAGTATTCAGTTTCTAGACTGTTAGACACAGTCAATCAGACCAGTTCTTCATAATTCGAACTGTTAGAAATAGTCATTCATCTATTCAGTATCTCAATATCAGTAAAGTAATGTCGACAGTATTCAGACTCAGTAGTCAGTATCACCACGAGTTAAGTTATAGTTGCTTATGCATGTATGTATTCTCACGTTCATATTAGTCAGCATTGTTCATGCATATAACCCTTTGCATTTAGCCTACCTCACTCGTATACTCAGTACATTCAGACGTACTGATGCATTTGCGCTATGGCGATTTCTCTTATGTTACACCATAGGTTCAGAGGCACGTGTTCCAGATCGGCAATAGAATTCCAGTCGCAGAGTTGCAGTGAGTCCTCATCCATTTGAGGACGATATTATTTTATTTCATTTATTATTTTAGTTCAGTTTTTCTAGACGGAGTTAGTTGGATACATGTTCCATCAAATCCTTATTCAGACAGTTTAAAGGCTTTCTAGACTATAGCATGTCAAACAGTTATTTCAGATTTGTTTTGGTATTGTTATACCATTTTCAGACATTATTCTTATCAGATATTTTTATTTAGATTTGAACCTTATGGCCATTCAGTACATGTTTCCGCTTTTCATGTTATATTATGCAGTGTACAGGTATAGATATCAATCATGGGTTAGTTTGTGGTTCTTCGGGGTCATGAGCACCATGTAGCATTCCGGTTCAAAAAATTGGGGTGTTATACACACTTGCTGAATTTGGCAAATAATTGATGATCTCTAAGAGTTTGTAAGACAGTTCTAAGATGTTATGCATGGTCATCCGTACTACGGAAGTAAACAAGAATATCATCTATGAACAATATGACAAACATATCAAGATACTATTTGAACACTTGATTCATGAGGTCCATGAAAGCTGCTGGAGCATTGGTTAGCCCGAAATACATGACTAGAAACTCAAAATGACCATAACGGGTTCGAAAGGCTATCTTAGGAATATCACCCTCCCTTAGTTTAAGCTGATGATAGCCTGATCTAAGGTCTATCATTGAGAAATAACTTGCACCTTGGAGTTGATCAAATAAATCATCAATTCTAGGAAGGGGGTACTTGTTCTTGACTGTGACCTTATTAAGCTGACAATAGTCTATGCACATATTCAGGGAACCATCTTTCTTTCACACGAACAGGACAGGTGTGCCCCAAGGAGAAACATTGGGCCTTATGAAACCTTTATCTAGAAGATCTTTGAATTACTCTTTCAACACCTTAAGTTCGGCGGGTTCCATACGGTATGAAGGAATAGAAATAGGTTGTGTGTCGGGAAGAAGGTCAATCTCGAACTCTATGTCTCTATTGGGAGGTACCCCTGGGAGATCTTCTGGAAAAACATCAGGAAACTCATTAACTATATTGACTGACTAGAGAGTTAGAGTCTCAGACTTAGTGTCTTTAACTCAGACTAGATGATAAATTCAACCTTTGGAAATCAACTTTCTGGCTTTAAGATAGGATATAAAATGACTCTTGGGAGATACAGAATTTCTAGACTACTTAAAGACTGGCTCATCAGGAAACTGAAACTTAACCACACGGGTACGACAATCTATAGATGCATAATAAGAGTGAAGCCAATCCATACCCAGAATAATGTCGAAATCAATCATATCCAACTCTATCAAATCAGCAAATATGACTCTATGAAGAATAGTAACAGGACACGTTTTATAAACTTGCTTAGCAACAACAGATTCACTTACTGGGGTAGAAACTAGGAAAGGCTCAGGGATCTTTTTAGAACTTATCTTAAAATTCACAGCCACCAACAGCGTCACATAACAAAAACTTGACCCAGGGTCCAACAATACATACACATCAAAAGGAAAGACACGAAGCATACCAGTAACAACATCTGGCGAATCCTCCTGCTTCTGGAGAGATGGTAAAGCATAAAAGCGACTCTGACGCTGATCGCCACTAGTACTGGACGAAGTGCCCTAAGAAGGGGTTGGACGGGATGAAGGAGTTGGTACACTGTTATCCTGAGTCTGGGGATGAATATCTCTATTTCCCCGCCTAGCATGCGGGCACTCTTTGATTCTGTGGCCCTGCTGGCCACACCCATAGCAACCTCTCTGACCAGATAAACACTCGCCAGGATGATTCTTACCACACTTAGTACACTGACGATGACTGGGCCTACCACTCACACTGTTCTGAGATCTGGACACAGAAGGCTTACCCCACTATTTTTGCTTGTTTCTGGGTGTGGGAGCACTAGCTGATGAAGGCGCTGGCATAGACGAATGGCCCTAAAACTGCGGGCGGTTCCCTCCATGAGATCTAGTCTGACCATACTCATGCTGATCTGATCTAGCCCTCTTGTTTTCTCTCACTCTATCCCTTTCCTTAATCTTTTCTGCCTCAATCTGCTGAGCATGCATCATGAGCCTAGAAAGATCCATATCCCTGTTGAGCACAACAATCCTACACTCTTTCACCACCAATCCAGACACACCAGTCATGAACTTACTCATACTAGATCTGGGATCAGCAATCAAGTCTGGAGCATACTTAGCTAGCTGGTTGAACTTGAGGCAGTACTCTTTCACTGTCATGGAGCCATGCCTCAGGCTTATGAACTCCTCTATCTTCGCTTTCCTCATCTCCAGTGAGAAGAACTTATCCAAGAATGCATCCTGGAACACCTGCCAAGTCATGGGAGCAGCATCCTCCCCTCTATTCTTTCTCCACATCACCATCCAGTCGTAAGCAATATCATTCAAATAATAAGAGGCCAGTTCCACACTTTTCTCTGGAGATACATGCATGACTTGGGTGATCTTCTTCACCTCCTCAAGATATAATTGTGGGTCCTCACCTGCCTTCGACCCATAGAACTCTGGCGGATTCATCCTCATGAAATCACAGAGTGTGGCTGCGGCTGCATCACCCCCTTGGTTTTGTGGAGCAGCAACCTGATTTTTGGCTTGCACGGTAGCAGTCACGGCTTGGGGTAATATCTAAAAAGCATCTTGGAATTCGGCATGAGACACATTCTCATTCAGGGGATCAACATGTTGAGGTGGCACATTTTTTCTACAAGCACTGGCTCTACAGGTAGGCATTTTCTGTCATAAAGGAGCACGAATTAATAGCAGAGAGAGACAACTGTAAGCACGAAGAATTTTGATAGAAAGAGATGACTTTTTTCCTAAAATGCTTCATAGCATCTTGCTGATAGATGTGGCGCACTACACACCGATGATCAAGACTTTATATAATGCGGCTTGTTAGATTCCCTAGGACTTTTTAAACCTTTGGCTTTTATACCAAGTTTGTAACACCCTGAAATCTCATCCCTAAATGTCACACGGTGCTTAAGGCTACAAGTAGACCCAAGCTAACCCTTTGAGCCTGCTACTACTTCTAACACTTACTTTAGGATAAATAAGTCAAGCAACATCACTATATCATATTAAATCTAAATTGAAATAATCATCTCAATGTCAAGTACTAAAAACAATCTGGAAGACTTCAACTGCTAGTCTAGTCCGACAAGCGTCTACTTACTAATGAACTAGAGTATCATTGGGACAAACCCCCAACTGACTCGATTGATCTGAAATCAATAACAACTGATAAAAAATTGAAAATCTGAGAAATAGGTCCTCGAATCATGAGGACTCACCAACTGAGAAAATGTAGACAAGGCACTCAGAGATCACTGACGCTGCTTAGACTGAGCACCTGAACCTATATTATCAGACAATGTAGCACACAGACGTATATGTGGATCAGTACTTTGAGGATGCACTGAGCATGTGGGGATGCATGCAATATGTAAAACAACATCACCATAGTTTATAAAATCATGCATACTAATGTTAATGGCTCACATAGCTTGAATAACATGAAATCTGAAGATATAAAACAATGAATAGTAAAACATATAATCTGAATCTCATGAGCCATTACAATTAGTTCTAAAGTTTGTATTCTTTTCTTGTTCTCAAATCATGTAAGCTAGGTGAAATCTGAAACTCATTCTACATAGTAAATATTTTATCTCAGTAAACCATTTTAAGAGTGGGGAACTTCTATTTAGGAGGTTCTTTTAACCAACATACACCATGTGAGCACCCATGGAGTCCCACTTCTAGCCCCCATTAGGTAGGGTTGTTCTACCCTTGCCATCAAAATAAAATAATCTAATCTATGTGATCACAATCTGAGTCATCCACGTAGAAGTGGGAATAAATATCTGTACCTACGGTGGCACGTAGTTCGGTGGAAGATAGGGCACGCTAATCCCACACTTTCCACTTGGTGCTCAATACTACTCCCAATCTTATGCTCAAAATCTTTAAGAAAATCCACTTCAAAAGTAATCTAATGATTTATAATGGAAACCAACTATAAATCTGAAATCTGAATCTGTAAAGTGGATTTCAATTTCATAGTGACCAAAAGGTCAAATCTTTTCTCAATAATCTTTCTCAAAAAAAATCATAGGGTGCTTATAGCACAACAATACTCAAAATAACAATTTCAAATAGGGCTTAATGACCCATGTATTGATATCATGATAAAACATCTAAGAATGCATGCTTGATAACATGATCATTCGTAAATCATATTAAAATCTGGAAATTTCAGCAATGCTCACAAAAATATACTCATAATCATAAAATTTCAACTTCTAAAGCATTGAAAATAACATAACCTCATGAACAACAACATAGGGTATAAATTCATACTTTAATTTCATAGAAAAACATGTAAAGTCATATATTTTCGTAAATAACCATAAATTTGGGGCACAAGAACGGAAGGATTGTTCTTGTTCAAACCCCACATACCTTGAATTATAGATTTTGAATGAGCTCTAACTTTTGGGATGCTATTCGTATAATTGATGGGTACTTCTTGTAGCTCTCGCAATGGGGATTCTAAATCTAGAAGAATTATTGAAAACTAACGGTTGAATTTTGAGTCCTCTTGAACTTTAGGTTGAAACCCTAAGGTGTGTTCTTGAGTAAAATTGATGAAAGTGACTATAATTTAGAGTTATGGGGATTAAATCCCGTGTTAAGGATGAAAAGGGAATGGAAAATACACTTCATGCCCTTAATTAGTCAGAGAAGGATGCTAAAATTTGCCCAGAGGGAGTTCCCAGGGCGGCGTCCTGCTTACCCCGGGGGACTACCCTGGGCGGCGTGAGCTTAGCGTCTTTAGCTACTGGTTTGGCATACCAAACATGCCCTTAAGCTATTTTAAAATTTTTAAAACTCACCCGAGATGTACTCTTGACTTGCCCTATCGTGTATCAATAAAAAAATCAAGAAACGGAGGTCGGGAAGGTCGGGAAATAATTCATCCAAGTTTGAAGGCTCAAAAAATAAACTAAGTGTTGAATACTTAGCTAAAATTCTAAGTATAAGGCTTTACTTGACATGCTCTAAAGGCTTAGATGATGAGGAAAAACTTGCGGGGTCTTACAAGAGCGTTCCAGTCCTTTTCGTACGTAATAAAGATGGCACTCTCAGAATGTGTATAGACTACAGATAGTTAAACAAGGTTACCATCAAGAACAAGTATCCCATTCCTAGAATCGACGATTTATTCGATCAGCTTCAGGGTGCCCGCTGGTTCTCCAAGATTGACCTTAGGTCGGGATACGACTAGTTGAAAGTTAGATAGCAAGACATACTGAAAGCAGCTTTCTGAATAAGGTACATCCATTTTGAGTTTGTGGTTATGTAGTTTAGACTAACAAATGCCCCTGCAGCCTTTATGAATTTGATGAGTATGGTCATCAAGTAGTACTTGGATATATTTGTCATTATCTTTATAGAAGACATACTGGTGTATTCCAGGAGTGAGGAGGAGCATGCAATCCATTTGAGAATAGTACTGCAGACCTCAAGGACCGTCACCTATATGCAAAGTTTGGTAAATGCAAATTTTGGTTGAAATCTGCTACCTTCTTGGGGCATGTCATTTTAGGGTCCGGTATTCGTTTAGATCCTCAGAATACTGATGCAATAAAGCACTAGCCTAGACCTATTACTCCTTCCGATATCAGAGGTTTTTTGGGTTTAGCTGGATATTATAGGAGATTTCTTGAAGGATTCTTCTCTATATCCACGACATTAACTGAGCTGACACAAAAAAAAGTAAAGTTTATATGGTTAGATAAATATGAGAAAAGTTTCCAAGAGTCGAAGGATAGATTGACTTCAACACCAGTGTTAGCTCTGCCAGAAGGGTTAAATAGATTTTTGGTGTATTGTGATACTTCCATAGTTGGGTTAGGTTGCGTGTTTATGAAGAATGGGAGAGTGATAGCTTATGCCTCTAGGAAACTGAAGGATCACGAAAAGAATTACCCAACTCATGATTTGGATTTAGCTGTTGTGGTTTTTGCCTTGAAAATTTAAAGGCACTACCTTTATGGTGTGCAAGTTAATGTATTTACGGACAATAAGAGTCTTCAGTAAATATTTACTCAACAGGAACTAAATCTTCTATAGAGTGTGCTCTATCATCCGGGTAAGGCCAACGCAGTGGAAGATGCACTGAATAGGTTGTCCATGGGTAGTGTGTCCCATGTGAAAGAGGAAGAACGAGAACTGGCCAAAGAGGTGCATAGATTATCCCGTTTGGGAGTACGTTTGCTCGACACTAATGATGGGGGAGTATTAGTTCAGAATGGGTCAGAATCATCTTTGGTAGTAAAAGTGATGGAGAAATGGTGAAATGATCCCATACTTATCCAAATATTGAAAGCAGTCCAGCAACAAAAGGCTGAGGTTTTCTCCCAAAGGGGAGATGGTGTATTTCACAATCAAGGTAGGCTTTGTGTTCCAGCTATAGATTAGTTGAGGGAAAGAATACTAGCTGAGGCTCATGGTTTGAGGTATTTCATTCATCCGAATGCTACTAAGATGTATCATGACTTACGAAAATTTATTGGTGGAGTGGTATTAAGAGGGACATAGTTGAGTTTGTAGCCAAGTGCCCCAATAGCCAGTAGGTTAAAGTTGAACACCAGAGACCGGGTGGTACATTGAAAGAAATTAGTATCCATATTTTGAAGTGGGAAGTATTAAATATGGATTTCATCACAGGGTTGCCTCACATAATACGTCGGCATGATTCAATTTGGGTTATAGTTAATCGAATGACTAAATCAGCCTATTTTCTAATACCGCGGAGGATTATCCAAAATGTATATCAGCGAGTTAGTAAGACTTTATGGGATGGCTTTATCCATCATTTTAGATAGAGGCACATAGTTTACTTCATAGTTTTGGCAGTCTTTTCAGAAGAGCCTTGGTACAAAAGCTAAGCTTAGTACTGTTTTTCATCCGCAAATCAATGGTCAATCTAAATGCATAATTCAGACATTGGAATACATGCTGAGGGCATGTGTTTTAGACTTTAAGGGAAGTTGGTATGACCATCTACCTTTGATTGAGTTCGTTTATAATAATAGTTATCATGATGGCATTCAGATGGCTTCATTTGAAGCATTGTATGAGCGTAGGTGCAGATCACCAATAGGATGGTTTGAGGTTGGTGAATTGGCTTTGATTGGGCCGGACTCTGTTCTTGAAAAGTTGATTTATGAAAGATTGAAAACTGCCCAGAGCCATCAGAAATCGTATGCCGATGTAAGAAGGAGAGAGCTCAAGTTTGAATTGGGCGATTGGGTATTCTTGAAGGTGTTGCCTATGAAGAGAATAATGAAATTTGGGAAGAAAGAAAAGTTGAGTCCATGATTTGTTGGTCTATATGAGATAGTGAGGCATATAGGAGAGGTGGCTTATGAATTGAACCTTCCATCAGAATTAGTTGCAGTTCACCCAGTGTTCTATGTTTCAATGCTTAAGAAGTGCATTGGAGATCCATCCTTAGTAGTTCCCCTAGAGAATATTTGGTTCAAATAAAAATTAACTTATGAGGATATTCCTATGGATATACTCTATAGGTGGGTCTGAAGGCTAAGAATAAGAAAGTAGCGTCAGTAAAAGTTGTTTGGAGAAACCAACTGGTTGAAGGGGCCACTTGGGAAGCTGAAGCAGACATGATGACTAAGTATCACCAGCTCATTTTCCTCCAATTCAGTTTCTACCTAAGTAAAGTGTTATTTCCTACAAGTTCTTTCCCATAGAGTCCGTTTAAGTGTTACTATATTGTATAGTATGTTGTGAGACATTGAGTCTTTGTGGTAGTAGTAAGCTTGATTGTAAATTCAGTGTGGAGATGTTGATTCTCTTCCAAAATACAAATCCTAGGTAAATCACATTCGAGGACGAATATTTTCAAGGAGGAGATTTTGTAATACCCCGTGTCTGAAGGCCTCAGTACATTAGACGACTCATTATCTTGAGTTGTACCTACAACATACGAGTAGTATATTATAGTCATATCTAAGACAGTATGAGATGGTTGACATTTTGTTCTCAGTAGGAGTTATCCTTAGAAGTCGTCAAGAATCATACGATTTGTATGATGTGAAGTTGTGAGTTTAACAGTGTAGACTCCCTAAGATTCTTTTCAAGTTATGAGTGGGGGGCTACAAGTCGTATGGAAATGTTACTAGTCATAGGTTTAGACTCGTATGTTGACCAGTGTATACTCTCTTGGATTCTGCCAAGCTTATGAGTTAGGATTCCTAGTCGTACCTCACCATATAAGTAGTATGGTTGAATCGTGAAGACTGGCGACCAATTTCTGAGAAGCTTAGTTAAAGGGCCTTTTGGTCTTTTCCCCTTTATTAACTCCTAACCCATGACCTATGTTCCCAAAGGAGCGTATTTTCCTTCCCTTTTCAAACAATTAAAAACATTATCTCTCCTCCTATCCTCAGGAACATCAAGATTAGGGTTTCTCTTACCAAGTCACCTTTCAAGTCACAAAGTTCAAGCTATCTTCACAAGTCAAGGAATTCCAGGTATGTGGGGTTTATGAACAAGGATATTCTTTCATCCTTGTGCCCAAAAAGTATAATTTTGAGATTTAATTTACTTGTTTTGATAAAGGTTCATACCCAAATAACCATCTTCTTGAAGTATGATACTACTATGTGATTGAAAGCTTTAAGTGCATCAAGGTTTATATATGTCCATGTTTTGACTCATAAGATTCATATTGTGATTTGAATTCGTTATCTTGACTGAGATATTGTTGAAAGATTTCAAGATGATTATGTAGCATGATGTTTTGTTATGAATTTCTATAAACTAAAGCATGAATTCCAAATCCTAAGCACAAGTACTGAATTTACAAGAAGCTTATCCTCTTAAGTTCCATTGTTATGTGTTATAAGATGATTTAAAGAAAAGCTTGATCTTTTGATCTAAAGATAAGACATGAAATACACACACTATTCATCTTGATTAAGACTTAAAGTAAAGAGAAGCATAACTGGTTTTCATTTTATAAGACCTTATGCTATTTAAAGGTGGATTTCTTAAAGTATAAGCATATAAGTATTTTGGGAGTAGTATTTAGCACCAAGAAAGGGATGCGGATGAGCATATCCTAAATTCCTGAAAACTACGAGCCACCATAGGTTAAGCTTTTTTCCAATATGGATGAAGTTCAGTGATCACTTAAGATAAGGTTCTATTTTGATGGCAAGGGTAGAACAACTCTCCCCAATGTGGGTATGACGTTGGACTTCATGATAGCTCACATAGTTTATATCGGTTAGAAGAATCTTCCATAAGAAAGATTAAAATAAAAGATTATAGAATCTAGGTGTTATGGCTAACTAAGCTTATTCATATGCTTTCAGATCCATATTTTATGATCTTGCGTTTGTTATTTATATTCAAGTCCAAGGTGAGTCATTTACACTTAGTATGTATCATTTGAAAATGCATGTATGTATTCAGCCCTGTATTATTTTTTTATGCATTCACCCCCACATACTTAGTACATTCCAGAGGTATTGACCCACATATATGTCCATGTGCTACATTATCTTATAATATAGGTTTGGGTGCTCGTCTCCAGCAGCACGATTGACTACGGACATCATCACCTACATCCCGACTTTTGGTGAGTCCTCATAGTCCGAAGACCTAGATTATCAGACTTTCTTTCAGTGATACAAGTACTTTAGTTATTTGATTTCCATTTATGTTTGGATCAGTTGGGGTCTGTCTCAGTGGCTCTCTAGTCAGTAGTAGAGGTTTGTCAGACGGTGTATGTTTTAAGATCAACAAGTTTGTTTAAAGTTTTCAAGTTAAAAACTTTCATTAAGATATAACATCGCTTACTTTTAGTTTCTATATAAGTCAGTTCACTTTTCATATGAGTTTCAAGTTAAACGGGTATCATGGGTTAGCTTAGGGCTATTCGTAGCCTTGAGCGCCGTTGTAAACTGATTGAATCATGCTGAAAATCATGTATACTTATCAACTCATATAAAATCATGTCAAAATGCTAAAATTCATCTCATAATAACAATCACATAAGTGAAAACATGGGTGAAATTAAATCCATGTGCTAACTGAACTTTAAATCACATGATAATATCATAATACTGAAAACATGAAAAATGAATATGAACCCTAGCCATTAAATCTTTAAAAACTCATGTAAAACTCAATTTTCGGGCACAAGGATGAAAGGTTATCCTTGCCCAAACACCACATACCTGAACTTGATGAATTCTCTTTGAAGGAATCTTGAATTTGAGACTTTGAAGCTTGAATTAAGGAAAAGAACCCTTATTTGATGTTGATGAGAGTCTGTGAGAAGAGGAATCATGTATTTGGGTAATGGGATCAGAGAAAACATGTTACTATTAGTTATAGGATCATTTAGGATGTAAATGACCTATTTGCCCTCAAAAAATTAAAGAAAAACACGAGTTTGTGTTATGCGACCATAGGAGCAGCACTCTCTTATAGTGGAACAAACAGGGCATGCCACGCTCTTATCGCGGAGCACACAGGGCGTGCCACGCTCTTATGGTGGAGCACACAGGGTGTGCCACGCTTTTATCGCAGACCCTCACTGGGTCGCTCGCAAAAATGCTTATAACTTTTTGCTCGGGTATCAGATTAAGACAAAATTGGATGCGTTGAAAAGAGGATTCAATTACCTTTCATTTGGTTGGTATTGAGCTACAAAAATTAATATATTACAGAAGTTATGCATGTTTAAAATTTATCCTTGTAGAATCGAATACCAAAACTCAATCGATAACAATAGTTCTCAACTCAACTTTGCTCTAAGTGTTTTTATGAACATTCTTCACATCAAAAGCACTTTATGCACTAGGTAAAAGATCATGACACTTATACATGATTAAAATAATTATTTTTGAATCTATAAACATATGACGAACAGTCAGAAGCTTAGCTAGAAACTTGTGAGGGTACTACACATACCAAAGGAAGAAGTACAAGCAGCATAAATAAAAATCAAATGCCAAATTTCAGAATCAGAAAGTTCCAAAATAGAGATTTCACAATCCATACACAACATTAAGGGATACAAGAATATTAAGCATGCAGATAAGGGAGCATCGGCCACACAAATAGCAAAACAAAGAAAACTCGTAACAAATCACGAGATACATGTACAAATGTAATAATATAGCCAGTAATGGGATCTAAAGGGATTGATTAGATGGTATTAGCTTTATTTTAAGCTCAATTTTCTGAGAAACAAGGAAGATTAGGAATCAAACAATCAGTTCGACAAAAATAGGAGTAACATAAATAGGTATATAAAGAGATTATAGAGATTCTATTGGAGATTCTTCTTTTTGCAATCTCAAATCTACAGACATGAAGAGCTACAAAGGATACATCATAATCTACAAAGGAAACTTCACGAACTGTCATTGTACTTACAGATCTATCCACATGGCATTCGCGCATTTAGTGATTGCACGTGAACAATCAATTAAGTAGGCGTTTGGCAATGAAAACTAAAAAAAATTGAAGTTGGAGTTGAAGTTGGAGTTGGAGTTGGAGTTGGAGTTGGAATTGGAGTTGAAGTTGGAATTGCAGTTGTGTTGGTCATATATTTTAGGAATTTTTTTAGACTTTTGAAAAGATTTTTTTAAATATAATTTCATACCCCCAATTTTTAAAAATTATCAAAATCACCCAACTTAATTAATTTACCTACAAGATACAACCAAATATGAGACGAGATAATAATATTGTCTTTACTATTGGTGTTGGATAAAGAGTCGCAAGAATGGACGGATTAAGGTTCTGTTGTATCATTACGAGATTTTGAGGAAGAAGAAGAAAATTGAAGTTGCCTTCGATTTTGAGGTCTTTTATCAATGGAAATAAGAAGAAGTGGTTAATGGGTAGTTAGGCGTTTAAATTCGATTATTGGTTGAAATTAATAAAGTATGAAATTTCAAAGAAGCCCACGTTCAAGGTATTACTCAGTAAATACATATATATCTTAACTTAAGATTGAATCTTCTAGTTTAATTCAAATTGAATTTTTTGTAATCCTTTTTTTCTCGAGGAGCTGGATGAGAAGAAACTCTCACGTCCGGTTTTGTAGTAGAGATGGAATTCAGAAACAATCATCAACTATAACCCCAAAAGAATCAGATTTTGTAAACAACATAGAGGAATAATGAAGGAAATATCTTATCAAGGTAATCATATTTCTTTCGGTAAATATGCTCTTCAGGCACTTGAACCTGCTTGGAACGGATATGAAAATAATGGTCAAAATCGGATTGAATTGAAAATACCCCTTCTTTCACTTATTAGGATTTAGGACTCTAATTACCCTTACCTAGTTGGTTATATTAAACCATTTTCACTATGTGGAGGACATTTTTAACCTTTTCTCTTCAATAATATGACGACATTTGAGTTTTATTTATTAATAGCTGACTTTGTTTTTATACCCAACAATCTTTCTTTTGGGTCAATCTTGTGAGATTTTCTGTGTGATCGAGCATTTATGGCCACTAAATCCCAGAGCTAGCTTATTCATGTCATTACTATATATCTGTCTTGGCAAACTACTAACAACATGAAGTAATATATATTGTCCATTTGTGGAATAAGTCCGCACGTTTTTCTTTTGGAACACTGCATACCATTAAGAGCATCCGTCTACTAATTTCTCAATTTTCTAACTCAATTATTATTAACAAGTAGTGTTGTGGCTAGAGAAAAGCGAAGATTATTGTATACATGGTACGTTTCCATACATGCACAACTTCAACGTTTACATGTGGGGAGTGAAGACTATTCTATATGAATTAACCGATTAGTCCATTTAGAGTTGGTTATATGTTTTTCCTTGTCAGTAGTTTGGATCATTTAAAGAGGAGACTAATGTATACATGCAAACCCGTGGGGCTTGTTCTCGAAGGTCCAACTCAACCTCAAAAACTAATTTATGAGGGGAGGATTTACGCTAATACACTTTAAAAATCCTTTAAGTCCAGACACAATTGAAGTATGGATTTGGAGCCTAAATGTGGATGAACTTGAATCCGACATCATGTAATATGGTACTTGTTGGAAAACATATGCACAACGGAAGCATTTCAGAAACATATTGCTTACATGAATAATAAATAATACATGGTTTATCCTAGAACACATACAATTATGCTAGATCACATAAACTCGTTGAAATTTAATTCGATAAAAATATTTTGAAGCGTGAACACGTATCATGCAAGCAAGTCTTTGTGAACACGTATCATCAAGCAAGTCCGACTCCGATTTTGCAGTCTTCTGCAATAATTCCAACTTAACAATCAAACTATCTCAATACTTGAATAGGCAAGTATCAAATAGAAATTGATAATCTTTCTAGATTAGAAGAATCCCTACTTATAGAGATGTTTTTTCGAGTCAAAAAAAGAAGACAAAAATCCGTTTGTCTTCTAACAAGAAAACAAATGCATCCCTTTTTTCTAGAAAATAGGTCTGAGTTCTAGTTAAATATTAGCACTACATGGACCACAAAATTAATTACTAAGGCTCCCTATTATGGAAATAATTTAAAATTTTGATTTGAATTATTATTATCATGATAAATTACAAATCATTCTACTAGAAATTCGTAATTGCACTCTTCTATTTATATTGTGAAATTCCTCATTAAACACCATTATTATGTAATTTCCCATGTTAAGATTATAGATACTAATCAATAAATTAAATTACTGATGAATTCAATCTAATGATTAATTTTCTTAGAGCACTGCATAACTTATTTCATATGTCGGGTTCATAAAATTCACTTGCAAGATTTGACACAATGAAAACTTATAAGCTTCTCAAGAAGGCATATCATCAATCTCTATACCGAAAACATGGATTCCACCAACCAACCTATTTCTAATCAATATATATTATTATCATCTAATCTACCAGGCATATTGACTCATCTCAGAATCTCAACTTTTAATAAATCAAAACGATAATTAATATATACAGCTCATAATAGTTATATCAAGATTGAGAATATAAGTACATTTAATAGTTCAGAGAATATGTTTTTGTCAGTCAGTCTAAAACATCTATATGTGCTCGATCTCACTCAATACATACAAAATGCACTAGCACAAGAAGTTGAAACTTCACCGTTCCCATAATCAAGATAAATTACATTTAGTCTTGCGCTACAATCATACCAATGGCTTGTCCAATTTTCATCCTAGATTGTGAACAAAAAAATTTATACTTATAAGAGCCGATGATTTAATCCTTTACGTATAAGCTAAAATTTTATACACTAAATCATCTACTATATAAGTAAATGGACACGTAAACGAACACATGATCTATTAATCTCTTACTAAAATTGATTTAACAATTATTCTATAATAAATATTGTATCTAAACACATGGTCAATAATATATACATCATTGTTAATAGTATATATCCCAACAATCTCTGATTTAGTATATATCTCAACAATCTCCCATTTAGACTTTTAACCATCACAATTATTATAATATATTATATCTAAACACATGGTTAATAGTATCCTAATAGTACCTTGGTATAACTTAACTCCAAAGGTTAGTTCATCATTAGAAGAGATTTGATCAAGTCCATATAAATAGATTAGGGGTCCATTTCTAAACCAATATGGAACTCTAAACAAGGTGGGTCGGAGGGGTCCCGGTGAACCCTATCCCCCTAACTCCGCCCTATGCAAGAAGCAATATTAATTATAGTTGCACAAGAGTTAAATATTGCAGCAGCAGCAGCATCCCTATTGTTGCTCTTGCGATCTCTATAAGGGGTCGTTTGGTAGAATGTATAAGAATAATGTAAAATATGGTGTGTTAGTAATGTTTGTATTAGTAATGATTGTGTTAGATATGCTTGCATTAGTTATACTTGTATTTTTCTTATGCAGTGTTTGGTTTGATATATTAAAAATAACAATAATTAAATAATTTTTTTAAAAAAAAAATACAAAAATATCCACCATATATATTTTGGAAAAGATGTGAAATGTTTTTTGAGGGATAATAGTGTCTTTAATCATGTTAGTGCATGTATTGAATCCATTGCATTGCTAATACCATGAATTTTGAGATATTAGTAATACACACTTTAATACACAATAGAGTGTATAACTAATGTAAGCATTAGTTATACATAGGGTGCAAAAATATACCGAACAAGATATTAATAATACACATTAAACTAATGCATACATTAATTTTCTAATACACTCTACCAAACGACCCCTAATAGGTTTGCATATGTAGCTAAGGGTGTCAAACGGGTCGGGCCGACCCGGCCTGATTTGATCCGGCCCGGTAAGCCCTAGGGCTTAAGGGTTCCGGGTCCCGGGCCGGGTTTTTTGTTAAAATGGGCCCGGTTAACCCGGCCCGGATCAAGCCCGGTCCAGGCCCGCCGGTTAACCGGCCCGGCCCGAAAAATAAAAAAAAATTGGATTTTGGGCCAACTAGCCGTTGGCCCAACGGCTATATAGCCGTTTTTGGGTCCAAACGGCTAGTTTGGGCCCATTTAATTAAAAAAAAAAAAAACTTTAAAAAATATTTTTTAATCCCCAAAAAAAATCTATAAATACCCTACAACTTCAAATCATTTTTCACACAATTTTTCACTCTCTCAAATCTCATTCTCTCTCAAATCTCAATTCTCAATTCTCTAATATTCAATATATTTAATTTCTTAAAGTGTTCACTTTAATTTTTTAATTTTCGTTTACAAAGTACGAGCGGAAGTTTCTAAAGTCGCAATCTTCGGATACTTCCAAAATTTGGTATTGTCGTTCCATCTCTTACGTTTAATTTTTATTTATTGTATTAATTGTTTAATATTTAATTTTATTATATTTGTGTATTTTGAATATTTTTAGTTTAATTTAATTTATATTATGGATAAATTAAAAAACCTCGCTGCTAAAGGTGTTAAATTTTTTTGTCCCGGAAGCGGTAGTGGTAGTAAAAAGCGAATTACTAGCGGTAGAGGTAGTTCAAGTAATAGATATACCCGTGTGTCTTCGCCTCCGGTACCGCTTGGTACACCTTTTGAGGAAGAAATAGGTGTAGGTGCTCACGATATGGATTATGTAGAAGCTCAGGAAAATTATGGTATAGAAGAAGAAAATGAAGTAGATGCAGTTAATTTAGACGAAGATAATGAAAATATTGCTGAAACACCCGCAGTAGGAGATGCTAACGTTAGATCTGAATCAGTTAATCTCCCTTCCCGTCCTCCCAGTTCCCCAAAACCTCGTAAAAGAACTAGTATTGCATGGCAATTTTTTGAACGTATATCAGATATTGAGGTGCAGTGCAATATTTGTCAACAAATATATAAGCATAGAAGTGGAGGCAAGCAAGGGGGTACGGGTACATTAATGAGACATATAGATGAAGATCACAAAAGAGAGTTAAATATTGCAAAAGGTGGTGGGGATGTTGGTGGGTCAACGCAAACTAGAATGGACCCAACAACCGGTCAAGTAGCGAAAAAGTATAATAAATTGAGGGACAGGGAAGAAATAGCTAAAATGGTAGTTGTGGGTTGTTTGCCTTTTAGTTTTCCTTCTTCTGATGCTTTTATTCGTTATATACAAGAAATTTATAATCCTATGTTTAATGGTATTCCTAGAACTACTTGTCGGTCTGATATTCTTAGACTCCATTCACAATATTGTTTTTATTTATCAACATTGTTAAAAAATATTCAATGTAGATTGTCCCTAACTTCTGATCTTGGTCGTGCTGTAAATAAAAATGATTATTTAACCGTTACTTGTCATTGGATGGATAGTAATTTCGTGATGCAAAAACGTATTCTTGCTTTTTTATTTGATGAAGATCGTAAACATACTGGACAATTTATTGCTGATTCTATTGTTAAAATTGCCGGATACTATGGTATAGAAAATAAAATTTTATGTATTGCTTTTGATAATGCTTCTAACAACAAGACTGCTATAACAAAAATAAAATCTACGCTATCTCCGCCCTTGCCTGAAATTTTTCATATTAAGTGTGCATGTCATATATATAATTTAATTGTAAAAGATAGTCTTGAGTTTTTTGAGCTTTATATTGAAAAAATTCGTCTTGCCGTTGGTTTTATTCAAGGAAATAATCGTAGATCGAGAATTAGAGAATTTAAAGTTAAATGTCAAGAAAATGGACTTACACCGATTTTGATGCCTGAGGAAATTGATACTAGATGGAATTCTACGTATGAATTTTTAAAAACTTGTTATAAATATAGAATTCCTATTACACTAGCTTTTAACCAACATTGCGGTTCATTTGCTGATTCTGCTGATTGCATGCTACATAATTCTGATTGGGTTGTAATTAATGATCTTGTTAAGTTTTTAGAAAAAATTTATGTAGCTACGGTTGAATTTTTCGGTGCTTACTATCCTACTGTTTGTAATATTTTGGCATATATAGCCGATATTTCTGGTTTGCTCCAACAATATAAAAATAAAGAAGGTTATAAAGAAGCTGTTGGCGCCATGTTTACGAAATTTAAAAAATATTTTTTCCCGATTCCCCCTATTTACTTGGTTGGTGCTATGCTAAATCCGTGCATGAAATATAATAATATGTGTCACTTTAGTACTCTTATTTATACTAACTTAGAAATAAATACTAACCATGATTCTGAACAAGTACAGCCTGATTTGTGGACGGCTACGGCTGATGCAAAAGATTATATAGAAAAATTATATAATCACTATGCTGATTTATTTGATTCAGCCGTACCTACAAATATCACTCCAACTGTCGCTCCTCATCCTCCCGAGGAGCCATCATCTTCTAAAAGGCCGGCACATAGTGGTTTTTCTGATTTGTTTTATGATTTAAATTGTTGGAACAGTGTTGATGAGAGAACTTACACATCAACTTATCGGGAAGAGCTGAAATATTATCTTCGGACGGCACCAGAGGATCGCAGACGACGGATCAACACGCTGGATTGGTGGAGGAATAATGAATCACAATATCCTGTGCTTTCAAGATTAGCTAGAGATATCTTGAATGTTCCAATGTCAACCGTTGCATCAGAGAGCGCCTTCAGTCAGGGACGACAGCAGCTTGGAGACAACCGACACTCATTGGGAAGCAATGCAATGAATGTTCTAGTTTGCCTCAGAGATTGGATTAGAGCAGAAAGAAGAAACCAAGGAATGGAACCGGAGCCGAGCGACGAGCTGAAACTAGAAGAAATTATGACTTCACGGGAGAACTCAGCAGAATCAAGTCCAATGCATGGTTTTGCCCCCGTTGACTTTGATTATCCTATGCAAGTTCCCATTAATATTAACATGAATGAGTTGGAAAAAATGATGCATAATTTATAGATTTTTCATTCATGTAAATTATAAATTTTGGATCATTTTGCAATCAATAAAATTCCCCAAATTCATTCAGTCCTTAGTCGTTGTTTTTTATTTATTTTTATTTAACGATTTAAAATTTTAAATTGAATTTCTAGTTTTCTACTTTAAATTAAAAACTTACTTCTAATATATTATTAATTTACTACCAAATATTATTAATTTATTATATTAAGTAGCATATGTTTTGAATATTTGTGCATATATCTTCTATAGAAGTGTATATTTAACGTATACATGTGTATATGTTTTATAAATTAGTATATAAGTATATCTATACATATTGTAATGTATATATAATGTAGTATATTTTATAAGTAGTAGTATATATACATTTAATGGTGCGTATACACGTGTATATATCTTCTATAGAAGTGTATATTTAATGTATACATGTGTATATGTTTTATAAATTAGTATATAACTATACAAATATATATTGTAATGTATATACATTATAGTATATTTCATTTAAAGTATTACATATACATAGAATAGAGTGTATATATGTGAATGGATCTTCTATAGACGTGTATATTTAACGTATACATGTGTATATATTTTATAAATTAGTATATAACTATACAAATATATATTGTAATGTATATATATTGCATATATCTCATTTAAAGTATTACATATACATAGAATAGAGTGTATATATGTGAATAGATCTTCTATAGACGTGTATATTTAACGTATACATTACTTTATGTTTTATAAATTAGTATATATATTGTAGTATATACTTTTTTTAAAGTAGTACATATATATTGAATGGTGCGTATATATGTGTATATATCTTCTATAGACGTATATCTTTAAAGTATACAAGTGTATATGTTTTATAAATTAGTATGTAACTATATATATATACATATTATTGTATATATATATATGTATATCACTATATTGTAGTATATATTTTATTTAAAGTAGTACATATATATTGAATGGTGCATATATATGTGTATATATCTTCTAAAGTAGTATATATTTAACGTATACATGTGTATATGTTTTATAAATTAGTATATATATATATTGTAGTGTATATATATATATATTATACTATTATAGCAAATGTTTTATTTAAAGTAGTACGTATAGTCATATATAATTATCTATTGAATGGTACGTATATATGTGTAATTGTTTATACTTTATATATTTTTTTAAAAATATATATTGTATATTGGAGTGTATATAGTGTATATTGGATTTTTTATTTATTTTTTAAACGGGTTTGACCGGTTTTTAACCGGGTTTGACCGGGTCTTGGTGGGTTTGACAGGATTGAGTTTAGTGGGCCGGGTTCGGGTGGATTTTAATTTTTTTACTGTTTGGCCCGGCCCGGCCCGGTTAACGCCAAACCCGGCCCGGAACCGGCCCTGAACCCGGGTAAAATGGGAGGGCCGATTCCGGGTTGGCCCGGCCCGGCCCGTTAGACACCCCTATATGTAGCTGGTCTTGTGAACTGTTATAGTAAATGCAATGTGCATGTTCAAAAGCTGAAAAACATTTAGTCGCAAGATATATGAATTACAACTAGGAAATTTAATGCAATATTGGACATTGACTTGTATGCATTATTTAATTTTTATCAATTTTGAGACCATATACTTTATAAGTACTGTATTAGCATGTGCATCTCTTTTTGAAATGAATACTGATATTGAGGAAATTGTGGCAGACACCTATGTTGTGGAGGTACTGTCTGTGCATCACTGCATCTCATCCACTAACGGATCGTTTGATGTGAGGTATAAGAGATAAATAATTTCAGGATAAAATAAAAGATTACTTTATTTCATGTTTGGTGCGAGGTATTAGTTAGTACCGGTATTATTTGTCCCATAATTTACATCATAGTGATGGAATAAGTTATCTCATATACATTATATGAATAACTAATCTCAAAATTAATTATTTTGGGATAACTCTTTTCCAACCAAACGACCCCTAATAAAGTTATAGTGGATCATAGTTAGCTAGAAGCTCCGTAATTCTTTTTATTTCAAAGCAATAGTATTTGAGTCATCTTGAGCATTATTAATTAAAGAAATTGACTTAGCCTCTTTTTTTTTTAGTTGGAATTTGAATCATCAAAAGTTTTCACTAGTGTTCTACTGGTCATAGATAATTTGATGGTTAAACTGAGTCTTTTTGGAAAATTTTAGTAGCTCAGTTGGTTGACTACTTAAACTCTCACCTTCTTGATGAGGATTAGATTCCTCATATTGTTTTAATCCCCTCCCCATTTCTCCTAACCCTACTACTAATTTTTACTTAAAAAAAGATTATAAGTCGTTTCCATGAAGTAAACCTTTCCCTAAGCGCGCGCCTTAATTGATAATTTTCCATTCTATGAAGAGGCAAATATTGGTCATATCTTTTGTGTAAAAAAAAAAAAAAAAGAAGAAGAAGATGAAAACTAGCTCAGTTAATTTTAGCGATACCAAAGAAATCTCCTGAAGCCAGAGGTCAAGGATCCGTCTATTCAACATTCATCAACATCGTCCTCGGCTTCGAGCAAGCAATTTCTCCTTTGAAATAGTAGTGTTCGATAAACTTTGATGTAATGAACTTCATGGGACGTTGAATTAAAAGGGACAAACAAGTTTGTTAATTAAGTGGGGTTCTTCAAGTTTTAAAAATTAGGTAAAAGTGACAAAAAAATATCAGTTTTTTTTTTAATATTTTCGCTCCAATAACTAAAAAGATTGTCTCAACAACTATCAAAATTGTTCGACAACTTTGCAAAGTTGTTCGATAATTGTGCAAAGTTGTTGGACAACTTTGATAATTGCTGGGACAACTAATACAGTTATCGAACAACTGTCCCAATTGTTTAAGCGACTTTGAGGGTATTTGGATTGATTTATTTTTAAGTGTTTTTGACTTTTAAGTTTTGAAAGTGTTTGACAAGAATAAAAACACTTTACTTTAGCTTGAAAAGTACCAAAAAAAAAAAAAAAAAAGGTCAAAAGTAGATTGTTGTCTAGTTTTGGCTTTTAGCTTATAACTTTTAAGTCACTTAAAATAAGTCAATCCAAACACTCTTTATTTTTTTTAACTTAATAATATTGTGGGATTCACTTATCATCTTTATTTAATTAAATACTTATGCCTCATTTGTTTGCACTTAATGGAGGTCTGAATGGTTCAGACTTCAGACCATTAAGTATATTTATTTTTTATTAAGATTTTAGCTCTGAATAGGTCTTAATTATTCAGATCTACAATTAAGTCTTAATAGGTCTGAAAAGATATTTTGGTATTGGATAATATTCACCACTCTATTCATAAACAACAGTCATCACCACTAACCACCTCTGTCACCGCCACCACTGTCAACCACCACCCATTGCTACCAACCACCTCCACCATCACAGCCACCATCGACAACAAATATCGCTATCAACCACTATTGTCAACCAACACCACACCTACTACCTCTATTATTCTAATTATATTCACCGCCACCACTACCGTCTGTCAACATCATCAATCTATGGATCGCCTTCCAAATATACAGAGAAAACCCAGAAATATAGAGAGAGAAATAAACGAAGAAGAATGGGAATTAAATTGGTTCAATTACAGTTGTCCATCATTAACTGGACTCTCTGAAAAATATCTATTTAGCATATATATTTACAATCAGAATATTAAAGTATCGGTGTAAAGTATAAATGTGGGTCGGGTACTACACGAATAATGGGCCTTATTTATTATTGGGTCTAACACCCCCCCCCCCTCAAGCTTGAGGATGAAGAAACACCGAGCTTGGACAGTAAATGATTATGGAGCAGGCCAGTCAGAGGCTTTGTCATGATGTCTGCAAGTTGCTGGGAGCTAGGGATGTAATGTAGAGAAATGAGACCAGCTGAAAGACAAACACGAACATAGTGGCAATCCACATCGATATGCTTGGTCCGTTCATGAAAAATAGAATTTTTAGCAATGTGAAGCGCAGCCTAACTATCACAATGAAGCGGAAGAGGGTTAGTAATAGACAAACCAAGGTCACCAAGTAAACGAACCAGCCAAGAGATCTCAACAACAACTTTGCACAAGGCACGATACTCGACCTCAGCAGAGGAGAGTGAGATCGTAGGCTGTTTTTTGCTTTTCTAGGAAACAGGGCAGCCTCCAAGAGTGATAAAATATCCAGAAATAGATCAGCATGGAGAAGCACAGCCCGCCCAATCAGAATCAAAGTATGCACACAAGGAGAAATCAGATTCCTTAGAGAGAAGAATACCCTGAGCAGGGGCATTGAGAAGGTAGCGAAGTACATGAACAGTGGTAAGCATATGAGGGATTTGTGGATGCTGAAAAAACTAACTTAAGTGTTGCGCAGAGAAAGTAATATCTGGGCGAGTATGTTTCAGGAAATTAAGTTTTCCAATGAGTCTCCTGCAACTGCTAGGATCGGCAATAGGCTCGCCCATGTCGGCAATGAGCTTAATAGAAGGATCTAATGGAGTAACAATGGGGGAGAAATGGTCACAATGGAACTCAGTGAGTAAGTCAGTAGTAAACATATGTTGACTCATGAAAAGACCTTAAGGATGAGAAGAAATTTCTAAGCCTAAAAAATAGTGAATAGAACCAAGATCCTTGATCTTAAATTAACAATCCAGAAATGATTTGAGAGAATTCAGCTCAGTAAGGTCATTTCCAACTAATAAAATATCATCTACATAAACCACAAGAATAACCAGTGAACTAGAGGCAGACTTAGTAAAGAGAAAGTAATCATTCTTGCTAGGAGTGTAGCCTCGGGAGAGCAAGGCTTCTGACAACTTGAAAAACCATTGCCTGAAAGTCTGCCTAAGGCCATACAAAGACTTGCGCAACTTACAAACCAAAGGAGAGGCAGTAAAAGAAGAACTAACTTCAAGATCAAGAGGAAACTTCATGTACACTTCTTCATGGAGGTCACCAAGAAGAAAAGCATTGTTCACATCCAATTGAGAAATATTCCACCCCTTCTTAACAGCAATGGACAACAAACATTTGATATTAGTTAGTTTAACTACAGGAGAAAACGTTTCAGTAAAATCAATGCCTTTCTTTTGAGTGTCACCCCTTACAACTAATCGAGCCTTAAACCTCTCCACGGTGCCATCAGCCTTGTGTTTTATTTTATAAACCTACTTACAGGGTATGGCTTTCTTATACGGAGGAAGGGGGATAATATCCCAAGTACGATTTGCATCAAGGGCTTAAAATTTCTTTTTCATGGCCTCCTTCCAAGCAGGATGAGACGCTGCCTGTTGAAAATTTTGAGGCTCATGCAAAGGAAGAGCAAGAGTGGGCATTGTAGAGATGGAAGGAGCAGGGAAAAGTGCTGAAGAACAAACAAAATCAGATAAGTAAGCAGGGGTAGTGGTAAATCTAAAATATTTCCTGGTTGGGACTGGTGGAGGAAGAGAAACTGAAGAAGATGTAGGAGAAGATGAAGGGTAGAGAGGACCAGATGGAACATGGAAAGAAGAAACTGAAGTAGAGGGAGAAGGCACATCCACAAAGGGAGTATCAGATGAGAAAAAAATAGGAGAAGAAGAAGACTTGTAAGGAAAAATGTGTTCATGAAACACCACATCTCTATAAAAGAAGATAGAGGAATTGGAAAGGGAAAGAAGCTTGTAACCCTTTTTGCCACAAGGGTAGCCAAGGAAAATGAAGAAAATGGATCTGGAATGAAATTTATCTCTGCCAGGCCTGGGAACATTGGCAAAACAAAGACAACTAAATGATTTGAGGTGATCATAAGAAGGTGCAGTACCATGCAATTTTTCAAAAGGAGAAAGATTAAGTAAAACACTAGAAGGCATTCTATTTATAAAAAAGTGGCAGTGAGAACACAATCACCCCAATATTTCAAGGGAAGGTTGGATTGGAAAAGAATGGCTTTAGAAACCTCTAAAAGATGTTTGTGTTTTCTTTCCATAACTCCATTTTGTTGTGGAGTATAGGGAATAGTGGTCTGATGGAGAATACCATGCTCAACAAAGAAAGAAGTTGTTGCAGCACTGTTGCCCAACTCAAAAGCATTATCAGACCTAAAATTTTAGACAAAAAGGTGAAATTGAGTGTGCATCATAGCAGTAAAGGCCTTGAGAATAGGAAGGGTATTACTTTTGCAGGAAAGAAGGTTAGTCCAGGTCACCCTGGTGAAATCATCTACTAGGGTAAGGAAATATTTAAAACCATTATATGCTTGAGTATTATAATGACCTCATATATCAATGTGAACTAGTTGAAAAGGGGCAGTAGAATGAATAGTGCTATGGGGAAATGACATTCGTTGTTGTCTAGCCATAGGACAAATGGAGCAAATGAATGATTGTTTAGCAGAAACTTTATCAGCCAAATAAGAAATTAAGTGCATTCTATGAAAAAGCATATGCCCTAATCGTTGATGCCAAAACAAATTAGTTTTATTTATAACCTCAGTCTTATTACAAGTAGGAAGTTGATTACAAGTAATATCAACTCTGGAAATAGAATGAGAAACAGTAGAACTAGAAGCAACAGAATTTATAGCGGTGGAAGAACTGAGGAAGAGATCAGCATCCGGATGTAAGTAGTAAAGTCTGCCTGCAACCTTACCAATTACCAGTGGCCTATTCAGAGAAGGGCCCTATAAATAACAATGAGAATTAGTAAGTAAGGCATGACAATTTAGTTGGGAAATCAGTTGATGTATGGAAATTAAATTGAATTGAAAAGATGGAATAAGGAAGACATTAGAAAGGGTAATGTCATGTTTAAGAATTAAAGAACCAATGGAAAATACATTGACTTTATATCCATTGGGGAGAATGACTAGGAATGGTCGAGGAAGTGGAGAAATGCTATGCAAAAGATATTTGTAAGGAGTCATGTGGTTGGTGGCTTCGGAATCCAAAATCCAAGGATTAATACCCACTAGTGCAGATTCAGATGTATGAGAACTCAAAGAATTTACATCATATTCAGTAAAATAACCTGCAAAATCTACAAATCCAGTAGTTTCAGCAAATCCTTCAAATCTTAATACATTTTGGTTGACCCTGGATGAATAGAATACCTTGAGAAATGTGCCTCAGTCATAATTCTTTTTCTTAGCTCATCAACAATAGGCATACATAGCCGATTTTGGCATAGAAGTACTCCTTCTTGCGAAAGCTCAAATACCTTCGTCGCACTATTTTGAACATTCTCCTTGAGTTGCAATAAAACAGGATCTGCATCTTGCTTCTCTTTCACCTCATCTACTAATGAGGATTCCGCGGCATTATGCACAATAAGCTCCTCGTCCGGAGTTTCGAGAAGACGAACTCCTAGACTAGCTAATTGATGAAGATCTTTAATCATCCCTTGCCTTTCTACAGGTGCCATCATATCCTTACGACTCAACGCATCAGCTACTATATTTTCTTTCCCTGGGTGATACAAAATATCAACATCATAATCTTTTAATAGTTCCATCCACCTTCGCTGTCTCAGATTTAGATCCTTCTGACTGAAAATATATTGTAAGCTCTTGTGATCAGTATATATATAAACATGAACCCCATATAAATAGTGGCGCCATATTTTTAAAGCAAAGATAACCGCTGCCAGCTCAAGATCATGTGTGGGGTAATTTTTCTCATGTGGCCTCAATTGCCTTGAGGCATATGCTATCACCTTACCATGCTGCATTAATACACATCCTAAACCAATTCTCGAAGCATCACAATACACTGTATACCCTTCTGTACCTTCTGGAAGTACCAACACAGGTGTAGAAGTCAACTTATTTTTCAATTCTTGGAAACTCTCCTCACACGCATCATTCCATTGGAACTTGGATGATTTATGCGTTAGCTTAGTTAAGGGTGCTGAAATAGAAGAAAAACCCTCAACAAACTTTCTATAATAACCATCCAACCCAAGAAAACTACGAATCTCCGTAGGCGTTGTGGGCCTTGGCCAATTCTTCACAGCTTCTATCTTTTGAGTATCAACCTGTATGCCTTCATTTGATACAATATGGCCCAGAAATGCCACTGACTTTAGCCAAAATTCACATTTAGAAAATTTTGCATACAGTTTGCAATCACGAAGAGTTTGCAACGCCTGTCGCAAATGATTAGCATGATCCTCTTCTGATCTAGAATAAACTAGAATATCATCAATGAAAACTATCACGGATACATCTAGAAATGGCTTAAACACCCTATTCATTAAATCCATGAAAGCTGCAGGTGCATTAGTTAGCCCAAATGACATAACTAGAAACTCATAATGACCATACCTTGTTCGGAAAGCTATCTTGGGTATATGTTTTTCTTTGACTCTCACTTGATGATAACCTGACCTCAAATCAATCTTAGAAAAATATTTGACACCCTGTAACTGATCAAATAAATCATCAATTCTTGGAAGAGGATATTTATTTTTAAGAGTCACTTTATTCAACTGCCTATAATCAATACACATTCTCAATGTGCCATCTTTCTTGCGCACAAACAACACTGGTGCTCCCCAAGGGGAAATACTAGGCCTAATGAACCCCTTTTCTAGCAAATCTTTCAATTGCCCTTTCAATTCTCGTAATTCTGCTGGGGCCATTCTATACGGAGGAATTGAGATTGGCTTAGTGTCTGGTATCACATCAATACCAAATTCTACTTCTCGTTCAGGAGGTAAACCTGGAAGATCTTCAGGGAATACATCAAGAAATTCACTTACTACTGGTACAGTGTGAAGATCTGGTGATTCCGATTTTGTATCCTTTACTCTAACTAAATGACATATGTAGCCCTTGGAAATCATTTTTCTCTCTTTGAAATAAGAAATAAATCTACCTCTTGGTGCGCCAATCTTACCTTGCCATTCAATAACTGCTTCATTAGGAAAATGTAAATACATCTTTTTCGTACAACAGTCAATTTTGGCATAACAAGACGCCAACCAATCCATACCCATTATAACATCAAAATCTACCATTTCTAGTTCCACAAGATTGGCCATCGTGTCTCGACCACACATAATTACTACACAATCTTTATAAACTCTTCTAGCAATAATAGATTCCCCAACCGGGGTAGACACTTCCAACGGCTTATCTAACAATTCAGGGGTTCTTTTGAACTTTCCATCAACCAAAGGAGTAACATATGATAATGTAGAACAGGGATCAATTAGAGCATATACATCAAATGAAAATATGGACAACGTACCCGTGACCACATCTGGGGAAGCCTCTAGATTCTGTCGATCCGCAAAAGCTTAAGTGCGATTCTGAGTCCCGCTGGAACTGGCGACTCTTTTTTCATTTCTAGCGTGACCCGTAGGTTGTGCGCCCCTACCAGAATAAGATACCGGTGACGATGATGCAACAGCTGATCCCGAAGGTCGTGCTACGCCACCTGCGCCCCTTCGTGGGCATTCTCTCATCATATGTCCCGTCATACCGCACCAAAAACAAACATTTGTTCCCATTCGACATACGCCCATATGATGCTTTCCGCATTGATTACATAGCTCTCGAGAAGGTCTCGATTGGCTCATGTTCCCTTGCCCATGATAACCCACTGATCGCGAACTATGACCCTCACTTCTTTGCCCAAATTGACTGCCTCTAAACCCCTGATGCTGTGGTGGAGCACTAGCTGCAAAATAAGAAAATAATGGCCTAGGTGGTCTAGCAGAAAATTGAGGTCTAAAACCTCCCTGTGGCGCCATAAACTGCCCTGTAGATCTGGCCCTCTTAGAAGATCCACTTTCAAATTCCTGTGTTCTTTTTCTTTGCCTCTGATCTTCCATTTTCTGTGCAAATGCTTGGATCCTAGATATATCCATGTCTTTATTCAGTGCAATAATAGTACAATCCCTAACCAAATACGGATCCAATCCATCCACATACCGATGAACTCTGTCATCCATAGTAGCTATAACATTAGGAGCATATCTGGACAAAGAATTAAATCGAAGACTATACTCCCTCACACTTGTATTACCCTGCCAAAGATTTAAGAACTGATCCGCACGGGCCTGACGAGTCTCATATGGAAGATAATGATCAATAAATGCCTCTTTGAACTCTTTCCAAGTAGCTGGGGGTGCATCAATGCCCCTTGATCGTTTCCAATCTTCATACCAATATATAGCCTCACCTTTGAATTTATACGCGGCTAACTCCACTGTCTCTCTGCCCGATACATGCATCACCTCTAGGGACCTTTGGATCTGATTAATAATGTCCTGCGGATCTTCATTAAGATCGGATCCGGTAAAAGTAGGCGGATCCATCTTAAGAAAATCTTGCGTCCGAAGACTAGCCGCCCTATCAGTACCGCTAGAACCCGCGGCAGGAATAGCTTACCCTTGGACTTGACCGGCAATAATCCGGGTCAACAGTTGTACTGCATCCCTCATATCCTGATCAGCAGCATTAACAAGTGGTTCTGTAAATGTGGTTCGCCTCCCACTTATTTCATCTGGAGTGGAAGACATTTCAGATACCCGCTCAGCTTGAGCTTCACTCTGATTAACTTGTACAGGTGGTGACTTACTAGTCCCTTCTCCGGCAGCCACATCTACCTGCTCTCCGGTATTCTTACTTCCGGTATCCGGCATTCTTACTGTAATGAAAGAAACAAATGGATTCAGTGGTCAACTATGACTTCAGTTGCTATATAAGCTCTATGGCACGATCTATGATCTGAAGGAAAGAAACAATTTCCTAAATGTCCATAGCCTCCTGTTTATAGATGTGGTGCACAACACACCGATAAACAAGACTCTACGTAGACACGGCTTTGTAGACTCATTAGGACGAACCTCTCTGATACCACTTTTTGTCACGCCCCAAAATCCCATCGGGCCGGACTGACACCCGAAGTCGAGAAGGCCCGGGAGAACCCGTTCAAATACCTGTACTTTCACTTACATATCACCAAAAATTTGGACAGCACTTCGTTGCATATAGAAGGGTCTAATTACCTGTATCAGCACAACACGCACAAATATATATATATGTAATACTTGGCCGTCGGGGCCACCATATATACAAATATAACATCACTATATAAACTTCCATGACTTTACCCTTCCTTATGTCTACAAAGCCTCTAGGATATACATGACATAACTAGGGTCGGGACAAACCTCCCGCCCACACATGACTCCTGTACAATAACAAAACATAAGGAACCGACTCGGAAAACTCCGAAGCAAACTGGAGCTCACCAACAATAGTTGTATGACCTGGCTCCTATCTATGTTGTGTATGAGCTGAAGCACCTGTGCTTGCAGCATGAAATGTAGGTCCCCCGTGAGGGACGTCAGTACGAAATATGTACTGAGTATGTAAAGCTGTAAATAATCATATGTGATATGGGGGATCAAGAAAATCAGACACAAGTGAATAAATCATAATAGAAGTGAACCACACTTCATAAACACTTTTAGGATCATGTACATTATCATTAATCTGAATTGGGTTCTTGAATTCAAACACATTTGTGGAACGGTATACATTCGTTCATTTCATTCTTTACAATTATCATTCACCATTACCTCCTCCTCCCGAACCTCCAACCACCTAACAATAATCAATATTGTACCGTACTGTGACCATTAGGCTGCCCCCAGTACATATCAACTGTAATCATATCAAGTATCGGGATCGGCCCATGCTAGGCTTAAGCCCCTGAGCTACCACCCACACGTATATCAAGTAACACACATAAGAGATCTTTCCAATAACTTAGTTCAAAAGCTTTTGAGATTATTACATTAGTGTTCATGCCAATATAGTACCTTTGGAACAATGATACATCAATAGGAACCAAGTAATAGACCTTCTATACAATAACGATGTAATAAAGACTCATTGGTACATCAACAATGTGTTTCAGAATCATCAATATCACAACAATGAAATAAGAGCCTTTTGGTATATCAATGAAACATTTTGACATATATAGAATGGAAACAACTTTGTTGGTAACGTAGAACAATACATGTTTTTTGGACAACCTCGGAATCTTACTTGATGGAACATTGGTGTTTTCATGCCAAAGAACATCGTTAGAGTATGCTTTACATACCTCGTTGTAGATTCGGATACCAATTCAACACAACTTCCCGCCTTTACAAATCACTTATCTACAATGAAATGTTTGGCATCTAGTATTAGCAACCCAACACCACAATTCTCTTCCATAATTTCATACAACCAATATTTGCAAAGCATTCCAAAAATCAACTTGAGAAGTAGGTTTATGTGTATATATATATATATATATATATAATCATCATTTCAATACCACATCATCACACCAAATCCCTTCACAATTCAACATAATCCAACCATGCACAAGAATAATCCAACATCATTTCCAATCATCTTTCAACAACAATCAAATAACATACTTCTTATGCTCACATGCATATATATACATATCCATATAAATAACACCAACATAATTTACATCCTTACCATAAAATGGCCCTTTTGATTTCGAAGTCTTGTTGGCACAAATAAGGGGTGCTTCTCGAAGCCCTCGAGACGGTGAACACAACTACGGAATCAATTTGGATTTTCTACGGTTGAATCACAAGATAATTGGAGTTGAAATTAGGCTAGGGTTTCTTATTCTTCAATAATTTGGATGATAAATGATGGATATGAGGCTAAGTATATGTATATAATGACCAATTTTCGTCCATGAGGTGATGGAAAATGACCATATTGCCCTTAAAATTTAAGTAAATCCGAATCTGTCCATGGTGGACTATTTTGATAGGCTAAAGTAAATCGACCATAACTCTTTGCTCCAATAATGGATTTGGGTGAAACTAATTGCATTAGAAAGAAGACTCTCGGGGCTTCTCATCGATATATAGCAGCTCACACAGTTCATTTTGTACAAGGAGTTATGATCGTTTAAAGTCGACCCAAAAATCTGTTTGGCTGCCGTACTTTTGTGTGCAGAAAATTTCTGCATATTTACTGTTCATTGCGTCCACCGTTTTCAAGTTTCGAACATGCTCGCTTATATCCGATACTCATCTATTTTCAGAAATATTTATATCGTTGGAAAGCTAACTCGATAAACTTCGCATAGAAACTTCTACGAGCAAATTCCAGTATAAATAAAGTTGATTCCTATACACATATAATCAAACTATACCCTTGAAACCATCTCAAAATAATCAATACTCATACTTAAACTCATATATACCTAACTTATGATCAATACATATACTCCAACACATATAACCATGGTTAATGCACGTAATTAAGTACGGGGTGTTACATTACTATTAGATATGATAAAATTATATTAATTTTTACAGTAATAACATAATCAATCGCTCTTAATTAATTATTATGAGTCATCTAGGTATTAAGAAAATAAATAATATTTAATGAAAAATAAAATAGACATAAAATACGAAATTAATTCTTAATATTTTAAATTAAATTTTCATTTTTCGAACGATGATTTTACTGTATCACTCCTTACTATAAGTCATTTATGTATTAGAAAAATAAGAATAACAAAATTATATGTCAACATAAAATATTTGATTGACTATCAAAATTATATTAGTGCCACATAAATTGGGACGGGACAAAAGAAGATATAAAGCAACATGTATTATTTGAAAATGAAATAAAAATTATTGTAAATAACAATAATTAACAAAAAAAAAATAAAAAAATTGACTGATTTCTATTTCAGCTGCTTCAGTCGTGATTTTACTATATCGCCCCTAATTAATTATTATGGTCATTTAAACATTGTGCCACATAAGTTGAGACAGAAAAATATTATAAATCACAATGATCAAAAATTTAAATTATTTAAAAAATATAATTGATTGTCGTCGACACAAAATTCTGGACAAGGAGAGTAGCATATATTATTCAAAAATTACATAAAAAGTATTATAAATTTCAATTGTTAACAACTTAAAATATCTAAAAACAATTGAATATGTTATATATTTAAAAAAAATTACATGAAAAATACTAGAAATCACAATAATTAACAACTTAAAAAATTTAAAAGATATAAAATATTTGGTCGACTCTTGAAATTATATTAGCGTCACTGAAATTGGAATAGAAGAAAAGTATTATAAATCACAATAATTAAAAAAGACTTAAATTATCTTTAAAATATAATTGACTATCAATGCCACAAAAATTTGGACAAGAAAAGTAATGTATATTAATTTGAAAATTACATAAAAAAAATATTATAAATTACAATAGTTAACAACTCAAATTATCTAAATACATATTAAAATAACATATGTTGAACTCATGCTAGATTCCGGATGAATCCTAAAAAACATATGTAATTCTTTTATTAATTTTTTTTTATTTAAATATATCAAGATTGAAAAGATAAATAAATATCTTAATGTTGGATCCGTACTGACACGGTCATGCTCCTCTAGTTTAACAATACATGCCACAATTTTAATTGTAAAGAAACTGCAAAAGTACAATAAATTTAGATATTGAAAAACACATGTCATCCTTTTAATGGGTAAGAAACATGCAAAGAGATTTAAACTCTAAAATGTCAAAAATACCCTATGAGAACCACTAAAACTCAACATTCTTGTTTCTATATAGTTATGATATATAATTATTTCTATTTTATTTGAAAACAAAGAAACATGATGAGGCATATATGAGTCGAAAATAAATCGAATTTGTCATCAGTCTTGTTCTTTTTGTTTTTACAAGGGGTAGGTCTCATCTTCCTCATCACATGTTATTTTCAATTGCAGTCATATGGGCCTAAGGGCATTTAATTACCAAAATATATTTTAATTTTTTGTATATATATTTGAATCTCTATTATCTCATATTAAAAGCTCCCAAGACATTGGCAAAAGGTGGTCCAACATTGTCAAAAATTTATTTTTTAAGTTATCGTTTTGACTCACAGCTGTAACATTTTAGTACTAGTATTTTTAAATCCTCATTTTACTAATCTTGCCTCCACCATTAATTTTTATCGAAATGTGAGTTTATGGCTAAGTTACGTTTTAGTGTTCTCACTAATAGCATGTGCTAGGTGGATCGATTGCACTAATTGGGACCATGTAAATATTGCAATTTGAAAATATATACTTATATATAGCTACTTGATGTTGCTATTATTCACTTTTTTATTATTTTCGGCATGACTTTTTCGTTACTTCTTCTATATACTATTTATTTTTTATATATTTTACTTGAGTCGAGGGTCTATCGACAACTTCTTCTCCATCATAAAATAGGAGTAAGACCATGTATACATCATGATCGGAGCCACCTTAGGCGAAGGGTGATTCAATGCACACCCTTCACTAAAAAAATATGAGGTGCATGTGGGTTAATGTTATTTAATATGAGTATACATTTAATTTTGTACACTTTTAACATAATTGTGTATAAATTTTACACACCCTTCACCAACTTTTTAACTCGACCACCGCTATACAACACCCTTTTAAAAACTCACTCATGAAATTATAGTGGAATATTATTATTGTATGTGCTTATAAGTATTTGGCAAAAGAAAAACCAACACAAACAGAAACTTACGACTCAAGTAATTTTGCACAATAAAATTGCTAATAGATCACAATTAAGTTATAATGGCCACGATATTAAAATCACATAAATTCTCATAGAGTATAAAAATAAAACAAGATAAGTGAGATAATCCTAGCTCTGTTAAGATTCTTGATTATATAACTATATATAACCCAAACTAATATAACCTTACAATATAGCGTAATTACAAATACATTCCCCCTATTTTAACATCAAAAATAAATATATTTCATCATAATTAATAATTTTAATTCTGCTTCAATGGAATTATTTTATCCTGATGTAACCATCAATGCTGGTGGTTCCTACCTTCTTCCCCGTGACTTTATAATTACATAATTATTATTTTGAAAAACTTCTGCAACCCCACATGCCCACATATAACCTATGATGAATCAAATTATCCAAATACTAAATTTATCACCCACTCGTTGTATTCTCATTGGTCCAATATAAAAATCTTATCGATCTTTAATTTTTCAAATATAAAATCCTACACATTTTAAATAATAACTTTAATAATTATGTGCCAAGTATGATCAAGATGAAGTGTTATCCTATTAAGTTAGTATCTTGTTCTACATGTAATAAGTCAGCTTGTTTTGTTAATCAATCTGTAATATTGGTTGTAACAATGTAGCTATGGACTCCTCATTTTACCTAACTATTATGCATAAAATATCCTTATTAACAAAAAAGAAAACAAATAATAACTTGAACTCTCACGAGCTTAGAAATTGAGATGATATGAAGATCGATGAATAAAATTAATTCATTAATTATTGTATTTTATTTTTAAAGAAAACGTAGAATTCTGACTCTCTTTAATTAATCTAAATTTAAAGTTAAACAAATGTATAGAAAAAGAAGACTTGGGGTTACACATGTGACATGGTCAAAACCCTAGCTAGTCTTGCTTAGTGTGGTCTCAACAGTGGTTAGATTATATAATAAAGTATTATTATTATAATAATAATTTATAGTATATTTATTCTCTTCTAATACAGACTCCAATAGTTAACAAACCTTCACTGGAAAAAGGAATTCGAAGGATATATTACCAGATGTATATTACTTTGTTTATTGAATTAACAAAACTAGACAGACAGACTTTATTAATTTATTTTTTTATTTTATAATTATATTATTCTCCCTTTTTGGTCAACATCGTTACGAAAAGTGCGGTCCGCGCCACTGGAGCCCCTTACATTTTCAAAAATTTGAATTTTTTGTCACAATAATTTTGTTATTGACGTTTTTAGATCTTGTTGACTTAAAAGAGTTTCATCCAATTAGTTCACTTTTTCACCTTTTACTTTCTACAAATTATACTGTGATACCCTCTTTTCATAAACTCAAAGGGATCGTCTGATTGGTGGGATAAGAATAATAATAAAAGAACAGTTTAGTACAATAAAATTTCCGTTATTTATAGAGTTCAGAGAAAGATCGGACCTCAAGGGTTTATTATATATATGCAATCTTACATTGCATTTTTCTACCAGAGGTTATTTTCACGACTTGAACTCGTGATCTTTTGATCAAATGACAATAACATTACTAGTTACCTTAGGCTCCTCTTCACAAGAGTAATAATTTCATGCAGATACTTTATAAAATTATGTTGTTCTGCAGTTTATAATGAGCATTATTTAGTCGTAAGATTATTTTTATTGCAATATTTAGTATAAATGGTGAGATATATAAGTTATCTAATATAGAAGGTGAACAACATAAATACCGAACATATTTGCGCTAAAGTGCAGAAAATCTCAACATTTTACATAATTACTAAAAAATTTAATTTTGGGTCTGTCGAGATACATAATTAGATCCTGATACATCCAATGAAGATACATTTTTTCCTTTATAAAGATACATAATTAGCTCCTGATATATTTTTTTGATTTTGGGTCTGTCGAGATACATAATACATCCAATGAAGATACATTTTTTCCTTTACAAAGATACATAATTAACTCCCGATGTATTTTCTTATTTTGGCCTGTCAAAATACATAATTAGCTCTCGATACATCCAACAAAGTTATATAGTTAGTTGAGATTTTCACTTTGTAAGGGTGAAAATTTGCGTAATATCATAAGTTGAGGTGTATGCTTATTTTTTTTTCTAAAATAATCCCATGGGGTATCCCCGCTCTTACTTTTTTTAAGGTGTATGTTTTTTTTCGGAGTTGGAGTTGGAGTTGGAGTTGAAGATGAAGTTGTGTTTGGCCATGAATATAAATTAAAGTTGTTTTTTAAATTTTGTGAGAGAAGTATGAGTGAAAAAGTGAAAACAAGTTTTACTTGTTTTCATTTTTCCAAATAATTTTTCGGAGTTGGAGATGAAAAATGCATGACCAAACGGAGCATGTTTTCACCTTTTTCACTAAAGTGAAATAATTTTTTGAAAAAAAAAAAATTCTATGACCAAACGGCCACTTAATTGGGGGTGGAAAGGACTGTCAGATACGGAGATCAATGATGATTTCATTTTAAAAATTATCTCGGTTATACCATGTTTGTGTTTGTTTTTTTTGGGTGAAGAAGAGGATATGCATTAATGTAAATAAAGGTTAATTACAAGCAAGACCTAATCAGGTATAAAAACATGAGCGTTTTGGTTAAGACTACTATTACTAGATACAACTTGGGAGAAGGATTTCCCCTTGAAGTCTTCCCAAAAAACTACTTCTATACTAACTGGAGGATTAACAAAAATATGAAGGTTGTCAAACAGGTCTTGCTTTGAGCCCATCTTCACCATTGAATCTGCTACTCTATTCTGCACCCGATATGAATGGTAAATTGGAGGATTCCCCAACTTCTCTAGTAGAGATCTGCATACAAATACAATAGAATTATATGGCAAGTTTCCATGGTGAAGCATGTTAATCACTTCTAGAGAGTCAATGTAGATATATTAGGGCTTTAAGTTATGTTCCATGGCCAAGTTGAGGCCTTCTTTGAGGGCTACGAGTTCTATGCGATTGTTAGTGGTGTGGGTGAAGCTCCTGATGAACCCCACCACCCAGTCTCCTCTATTATTCTTAATGACCCCCTATCCCTCCCCTACTTGGGTTCCCAAGACAGGACCCATCAGTGTTGAGCTTTTAGGAGGTTGAGGTGGGGGTTGCCATTTAATGGTGATGCTGGTCCTAGGGAGGTAATTTCTAAGATCTTCTAGGTGGTGGTACTTCACTGCTTTAGCATGGGGTATGCTGAAGCAAGGTTGAGAGTTAGAATATTGGAATTTTTTGCCATTTCTGATCTTCCAAAGATGCCAGAGGCAGAAGGGGAGCAAGGTGCTCTAGGGGGTGTTAGGGTTAAAATCCTCATTACTCAGGATTTTCCAGATGGAGTGTCTATTATTGGTGTCAAACATGAGGATATTTAGTTGCATGGTTCCTCTGTATTTTTGGATAAGATGGTGCCAAAAGGTCTTGGCGACATTGCATTCAAAGAAGATGTGGTGTTGGTCCTCCTGACTATTGTTGCAGTTGTGACAACATGAGGTGATATTCAGGCCCCTTTTGGCCAAGAGTATGATTAGTGGGAAGACCGTTATGGTGCAAGAGCCACATGAAGGTCTTTATCTTGTTAGGGATTCTAAGTTTCAAGATCCAGTTATAGGAATGGTGATTAATGGTGGGATATCTTTCCAGGCTATTGATGTGATGGTAAGCACTTTTACAGGAAAATGTGTCATCTCCAGTAAGTCTTTAAATAGGGGTGTCTTGCTTAAGGTTGGGGCTCTGCAGAAAGATAATTTTTATATTATGGATAATACTGAGAGGGATGTGAAATGGCAGAGGGTAAAAGTCCCATCTACCTTTCTTCCAGATATCCTTGACTTTAGTGTGAATATGGAGTGATGGGATAGGCCCCTGGATAATGGAAGAAAGAGAGGAATTCCAGGGATCCATCTATCCTTTCAGGAATTCACCTTTGTTCCATCTTTGATGGCCCAGAATAGGGCATCCTTGCATAGCTTCCAGCCATTGGTGATACCTTTCCAGGTTCTGGATCCCACACTGAACTTATCCTTAGAGTTTTATTTGGAAATGAGAGTGTTGGCCCAAAGAGAAGTGGAGTTGGAGTACATTTTCCATCCCAAGCCACAAAGAAGAGCTTTGTTCTTGATGTTAGCTCTTTGCATACCTAGCCCCCCATCTCTTTTGGGAAGGGTGATAGTGTCCCACCCCAGGAGATGTATTTTCCTTTTGGCATTAGTAGTGCCCCAGATGAAGTTTCTTTGAGATTTGTCAATGAGTTTATGAATGGAGTTGGGAAGATGGATGTACTGCATGACATGGTTAAGAATGCTAGCCAAGGAGGATTTAACTAGGGTAACTCTGTCAGTCATGTTGAGGAACTTGATTTTCCATCCAACAAGCTTGTTGTTCAGATTATCAATGAGGAATTAAAAGTCACCCTTCTCAGGCTTTTTATGGAAGATTGGAAAGCCCAGGTATTTAACAAAGGTAGTGGAAGGATGGATGCCCAAAATGTTGTTGAGGTTCCTCTGTTTCTCAAGAGTGCAGTTAGCAGAGAAAACAACCTTAGATTTAAAAAGGTTGATCCTTTGCCCAGAATGGGAGCTGAAACTGTGAAGGATTCTATTGATGGTGTGACAGTTCTTTAGATCAACTCTTACAAAGAGAGTGACATCATCAGAAAAAAAGAGATGGGAGACAGGGTGCCTCTTGTTGGAGATGGAAATAGATGTCCAGTTAAAAATGTCAACTTTATGGTTGATTCTTCTGGACAATATTTTCATGCAAAGTACGAAAAGGTAGGGGGACATGGGGTCTCCTTGTCTAATGCCTCTTGAGGGAGTGAAGCTGGTTGTTTCCCCCCATTAACAAGAACATGGATGGATAAAGAAGAGATACAAGAGAGGATGAACTTGATGAGGTTATGGGGAAGTTAAAGAAAACCAGGGCTTGTCTGATAAAGGACCACTCCAGTCTATCAAAGATTTTTTCTAAGTCAATTTTTAGGAGCATGTTGGCCTTCTTACCCTTCATCTTGGAGAAGTGACTAACATACTCTTGCATAATAATGGCATTGTCAAAGGCTCTCTTGTTGGCCATGAAGCTGGCCTGGCAAGGGCCAATGATTTTTGCTAGGAGAGGTTTCAGCCTGGTGGTTATGATTTTGGTAATGAGCTTATATTGAGTATTGCAGAGTCCTATGGGTCTAAAGTTCTTAAGGGAGGTTGCATTCCTACATTTGGGGATAAGACAAAGATAAGTAGAGTTCACTTGGGGTCCATAGAGTAGGAGGTAAAGGTTTTGTTATCTTTCTCAAGTGATAATGTTTCTATATTATTAGTGATTTATTTGTGGAATTATTAAAAATTACTTTTACTTATTTCTTTAGTAATAAAATTATAAAAGTAAAGAAACATGAGACCAAATCCCATAATTCATAGGGCTTATTATAAATTACCACCTATGTTCGAAGCTTACATCTCGACTCGTGCTTTTTAAACACCTTTTAAAACATTGTCTTCTATTACTCTCTTTGTTTAAAAAAGAATGATCTACTTTTCTTTTTAGTCTGTTTAAAAAAGAATGACCTTTTATTTTTTACAATACTTTTAATTCAACTTTTCACATGACATATTTAAGACCACAAGATTAAAGGACATTTTGGTACGTTTGACATAATTTTAATTTAGGACCATAAGATCCAACGTCTTCTTTATTTCTTAAACCCCGTGTCAAATCAAACTAGATTTTTGTTTTTCAAACCAAAGAAAATACCAAATAATTGCACTGTTGTTTTCCCTTTTTTTTCAAACAAAAAAACAAATATTGGATGTTAGCGTTGTACTTGTTTTTTTTTTTGTAAATCTGGTGGTCCATTGTTGTTTCAAATATTGACATGCTAGCTTTGAGGAGGAATTTGTGATATATTTTGTCCCTTTATAAATTTTTAGTACTAATTCTTTTATAAGTAAACTTATCTATTTAAATAATCATTGCTATTATATCTATTATACATAGCTAAAAGGATAATTCGGTGCATTAAACCTTCTGTCATGTGCAGGATTCGGATAAGGTTGGACCACAAGAATCTATTGTAAAAGCAGTCTGACACGCTTAACTCTCGCTATGTGCAGGGTTTGGGGAAAGGCTTGACCACAGGGATCTATTGTACGCATCCTCATAGTACATTTGTGCAAGGGGCTATTTCTAAGGCTTGAACCTGTGACCTCCTGGTCACATGACATCAACTTTACTAGTTACTTCAAGACTCCCCATCAAAGGAGAGATGCAACACGAGAACTTCCCGGTAGGTCACCCATACTAGTACTACTCTCGCCCAAGTACATTTAACTTCGGAGTTCTGATGGGATCCGGTGCGTTAGTACTAGTATGATCGCATCCAACATAAAAATCTATTGTATGCAACAATATCTTGTATTTCTACTAAAGACTGTTTCCATAATTAAAACAACTATAGTTACATTATAGTTTTGTAGCTATAGTTACAGTATAGCTATAGCTACTATACATAGTTATAGTTTTAAAATATTATCTAACGTAGCTATATTTATGATTTTGTAACAAATCTCTCCTCTCTCTCTCCCTTTCTCGCTCGCCGCTCTCCTCCCTCTTTGCCTTCTCTCGTTTTCCTCTCTCCTCTTGCATTCCTTTCAAAAAGTTGAAATTTTCAGATCTGGTTGACTTAAATTGAATTCTAGTTGGAGAGAAAGTGAAAACAATTTGGCAGTGAAAGTTGAAAAAGAAAAATTAAGAAGTTTATCACTTTTTCATACAATTATTTTGCTTTCTTAACCTTTTACTTTTAAGAGAGCGTCTCATGAGAGCCTAACGGAAAATGACTTTTCCTTTATAAAACTACAAGAAGGTTGCTCTCTTATATTCCTTTATTATAAGATGCATGTGTTTTTGCATGCAATTACGAACAAATATTAGATTTTTGAAAATGGGACGATATTCGATTGATTAGAAACAAATGCATTTGAAGTTGAAGTCAACATAAAATATTTAAATGTAAATCAAGTTGTATATTTTGACACGATACGAACTTTATTTGGAAAAAGAAAAAGTGTGTGATTTTAAAAGTTTTAGAATGAGGGTATTATTTACTAGAAATACGTTTTAGTGGTTGCAAATTAAATATAATTTAGTTTATATATCGCTGTTTACAAATACTAAAGTTCAGTATTATATTTGAAAATATAAAATATCGGAATAATACTTTGATGGCCTAACAAGTAACAGATATTCGAACTCTTTCCTTTTTCTTTTTAGTTTGGATGTGCTAGAATTGAATAATTTTTTAGATATAAAATAAATAATGTGTTGAGATTATATTTAATTAAAATAAAAGTGTTACTCTTTTTAAAAACTTAAATTTTTAAAGGAGGTAGTTACATAATTCAACATGATGCAATAAAATACCATTAATTATTTTTGATAATAAACTTTAGAACGGATCAGAATATCTAAAAAAATACTAACCTATAACGACGAAAGAATTAGGATTAGCTCTTAGAATTATATTGGTTGGATTTCTATATTTAATGGTCTTAGATTAGATAGATACGGATCTTTCCATGCATCAAAAATTATTTTATAACGGTGAAGTTCAAAATAGTCATACTTATACTTGAGAAATGGCTATAAATTCAAAAGGCATTGAAGAAGTACTACTATTTAAATTTTTGGAATTCATGATAGAGATATCAACTTCAAATTTTAAAAATAAAAATAAAAAATCAATAAGTATCCCCCCCCCCCAAAAAAATTTATGCGACAAAAAGAAAAGGTTTTACTGAAAAGTATTACATAAGGAGCTAGGTTATCTTTTTTATTTAAAATATGAAGGAAATATTATTTTCCAATTCTTAAAGATTAAGGCCTCATTTATTTGCACTTAATGGAGGTCTGAATCTGAATGATTCAGACTCCAGACCATTAAGTGCATTTGTTTTTTTATTAAGGTTTTAACTCTTAATAGGTCTGAATAGGTCTTAATCGTTCAGATTTAGAACCAAGTCTTAATAGGTCTGAAGGGATATTCTGGTGTTGGGTAATATTCACCACTCTATTCATAATCAGCAGTAACCACCACTAACCATCTCTGCCACCGTCACCATTGTCAACCACCACCAACCACCTCTACCATCACAACTACCATCGACAAAAAATACCGCTACCAACCACAATTGTCAACCGTTACCACACCTACGACCTTTTTTATTCTAATTATATTCACCACCACTACTGCCGTCAACAACATCACAATCAGCAACCACCAGCGGCCAATTCCTACTACCAACCAACTCATCTATCACAACTAGCACCACCACTAACTACCACTAATACATCACAACCTCTACACATTCTTAATCATTCAGTTTTCAGATCTAGAGACAACATCTTAATCATTCAGATGTGCATTCAGATTGAGACGTCTGAATCTTAGAAAAAAAACAAATGAAGCCTAAGTGGGTAGAGTGTGATTTAGTCTCAAATAAATAATCATTTTTAGATTTTGAAATTTGAAATAATTCCAAGCCTCTCCAAGCAAAACTAAAATTTCATTTAGAAAAATTAAAATTTCGTACGTTTTACTAAAGAATAAACATGTATTTTCGGTTGTCAACTCAACCAAAATTAATAATAACAACCCCGTGATTATCACGTCATTGGCTCATTGCTAACACTAAACATTTTTTTATTTCTTTTAGGTTAAGCTCCATATATGAAATTCATTTTGAATTCTGCCAGAAAAATTATAATATTCTAAATACATACAAAAGAGGGTAATAGGTTGTGCTACATCCGTCTTAAATTGATTGTCTTCAACTAAATATATGTACTAAAATATCTTCTTATTTTGTGGTTTTGAAGACGTTATGTGGAAAATCATAATTGAAAATTTGTTGAAAAAGAAAAGATGCATATCTTTTTAAATGAACTAAGAAGAAGAAGATCAGCCAAACGAATTGAAACGTTAGAAATAATAAACAACTGACATATTCACTGGGTATGTATTGTTATTATTGGGTAGAAATTACGACACAAATTGTTCCGGACGATAGGTCTTTATCAGGGATGGTTATGGTATGATATTGAAAATTTAGGTTTGGCTATTACGATTTTCAATTTTCAAAATACGATATTATTACCATACCAAATTAATTCGATATTTTAAAGGTTTGTTTTTGATACAATAAATTGGTAAGCATATTTCATTCGATTTCGACTTATGTACTCATATAATGGAGAACTGTGACTTCGAATTTTCAAGAAACATCTCAATTATATCATACTAATACCTTACAATTGTAAGAATATTGAGAAGAAAGTACAAACATGCAATTTCCTTTGCTAATCGGTTACAAAAGGACATTTCACTCAAGATAAAGTAGAATAATTAATTGAGAAGAAAGTACAAGCATGCAATTTCCTTTGCTAATCGGTTACAAAAGGATATTTCACTCAAGATAAAGTAGAATAATTAATTTTGTATTAATTCTATACTATATATTTGTTAGTCTTATAATTGTTAGGGTTTTTTGTCATGATTTTCTTATAAAAATTAAGTTTTACTTTTTCTTGTAAGGAAAATAAAAGTAACCATGAATACTTTTACTTTTCCTGAAAGAAACATATAAAACTTTTCCTTATTTGGCAAACCCCTTTCTTGGAGGAAAGGTTTTGGACATCTATAAATAGAAGTCTCCTCTTCTCATACAATAACACAATAGCATCCACAATGTAGTCGTTAAAAAAGTTTGGTTTAGGGGGAGATTTCTCTCATAGGTTTATGCTTTTTCATAGGTTTTATTCTTTTAATATTGTTCTTAATATGTAGGTCGTTTGACCGAATCATATTAATAATATATCTTTTTAATATATGTTTTATTTGTCATCTGAATTATCACCGTTGGTTTGCAAACTTTAAGCTTCCGCATGACGCCCTCTCGATTTCGAACCCAACAATAATAATGGCATATATGAATTGTATATATAACAACTTACTTCAATATAGTGTTCAATATTTCGAAGTTTCATATAAATAAAGAATTCCAAAATTTCTAAAAACACATTTCAAATATTATAATATCAAAACCACAATATGAAAAAAATTTATTTTAATATAATATTTGATAGCCTACCGTATCATGTCCACAACCTTCACTAATGTGTATGCCCAAACATTTCCTATATCCATGCATTGAAAGTTCATCAAGTTCCTTTGACGTTCTTGAAATGGGTACTCAACAATCCTCTTGATATTGTATTGTTTTTAATGAATGCAACGTTTGAATAGATTGCATTGCTTTCCATCATTATACAATCTCACAGATTAATATTTTGAGGATAAACCTACTAAAAAAAAGTAAAATACAGGGTAGGACTACTGTAACAAAAGTAGGATAAAGAATAAAATATGATTATTAAATAATAAGTAAAAATAAAATGAGAAAACAGATTTAAGGTGACGGCACTACCACCAAATCGATCGTTACGAGGTTTTTTATGATATTTTAGCTAACCATAAAATCAAACTACATCATACTATATATTTTAAAAAATAATTAAAACAAATATAATATTATTAGTAACGTTATCATAATATACCATGATCATATCCACCGTCCAAACAAAGTGTAAGTGCTCCATTAGCCGGATTTGTTCATGTAACCGATCCAATACTCGAACACTACCAATTTTACATAACAACTAAAATTTTGTCACGTAAAACCAAAATATTATTTTACAGTAAGGGTGCATGTGTTTTGTGTGGAAGAAAATGTTTTCCCAATTTTTCCATGTTTAGTTGATGATCAACTCTTTTTTAAAAATAATTATTATATTTGGATCAGTTTTCATGTACTTCAACTAGTATCACGGAATATCTGTAACCTCCCACCAACAACATATACTAAATAACTCTACCCAATTAAAACAGATGAAAAGAAATCACCTAATATTTAGTTGGTAATATTTTTATAAAATATATATTTCAAAGAAAATAGGTTGAAAACAAATTTCACGACATTTCCCATTGATTGTGTCCTCCGCACCTGTCAAGACATATCATTTTAAGTGCATCCGATGTAGCACTGGCAATTCCAACCATCTCGCTTGATAAGGATTCCGGATTCAAATCCCGGCAGCGGAAAATCATTTTACAAAAAGGTTGTTGGGAGCTTTGGCTGGGATGGAACTTAAGCACCTAATGGTGAAAGTGCGTGGGATCGATCCCTGATGGCAACATAGTGTTTGAAGGCTGAAATGCGAGTTAAGATTGCTTACAAGTACATCTTTATGGTGGGGCTCTTCCCGGACCCTGAGCATAGCGAGCACTTTAGTGCACCGAACTGCCCTTTTTTATGCATCAAATACAAGAAAATAAATACGAAACTATTTATTCCCCTAGAAAGTATTTGCAAGCAGAGGCGGAGTCAGTCCTCTTTAAGGGGTTCGTCCGAACCCCCTTTCGACGGAAAAATATACTATTTATACATGATTAAAATTATTTTTTATGTGGTTATAGTAGGTGTTAAACCCCCTTCGACTTAGTTTTCTTTGAATATTGAACCCCCTTACTTGAAATACTGACTCCGCCTCTATTTAGAAGAAACATTTTCCTTCGCACATTACTCAAATAATTTCAAACTATCTCAAACTTGATATAATCAAGAACAACACGCTCAAATTCTGTAGAGAATATTTGATCCTGTCTCGTCTCATATAAGACCTAGACATACATTTAAAAGTTAATTATAGAATTTAATTAGACATTAACACACATTTTTTTTTTCCTAAGGGAAGGTGATTTTTGTCCCTGTATATTTCATCCTGTCTCATCTCATATAAGACCTAGACATACATTTAAAAGTTAATTATAGAATTTAATTAGACATTAACACACATTTTTTTTTCCTAAGGGAAGGTGATTTTTGTCCCTGTATATTTCATCCTGTCTCATCTCATATAAGACCTAGACATACATTTAAAAGTTAATTATAGAATTTAATTAGACATTAACACACATTTTTTTTTCCTAAGGGAAGGTGATTTTTGTCCCTGTATATTTGATCCTGTCTCGTCTCATATAAAACCTAGACATACATTTAAAAGTTAATTATAGAATTTAATTGGACATTAACACACTTTTTTTTTTTTCCTAAGGGAAGGTGATTTTTGTCCCTGTATATTTGGATAATCATGTGCTAATAATTTTCAATTTCGTTAATCACGTGACAAGTTAATAATTTAGTTGAGAAAAAGGAGATTCAAGTCTAAAAAAAAACACTTTTAATTTGTAACATACTTGGAGAAATTCAAGCTTTTAACCATTTGTTCAGTTTTTTTAAACCTTTAAAAATTTTGAACTAGACATTAATGATATAGAATTGACTTTGTCTTACTAAAAAGAGGCCATTTTTGTCTCAAATTATCTATATTGGTGGTTTTTCTTTTACACGTTTTTTTTTTAAAAAAAAAAATTAGTACAAGTTATGAGGATTTTTTGATTATTTTTACCCTAATTTATGTCTTAAGATATAGTCTCTATTCCTTGTATCTACTCTATTTATGTGTTATCTCCCCATAATTGAGGTGGTTATAGTCTTCAAAAACAATCACTATTAAAGATAAAATAGAATAATTAATAATTAATTTTATCTTGAATTATAAAAATGACAAATAATTTAAATTGCATTACAAGTAATGCATTACCAACTAGTAGAATTTTTGCATATTATATTAAAAGTTGAGATTTAATATAAGTTTACAATTGTATCCTTCATTATTCTTGTGGACTCACACGTATTCTATTATAAAGAAAGACAAAATTTCATATACGATAATACTTACAATCAATTACAAGTGATAATCTAAAAAAACATAGGTGATATGTCACAATCAATTAAATTTTAACAGTCATAAAAATACATCAATATTGTCAAGTTATAAGTAACCTAAATACTTAAGATAATAACCATAACAGATAATTTTGAGTTTTTTTATTTATTTATTGTTTGATATTTGTATTGAAGTTTGATTAATTTACAATCACGCATTGTAGGACTCATTTCTGAAACAACAATTTTAACGTGATTTTTTTTATTGCTCGACTCGAACCCAAGACTTCTAATTAATTCGGAAACACATTTCTTGCCAATAAAAATGTGGAAACTAGCTCATATTGTTAGAACTATTTTCTTGATTGACATATATTTTCCTATCTGTCAATTTCGTAGGAACCAATTTTCAATCTTTACAAATCACAGACCCCATCCAAAGAACCTCAATTCCTAAATAAATAAATATTTCAGAAATTTGAAATAAAAAAGGAAAATTATTTATCACGAGACAGTTATTTTCTTTGCTACTAAATACTCATTTATAGAACCTTTGACTTTTTCTTTTAATCATATTTTTCTTGGTTTTACTATTTTATTTGAATTTAAATTTGATTAAAAACATGTTTACTTGTTTGCACACTCTGATTAGACTGCACTGATTTAGATGGGATTATGGGAATAAATCATTTAAAATTATAAATGTTAAGAATACATTTTTTTTCAAGCAAAACATTACTAATAAGTTCAATATTACCAAGTGATGATAAAAGATTTCTCTCAATTCATTACTTTATATACCAATGTTTGACTTGTTTATGCTGTTACTTCAACTCTACTACTGGGAGTGGAAAATAATTAAAAGTGAGTGAGATAGAGAGAATAACATTTCAAATTTTGAATTGTAAACAAGTTAAATAATGTAAAATCTATAAAAATATGGAATTTAGAATAAATTTCAAAAACTTTAGAAAGTTACAAAATGGAAAAAAGTTGACACAAGGCTCTTCTAGGAATTTTTTCAAAATTGAGAAATGATTTCCTCTATCATTTGTGTTAGGTCAATTCATTCAAAAAATTATTTTGAATGTCAAATTAAAATAAAATATGTAAAATCATAAATTATTATTAAAATATATCAATAATTTTAAATATTTATTGTTAGATACTTTAATTATGTATCTCAAAAGAAAGGAGAGTGTGAGAGACAGACATTTATAATTAATATAGAGAAAATACCCAATTATCCCTCTGAACTATACCCCAAAAGGCTCTGACACACCTCAACTTAAAGGGGGTTCTATTACCCTCCTGAACTAATTAAAAGTATAATTTTGACGCTTTTAGTTCCTACGTGGCACATATGTGGCACACACGTGTGCCTACATGAACACTTCAGTGTGTTGTGCCATGTAGGCACTAAGTGTGTCAAAAATACTTTAAATTAGTTCAGGGGCAATAGGATCTCCTTTAAGTTAAGGTGTGTCATAGCCTTTTCGGGTATAGTTCAGGGGGTAATTGAGTATTATCTCATTAATATATTTATAAATATTTAAATTGAAGAGGAATAGTTTGGTAAAAACAAATTTATAATAAATATATTTATCACTAAATAATTAATTACTACATTTGTTTTTGCTTCTGTTTTCACGAATAAATTTCAAATTTCAAACTTCTTTTGTGCCGTAAATTTTTTATCATCACTTAAAATCACGACTATATTCTTGATTAGACTCTTTTAACTATCAAAATAAGTTATAGGAGTAGTTTCTTAAGCAAAATAGTAAAGCAAAGCACTTATAATTTTAAGAAAAAATTTGTCCTCACCTTAAAAGTCTTGCTAAATTTACTACAATAATAATGAAAAGTACCAATGTACCAAAATGGGCCCTGTGATATAGAAAGAAGGATTCAGAAGCAAAAAAAGATATAGAAAGAAGGATTGAACAAATTAAATGGCCTAGAAGAAAATGAAGTAGGAAAAAAGAAGTGTTAAGTATAATAAATTTGAAGAACCTCTTTTTTTTAATCTCCAGTTTCAGAATCAAAAGTTTGAAAATAATAAAAAAATATTATATTTTTTATTTCCAACCTTAGTATTAAATAATTATAGTAATAGTAGTCTATTAAACATCACAAATAATACTAATTTAGCAAAATATTTCTTTAATTAAATTTTAAAAATTCTATATCTAAGTCAGTTTGAACCAAGTAAAATGAAATTAATGCTTCGTTTGGCCATGAAAATAATAATAGAATTGAAGCTGAGTTTGACCATGAATATAAATGAGATTTATTTTTAAAATTTTGTGAGAGAATTATGAATGAAAAAAATAAAAATAAAAATAAATTTTGCTTATTTTTATTTTCTTAAAAATATTTTTCACTAAAATAAAATAATTCCTGAAACCAAACATTACTATTTTCATAAAAAGAAGGATAAAAACAAAAATTAAATGCCCTGAAAAAAGGAAGTAGAAAATAAGGAGTGTGGGTAAGTAATAAATTTGAAAAAACTCTTTTTCATTTTTCATTTTTCATTTTTTTTCTTTTTGATAGTTCCAGAATGAGAAGTTTGAACTATGGACCATCCCGCTCTCACTCCCCACCCACCCACCCACTCTACCCACCCACCCCTTCCCCCTACCCCCCCTTTCCACATCTACAGTGTTATATATCTATCACCACACTCAACGCTCTTCACTCTCTCACCCCCACCCCACCCACCCTGCCGAGCTACATTGATTGTGTAAATGACCGATCGGAGAAGGTAGAAACCCTAGCTCGGAAATCGAAGCACCTCCGTTCATCGGTGTTGTAGCAGCTCATGAGCTTCTTGTTGTTGTTGTTACAATGCATTGTAAGCTCAGCTCTTATATATACATTTTTCTATATGTATATGTACTAGTTGATTAGCTGCAATGTACCATAACTTTGTAGTTTTTTCTTGATGAATAATGGATTTTGTTTTGAAAAAATTAGCTTTATTTTGAGAAATCCTATAGGATAATGGATTTATTTTGATTTTTTTTTTAAAAAAAAATTAGCTGTATTTTGAGAAATCCTAATGGATAATGGATTTGTTTTAATTTTTTGAATTTTTTTTAGCTATATTTTTAGAAATCCTTATGGATAATGGATTTATTTTTGAAATTTTGAATTTTTTTTAGCTCTATTTTGAGAAATCCTTATGGATTTGATTATGGATCTATGAGCTTAGATTTTTTCTTCATTTTTTCCTTAATTTCTGGAGTCCTCATTTATTTCTTTAATTTTTTTTAGGTGCTGATTGTATTTTTAATTTTATTTAATTTTTTATATGGTGCATTGTTGCCTAATGAAGTTGAAAAAATTGATTTGGATTATTTATTTTCAATTTCTATTGTTGTTCTTAGTTGTAGATTTTTTTTATTTTTTTTTAAAGTTTGTAGTGCATTTTGGTTGAATTTTTAAGTTTTTTGTTTTTCTAGTTTTCTTTTGAGAAAAAAAGTTTATTTGGATTTATAAATTGTCATTTTTTATTTAAACAGATTAAATTTTATTGTGCTTTGGTTGATTCTTTGAGTTTTTAAGCTATTTTATTTTATTTTATTTTATTTTATTTTTCAGGTTGTTTTTGAAAAAAAGATTTGAATGAATACTTTTGCTTTTAGAAGTTAGGAGGAAAACAGATTTATACAATGGCCTTGAATTGCCAAATGAAGTACATTGACCGATCTTTCGTGTATTCTAAGAAGATTTAGGCTAATTTTTTGTTTTCAAGTTTTTTGTGGATTTGTAGAAGATCTTCAGCTAGAACACACTGTAAGATTTTCAAAAAACTACAATTTTTTAGGTGCATTCTAAAAGTAATTAAATTGCATAAACATTGACTGAGATGAATGATATCTTTTGATTTATTTGCTTATGGACTAAAGTTGTTTAAATATTCTATATACATTATGTATAGTCTGAATCTAGCGTGCACCAATTGCGTATTGCGTATACGTTGTATCAACCTTTGAATGCAGTGGTGCTGAATTTTGAAATTGAATTGTATATATGACTTAACTTGTAGCAAGAATGCATGAGTAGCTGTTTTTTTTTGCTTCTGTAGAGCTTTCCATGCAAATGCTATGTGATATCTTTCCTTTTTGGACCTTAAAGCTTAAGTAATTGAATGAATGTTTGATGCAGGCTTGTATCTGATTCAAGAGTACTGTGGCAGTTGCTCCTTATCTATATAAAGCTCTAGAATTGTGGTGGAAACACAATGCAGGTGAATTTCACTCTTTAAAATATAGACATTTGTTATACACGTGGTGTCTTTTTTTTTTTTTGGCGATAGTACAAGCCAGTGAAAGACACACTTCAAACTCACAACACTAGATGGGAACACAAAAAGCATATGGTCTTGGCAATTTTTTGTGGAACAGAGCGTTAGATAAAAGATCTCATCAAATGTTAGATGTGAACATTAAGATATTTTTGTTATCAACTTTGTAACATTCTTTTTTATCATTACTTCTTTCCACATAAAATCTTTCTGTTTTGAATTAGAATATATGATTGTATCTACGTTTGTTTATTGACCCTTGGTTGATCAAATGAGATAAAACATGGGCTCTTTTGCCTACTGCATCTGATGATATAGATTTATGTTTTAGATCTCTTACCTGCTTGAACCACTTTATTTTTTGTGTACTTCAGTAGAATGCTAGTGGATGCTGGTGGTTCTCTGATATTTAAGATGGCTCCAACTTCATGCTACTGTACCGGTTAATAATAATTGCTTGTTATTTGACAATAATTTTCTTGAATCCCATTAGACGGCATGATGGCATGTTCAACACTGATGAGACACTAGTTATCTTCTTACCATGGTACCTGGACATGTTTATTTGCCAAAAATTTAATATATCTGAGCTTCCTGAGGAATAGTGTTGTTAAAGCCCTACAGCTTGGTTCATGTAATTCTTGTTATTTGTAGTTGTGTTCTCTTGTATCCCCTGTATATTTCTTTATTTTTTTTGTCATCAAGCCCTTCACTATAGTGCATTTTTTGGATGTGTGTTGTGCTTAAAGCCCCAATACCTTTGACTCTTTGTCTATGATAATACTGCTGAAAATGATGTTTATACTTTTTCATCAAGTTCTCTGTTCCTGCTTAAGTTTCCCCGCTTTTAGGTCCATGTTAAGTATCTGTTTCTCCGGAGTCTCTTTTTTTTGTGTCCGATTCTTAGCTCTGACTATGTAAATTTTATGATGATGTAATGTTGGCTCTGCAGTTGTAATTTTGACAATTGGCATATCACCACCTGTATCAATGAGGAATGCAACTATGACAACTGGATCTTCTAATCTTAAAGTGCCCACTGTGCGAATCACAAGAGCACGGGCAAAAGCTTTGGGTTCTTCCGGAGGATTACCACCTCTACACCCCTCTGTCAGGCAGGATAAGAAACAGGGACAAGTAACACAGGGAATAAAGTCCAAAAGACCAGCTTCGGATGAGAACAAACCAGTTAATTCTGCTAGTATTGCTGCTCAACAGCCTAAGCGAAGGGCTGTTCTCAGGGATGTCACCAATGTACTTTGTGAAAACACATACATGAATTGCATAAATGGAAGAAAATGTCAGGTGTGTTTTAATAGATGTGTCATATCATATTTGCTCTTTGGAAATGAAATCATTGTACCGAACATAATTATTGGTTATTGAACTATTGTCTTCAAAAGATGGTGATTCAGTGCTAAATCTTTTCCTCTGTTTTAAAAACTTATCAACGTGTGGCCGACGATTGCAACTCGTCTTATGGTGATAGGTTAAGAAATTCTCTGATAAGAGGAATTCGAAGGTGACATCTGCTATTTTAGTGAAAAGACCACAGCTTGAAGATAGAAAAGAGAGTGATGACGCAAAAAAAGTAAAGGTCGAGGAATCACAAGAACACTGTTCACAAACACACCTCCAGGACCATAAATTAACTCAGCCCAGAGAATATATCACCGCCACTCAGTGTGGTTTAGCTGATCTTATGCCTGTGAATAGGAGTTCATGTAATGGCATTACACTCCTGAATACAACACAAAAAGGTATGATATTGTGTGCTATCATGCAAGATTTGTTGATTTCTTTCCTTCTCTTTAACATAGTTTGAAGTGCAACTTCCATGACTGAGCTATGTCTGCTCCTTTAAGTTTCAAAAAAATTGTGATAATTGCTGCCTGCTCATTCGTAGAGGACCAACAACTAAGATACTTGATAAGTATAACTTTTCTGGAAACTTTATGTGGGATTGCACTGGACATGGTATTGTGGTTGTTTATTCCAAGTGCAATCTTTAGAATAGCAATTTATAATTTCATCGCGGTTATTGAAGTTCTCTACTGTATATGTGGCAAGAAAAAAGTTTATAAATGCTTCATTCACTGTTGCTCATTTTTGCTTTTGCATTATGTTAAATCTCACTTCAGTAAACAGTTTGAAGAAAACAGCACAAAATTTCTATTTTTCATAAAACCTCAAAAGAGAGCTCTTGCTCACTTGAATATGAATTGTCCAACTTGTAGCACCATCATAAGAAGACCCTAGAATAACTGGACGTAAAGAGACAATGTAATTCATGGGTGATGTCTTTGTGGTTCTATGGGGCTATGTATTTAACGCCTCCAATATAGAAGGTGCTTTGTGGTTCTATGGGATAGGTAGTTTACATCTCCAGTATAAAACCTGTTTTGTGTCATCTGCAAATGGATGGACTGCAAAATCTTTAGCAAAAGGTGAAAAGGCCAAAACTGTTGGTAGGAAAACTTATTAATCTGTTTGATCTTCTGGCATTGCCTGCAAAATTTAATCACCTAATCATTGCATGAAAGCATACTAGTCTTAAAAGGAATTCTTTTCTATTTATATTTTTTTTTTTTCTAGCAGGAGCTTATTTGTTTCTGTTCCATCCTGCAGATGAAAGCAAGGTTTGCCTGAAACAAGCAAGCTCCAATTCTCTTGGTATTGCAGATATAGATTCAAAACACAAGGATCCACTAATGTGTAGTCTGTATGCTCCTGATATATATAGCAATTTGCATGCCATGGAGGTTAGTATGACTGGTGCATTCCTATTACCACTTTGAAAATTACTGATGTGCAGTTGATAAGTCTAGTGATAGAAATAGGCATCTGTAACCATCTAAGTAATAACAATCTTAATGTTACCTTTAGTAATTAATTAGACAAATATTATCATGGATAATTACAATACAACAACAACAACAACAACCCAATATATTCCCACACAGTGAGGTCTGGGGAGGGTGAAATGTACGCAGTCCATACCGCTACCTCCGAAGAAGTAGAGAGGCTGTTTCCGATAGACCTCCGGCTCAAGAGAGAGAATAGTATAGCAAGGTCGTAATGCAACTCGAAACAGGATGTATAACACAACAGAAATAAGCGATAAAATAATAACAGTAAATATCAAGGAAATACAAAATAAGTAAAGTACAAGCAATACGAAATAAGAAATAGGAAAACGGATACTCTTCTAGTAGTAAACAATACACTCACAGACCTAAGAGGACTGTGATTCTTTTACAATGAAATAGTTTAAAGAAAATCTTTTTCTTGCAAGGTAGTGATTCTTTTATTACTTCTGAACAAGTTTAAGAGTACCCTTCCACGGTCCTTGTTAACCAAAGGGGGACCATTTATTATTAAGAAAAGATTTCGTCTCTCAGTTACTAAATGACAAATTCTTCTCACGAACAGCTTGACCGGCGATCTTCCTTTAATTATATGGAAAAGTTGCAGCGGGATGTTAACAAGGGTATGCGAAGTATTCTAATTGATTGGCTTGTGGAGGTCAGTTAGCTGTTTTGACAATGCTTAATATGTGAGATAGTTTCTTTACAAGTATATTGTCATTCTTAATAAACAAAATCTTTTCACATATAGATCTTAAGCACCTGTGATACTAGAAATCTTTTTGTTGATTACTTTTACTTTTCTTTCAATGAATGGTTCCTTTTTCAAAGGCATCATCAACTGAAATTTTGCTTCATATTCAAGAATTATTATCTTGTTCAATTTTTATGGCTATGCTTCCTGGGAGATAACATATATCTTTTTTTCCTTTAAATCATTTCATTGAATGCTAGTTCTGGTAGGAATATTCATATTTAGTCTACGTTCATGATTTCCGCCTGAAAGACCAAATGACCTTTTAGCCTATGGCCCTATACATCTCCTTTGTCATTTGGAGCATCATAAGCAGATATTCCTACTATATGATATATTCATGATTTATATTTCTCTATTTAGAAACTAAGTCTGCTTACTATGATATCAGGCATTAAGGTGCAATACTTTAATTGTGTTTTTGCCTTCTGAAGTGCTTCTATCCAGATATTGCTAATATGCCTATTATTATTCAGTATTTTATCCTGGGAAAAATAATTCTTGAGTTCCTAAATAAGTTATGCATCTATTATTTATGCAAGATATGAAATGGTAACCGGACATTGTATTAGTAATCGGGAATTTGTTGCTGGAAATCAGAAGAGTCTTTTCATTTCCATTGTCGGTTATGCATATTGATAATTATGCTGGCTTATGGAATTCGGACTTACTTTTGAAGAGCTCTTTTCCTGCTTGTCAAGTGTGGATATGCTTTTCTTGCATGACGGTGAAAATTGTATCCATTGACCGCCATTTTATTTACTCTCTTGCAGGTTTCTGAAGAATATAGGCTGGTTCCAGATACTCTTTACCTGACTGTACATCTCATTGATAGGTTCCTCTCTGAGAATTACATTGAAAAACAAAAGCTGCAGCTGCTTGGAGTTACCTGCATGCTAATTGCTTCGTAAGTAACTCCCTTTTCGGATATTCATTCTCAAGGATGATAGGTTATAGGGTAGAGTAAGCAGTTTTTACATTGAAGAACGTTACAGATCACAAAGATATCCCTTTTTTACTGTGGAAGCTTGTGGGAAATAGTGCCATTTTAACTTAAGTTCCCCTTTTTTAAAAACTTGTATGCGCATATGCTTTTCAACACGGTAATAAACTTTGCCCAATTTTTATAATTATTTGTAGCCTCAGAGAAGAGAAACTTTTCTGTTTGTACTTTCATCTGCATCTTTTCATTGTTTTTTTCTGCAGCTTATGGTCTTTTATTAACTTTTTTGCTTGCAGCAAATATGAAGAAATTTGTGCACCTCGTGTGGAAGAATTTTGCTTTATAACAGACAACACTTACGCGAAAGAAGAGGTATGCTCATTCCGATGCTGATCAAGTTGTAGATTTCATGTACGTGGAGAATGAGATACTTGATGATATGCATATAATAAGAGCAGTATAACATGTATGAGTTGTTTTCACTTCTTCAAGTTCATTTTTCCTGGTTGTATTTGTCATTGGTACCCATCCTTGATGTTTGGTTACTGAATTGAACTCCCATGTTATGTTATCCTGATCTCCATGTCTAACGCTGTGCATGTATGGAGTGTTAGAAGTTTACAGTGGTTGAGGGTAAAGGTTGTAGTTTCTTAATATGGTTTTCAAGGTTAAGCCCAAGGTATGTTGAAACATTTTGTACCTTTTTGCATCCAACTTGTACTTCAGAATTTGTCTTAGTAAATCGATAATTGTAGAAGACCAACTCCCTTTGCATTCCACTGCTAGTGCTTTTGACTGTCATTCCAGTAGAGTCAACAAAATAGCATTATTTTTTTCCTTTGCTGGTCCTGTCTACAGTGTTTACCCCCATTGTGTTTATCTTCTGCAAGGCAAAGATCTAGAGTGCCTCATCTAGCTCTGAGCTTCCCTTTCTCGTTTATGATATCTTGGGTGCATAATTTGCTCCTATGTGAGTAATGATCTGAACATTTCCCAAATATTTTTATGTTCTATAATAAGATGTATTTCCCAGTGGATGTGAAAAGGCTAATTAAGAATTGCATGTCAGGTAGTAAAAATGGAAAGTCGAGTTTTGAATTTTGTGGGCTTTCAACTTGCTGCTCCAACCACAAAAAAATTCCTGAGGTACCTGTAATTAGCAATACTTGCAAATTTTATCATGTAACTTGTGAGAGTAGGCTCCTTATTTGTGCCGTTGTCCTTTATTTTTAGGAGATTTGTTCAAGCAGCACAGGCTTCTTATGAGGTAGATGAGATGAGCATTCTTCTTTTGGTTTGAGTCCTAGAAAATGAAGTTTATATGAAAAAGTAAATTACTCCAACCTACAGGTTCCCTCTGTTGAACTGGAATTCATGGCAAACTATTTAGCAGAGCTAACATTGGCTGAATATGGTTTTCTTAAGTTTCTTCCATCTGTTACTGCTGCATCAGCTGTATTTCTTGCCAGGTGGACACTTGATCAATCTAACCACCCATGGGTATGCAACTTTTTTGCTCCTTGATCCTGTCATCTTTTTTGCAATTGAATGCAACCACAAAATGACTCTGGAAATGGCTTGCAGAATCCAACTTTGGTGCACTACACTAGATATAAGGTGTTAGAGCTGAAAACTACAGTTCTTTTACTGCAAGATTTACAGATGAACACCAGTGGAAGCACCCTGAATGCCATCCGTGAAAAGTATAAACAACCAAAGGTAAGAAACTGTAATGTAACTTTGCGTCCATCCACATGTATCAGCTGTTTTATCATTTTACATGGTATAATGAACCGGCCTCTCTACCTCTTTACGGGTAGTGGTATGGACTGCGTACATTCTACCCTCCCCAGACCCCACTTTGTGGGAATATGCTGGGTTGTTGTTGTTGTTGTTGCTGACTTGGTATAATGAACCTTTCATTTGTATTGACAGTTCAAGTCTGTGGCAACTTTATCATCTCCAAAACCAGTCCAATCGCTGTTCTAGGAAATGCTGATTTTAAGTCCGGTTGCCCAACTCATGTTCAGCAGATCCATTGTCGCTTTCACATGCAGAAGGACGTTAATCTTTAACCTACAATAATCTATCCTTCCTCAAAAGGGACTCAATTCTTTCGTTCAACCCTGTTTCAAATTTTAACCACTGTGTATTGTCCTATCATGTTCGGTCATTAGCAGACAGCAGGTGAGACCAAAAACATGGAGATTTCGATGGAGCGGATGCCATAACTTAAAGAAATGGCAATATGTAAGAAGTAACTTAACAGCACCTGGTTAGCTACTTGCTATCGTGTATTTAAAGCTGTTGGGAAACTCCTGTTGTTAAATGGTTCCAACTTTGACATTTCTATTCTTTAAGCTTAATAAATCCTTTTCCATATTGAACTAAATACGAGCTATTAAAGTCTACCAAGCTTGCATAACTTCCCATGCTTTCTCTTTTAGTAAGTTATATATTTGGTAAGCTGGTGGGTAGGTACTGAGTAATTTCAGGGTGGGGTTAAAAATTTACTTGCGGACGTTGTTTAAACTACATCAAATTTACTATTGATGAAGTCATAAAACTGTATATTTGGTGATAAGAAGTGTATGTGAAGATGTCCTATGCGTTCATTGGGTTGCTTAACTGCATGGTTGGACTCCTTTGAGCAATCCAGGTGAATCCTGAGGGGATGTTTGCTCTGAAGACAAAAGTTATGCAAACATCACGACGTTGGGATTATAATACTAGGACGAATAATCATGTCTTCTACTATCTGCAACTTGCAGTATAACATAATATATTGAATTAATAGGAGAGCTGTTAATATTGAATCTAGAGAGTGGAATGTAGCTTCTTTAGTTGTTATGTGGAATGTCTAGAGAGAAATAGTGAGTTTTTGAAGGGGTCACCCAAGATTGTGTCGAGTTGCAAAATAGTTTATTCTCTTTAGTTTCATTTTGGTGTACGCAGGAGGTGCCTTTTTTTTTTTTTTAATAGAGGATGTGGATCAGGCTATAGATTCTTGGTATACTACTTGTAATGAGGCTTTTCTTCATTTTTTTTCCTTTTTTGGTTATGATGAGGTGCATGGAGGGTTTGGTTTCGGTGAACGAAACGGTGAGGGAGTTGCTCTGTTGGATTTTGCGAGGGCCTTCGGGTTGATGGCTGTGAACTCGAGCTTTCCGAAGAAGGAGGACCACCTTATTACCTTCCGAAGCGCATCAGCCAAGACTCAGATTGACTTTTTGCTGCTTAGGAAGGGGGATAGAGTTCTCTGTAAGGATTGTAAAGTCATTCCGAGTGAACATCTGTCGACTCAGCACAGGCTACTGGGGATGGACTTGTGTATTAGAAAGAGTAAGAAGAGTACGGCTGGAGAGGGGCAGCTTAGAATTAAGTGGGGTAGCTTGACGCTTGTTAGTGCGCTGGAGATAGGGGCGAAGGTGGCGAGTTTGGGGGTGTGGGAGAGTAGGGGGGACGTGGATGTCATGTGGGATAAGGCGGTCAGCTACATCCGGGAGACGGCTAGAGAGATTTTGGGTGTTTCGAGGGGTCGGGTAGGTCGACATAAGGGGGACTGGTGGTGGAATGAAGAAGTTAAGAAGAAAGTGGAGACTAAGAAGGGGGCGTATGTTAAGTTGATTGAAAGTAAGGATGAAGAGGAGAAATGGGTGAATAGAGAGGCTTACAAAGTTGCAAGGAGTAAGGCTAAGTTAGCTGTTACGGTTGCTAAGACAACGATGTTTGAGAGCTTGTACGCGGGGTTGGAGGAGAAAGGGGGGGAAAATAGGTTATATAGGCTTGCTAAGGCTAAGGAGAGGAAGGGGCGTGACCTCGATCAAGTGAAGTGCATTAAGGGGTAGGACGGTAGAGTTTTGGTGGATCATGGGCACATTAAGAAGAGATGGCAGGAGTATTTTCATAGACTTTTAAATGAGGAGGGGGACAGAGGCATTGTGTTAGAGGAGTTGGAGTGCTCGGAGGAGAGCCGTGATTTCAGTTACTGTAGACGTTTTATGGTAGAGGAGGTCAGAGAGGCTATTCGTAAGATGCGGAGAGGTAGGGCAACGGGGCCTGACGAGATTCCGGTGGAATTTTGGAAGTATGCTGGTGGGGTAGGCTTAAGGTGGTTGACTGATTTGTTCAACGCTATTTTCAAGACAGGGAGAGTGCCTGAGGCTTGAAGATGGAGTACGTTGATTTCGTTATATAAAAACAAGAGTGACGTTCAGAGTTGCAATAACTATAGGGGTATTAAGCTGTTGAACCACACTATGAAGATTTGGGATAGGGTGGTTGAGCGGAGGTTGAGGAGGGTAGTGTCCATTTCGAAGAATCAATTTGATTTTATGCTTGGACGCTCGACGACAGAGACAATCCACCTGGTGAGAAGATTGGTGGAGCAGTTTAGGAAAAGGAAGAGGGATTTGCATATGGTGTTCATCGATCTGGAGAAGGCGTACGACAAAGTTCCTAGGGAGGTTCTTTGGAGATGCTTTAGAGGTGAGAGGAGTTCCGGTGGCATACATCAGAGCAATTAAGGACATGTACGATGGAGGAAAGACTCGGGTGAGGACGGCGGGAGGAGACTCAGGGCATTTTTCGGTCGAGACAGGTTTGCATCAGGGATCGACTCTTAGCCTGTTCCTTTTTGTGTTGGTGATGGATATGTTGACGCGGAGTATTCAAGGTGAGGTACCGTGGTGTATGTTATTTGCGGATGATGTAGTGCTGATTGATGAGACACGGGGGGGTGTGAATGAGAAATTGAAGGTTAGGAGTCAAACTCTTGAATCTAAGGGGTTCAGGTTGAGTAGGTCCAAGACGGAGTATTTGGAATGCAAGTTTAGTGACTCGAGTCAGGAGGACGGTGTGGTGGTGTTGTTGGATTCTCAAGATGTTTGTAAGAAGGATAGTTTTAAGTATTTGGGGTCTGTGATTTAGGGGAATGACGAGATTAATGAGGATGTCACTAAACGTATTGGCGCAGGTTGGATGAAGTGGAGGCTCGCCTCGGGAGTGTTGTGTGATAAGAAGGTGCCACTTAAGCTTAAAGGCAAATTCTACAGAGTGACAGTCTGTTCGGCCATGCTGTATGGAACGGAGTGTTGGCCAGTCAAGAACTCCCATTTTCAAATATTGAAGGTGGCGGAAATGAGAATGTTGCGTTGGATGTGTGGACTAACTAGAGAAGATAAAGTTAGGAATGAGATTATCCGGGAGAAGGTGGGAGTGGCTTCGGTGGAGGACAAGATGCGAGAAGAAAGGTTGAGATGGTTTGGGCATGTGATGAGGAGGGGCACGAATGCCCCTGTTCGGAGGTGTGAGAGGCTAGCTTTGGATGGCTTCAAGAGGAGCAGAGGTAGGCCTAAGAAATACTGGAGGGAGGTGATTAGGCATGACATGGAACTGCTTCAGATTACTGAGGACATGACCCTAGACAGAAAGGTGCGGAGGTCGCGGATTAGGGTAGACGGCTAGGGTGAGTGTGTAGGTAATCGCTAGGTGACAGGGGAGTTTGGGTGTGGTGGGTGTTTTAGGCCTGTGAGGGCATGTTACTACCACATGGTATCTATGTTCTTATTTCATATTCCATATTATTCGTATTTCTCTTATTTTCCATTTCTCTGAGACTTAGTGTTCTTATTTTTTTATCTCTTATTTCTGTTATGCTATACAACCTGTTTCATCTCTCATTACGACCTTGGTATACTATTCTCTATCTTGAGCCGAGGGTCTATCGGAAACAACCTCTCTACTTCCTCGGAGGTAGTGGTATGGACTGTGTACATTTTACCCTCCCCAGACCTCACTTTGTGTGAATATACTGGGTCTGTTGTTGTTGTTGTTGTTTTGGTTAATGAAATCATTTACCTGATCAAAACAGAAACTGAATTAATATTGGAATTATTTTTCAAATACTAGTAACGATATACTTTTGGTACCTTGGAAAAGATCAAATAAACTCTCTAGTTGTCCTGGAGAATTTCCTTGAGCATATTAGCAAATCTCTTAAACGTTTATGATCATCTTTTGTAAGAAATCTACTCATTGATTTGTCCCCTTTCAGATATGCTATTTAATAGTTGTTGTACTGACTTCCAACAATCCTCTGTAAGTTAAATAGAAAGCAGACAGTCTATTTATACTTCCAGTTCTTTATATATCCCCTCTTTCTTTTGTATTAATTTTAGCCCTCGCTCAATACTCAAACAGGGTTCAACTTACTTGAGTGACGAAGCATCCCCTTGCCTTTGATGCCAAATGGTGAGAAGCATAACTGGGAATTTTATCTCCGTACTAAAAATAATAATTTCAATTTACTTCTTCAATTTAAGTTAATGAAAGAGAATTTTTTTTATATTTGTTCCTTTCTACATTAGTATTAAATAATTATTTAAGTAATAATATCTAAAATTTTAAAACATCAATTTAATAAAATATACGTCTAATTAAATTTTTCTTAATAAGTCTATTAGGTCTTAAAGGTATGAAACAGTGGGACTAGTTAGTGGTATTGATTATTTCACATTGGTCCTCCAAACAATTACCTTTCTCCTCAACTTATTTTAGTCAACAATTCAATTATACTACTACTACTTTGTACTAATATGTTGTAGCACATGAATAGAATGTGGGGGGAGAAAAGCATTGTTTCTGTTTTTAGTAGAGAAACAGTACTTATTCGTAGTACTTTTCTATTTGTCGAAGTTATGGATTGGTGTCAGTAATTATTGTTAAAAGTCCAAATGTTTAGCTGTAAAGTACTCTTTACAGCACATAATAATAGTACACATGATACAAACAGGTGCCAAACAATTCAATTTCTGTAACACTTGAAACACTTCTCTACAACTTTTTTTTTTCTTTCTTGAAATAAATTTAGACTTAACAATAACAAAAGTCTCCAATCCCTAAGTCCCAATAATGGGGTAAAGTGCTCTCATTAAAGACGACTCCATATCTGGGCTCGAACTGAATATTAAGTATGGAGAAGTACTTATCACTCTGCCACAACTTTTGAAGGTGGTTAAAAATTCGCGTGAATTCGGTACTTTCTGTCCAAATAATACATTTTTAGCTCTGTTCAATTATAGGAACAGAGGCGGATTTAGAATGTAAGGTGGAGGTTCTCGAAAACCTAGTAACTTTCGTGCGAATCCTATATTTATATTGAGAAACTTAGTAAATATATAAATATTTTAAGTTGAGAAACCCACAATGAAGTGTGTTATTGGTCTAGCGATAAAAAAGTGCCTATTGAAGCATTGTTGCCCTCTTGGTTGTGGATTCTAACCCCGCCATCACTTTTTTGGATTTTTATTTTGCTCAGAAACCCACAAAATTAAAATCGCAGCAAATTGGCACAAATTTGCCTATGCCCACAAATTGGCACATTCATGACTTCAAGTTAGTGAGTATAAAAATATTACTATAAAGTATAAACCATTTTTATAAATACCTGGTTGGGGGGGGGGGGGGGGGAATGAAAAGGTTATTATTAGAAGCTTCTAAAAATACTCCCTTCGTATTCTTTAATTTTGACTTGACACAAGTTTAAAAAAATAGTTGTGTCAAATGTATCGAAATGTCCTTTAATCTTGTGGTCCTAAACATGTTATGTGGAAAGTTGAAATTAAAGTATTGTCAAAAAAGAAAAGGGGTCACCATTCTTTTTGAAACGGACTAAAAAGAAAAGTAGATCATTCTTTTTTTGAAACGGAGGTAGTACAAATTAGTCAATATTTTTGGTGGAGCAAAAGTAAGAAATAATGTCAACCAAATTGAGACAGTGGAGGGATAAAAGGCTACAATCTGAAACCTCTCTATTTTCTTTTTCTTCTTTTCCACACACTCATCCAACTAGCAAAGCTGGAACAGTGAAGAAGCTAGGCAAGAAAGTGATGAAAATATCAGCCATTTAGATAGCATATAGGCCATGACAAAATGTTCACAAAGTAGAATAGAAGAAACATATGTTAGTTTAGCCCACTACCCGCGCTCCCCCGGGGAAGAAATTTGATGAAACAACATAGTTGTAGCATTAAGTTACAGAAGAGTTAAGGCAGGCTGTCATCGAGGTGATCATCAAAAACCTTGTGCACCAGACAACAGCTGTTTTCCATCCTATGATGATGCCATTCTGGTTTCTCCATTAACTCCTAAATCGCATGGAACATACACAGCAAAAAAACACGGGGGACAATGATAGAGTCGAGTCACCTCTTAGCAAGTGATTGATGTTGCTAAAGGCGTTACCAGGACAGCTATGTTTCCAGCTACAGGTGGACGTAGACTTGCTGCAGTCTCCAGTTGTTCCCATGCTTCTTTTCGTTTTTCAGCTTCCAAGTTTATTTTCTCTTGTTCTTCCTTGTAATGGGAATGGCAAGCCAGGAAAAGCACATCATCCATTTCGGAGAACATCCTTCTTATGTTTAGACTCAAGTTCTGCACAGCATGATTCCAGTGGTTTTGAGCATTGCTTTCCACAGCTGGGAATATAATCGGGAGAATCACATGTCGGTTATGTGCAATCAAATTGACAATTTGGTCATTATTCCAAAGGAACAAAGCCCTTTCAGCTACCTGGACAAGAAAAGTTTGGTTATTAGGATGACAAATAAGTGATTTTGAAGTTCCAAAAGTGGTATAGTAAAAACATTTCGGCGAAGGCAATTTTCAGACAGTCATATATGGATACTTATTAATTAATAAACATATCTCACTCTTGGCTAGAACATCGTAGTTAGTCGCGAAAACATACTATATGCCTTAGAAGTGAGATGCACAGTTTTTGGAAAATACTGCCCCTTAACCCAAAAGAAAATGGAGAAGAACCCATAAAAAGGATAAGTAGAATGTAAGAGCTGAGTACAAGCAAAAGACAAGACCTCCATTGGGTCCCATGCAGGAGGGCTTCTTGGATATTACATGGAGGAAGAGAAATCCACAAAACAATAAGCAAGTCAAGATTCTAACGCCATAATGGAAGGTTGGGTACTACTTCTAATAGACACCAGAACATATGGCACGACTGTGATGTCGTTAAAACCAAGTGACCCATATATGTAGACTTGGATAATCTAATATATAAACAAGTCGCTGTGAATTAGTTCATAACAAGTAGAAATTTACATCGTTTTAGATGTGTTGACCATTTGCAGGTATAACTATATCATATTGTAACCTCTATCACCACCTCTTCAGAATATGGCGGTGGCAGACATTGAAGTGCAATGACTAATCGATGTCAGAAGATTTGGCCAAATAGGCCCGGGATGCTTGGTTTTATTCAAGTTAAATCTGCCAAAGATCTAAGTACTTCCTCAGTTTCTCACAGGCTTTAGAACTTCAATTTTCAAGTCTTAGAAAGGACAAAGATACTTAAATCAATGATTGGATAACGCAGGTTAAGCAATGTATCCCATTCTTCCTATTGACAGTTTCCTGATGAAATTTATTAACTTGATCCCAGAAATGCCCTCGGAAACAGTACTATAGATTCTTCTTCAGCACTCCTCTTAACTATTTTCATCCCTTTGAAACCACTAGCGTACCTGGTTCATTCACAATGTTGGTTCATGTCGACAACAAAATATTCTTGGGGTTGGACAAGTCTTTCTGGCTCCTGAATCTTAAGTTCTCAACACATCGCTGAAACCATTTCAAACTAAATGAAGAAATCCTGTCCACGATCTAGAAATCAATTAGAGGAAACTTAGCTATTAGTAAATTTAATTTTTTCATGCAAAAACTCCTCATAGCTAAAAATGCATGTAAATCTGGACGGATCCTGATTCTCTACAAATCAAACAACTGGATGAAGAATATATCAATCAATCAATTGCACTTTCATCCCACGTTAGCCTTATGAATCCTCTGTATAAATTAGAAGGAGAAACCATATCAAAGTATTTGTTCATAGATCTTTGAACAAACCACATCTAACCAACAATTCAGAAACTATGTAACAAAAAAAAGTAAAACCATAATACAGTACACATGCACACGCACATATACATGTCTAGCGACATAATTATTACCTGAAAATGGTAACTATTGATGCAGCAACCGATCCGCCAGAACAAGGGAACCATCACTTTTTGGAACTCAGCCATGTTAATAACGTCCAAGATTTCTTCCAACTCACTCAAAAACATCACCTCCTTCTGTGTATTAGTGATAGGCCAGTACTTCAACAAGCCCCTTATCACAGGGCTAGCCAATTTAGGATCTTTCTCTATGAACTGGGTAATACAATATGATAACTGTTGAAAGTAAATCCCCAAAGATTTTGGCTTGTGCAAAGGAATCAAGACCCTTGACAAAAAGATCTTATGCTCCTCCTTCAACGGCAGAGCAAATCCTGTAACTACACTTCCAAAAATCTCCAACAGTTCAGCGATCCCGTTATGTTTCTCTGACTCAAACACAACGCGGTAAAACACATTGCTTATACTCTTCCTTATATAAGGCCTATGGACCATGAACTTGCCATAAATCCTATGCAAAATAGCTTTCAAACAATCCCTTTCCCTTGGATCTTCAGAATCAAACAAATCAAGTAATTTCAAGATGAACTGATGGTTTATATACTTCTTTGCAACCTTAGCTTCTAATGAAGAAGATGTTACAAACTTAAGCAACAGATCATACACAATTTGCAAGTGAGGCCAGGCAGGATCAAAAGTAGGCTCATCATCATCATTTTCGCTAGCGTGGCTATTATTAGACCGATAATTAGGAGGGAAAACCCGAAATAAATTAACAGCACATGTTTTACACAGTGCAAGAATTGCAGGTTCAGAAAATTTAGGTGGATTAGCAGATACAAAATCCAAAAGCTCAAACAATGTAGCCCTTTTAAGTTCCTTTTCTGCTACATTCTTAGTTGGATCCCTAAAATCAAAGTCTACACAGCATAGGCTTAACTTACTGATAAAAAGATTCATCTTTTCAGAACTAGGAACATCTTTGAAGGAAATCAAAGGCTCAATACCAGCAATCACACTTGCTGGGAACACAACTGAGGATGTCCTCCTTGGAGCACTATTAGGCCTTCCAGGACCCAAATTTGAGCTGGCATTCGGGCCATGTAGGCCCGAATTGCCTCTTCCTGAGTCTACTGACTCAGATTTCACTGATTTCTTAGGAAGCCTACTCAGAAAATGCTTCCACATGATGATTTTCACAATCTTTTCAACACAACAACAGGCTCAAAACACACAAAGAGGGTAAAACAATACTCAAATCAAAGCATTACTGGTAAAAGACAACAACCCTAGAGTTGTACCTTGTCTGGTACATACCCAAGATCTAAACCAAAACCCCATTGGAGCAAAAATCTTCAAACTTTGAGCTAAACCACCAAAAGGGGTGCCATAATCTTCAGCAAGAAGACAGAAAAATCAAATCTTTCCTCAAAATGACTAAAAGGGTGTCCAGATCTTGGTTCAAAAAGAGGGGAAAAAATCAAGAAAAATCAAGAATCATGTAAAGCTGAAGCCCTTTTGCTCAATTTAACAATCTTGAATTCTTTAAAAAAGAAAAAAGACCCCAGATCTCATGACACATTCATTATAACTATTTATACATGCATTCTATGGAAAAGATTCAGATATTTGCAGAGTAAGGTATGGGGTGGGTGGGTGTCAGAATGGTGGGTGGGTGGCTTGAAGGAGATTCAGATGCTGATAACAAAGCTAAGGAAACAAAAACAAAAATGTCATTCATTATTCATGTCTCTCCATGCACTAGTACTATTTTACATGTGAAAACACATTAATACAAAAACAAGTAGTGATAAAAGCTTTCTTCTTCATTAGGAAAATTTTGGGTATTGGAGGGGGGGGGGGGGTGGGACAAAGGTATGGTAAGTGGGGGCTTCAGAGTTTAATTATGAACCTTGGCATGGATGCATGGTGCAGAGGGGAAAATGGTGAAAGTCCATCATTGTTTGCTTGTATCTTTTTGATAAATTATTTATTGTATAGTACTTGTTATATTTACTTTTTAGAGTCACTATATAAACGTTCATTAATATTTTAGAATGTATTTTATCATCACATTAAAAAAGAAATTGCAAATTATCAGATTTTAATATAATTTAGAAAAAATAAAATTAAAATTTTAAAATATTAATTAATTTAATTGAAAAATAAAATACATGACAATCATTTTGAAATGGTCACTGCAAAGTAGAAAGAAAAAGGGGGCAGTAATTTGAATGAGTGGCGTACTTTTTATTTCTTTCACAATAATGTTCTGCTTTTTTCGTCTTTCAAATTTTTCTCGATTTGTGAGATGATTTTATTATTGCTTCCTTATTTCTGAGAAAATACAGGTGGCCAAGAAAAAAATAAAAAAGAGCAGTCACCACACAAATTTATAAAAAGATCCTCTTTTTTTTTTCAAGGGTTATTTTTTTTTATTTTTTCTCCAATCATATTAGCATTTATCTATAATTTTTAAAAAATAAAATCACAAAAACGTTTGGTTTACTTTATAAAAACCTTGTACTTAATTTTTTTCTAAAATATATTGGTGAAAGGCAGCAAGTATCATTAGATTCACTCATATTAAAAAAGATATCAAATGTATTATTGGACTATAAATTTTGTTGGTTAATTTTCTCTTAATTCAGTTCATTTATTCTCTTGTTAGCAATGTTTGTCCTTTTTTAACAAAAAATAAATAAATAAATTATATGACAAAGTGTTTTATATCCAAAAAAAATTAAAAAAATAGAGACAAAATAGGTGTTTGGTCGTAGCTTTTAAATACTTTTCACTTTAAAATTGTATTTTATTATATTTTTTGTAAAAAAATATTTTAAATGGTGTTTATGCTTGAATATACTTAAATATAATTTCAAAAGTGAAAAAAAAAAAGTATTGAAAAACAAATTACAAAAATATTTCTCTTGGTTATATTTTCAAATATAATAAAAAATTATTTCAAAAAAATAATACTACTAATTTTAGTGACCAATCAGGATCAAAAGTGTACATAGCAAAAGGTTCAAATGATGATGAAGTAACACCAACAAGTACGTGTAATCGTAAGATGCCTTAATTAAATGATGCAATTTAATTAATAGTGACATTAATAATTACACTTAAAAATGTATGGATGTAGTACAATTTGACACACCTAAATTACATTATTACAAGACGTACAATTAATACTGATAATTTAGCATAATAATAGTCCCTCTCGTTGCACATGCACTTTACATAAGATACAGGCTATTTAACTTTTAATATTGTTAGAAATTAAAACTTCACCTTTTTTTCAATTAAAAATTACACAAATACACAATTTATGTTTTTAATATTATAAAAATTTCAACTCCCTAAACATATTACAAAAATCTCACATATACACAAAATGCTATGTATATGTCGACTATATTATGTATATTAATAGAGAGAGTAAAATAATTTAAAAAATGGGAGAGAGTATAATGGTATTTATGTTATTTATCCTTTTTTCAATCTACATGCATGTTACTACTTACTAGTTCAGACGTAATATTTATTGTTTGTTGTTTTCCAGAATTAATTTATTTTTAAGATTTATTTATTGAATTAAAGAAGAAAAATGCATGTTTAATAGTGCGTTAATTAGATCTATTTATCAAAAAAAGAAAGTGTGATGGTGTATGTTTTTTTTGTTTTGTTGTTTCCCACACAGTAAAATGGATGCAGGGGCGGATCTATGTATTGGATTGGGGGTGTCACCGCACCCGTAGTCTCAGTTGAAACTCTATATTTACATGTGTATATCTGTATATATTGTATACAAATTTAGTATAAATATTAACTGTGGCACCCAAAGTAACAGAGGGACTTGTTGCGCCAATGTCTAGAGGTCGCAATTTGCTGCTTGGGGACCCAAGTTCGAATTTCCTAGAGGAGATTTTATTTTTTTAAAACTATAAAATGTGCAACTAAGAAAAGACCTAGCCATACCAAAAAGGTTGTGCCTTACATTGTTTAAAAGGCAGTTTACAAATTTTAACATAGATTTCCTCTATGGATAGATTTCCTCTATGGATAATGAGACCACTTCCGCAAAATGTTGCATACATTACTATTTATCCTGACACCCGGAGCTTCAAAATCCTGAATCCGCCTCTGAATGGATGTGTGTGTATATATGTGTCAAGTAGAATAAAAATAATTATATTGTTCTCGAACTTGTATGTATTTACAAAAAAAATTGACATTAAAGCACTATCCTTTTTTTTTATTTGGTAAACTGGAAGCTTAAATTAATATACGGTACTGTTTACAAAACAAGGCCCTCAACCTGGATCTACAAAATAAGAGGTTGGGAAAAGACCTGCTTGGTTAGCATTAGGTTATGTTTGTTCTTCTAGTCAAACTGCACTCATCAAAATGATGGGGGTTATAATGTGAACTGCAATTTGTTAAGCATTGTAGTTACCTCAGTAGAGTCGGTGTAAGTTATAGGCCTTCTCTCAAAGTCAGAAACTTCATTTGATTGTTAGTACTTACTTACTTGTGTGGTAAGGTTGCCTCTGTTGTGAAGTTGGAAGAATTCTACGGCCTCAAAGTATGTGTTATTGAAGCTGGGCTTGTTTCTTTTATGGTTGAATAGACCAGATGTGGTAGGGAAGGAGAGTTTCCCAGGTAACTAGATTGTTGAAGTTGACCTTCTTGAAGAAGTTTCAGTTTTGGGTGGAGAATTAAGGAGTCAGAGTTAATACAAGAGATAATACATCGAAACACTCCTGAATTTGTTAGCAAAATTTACTTTAGACCCTAAACTAATCGAGTAATTATTTATCCCCTTATGAACTTTAAAGTGTATTATTTTACCCCCTTAAGAGCTGACGTGGCAAAAAAAAAAAGCGCGTTTTAGTAAAAAAAAAAGTATAAAATTTTTTTAGTGGGGCTCACTTTAATATTTTTAAATATTTTTTTTTTCCTTTCTTCCTCACCACCCCCATTTCTTGCTCTTCTTCACACCCCACCACCCCCATTTCTTCTTCTTCCTTCCTTTATTTTTTTTATTTTTTTTACTTCTATTCACCAAAATCTTCAATCAAATACACAATAATAAAATACATAAATTATACAACAAATAAATTTTTCTATAAAGATCAAGAATCAACAAATTAAATCCCAAAAATACATAAAAATCAATTCTTTAAGGTATCATTCTCAAAGAATTTGCTAAATTTCAACACCCAAAAAATTCAAAGAGCATCAAATCACAGAAAAAAAAAATTCATTTAAATTCTTAACCATTATTTTTTTTCCTTCAAAATTTTCAAATCTCGGAAATCACTACACTTAAAAAACATGAGAAGGAACCTTATTCATTCAACCGAGTTTACAAGCTAATTATAACCATGAAATTGAGTAGAAAAATAAATTCTATAAATTTTTAACCTTATTCAATTAAACCAAAAAATCTGATCGAAGAACTTTCCCGGAGCACCAACGATGGAATTCTTCGCCAGAAAATGCTGAAATCAACGACAAAAATCAGTCGTAGCAATCCACCGTCGTTGTCTCTATTTCGAAAATGGAGTTCAGTTGTTCATGGGAGGAGAAAGAAAAAGAAAGAGGAATGGAATTTATGGAGCAGAGGTTAGTTGTTTTCCATGGGAGAAGGAAGAAGAAGAAAGAGGAACGGGCAGGGTGAGGGTGGGGGTGAGGGCGACTGTTTGAAGAAGAAAAAAGAAGGAGAAATCATGGGGTGGGGGTGGGGGTGGGGGACTGAAGAAGAAGGAGGAAAGGGATGGGGATCTCTCTCACTCTCTCTCTATATATAGAGAGAGAAAAATAGTATATATATATATTTTTTTCTTTTTAAAAAAAATATAAAAATAGTATATGTGTGGAATTACTTTTTTTTTTAAATTATAATTTCTTACGTGACAATGACATGGCACGGACGTTGCACTGATTTGGCAATGACATGTCACTGACGTGGCTCAAATTGGGGCGTGTGTACTTCACTCTCCGCAGTGAGAGTGGTATAGTTTTTTTAGGGGGTAATAAATTCACTTTAAAGTTGTTAAGAGGGGTATATAATTGCACGATTAGTTTAGGGTCTAATGTAAGTTTTGGCTACAAATTTAGGGGTGTTTCGATGTATTCAAATATGACTGGTTGATTTAGTAGCTGTTTCGCCATGAAAATTATTTACCCTTTCTCGAAAAATTATTCTACTTTAGTGTAAAAAATGAAAACAAGATGTGTTTGTCCATGAAAATTTCAAATATAATTTCGAAATTATATTTGAAAAAATGAAAAGAAATTTTACTTGTTTTCATTTTTTTCACTCATACTTCTCTCACAAAAATTCAAAAATAATTTTATTTTCTATTCATTGTCAAACACAACTTCAACTCCAACTTTAATTTCAACTTTAACTTCAACTCCGGAAAATTATCATTTTCATGGTTATAAGGTCATGACAAAGTCACAAGTAATGAGGCATGCATGAAAGATGTGGTCAATGTCCTCAATTTGATTGGTGTGTATGTTGAAGTTGAGATTGACACTGATACCTCTAGAGGCTAGAGTAGAGCTTCTTTTTCGAATTGATTCACTGTGTTGTGTTGACGTTTTCATTGTAACTAACTTAAAAGGAAATTTGAGTGTTTAATAGTGTGTTAAATTTATTTTTGGGTTTTTGATGAGATATATTAATTAGTATATTTTTATATATTAAATATCAAGTATTTTAAATAAATATGAATAAAAATAGCCTATTCCAGTATATTTTCTAACAAATCTTGCAGGAAGAACAAATTACGAAAAAGAAGAAAGAAGATATAAATCAAAAAAAGAAGATACATCCGCTATAAATCCATCAAAAACTACACAAGGACAAGAAATATAAATTAATGAAATTATCATCAGGGTCTTTGAATTTCTAATTAAGGTTTCATGATAATATTCATGCCAAAATCTCATGAAGATTGCATGATAAATTATCATGTCAATTTCTCATCAAGATCTCATGATATTATCTTATAAAGTTTCATCAAGGCTTTCATAGAATTTTTTCTATAAATAGTCACATGTTGTTGAAGGAAAGGGACACGCCACACACCATTAGAAAGATTCATTAATTTTGTTTTCTTTCTCCTCTTCTTCTTGTTCTTTTAGTAGGATAATATTTTCTTAGTAGTTTTTTTTTTAAACCAACAACCGGGATAATAGCCCATTTATTAAACAAAACAGGGGACAAAGGTTTTGTGTTAGGGGACTTGGAGAAATCTGAGGAGTGTCGCGATTATGGTTATTGTAGGTATATCAAGGATGGGGAGGTCAGGGGGTTATTCGCAGGATGCGGCGGGGTAGGACGATTGGGCCAGATAAGATTCCAGTGAATTTTTGGAAGAGCACTAGCATGGCAGGTTTGGAGTGGTTAATAAGGTAATTTAGCATCATTTTTAGGCTGGCGAAGATGTCTGAAGCGTGGAGGTGGAGTACTATGATTCCATTATATAAGAACAAGGGAGAAATCCAGAGTTGCAACAACTCTAGAGGTATTAAGTTGTTGAGTCATACAATGAAGGTTTGGGAAATGATTGTAGAGTTGAGGCTGAGAAAGATCGTGACTATCTTTGAGAATCAGTTCGGTTTCATGCCAGGTCGCTCGACTACTGAGTGATAACGCTCAAATTACACTCTTGGGTGGGTGTAAAACGATTGTTGTCAATATAATAACCCAACTTAGGTTGGGGTCGAATCCACAAGGAGTGAAAGCATTGAATTCAAAACTCAAGAGTATTAATAGTCTACTAAAAGATGACCAGCAGTGTGAATAAAGTAATGCGTAAATATAAAATGGGGGATTTAGTTTGAATGTATTTATAAATGACAACTACTTCAATTTTAGTGCACTAGCTTGACGTTGAAAAATGCTAAGAGTGAATTCAATTGAGAATAAGCCTTGGGGTTATGCAATTATAGGTGTGGGATCATGCATGGGTACTTGGCCATTTATTCAACTTTTAGCTAAAAGTCATGGGTAGGCTAGATATCAATGTATTGGTGTCAATCTTTCAATTACAATACCAAATTTCACAAATGGGTTCTTTTGAACACCTCATAAGTATGACAATTTCCCACATCTATTGCCTCAATTGACATCCTTATGTATAAGAGATATCATTAACTGAAATGAATCAAGTTATTGGTTGCATTTATTCCTTACTCATGTCCCCTCTTTCAAGAATGACATGGGTTCTAGGATGCTTGGAGTTTGGAACCCCTAACTCTTAGTTAATTCATGAAATAAATGCAACACTCATCACAACTAACTAATTAGAAAAATAATTAGCTAAAATCCATGCACTACCACTACCTAAGCAAACATAACCCCAAGATTGAAAATTAGTTAGTCATAGATAAAAGGGATAAGAATATACCAAAGTTATCATTAACTTCATCCATGAGAAATAGAGACAATGTAGTTCCACACTTGGGGTTTCAATAATTCTTCAATGAAAAATTACTAACATATATTTTTCATTCAAGCTTAGTACAAAATTCTCAAAAAATGAAAAGATAGATGCTAAAAGAGAAGAGAGAAGCTAAAAGCTAAAAGAGAGGCTATCTTCAAAAGATGAAAACTAGGTCTTGAAAAGTGAGGTAAAAGCCCTTTTTAAACTCCCACTCTACATTTGATGGAAATTACAAAACTGTCACCTTATTCTTGATCTACTTGAGCGGATCCAAAGCGGATGAGGAGCAGATAGAGAACAGATGGCTAGCAACTCCAAAGAAGATGCAAAGCGAATGCGAAACGGATGACTCTTTTCCTTCACATTTGACCTTTTGATGACTTGAATGACTTGTCCATCTTCATTTTTTACTTTTACCTACATACATGAGCATTAAATAAGAGAGTACCATCAAATTAATGAAAAAACATGATAATTTAGGATTAAAAGGTGTTAGCAAGCCGTCAAATTGATGATTTATCACTGAGGCCATTCATCTTGTGAGGAGACTAGTGGAGCAGTTTTGGGAGAGAAAGAAGAACTTGCACATGGTGTTTATTGATCTTGAGAAGGCATATGATAGAGTTCCCATGGAGATTCTGTGGAGGTGCTTGGATGCTAGAGAGGTGCCTGTGGCATACACTAGGGCAATTCAGGACATGCATGATGGTGTAAAGACGCGTGTGAGGACGGTAGGTGAAGATTCGGAGCACTTTCCATCTTTGATAGGATTGCACTAGGGATCGACTCTTAGCCCCTTTTTATTTTCCTTGGTGATGGATGTTTTGACGCGACATATTCAAGGAAAAGTGCCTTGGTTATGTTATTTGCGGATGATGTGGTACTGATTGACGAGACTCGAGGAGGAGTTAATAATAAGTTGGAGATTTGGAGACAGACGCTTGAGGCTAAAGGATTTCGGTTGAGCAGGACCAAGACTGAGTACTTGGAATGTAAGTTTAGTGATAGGTCGCAAGAGGCTGGCGGGGTGGTGAAGCTAGACTCTCGGGTTATTCAGAAGAGGGAGAGTTTCAAGTATCTGGGGTCTATGATTTAGGGCAATAGTGAGATTGATGAGGATGTCACGCATCGTATTGGAGAAAAATGGTTGAAATAGAGGCTCACTTCAGGAGTTTTATGTGATAAGAAGGTGCCCCCGAAGCTTAAAGGTAAGTTCTACAGAGTGGCAGTCCGTCCGGCTATGTTGTATGGAGCGGAGTATTGTCCAGTTAAGAACTCTCACATCCAAAAGTTGAAGGTGGTGGAGATGAGGATGTTACGATGGATGTGTGGCCATACCAGGAAAGATAGAGTGAAGAATGAGATTATTCGGGAGAAGGTGGGAGTTGCTTCGGTGGAGGACAAGATGCGAGAAGTGAGGTTACATTGATTCGGGCACGTGATTATGATGGATTCTGATGTGCCAGTGCGGAGGTGTGAGACCTTGGCTATGGATGGTTTTAGGCGGGCTAGAGGTAGGCCGAAAAAATATTGGAGAAAGGTTATTAGGCATGATATGGAGTAGTTACAGCTTACAGAGGATATGACCCTTGATGGAAAGGTGTGGAGGACGCAGATTAGGGGGTGGGAGTGCATTGGTATTAGTAGGGGAGAATACTTTTGGGTCTGAAGTTTCTTGTTTATGGTGTTGTGTGTTGTCTATGGTTTCGGTTAAATAGTTTTTAATATTATCTTGTGGCTACCGGTGTTAGTTTATTTTGCTTACTGCACTAGTTTATATGCATTTATGTTTTGTATGTGGTATACTGTTATCAGTCCTAAGTCGAAGGTCTATCGAAAATAGCCTCTCTATTTCACTTGAGGTAATGGTATGATCTGTGTACACTCTACCCTCCCCAAACCCCACTATGTGGAAATACACCAGGTATGTTGTTGTTGTTGTTGTCGTAGTAGTAGGAAAAAGGACACTCTATAACACTTTTTAAAACAAATAGCCCAAGGTTGAAAACTTTCAAAAAGAGGCCAGTCGGATATACTATTCCCGCTTTATAGCCTTTTCCTAATTTGGGTAATTTTGGCCTACATAGTCCATATACAATACTGATACAGTCTATATACAATACTGATACAGTATTCAACTTGGGCAATTCAGTCCTTTTAAAAATATTTCAATTTTTTTTTATATAAATTTTTTAACTGATCAAATATTTTTTTTTTTATTGTTTAGAAATAATAATTAAATTATATAAAAATGATATAATTGTTAAATAGAATATGTATCTATATAAGATATATATATAGAAATTGTATAGTTATATCAAATATGTATATGTATAAAATATATATATAAAATATATAGAAAGTGTATGAAAATTATATAATTGTTATATAAAACGTGTAAAAAAATGTACAATTATTGTATAAATTGTGTTTCAAAACTGTATAATTTTCATATAGAATATTTATATGTATAAGATATGTATAGAAAGTGTGTAGAAACGGTATAGAACAAGCCATGAAATTGAAAAGGCTAGAAAGTGGAATTTAAATTCCATGACCATTTTCATGGAAATAATTTAATTTGAAGTGTCGTTTCTATCCTTTCCCCAACAAAATAAGTAATGTTCAATACAAGTAAAGGCCAGGCCCAAACCCATTAATATTAAATCTGACAACAAAACAAATAAGGAAAATGCTCCAAAGTCAGATTAGGAAAGTCCAATCTTCATCTTCCTCACAACTTGTTGTACGACAAACCCATTTCCATGGAGCTTCCCGACGAAAAACTGGAATAAGCGAAAATTTGGAAGCTTCATTGTGTTCCTCGTTTAGTTCAACCGGTAGAGCAAATGGTGTAGGAGTTGTCTTATAATAAAGGTCAGATCCCCAAGATGTTGGCGATTAAAGAAAATTTGTGCTGGCTAAATCTGGATGGAGTTGCCGGCACCTTTAAAAATCGATGACAAAGTAAGTCATCCTTATTTTTTCTAGTATCTGGAACCCTACATAAACTCGATCCCTGACCTTAATTGGATTTCTCTAATGATACACGAGAACAAGATTAGGAGCTCTAACTTAGATATGGAAGGTGAAGAAACTCATCAGCTTATGAGTGTAACTCAGGTACATCTAACCCCTTTTAAGATAATTTTCAATTTACTTACCTTGCCTTCTATGGATTGAATCCCAAAAGGAATTAATACCACCATATAAATTCAAGATACTAAAACTGATTATTACCTCAAAATTGATTATGGTTTTACTTTTCCTCCATAATGGAGTAATTTCTTTTGGTTGGGATAGTTGATAAATCTCAATATATATATATATATATATATATATATATTTATAATACTATCTCAGTTTAATGCATGCTTTGCCTACAAGTTTCACTTACATCTTCATATTGTGTCAAAATAATAACTTTATATAATTATTGTTTTCACATCTATCTATTTTATCTCTAAGTTAATTTTATATTGATATTGTAATTCTCACAAAGCAAAATTAATATATAATAATTAATGAGTAAAATAGTAGATGGAGAATAATCCTCAGTTATTTTGTTATTTAAATTTTTAATTTTGCTTCTTTTAGTCCTAATTCTCGTGGAGGGATTAACTCAAGCAAGTTTATTGATTTAATGATCTCTATCTTATTTCTTTTAGTCCTAATTCTCACGGAGGGATTAACTCAAATAAGTTTATTGATCTAAGGGGTCTTTATCTTATTTCTTTCATTTCTAATTCTTACGGAGGGATTGACTCAAATAAGTTTATTGATTTAAAGACTAATCGCAAGAGGTTTTTACACCTTTTAGCACAATTCAGGCAAGAAAATATTTTGATTCAATTGTCACTAGTCTTATATTATTTAATTGGCATAACCTCACGGAGTGTTAATTAATTATTTATTTCTTAGTGAGCTAAATATAATTGTATTAACAATAAGCAATTATTCTTTCGATAAAATATATGTGAAAATTGAGATTTTATTATAAAAATATTATCAAATGAATTCAACGATTCCCAACTCTTTTTAATTATAATTTTTTCGAAAGTAATTTATTTAAGTTTTAAGTAATCTATAGAATCCAATTCTACCTTTCATAAGTTTGATTTTCTCGAATAGTAATAAAGATAATATAAATTTGTAGCCTAGGTGATTCCAATTTCTGTGGGACGATATCTTAAACTATACTAGAATTTGCCAGAATACGAGTAAGGATATCCTATACATATTGGCCTCATCAGTTTTCTTATAGTAAAGTAGTTATATAATTATGTCAGGGAAGATAAAAATAATTATAATTATTCTCTAACCGGAACACATATTTAATGTAGGCTTCATCGCTAGATCTTTAAACTCGTTTCGAGATTTCACTTGGACCCTTATTGAACACTTTAACTATTCAAAAGTCATTCCTATTAGGCATAACATGCTGACATGGCAAAAAAAGTGTGTTTTACACTCTTGAGGCGCGTGAACCAGATTTTTTCTAAAAATAATTTCCAACTTTTACACCTAATTTTTAAAAAAATGATTAATTTTTTTTTTGAAAGGACATTCCCCCCCTCTTATTTTCCGGCAAAGACCTATTTTATCGGTATTTACACCTAATTTTTTTTTGTTTTTAACTATTAATTCTTTTTTTTAATGGATGACCACTCTCTCTCTCTTTCCCTTCTTTTTCAGGAAAAAGTCCCATTTTTTTCGACAAAGTCTCATTTTTTTGGCAAGAATGACCCCTCTTTCTCTCTTCCTTCCTTCCTTCCTTCCTTCCTTCCTTTCTATTCAATTTTTTCTAAATCATCTTTTTTTCTTGTTTAAATTTCTTGCATTTATTCATCGAAAAAGTAGATATAAATTTTTATAAAAAATCCGGCAAAGTCTCATTTTTTTTGATAAAAATGATATGAAATATTCTCCAATACCGATGAAAAAGGAGTGGGGTTCGATGGAGAAGAAGAAGGTTTGCGAGGGCGGAGTGCTTGGATTTATTTTTTTAAAAATAATTTTCTTATTTTTTTAAATTATTTAAATAAAGTTAGTTTATTTTAAAAAAATTATTTGAACTCAATTGCCACATGATATGATTTATTGGTCTATTTGGCTTGTGAGTTACATTCACTTTAAGTTTTCAACGGATTTTCATTTTGTGTCAAATAAGTATAAATTTGCTATGAATGAAGTATTTATTTGGTACAAGTTTGAGTTGAGGTGTCCAAGTGAAATCTCGAAACTAGTTTAAAGGTCTATCGATGACTTAAGTCTTTAATGCTACAAGGGCTAAATAATACACTTCGTTGAATATTGAGTTATTTACTTAGAAGATTCGGGATCAATTCTCACTTAGTACATTTTTTTCTTGTTTTTATAATGGTGCACCCATATTCTTAAAATGTTACATTTGCTTATGCTTTGTCGCACCCATTTAAATCCTAAATTGAGCATCATTTTTCCCCAACATGTGTGTTAGTGGTTCATTTATAAGTTTTACTCAACATTGTCATATTAACTTCAAATAGTGAATCTTTATTTATAGCATTTGTCAAAAGCTTTTATTCTTCAAAAAATGAAACACAATCATTTGAACATGTCGTAAACATATTCAATTGAGATACCTTAGTACTTTTTTTTAAAATATTGCTATTTCAAGAGCAAAATCGCGATATGTGTTGGTGTTATTATACATTTTACTATTAAAATCTTAATTTGCATGATAATTTATGGACATAAAGTGGAGAAAGTGGTGTCATTATATTTTGATAACTCTTTTAACTTCTAACACTTTATTTGTCCATAATCTACCACATTATGTTTTGGAACTCATATGACCATTAGTTGTTGTAACTCCATGGTCATTAGTTGAATGTAACATATGTAACAAAAAGACTGTTTATCTACCCACATTAATCTAATTGTTAATGGTGGTAGAATGTGGCCTTTAGTAATTTGTAACTTCTCTCATTATTTTGTTGCAACTCTCAAGACTATTAGTGCCATTAGTTTCTTATAACTCTTGTAACCTAAAGACTACTATTTTTTCTCTTTACCACCCCTCTTTATTCTTTCTATTCAATACAAGAATGAATACATCACCTATAAATAAAGTTGGTCTTGCATGTTATTGCATATACAAGGAAATATGATAAGTGTGAAAAAAATTATAGTGAATAGTAGTGAAAGTGTCACGACCCGAGACTATCCCCTAGTCATAACATGGTGCTTGGAACCACAAGTGATCCCAAACTAACCCATGAACTGGTATACTGCTTGAGCAACTGAATTAAATTGTATAAAACTATTTTTTTTAATGAGCGGAAACATGATCATAAGGAAATCTGAATAAGTATATAACTGATAAAGTTTACAATCTGATAAAATCTGAAGAAAGAACGTGAATTACATTCCATGACTCTGATTGACTATCTATGAAGCCTTTACTATACTGACTGTAAATAGCTGAGACATAGCTCCAACTACCACAACTCAATACATATGAATAATCAAAGAAAAGTACATGAACTACTACTGACTAGAGTCCCAAACAAGAGAACTCATCACTTGTTGGCTGGAAGCTGCAAAATGTTTGATTATGTCATGTAGGCTACAACTGGCACCTACATTATGAGACAATGTAGAACATAGACATATCTGTGGATCAGTACTTTGGAATGTACTGAGTAAATGGGGGTGAATGCAATAATTAAAACTGATTTCATACATAATCTTAAACATGCATGCTAAGTGCAAGTAGACTCACCAAGAGACTGAAATAAATTGAAAGCTGAAGTATTTTAAAACATGAGTAACAAACATAATCTGATAAGATGGTGAATTACTACACTTAGTTTCTAAAAATCTTCACTTTTGTTGAATAAGTAAAACTGAAATTGGAAAATGGTAAATCATGAATACTGTATGTAAATCTCATATAAAAATGAATAGACTGTAAAACTGAACTGAGGATCATGCATCGGCACTGCACATGAAAAATAACATGGACACATAAAACTGAGAATGCAAGACCAAGCATAAACATGTTTCTGAGATAATCTGTAATTTGAAAGACTGAATTCAATATAACTGAATAACTGAAAATCTGTATGCTTTGGTCAAGTAAACCTGAGCTGAGACATATTGAATACTGATTGAAACTATGGGGGCTATCATGTAACCAACATAAACCATGTGAGCTATCATAGAGTCCAACGCTTGACCCACATTGAGGAGGGTTGTTCTATCCTTGTCATCGGAGTAGAACTAGAACTGGCATGATCATTAACTGAGCCCATATTGGACAAGGGGAAATACTCTCTGGCGAGGCCCCTAAACATAAACACACGGTAGCACGTAGTTTCTGCGAAAGTAGGATGCGCTGAACCCATACTTCCCACTCGGTGCTAAATCCTACTCCCAACTGAAAGCTATTGAAATACTAACTGGTGCATGCACTGATAACAGATAACTGATAAGTTCAGGTCATGGTATTCTGAAAATAACAGTGCATACGGATTCTGAGGTAATTCTAATATATAAACTGATAATGCTCAACATAATCATGGTGTTCTGAATATGATATTAAAATCATGATCTGACTGACTTGTTACTTGAAAAATAGAAATCATGTAAAACACATAGGTATCGAGTGTTCATAACCTACCAACACTAAATGATTGTAAAGAAAATACAATATCAAACTTAAAATATTGAAGTATGTAATTATGGTTTAAAGACCCAAAACATAGACATTTTATCAAACATGTGAGAATCATGAACTTGAACATGGAAATGTGTTAAACATAAGAAATCAACATGATTACATAGCTAAATTCATAAATTGGAGATTTAACATGAAATTCACTTGAATCGTGACATTGGAAATTGTAGTTTAAAATAAGAATTAACCTAATCTTTCAGGGGATCATACGTGAACATGAAATTGAGTTCAATTACTATAGAAAGATATGAATTTAATCCATCTTGAACATATAAAACTCCATAATAAGAGAAAAATTCATACTTTAATTGAAAAAAAGGTTTTTGGGCTCCATAGGTGAAAGGGACCCATGGATGCACACCCACATACCTTAATTGAATGAATTCTTGAAGAAGCATGAAATTGGATCTTGAACCATTGAATTCTTGAGAAAGAAATCTTGAATCTTGGGACTTGAATGATGAACTTGTGAAAGAAACCCTATTCTTGACGTTTTCTTGAACATTCTTGAACTTGGAAGCTTGAATTCTTGGATTTCTTGGGGAAAAGGGTTTGGATTTTTGTTCTTGGGAAGGGAAGGGGTTACCTATGGATTTGATGATGAAAAGTGGGCAAATAATGCCTTTTTAGTGTTTTAATCTGTCACTTGGGTGCTTAGGGGCAAGGGAAAATGACTAAAATGCCCTTTGGACTTATATTTCTAGATGCAGGAAAATATTACTCGGCATCGTGGAGCTAGACGCGGTAACTACTGCTATCGCGGCAGCTTACTGGTTCTAACGAAAATTATCATAACTTTTTACTCGGGTATCGGATTAAGGCAAAATTGATATCATTGGAAAGATAATTCAATTATGTATAATTTGGTGGATCTTGATTTGAATAATTCAACATCTATAAAAATTTATATACGTTCAAAATTGACCCTTGTAGAATCGAATACCAAAATTTGGCCGAATCAAAGGCTCTTAGCTCAACTTTGCTCTAAGTAATTCCTATGACATTTTGTACCTAGAAAGCACTTAACACATTAGGATAAAGATCATGACACATATATTCAAAGATAAATCATGGGATTAGAGTTTACACACGTAGAAACGATGGATTGATTTCTTGCTAAAAAATGTGGGTGTTACATAAAGAGAGAGTTGAGTCAAAGAAAATATTATAAGTCTTCAACTATATTCACTATACAAAAGAGAGTTATTATATTAGTGAAAGAAAGAGTTTAGACAAAGAAAATATTCTAAGTATTTGACTATATTCACTATACAAAGAGAGTAAATATATGTTGAAGGAAGGTGTTCTTATGGTGGATCTTTGGACTCTTCAACTAATCCGGAGTTGCTTGAGTTGTACATCGTTGATGGGCTGTTGTATCCTAGAGGGGACAAGTCATGAGATATACTATTAGATCGGTGTAGATTATGTTGTAGTGGGGTTGAATCTTCTTAAAGAGAGCGAGATATTCGTGCCTCAGCCAAGAAGAAGATTATTTTATTTTCTTTACTTTTGTTCATTTTATTTTCAGTTGTAATCATTTATTGTAATAGTTGTATATTACACCAACAATTTTAAGGAGATTCATGTTTTGTTATAGTTTGAAAAATCGTGGATATCATGATGAGAGATCTCAAAAGATGGATGGCAAGAGATAGACACGAAAAGTATCTTTCTACTTCTCTACTCAAGCAGAGGAAAGGTAAAAACTTTTCTACTAATTGCGGAGGAAAGGTAAAAAATTACCTATTATTTTTCATGAATAAAATGATACTTTTCATGAAAGTTTATTAAGTCTCAAAATAGTGAGGGCTAATGAAATGAGAAAAAATCACCATGAAAAATATAATTTTTTTTTTGAATGTATTTACATTATAGTGAATGTCTATCGAGAATATAGATAAGATCTATCAAGATCTAATAAGATCTATCAAGATCTAGTTGATATCTATCAGGATTTGAAGTATCTATCTTTTAGTCAGAAACTAGGAGTATTTTCCTCTATAAATAGAGGGGTTTTGTTCATTGTATTCTGAATCTTATGATCTGTCATCTCAAGAGAAATAAAGAAGTCTCCCCCTTCTCTCTATTTATTTTTGTTGTTCTTACTTTATATTTCATAACACGTTATCAACACGAGACTTTGCCAAATAAGGTGAGATTATAAATCTAAAAGTAATTTCAAGGTTAGTAATTCCTTTTGTTATTTGTCTTTTGCTACTAATGATATAATTATTATTGAATTTGAGAAAAAATAATTGGTTTGAAACCACTTATGCTTTAAATTTGTTCATGAAGAACAATATTGTTAGAAGATATGATTTATGGATATAAGTCTCATCTCATTAAAAGGGTAAGACATTAGGTTAAAAGTTCCAATGCGCCATGATGATAAGATGTTGGGTCCAAGTCCCATCGATTTATATCCTAAGACGCCTTTATGTGGATAAGATGTTGAGTTTGAATCTCAATGCACCATATTGATGATATTATGATGGATAAGATAAAATAATGGGTGTTTCGTGAAAAGTCATGAAACATATCCCATTGATATGCTCTATTCCATGAAGCTAATATGGTAGCAATATATAATGAATCTGAAAGTTGACAACTTGCTCCATTCTTGAAAGAAATGTGATAGCAGTGCATAATATGTCTGAAAGAAGACAAATGATTGAATGTACGAATATAAGCGTGAAAAGACAATATGATAATACTTATCAAAAGTGATAATATTTTCACACGCTTATTATGACTATAAGATATGTTAGAGAAAAATTCTCTACATTATATGTATGCCTCGATTTGCTCCTTAAGTAGCAATATCATGAAAGAAGTTATAAGCTATTAAAATTTGATAGACTTAAGGCGAGATTATATTCCATTCCTGGGGAATGAAGATTTAGATTGTTTCAGTACAAACGTGCACTTGATTGTGATGGTATCACAACTCACCTCTGAAAGAGGCACAAAAACTGAGAAGAGTTATTTTGAAATCCACTTCTAAAGTAGTAAATCTGAAATTTATTCATGTAATAGTAAATCTGTAATTTACTAAAGAAAAAAAATACATGTCATGGTATTTACTACTATAAATGGGTTCGTAAGTTGATATGAACGATTGTGATATCTCGAAGATGTGCATATTGAGTAGTGAACATGTATTGAAGAACTAGAAGATTCTTCAAGAATTGTTTATGTCGTGTGTTCTCATGATAAGTTGGTTGGATCAACTAATATTGGGATTGGATCCCTTCAAATCTAAAAAGTATAAAAGGTGAATAAGGGCCCGTTCGCCAGTCATGTGATCTATTAAGATGCATCGATATAAGATGATCACATGTACATTTATTGTCAATATACAGTTAGACATTAATAAAACTACTTGCTCAATAAAATTGAGTTAAGAGCATAACTTTCAGATTGTGTAATCAAGACAATTCATCTTGATGATAATGGTTTGGCATTGAATGCCTTTGATAAATAGTTGAACAATTGCTAATGAGAACAAAAGTTTCATGTGTTGGTTTGAAATATGAAATATTATATACAAAAGTACTTGTATGCATCAAACCAATAAATTATGATTAATTTCCCCTCAAAGTTGGTTCTGAGTCAGGAATCATGCGTTGTCCATCTAATAGTTCTGATATGCGATATACGATTAATGAATATACCATGATGCACAACGATGGATTTCTCAAAGAATATGGAGGATGTATGTTAATTTTCCTAACATAAGAGGGATATTATAAGCAGCTATGAAGTATGTTAGGAATTATCATCAGATCCTCATTAAAAGGATAATTCAAGTCATATGTCGAAAGCATTTACTGACTCAAATTTAATCTCATACCTAAGCTGAAAGTGCTGCTATTTTTTGGCCATAAAGTACAAAATCTACGTATGCGTGAAGCATGGTAGACCAATCGGTTCCAAATAAAATAGTCCTTGTAAAGAATAAGGATCAAATAATTATAATAAGAAGGCAATGTGCTCTTGAAGAGCCTAGACATAACACTTCATGAAACGTATGAGAGGTTCAGGTACCTGAAAATAATGAATTGATGAGATCTCAAAATGTTATGTCGCGTTGTGAACCGATACAAAATGGGATATCATTAACGATGTCTTTGATACAATATTGGTGCAATATTGTAAAAGATTATGAGGATCTGAATTCTACGTTTATTTAAGCATGCTGACATAGAAATATTTATCAAGTGACATGAAAGGATGCATCTTGGTAAGCATAAAACTTATTTTATTTGCAATCCAAACACTTGAAGATGTCACACGTGAAATGCTGAATTTTGTCACTTGACAAAATTTATATGAAAACTTTTAAGGATTCAAAATATTTGAAACATATAAAAGTTTCTGGGAAACTTATTATAATCCTTATATTGTATAAGTTTATAACTTTAAATTATTGAAACTCTTGGACAATTTTCAAAAGCAATAGATTATTTGCTGAAATGAGAAATATGAAGTATCATATCTTAGTGCAATTGGTGCACAACACTAATGTATATTTCAAATACTACAAGGCTTGATATATCCGTTTCAGTCAATTTATTAGCAAGGTATATTTTTTCTCCTATTAGGAAACATCGAAATGGGGTAAAAGACATGAGTTTATTTTATTCTAAATCTTACAGTCTCGGTCTTATTGATTATGCTGATGCTGGGTATTTATTTAACCCGCATAAATTTTAGTCTCAAACATACTATTTGTTCATATGTGGGGACACAACCATATCTTGGAGATATACAAGCCAGTCTATCTAGCCACTTCATTGAAACATAATGAGATAATAGGTATTCATGAAGCTAGCTAAGAATGTGTATGGTTAAGGTCCATGATATATCTCATTCAAGAAAAATATAGTTTGAAATGTGATAATGTATTCACAGTTTTATACATAGATAATGCAACATGCATAGCACATCTTAATGGAGGATTCATAAAAGGAGATAGAACGAAGCACACTTCATCAACATTTTTCTATACACACGAGCGACAAAAGAATGATGATATTAACGTGCAAAAGATTCATTCGAGTGACAATATGACTGATTTATTCACCAAGTGTCTTTTAACTACAACTTTCAAGAAGATGATGCACAAGATCGGAATGCAAATGCTCAAAGATGTTCTCATTAGGGGGAGTTAATACGCGCTGTACTTTTTTTTTCTTATGAGGTTTTGTCCCACTAGATTTTTCTTGTAAGGTTTTTAATGAGGCAATCGAAATGCGTATCATTAGAGATGTGTACTCTTTTTCCTTCACTAGATTTTTTTCCCACTGGATTTATTTCTAGTAAGGTTTTAACGAGACATATTATCTATCAATTAGGCATTCAAGGGGGAGTGTTATAAATGTATTTACATTATAGTGAATGTCTATCAAGAATATAGATAAGATCTATCAAGATCTATCAACATCTAGTTGATATCTATCAGGATTTGAAGTATCTATCTTTTAGTCAGAAACTAAGAGTATTTTCCCCTATAAATAGAGGGATTTTGTTCATTGTATTCTGAATCTTATGATCTCTCATCTCAAGAGAAATAAATATGTTTCCTCTCTTCTCTCTCTATTTATTCTTGTTTTTCTTACTTTATATTTCATAATATTTCATAACAATTTTTGCATTTTTGAGAATGCTTTGAAAAAAGTTACAAGTGCATAAATTAGTCTTGGAATAAATCACATGTCACTATTTGTATGTGACTCGATGTCTTTAAATTTGGCTCTAACATATTATCAAATAAAGGATAAAAAATGTTGAGTAGCCATTCGACATTAAATATTTGGGTGAGATAAATTTCATTCTAGGAATGAAAAATACCTAATAAATCATGTGATGAACTTTTCCTTGACATGTCACATTGTGGTAAAAAAAAAATTGTGAAATACATTTTATTGATTGTATGAGCCATGCAACTCCTTTTTATTTAAATATATAAAGGTTGTGTAAGGAAAAAAAGGAGTTTACTAGCCTAATAAAATTTGAGGTATGTGGCTAGTCGTATTTGACCTGAAATTGTGTAAAAGTACCTAAGCAAGTTATAATTTATACAAGCAAAATTAGGTATATTTACTTGAAAAAAACCGTGGCTTGTTTTATTAAAATAAATCCTGTTGTACTTAAAAGTATTTTTGATGCAAATGAAAAAATATTGGTGCTATTTACTAAAATAAAGAAATAAATTATGATTTCGGGGGCTGATTTTGTTGACTCAAATTTGGATCTTCCGATCGTTTGATCAGATAGTTCAGATTTAATTTAAGAATAAAAAAATAATAATTATACATATATATAACTAAAAATTTTAGGACCCTTGAATTAGAAAGAAATCAACGAATTAGATTATTTTGTGTTTGTTGGGTGAATTTTGTGCTTTTTTTTTATGTGGAGGTGTAACGCCCCAAAATCTGATTTCCGGGATGCCACATAGTGCTCTGAACTACACGTAGTCCTGAGCTAACACTGGTTACTTTTTCACTTAATCTGAATCTCAACATGGGGAAAATATGAATATGAAAACATAATAAATGCAGAAATCTTATCTGAAACATACTAATCACACAAGTCTTCGTAAAGCAATACTGAAAAATCTGAATACTGAATCAAAAGTCTAAAACTGAATCTAGTAGTCCGACAAGCCTCTACTGACTGAATCTAGAGAGTCACTGGGACATGCCCCAGCTGACTCAAACTGTCTGATATGAATACTGAATCATCTACTAATAAACTGAAAATCTGAATAGCTAAGTCCCTGAACTAAGAGGACTCACCAACTGCAGAGATGTAGATGAGATGCTCGAAGATCACTCACGCTGCTGAGACTGAGTACCTGAACTTACATTATGAGACAATGTAGCACATAGACGTATATGCGGATCAGTACTTTGATGATGTACTGAGTATATGGGGGTGAATGCAATAAGTAAGCAATACCATCACAATTGATAAAATCATGCATGCTAAATGTAAATGACTCACATAGGCTTGAGTAATCTGAAATTTGAAGATCATAAATCATGAATAGTAGAGCACATAATATAAATCTTGTGAGACATTACACTTAGTTCTAAAATCTGTATTCTGTTGTTAATCTCAAATCATATAGGCTAAAGTGAAATTTGAAAACTCATTCTGCATGAAAAAATACTTTATCTAAAGGGAATTCTTTCAAAGCTTTTCTTTACTAGTAGGGAGGTTTTTCTAACCGACATAAACCATGTGAGCATTCATGGAGTCTAACGTTCTTGTCCCCCTAAGGAGGAATCCCCACGTTAGGGAGATGAGTCATACTCTTGCCAGGAAGTATAACCTATCTAAGTGATCACATATCTATCATCCATGTAGAAGTGAGAACAATCTAAATCCTACGTTGGCACGTAGTTCTGGGATATGAAACCTTAGTAACGTATCCATCTTGGTGCTAAATACTACTCCCATTAAATCTGTATGCTCATTCTAATGGAAATCCACTTTTAAAATAATCTAATGGTATATAATGAAAACCAATCGTATATCTGTAATCTGAGTCTGGAAAGTGAATTTCATATCTATTTTGAGACCGAAAGGCCAAATCTTTATCAATAATCTGAAAGGAATCTAGTCATAGGGTGCTTATAGCACAAAAATTCTTAAAATAACAATCTTTAATTAGGGTTTAATGACTCATGCATCAAACTCATGTTAAAACATCATAATGTTCATGGTTGATAATGTAAACATTGATAATTAATTCAAAATCTAGAAATTTTTGTAATATGCATGAAAATATGAACATAATCATGTAATTCAACTTCTAAATCATTGAAAATATCATAAGCTTGTAAATAACATTAATGGGTATAAACCCTAACTTCAATTTCATGGGAAATCGTATAAAATTCAGTAAATTCATAATTAAAATAAGTTTTGGATACAAGGATGAAAGAATTATCCTTGTTAAAAAAACCCACATACCTCAATTGATGAACTAGATGCTAAAACTTGAATCTCGGATCTCTATTGATGCTTTGAAGATGAATTCTTAGAGTTCTTGTATTGGAAATCCTTAATCTTGAATCTCTTTGGAGAATTAATGGAGGAATTTGGATTTCTTGGGGAGAAAGTTTGAGCCTTAGGGTTTTGCTTGAGAGAGAATTGATGAAAAGTGGATGTAAAGTGCTTTGAAGGGGTTTAATTCCTTGTTTCAGATAGATTAGGGGCTTGGAAAATGCCCAAAGTGCCCCCTTTTTAAAGTTTAATTGGAATTGAACAAGGGAAAAAATTCTCAATTTTACCCGCCACTGCGATGCACCACTATCGCGGTGGCTTACTGAAAATCGATGATTGGGACCTGGAAATTCTCTGTGATGCAGAGATATCATGATGCTATGATATATTTCCATTTGGGCCATCACCTCGACACGCCACCATCACGGTGAGCCACTGGAAATAGACTAATGGGAAATAAGGCTTCTCCTCTACGCGGTGAAATCGCGGAGGTCCATTGGATTTTGACGAATGGAAAATTAGACCACTTTGCTACACACCGATATCGTGGAGTCTTACTAGATTTTGACAATTGAAAATTTTGCCTTCTCCGCGACGCGGCAAGTGCCCACTTAAAAATGTCATAACTCCTTTACCGAGTGTCAGATTTAGGTGAATTTGGTATCGATGGAAAGCTTATTCAATTTTCCACATGATGGGAAGTCTAAATCTGGAAAATTCCACATAGAATAATTATTATTAATTTTTTAAGCTATCTCTTAACATTCTTGAATGAATTTTAAGCTAAGAAGGTTCGAAGTATTACAATATCTCCCATTTGGGAACATTCGTCTTCGAATGTGGCTACTTAGATTAAGAATAATAATGAATCTGAGGCTATATAATAGCATGCACAACTGAAATAAATTGTAAAACTGAATCTAAATCATTCTGATCTGAGTAATTCTGTGAGTGCATGAACTTACATGAGGACAACTAAATAGCTGAATCTGTGATTAGAAAAGAACTGAATCAAGAAAGAGTATTACCTTCGGCTAAATTTGAGTTTGCGGAGAAAAGGTGAGGTTACTTGGCTCGCATATCTTCTTCTGCTTCCCAAGTGGCACCCTCAACGTACTGATTCTGCCAAAGAACTTTGACCAAGGGAACTTCTTTGTTCCTTAGTCTACGGATCTGATGATATAAAATCTCAACTGACATATCTTCATATGAAAGGCCGTTCTGAATATTTGAGCTTCCTAAAGGAATTAAGTAATGGAGTCACCGATGTACTTCTTAAGCATAGAGACGTGGAATACAGGATGAATGGTTGACAAGTCTGCGGGCAAATCAAGCTCATAATCTACTCTTCCAACACGACTCAGAATTTTATAACGGCCAACATACCGGGGACTAAGCTTCCCCTTTTTGCCAAATCTCTTCACCCCTTTCATGGGTGAAATTTTCATACACTAAATCACCAACCTCAAACTTGAGGTCCCTTCTTCTCACGTTTGTATATGATTTCTGATGTCTCTGGGCTGTTTTCAATCTTTCTCTAATCAACTTAACTTTCTCCATAGCTTCAAACACTGCATCCGGCCCAAATAAAGCGACCTCACCCACTTCAAACCAACCTATGGGTGATCTACATCTCCTCCCATAGAGAGACTCAAATAGGGTCATCTGAATGCTAGAATGATAACTGTTATTATAAGCGAACTCAATCAAAGGCAAATGCTCATCCCAACTACCTTTGAAATCAAGAGCACATGCCCTCAATATATCTTCTAGAGTTTGGATGGTCTTCTCTGCTTTACCATCTGTCTGAGGGTGGAAAGCTGAACTAAGATGAACTTGGGTACCAAGACCCTTCTGAAAAGCTCTCCAAAACTGGAAATTGAACTGAGTACCCCTATCTGAAATGATAGACAAGGGAACTCCATGCAGTTTGACTAACTCTCTGATGTACAGCTTAGCATAATCTTCAGTTGTATAAGACGTGAAAACTAGAAAGAAATACCTGACTTAGTCAATCTATCTACAATAATCCATATCGAATCATGATGACGACGCGAATGGGGTAAACCAGTCACAAAATCCATATTCACCTCTTCCCACTTCCAAGTGGGGATACCAAACTCTTGCAACATACTACCAGGTCTTTGGTGCTCTACCTTAACCTGTTGACAAGTTGCACACCTTTCTATAAACTCTGTTATATCTTTCTTCATACCACTCCACTAGTTGATTTCCCGCAAGTCGCAGTACATCTTGGTAGCACCTGGATGAATAGAATAACGTGCGCCATGCACTTCAGCCATAATCCATTGTCTCAACTCATCTACACATGGCACACATAATCTACTTTGGTTTCTCAACACGCTATCTCCCCCTTGGGAGAAAACCTCCACCTTTTGGTCTTTAACTAACTTCTTCAGTCTGACCAAACTAGAATCTATATCTTGCTTCTCCTTCACTTCAAAAACTAGGGAAGATTCGGTACTACTCTGAACCCAAACATTCCCTTTAGCTGAGTCCACCAAACTAATACCCAATCTAGCCAAACAGTGCACTTCTTGAGCTAACTCTTCTTATCATTCTCCACATGAGCAACGCTGCCCATAGATAATCTATTTAGGGTGTTTTCCACTACATTGGACTTGCCTGGATGATATAACACAGTCATATCGTAATTCTTCAACAATTCTAACTATCTTCTCTGACGGAGATTCAACTCTCTCTGGGTAAACACATATTGCAAACTTTTATGGTCCATGAACACGTCAACATGCACACTATACAGATAGTGTCTCCATATTTTCAAAGCAAACACTACAACAGCTAACTCAAGATCATGGATTGGGTAATTCTTCTGATGAGGCTTAAGTTGTCTAGAGGCGTAGGCTATGACCTTACCTCTGTACATCAACACACAACCCAAACCAACCCTAGAGGCATCACAATACACCACAAAACCGTCTGTACTATCAGGTAATGCTAGGACTGGGGCTGAAGTGAGTCAAGTCTTCAACTCCTGAAAACTCTTCTCGCAGGAATCTGACCATAGAAACTTAACTTTTTTTTGGGTCAGTCTAAACATAGAGGATGCAATAGATGAGAAATCTTCAACAAAACATCTGTAATAACCATCTAGACCCAAGAAACTCCTAATGTCTGATGGAGAGATAGGTCTAGGACAATTTCTTATGGCTTCTATCTTTTGGGGATCGACTCTAATGTCATTGGTGGAAACAATATGATCGAGAAAGGCTACTGATCTTAGCCAAAACTCACACTTGCTGAATTTGGCAAATAATTGATGATCCCTAAGAGTTTGCAAGACAATTCTAAGATCGTCTACATGGTCATCCTCACTATGGGAGTACACAAAGATATCATCTATGAATACCATAACAAACATGTCTAGATACTATTTGATCACTCGATTCATGAGGTCCATGAAAGCTGCTAGGGCATTGGTTAGCCCAAAAGACATAACGAGAAACTCAAAATGACCATAACGGGTTCTAAAGGCTGTCTTTAGAATATCACACTCCCTTACTTTAAGTTGATGATAGCCAGATCTAAGGTCTATCTTTGAGAAATAACTTGCACCTTGGAGTCGATTAAATAAGTCATCAATTCTAGGAAGAGGATATTTGCTCTTGACTGTGACCTTATTTAGCTGACGATAGTCAATGCACATTCGCAAAGAACCATCTTTCTTTCGCATAAATAGGACGGGAGTGCCCCATGGAGAAATACTAGGCCTTATGAAACCTTTATCTAAAAGATCTTTCAGTTACTCTTTCAACTCCTTAAGCTCTATGGGAGCCATACAATAAGGAGGGATAAAAATAAGCTGAGTATCTAGGAGAAGGTCAATACCGAATTCTAATTCTCTATCAGGAGGTACCCTTAGGAGATCTTCTGGAAAAACATCAGGAAACTTATTAACTACACTGACTGACTGAATTATTGGAGTCTCAGACTTTGTGTCTTTGACTCGAACTAAGTGGTAAATGCAACCTTTGGATATCAACTTTCTGGCTTTAAGGTAAGATATGAAATGACTCTAAAGACACTGAATTACCTGACCACTCAAAGACTGGCTCATCTGGGAACTGAAACTTCACCACTCGAGTGCGATAATCTATGGTTGCATAACAAGAATGGAGCCAATTCATACCAAGAATAAGATCAAAATCAACCATATCTAACTCTATTAGGTATGCTAATATAACCTTTTGAAGAACAGTGATAGGATATTTTTTATAAATCTATTTGGAAACAACTGAATCACCTACTGAGGTGGAAACCAAGAAGGGCTCAGGCATCATTTTATAATTTATCTCAAAATTTACTGCAACTAATGGGGTCACATAAGAGAAACTCAACCCAGGGTCTAACAACACATAAACATCAAGATGAAAGACACGAAGCATACCAGTAATAATAGCTGGGGAATCTTCCTACTCCTTGAGAGATGGTAAAACATAGAACCTATTTTGGCGCTGACCGCCATCGGTACTGGATAATGTGCCCTGAGGAGGAGCTGGGGGACCTAAAGGAGCTGATGCACTAGTAGCTCGAGTATGGGGATGGACATCCCTATTTCCTTGTCTAGCATGCAGGCACTCTTTGATTCCATTACCCATATGGCCACAACCATAACAACCTTTCTGACCCCACAAACATTCACCCACATGATTCTTACCATACTTAGCACATGGAGGATGATTGGGCTTCCCACTAATACTATTCTGAGATTTGTACATAGAAGACTTACCTCACTATTCCTATCTATTTCTGGGTACAGAAGTGTTGGCTGAAGAGGGTGCGGGCATAGATGAATAATTATGAAACTGTGGTCGATTTTCTCCCTGAGATCTAGCCTGGCCATACTCAAACTGCGTTGTTCTAGCCCTCTTATTTAGTCTCTTTCTCTTTCCTTCAACTTCTCTACCTCAATTTATTGAGTATGTATCATCAACCTAGCAAGATCCATGTCTCCAATGAGCATAGCAGTCCTACACTCCTTAACTACCAATCCAGACACACCGGTCACAAACTTACTCATGCTTGACCTAGAGTCAACCATCTGATCAGTGGCATAATTAAACAAATGGTTAAAATTGAGGCAATACTCCTTCACTATCATTGAGCCCTACCTTCATTTCATAAACTCTTCTATCTTAGCTTCCCTCATCTCACGGGGAAAAAACTTATCTAAGAATGCATCCTGAAAAATCTACCAAGTCAAGGGAGCTGCATTCTCCCCTCTCCTTTTCTTCCACATCACTACCCAAATATATGCAACATCCTTCAGCCTATAGGATGCCAATTCTACACTCTCCTCTTTAGAAACATACATAATTTGGGTGATCTTCTTTACCTCATCTATATAAAATTACGGGTCCTCACCTGTCTTCAACCCAAAGAACTCTGGCGTGTTCATTCTCATGAAATCTCAAATTATGGTTGTGGCTAAGTCCCCGTCTTACTAAAGTGGAACTGCAGCCTGACAGTTACTGTGAACATTAGCTATTACAGCTTGGGCTAGCACCTGGAAGGTAGCCCAAAACTCTGCATGTGACACATTCTCATTCAAAGGATTTACGGGTTGAGGTGGCTAATTATCATTTCTGCATGCGTTAGCTCAATGAAGAGGCATTTTTTGTCACGTGAAATCACGAGTTAGAAGCAGATAGAGACACTGAATGCACGATAATTTTAGGGGGGTGCGGATAACTTGGGTAACTTGCGTGGATAACTTGTACTTGGATAACTAGTAGATAACTAGTACTTACTAGTTCTATCATGTTAATTGAAATGCTATGTCATAGCATTCCTTAGTTATTTGTTTTAACCTTATTAATTCCTCTATATTATTTTTAAGGTATACTATATGTTCCATATTTCTAGTTTTTATGTAGTCAAGTAGATTCTTTTTCATAAGTGTTTCTATTAATCTTATTTGCTCCATATCTTATCTCCAATATTCTAAGTATTTGTAGTTTATAATTTTATCCTATAGTAGTTGTAGTACTGCAAATTTCTTTGTAATAATTTATTCTAATTGTACTATATCAGATATTAAATTCTAGGTTATTTATTTCAGTAATTATCCTGTCTTTTTCTTCTATGAATAATTCTATGTCTAAATCATAATCTAAACTATCTTTTAATTCTAGTTGTTTCAGAGTTTTATCTATCCAAATTAATCTTTCTTTTAATTGTCTTCTTCCTCTTCTAAGATGGTTAATTTCTTCGTATAGCCAACTTTGTTTTTTCTCTAACTCTTCTTATATATTATAACATTTTTAATTTGTATAATATCCATCTGAATAATAACTATCTAAATATGAGCAGTAGCTATCATTATATAAGCGTAAGTTTTCTATAGAACTTAATAACTCTTCATTAAAATGAAATACCTTTTCGTATATAATTTTCCTTATATCTACTATTTCTATATCCTTAAGTACATACAAAACAAGTATCTTAAATTTATCTATCATTCCATCAGATAAGTAGGTAGTCATTTTATTTCATATGATGCCATTTTCAAAATATTCCTTTCAACCATATACATAACAAAATATGATCATCTTAGATCACTATATACTAGATTATTCTTAAATAACATGTTCTTCAGTCACTATTAGCATGGTAGTCTGGATACTTTTTCCCTAAACAATGCCTCTACTCTGGTTACTCCCCTATCACGGCTTCTTTGTCTTACCGATTTCACCTTTAGGATGGCATAGTTCTTGAGAATTTTTCTCCTTTTCCACTTTGCTAATAAACTTCTTAACATGCTATTCTTTGAATAATTCTACTATAAAGTAACTAACATGAGCTTATTTTATTATATCATGATTGTCAGGAATTTATGAATTTAACTATTCATAATTATAAATGAAAATACCTGTTCTGGTAGATTTGATAAATCGGTGCTTTGCTCATCCATAGCTTTTCCTTAGAAATATATCTGTTTTTATTAAATATTTAAAATTTTCTGTGTATAAGAGAGAAGACTTGCTTTCAACACCTGAAAGTCTTGCCTTATCTTGGCAAATGACTTGCCTATTTATAATCTACAAAAACCGCGTAAACTATTTACATCTTTACACCTGTCCTAAAATAACTTTACAAAAAGCTGTTTTTTTTATCCCTACTTTACATTTGTCAAACTTTACAAAAGTAGAAAAAGACTTAAGGTAAAAAAAGTCTTAAAGCTAATTTAAAAAGACAAAAAAGTTAAAAAGGCTATTTAATAGGCCTAAAAAATCAAAACTTCATAATAATTTACGTAGAAAAGTTATCTTATTCCTTCATATGTCACTTTTAACTTTAATATCTTGTTTTGCTTTCTTTTCTTCATCATTATCTTGGCTGATTTTTCTTCATTTTTTGTCATTGGTCCATCTGTATTTGTTTTGATTAACTCTTGCCTTCTTCTTCATTGTAACTGAACCTACGATATAACATTATCTTCTCCATGACATTTTGAGCATAAATGGTCTAGATATTTATGTGCTATTATCTTACAGTATCTGGTCAATAACTCTTCTAAAATAAATGTTTCCTTAATTGCTCTGGTAGTAGGTTGCCTTTCTGGATTAAGTAGTGTCATAATCCATCTTTGGACTTCCTGCATATCTGCTTGATGTAACTCTCTTGAATTCAAATATATCATTATCTGGTCTCTTGAATAATAACTCCAAATCGGATTCTGATTTAGAAAATTATTCACTAAATCTTGGATAATTGTGGCTATTCCAATAAGCCTTTTATTTGTATAAAAATCTAGTATATCTATTCTTGGTATTTCTTCCTGTGGTTCAATATCTTCTGGTATGATCATATCTTTTGTCATTCCTATTTTCACGACTTGTATAACTGGTTTAATCTCATCATATAATATCTCTGTTGGTGCAGTATAGAACTTTACAAAATATAAATTGCCTTTAGTTATCTTTTTGTAAGTGGTGATTGCTTTATATACCTCTGGTATAGCTGCTAATTCACTTCCGTCTTGGGTATATACAGTATTGAGTAGTCCATAATTGTAACATAATTTAACTAGATTTGGGCTAGTTTTTGGTAATGCTATTAACTTATTGTAGCCAAATAACTTTTGGGTTATATAATTTGTATTTTGTTCTTGGATGTTTGTAGCTCTGGGGTTAAGATTTAGATAAGTTTGTATCTTGTGGATGTTTTCAATATATGTAATACCCGTACTTATCCCTAGATAGAAATCATCTCAAGGATGCTAGTACTTGCTTTGAAATACAAATCTATTTTTGTAACCATGGTATTTTTGAAATTTCTACTTTCTATCACGTGGTAAATTGAGTTAGCTTTCTAACGATACCAATTTTGTCCAAATCCGACACCAGACGAGGAAGTTATGGATGTTTTACTCAGAACTGACTGAAACGTCCAGGTGCGACGTCCAAGTTGACGGACCGCCAAACAAGTGACGAACTGCCACTTTGACCTTCACAACCAAGGCAGTAGGGCCACGTTCTGGATAAGGATTGACGAACGAGTTGACGGACCATCAGATTTTTGACGGACCGTCATCCAGGCCGTCAACTCTTATCCAGTGAACCCTATTTTTGGTCCATGTATGACGGTCGAAATAACGGACCGTTAGTCAGGTGGTCACATGCCACATTCAGTTTATTTCCAGGCCGTTTTAACAGGGGTATTTTGGTCACTTACCACTCGCCTATATATTCCCAGATGAGTCCCAATTCAACTATTTTGCTCATTATTATTTCACAAACAAAAACTAGGGTTTCTCTCTAAATTTAATCTCCAAGAACAAGACCCAATCTTTTTCAAAAAATCAAAGGATTTCAAATCCTTCAAGTTCAAAAACATCAAGAACCTTGAGTCAGGTATTTGTAGTGTTCATCTATGGATCCATTTCATTCATAGAGCTCAAGAACCATGTTTTAAATATTATTTTGTGATTGTCTTGTTGTGATACGAGCATGTACATGTTCATGATTGTTGTTTAAGTTTCAAGATGATATCTAAAGGTGTTTTCATGAAGTATACGTGTTTCTTAGTTAAAACCTATGATCTTTATGTGGCTTAATATGGTGAAATTCATGAACACACTTAAGCTAAAAGAATGCATGCAAAGTGTTTGATAATATTCCTAGGATGATAGATTCATGTTCCATGATTTAATAGTGCTTAAATGACAAGTCTGTGCTCTATGCTTTATGATTTCCCATGAATTCCATGTGAGTGATATGCGTTGTTGTTGTGATATGGATTGACCATGATATTGAAGCTATGCAAGTATATACATGTTGTATGAATTTTCCTTCCATGTATAAGATGTTGAGAACTATGCTTAGTGTGAAATCCCCTACTTATGATATTGTAAATTGTGGACTCTACTCTTACGATCAAGTCAGTCATGTGTGTCAGTTTCCTTTCATCAAGTCCTGGGGGTACTTGTACCCAAAAAATATAGTTGTGTGCCTAGAGCCATGTCATGTTATCATGATAATCTCAGTCAAGCCATGATCTATAGAACTCAGTCGGTCATGTGACTCAGGAAACCTCCGAAATCTCATGATCTCAGTTAATTCTCATATAGTAGTACTATTTCATTTGTCAACGAAAGTCAGTTACTCAGTCCATGTACCGTCAGTTAAATCACGTTCAGTCTCTTCAGATGGGAGTAGAAATTAGTACCGAGTGAACCCAAGGATGGGAACTCGCCTGCCAATTTAGGGTGCAATTCTTAGTAATCATCCTTGTGTTCCAGAACTACGTAGCCAGCGTAGGTTAAGACATCTTAACCTGTCAGATTAGGGTTGATGAGGTGGATTAATCTGTCAGTTTAGGGTTTCCACCATTCTTATTTTGAGTACCTGCCAGCTAAGGGTCACTCACAGGGCGTGGTATTGACACCCTTCCAGTCGGGGCAGAGATTGGACCCCAACTTAGCTATATAAATTATTGGGGCATGTCGGTCAAACAACTACCTCCCACAGTTTCAGTCTCAGTCTCAGCAAAAAAACTCAGATAGTTCTTCAGCAGTATTCAAGGACTGTCAGATATAGTTACATTACAAAACTTAGGTAGTTTCATCAGATTCAGGACTGTCAGACACAGCCACCCATGTTATCATGATTCCAGTATTATTCATGTTAGATATCAGTAAACCATGTATTAGCGTATAGATCTAATTATCACGTATTCTGATTCCAGTTACTATGTATGCATGTTTGCACTCTTACATTTATATTAGTCAGTCAGATAGCATCGTTCATGCATGTAAACCCTTTTGCATTTAGACTACCTCACTCGTATACTCAGTACTCCCAGTTGTACTGATGTATTTACGCTTTGGTTCTTTCTTTCATGTTACACCATAGGTTCACAGATACAAGCTCCAGATCAGCAATAGTAGTAGCATTCCAGTCGCAGAGTTGCAGTGAGTCCTTATCCATTTGAGGATGATATTATTTATTTTATTTATTTCATTTATTATTTCAGTTTAGTTTTTCTAGATGGAGTTAGTTGGAGACATGTTTCTTCAACTCCTTATTCCGACAGTATTTAGAGGCTTTCAGATTTAGTTCAGATTTTATTCAGATTTCAGTTGTTTTGGGTATTTGTTACCCCATATGGATGTTATGATTTGTCAGATATTCTATGCAATTGAACCTTATGGACTATTGTTCTTGTTTTCCGTATTATTACGTCATATATTGCAGTGTACAGGTATAGATATCAGTCATGGGTTAGCTTGTGGTCCTTCGGGGTCATAAGCACCGTGTTGCGTTCTGGTTCAAAAAATCAGGGCATTACAAACTTGGTATCAGATCCTAAGGTTCAATAGAGTCCTAGAAAGTCTTAAAGCCGCAACTAGTAGAGTCTTTTATATGGGTATGTTGCGCACCGCATTTATGTGCAAGAGGCTATAAGATGTTTTAGGAACAGTTTCCCTTCTTTCGGTATTCATATCATGCTAGTGAGCATAATCTCAAGTTAAACTCTCAGTCTAATCTGTTCTTCTCTTATCTCTTATCTCAGAATATGCCTCCAAAGAGAAGAAACCAGCCAGCTCCTCATCCCGAAGATCCTTTGGGCGAACATGTTTCTCATTTGGATTTTAGGGTCGCAATCACCACCCTTTCTCAGTCTGTGGCTGCCCAAAATAAACGGCCACCAGTTATTTCGTCCAATCCAGTGGCCAACTCAGCCGCAGCTAGGATTCGGGACTTCACCCGAATGAACCCTCCATCTTTCTTTGGGTCTAAGTCTGATGAAGACCCTCAGGAATTCATTGACCAAGTTCTGAAGGTCATAGACATCATGGGAGTTACTTCTTGTCAGAGTGTCGAGTTAAACGCATACCAGTTACAGGATATTGCTCACACTTGGTACAAATAGTGGAAGTCTGAGAGGTTAGAGGATGCAGGTCCTATAGAGTGGAAGGAATTTATCACGACTTTCTTAGACAGATTCTTTCTCCAAGAGCTAAGGAAGGCAAAAGTTCTAGAGTTCATCAACCTCAGGCAGGGAAATATGACGGTTAAGGAGTATTCTCTCAGATTGACTCAGCTATCCAGATATGCCCCTCATGTGGTTGCAGGCAACGGGGCTAAGATGAGCAAGTTCGTGTCAGGGATGAATAATAGCGTGGTAAATGAGTGTAGGTCTGTGATGCTGAACAGTGATATGAATTTATCCAAGATCATGACTCATGCTCAACAAATAGATGAGCATAATATTAGGAATAGGGAGAGGCAGAACAAGAGAGCAAGGTCAGGCAGTTTCAATTTTGTTCAACCAAAATCAGAAGGAGGAAACCGTTTGTAGTTTCGTCCTAAGCTAGTAGTTCCAACTCCTTCCTCCGCCAGTGCCCCAGTTCTGAAATTCAGAGACGGCAATAGAGATCAAGCACCAGGCTCTAAGTCTCAGGGCAGTGTCAGTAGTGTCCGAACTAATCCCCTGTGTCAGACTTGTGGTAAGAACCACAAGGGTACCTGTAGAGCTGGTAGCGATGTTTGTTTTGGTTGTGGCAAGCCAGGCCACAGGGTTAGAGAGTGTCCGTAGTTACGTCTGTAGGTTCAGTAGAATCATTCCACATTCCAGTCCGATCGCCCAAATCAGCAGGGTGCCACTTTCAGTGCTACTAGTAGGCAACACCCAAACAGACTCTATGCTCTTCAGACCCGACAGGATCAGGAAAATTCTCCTGATGTCATTACTGGTACATTACAGATTTTCCATGTTCATGTTTATGCTTTGCTAGATCCAGGTGCATTCTTGTCTTTTGTTAGTCCTTATATAGCAGGCGATTTCGGAATCAGTCCCGAAATTTTAGCAGAGCCTTTTTCAGTCTCTACCCTAGTGGGTAAAACTATCATAGCTCAGTGGGTATACAGGAACTGCCTGGTTATGATATTTCAGAAAGCCACGTCAGCAGATTTAGTCGAGTTAGAGATGACTGATTTTGATGTTATTCTCGGCATGGATTGGCTTCATTCCTTCTATGCCACAGTCGACTGTAGAACCAGGGTAGTTCAGTTTCAATTCCCGAATGAGCCTGTCCTAGAGTAGAAGGGTAGTACTTCATCTTTCAGGGGTCAGCTTGTTTCCTACCTTCGGGCAAGGAAAATGATTTCTAAGGGGTGTGTGTATCATCTCGTGCATGTTAAAGATTCCAGTTCTGAATCTCCTAGTTTTGAATCAGTCCCAGTTGTAAATGAGTATTCCGATGTGTTTCCCGAAGATCTTCCAGGCATTCCTCCCGAAAGGAAAATAGACTTTGGCATTGACCTTATTCCAGATACTCAGCCTATCTCTATTCCGCCATACAAAATGGAACCAGCAGAACTCAATGAACTGAAAGATTAGTTGAAGGATCTCTTAGATAAGGGATCATCAGGCCCAGTGTATCCCCATGGGGTGCACCAGTCTTATTCGTGCGTAAGAAAGATGGTTCTCTCAGGATGTGTATTAATTACCGTCAGCTCAACAAAGTTACGGTCAAGAACAAGTATCCTCTTTCCAGGATAGATGACTTGTTTGACCAACTTCAGGGTGCCAGTTATTTCTCCAAAATAGACCTCAGATCAAGCTACCATCAGCTCAGAGTTAGAGAATGTGACATCCCGAAGATAGCTTTTCATACTCGGTATGGTCACTTTGAGTTTTTAGTTATGTCCTTTGGTCTTACCAATGCCCCAACCACTTTTATGGACTTGATGAACCGGGTGTTCAAATAGTTCTTGGACATGTTTACATAGTCTTCATAGATGATATTCTGGTCTATTCCCGCACTGAGCGTGATCATTCAGACCATCTCAGGATTTTTCTTCAAACTCTCAGAGATCACCAGTTATTCGCCAAATTCAGTAAGTGCGAGTTTTGGCTAAGATCAGTAGCATTCCTTGGCCATATTATTTCCGGTGATGGCATTAGAGTAGATCCTTAGAAGATCGAAGCGGTAAAAAACTAGCATCGCCCCGTCTCTCCATCAGATATCAGGAGTTTCTTAGGATTGGTTATCTATTCCAGATGGTTTATCAAGGGATTTTCTTCTATTGCATCCCCCATGTCCAGATTGACTCAGAAGAAGGTCAAGTTTCAGTGGTCAGATCCTTGTGAGAAGGGTTTTCAAGAGTTGAAGACTCGACTCACCTCATCTCCAGTTCTAGCTCTTCCAGATGGTTCAGACGGTTTTGTAGTCTATTGTGATACCTCCAGAGTAGGTCTAGGTTGTGTTCTCATGCAGCATGGTAAGGTCATAGCCTACGACTCCAGACAGTTAAAGTCCCATGAGAAGAATTATCCTACTCATGATCTTGAGTTAGCAGCCGTAGTATTTGCCTTGAAAATTTGGAGACATTATATATACGGAGTTCATGTAGATGTCTTCACAGATCATAAGAGTCTCCAGTATGTATTTTCTCAGAAAGATCTCAATCTTTGTCAGAGAAGGTGGTTAAAGCTTTTGAAAGATTATGACATGAGTGTCCTTTACCATCCGGGAAAGGCCAATGTTGCGGACGACGCTCTCAGTAGACTCTCCATGGGTAGTGTTTCTCACGTTGAGGATATCACAAAGAAGATAGCTCAGGAAATCCATCAGCTCGCCAGACTAGGTGTTCGCTTAGTCGATTCTTCGGAGGGTGGTGTATGTATTCAGAGTAGTTCAGAGTTATCTCTAGTTTTCTAGGTGAAAGAAAAGCAAGACAGGGATCCTAGCCTTGTCAAGCTAAAAGAGTCAGTTCAGAATCAGAGAGTAGAGGTTTTCTCCCAAGGGGGAGATGGGGTTCTTCATTGTCAGGGTCGTTTGTGTGTTCTAAGTGTAAATGACTTAAAGTAACGAATTCTTGCAGAAGCGCATGGTGCACGATACTCTATTCATCCAGGGGTCACTAAGATGTACCGCGACCTGCGGGAAATCTATTGGTGGAGTGGGATGAAAAGAGATATTGCAGAGTTTGTGGCTAAGTGCTATACATATCGGCAAGTTAAGATAGAGCATCAGAAGCCTAGTGGACCCATGCAGGAGTTCACCATTCCTAATTGGAAGTGGGAAGAAGTGAACATGGACTTCGTGACGGGTTTGCCTCGAACTCGTCATTAGCATGATTCAGTTTGGGTTATTGTAGACAGGATAACCAAGTCAGCTCATTTCCTTCCAGTTCATACCTCTTATTTAGATGAGGATTACGCCAAACTCTATATTAAGGAGTTGGTCAGATTACACGGTGTTCCATTATCTATTATTTTAGACAGAGGTACCCAGTTCACCTCTCACTTTTGGAAAGCATTCCAAAAGGGTCTTGGTACCCAAGTCCATCTCAGTACAGCCTTTTATCCTCAGACAGATGGTCAAGCAGAAAAGACCATTCAAACTCTTGAAGATATGATAAGGGCGTGTGCAATTGATTTCAAGGGAAGTTGGGATGACCACTTGCCTTTGATTGAGTTTGCATAAAACAATAGCTATTATTCTAGTATTAAAATGGTTCCATTCGAAGCTCTCTATGGTAGGAGATGTAGATCTCCAATTGGTTGGTTTGAAGTTAGTGAGGCCTCAGTCATAGGTCCTAACTTGGTTTTCGACGCCTTAGAGAAAGTTCAGTTGATCAGAGAGAGACTCCGGCCTGCACAGATCCAACAGAAGTCTTATGCTGATGTTCGTAGAAAGGATCTCGAGTTCGAGGATGATGACTATGTCTATCTCAAGATCTCTCCTATGCAGGGAGTAAAGAGGTTCGGCAAGAAAGGAAAACTCATTCCTCGCTATGTCGGTCCCTTCAGGATTCTCAGTCGTTTAGGTAAGGTAGCTTATGAGCTCGAATTGTCTTCAGATTTAGCCTCAGTTCATCCGGTCTTCCATGTATCCTTTCTCAAGAAGTGCGTAGGTGACCCAGCAGTTGTAGTCCCTATTCAGAGCATTGATGTTCAGAACAGTCTCTCTTATGAAGAGATTCCAATCAAAATCTTAGACTATCAGACTCGTTGATTGAGGAACAAAGAGGTCCCTCTAGTTAAGGTTCTTTGGCGAAATCAGTCCGTCGAGGGAGCTATTTGGGAAGCAGAAGCAGATATGCGTACCAAGTATCCTTACCTCTTCTCTGCCGATTCTGATCAAGCTCAAGGTAATAGTTCGCCTTAAGATTATTCAGTTTCATATTCATGTTCCCATTATAAACGTGGTATCTACTACCATTTCATACTCTGTCATGCATTCATGTATCAGTTCAGTTATAAGATCATGCATCAGATATGCATGAGTTCAGTATATTTAGCATGTCAGTCATGAAGTCATATCTCAGTTCATGTTCATTTATTATTTTCCCTCTTAGTCAGTCTCATTCAAGGACTAATGTTCTCAAGAGGAGATGTTGTAATACCCGTTCTTATTCCTAGCTAAAAATCATCTCAAGGATGCTAGTACTTGATTTGAAATACAAATCTATTTTTTTACCTGTGGTATTTTTTAGATTTCTACTTTCTATCACGTGGGAAATTGAGTTAGCTTTCTAACGATACCAATTTTGTCCAAATTCGACACCAGACGAGGAAGTTATGGATGTTTTACTCAGAACTGACCGAAACACCCAGGTGCAACGTCCAAGTTGACGGACCGCCAAACAAGTGATGGACCGCCACTTTGACTGTCATAGCCAAGGCAGTAGGGCCACGTTCTGGATAAGGATTGACGGATGAGTTGACAGACCGTCAGATTTTTTACGGACCGTCATCCAGGCCGTCAACTCTTATCCAGTGAACCCCATTTCTGGTCCTCATATGACGGTCGAAATGACGGACCGTCAATTTTCTGACGGACCGTCAGTTGGGACGTCATACACCACATTCAATTTATTTCCAGGCCATTTTGACAAGGGTGTTTTGGTCACTTACTACTCGCCTATATATACCCAGATGAGTCTGAATTCAGCCATTTTTCTCATTATTATTTCACAAAAAAAAAACTAGGGTTTCTCTCTTAATTTAATCTCCAAGAACAAGACCCAATCTTCTTAAAAAAAATCAAAGGATTTCAAATCCTTCAAGTTCAAAAACATCAAGAACCTTGAGTCAGGTATGTGTAGTGTTCATCTATGGATCAATTTAATTTATAGAGATCAAGAACCATGTTTTAAATATTATTTTGTGATTGTCTTGTTGTGATATAAGCATGTACATGTAGATGATTGTTGTTTAAGTTTCAAGATGATATATAAAGGTGTTTTCATGAAGTATATGTGTTTGTTAGTTGAAACCCATGATCTTTATGTGGCTTAATATGGTGAAATTCATGAACACACTTAAGCTAAAAAAATGCATGAAAAGTGTTTGATAATATGCCTAGGATGATAGAATTCATGTCCCATGATTTAATAGTGCTTAAATGACAAGTTCGTGCTCTATGCTTTACGATTTCCCATGAATTCCATATGAGTGATATGTGTTGTTATTGTGATATTGATTGACCATGATATTGAAGCTATGCAAGTATATACATGTTATTTTAATTTCTCTTCCATGTATAAGATGTTGAGAACTATGATTAGTGTGAAATCCCCTACTTATGATATTGTAAATTGTGGACTCTACTCTTACGATCAAGTCAGTTATGTGTGTCAGTTTCGTTCCATCGAGTCCTGGGGGTACTTGTACCCAAAAAATATAGTTGTGTGCCTAGATCCATGTCATGTTATCACGATAATTTCAGTCAAGCCATGATCTATAGAACTCAGTTGGTCATGTGACTCAGGAAACCTCAGAAATCTCATGATCTCAGTTAATTCTCAGATAGTAATGTTATTCCGTCAGTCAACGGAAGTCAGTTACTTAGTCCATGTACCGTTAGTTAAACACGTTCAGTCTCTTCAGATGGAAGTAGAAGTTAGCACCGAGTGAACCCAAGGATAGGAACTCACCTGCCAGTTTAGGGTGTGATTCTTAGTAATCATCCTTGTGTTCCAGAACTACGTAGCCAGCATAGGTTGAGACATCTTAACCTGTCAGATTAGGGTTGATGAGGTGGCTTAATCTGTCAGTTTAGGGTTCCCACCATTCTTATTTTGAGTACCTTCCAGCTAAGGGTCACTCACAGTTGTCCTTACCAGTGGCGCGGTATTGACACCCTTCCATTCGGGGCAGAGATTGGACCCCAACTTAGCTATATGCATTATTGGGGCATGTAGGTCAAACAACTACCTCCCACAGTTTCAGTCTCAGTCTCAGCAAAAGAACTCAGATAGTTCTTCAGATTTCAGTATTCCAGGACTGTCAGATACAGTCAATTCAGTTACAGTACGAAACTCAGGTAGTTTCATAAGATTCAGGACTGTCAAACACAACCACCCATGTTATCATGATTCCAGTATTATTCATGTTAGTATCAGTAAACCATGTAGTAGCATACAGATCTAATTATCACGTATTCACTATTCCAGTTACTATGTATGCATGTTTGCACTCTTACGTTCATATCAGTCAGTCAGTTAGCATCGTGCATGCATGTAAACCCTTTTGCATTTAGCCTACCTCACTCGTATACTCAGTACTCCCAGTTGTACTGACGCATTTGTGCTATGGTGCTTTCTTTCATGTTACACCATAGGTTCATAGATACGAGCTCCAATTCAGCAGTAGCAGTAGCATTCCAGTCTCAGAGTTGTAGTGAGTCCTCATCCATTCGAGGATGATATTATTTATTTTATTTATTATTTCAGTTCAGTTTTGCTAGACGGAGTTAGTTGGAGACATGTTCCTTCAACTCCTTATTTAGACATTATTTAAAGGTTTTCAAAGTTAGTTTAGATTTGATTCAGATTTCAGTTATTTTGGGTATTCGTTACCCCATATGGATGTTATGATTTGACAGATATTCTATGCAGTTGAACCTTATGGCCTATTGTTCATGTTTTTCGCATTATTATGTCATATATTGCAGTGTTCAGGTACAGATATCAGTCATGGGTTAGATTGTGGTCCTTCAGGGTCATAAGCACCATGTAGCGTTTCGGTTCAGAAAATTAGGGCGTTACAATATATGATCTGGTTATGTGATTATAAGCTTTCTTATCTTGGTTTAGGCTATCTAGATATGTGGTAGTTTGTGGGGGTATGAACAAGGGGTCTTTTGGTGTTTTTGGTATAAATGGCTTATCAAATATCTTGTTCAAGTTCATATTTGGATTCCTCCTAACTTCTTTTCTTGTACCTGCAGAAGTAGATTGATAAACGTTATGGGTTTTATGGAGTGTCCCAACGTCTCCTTTTAGCTCTGGAATTTTATTGTCTTTCGATCGACATAGCTCTGCACACTGCTGAGTTATCTGAGTCATGGCTTTAGACTTCAGTTTAACTTCATTAGTCTTTAGCTTTTCTATCTCATTTCCCATACTATCCACTTTCAGTGAAAGCGCAGTTAGGGTTTTGAGTATCTTTTCTAGAGTATCATCTTCTGTAATATCAGTTTGGGTAGCTTTGTCTTGATATGTAATCTGCAATAACATTCTAGTTAGTCTTGATTACTTCAATTGTAAATGTAAAATTTAATATATTTAATACTAGTCTCCGAATCTCCTTTGTTGTAACTGAATTTGTATTTTCTTTGTTAACCACCATCGTACTTGTGTATTATCTGTTCGTACAATAAACTTGTTATATATAATATATGGCTCAAATGCTAATAAACATTTATATAATGAACATAACTCTTTTCTATTTATTTTTCATTTTATTTCTGTTTCATTAAACGTTCCTGAGTAGTATCTACAATGATGTTCTAATTTTCTTCTTCATATCTATATTTAAGTACTCCTCCATAATTATATTCACTTGCATCTGCTTCTACTATATATGTAAAAAATTTATTTTCGTCTGGAAATTGTAATTTTGGTAACTCTTTATAAAGTATTTTTATTTTTTGTACTTGCTTTTTTATCTTCTTCATTGTAATTATATTCTACATCCTTTTTTAATTTTTCCTGTAATGGTTTTAGATTTTCTGCTAATTTTGGTATATATTCTCTTACTTGGTTTACTAATCCTAAAAATGATTGTAATTTCTTTTTTGTATCTAATTCTTCTCTTGAATTTATTATTTTTTGTACTATATGTTGTTGCATTTTTACTCCACTTTTATCTATTTGTATTCCTAAAAACTCTATCTGATTTTTCATAATTTCAGTTTTCTTTTCACTTAAACTTATTCCTGAATTTTCTATTATACCTGCAAATTGTTCTAGTAATTTTAAATGTTCCTCTTTAGTTTTTGTATATAGTAGTATATCATCTATGTATACTATACAATTAGGTAATTATTTAAAATAACTATCCATAAAGTGTTGATATCTACCTGGTGCATTTTTATATCCAAGTGGTAATACATTCCATTCATAAAATCCTTGTGGTACCGTAAACGCAGTTAATTTTTTAGAATCCTCTTCTAACTTTAGGTGGTAAAATCTTGATTTACAGTCAAATTTGCTAAAGTAATTATATCCTTGTATTTGTCTTATTTTTAATATCTTATTTGGTATTGGATAATTATATGTCATAGTTTTTGCATTTAGATTTCTATAATCAATAACCGTTCTATTTTTTCCTCTTTTTTGTTCATTGTATTTATTTACTATAAATGCTGGACTATTATGTTTGCTATTGCTTTTTTGTATGTATTGTTTTTCTAATAATTCATCTATATGCATTTTAAATTCTTTTAAATCATCAAAGTTATATGTTAATGGTTTTTGGGTTATTATACTATTTTTATCTATTAGCTCAATTTTTACAGTAGTTTTATATTTTTCCCATCCTTTTAATGGATCTTCGCTGTATAATTGTCTTAATTTTTTCTTTATTATTTCTACCTTATCTATTGAAAATATAGTTATTTCTTATTTATTTATTGAAAATATAACTAGTTCTATTGTGTCTTCAATATTTTTTATATTTTCTAATTTTTGTGTGATTTTTGCACTTCCTTTTATCCAATCAGTTTTCTTTCTTATTTTATTAATAACTTTTTTTGCTCTTACCTTTTGTTTACATGGTGTTGTAAACCACCAGTGTGTTTTAGTTATTATATGTGGGTATAGTTTATCTAAAAACGGCATTCGTAAAAGATATCGTTTGATGTTAATTCATAATTATAGATCTCTTCTATTGTTAATATCTTATCCCATACTTGTATTTTTATATTTCTAGCTTTATAGGTAATTAAGCTTCCTTCATTATTAAATCCTTTGACTATTATTGGTGTTTTTAGCTTATCCCGTTTGTCTTCTGGTAAACAATTATATCTACATAAGTTTGCTTCTGCTCCTGTATCTACCATAGGTGTATAATATCTATTATAATATCCTTCTACTATTATTTTCATAAGTACATATATTTTCATATCATATCAAAGCTCTTTTTATTAATAATTTTTCTCTATTATAGGTTATGGTTATTTGTGTATGTTCTATATTATAGGGTTTTACTTGTTCTAACCATTTTATTCCTAATATTGTGTCTGTTTTTTGCATATCTTCCTTTATTTCAAATTCTATTTTTATTTTTCTAACTCCTATTATTATTTTCTTTTCTGATGTATCTTTAATAGTTATTAAACTTCTTAGTAGATCTGGCCATATATTACTATTAGATTTTATTTCTTCATTTTTTACTAGATATTTTGCTATATAATTTTCTTCGTGTCCTGTATTTAGAAGTATTAAATATTCTTTTTCATATATTGTTCCCGTTATATAATATTGAGTTAAATTAACTGTTGAAGTTATTTCATAATTTGTTCTTTTCAATGATCCTGATGATTCTGGTTTTTCGAAAGCTATTCTTTTTATTGTACTTATTCTATCATTTATTATTTCTAAATCTCCTACTATATCTATGTCTTTGTAACTATAATCATTAGTATCAATTGTTTTTACAAATTGTTCGAAAGGACTTTCTATTTGTATTTTATTAATTTTATTTTTTCCCGTTATTTTATGTTTTGTTGTTAATACATATAGATTTTTACATCTTGCTGTAAATATTTTACTTCCTGGGGTTAGTTCTATTCCTGATATTTTTCAATATAATACTAATGATTTATCTATGTTTTTATCTGTTATTGCCACTGAATAATTTGCACTTATTATAAATTTAAATTTTTGGTATATTAAATTTCCTCTTATGGCAATTATTATATTTTTTTCTATAGGTTTTATAATTCTATTATCTGCTAAATATAATTCTGTTGGTGTATCTATTCCTTCTCTAAAACATGTTTTTATTAATATCTCTGTTCCTTCAAGGTGTACGTATTTTATTGGGTGTTTACTTTTTTTATCATTTATTTCTTTATTAATTATTCTTTTTGTTACTAGTGGTATACTAGCTCTACCTTTTGCTTATCTACAATCTATTACATGTTTTTTTTTTGCTTACTACGTAGTATTCTTCTTTTCGTCTACTAAATATGTTTTTTATTGTTGGTATTTTAAATATTTTTTCCACACTTAAATCGAATTCTTTTCTTTTTATCTCGTCAAATATATTATTATCAAATATTATTTTATGATTTGTTCCTTCTTCATTTAAATATTCTTCCATTGTTATTATTTTTATATCTTCTTCAGTCATTTGATTCATCTAATTCACTATCTATTTCATTATCTGTTTCATTTTCTGAAATTTCGTATATATTATCTTCACTTTCTAATTCGTAATCTATATAATCTATTTGCATATATTATGCATTTTCTATCTTTATTTATGATATTTGTTTCTTTTTGGGGTCTTTAGGCATTTTACATTCTCTAGCTAAATGTCCTAGTTTGCCACAATTATAACAAGTACATTCTTTTATATATTTCTTTCTCCTATATGGTCTTTTATATTTATAATTTTTTACATAATATCTTTTTCTTGGTTTCTTATACTTATATTTTGATTTTTTGTATTTCTTATATTTCTTATGTCTTTTTCTTTTCTTATAATATTTTTCTTCACATCCATATTGGGATGTTATTTTATCCTTGCAACATGCAAAATTTCTCATTAATGTTTTTTCCATTTTTATTTCTTCTCTGTATTTTTCACATATATTCCTATACCATTGTTGTAGAAATTTTATTCTTGCTCCTATGGTATCTACTAATTTTGCTTCATCCCTACTCTTTATTATTTTTGAACTAAATGGTTCAGGTAATTTACTAAAATATAATCTTCTCACTTCTTTACTTTCTTTTGTATTATATGCTCTCTTATAGTAGTATTCTTTAAATGCACACGTATATTCATCTATATAGCTCATATTACATATTGTTAGTTTTAACATTAAATTCCTATTTGTATCTTTTTCTTTGTTTTGTTTTTCTTCTTCTGTCGTCATACTGCTAAATTCATCTCTTATAGTAATTTCATATTTTTTCAATATGTCTATAGGTGTTAGTTTAGTTACTGTTGTTCCTTCTGTTTCTTTATCATTTCTTAATACCTTTTATTTTCAGTTAAATTTAAAAACCACGATTTTGTTGTTCCTATTAGTGTTTTTTCTATATATTCTGGTGTATCTATTGAATTTATACCATTGTGTAATAATTGTTTTGTTATATATCCTATCCATAATTTTATCGTTTTATCTACATCTATTACACAATCTAGGTCTAAGAAGTTATAATTTTTATTAATTATTTGTTTTGGTGTTCATTTGTTATATTTATCCTTTAGGTTATATTTTTTAAACTTATTTTTATAATAATATGTAGGTTTTCTTATTTCTGATGTACTAGGTATTATTTTTTCATCGTCCTTTTTATCAAGAGTATTTATTTCCGTGTTTGTATTTTATAATCTTTCTTTATTAATTACTTCTTATTTTTCATTAATTTCTAGTTTTTCTATATTTGTTAAGATTTCTGTATATGTTTCACTATCTTCTGAATCATAATTATCTGTTTCTTCAGCATCTATTGTATTTATTTCTATTTCATTAGTTTCTAATTCTTTATTTTCTAATTTTTCTTTAAATTGATTTATCTCAATTAATAATTTTTGTTTTTATCCTTTTCTTCTTTTTCTTTCTGTCTTTTTTCATACAGCTCTTTTAGCATTTGTAATTTTTTTTCTAATTCAGCAATCCTATTATTTTTAGTTTCTTCTATTTTTCATATTTCTTCTGTAGTCTGTTGTTTTATTTTATCTAATTTTTTTTTCTTGTCTATTTTTATTTTCTCTTGCTATTCTTACCATAGCTGTTAATTTATCTTCTAATTTTAATTCTTCTTTTTCTAACATTAAATATAAATGTTCACCTATTTTCTTAAATATCTTTTGCCTAAATTAGAAAATATTATTCTTATTTTTAATCATTCGTGATTTTCATATGATTTTTCATCTATTATTAATTTTTCTTTGTTCATTTTATCTACTTGATAGTGTATAGATCATGTTGGTATATGTATTCGAGATTATCTATTTGTGATTCTAAATATGATATTTCTTCCTTTTGTGTTTTTATTGATTTTTGGCATACTTCAACAATCATGTTATATTGTAGTCTTTCTTTTCTTATTTTTAATTCTTTTCGTTTTTCAGATATTATTTGTTTTAGTTCGTTATATTTTTGTGATTTTGTTATGTTATTCATCTGTACAATATATATAATATTTTGGTGGATACCGAAAACTGATTTTATCATAATTAGGTGGTATGTATCTCATTCTTCTAGATTTTAAATGAATTATTAATTTTGTCTAATTGCTAGATATTAAGGTAATTAAGTAAGCTAATCTATGGGGGTTTTCTTTTGTTTTATTTAACTTCTTATATTCTGGATAGTAACTAGTTAGAATTCTTTTAATTTCTCTAAAAGCTTGTTATTTTTAAATGGTCTTCTCATATTTAACAAATAAATAACAACAAAATAACTTAATTAATAATAGTCTCATAATCAATAATTAAATTAACATCTCTAACATTTCTCTTGATTAACGCATATCTACTTGTGTATTTTTTTATTAAATAACATAGCTCTGATACCAATTGTATACTATATCAAATACCAATCATTTCGTAGAATGTTTGATAACTTGTACAATTGTAGTATTCGTAGTTTATCATTTTATCCTATAGTAGTTTATCATTTTATCATTTATCATGTCTGATAAATGATAAACTATATTAATAGAGTATTAATATAGTTGTAATACTATATTAATCATTTTATCATTTATCATTAACTACCAATTAATGATAAACTACGAATACTACAATTGTACAAGTTATCTATGAATACTTAGAATATTGGAGACAAGATATGTTAACACATATCTACTTGTATATTTTTTTTTAAATAACATAGCTCTGATACCAATTGTATATATATATATATATTTCTACAATGAAGAAGAAGGCAAGAGTTAATCAAAATAAATACAGATGGACCAATGACAAGAAAGAAAGAGACAACAAACGAAGAAAAATCAGCCAAGATAAAGATGAAGAAAAGAAAGCAAAACAAGATATTAAAGTTGAAAGTGACATATGAAGGAATAAGATAACTTTTCTACGTAAATTATTATGAAGTTTTGATTTTTTAGTCCTATTAAATAGCCTTTTTGACTTTTTTGTCTTTTTAGATTAGTTTTAAGACTTTTTTTACCTTAAGTCTTTTTCTACTTTTGTAAAGTTTGACAAATATAAAATAGGGATAGAAAAAATAACTTTTTGTAAAGCTATTTTAGGACAGGTGTAAAGATGCAAATAGTTTACGCGATTTTTGTAGATTATAAATAGGTAAGTCATTTGCCAAGATAAAGAAAGACTTTCAGGTGTTGAAAGCAAGTCTTCTCTCTTATACACAGAAACGTTTGAATATTTAATAAAAACAGATATATTTCTAAGGAAAAGCTATGGATGAGCAAAGCACCGATTTATCAAATCTACCAGAACAGGTATTTTCATTTATAATTATGAATAGTTAAATTCATAAATTCCTGACAATCATGATATAATAAAATAAGCTCATGTTAGTTACTTTATAGTAGAATTATTCAAAGAATAGCATGTTAAGAAGTTTATTAGCAAAGTGGAAAAGGAGAAAAATTCTCAAGAACTATGTCATCCTAAAGGTGAAATCGGTAAGACAAAGAAGTCGTGATAGGGGAGTAACCAGAGTAGAGGCATTGTTTAGGGAAAAAGTATCCAGACTACCATGCTAATAGTGACTGAAGAACATGTTATTTAAGAATAATCTAGTATATAGTGATCTAAGATGATCATATTTTGTTATGTATATGGTTGAAAGGAATATTTTGAAAATAACATCATATGACATAAAATGACTACCTACTTATCTGATAGAATGATAGATAAATTTAAGATACTTGTTTTGTATGTACTTAAGGATATAGAAATATTAGATATAAGGAAAATTATATACGAAAAAGTATTTTACTTTAATGAAGAGTTATTAAGTTCTATAGAAAACTTACACTTATATAATGATAGCTACTGCTCATATTTAGATAGTTATTATTCAGATGGATATTATACAGATTAAAAATGTTAGAATATATAAGAAGAGTTAGAGAAAAACAAAGTTGGATATATGAAAAATTAATTATAGAAACCAGCTTAGAAGAGGAAGAAGACAATTAAAAGAAAGATTAATTTGGATAGATAAAACTCTGAAACAACTAGAATTAAAAGATAGTTTAGATTATGATTTAGACATAGAATTATTCATAGAAGAAAAAGACAGGATAATTAACGATATAAATAACCTAGAATTTAATATCAAACATAGTACAATTAGAATAAATTATTACAAAGAAATTTGCAGTATTACAACTACTATAGGATAAAATGATAAACTACGAATACTTAGAATATTAGAGACAAAATAAGGAGCAAATAAGATTAATAGAAACACTTATGAAAAAGAATCTACTTGACTACATAAAAACTAGAAATATGGAAATATAGTATACCTTAAAAATAATATAGAAGAATTAATAAGGTTAAAATAAATAACTAAGGAATGCTATGACATAGCATTTCAATTAACATGATAGAATTAGTAAGTACTAGTTATCTACTAGTTATCCAAGTACAAGTTATCCACGCAAGTTACCCAAGTTATCCGTACCCCCCTACAATTGGTATCAAAACTATATTATTTATAAAAAATATACAAGTAGATATGTGTTAACATATCTTGTCTCCAATATTCTAAGTATTCATAGATAACTTGTACAATTGTAGTATTCGTAGTTTATCATTAATTGGTAGTTAATGATAAATGATAAAATGATTAATATAGTATTACAACTATATTAATACTATATTAATAAAGTTTATCATTTATCAGACATGATAAATGATAAAATGATAAACTACTATAGGATAAAATGATAAACTACGAATACTACAATTATACAAGTTATCAAATATTCTACGAAATGATTGGTATTTGATATAGTATACAATTGGTATCAGAGCTATGTTATTTAAAAAAAATATAAAAGTAGATATGTGTTAATCAAGAGAAATATTAGAAGAAATAAAATAAAACAACAGACTATAGAAGAAATACGAAAAATAGAAGAAACTAAAAATAATAGGATTGCTGAATTAGAAACAGAGCTACAAATGCTAAAAAAGTTGTATGAAAAAAGACAGAAAGAAAAAAGAAGAAAATGATAAAGAACAAAAATTATTAATTGAGATAAATCGATTTAAAGAAAAATTAGAAAATAAAGAATTTGAAACTAATGAAATAGAAATAAATACAATAGAAGACGAAGAAACAGATAATTATGATTCAGAAGATAGTGAAACATATACAAAAATCTTAACAAATATAGAAAAACTAGAAATTAATGAAAAACAAGAAGTAATTAATAAAGAAAACTTAGAAAATGCAAACACGGAAATAAACACTCTTGATAAAAAGGACGATGAAAAAATAATACCTAGTACATCAGAAATAAGAAAACCTACATATTATTATAAAAATAAGTTTAAAAAATATAACCTAAAGGATGAATATAACAAATGGACACCAAAACAAATAATTAATAAAAATTATAACTTCTTAGACCTAGATTGTGTAATAGATGTAGATAAAACGATACAATTATGGATAGGATATATAACAAAATAATTATTAGACAATGGTATAAATGCAATAGATACACTAGAATATATAGAAAAAACACTAATAGGAACAACAAAATTATGGTTTTTAAATTTAACTTAAAACAGTAAAAAGGTATTAAAAAATGATAAAGAAACAGAAGGAACAACAATAACTAAACTAACACCTATAGACATATTGAAAAGATATGAAATGGCTATAAGAGATGAATTTAGCAGTATGACGACAGAAGAAGGAAAACAAAACAAAGAAAAAGATACAAATAGGAATTTAATTTTAAAACTAGCAATACGTAATATGTGCTATATAGATGAATATACGTGTGCATTTAAAGAATACTACTATAAGGGAGCATATAATACAGAAGAAAGTAAAGAAGTGAGAAGATTATATTTTAGTAAATTACCTGAACCATTTAGTTCAAAAATAATAAAGAGTTGGGATGAAGCAAAAATAGTAGATACCCTAAGAGCAAGAATAAAATTTCTACAACAATGGTATAGGAATATATGTGAAAAATACAGAGAAAAAATAAAAATGGAAAAAACATTAATAAGAAATTTAGCATGTTGCAAGGATAAAACAGCACCCCAATTTGGATGTGAAGAAAAATATTATAAGAAAAGAAAAAGACATAAGAAATATAAGAAATACAAAAAATCAAAATATAAATATAAGAAACCAAGAAAAAATATTATGTAAAAAATTATAAATATAAAAGACCATATAGAAGAAAGAAATCTATAAAAGAATGTACCTGTTACAATTGTGGAAAACTAGGACATTTAGCTAGAGATTGTAAAATGCCTAAAGACCCAAAAAAGAAACAAATATCATAAATAAAGGTAGAAAATGCAGAATATATGCAAATAGATTATATAGACTACGAATTAGAAAGTGAAGATAGTATATATGAAATTTCGGAAAATGAAACAGATGATGAAATAGATAGTGAATTAGACGAATCAAATGACTGAAGAAGATATAAAAATAATAACAAAGGAAGAATATTTAAATGAAGAAGGAACTGATCAGAAAATAATATTTGATAATAATATATTTGACGAGATAAAAGGAAAGAAATTAGATTGAAATGTAGAAAAAATATTTAAAATACCAACAATAAAAAACATATTTAGTAGACGAAAAGAAGAATACTACGTAGTACGCCAAAAAGAACATGTAATAGACTGTAGATATGCAAAAGATAGAGCTAGTATACCACTAATAACAAAAAAAATAATTAATAAAGAAATAAACGATATAAAAAATAAAGACTCAATAAAATATGTACACCTTGGAGGAACAGAGATATTAATAAAATCATGTTTTAGAGAAGGAATAGATACACCAATAGAATTATATTTAGTAGATGATAGAATTATAAAACCTATAGAAAATGGTATAATAACTGCCATAAGAGGAAATTTAATATACCAAAAATTTAAATTTATAATAAGTGTGAATTATTCAGTGGCAATAACAGATAAAAACATAGATAAATCATTAGTATTATATTGGAAAATATCAGGAATAGAACTAACCCCAGGAAGTAAAATATTTACAGCAAGATGTAAAAATCTATATGTATTAACAACAAAACATAAAATAATAGAAAAAAATAAAATTAATAAAATACAAATAGAAAGTCCTTTCGAACAATTTGTAAAAACAATTGATACTAATGATTATAGTTACAAAGACATAGATATAGAAGGAGATTTAGAACTAATAAATGATAGAATAAGTACAACAAAAAGAATAGCTTTCGAAAAAATAGAATCATCAGGATCATTGAAAAGAACAAATTATGAAATAACTTCAACAGTTAATTTAACTAAATATTATATAACGGAAACAATAAATGAAAAAGAATATTTAATACTTCTAAATACAGGACAAGAAGAAAATTATATAGCAAAATATCTAGTCAAAAATGAAGAAATAAAATCTAATAGTAATATATGCCCAGATCTACCAAGAAGTTTAATAACTACTAAAGATACATCAGAAAAGGAAATAATAATAGGAGTTAGAAAAATAAAAATAGAATTTGAAATAAAGGAAGATATGCAAAAAAACAGACATAATATTAGGAATAAAATGGTTAGAACAAGTAAAACCCTATAATATAGAACATACACAAATAACCATAACCTATAATAGAGAAAAATTATTAATAAAAAGAGCTTTGACATGATATGAAAATATATGTACTTATGAAAATAATAGTAGAAAGATATTATAATAGATATTATACACCTATGATAGATACAGGAGCAGAAGGAAACTTATGTAGATATAATTGTTTACCAGAAGACAAATGGGATAAGCTAAAAACACCAATAGTAGTCAAAGGATTTAATAATGAAGGAAGTTTAATTACCTATAAAGCTAGAAATATAAAAATACAAGTATGAGATAAGATATTAACAATAGAAGAGATCTATAATTATGAACTAACATCAAAAGATATGCTTTTAGGAATGTCGTTTTTAGATAAACTATACCCACATATAATAACTAAAACACACTGGTGGTTTACAATACCATGTAAACAAAAGGTAAGAGCAAAAAGAGTTATTAATAAAATAAGAAAGAAAACTGATTGGATAAAAGGAAGTGCAAAAATCACACAAAAATTAGAAAATATAAAAAATACTGAAGACACAGTAGAACTAGTTATATTTTCAATAAATAAAGAAGAAATAACTATATTTTCAATAGATAAGGTAGGAATAATAAAGAAAAAATTAAGACAACTATACAGTGAAGATCCATTAAAAGGATGGGAAAAATATAAAACTACTGTAAAAATTGAGCTAATAGATAAAAATAGTATAATAATCCAAAACCCATTAACATATAACTTTGATGATTTAAAAGAATTTAAAATGCACATAGATGAATTATTAGAAAAACAATACATACAAAAAAGCAATAGCAAACATAATAGTTCAGCATTTATAGTAAATAAATACAGTGAACAAAAAAGAGGAAAATGTAGAATGGTTATTGATTATAGAAACCTAAATGCAACAACTATGACATATAATTTTCCAATACCAAATAAGATATTAAAAATAAGACAAATACAAGGATATAATTACTTTAACAAATTTGACTGTAAATCAGGATTTTACCACCTAAAGTTAGAAGAGGATTCTAAAAAATTAACTGCGTTTGTGGTACCATAAGGATTTTATGAATGGAATGTATTACCATTTGGATATAAAAATGCACCAGGTAGTTATCAACACTTTATGGATAGTTATTTTAAATAATTACATAATTGTATAGTATACATAGATGATATACTACTATATACAAAAACTAAAGAGGAACATTTAAAATTACTAGAACAATTTGCAGGTATAATAGAAAATTCAGGAATAAGTTTAAGTGAAAAGAAAACTGAAATTATGAAAAATCAGATAGAGTTTTTAGGAATACAAATAGATAAAAATGGAGTAAAAATGCAACAACATATAGTACAAAAATTAATAAATTCAAGAGAAGAATTAGATACAAAAAAAAAAATTACAAACATTTTTAGGATTAGTAAACCAAGTAAGAGAATATATATCAAAATTAGCAGAAAATCTAAAACCATTGCAGAAAAAACTTAAAAGGATGTAGAATATAATTACAATGAAGAAGATAAAAAATAAGTACAGAAAATAAAATAACTTTGTAAAGAGTTACCAAAATTACAATTTCCAGACGAAAATAAATATTTTACATATATAGTAGAGCAGATGCAAGTGAATATAATTATGGAGGAGTACTTAAATATAGATATGAAGAAGAAAAATTAGAACATCATTGTATATACTACTCAGGAACGTTTAATGAAACAGAAATAAAATGGGAAATAAATAGAAAAGAGTTATGTTCATTATATAAATGTTTATTAGCATTTGAGCCATATATTGTATATAACAAGTTTATTGTACGAACAGATAATACACAAGTACGATGGTGGTTAACAAAGAAAATACAAAATTCAGTTACAACGAAGGAGATTCGGAGACTAGTATTAAATATATTAAATTTTACATTTACAATTGAAGTAATCAAGACTAACAAGAATGTTATTGCAGATTACATATCAAGACAAAGCTACTCAAACTGATAATACAGAAGATGATACTCTAGAAAAGATACTCAAAACCCTAACTACGCTTTCACTGAAAGTGGATAGTATGGGAAATGAGATAGAAAAGCTAAAGACTAATGAAGTTAAACTGAAGTCTGAAGTCATGACTCAGATAACTCAGCAGTGTTCAGAGTTATGTCGATCGGAAGAAAATAAAATTCCAGAGCTAAAAGAAGACGTTGGGACACTCCATAAAACCCATAACGTTTGTCAATCTACTTCTGTAGGTACAAGCAAAGGAGTTAGGAGGATCCAAATATGAACTTGAACAGGATATTTGACAAGCCATTTATACCAAAAACACCAAAAGACCTCTTGTTTATACCCCCACAAACTACCACATATCTAGATAGCCTAAACCAAGATAAGAAAGCCTATAATCACATAACCAGATCATATATTAAAAACATCCACAAGATACAAACTTATCTAAATCTTAACCCCAGAGCTACAAACATCCAAGAACCAAATACAGATTATATAACCCAAAAGTTACAAGGATACAATAAGTTAATTGCATTACCAAAAACTAGCCCAAATCTAGTTAAAACATGTTACAGTTATGAACTACTCAATACTGTATATAGGGGTGTACATAGGTCGGGTTGGTTTGGTTTTTAATTAAAATATAACCAAACTAATAATGTCGGTTTTCTAAATCTATAAACCAAACCAAACTAATATACAAATGGTTTTTTATTTTGGTTTTAGTCGGATTTTTTCGGTTTTCTCGGTTTTTTTACAATTATAATGTGATTGAAGAAAAGAATTAAATTTTTTCACTAAAAAGATTTAAAAAAAAAACAATGGTCATAGAGTAGTTTCAATAAAAATTAAGTTGGCAATTACTAAGACGTCTAAACTACTATCTCTCAAAGTAATATTTTGTGGATATCCAAGTAGTTCAATTTCTAAGTCAATAGTCACAGTAGCTTGTCTGAAAGTTCCCTTCACATAAAATGTGAGCATACAAAAGAACGAAGAATTGGAGACAACTTATTAAAAACTTAACTCCATAAAGTAATTAATTATAACATAATTTCATAAATAAAAAAAAAAAAAAAACCTAAATCACAACTTGACGAATGAGAAAAGTAAGATGAGGAAATAATGAGAACTCTCTGAAAACTTGAAAAGTAAAATGTAAAAAGTGAAACAATTAAAGAGTTTTAGATTTTTATATTAATATTGGGCTTTTTATTAATTTGTTATTAATGAAAAAATACTATAATTAAAGGCCCAAGAATATATATATATATTCTGAATATAAAAAATAATAAAATTAATTAGAAAGTAGATTATAAGTAGTATTTTTTACGTATAAAAAATTAAAATTATATATGTATTACGTCGGTTCGGTTTTGGTTCGGTTTGATTTTATTTTTGCTAATACCAAACCAAACCAAGAATGATCGGGTTTTTTTTGCCAACATCAAACCAATCAAACCAAACCATAAGTCGGGTTTTTTTCTCGATTTGATTTGATTTGATTCATCGGTTCGGTTTGAGTTAACGATTCGGTTCGTACACCCCTAACTGTATATACCCAAGACGGAAGTGAATTAGCAGCTATACCAGAGGTATATAAAGCAATCACCACTTACAAAAAGATAACTAAAGGCAATTTATTTTTTGTAAAGTTCTATACAACACCAGCAGAGATATTATATGATGAGATTAAACCAGTTATACAAGTCGTGAAAATAGGAATGACAAAAGATATGATCATACCAGAAAATATTAAACCACAAGCAGAAATACCAAGAATAGATATACCAGATTTTTATACAAATAAAAGACTTATTGGAATATCCACAATTATCCAAGCGTTATCGAATAATTTTCTAAATCAGAATCCGATTTGGAGTTATTATTCAAGTGACCAGATAATGATATATTCGAATTCAAGAGAGTTATGACAAGCAGATATGCAGGAAGTCTAAAGATGGATTATGACAATACTTAATCCAGAAAGGCAATCTACTGCCAGAGCAATTAAGGAAAAATTTATTTCAGAAGAGTTATTGACCAGATACTGTAAGATAATAGCACATAAATATCCAGACCATTTATGCTCAAAATGTCATGGAGAAGATAACGTTATACCGGAGGTTCAGTTACAATGAAGAAGAAGACAAGAGTTAATCAAAACAAATATAGATGGATCAATGACAAGAAAGAAAGAGACAACAAACGAAGAAAAATCAGTCAAGATAAAGATGAAGAAAAGAAAGCAAAACAAGATATTAAAGTTGAAAGTGACATATGAAGGAATAAGATAACTTTTCTACGTAAATTATTATGATGTTTTGAGTTTTTAGACCTATTAAATAGCCTTTTTGACTTTTTTGTCTTTTTGATTAGCTTTAAAACTTTTTTTACCTTAAGTCTTTTTCTACTTATGTAAAGTTTGACAAATGTAAAGTAGGGATAGAAAAAACAGCTTTTTGTAAAGTTATTTTAGGACAGGTGTAAAGATGTAAATAGTTTACGCGGTTTTTGTAGATTATAAATAGGCAAGTCATTTGCCAAGATAAGGCAAGACTTTCAGGTGTTGAAAGCAAGTCTTCTCTCTTATACACAGAAAATTTTAAATATTTAATAAAAACAGATATATTTCTAAGGAAAAGCTATGGATGAGCAAAGCACCGATTTATCAAATCTACCAGAACAGGTATTTTCATTTATAATTATGAATAGTTAAATTCATAAATTCCTGACAATCATGATATAATAAAATAAGCTCATGTTAGTTACTTTATAGTAGAATTATTCAAAGAATAGCATGTTAAGAAGTTTATTAGCAAAGTGGAAAAGGAGAAAAATTCTCAAGAACTATGCCATCCTAAAGGTGAAATCGGTAAGACAAAGAAGCCGTGATAGGGGAGTAACCAGAGTAGAGGCATTGTTTAGGGAAAAAGTATCCAGACTACCATGCTAATAGTGACTGAAGAACATGTTATTTAAGAATAATCTAGTATATAGTGATCTAAGATGATCATATTTTGTTATGTATATGGTTGAAAGGAATATTTTGAAAATGGCATCATATGAAATAAAATGACTACCTACTTATCTGATGGAATGATAGATAAATTTAAGATACTTGTTTTGTATGTACTTAAGGATATAGAAATAGTAGATATAAGGAAAATTATATACGAAAAGGTATTTCATTTTAATGAAGAGTTATTAAGTTCTATAGAAAACTTACGCTTATATAATGATAGCTACTGCTCATATTTAGATAGTTATTATTCAGATGGATATTATACAAATTAAAAATGTTATAATATATAAGAAGAGTTAGAGAAAAAACAAAGTTGGCTATACGAAGAAATTAACCATCTTAGAAGAGGAAGAAGACAATTAAAAGAAAGATTAATTTGGATAGATAAAACTCTGAAACAACTAGAATTAAAAGATAGTTTAGATTATGATTTAGACATAGAATTATTCATAGAAGAAAAAAACAGGATAATTAACGAAATAAATAACCTAAAATTTAATATCAGATATAGTACAATTAGAATAAATTATTACAAAGAAATTTGCAATATTACAACTACTATAGGATAAAATGATAAACTACGAATACTTAGAATATTGGAGACAAGATATGGAGCAAATAAGATTAATAGAAACACTTATGAAAAAAAATCTACTTGACTATATAAAAACTAGAAATATGGAACATATAGTATACCTTAAAAATAATATAGAAGAATTAATAAGGTTAAAACAAATAACTAAGGAATGCTATGACATAGCATTTCTATTAACATGATAAAACTAGTAAGTACTAGTTATCTACTAGTTATCCAAGTACAAGTTATCCACGCAAGTTACCCAAGTTATCCACACCCTCCTACAACTGATTACTGAACTACTTGAGTAATCTTCTTACACTACTAAAAAAATTGTAAAAAGAGACTTCAATAGCGACCTCAATTGATGGTCTCTAAAACATAAGTCGCTTTTTCTAAGAGACCTCATAAGCTCACTTAAAAGCAACCTCACGAAGTCACTAGGTTATTTCTTGATTTTTACAAAAAAGAGACCTCGTGAGGTCTCTAAATTATTTTTTATAATTATTATTATTTTATTAAAAAAAAAACTCATGAGGTCTCTATTTGATTTTTTTATTTTTATTTTTTAATTAAAAGACACCGCATGAGGTGACTATTATTTCTTAATTTTTTATTCTAAACAATTTATTTAAAACATAAGCGACCTCTTTCAGTCTCTTATTTAAGCATGTAGAAAATGAAATCATGAAAAAGAAACCTCATTAAGTCGCTTTTGTGCATTTGCAAAAAAATAAAAATGTGAAATAGCAACTATGAGGTCTCTTTTTGCAAAACAAGAGCTTTTACAAATACCTGTCATTTTAATTCAATTTAATAATATATATAATATAGTCAATTAAATTGAGCTCCAAGAACTCCCATCAATCAATCAAACTACAACAAACACAAGTAAATATAATCTAATAACCACAAAATGAAAATAAAATTTAAATACCTTGAAATTGAACGCACAAAACATAAAAGTCTTAATTCTTTAACAATACTATTGTTCATACTACTTTAAAGTTTTAATGCATTCAAAAACACCTAAGAATTCAAATAAACCACCATAAAATATATAGTTTGGATTATATAGACAATATTCAACTTTAACAACGCAGCGGTGTATTGTCTACATAGTAACCTCATCATCTTCATCACTGTTGGGCTCCTCAGTAACATCTCTGTATTGACCATATACTCCATGTGAAATAGGTAGAGACTGTGGGGGTCGAGGAGGGCGCACTATATCACCGGGACAAGGGGGAATCCCCCTCGAAGCAAGTAATGCATCGAATTGGGCCTTCATTCCTGCATACTGTATAACTCTGTCTTTCCCTAGCCTGCGAGGCCTTAGCTTCGCTAGATAGCTCAGCTATTTGTTGCTTTAAAGCCAAAATCGTCTCTCTTGACTCATCATCCTGGAAACTACCGAGGCCTTCTAGTTTCGAATGAAATTCACGAAAGGTTCGTTGGGGCAATCCATAAGCATATCCATACCCACTAGGGCCACCAACCGCATCTAACCATATTCCCTCATTTTACTCTTGGCTAAGTGGTAGGTCTCGTCTATCTTCTGGCAGAGTTTGGCGAAAATCCTCTATGCATTGCAGATATCGATTCTGAATTTAATGATAATAATATTAGAATATAAATTTAGAAAATACAGTAATAACTACTAGAAATAGAGGCTTACATAGGTCAGCTGAGCTTGTGGCTCAACCCAAATATCAGGATCTTCAAGAGTTTTCTTCTTCATTGTATGTGTAGCCTTGAATGCCTCAGCCTGAGTTATTGGCCTCCCAAGTTCCTTTTCCTGCAAACAAAATTAATTTAATTTTAATTGCTATGAAATAGTGATTACGAAACACTAAATTCTTTTTAGAAATATTGAACAAATCTATAATAATGAAAAATTAAAGTAATATAGTAGAAAAAGCTTTCCTCACAAGTCACAATGCTTTGATGCCAGAAGTATGTTGTACCGTTGGGGGGGGGGGGGGGGTAAGGGATGTAAGAGAGTGGGGGGGTAAGGGATGTAAGAGAGTGCTGAAAATAATGGGGCAGAAAGAAGATGAAGCCATATGACCCAAAAAGCAAAGATGCCAAGTGACCCATAAGCAAAGATGATAAATTTGATTAAACCATCAGGAGAAAAGAAACAAAAGACCAGGAAAGGATCTCTTTAGAAATAAATCACAACAGACTATTCCGAACATGGCAAGAACTTACTAACAATCTCTTCTATGAAATATGTAGTACCTTTTCCTGCAAAATTCTCAAATCAAACATGAATTAGAATTTCAATTTAAAGTGTCTTTCTCTTACATTTAGTCTTAGCCGTGACCTGCACATCAAGTTCTCGGCAAACTCAATTAGTCGTCATGGATTTCCAGAAAGATCTAACTTAAGATCAACTGTCTGAACTCCTCGCTATGAATTTAGAAGTATAATTATGCAGAACATTTGATTTTTGTACTAGGACAATACAACCTCTAAATATATTAATACGATCAGTCCTTTGTGTTATTCTGTCATAAATATTCTCTTGCCGCGCACAAAAAGACCTTTCATTTAGACATGAAATTGGCAAAGCATTTCATTCAAACAAATATAGAGTTAGAATAGATGGATTTGTGCCTCTTTCCAGTTCTACCTCCTATGGAACCACCAAAAGTTTTCAAGTCACAGAAATTCCTTCTAATATTTTGCTATAGTTCATTCTCTACCTACTATAAGTGGTAAAAAAATAATGTATTATAGATTGAGAATCCCACCAGTTTTTTCAAATGGTTAATACTCCCCTAGCTTCAATTTGTTTGTCTTACTTTCTTTTTAGTACGTTTAAAATGAATGCATCCTTCCCCTTTCGACGATTCTTACTTTCAGATTTCCACATGTCATGTGCAAAACCACAAGATTCAAAAGTCATTCTTTACTTTCTTAAACTTTGTATCATATCAAAGTCAGAAAACAAATTAAAACGGAGGGAATAGACAAGCAGCCCGCCCCATGAACACAAGAAAGATTTATCATCCAAAAGAAAAATGAACTGACATATAGGGGAGAACATAGAATCCTCCTCACAATCACAAAGACATGGAGGACATGAAGACAAAGACTTATAGTGCCGCAATGTTGGTGGTCTGACCATGCAAACCACCAAAAACAAACCCACCAGAACCAAAACAAATCGCACTGTCCCACGACTAAAGGACCTATGGACTGATGGATAAGCCATAAAACTGCCCTTGATATAAGTTGGCCAAGCCTCGAGTTGGAAGGTAAGTTCTTTTGGTATCCTATAAATACTTTTGCTTGCACCTTCTTGGTGCTAAATTAAAGATACTATTACTATCTTGCAAAAGAAAGTTGATCAAGGGCAGCTGAAGAATGGACTGTTGAAGTATTTGACAGAACTTTGATCCAAGAAGGAGCTAGTGAAGAAAGAATGGTTAATTTGTTACAAGTTGCTGTTAAATGTGTGAACCATTCTCCTGAAGCTAGGCTTAGTATCAACCAAGCTGCTCTCATGGTTACCACTATACGAGATGAGGATGACAGGTCCATCGACGCTTCTGCAAGTACTAGTACTATCATCTGATCAGAACTGTCATTCTCCTAATGCTAGGACTAGTACAAACCAGTTGCTCTCATGGTTACCACTATCTGAAATGTGGATGACAGATTCATCGATGTTTCTGCAAGTACTAGTACTATCATCTGACCAAAACTGAATACTTCCATCGCTTTAAACTGTTAATCATTTTTCTCTTCAAGAATCTAGTTAACTATTTTTTAAGATACATATTTGGACAGAGGATGTACTTATTATTTATAATAAGCTCATGAATTACTTTAGATATTCAACATCATGTTTAGCAGGGGTGATATTCTTCTATGACACAGAGATTAAAAATAATCCCATTCGCCAGAAAATGCAAGTAGCATGTATTGAGGATAAAATAAGAGAAGGTCGCTTGAGATGGTGTAATCGTGACTTGCTTCAACTTGTAAATGCACTGATCTGTTTATGTGAAACTATGGTGAGTGTATGTGTTAAAAAAGGACTAGGTTGACCTAAAATCACATAGCATGATTAGACTTGGTGGAATGAACAATTTTATCTATGGACAGATTTGACCAAGACTTAATGCAGTGCTAAACCAGTAAATCAAACTCACATCAGTTGCAGCACTGGAACTGAGATTAGTAAATGAAATCAACTGACAAATTTCTATATTTTTAAAAGAATGAAAGGAAGTTGAATGTGTACGTTGTATATAGTAAGTTATAAACTTTGAGATTAAAACTAACCTCCTGATGGTCACTGAAAAGAATTTACAAATATCTAGCTGATCTTTGATAGATAGGAGGGATAAGGTATCACTAATCGGTCACAATTCAATAAAAATTACCAAAATCACATGAATGACTTACCAGTTTTCTCCTTAAATTTCCCTGACTCTGAGCTCCACTCGTGTGTAAAGAACCACCCTTAAGAGATGCTCTAGCTTTCTTGCCAATCTCACGCATCTGCTTGAACCTCGAATCTGTCTCCCAATGGTCAACTAACTTTTGCCAATTTTCAGGTAGAATCCATCTAGGCCTCTTGTTTTTTCCACGAGCTTTTGATAGCAAGCCAGTAAGTATGCACCCAGCTTTTAACTTGAAGTTTGCTTTAATCTGGGCTTCATGTTCTGGACGCCAAAAACACTTTCTCTGTAATGACAAGATAAACTAAGATGAATTAATTTGCTAATGAAACACTTTCTCTGTAATGATAAGATAAACTGAAATAAATTACCCCTACCTCAGTGACATAGAGATATTGTTCCCAATAGACCCTCGAATTAAATAAAGCAAGTACAAATTGATTCAAATTTAATGAGATTTAAGTTTGCTTAACAAAGCTGACAAATAATTCCAAACTGACATGAATCAGAGGTTCGATTGCATCAGCATTTGCAATTGCACACTTGTTATTGTCATTAATGGACAAGTTGAGAAGTGCAATAATATCATCTTCCTGTACTTTCATGTCTTCTGAATGAAGTAGGTTAACCAACAAGCTAGTAGCACCATAATTCGCAAAGTACTACCACAATTTGAATAAAGTAGGAAAAGTACACCTAGCTTGGAGTGGGGTATGTTATCCTACATCAGTTGGAGGCCTGAATATTCTTGACATTTATGACTGGAACAAAACAGCTGTAGCTAAGCCTTTATGGAATATTTGTACAAAGAAAAATAAGTTGTGGGTAAAGTGAATTCACTGTTATTATGAGAGAAACAGAAACTTACTGGAAGAATTGCCAAAACAGACATTCTGGGTCACTCAGAAAATTGTACAAGCTACTAATAAATACTTCATTAGAGCAGCGTATGTAATTATAGATATACAAAACATTTCTCTGTTCTCTATCAAAAGTTTCTATACCAAATTACAAGGCCATTATCAGAAGGTACCTAAGAAAAAAATCACCTGTAATAACTTGGGATTGTCCAGATGAATCTTTATATTGCAACTAGCTGCCCATAAAAGACTTGCTACTTGAGAGAGACAACATAGATGGGATGTCACAATAAATTTGGTATGTCATTTTTTTGAGTAGGTAACTAAAGTATTGCACACGAATTCTTTGAATGTGATGTGTCAGCGTATATGTAGAGGATGCTACTACTCTGATTGAGTATCAACAGAGTTCCTATGCAGCGAGATAATGTCAAATTGTCACGGGATAAGAAATTGGCAAGGGGAAGAATTTCAAGAGATCAAGTGTATGGAATAATGCTAACTGAGGCTGTGTACTACATTTAGAGGAAGAGAAATATGCGACTGTTCCAACAGAAAAAACAACACCAAAAGATCTTGATAAAAATAATCATCTAAGAGATTTGTTTTAGAGCAAGTAGCAGGATTAGAATAGCAAAGTTGTTAGAAAATTCTAATACTTGCTCTGTATAATGCCTTTTGAGTAATTGTTGCCAGTTTATCGTTAAGCTTGAACTGGAAGATTGTTTAGTAGTTTGTTCACCCTTGTACTTTTAGTTCTCACTTTTGATATAATACTAGCACATTTATGTAAGTCACAAACATTTATGCATACAAATACATAGCTTTAAAGGATTTTTCAATATAATTCAAGAACAAGAACCATTCGGAAACTTAGCAAGAATCTATATCAAATTGTACAAGAAAACAATAAAAAAGGTACTGTTCATACATGAATTGTTAATAAGTACCTATTTATTATCTATTAACGTATAACCAAAGAAAAACTAATAACTTTCTAAATCTGAAAGAAATTTTACTTAGACCATATATACAACAACAACAAACTCAGTGTATTTCCACCAAGTGGGGTGTGGGGAGGGTAAAATGTACAGTCTTCACATATCAGAACAACGATTAGTTTAATGATAGGAGAGGAAAAATAGATGTTTTAATGATAGGAAGGAAAACATACTTCATGTTAAATCTAGATTTTTGAAAAGTCTATACTTTTGGTGTAGGAAGAATATTGTATTGGATATAAACTCTACAGCAAATCTTTTGCATTCATTCAAAACCTGTAGAAGGGAATTTCCAAGTTTATACTCTTTCTTGTACCTTCTTGGTACTCTTTAATGAAATATTTTACCTTTTACATAAAAAACAGTGAGTAGTTAACAGAAGATAAGTGTGTACATGCACACAATTGAGAAAGAAAAAGCTTTCTATCTAAACATGACTACTATTTAGCTAGTCTATGTTAGTTAACAAAACTATATAAAGAAAGAATAGTGGATTATTACTTGTTAGGACACAGAACAAGTTTACAATCAAAAAGAAAAGTTAAGCAGATCAACCTAGTACTTGAAGTCAACTGAAACTTCTTTAGATGACTAACAACGGACATTAATTGTCTACAGTATTAGGTCCACCAGCAATACTGGACATGGTATCATAGTAATTGTGCACCGACCTGATTTTGCTGTCCCTAAATGACTTTTCATTAAAGCCCACTCTAGAAATAACAAGAGAAATGATAATTGCCTTAATCATGTCACTAAGTTAGACGCCTATAAGATGCCCATCCCAGCCCTCCTTTAAACATCAATGCTAGCCTAAGTGTTTCATGAGGTTTTCACAACAATGTTTTGCAGGTTTTGGTGTCAAGATTGCACAGTCCATACCGCTACCTCCGAAGAAGTAGAGAGGTTGATTCTGATAGACCCTCGGCTCAAGATAATACAATAACAAGAACATGCCAAGTGTAATCCCACAAGTGGGTTCGAGGAAGGGTAAGGTTAGCGTGTACACAGACACTACCCCTGTCTTGGAAGTGGAAGGTAGAGAGGTTGTTTTCCATAGACAAAATTGGACTTCACTAAATGATCGTTAGGTAGGATGTATTAGAAAACCTCATATATATATTAGACATGGTATTGTTTAATCCTTTGTTTGATAGATATTTAACCTATTAGTTATACACCCTATTCAATATTATAATGTGTGCAACTAATACAAAGCAAACCAGGGAGTTAGTAATAAAGTGTTATCACTACATGGATAAGTATGGTTAAAGACAGAATTACCCTTAAACACCAAATCAAACGGTGGATAAGAAATGATCCTAGCATAACTCATCTAAGCATTACTAATACATCCTTTCAACACTATTATAATTAGGTAGTAAATACCATAGCTAATCTAATCATCTCAAAACGCTGAAACAAGATTCCAATTGCAAATAAAAGAACTAAAACAGCAGGTAATATCCTAGAAATGAAATTTCAAAAACACCAGTAAAGTTTACATCTTTAACATGAAGGACAGCAAAAAACCCAATAAAGGAAGAATCTTTACCATCCAATAAGTCAAGTTCTGAATAATCTGACTAAGTGAAAGCCAAAGAACACCAAAAAAAATGAAAAAGAACCAATAAACAAAACAACCCTAAGGTGGAAACTTGTAACAACGACTCCAGGAATAAGCCCAATATTTTCACCAATATCATTTGCCATCCCAAGCATAGTTAACTGTTGTTGATTGAAACCAAGAATATAAAAACACAGAACACGTAGAAGTAGAAGACTTACTCTGTAATTTAAATGAAGATGGAAGAAATCAACAATAAATTCGAAGCATAAACCCAATTCTGAAATAAGGCAACAAAATCCCTACTATTAATTCACATTTTGGGAAAAATAAAGGAGACCAAGATATTCATAGAATCAAATTCTATTCTATAGATAAATAAGAAAAAAAAATTACAGCCTTACTTTGAATGAGAGAGTTGGGAGAGAGAGAATGCAAAAGATCAACCCTTAACTATTAAACTCTCACAACTTCATAGATTTTGGATTCGAGGGAGAGAGCGTTTTTCAGAGTGTGAGTTTGAAAGAGAGGGGGCGGCTTTGAGGAGCTGACCTTTATGGGTTTTATTTTTTATTAATTATAATAATGATAGATATTTAAGAAGTTAAGTAAATATATATATTGACGTAAATACTTAATAAAATGGCCATATATAATTATTTTTAATGCTAAATATTAGTTTATAATAATAAATATTAATTTACTAAAAATGTAGCGACCTCATGAGGTCGCAATGTATAAAATTTTATTATCCGCTTTATTTTATTTTAGCGCTAACTTTTTCCGCATTTTTTTTCAACCTTTTGATGTTCCTTATATTATGTTGTTGAAATTTTTTTATCATTTATCGACCTCATGAGGTCTCTTAACAGAAAAAAATTAAAAAAAATTATAAAAAAAAAGTTGAGGGGATAAGCGACCTCATGAGGTCTCTTATTTTTGACCTATTTTTGAGGTCTCTTTTTAGAGATTTTTTTAGTAGTGTTAATAGTACATATTATGTTTATAGTGTTAGTTTTGATTAAATTCGTTGGCGAAATTGATGACATGGATAAAAGATTTGACATATATATTGAAAAAATATTGATTTTCTGTATTTACGGGTTGATCTTTATGGATATGTTCGGTAATTGATGTTTCAACATTGACGTAGTTCGATTTCTGATTCACCATAGCTTCAACAAGAACATCTAATGTGGCATTTTCAATATCCACACTACACCCTTCAAACTCCTGTTAGAGATAACATAAAACATATAGAAAAATAAATTTCTTCATTCTTTTAAGGGTCAATTTAATAAAATGAGATAAGTAACCTTGGATAGTTTATGTATTGAACTACGGTTTCCATCAAAATAAGCATCCTCCGACATGTCATCACTAGACTCATCGCCTATAAATTTATCAGGGTCGCCGACAACCTACAAGTTGAAAAGGAGCATTGCATGATTTTTTATGACATTCTCATTTTGATGAAATGATGTATGTATATTATATTCAGTTACATAGTACATATCACGTATACATTATTAGTAGAGTAGAAGTAGTAGGAACATCAGTAAAAATCCACGAAAAAATAAGATCAATATATATCAAAAAAATTAAGTAGAAAAAACTATGATAAATTTATATATAAAACAACCTATGTAAACCTATTATTTAGAAAAAATACCCTTTTCTTTGTCTTTCTTGGTTGTGACGATATCCATCTCTTCAACATACTCTTGTGATGGTATATCTCCTGTTTGTGATTAGAATTATAGATATGAAAGAATAATTTTGATAACATCAATTTAAATTAAGAAAAAGGTATAATTAACCTTATAATGCTTCTACTTTAAACTTATATTGATTCCTTTCTTTTCTGCCCAAATATTTGCTTCTACACCATCCTATGTAAGAAATAACAGAATTAGTTACAGAGGATCTAACGTCATATGATTTAACGATTATTAACAAATAAATGAGTTGTATATTCGTAAAAAAGTGTGAAGTCCAAATACATATACCTTGTTGTCAATTAAACTTTATGTATATGACATATATAAGTACAAAAATGTAAATACACCTACGTAAGATGAATGGTCTTTATGACTTGTAACTGTCATTGTTGTTTGGTCGTGGTCATATACATAACACAATGTATGTATATTAAACGAATATACACATGTAATGTCCTTTTACATAACACTGTCTATGTATATTAAACTATTATGTGTGCATTTTAAAGTAAAAAAGAACGAAAATGACATACAACAATTTGTGATGTATATGAACTTTTTTTTCAATATTTATGAAAAAACAGTCAAATAATAAAGATACATATATAGTCCATATACAAATAAAAATCCGCTACTTATATAACATAGATTCAATATAGATTACCTTTTTCTCGGTGTGTTTGTTGTGTGTCAACATCTGCATGAGTTTGGAATGTTGTTTATCAATTTTGACATTTGAGTCTTCATGTTGTTTAACAATTATATCATGAAGATCGTTGAATTTTTTGTCAACCTGCACATAAAAAGACAAAGAACATATGAGTGTTTTCACAATTTATTTTATAGTGTTTGATCTTATGAAAAAACTTACATAAGACTGTATAATCGACTTTATCTTGTCCCGATTGACATCAGAAGTGGATTGATTAACAAACTTGCTGGAAGATGTGGGACACATCTTTCCTGCATCAACATGCTCTGAAATAGAATTTGGTGTTTTGTCTGTTGACATATATCCTCTTGAAACAGAAGTTGGTATTTTACGACGTTTTTGCATTTCAACAGTTTTAGAATCAAAACTGTCACGCCCCAAATCCCATTGGAGCGGACTGGCACCCGTAGCCGAGGAGGCCCGAGAGAACTCGTTCATAACCTATACTTTCACACTTACATTACTTATGAAAATTAGAAATTTGGGCAGCACTTCGTTGTAAATAGAAGAAGACAGTAACTGTATCAGCCCAGCAGACACGCATATATATATATATAAACAGTAATTGGCCGTCAGAGCCATCACGTCTATCAACCAAACACTCCTATGGTTGTACAATATGTCTACAAAAGCCTCTACATAGATACACAACTGAGTTAGGGTCGGGATAAACTCTCGCCCACAAAAGACTTTTATACAAATACCAAAAGTACATATAGAAACGACTTGGGATGCCCCGAAACAACTGGAGCTCACCACTATCAACAGAATGTCCTGGCTCTTACTGCGGAGGTGTACGACCTGAAGTACCCGTTCCTGCAGGCATGAATACAGGTCCCCTGTGAGGGACGTCAGTACGGAAATATGTACTGAGTATGTAAGGCAGTGAGTATCAAGATGAGATACAAAAGATCAACAGAACCCAGATACCAGTGAATAAACAGTATGAGTAGACCACACTTACAAGAGCTGATGGGATACCTGCACATTACTTTCATATCATTACTTCCCGTATTCCTTATCAATACATAACATATGTCATACAATGGCCAACTGATCAGTGGTACTAATACAATACATCAGGGACCACCCCTGGAATAGCATATATACATAATCTTTATAATACAATGGCCAACTGATCAGTGGTACTAATACAATACATCATATCATCAATTTAAAATAAAGACATTCCATTTCTTAATTCAATTAATCTTTGAGATTGGTTACTTTGTGGTCACACCTTATGGAACTTGAAACCATGATACCTCAATAGGAAAAACATGTAACTAGGTAATCAATATCATGAAAATGAAGTAGAGAATCATGGATACCTCATTAAACCATTTCGGAGTCAACAATAGTATATGGACATTTTTTTGACTAGCCGGACATCTTAAAAGTGAAAACAAGTTCAATTGGTAGTGTCGAAGATCATATGATGTTATTATGTGTCATGTGTCGTAGGACAATGTTGGAAGCTTACTTGAGAGTGCCATGGGTCATTATTCATGCCAAAGATTAGATAGAGTATGTCTTACATACCTTGATATAACCACTTCAATACAAGTCCAACTTGACTTCCCGTACTCTTCGAACACTTATCTACAATAAGTCATTTGTGGCAAACTAGTATTAGCAACCAAACCTTACCATTTAGGTATTAACTTCACCAAATAATGTCTAGAAAGTAATCCTTTAACTCATCAATAAGAGTGCTACATACATCCTCTTATACTCTTATTACATTCACATATCATGCATTTTCATGCAATATCCCTCAACATCACTCTTAGCCTTTATTTCCCCTCTTAATCACCATCCAATACCAACATGATCACTAGGCATACATAACCACTAATATAATGATATATCACCACAATTCATCCTCCATAATCCAATACAACAACTTCCATAATTTACTACAACAATTTATACAAAACAATTCATAACTATGTTTCTAGTTATCTTCCAACATCAAGACAATACTCATAATCCTTTATCAATACTTATTCATGGATAAGAATCAAGAATAAACAATATTCATACCTTAACAATGAAATCTTGTATTTAGAATCCTCCTTACATAACCATGGGGTGCTTCTCGAAGCTTTCGAGATGGTGAACACAACTACGGAACCAATTCGAATTTCCTACGGTTGAATCACAAAATATTTGAAGTTGAAATTAGGCTAGGGTTTCACCTTCTCTTAATAATTGGATGATATATGATATATATGAGGCTAAGTGTATGTTTATAAAGACCAATTTTCGTCCAAGAGGTAATAGAAAATGACTATTTTGCCCTAAAAATTTAAATAAATCCGAATCTGTCCCCAGTGGACAGTTTTGACAGGCTGAAGTAAATCGGTCATAACTCTTTGCTCCAGTATCGGATTTGGGTGAAACCAATTGCATTGGAAAGATAATTCAAAGGGATTTCATTTTCATATAAAGTATACCACCCAGTTCTTCCTGTACAAGGAGTTATGGTCATTTAAAGTTGACCCAAAAATCTGTCCCAAAATTCTGTTTTTTTTTTTATAGGCTGTAGTAAAACGGGTATAGCTCCTTACTCAGACATTGGATTTGGATGAAACCAATTTCATCGGGAAGAAGACTCTCGAAGATTTTCGTCGATATATAGCAGCTCAGACAGTTCTTTTTGTACAAGGAGTTATGATCGTCTAAAGTTGATCCAAAGAAAATTGCCTAGCTGCAGTAATTTTCCTGCAGATTTACTGTTCACAGGCTTCCCGGCCACCGTTTTGAAATTTCGAATGTGCTCGCTTATATGAAATACTCCTCTGTTTTGGGAAAACTTTATATCGTTGGAAAGCTTATTCCAATACCTACACATACAACTATTGACGGGATACTTCCGAACACCATAAACTTAATTTAACCCATACGCAAGCCTTTAGGACTCCATATAATCGCGATAAGTGTACGAAAAAATTTACGGGGTGTTACATTCTCCCCCCCTTAAGAACATTCGTCCTCGAATGTTAGCATAGTTACTCAATTAAGACATGTCCAAGCTTACAATTAACATATTCATCATCATAACATACTTGCATAAAAATAAACACTTGCTTGTTATTGTTCTTCCTCCGTCTCATGAACTTCCTCCTCATCGTTGAATAGGTAAGGGTACTTAATCTTCATCGCTTCCTCGGATTCCCATGTGATCTCCTCAACTTGTTGATTCCTACAAAGTACTTTTACCGATGCTATCTCTTTATTCCTTATCTTTTTAATTTGGCGATCAAGAATAGCAATAGGCATTTCTTCAAAAGTGAGATCTTCTGTAACTTATACATCTTCCGTAGTAGTGATGTGCGATGGATCTCCGATGTACTTGCGAAGCATCGAAACATGAAATATGGGATGAACTGCTGAGAGCTCTTGAGGTAGCTCTAACTCATAAGCAACTTGTCCAAATCTTTGAATGATCTTGTACGGACCTATGTATAGTGGACTTAACTTTCCTTTCTTGCCAAACCTCATCACTCCTTTCATTGGTGATACTTTCAAGAATACCCAATCGTCGATAGAAAACTCAAGTCCTCTTCTTCTAACATCCGCATAAGATTTGTGTCGACTTTGAGCTGTTTCAAGCCGTTGTTGGATCACTTTAACCTTCTCCATTGCTTGATAAACAAGATCCGGTCCAAACAAGACCGCATCACCTGCTTCAAACCATCCTATTGGAGATTTACACTTTCTTCCATACAATGCTTCATATGGTGCCATTTTGATACTTGAATGATAACTATTATTGTAGGCAAACTCGATAAGAGGTAGGTGATCATCCCAGTTGCCTTTAAAATCTAATACACATGCTCGTAGCATATCTTCAAGTGTTTGGATGGTACGTTCCGCTTGTCCGTCTGTTTGAGGATGAAAAGCCGTACTTAGATTTACTTGTGTCCCCAAACTCCTTTGAAAAGACTTCCAGAAATTCGCGGTAAATTGGGCTCCTCGATCAGATATAATGGAAATTGGAACTCCATGTAACCGAACGATCTCCTTAATATATAACTTCGCATACTCTTCCGCCGTATAAGTTGTCTTAACTGGTAAGAAGTGCGCGGATTTGGTAAGCCTATCAATGATCACCCATATGGAATCAAACTTCCGAAATGTACGAGGCAAACCCGTGATGAAATCCATATTGATCTTGTCCCACTTCTAGACTGGAAGATCTATACATTGCATGTAACCACCGGGTTTCTGGTGTTCTACTTTGACTCTTTGACAATTCGGACATTCAGCTACAAATTCGGCAATATTCTTCTTCATGTCATTCCACCAATATATTACTTTCAAATCTTGATACATCTTAGTCGACCCTGGATGGATGGAATACCTTGAACAGTGTGCTTCTGTCATAATTCTCTTTCTTAGCTCGACTACATCAGGTACACATAAACGACTCTGACACTGAATCACTCCTTCTCGCGTAAGCTCAAATGCCTTTGTCGTGCCACTCTGCACATCCTCCTTAAGCTGCAATAAAATTGGATCTGCATACTGCTTCTCTTTCACTTCAGCTATCAATGAAGATTCCGCTGCATTACGTACAATAACCTCTTCATCTGGAGTTTCGAGAAGTCGAACTCCCAAATTAGCTAGTTGGTGAAGATCCTTAATCATCCCCTGCTTTCCTATAGATGCTATTTTAGACTTACGACTCAGTGCATCCGTTACCACATTCACTTTCCCTGGATGATACAAGATATCAACATCGTAATCTTTCAACAATTCAAGCCATCTCCGCTGCCTCAAGTTTAGATCTTTCTGACTGAAGATATATTGCAGGCTCTTATGATCGGTATATATGTCAACATGAACCCCATATAAGTAGTGGCGCCATATCTTCAAAGCAAATACAACTGCAGCTAGCTCAAGATCATGCGTGGGATAATTCCTCTCATGTGGTCGCAACTGTCTAGAGCCATAGGCTATTACTCTACCATGTTGCATTAATACGCATCCTAAGCCAATTCTCGAAGCATCACAGTACACTGCATACCCTTCTGTGCCTTCAGAAAGCACCAATACCGGTGTAGAAGTCAACTTGCTCTTCAGATCTTGGAAACTCTTTTCACAGGCATCATTCCATTGAAACTTGGAGGCTTTATGCGTCAACTTAGTCAAGGGTGCAGAAATAGAAGAAAAACCTTCAACAAACCTTCTATAATAACCTGCCAACCCGAGAAAACTACGAATCTCCGTAGGCGTCGTGGGTCTTGGCCAATTCTTCACAGCCTCAATCTTCTGAGTGTCAACTTTTATGCCTTCACTGGATACAATATGGCCCAAAAATGCCACTGACTTGAGCCAAAACTCACATTTAGAAAACTTCGCATACAGCTTACGATCACAAAGAATCTGCAACGCCTGCCTTAAGTGATTAACATGATCCTCTTCTGATCTAGAGTAGACCAGAATATCATCTATGAAAACTATCACGAACACATCTAGAAACGGCTTAAACAGCCTATTCATCAGATCCATAAAAACTGCGGGTGCATTTGTCAGCCCGAATGACATAACCAGGAATTCATAATGACCATATCGTGTTCGAAAAGCTGTCTTGGGTATATCTTTATCCTTGAATCTCACTTGATGATAGCCTGATCTCAAGTCAATCTTGGAAAAACACTGGGCACCCTGCAACTGGTCAAATAAATCATCAATTCGAGGAAGAGGGTATTTATTCTTGATAGTCACCTTATTCAATTGCCGATAGTCAATACACATCCTCAGCGAACCATCTTTCTTACGCACAAACAATACTGGTGCTCCCCAAGGGGACATACTAGGCCTTATGAATCCCTTCTCTGGCAAATCTTTCAATTGCTCTTTCAATTCTCGCAATTCTGCTGGGGCCATTCTATATGGAGGAATGGAGATTGGTTGGGTGCCTGGTATTACATCAATACCAAACTCTACTTCTCGTTCAGGAGGTAAGCCTGGAAGATCTTTAGGGAATACATCAGGAAATTCATTTACCACTGGTACAGTGTGAAGATCCGGTGATTCCGATTCCGTATTCTTTACTCTAACTAAATGACATATGTAGCCCTTGGAAATCATTTTTCTCGCTTTGAAATAAGAAATAAATCTACCTCTTGGTGCGCCAATCTTACCTTGCCATTCAATAACTGCTTCATCAGGAAAATGTAAATACATCTTTTTCGTACAACAGTCAATTTTGGCATAACAAGACGCCAACCAATCCATACCCATTATAACATCAAAATCTACCATTTCTAGTTCCACAAGATTGGCCATCGTGTCTCGACCACACACAGTTACTACACAATCTTTATAAACTCTTCTAGCAATAATAGATTCCCCAACCGGGGTAGACACTTCCAACGGTTTATCTAACAATTCGGGGGTTCTTTTGAACTTTCCAGCAACCAAGGGAGTAACATATGATAATGTAGAACCGGGATCAATTAGAGCATATACATCAAATGAAAATATGGACAACGTACCCGTAACCACATCTGGGAAGCCTCTAGATTCTGTCGATCTGCTAAAGCATAAGTGCGATTCTGAGTCCCGCTGGAACTGGCGACTCTTGTTTCATTTCTAGCGTGACCCGCAGGTCGTGCGCCCCTACCAGAATAAGATACCGGTGACGATGATGCAACAGCTGATCCCGAAGGTCGTGCTACGCCACCTGCGCCCCTTCGTGGGCATTCTCTCATCATATGCCCCATCATACCGCACCAATAACAAACATTTGTTCCCATTCGACATACGCCCATATGATGCTTTCCGCATCGATTACATATCTCTCGAGAAGGTCTCGATTGGATCATGTTCCCTTGCCCACGATAACCCACTGATCGCGAACTATGACCCTCACTTCTTTGCCCAAATTGACTGCCTCTGAACCCCTGATGTTGTGGTGGAGCACTAGCTGCAGAATAAGAAAATAATGGCCTAGGTGGTCTAGCAGAAAATTGAGGTCTAAAACCTCCCTGTGGCGCCATAAACTGCCCTGTAGATTTTGCCCTCTTAGAAGACCCGCTTTCAAATTCCTGTGTTCTTCTTCTTTGCCTCTGATCTTCCATTTTCTGTGCAAATGCTTGGATCCTAGCTATATCCATGTCTTTATTTAGTGCAGCAATAGTACAATCGCTAACCAAATACGGATCCAATCCATTCACATACCGATGAACTCTGTCATCCATAGTAGCTATAACATTAGGAGCATATCTGGACAAGGAATTAAATCGAAGACTATACTCTCTCACACTTGTATGACCTTGTCGAAGATTTAAAAACTGATCTGCACAGGTCTGACGAGTCTCATATGGAAGATAATGGTCAATAAATGCCTCTTTGAACTCTTTCCAAGTAGTTGGGGGTGCATCAATGCCCCTTGACCGTTTCCAGTCTTCATACCAATATATAGCCTCACCTTTGAATCTATACGCGGCTAACTCCACTGTCTCTCTGCCCGATACATGCATCACCTCTAAGGACCTTTGGATCTGATCAATAAAGTCCTGCGGATCTTCATTAAGATCGGATCCGGTAAAAGTAGGCGGATCCATCTTAAGAAAATCTTGCGTCCGAAGACTAGCCGCCCTATCAGTACCGCTAGAACCCGCGGCAGGAATGGCTTGCCCTTGAACTTGCCCAGCAACTATACGAGTCAAAAGTTGCACTGCATTTCTAAGATCTTGATCAACAACATTAATAGGTGGCTCTGGGGATATAGTTCTCCTCCCCCTTATTTCTTCCGGACTGGGGGAAGTTTCTGATGCATGCTCAGCTGGAGCCTCACTTTGATTAGCTGGTATAGTAGGTGACTTACTAGTCCCCTCTCCGGCAGCCACATCTACTTGCTTACCGGTATTCTTGCTTCTGGTAACCGGCATCATTACTATAATAAGAGAAACAAATGGATTCAGTGGTCAACTATGACTTCATATACAATATAAGCTCTATCGCACGATCTAAGACATGAAGAAAATAAACAATTCCTAAATGTCCATAGCCTCCTGTTTATAGATGTGGTGCACAACACACCGATAAACAAGACTCTACGTAGACACGGCTTTGTAGACTCACTAGGACGAACCTCTCTGATACCACTTTTGTCACGCCCCAAATCCCATTGGAGCGGACTGACACCCGTAGCCGAGGAGGCCCGGGAGAACCCGTTCATAACCTATACTTTCACACTTACATTACTTATGAAAATTAGAAATTTGGGCAGCACTTCGTTGTAAATAGAAGAAAACAGTACCTGTATCAGCCCAGCAGACACGCATATATATATATATAAACAGTAATTGGCCGTCAGAGCCATCGCGTCTATCAACCAAACACTCCTATGGTTGTACAATATGTCTACAAAAGCCTCTACATAGATACACAACTGAGTTAGGGTCGGGACAAACTCCCGCCCACAAAAGACTTTTATACAAATACCAAAAGTACATATAGAAATGACTTGGGATGCCCCGAAACAACTGGAGCTCACCACTATCAACAGAATGTCCTGGCTCTTACTGCGGAGGTGTACGACCTGAAGTACCCGTTCCTGAAGGCATGAATACAGGTCCCCCATGAGGGACGTCAGTACGGAAATATGTACTGAGTATGTAAGGCAGTGAGTATCAAGATGAGATACAAAAGATCAACAGAACCCAGATACCAGTGAATAAACAGTATGAGTAGACCACACTTACAAGAGCTGATGGGATACCTGCACATTACTTTCATATCATTACTTCTCGTATTCCTTATCAATACATAACATATGTCATACAATGGCCAACTGATCAGTGGTACTAATACAATACATCAGGGACCACCCCTGGAATAGCATATATACATAATCTTTATAATACAATGGCCAACTGATCAGTGGTACTAATACAATACATCATATCATCAATTTAAAATAAAGACATTCCATTTCTTAATTCAATTAATCTTTGAGATTGGTTACTTTGTGGTCACACCTTATGGAACTTGAAACCATGATACCTCAATAGGAAAAATATGTAAATAGGTAATCAATATCATGAAAATGAAGTAGAGAATCATGGATACCTCATTAAACCATTTCGGAGTCAACAATAGTATATGAACATTTTTTTGACTAGCCGGACATCTTAAAAGTGAAAACAAGTTCAATTGGTAGTGTCGAAGATCATATGATGTTATTATGTGTCATGTGTCGTAGGACAATGTTGGAAGCTTACTTGAGGGTGTCATAGGTCATTATTCATGCCAAAGATTAGATAGAGTATGTCTTACATACCTTGATATAACCACTTCAATACAAGTCCAACTTGACTTCCCGTACTCTTCGAACACTTATCTACAATAAGTCATTTGTGGCAAACTAGTATTAGCAACCAAACCTTACCATTTAGGTATTAACTTCACCAAATAATGTCTAGGAAGTAATCCTTTAACTCATCAATAAGAGTGCTACATACATCCTCTTATACTCTTATTACATTCACATATCATGCATTTTCATGCAATATCCCTCAACATCACTCTTAGCCTTTATTTCCCCTCTTAATCACCATCCAATACCAACATGATCGCTAGGCATACATAACCACTAATATAATGATATATCACCACAATTCATCCTCCATAATCCAATACAACAACTTCCATAATTTACTACAACAATTTATACAAAACAATTCATAACTATGTTTCTAGTTATCTTCCAACATCAAGACAATACTCATAATCCTTTATCAATACTTATTCATGGATAAGAATCAAGAATAAACAATATTCATACCTTAACAATGAACTCTTGTATTTAGAATCCTTCTTACATAACCATGGGGTGCTTCTCGAAGCTTTCGAGATGGTGAACACAACTACGGAACCAATTCGAATTTCCTACGGTTGAATCACAAAATATTTGAAGTTGAAATTAGGCTAGGGTTTCACCTTCTCTTAATAATTGGATGATATATGATATATATGAGGCTAAGTGTATGTTTATAAAGACCAATTTTCGTCCAAGAGGTAATAGAAAATGACTATTTTGCCCTAAAAATTTAAATAAATCCGAATCTGTCCCCAGTGGACAGTTTTGACAGGCTGAAGTAAATCGATCATAACTCTTTGCTCTAGTATCGGATTTGGGTGAAACCAATTGCATTGGAAAGATAATTCAAAGGGATTTCATTTTCATATAAAGTATACCACCCAGTTCTTCCTGTACAAGGAGTTATGGTCGTTTAAAGTTGACCCAAAAATCTGTCCCAAAATTCTGTTTTTTTTTTTGATAGGCTGTAGTAAAACGGGTATAGCTCCTTACTCAGACATTGGATTTGGATGAAACCAATTTCATCGGGAAGAAGACTCTCGGATATTTTCATCGATATATAGAAGCTCAGACAGTTCTTTTTGTACAAGGAGTTATGATCGTCTAAAGTTGATCCAAAGAAAATTGCCTAGCTGCAGTAATTTTCCTGCAGATTTACTGTTCACAGGCTTCCCGGTCACCGTTTTGAAATTTCGAATGTGCTCGCTTATATGAAATACTCCTCTGTTTTGGGTAAACTTTATATCGTTGGAAAGCTTATTCCAATACCTACACATACAACTATTGACGGGATACTTCCGAACACCATAAACTTAATTTAACCCATACGCAAGCCTTTAGGACTCCATATAATCGCGATAAGTGTACGAAAAAATTTACGGGGTGTTACATACGAACTGTCCTTCCCCTCTTTGTAGGTTGTGATGTTGATATATCAGTACTGAAACCCGTTTTTTTAAGAATTTTTTGAGGTGGTACTATACTGAAATCCTCAAAATCTTGTAGCTCGGAGTTCGAATGTGTATGTATGTCAACAGTAGGCTGTTTACCACAACGATCTGCTAAAGTATCATGTGAGAATGAAAATTCAGGGTCATTTAATTCAATGTCCTCAATTACTAGAAAATCAAGCCTTTGTACTTCTTCACGAGTTAGGTGTATATTGTTGTATACAAACTATTAAGCAAATAAAAAATTAACAACTTTACGAATCAGTTAAACTCAACAAAATGAAATTAAAACATGAACTCAAAATAATTTATTAAATACTACCTTGCTGAATATACTACCCATGAACTTCTCGTACTTGACCTTGATCCCAACAATATTTCAGTTAAAAAATCTTGGAATTACATTTCCCACCAACTCAGCTATCGTACTGTCTACCTCATAACAACATTCGTTCACCCATACATTCAGCACATGAGGCATTCCTCCCATCTGGTATAACTATTTTTCAACAAAGAGATCCTGTCTCCACATTGCCATAAACTTTTAAAATAAAGTCTCCCCCTATGGGAATTGTTCGTACCTTTCATCCGCAACCATCACATAGTCGTATCTTCTAATAGTTGCATCACGTATTTGCGAATATACAAAAGTAAGAATGAAATAAAGTATGGACATGTTCAAAGCATCGGTATTGTTGTTGAAGTTTTCCAACTTGAAACGCTGAACAAAAATCATCTTTTTGACAGAATTTTTTGCATCTGGAAAATACTTCGCCATTAATACAGACTTTGATGATTCAGTATACAGGTGATCCTCGATATTGCCTGTACATTTAAGTCCGGATATTATAGCAAACTCAAAAATAGAAAACTTGAGAATAGTCCCCTACACATAAATATGTATTTCATTCGGGTTATCTTGCTCTATTTCAAGCATGGGTAAGCATTTGAAAATTTGACCCTGAAAGTTACACTGAGGCATGTCTAAAAAAGAACCAAAAATTATTTGACGGAAAAGTTTTTGAACTTCTTCATCTAGATAGTTCTTGATATATGATCCAAAATCGCGGTTGCAAGAATTATCGAAATGCAATGAATGCGCACAAAAATTTTATATTCTGTATTTCAGACCCTGTACAAAATGAAAAAGACATCATAAACTCTGTGTATATGGTCAAATTTATAACTCTTATGGAATATACATTTCTTTTTTTCTATATACATAATATTACTTATGTATATGATAATCATATACAAAAGGGTGTCATCATATTCAAAAGGGTGTTATGTAAATAAATTGGCAACTTCTAAAAACACAGCATCACATATGTATATACACTGGCATTACATATGTATATGTCTATCATATACAAAAGGGTATTATGTATATATACTGGCATAACATAGTTCAAAAAATACAGCATTACATATGTATATCTCTATAATATATAAAAGGGTGTTATGTATATACACTGACAACTTCTAAAGGAACATCAAATTGATGAAAAAAATTAAAAATCTACAGCAGAACTAACAACCATCTCCAAATAATAAAATGTTAAAAAACCTCACATTACTGAAAAAACACAAATATCTCAGTACAAATTAACAATCAAATTTAAAAACAAAAAATCAGAAAAACCTTTGGTAGACAACTTAACTAATTCAAAAAAATACAGCATCACATTTGTATATGTCTATCATATACAAAAGGGTGTTCTGTATATACACTGGCATAACATAGTTAAAAAAAACATCACATATGTATATGTCTATCATATACAAAAGGTTGTTGTGTATATACACTGACAACTTCTAAAGAAACATCAAATTGATGAAAAAAATAAAAATCTACAGAAGAACTAACAACCATCTTCAAATAATAAAAAGTTAAAAAATCTCACATTACTGGAAAAAAAAACATAAATATCCTAGTACAAATTAACAATCAAATTCAAAAATGAAAAATCAGAAAAACCTTTGATAGACGTGGTCGTGCAGCATCATCTTTTTTTTTTTGCTTTTCTTGATGATTCACCAATTTATTTTTTCGACCTTCCATCAGCAACTTTCTTAAGTTTTTTCATCTTAATGGGATAGTTATGATGCTTTGATCTGTTTTCAACAAAACTAGGGTCCTCGTCATCAAATTCTCCGGGAACGAACCCATCTACCCGATTTGTTGGTTCATTATGCTCTAACTGAGTTAATCTAATATAAAAGAAGGGAAATCATCCATTTACTAAGAATAAGTAGTTAATTTAGAATATGCTAATAGAAGAAATTAAAAATCATTGAAAACGGAAAAGGGAGAAATCTAAGTTTCTATTCTATATTTTAGTAAAGTAGAAAATCAAAATATTACTCCAATACTGCAAAAAAATTAATGAATGAACAACATGCAACAACTTATTCATTCAGAATCTCGAAATTTTAGTAAATTCCAAAAAAAAAAAAACTAACCTCAAATCTTAAAATTTTAGAATGTTAAATGGATATTTAGTTAAAATTTAATGTCAGTGAGTAGCAGTTGGACTCAAACACATTTGGATTCAAAAATGGTAACCGCTCCTTGATTGTAGGCTTCTTCCAAGGAGCATAAATCATAAGTCAATTTGGTAAAGTTTGATAAAGCTATGTATATGAATTTTAAGAGAGAGAAATTGAAAAAGTGAGATTTTTGTAATAAGTTTTAATAGTTGAGATTTTGTGTAATAAGTGATAGTTAAGTTGTAGCTTTATGTAATTTTTAGAATAACAATTGGGTTTATGTTAAGAAATATAAAGAAAATAAAGAAAAAGAGTAGAGAGAGAAGAGAGGAGGCTTCTTTATTTCTCATGAGAATTCTTGAGGAGTGAATTACAATGAAAGAAAATCCCTTTTATTTATAGGGAAAAACTAACCTTGGATTTCTAACTTTTTCTTAAATAGATATTCACTATATATGGTAAAGTATACATTCACTAAATATGGTAATATATTTATAACACTCCCCCTTGAATGTCTAATTGATAGATAATGTGACTCGTTAAAACCTTACTATAAAAAATCAAGTGAAAAAAAAATTCAGTGAAGGAAAAAGAGTACACATCTCTAACAATACGCATATAGGTTGCCTCTTTAAAAACTTTACTAGGAAAACTCAGTGGGACAAAACCTCGTAACAGAAAAAGAGTACAATGCGTATTAACTCCCCCTGATGAGAACATCCTTGAATCTTTACATCTCGATCTTGTGCACCATCTTCTTGAAAGTTGCAATTGAAGGAGACTTGGTGAATAAATCAGCCACATTGTCACTGAAAGAATCTGTTGCACGTTAATATCACCTTTTTTTTGTAACTCATGTGTATAGAAAAACTTTGATGAAGTGTGCTCGTTCTATCTCCTTTTATGAATCCTCCATTAAGATGTGTTATGCATGTTGCATTATCTTTGTATAACATTCTGGGTACATTATCACATTTCAAACTATATTTTTCTCAAATGAGATGCATCATGGACCTGAACCATACACATTCTCGGCTTGATTCATGAATAGCTATTATCTCAGCATGATTCGATGAAGTGCTAAATAGACTACTTTGTATATCTCCAAGATATGGCAGTATCCCCACATGTGAACACATTAAATGTTTAAGACCGAGTTTTATGTGGGTTAGATAAGTACCCAACATCAACATAACTAACAAAATCAAGACTACAAAAATAAGCCCATATCGATAGTTCCTTTTAGATACAGTAATGTGTGTTTGATCTTATTACAGTGTCTCCAAGTAGGAGCAGAACTATACCTTGCTAATAAATTAATCGAAAAGGCTACATCAAGCCTTGTATTATTCACAAGATATATTAGTACATCAATTGTACTAAGATATGGTACTTCAGGACCAATCCAAATTGGTATATTTCTCATTTTAACAAATAATCTATTACTTTTGAAAACACTCCAAGAGTTCCAAAAATTTTCAAGCTATAATCTTATACAATATAAGGATTATAAATAAGTTTTCCAGAAACTTTAATATGCTTCAAACATTTCGAATCCTTAAAAGTTCTCATGTAAATTTTGTCAAGTGACAATATTCAATATTTCATGAGTGACATCTTCAAGTGTTTGAATTGCAAATCAAATAAGTTTTATACTTACCAAGATGCATCCTTTTATGTCACTTGATAAATGTTTCTACGTCAGCATGCTTAAATAAACGTAGAATTCAGATCCTCATAATCTTTTACAATATTATGTCAATATTGTATCAAAGATATCATTGATGATATATTATTTCGTATTGGTTCACAGTATGACTTAACATTTTGAGATCTCATCACTTCATTATTTTTAGGTACTTAAACCTCTCATAAGGTTTCATGAAGTGTTATGGTGTATGCTCTTCAAGAGCACGTTTCCTTCTTATTATGAGTATTTGTTCCTTATCCTTTATAAGGATTATTTCATTTGGAACTGATTGATCTACCATACTTCATATATGCGTAGACTTTATCCTTTAGGAAAACAAAATAGGAGCACTTGCAGCTTAAATATGAAGCGCTTTCGGCATTTTACTTGAACTATCTTTTGAATGAGGATCTGATGATAATTTCTAATATATTTCATAGCCGCGTATAATCTCCCCCTTATGTTAGGAAAACCATCATACATCCTCCATTTTATTTGAGGTATCCATCTTTGTGCATCATGGTATATTCATTAATCGTATATTGCACATTAAAACTATTAGATGGAATAGTTGGTTCCTGGCCTTGAACCAATTGGGAGGAAAAAAATAATCATAATTTATTGATCGAATGCATACAAGTGTTATTGTATGCAACATATCATATTTCAGACCAACACATGAAGTTTTGTTCTCATTAGCAATGGTTTAGCTACGTATCGAAGGCATTCAATGCCAAACCATCATCATCAAGATGAATTGTCTTGATTCCACAATCTGAAAATTATGTTTTTAACTCAATTTAATTGAGCAAGCAACTTTATGAATGTCAAACTGCAGGTTGACAATAAATATACATAGTGATCATCTTATTTAATAGATCACATGATAGGTGAACGGGCCCTTATTCACCTTTTATACTTTTCAGATTTTAAGGAATTCAATCCCAAAATTAGTTGGTCCAACCAACTTATCATGAGAACAAGCAACATTGAAAGTAATGAAGAATTTTTAATTCTTCAATATATGTTCAATACTCAGTATGCACATCTTGGGATGTCGCAATCGTTCATGTCAATTTATGAACTTTTATTTGAACAAATTCCAAGTTTACCATGACATGTAAACTTTTACTTTAGTAAATTTCAGATTTACTATTACATGAATAAATTTCAGATTCTACTTTAGAAGTAGGTTTCAAATAACTCTTCTCAATTATTTTGCCTCTTACGGAGGTGGACTGTGATTTTCTTACAACCACGAGCACGTTCGAATTTATATACAGTCACATTTACCCCCAAAGTCTAGATCTGTATTTATAATAATCAAAATTTTCATTCCCGAAGAATAGAACATAATTGTTCCTTAAGCATATCAATTTATGATAGCTTAGAACCTCCTCTTTCAAGATATTGCTACTTCAGGAGCAAATCGAGGCATACATATGTTGTAGAGAATTTTTCTCTTAACATATCTTTCAGAGTACATCATATATTGCTACCACATTCACTTCAAGAATGGAGCAAGTTGTCATCTTTCAAACTTATCATATATTGCTATCACATTCATTTCTTGGAATAGAGCATATTCAATGGGACAGATTCATGTGTATTTATCAAAAACACATTATTTTGCCTTAGCCATCGTTATATTATCAACATGGTGCATTAATATTCAAACTCAACGTCTTATCTATATAAAGGCGTCTTAGGCATAAATTGATGGTACCTGAACCCATACATGCATTCATATCGTGCTTTTGGGAGGATGACTATCTTCAAGTGGCCAAACATTTTTTTAGGCTATTCCACAAAACAAGTGGGTCCTTAGTAGTAAGGTATTCAATTTTCAGAATTTCGTCAAGATGATGACGCAACAAAATCATAGACTTAGCACGATTTTAATGAGCTATTGTATTTTCTTTCTTTATGGCGTCTCAAGACCCATAACATCTAAGTGGATTTCAGCATTCAATACTCATTAAAGGTAGTTTTTGCTCGAGGCAACGAACTTGAATTTTGTAAGATTATTAGCAATATGAAAAGACAGAAAATAATACCTTCGCCTTCAAATTTGATATGACAGAGTTTCGTGCTGATAACGTATTATAAAATAATAAAAAATAAAGAAGAAGAGTAGAGAGAGAAGAGAGGGAGCTTCTTTATTTCTCATGAGGATTCTTGAGGAGTGAATTACAACGAAGGAAAAAACCCTTTATTTATAGGGAAAAACTAACCTTGGGGTTTCTAACTTTTCCATAAATAGATATTCACTATATATGGTAAAGTAGACATTCACTATATATGGTAATATATTTATAACAGTTTAGATATAATAAGTTGGAATTGAATTAATGTCAGCTCAAATACTCTTTTCCCATCAAAATTAATCTTATCGATTCTTCTTACTATGCTTAACATTATTTTTTGATACATACGTATATAAAGTATTGACATAATTCTGTATGCGCATCCAATTTAATAATGGGTAACTTTAATTTTTATAATATATATATATATATATATATTAAGAATATATATATACATTAAATTATATATAAGATTATAATAAAATATACACATACGCATATAATGACATGTATATTATGAGAATAAATAGTCGTAATACATTATCTAAAAAATAAAATTAGACAAAAATGTGAATGTGATTATCAAAAGGATCTTTTTTTTTTGTGATTTTGATGTTGAAATAATAATTTATATTTGATTAAAATATTTTACCATATGACAAAAAAATAAATCCTCCCTCTTTTTCTTTATTCTTTTTTTTTTCAAAATTCGTAAAGATAAAAACACCGATTCATTTTGAAAAATTATTTAAGGACAAGAAGAATTGAAAAATAATTAAAGGAAAAAGAGCGAGCCAAAATTGTGTATCAATAGTAGCAAACTTTGACCAACATGTGTTGTGGTGTAGGGGTGGACTACTCTTCAATGCGGGTATCAGACACCGAGTGTAAAATCAAAATAAAATGTAGCAAACTGTGTTAGGTCTATCCAATCATGTTTTTTTCATGTGTGATTTTTACTTTTTGAATTGTAAACGTCTACTTGGTAAATAGAATATTTTAGTCAACCCCTCCGCTCCCCCCCCCCCTCCAAAAAAAAGTAGCAAGGAGAAACCAAAAAGGGAAAAAGAAAGATGTTATAAAATTACACGATTTATTATAAATAATTATTAAAGATATTATTGTAGATGTCTATAACTTCTAGGCATTACTCCTCCTTTAAGTGTAGTAGCTCTCTCACCTCCACTACCTCCTCATTGATTATCCATTCTCCCATGTTCTTTCCTACTTTCTTATGAGTTAATGCCATGTTTATGATACCTCTTGAAATTTCCTATGTAATACTATAAATAGATGTCTTAAGGAAGATGTTCTACACACTTGAACAAAAAGAACTTATTAGATATTGCTCTTTTGTTGTTTTGTTCTTTACTGTTCCTCTTGTCTTGTTCTTTACATTGATATTCCTATTTTTAATATTGAAACACGTTATCCGCACGACCTTACTCTTTTTTCAAGTTTTCAATCCGTTAGGTATAATCAATTAACCTGGTTGAATATTGCAGTTTGTTATTTTCTTTTACCAAACTTTTAATTTTAATATTAAAGTTACATATGAAGAATTAAAATAATATAATAGCATTGGCCAAATTTATACATTACATGTTTGTTGTCCTAAGTTTCTGTTACTTTCATATTTTTTTCACTATCATAATTTGTATGTCTCTTGCACTTAATTTTTCTTATCATATACAACATGAAATTTAATTTTGAAATTGTTAGACAATAATATTTTTGGTGTAAATTTTTTGTTTCATATTTGGATTTTGTTTATAGTTATTATTTGGGTTGATGTTTTCATGGTGTATTTTAAAAGCCTTTGTTTTTGTAAAAAATAAATAAAAGTAACACACTGTTTTATCAAAAAAATGTGTTAAATCTTTGAAAGAAAAAAAAAAGATCTACTATTTTGAGATTATGTTATTGTATTGTTGTCTAACTTCATTATTTTTATGATAGTTTTCATCATGTCGAATTTGTCAAAGCTTGAAATTGTGTAACTTGACATCTCCGCAAAAATTACTTGTCATGGGTTTTAAACGCTGAAATTCACCTAACTGTTAAGGGTCTTGGTGTTACTATTACCCAATTAATGTAGCGTGGAGTTAGGACAAAGTCAAGGCTATGATTTTCCTTCGTCATCATCTGGATTAAGGACTGAAGGTTGAATACCTGACAGTGAAAGATCCACTTAAATTGTGGATGATTTGAAGGGAAGGTATGACCACCTAAAGGTCACGATACTGCCTAGAGATCGTTTTGAGTGGATGCACTTATGATTTCAAGATTTTAAAATCGTTATTGAATATTATTCTGTTGTATTCGGGATTGTTTATCTGTTAAAACTATGTGGGAAAACTATAAATAATGAGAACATGAAGGAAAAAGTACTTAATACTTTTCATGCCTCAAATGTGATATTGCAGAAGCAATACCGTGAAAAGGGCTTTCAGAAGTATTCTGAATTGATCTCATGCCTTTTGGTGGCTGAGCAACAAAATGTCCTTTTGATGAAAAATCATGAAGCCTATCTCACTGGAGTTGCTCCATTACCGGAAGCAAATGGGGTACAAGCACATGGTCAGCCTGAAAGACGGTAAGATCGGGGTCATAACAATATGAGTAGATGTGACAGTGGCAAAGAACTATGCAATAATTGTCGTGGTGGTAATCAGAAAAGGGAGAACCAAATTGGTCCTCTAAACAATCCTTCAAGAGGCAATTGTCATCGTTGTGGCATGAAAGGCCATTAAAAGAATGAATGTCGGACGCCTAAGCATTTTACTAGGCTTTATCAAGAATCTTTTAAAAGAAAAAAAAATGAAGGTGAGACCTCTTCTAATACCTGAATGGAGTCATACTTGACTTTCAAAAATAATGATGAGGCAGGACCTTCACAAAAATATGATGACAATGTTGAGGCAAATTTGATTTTGAAATATGATGATTTTGATAGCCTTGATGATATTACTCATTTGAAAGTTGAAGACTTTTTTGGAGATTAAAACTAAATCTTGATCAATTTATTGGAGAAATGAATTATGTTATTTTATTTATGTAGTTTTTTTTTTAGTTATCATGTTTTTTCATTATGTTATATTTGTTTTTCAAGAAAAAAAATATTTAAGTTTCATAGTAAGATTGTGAGATTTCACATTTTTTATCATGTATTTTTATTTTTTAAAGATAATAAAATTTCCTCAATCTTCAATTGGATTCAAGATAAGTAATGGAGATATATGTCTTTTTGATAGTGCTACAACTCACACTATATTAAGAGAGAAAATATTTCTCTAATTTGATTATGAAAAGGCTTATGTTAACACAATATTCGGTAGTACGAAGTTGATTGAGGGCTGTGAAAGAGTGACCTTATTTTTACTCGAGGGAACAATATTGACTATTGATAATCCATTATATTGTAGTAAGTCTCAAAGAAACTTGTTAAGTTTCAAGGTTATTCGCTAAATCGGCTATCATAGTGAGACTGCAAATGAAGGAAAGGTTGAATACCTTTAATTACTGCAATAAAGGCAGAAAAAAAATTTATGCATGAAAAATTATCCGCACTTTCTTCTGGATTGTACCATACAAGTATTTGTACGATTGAATTGAATGTCATAGTAAACAAAAGGTTTCCAGGTTCTAATTATTTTATCATTTTGCATGACCGATTGGGTCATCCCGATTTTAATATGATGCGCAAAATTATTGAGAATTCACATGGGCATACTTTGAAAAATCAAAATATTCTTCCATCAAATTAATTTTCTTGTAGTACTTGTTCTCAGGGAAAGTTGATTATTAAACCATCAATAGCTAAGATTGAGATTGAATCTCCTACATTATGGAACGTATACAGGGTGATATATGTAAACCAATTCACCCTTTATGTGGACCTTTCAAATATTATATAGTCTTGATAGATGCATCTACAAGATGATCACATGTGTGATTATTATCAACTCACAATATGACTTTTGCGAGATTGTTGGCTCAAATAATAAGGTTAAGAGCATAATTTCTAGATTATACAATAAAAACTATTCGTCTTGATAGTGCTGGTGAGTTTACATATCAGTCCTTTAATGATTATTGTATGTCCACTAGAATAAAAGTTGAACATCCGGTTGCTCATGTTCAAACTCAAAATGGTCTAGTAAAATCATTGATCAAACGTCTTCAATTCATAGCTAGACCGATATTAATGAGGACAAAACTTCCTGTTTCAACATGGGGGCATGCTATTTTACACGCAACAATACTTGTGCACATAAGGCCAACCATTTATCATAAATTTGCCCCATTACAATTGACTTTTGATCAAGAATCAAATATTTTTCATCTTAAAAATTTTAGGTGTGCGGTATATGTTCCAATTGCTCCACCGCAACTCACAAATATGGGACCCCAAAGAAGGTTGGGGATATATGTTAGGTATGAATCTCCTTGTATTATAAAATATTTGGAATCTATGATCGGAGATTTATTTACGGCAAGATTTGTTAATTGTCATTTTGATGAATCAGTATACCCAACATTAGGGGAAGAACATAAGCAGCTGAAATATGAGATATATTGGAATGGATTATTACTATCTCATTTAAATTCTCAAACAAATCAATGTGAGCAAGAGGTTTAAAAGATAATTTACTTGCAAAATGTTGCAAATCAACTGGTAGATGCATTTACTAATCTTCCAGGGGTTACTAAATCTTATATTCCAACTGCAAATGCTACAGTTCGAGTTGATATCCCGATAGAACAGGTGGTTAATGCAAATGAATCTAGGCCACGGTTGAAATGTGGTAGACCAATTGGTTCCAAGGATGAAAATTCTCTCTAAAAAAATTAATAATCAGAATGATCACGATATGATGACAATTGCTCAAAAAGAGCCTCGAGATCTAACAAATGAGACTACTGAGTAGGTTAAAATACCTGAAACTAATGAGAATGAAGAAATCTCAATAAGTTATGTCGATGAAAAATTGGTGAAATTGAAATAATATTGTGGTCGACAATATTTATATTTACAGTGTTGCTACTGAAATAATGCAACAAGATGATGATTTGGAACAAAAATTCGTCAATGATTGTAGACAGAGAAATGATTGATCAAAATAGTAGGATGCAATTTAATTGGAATTGACATCACTTGAAAAACGTGAAATTTTTGGATCAATAGTCCGAACACCTGAAGGTGTCAAGCCAATGGGGTACACATGATTTTTTGTGCGCAAACGAAATGACAAAGGTGAAGTCTTAAGATATGAAACACGACTTATGGCACAAGATTTTTCACAAAGGCCTAGCATTGACTATGTAGAGACATATTCTCCTATGGTGGATGGAATTACCTTCAAATATATAATAAATCTAACAGTTCATAAAAAACTTGATATACGCGTAATAGATGTTGTCACAGTCTATTTGTATGGCTCATTGGACAACAATATTTTTATGAAAATTCCAGAAGCCTTCAAAGTGCCTGAAGCATATAAAAGCTCACAAGAAACTTGCTCAATAAAGCTCCAGAAATCCTTATATGGATTGAAACAATCAGGACGGATATGGTACAATGATCTTAGAGAATATTTGTTACAAGAAGGGTACAAAAATTACCCTATTTGTCCTTATGTTTTTATAAGAAGGTCAAGATCTGAATTTGTTATAATAGTTGTGTACGTTGATGACTCGAATATCATTGACACTCCCATAGAACTTTCAAAAGTTGTTGAGTGTTTGAAAATTTTTTTTGAAATAAAAGATCAGAAAAAGACAAGATTTTGTCTCGACCTACAACATACACTAAAAAAATTATAAAATGACTTTACATGGATAAATCACATCCAATGAGTATCCTAATGTTTCTGAAGTCGCTTGATATAAATAAAGATTCATTTTGACCTCGAGAAAATAATGAAAAGCTTCTTGGTGATGTAACTCCATATCTTAGTGCAATTGAGGCACTAATATATCTTGCCAATAATAATCGATCAGATATTTATTTTGTGGTAAGTTTATTTACAAGATTCAGCTCTTCCCTAACAAAAAGATATTGAAATGGTGTCAAACATATATTCAGACATCTTCGGGGAACCATTGACTTAAGATTATTTTATTTTAATGAATCAAGTCAGAAGTAATTGATTATGCAGATGCAGGATACTTGCCTGATCCACATAGGGCTCATCTTCAGACAAGTTATTTATTTACATATGATGGCACAACTATATCATGACGTTCAATGAAGCAAACATTAGTTGCAACTTCTTCAAATCATGCAGAAATCATTGCCATTCATGAAGCGAGTCAGACGTGTGTTTGGTTAAGATCAATAACTCAACATATTCAGAAAATGTGTGAATTTCCTTTGAATAAGGATATTCCAACAATATTGTATGAGGATAATGTTGCATGTATAGCTCAGTTGAAAGGAGGTTACATTAAAGGAGACAGAACAAAACACATTTCACCAAAATTCGTTTTCATTCATGATCTTGAGAAGAAAGGTGAAATAAATGTTCAACCAATTCGTTCGGTCATTAATTTGGCAGACCTGTTCACTAAAGTATTACCAACCTCAACATTTGAGAAGTTGGTATTCAAGATTGAGACACGTCGTCTTCGAGAAATGAAGTGATGTTTACATCAGATGGAGTAAAGTATGTGTCACACTCTTTTTTCCTTGGCTTAGATTTTGTCCCAATAGTTTTTTTTGACAAAGTTTTTAACGAGGCAACAAACAATGCGTATAAGAATATATGTGTACTCTTTTTCCTTCACTAGGATTTTTTTCCACAAAATTTTTTTAATAAGGTTTTAACGAGGCACATTATCTTTCAATGGACATCCAAGGAGGAGTATTGTAAATAATTATTAAAGCTATTATTACGGATGTCCATAACTTCTAGGCATTACTCCTCCTTTGAGTGTATAACTCCCACACCTCCACTATCTCCTCATTGATCATCCATTCTCCCATATTCTTTCCCACTTTCTTATGAGTTAATGTCATGTTTATGACACATATTGAAATCCCTCTAAGTAATACTATAAATAAATGTCTTGAGGAAGATATTCTACACACTTGAAAATAAAAAAACTTATCATATATTGCTCTCTTGTTATTTTGATTTTTGTTGTTCCACTTGTCTTGTTCTTTACATTGATATTCTGGTTCTTGATATTGAAACATCATTTGGCTTTTCCTTTCATCATTTTTGGGATTCAAAATTTAACTATAATTGTTTGCTTGTGAAAACTCTAACTTGGAACATGAACAAGTACATTAACACATCTTATTTCCATTTTGCCGATTTCAAATCTTTACAAAATAAATTATTAAATATCTCGTACTGATACCGTGTTGTGAAATAATAATAAAATGTCAAGATAATAAAAGATATAACTAAAGAAATTGAAGGTCTCTTTAAATTGAATTACAAATAAACTTAATTGACTTCTTATTAAAAAAAATACAAGTTGTTGTGCAAGTTGCCTGCATGTGCAAATTTATTCAATTGTATGTTTATACGATTGTAAGTTTATTTGATTACAAGTTTATCCAATTACAAATTTACTCAAGAAATTGTGCAATGAATATCCAAAATATGGTATATTTATGACAAGCTATTCAATGAAAGGGTTTTTTACTTTTAAAGGAAAAGTTATAAATGATATCTTAATTATATTTTTTTTTTTGGTAAAAACTATTTAATGTTTTTCTTTAAAAGATTATTTTGAATTTTCATATCTAACATGTTATTGTCTCACCAATTCTTATTAGCACAATGAAATTTGCAATTTTGCCATTACTTTGTGTTAGATTATTATTTTGGTTCTTTAAGATATATAAATTTTTTTATGATCCATAAATTTTTTATTTTGCATCATAATGTCTAACAAATTATGTATACATCCGTAAAAAAAATATGATCCACTAGGCATAAGTTCAATATCTAATGAAAAATAAGTAAATTATCTTGTTTGGAGATAAAAATTTAAAATTCATTCATTTAAAGGGCAAATAGTGCAATTAAATGAAAAAGTGCACGGTATAATACGGAGAAAAATATTTGTCCGACAAAAATTTATTTCTTACATGACATAGCCGCTACGATTCCTTGTTTTCGTTCATTTTGAGAAAGTGAATTTCCTCTTCGGCTGCATTTCATTTCTGGAGTTGATTTTTGAACCAAAATGAAACATTTAAGGTGATTTTTCCTTTTATGGTATTAATTAATTTTCACGAAATAGTGTTTTTGCTGAGTTCACTGATATTAGGGGTTGATTTGAGTCTATTTTGACCCAATCGTAGCACTGTAAAGTTGAGATGTTCAAAGTTTTTCTATGAATTCTGTGATTTATTATGATTTTTTTGATAAATTGATGGTTCTGGTTCGTTGGTCTGTAACTTCAGAATTGTGGTTAAAATTTGAAGTTATTTGAAATAGAATTGACCAATTTTGACTGTTGTTTTGTAATTGAAATTCATAGGAGATCAAACACATTTCTTGTATAAGTTTGTATTATAACGTAAAAGTGTACACAAGCCCCTCTTATACACTTATATACAAAGATTTATACCCTGTGTACAATAAGGGGTCGTGTGTTCCTCCTTCTTACTAGCATTTTTCCAGGTACTCTCGAACCAACATCTTTCGATATCAGGAAAAAAGTCATTTCGGATTTAGCTATCTCGAGATTGGTTATCCATTCTCAAGATGACATAAAAATAACACTACAATTTCGAAATATCTAATCCTAGAATGAGTTATTCCATGCATATTGTTCGATAAACTCATCGTAAAATTAATTTCAAAATTAGTTATCTTTTATTCTTTGTACCAAACAAGCCCTAAGTATATAATAGTATTGTATATTATATGCATATACGTTATTGCGAAAAAGGAGGGGGCTATATGGGTGTAATGTGAAAATATGAGCTACACTTGAAATATATTTTTACAAAAATCCCTTTATTAGAACCTTAAATTTTTTTCCTTAAAACATAGAACGACATCGTATTAAAATCCCTCCAAGAAACCCCAAATCAAAATTCTAAATCCCTATAAACCCCAACTATTTCTTCTTCACTAAAAATTCTCAAAGTTTATACATTTATTCGCCATGGATGAAGACGAAATTGAGAAAGCAGTAGTAGCCTATTTGAAGAAAAAGGGATTCAAACAAACGGAGCTCGCTTTTCAAGAAGAACAACAACTGAACAATAACAACAACAACAACTCCGCTAATTCCCAAATTGACCCCAACATTACCAAAAAAATCCTCTCTTTTTCTGAGTAAGTTTCTTAATTTTCATTAATTTTATGTAAAAAGGGCAGCTCGGTGCATTAAAGCTCCGGCTATGTGTAGGATTTGGGAAGGGATGGAATACGAGGATTAACTGAAATGTATGAATGCTTGATTTGCCTTGAAAGATAAAATTAATTTTAATGAAATGTGTTCAAGTAGAGCAGAACTGAAAATATAGAGATTTGTAGACCCGACCCGGGTCTAGTTTAGGATTGAGACGTTGTTGGAACAAGTGCAGCACTTCTTCACTCTTTGAAAACATTTCTGTAAATCCCAAATCGACCCTGTTATTATCCATAAAGTCCTTTGTTTTTCCGAGTAAGTTTCTTAATTTTATGTAATGTTTACTGTTTTGCTACGAGAATTAGCCGATTGACAAAAAAGGGCAGCTCGGTGCAGTAAAGCTCTTGCTATGTGTAGGATTTTGGGGAAGGGGCGGACCATGAGGATTAGAGGATTAAGTTCGAAAAGAAATATGATTGAATGCTTAATTTTCCTTAAAAGATAATTTAATTCCAATGAAATGTGTTCAAATAGATCAGAATCGGAAAAAAAAATCCTCTCTTTCTCTAAGTAAGTTTCGTAATTTTCCTTATTTATCTGTAAAACTTACTGTTTTGCTACGAGGATTAGTCGATTGAAAAAGGAACAACTCGGTGCACTAAAGCTCTTTTGATTAAATTTTAAGAGAAATATGCTATGAATCCTTAATTTGCCTTAAAAAATAAATTAGTTCAAAATAAATTAGTTCCAATGAAAGCGTTAAAATAGAGAAGAATTTGGTTGTTGGAAGAAGAGCAGCAGCAGCATATTAGAAGCAGTTCTTCTTCACTTTTCAATAGCATTTCTGTAAATTCCCAAATTGACCCTGAACTGCCCCCCCCCCAAATATCTTTTCTTTGAGTAGGTGTTTTCTTCTACCGTATTTTATGAAAACATACTGGGTACGAGGTTGTAGTTTTAGTTACCATTTGTGTTACCTGTGTTGGAAAATAGTTAGTTAATTGTTTAGTATGAGAAGGAAAAGGGTATGAATAGAGCGGAATGGAAATAGAGGTGGATTTATGAGCTGATCTGAACTCCTTAGGATTGAGGCTTAGTTTTTTCAAGAAGAGCAGCAACAACAATGGGTGTATTTGGTATGAAGGAAATGTGTTTCAATTTTCTCATGTTTGATTGGAAGCCCCAAAGTGTAAAGCTAAATTACCAAATACCCATAAAAGTAGGTGAGTTGACACGGTACATTCAGGACGAGGTGCCTTGGTGTATGTTATTTGCGGTTGACATAGTATTGATTGATGAGGCATGCAACGGAGACAAAGTACTTTGACTGCAAATTTAGTGATGCAATGCACGAGGCAGGCGTGGAAATGTGAAGAGGAGATGTGCAGATGCCCCATGAGGAAGTTTGAGAGGTTGGATATAGTAGGTACGAGGAGAGGTAGAGGTAGGTCGAAAAAGTATTGGGGAAATGTGATTAGACAAGACATTGATGCGGGTTTAGGTTATCAAGGACATGACCTTAGTTAGGAGGGTGTGGAGGATGCATATGAGGGTGGAACTTAGAAGGTTAGCAGGTAGTAGAGTGTTGTTTTGCTCTTCGAGAGTTTAGGCTAGTTGGTATTTGTCATTGTACTAGCCATATTATTGTAGTTCTTGCTTTTGATGTCTATCATCATTTGGTGTTTATTGTGTTCTGATTATCACACTATTTTCTTGTGGTTCTTGTTCCTTTCTGGTAGGCTTTGCAGTGCTTCCCTTGTTAGTTGTTATGTTTTCTTCACTGTTTTCTTTTTCTTTATACTTGGATTTGCTGCACTTGAGTCGAGGGTCTTGCGGAAACCACCTCTCTACCTTCACGAGGTAGTGATAAGGTCTGCGTGCACTCTGTCCTCCCTAGACCCCACTTATGGGATTTCACTGGGTATTTCTTGTTGTTCTATAGATATAGATAGATAGATTTTATGACAAGATTTTCATTTTCACACCGGCTGACTCTAATTGGAAGTCTTGAAAACTGTGATAAAGCATGCTTTCTGGTTATTTTCTTAGCATGCATCTTTGATATCATTCTGAATCTAAATTTTCATGCTTGTCAGATTTGAAACTGGTCCCGAACGATACCAAGAAGAATACAGCAAGCTTCGGTCATGGGCTTATAGTTCACTGGATTTATATAAGGTTGGTCCCTTGACTTGTGCTAACAGTTACATGAGAGGTGTTTTATATAGTATGACGATGGATGTCTCCTCATGACATATGATGCACTAATGAAAGGCCTGCTTCCATTAATACCATAGACAATAGACACAAACGGAAAGGAGAGGTTTTCTTTTTCTCTGTTATTAGCCCTTTCTATTCCAACATAATGTATTGGGTTGATCAAGTGAGCATCTTGACCTGTTAATATTTTGGCTGCTGTGCTTTCTGGCAGTGACAAGGTTTTTGGAATTCAGTTTCTAATTCGCAACTCCAGTTTATTGACTTCTGTTATAAATATAGCAGTGAGTCGAGTTAAGTTTAGACTAAACATAAGCATGAAAAGCATTGTACAAGCTAGGTTGGGTGATTATACAAGTCAGATGAAAAAAATGACATAATGGTTCCTTGTTTGGGGTAGGTTCAAAATGGTCATCTTAAATATACTCATGAACGCTTTTGGTCCTTTAAGTTCACCAAAAGAAAACGTGTTGTATCAAATATTTAACAAACTTTTGTTGGTAAATTTAACAGGAATTGTGAAAAAAACGATTTAACATGATTCACATTTAGAGGTACAATTTTTGCCATCTTTGCTAATTTTAGTCTATTTTTGGAGGCTGGTGCAGCTTTTGAAGTGCAATTTCTGTTTTTTTTCCGGCTATATGGTGCAATTTTTGGTGTTATGTTTTCTAAGATTTGACAGGACTTTCTGGTGTTTCTGGTTAGATAATTATTTTCACCATTCCAATAAATTCTAACCACTAGAGTTTGTTAAATGTTTTCAGATACCAAATGCTTACTTTTGGCAAACTTAGAAGGCTAAAATTGTTCGGGGAGTATATCATATAGGACCATTTTGAACCTACACTCAAACATAGGGGATCATTTTTGTTCTCTCCCCAAGCTAGACACTTCCTTTTGACTTAAATCTTTTTAGGCTTCAATATTTTGTGGTTTTCTGGAATAATTGAAGCTACCTTCGATGTATCTCTGGATTTGCTCCAATACCAACAGATCTGATTTAGATTGAAAAGAGGGAAAGTTGAGCTAGCTCACGAAGGGGTTGGGATTTGCATTCCCTTTGCCCTTAATGATCTGCCCCTTGTTTCAATCGAAATATTTATAATCAGCTCCTTCTGTTATTTATCCATCTCTCTCCTTAAAATCCTCTTCATGTAAATGGAAGTTATTTCATATCCTAGAGAGTGCAGTCGTATTGTCTCTAAAGAAACATAAGATCTATTGGAGATAACACGAGACAATGTTAAATACCAGAGTCTTCTATTTCCTTTTTTTTGGGCCGTTTCTCTTCCTGCAGTGCTGTTACTGCTTAAAATACCTTCTGATTCACAGAAACGATATTTAAATTTGTCGTGTCTAACAGGTTGGTCATTGTGTATATTGGGGTTGTTAGTCTTTTGATTTTAGTTATGTATAACTCATTTGAAATCATCTTAAATTATGCTAATTATTGTTACCCTATTTCATTTGTTAACCGAGCGCATTGCTATTATTGGTTCATCTAAACATATATATATTCAATCTTGCAGCATGAGTTGCTTCGTGTGTTATATCCTGTATTTATTCATTGTTTCATGGAACTTGTCGCTAAGGGTCATCTTCAAGAAGGTATACTTTATCAGTTAAGTTTTGGTTGTGTTTTTATATTTGTGGGATAATTTTTAACACAGTTCTTTTATTACCAGCACGAGCCTTTTTCAATAGTTACCGTGAAGACCATGAGATGACGCATTTGCGTGATCTTCAGAAGTTAGAAGGCGTCCTCTCACCATCCCATCTAGAGGTACATCACTAACCTAGCACCTGTATGGATGCCCTTTCCCATGCTTAAGTGTGTCATATGCTCACTAAACATATCGTGAAATGCAGGAAATGGAATTTGCTCATTCTATACGGGTGAGCAAAGTGAACATAAAGATGTGTCAGGTACTCTCTTCATCCTTCTGCTTCTTCTGGTTGTATTTATATTCTGGTACTATAGTGCACACTAATGTCTCAACTGTGAAAGCCAAGTGTGCCTGGGGGTTGTTAGCAATTGATGATAAATGCGTATTGAGTTACAGAGGAGAAAAAGAAACTAATGTGATATTTCAATTTTGAGTGCATCCTCTTTCATATCCTGATCTGGGCCACTTTTATTTTGCCGTGGAACTTCAACTTTTTGACAAAAAAATCCACCTCTTTCCCAATCTTTTCTTTTGAGATGATAAAGCGTGAAATTGATACCAACTTTGTGTTAGAAAGAGAGCATGAAACTAGTGACATTTGCTATCTTCTCACTCTCTTTTAATTTGAAGCAGAACTCCTATTAATTAAGTTGATGACATAGCAAACACCAATGGTTCGACATACTGAGAAATAAGAAATGACAGAAAGTGATTAGTTCATCTCAAGGTCATGTAGGTTAGTTGAAATTAAGTACAATGTTTTGTCTGATATTCTCATAACCATGTATCTTATCACCATGCACATTGAAGGAGCAGTCATTCACCTGATGTTTTGTCTAGTTTGGTGGATTTACATGCAGCTGATAACTGTTTCTTGGGCAATAGACATGTCTGGCACCATTTTATTACTTTTTGCCATGCACATCTTCAGAGCTTAACTGGATTAGCCTTTTAATTTGCTTTTTTACTCTGAAACAGTACTCCTATGACCTTTTGTTGCAATACTTGCACAAGTCAGAGTCTATTACAATGCTTGGGATCATCAATGAGCGGATTAATTTTCAAGGTGCAGTTCCCATCTTTGCAGTTGCATTCAGCCTTTCAATCTTCAACTATGTTAAATGACCATTTGCATTTAGCGGGAATATTTATGCCACCACGAAGTGTTTAGGAAGGAGCAATAGCATCTTTTTCCATATACATTGTAGTGATAACCCAGCCATATGAGAAGAAAGAAGAGAAAAAACTTGTGAGTGAAGCTGGACTCCCGCATTTGACATGTCTATTCCTTGACTGTTCCCCTGATAGAACAAATTCCCATCATTGCATCCACTGAAGAAAGTCAGGGAAGGAAACACGTACCCGTTCAAAGTCAACTGCTTTTTGTCAGATCATTGCTTGTTTTGTCCCTCCTTTGAGTCAATGACCATTGGCTGTCTTTTCCCTCTGGAACCGCAACACATGAAAAGAGGAAAACTGTCACGTTTATTATAATCAGTGGTGAATTTGACCATAATTTCTTCCTTCATATTGCTTGGTTCTTTCATATGTGCGCAAAGCACTCTTATTTTCCATGATTTGTCTCCAGCTTCTGTTTCTTGGTTCAAGGCCTGTTTTAACTCAAAGAAACTCCAAATTTTTTCTTTAGAAGCTAAAACTTCTCAAATTACAGGGAGAAAAAGAAATAATATGGAAGCCTTTAATGAGATATTGCAGATGTGCTGTTTTTGTTGCTGAGTTGTCATGGTGTTGTGGGAGAACATGATCACATAGGAGGAGCAGTAAGTGATGATTTCACTAGCTGTAGTGACTATGCGCTTCTATTGGGTCATTACACAGCGAGATTGTTAAAATTAGAGTCAAATATTTATTGGTATGAAGAACAGTAATTAGATGAGTTATAGATGCAGGAGCGCATTCCAAGTTTTGTTTATAAGCATTTAGTTCTTTTCCTCTTTATCTCTTGCATTCGGACTCCCCTTTTTTCTTGTGCGAGCAATGGCAGAGTAATAAGATGCAGATGATTTACTCAATCAACTCTGTGGTATGTTTGACACAAGAACCAAAGACATGCTCTTTTCCTGGTAATCTGGCAATCTTCGAGTTAAATTGTCCTAAACAACCCTATGAATAGTTTACTGGCCCATGATCCCCTTGTGCTTGGCCCTTAATTATTACTATAATATCTGGTGTAATTTTAGAGTTACGTATTTATTAAATTAAGTACAATATTAAGCTAATTTTGTATCAAATGACAGTTTCTCCTGGACAGCCTGGCTCTATATCTGATGACGCGGAAGTTGTAACTCTTGTTGCAAGTGGCCATGATGCTAGTCTCATAAATCAGAAAGAAGTTCATTGGGGGGTAAGCACACCGTGATTACCAATAAATTAATCTTTATGTTTTTGGATTGGATTGTGTGGTAAATATCAGCTTTAGACTATTTTACCTGTAATACTTAGCTATTTGATGAATATTCTTGTTGTTGGTTAACTGACCATGAACCAATTAAATTGGCGAGCTGGAAGTCTGCATTACCTTTGAACTATGTGTCTCAAGGTATTTAGGATAAGATCACATGTGTTAGTGGTCTAAAATTATTCTATCAAGATTCATTTTAGGAAATTAAAAAGGGCCCTATAGTTCAGAAAGGTAATTAGAGACCATTTGGATTTGGGTCCGGATACCACTATTATAAAAATTCTCTTATTCTAAATTTCATATCTATGGGTGTGGCGAAGTGGCCAATGAAGTGAATAAAAAACTCTGGGAGATCAGGGTTCAAGTTCCAGTATAAACAAAGGCGCTAGGTGTTTTTTCCTCACCTACCTAAGTCTTAGTGGGAAGACTTACCTGTGTATGTGCTGGTGAAAGGTAGTGAAAGGTAGTCGATTCAGATTCGTTCAAGCTGACTGAACAGCCATATTTAAAGCAAAAAAAGAAGAAGAAAACGAAGAGTGTGGAGCTGCAAGTCATAAACAAGTGATTAACTTACTCCTTTGCGTACCAACTTATATTATCTTAGGAGAATATACCACTATCAACTAGTTTTAGCCATTCTAGGTTCATGATTTGTAAATTTTAAGGATTTGCTTGGGTTATGCTGTTGAAAAGGGTCAGCTTAAATGTGTTAGTATCTCATGCTATGTTACTTGGACTAAGCATTTTGGCCAAATGGTTGTGTCGGACATCACATTTCTCATTGTTGATGGAATTAATGTTGGATCTGGTCAAACAAGATGGGGGTAATTAAGTGGGTGCAAACCTTGGAGACGAGACAAAATACACTAGGTGATTTCTTTCCATCTGCCCAAGCTTGGTGAGAGGAAGTAAGTATCTAGTGGAATATTCAAAGTTCACACAAGTTGGCCTAAACACCACTGTTTTTAAATTAAAAAAATATGGGATTATTTTACTTCCATATGGTGGATGAAGAGGCCAGAGAGACGGAGAGTCAAAAGGTAAAGAACATCATGATGGAGTTGCCCCTTCTTTCTCCTTAAGATCCTCTTTCTTTCTTTTTGTTTAGTTTCTGAGAGGGGGAGAGATTGATGTGTGGGTTTTCCAAAATTCTTTTTTCTTTTCCTTTTTCTTTTCTCTTCACTTTAGGGAGTGGGAGAGAGCAGATTAGCTTTTGCTTCCTATAAGATGGGCTGTTTTCCCAATTACTTTTTGCTCAAATATAAAATCGACTGAATATTTGGTACTACAAAAATATTGTAGCAGGGCTAATGAGATAATAATCATAATATTATGACCTACCTTTCGCGGTGGAACGGCCCAATCTTGCGTTCCATGTATATTTGTATATGGAGTGGGCCAATCCAAATAACAAAGCGTATTAATGAATAAAAAATGAGGGCATAGATATTGAGCGTGAATTGATCACTTACATTTTTATCAATAGTTTCCTTTACCTGTGTTTGATATTCTATTTGTATCCAGTATCCACATGTCCTAGACAGAATTTAATTAGTCTGACACCTTGACACGGATCATATCCCATGATTTTAGCAGTCTGTGTAATTTAGGTCTTCTGTGTTTTAAATTTTGTTCCCAGGAGATGTTTTAATAATTTAACTTGCAGCTGCTTGAAGATTCTTTAGAAGAACGGATAGAAAAGACAGGAGGTTCAGTTCCAGATGCGGAAAAGTTTGACGGAGATCCCAAGGAAGGAGAGGTGGAAGAAAACAAGGTGTTAAATTTCTGCCAGTTCATTTCCCATTTGATCATTCATAAATATTTCCCACTTAAATTATTATCTTATCTTTATATTTAGTTAGTGGTGTAAATTTTATTTGATGGACATCCTTCCACATTTACTTTCTTGAAAAAGTGACATCCTTCCACATTTATTATTTTATTTTGCCTTTTTTTTCCAGAAGAAGTCAGTTGAAGGTGGAAAACAAGGTGCACCTCTTAAAAAGCTAAAGAAGGACAAAGTTGGGGTTGCAACAGGGAAATCTTCTCGTACAGAGAGCAGCACAGTCACAACTGCACCACGTGTCAAACCAGAACTTGCTTTACCTGCTATGTATTCTTCAATCCTATTACCTTGTTTACCAAAGAAAAAGAGAGGGCCCTATTGTGTTTTTCAACTCCTACTACATCCCCCTCCACTTGGAAAAGACACTCTTGTTGGAGGTCATAATTTTATTTGAAATATTTTCATCATGATCCATTAGGGAAACATTAAATGAGGACAACAACAACATACCTAGTGTATTCCCACCTAGTCGGGTCTGGGGAGGGTAGAGTGTACGCAGACCATACCACTACCTCAGGAGAAGTAGAGAGACTATTTCCGAAAAACATTAAATGAGGAGTTGCATCAAAAAGGAATATTATGATGGATGAGGAAAATATGATTGAGCTGCAATCCGTTCTGTGGGTGTCATACTCATAGTATAGTTCCTTAAATGCATTCATATACTCTTCAAATAACATGAAAAACATGGCTGCCAGGGAACAGATAAGTAAATAGTTTTCTTGTACAGTTGTACCAACTACATTATTATTCATATCTCTGGGCAGTGGGGAGCATGTTTTACAACAACAACAACAACAAACCCAGTGTATTTCCACATAGTGGGATCTGGGGAGGGTAAAATGTACGCAGTCCATACCACTACCTCCGGAGAAGTAGAGAGGCTGTTTCCGATAGACCCCCGGCTCAAGAATTACATGATCTTTTGTTCTTGGTTCTTTCTTTCTCCTTTGTTTTCTTTTTCCAAAAATCCTACTCATGATTAAGGTTTTCACTTAGACCTGTCCTTGATTTGAAGTTGGTAAATTTGTGACAGTATTGATCTTAAACATTTCTTGGATCTTGGATCATCTCTGAAAGAAAATATTTTTCACAGACCTGCAGAGGTAGAACTTTCTATTCTGGAAGACTTAAGGAACCGTGTACAGTTGAGTAATGCATCATTGCCCTCTGTTAGCTTCTATACATTTGTTAATACACATAATGGGTAAGTTTTCATGATCTTGAATCTTGTAGGTGTGCAATTTGTTTTCCAAAACATATCGTAATCTTGTGAGTTTATCTGTAAATGTCTGTAGACTAAACTGTGCATCAATATCACATGATGGATCATTAGTGGCTGGTGGCTTCTCAGACTCATCTCTGAAGGTGCTTGTAGCTTCTGAATAGCGTTGAGATTTTGTTTTCACAAATTAAGTATCTGTTGATCCTGGATGATCTTCTTATCTAAATCCCCCATTTTACAGGTTTGGGACATGGCGAAGCTTGGGCAACAAACTGGTCCATGTAAGTCCAATATGATGGTCCTGAATTCCTTTTAATGTATTGCTATTTCATGTTTCAAGATGTATATTAGAGGATTAGGGCTGGCAATTTCAGCCCATATTTGTCAAAAGAGTCCATTTAACCCATATTTATTGAATTGGATCACTTATATTTTACAACAACAACAAACCCAGTATATTCCCACATAGTGGGGTCTGGGGGGTGAGATGTACACAGTCCATACCACTAACCTCCGGAGAAGTAGAAAGGCTGTTTCCGATAGACCCCCGGCTCAAGACACGGAATAATACACAAATCCTTAATAAAGCATGGAACAAGATGACAGTACATACCTACGCCACCCACAAGGAATAGTAATCAAAGAGCAGTAAACAAACTCGTAATAAAGCATGCAACAAGGTGTCATAACAAGAATAATACCCTACCAAGTAATGCCCTACCCCAGCGACCCAAAATGGCACTAGCCTTCTATCCTAATCTGCGTCCTCCAGATCTTCCTATCTAGGGTCATGTCCTCTGTGAGCTGTAACTGCTCCATGTCCCGCCTGATAACCTCTCTCCAGTATTTCTTTGGCCTACCCCTACCCCGCCTGAAACCATCCAAAGCAAGCTTCTCGCACCTACGAACCGGTGCATTCGTGCCCCTCCTTTTCACATGTCCGAACCATCTCAAACGGGTTTCTCGCATCTTGTCCTCCACCGAAGCCACTCCAACCTTTTCCCGAATAGTCTCATTTCGAACTCTGTCACCCCTAGTAATCCCACACATCCAACGCAACATCCGCATTTCCGCCACCTTCAATTTTTGAATGTGAGAGTTCTTGACTGGCCAACATTCCGCTCCATACAACATGGCCGGACGCACTTCCACCCTGTAGAATTTGCCTTTAAGCTTAGGCGGTACCTTCCTATCACACAACACTCCCGAGGCGAGCTTCTACTTCGTCCATCCCGCCCCAATCCGGTGGGAGACATCCTCGTCAGTCTTACCATTCCCTTGAATCATGGACCCAAGATACTTGAAACTATCCCTCTTACACACCGCCTGGGAATCCAACTTTACTACCTCCTGTCTTCCTGCGTCAAGTCATTAAACTTGCATTCCAAATATTCTGTCTTGTTCCTGCTCAACCTGAACCCTTTAGACTCAAGGGTCTGTCTCCACACCTCTAATTTATCATTCACCCCCCCCTCTCCCCGCATCTCGTCAATCAAAACTACATCATCTGCAGAAAGCATACACCAAGACACCTCTCCTTGAATACGCTGCGTCAACACATCCATCACCAAAGAAAACAAGAACGGGCTAAGAGTAGATCCCTGGTGCAACCCTGTCACGACAAGGAAATGCTCTGAGTCTCCTCCCGCTGTCCTCACCTGAGTCTTGGCTCCATCATACATGTCCTTGATTACTCTGATATACGCCACGGGGACTTTGCTCACCTCCAAGCATCTCCAAAGAACCTCCCTAGGGACTTTGTCGTACGCCTTCTCTAAGTCGATAAACACCATGTGCAGATCCTTCTTCCTTTCCCTATACTGCTCCACCAGTCTCCGCACCAGGTGAATCGCCTCCGTCGTCGAGCGCCCGGGCATAAATCCAAACTGGTTCTCCGAGATAGACACTATCTTTCTTAATCTCAACTCGACCACTCTCTCCCAAATCTTCATAGTGTGGCTCAATAACTTAATACCCCTATAGTTATTGCAGCTCTGAATGTCACCCTTGTTCTTATAAAGAGGGATCATTGTATTCCATCTCCAAGCCTCGGGCATTTTTGTTGACTTGAAAATGTCGTTAAACAATTCAGTCAACACCTTAAGCCCGCTTCGTCAGAAAACTTCCAAAAGCCCACAAGAATCTTATCAGGCCCCGTCGCCCTACCCCTACGCATCATGCGAACAACTTCTTTAACCTCTTCTACCTTAAAACGTCTATAATAAACTAAAATCACGACAGTCCTCTGAGTGCTCCAGCTCCCCTAACGCAATATCTCTATCCCCTTCGTCATTCAATAACCTATCAAAGTACGACTGCCATCTCTTCTTACTGTGATCATCCTCCACCAACACTCTACCATCCTCCCCCTTAATACACTTCACCTGGTCGAGGTCACGACCCTTGCTCTCCCTAGTCTTTGCAAGCCTAAACAACCTCTTTTCCCCTCCTTTCTTTTCTAACCCTGCATACAATCTCTCGAACGTTGTCGTCTTAGCCGCCGTAACTGCCAACTTAGCCTCTTTCCTAGCTATCTTGTATTCCTCCCTATTAGCCCGTTTCTCATCTTCATCCTTACTCATACCCAACTTAGCATACGCCTCCTTCTTAGTCTCCACTTTCTTCTTAACTTCTTTATTCCACCACCAATCCCCCCGACAATGACCGGCCCGGCCCCTGGACATACCCAACACCTCACTAGCAGTCTCCTTGATGCACCTAGCCACCGTATCCCACATACCATCCACGTCCCCCTTACACTTCTACCCCTCCATACCCTCCACCTTCTCCCTTATCTCCCGCGCATTCGCCGGCGTTAAACCGCCCCACTTAATTCTAGGTCTACCCTCCTCACCCCTTCTCTTTTTTTCTTTCTTAATACCTAAGTCCATCACCAAGAGCCTATGCTGGGTCGAAAGATTCTCACTCGGGATGACTTTACAGTCCTTACACAACACCCTATCCCCTTTCCTAAGCAGCAAAAAGTCAATTTGGGTCTTGGCTATCGCGCTTCGAAAGGTGATCAGATGATCGTCCTTCTTCGGGAAGCTCGAATTCACCACTACCAACCCAAAAGACCTCGCAAAGTCCAACAGAGCAGCTCCCTCTTCATTTCTCTCCCCAAAACCAAAACCACCATGCACATCGCCAAAGCCTCCCGGTAACGCCCCGATGTGCCCATTGAAATCCCTTGCTACAACAATCTTCTCGGAACTAGGCACTCCTCTCACCACCTCATCCAAAGCCTCCCAAAACCGCGTCTTCTCATCCCTATCCAAGCCCACCTGAGGCGCGTAAACACTACACACGTTCAGGGTGGACCCCCCAATAACCAACTTAATAGTCATCAACCTATCGCTGATCCTCTTAACCTCCACTACCTGCCCTCTAAGCTCCTCATCTACTAAGATGCCAACTCTATTCCTACACCTCACGCTACCAAAGTACCAAAGCTTGTAACCGTCTACATCCCTAGCTTTAGACCCTACCCACTTAGTCTCTTGTACACACGCAATATTGACCCTCCTCTTTTTAAGAATCTTCACCAGCTCAATAGACTTACCCTGAAGAGTACCTATATTCCAAGATCCAACCAGCAGCCTATCCACTCTAGCACCACGTCTTCCTCTACCTCCCCTAACGTCAGACCTAGCCCCCATTCCCACACTCACCCTTCCCTCTTCCCCCACCCCTAGCACAGCCCCCCGCCCCAACCCCCTCGGACATGACCCTATCCTACCATCAATGCCTACAACCACAAGTCCAGGAAAATGCCCACAATAACAGTAATAAAGTAACAGCGGGAAATAGAAGGCACACGTACAGTATATGAAATAATCAAGAAAAGGTCAAAGCAGGTAAAGACAATACAAACAATATCCACCACTAAGCAAAGAAGCCAGTCACAACTATGCTCACTAGCAGCAAGTAACGAATGCAGAAAAGAGAGACAGGGATCAAAATAGTATAAAGCAGTCAAACTATATGAAGTGCCGAAATATGGAGTGGCGAAATAATCAAAGTTTAGGTGTCACCGGTACACCTGCGTGCTGCTGGTCCGCCAATTTTGATGTTGAAAATTGGTTGCCAGAAGAAGGTCGACTGGAACGGGGCCGCTGGTTACGTCGACGGAGTGTCACCGGAGCATCTTCAGGGACTTGCCGGGATCTGGACGTCAACGGACGTCGAACCAACTCGTCTGATCTACCTGTTTGGCCGCTTATGGATACCTCCCCCGTTACCTGAGTCGAGCCGACGGGAAACCTAAACCCGCCGGCGATTGTCGCAACGGGAAAGAAATGGAAAGGGTGGGGAAGATGATAACGAGGAACTGGGGAGAGCGATCTGAGGGGAGAGAGAGGTAGATCTTATCTGCTTCTGGCTCGTCTACACCGTCGCCGGCGTCAGAGTCCGCCGGTCAGTCGAGGTGGAAACGTTAAGTTGAACGTTACAAAGTGTACGTTAAAGAGAGAAGTCTGTAAAATCTATTCACTTAAAAATGGAATAGATATAGTATGGATCACTTATATTTTAAATGGGTAAATATGGACTTCAACTCATTTTAAAAGCTCATACAAATATGAACAAAATGGGTAAAAAAATGGGTACCCATTTAAACACAGAGATCACCCACCTATGCTTAAAATTTCAGTTTTTTTCCTTTTCTAGTTTTTTTTTTTTTTTTTTTTTTTTTTTCTTTTTTTTCCCTTTAATTTACTATTTTTTTTGTTTTTTTTACTTATTTTTTTACTCGTTTCTTACACTTTTTTTTTCTTCTATTTCATCAATTTTTTTCTTTTTCAATTTTATTTCTTTTTTTTTTCTTCGCATTCTTTTTTTTTTGTATTTCCGTTTTCCCCTTTTTCATTCTTGGTTCGTCATTTTGTCATTTTTCTTTTTTTTTTAATTTTTTTTTTCCTCATAAAAATAAAAATGACAAAATGACGAACCAATATTGTCATTTTTCTTCTTTTTTATATTTTTTTCCTCATCTTTTTTTTCATTGCATTTTATATTTTATAATTTTTTTTTACTTTAAATTTATTTGTATCGTACTATATATTTCAAATAATTTTATTATTTGAATAGCTTAGTTGTCAATATGTACAATTTATCATTTGTATTTATATACAAATAAGTGTATGAATTAATTGTATTTTTTCGAAACTAAAATATATAAATATACAATGTATCATTCAATGCAAATGTGTCATTAGTATTTGTATATCAAATTTATCATTTATATTTGTATAGAAACAAGTATCATTAGTATGCGTATGGTTCAAGTTGTATAAACATGTATCATTTCATACAAATGTAACATTTGTATTTGTATAATTTAGCAATTGTATTTGCATAATTTTATTATTTTTATTTGTATTGTTTAATTTATATCAATAAAATACAAGTTGTATCAATATATATAAATATAAGTGTTCGTAGAAAGAAAAATAATTGTTCTTTTTCAATTGTTTAAAAATACAAATGATACTGTTAACTACGAATGCAAATACAAACAAATGCAATTATAAATACAAATTCAATACACGGTCAACTTAAAAATACAAATATAAAATAGATCTTTAAAAATAGAATACAAATACAAGCAAAATAAAACCACAAAATACAAATACAATGTGCAGTAAAAGATAAATTACAAATACAAAACAGTCTTTTTAAAATATAAGTGCGAATTATATAAAATATATATGACGGTGCAAACTATAAAATACAAATACAAGTTTGAAGTCTAAAAAACAAATACAAATACAATTGCATTAAGTAGCTTGGTCCATCTTTATTCCATTTCATATATGGCAGAGGATCCACACAACCCTTGATTTATGGGAAAGTCCAGCTTCAAATCCGACTTCTAACTCCCTCATCTTAGAGTTCTCGTTAGAGCAGAAGTAAGGCACGAAACGAAGAGCTTAGGGTTAGGCAAGGCAGGAAGTACGTAGAAACCTTGATTTGTTTACTTCTTGCGACTGCTAAAGATATTTGGTTTGACGAATGTAATCCCAAGATCTTTCAGGATACTATCTCTGTATCTGTCCATTAGGTGGAGTCCACTTGAATGTACTTACACAAATTATAAATGTTGGGCGAATATAAATCAATATGCGCTTAGGGTAATTTCGTTATCATAAAAAAAAAAAGAAAACCAAAAATAGAAAAAAAATCAAAAAAGAAAAAAAAAGAAAGAGAGGTAGAAGTTAGAAATAGAAGAGAGAAAACCAGGGTAAAGAAAGAATTGAAGAAAAAAATACAAAAAAAATCAAAAAGAAAAAAATAATGAAAAAGGAGAAAAGGAAAAAGAAAAAAAATGATGGTAAATACAAATACACCGAGTGGTTATGATATTTCGGTCATCATCCATAATTTGTACTCGACTTAACCATGTTCTTCGAAAATAAAAAAAATATAAAACATAAAATACAACGAAAAAAGAAAAAAAATGAGAAAGAAGTAAAAAAAAAATTAAAAATAGAAAAAAAGGAGACTAAAAAGGAAAAGAAAAAAGAAAGAGAAGCAATGGGTAGAGATAGAAGAGAGAGAAAAAAAGAAATGAACAAAAAATAAAAAAAAAATAAAAAAAAACGAGCGGCTACATATAGACGAGAGAGAAAAAAAAACTAAAAAGAAAAAAACTAAAAAAAAAAACAAACGGAAAAAAGTCAAGTTGATATGATATAGAAGTTTTATGTTGTTGACTTTAGGAGTTAAAGTGGGTTGGAACCATTTTTACCCAATCCATATTTACCCATATTTATATGGGCGGATTGCAATCTAAACCATTTTTGCTCGATCCATATTTAATCTGTCCAAATCCAATCCAATCCGCCCGTTTGCCACCCCTATAGAGGATAGAGGTTGTACAGGTGCCTTGTAATATTACTGCAAGTCACAATATGGTGGCTGCTTTTATTTCTTTGATACTTAGATAAAATTTTATTTCACTGAGGGACTGGCTGACTGCACTAGGATTGTGAAGTTAGTTACACCTGAGATTATATAGCAGAAGCATGTTTAATTATGAGGGTTTCTTGACTGAACACATAGATGCAGCTTTACTTTTCTGACGGAAAAATTTCTTGAACTCCTTCCTTTTCTCAAAAAGGTAAATAATTTGAATAATAATCGAAAACTCTCTTGTATACAAGCAGTATAACCAAAAAAAAAAAGCTAAATCATAATATAATTCTCATAGACAATATCCTATATTTTTATTTTTAGAAAGTAGCATTTGTATTTAAAAAACTCAGTACAAAGGCTGTGCTGGTAACCATGTAAAGCTTCCAAAACTACTGGAAATCCTTTCACTTCTCACAAGGAATCTATCATGTCGGGTATGAATTCTACATTATTTATATAATTCTCTTTTCACCAAAAACATAAACAACAAAAAAAAGTTCATCTCTATCATTTGAATGGAGCTATTGCTGCCTTCAAAACATCTAGTGTGCCTTTCCTTCCAAGCTGTCCTCCAAATACAAGCTAGACTGAGATTTCTCCACTTCTTTTGATTGACGTTGTCTCCCTGATTGTGTCAGAATCTCAGTAAATCAGCTGCTGTCCTTGGCATTGTCCATTTGAGTCCAACTATACTTAGGAAGAATTGCCACAATTGAGAAGTTACACCACAATGTAAGAGCAGGTGTCTGTTAAACTCCGACTCTGCACTGCATAAGTAACAGCTGGTGCTCAACTGGAATCCTCTCTTCTTTAAAATTTTTTCGAGTTAAACAGACCTATAAGAACTTCACAAGTGCACCAAAAAGAAAGAAGGAATGAAAAGCTACTCATCAAGTCTACATACTCGTTTTCCATCTCTTAAAAAGTCTTGAACCCCTCCTATAATATCGAAGTGATCAGTAATTGATAATTATGTATTATGAGGCTCATCGTGTAAGCTAGCGGTTTAATAGCCCAAATGTAACATGAGGCTACAACACTTCGAGTTTTCTAAAAAGGCCTGCATATCCACTAAATCTTCATTAGTCTTTTGGAGGGGGGGTAAAAAAATTGTCTGCTGTTTGGTTTGTTCTGGAAAGAAAGAAATTGATCCCCTATCATGTGAAAATTTTGTCGAATGAGATGGTATAATATAAGTAAAAGAAATTCATTTATAAACACCAATTAGTTGCTAAACAATGTGTACAAGATGTGCATGTGACTAGGAAAAAAATACAAATGGCGCAATATTTTGTGTTCTTTATTGATTATTTTTTGTTCCTTTGTAGTTAAGTTTTGACTTTTAAAATATAGCCTTTTATATAGTTGAGCTTGTGCTAAGTTGTTTATTCCTTTGCATCATCAATAAAACTCTTAATATTGCATGTGATATATTAGGTCAAGGGTAGTTTTGCTATAAAAATTTGGTTCCACCTTTATCTTGTCCTAAGTGTAAAGCTGAATCTTTTTTTTGATCCTCTTACTACAATCCCCAAGTATAATGAGTAATCTTATAAACCCGCCATATTTTGTTGTTAAAGCAAACTTAACCTTGAGCTGCTGGATTTGATAGCTCATATTCTACCTTGCAGAAAGGAAAGCAGACAAATATCTCATAGTTCACTCACTACACACGCCTTTGGAACCAGCTGATATGATATTGTCTATGACATATCAGCGATCGAGATTGAATCTTAAAATGATTTCCACTAAATAAGAAACTACTATCTCCAGCTGGTCTAGTGGTAAGAGCTCATCATGTGATGTGCAAATTAGATGCATGTCACGAGTTTGAACCCAACCATTTCAAAAAACATGGCTTTTAAGTAAAGAATGTCAGAGGGTCGAGTCCAATATCCACCGAGTTCCAATTTTTTTTTGAAAACTACCATCTCCATACTCGTTGCTTATTGAGGATGAATTTGAGCAATTACTGAAGCAACTAATTTGAATAATTTGTCGTTCAAAAATAATATTAAATTTTTAGAAACTAAATGAAAGGTTATTGCTTCGGAATTTTAGTTGTTGTTCTTGTTATAGAAACTATAAGGGGCAGTTTGGTTTGCGGTATTAATGTCAATAATCCCGGGATAAAAATTTTAATCACTCGTTTGGTTGTAAATATTTGGGATAACTTATCCCGGGACTAATAATTAGTTCCGGGATAAGTTATCCACCCAATTGGTGGGATAACAATCCCAAGATTATTTCTCTTTGGTATAAAATTATACAATGACTAAAATACCCTCAAAACCTATGATTTCATTTCACACATCTCTCTATATATACTAGTATTTTAATTATGGATTTTAATAACAGTTAAATACTTAATAATTTTGACATAAATTTTATATTTACATTAAAAACTTATTAGTAATATATAATAATTTATCAAAAATTTAAATCTAAAATTCAAAATTCTTATTCCATCATTATCTCTAATTATCCGCTTTCATTGACCCGCCTCACATAAAGTATTTCTTTTAATTCACCCATATATATATTTTTTATTTATGAAGTTATTATACGTTAAATTTATTTGAATAATTATTCTCTAAAAAATAATAAAAATATCAACACCATTGTTGAATTACATATTTTAAATTAAATAGTTTTTTAATCACTTGAAAATTGATATGGTACATATCAATTAAAATGAATTTTAATATATTATATGAGTGATATGTGTTTAAATGAAATGAAATGAAATAAACAATAAATCCTCTTTTACTTTAACAAACTTAAGTTGGAAGTTTTTATTTCAAACTAAATAAGATGTAGTAAGATTTTTTTAAACACCATACGGCATAATCATGGAAAGGCACACGCAAAAAAATTAAAGCTAAATAAGATGAAAGTTTTATTTTAAAATACACACGATATAATCATGAAAATGCACACACACAAAAAAATTAAGCTAAATAAGATGAAAGTTTTATTTTTAAGAATAAATATTTAAAGCTTGAAAAGAAATTATATAAAAAAGAGTTAAATAAGATGGGGGACATTTTTGTAATCACTTAATTTATTCTTTGAAATTATACCATGCATATTACTTTGAATACAACAAACCAAACACTCAATAAAAAATAATCCCAGCATAACTTATCCCATCATAACTTGTTTTCCAACCAAACGACCCCTAAGGAAGATTACAAGTTTCTATTTTTGTCATTTCAACACTATGAAAATATGTGAAAAGTCTTAACCGAGTATTTGTTTGTTTGACTCTCTAGAGGCAAAAGAAGGCGACTACTTTCAGGCCAGGGTAGCCATAGACAGTCGGATTATTCTTTAGACAATCATGCGTATCTGTTTCCGGCTATTGCTGACTTCGCCATGAGCATTATCATGTAAACTCGGGGTAATGTAGGGTGGAACTCATTTTACGCATGCAAGTGCATGTATTAGAGCACTTAAATCCTCAACCCCATTTTAGGTCATTACTGGGTGATGATTAAGATTTATTTTGAGCTGAAAATGAACCCTTGCATGATTATTTAAACGTAAAAGTAGTGTTTTGATGCCAGCAAGGGATTCTTCGCATTATTCGTACTTGCTACAATCGAAACTTGCTAACATGTTGTGTTACTCTAAACTCTACTTTTCGATTTAATTTATATTATTTTCTTGATGTCCCAAACCAAAAGAAGTTACTTGTCTTTGAGCATTGCTGTAAACATCCAACATTTTGCGAAACATGTCAAGGAATGGTTGATGAACTGTGCTGGAACCAGCTTTTTTGCAGGGGGAGACTGATTCACCTTCAAATGAGCATGGGCTTGGCTCAAATGGAGGAAAAAGATGTTATACATTATTGCAGGGCCATTCAGGGCCTGTTTATTCTGCGTCCTTTAGTCCGTATGGGGATTTTCTTCTGTCTTCATCATCAGATTCAACAAGTATGATATCATATGACTGTGATTGCTATTAGCACTTTGTTAGTTCTTATCCGTTTGGGTTATGATAGTTACTGCAATTCTAGTATGCACACTCTATAAGCATGTGACATTATTCGTGTGACCTCTTTGGCTAATTATTTCTATGCAGTTCGGTTATGGAGCACTAGGTTAAATGCTAATCTTGTTTGCTACAAAGGCCACAATTACCCAGTATGGGATGTTCAGGTAGGTTGCTAGTTTGTCATTTATTAAGGTTGTTTGATGATTCATATTTTGGATG